>OY728119.1:1610291387-1615291387 GCA_963277665.1 Viscum album | reverse complement strand
GTTCAAACTTGTGTTGGATGAGGGAAGAGGTTTCATTGAGAAGGCCACTATTTCCTTGAAAGAGTGAGTCAGACTACTAACCATCTTCTGTACCAGTTCATCCTGATTGTGCAGATGTTCTTTAACTGACTTCTTAAAAGCTTCAAAAACTTCCACAAACTGTTTGACCACTTCTTTGATATAGCGAATTTCAGTGTGCACTTGGGTTTGAGAACTGTGTAAAGCAGTCAAGGAGGCAATTGATTGTCTAAGAGCAATTACAGCTCCTGTCCAACTCTCAATCTGAGTGTGGCACACCTTAAGTTTGTCCACTATTTGTTCCACAGGACTGGATATACTGCATCCAATGGATAACTCAAGGGATTGCTCCACGTTTTTTATCTCTTCAAACATACTTTTCTTCATATCTCCCACTGATTCTCTTATTACTTCTATCAACTCGGCTTTTAAAGACTTAAGGTCATCTTTTGTTGCCACATTGTCATTCATAGTGGGCAAGGTAACTGGTTCCCTTTGGGCTTGGTCTTCCTCATCAGAATCACCATAAGATAGTCCAAGAATCATATATCCGGGAGCTGATTTCCAACCTTCAATGTCATATGATACTGATACTGAGCCGAGACTCTCTCCTTCTCTTGAAACATTCTCCTGAGGTATCTCTCCCAACTCTTCTCCCTGAGGTAATTCTGCAATTTTCTCCACAATTTCAGCAGATTCAGTATCCATTAGTTCTAAGTCATTAATGACTCTTTCATCAACAGGTGTTGCTGCTACATCTTCCTGCTCAGGCACTATCCTGATTGTACTGACTATTAGGGGACTCAAACTGAGCTCTCTTTCAACATTTTCCACATCAACTGCTTCATCATCAGCCTCCTGTTCTCTATGATTGGATTTGGTTGTCTCATCCTCCTCAGAGGTGTCCTTGACAACATATTGGCATGATTCTTCTCCTCCTTCTGTAGTCTCTGAATCATTATCCTTCAAGACAGTTTCTCTCTTTGGTAGTGCTTTTGGAGGGCTAGCTGCTCTATAAGAAATGACTTGATGCATAGGACTAGGGGGTAAGTCTGGATCTCCTCCTTCCTCAACTGAAGTCTCTTCCTCCTCAGCTTCATCATCACTATAAACTGGTTCTGGCTCATCTGGTCCAAGACCAGGATCTCTAACATCTTTTGGTCTAGATGGATGATTCTCAGGAGTGAATTTCTCATAAATTTTTCCATCATCATTTACCCATGATTTCTTCCAAGGATTCCAGCTGACTTTCATGTATTTACAAATAGTTCTTGTAATACAGAAGTTATCCCTAACCACTACCAGCTCATCCTGAGGTCCAGCTATCTCCTTCACTTTCAGCATCACAGAAATTAGTTTGGAGAAAAACAGAGCATTTGATTTTGACTTTGGTCTAGTCATCTCTTCTATTTGAACCATAATCAATCTACATAGATTGATTTTCACCCTGTGCTTCATCAAATGCAACAAATATATGTCTTGGAATCTTAAAGTGGCAAAGTCTCCTCTTCTCGGACTAACAACATGCTGAATAAATTTAAATAACAGCTTATCTTCTCCTTCCATCTCTGCAGCAATCACCTTTCTAGGGGTCCCATTCCCTGTGAGTTTTAGCAAAGCGACTTCATATTGAAATACATCACTGGTAAAAGGTACAGACTTGGAATAAAAAGTAAAATCACCCTCATGTGGAAATCTTAGGTTCTCAGCCCATTCTCCTGAAGTAAACAATACTTCCTGACCATTCACATAAGAAACCATTTTTCTTTCTTCTTCAGATTTTTCAAAACGAACGAATTCGTAGAACTATTTCACCAATCCTGGATAGTAAGGTCCGTTGTTGTTCACGAAGCATTCTAGCCAACCTTGTTTTTTTGACACTCTAAGAACCAACGACTTGCTTTCCATGACCCATTCTGCACATACTTCTTTTTCAACAAATATCTCGCGCTTCGATAGGTGTGGATTTACTGATCTTCTCTGAGCTAAACTTCCCTCGCCACTTACACTGGCATCAGTACTAGTTAATTTTTGTCTCTTCGGTGCCGGAACTTCACTTCCATCAGTCATCTGAGGTCTCTTGACTCGGGCCATTACGGATTTGAGGCTAGGGTTCTGAAGGTCGAGAGGTTTAGGTTTAGCAGAGTTCGAGCAGACAAGTTCGAGATGAGATTGAGTGAGTCTAGTTCGAGTTTTAATATCATTTAGGATTCATAAATCACATAAATCATAAAATAAAATAAAACGGTTTGATGTCTCGGCCTTAAAAAAAATGCAAATATACTGGTAAAGTTCTCTAACGGTGAGGTTTTTCTAATGGTGAGGTTTCTCTAACGGTGAGGTTTCTCTAACGGTGAGGTTTCTCTAATGGTGAGGTTTCTCTAACGGTGAGGTTTTTCTAACGGTGAGGTTTTTCTAACGGTGAGGTTTCTCTAACGGTGAGGTTTTTCTAACAGTGAGGTTTCTCTAACGGTGAGGTTTCTTTAACGGTGAGGTTTTTCTAAGCTATAGTTAATCATACCTAACTCATGTTTGATGTAATTTAATCTCTCAGAATTCAATGGCTTTGTAAAAATATCAGCTAACTAATGTTCAGTGCCAATGAATTCAAGAGTGATATCACCCTTTTGATAGTGATCCCTCAAAAAGTGATGTCTCGCATCAATATGCTTTGTCCTAGCATGAGATACCGGATTTTTGGAAATGTTAATAGCACTTGTATTGTCACATTTTATAGATACATGTTTGAATTGATATCCATAGTCTAGTAAAGTGTGTTTCATCCACAAGATTTGTGCACAACAACTACCAGCATCTATATACTCAGCTTCGGCAGTAGATAATCCAACAGAATTCTGTTTCTTACTACACCAAGATACTAGCGATTTGCCTAAGATGTGACATGTTCCAGAGGTGCTTTTTCTGTCTAACTTATAACCAGCAAAATCAGCATCAGAATAACTCAATAAATCAAATAATTGTCCTTTTGGATAAAATAGTCCCAAATTGGGAGTATGTTTTAGATATTTGAAAATTCTTTTAACAGTAGTCAAATGAGACTCCTTTGGGTTTGCTTGAAATCTAGCACACATGCATACACTGAACATGATGTTGGGTCTACTAGCAGTAAGGTACAGTAGACTTCCTATCATACCTCTGTAGTTGGTCTGATTTACTGGTTCTCCAGTTTCATCACTATCCAACTTACAGGTGGTACTCATAGGTGTATCACTGCCTTTACTACTATCCAATGAAAAACGTTTTAGAATATCTTTAATATATTTAATTTGATTCAAAATAATACCATTTTTGTTTTGAAAGATCTGAAATCCAAGGAAAAATTTGAGTTCTCTCATTAAGCTCATTTCAAACTCGTTTTGCATTATTTTTGAAAAATAAATACATAAAGAATTTTTAGAAGATCCAAAAATAATATCATCTACATAGATCTGTACTATTAAAACATTTTTAGAAATCCATTTAATGAAAAGAGTAGGATCAGCTATTCCTTTAGTAAATCCTTTTGAAATAAGAAAAGAGCTGAGCCTATCATACCAAGCTCTTGGAGCTTGCTTTAAACCATATAAAGCTTTAGATAGTTTGAAAACATGATTGGGAAAATGGGGATTTGTAAAACCAGGAGGTTGTTCAACAAATACATCCTCATTTATATATCCATTCAAAAAAGTGCTTTTAACATCCATTTGATAGAGTGTGAAATTCAGATGAGCAGCATAAGCAAGTAATATCCTAATGGCCTCTAATCTGGCTACGGGTGAAAAAGTTTCCTCATAGTCTATTTCTTCCTCTTGACTATAGCCTTGTGCAACTAGCCTAGCCTTGTTTCTAATGATAGTTCCAGATTCATCAACTTTGTTCCTAAACACCCATTTAGTGCCTATGGTTGGAGTGTCCTTAGGTCTTTCCACTAATTCCCAAACCTTGTTTCTTTCAAACTGATTTAGTTCTTCTTGCATAGCCATTACCCAGAATTCATCATTGATAGCATCATTGATATCTTTGGGTTCAAGTTGTGACAGAAAAGCTTGATGTTCAACCTGGTTCCTTAGAGAATCTCTAGTTTGTGTTCCTCTATTTAAATCACCTACAGCATCATCAAGAGGATGATTCTTGAGAGTTCTAACACCTCTATAAGGAGTTGAACTGGCTTCTTTAGAGTTGTTTACAGGTCTGGAATTGGTATGAGCAGATTCTGGAAAATTTCCAGAACTTGATTCTTTTACAGGGGATTCAGTATTCTTATCATTTAGGTCCAGATTTGACAAATCTTCCTCAAGATCTTCAAGGTAGGTTTTAGGATCATGTGGATCAGTCTCATCGAATTTGACATGAACTGATTCTTCCACACATTTGGTTCTTTTATTGAAAACTCTATAGGCTTTACTAGAGATAGAGTAACCTAGGAAAATTCCTTCATCACTCTTGGATGCAAATTTGTCAAGATTGTCTTTAGTGTTAAGGATAAAGACTTTGCAACCAAAAACTTTGAAGTAATTAACCTTAGGCTTCCTATTATTCCAAAGTTCATAAGGGGTCCTTTTTAGAATAGGTCTAATTAAAACTCTATTAATGACATAGAAAGCTGTATTTATAGCTTCAGCCCAAAAATAAATAGGTAAGTCATACTCATTAAGCATAGTCCTTGCAATTTCTTGAAGGGTTCTATTTCTTCTTTCCACTACACCATTCTGTTGGGGTGTTCTAGGAGCAGAAAAGTTGTGATTATAGCCATTGTGTGAGCAGTAGGATTCAAATTCATGATTCTCAAACTCACGCCCATGATCACTCCTCAGGGTCTTAATTTTGAGTCCACTAAGATTTTCTACAGTCTTGGAATATTTAACAAAGTAGGAACATGCTTCACTTTTGTGAGCTAGAAAGTATACCCAAGTGTATCTAGAAAAATCATCAACAAGAACATAAACATAGTGCTTCCCATTTAAACTTGAAACTCTTGAAGGTCCAAACAAACCCATGTGAACCAATTCAAGTGGTTGAGAAGTTGAAACTTCTTTCTTTGGTTTAAAAGAAACTTTGTGTTGTTTTCCCTTTTGACAGGGATTGCACACTTTATCATTTGGGAATTCTAATTTGGGTAGGTCTCTAACTAAGCATTTCTTAGAAAGTTTCCTAAGTGAGTGAACATTACAGTGTCCTAGTCTCCTATGACACAACCAAGACTCTTTATAGAAAGCATTTAAGCAGGAAACATTTTGTTTGACCAAGGAATTTAGATCAACAGCATATACATTCTCATTTCTAGATGCAGTGAAAACTAAGTCATGTTTTGAATTAAAAACATTGCATGAATTATTTTCAAATTTAACATTAAAACCATCATCACACAACTGAGATATACTAAGTAAGTTATACTTTAATCCGTCAACAAAAAGTACTTTAGAAATAAAAATTGTATCAGGGTTACCAATCTGGCCTAAGCCGATGATTTTTCCTTTTGCATTGTCACCAAAGGTGACATGCCCACCATCAACCTTAATCAGACTCTTGAAGCAAGAATAGTCTCCTGTCATATGTCTTGAACATCCGCTGTCCAAATACCATAGAGTGTTACAGATGCTCTTTAAACAATTTCCCTGCAAAACAGATTAGACATAGGATAATTTTGGTACCCAGATCTTTTTGGGTCCAGAAAGGTTAGCTAATAAAACTTTGGGAACCCATATTTGCTTTATAGTTTTTCTAAGACCAGAAAGCATATTTTGAGACAAAAATACTTTGTTGGGTCCTTTAGAAAACTGTTTTGTATAAGATGGTCCTGAACTAGAACTAGCAGAAAACTGTCCAGATTTTGGGACAAATTTGGTTTTGCTTACTTGTCTCTATCCAGGCTGATATCCTAGACCGGTTGTATATTTGGGAGAAATATGTTTTCCTAGCAGTTGTGTCAAGGTATCCCTACCAGTAGTGAACTTTTCAATATCTTTTCTTAATTGTTCATTTGATAATTTAAGTTGAGTGTTCTCTTTCAATAGTTGAGCATACTTCTCTTTTTCCACACTTAAACCTGTTTCAATATTACTAGTCAAAGCATGCTGTTTCTTCAAAGATTTATATTTATTCTTTAGTTCATTGCAAGTATCTTCCAGCATATTGCAATATTCAAACAGTTCAGCTTTAGACATATTTTCCTCATTGTCTGAATCATGGTCATTTCCAGAATAAAACTTGTTTAAAGCTGGTGAAATAGGTACCTCAGATGTGTTAGTCATGAAACACATATTAGCACGATTTATTTCAGATTCACTAGCTTCTGATTCACTTGTGCTGTCCTCCAAAGCACTCCAGATTGCTTTCATAGCTTTCTTGTACCTCTTGTCCTTATAGTCATATTTTTTTTTGAATTTTAACTTAGGACAGTCGGCTTTGATGTGTCCTTTCCTCTTGCATTCATAGCAGACTATATCATCTTCTTTATCTGACTTCTTCCAATCCTTCTTCCACTTGCCTTGTTGATCATACTTACCTTTGTAGCTAGGTTTTCTGGAAAACTTTTTCTTCCTATAGAACTTCTTGAATCTCCTGGCTATTTGATCCATTTCTTCATCACTGTCAGAATCTGAATCTTCACTAGACGAGCTTTCAGTAGGCACATGTACTTTCTCCTTGTCTTTACTCTTTGATGCAGTGGTCTTAAATTCCACGGATTTCTTCTTGGGTTCATCGTCTTCTTCTTTGTTCACCTTCAATTCTTCTTCATACATCATTAGTTTACCAATTAACTCCTTGACAGGCAGTGTTCCAATGTCACAGGATTCTCTGATTGAGACAGACGTGCCTCTCCATCTATCTGGAAAACATCTCAGTATTCTCATGATTTGTTCCTTTGCGGGAACACTCTTTCCAAGTGATCTCATTGTGTTGACTATCTCATTGAACCTGAGATACATGTCAGAAATAGGTTCATCAGCTTTCATTTTAAAGTTATCATATTTGATAGTATAAGTATTTAACCGCATTTCCTTAACATTAGTTGTTCCTTCATGAGAAACAGCCAAGGTATCCCAAATATCAAAAGCAGTTTTGCAGGCAGAAATTCTATTGAATTCCTCATCTCCTAAAGCACAGTAGAGGGCATTTATGGCTTTACAATTATTATTGTAAGCAGCCTTAGTAGGTTCATCCCAAGTTATTCTTTCAGTTTCTGGAATTTTGTATTGAGATTCTATAGCAGTCCAGATATCAAAACCCATACTTTCTAAATGGATTTTCATTTTAAGTTTCCACTGAGCATAGTTATTTCCATTGAAGAAAGGTGGCCGGTTAGTAGCAGCACCCTCAAGTATATTATCCATTATAAACAAAATTTAAAGTGATAAGAATTTAGAAATAACAGAAATTTTAAGAACTTTAAAATACAACTAAAATCACAGTTAAAAAGAAGAGTAATATAGAAAATACTTTCTCCTCTGATACCAAATGTTGGTCGGAGTGGACACTCAAGAGGGGGGGTGAATTGAGTTCCAATTAAAATTTCTGCTAAAAACAATGTTTATTAAAATCCCCCAATTTCAAAAACAGATTAAACTGTAGTGAATTTATACAGATTATAAAGGTTCAATTAGTTTCTCAAAGATTGATTAGTTCTCATTTAACTCAATCTAATGATTAATTTAACTTTTGAAACTAACTTACTGGTTTACAATAAATATAAACACTTGTGAGTTTAATTATTAAAGTAGCTTTGAAGATAAATTATATTTCAAAGTGATAGCAGTGGAATATGAAATAGATAAGTATTGTATGGATATAAACTTTAACTAAAAACACAGAGAAGTTAACCAAGAGTTTTAGTCTCAAGCTGAGACTTAGTCCTCTCAAAAGTTTTATATAAGGATGATCCACTCCCTAGATCGGGGTTCAACAGTTTACAACTGTCCAGGTCCAAGACCTCTACCACAGTTATTCGTGGGAGCAAACACAACAGCAACCAGCTGTCCAGGTCACACACGACCTCTACCACTGTCCCAGTGGGAAAAAAAATATGTAAGAGTGTTGAGTGAGGATTTATAAATCCTCCAGTTAAACCACAGGAGACAGTGTGTGTGTTAAATACAGCAGATAACACACACTGCTCAATATGTAAAAAGATAAATCACAGAGCAAATATTTAGAGTGTAGAAATGTCTCTAGTGATCTTCGTGCAGCTCTCGACTCCTTTTGTTGATTAGAATTCGTTCTGAGTCTTCTTCTGTTTTTTGTCTGGAAAACAGAGTATCATCGGTTTCCTTGACTTCCAGGTTCAGCTTTCTTATCAGCTCAGAGAATGAAGAGAGTTGTGTAGTTCTTCTTTAGCATAAATTGCTCGACGTATGCTCTATGTTCTGGAGGCTGGTAGCAGTAGTCTCATGAGTGCAAGTTCTCCAGTTGTTCTTTTTGCACGTTTTTGAGCTTGATCGCCAGCGTGTCTCTCGTGCTCTTTTCTGCATCCTTCTTTTAAAGCACGAGCTTCAGTAAAAGATATGATTCCCTTTTTGCAAGTACGAGGTACAGTTTCCTGAAAACCAGCAACACATATTAAATAAATGTCAGTGCATTAAAATATACCTAATGTGACCATTGGTTAGATTAAATAATAATAAAGAAATTTAAAGCATGTCGGGGTTCTGTCTCTGAACGGTTGCTCATGATAACTGTAGACTTTGTCATGGTAGGTCTGAGTATTGGTAGGAATCTGTAACGGTATACTTGTCTATCGGTAGACTTGATGTATTGGTAGCGGTGGACTTGTAACAGTAGCGGTGGCTCTGCCTTTACCAGTAGCGGTAACTCTTTATCGGTAGATGTGGCTCTGCCTTGTAACGGTAGCTCTTTATCGGTAGCTGTGGCTCTGCCTTGTAACGGTAGCTCTTTATCGGTAGTTTTGGCTCTGCCTTGTAATGGTAGCTCTTTATCGGTAGACTTTGCATAACGGTGAACTTCAGCATATCGGTAGCTGTCAGCTTTGCTGTAACGATAACTGTCTACTTCGATGCAGTGGTAGACTTTGAGTAGCGGTAGACTTTGAGTACCGGTGAACTTCGTATCAGTAGCTCTTATTCGATATCGGTAGCTTTATGTCATAACGGTATCTACTATCTGTAACGGTAGCTACTAACTGTAACGGTAGCTATAAACTGTTTAAGTATTCTCTTGGCAGAATGAGTTAGGTCATAGTAAACATATATCCGATAATGCAAAATCAAGATATATATATAAAAAAAAGAAATGGTTGGGATTATAAAAACATAATGAAGCAACTTAATTCCAGAGGGTTCAACAATCTCCCCCTCAATTCCAGAGGGTTCAACAAAAATTTCATTCACCATTATTGAATGAATAACTAGAATACCTATCACCACTTTGTTTTAGGGATCTACCTCAGTTCTTGTGATGTCAAAAGCTCTTCCTTTCTGCCTTGGAGGTTGTTGGTTGCCTCTAAAAACCCTTGGCTTAGGGAATTGATTTGTAAAGTGTGCTGGTTTCTTACATTTGTAGCAATGAACAATGTTTTGAGGTTTTACTAGATAATTCCTTTCCTTTGTCACAATAGTAGGTTTTTCTTATTGAAAATTATTATCTTGGTTCCCATCCTTCCCGAACCTAAAGTGTTTCCTTGTTCCCTTTAAGAAATTTTTGGGGTGCTTCTTTTCACAACTTTTCCAAGTGGGATGCTGAAATTTCTTAGCACCATTGGATTTATCCATTAGACTACCAAAATTAAATTCAAATTTCCACTTTTTATCCCCATGAAACCACTGATATTCATTGATCTCCATTTATACTTTGAGTTCACATTGGAAAATTTCCTCATAGATATCAAAGTCATGAATTTCTAAGGCTTTTCGTAGACTAGGATTTATCCCACCAAATAAGTGGTTAACCTTTCATTCATGGGTAACGACAAAACCAAAGGTGTGTCGTGCAATTCTTGTGATGTTTTCTTCATACACCCCAAAAAATTAATCATCCTTTTTCTTGAGTGCAATAAAATATATTTCTATCTTAAGATGGAGGGTGTATGGAAAATATTTATTAAAAAACATTTTCTGTAATTCCTTCCACTCCATTGCTTAGATCTCTTCCTCGGGCTTTATATTCTTGATCAATGTCCACCACTAATCAACTTCACCCTCCATATGATAAACTTATAGAATAACCTTCTCTTGTTTAGAAAATTTAAGGATGGATAATATATTTGCAATGAAATTGATCTATTCCTCCATGATTAAGGGATCTGATGATCCATTGAAAATAGGAGGCCTTTCTCACATGAAGATCTTGATTGCAGATTGCTCTATCTTGGGGGGTGGTTGATACTCTTGGTCCAAGTTTCTATTCATAACTTGAGTTAACTAAGAGATTATTATGAAAAATTTTGTGGATATTTCTCCCATCGTGTTGGGCATCTCATTGGGGATATCCTCACACTACCCTTTGCATCATTTGTTATCATGATTCTTCTTATTTATAGCCATTGGCTAGAATAAAAGGAAAATTAGGGATGATTATATTAAATAGTTAAACACATAAATGGTAATCCAACTACATTAAAGGGATAACTTATAAAATAAATTTATCTTATTAACTTATGAGTTTCTAGGCTTTAATATATGTTATCCATGATCTACTTCCTAACATATATTCTTATGGGAATTTTTTTTCTTTATTCCGTTAATAATGATTTGTAATGAGCTTATGAATTTACTAAAGAATATCCCCTAGGAGTGTCAAACTAGGTTCGTAGTAAGTCTCATTGTTGTTTACCAGGTTACCCCAAGTCTAGCCTGAAACATCTTGTCGTAGTTATTACTCCTAGGTATATCTGTTTCAGAACCTTGTCCACTTGTAGTATCCAAACATGGATATATTTTCTTGATAAACTAATTATGATATACTTACCAAAATTTAGGGATGTTTTCTTATACTTATTCTTCTACCTAAGGGTTTTCACTATGTTTTTCTAATACTAATCCCAAAAATAAATAAACATATCATCTTATACCAACTATAACTAGCCTACACTTTATATCACTTTTAAACATGATTTATTACATAAAATTTCACTTAATAAAACTCAGAAGATTGAGAGGTCTAGTTTATTTGGGAAATTAGGTACATTACATAACAACTTAAAATATGAAAAGAAACATATTTATTGAAATTTTTTAACATAACTAAAACATTTCTTCTTACTCAACACCGCATGGGATAACCTGAGGGCATACATAAGGAAGGGGTGATCTATAAATCCCAGTAAGGGAATAAATAAGGCATAACATGAGGAAGAAAATACATGTTAGAAAATAGTAATATCAATGTATAATAAAAGGAACTTTAATAATAAGGCTTAATATTTCATGATAATTATAACATGGGAAATGTGGAAACAACATACAACATGACACAAGTATGATTCAAGGCTCATTGTACATAGAGGAGCATGAGTCACAGATCATTGAACATGGAGGAGAATGAGTTAAGGATCATTTAACATGGATTAGAATGATTAAAGGTCCATTGCACATGACGTATCATGATACTAAACATTACCCAGTGCATTGGAGCGCTATCAGGGTGCACCCTTCATAATCCTTTCATTCCCATGTTTAATTGTGCCACATCGATCATATAACATGGTTTCATTAAACATTATAATTTATTAAATGATAAAATAATTTGTAATACATAAATTTAAGTCCCCAATAAATATTTATATGTGCATGAAGGTGAATACCCTTGATAGATAAAGGGGTATGGTATTCACTACATGATGATTTTGTCATGGAAATTCATGGTGCAATTTCGGTAGCATAACGACACCATATAGGAATTCATAAAATGGGTTTATGAGAGAGAAATGGGTATATAATATTTTAGAAATTAAATTTAAATTAAGAGGGATATTTAAGAACATATCCCAATATAGTAAAAAGGAAATTAGAAGACATAACATAAAAGTAATTCTTGATAAAAATGGAGGGTGAAAGATCATAAGGGTTCATAAGAGGTATAAATGAGATTGAAAGGGGATAACATCATTTAAAAATAAAATGGATAGTAATTGAGATAGTAAAGAATGTATCCTAACTGAATAAAATGGAAATCAAAAGGTAATATCATAAATGAAGTGCTTGATAAAAAGAGGATAGAGAGAATCCCATACGGAATTCTGGCATAGTAAAGACTTAGGTAAGGGTAAAAATGAGAAGTAATAAATAACCCCTCAAACAACTAACATCAATTGTATAGTAAGGTAATTATTATAAATTAATTAAAATATAAGAAATTGAAATTAAAAGAACTAATCTCAAAGATGATACTTGAATTCAAAGGAGAGTAGAGAAATCCCTTACTTGGATGTGTGATACTAAAGGCTTGTGAGAGGCTTATTGGGATCTTGGGGGAACCTTAAGAGGACTCTAGGGAGTATACAGAATAGTTTAAATGATCTTAAATATGTTTGAGTGAATAGAAATGGGAGATTGAGTAAGTTTATATAGGAATGTATGGGTATTTCTTTATTATTTTGGTTTTGGACACTACATAAAAAAAATATTTAAAACCACAAACATCCCATGGTTTTTACCCATGGTTTCTGGAAAAGGGGAGTTGATTAAATTATTTTACAAGTCCAAGGGCCAAATATTATAAAATATTTCTCCTTTCTTATGTGGAGGTGAGTCATACTTTCAAAGAAATAATTTTAAAATATTAAAATATATTATAAGTCTTGGAGGATTCACTAAGGATTTATAAAATAAATCAAATAAACTAAAAATTACATTATTTTAAAGGAAAAAATATATTTGGACTATGGTACTTTTTATAGTATTTATTACATCACTATTAGGCCAATATGATTTCATAAAACACATCATATATTTATACGGTATTTAATTTTTACCCAAAAATTTGATTGTCTCAGAAAATTATGAAAAAATAGCCATTGGATAATTTTGACATCCTGAATCCAAAAATGATATTCATTTTATCCAAATAATTTTATAAATATGTTAATCTTCACTTTTAAAATAAAAACCAAAATTTATTGAAAATGACGGGTTTTTGACAAATACCAGTTTTCCGAATCCTAATAAAAATTACATTTGACTTCATAAAAAATTATATGATCATTTATATTTTAAAAAATTAATTTAATAATAATATTTTATTAAAATATCATTTATTTCAAAACTCCATTAACTCATCAAAATATATTTCTTAATTAAATTTAAATATTAACCATTGTGCTTTAAAAATCATTTACAAAGTAACAATAATTGGAAGAAAATATTTTAAATATTCTATAAAAAAATGTATATATTCCTATTTCTAGGGTCTTGATACATATCCCTTTATTAAACTAGCATACATCCTAAGAGTAAGGTGCGCGATGGTGGGGATTTCATGGGGCCGTTTGGTGAACATGGTTTAAGATGTGATCTTGATGAGATTGAACTTATCTCATAAATGGCTTCTCTTGTGATTAGGTTGTTGGATCTAGACTTGGTATTGGATTAGGGAAATGACCAAAATTATATCTCCTTCAGAATCTCCAATAAATGGGTTTCATAGGGTATGATCCTATTAGTTGATTCCATCACTTCCTTTGTCTATTCCAAAAGGATTTGTTAAAACCCTATATTTATACTAGTCACAAGATCACTATTAAATGACTATATTATCAATAGTAAAGATACTTAATATTCATTTAAAATCCAATTGGATAAAACAAAATAAGTTCATGTGTTTTCTATATCTATAAGACATTAAAGTGGAATTTTATTTATAAAAGTTAGGGTCATTAGACTATATACATTCTTGAACCATTTCCCTATCACCATTATTTTAGTTGTATCCTTTAATTACAACCTATTATGAGCATGAGAAGATACTAACATGTTACTATCTCTATTATAATCCATAGAGAATAAACCTCCATTATAATTCTCCTTGAGAAATAGGTTAAATATATTATATAATCATTATGATACTAATATTTCACATCCCAAATGTATCTCTAAGTTTATAGCTTGTACTAGATCACAAACATAATATGTAATCACATAAATTTGATTTTTTAAAACATTGTGAATCCATGTAATATACCCACTTATCTCTAAAAAAATTACTTCTTCTTTTTAGTATGTAGATTGTTTTCAATCATGGTAGTACTAAGAAAATATAGACAAACTGACTATTAATAAATATTTTTAAGGAAATTGAAATTACCTATTTAGGGATGATAATATTTTAATGGTATATGATATCTTTCATAAATTTGAAAAAATAATATCCCCAATCGCTATCGTTATCTTATTTTAGAAACTACATAAACAATAACCAAAATAATTAAATTGTTTTTAAATATGTTTTGATAGTTAAATCTCACTATATATACCTTAATATGTTTCCATTTGAATAAATCAATCGGATTTTTTTTTTAGTCACTGACCTCATACCATGATTTACCCTATGTTTATATATTCTCTATCATAACAAAATTCTCATTAAAACACATACTGAAAGATATAATTTGAAGTTTATATGTAAAATGTGGGTTGTATTGCATTAAAAATTCATAATAGTCATCATGTGTGGTTTTTTTGATGGAAATCCATGAATTGGATTTAAAAAAACATTTTGGGTATCCAAATTGATTATGATCAACATCTGGTTCTTCTTAAAAAAATAAGTAATGAAAAAAAAAGAAAAATGTATCTTATATGCTTAAATTGAATACTTTTACCCCTATATTTCAGGCATCAAGAAGAGTTTTTTGTCTTATATTTTCTTCTCAAAAACCTCACTTGGTTTATATTTTATCTTTTCAATTTATTTCAATTCCAAATAATTTTTTTTATATAAATGATTTAGGGAATAATGAGTCTAAATATTGATTCAAAAGGTTTTCCATTTATATAGTAGTAATATATACAACTATATAAAATTTGAATAGTTATTAACTGTAATGAATATAGTAGATCATTTTTTTGGAAAAATATATTATGAAAATGTACCACATGTATGTATTCACATTTTAGACTCCCAATAATTCAAAGTTGATAATCTCATTTATACTCTCCTGACCTACTATATCTCTAATGTAATTTCAAAATATTTATTCTTCATATTGATTGTATGACATATTTCCATATTTTAATGTGGTTTCTACATGAACTTGTAATGTTAATATATATAGAAGTGGAACTAGTGGGAAGAAGGTGCTTCAAAAAGGTCTTTGTTTCTTGGATGATTCACTACATTATCTTGATCTTACCTTCTGTTTCCACATCATTTATTCATCTGTAATAACATATATTATTTAAGACATTTCTTCATCAATTGTAAAAGGTTTTTCAATTTAAAAAAATTGTTAAGGGCATACCTCATGTATCATTATAAGATTATATGACCATGCTATGAAATTTACAATAACATTATAAACCATAGTAACATCCAGATCATCAAAGATAACAAGAAACTCAGCACTTGACTCATGAGAAACTTCAATCCCCACTCTCATGTGATATTTTGGGAGTTTTTTGTGGTGTAGCATGTCTCCTAATATATTTTACATCATACCCTTTCAAAAAGGTGATGTGTCGGTGTGGATATATATAAATCACATACAAATTCACCCAACAAAATTTTAATAATATAAAGTTATCATAAGTTGATTGATCCACATTTAGGTGAAATAGTAATGAAAAAATTTATTACCTTAGGTAAGGTAAGAGGTTTATGGAAATGAATAGACTCAAATCTAGTGGGTTAATTTATCTCTTTATGTCATGATCTTTGTTCCACTGTCGGTTCACTTTGATCCTTTTGCATACATTGGTCCACCAAACTAGACTGAACAATAATACATTTCAAATCATCTATTGGTTCCTGAATCCATTTCATCATATCATATATATCTCCTTACAACTTTTTCTTCTCAAAATATGTTCAAAGTGACACTCTAAAACATGCAGCTCTACCATGGAAATATTGTTCTGGATACTTCAAAGATACTGAAAGTAGTTTTTCTTCAGGTATGGTTGATATTGATTCTTATGTCTAAACCTTATAAAAAACATATGAATATAAAAAGATATTTCTTTGAAATAATATTATAAATAATAATAAATTACTATTATTTCATACATACACATACTTTCCATACTACTTGTGTTTTTTCATCAATTAGTTTACCCTCTTTATTTACATGGGACTCCTTTCATAGCACATGATGTGGGATAGAAGTGGAATGAGATTTTTATTCATCAATCGGCATAAAAAATGAATATATGTTTTTTTTCATATTACATAAAAAAATTACTTTAGATTTAACGTCCATACAATTTTATTTTCAAGTAAAGCATGCCCCATCTTTACTTTATGATAGGGGTACATTGGTTGTATTGCACATTTTTTATTTTAATAACTCTGTTATTTCCTAAATTTATTTTTTTGAATCAAATTGGATAAGATAAATAATTTAAAATAAAATATTATTGACTACATTGCACATGAAATTATTTCTCATCGCAACGATTAATGAAAACTTTCCATGTATCCAGTTTTATTATGTGTGTATATGTAATTGGTGGGTGGGGAATTAATTTCCTTTCAATATCCCTAAGATAAAGCTTTGAAAGAAGTGACTGAAAACATCTATGAGCTTTTCCAATGACCATTAAACATATGTCCTATAGAAATCATCTAAAATATATGAACTGTGAAAATTATAATGAAAAATAAATCAACTTTTCATTATATAATTTTTCTATACAATAGATATAGTATATCATAACATTACCTTAATATCTTACCAAAGGGTTTCCTTCAATACAGTATGGATATGGTTCCATGTACCTATATTAATTTGCACATGAATTCTCATTGTGACCCCAACATAACTAATGGAAATTGACTAGTTGGGGTTAACAGGTTGGTTGCATTGATTCCAACTAGCCTAAAATTTTATACCCTTGCTTCTTGCCTTGATAATTTTATTTAACATAGTGATGGTACATCATTATTTTTTTCATCAACATGTTTTTTATCACCTAATAATTTTTTAGTTTTAGCATCAATTGTCTGTTCTTTCATGGGATTGATAACTTCATCATGTACAGAAGTCATTATCTGAATGAGTAGTCAAAAATTTAATATAGATTAAAAAAATTTAGTAGAGAACACATAATATTATGAGTAAAATAATAATATATTAAAAAAATTGTAACATTATCATTGAACTCTTTGTTTCTGTAAAGGATAAAGAGATTTGGTTCCTCTATCGAGTATCCAAATCCCCTCTTCTTGGTTTGATCCAATGTATAAGTCATTTTCTACATTGGGAACACCATATAATAATTGTGATCTATCAATGAAAGGGTCATAATCAATTTAATTTTTATTTCTATCTGCATTTGTTTTAGTCACCAACATGATAATTGAACAATTTTTGTTTGCTGAATCTGAGACATAAAATTCCTACATTGATTATGATGTCATTATTTATGCCTCGTCCTTATACCCTCCCATAATGAAATTTACCTTCACAAAGCCAAATTCACTAGCTTTCACCCTCAAAAATCCCAATACATTGAATTTCACTAATAAGTATCAGTCACCCCTTTTTTTGAACAACATAACAAGAAGTGGTGTGATCCCCTCCCATTTCCCAAAATAAAAAAAACATAATCCTACAAAATTAAAAAAACTCACCTTTCCAATTTTTTCAAAAACAATCCACATAATATATTTATTATTATGTAGAGGATAAAAATACATAAAGAAAAATAGAACATAGAAAAGTGAAGAAAACTCAAAATCTTATCTACATGGAGGAAAAAAAGAATCCATTGTCTATAGCTTTTGTGAAAAAGAAGCAAAAGTAATCCATGCACCCATAAGAAGAGAATCTCATGCACTATTTCATGTGAAGAAGAAAATATTGGTTTAGATATGTGAATAATAAATAATATGTGAAGAATAAATAATTATTTGTTAGACACCAAGTAAAATAAAAAAAATATTTTTTTCCCATATTTTTTTATTACAATTTTAAAAGAAAAGAAGAGATATAATTTGGTGTAAAATGAAACAAATAACCTTTATTAAAAAAAATTATTACCTTTTTTACTAGAAAGTAAAAAATAATAATTTTAATTTTAATTCATTCTTATGTTTTAATGTCACTGCAAAATAGATAAATATTAAACTATGAAAAATATATTAATAAAAAATTTATTTTATTTTTAAAAATAATGTTTTAAAATGAGTGACTTTATATATTAATTGATTTCATTTATATAATAAATATATTTATTTATTTTAAATTAATTATATTTTACATTTATATGTAATCATCATCATAAATTAATTTTTAAACCTTTAAATTTAAGAAACTATTAAAAATATTTATATAAAAAATTAAAAATATTCATATAAAAATTATCTATGTAAAAAAATATATAATGATTTATAAATAATGTCAAATTTAGAAAAACAATTATTTTTTATTAATATTAATAATCATAAACATTATATAAACATTAATTCAAAAAAAACTTTGATTCCAATAAAATGTACATTAGGATAATATAGTAAATTAAATAAAAAAGATTATGTCCATGGTTGTTTTCCTTCTAAATCACCCTGATTTTAGGGTGATTCTTTATCTGTATTTGGGGAAAATCTATTTCTCCCCATTTCATTTATCTCATGCATTTTTTATTATACTTCCATTGCCTCTGATTACTCAAAACCAAATTTCTTATTCTTTGTGTATTTGGCACTATGTTGAGGTCCTGTTATATGTATTCTAAATGTTAAAATCATTATTCATGTGTTCCATTCTTTGGTTCATGGGGTCTACTATTTCTAAAAAGAGGAAATATATTTCAATCCCTCCAAATCGTCTCATTTCCCTCGAAATTATCCCTACCAAATGACCTGTAAGAAAGGGATATCATAGGTGGCTATGCACGATGGTGTCAGGTATACAAGAGGGAGGTGATGTGTGTTGAGGATAGTTTAGAGACACAAATAAACAATGGAGGAGTATAAATAATAACATACCATGGGTTTTGGGAGGCTAGATTCATCTGAGAAGGTCAAGGGGGAGTGACGATAGAGGTATACATTTGCAAGAGATTGAACAGCACAAGAGAATTGGTTTCGGGTGGCTTGCCTAGGGCGTGGGGATGGTGATGGTGTTCTGGTATCCTAAATTTGGGATCACAGTGGTTGATGGTTCCTATTCTCAGTTAGAGGTGATAGTGGCGTCCACTAGTTTTGTTAGAGGTTTCATGGGGTGTTGGATGGGGGCGACCTCAGGAGGTGGAATGAGGCGACTTAATGTCATGTGATGTCGAATTACATTAGGATGCAGGGGTGAAGACGAACTTGGGTGATTCATAAGGTGTAGTGAGACCTTAGGCAATGCGAGTTGTGTAACAACAAGCACTAGTTATAGGCTAGTAGAATGATGTTTTTTTGAAGGGGTCTTTGGGATTATATTTGTGGGATGACTATTTTCCTTTATTTGGGAAAATATTTGGATGTTTTATGGTGCTATTTTTCATGGTTGTGGGAGGACCTATGATGGTATGGGATGTCGACGGGTGAAATGATCTCGGGTACCACAAGATGTTAGTAGTATGGGATGTCGATGGTGAGAAACCCCCACTAATAATCTGCTGACCGACACCTCTGGAAACAAACATAGTGGGTGGCCAAAATCATGTGAGTGATGATGTTGAAGGGCAAAATGACGTCCTTGAGAGTTTTTTGTTTTCTGATGACCTCAGGTGGTGTTTTTTTGGACAACCTCATCATTATAGTTGAGTAAACAAGGTCTTCGTGTTGGGAAGCTATCAGATGGTGTTAGTGTGGGTGTTTCTGGGTCTTTGGTTCTTTTTTATGCAGGTTTTCAAGACAAAAAAAAAGTTGATTTACATAATATGATGTGTGGGTATTTGATTTAGTGTTTTTTGGTGGTGTTGTTTTGAAACTCTCTTAGTTTGGTGGTGCTTTATGGGCCACATTCTTGATGGTTCTCGTTTGATAATTTTCATTAATAATTTTAAGGGTCGAGTTGGCTCGATACCTAAACCTTTAAAGTATTAAAAAATAGTAAATTAATATATATAAATAAATATTAAAAATGTTTAAATTTCAAAAAATATAAATATTAATAAATATTAAAAATTAATAAATAATATTAATTGAAATAATATTAAAAATGAATAAATAAAATTTACCGATTAAAAAAATATATTAAATATATTATGTTATGAAATTAAATTCTAAAATAAATATTATAATTTTAAAAAAAATACATAAATATTATGTGTGTGTGTTTCTATATAATATTTCATTAATTATTTAATTGTGTGTGTGTGAAACTAATGTGTATATCTGTACACACTACTACATATTTGGGTTTATCCAGTGCTAGCCTTTATTAGTGCTAGCTAAAAGCACTATTAAAGGCCACCTTGATCAGTGCTATAAAAAGCATAGATATAGGGTACCCTCTATCAGTGCTATAAAAAAGCACTGATAAAGGGTATCTTTTATTAGAACTTTTTTGTAGTGATGATAAAAGTTACCCTCTATCAGTTCTTTTTCTAACACTAATAAAGGTGGTTTTTATCAGTTATTTTTTATAGTGGTGATAAAATGTACCCATTATCAATGTTTTTTTATAGTGTTGATAGATATGGCCTTTATTAGTGCTAAAAAATCACGGATAAATTGTATCTTTCATTATAAAAAAAGATGTATTATCACCATTTTATTAGTGATGTTTCTAATAATTGATGCAAAATAAATTGTATTAAATATAATTTATAATACAGTGGTAGTTTAATATAACTGTTGATTTTTTTTAATTTTTAGATTTAGAAACTATTTTACCAAACCCCTGGTAAATCTTTAAAATAAACCCTAATTTGACACCTCACCCCCACCTGATCCCCTTAGACCCCCAATCCCCATGATCTTGACCCCCTTCCCCCTAATGACGACTTCCCATCCCCCAACTCCAATCAAAGTGACACCTCCCCCCACACTCTACACCGACAACTACCCCTCCCCACCCTCTACTACTCATAAACCCAACCCCCATACTCCTCGATGATGACCCCACAATGACCCCCTACTCCTCAAAGGTAAACCACAACAGTGAACCCTCTTCTACTTTTTCCAGCAACTATGACCCTCGATGGTGGTAACAATCCTAACCCCCTTCTACCCAGGACCACATCTTCCTCCTACCTCTATCTCGACCTAATTCTCCTTAAACGTGTTTATTTCTCTATCTGATCGAATTATTGAACTTATTCCATGACATCCAACCCTGTTATTGTGAGAGGTGATATTTATTCATTTTTGTTGTTTATGTTTTTCATATTGTATTGAATCATTTTTATATTGAATTTTTGTTCTATTAAATCGTACCCTGGTTAATGAAAAAATTGTGTGATGTTTTCTTTTTATTATACTTGTTTGATTAAAAATTTATACCTTTATTTATGAATGTATAAGGAGAAGAGTTAAAATCCAATACCTATAGATAAAATTTGGATTAATTTACCTCAAACACACCTTAGTATGCCAAGGGTTTGGAAGAATTTTTATAGTATGCAAATGCAAGCCGATCAGTGGATAGTAAAATAAAATATCTTTGAACTAATTGTAAATTCAAGTGATGGTTGAATAGAAACAAAGTATATGATTATTTTATATTGAAATAGTTATATGTATGTTATATTTGGAAGGTTAAATTTAATGTTATGGAAAGTAAAAAACAATTACTATCCTATCAATGAAACACAAAGTTAATTAACGAAGGAAAATTTAGTTAAAAACATGATAAATGATGCATTTGGATTTACAGGATAGAATGTCTAAGATTTTAGTAGATATACATAACCTTAAATTGATCTTGAGTAGGTTAATTGTGCTCAGAACATCAGTGACAAAAAAGGAGTTATATGAATTAGTTAAAGATGAACAATAAGAACTATATGAAGGGTGTGCCAATTATTTGAAGTTGTCTTTTCTACTTATGTTATATCATATCAGGTGTCTTTTTGAAATTACTAATAAATAAATGTACATGATTTTTGAGTTGCTTCTTGATGCATTTAGTGAAGCTAAGATCCCTACATAATTATATGAGATGAATAAAATTATCAACAAACTTGGACTTGATTATATAAAGATACATGCATTCCCTAATGATTTCATGCTTTGATAGGGAGAAGATCCAGATAACGAATAATATATAAGATTTCATACAAGAAGATGGAATTCAATGAACAATAATTATAGTACAAATCAATGAAACCCTTGGAAGAAAATGAAGAATAAAGCTCTTACAATGGTATTACATTACATTCTTTTTAATCCATGCTTGAATAGATTATTCATGTTGTCTAAGACAGCATATGACTTGAAGTGGCATGCTCAGGATAGTAACAATGATGGATTGATGAAACATCCAAAACATTCAATATCATAGAAGGTGTTTGATTGATTTTATCTCAATTTTTGTTTGGATCCTAGGAATGTATGTTTGGGATTGTATCATGATAGTTTTAACCCTTTTGGTACTTTAAGTATTAATTATTGAATTTTTTCAATTGTTTTGATCCCCTATAATCTACCTCTTTGGATTTGAATGAAAAATAATTATTTTATTATTTTGATGATTATTCTTGGAAAGAAAATTACAATAAATGACATTGATGTATACCTTTAACTTATAATCAATGAATTATGAGAATTATGGGATAATGGCATGGAGACATATGATGTTTCAATGAGAAAAATATTAAAAATACATACTGATTTAAAGTGGAAAATTAGTGATTTTATTGGACTAGGAAACTTATTTGGTTATAACACTCATACTGGTTTGGTTTGTCCAGTTTGTAATTTTGATTTTAAACTTAAATTATTACCTCATAATAAATAAATGTGTTTTATGTGTCATCATTGATTTCTTGATTCTTATTATAAATTCAAGTTTAACAAGTTATAATTAAATGGATATATTGAAATGATAAATCCACTAAAGGTGTTGTCTAGTTCATAAATCTTGGGACAATTAGTTAATATCACTGTAGAATTTGAAAAATGTAATTGATTTAAAGAAGGGGGAAAAGGGTATGAGGTACAGTATCTAAAGTAGTTAGAACCCAAAAGTGGTAGAAAATGAGTATATTTTTTAAACTACATTATTGGATGTTTAATTTGATACATTATAATCTTGATTTAATTAATATTGAGAAGAACGTGTGTGATAATGTAATTTTTTACATTACTTAGTGAGTAAGGTAAATTGAAGGATCACCTTAATGATCATAAGGATTTGGAATCAATGAATATAATGAATGGTTTGTGGTAAAATGATAATAGAAATTTTATTCTAACTATTTTTACAATGAAAAATCATGAGAAATATGTATTCCTTATCACTTTAAAGAATATAAAAGTGAAATATGGATATTCAAGTAACATTTCAAGGTGTTTTGACTTAAAACATTTAATGTTACATGGATTGAAAAGTCACGAATCACATATTCTGATGGAGGAGTTGTTATTGTGATCATTTTTTAATATATTACCTAAAAAAGTAATTGTGGTTCTAGTTGAGTTGTGTACCTTTTTTAGAAATATTTTTAGAAAAAACTCTAAATCCAAATGATCTTGATAAACTTAAATGGATAATTGTTTTGGAACTTTTTCATTTGAAGATGTTATTTATCCCTTCATTCTTCACAACCATGATTCATTTGAATATTCATTTGGTTAAAGAAACTAGACATGGTGGAATGGTACACTATTGATGGATATATCTATTTGATAGGTACGTTAATATTATTTTTATTTTCATTGATGGGTTCAATTTTATAAAATCATTGTGTAAAATTTTTTAATATGTTTTTTTATTTATTTTCATCAGGTATTTATGTCATTTGCAATCATGTGTAAGGAATAAAGGTCAACTGGATAGATATATTGCTAAATGTTACATATCCTAATAGTGATTGACCTTTTTTTCTTGGAAGTTGGGTGGGATTGAGACTATATTCAATCATTTGGGACAAGTGGATGACATCTTTGCTAATTCTTATTCTGAAAACTAGTCATCGATATTTCCAACTATTGGATGACCAATTGGAAAAGGGAAAAATTTTACGTTGACTGAATTGAAGTTACTACAAGTTCATAGATGTGTACTACTCAATAGTCATATTTCGTATCCATTTATTGAAGAATTTATATTTCAAATAAATAGGTAGCTATGGGGTCGAGCTCGAAATGTTATGGAATTAACAAAAAATTATTAATAAGAAGATTTTCGAATTGTTCTCCCATCATGTAAGTATATAATCATATTCATATTATTAATGTGTAGTTATTTTTGTCTGTATTAAAAGTAACACCTTATATCTTCTTTTCTAGATAATGAATATTGAGAATCAATTTGAAATAACAAATGGTTGAAGTTTTTGGCTCAAGGTCCCCTAAGGCAGGTTAAGAGATTTGATGCCTAAAATACTCATGGATTCAAGTTTTATAATATTTATCGTGAAAAATATTTGAAAACTTAAAATAGTGGTGTATTTAAACTATCATAAGTGGGATACTATGGGAAGATGATTTATATAATTTAATTAAACAATCATGGTCAATTTTCAATTGTATTATTAAAATGGAAGTGTTCCAACATTGATAGGGGTATAATGAATGATTCAATACATTTTACTTTTATCAAATTCCGCTTGATCCATACCCGTGATCATATAGAGAATGATCCATTTATCTTAGGTTCACAAGAAAATATGGTTTATTATGTGGATGATGAAACACATGAAGTTTGGAGTTTTTTTATACACTTAAATCAAAGAGACTTGTATGATATGGGTGATGAAGATCAATTGGTACTTTGTGATAGTGAATCTTATCAACCACAAAACATTGAACATTTTTCTAACATTTTTATAAGTGTGTTTTTTCTAACAATATTTAAACAATAGAATTTGAAATAGAGGTTGAAAATGAAGCATTAATCACAATAGGAGTTGATAACAATAAATAAAATGAATATAGATATAATTGAATGTATAAATTGGTAATGAAACTATATTACAATTTCTTGTTTACAAGTGTTTCATACATATATACGTTATTCTATTTTTTTATTTTTTGTAAAAATATTTTAATTTTGAATTTGTTTTGTTCATTTAATATATCTAAACCATTTGAATTGTAGTAATTCTTAGAACAAAAAAATCAAGATCCTATAAGATCAACATCTCAGAGCACACCACCACTACTGTCACCTTCAATGGATCCAAGTTATTCCACTATACTATAGACTTATAGCAAGCCAATAGTTTCCCTAGATGTTATTGGTAGCCCACTATCCAATGTACCTCTAGTGATGGAGCAGTTGGTCACCCCTCCATATAGAGGATATTAGTGAGTTACCATTACTAGTATGTATTTCATTGTACAAAAAAACTATATATTTTATTAATTTTTTGATAAATTTTTCAAATAGATAAATATCATAATAGAAAGGATATAAATATGAACATAGAAGATGTATGGGCTTGAAATAATTCTAGATTATAACTCTATTTGATGAGTTCAGGGTTCCTATTAGTGATGTTGTTGGAATATGTAGATATATTATTGGGTAACTTTCTTGCGATAAGGTGATATTTCTTGTTAATTATAAAGATCAGAGGCATATTCCCATAGCTTTAAAAAAAGAGGTATTTGATAATCAAGTAAAGGTAATATTAATTTAATATTCATTTATAACTAAATTAAAATGCATGAGTAAAATTATTAATATACTTATAAAGTGTTATGTTTTTTATTTATATATTTTTTTCATTTTGATGTCCCTAACTTAATTTCATGCCCATGGACTTTGAAAATTTGTGTAAGAAATTGAGATCATAGAATGAGTTTAATGACACATCTCTGAGGTCACAAAAAAAGTATGAGAATGTGCCTAAAGTCATTTCTTGTTAGAAGTGGAAGATGTTTTTCAATATTAATAAAGATGGATATCATGAGGTAATTTCATATTTTATGGAATCTTAATAGCATGAACATAATAAAATTATATTTTTTATTAATGTTTCTATTTTCGGTAGGAATTATCTAAAAAAATATTGTGAGTCGTGAGAAACAATTCATTCCTCATATCACGGGGTCTAAGTGTTTTTTGAGAAAAAGAAAAATCTTGGTTTGTATTTTAAACATTATAATTTATATTATTTTATTATAAGTCAAGGTTTTTTCTCACTTGTATATATTATTTTAAAAGGATAATGAATTAGGTCATTATGTTGGATGGATAGAGATGAAACTTAAAGTTCATAGGCAACCCAATGATAGTTTTTTGAATGAACCTACTAAATATGTTGAAGTAAGAACTTTTCATTACTATTTCATGTTATTTAATTACTATAAATACATAATAATGAAAATTAAATTATAACAAAAAAATTCATAAACTCAATTAAATGGATCCCTCTACATGGATCAAACTATGCCAATTAGCTTCCATTTAACCCATGTAGCTAGCCCCAATTAATAGACTTTAAGGATTGTCTGTAATGATTCATTTTTATTTTTTATGTTTTTATAGTAATGAAATAACATTAAATAGTAATGAAAAAATTATTAATTATATGATATTACGGATTTTAGATAATTTAAAAAATAATTATTAATATTGTTGTATTAACATGTTAAAATTAAAATTATAGGATGCAACACCCTTATAATCAAAATTGGTTTCCCGAAATGGTGTAGTTGAAACCATTTTAAGGAAGGAGCATCTCAGGCATGTATGGGGGATGGGTTCTAGGACTACTCCATCAGCTATCTTTGGAAGGGAATCATCATCATTTACTGATACACCCAATGGGAATTTTGAAAGTTTCATTAATTAGGAGGCACAAATAGAAATTTCAAGGATGAAAGAAAAATTGAAAGAGCATGAATCTTAAAGGAGAACATGGGTTCAATGGTGATCGACAATGGAAAATTCTTTAGTATCTGTATTTCAGATGAAGGCGGGCACGATCCCTGAAGAAATTTCCAGCCTTATATCTCATCCTCCTAAGATAAATTCAAAAATCTATAGATCATTCACACATATTTAAATAACACATACAACTTCCATAAATAAATATAAAATGGCACTTTTATATTGAAAACATGCACTTTGAGTCATAGCAACCACATCGTGTGTCAAATTGATGCATGGTCAATTTCTATATATCAAAAATTATAAATGTATTGTTTTCTTAATGTTTTTTTATATTTGGATCTTTTTTTCTCAGGAATGACTATAATACAAGTGCTTTAAAGTAAAATGAAATTTATATTGAAAACACACACTTCCAGTCATACCGCTCACTGTGTGTGTCTGATTGAGGTGAAATAAATTTGTACACATCACAAATGATTTTGTAGATCATTTTTCAAAATTATGAAAATAATATATGCTCGCTCTTTTCAATTTTTCAACATGATATATGTTTTAAACTAAAATAACACCTATATATTGAAAACACACACTTTGAGTCATACCGACCACGTCGTGTGTCGGATTGGAATGCATTCAATTAAAACATTTAAAAAATAAATTATAGATCATTTTACTAAAGTTTGAAAATAGACCAATATCATTCAGTTTTGGCTATGTGACAGATGTTTTTAAAGATACTGAAGTCTTTAAAAATTTGTGTTAGGGGGTCAAAACTAGGAGAACAGAATCATATGGAAATGAAATCAGAGGACAATGAACATAGATTTATTTTTGAAATGTAGGAATCCACAATACATCATTATGAGTAACGTTCTTCCCAAGATGCATATAAACACTTTTTTAGTGTTTTAAAACACTAAAACATGCATGTAATGGTCAAAATCATACAAAAAAACCTCAAATTGATGTGAAATAATGGTAAAACCACCATTGAATTATTTTTTATGTTTATACATAGACAACATGTACATCCCAAGTGCGGTGTGCTAAGAATGATTCAATAAAAAAAATTAACGATATCAAACTCTTTAAAAACATGTGTGAGAGAGTTAAAATGAGGAAAATATTGTTACATGGACCTCAAGTTAGAGGACAATGACCTTAGATTTATTTTTGAAATGTAAAAACGACAACACGTCATTTTGAGTAAATTTTTTCCTATGTAAATGTGTTTTTAGTATTTTAAAACACTAAAACATGAGTGTACTGGTCAAAACTATAAAAAAGAACCTCATATTGACTTTAATTCATGGTAAAACCACCATTAAATTATTTTTTACGTTTACATGAAGAAAACACACCCATCTGATGTTTGGTGTGCATGGAATGAATTAATAAACGGTTTTTAAAGATACTAAAGTCATTAAAAACATGTGTTATGGGGTTAAAACTAGGAAAATAATGTTATAAGGCCATGAAATTAGATTAAAATAAACATAGATTTATTTTTGAAATATAGGATCTAACATCATTTCATTTCGAGTAATAGTTTTCCCGAGATGCTCGTAAATATGTTTTTAGTGTTTTAAAACACTATAACGTGTGTGTAATGGTCAAAATTATAGAAAATAACCTCATATTGATGAGAAATAATGGTACAAAAACCATTGATTTTTTTTATGTATACCCACAAAAAATACAACAATCCGACATATGGTTTCCTCAAAATTACTTAATAAACAGTTTTTAAAGATACCAAAGCCATTAAAAACGTGTGTCATGGGGTTAAAACTAGGAAAATGATGTTATATATCCATGAAATCAGGTAAAAAACCATATATTTATTTTTTAAATATAGGAATTGATGGCACATAATTTTGAGTAACTGTTTTTTCTAGATTCTTATAAATGTGTTTCTAATGTTTTAAAACACTAAAATGCATGTGTAATGGTCAAAACCATTGAAAGTGACCTCATGTTGATGTGAAATAATGGGAAAACCACCTTTTATTTATTTTTTACATGTACACATAGACAAAACAACCATATGGAAAGTGGTGTGATCATAATGACTCAATAATCAACTTTTAAAGATACCAAAGTCTTTAAAAACATGTGTCAGGGGGTCAAAACTAGGAAAAATATGTCAGATGGCCATGAAGTCAAAGGAAAATAAACTTATATTGATTTTTAAAATATATGAACCCGCGACATGTCATTATGAGTAATGGTTTTCCCGAGATGATTATAAATTAATTTTTAGTATTTTAAAATACAAAAACATGCATGTGATAGTCAAAAACATATAAAACAACCTCATATTGACATGAAATCGGAGAAAAACCATCATTGAATTATTTTTTATTTGTATGTGTAGAAACAATGTTCATTCGACATGTGGTGTGCTCGGAGTGACTCAATAAACATCATTTAAAGATACCAAAGTACTTAAAAATGTGTGTGATGGGATTAAAACCAAGAAAAAAAAGTCAAATGGACATTAAATCGGAGAAAAATGATCATAGATTGATTTTTGAAATTTAGGAGCTAGTAGCATGTCATTCTGAGTAATTATTTTCCCAGGATACCTGTAAATTCATTTTTAGTGTTTTAAAACGCTAAAACGTGTGTTTTTTAGTCAAAACCATAGAAACCAACCTCATATTTATGTGAAATCATGTTAAAAATACTATTGAATTATTTTTGTTTTTTACACATAGAAATCATTTCAATCCGATGTGTGGTGTGCTTAGAATGACTCAATAAACAGTTTTTTAAAATACTAAAGTCATTAAAAATGTGTGTTGGGGGTCAAAAACAGTAAAATGACATTGAATGGTTATGAAAAAAGATAAAAGGGTACATTGATTTATTTTATAAATAAAGGAACTAAAAAAACGTCATTCTGAGTAATGGTTTTCCCAGGATACCCGTAAACACCTTTTTAGTTTTTTAAAACACTAAAACATGATTGTAATGGTCCAAAACATAGAAAACGACCCTATATTGATGTAAAATAATTGGAAACCACCATTGAATTATTTTTTATGTGTATGTGTAGAAATTACATCAATCCGACATGCAGTATGCTCGGAATGACTCAATAAATAGTTTTTAAAGATACCAAAGTCTTTAAAAACATGTGTCAGGGGTCAAAACTATAAAAAAAGACATCGTATGGCTATGAAATCATAAGAAAAATCACATATATTGATTTTTTAAATGTAAGAACCAATTACATGTCATTATGTGTAACGGTTTTCCTGTGATGCTTCTAAACATGTTTTTTGGGTTTTAAAACACTAAAACATGCATGTAACAGTCAGAACCCAAGAAAACGACATCAAATTGATGTGAAATCATAATACAACCGCTGCTGAATTATTTTTGAAATATATATCATGCTTTAATATCAAAGTCTTTAAATTTTTTTATTAAGTTAATTTCAAGCACACCCCAGGTCGATTTAAAAATTTATTAGATTGTTATATTTTTATCCATTTTTTATTTCAAGTGTCGATTAACATATTAAATAGTAAATTTTATGTTTTCAAAGTGTTATGAATGATATATTATTTTTTATTTTAAAAAGCCTTCTGTTTGATTAAAAAAAAGATCAAATGTTATGTGAAACATTCTAAATATATTCTGTGTATATTCTCTTTAAAATTTCTTTTCTTAAATGTTTTGGTTTTTATTATAGGTGATAGATTCTGTTAGTAGGCAGGTGATTGACTATTATGATCCCTGATATTCTTTAGAAGGTGGTCGTGATGGTGCTTAGTTTTTGTGGTATGTTTAAACATTATCAATGATTCTACTATAATTTTGATTTATTATATTCAATTATAATGTAAAGACCCAGATTTTCAATGTATTTTTTTTAATTATTTAGGTTTATTATAAGTCTGCAAAAATTGACAGTGCATGATTCCGAGGCCCGGTGTGCCCGTAATGAATTTTTGAACTTTTTTTAAGGTACGTTCAGTAAACGCGCGGGTGGAGTTTTCTATCTTTTGAACCGGTGCTCGGATTAAAAATCCAAGAGAAACATTGAATCTGAAATGCCAGGATTCACTTAATGGAGGCTTCACTTCGACCGAGAAGGTCGGGAGAAAAATATAGTTTTTGGACATCTAAAAGAATAATAAAATAACAATGTTATTTTATTTCACTTTTTCCTTTCCTCCAATGGATGATCGGTGGTGGCAGGATCGACGACATGTCAAGCCATTAAATGGCTTGACTCTCCTTTACTTGTAACCTCACCATTGGGAATTTGGGTGCTCCATTAATTAATTGAACCTCATAAATTCCTCAGAGTGTTACCCACCTCTTACCCATCCTATTTATATGAAGCTTGGGGTGGGGTGTTGGCACGACTTCACCAAGCGACAAAGCTCTGGAAAAGTACCACGACGCCAACCTTCTAGAGGATGAGACTAGTTTCAGCGAGCGGTGACTAGCACCATTGAATCACGAACCGACGACAATGACGAAGTAAGTTTCATCAATCGTCGTCAGCGGACGTCTTATCTAGGTATGGGGATTTTTGTAAAGTTCATCTTTATGAGATAACTTGTTGACCGCCTAATACGATGCTAATGGGGAGGGCACGGGCCAAACGAACAAGGCATGAACCCTATGACTCTTCAATATTTGTCTCATTTTTCTGAAATGGTTTTTCAAATGGAGTGGCATGATGAAACCAGAGGACACGTAGCGGCAATGGTGACCCAAGAGCCTCGTAGGTGCTGACGGCACTAGAAACGGACCACTGAAGCGCGTCTGGTGGCCAATAGAAGAAACTTTCGGAGCGCCATGTCAGCGGCATCTTGCGGTGGCCAGAGGAGACCCATGGAAACAGGTTTTGGGTGGTGGGAAGTGGTGCGCCGTCACACGCTGCAGCGGCTAGAGGCGACCAGCCCGAGCCGGTGGTGCATGACAAGGGCGGTGCCCGTAGGCACCGCCGGCAGCAACAGCTGCGGACAACAGGCAATGGTAGGAGGGTGTGGCATGGCCCATGTCGCGCCGTGTTGGCAGAAGTCAGTCGTCCAAATGGTCGACCATTTCATGCAGTGGGGAAGCGCCCCACTGGCTGGGCAAAATAGCCCCGCAACCATGGGGCCAGAAGAGAAGGTGGTCTGCCTTCTAGCGAACCAGGCCGGACGTGGACTGGATGAGCCGACCGGACCCCCCCTGTGGGTCCGGCCGGACCTGCAGCCCAGCGGGACAATGCAGGTGGGCCGATCCCCACCCGGCGGGCCAGAACAACTACAGCCCAGGCTCGTGAACTAATGGGCCGAGCCCGACGGGCCAGACCAAGTGAACCGGACCGACCCTGAACGGGTCGAACCCGGGCGGGGTTAGGTAGACCCTGAGAACCGTTGTGTTGGGCCGTTCAAACTGAGTTGGACCGGACCCAGACCCAACCGGCACCTCGAATAAATAAACACCCATAACTGACGAACCAGGTGTCCATTTGACATGCCTTCAGTGTCGTTGGGACCCCTTTTAGGATGCGGTCCCTTTGTCATATTCTGGCAGGCTCGACCGAGTCAGGCTGGACTGAGGTGCGATTACCCCCATTTCACGGAAAGGGGTGTAACTAACATACCGGGTGTTTGATCGATGCTCCGTCTATGGAATATGGACCCTTGTGACAAGGCGGTCCTTTGGAGATACTCTAAGTGAGTTTTGATAGAGTTTCATCTGCGACTTGGTGTAGATCAGACTTGAATCCAACCAGAGACTTTTTACAAAAGTGCTCATATCTCACAAATCAGGCGTCTGATCGACGTACTGTATGTCACGTTGGGACCCCTATGATGGGTAGGTCCCATGGGTATACTTTTTTTGAGACTTATTACCGGTTGAAATATGACCGATGTCTTGAGGAGTGATTCTCCCAGAATCAAGCGTGCTATGAGTGGGAATCATGTGACTGGCTGTCTTTGAAGTTGCGACCCTATGTGGATCAGCATCATAGAAACCCTGTGTGGATTAGCATCTAGAGACCCTGTGTGGATCAACATCAAGCGACCATGTATGGATCAGCATCTAGCGACCCTGTGTGGATCAGCATCATAGCGACCCTGTGTGGATCAGCATCATAGCGACCCTGTGTGGATCATCATCATAGCTACTCGATGAGGACCAGTTTTAGAGCGGCCCATTGAGGATCGGCATTCTAGAGACACTATGGGTATCATCATCTAGAGACACTGTGTGGATCATCAATAGTGTGACCCTACGAGGAACCGCCTTATAGTGGCCCGTCGTGGAACAACGACTTACGTTCAAGAGTGGATTGATAATAGAACAACTTCTTTGTGGATCAGTTCTGGAACTTCTAAATATAACAAGATGATATAGCTTGAGACTAATCATTTATTTTCCTGATCTCTGAGTTGTATACTTTTTGTGAGTTGACTATTGCTTCGTGCTTTGTGATTGAGGTCTTGCTTTGTAGTTTTTCCTTTGTGGAACTCTGGGAGACCTTTAGGGGTATCAGGGTCCATACTAAGTATTGTTATACACACCCCTGCACAGGATTTACCCACACCTTGTTGTGTCTTGTGCAGATGACAGATAACTTTGACTAAGGTTTGGGAGCCAGGTCTAAACGGTGCTCAGAGGTGGACCTTTAGACATGACGTACCATAGTGACGACCGACCGTGAGTTGTACCTACCCTTCAAGTAGGAACTTTGGTGGATTATTCTGAGAGATGTTTTTTCTGTTACTGTTGTACTTTTAAATTGGGCTTGTATTCCGGACCCCTTTACTTACAGTACTCACCCTTTTTTTACTTTTAGTACACATCTATTTACTACTGTAGTTTTACTATGTGGGTTGTTCTCGTTGTATTCTTAGACTATGTGTTTGCAGGTTTAAAGGCAATGTCTTCCCATTTTTCAGGGATTTTCCTTTCAGTGCTAGTCACCAACCCCTTGCCTATGGAAGGCGGGCTTGGGGTAGTCATGGAACAGGCCCTAAGAGACGGGTCATGACATATAATTTATGTATTCTTTTTTATAACAGTTGATGAGATGATGTGGTCGGTTTTGTTTGATGAGATGGTGTGGATGTAGATGGATATAGAAGATGTCGAGGGATAGATGTATATTGGACATTGTTTGTTTTTGTTGGGATTATTTTATATGTATATATTGATGACTGGGGTATAGTTTGACTAGGGTATGGGTTTACTGAGGTAATGGTGATTGAGGTTGTATATATATGACTGTGGATGTATGATGATGTATGAATAATGAGTTTATTGTGCATTTATATTTTAGTTTATTGTTTATCTGATTATATATATATATTAAATATTTTAAAAAATATTTTTTTTTGTAAAAGCCGTGGTTTCTTATAACCGTCACTAAATATATTTATGAAAATCTGTGATGAATCACAATCTAATTTTGATTTGGCTAGGAACTATGAGCTATTTTTTTGTTGTTTCCCATGCAATAGGATAGATCTTATCAAGTTTGTTTCGAAAAATTGGGACTATGGTGAGTTCCTTTGGTGTGCCCTGATTGATGATGGGGAAGATCTTTTTCCGATGATGGATTTTTTTTGTAGGAGGAGTGGTGGATGGCCTCAGAAGATGAGGCATAGTGGACGAAAACATATTGGGATTATTGCAGAATCGTCGGGAGTCACAACGACAGAAATGAGAAATGATAGAAAATGCAGAAGAAAAGAAAACACATGAAACACGATGATTTACGTGGATCGGGAAAAATATCTACGTCCACAGAAAGGAAGAACTTTACTAATTTGGGAGCACAAAGTACAGCAGTTTTTTTCCAGTAGTAACCCTAGCCCGAAAATGGGCTATAAAATGGAGAAGACAATCATTATTTTAAAAAGTAAGTCTGAGTCGCTACAGTGAAAGGCGGACAACTTTGTCAAAAGTGTTACAGTGTAGTTGAATCCGAAGTCTGCACTTCTATAGTGCCTTTCGATGTCGGGCCACAAGCATTCAGCCCAACCGGATCGGGCTACACCAATCCAACAGGGATGAGCATCACTGGTTGACCTTCTGTGATCTGATAATAACATGAGTTGATATATGGAGGCCTACCTCTCAGCGAGGTATATTTTTAAGAAATGATGAGTGATATAGGTTGGTTATGGTAATTGGTGATGTCGGAGACTCGCCTATCGATAATGATGGTGAGAAGGATGGGATCGGGTGCCCATGACGGAGGTCTAGTCATGTAACATGGGGCGTAGGATGACGCCTGGTTTGGGATCCTGGCAACGAGATACTGATCAAGGCATTGTTCAAATGGACAGTGCAACATCTAGTAATGGTGGTCGGTTTCCAGTGCGGATGGATATAGAACAAGGATTGGTGATGTTCAAGTAAGTTTGGGATCCTGGAGCATCCTCTGGTCAGTGATGTCGTGGGGTGAGAAATGGGGGAGAACTCGAGAGGTGGATCAAAGTGACTTGGGGTCACTCGATGTTAGATTAAATTGGGATATGAGGGTGAATACATCCTTAGGTGATGCGTAAAGTGGATGGTGACCTCGGGTGATGCGGGTTGTGTGACAGGATGCGTTGGTTACAGGATGGGGGAAGGCAGACTGATGGTTTTTGTAAGTTGGATCTTTGGGCATGTTTTTTAGGGATGGTTGTTTTTATTTCTTTGGGACAATATTTAGATGGTCCATGATGATGTTTTCATGAATACCGGATGACCTACAGTGACATGGGATACCGATGGGTGCAACGCTCTCGGGTACCATGATGTGTTGATAGTATAGAATGTCGATGGTGAGCAAATCCTGGTAATGATGTGTTGTCTAAAACCTCTGGAAACAGACATCGGGGATGACCACAATCATGCGAGTGATGATGCTGAAGGGTACAATGGCATCCCTGAATGATCTTGTTCTTGTCTAATGACCTCAGGTTGGGTTTATCAGTTAGCCTCATCATTGTGGTCGGGTGCACAGGGTATTCATGATTTGAAACTGTCAGTCGGTGTCTATGTGGGAGCTTTTGGGTCTTTGGGACTTTTTGATGTGGCTTTTTAGGGCAAAAATAATAATTGGGTCTACAGATCATAATGCGTGGGTCTTTGGGTCAGTTCATTTTGGTAGTGTTGTTTTTCCACTCTCATAGTTTGGTGGAGCTTTATGCACCACATGCTTGATGGGTCTTGTTTTCTATTTAATTTTAATTAATAAATTTAAGAGCAGATTTCACTTGGTACCTGAACCTTTCTGATGTTTTTTTTAAAAAATAAACTGCCATGAAATTAATTATGAACTGTCACTAAATGATCCAAATAAAAAACATATAAAAACTACCACTAAATAGGAAGAAGTTTCACTAAATTATTATTGACCGTGAAATACATGATGATTTTTCTAGCCACTTCTAAACCATATAGAAACTGTTTAAACCGCCGCATGTAGCAAAAAAACTGCAGCTAAACTCTCCCTTTTTGTAGTGTTTTATTAGCGCTTTTTTATTATCACTGATAAAAGGTATATTTAATAAAAAAAAATATCATTAAAAATAATATTTTAATATATAAATATATTATATTGATATAATAATAATATATTGATATAAATATAATATAATTTTTAAAATATTATTTTTAAAAGACTAAATATGCATTTACACTTAATATATAAGATATTTAGTGAAAATGGATTATAAAATTATTAAAAAATAATTAAACAATAATATTAATTAACAATTTTTCATTTATTATCTAGTAATATTTATTTAATAACAATTGGATGACATAAAAATCTAATAAATTATTGAGCACTCTAAGATAAGTTGAAAACAATATTTGAACTTCAAATAGTGATAATTTTTTATATAGGTATCTGTTTGAGCTCTACCACATATCAAATTGAAGCCTGAAAATATATATACACCATGTTGACCATGGGGGAGCTAGGTCACTATTTTTTCGAGGTCAAAAGGGTCCCAAAAGGCCTTTGAAACTGAGTTTTTTGTTGAAATACCCTAATTTTTTAATATTTGATGGGATTTCAGCTTCATTTAAGAGGGTTTTCTTATCCTTTTTCAGTGGAGACTGAATTTATTATTAGGTATTACATTAATATAGATATTAAGGTTTTGAACTTTTATCATTTATCATATTTTAGTTTTATTTATAATTAAATATATGAATGTTTTCTTATATTTACATGTAATAAATCAATTATAAAAATAAATATTTAAAAATATTTACCTAAAAATGTATTTTTAAATATAAACTATATAAAAATAAATATTTATTATTCATTTTATTTAAAATAAAAAAAAAATCATTTTATTTACATTATAAAAATAAAATTAATATATATATACACACTTATACATGTAGTGTTTATATATAAATATGTATGCGTCAATAAAAAAATTATATTTATATTCAAATATGTGTATATAAATATATATATGTAATTATTTGTCTGTATACGTGCAAAATATAAATGTGTACGTATGTGTGTGTGTGTGTCAATATTGCGTGAATGCGTCATATATAAATGTATTTTTATGAATATATCATTATGTTTAAATATAGTATATTTTTGAGATAAAAGAGATAATATATTACTGATGAATCAAATTGGACCTATAAATTCAATCAGGAAAAGAGTCAACACAACAATGATCACCCCAGGATTTTCCATAGAATGTCAAACAATGAGCATCCAGATTACCCCCTCACTTGATGAATGAAAATTTTCATTTGGAGAAGATTTCAGTCAAGGACCAAATATTTCTCAAAATAAGACCAAAAGACTATGATTCCTACTCCTTCTTAGATAAAGAGGTAATCACTTCAAGGAAATCAAATTCAACCAAAACATTATTCCAATCTTTTGAACAAGAAAGAAGAATCCCATGGATTAGGAAGATGCCTCTACCACCATAGGACTCCAAGATACTTGAATAGCAATGAAATGAGCTTCCACAACCTGGACATTGCTAGGATGAGTGATGAATCAAACTCCCACCCTCAAATTAGTAGATACATATGCATTTGTATTAATTTTGATAAAACCCTATGGGGGTGGATTCCAGTAAGAAGAGTCTTGGTGAATTATAACCAAGAGGAAACCTCATCGTTCACCTTCCAACAATTCATAAATTTTTTATCCCTCTCAACCCAAATATGATATTGGGTCACCTGGTTTTGGAAAATGCACTCATTTCTTCTAGTCCAAACCAACCAAGAAACTGTGCATATCAATCCTACCACCCTCGGTTACAATGAAGACACCCATTTATTGAGATTTTGGACCAACCCTATGGATGGATCAAATAAATTTTTAAAGTCTGACACACATTCCTTCCACACCCCTTCCACCCCATGATAGAAGAGGATTTCATGCAAAGGATATTCCACCTCTTGGAGGCACATAGGACAGTCATCATCCTCCGCAAGATGTCATCTCACCAGAATGTCATGGGTTGGAAGTACACCAGATCAAGCCTTCGAATAAAAAAAACCTTGGGTGGTAGATTGAGTGGCTAGAGACTCTTCCAATGATCATCGGGATAGAACTAAGCCAAACCATGAACTCGTATTTTGTAGCCCAAATGAACTAAATACCTCCCATACAATTCCCAAGTATAGTAAATCTAATCCTTGCCCATTCCTTGAATGAGAGGAATACTGAAAATGAGATGAATTTCAACCTCATTAAACCATATTAAAATATTTCCCCAATCCCATTCCTTTAAAGATTCATTGAGCAGGTCTTGCACCATTGCATTTTTGAACCCCGGTACAACAGCCAAGGAAACCTTTAGGTTCATGCCATTTTCTATCCACAGATCTTTCCAAACACTAATGTCATTCTGATAAAAAATTATCCAAACACAACCTATATTATGAAGATATTTATCACCCCATATGCTTCTCCATATAAAACTAGGTCACGGCCCCATCCAGACATACAAGAATTCAGAATGAGGAAAATATTTTGCGCACAAAACCTTTGAGAAGAGGGCATTTCGATTGGATAGAATGCGCCATACTTGCTTTGTTAAAAGGGCCTTGTTAACCCAATTGAGATTCTTAAAGCTAATACCTCCACAAAACTTTGAAACACACAGTTTGTCCCAAGACACCCAATGGGTGCTATGTTTTCCATCATTAGAGCCCCATCAGAAGTTATCCAAATGAGAATGGATCTGACAAAAAGAGTTTCCATAAATTTGAATAACAACATAGAATAAGATGGAAGTTCTTGGGCCAATGACTTAATGATAAATTTCTTCCCTGCATTGGAAATCTTCTTAATTGACCATAAGAAAATCATATTATCCACCCTATACATAATTGAAGCGAACACTTGTTTCTTCAATCTACTGATCAAGGTTCAGATGCCCATGTATTTAAGATTCTTTTCAACCAGAGGAAAACCAAAAAACCACTACAAATCCTACCTCTTCACTTGTAACACGCCTTTATAGAAGGATAATTTTGACTTTAGATTATACAAGAGTGGATCGCCTTGATAATAATTCCTTGAGGGTTTAAAACTCTCTGAAGGGTCCCATTAATATTAATTCTGAAAGAAACATACATAACACGGTCCATGATATTAAATATTTGTTTCATCCCAAAGCCTAACCTAGAAATAATGATCTCAAGAAAAGGCCATTTAACCCTATCGTAATCTTTCATCATATCTAATTCCATTGGTATAATGCCTTTTTTATGATGAATGTGTTTTCATAGAGTGGAATAATTCATATGCAATGGATGAATTATTAGTAATGGATCTCCTCAGAACAAAAGCACATTAATTCTCAGTAACAAGAAGTGGGAGGAAATCCCTAAGCCTAGACACCAAGATCATGGAATAGATTTTTTTAAAAACATTGCACAAACTGGCTGGTTGATATTATGTTATTTTCTATGGGTAATGGGTTTTCGGATGAGAGTAATAAGAGTTTCATTTAGGGACTCGAGAGAGGATCTTCCTACCCAAAACTCATTCTTCAGGGAAACCACATTAAGCCCAACAATGTGCCAAAAGTGTTTAAAAAATATTACATGAAACCCATTAGGCCCAAGGGCCATTGTAGAGTGAATAATATGCATAGCCCCAAGAACTTTATCATCAGATATATCTCTCTCCAACCTACAGTTCATATCCTCCATGATAATTTTCAGAATGTAGCTAGTCAGACTTGAAGGAGTTTCAATACTTTTCTCTTTAAAGAGGTTTCTGAAAAAAATTAAAAAAATTATTGAATATCATTATTATCATGATCAACCCTCCCTGTATGATCCTCAAGCTTAGAAATATGGTTTTACCCCTCCTTACAGATGCTCTTTGGTGAAAAAAGTTTGTAATCTGGTCACCATCACTTATGTGGGATTCTCTTTCCCTTGAAAACCAAAATCTCTCCTTCTCCCTAAATGATACATTAATATTATTTTCCACAAATTAGATATCCCTAAGTACAAAATCACGACAAGGGATAAAGAAGAGCCTCTTCAAGCGATTTTATGCAGCATTAATACGTCTTTCAAAATCCCCAAACCTACCCAAACTCCACTTATGTAAACAAGATGTAGTACTATGGATATTGGATGTGAGACACTCATTCTACCCCTCCCAAGCCAAATGAACCACCTTCTCACAATTACTATCTTGGAGCCACAAAATTTCAAACAAAAAAGGCATGCACATGCCTCCTATTTTTCCCTTGAGAGATCATCGAAAAAATGATCGGGCAATGGTCAGAAGAAATCGGAGGTAAGTGAACAATAGAGAAGGCATGGAAGAGAGATTTCCACTCATCTTACCCAACTAATCTATCCAATCTTTCATTAATACACTTTTCCATTGATATACCCATGTTCCATGTAAATAGAGAGCCATAAAATCCAAGATCATGGAGAGAATTAAACAAAATGGAATTTATAAATTCTTCTATATATGAACCACTCCTCAAGCATCCCCCTTCTTTTTAATGATAAAGAATGACCTCATTGAAATCTCCATAACCCGAAGAGGGATAGGAAGTGAGTTTTGTATCTAGTTCAATAGGTTCCGAGATTTGTGTTTATCTTGACTACAAGGCCACCCATAGAATCCAACAATGGACCATGAAAGAGATCTTGGGACAACAACTATCACAACAATGTGGTTACTTGAAAAATAGTAATTTGAACACCAAGTTCCTCCTTCCAAAAGAGGAACAAACCTCCGGAGTGTACTTGTCTTCCAATGGGAAAGAAGTCCTTGAAACCAATCTTCAAACCCAAGAGTCTAGTATCCTTACTATCCAACATTGTTTCAGACACAAAAACTATGCTAGGGTAGTATTTTGTACCCAGTGATGGAGTGCATGAACCCTTCAGGGGTTTCCAATCCCCCAACAGTTTCAACATAAGATTTTCATCCCTCCATGTGGGCCCGGGACATACCCACCTCCGCCTCTGAAATTTCAAGAAACTGTATGTCACCCATCACTTTCCACCTCTTTGGAAGGCTCTCAGTCATCTAACAAGCCTCCAAGCTCTATTTGTGCTCACCAGGATTTTTAATGATTGGATCACCACCCCGGTCCCCTCTAACTATCCTTCTAAATATTTTATGTTATTTAGAAGCTGATGATGTTAACCCAAGCATATATTCTTGATCCTAAAATATGATAATTGGAAACTCTTAACCTAGAGGAGGAACTAGATCTTGGGGTTCAACAGAAATTTTATCCCACCCAAAACCTGTGTATGGTGGTTCCTTTCATTTTGGATTTATCCCATTAGGTGGTTCAGAAATGTCCTTTCTAGAATTAGGAACCTAGGTTGGGTTGTATGTTGGATCCTTACCCTGGTTGACTTGATTTTCCCCATAGTTGACCAAGGCCACTTCGCTGCACAAAGACACTCTTTCCACCCACTGATCCTCTTGAGCGCTAACAGAAAAATATGGGGGCCCAAGCATGATGATATTATTGTGAGTTGGTTGAGACTGCTTAATGAATTCCTTCTCAAGTCTATCACGATCCTTTTGTTTTTCTGACTCTGAAATAAAAGTCATTCTAGTAGTTTTTTCATGAAGCCAGGGGCCATATTGAATAATAAAATTTCCATATTCATCCTCCTTCAAACCACAATCCTTCTCTTAATATTCAAGACATCCATAAAAGAAACATAAAATTGGAATATTTTCAAACTCAATGGATATCCAGGTGTTAGAATCCTCTCTTGATAGTAATAGGCCCTCATCAGTGGTTGCATAATGTCAACCAAGGCTCTGATCCGCACAACGGGTCCCCAATAAATTGGATCGGATCGGTCCCATTCTAGATATTTACCAATGCACCCTCTAATTTTTTGCTTAACTTGTTCAGTTCTACCATGAAATAGAATTCCTTTGATTCGTATCCAGAAATTTGAACTAGATAGAGTGATTTTTTGGAATATCTTCCCCACCTTTTAGGTCCACCATGAGAATGATCTGGTTATCAAAGGACCATGGCCTACCTTTCAGAACCTTTTATTTGTATCTTTCATTGAAGAATTCAAATACAAGAAAGACTTATCCCACTTATCTTATGGAAACACCTTCCTCTAATCTCTATATGTTTTGCATAGTGTTTTTTAAGGCATCCTTATTGAAGGACCATTTTTCCATAAATTTCCCAATGATTAGAAGAGACATACCATGCAAAAGAAACACATATTCATCATTCCATGTAGAAATCATCACATTCTCTTTGTCTATCAATGAAATATTTTTCCAATGATTCACCAAATCTAATTCCATGGATTTGAACCGCGAAGAGGAATCCACGAGACACCAACAAATAGGTTGCATAACACCTATAGAAGGTAAATCGTCAACACATATGTGAAGGATAGATCGAAACCAAAAGATAGCTGGTTCATCTGCGAAGGCTAGATGGGATGCAGATCACCGAAGAATCTCTATTGTGGAGATGAGATCCATGAGAAAAGCCCTTCGTGAGCTAAGGCCTCCACAAGAACCCTTCACAAGCACAGACCTACACGAGCAGAAACCTCTATGAGTAGAAACTTCAAGTCACAAGCTGTAGTTCAGAAATCTCAAGCCGAGACCTCTGTGAGAAAATCCCTCAACGATCCAAGGCCTCTGTGAGAATAGAAATTCATGAGCAAAAACCTTCACGAGGAAAGACCTTTGTGAGTGAAAACCTAAATTCGCAAGTCGTAGATCAGAAATCCATAGATCGACAAGCACATTCCCCTACTTTGAAAGCACAGACCTCTGTAGGTCAGAAAACCGTAAAATGAGGAGGTTTTAATCCATAGATCGGAAACCTCAAGATGATCAAAAACCTCAAGTAGCAAGCTATGGATTAGAAATGAAACCTCACTTTTGGAAACAAATCCTCACAATGAGAACCCTCATGATCAGAAAACTCAAGCTAATCGGAACCCTCATGTCTCAATTTGTAGATCGGAAGCCATAAACCATAGATCTTGAATGGTCCATAAAGGAGAGGCCATGATCGAGGAGAGTCCATGATCAGAAAATTCATGCCACAGATTTCAAACGCATTGCCAAGCATGAGCATAGCTACGCCAGTGTGGCGGAGCGGGCTGAGGGGGCGGCCTAAGCCGATGGGGAAGAATAACCAGGGGCGGGGCCTGAAAGTACCGTCATTGCAATAAAACAACTTGGGATAGTGGTAAAGGCATTCAAATTGCATAAGAGGGATTTAAGGTTCAAGTACAGGCATGCACGGAGGTGAACAGGTTGGTGGGCAGTCTATCGGTGCTAAAAAATGCACCGATTGGTCCTCTTTATTAACACTAAACAAAAGCATTGAGAAAGTCTGAATTTTAATGGTGGTTAGATCAACAATGCTTTTCTAGCACTGATAAAGCCAATTTATAGCGCTTTTAAAATCATAACATATAGTAGTGATACAACACAAGTTTGATATATGTTAAATTGAACAATTACATTATATGTGATGTCTATTAAAGATCACTACCACAGACTACATGATATTCAGTGTTGGCTTTTATTAGTTCTAGATAAAAAGCATTTATAAAGGGGGACTTTTATTAGCGCTTAAAAAAAGCACTAATAATGTTAACTTTTATCAACGCTAAAAAAGCACTCGAAAAAGGATACCATTTTTTATTGCTTTTTTCTAATGTCAATAAAAGTATTCCCTTTATTAGCTTTGATAAAAGTCGCACCTTTAACAGTGCTTTTTTATTTAGCAATTATGAAGTCCGTAGTGAGTAATTTAATTTTTATATAAATATTTATATTTTTTAAAATAATATTTATATTACAATAAGTATATATGTGTAAATATAATATATAAATATGATTTATATAACTTTTAATAAAATATGAATCTTATTTTCATAATTTTATATATAAAAAATTATCAAATTTATATTAGTAAACATGTTTAATAGTATATTTGAATACATTAATTACAAAATGTGCATATAACTAAAATAAGTGCATTATATTAACATTTTATTTAAACAATTATATAATATATAAATGAATATATTCATTTAAATATATATTTATATTGAAAAAAAGATGGAGGTTGGAGCTACGGCGATTCTCTGGCAATTCTTGGGTGATCTAGAGCGATGATCCATGGAGGATCCGTTGGACTTTTTTTTATCCCAAGGATGTGTTCTACCCTCCTTCGAAGGCAACGGGAGGTGGTGTGGGGTAGACGATTCCAGATTTGTTGGATCCGGTTGGTGCAGTGGATGATTCGTGTAACCCTAATCCTAATGGTTAGGGTTTTCTCTGATTTCTATGATGTTTTGTCGTCGTTACACAATGGATTACCAAGAATGGATCTGTTTCTTTTCTAGAGGCGAACCCTCAGATCTTCGATGATTGTATCTCTGAATGTAAATTCTCATTGTTGGCCCAGATATCGATTTCTTTCTAGGAAGACCCTTGGAAGATGGATGATTTAAGAAGATGAATGATTCTTTCCTGGGGCTTTACTGATTGGTGTCTGATTTCTATGGGTAGGGGTGTATACCATGTTGTCTTCCCTTCAAAGGATCTCCAACATTTTTCTTGGAGCTTCGGTCCGATCCCTGTGGAACCAAGGTTCCTCACTTTCTAGTAATGGGATCCTCTTTTGAATCCTTTCATGGCCAGGACCTCTACTACTCCGACCTGGATCAGAGTTAGAGGTTTGAGTTGATTTTTTTTGCATCCTACAATTTTGTGAGAAGTTGCCTCTGCAATGGGGTCTCTGGTCAAGATTGATAAGGAGACTGAGCGATTAAGGTATGGTCAGTTCACCAGAATTATGGTAGAGGTTCATTTATCTCTTGAATTGACTGAAAGTGTTTTTCTGGTGGCGGGGGATATCAAATTAGAAATGTCTATTTAGTTTTAGTGGCTGCCTAATTGTTGTGGTAGTTTTCTTTGTACTGGACACTCTCCTAAATAATGTCACAAGAACCTCCAATGCTCTCTTTGCTTTAAATCGGGCCATGCCTCTAGTCAGTGCATGAAGCGATCATTTGATGAGCATTAGGGGAAGAAGTATGTCTTCGTGAAGAGGGTCTCCACTTCTCCTTTGAATGGAATAGAGGCTTCATCTTCTGCTGATATTGTCAAACAAAGGGATGTACCACAAACTGCTGCTGAATACATACCTCATGTTTTGGTTTAATCTTAGGCTACTACTCTGGTGGGGGCATTTTTTCCTATGATTCCTGACTCGATGGGTTCTAGGATGATGAATGCTACCCTTGCTGCAGAGCATGACCAACTTCTGGCAGGGTGTGAGGTTCAAAATGGACAATCTGCCTATGGAATGTGAGTTTAGGATGTTGAAGGACTTGATGAAGACCTTTCCAAGAGATAGGCTACTGGTATGCATTTATAGATAGGGGCTGATATGAATCATTCTGCATCTCCTATGCAATGTTTTGTTTCGAAGAAGTGCTGGTCAGATCTAGTTGATGATGATGATTTGAATGCTAGTGAAGGCAGTGCGAGGGTCTAGGATGCCCATAAGCTCGGTGGGATTTTGCATGACCCTGCTTTGGTTGCTCCTTTGATGGAAATATTGGAGTTCATTGAGGATTAAAACATCAGGGCAGCTGACTCTGATGAGTTTTTTTTGCATGAGCAAAGGGCCTCAGCCCCGGACACTTTGATCGTGAAAAGTGTTCTTATGGACAGTGAAGGATTTCAGAGGATCCCACGGTGAATTGGTTCTAAATCCAAGACATTTAAGGTTTCTATTCCGGAATCAATGAATATTGAAGCTCTTAATCGCTTTGATTCACTTATTGATGAGTAGGATGACACTGAAGATGTTGCACAACATGCAGTTGATGAGCAAGGTATGCAAGAGTAAATTATTATTGCACGCAGTCAAAAAGGAAAGCAAAGAGTTGATTACTCAGTTAAGGGAACTGGGCAAGGTCTGGTGGCCACAACTGGCATGTTAGCAAGGCCTTTGGAAGGTGGTCAATTCATGGATCATGGGGATAGTTAGGAGTCTGGAGATGCGCATGCATTAAATAGTATGTGGTCATTAGTAGAGTCTGATGCTCCGATTGTCATGGATGTGGTGCTCAATCAGATTCCAATGAAAAATGACATGTCAGAAGTTGGGGATAATGACCCGAAAGGGACCTGGAAGCAAACTAAAACTTGGAGGTAGAGACGTCACCAAAACAATCATGGAAGAGGGCGTGGTTGCGCTGAATGGGATGCTTTGAAGGAGGATGCACTTCCAGGCGGGATGGATCCAGATGCTTTTGAGTATTATACTAGGGGTCGTGGACGTGGTCCTGGTCGAGGACGTGGTTCTTATCTCACCCCGGAGTATGATAAGCCTAAAGAAAAATACTATGTGCTTTTTAATCAAAGGAACTCACAGTCAGATTGAGAAACTACTGATGATGATGAGAATCATGACCAAGTCTGATTTTGTCCTTAGTTTCCTGTTTTTCTTTTCATATGGATGAGAGCTCCCTTTATTTGTCCCCGACCATCTGTTTTTTCTTCATGTCATTTTTTATTTTCAAATAAATTTTCGAGGAGCTGGCGAGCCGGACTCCTGAACCTTTTGAGTATATATTTATATTGATATTAAATAATTTAAAATATATGTACATGTATAACTATATGTTTGTGTGTGTGTTGGTGTACATAGGTACGTGTGTCATGCGTAAATGTGTGTGTGTGTTTATTGATTTAATATTATCTATTCTTTTTTAACATCTCCCCATTTTTTTATTTTCTGTAATTTATTCATTTTTAATATATATTTATTTTAATATATTCATCATGAAAATATGTTTGCGTGTTTAATTTTATTTGATTTAATTTAAATCTATTTAATTTAATTATTAATATTTTTGTATAGTCAATATAATTCATTTTTAATAATTTTGCTATTTATATAATTAATATTATCTATTTGTACAATTTTCTTCATTTTTTTGGTGTCTTTAATAAATCTAAATGATGGGAATTCACTTTTTTAATTTTTTTTAATTTATTAAAATTTATTCATTCATTTTTAATATTAATCAATTTATTATTATATATTCATTAATAATGTTAAAAATATACTAACAAAAATATATTTTTAAATAAATATTTATAAATATATATATATCTACTATATTTATAAAATTATATATTTATAATTGCAAATAAATATATATTTTTTTTAAAAGTATTTATATAATTATAAATAAATAATTATATATTTAAATAGTTATAAAATAATAATAAATATATAAAAATAATTATAAAATTATAATGAATATTTTTATTATATTTATAATTATATATATATTTATATATTAATATATATATATATATATATAATTATATAAAAATATATAAATATATTTACATCAAGGCAGATCTGATCATGGATTCGGTAACCCAAATCCATGACTCCGCAAAATTTTATCAAAAAGTATTGACAAACATACAATACACATTATAGGCCACCGACCCACAATCATGAAAGACCCAAAATCCAACAACAACAAGACCCAAAGGTCCAAAACATCAGGCAAAACCATTATAACAGTCCTGTAACTGCCTGCAAAAAAGGCCCAAAGACCCCAATAAACAAGGCCCGCTAACAAAGCCAAATCAAGGCCCAACTGTAGATCCACTGCAGAATAGGCCAATCCAGCCCAACAAAAAACTTGTCGCCATCTCTATCACTGTGTGAGGCGGCATCCCATAACCAGTCAGAGACTTGCAGCACATACCACAGTTGTTGCTTGTCCGCATCCCCAGCCCCACACCTGAGGTTCCCACCACGCACCAAGTCAACCCTCACCGCGTCCCAAGGCACGCCAGCCTTATCCCCCAAGTCATCACATGCTCCCTGTCTCAGTCACGCACAGATGCCGGAACCCTTGCCGGCCAGCATCCTCCATCCCCAACGATGCGGGGCTGCCATTAACGCCCACCCCGTCACCGTCCTCCTGATGACGTCACCCAACCGGCAACCTCCGCCATCTGCCATGAGGGCCGCGCCGCCTTCCAAACACCCTTCTCGGCACCGCGCTGGTCACCGAGATCCCAAACGAGTCGACGTCTGGGCCACGACGTTACCGATTCAAAACCCACTGGCCAATGAAACCCTCACCCATTAAACCTATCTTTTTGAGTGCTAAAATTATAATGGTGATAAAGATGAGATTTATCAGCGTATATTATTTTAGCCTTGTGAAACTCATCTTTATAAGTTCTTTTTTAAAACCGTCCATAAATCCCTTTCTGGTTTTATAAATTTAACCCTAACCGAACCACTTTCTCTCACGTATGCTCCCTTTGACATTCTCTCTAGGAGGAGCGGAAGCGTGCGGTGGTGGTCGATATATTAAAATTTCATTTAATATTTTTATATGTGAAATGATGAGCGAGGGTCTTGAACATCAAATTAATAATTAATTTTTTTTAGATTAGAAGAAATGAATACCTAAGCTTAAGATCTTTTTTCATTGAAAAATGTTGACTGTTTGAAATGACACTTTTAGATTGCTTTTATTGCGCTTGTGAGGATCAATGGAAAAAATCCCTCTAGCATCGATACACATGTGTTCCTTTGATCTTCGAGAAATGTCAAATGATTTACAGGTGCTAGCACGGGGAATCGAATGTCTTGCATTGTTCATTCTTGATCCCTCGTTTTTTAGTCTTGAAAAAATCTTTTTTCACTACAGGAAAAATAGTTTTTTTGCAATCGGTCATGCACCTGTCACAAATAGTCCATCAACAGAGACTATTTGCGTTGGGAATCGTATCCCATCACAAATAGTTGATAAAAATAGTATTTGCGACGAGAATATTTTCCCGTCGCCAATACCTTTAGCGTGCAGTGCGCGCCAAACCATAGGAAGACTATTTGTGAGGGAGATATATCCCCGTCGCAAATATCATCCCATTTTTTTGTCATTTGCGAAGAGAATTTACTCCCGTCACAAATAAAATGTTGACAGGAAAGTTTTTGCGATGGGACTCATCGCAAATACTTTCTGTCATCTTAAGTTATTTGCAACGAGATTTTCTCCCGTCACAAATAACCTATCGACGAAGGGTATTTGCGACAGGCTTCATCACAAATATTCTTTTTTTATCACCACCGTAATTAAGCTAAGTGAATGTGATTCAATTGAAGTGAAAGGAATTGAAAATTTTCAAGAGACTCCTCCAAATACATATTCTCAATAAAGAAACATGAATATCAACGATGACACCCTACATTTACGAGTCGATGATGACGATGATGTTGATAATGTAACAAATGAATTTGAATAACAAGTTATGATGGAGCTGAAATTTCTATGGAAATTGATGACATTGAGGAGGAAGATAAAGATATTAACAATGTCATATATGAAGATGAGGATGAGGATGGAGATGAAGAATGACACGATTATTTAATGGTTATAGTCAAAATTAATATAAATATATATATTGTTAATTTCGTAACAGGTTCAGTTATAGTTGTTCGAAGAAACGAAACAGAAAGGAAGAATCGATTTTAACAAATCCAAATGAAATAGAAGAAGAAAATATAGGAAAGTAAAAAAAATACAAAAAAATTACGTGGTTCAGGCCTTTTTGGTTCTAATCCATGATAAGAACACCACCACGATATTTTATTATTATGAAAAAAACAACATACAAGCCAGGAGAAAGAAAATTAGATAGAAACACACGTGGACTAGAGAAGTTATCTGAGAATAGGGACCTCATCAGTCCAGAGCCATCGATTAATTTTGGCTCAAAGATGGAAACGTACTCCAGCGAACTGGATGGACTCACACATGCCAACCCGAACCCCGACTAAGAAAAAGAAGAAGATACAACACATAACCAAACAACAAAGAATAAATATAGCCTTACAAAAAAACTCAGGGCTACACCAAGAACCTAAGAGGAGATAGAAAATAGAACCGTTGTAGCCAAAACTTCTTGAAGTAATGACGGTCGAATGATACCCGCAAGAGGAACGAGACGATACTCGGAGGAGGTTGACGGGTGAGAGCGTTGTGGAGACTATCTGTACCTATCCTTCAGGTAGGATCCGTGGTGGATGATCCAGGAGCTGCGCTATTTGTACCTACCCTTCAGGTAGGATCCGAGGTGGACGACCTAAGAGCTGCTTCTATTCTTCTAGATGCTTGTCTTTTCGGTTGTACTTTCGTTCAGTTGTAGCTGTACTTTCAGTTGGGTTTGTATTCTGGCTCATTTACTTTTCAGCACTTTCTTTTGTACTTAGTGTATTACTTCTACTTATACTCTGTGGTGTTTTTTTACTTTTTATAAAGGCAATGCATTCCCAGTTATCGAGATTTACGCCTTTGGTGCTAGTCGCCAGCCCCTGGCACTAGTGCAGAAAACGTTTTTTACGTCACCATTTTTTACGTCGGTTATATAAAACCGACGTCAAAATATGTAAAACGAGGTTTTTTACGTCGGTTATTTCTTAACCGACGTAAAAACCTGTGTTCGGTACACATTTAACGTCGGTTATTTTTATAACTGACGTTATTAATCGCGCGGCTTCGTTTTTTACGTCGGTTATTTTTATAACCGACGTACAAAACGCGGTTTTCGAAGGCCCTTTGACGTCGGTTATTGAATAACCGACGTAACAAACGCGGTTTTTGAAGGCTTTTTTACGTCGGTTATGAAATAACCGACGTAACAAAAGAATCCGCAGATGTTTTTGACGTCGGTTATGGAATAACCGACGTAAAAAAACGCGGATTTTGAGCCCTTTATAACGTCGGTTATTTTATAACCGACGTCAAAAATGAATCGGAGGAAGGTTTTTACGTCGGTTATTGAAATAACCGACGTTATAAATGTTTTTAAAACAATTATCACGTCGGTTATTGAATAACCGACGTGATAACTCATTTAAAAATTTACCCAGACCCGTGGATTGTCATTCGCGAGTTTACCTTCGACAGTCGCGACTCGTCTCTCTCGCGCGTAAACCCGAATCGGCTCGTCCATTTCGTTGGTTTAGATTCGTTTTGCGATCATCGTTTCTCATATTTAATCTCCTCGGATCAATCATCTAAACTCGCAGCACTCAGGTAATCCTCCCACTCGTTCGTTTTTTTTCGCGGATAGTAAATATATATGTGTTGTGATTTTTTTGTTGAAACTAGCTAAGATTCTTCGATTGCGAACCCTTTTAACTCGTTTTGGCACCATAATCTTATTTATCATCCCTAGATCTATTTGTTCGACTTGCAATATTGAGTAATTTTATGATTTCACTAATTTTTCATCGTTTTCTATAAATCCCCGAGAGGGTTGGGGCGTGTCCATTTGGATGGGTTGCCCTTTTACAGTTGTTACTACTTTATTCACACACAACCATGGCATAGGTGCATGGATTTGGGGTCGGGGGGTGTCCAGGGGGGTTTACAAGGGGGTGGGTGGGTGTGGGGGGCTGTCCAAGGGTGTGGGTGGGTGTTGGGGGGTGTCCAGGGGGGTGTCCAAGGGGGTAGGGGGTGGGGGTGGTGTTTAGGAGGGGTGGGGGGCTGTCCAGAGGGTTGGGGGGTGTCCAGGGGGGTGTCCAAGCAGGTCGGGGGTGGGGGGTTGTGTCCAGGAGGGGTGGGGGTGCTTTCTAGAGGGGTCGGGGGCTGTCCAGAGGGGTCGGGGGGTGTCCAGGGTGGTGTCCAAGGGGATGGGTGGGTGTGGGAGGCTGTCCAAGGGGGTGGCGGCCTGTCCAAAGGGGTCGGTGGGGTGTCCAGGGGGGTGTCCAAGGGGGTGGATGGGTGTGGGGGGCTGTCCAAGTGGGTGACGGCCTCTCCAGAGGGTATTTGGGGTTGTCCGGGTGGGTGGGGGGGCTGTCCAGAGGGTTGGGGGATGTCCAGGGGGGTGTCCAAGGGGGTAGGGGGTGGGGGTGGTGTCCAGGAGGGGCGGGGGGCTGTCCAGAGGGGTCGGGGGTGTCCAGGGGGGTTTACAAGGGGGTGGGTGGGTGTGGGGGGCTGTCCAAGGGTGTGGGTGGGTGTTGGGGGGTGTCCAGGGGGGTGTCCAAGGGGGTAGGGGGTGGGTGGTGGTGTTTAGGAGGGGTGGGGGGGCTGTCCAGAGGGTTGGGGGGTGTCCAGGGGGGTGTCCAAGCAGGTCGGGGGTGGGGGGTTGTGTCCAGGAGGGGTGGGGGTGCTTTCTAGAGGGGTCGGGGGCTGTCCAGAGGGGTCGGGGGGTGTCCAGGGTGGTGTCCAAGGGGATGGGTGGGTGTGGGGGGCTGTCCAAGGGGGTGGCGGCCTGTCCAGAGGGGTCGGTGGGGTGTCCAGGGGGGTGTCCAAGGGGGTGGATGGGTGTGGGGGGCTGTCTAGGTGGGTGGCGGCCTCTCCAGAGGGTATTTGGGGTTGTCCGGGTGGGTGGGGGGCTGTCCAGAGGGTTGGGGGATGTCCAGGGGGGTGTCCAAGGGGGTAGGGGGTGGGGGGTGGTGTCCAGGAGGGTCGGGGGGTGTCCAGGGGGGTGTCCAAGGGGGTAGGGGGTGGGGGTGGTGTTTAGTAGGGGTGGGGGGGCTGTCCAGAGGGTTGGGGGGTGTCCAGGGGGGTGTCCAAGCAGGTCGGGGGTGGGGGGTTGTGTCCAGGAGGGGTGGGGGGCTGTCCAGAGGGGTCGGGGGGTGTCCAGGGGGGTTTACACATCGATTTGTTTTATATTTCAAAATTGTTATATTCAAATTATGATTTTTTTCATATAAACATATATTTGTCTTATCTAAAAAATATATATATTTTTGCTATTTGTTATAGGTAATAATGAGTCGAAGTTGGATTACGGCACATCGAATGAGCAATGAATATGAGGAAGGTGTTGATGCCTTTTTGGAATTTGCTAAACGAAATGTTCCAAGTAGTGACATTTTTTTCTGTCCATGCCTGAAATGTCTGAATATGAAGAAGTTGAAAAGTAGAGAGATAAAAGATCATCTGATTTGTCATGGTTTCAATCCGAGTTACAACCCTTGGATTTGGCATGGCGAAACTGGACAGAATGTCACTGATGATAATGAATCGCAAGATGGTAACTCCGATGGAATTGAAGAAATGATTCGCGATATTGTAGCAGAACAAATTGAGATAGAACCGAGAGTTGCACGTCTATATGGTGATGCCGAAAAACCATTATATCCTGGTTGTACAGATTTTACGGTTTTGTCGGCGGTGTTAAGATTGATTAACCTGAAGGCGAAACATGGATGGAGTGACAGAAGTTTTACAGAGCTGCTACAATTGATGAAAGACATTCTTCCAAAAGATAACGATCTTCCAGATTCACATTATAAGGCCAAAAAAATATTATGCCCGATGGGATTGGGATACAGGAAAATACATGCCTGTCCGAATGACTGCATTATATATAGGAAGGAATATGAATTTCTGAAAGAGTGTCCTAAATGTGGGACATCACGGTATAAGGTGAAAGAAAAATCACAAGCTGATGTAGAGATTACAAAGCTCCCTTCAAAGGTATTTTGGTATCTTTCTATAATTCCTCGTTTCAAACGTTTATTTGCTAATTCACATGATGCAAAAAGGTTAAGATGGCATGCTGATGAGCGGGTATGTGATGGAAAAATACGTCATCCAGCTGATTGTCCACAATGGAAGAAAATTGATGCCCAGTACCCTACATTTGGAAATGAAATTAGAAATCTGAGACTAGGCTTGTGCACAGATGGAATGAATCCATACCGAACCCTTAGTAGCACACATAGTTCATGGCCTGTTTTATTGGTAATTTACAACCTCTCTCCTGAAGTTTGTATGAAGCGCAAATATGTCATGTTGAGTATCATGATCTCTGGTCCAAAGCAACCCGGCAATGATATTGATGTATACTTGTCACCGCTGATTGATGATTTGAAACTGTTATGGGCTGATGGTATTAGGGTGTATGATTCTTATAAAATGGAATATTTTCAACTGCATGCAATGCTTCTATTCACTATAAATGACTTCCCAGCATATGGAAATTTGTCTGGATACAGTGTTAAAGGGCATAAAGCATGTCCAATTTGCGAACAACAGACGTCATATTGTCAATTGCATCATGGGAGGAAAACAGTGTACATGGGTCATCGAAAGTTTTTGCCTATGGATCACCCTTATAGAAGACTAAAAAAGGCATTCAATGGCTCACAAGAATTTGATACTGCTCCTCAACCTTTATCCCAAGAATTGTATTTTGAGAGGGTGAAAAACCTTGATGTGACATTGGGAAAGACACAAAAATCTGGTAATGATAGACATATTTGGAAGAAAAGGTCAATATTTTTTGAGCTACCATATTGGAGGTATCATGAAGTCAAACATAATATTGATGTCATGCACGTGGAGAAGAATATCTGTGATTCTTTGATCGGAACATTGCTAGATATTAAAGGAAAGACAAAAGATGGGTTGAATGCAAGGTTAGACCTACTGTCAATGGGAATACGTTTGGAGTTAGCTCCCACTCCTAAAGGAAGACGAACATTTCTTCCCCCGGCTTGTCATACATTATCGAAGAGGGAGAAAAGTAGCTTCTGTCAGTGTCTTCATGATATCAAAGTGCCTCAAGGTTATTCTTCAAATGTAAAAATTTTTGTCTCATTGAAAGACTTGAAGTTGATAGGTATGAAATCACATGATTGTCATGTCATGATGCAACAAATTCTACCAGTTGCACTGCGTGGAATATTGCCCATCCGTGTCAGAAAGACTATAATGAGGTTGTGTTATTTTTTCAATTCAATTTGCAACAAGGCGATTGATGTGAATGCTTTGAACATTTTGGAAAAGGATGCAATTTTTATACTTTGTCATTTGGAAATGTATTTTCCTCCAACTTTTTTTGATATGATGGTGCATTTACTGATTCATCTGGTTCGAGAAATAAGGCTTTGTGGACCTGTATATCTTCGTTGGATGTATCCTTTTGAAAGGTATATGAAAATATTAAAGGTATATGTTAAAAATCCATATCGACCTGAAGCCTCCATTATTGAAAAGTATATTTCTGAGGAGGTAGCAGAGTTTTGTGCGAGCTACTTGGCTACGGCGCAACACATAGGTTTGCCTCCATCTCGCCATGAACGGGTTAATAATGAGGGAAAGGGGATTCGTGGCTTGAAAGTCAAATCACTGTCAGCTGAACATATGAAGAAGTTAGAATCATACATCTTGAATAACATAGCTGATGTTCAACCGTATATCACATTGCATATTAATGAGTTGAAACAATGTCATCCAAAGAAGAAAGAAATGTGGATTTTGAATGAGCACAACAAAACTTTTTTGCCATGGTTTAAAAAGACCTTGCTTGGTAGATCAGATGTATCAGAGACATTAAAATGGATAGTGGGTGGTCCATCTTTAAATGTGATAACATGGTCCGCTTATGACATTAATGGCTATACATTTCATACGAAAGCTCAGGACAACAGAAGTGCAGTTCAGAATAGTGGTGTAATGGTGTTTGCAGAAGCAATGCATTTTTCGAGTGCTAAGGACAGAAACCCAATTTCGGCATCAAGTGCATATTATGGAGTGATTGAAGACATATGGGAGGCTGATTACTTTAAAATTAAAGTTCCCGTTTTTAACTGTAAATGGTTTATCGGTAACAACAGTGTCAGACACGATGAATTTGGAATGACACTTGTTAATCTGAATAGATTGGAAGACACAGCTGATTCTTTTATAATGGCAACACATGCCAAACAAATTTTCTATGTAGTAGATCAATCAGATATGCAGTGGGCTGTTGTTTTACAAGGGAAAAACCAATATGTTGGTGAGGATGAATTTGATGAAGATGCTGATTTATGTGAGATCCCTACTTCCATGGAAAGATTAACAGAACATAATGATGAGTATGTTGAAGACATGGTTTGTGCCATAAGGAACGATCACGACGAAGGAATTTGGGAAAACAATCCAACTGTACATTCCTAAAATTACAGGTAACACAAGTTTATTTCTTGTTTACATTTAGTTTTTTCATATAATGTTAGATACTGTAAATTTTTTACTTATTAAAATATGTATCAAACCAAAACGATAAAATAATAAAAACCGTAAAGAGGAGAAGTCCTGGGCGCACCGGCTGGCCGGTGGTGGATCACCGGTTGGCCGGTGGTCCAGAACAAAGCTGTATGGTCCACCGGCCGGCCGGTGCTGAGCCAGCGGCCGGCCGGTGGTCCAGACAGCTTTCCTCTCTGTCTGAACCACCGGCCGGCCGCTGGCTCACCACCGGCCGGCCGGTGGACCAGACAGAGCCTTCCTCTCTGTCTGGATCACCAGTGGCTGGCCGGTGTTGAGCCAGCGGCCGGCCGGTGGTTCAGACAGAGAGGAAGGCTCTCTGTCTGGTCCACCGGCCGGCCGCTGGATCACCACCGGCCGCCCGGTGGACCAGACAGAGAGCCTTCCTCTCTGTCTGGATCACCAGCGGCCGGCCGGTGAGGAGCCAGCGGCCGACCGGTGGTTTAGACAGAGAGGAAGGCTCTCTGTCTGGTCCACCGGCCGGCCGGTGGTGATCCAGCGGCCGGCCGGTGGCATCAGTGAGTCCACTTTTCAGCTTTCTTGGGCCAACTCCTTGGCAACCTTTTGCCTGTGTTTACCATGTTTATCATTGTTTAACATGCTTACCATATTACCAATGTTTACTATTATGTAATTTAGTACACTTTTCTATTTGTGAACTAATGTTTGTTTTTTTGATTTGAAGGAAAATGACAGATCAATCAGTTGATCAGCCACATGATTCTGGAGATGAGCATATTGGTCATACATCTGGGGAGGAACATTCACATGCTCCTATTACGAAAAAGAGTTCAAAGGTTGGTAAGCGTGGGTGCACACGTTTACCAAAATTATCACTTGCCCGTACGAAGGAGGAGAGGATAGTCGTGGAGTTTGATGATGATGATCTTCCTAGAGGTCCAAATGCTAAAGATTTTAAGGGTTTTGTAGCAACTCAGGCTAAGAGCAAAGTAAGCATTCTCTATGATGATTGGAGAAGTGTGGATAAGGCGATAATTTCTCAGCTGTGGGAGACCATTTTGGTAAGATATTTTGCTATTGTTTGACTGTTCTTTAAATGTTTCTAGTATATATAATATTTTTAACCTCTTTTTTATCAGATGACATTTGATATTCCTGACACTGGAGGAGTCAGGAAGAAATGCTTATCGTTGGCTGCTAGGAGATGGAGGGATTTCAAATCAACCCTCTCATCTGATTTCATTTATGGTCATAGGAGTCGTGAGAATCCATGTCGTATATATCCTTTTATAGATGAAGACACATGGAGAGAATTTTTTGAAAGTAGAAGAAAAGATTCATTTTTGGTAAGGGCAATGTAAACTTTTATAAGCTTTCTTATATAAATGATCTTATTATTGTTTTGTTAATGATTACTTATTCTTAATTTACAGCAAACAAGGAAAGCTCATCAAGAGATCCAATCTAAAAATGTATACCCTCATAGTTTATCTCGGGGAGGGTATGCATTATTGGAAGAACAAATGATGGCAGAAAAATTTCAACAACTAAGAGCTGAGTCTTCAAGCTCTGGAGAGGTGGCCCCTCCATCCCCTCCATCTAGACATGAGAAATGGAAAAGAGCTCGGAAGGGCAAAAAAGGACAATATCTTTCGGAAGAATCGAGACTCGTAGTTGAGAGGATTGTAAGATATCTATTTTATTTATTTAAGTTTACTATTTTCGTCATATATTTCCAATCATTATAGAAATGTTCAATTAATTATTAAAGGAGAAAAAAATTATAAGAAACTTTCATGTAATTTTGGTATAGATTAGAGTGTGTGGTTTCTTCTGTGGCATTGGGAAAGCCCGAACATCCTGGCCGTGTAAGAGGATATTCGGCAGGTGTATCGGTAAGAAAAGTGTTGCCACGTTCCTCAACTTCTAACGTTGAGGGAGTTTATAAAAAAAAATAGAATCCTTGGAGGCTGAAGTCCATAATATTAATGCGACAATGGAGGACAAGATTAGAGCATCGGTGCAGTTAATGTTTGCAGACTTGCAAAGACAATTTCAGGGTGCAGCTCCCACTCCACCTCTCCCAGTAGCTCCCACTCCCCCACCTCAGCCTGCGGACCCCATTTTTGATCCTCCTCCTCCGCCGCAGCTACCTACTTATTGTGAGTTGTATGTTGATGATCCTCAACATCATATAGTTTCATATGGGATGGTATATTGTATAGGAGATACAGTTCATCATCAACAGTTAGAGGTAGAGAATCAGAGGGTCACTGTACAGGATATTATAGATAGATCAGCTCGGATACCATTACCTACAGATGAGGTGACGACAGTTGGACATAGTATCGGCCATTTTTTACTTTGGCCATCCAGACTTCTTCGACTCATTACCATAGAGGTATGGATGTTATATCTTTTATTTTATATTTTTATTAATGTTTTATCATTTGAAAACTAATATATTTTTCAATTTATTTTTACAGGAATACTTCAAAGGTAAAGAAATACTGTATAGACAACAACAAAGACAGATAGCTATGACATCAGATGCAGATACTAGCAGTCTTGACAAATTGTCAAGATATTCAAATTTGTTGGCGGATCATTATGACTTTACAATGGAAGCTCATGTCTGTGGACGTGAACTATGTGTGGGGATTATGAAAACTGATATCATGGAGTTTGTCACTGGAGATAAGTTGGGCATCAACGTGGTGCAAATTTTTATCATGTAAGTCTTAACACCTTTTCCTTGCGTTATATTTATTAAAAATGTATACTTATGTCTGCTTTGTATTAGGTATATGTATAAAATTTGTGAGAGGAATGAGCTGACAGATGTATATGGATTCGTGGACCCACAATTGATTTCCCCTGAAGCATGTGCATTGGATGAGGAACAAAGAATGCTTTATATTGCTGATAGATTTGAAAAGAATGTAATCACACAGTGTTGGATGATGCCTTTTTGTGAGAGGTATGAAACACATCCCTCTCAAAGAGTTAATTATCTTTTAACATAAAAAACCACTAACGTTAAATTTCCTTTTCTTAAATTTCCTTTTCTCAGGGATCATTGGATGTTAGGGGTTTTTTGCCCTAGGGAGAAAACACTTTATTGGATATGCTCTCTCCATGATGATGTGCGAGAAAGTTTTAAGAATATATTGGAAACTTAAGTTTCAATTTCACAATAGTTTTATATATTATAATGAATTTTAAATTTACCCCATTCGTATTATTTTCTAACAGGTCATGGGTCCACTTTCGAAAAAGCGCAAAGAAAAGGAATTACAAGATCAAATATGTACATGCGAAGGTAAATATCCATTTATAATTTGTACATTTTGATTTATTACATAAAAATAATATATTGAATTTACACTCATTCATATAGAAATGTCATGAGCAACAAGTCATCATCGAATGCGGATATTACATGTTAAGATTTATGTATGAAATAATAACAACTGGGACAGTTCTGAGTTTTGACCTGGTAAGATTTCCTCTTTCTCATAATATTTCAATTTGATTTATTCATTATACACGTTGACTACTATCCTTTTCCTTTGTAGCTTTTTGATGACCCTCAACCCTTTACTGCTGAAGATATCAAACACTTACAAGTGGAGTGGTCAAATTATTTTACAGGTTTGATTGACTTTTAGTTGTTTGTAATGTAAAATGTAATTTTGAATATTGTCAATGTAATTGTGTATTTCGTAGTCGTTTAGGTTGGATTTAGTTTTTTTTGAAGTTGACAGTGTAAGTTTTGAATGTTATATAAGTGAATGTTTAATTTTTCTCTACTTCTTGTTTTGGTCTACTGTTGATGGTTTTTCTGGTCTGGATTTTGGTATGGGGGGAGAGGTTCCAAGGGGGTGGGTGGGTGTTTGGGGGGTGTCCAAGGGATATGGGAGGGGTGTCCAAGGTGTGTTTGGGGCTGTCCTAGGGGTCAGGGGGGGGGGGTGTAAATGAGGGTGGGGGGGTGTCCAAGGGGTGGGGGGTGTCCAAGGGATATGGGAGGGGTGTCCAAGGTGTGTTTGGGGCTGTCCAAGGAGTCGGTTGGGTGTAAATGAGGGTGGGGGGGGGGGGCTGTCCAAGGGGTGGGGGGGGGTGTCCAAGTGGTGGGGGGGTGTCCAAGGGATATAGGAGGGGTGTCCAAGGGGTGTTTGAGGCTGTCCAAGGGGATGGGGGGGTTTCCAAGGGGTAGGGGGGGTTTCCAAGGGGTCGGGGGGGTGTCCAGGGGGTGGGGGGTTGTCCAAGGGGTGGGGGGGTGTCCAAGGGGTGGGGGGGTGTCCAAGGGATATGGGAGGGGTGTCCAAGGGGTGTTTGGGGCTGTCCTAGTGTTCGGGGGGTGTAAATGAGGGTGGGGGGGGCTGTCGAAGGGGTGGGGGGTGTCCAAGGGGTGGGGGGGTGTCCAAGGTGTCTGGGAGTTCTGTCCAAGGGGCCGGTTGGGTGTAAATGAGGGGGGGGGGGTGTCCAATGGGTGTTTGCGGCTGTACTAGGGGTCGTGGGGGTGTAAATGAGGGTGGGGGGGCTGTCCAAGGGGTGGGGGGGTGTCCAAGGGTTGTGGTGGGGCTCCAATGTGGTGGGGGAGGGCTGGCCAGGTTGTTAGGTGGGTATAGATGAGGGTGGGGTTCAGTTGGGGCTTGGGGGAGGGCTGGCATGGTTATTTTTGTTTGGTTTCTGGTTGCTTTTTGGTGAGAGCAGTGCAATTATTTAAAAAAAAAAAATTTCTTTCACGTCGGTTATTTTATAACCGACGTGGTAAATAAATCGGGAGGGGTTTATCACGTCGGGTTTTTCTAGAACCGACATGATAAACCGTTCCCGGGGATTTTATCACGTCGGTTCTTAATATAACCGACGTGCTAAAAGGCCTGGGAATCGATTTACCACGTCGGTTATTGGATAACCGACGTGCTAAAACGTTTCCCAGGCCTTTTTATCACGTCGGTTTCCTAAATAACCGATGTGATAAAAGGCCAGGGGAAGGGTTTATCACGTCGGTTATGACATAACCGACGTGATAAACGATATCCCAGGCGTTTTATCACGTCGGTTTAGGGAATAACCGACGTGATAAAGCCCCACGCGCATATTTATCACGTCGGTTATTATATGAACCGATGTGATAACCACCGTGATGTTAGGGATATTACGTCGGTTTTAAATAACCGACGTAAAAAACGTTATTTATAACGTCGTCCGTATTAACGTCGCCTAAAAACCGACGTAAATAATAAAAAATAACCGACGTAAAAAACGTTTTCTGCACTAGTGTGGCCTATGAAAGGCGGGCTTGGGGTAGTCACAGGACGGGCCCCGAGGACAGGTCGTAAACAACACAACAGAGTACAAGCGGAAGCAACCACTAAGTAAAGCAGTAAAACAAACGTGCTGAAAGTACAAGGGGCCAGAAATACAAGCCCAAAAGAAAGGTACAGATACAACCAAAAGAAAAGTAAAACTCAAAAGGGCAACAGCTGAAAAGTGACGAGCCGCTCCTGGATAGTCCTCCGGCTTCCTACCTGAAGGGTAGGTACATATCTCCTCCTCAGCACTCCACGTCTGTCCGTCTCCTCCGGGTACCGACTCGTCGTGAAATCCACCTCCGGGCACTCACTCGATGTGATATCCACCTTCGGGCACCGACTCGTCGTGAGATCCTCCTCCGGGTACCGTCCAGCTCTACAAGCCTCAACCATGATCAGTGATGTCCGTCGTCTATAACCAACACAACGTAGTGCGGGCGAAGCCTGTGTAGGGGTGAGTATACGATACTCAGTAGGGACCCCGAGACCCCCAAAGGTCTCCCAGAATCCACAAAGGATAATCCACAAAGGAAAGATACAATCACGAAGTAACATCCAACACTAGTTAGGTATATGCTCATACATATACCTAAGCCATCAATTCCAGTTCAAGTTCGATCACATCCACATAGGATAGTACAGTCCAATCCACACAGGAAAGCACAACACAATCCACATAGGAAAACAAGTCAATCATATCGAAGATAATGATTGAAAGTCAAGACTCAGCTCACACAGGTATACTTCTTCGTAAGATAACAGAGATGATCAGATGTAGCCACTGATTCATCTAAGCTGGGACCCACGTAGGATACAAAATCAGCTAAGTTGTCGGACCCACATAGGATATAGACCATCTACACTGCCAGACCCACGTAGGATACAAGAACAGTAGCCATTGTCATCGAACCCATGGAGGATTTCAGTACGGTCTTCATCACTGCCGAACCCACGGAGGATTTCAGTGCAGTCTTCATCGCTGTCGAACCCACGAAGGATTTCAGTGCAGTCGTCGTCACTGCCGAACCCATGAAGGATTTTAGTGCAGTCTTCTTCGCTGCCGAACCCACAGAGGATTTCAGTGCAGTCGTCGTCACTCCCGAACCCACGGAGGATTTCAGTGCAGTCGTCGTCACTACCGAACCCACGGAGGATTTCAGTGCAGTCTTCTTCGCTGCCGAACCCACAGAGGATTTCAGTGCAGTCGTCGTCACTGCCGAACCCACGGAGGATTTCAGTGCATTCGTCATCACTGCCGATCCCATAGAGGATTTCAGTGCAGTCTTCATCGTCGTCGCAGTCGCAGCCAGCTCTAGGGTTACCGCACACAGCATGCTCGATTCTGGGAGGGTCCGCTCCACGAGCCAAGGGGGTCGATACATCAACTGACACGTAGTCCAGAGTTGATGTATCTCAAAGTTCCGTCTCGACAAGATAAACTCAACGTGACAGACGGCGCATCAATCGGACGCCCGATCTGAGAGTTATTGGCTTTTTCGTTCCAGGGGTCCGGTTGGTTTTTAAGTCAAAACCAACCCGAATGCACTCCAACTGCATCCAAATCTCGAGCGGAGTAATCCAAAAGGTCCGTCTCACTAAGAGGAATCCAACAAAGTCGACGACACCTCAATCGGACGTCCGGAGCTCAAGTTATAAGTGTTTCCGCTCCGAGGGCCCGGTTGGTTTCGTGTTCGAACCAACCCGACCGTACCCAAAGTTCTGTGAAACATTGAGTGTAATATACTGAAACGACAGTCTCGATCCAAGGATCGCATCGCAACTGACGGTGCGTCGATCGGATGTCCGTAGCCCAAGATACGTGCATTTGAACGGAACTGTCTGAAAATATGGGGTTTTAGGCCCGGACCGACCCGGCACAAGACCCCCTGGGCCGGCCCGAACCGGGTCCGGGTCCAGCCCGTTAGGGCGCGGCCCGGCCCGGTGGGCGTGGCCCGGCCCAGCCGGCGCGGCGCGGCCCGGCCTGGGCAGCCGGTTGGCCTGGCGCTGGCGCGACGCCCGCGTGACCAGGCAGCTCGGCCGAAACGGCCGAGCGGAAAAATGAGGGGGCGATGGGGACCCGTCGCAAATAGCCCGTTGCAGAAAACGCTGTCGCAAATAAAAGTATTTGCGACGGGCCCATCACAAAAAATGTTATTCGCGACGGAAAACATCGCTGTCACAAATAAGCTTCCGATTATATGTATTATATATACATAAACATTTTTGCGACGGGCCCGTTGCAAAAACTATTTCCAACGGCCTCTCGTCCCGTCGCAAAATATATATACTATATATATATATATATAACACTTTCTGCGACGGGCCCGTCGCAACAAATTATTTGCGACGATCAAGTAGTACCATCAGAAATATGTTTTTAAAAATATTTAGTTAGACTATTTGCGACGGGACCCCGTCGCAAAAAGTCCCGTCGCAAAAAATAAATTAATTTTAAAAAAAAATTAATAAAATTACGATTAATGAAAAAATAACATTACTATTATTAAAACAATAAAAAAAATAAAAAATATTAAAATTCTCAATATTCACAAAAAAATATAAAAAAATAAAAAAATATTAAAAATTAAATTATGTAATATTTGCACCGATATAAAAGACAGAAAATGTAAATAATTCATATTACAATGTTAAATTCAAATGTTTGTAACATAAAAAAATCACTGGGAGGGGGTCGTCTTCTAGAGGAGCTGAAGGAGCTGGTGGAGGAAACTCCATCCCTAAACTACGAGTCAGACGGCGCATGTACTCCATCTGCTCGTGATGCTGCTGCTGCCATCGACGCATCTGCTCCTCGTAATGATGCTTCTTCTGCTGCTACCGCCGACACATCTCTTCTTGCTGCTTCTACAAAGTCTCTATATGCTCAGCCTGAGCTCGTAACTGCTCCTGATACTGTGAGTCAGAAGATGATGCCTCTCCACGAGCTCCTCTCGAGCTGGACACTGACATTGTAGCAGTACCATAATAAGTACCAGGAGTCAAATGAGAACCGATGTCAACTACTCTGCCCTTCTCAAAGCCATACTGAGTCGCCTGCATCCATGCCGCCTCATCGAAATGGTGAGCACTGGTCTGCTCAGCCGTCTCGTCCTGACCCTCAGCCTGTGTCTGAGAGGTCGCAGCCTCATATGACTCCTCCAATTCCAATTTAAAATTAAAATTGTCAAAATATTATATGCAGTTAATTGTTAAACTGAAAAAATGATACTAACCAAAATCTGACGATGACGATCACCTCAAATCTCTCCAGTGGCTGGATCACTGTACATCCTCTGATAAACGTCGAACTTCGTAATATTGGGATGCTCGACTGCCTACAGAAATATAAAATAAACTTTTTATATTTAAAGTTATATAAAATATTTAAAAAATATACTTACCATATGCTCTCTATGCGAATTGAATGTACGACTACCAGCTCGATGCGTCACCTCCTGTCTCCCCCGGTTCTGTCATCCCACTGAAGATCTCCTCTGAAATCCACCACCCAACCAATGTAAACATAATCCATCCCAAATGTGAGATGAAATGTACTCTGGTCAGTGGGCTCTACACGACTCATCAAATTCTACCACCCTTTATTTCTTAATGGTTTTGCTTCTCAAATTGTGCAAAAACTCACAGAAACAGTCACACATAGAAACCTGCCATGCCGCGTGGATAGCGTCGCGCATGCTATCATCAATAGGATGTCATAAACCCTAAAAATAATTTATAATATCAAGTTGTTAATAAAATAAATTTCAAAATAAATATTATTTATTTACATACCAGTCAATGCTGGAACATGTCACATCGCACATCAACGAGAATCTGTTTCCATGTGATCCATGACTGAGAAAAATAATTGTGCAATATAGCGCTCCCCTGTCCAATAGCTACATGCTGAAAATTGTGAAAAAGGAATAAATAATCAAACAATTAGTATATATATAAATAAATTAATGAAATCTAACTAAAATATACAGGTTACTATATCTCAGTGTGCGTGGATCGAAACCAATATGTGGACGTCGCTCGGGGATAGGGTCAGGAATCATCAGTCGTGCAAGACCGCGCCCCCTCCGCGTACCTCCAGAACCACTAGTAGGCTGAGGGTCAGCTGATCCCACATCCTCATTAGCCAAAGGTAGCTCAGCCTCCTATAACTCACGCAATAGATTAGTGTCCATCTGAAACACAAAATGATTTTTGTTAGCAGATAGTTGAAAATAACTATTATATATAGATATATATTAGTTATGATTATAACCAGCATTTAACTATGTCAATGTTCATCTTCATCCTCTTCTCCATAGCTGTCAATGTCAATGTCTTCATCTTCCTCCTCAGCATCATCAATATCCATATGAGTTTCAATTTCAACATTTCTTGTCATCTCAAATTCATTTGTAACATCATTAACATCTTCATCACCACCAATCCTTAATTGTGGGGTGTCGTCGTCGATATTCACGTCTCCTTGTGAATCAGATGGATTTTGAGCTGTCTCTTGAAAAATTTCAATTCCTTCCACTTCAGCGAAACCACATTCAGTTCGAATAAACTGATTTTCCCGAGATTTCATTTTTATTATGCTCCACCAATCACTCAAGTCTCTTGAAGTAGCACAGTACTTTTCATAATAAATTTGATGTGCCTGTTGAGCTGGTAAAAATGGTTCATTTACTGCAAGAAGACTTTTATATTTAATATCGATGATTCCATGAGTCGGATGAACACGCAAACCTCTCTCAGTATCCAACCACAGACATTTAAACATAGTTATGTAATTCTGTCCTAGATAACACAGCTCAATAATTTCATCCAAAATGCCATAAAAGTCAACTTCAGTTTCTTTGTGATGTGATTCTCTAAAAAAACTCCACTTTTCATTGTTTTTTTTATTCCCCATATGCATTTGTATGAAATCTAAAACCATTTACCACATATGCATTATAAGATTTAAGCATTTTGGATGGTGGTTTACTCAATATACACAGTCGCTTATCAATTTTATCAGCATATTGAGACACCTGAAATTTTTTAAAACAATTATCAATATAATAAATAATAAACGGAATTGATATTAAACCATCAATAATTTATGTTACCAGTTTTTGAAACCATTGAGAAAAAAAAATTTGTCTGTGTTCTTCAAGAGCAGCAGCTATAATTTGTGGAAGTTGTTTCTTGATATGATTATCATATAACCTAAAAATAAAATAAGTTTAAATACTATATCATAAATTATAGAATAAGTGATAGAAGCACTCACAGGACAAATGATGTCATTTCTTCACAATTGAGCAGAACGTATGTATGAGCTCTGTGATGTTCATCATCTGAAAGCCATCGTTCATGAACTCCACCAAAACCAAGATTTGGCTGATTAAAAACTGTTAATTGATTGTACATTTAATAATTAACATTCCCCTTGTTTCTTCCCATGCGATTCTATTTTGATGGATATTGAGATTCAAAATAATAAGAGCAGGAAAAAAAGAAATTTCCTCTTGCAAATAAGCTTCAGCAATTGAGCCTTCAACTGATGCTTTGTTACGTATTTTTTTCTTCAATTTCTGCATGTATCTCTCGAATGGGTACATCCATTGAAACTGTACTAGACCTCCACATTTAGATTTATGTGGAAAATGTAATATCAGATGTTCCATTGAGTCATAGAAAGTCGGTGGAAATATTTTTTTCCAGTTTACATATAATTACAGAAACATCTTCTGTGAGTTTTCTTAGCGCATCGTAGTCTGTTGTCGCTGCACAAATGTCTTGAAAAAAATATGATATGTCTGTTATAGAATCCAAAATCATAGAATTCAACAAACCTCTGAATCCAATCGACATAAGTCTCTCCATTATAACATAACAATCATGACTTTTTAATCCAGTAATATAACCATTCTTAACACATCTGCCCAAATTGGAAGCATAGCCATCTGGAAGTCTCAAATCTGCAATCCACTGACAAAATAATAAGTGACTCTCTTTGGATAGTGTATAATCTGCTTTTGTCTTCATTAACCTATGTGATCTGACATTTTCAAATAATTCAAGTTCTGGTCACCTGCAAATTTGGGAAAGATCTAATCGTGCCTTTATAGTATCTTTGGTCTTACCTGGTGTATCCAAAACTGTATGAAATAAATTATCAAAACAGTTCTTCTCAATATGCATAACATCCAACATGTGGTGGACCAACAAATCAGACCAATATGAAAGATCCCAAAAAATTCTTCGTTTTATCCAATTATGTTCTTTCCCAAAACCATGAATTTTTTGTTGGTTTACTGTTGGTCCAAATGTGATGGGGGTAATGAAAATACAACTAATTTTAACTCTGTACCTGATATCATATTTGGAGGTTCATCCCTTTCAATTGTACCTTTTTTGAAATGATATTTGTTCCTCCAAAAAGGATGGTCGTTTGGAAGAAATCTACGGTGACAATCAAAATAGCAAGTTTTTTTTCCATTGACCAGCATAAAGGCTTTGTTTTCTTTCATACAGTAAGGACATGATTTCAGACCATGTTTACTCCAACCAGATAACATGCCATATGCCGGAAAGTCACTAATCGTCCACATCAATGCAGCTTTTAATATGAAATTTTGTTTCGCAACAACATCATATGTATTAACACCATCACTCCACAATGCATTTAACTCATCAATCAATGGTTTCAAATAATCATCAATATTCTTTTTCGGATGTCTTGGGATTAATAGAGTCAAAAAGATATAAGGGTCCTTCATCAACATCGATGGAGGCAAATTATACAGAGTTATAAAGACAGGACAACATGAATACTAACTATCATAAGAAACCAAACAGACAAAAACCGTCAGTAGAAAGACCCAATCGCACGTTTCGGGCTTCTATAGCAAAAGACAGACGCAGACGGTCAAAATGTTTCCATGAATCACCATCATATGGATGATTCAAGCTTTTATCAGTCGAAATCTTGGTTTTGTGCCATGACATCATTGGCGCTATGTTCTGAGACGTAAATAAACGCTGAAACCTGGGTGTAAGGGGGAAATATCTCAACTGTTTTACTAGAATCGATCTAGACTTCCCAGTTGAGCTTCTTTATATCTCGATTATCCACATGTGGGACAAATATCCAATGAATCATTTTTTCCAGAATATAAGATGCAATCATTTGGACATGCATGAATCTTCCAATAACTAAGGCCCAAATTACGAATCAGCCTCTTACTCTCATAGTAATTTACAGGAAACACATTTCCTTAAGGTAACAGTGTTTTAATCAAAGAAAATATCTGATCAAAACAGTTGTTTGACATTGCATTATCTGATTTAATAGCCATAAATTTTGCAACCGCTTCTAATTTTCTTATCTTGTAACCAGGAGAGACGATGTGACTATTCATCTTCTCTTTGCAGCTAGTGTGAGGTGCCATTCCTTCCTTGGATGTACACCAATGCCATCCTCAAAATCTCACCCTGCGACGCCATCTTCCACATTTCCGGAAAACGACATCATCGAGGTAGGGGTGTGTTTGGATTGAGTAATGATTGGTTTTCCTTCCATGTTGTTGTTCCTCTTAAACCACTTTTTATCAGACTAATGCGGAAGGGACCGGACCAAACGAACATGGTCTGAATCCTCCACTGTTCTTGTGAATATATGTGGAGTTCTTCAGCCGTTCATGAGCGGTAAATCAAGTTATGTTTTCGGAGCCGATCGGAGGCCTGAAAACATCATAAATGGACTCACAGAATCTGGGTGACCAAGAAGCGGAAGTTCAGTAGAAATCGGATCATCGGAATGAAGAACGGACACCTCGGGAGGCATGCTGGCTAGAGGCGTCATTTATGGAAAATTCCAGAATACACGGCGTGTACTCCAGAAGCACACGCCGTGTAGTAAAAGCATATTGTGGCTTCCATTTCGGGTGTTATAAATGTAACACACGGCGTGTGACTCTAGACACACGGCGTGTACTCTCCACACTGTTTGTCAGAGGAGGCTTCGATGGACATGGTGTGTATTCAGGGAAAATACATGGACATGGATAGTAATACAAGGCCAAGTAACACGACGTGTATTCACTTCTTAGAATGGCAGAAGCGGCTTTGTGAGGCTCGGCGTGTAATCCGGGAGATACACGAACATGGGCAAAACTACACGGCCAGGAGGCACGTCGTGTACTACCTCACCATGACAGAAGAAACTTCGTGATGACTCGGCGTGTATTCTGGGAATACATGGACACAGGGTGGATTACACGGGCATGTACTCCATCACATAACCAGACATGGCCATTGGTGCGGGCTAACCCGTGTACCAATTACACGGGTTGGAGAACACGGGTTGAGGCCATGTAAAGGCACATAGACAGCGTACACGGAGCCGACCCTAGAAGTGAATACACGGAGTGTAACCATATCACACACTGTGTACTTACTTTTTACATGAACAACCCTTTGACATGGGCCTTAGTACACGGGCAGTACCCAAGGTCTGAAGACACGGCGTGTAACCCTTTCAACACGCCATGTAATTTTTGGAAAATGGCTTGGTCATCTTGTACTCAGTGTCTTGGGAATGTTCTGCTTGGTTTTTCCCATTTGACGTTGGATGGAACGTTGGGATACATCATCTCTGGTCTTCATGATGGTTGATGTATCCACCCCTTTGACTCAAAAAGCAGACCCTCCCGGAATCGAGTATACTGTGTGAGGGAACCCTAGAGCTGGCTGTGACTATGACGACTACCGTGCTGGGATCCTCCGTGGGTTTGACGACGATGATGACTGTACTTGGATCCTACGTGGGTTCGACAGCGAGGAAGACTGTACTTGGATTCTACGTGGGTTCAGCAACGATGGTTACTGTACTAGGATCCTACGTGGGTTCGGTAGTGATGACTTCTGTACTTGGATCCTATGTGGGTTCATCATGGGAGATGATTCAGAGGCTACATCTATCATCTCCACCCCTCTTCATGAGTAGTCTACCTGTGTGAGTTGAGTCTTGACTTTCAATCAATATCATCGATATGATTGACTTGCTTTCCTGTGTGGTTTGGGTTGTGCTTTCCTGTGTGGACTGGGTTGTACTTGGGCTCATGAGTTGGAGCCGAACTGGAATTGATGACTTAGGTATATGTATGATAATATACCTAAGTAGAGTTGGTTGATACTTTGTGTTTGTATCTTTCCTTTGTGATTTATCCTTTTTGGTTTCTGGGAGACCTTCAAGGGTCTCAGGGTCCCTACTAAGTATCTTATACTCACCCCTGCATGGCCCATGCCCGCACTACGTTGTGTTGGTTGTAGACGACGGACATCGTTGATCGTGGTTGAGGCTTGTGGAGCGGGACGGTACCCGAAGGTGGAATATCAGGTGGGATGTACACGGAGCGGACGACCTGACCCGAGGAGTTGAGGAGACCATATGTACCCACCCTTTAGGTGGGATAGCCATAGGACGACTCGGTGGTTGCTGATTTACTTTACTGCTGTTGTACTTTCTTTTCAGTTGTACTTTACTTTCAGTTGGGTTTGTATTCTGGCCCATTCAATTTTCAGCACTTACTTTTGTACTCAGTTTACTTAGTGTTTACTACAGCTTGCATACTATGTTGTGTTTCTTTACTTATATAGAGGCAATCCCTTACCATTTATCAGGATTTATGCCTTTGGTGCTAGTCACCAGCCCCTGGCCTTTGGAAGGCGGGCTTGGGGTAGTCATGACACAGGTCTCGAGGACGGGTCGTGACAGAGTTGGAATCATTTTGGTTATATCTTGAACTACCATCACATTCCTTGGGATGCTCCATTAATTATAAGTATTTATAAATCACACGTAGGTGAGGGGAACCGAAGGATTATATAAAAGGGTATTATATAAATTACCATGGAAATTTAGTTCCTACATAATAATGGAGAAAGTGATAACTCACATGCCATCATTTAATTTAACATTAAATAATTTCAAACCCATGAAATAAATTAAATTAAATAAATTCCAACAAGTACATAGGTTTTGGTCAAGAAACGATTAGTCATACATGAAAAAAATACGAAAAAGTAATTTGGTATCATTCATTTCATTATTCTTTCTATATTATTTAGATTAACATGTTTACATTAATTAATTAATTACTTCTCATTAATCTTAATGATCATCCAAACTTAATTAGAGATACCCACCATTTATGTAATTCATGAAAAAATGGATGAACCAATAATGACATATTTATTACAATAAATTAATTGATCATTTAATATTCTTTAAACCATTATTAAATTTCCAAACACACAATGGTGTGCTAATCAACAAAATAAGGTTTTAATGGTGTGATTTTTCAATTTAATTTAATTTTAAATTCTATCCTTTAATGGGATACTACACGATGTGTACTACTGAGCTACATGTTGTGTATATTTGTTTCCATTTATCTTGGACACACACCTAGGGTTTCAGTGTGATGAATTGTTCAGACTACACAACATGTACATGCCAGCTATACATCATGTATCAAATTATTGTGTGCCTGAGATTCTCAATAGGATCTTTGGTGTGTTTCTCAATGGATTACACGGTGTGTATAGGATAGATACACGTTGTGTAATCCAAATTTCACGTTCTTGTGAAACCCGTTTAAAGGATCAACATGTTCTTAGGCGAGGGACTACAAAATGTGTGGAATCAAACAATAATTTGTGTAAATATTTAATTCATTTGTCTATTTTCTCATCAAGTGTCCCAACATAAATTTTAGAAATAGGAATTGATGAACTACATGTCATTTACACTTCATACATGTCATGTATATCATAAATTCTTCAGGTTGTCATTCTTAGATGGTTTGACAGTGTAAAATGACCGCAAAGATTGCTTAATTTACGTCGATAACCTATGAAAACTACATGATGTGTATACTGTATACAAGTCGTGTAATCCAATAACTGAGTTCCAAGTTAGTTAGTCAACACATAATATACACTGCATGTGATGATTACATGGAATGCCGTGTATCCCGCGACATGGTCAGGTGTAGTGTACTAGAGTAAAAAACATTCCCTTTCGAGTACATGCCCTGTAACCCTATCTTACTGAATAAAAATTTGGTAGTTCTACATGGAATATTTGGTTTTTATTTATTTTTTCTTATACATTTAATAAAAATTTACACTGAGAAAACTTGTTTAATATGTCAAATCATGTTAATTTAAAAAGGATTAAATAATTAATAATATGAAATGAAAATATAACCACAATTATTCATAGATCAACAATCAAATAAATAATTATAAATTTTAATGTGAGTACTATGATCCCACTTGTTGGATCCAAAAGTAGGAGAAGCATGTGATGGTGGTCTATTTTTTATTTTTTTTAATATTTCTATACATGAAACCATGAGCGAAGATCTTGCATTTAAAATTTATAATTAAATTATTTAGATTGGAAGAAATGAATACTTGGGATTATGATCTTTATTTATTGATGAATGTTGATTATCTAAAAATACCCTTTTGGAATTCCTTTATTGTGCTTGTGAGGATCCAAGGATAGAATCCCTCTAGTGGTGATACACATGCAATCCTTTGATCTCTGAGAAAAGCTAAATGATTTTTGGGTGCTAGCATGGAGAATTAAATGTCTTGAATTTTTCATTCTTGATCATTCATTCTTCTGTCTTGAAGAAATATCTCTTGCGTTCTCATTCTTGAGAGGGGGAGAGAAGGATGAGTCAAGTGAGAATTTTTTATGCGTGAAAATTCTCTATTTTTCGATTACCTATACAATAGTCATAACATGATATTTATAGAGGTAGTGTTTATGTTAGAATATTTTTTTAATTGTATGTTGTCCCTTAAAAAATATTAAAACATTTAATTAACCCCATGACACATAATAATAATAATAATATTATTATTATTTTACGGTATGCACCAACATGCGCAAATGATAAATAAAATTTATCAGCTTGTAAATAATTATTTATCCCCAGACACGATCTTGTTCCATTAGAACTCATTGTCATTCACTTAATACCCAAATAAATATATTATTCAAAAATAAATATTTTACTCACATACCAAAAAATAAATATTTATTATGTATTCAATAAAATAAATAAATATATTTTTATTCACATAGTAGTGAATATATATTTATTTAATTTATGTGATCAATGAAACATGAATAAAAGTATTCCTCGGTCTTGAGAATAATTTAATCCATTAATTAAATTCAAATATAATTTAATCAAGATCAACAAAAACACTTAGTGTGTGGAGGATTCTTTCTTGTTGGAATTATGCAGGATTGCCTAAAGTCTAATATTACTGTCTAGAAATGGGTCAAGACACCCAAGAGAAAGAACATAATGTTGCAACATCGATAACCACATACAAATTCTCTTTGTGTAATATAACCTCTTTGTCTCAGTATCTCATCAAGTAGATTTCACATCCGTGTCATCAACCTATTTGATCGATAGGTATTTTTTTGAATATCTGAAATAAATGTCATGACACCATGAACATGGAATTTTTGAGATAGTCATATTTTAATCAAAGGGCCAAGATATCAACTTGCATAAATATGGAAGGGACAAATGTTTCATCAAATTATTATTAATAACATGTCATTCGTGACACACCCAACATATTCAACTTCACCATGAATTGTTATCATCATGGTTTATGAAATATATCGAAGTGTGTGAGTCATAATATACATTAATAATAATCTTGAAGTCTAAGTACCATTACACACACTCATAGATAGGAATATCTAATGACACCAAAACTTTTGGAATTCCTACTCATGGGTATGTTCTCATAATCTACCATCTTGGAGATTACTAAGTGTTAACTTCACGAGAATAATCTTCATATAATCATGAGTACTCTCACCTAATGGTCTATATTCCATGTGTCCTATCATAGTATGTTATGCAAACACAAAACTATATTTAAGAGATATTTCCATAGCATCTTAAGGTTATCATCATATAGGGGAACTATTATGACCTTATCAATGTAAAAGATACCCTATGACATTATCACATCAATGTTATGTAGAAGAAAAATCAATATGTGATAATATATTTATATTTATATTCACTTATTTGAATATAAAAATTATATAAAGAAAAAATTAGATGGTTATAGAGAATCATATTGAATACTATCAGATGAATCAACCCTCTAAAATCCTACAATATGTTATTTTTTCTACTCATCTTTCATTTATAAATTTCTTTTTTACTTTTCTCAATGTAGGTAGATAACCTACCTCGACGTACCTGATATAGAAAAATTACATGTAGCCACCACACCCATATATGATAAAACTAAACTCATATTTTCTTATTTATGCATGAGATTCTCTTCTTTTGGGTGAATGAATTACATATTATTTTTTTACAAACCTATATCCCTTGGATTCTATCTCTTATTGATTTCAATCACTTGCTTATTTTTCTAGATCTTTCCTGTCTATTTAATCATATTAGATATCATCAAATTAATCATATGAGATATCTTATTTTATAAATATCTTACTCTTATTGTATGGAGATTATGACTGAATGAGGACGTGGATGAAAGGACCATCTATGAACTATAAGGACCCTTCTCACTTATTATGAAATATGGTGATTTCAAATGATAAGTAGGTAGGGTTTTATAGTGCACATACGATATTCTGTTCCAAATTTCAGGTATTCTTCATACCCCCATGGATTAAAATCAAAATTTTCCCATTTTCTTCTATTACTAGGTAGAATAACCCAAATACTTTATATATTATTATTTTAGTGAACATAAAAAATAGACTTCAATTACCCGGTAGAAGAACCTCAATCAACTCCTCCCTCTTATTGCACTATCACCTAACAAAATTTCAGAAACCTTTTTTGATCTCAGTGTTTTGAAATAAATGAAAATTTAATTAGATTATTTGTACCTTTATAGATATCACACATTCCATTCCATTAATGATTCCCCCCACTAAAAAATATCAATACACATAATTCAGATCTTATTATCTTAGAACAATGGCTTCATATAACTTAAATAATTCTTTAAGAATGGTCTTATATAGGTTCTAATCTCATGATTTTTGTGTATTTATTTATTTTGTTGAATATTATTATTATTAAATCAAATAGGATTATTATGAATCATAAATGGATGGATTCCAATCATATAACAAAAGAGTATGAGGATGGGGTGAAAGAGTTCATCAATTTTGAAAAAGATAATGCATATAACCCTTGTCAATCCTTTATCTGTGTTTATACTATTTTGATTCATGACTAATTAGTCCAAAGGAGTTGGAATAACACTTTATCTTTCATAGAATATTGGTATAAATAGGTTATGTAGTTTGATAATTGTATGGACTTATGATCATCATCTGGGAAATCACTTACAAGATTGTAGTCATGGTCCAATTAGCCAATTTTCTGATTCTACTTATTATATTCATGATGCTAAGCAAGCAGTTGAACCAGTGAGGTCCTATGAGGATAAAACCTCTTTACTGAGATGAAGGTTGGGTTCATCTGATGACAATAGAGGTGGTATTGGTATAGAAGGGGGAGTTCATCCTTCAACACATAATGTGATTGTAGTTTTGGTGCATTCACCTGAGGCAATGATTCAATAGGAAAAATTTGCAGTGGGATATATGACTCATGATGAAATTTATATTAGTTTCCAAGAATAAGGTGAATACAGAAGTTGAAATTCAAAACAGGTTCTATAGGTTAAGAGATCAAAACACGGGGAAGGATGATGCTGACATATAGGTATTAGTTAACTAAAAAAGAAACAAGGCTTCTCCTTTGAAGGGATCCAACATGTTTTATGTGGAAATATTGTAGGATGTGAAAAACGTTTTGTGTGACAATGAATCATACCTTAAATATACCTCATAAGGGGAGCATGATCAATATTCCATAATTTCTATTGGATGCATATCGAGTAAAATAAATCAAGGAAATGTCACTTCTGGATATTTTCTAGTCAATAAGAAGAAACAGACTAAGAAGTACAAAGAATACTCTAGTTTTCTGAAGCCTATAGTCACCAGATCAGCTAGATAATTAATGATAATTGAGGCAAAATCTAGGTCAGACCAAGTGGAATTTCAGAAAGGCACAACTCTAGGAGGCCAAAAGCACCTCCAGATGATGAGGAGGTTAACCCGGTGCTTGTCCCACACTCAATGAAAGAGATGTTAGATGAAGACTTCAATATCAATGTTTCAAAGGCAGATACTGATAAGATGCATGAGATACTGGTTTGGCTTGTTCTAGATAATGATAAAGAAGGGTGGATCAATAAAAAAGATCAGATATTGGCAAAAGGAATCAATGAGGGGAATATTAATATTGAGGAATATATCTAGGCATGGGATAAGCTGACCACCAATTTGAGGATCTTATCAAGGAAAATCTACATATGTAGGTAAAAATTCTACAGTGGGGTTTATATAGGGTGAGTAATTCCAATAATATTATTTTTCTATATAATGTTTTTTTAGTTCATTTTGTGTTTCTCGCACTTAAGTTTGGTCATGTTTGGCTTCCCAATTTTTCCATAAAAGAGTTTTGGAAATAATTTTTTTAATTTTGATGAAAAAGTGAATGTAGCTAGTGATAGGGATAACAATACGTTTTATGGATAATATGATATGATTATAAGTGTGAAAAATGAAGAAGACTATATCAAGGATATGATTACAGGTGTGAATGATGATGAATATCATATTGAGAAAATGAAAATGATAGTTTAAGATAAATTTTGTGATTGACCAAAATTGTTTGAGAAGTTAAATAGTTATTAAAAGGTACTATTATATGTTGGTTGTACTAAATATATTTCATTTTCAGCCATACTGAAGCTATATAATATAAAATCTAACAATGGATGGAGTGATTCTAGTTTTACTGACTTACTTTCCCTCTTAAATGATTTGATACTAGAATATAATGAGCTTCCTTATCGAATATACAATTCTAAATGAATGCTACCTTCAATGGGTATGATCTATGAAAGAATAAATACCTATATAAATAATGGTATACTAGTTTATAAGGACCAAAAATCACTTAAAAATTATCAAAGTGTGGTGTGTCTTGATACAAGAAAGATGAATCAGATCTTATGAAAGTTTTATGGTACTTTCGAATCATTCCATGGTTTAGGTGCCCATATGGAAGTGAGGAGACTGAAAGAAAATTGAAATGCTTTCATATACAACAAAAAAGATAGGAATTTTTTTCACCCAATAGACTCTCCTTAGTGGAATAAAATTAATCATCAATATCCTTAATTTGGAAATGAACAGAGAAACCTTCATCATGAAGTATATATAGATATAGTGAATCATTATGGTTTTCAAAGCATCACACATATTACATGGTTAGTTATGTTGGTAAATTATAACTTTCCACTGTGGTTATGCATGAAATGAAAATACATTCTGTTATCTCTACTTATATCATTACAAAAACAATCAGGTAATAATATTGATGTGTATTTGGATCTATAGATCAAATATTTTAGATTATTATGGGATTAAGGTGATGCATTGTATTATTATGGGATTCATGTTGTACAGGATGATAAATGACTTTTTTACTTATAGAAAATTTTCAGGATATAGAATTAAAGGAACTCAATGGTGCCTTATTTTTGAACAAGGTGCATAATCTATTAGGATGAAAAATTCATTGAAGATTGTGTTTCTAGGACATCACATATTTCTACCTTGATAACATAAATACCAATCTTGGACGACATCATTCGATTGGAGTTTAGAAAAAGGTACACCACCATATTCACTATCAGGTGATCAACTGTTTGAGAAATTAAATGACATGGAAAATACTTTTAGTAAAACTTTTTCAGAAAACCTTACAAAAACTAGTTGAAAAAAGTGATTAGTTTGTTTTGGAATTACCATACTAGAATTGTTTGTATTTTTGGAATTTTCTTGATGTTATGCATGTGGAAAAAAAAGTTTTTGATGGTTTCATTGTAAAGTTACTAAACGAACCTGAAAAAAATAAAGGATGGAATTAAGGCTAGGTTGGACATGATTAACATGTTGATATGGGAAGAGTTGGAACCATTGAAGAGTGAAAATATAATTTTCTTCCTCCAACTTCTTACACTGTTTCCAGGAAATAGGGATATTAGTTTTGAAACTTCTTGAATTATGTAAAGGTTACAGATGGGTATTCATCGAATATCAAGAATATTGTGTAAATAATTGAATTAAAACTTAATTGTTTTTCAATAACATGGCTTTAATGTTTTGATGCAAGATCTAATTCTTGTAGCTTTATCTTTCATTTTCCCCAAGAATGTAGGTCATACATTAATGATTTTTTTTATTTTAAGAGCTATATGCAGAAAATTTATAGACTCAACATAATTTACAACAATAGGAAAGGAAATTACTATCATATTATGTGAATTGAATATGTTCTTCCCACCAAAATATTTGAGATGTTGGTTCATTTAATGGTTCACTTGGTTTGAGAGAATGGACTATGTTGTCCTATATATTATAGATAGATGTACCTCATTGAATGATATATGAATATTTTGAAATGGTATGTCAGAAATAAAATTCATCCTAAAGGTTGTATTGTGGAGTGATATGTTGTTGAGGAAGTCATTGAATTATGCACCAACAACCTATCTGTTGTAGAAAGAATTGGTTTACTGAAATCTCATCGCACCGAGCGGCTTGTGGGTGAAGGAATTTATGAAATAGATGTTGTCAAATTATTATTAAAGAGTAGAATCCTAATCACATTTATGTTTTACATAATAGTTTAGAGGTTTATATATATGTTAAAAAACACAAAGTAATTATTATTCATTTGAATACATCAAGGGTTAAAATATGGATATCAAATACAAATAATCAATAGTTTATAAGATGGTTTTGAGACTGTATTTTTAAGAAGTAAACTAAAAATATGGATTCAATTTCAAAACAAATTTGATGGATACTTGGAGGACCAAGTGTGCATGTATTATCTTATAACGGTTATGTAATTAATGGTTATACAATCTATACAAAAGAACATGATTAATGTAGTACCATATAAAATAATGGAGTTAGACTTGTGGTTGAAGCGATGCATGTATCTGGTACCAAGGATAGAAATTTAATTTATTCGAATATTTTATACTTTGACATCATCAAATAAATATGGGAGTTGGATTATAAAACATTCCAAGGGTCAAATTTTCAATGTAATTAGGTTGAGAACATGAGTGTAGTTAAAATAAATGAATTCCAATTCATAAAAGTGGATTTTAGTATGTAAGGGTATAAATAAGAACCATTTATAATAGAATCATAGGTCGTACAAGTATTTTATGTTCCATATCCTATAAAACAAAAGTGGATAATTATTCTATTATCAACCAAAACCACATAAGAGTCAGATGTAAATTCAATTAAGGATGACCCTTTCATTGGGATGTCACAATCATTTCATAGAGTTCCTAATGTAAATGGGCTCTTGTATGTTAGAGGAGACCATAGGGAGGGGATTTGTATACTAGATAGATGGTTAAAATTTCTATATCCTTTAAAAAAAGAGAGTTCAATAATCATGTTATATTTTTTTATAATATACATTGAGATACCTCATATTATTATCTGTTCACTAATGAGTTTATGTAATCTAAATTAAATGTTCAACCAATTATTTGGATAATGACTTCTGCACAAGGTGATGCTCCCAATCCCGAGGAACAATGGGTTTCTTAACATACTGATTCTCTCAATGTAGAAGAAAAACAAGCTTCTGCACATAACGATGCTACCAATACAAAGGAACAACATATTGATGAAGTTAAATCCAAGGAAATGGTAGAAGGTGAAAAAAATATTTCCCAGAAAAAATAGGAGCATTGAATCATGAAGGTGTTAATAAAAATTATTAAAGTGATAAAAAGGCATAAAATTATAGGTTGGATGGAATGTACGTTGCCACCCTGTTAACCCCAACAAAGCCATGTTCAATATCGACATTGGGCTCACCATTATAATGTTCATTACAGTTAATGTAGATTCATGGAACAATTTTGTTCCCGCTCTTAAGGAACTGATTTGGGGAGATATTAGTATAGAGACCCTACATTTTCTTACATGACTATTACATAATTTTAAATATAAACAACATAAAATCATTACAATATAGGTTTGAAAGGTTTAGTGTCTTGGAAAAATTAGGACCAGACATCACTTATACATAATAAAACACAAACATTTATTTAAATTATTATTCTTTATCCTTCTAAACTCATGTTCTCTTTAGTACATGAAGTCACCTGAGGATATAAGTGATCTCAGTAAGAGGATGAATAAGGGATATGAATCAATATAACATGGGTGGGTATAATAATTATCATCATATAATAAAAATAGTATTATCACAAACATCATGTGGGAAACATGTGATAAATTCACGGAATATGTCAATGCATAAAAATGAAATATCATGTCTCAGTGGTCAAATACCACACATAGTTGTGAACAAAGTTAGCACCATATTCATTCATAACACATGTGCATAATCATAATTTCAGCATTGTGAAAATATCTAGCATCATGTTCACACATAATACACATTATCTCAAGACATACAACATATTACCCAATGCATTGGAGGGCTATATAATTATAACCCCACACATCACATTATAATATTTTCATAGTCATGCATTCCAAATAGAACGTAGTACAATCATAGTCATGAATTAACCAGTGGAAAAAATGTGTTTCATAAGGATTTAATCAATCATGATTTTATGAATAAACTTGGGGTTACCAAATGAAAAAGGGGAAAAAATATTTGGTATAAGAATCATCATTCTTGAGTGAAGAAGAAACAACTCAAGAGGAGTCAAATAAGTGTTTTGGAAAGGAGAGTTCTTTTGGAAAATATTTGTATTTGTCATAAAATCATGTAAGAAACATATATATCATCAAAAATAAAATGGAAAAAATAATGAAATTATATTTAAGGAACATTTGAGGATTATTCATACCAAATATTTTGTGAAAGATAGATAACCCAAAGAAAAGGAGTTTGGTGTGAGAATCCCCTTACCTTAATTCCCGCTTTATTTTGTCTCTTTTACGACTCCTGGATAATAAAATTTTATTTATTAAAAAATTAATATAGAAGTAAATTATAGTCATTTATATAAATATTTATCAATTATAATAATTGTATTATATTTATTAATTTCTGTTGGTGAAATTGAATCATTTTGATATTATTTTTTTCTTAAAAATTTCCCATTTCGCTTTGATTTCTCTATTTTCATTCAAAGTAATTTATTGAAAAGTATAATTAACTACAAAATATTATAATAAATTTAGTTAATTATTTATATATTATATATAATTAATAATATACATAAATTTAAGTTGTTATAAGAATTTTCTTAGCAATGTGTCTGTAGGTGGTTAATAGACCTTTAATGGGATGTTGTTAAAACAACATGAAAGGAAAATATGAAATTTATATTTTTCATAAATTTGATAATTATAGTAAGTTAAAATAATTAGAATAATGTTAAATTACTTCATAATTATTTTCATATTATATGGTTTTGAAAGGAATTTGGAAAAAGAAGAAAGAGAAGAAGAAAAGAGGGAAGAGTTAATAGAGACTTACTCTCTACTCAGTGTAGATTCTCTTATATAACACTATAACTCCCTTGGTGATTGGAGTTGGATTGTTCTAGAATGTCCCTATGTATTTTAATGGGCTTGATAGGGAGGATTTGGTTATATATTGGGGTTTTTAATGGGTGGGAGGATTGGTTTTACAATGAAAGGGAGAGGGGTTATTTATACTTGATGAGAGAGGTTATTTATACTTGAGGAGAGGGGCATTTTTAGAATAAAATATTGAATAAAATATTATATCCAAGGTAAACCTTGTAATAGTGTTTTTTGACAATATAAATCATATATTAATATAATATAATTATTTTAAGAGTTTAAATCAACTTTATAATTTTCATTCAATAGTATATTAAAAAGAAAAGTTTAAAGAAGAGAAATATTGTTATTTTAATGAATCACTTTTGACTTTAGGTTTTGGAAAGTTATTTTTAGGTTTTGAAATTAAATTTATTTTATTTTAATGAATAATTTAGGAAATAAAAAATAACATGGGAGAAAATCAAGTTATATAAAGGATTATGAAATTATTACATCATGAATGATGTAATTTAAGATACATCGGTTATGTTAAAAACTGTATTTTTATTATTCACCCAAAAAAATTAAAGTATGTTAGAAAATTACCAATAAACCACCCTTAAATTTTTTTATGTAATGATTTCAAAAAATTATATTGATTTTCTCAAAATAAATTTCTAAAATAGAAAATTTTAATTTTTAATATAAAATTTATGACTTTTATGAAATACTTTAAAATACAGTTTATTAAAATCGTGCTTATATTTTATTTAATTTTTTAAATCATAATATTATTCTTTTTAGAGTTATAATATTTATATTTACGTAGAGTAATCATGATAAATATTATTTATGTCACAATTTATTATTTTGAGGTAAAATTACAAGTCCAATGGTCAGGTTACTATTCCCAACGATCAGGTTATTATTCTCAATAGTCAAGTTACTATTCCTAACGGCTAGGTTACTATTCCAAATTTTTAGGTTACTATTCCAATAGTCACATTACCTCATATAAATTCCTCTACCTTCCTTCATTTATTATTTAACTCATTTCCTCTCATGGTTCTATATTTTCGTTTTCTAAGATGTTGATTTGTTTACTAATATTTTTTTTATATAGTTTTTGTAGTGGGGGTGATGAATCTAGTAGATTGGGGTGATCTATATTTTAATATTTTAGTTTTTCTATTTTATATTTTTTATCTAGTTGTATTGTTTGGAATTTTAATTGGTTTCATTGCTGATTAATGTAACATTATTTAGTAATGAAATAAAGTCATTATTGGCTTCTCTATATTTTGTATGTGTATAATATAATATAATATAATACAACACATGTTTATTTAGGAATTTTTTTACTAATAAACATTGGGTCATTACAATTAGGGTAACATTAGGATACACTTTCTTTATTTTACTAAAAAAACAAAATAATAAACCATTGATTTACTCTTCATTATCCCTTATATAGTGCATTTGTAGTATATTATTACCAGGTGTAATTTGTATTAATGCTCAATAGAAAGGTACATATAGGATTTCAAAAAATTCTTACGAAGTATTATATCAAAGATTCTGAATGGAAAATAAACTTTCACCCTTCACATTTGTATGCACACTTGATAAAACAAAAAACATGGAATTTATTTATTAGTCTTCATGAGCAAACAACTTTTCAAGTATATTATGTCTGGTAATAAATTTCTTTATAATACATGCATTAATCACTTTGATTAAGAATTTTTAATTTATGAAATAGTAATTTACTGATGAAAATAAGAAACGTGCATAAAAACCAACACACCCCTACTATAAAGCAAGGATGGGGTATGATTTACTTAAAAAAGGCATGCATTTTAAATCTATAGTAATACTTTAATGTGACATGAAACAATAATATAATTATGTTTCTTTTTTTATATGAAGAGTGATCATTCTAAATCCAAATCCACTTCCATCCCATGTCATGTTCTATGAAAAGAGGCTTGTGTAAATAAGGATGGGATACTAATAGATGAAAATACACAAAAATATTGGGAATCATATGTAAGTATTGAATAAATTTTTTTCTTAAATTGGTATTAAGTAACAATGATTGCTTATTTTCCTATATTTTTTATCTGACTTAGTCACAAGAATCATTATCTATTGTGCCTGATGAACAACTATTATCAGTGGCCATAAAGTAGCCAGAATAATATGGTCGTGTCATATGTGTAGGTTTTGGGGTGTCATCATGAACATATTTTGAGAAAAGAAATGAAAAGGGGGATAAAGATAAGAAAATGGAATAGATGAATGCACAATTAACTACTCTAGAATTAAAACTTATTTGGTAGTCTAAGGTGTTATAAAATGATATTGGGAAGAATCAAAGAGAAGAAAAAACATAACAACAACCACTATGTAAATATCCCCCACCCACACTATAATTGAGGCAAGACATTCCCCTTAAAGGTATTTCTTGGAAGAGGTAATCAATTTTATCATAATTATTTCTATGAAATGTGAATCAGGTAGACACTGAGAGCTTTCATGTACTGATATTCTTTAGGGTGAAAATGATTGTGATTTATTTCTATCATCTACCTCCCATCACCTTGTTTCAAGGGGTATTGTGTAAAATATACAAGGAGATATTATACACAACAAAAAACATCCAATAGGTCATGTGAGAGTGGGGATTCACATATCTTACGAGTAGAACATCGAGCCACTAGTTACACTTGTTGATGTATATATTCATATGAACAAGATTTCTATTGAAACTTTCATAACATGGTCGTTTGATCTTGTAAAAATACATGTCTAAAAGATGGTATTCCTTTAATTTTTTTATGGAAAAACTTTAATAATTAATGAGAAAGGCATGAACTAGTGAATGTTATTGCAGATGGATAAAGGGAAGGGGGTGAAATGGAAGGTTGAATCAAAACGATCTAAAGGATCAACCAACCAATTAAAAATATCTTCTTAATGTACCTTCAACCAGCCTATTCACCTTTTTCATTTACTAATATTAAAGGTTCATGTAGATACAACATTAAAAATTGGTGATACAACCATAATTGGTTTTGAGGAACATATGTACAAAGAGGCCATTATAGACTATATTGGTATTGAGAATGATAATGAAATCCTCAAGCATGAATGACTGAGAGTCTTAGTTATAAATTTATATATGAGGGTTTTTTTAATATTTTATTTTTATAATATTTTATCTACTATGTTAGTTATGAATAAATACTATTCATATTTTTTACAGGCATGTATATCAATACTATTTAAAGGGGGAAAAATGTGAATAGAAATTTGGACTCATTAGTCCTCACATCACTACTACAAAGCTATTATCATTATAACCATAGAAATATGAAGTAATAGTGAAAAAAATGGCCACAATATTTGAAATAAAACTTAAAAATTATTAATATTCTTAATACCCATGATGTAGGGGTAAAGCTCTATAATTTAATCATATCAAATATTTTTTCATTCCTTTTATTACTTATTCCTTTTTTTGGTAGCATTGGTTACTCATTGAAATAAATTTGGATACTCCAAATATTTATTTTCTAGATTCAATTAATGGATACCCAAAAAAGTGACCACACATAATGGTATTTATCATTTTTTAATACACTACATAAAAAATTTTACAAATAAAATTCAAGTTATACATTTAATATTATCTTTTAATGAAAATTATTTTATGATAGATTAATGTTTAAATATCATATAAATCATGGCATGAGGATAGTCCATGAGCACAAAATGCTTATAAACTTCTAAAAATCGATAAGTATTATTGTATATATAACAATATTTCACTTTCAAAACATATATCCAAAAAAATTACTTTTTTTTCTCAATATTTATACAGTACCCAAAACAAACTAATGGAAAAAATTATGGTTATTTTGTTTTCAAATTTATGAAATATATCATATTCTATCAATAAAATTTCATCCTTGAAGAGTTATTTATAATGATAATTACAATTTCATTTAAAATATTTATTAATCCTTTATTTATTTGTATTTTTCAGTACTAACAAGACTATTGAAAGTCCTCATATTCAAAAGAGGAAATAGAATTGTTTAGAAACAAATGGGAAAAATACATTGTGTTAGAATGTATACAGACATCCTGAAGAGGTGATTTCCTACTACTTATTTAGTTAATTTTTCCATCATTTTATCTAATTTTTTTAGTTAATTTCCTGACTATTTTTATTTGATATTTTTTTTAAAATTTTCATAGTGATCATAATGAAATGTCTTCATCTATAATTGTTTTTTCTTTAACCATTTTTTCTCTATTAAGAGCACAAAATTTTCTGAGAAAAAAGAATTATAGGTGAAGTCTTAAATAGGAATGATTCACTCATGTACTATGATCATTCACTCAATAAGAATGATGAACTCATGATGTTTCACTTTTATTTTTATTATTTAATGAATTAAACATTATAGGTTATCAAAAAATAATATTGTTATATAACCCTGAACGTTGAATGCATTTTAGAATAAAAAGACACGGTGTGATGTGTAGGAATAAACAACACATCAATTTGATACAAGTTATTCCCAATATGACTTGATTTTTATGTTTTTAGTTTAAAATTGATATTTTAGTTCAAAACACATGTTCCATACTCTAAATCAAGAAAACAATTTCATATTGTTTTTATACTTTAGGAAAACGATTCATAAGTGATTTGGAAAGTGTAGAAATTAGTCGTACCTCAATCCAATACACGATGTTCCCTATATGATAGAGCTAGTAGCATATTGGAAGCTATTTTTTCTCATGGGATATTGAAATTAAAGGCAAAAAATGAGATAATAGTGATAGGTAAACGAGTCAAGAATGTATATAGACATCACAAAAAGGTAAATTTCGACTACTTATTTAGTTAATTTTGTCACCATTTTATCTAATATTTTTAAGTTAATTTCCTTCTCATTTTTAACTGATACTTATTTAATTTTTTCACAGATCTTTTGGAAAGTCAAAATTTTCTTTAAATTATCTGCAAAAATATATAAAAGAGAGAACATGTTCCTTTTGGATGGAATAGGAAACTACATGCTACCTAAAATGTGATGTGAATCATAAGGATGCATCTACAAAATCTATGATCACACAAATTTTATGCAATTCATTTTTGAAAGATACTATGTAGTTCAAATATAATCTCTCATATACCAAGGGATTTTGCTACATTTGAATGCAAAGTATGACTTAATAAAAGATCTGTTGTGAACATTTTCTTAAATGGTATATGAATTATCCACACCTCAATCAGCCGCACCTCAATTTGAAACACAATTTTCTCTGTATGAAATTAAGTGCATGTTTTTTATAATTTACATTTTAGTTAAAAAAACATCACATACTGATTCTCGCTCAAATTTACCCAATAGATGAAGGTAGAATGGTCCTTGTAGTTTAGCTTGGGTTATCAAATCCTTAGAGACCTAAGAAGAAACCTATAGACACATACATTCTATGGACTGTTTTTGGCTATGAAGTGGCCAACTTGGGTTGATTTTATATGGGTTCAAATTATAAATAACAGATTTAAGTGAATTCAATTTAAAATAATGATTTGATCCTAGGTTATCACTTGGGGTGGATTGGACGTATTTCCTTTTCAATGATTTCAATTTCTTATATTTGAGATGGGTTCATTTAAGAAGATAAAAAAAATCATCACTTACTGGTTTAATTACTACACCCTTTAATACTAATCACCTATACACTTGAAGGATCAAAGTTTTTATCACTTCAAGGTAAAGGTTCATATTAGCACATGAAGTGTGTGGCCTTAAATTCAACAAGGACAATGGAGTTTAAAAATCATCAAATAAAAATCTCAATTAAAGAAGTGATTATACATTAATGGGGTGATAAATAACATTCAATATAGTCCCTTGATACTCCCTTGGATCAAAACATAAGTGGCTTAGCCCTCCATTTATTCTATGGTTTCAATGGAAGCGGAAAGTAGTCTCATGAGGGAGGAAATAGAGAAGTAAAGAAAACAATAAAAATAAAATGATCACTCCACCGTTGTGTGAATAATTTCACAAGATTTGGTATGAATAAATTCAAAACATGAGGCAATGATATCAAGGTGAGATGGAGAACAACAAAATAAGAGGATAAGAAGAACTTTTATTAAGAAACTAAAGTGAATTGAACAACTTACATGTGAAAGACAAACTCGAGACAACAAAATCGCAGCATAACATTACTATTGAACAAAGCACCAAATATTATGAAAATAATCCACCAACAATTCCTTAAATAGTAATTTTGGAAGCCTTGGGTAGATACTATAACAGTAAAAAGCATCCCACTTGATTATGGTAGGCCTAGGGTGGTGGAAAGATTGTGGAACTTGGACTTTTCCACATTTGACCTGAGGTGGCAGCCAACTTTCATCCACCGAACAGAAACGCTTGTAATACCTTCTAGATGGCCAAATCAGAGTGGGCCATAGAATAAGAAAATGGAGCCCCGTATTTCTCCTAATCTCCTGTAAAATTTTGGCCCATTTTAAGTTGTGTATTTTGAGATATGATTAGATTAGTGGGATGTTTTTCTGGAACGTAGAATCTGGCCCAGAATTTTATCTCTAACTTGGGTCGCCTAAATGACCACAATTGAGGCCGAATTAGTACTGGATCCTGAATAATTATTTGTTCATCTATATGTCTTATATCATCAAAAGAAATTTTAGATTAATTGGGCCTGTATGTTAAGACCCACAGTCTCATCAGTGGGATGATGTCCAATCTGACTTCTCCAGAATTGTTTCCTTTCATCACAAAATATATCCATATTCTTCCATGAATTATCCATTGATCCCTGAATCAAACATGTTCATATTTAAGTGTAGATAAATTTACCAAAATATAAAATTAAAATTTGTATAATTAGATTCCTTAAAATCAGATGAATCATTGGGTACTTTAAATGATGTTAAAAAATGTACAACATAATAGTGCATTTTAAGAAGGTATTACAATCATAATGTGAAATGATGTTCAAAGTGTAAAATCCACTAAAATGGTGTTTATGAATAATAAATCACATGAATATTATATATATTAACAATTAATATTATCCTCATTTAGTGGCTAATCACATACTGAAATCTAAGTAAACACATTCATATTATTTTAATACTTTAGGAAAATTATCCATAAATATTTTTTGACATGTTGGAATCAACCACACCTCAATATGATACATGATATTCCCGGTATGAATCAAAGTGTATGTTATCAGTTTAAAATTGACATTTTAGTTCAAAATATGTGTCAATCCCTTAAAATAGAGAAAACATGCTCTAATGTTTTTAATTCTTTAGGAAAATGATTCACAATCCATTTTTGACATGCAAGAATAAGTCACACATCAAACTGACACAAGGTGTGACTGGTATGACTCATTGTTTGTGTTTTCAGTTTAAATTGACATTTTATTTAAAAAGACGCATGACATACTCAAAACTGATTAAACACATTCATAATGTTTTCATACTTTAGGAAAAAAATCCACAATTCATTTTTTATGTGTATGAATCAACAACATGTCAATCTGATGCATGGTATGATTGGTATGACTCAAAGTTTATTTTTATTTAAAATTAACATTTTAGTTAAAAACACACATCACATACTCAAAACTGATAATTTTTTTTATTTCTTTTATACTTTAGGAAAATGATCCAAAAATCATGTGTGATGTGTAGGAATCATTCACACCTTAATCAGATATAAGGTGTGACCAATATGACTCAAAGTGTAACTAATTAGTTTAAAATTGAAATTTTATTCAAAACATGTGTCACTCACTAAAAAATGAAAAAAATGCATTGATTTTCTTTTATAATTTAGGAAAATGAGTCATAAATCATTTTTATGTGTAGGAATATGTCTCACATCAAACAAACACACAATGTGATTGGTATTACTCAAAGTTTATGTTCTCAGTTTAAATTTATATTTTAGTAAAAAAGACACATGACATACTCAAAACTGAGAAAACACATTTATATTATTTTTATACTTTAGGATAATAACACATAAGTCATTTTTGAAATGTAGTAATCAACCACATGTTAATACAATGAACATTGTGATTAGTATGACTCCAAGTGTGTCTTTTAATTTAAAATTGACATTTTAGTTCAAAAGACATGCCACATACCAAAAAAATGAGAAAACACATTTGGATTGTTTTAATAATTTTGGAAAATTATCCATAAGCCATTTTTGATGTGTAGGAATCAGCCACATATCAATCCTATACACAATGATCCCGTTATGACTTAAAGTGTTTGTTATTAGTTAAAAATTGAAATTTTAGGTCAAAACACATGCCACTCACTGAAAACTAAGAAAACACACTTATATTGTCTTGATAATTTAGGAAAATAATTCATACCTCATTTTTGATGTAAGAGAATTAGTCACACATCAAATCGACATACAATTTGACCGGTATGACTCAAAGTGTGTGTTTTCAGTTTAAATTAACATTTTAGTGAAAAATAAATGTGACATATTCAAAAATAGGAAAAAAATTCAGATTATTTTGAAAATTTAGTAAAATTATCCTTAAGTCATTTTTAATGTGTAGAAATCAACTGCACTTTAATACAATGCACTGTGTAACTGGTATGAATCAAAGTGTTTTTTATTTATAATTTACATCTTAGTCCAAAACACTCAAAATCAATAAAAATAAATTTTATTGTTTGTATACTTTCAGAAAATGATCCATAATTCATTGTGATGTGTAGGAATCAAACACATCTCAATATGATACATAATGTGCCTGGTATGACTCAAAGTGTATGTTATCAGTTTAAAATTGACATTTTAGTTCAAAAAATGTGTTACTCACTAAAAACTGATAAAACATACTAATATTATCTTGATGCTTTTGAAAAAAGATTCACAATTCATTTGTGGCATGTAGGAATTAGTGTCGTGTTAAACCAAAAAAACGATGTGACCAGTATAACTCAAAGTGCGTGTTTTCAATTGAAATTGACATCTTAATAAAAAAGACAAGATACATACTCAAAATAGAGAAAAAACATTCAAATTTTTTTGATACTTTAATAAAAATATTCTTAATTCATTTTTTGACGTGTAGGAATCAACTTCACATCAATATGATGTACGGTGTAACCGTTATGAATCCAAGTGTGTCATTTTATTTAAAACTGACATTTTAGTTAAAAAAACACACCTTATACTCAAAACTGATAAATTCCTTCAGATTGTATAGATACATTAGGAAAACAATCTATAAGTCATTTGTGAAATTTAGGGATTAACTACTCCACAAACCAATACATGATGTGCCTAGTATGACTCAAAGTGTTCATTATCATTTTAAAATTGGAAGTTTAGTTCAAAACATGTGTCACTCATTGAAAACAAAGAAAACACACTCAGATTATCTTGGTACTTTAGAAAAATTATTTATAATTCATTTAAAATTTATAGGAGTCAGTATGATGTCAAACTAACACATGATGTGTCTAGTATGTCTCAAAGTGCATGTTTTTAGTATAAATTAACATTTTAGTAAAAAAGACACGTGACATACTCAAAAATGAGAAAACAAATCCATATTGTTTTGATACTTCAGTACATTGATCCATAAGATATTTTTTATGTTTAAGAATCAACCAAACATCAATCTGATGCATTGTAGTGTCCAAGGAGCCATTTTCTTGGCCTAGGAAATGATCTTGTTTATTGGCCTCATGGTTATTGGATATAATACCATGGTGACGACTCCAAGTGTGTATTTTTTTTTATATAAAATTGACATTTTAGTTCAAAAAACACGTCACGTAGTTAAAATTGAGAAAAAACATTTGAATTTATTTGATACTATAGTAAAACGATCCATGAGTCATTTATGACATGTAGGAATTAACTTCACCTCAATCTGATACATGGTGTGCCCGATACGACTCAGAGTATGTTTTGAGTTTAGAAATGACATTTTAGTTCAAAACACACATAACATACTAAAAAATAATAAAACACAATCAGATTGTTTTTATACTTTAGGATAACAATCCATATGTCATTTGTGATGTGTAGGAATCAACCGCACCACAATCTGATACACGATGTGACCAGTTTGACTCAAATTGTATGAATTCGATTTAAAAATAGAATTTTATTAATGTATTGTTTTATATTTATGTTTAATTTATTTCTTTATAGTAATAATAACATAATAATTTCTTTATTATACAAGTTTATTCTTTTTCTCGAGTTGTGGTGCTTTGTTCGGTAACTAATACCATGATATGACTTTTTTAGAGGGGTTTTCATACCATAGATAATGAAACCATTGATGTTTTTGAATATTTGTGATAATTTTACTTTCTAATATAATTGTACAAAATAATGTTTTAAATGTATACAATATATTGTTTTTATTTTTAATTTTGATGTAATTTTTATTTTAACTATATTGTGAATTTGAAATATAATTGTATTTTCTACTGTAGTATGATGTGATTTTAATAGAACACTACAATAGTATAACCTCTATCAATGATAATTATAGCGCTGATAAAATAAACTTTTATCACTGCTAGAGAAGCACTGATGGGGGGGGGGGTCTTTTAACAACTATTAAGACGATAACATTTTTTTAGTTCTAATAAATACTTTTCCTTACATGTCATTGAGGGAAGACTGTATAGATGGGGCATCATATATTTGGGGGAAGACTACGCAGTGGTTGGTTGTCATGTGATCCAGCGGTATGGTGGTGGATTCGGTCCAGGGATGCGGCAACGATGAGAGGGTGGGCTCGATGGCAGACATCGGTGTGGTGGTGGCCATGGAAAATAGATGCGCTAGTGATTATAGTATGAGGGATCGATGGTGGATGATAGTGGCTAATGTTGTGGCGATGGATTTAGGCTATGGGGTGGTAGTGATGACAACAAGTTACAAGTGCTTCTGATCTGGCCAGGAGATGTCAGCGGGAGGGCCTATTCAGGGTTGAAGGTGACGATGGTAGGTGATGGATATTAGTGGAGGGAGGAACCTATGCATAGTGGGGATATTGATAGGAATTGTGAGCTGGTGGCGGAAGATGGTGGTTGATGACAACCCCGATGGGAGATGGGCATGCGATATATCATGGAGGTTTCATTGAGATGCCACAAATCGGTGATGATGAGGCTAGTTGTAGATGGTGTGCGGGTTATTGTGCCCTAGTTTCAAAAGATAAAAAATGGGTATGGGCCAATGGGCTTCTTATAATGGGGTTTAATGCCACATAACTTACAAATAGCCATGTAATGGGATCTCTCTGCCCAAAATAATAAGAGGATGCTTTCATTTCAATAAAAAGGGGGGAATTCCCCCCTACGTGTTAAAACATAGACATATATATATATATATATATATATATATATCTATGTGTGTGTGTACTTTTCAATTAAAAATTAATAAATAAATTATAGAAATATTAAATGAATAAACATTTAAAATCTATAAATTATAAAAAAAGTAAACAAACACTTAACATTATTAATGAATAAACAATATTAAATGAATACATGTTAAAAATGAGTGAAATTTAATTAAAAGATGAATATATTCAAAAAATATTTAAAAAATGAATAAGAGATTAACTATATAATTTTTTTTAAAAAAATAAAAATGAATATATGTTTAAATGATAATGAATATATATTAATTATATAAATTATGACTATATTAAAAACATTAAATTTTAACCAATAAATACAAATTAATATTAAAAATGAATAAAATTAGAAATTATTTAACAAATAAAAAAAATGAATTAATTACAAAAATATCAAAAAATTTATTAATGATATAATTTTTAATAAAAATGAATAAATTTAACACACACACATATATATTAATTATAAATAGTAATAAATGGTTTATATTAAATATAAATATAGAAAATTCATAAAATATAATAACTAAAAAAATATCATATTAAATATTAAATATTAAATATTAATAAATAAAAATATAAAAAGATAATATTAACAATCTATATTATTTTTTAATGTTTCTCTCTATAAAATTGAATTGATTCTCTATATATATACATGTGAAATTATTCTATGACATATTAAGTGCAACGAATTTATTCAATTTTTTAATTAATAATTAAATATTTATTATTTGATATATATGTCAAATTGATTAAAATGAAATTAATAAAACAAAATGTATTAATTAGTAAATAGTTTTTAATTAATATTATATATTTTTAATTAAATTAATAATCCTTTTTTCACTAAAAATATGACATATAAATTTATATTATTTATAACACATATTAAAAGTTGGGATACATTATTATACATGCTATAAGAAAACGAAAAGGGGACTCGACCTCGCGACTAGCGCCCCACACCCCAAAACCCCTGTCACCCCAGCCGCTTGTGGGGGAAAATTTATAATACATAATTTTTATTATATAAATAATATTTAAGAAAATTATATATATAATTTTTATTTTATGTGAAAATTTTAACAAAATATATTATATATCAAGTGAAAATGTATATTTAGTCATATATAAATTGTATTTAATAAAATATGTTATGTTTTTATCAATATAAATATATTTAAATATTAATATATTATTTTTAATGATATAATTTTTTTAATGAAATATATCCTTTCTCAGTGCTTTTATGTAGCACTAATAAATTCCATCACTATATATTTCACATTTTAAAATATTATATATTAATCTCTTACCGTGTACCAAGAGACTCCACATGACCCTCATGCTTATGTTGTGATGACATTTTTGTTAGTAGATTCTCTACATCATGATCTATAAAAATTCAATAGATCCTAACATCACCCCTCTCAATGATCTCTCGTATGTGATTGTATTTTTGAAAGATGTGTTTGGTCTTTTGGTGAGACTGAGGCTCCGTAACTTCAGCAATGGATCTATTTTTTTTTATATTAAAGCATGATTTCTCCCTCAATGCTAAGAACCATATCAAGTACATAGATAAACTTCTTAATCCAAAAATATTTTTTTGAATCATCTGATGTAGTGATGTACTCTGCCTCTGTTATCATGTATTCCACGATAATTTTTTGGAACTCTTCCAACTAATTGATCCACCATTTAAGAAAAACATGAAACCATATTGAGGTTACATATCACCTCTATTTTATTGGAAACTAGCATATGTGTAACCCTTTAAAAAAAATCTCATCTTCCCCTACAAATATCAAGAACATATCCTTTGTCCTCAAATACTTAAGGATTTTATTCAATGAAATCTAGTGATTCTCATCATGAATGGATTGGTATCTTCTTGTAATTCTAAGATAATATTCGACATCAGGTCTAGTACACAACATGACACACATGATAGAGATTTTGGAATATGCATAAGGAATTTTATCCATCCTTTCTAAATCTTTACCAGGATCTGGAATCTTCCCAACATTTTCACCATGTAATACTTATAAATACCCCCTTTTAAAGTTCCCAATACTAAAAATCTTTAGAACTTTACCAATGTATGTGTACTGACTAAGTCCAAAAAACTTCTTAGATCTATCTCTATAGATACTCACACCTAGTTTGTTGGGTGCCAAACCCATGTCTTCAGAAAACTAATATTAAAAATATTTTTTGAAAAAAAACTCTATTTGAGATCGTATAACCATACATACAGTTGTTTTTCAGAATCAATACTGTAGATATGACCATTAAAAGAGCACAAAAAGGGAATTTACAGTTCTAAAGAAGCATTTATAATCAAGGATTTGTTAAAAGGGGGCCCCTTTTATCAGTTCTAAAAAAACACCGATAAAGGTCCCTTTTATCAGTGCTAGAAAAATCACTAATAAAGACCCATTATATTAGCACAAAAAAAAGAGGTGATAAAAGTCAAAAACATGAATTTTTTAAAATATTCTTTTTCTACAAATTTAGAGGTAGGACCAACCCCCCTTTTATGAGCACCCAACCCCCCTGTTTAACAACATTTTTTTAGCCTCCCCACCCCCTTTAATAGCACTAGGAACCCTAACCCCCTTTAACAATAATATGCACTACCTCACCCTCTTATGTGAACCCATGCCATTGGTGAGTTTTGTGCCTTGGACCTCCCCCTCATAATCCCACACCTTTTCCAATCACCTATATTGTTTTTTTCTTTAATTTTTGATATATATGTATATTTACATGTATTTCATTACAATTTTTTATCCATATATATATATATATATATATATTTAAATATATATATAAAATATGTTTTTTGGGTGTATGTGTGTTTATAAATACATACATACATACATATATTTATATATATATGTGAATCTATAAATATAATTATACATATTTATATTTATTTGCATATATTATATATTAATATTTATATATATATATTAGAATATGTAGATAAATATATATATGTTTGTCAATACACACACAAATATATATATATATATATATATATAAACATTATATATACATTAATTGTATATGTATGTAAATATTCATACATTTTTATTTTAAATATATTTGATATTATTTTTTATTTATATAAGTTTTATATTTGAAGAAATATATTTTATACGTAAATATGTTTAATTATTTATTTATAAAATTAAATTTTTATGTGTGAATATATAAAAAATACGTATATATTGTTATATATCTAATTATAAATAAGAGTATGAAAAATGATAAAATTTCAAAACCATAGTATCAATATGAATGTAATAACTAGGAATAAATTTAGTCCCCATTAAAAATGGACAAAAAGACCCACTAAAATGAGGTTGAAATTCCATTGAATATTAAAAAATTGTGGTACCCCGACTAAAAACTCAGTTTTGAAGAACTATTGGGACTTTTTTGGTCTCTAAAAATGAGACAAAGGGTTTCCCTCTCTCATTATTACGTAGAGATTGTCTCATGCTTCAATTTGATATGTGGCAGAGCTCAAACGGACACCCAGATCAAAAGTTATGACTGTTTGAAGCTCAAGTTACATTTTCAACTTATTTTAGATCTTTTTATTAATTTTTTGATTTTTTATATTCAAATTATTATTAAATGAATATAACTCAATAATAATTAACAAATTATTAATTAAATTTTTTTTTTAATTATTTAATAGGCAATTTTTACTAAAGATCTTATTTATTATGTGTAAATTCCTTTTTAAACTTATCTAAAACATATTTAAAATATAGATATTATATTTATATATATTTATATATTATTTTTAGTGAAATATTTTTTTTGAAATATAAAATTTATCAGTGCTAGTAAAAAAGCAATGATAAATACCCTCCTTTATTAGCACTACTAAAAAAGTGCTGATAAAGGGGATCTCTTTAACTACGCTAAAAAAAGCACTGATAAAGGGGTACCTTTATGAGGGCTAAAAAAAGCACTGATAAAGAGGTAATTTAACTAATTTTTTTTATCACTATTAAAATCATATTTTATCAGAACATTTTTTAGCACTCATAAAGGCTTATCAGTGCTTTTTTTAGTAGTGTTAAAGGGCGGTAATATGAAAACCCGTTTCTGTGGTAGCGAATCAACAAGATAAACTATAGTTTCACATGATAAAATAAGTATTTTACATTTATAGAGTTGAAAAAAAGATCATTCAATGATATAATGATAAAAAAAATATATATCACAATATCATGAAAATATTAAATGAGAAGAAATGAAATCGTACATTCTAGGGATTTTATGACGATGCAATGTTCATTGACAAACCACTACATTGAAACAAATTTCTTCATCATTTCTTAAGTAATGACACGGTATCTGTAACATCCTGGATAAATGAAGAATATGAAAATTTCATATTTATTAATATTTGTGAATTAAATACTAATTTTACTTTAAAGGGGTTGCAATTTTTAATAGTGTACCCGATAGCAACAACGAGTTTCTTTGAAATTTTACGTTGCACACTAATAATATAATAATATTATTTTAAATGGTAGTTAACTCCTTGACATTTTATTGGAAATAATGAACAAAATTAACTACAATATGATTATAAATGATTGTTAAATGTATTTACATTTATCCAATAAAAATTTAGAGGCTTAAAATGTGAATGAATCTAATTTTAAGCATAATTTACATTAAAAGGCTGATTTACCGCCTTTTAATGGCAAACCCTCTTTAAATATAGTTTTAGTCATTTTTATATGTTCTATTTTACCAAATAAAATTCTTATTTTGATTTGGAACATCAAAATTTACTTTGGGTAATTTTTTGGTATTTTTCTGATAAAGTTCATTTTTTAATGAATAGTGAAAAATATTGTATTTTAATTCAAAACTACTTTTTAATCTAATTTATTTATATGGTTAGATTATCTTTTTAATTGGTTTTAAAGTGTAATTAAAATATATTTTTACCATTTAATCCAATTTTGGTCATTGGAATTAATTTCACTTTGAAATTGGACATAAAAAAGTGTCGATCTTTTGATAGTTATTGTTTATTAAAAACACTCTATTTGGTTTAACAACGAGAATTAATTTTTAAATTAATTAATGCCACTTCTATGTTTTTAATTTTTCAAAATAGACATCATTTTTGAATTCGTAATATCAAATATATCTTAGGCATATTTTTTGGTATTTTTCTGAAAAACATCATTTTTTGATGAATAGTGAAACCACTTAGTAGTAGTTAAAAAAACTGACTTTTTCATTTAAATGAAATTTTACCACTTCTGTGAATTGAATTTTAAAATTTCTACATACATGTTTGTTTTCAAGAACTAATATGTGGTTCAATAAGATGAAAATAATTTTTGGTGAATAGTACCTTTTGACTTTTATTTACCGCGGTTAAAGGTAAATAAGGTAATTCAAGGTAAAAAGAATATTATAATAATTAGAAATTACCTTAACACTTGTCCAAAACTTATTGGTTGAGTCATTAACGACCATGGTCATCTTTGGGTCTATTTTAGGACCCCATTGAGCCACTTGGGAGTGATAATGACAATTTGGATTAATTAATTTAAAGTAAAGGCAAAATAGACATAAACAAAAAGATTTTAGTAATTAATTTTTATATGGTGTTATATAAGTAATATTTTTGACTATAAATATTCATTGGAAAGATAAAAAATTTAGTATATTATGGTATTTTTTTTATAATTTTTAGACATCGGATAAATTAAATTATTTATGACACAATAATGATGTTGTATTTACCTCATTAATAAATGATTTAAATAAATAAGTTATAATGATCAAAATATTATCCAAAACATGTCCAATTCTGATTTGATGATTTTATTTTGAATATGAGTCACCTTATCTTCGACCTTAATGATTTTTGGACCTTTTGAAACTGAATATCATTATATAATAAAATAATATTTTCACACTTTCCTAAATATCCCCTCCTCCCCCTTATAAAAGGATACCACTTATAACCAATTACTCACACTTCTCAAGCCATTTGGATCATCTAACCTCTGCCCAATTAATATCCCTACATCCCTCTCCTTCTCCTATAAGCCTTACCTTAGGCAGAAGGCACTTCAAGAAGTCCTTTGGTTCAAACCAAAGGGAGTTACCCAAATTAAAGGTAACCGTTTCTCTTAAAATGTTTTCTTTTATTTTACTTCTCCAACCCCTGAAATATTTTTATTCCTTTCCTTTGTAACAAAAAAAGTATCCTCAATATACTAGGATGTTTTTATGAGAAGTATTCAAACTACACTTACAGACACCTCCATCTAATGGGTGAAGAACATAGTGTTTCTGTGGATGACAAACTAACGCCTCACGAAATGATGATTGTTCAATTACCTCCTACCGCCTCTCATGGTGGACATTATGATGGCACTATATTTATATATGATATATATTATTTTTATGTTTTCTTTATGATTCTGTATTTTCCATTTATATCATACCTTTATGGTTTCCATTATGTGTAAACACATAATTTCATTTGAGGAAGTGCGGACTACCGCCCCCTCAAAGTGATATGACTCATTCATACCATATGTGGTACGTATAAAGGATAGATTTGATGATATTATATATGATACAATACTATAATTATAATACTACTATGTATCATTATGTTTTAATTCCATTAAATATCAAATAGAAATGGAAGTAGCGTTCATGCGTACGTACGACTTACCGTCTCCATGAATGGTGCATTTCATTTCTTACATCTAAATGTTATGTACTATTATAAATAAATGTATATACTGGATATATAAGATATATATGATATCTACATCATTATTATAATTCTGGATATAATGTAATATTGACCACATGGACAACTTGTAAATATAAGGTGTTCATTTTTGATTCAAGTACAAAATATCGACAAGACGACCATTATTAACTTAAATGAATACATAATGTTTATAAAATTGTAATACTTGATATAAAAGTAATTATAAACTTCAAAAATGTTCTTAATCAATTATAAATTAACTTTAGTTTATTATTCAAGAGATTAAAGAACGATCAAGTCAAGTCAGACAACGAGGTAAGGGATTTTATTATATCACTTTTAATTCTGTGAGATTTCCATTGTTCGCCACTTATTTATTGCATGTGGTGTAATTTATACTGCCATTGATATATATTATCATTATTATATTTATATTCATGGTATTTTGTGATTAATTTGGTGGTTATTATCTTTTGTTCATACGACTCAATTGATTGCAACGAAGTAAGGGTTTTTCATCTCACTTTTATTCCCGTGAGATTCATGCTATATTGGCCACTATTTACTTTTGTGTGGTGTATGTACTACCCATGATTGTACTATTTGTGTAATATAATTTCATTTATTAGTATTTAAATCTTCATTGTATGATCCTTCTTTCATGTGGCGTATGTTTTGTAAGTTACCAAATCGGTAAGGGAACCTTTCACCCTCCTCTTTTTAAAAGACTTCTTTTTGTTATGTATTTTAATTTACATATTAATATGTTGGGATATGTTATTATATATCCTTATTAACGTAAATGTTTTGTACAAGTGATGATATACCCCTTTTTATCTCATCAACTAATTTTTTGAATTTTAAAGTGACGCCGTTAGGCTGTCGAATTTTTACAAGGGAACTTCTTAACCCAATTTCAATTCTTTGGGTTCAACTTGTACTTATTGAATATTTCATCCTATGAATATGTGTGAATGAAATCTGATTGTTTTAAACTTAATATACCCTTATATTGGGTGTATTTATATTTTTAACACATAATTATGTGATTGATTTATCCTTAATTTAAGGATATCATGTTTATAAGGGATGTCATCTCAATTAGCATTTCCATTGAGACTTCATTGTTGTTGTGCACCAATTGACTCTTATATGGTGTATATACTGTCCTTTTTAACATTATATCATGAATCCTTTTATTCTCATGATATTATAAAGTTCTGATTTAATGTTATTCCTCAATTATTTGTATTCAAGAGTCTCTCATTTTGTTAAAAAATCTTTAACTAAAATATCATTTTAAATGTTTTAAAGATTTATTATTCTAAATATTTATCTTTAATGTCCATGTTTTATAAATGATTTTTAGTATTTATTTATTTGGACATTAATGTTATGAAATTATAATTCCATTAAAAGCTTCAAAGTGGTATGGGACACTTTGATTCAGAAATCTCTTTTTAAATGGTTTATGAAAATGGATTGATTATTTCAATATCTTGAAATTACTTCTTGTGACTTCAAACGAAATGTTATTAGTGAAATGTTTATATTTGAAATATTTTATGTGTTGTGATGGTACTTGGACATTTGACAGGTGGTTGATAAACCATATGACGAGTGGTGCCATGAAAACCAGGACATGTGGTTACGTTATAACCTCCAATGCATTGGGTATGGAAGTCAGCTGTATGGATATTCCATTTAGTGATATGTGTGGAAGTCGACCGTATGGTTATTCCATTTAAGTATTTTTATGTACCAAGTTACCTTTATATGTTATGTGTTATTTATATGGGTTTTATGGTAATCTTTTGGTTATAAAAGGGTAAGTAGTTATCTTTTATTTAGTGAAGAGTATTTACTACTTCATAAAGGTGAAAAGAATTACTTATGTTAAAGTTTTCATGGTTTACTTGTTGTTTTAAAAAACTAATAGTTTTCCTTCTTTGTGTATCCCTTATTGAGATTTTTATGCTCATCCCAAGTTTTTTTGAAATATTTTTCACAGTACATAATGTGGAATAGGGTCAAGGATGGGATCAAGGAAAAATCATGCCATCTAAAACATGGAACTAGACATGACTTCTTTTTTTTCAAAAAGTTTTTATTTTATAAAAAAATGGAAACTATGTAGAAGTGTCAACTTTGTAATCTTTTGAGATGTAATAGTTTTTCCTAATTATGTAGAACTCTAAACCTAAAAATATCCTCAATTTGAATTATTCATTTAATTAAATATTATGTAAGGTTTAAGGCTGGGTACTTATAGTTGGTATCAGAGGTCGGTTTAGATAACTTTAGAGGTTAGGGTATTCTTTGAGCATAAGTGACATAACCATAATGGTTAGGATTTTATAAAGAGTCGTAGTTTTTTTGTGTAAAAGTAAATGAGTTTAAGATAACTTGAAGTATATCTTAGCATTTACCCTCCTCATAATATATTATATGATGATTTTACTGATATACTCACACTGACCTTTTTGGTTTTAGTAAATGGTTGGATCTAGCAGGCATCAAAGTAACAGTGGATGTGAAGAAAACTGTGATAGTTTTATGAATGAGAAACTGAATTAAATGAGAGATGCAATGAGAAGTATTATGGTTATTCTCAACCAACTATATGGATTCATGATTGACAACCTAAACCTTGGTTATTTTTATAAAGCCTCGTATATGCGAGAAACAAATCCCTATGGAAGTTAAGGTAATAATCATAAATGTAAGTATGTTAAAAAACCTATGTGTCAAGGATGTGGAAAGAAACACTTAAGAAAATGTTTCAAAGGGATAAGAAGATGTTATAGATGTGGAAATGAAGGTCATAAAGCAATAACCTGCCATGGAAAAAGGAAGCATCCAGTTGAATCTGGGAAATGGAAAGAAGTTCTTTCTGAGGGATCAATTGAATGTTTTAAATGTGGTGTGAATGGTAATTATAAAAACATATGTTCTATGAAGATGTTTCGGGAATGGAATCACCAGGATCGTACAAATATATGTTTACCAATACCTAATGCCATTCCAATTGAGGATGAAGAAACTGACAATGACCAATGAAAGGTATGGATTATTTCTTAACATATGTTTTGACATTATTGAATCTTAGGATATGATTCATGATTTTGTTTGTAGGAAAGAAGTATTTCAGAATAAGTTGGAAGGGAATGGTTAATGGATCATGAATAATGTTTAATGAGTAAGAAGTCAACATATAAGGGATTCAAGTGTTATGATAGATTTTAGGATGATGAAATGCTTAAAAGTATTAAGGCTCTTTTGATGATGGGATTACATTAGGAGACTTTTTATAGTATGTGTAACCTTGAAGTTTGATATATAAAAATTTTATTCAAGGAATAATTGTCTTTTCTTTTGTGGATATAGTTATAAAGAACCATTTGGGTTTATATGATCCTTGAATTTGAGGTAATTATAGGTTAATACATTTTGGGATGCAAAATGAAAGTTATTAGATAAACTCTGTGGTTAAAATATGTTATGGTTATTTTTCATAAATTTATCTCTTTTTGAAAATGCTATAAAATTATATAGTTTTTGAAAAAAGGACAACACATGGACCGTGTGACAACCCGTCACGTCGGAAAAAGCTGCGGGAATCGAATCCACAACCAAAGTGCGACTGGTATTTATCCCCTACCACTGGACTATGTTAAGTCCCTGGTTAGTATGACTAATTATTTTTAGTTAGATGATTTTATGAATCAAGAATAAGTTTATTTTGGGTTATATATGGAATTGATTAACCTATCATGGAGAATATGTGATTAGGTTAATTACTTTTCAATATGAGACTTTAAGAGTATCTGATGTTATTTAGAGATAAATGTTAAGATTTATCTTGGAAGATTATGTGATTAAATCCTTCTAAGATTTGGGTTTTAATATTAGTTTTGATTACTTTATAGAATTTTATGGACAATTGTTTATCAAATGGTCTTTGTTGAACTTTGGGTTTTGTTTGAAATTTTTTGGATATTAAGAGTAGTTTTTTTCTAAAAGATTATCCTTTTTGGGTATTATCTGATCTCGCACAAACCATTTTGGTTTTGGTTAATTTATAAAGACATGGAAAAAAATATAGTTCATATTTTGTGGATTATGTGATTCTCTATAAGTTTATTATAGCGATTTTAATGTGACCAAGTCAGTTTGAATACTCATCGTTGGGAGAAAATATGATTTTGTAGTATAAATTTAGAAAAGTATGAAAGTCTATATGACAAGTAAGTATGTTTCCCTATGTTATTATTCTATGTAATAAATAAAATCCTCAAAATTATGAAAAGGAACATAAAACAAAAAAACTTTGTTGGTTTACCTTTCCTACTGGGTAATCAAATACCATTTAACACATCACAAGTCTGGGATTTTCTGATGGTTAACTTTCTCCTAAACATGTTTTCTATCACTCTCCATCAGAACTTGACCCTTTTTTTTCTCTTCCATATCCATTTTTTCCTACATATAATCCAATATGGGTTATCTCGGGTGACCTTTTTGCTTCTATTTATTTATTTTAAATTGATAGTTTTATTGACTCTTTTTTTCGATGTGGGGCTTTCAATGAAGTTCTCGAGCCCAATTTTAAAATTGCGAGGACACAATTCCCAAAAGGGGGGAATGATGTAACATCCCGGATAAATGAAGAATATGACATTTTCATATTTATTAATATTTGTGAATTAAATACTAATTTTACTTTAAAGGGATTTCTATGTTCGATAGTGTACCTGATACGCAACAATGAGTTTCTTTGAAATTTTACGTTGCACACTAATAATATAATATTATTATTTTAAATGGTAGTTAACTCCTTGCCATTGTATTGTCAATAATGAACAAAACTAACTACAATATGATTATACATGATTGTTAAATGTATTTACATTTATCCAATAAAAAATTAGAGGCTTAAAATGTGAATGAATCTAATTTTAAGCATAATTTACATTAAAATGCTGATTTACCGCCTTTTAATGGAAAAACCTCTTTAAATATAGTTTTGGTCATTTTTATATGTTATATTTGACCATATAAAATTCTTCTTTTGATTTGGAACATAAAAATTTCCTTTTGGTAATTTTTTGGTATTTTTTTGATAAAGTTCATTTTTTAATGAATAGTGAAAAATATTGTATTTTAATTCAAAACTACTTTTTAATATAATTTATTTATATGGTTAGATTATATTTTTAAATGGTTTTAAAGTGTAATTAAAATATATTTTTACCATTTAATCCAATTTTGGTCATTGGAATTAATTTCACTTTGAAATTCGACATAAACAAGTGTCGATCTTTTGATAGTTATTGTTTCTTAAAAACACGCTATTTATTTTAACAGGAGGAATTAATTTTTAAATTAATTAATTCCAATTATATGTTTTGAATTTGGAAAAATAGACATCATTTTTGAATTCAAAATATCAAATATATCTTAGGCTGAATTTTTGGAATTTTTCTGAAAAACATCAATTTTTGATGAATAGTGAAACCACTTAGTAGTGGTTAAAAAAACTGAATTTTTCATTTAAATGAAATTTTACCACTTCTGTGAATTGAATTTAAAAATTCCAACTTACATGGTTGTTTTCAAGAACTAAAATGTGGTTCAATAAGATGAAAATAATTTTTGGTGAATAATAACTTTTGACTTTTATTTACCATGATTAAAGGTAAATAAGGTAATTCAAGGTAAAAAGAATATTATAATAATTCAAAATTACCTTAACACTTGTCTAAACATTATTGTTTGAGTCATTAACGACCATGGGAAACTTTGGGTCGATTTTGGGACCCCATTGAGCCACCTGGGAGTGATAATGACAATTTGGATTAATTAATTTAAAGTAAAGGCAAAATAGACATAAACAAAAATCTTTTAGTAATTAATTTTTATATGGTGATATATAAGTAATATTTTTGACTATAAATATTCATTTTAAAGATAAAAATATTTCATATATCATGGTATTTTTTTTATAATTTTTAGACGTCAAATAAATTAAATTATTTATGACACAATAATGATGCAGTATTTACCTCATTAATAAATGATTTAAATAAATAAGATTATAATGATTAAAATATCATCCAAAACATTTAAAATTATGATTTAATGAATTTATTTCTAATATGAGTCACCTTATCTTTGATCTTAATTATTTTTGGACCTTTTGAAACTGAATATCATTATATAATAAAATAATATTTTCACACTTTCCTAAAGAGCCCCTCCTCCCCCTTATAAAAGAAGACCACTTCTAACCAATTCATCACACCTATCAAGCCATTTGGATCATCAAACCTCTACCCATTTAATCTCAATACATACCTCTCCCCCTATAAGCCTTACCTTAGGTAGAAGGCACTTCAAGAAGTCCTTTGGTTCAAACCAAAGGGAGTTACCCAAATTAAAGGTAACAGTTTCTCTTAAACTGTTTTCTTTTATTTTACTTCTCCAAAACCTAAAATATTTTTATTAATTTATTTTGTAACAAAAAAATTATCCTTAATATACTAGGATGTTTTTATGAGAAGTATTCGAACTACACTTACACACACCTCCATCTAATGGGCGAAGAACATAGTGTTTCTGTGGATGGCAAACTAACGCCTCACGAAACGATGATTGTTCAATTACCTCCTACCGCCTCTCATGGTGGCCATTATTATGGAAATGAATTTATATATGATATATATTATTTTTATGTTTTCTTTATGCTTCTATATTTTCCATTTATATCATACCTTTATGGTTTCCATTATGTGTAAACACGATAATTTCATTTGAGGAAGTGCGGACTACCGCCCCCTCAAAGTGATATGACTCGTTCATACCATATGTGGTACGTATAAAGGATAGATTTGATGATATTATATATTATAAAATACTGTAATTATAATACTAATATTTATCATTATGTTTTAATTCCATTAAATATGAAATAGAAATGGAAGTAGCGTTCATGCGTACGTACGGCTTACCGTCTCCATGAACGGTGCATTTCATTTCTTACCTCTAAATGTTATGTACTATTATAAATAAATGTATATACTGGATATATAAGATATATATGATATCTACATAATTATTATAATTCTGGATATAATGGACTATTGACCACATGGACAACTTGTAAATATAAGGTGTTCATTTTTGACTCAAGTACTAAATATCGACAAAATGACCATTATTAATTTAAATGATTACATAATGTTTATAACATGGCAATAATTTATATAAAAGGAATTATAAACTTTAAAAAGGTTATTAAGAAAGTATAAATTAACTTTAGTTTATTATTCCGGAGATTAAAGAACAATCAAGTCAAGTCAGACAACGAGGTAAGGGATTTTCTTATGTCACTTTTAATTCCGTTAGATTTCCATTGTTCGCCACTTATTTTTTGCATGTGGTGTAATGTATACTTCCATTGATATATATTATCATTATTATATTTATATTCATGGTATTTTTTGATTCATTTTGTGGTTATTATCTTTTGGTCATACGACTCGATTGATTACAACGAAGTAAGGGTTTTTCATATCACTTTTATTTCCGTGAGATTCATGCTATATTGGCCACTATTTCCTTTTGTGTGGGGTATGTACTGACCATGATTGTAATATTTGTGTAATATACTTTAATTTATGAGTATTTACATCTTCATTGTATGATCCTTCTTTCATGTGGCGTATGTTTTGTAAGTTACCAAATCAGTAAGGGAACCTTTCACCCTCCTCTTTTTAAAAGACTTCTTTTTGTTATGTCTTTTAATTTACATATTATTATGTTGGGATATGTTATTATATATCCTTATTGACATAAATGTTTTGTACAAGTGATGAGATACCCCTTTTTATCTCATCAACTAATTTTCTGAATTTTAAAGTTATGCCGTTAGGCTGTCGAATTTTTACAAGGGAACTTCTTAACCCAATTTCAATTCTTTGGGTTCAACTTGTACTTCTTGAATATGTCATCCTATGAATATGTGTGAATGACATATGATAGTTTTACAATTAATATCCCCTTATATTGGGTGTATTTATATTTTTCACACATAATTATGTGATTGATTTATCCTTAATTTAAGGATATCGTCTTTATAAGGGATTTCATCTCAATTAGCATTTCCATTGAGACTAAATTGTTGTTATGCACCAATTGACTCTTATATGGTGTATATACTGTCATTTGTCATATTATATCATGAATACCTTTATTCTCATGATATTATAAAGTTCTGATTAAATGTTATTCCTCAATTATTTGTATTCAAGAGTCTCTCATTTTGTTAAAAACTCTTTAACTAAAATATCATTTTAAATGTTTTAAAGATTTATTATTCTAAATCTTTATCTTTAATGTCCATGTTTTATAAATTTTTTTCAGAATTTATTTATTTGTACATTAATGTTTTGAAATTATACTTCCATTAAAAGCTTCAAAGTGGTATGGGACACTTTGATTCAGAAATATCTTTTAAAATGGTTTATAAAAATGGATTGATTATTTCAATATCTTGAAATTACTTCTTGTGACTTAAAATGAAATGTTATTAGTGAAATGTTTATATTTGAAATATTTTATGTGTTTTTATGGTACTTGGACATTTGACAGGTGGTTACGTGATAAATCATATGACAGGTGGTGCCGTGAAAACCAGGACAGGTGGTTACGTTATAACCTCCAATGCATTGGGTATGGAAGTTATCCATATGGCTATTCCATTTAGTGATATGTGTGGAAGTCAACCGTATGGTTATTACATTTAAGTATGTTTATGTCTCAAGTTACCTTTATATGTTATGTGTTCTTTATATGGGTTTTATGGTAATATTTTGGTTACAAAAGGTTAAGTAGGTATCTTTTATTCAGTGAAGAGTATTTACTACTTCATAAAGGTGAAAATAATTACTTATGTTAATGTTTTCATGGTTTACTTGTTGTTTTGAAAAACTAATAGTTTTAATTCTTTGTGTATCCCTTACTGAGATTTTTATGCTCATCCCAAGTTTTTTTGAAATTTTTTTCACAAGACATAATTTGGAATAGGGTCAAGGATGGGATCTAGGAAAAGTCATGCTGTCTAAAACATGGAATTAGAAATGAATCTTTTTTTCAAAAAGTTTTTATTTTATAAAAAAATGGAAACTGTGTAGAAGTTTCGACTTTGTAATCTTTTGATATGTAATAGTTATGTCCTAATTATCGAAAACTCTAAACCTAAAAAGATCCTCAATGTGAATTATTCATTTAATTCAATATTATGTAAGGTTTAAGGCCCAGTCTCCATCTCCCAAACTGGATATTCAATATTTATTTCAAATATTTGAATGAATAATCAAGGGATAAGTGAATTTTTGAGAGGGAGAAATAAAAGTTTGAGGAGGAGAAACAGAATTTAGAGAAATAAGTGGAATAAATATTCTTTAAAGTGATATATTTGTAGGAGGGAATTTAAAATTTAGTGCGATGAAAAAATTGAACCTACTCACCATTCTTGAAGAAATGAAACTCCACTGCTACACCCTAGTTGCCCACTCCCTCTCCATCATGGTCAGGATTATGTACTCCATCAGTCTCCCCTATCTCTCCACAAATATTATCCTCATAATCCCCGTCCTTGTGCCTAGTTATTTATCCCTCATTGGCCCTACTATAGGCTCAACCTCAACGTTGTACCCTAACTCTTAGAGCAGATGGCAGAGGCGGGGGTGGAGACATCATAGTTTCGCCACTCTAAGGTTCTGATGGGCCTATTAGAACCCATGAGTCATCTTTCTATTTTTTTAATATATGATTTTGTAAAAAAAATATTATATTAAACCTAGGTTAAAAATATTTTAAAAATAATACATAAATTCAACACATGGGTTTCGACTTTCGGTTAAAGAAATGCATTGAACCCGATTTATATTTTGTCTTTCATTGATCCAGATTGCTGAAATTCATTTTGCACATTAACATATTTCATTTAAATTAAGGTCAAAATAAATTTTCCCATAACATCTTTGCCTCATCTGGCTATAAATACCCACCCGCCCCTCCCTTTTCTCCTCCCTCAATTCAGCTCACCTCTCTGTAATTCAAATTCATCTTTCTATAAAATTTTTCTAGTGTTTTCTCTTTTATGCGCGGTGTTTTTGGTGGCCTAAAAGGAGTTCCAAATTTGTGAATTGAGGAATTTTTGAAGTGTCATTTATAAGTATTTTTTTTATTTATTTTTAAGTCAATTATTTATTTAGTTGTTGCAGTTGTGGTATTGGACTAGTGGCAAGATAACTCTCTAATACTACATCAATGTAGGGCTCAAATCCTGTTGGCCTCTATTTATGGGGATATTTCAGGGAGACGTGTTATTTAGGGAAAAATGCATAGTGGGGGTGTCATTCAACGGGAGAAGAATTCATGATGGATGTGGGCGATGGCTGATACTAGCAGAAGGCAGACCACAATGGGTGAGCCTCAATGATGAAGTGACACTGTTGGGTGTGGCAGCTACAGATGACGATGGGCTAGTGGCAGAATTGGAACTAATGGGCATGGGGACTATTTTCGATGATGATAGGAATGATGCTGGCGGAAAAATGATTTTCCTATGTGGTGTTTAGAGATACTGGGTGAAGTGACGACACTAGTGATATGGCATCAGGAAAGGTATGTTAGACACCTTCCTGGTTGGCGCATTGTGAAATTCCTCCTCAATTGAAGCACCAAGCTATTTCTCTTTTTATGAGGTGTTTTTAATGTGATCCAAGACTGCATGAATTAATTCACGTGGTGACACAATTTTGATGCAGATACATTATTGGATGCTAATTCTTTTTCCTATATAAGGAGGCAGCGGCAAGACATTTCAACATCACTGGAAACAACAACACCGAGATCAAATCCCATTTGGTGATCACCTTTATTTGACGATCATATTTCTTGCTCTCCATATTTGATTCACTACTTTTATTCTTGAGTATTACTTTTGATATCCCTTCCATTTTGGGGAGTCTCTACCTCGTACCTCTTGATTTTAGTGGATCCCTCTTTTTGGACTAGGTCCTGTGGTTTTTCTCTTTTGGGTTTTCCACGTAAAAATTTATGGTGTCAACTTTATTTTTCTGCACTTATTTTTGTCACTGCGCATCCGCTTTTATTTGGGGGGAAAGATTTTATTTCTGCTGTGTGTTTGAATTTTTCTATTTTTTGCACATTCGTCGCTTTCTTGTCTTTCCCAATATCTGGTATCAAAGAGGTTTTTTCCATATTTATTATGGAGGGCAATTACAGTCGGATGATTTTGTTGAATGGTACCAACTACCATATGTGGAAACTTAAAATAAAGGATCTACTTTTTGTCAAGAGAATGCATATTCTAGTGTTTAGTACCCAGAAGATAGAGAGGATATCAGATAAGGAATGGGCGTTCATGCATGAGATGGTTTGTGGCTTCATTCACCAATGGGTCGAAGACAACGTGATGAACCACATTGTAAACATCTCTCATGCTATAAATTTGTGGGAGAATCTTGAGATGACCTACACTTCCAAGACGAAAACAAAAAAATATTTCTTCTCAAACAAATGATGAACTTCAGGTACAGAGAAGGTACGTCTATTTATGATTATTTAAGTGAATATCAAGGATGTTTTGATCAGTTTTCTGAAATGGGTATCAATTTTTAAGATAAGGTTTTAGCTCTTTTGGTGCTTAACACTTTACCCGATTCATGGGAGAATTTACGTGTTACTCTAAACGGTTATTCTCTTAATGGTGCTGTGAAATATAGTTTTTTGAAGTATGATATTTTAAATGAAGAGGTTAGGAGACGTACTTAGGAGAAATACTCTTCAAAGCTTTTAGTCACAGAGAATAGGGGAGAAGTTAGGACCAGGGGCATAACAGTTGAGGTAAGAGCATGGGCAGAAGTAAATCCAGACCGAAGTAGAGAGATTTTGAATGTCATCATTGTGGTAAGAAGGGGAATGCTAAGAAGTTTTTTTATCAGTTTAAAAGAGAGAGAAAATTGAAGGAAAATCTACAGAAGAAAAATGGTGGTGGAGATGACCATGTCGTTGCTACTACATGGGGTGATCTTGTTATTGTTTATGACTCCATTAACATTTCTTCTGATGATTCTTGTTGGGTTATTGATAGTGGTGCCTGTTTTCATGTGACATTAAAGAATGAGTTCTTTTCATCTTACAGCCTATGTAAGTTTGGTATTTTGAATATGGGCAATGATGGTCGTGCTGATGTTGTAGGCATCAGGACTGTTTTTTAGAGACCAGTACAGGAATTAAGCTGATTTTGAAGAATGTTCGACATGAAACCAAGGTTCATTTTAATCTTATTTCTACCATAATTCTTGATGATGAAGGGTTTATCAGCACTTTTGGTTATTTCCAATGGAATATTTCCAAGGTATCTTTGATTGTGGCTCGAGGGAAGAAGAAATCAGGTTTGTAATGGACTAGAGCTTTTATTTCTTGTGATACTGCTTGCATTGTTGAGTGCAATGTTTCGTCCAAGTTGGGGCATAAAAGGCTCAGTCACATAAATGAGAAAGGACTTGGTTGTTTAGCTAAGATAAATTTTCTTCTAGATTTTAAGAGTTTCAAATTGGACACAAGTGATCATTGCATGGCTGGGAAACAGAACAGAGTGAGTTTCAGCAGTCATACTCCACACAGGAAGTCACAGGTACTTGAATTGGTATATTATGATGTTTGTGGTCCTTTTAAATCTAAGACCTTTAGTGGTGGTCTTTATTTTGTTACATTTATTAATGAATACTCACAAAATCTTTGGGTTTATGTTTTGAAATCCAAAATTAAGGTGCTTAGTGTTTTTAAGCAATTTCATGTTTCTGCTGAGAGGGAATCATGTAATAAATTGAAATGTATTCACACTGACAATGAGGGAGAGTTTTGTGGCCCGTTTGATCATTATTGCATGTAGGAAGGTATTCGACATCAGAAGACGCCACCCAAGACACCTCAGCTGAATGGTGTATCTGAGCGGATGAACAGAACTTTGTTGGAAAGAGTTTGTTGTTTGCTTTCAGAAGCAAAGTTTCCTAGAAATTTTGTGGGTGAGGCTTTACTTATTTCTTATTATATTATAAATTTATCACCGGCGGTTTCTTTGAATATAGACACTCCCAAAAAATTTTGGTATGGAAAAGAGATTAGGTATGATCACTTGCATGTTTTTGGTTTCAAGGCTTTTGTTTATGTGCCTAGAGATGAGATATCCAAGCTAAACGGTAAGACACACCAGTGTATTTTTATTGGATATGGACACGATGAGTTTGGGTACAGGTTCTATGATCCTATTTTGAAGAAACTTGTCAGAAGTTGTGATGTAGTGTTTAAGGAGGATCAGACTATTGCAGACATTGATAAAGGAGAAAAAGCTACTTCTCCAACTTTTGATGGTTTTTTTAGTCTTTATCTAGGTTATGATTCACATTTACCTCATATTGTTTATTTTTATGATCATGTTGATGTATAGAATGATGCTCAAGGTGAATAGGTTGGATTTTATGTTTCCAATGCAATTTTTGTTTCTGATGATCCGGTTCTAGGGGTTATTAATGAACCCGCAGTTCCACTCTGGAGGTCATCTCGACATCACACCGCTTCTACTCAATATTCACCTGATGAGTATGTGCTCATTGCTGAAGGGGGAGAACCAGAATCATTTGATGAGGTAATGGAGAGTGAACAGAAGGACATATGTGTTGCGGCAATGGATGACAAGATGACATCATTGCACGACAACCACACTTTTGAGCTGGTGAAGTTACTGACAGGGAAGAGAGCTTTGAAAAATCAGTGGATTTATTGGATTAAAAAAGAAGAATCCAATTCCCTTCCACGATACAAGGTAAGGTTAGTTGTCAAAGGCTTCCATCAGAAAAAATGTATTAATTTTGATGAGATTTTCTCACCTGTTTTCAAAATGTCTTCCATTTGGGTTGTTCTTGGTTTGGCTGCTAGTTTGGATCTGCAGATTAAGAAGATGGATGTGAAGACAACTTTCCTCCATGGATATTTAGAGGAGAAGATTTATATGGAGAAACTAGAAGGTTTTTTTGAAACAGGTAAATAAAATCATATCTGTAGGTTGAAGAAGAGTTTGTATGGTTTGAAGCTAGCTCTGAGGAAGTGGTATAATAATTTTGAATCTGTCATTTCTCATCAGGGTTTCAGGAAGACATCTTCTGATCATTGTGTTTTTGTTCACAGATTTACTGATGATGATTTTATTATACTATTGCTTTATATTGACTATATGCTCATTATTGGCCAAGATACTTCTAGAATTGACAGATTGAAGAAAGATATTTGTCAATCTTTTGTGATGAAAGATTTGGGGCCATCACGATATATTCTTGGCATGACGATATCCCGTGACTGGAAGGCAAAGAAATTATGGTTATCTTAGGAAAGATACATTAAGAAGGTTCTTCAGAGATTTTCTATGGATAGAGCTAAAGTGGTTAGTACTCCTCTTGCTTTACATTTTAAGTTCTATACCAGTCAGTCACCTTCTACTGATGAAGAGAGAGAAGAGATGAAACACATACCTTATTCATCTACCATTGGTTGTTTGATGCATGCAATGGTATGTACTAGACTTGATATAACTCATGTAGTTGGTGTGGTCAGTCGTTTTCTATCAAATATAGGTAGAGAGCATTGGATCGAAATGAAGTACATTTTTCATTATCTTCATGGTACTTCTGATGTAATATTGTGTTTTGGAAAAGGGGAACCTATTCTTTGTGGCTTTAAAAATTCAGATATGTCAGGATATATCAATTCGAGGAAGTCTACTTCAGGATATTTGATCACTTTGGCAGGGGGAGATATATCTTGGTAGTCTAGATTGTAGAGATGTGTTGCTTTATATACCACAAAGTCAGAGTTTATTGTAGCTACTAAGGCGTGAAAATAATTATTATGGATGAAAACTTTTATTTGAGAGCTCAATTTAAATCAGGGAAGGTATGTTTTATTTTTTGATAGTCAGAGTGTTATTTGTTTGGGAAAGAATTCCAATTTTCATGGTAGGTTGAAACATATCTATGTTTGATATCATTGGATCTTCAACATCCTTTATTAGAGACAATTAGAGCTTGAGAAGATCCACACTGATGACAATGGTTCAGACATGTTGACCAAGAGTTTACCCAAAGGAAAATTCGAGACTTGCTGACTAATTGCAGGGTTGGCGGTGAACCCCACTTGAGTCGGAGGGGGAGTTTGTTAGGTGCCTTTTTAGTTTGCGCACTGCGCAACACCTCCTCAATTGAAGCACCAAGATATTTCTCTTTTTATGAGTTGTTTTTAATCCCTACCAAGACTATGTGAATTAATTCACGTGGTGACATGCTTTTGACGCAGAGACATTATTGGGTGAGGATTCTTTTTTCTATATAAGAAGGTAGTGACAAGGCATTTCAACATAACCGGCAACAACAACACCTAGAGAAATTCCATTTGGTGATCGCCTTTCTTTAACGATCATCTTTCTTGCTATCCGTCTTTGATTCACTACTTTTATTTTTGAGTATTAATTTTGAGATCCCTTCCATTTTGGTGATTCTCTACCATGTACCTCTTGATTTTAGTAGATCCCTCTTTCTGGACTAGGTCCCGTGGTTTTTCCCTTTTGGGTTTTCCATATAAAAATTTCTGATGTCAACTTTTTCTTTATAACATTTATTTTTTTCAATGCGCATCTGATTTTATTTGGGGGGGAAAGATTTTATTTCTGATGTGCATTCGCCTTTTTATATTGCTTGCACATTCATCGCTTTCTCGTCTTTTCCAACAAGGTATGAGGTCACCAAGTTTACTATGTGATAATTAACCTACACGGGTTTGGGTCTATGAGACTCTTATGATGTGGTTTAATACCCAATGGGATTTCATGGGCTATGTAATGAGATTCCTTTGTCTATAATAACAAGAGAGTGTCTTTGTTTCAATAAAATAAGGGAGTACTTCCTACCTACCTTAAAAAATATATTTATTTGTTTAGTTTTTAGTTTTTTTTAAATATGTTATTTAGTTAGCTTTTTAGTTAGTTAATTAATGCTAAAGTAATGATTAGGAATTGATTAATTATTGGAAAACTAAGAATAAATTAAGATTAATGAATGAGAAGATACTAATTAAAGAAAGACTAACCAATAATTAATTATTGATTTACTAATAATTAACTAACAATTAACTATAAAGTAACCACTTAATATCTATTAATTAAGTAATGATTAATCAGTTATTAATGAATGGTAATGGCATAAATAATTCAGGATTAACTAATTCTTAATTAATGATTACATAATGATTAACTAATTATTAGTAAATGATTAATGAATGATAAAATAATGATTAACGAGTGATTAAAGAATGATTAATCAATAATTAAGGAATGATTAACATAGGACTAATTAGTGATGAAGTAACGATTAACCAAAAATTAATTATTGATTAATTGTTAATAAACTATAAATAAACTACTTAAATAATAATTAAATAATAATTAAGTAATAATGAACTTTAAAATAACTAATTAATAACTATTATTTAATTAATAATTAATGAGTGATTAACATAATATTAAGGCGTATTTAACTTAGGATTAACTAACGCTTAACGAATGATTAAGTAATGATTAACCAATGATTAATGATCGATTGAATAATGGTTAATTAATGACTAAAAATGATTAACTAATAATTAAATAATGTTGAACTATCAATTAACCCATAACTAACTATAAATTAAGTACTTGATAATTATTAATTAGGTGATTATTAACGAGTGGTTAACACATGATTAATTAATGATGAAGTAATGAATAACCAATAACTAATTAATGTTCCCAAGGACTAGCCTTGTGTAAAAGGGCCTTGTGGGGGTGTTGGGGAGGTCTCGGGTTCGAATCTCCCTGACTTCCTACATTTGTGTGTTTTCAAGTTTCTTTATAGCTTTGTAGTTACCCTTCCCCGATCATTTGTAATAATTAATTAATGATTAAATATTAATTAACTATAAAAAAACTACTTAAATAATGATTAAAAAATGAACTAATAATAAACTTCAAAGTAACTACTTAATAATTATTAATTAAGGAATTATTAAATAGTGATTAATGAAGGATTAAGGCATAATTAACTTAGGATTAACTATTCCTCAATTAATGATTAAGAAATGATTAATTAATGATTAAAAAAATTATTAATGAAAGATTAAATAATGATTAACTAATGAGTAATGAATTATTAATCAATGATTAAGGAATGATTATTCAATGACTAAGGAATGATAAACTTAGCAATAATTAATGATGAAGTAATTATTAAACAATAACAAGTTAATGATTAACTATTAATTAAATTTAAGCTAACTAATTAATAACTATTAATTAATGAATGATTAATGAATTATTAATAGTTCATTAAAGAATGATTAAGGAATGATTAAATTATGATTAAGTAATTCTTAGCTTAGGATTAAGTAATGATTAATTATTATTTAACTTTAAACTAACTACTTAATAACTATTAATTAATTAATTATTAACTAGAAACTAATTAATTATTAACCAAGGATTAAATTAGGATTAAATAATGATTATATTTTGATTAACTTCATATTAATATAGAATTAACGTAGGATCAAATAGGGATAACTGCATGGCACTGAGGCTTAACTGCACACCTGATTTTTCACTCCCATGATTTAGATGATTCATACCTTTCTACACACTTGGTTTGACACTCTAGGGAGATATTATTTAGATGATTCCCATTTTATTTATAAACTACTGAACATACCTTTAGTATGATTAAAAATTGTACTAAAAAACATTATCATCATCTTTGAGGATATAAGAAGACATTCTAAAATTTTAGTAAAGTAAATATCATGTGGTTATATAAGAAATTAAATCTCCATTTGGATACTACAAGTGGATGTGGCTCTAGAACATATGTTCTTAGAGGTAATAACCCTGAAGACACCGTATTGATCTAGACTCTATTGGGAATTGGTTCACAAAAACAGACCTTGCTACACACCTAGTTTGACACTCCCAGGAGATATGATTTAGATGATTCAAATTATATTTATAAACTATTGCACATACCTTTATGAATAATAAAAATTGTACTACGAAGCATTAATGTCATCTTTTAGGATATAAGAATACATTCTAAAATTTTGGGAAAGTAAATATTGTTTGGTAAACACTATATGATTATTCCTCATTTTCAATATTATTTACACTATCATAATCTTAATAAAAAATTATTTTTCACATATATAACCATGTTTTCCTTTGTATATTGCTATGGGAAGGTTATTCAAACTGATTAAGGAGCTTCTTATAGTACACAAACAGTACAAATGTTTTGGACATTTGATTGTGTAACCATAAGAGAACTTCAGGAAATAATTAATGGTAATTTAAATGTAGGACCTAATAAAGAGATCCAGTCTACTAACTATAGACATTATCAATTCTAGGATACACTATGAAATTTAGCCTTTTCATTGGATGCTGATGAGGTCTGGGTCTAAGAAACAACTCTATTTTATCAATGGTCAGATGGTTCCATGATGGATTTATATGTCTAGGTTTCTAGTGTACAATAGAAACATATAATTGTACGATGAAATATGCATACAAGAGTCATTGAAGAAGGTACATCCCAAGAAAATGAGGTTATTCCTCGTGACATAGAAGAAGACAACCAAAAATAATGATCTAAATCTATAGAAAGATCATTTCGATGATGAGGAAGTGTCCAATGATGGAATAGATGAATTAAACAAAAATGATGAGGAGGAATCTGTAGATGTTGAGGAGGAAGTTAGAAAAATACATTAGTTGTATAGCGTCCTCGACACATAATATATCATCCACACCTCTTCGCATCTTGGTCAGAAGTAATGATTTGTTTTCATAAATTTGACTAGAATGTTATCACACCATCAAATGAGTTTATTGGTGTTGTAGAGGATATATTTGGTGAACTGAACAAAACATTATATGGTGAAAGATATTTTTCAACAAAATATGCCATGAAAAACATACTGAAAAAAATATCATATTGAGAGACATTGTAGATATTTAGATTAGGATTCAATCCATAAGAAAATACATCATACAATGTGACAAATATGAGGATGATTAAATATTTCAATTAAGGAATATTCCTGGCATTGCATTTGGAGGTTGGAGAATTTCTACGATTGAGACAACTCATATTTTCATTCAGACAAACATGAAACAATATCACACATCATTGGATGATGAATTTGTGTCATCTATTATTTTTGAGATGATCATAACCTTCCAAGATGTTCCTAACTTCCTTGTTCATGAGAGGATACAAAAGAATTTTGGTTATAATATTTCATATGAAAAGGCATGGATTGATATATAGAAGGAAATTGTCAAGGTCTATGGTGATTTAGACGACTCGTATCGAATATTTCCACAATTTCTATCCATATTGATAAAAAATGAACAAGTTATCTTACATCTCGATACTAATGAACATGTGTCTCAAGATAACAAACTTTATCTATCACATGTAAAATTTTATCGATTGTTCTGAGAATCCCTTCCATGTATTTCCGTATTTCATTTCTATAAATAGTTTATACAAATTAATGAGATGTTTCTATACAAAAAATAAACAGACTTATTTTTGATTATGGAAACCCATGATGGTAACCATTAACCTCTTATACTTTCATTTTCCATTATGGATAATTAAAATTACAAATTGTGGAGTTAGTTTTTAATATGTATCAACAACCATTTCACCTGTATTCAGGGTGTCTGTTTGATCTAATCATCATTAGATAATCAATAAGTCAATCAATACAGATCCTATTACATTGATTCCCCAAAATGCACATCATCAGTACTACATCAAACATGTCTCTTGCAATATGAGAAAAAATTCCATGATGAACCTATGAATAAGGATACTAGAAGGATTGGTACACAATCTCTTTCTTATTTTTTACTATTTCAAATTAATGATAAAATTTATTTATGTGAAATATAAAAAAACTGTAGCAAATGAGTTAAATCAATGAAGGTTTAAATAATAATTAGAATAAATCTAAAGGGATAATCAGGAAGTGTATGATTATATGATTCTGATTCCAAAAGAAAAATAGATATTATCATATGATGGGGAGGAGATGTATGAAAACATTACCACAAACATTGTGAAGTGAATCAATGACATTTTGAAGGGGCTTCACAAGTTACCTATATCTGGCCAGGTTCAAGAGCCATTTTATCATTGTGTCAAGTACTTTATTGAAAGAGGAAAATAGACCGCATAAGCCATTTAACAAGGGGTTAAGTTACGAATGAAACTTTCAATGAGAGATTGAAAAGAACATTAAAGTATATTTTTATTATTGAGTGCACCTTTTCAACCAAGAAGAATATCGTTTTGAATGGAAAGAGTGTTAGGATCCCATCACAAGTAGCAATGGTTGAGTCTTAGTGGTATTATTAGAAGCGAGTCATTTTTAATGTGAAAAATTCTAGGCATTGCAGTTTCCACGCACACACGCCATTGCAACATGTGCCTCTATGAATATATCATGGTAAGAATATGTTGATCTAGTGCACTGGATGGACACCATTTCTAACTTTTATACTTCAATATAGATTCCTATTGGGGAGTTTCAACATTTACCAATACCCGAAGACAATATAATATTGATACTTGACATAAACAAGTTGCGACTACAAGAGAGACCAAAGTCCAGCAAGATATAGAATGAGATGGGCTGGCCTCAAGAACAAGGGAAATGTTTGAGATATGTCTTATTTCATCAGGAAGTTCATAATTGGAAACAATACACTAAAATTACTATATTGATTTCACACTCTTAGACAAAATGATGTATTACCTCTAATGTGAACTTTTCATATTATCAATTACATGGTGTTAATATAAAATACTTAATTTTTAAGAATTTCATGAACTTTATGAATAATTTTACTTTAAAATAATAATATTTGATAGATTATAAAACTATTTAAATAAATCACAAATAATTTAAACTTTTTTAAATTTTACATAATATTAATAAATAAAACTTCTTTCCACATAATACCCTTCACTTTATAAAGATTTTTCACATTATAAAACTATTTCAAAAATCAGCCTTTGGTTTTAATAATAAGACTTTCATATTCACATTATAAGCTACAAATCACTTTTTTTTCATTTTATATAAGCCGGATTGTGGGTTATCGGGACCCATACAACATGAACCCAAAAACACATACCACATTTCAAAATGGAAATTCAAAATTCAAACCATCGCCACACTGCCTCGAGACGTGGGCCTGCGCCGCCTCGAGCGCCAAACCGTCATCATACAGACACACCATGCATCAGCCTATCCACATCACCGGATCACCGGTGAGATTTTCCGGCGTCCATCGTCGCAACGTCTCACCACCAAACTCGAGCCGCGAGTCTGCACCACCTCATGCCGCGATCTTGTACCAGGCCTAACACGCCATGAGCTTCAGACTTATCCACTACCCCAGATCGCCAGAGAGATTCACCAGTGTCTGTCATCACCTGAAATCACCATCACCGGTGTCCAGTAATGGAGCACCATCAACCACTGAATCTCCACCGAAACACCGCCGGCGGGATCCCATCGGAAACCATCATAAAAAACCTTCAAAAACAATGCCGGTGAGAACCCGTCGTCTCCACCGCAAAATCAAGGAACCACAAAAACATCATGTGCTCCACAGAAAAACACAAATCCAAAACTAGGAAAACTCACAGAAACCACCCCAACCACCGTAGAAGACCCTCAGAAACCCTCAAATGCACTCCGCCGCTGCAGATCAGATAAAGACCTCCACATGATGAGAAACCACCATAACACAACAACACATCACCAAGAGAAAACCCTTGGACACTCCATAGAGTGTGCTGATGAATCTGGTCTTACGCCCTTGGATCAGTCCATCAGAGATGTAGAAGTCCATGCGCAATGCAACCACAAGAAGAAAATGCCCTGAGACCGCCGCAACGAACACCCGAGACATCTGAAGAAAATCCACCAGAAGGATGAGGTGGCAGCGAGAAAAGCCCTAGCTCTTCCAGCTTTAAGCGTAAACCGATAAGAGATATCCTTAAACACTGAAAAACAACACAAAGAAAACAAGAAACAAACCCCCCTCCCCAGGCCACTCCAGATCTGTCGTCAACCACAATGAAAAGAAGTCACCTCCGTAAAAACCAGTCCCTGCCTATCGAGTCTCACAAACGACGACATCGACAAGCCGAGCCGACCTAGCCTGAGAGATGATTCAAAGTGAGGAGAAACAGGACAAGATGGCCAGGGAGGGAAGAAACGCAAGATCAGAGGAGAAACCCTAGAAGCTGTGGGAGAGAAAGGAGAGGCTGCTCTGAGGCCTGGTCAAAAATATATTCACATTATAAGGAATGTGACGAGTGCATGTGAGATGACATGAAATCTTAATAAAATTATCCATGGATACACTATAAATAAAGAATGAAAGAAAATAACTATGAAATATACCTTCATGTGATAAAATCATACATAAATGAAAAAGTAAACCATTTGGGCTCTAACCTATAGTTATATGTGCTAGACATGAAAGAAATCCTCAATACATAAGGTGGATCCAGCAGATATAAACTATGTGTGAACAAATATCAATACTAGAAATGGGTTTTATACCCACACATCTATCCCCATGGTTTAAATAACCGAGGGGATAGATTGTTTTTAGTTGTCTATACCCACAATTTTATTAAAATTGTGGGTATTCAAACTTTCATCGGACCCTAATTATCGAGCTCCTCCTCAAACTTCCATCATGCTCCCCCGATTCAACCTTACCCCCCCAACCCTCGACTCCCGACCCTATCCTCCCCTCCCCGACCACCACCTCCCAGCCCTCTCCACCTCTCTCTGACTCCCCTCCCCAGCCTCCGACTCTCGACTCCGACTCCTGGCTCTGCCTCCCAGCTCCGCCTACTAGCTCCAAACCTGGACCTCTCGGCCTTCGCCTCCACCTCGAAATCCCATCCTTCGCCTCTTAAACAAGGTAATATTGTACATATTACTGTGAATCAGGATGTAATTTTGAAATGATTCAAGATCTATTGGTATTTGGTAAACTCCCGTCCAGTTCATCCTTTTGGAAATAAGTTCTGGAATACACAGAAATTAGTCAATCAATTATCAAAATTTTAGGGTTTTAGAAACTTAAAATTTATCCTTATGGGGCATGGATAATTTCACATACTATTTTCTTCTCATGAGCTAAAGAAAAATGCATTAGTAATTGGATATATTGTGTTAATTTTGAGAAAAGTATTCTTGTAAGAGTGGGATCACAAATTTAATCCTGTTGAGGTGATGAACTCGAGGGCTTAAGTTTGTTTGAAAATATTTGGTATTTATTGGATTTTATGTCTTAAAAAAAATCCCTATAAAATTTATGATATTATAGGTGTTTTCATTAAAATGGACCAAGAAACAGTGGAATCCAAGTATGGCTTCTATGTTTGTATCTTGGTTGAAGTGAACCTAATCCCCCTTTACATTGAGAAGGTAGAATTTTGTATGCTGGATAATGATTTCAGTTTGAAAATTGAATATGAGGACACCCCACTTTTTTTTTTCAGGGTGTAAAGCCATTGGGATTGTTAAGGATGAACTTCATAATGACTTATCATTATATTTTTATTCTAATAAGAGGAAAGATATAAAATGCGATTTTAGGAATAAGAATGGTGTTGAGTATCTAATAGTTGCTAACTTGAATTAGATAATTTACATAGGTTGTGAGTTAAGTTCAGATGGTACCTCATCTAAGGATGCTCAGGACTACCCAGGTTAGGGGAAGGATATTTCCTTGAGGGAAAAATATTTTTATATAGGGGTGGTTCAAGATACGGCCGATGGTGATGATATGGTTAGGTTATGGGTAGTTGGAAACTCTTCCATTTCAAGATGGACATATTTGTGGTGAGAAATATGGTAAGTGAAACTAGTATTATAAGGATACCGTTGTCCTAGATTGATAGGGAATGGATCAAAAAACATGGTATGAAGTAATGGAGGGGGATTATAATAATGTATAGTCTTGATATAGTAATATGGTTTGGTTACTAAATTGTCATTTTCTCCAGTATTTTTAGGTTCTACTTAATAAAATAATGATGTATGATTTGTTATCCTTAAAGTTATCCTACTTTGTACTTACTATATTTGGTCTTTAATGATATTTTGGATCTTCACTTATATTCTATTCCTTTTATAAGATGAATGATATTGTTCCTCATCACTTGGAATTGATGAATCTTCTTCTCCAACATGTATACTCTCAACACCTTCATCTCATCACTTGATTGTTATGATCAAGTCTCACTTCTTAATGTTATTCTTGTAATTTGTCAAGGTAAAACCCCATTTATGAAACTTCACTCCCAAGATCAGATTACTCTGTTTCAAAAATGTTATTTTCTACTAGTTGAGGCCATCATTTACCCCTATATATAAATTATCTCTCTTCATTACCCATAATATGCACTAATTCTAATTATCGCATTCTAACAACTACAGCTCTAATGTCTATAATGGCCAATGATCATATTATGGACATGTACAGTTCTGAATTTCTAATAATATTTTGTTTATTTTTTATGAAATATCACACATATAGTTTATTCAATGGTAAATTACCATATAAAAAGTAGGGGTCGTTACAACCATGATGTAGACATGGAATTTGATGGATTTTCTTTATTAATTTTTCTTAAACTTATCTCGAATTTACTTATTAACCATCAATGAGAATGATTCCAGTAAATAAAACATAAAATTTTCATTCAATATCCCTGGATGGATTTTATTCATTAAAAATTTTATAGTAATCAAACACTAAAAATGTTTTTTGAACACTGAACTATTGTAATGAATAATGGTTTTCCTAATTATCTAACCCTTAGAGTAAAGATCAACACTATACTAGCAATGTCTTAATTAAGATCTAATCACTACCCCCTTAATCAATTATCTTAATGAGGTATCTTAGACTCTAAGACATGTTATGTTTTCTGATCATCAATGGATCTTCAATTTCCTCCTTTTTATTTGTCAAAAACATGGGGAACAACACACAAACTCTTCTCTAAGTTTCAACTGCCAACTCCCTATGTCTCCCCTATAAGGAAAACACTCTATATATTCTCCATTTATCATCTCCTATAAAAATAAAAAGAGATTCTATCTCCTTTTTAAAAAATAGAACATTTATATTCTCCAATCCTATGGTACTATAATTCATTCTCTTCATTCATGCTTAGATAACATGAATTTTCAACATCACCCACTTGGAATAAATTGCCTCTAGCACTATTATCTTCTTTTAACCACTCTTCCATCCTCAATGTTTTCAACCAATAACCCATAATTCCTAAAAAAATATATTTCCTTTATCATGAAGTTGAGAAACACTTAATAGATTGTTTTTTAATCCATCAACATAAAGAGTGTTTTTTTATTTGAGCTTCTCTTTCCCAATAACAATTAAAATAACTCCTTTAACCTTTAGTGACCATCAATTATGAAGGTAACTAATAATCCATTTAAATTTTCAATAGATTTCAATGTTTTTAAATCTTTTATCATGTGAGCAGAACATCCACTATCCAAGATCCATGGACTTTCCACTTTGGATACTTTGGGTGAAACTTCAACAACTAAATCTTTCTCCCTCACTTTTCTATTCTTCTTTTGAGTATTTTGAGTATTAAAACTCAAATTTTTTCAGGATGGTATAATGATGAGGCATTCATTTTCATCATGAATAGGATCACTACTACAAATACTCCCTTTATCAGTGCTAAAAGGGCCTTTAACAGCGCTAGGAAAAGCGCTGTTAAAGCCGGCGAAGATAGGGGGGGGTCCCCTTTATCAGTGCTCAAAAAAAGTGCTGATAAAGACCCCTTTTATCAGCGCTAAAAAAAGCGATGATAAAAGGGGTCTTTTATCAGCGCTAAAAAAAGCGCTGATAAAAGTAGCCCTTTATCAGCACTTTTTTTAGCGCTGATAAAGGGGTCCTATATCAACGCTTCCTTTATCAGTGCTTTCATTTTAGCGCTGATAAAGGACCCATTTATCAACACTTTTAAAAAAGCACTGATAAAAGTTAAAAAAATTAAAAAAAATAAAAAAAATTAAAAAAATATATAAAAAAAATAAAAAAATCATGCTAATCGTTGGGGGGGGGGCTTTTATAGCGCTTGATCCCCCCTTTTAACATCAATTTTTAGCTCCTCCAGCACCCGCATGCACCCCCTCCACCCTTTATCAGCGCTAGCCCCCAACATCCACCCCCATGCGCGCGCCTCTGCCTCCAGTAGGTTTTAAACTCGAGACCTCCCCCCTGCGCGCCTAAGCCCTTACCACTACTCTATTTTGATTTGTTTGCTATTTCATGATATATATATATATAGTTATATTTATTCGTATAGTAATATATATTTATATTAATATATATATATATAGTTATATTAATATATATATATATATATATAGTTATATTAATATATATATATATAGTTATATTAATATATATATAGTTATATTAATATATATATAATTATTTTAATATATATATAGTGATATTAATATATATATATAGTTATATTAATATATATCTCTATTTATATATATATATATATAGTTATATTTATTCATATAGTAATATATATTTATATTAATATATATATATAGTTATATGAATATATATCTCTATTTATATATATATATATATATTTAGTTATATTTATTCGTATAGTAATATATATTTATATTAATATACATATATATATAATTATATGAATATATATATTTATAGTGATATTAATATATATATTTATAGTGATATTAATATATATATATAGTAATATTAATATATATGTAGTTATATTAATATATATATATAGCTAGATTAGTATATATATATATATATAGTTATATTAATATATAGTAGTTATATAAATATTCATATATTGGTATTTTAAATAAAATGGATATTAGTTATTATTTAGATAGAGCTAATATATTTTATATGTAAATATTTTTAATTATTTATTTTAAAAATTTAATTTTTAGGTGTGAATATATAAAAAATATGTACATATAGTTATATATTTGATTATAAATAGAAGTGCATTATAAAAAATGATAAAATTTCAAAGACATAGTATCAATATGAATGTAATACCTTGGAATAAATTCACTCCCCACCAAAAAAGCCAATAATACCCTCTCAAACGAAGCTGAAAACCCACAAAATGTTAAAAAATATGGGTACCCCGACTAAAAACTCAGTTTTTGAGGCCTTCTGGGCCTATTTTGTCCTTAAAGAACGCTTGACTAGGGTCCTCCCCGATCACAGCGATGTAGATCTCGTCGCAGGCTTCGATTTGATATGTGGTAGAGCTCAAATGGACACCCGGATCAAAAGTTATGGCCGTTTGAAGTTTGAGTTGCGTTTTCAACTTATTTTGGATCTTTTTTTAATTTTTTTAATTTTTTTAGTCTTCAAATTGTTATTAAATGACTACTACTCCATAATAATTATCAAATTATTAATTAAAAATATTTTTTTTAATTTTTTAAGAAGCAATTTTCACTAAATATCTTATATATTTAGTATATTAAGTGTTAATGTACATTTATACTTATCTAAAATATATTTAAAAATTATATATTATATCTATATCAATATAACTATATTTATATATTAATATATTAATATATATTTTTTTAAATTTTGTTAATTCGACCCTTTATCAGCGCTACAAAATAAGCGCTGATAAAGGGGTTCCTTTTATCAACGCTAAAAAAGCGCTGATAAAGGGGGGGGGGCTGGGAAAAACTGTTTTTGTGGTAGTGGATGGTCACACCTTCCATAGACTTATTCAAGAATATCAAACATGTTCTGTGATTTCTATATTAAATTTATAATACGTTTCTAACTTTTATTCCTTTAAAGGGGTTGAAACCCCCAAACATTGATTCTCAATACTCCAAAGTATATCATGATGTCTATTTTTAAAAAAATATCTTTTCCATATGAAAAAATATTCCAAAGTTCCAATAGAATTCATAAAAAGTATATCTTTTAAGCATCATGTTGTACAAAATTTGAAGGATACATTGAACCATTTTTTCAATATTAATTCCAAAACATTAAAGTTATAACTACTCTGTTTTCATTGAATGTTTTATTCCCCATCAAATAACCCCTACCAAATAATATATAAAATTATAAATTCATATTATTAAAATAAAATTTTCTTCGCATGTGTATAATGCCTCTATATCTATAAAGGATTATTTTACATTGAAATTTTCATTTTTATTCCCCATCAATGACCACTTGGGAGTGTCTTTTTTAACTTTTTTCTTTACTTTACATCTCAAGGTAGACATTTTTTCCTTTTTCCTACTTATTCAATCTTGGACTCCTCTTATCATTAAATATGTTTTTCTAGATACTAATATGGTTTGATTAATTTAATAATAAAATTGATTATAATGAATTTTTTAAATATGATTTACATTGTTGATTGAATGATAATTTTTTTTCTTTTTATAGAATGGATAGAAGCTGGATGTATCTTACCGATCTGATTTCAACCAAGTTTCAAAATAATTTGGAGAATTTTTTAGATTTTTCATTTAGAAATGCGTCAGATGGAGGTTGTATATAGTGTCCCTGCTATAATTATGTTGGAAGACCATGTTTAAGATGAGAAGAAGTTAGTTACCATTTAACGAAATTTGGATTTCAAGCAAACTATAATGTTTTGTTTCACCATGGAGAGACGAGTCAATCTTCGACTATTCATAAACAAAATGAACAAAGTGACATGAAAAAATTGATATTTGATCATTTTCCATATGTGCATCATTCCGAGAGAGATAGCATGCCGGTGCAAGAAGACAATGATATCAGTACAAATGAGAAAAATGCTGAAGATGATGATGTTGACAGAGTGAAAAATTTATTGGATGATGCCAGAACTCCAGTATATCTAGAATGCACTAAAATGACCAAGTTGGAATTTTTAATGTAGTTATATCATGGGAAAACCATGTTTGGGATTTCTAATACCGCCATTGATTATATTATTACATTTTTGAAGGACTTGATTCCTAAGGGTGCAGATATTCCCTCAAATCATTACATGGAATGGAAGTTAATTAAGAAGCTTGGATTTTCTACTAATAAATTCCATGCTTGTCCGAAATATTGCAGTTTATTTTTGGAAGAAACAGCTGACCGTAATGACTATAAAGATTGTGGTACATCTTGATGGAAGACAAATTCATATGGAACACCATCTCATGTGCCAGATAAAGTCATGTGGCACTTTCCATTGATTCTCGGACTTCAAAATCTATTCATGTCTCCAGAAATCTCAGTAAATATGTGATGGAAAAATGTTGAGAGAATTAAAGGTAATGAGGAGCTAGTCCATCCTGCAGATGGATTAGCATGGCAGACATTTGATGCACAACATCCTGATTTTGTAGCTGAGGTGCATAATGTCAGATTGGGCCTATCATGTGATGGTTTTAATCCGTTTGGTCAGAAGCTTACTACTCATAACACATGGCCAATTTTTATTCATGTTTATAATATTCTTCCATGGATGTGTATGAAAAAACCTTTCACTTTCTTGAGTATACTGATATTTGGACCTTTAGATCCTAGTAATGATATAGATGTCTACTTGCAGCCTTTAATAAAAGAGTTGAAATAACTTTGGGATTTAGGTGTGCAGACATTTGATGCTTCTTCAAAGAATACGTTTCAGATGCATGTTGCCCTTATACGGACCATAAATGATTTCCCTACCTTTGCAATTATGTCTGGGTGGAGCACAAAGGGAAAACTATCATGTCCTATTTGTATGAAGAATACACGATCAAGAAGGCTAAAATATCGTCGTAGTTTCAGTTTCATGGGGCATCGCCGATTCTTTCCAATGGATCATCAGTATAGGAAGAATCATCGGAGGTTTGATAATAATGTTGACACTGAAGAACCACCTAAACATATGTCAGGAAGTGATGTGCTTGATGAATTGAAATATTTCATCTTTTCATTAGGGAAAGGTCAGTTGAAATCTCGAAAGAGGAAGAATGTTGATACTGAAGTCACTTACAATTGGAAAAAGAGAAGTATTTTTTTTGTTGCCATATTGGTCTACTAATTTGTTACATCATTTTTTAGACTTAATTCATATTGAGAAAAATATATGTTAAATTTTTCTAGCAATTATTTTGAATATTAAGGTGAAGACCAAAGATGACTTCTGATCTCGTCGGGATTTATTAGATAGGGGTATTCGACCAAAACTACATCCTGTTTGTATCGGTGAAAACAAATGGGAAGTTCCCTGTTCTTCTTATGTGATGACACCAGTAGAGAAAGATCAATTTTTGGTAATATTGGAGAATATCAAGGTTCCATATGGCTATTACAGCAACATATCTAAACGAGTCAACAGAAGACATTTGAAATTAAAATCCCTAAAAACTCATGATTATCACATCCTTTTTCATGAATTGATTCTAATAGCAATTCAACATTTTCTATCCAATAATGTAAGGGTGGAAGTGATTCGGCTGTGTCATTTTTTAGAGACCTTTGTGCTAAAAGGTTATCCAAATCATTGTTGATAAAAATTCATCAAGAGGCACCGTTAATTCTGTGTGAGTTGGAAAAAAAATTTCCTCCATCATTTTTCACTTGCATGCTGTATTTAACAGTTCATCTTCAAACTGAGAAACTTCTTGGGGGTCCAGTCACTTTTCAGTGGATGTATCCCACTGAAATAAATATGTGCACAATTAAATCATATGTCCGAAATAAGAATTATCCTGAAGGTTCCATTATGAAGAGTTATATGGCCCAAGAATGTACTGATTTTTGTTCAATGTATTTTTTTGATGTGAGCACAAGACATAATCGAACAATGAGAAATGAAGATGAGCAGTATGAGGAAACTTAGCTCTCGTTTCCATATCTTACCCAAACATGTGGAATTTTCGGGTCATATACATTGGTTACATTGATCTTTGAAGAGCGGAATATGGCACATCATACAGTCTTGTTTAATTGTGGTTTGTTCGATGCCTATATCAAGTAAGCAATTTGAATATATATATATTATATCATACGATATCATATCACATATACCTTATACTTTTATTTTCATTTTATGAATAGAACATAAACAAATTATAAGTAGAGTTCATCGGTCTTTTCCATTGAGAAGGAGAGAGGCTATGCATAACCAAGAGTTCCCAGCTTGGTTGAAATCAAAGGTATGACCATTACATTAAATACCTTAAAATATAGATATATATTTAATTATATTACTCATATGTATTCCAGGTATTGAGTTTACCTACTGACTTCATTTCTCAAGAATTAAGAGCGTTGGATTTTGGTCCCAATTCTTTGGTCCGTGACTGAAAATATTTAATAATCAATGGATATAAATTTGTTACAACTGATAAAGCGGTGAAAATGAGAACACAGAATGATGGAATTATGTTAAATGCTATAACGGATTGTTATGCCAGTGCATCAGATAGTCGACCTCGATATGAAGATGTGTATTATTATAGACTGGTTGAGAAAATATTATTATTGGATTACTACTATCAAGGTCGAGTCACTATGATGAAATGTAAATGTTTTGATTCAATGACGCTACATGGTACATTTATTGATGATTTCAGATTTAGAGTTATTGACACGAGTCGATTCCTGCATACTGACGAACCATACATTTTGGCATCAATGAAAAAACAAGTGTTTTATGTGAAAGATCATCTGAAACCTGATTACGGTGTCATAAATGAAGTAATCCAAAGACATATTTTTCATGATGTTGGGGATGAAATTGTCACCATTGACACCCCCATCGGTGTTAGCCAAAATATTGTATTTGATGACACAAATTGTCCCATTGTGAGAGATGATGTTGAACCTGAGGTAGTGGAGGGTAATATATAAAAGAAAACATATATATTCAGATTTAATTTAGTTTACCTTTACATGATTTTTTCAGGTTGGTACTAATATAACTACTTTAATTTAGTTTTAGTTTGGAATGATATGTCTATTTTAGTGTTGTTTGGTTTCGTTTCATTTAATTATATTTATTTCAATTCAGAAATATGGGGTTAAAATGTGGTTTTAAAAATTGTATAACTTGGTTGTAATTTATCCTTACTGAAAGATGTTATGACATTTTTTAAGTTGTATGTATGATTTGTAAAAATTGTTGCTAAAAAATATTTATTTCATTCTTATATAGATTATGAATAAAACTACATAAGCTCGCAAGAAGAGATTATTTGATGTTGATCCTGTTATACGCGAGCGTGAGTTTTCTTCAGTGAGTATATTAATTCTAATATTTATCTTCTGCATTACATATAATATCAAGTTCATATTTTTGAACAATTTTTTTTAGGGACATATAACTCCAGAGTTTCCTCTTCCCAGTATGGGACCGAGCAGGGATCCTCCTAGACCTATGTGGATCTCCTGTCTTACCACTCCCCACACTGACCCATTAGTGGACATCCCATCTACCACACATGTCCACCCTCTGCTTGAGACCCTTGGTATGTTCCCATACATGCTGCCATCATCATCCCATTTACCCTCTTTTTCCCATTCTATGTCCACACCGACTCGACCGATGTTCTCACCTGCACAATTTTCATATCCATTCATGTATCCCCAGACCTACGATGTATATTATGACATGTCTACACCACCTTTTTTTCCTACCATACATCCTACACATATTGAGTATATTCCTTCAGTTTCCACTCCTATTCATGAAGATCATCCGGAGCATGTTGTGGAACAGATACTTCCTTTGGATGATGCTGATCCAACACAATCCACGGATGCCTCACAGCCTATTCAGGAGCCTACATCAGGTTTTTTTATTATAAATGTTTCAAATTATAGCATTTCACTTTTGTCTTATTATATTGTCACTTAACTCTTCTCTTTTCACCTCTTATCTTATTTAGTGGGATCTTCTTGTAGGAAACATGGGCACACTCGAATGCGGGATGCCTGGAATCGTGAAACTCAGATTATGGTGGATTACAATTCTCAAAATAAAATGGTAGGTAAAATTCTAAGGAGTGTAGAAGTTTCATGGCTACTTTATCCAAATATCATGATATCGTTCCGGTGGAACTGGTCTCATGGAGACATATTAGTGCTGACATCCAGGATAGGTCATGGGCGCAGATATGGGTAAGGAAATTTTATAAATTTATATTTATATTATTAATGTATTTATATGACTTAACATGTTCATTACCGAGTCTATTTAACTTTCCTAATGGTGAATCTGCCAAAGATGCTTGGTTGAGTGATCTTGGAGAGTATTGGAGGTCATACAAGTATGGGTTACATATTGGTTGGAGGAGCAGAGTGGGTACTGAGTTAGAGGGTGTACCCACAAACCCTGACTATCCAAAAAGTCAATATCAAAAAATGATCGCACATTGGAAGACTAAAAAGTATAAGGTACTACCCATCTTTAATAGTTTTTATATAAAATTTAATTTTTATTACTTGTATTGTTTTTTTGTTTCTTAGGAAGTGTCAGCGAAAAAAAAACAAATATGAAATGACATATCTACACACATTGGGGTGCACTATAATGCCTGACTAAGATAAGCAGCTGGTACATTCATCTGAATTAAAATAATGCCCTTATTTATAACATGTCATCATAACTTATTCATGACTTCCCTTGGTTAGTCCCTGTATCCTGGAAATCACATCTTATACTAGGAGAAATCTTGTCTATTTTTCCTAAACAAGTAGTATATTTCCTTGAAACCCACTTCAGAAAACCATTTCTTAAAACCATTTCAGAAAACCACCGATCGGTTTTGACTGTCATTTACCTCAATGTTTGTAGGTCTTTGTTGAAACTCACTTCAATCCATTTTTTTGCATTTATCATATATGGTTGTAATCCAAATTTGTACAGTTCTCATATACAGTAAGTTGTATTGGGCATTGAAGGTCCTGTACCTCATGCCAAATTATTCTACTTCAGTAGAAAAAAAAAGATGGAACTGTAGTTAATTCATAAACACAAGATAAAATTGTAAGTTTATTTATATTTCAAACATTTATACAAAATTCATAATTTAATATGTTTATAATTTCAACAGTCTACCTTGGAGGCCATGGATGAGAAGGAATCTGAAAACTTAGGGCCAAATGATCATTTGAGTCAGGGGTTAGGTGTAGAGCATCCAGGAAGAGTCCGTTGTAGACCAGACAAAAACATTTTCCCCTATAGGTATTGGTTATAATCAGACTCCTCTAAGGCCTCTGAGTTGGAAAGTGCATGTGCTGAATTAGCTACGACAAATAAAATAGCATTAGAGGAGCATGAAAAAAGTAAGCTAATGAATGAAAATTTCATAAATCTATGTCAGTTTTGAGTTAGTCACTACCATTAGAGGTTTCTACCACTTTTCATTCATGTATGGAATCAATGCGCTCTTTAAATAATGCCTCGGGTGATTCCCATGAGGGTCCTAGTGGCGATGAAGGTGGTGGCGATAGAGCTGGTGAGGATGTTGCTGATGCTGTTGTTGGTGATGAGATTGCTGATGATGATGCTGATGGTGCGGTTGGTGATGATGTTTCTAATGATGTTTCTACCGATGTTTCTACTACTGCTGATGATGCTGGACATGGGGATGATGATAGCGATGGGGGGATATTAATACCCTCCATTTTTGACTTATCAGAGAGACTTGTGTTGGAGTTTAATGTTTTTTGTATTGTTGGAATGCTTTTATGTGAATTTCTTTATGCAATGAATTGCATTTTGGATTATGTTTTCATCAGGGGTGTTATTTGTCAATTATTTAGGTAATTTTCACATGACATATTTTTTTTTATGGTTTGGTGTGTTTATTATTATCTCGCCATCTAATCTTGGCCTTAGTAGTGGAGAGAAGGCCATGGCTGGGGGGGGCTGTAGTGGAGGGCTGGGGGGGGGGTTGGAAGGGGAAGGTTGGGAGGGGGGTGTAGTGGAGGGCTAGGGGGGCTGCAGTGGAGGGCTGGGGGGGTGGGAGGGTTGGGAGGGCTGGGGGTTATAGTGGAGGGCTGGGAGGGGGGGCTGGGAGGAGAAGGTTGGGAGGGCTGGGGTGGGGGTGTAGTGGAGGGCTGGGGGGCTGTAGTGGAGGGCTGGGCAGGGGGGCTTCAGTGGAGGGCTTGAAGGGGGGGGGGGGGGGGGGCTGGGAGGGGAAGTTTGGAGGGGGGGCTGCAGTGGAGGGATGGGGGTGCAGTGGAGGGTTGGGGGGGCAGAAGTGGAGGGATAGGGGGGCTTCAGTGGAGGGGTTTGGAGGGAAAGGTTGGTAGGGGGTGCAGTGGAGGGTTGGGAGGGAAGGGGGCTGCATTGACTTAATCTCTCTTTCATATACTCAGCATGCAGAGGATGTTCATCAGGCGAGTATGACCGTGTCCTCCACTTTGAAGAAAAATAGCTCATCCATTGAAGGCGTTGAAAAGGTTTAGTTTCTTATGATATTTTTATTTAAACATAAATGCACTAATTTTTAGTTCCTGGAGTGATTCATATTTTTTGTGTTTGGTTTCTTTCTAAATAGGGGCCTTACAAAGCTTTGCAGTTTATTTTGAGGAAATACCTCAAACCTTGGCACAAAATTGTGGTGTTAATGTGATCAGGACTATGATTTCTCTGCAAGGAAAGGCAAGTAACCTGTTCCCATTTCCCCTTTCCCCTTTTGGTCATCAATTTATGATTATATTGTTACGCAGTTCAGTCATGACACCAAAAACTAAAACACTTTTCCTATGTATTTTATTTTCCTAAAAAACCTATATGCCTTGGGATTTCAATGGATCTCATCTTTGATTGGTATACAGTAAATATGGAGGAGGAGGGGCTGGGTAGGGGGGAGGGGGAGGAGGGGCTGGGTAGGGGGAGCAGGGCATGAGGGAGGGAAATGGGGAGGGGCTGGGCAGGGGGGAGCTTGGCATGAGGGAGGAGTTGATATTTCAAAAATAATTCACTATCCTGACATTGAGGAACCACCCAACCCTATGGCAATACCATATCAACCAGATCAAACACCGTCAACACCTTTATTTCCACTAGGATCTTGATGAAAATCCTTTTCACTTATACCATGAGATATAAATTTTATTTTTATCCTAGAGGGTATGTGTAGGTTGTGAGTATAAAATTATTAGGTTTCCACAAACTATATCCATAGATATAATAAAAACAAATACAAGTGTATGATATGAAAAAAAAAACAATCAAAATTCCCTACTGCTTGCTCTAGTTTTTCTTAAATATCCCTATGTGAGACTTTACCTACCTTGTACAATACTAATATGTGAAGATACATACATAATATATCATACCAGAAGTTCCCTCGACTTTCCATATAATTTTATTTCACTTTGAATCACATTCCAACTCATAAATTATCACCATTATGTTTAAATCGTGGTTCCCTAATGACACATCCACATATTATATCACAATAACCCTAGGTTTCAAAACTTTTTACCAACAACTAGATCAATATCCTAACAAAACCCAATACACAATGACTCATGATGTTCTTTACCATGACTGACTAATCATCCCCAAACTATAACATAGATATAGTGAGAATCCTACTCTAATCTAGTGGTCTCACACACTCCAATCATAGCCTAATACATTGTATCTTCCTTTGTATCAATTAACATTATCATCATCTACCCTATGTCGCTTATATCTGGAAGATACCACAAAAAAATAGGGGTCAAAACAAATTCATGGGACCTAATCTTTGTACACATGACCTCAATGACCTCAGTAACCACAATGAGCAACATCACTAATAGCCTATTTCCACACCTTTTTCATCACCTATGATAATGTTCAATATGATATGCATCATACAAATGATCCTCCATATCTAGAATCCTAGTGGTAAATGTCACCCATAGTAAGGTGGATTTTCACTCATCATGTTCCCAAATAAGTGAATCAATTAGCACATCCCATGAATCACCACATTAAGACATGTGATATCATTATCATCAATCCATTAAACCACACCATATAATATCCAGTGTATATAAGGCCAAAATATCCATTTTAAACATGATAATACCCCTATTTATCTCTTATGATCTATGGAAGCTGCAAGTTGTTTAGTTCTCAGTTAGACATACACAACCCTACCCTCACCCATTTAATACACAATATATGTAACACATATAACATATGAAAAGCTGGGCACTTCCAACTTATAGAAAACACCTTGAATTTTGAATTTAATTGATAAAAATATGATAATATGACAAGAAATACATGACACAATGAATAACTAGTAGAAAAACCGGAGATAGTGAGAGGAAATTGAAATAAATACCCTAGGGAATCTATCCATACCCTTATCTATTCCATGATTCAAACTGATTGAAGTTCCAATAATAACTATTGAAGAACCATCTTAGAGTCAAAGAGGGGAAACAAAAGACAAATTTAGGGAATGTCCACTACATCCTAAATGAAATGGTCATAAACTACTCATTTTACAAATAATTATTTATCTAATTATCATTTTATATAAATATAGAAAAAACTTGATGAATTTTTTTTATAAAACATTGGGGTTAACCATATGTATATTGAAAACCTTACCTTCCAACACTTTAACATTTTTCATACTTTATAAAGATAAAATCCATATGTATGAACACCTCATTTTATGAAACATTATGTATCAAATGGTACTTGAAATAGTTATTTAATTTTATATATGTTTCATATGCTATTTTTGGTTTTCAGCTTTCCTTTCTCAAATTTTTTAATGTGGTTTTTGTGTTTTAGGAAGACTCCAAAAACAAAAGAAAAAGCCTATTTAGTGGAATCCTGATTCAGGTTTTACTCCAACTTTTTAATTTTAATATCCGGATGTAGATTTGTGTATATTTTGGATACATTGAACTATCATAGCATTTGAAAAGGCTCAGGATGTTATTCAGAAATCATGGATCACGATGTACTTTCAGAAGGTATGCACCCTTATTATTTTTCTTGATTTTTTAATCTTTTAACATGAGAAAATCTTGAATATTGATAACATTTTCTGTTTATGGTGGATACTTTGTATATACATCAATTGTTGAATGACATTTCAATACATGTTTTTGTATTTTATTTCATGTGTTTTTTATCCAAAAGTTTCTCTAAATATTCCATTCTACTTGACTGAGAAGGGGGAATGGGCTGGTCAGGGGGGAGGGGGAGGGGGAGGGGGAGGAGTTGGGCAGTGGGGAGGGAGGGGGGGCTGGGCAGTGGGGAGGGAGGGGGAGGGGATGTGCAAGAGAGATGGGCAGGGGGAGGGCTGGGAAGTAGGGAGGGAGGGGGAGGGGCTGGGCAAGGGAGGAGGGAGGGGGAGGGGCTGGGCAGTGGGGAGGGAGGGGGAGGGGCTGGGTAGTGGGGAGAGAGGGGGAGGGGCTGGTCAGGGGGGAGGGGGAGGGGCTTGGGGAGGAGGTGGGTAGTGGGGAGGGAGGGGGAGGGGCTGGGAAGGGGGGAGGGGGAGGGCTGGGCAGTGAGGAGGGAGGGGGAGGGGATGGGGAGGGGGACTAGGCAGGGGGAGGGCTGGGCAGTGGTGAGGGAGGGGGAGGGGCTGGGCAGTGGGAGGGCTGGGTAGTGGGAGGGGTGGGTAGTGGGGAGGGAGGGGGAATATAACCAACCACTGAAGGAGTTTTAAATTGTGGTGTATAACAAATTTTTGAATTAAGGATTGGGTGTATAACCATTTTATGGATTTTTTAGTCACGATGTATAACCAATTAGTATTGATATTATTAGAGTATCCATGTTGTCTCGTATAACCAACATGGAAAGTAGGCTTTTCACTAAACTTTGTAAATCATCTTGTTATGGTATTGTGATTTCATTTTCATATGTATGAGGTGGGGATGATATTTTTATATAGAGAGGATCATGTATTTATCCATCCATAGAATGGATTGACACTTCTAGTTTAGCTGTTTAGATTTTGGGGATTAGGTTGGATTATTGATCATCCAGTTTGACATGCCATGTATATGTGCTATTGCAGGTGCAGAATGGAGGTACAGAATGGTGGGAGGTGCAGCTGCTGCCTGGGGAACCTGTCTATACCCACGGTTTGGTAAAACATGGGTAAATATGGGTTGCTATAAATTAGTATACCCATGGGTATACATCAATACCTACGGTTTGAAAACTGTAGGTATACATCAATACCCACAGTTTATTAAACCATGGGTAATAACAATTTTCCTTGGTCTATACCCACGGTTTTTAGAGAACCTTGGGTATAGACCTATTGCGATGTCACTGCAATGCACAGTTACTGAAACCATGGGTATAACCTATACCCACGGTTTCAAGGGCTATACCCATGGTTTAAAACCATGGGTATAAGTGTTATTTTTAGTAGTGTATGTTTGTAAAATTAAAACTTCTTTAAAAACATAACTCTATTCCACCAAGAACAGAAAAAAACCAATCACCTTCAAAAATGAAGACCAAGAAAGATTAAAATCATCAAAGGATGTTAAAATATATAAAAAAATACTTTTCTAAAATCATTAGAAATATTATTTGAGAAGCATGAATTCATACCCTTTTCTTTTAGTAAAAAAAATTCATAAAACAATGGGAATAATCATGATATATATTAAATTCTTCCATTCATAACATTATGATAACCATAAAATTATACTTTTATTTTATACTTAAGATATAGTTAATTTTTATGTGTAGATATGGAGGATACTACTCTACTCACTGAGAAATATGTACATGTTTCATGGGAGGTGCTCACAGGTCACGAGGTTTTAAATATTAGGGTGTATAGAGAAAACCATTATCATCACATTCCACCTCTAGAAGCTATTATGTCATACCTACATTGTATTGGCTTCTATGGAATCACTATATCTGATTATAAATTTTTTGATCATCACCTTTTTGCTTCCCTTACTGTGAGATGGAGACTTGAGACTCACACATTCCACTTACTAGAGGGATAGATGACCACCACCCTTGAGGATGTGGAGGCTATGCTTGGTCTTCCTATCCAGGGTGCTGTAGTTATAGGAATCACCCATGGAGACTGTCCTGAGTTTTTATAATGATTTATTGGTCTCTATATTGTGGGGGATAATGATGATATGGATAGAGGGTCACTATCTATGAGCTGGCTGGTCATGCACTTCGTATAGTTACCCACTAACACTGAAAAGCATACTATCACGTGTCATGCTCATGTATATAACTTATGGATAATTGGAGGAATAATACGTACTGGTAACTCTGGTATGCATATCCACATGATTTATCTATGGCTACTAGAAAACTTTGATCAGGCTGGGAGATACAACTAGTGATCTGCATGCTTGGAATACATGTATAGAACATTATTCCTAATATATAAATCCAATTACAGTGATCTTGGGGGATGTGTCATCCTTATTTTGATGTGGGTAAGGGAGAATATCCATCTCTTTTCCCCTACTATTTCTGGTCTAGAGCTTCATATATATGTGTTGTGTGATGCTCAGCATGGATGATGTTATGATCACTCATCTTTATTATTTTTGATGATAATTTGAATTATTATAGTATATTTCTCATTATTTATAACTTTAAATGTTATAAGTTATAGATGGATTTAGACACACCACTTCATTAGGACTCTGAGACATAATTTGGATGTATATTGTCTCATGTTGGGTAGTCTATTTCCAACTGATGTAAGTATATACATTTTTTGAATAATAAATTTCATAATATTATCATTTTTTGAAATTAGTGACAAAATATTTTAACAAATGTCACATGTCATTTTAGATATCATGTCTTCTATAATGGGCTCTATTATACCATATTCCCTCATACTACACTGATGGGATTCACGATTCCACAATTTTAGTGCCTCTCATTCACTTTCATATTATTGAGTGGCACTATATGAATAGAGTCACACACCAATTTAAATTTTTACACCATATTCTAGTTCCACCCATTTTTCATCAGTTCTTCATTCCTTGAAGTTTAAGAGGAAGAAGGATTTTGAACGAAATCGATGACATGCTGAGTACCTCAACCTCTGGGATATATGGGAATCGTTTCGTATCAATGTCATGTGTATGATGTGATTCCATCTATCACAGTAGGCTGAGTTTGATCCATGGTGTAGACTAAAGTCTATAATATATCTTACTCCACATGGTAGAGGAATTCATGATCTGGTAATTCAATAACTTTATATTATTTTGTTTTTTGTACCTTTTTTAATTCATTTTTAATATCTTTACAGCATACTCAAATACAACAAATTATCCGCAAGTCTGATCTGAAGGAGGGTGATGTTTTTATCTAAGAAACATACCATGATATAGAGGAGGAGATGATTCCATCATATAATGTTTTAAATGATATTATCTTTGAGAATTCACCTTAGGGAAATGATGTTCACGTCTAGAGAGAGGAGGTTCCCGCCCAGGAACCTCCTCTATCAGCTACTGATGCTGATGAGAAAAAATGGTGACGATGTAGACCGTACCATGCTACATGTGATGCCTCAACTATTCTATTGGTAGAGGTCACACCTCTAGCATTTCAACCTCAGCCGATTTTGAATGTTCATCAGGAGTCATGAGATCCATTTTAATTTTCAGGATATCCACAATTTTTCCCAGGTATATGTGATATGTGCTCGTATTAGGGGGCATTTTCCATGCCTCCACCTTGAGGCAGTGTTTTAATTTTATTTTTTATTTTACTTATAATTTAAATTTTATAGTAACTCAAAGTAGAGTACTTGAAACATAGAAAAAATTATTAAATTTAATGTTGGTAAGTTTAAAATAATATAAAATATAAACTATAAAAACAATTTAATTAAAACTTAAAACATTTCCTAAATGTCTATTTTTTTGAAAATAATTTTTTTTCATCAATATAATAAACCAAAATTAATTTACATGACACAAATATTATTTATTAAAAACATAATATTTACACATTTAAAATATATGCACATAAATTATAGTATAACTAAAATCTAAATTAAATTTAAAACATTGACTAAAAATAAAAAAATCAATTTAAAATAAAAGGAATGTCAAAAAATTTATAAATAAAAATGTTATGTTTTAAAAAAACAATATATTGTGCCATTAAAATTAATTTTCATTAATTTTTTTAATAAATGATTTTTATTTTAAATTATTTTTTTATGCTCAGTGCTTGTGTCAAATTTCATTTAGATTTCATTTCAAATTTATTATTTATTGACTTTCAAAGTCACCTAATTGAAACATTATTATGTTTTTAAAGGTGATTTTGAAAGTGTATAAATTATACAGTTTGAATAAAATCTAATTGAAATTTGAAAAACCAACTCATCATATAAAACAAAATTGAAAAAAAAATCATAAATATGATAAACAAAAGCTAATTTACATGTCACAAACTTAGTACTTAAAAACATAACATTCACACTTTAAAATATTAATGGACATAATTCATATTAAGTAATATATTATTATTTACATTACTATAAATCATTATTAATTATGTTTTTATAATTAAATGTTAATAATTACATTATTAATAAATATTAAATATATTATTAAATATTTATAATATGAAAAATAATAATAATTAATAATTATGCAAATAATATAATTATAAATGTAACTATTAAAGTAGTTAACAACATAATTTTAAAATAAATCTAAATTAAATTATTAATTTAAAAAATTTAATTATTAATAGTCATGGTAATGTAAAAATTTATTTATATATATATGTATATAAAAAATGTATATAAAAAAACTTGGTATATGACTAACAAACACTAAAAATACTAAAAAAAGAGTGCATGGTTATACGACATTGAAATGAAAAAAATAAACAAATTTAAACTAAAATAAAGGGTAAACCCAAAGGCTTTCATAGACGTACTAATAAAAAAATTAAACTAAAAAGAAAACAAAGACAACACAAAGGTGACAGGGGGCTTAATTCCTTTCAGCTTCACCCAAAAACTCTAAGGGAGTTAAAAAATTTAACACCTTTATGTATTAGTTTTAAAAATATTTTTATCCTAGGATTATTTAAATATCTAATATATATATATATATATATATAAATCTATCTCCTATCATGATCATGCAACAAACCTATCCATGTGGCTTACCAAGGGGAAAAATTTATGGTTCACCTTTAATAAGGCCATGTGGATCCTTGGAACAAAAAAAATCAATTACTATTAACCCGAAAATAGGATATATTCAAATTGTTTAAAATAATGAGCCACTAATAAGTTAATAATATTCACTCAAAGTTAAAATTTTCTCAATAAACCCTAAAAAATAGTATTTGTTAGAATGTTTGATGCAACAAGTCTCTTATCTAGTTAAGAATGTTCACCATGAGTTGAACAAACATTACTAAGAGGAAAATATGGAACTATTTTTGTATCTTTCTCTACAAGTATATTTTATACCCTATAAACATACTCAAAATCAAGAAAGAATCCATCTCATGTTGTCCCTAAATATCATAAATCAAGTGACACATAAATTTTAGAATGTTTGATATTTCATCGATCTAGTCCACAATTTTTTCGGTCTTTTTCATAAAGGGTTGTTTTTACACCCTAAAATTTATAATCAAATGATCCAAATTCAAGAATATTATCTTCTTAATGATTCAAAGCCATTACATTAAAACAATTTCATTGAATCGTTCAAATATTTTCTCCATCATTTTCCCAAAGCATTAATCCACCTGTATAAAGAGAATTGAAAGCATAAAATATATTTAATTGAAAGTTAATTTTTTTATGAATCCATGAAGGTGGTGTGATTTTTCACTTGGGTTATCAAATATAAATTAGAAGATATGACACATCATCTAGTAGTGAATCTTTGAAAATTTATAAGGTTTTAGAAATTGGGAAATTCTTTTACTCTCAATGAATTGCATGAATAAAGGACATATAATTAGCAGTGATGTATTCCTTATAAATGATTATGTTTCTTATTCTATAGAAATCCCAAAGGATGATAACATACCTAATTTTAATGAGTGATCCATTATTTCTATAATTTTATTTACAACACCAATAAAGTAATATACTAATTATGATACTTAAGAAGACATTATCAAGAATAATAGTTTTTCAAATATAAATGTTTGGTTTTGGTGGGGACAACTCTTATCCAAATACATTAGAAACAAATGAACAAAACTATTTTGACTGCAAGATCCATCCATTCATTTGAATAAAATAAATATAAATAAAGAATTTGAATTTTAACTTTTGAAAATGACTTCCGATTCTTCTTATTATTCACCATGGTTGATGATGATAAAAAAGAATTATCGAAATGAATCCTTCCTCATAGGGTATCCATGAGCTGTTATGAATCTTTCAATGTTTGGGAAGGATTCCCTTATCATCACCACCTATTAGAACCATAGTTACACACACACACACACAGAGATCCATGTTAAAGATTTTCTAAAACATGAACATTATGTCCCATCTCATGATATTGACCTCCTTATATAAGAATCAATAACACACCTTGAAGGCTAAATGTTTCATAATAATTCACTATTTTATCATTTTAATTTTCAAAACATTTGAACTATGAAACCTGCATAATAAAAGTACAAGGGATTGCAATGAAAAAAATCAATGGTCAGGGGAGTCAGTATGGATGTGGTGGAAAGGGAACCAAAATACCTTGTTAAACCTTATAATGAAACATTTTTCAATAAAGGGAAATAACCACCATTTTATAATCCATTATGAAAAATCTTATTATTTTACTAACACATTAATTTTCTTGATTACCTTTTAAGAATTGTTTATTCAATTTCTATGTCTAATGTGTTAATAAAGTATAAAAAGTTTAAAGATAATTTACAATAGAATCACCCTTTGTCAATGCAGATAACCCTAGTGAACCCACGTAAGCACATTGAAAAGGTGGGGGTGAATTAGTGTGGACAGTTTTTACTTAATTCTACTAACATGAATCTTAGTACCTATTAGGATGAATATACCTATTTAAAGATTCCAAACACAATCAAACCTCACACACAACATATAATAAGAAATACATTGACCCAAGATATTTTTATGTGGTTCATACTCAATGTGAGTGACTGCCTCCTTATCATGTTCATTCCTATTATATACACAAATATACACAAATATCATAAAATGAATACATCGGGGAAGATATTATCCTTAAAACCTATAGTTTTTCCCAACAATTTTCTATCCTCAATAGTTTTTTGTCTCCAAATAGGTTCTTTATACATGATATATCAAGTTTACAAGTGGATCTATAACCTCCTTGAAAAATTTATTCAGTTTCCTTTGAGATTTCAAATCATAAAAATAGTTTTTATTCCTCACATTAGAACTTTTATGGCCAGAATAATCAGCAACAATATCACACACAACAGAATTTCTCAAATTTAGAATGATTAAAACACATAAATAGAATAAAATTCTTGTTGTTTTCTTCCTCATTACATCATGTGCCTCATGATATGTTGTAATACTATTGGGTATGTAAATTCTCTCCCTTGTATGGTTGTTTTTGCTGTACATGTCACGTCATGTACAAAAAACATGTAGTTCATTGGTTTCTTTTGTGGACATGGTGTTAGTGGATCGAGAGATTAGTAGTGATTGTGATGGTTTTAAGGTGGTAATCTAATGATCTTAAGTAGTAGAAAAAACACATGAAATAGATACATCCATCTTTAACATATTCAATATGCATGTAAAATAAAGAAAAAAATTCTTAACATACCTGTAGTTTTGAGTAATCCATATTTTACTCTTTATTGTATACTCGATCGAGATCATTTAAGAAACAAACAAGTGATTCCATACTTTTTAGGTGGTACATTGGCCTGAAGATCCATGATCACATCGTAAGGACCAAAAATCTGAGAAGGAGTGTTGGCACCTTCACTAAGTGGAAAATGATGCTTTAGAAAAAATAGAGCTTCGATTATCTCAAATTAATCAGGGTGAACCAATAGGAGGGATCTTATCCCTTATATATCAATCCTCACAAATCTTCATTTAATGAATAACATCAACCATATTGAATGTATTGGGTTCCATGAGATGGAACCCAAACATTTCTACCCATTAGAATAAAATTCATTGAACATTTCAATGAAACCATTTTGATTCATTAGTAAACCAATCCCATTGGTTTATGATTGGTGAAACTATAGAGGATGGTTGTTTTATACATGATACAATCATATCATATGACTTATTAGGATAGGGGAAATAGATGCATCCCATGTATATTTGTGATATGATTATATCATAGTCTATGATATTCATTACATAAATATCATTAATAGAGATATAGGTATATCATATAATATAACATACAACTATTAAGTGTACATCCAATCATATCTCACTTACACTTAAGTACTAAAATTACTTGATCTAAAATGTTCCAACTATTTTTGAATCCATCAAAAAATCTTTTGAATATGGTTTATCACACTTTATTCATTTTGAAATAACCATTTTTTTCAAATCTTTATCCTTATATAAAGGCATAATAGTGTGACCCTACCAATGTTAGTAGTGATGAAAAAAATGAAATCCCCATTTCATATTGTAATAAAATAACATCATCTAGAAGTCCATCAGTGCTACTTGAACTACTAATGGTTCTGGTGTGATTTCCGTCAAATATAATCATATCTCATATAAACATTTTCACCACAATATGTATCATATAAATCATATATATACATATATAATCCCTTTTACTAGGAAATTAACTGGCCAATAGATGTGGAATAATGTCAATCTAGTACAATTCATCTAATACTTCCTTGATTATCAAAAAATGACTGACCTAGTTGATGAATACATCACATGTCATTCATCCAATAGATGAGAACATCAAATTACCATTATCCAAGTAGATGAACACATCATATGTGGCTTAACTAATAATGGATATGAATTTATCATTCTAATTCAATCAAGGTATAGATGTATTTTCTCATTATATGAGTGTGTAAATCTCATCTTAGTTGAGCTCTAACCAATGAAATGATCAAAAACATATCCAACTATCCTCTGATTTTATAAGCCTCAATGGATTTCATAAGAAAGGAATTAAAGTATGAAAGTTATTATTCTAGTAATCTCTCAAATATCAGGTAAGAAGTATTTATAATAATCATACACCTCTAATTATATTGTTGGATTTATGATATTACATCAGATATAATTAGCAAGTTAGTCCAAATAATAAGTCTCCACTTATTATTTAATGAGTACAAAACTCATGATAATCTCAACATATCATCACAACCCATAAAACCCCATGATTATATTTGATTAGGTACAACTCAAAGTCATACTTTGAGATGATATTGTCATTCCACTATTCATATAAAATAAATTATAGCACAAATGAATGAATGATAAATGGATATCTCCGTTATTATAAATACATGATATGTTATTCAACTATTGCATGAATCTCTTATCGTATACCAAGAGACTCTATATGAAACTCATGCATATGTTGCAATAATATTTTTGTTAGTAGATTCACTATATTGTCATATATAAGCTTTCAATAAATCCCAATATCACCCCTCTCAATGATCTCTTGTATGAGATGGTATTTTCAAAAAATGTGTTTGGAATTTTTAGTATTAATGGGGTTCCTTGGCCTGAGTAGTGAATCCATTTTTTTCATAGTAAAGTTAAAACTCTCCCTCAATACTAGGAACCACATCATATTTAAATATGAAATTATTGATCCGAAAATATTTTTTATAGCATCTGATGTAGTGATATACTCTTCCTCTGTTATCAAGTCTTCCATGGTAGTTTTTTGTAACTCTTCCAATAAATAGATCCACATTTTTTAAAAACAAAAAACTAGATTTAGATTTGATATAAGCTCTATCATTTTAAAAACTTACATGTGTGTAACCCTTTAAACAAAAACCATAATCTCCTTTGAACATCAAGAACATATCCTCAATCCTTATCAAATACTTAAGGATATTTTTCAATGAAATGTAGTGACTCTCACTCTTATTGGATTGGTATCTATGTGTAATTATATGAGCATAGGTGACATCAGGTCTAGTAAAAAACATAGAATACATGATATAACCTATGAAATATGTATAGGAAATTCTATCCCTCCGTTCTAACTCCGTACAAGGATCCTAAATCTTCCAAATATTTTTACCATGTTATACATATACAGACCCATTTTTAAATTTCTCAATACTAAAAAACATTATCAATTTACCAATGTATGTGTCCCGAATAAGTCTAATAAACCTCTTAGATCCATCTTTATAGATCTTCATACCCAATATGTTGGTTGCTTTACCCATGTATTTCATATAGAAGCATTTCCCCAATCAATTTTTTACATTATAAAGATTTGGGATGTCATTTTTGAAAATAAGTATTCCATATACATACCATATTAGAAATAATATAACACTCCCAATAACCCAATTATACAAATAAGAATCATATGCATTTTTTATGAAACCAAACTCTTTGATTGCATCATCAAGCTAAATATTCCAACTCTGAGAATCTTTTTTTAGGCCATTAATATACTATTACAATATAAAAACCTTAATAGAATCATTAAGCACTTTAAAACCTTCTAGATATATAATATATCCATATTTGACTAAATCTCCTTTAAGGAATGTAATTTTGACATATATTTTATATATGTCATAATCAAAATGGACTACCATGAAAAGTAATATCTAAATGTAATTTAGCATTATTTTAGGTGAAAAGAGTTTCTTTATATTCAATACCATTAATTTTATTATAACCCTTTGACATTGATAATGATTTATAGGTAGATAGTATAACATTCATGTGCATTTTTGTGGATAACCGACGTGCACCATATGGGTCTCACCCCTTAAAGTGAATCCACCAAGTTTCAAATTTGGTTAGTGTATATAAAGTCCATTTCAAATTCCAAGGCTTTTAACTATTTTCTAGAAACAAAACTATCAATAGCCTCTCAATAGGTGGTAGGTTCATCTATATTGAACATTTCTTCATCATGATTTTCCACAATAAATCCATATTTCTCAAGAAGTTGATGAATCCTACCCAACCTTCATGGTTCATGTATATCTTGAGTGAGTTATTCTAAAAATATTTATGAAACTAGATAAAATTATATCTTAGGAACACTTCCTGTTTGTTGGTTTTAAACTTCTATAAGATTAAAATTCATCCCAATGACTACTAAATCTAGTTTTTATGTCTCAAGGAAAACAACAAATCAATCCATAGATACTTTTTGTTTAGTGGGATTATTGAAATAATGTCCCATAGTTTCACTGGGATAACCAATATTTTTTTTTCTGAATTGGGACATAAATTTTTAGAATCTAACTATCATAAAAGTGATTCTCAGCCCCAAATAATGATAAAATAAATAATGGTACATTTTAAATTCCATATATAAAATAGTTTATTTATGAATTGTTTAAAAAAAATGTGGTTTAGTAGGAATGTATAAGTCTTTAGTACATAACTCTAGAATGATATAGGAAGGTCACACTAACTCATCATTAATCAAACCATTTCTAACAAAGTTTGATTCCTAATTTTAGACATGCTATTACAATGTAGTGTTCTAGGAGGAGTGATTTGTGGAATAATTCTAAAATCTCTCGCATTCTTAGTGAATTTATGGATCAAGTATTCACCTCTATAATCCGGTTGGAGAATCATAATATTTTTTCCCAATTGATTTTATACTTAGTTTTTAAGGAATTTTAACTTTCAAAAAGTTTCATATTTATGTCTCATTAAGAAAACATAACCATACTGACTAAATTCAAAGGTAAAATTAATGAAGTACCTAAAATCAACATTTTATTGAGTACTCATTAGTCCACACACATCACTATGTATGAGATACAATGGTCCACTAGACATTTCACCTTTTCCATTAAATGATGCTCTGGTTGTTTTTTCAAATAAATAAGATTCATGAATCAAAAAATTTATAATAAAATAGTTCCAATAATCTATCTATATGGAGTATTTTGATGTGTTTCTCATTTATACGTCCAAGGTAACAAAGCTATAGGTAGGTAAGATTATAATTAACCCCTAAATTCTTATTTGGAATGTTATGGACAATATCATCCAAATCTATAATGCATATATTCTTTCCTATATTCCCAATACCATAAAAATATCATTCATATATATATATATATATAAACTGTTGTTATTAATAGTGAATAAGAATCCTTTCTTATCCCAACAAGATACAGAAATAAAATTTTTGTTTATGGAATGAACTAATAACAATTATATAATTATAAAACTAATACACTTGGTAAAGTCAGATTGTATGTGTCAACTTCTAATGAAGAAACTCTTTCTCCATTACCAACATGAATATTTACTTTACACTTTCTTAGTTCTCTTATATCTATATGTCTATATTTATTATAAAAAATGTGTGATGCACACCGAGTATCCAATACCCATGGTTTGGAGTCAGTAAAATTAACTTCTATAACATTTAGATGCTTATAATTATTCTTCTTTATAAAACTTCTCATTCTTAGTCACCAATCTAGAATTTTCTTAGAGATCATACCTATAATTAATCTCTATATGATTTTGAAGTAAGTCATAATCTACAAAAAAGTCATATATATGGGTGAGTACATTTTTTATATCTTTTCATCAAGGAATTTTATTGAAAACGCTCCCACTAAAAATTATTTCCCATTACATCATAAGTATTTAGTGAGCTAAGATCCATATTTCATTATCATTTGAGTACACTTTAGTGTTAATCTTATCACATATCTATTTAGGTAGGGTACCATCTCAATCATAACATTTATTATTCTTGGATAATTGAGAAAATAAATTATTTATTCAAATCCATCTTATATATTCACTTATCTCTATTCCTTTGGTATAATTTTTTTAGGGTTCCTAGCTAATTGTCACCTAAAGCTCACAGTTGAACTTGGTTACCCTACTATTAGGTATATTAATTTCTACCATGCCTTATATAGTAAAATCCATGGGAACACCGTTTTATTAGAAATTTCATGGTTGAATGATTGAGGTCTTGATTTGTGATACTTTAGAAGGAATCTCAAAATTAGTATTTTAGGGGATTTATTTTAAAATCCTCAATATTTTATTGTATGTCGCATGCATATTAAACCAATTTCATCGCATGGAATCATTATTATCTCTTATTTTATTCCTTTTTATGCATTATTATAATGATTTATTTTTTGAATCCCTATTCCACCCACCAAATTAATGTGTTCACACCACATTAATGTGAAATTATTTACACAACCCACAAGTTTATGTTATTCACCAAAAATAGAAGCCAAACATATTCATACATATCCAAATTAATCCCACGCATATGGTACATTAAATATTCATGTAAAGTATTAGAGTTATATGATATTGAAAATATCCACATGTGAAAACCCAAAGAGATAGATAGTCAACCACTGAACTTTCCAGAATAAGGAATTAGCCTATACGCTAGTGGGTAGTTCGACCCCAAGTCCCTCTCTTCGGGTAGACTTTACTCAAGAGAGAATAAAATTCATAATAACTCTAAAAAATTATATGAACACACTATATTCAACAAATATATCCATGCTCATAACATTATTAATAAACCAAGTTTGGGTTAAATGAAAAAATAGATATTGGGATATCATACCTAGTAGTAATGTGGGGAAATAACTCTTAGACTTAGTTTAGCTCATAAATATAGCATATAAAATATTCATAATTCAAAAATTATTTATAATCTTGAATAATATAAAGGAATAAACAAATTAACAAAAACATTATTTATTTTTCAAAATTAAGATACCAATATGAACTTTTATAATTTTATTTAGGCATAAAAATATCATTTAATAATGCCTAACACTTATAAGTTATAAAAAATTTATAAACGATATGTAAATTTATCAAAATATATTTTTTTAACATTTTATACCATATCTTTTTTAAAAAATGACAATCCTATTATTAGTCATAAAATATAACTGATATAGGAGATAAGTGTCACATGGGTCAATCATATTCCATGAAATAGATTTCAATTATACGCTATGGTTTATATTGTTGAATATAATCAGTGGAATCGTAAAGATTATGTTATATTTTATGGTAGATCTAATATCATAATTACATTATGATACTCTATTTTTCTAAAATATAGAATTGAGTATAGCATGGACCCCAAAACCTATAAGGTGTGTCAGCTCCTTCATCATGTGAAAACAAATCTTTGGGAAAAAGATGTATTTGGTTATCTTGCATGTATAATATAACCCCATTTATGTGCACATCAAATGGGCTGTAAATAATTATAGTAGATGAGATTTTTGTATGGTGATAATTTATTATCTTCATCCCTTCACCTTAGTTTCTTTGGGTTGGTTTCCTATTGGATTTGTTAGACATGTATTTTATTTGTTTTTTACTTTATGGATTGTACTATTATTCTTCTCTATGGATCTTATAATTTTTTACATTCATTATATATTATAGATGGTATTTTACCTAGTTGTGAATTATTGTTATCTTATGTGGATATGTGTGTTTGTGTGAAGGTTATTTAACATAAGGCATCCCATCAAGTGTAATATGACTAATAAATGTTATTCACCAACCCTTATCCAGTTAGAGATGGTCTTTGAGTGGAACAATCAACTTTTTGATGGTCTAGGTGGGGTTCTGGTGGTCCAAGTCTTATTGGAGTGGTATCAGAGTGGGTATGTATTTGGGAAGCTAATGGAGTTTGGTTTATATGAGATTGTTTTATGAACTAAGAGAAAGAGTGTTAAGGGGGTTTGAGTTCAGCTTTTAGGGAAGGGAACCTAGTGTTGGTGTGGTGGATTATTTATATATTCAAAAAGTCTTTAATATCCTTATTGTTAACTCGAGTATCTATTGCACTGGTTGGGAGGAACAAGAAATTTTTATATGTATCATATATGGATCAATTATTGATTTTAATGTTCTTGGAGTTAAATATCTATATGTTCTTTAGTGATCATGGTTTTTCTTGTAAAATATAATATATTTATTTGAGGAAAACTATCTAGGATCTTGAGGCAAGGTCGTGACATGTGTGTGCCAATGATCAAGCCTCTTATTACAACCAAATGAGAAAAAAGTCTTTTATATAAAGACCTAATCATGGGATTTCCCCACCAGGTGGGTGAGGAGTAGTTCTATCACCCATAGTGTAAAAATAATACCCAAAAATCATATCTAATTTATCTCTTCACTCATAAAAATAGTGGATGATTTTAGTAGGGTAGGATGAGGATACTTGTAGGATGAGAGTATTTCATGCATTTCACTAATAGTAACCACTTAGGTTCTAAGAAGATCCTAATCCTCAGGTATACAATTATTATCTTGAGATAGTGACTATAGTGTTTTTACTTTTATAGACACCCTCTAATCATATATTGGTTCTAAAATCCAACCATCTCCCTAGTGTAGTGAGTCACTGGTGGACCTTGTCCATATTGATCCATGATGAGGAGACTTTCCCATGAGAAAAGTTTGAGTGACTATTTCACAAGGAGTACTACCTAGAAAAATTGAGGTTTGTATGCATCCATAAGTTTTTGTATCTGTATAAATGTATAATTTATTTTTTGGAGTACACATCAATGTTTACTAACCTCACAAGGAACTCTATTGATTTGTTTCATGATATATTCATTTGAATATAGAAGCTTGAATATGGAATTTATAGATAAATCTGAGAAAATGTTGTCCCCATTTGTATCCCTACCTATATTGAGGCTCTGGATAGGGACTTGGTGATTGGGATATTATTAGAAGAGGAGTTTTAGGTCGTTGAAGCTTTTGGTAGTTACTTAAGAGTAAATTCATCATCTTACGATCATTAGTTGGTGTCAAGGCTGCAATGATAGAGGAATACACATGCGTAGTCCAAAAAATGAGGGTCATCCGTTTAGGATTCACCCAGAGGACCCATCTAGATCTGGGAAAGTATTTACTATCCCTATACAGGATGAGTTCACATGGATCATGACTACCTAAAGTGGTGTATAATATATGTAAATTGGTTCATAGATGGACCTTTATATCAAAGGAACTGATGCGATTAGGGACTACCCTAAATGGGATAGGGTGGTCCTCAGGGAGGTACTCAATAAAGGGTTTGTTGGTGTTATAATTAGAGGACACATATGTTGAATTCATTATATCATAGTTTAACCATCACCACCTGCAGGTTGTTTATGATAAGCTCTAGGATCTATCAGCCTGGAATGCATATAGATGAAAATGAAGAAGGGATATTAATAGAAAAAATACACCATGATTTGAGTTATAATCTAAGTATACTCTACACTATAACATATAATCATAGATACTCTATCAATACATTCCATTATTATTTTTCCTAGTTTGAGAGTTGGAGATCCATGTAGACTTTCTCCCAACCTATGGGAATATAGTCTCCTACTATAAATAATCACATGATCACCAACATTTGTTGATGGCGTGATCTTAAACTTTGTGGATATAGTGTTGAGACCAAGAAGAAATTACGTTTTGTTGAATTGAGAAGAAGATAGTTAACAAGAAATAAGGTTTTCTTTGAGCTGTAATTTTTTTTCAATTCATAAATCACTTTGTTAATCATTTATTATAAAAGTTTCTAGATGTAATGTTCTGGATAGAGATGTATGGGTCTATCAAATAGAGGTAATCAGGAAAATTTTCACGAATTGAAGAAATAATATGGAGATGAAAAGAATGAGGTGTTCAATAATAGGTAAGAACCAAATGTTTATCTGATTATATTCATAGTTACATCTGAAAAAGATGATAAGGAAAATAAAATCATGTAATTTTTATTATTATTCAAAGTATCAAACATCGTGATTTATAAAATTTATCATCATTCAAACTAAGTTTGTACTAATTGTAAAAAAATTTATGGAATGGAGATAAGTATGAAGTATACCAGAATAACTTTGTAAATATATTGGACCCAATAACTTGAAGTAATCAGATAGAGGAAACATGCAATGAAGTATTGGAAAAAGAATGTTTGTGAAGGCATCAGAAAAATACTTCTAAACTAAGTCCATCAGACAAAGTGACATGATGGAATATGATAGAGGATTCCAAGAAAAGGAATCAAACATTGGTTTCTAAATTATTGGGATGATATTTTTGAGTCATAATATAGAGGTTTCTGATTTATCAGACAAAAGATTCCAAATTTTCATATAGAGAGTTTTGAATTCATCTATAGAGAAAATGTGATGTTACTGGATGGATAAATACAAAGTCATCATATGGGGTACTACAAAGTCATTAGATAGAGTATTTTTATTCCATCATATGAAGTATTAATATGTATTAGATAAATGGTTGAGGATCTTTACAAGGTATCTATAAAGTTATCCATTATGAAAATACTGAGTTGGATGTTCAATGACTTAATAATCATGATGGAAAAATCATGATTCTATATAATATTTGAGGAAGTTTTGAAGATATATTCGATTCCAAGATTTGAGTAATGTTTCTATAAATATCTTTGACTCATATTTACTTGTAGGTTTGAAGGTTGTCAATTATATAAAAATTCAACCAGGAAGTTCAAATATGGAGTGGGAAACCCAAATTTGAAGTTTGTGCTTCTCACAATGTATTTATAAAAACAATGAATAAATAAATGGGAGAAGTAAAGATATAAAGATGTATTTATTTTAATTATTGTTTTCTATGTAGTGAGGTGTTGACTAAATATCTTAAGAGATACTTATGTTTTTATAGAAACAATGAATATATAAATGGGAGAATAAAAGCTATAAATATGTCTTTATTTTAATGATTGTTTTCTATAAAGTGAGGTGTCGACTAAAGATCTTAAGAGATATTTTCATCAAAGCATCAGAAACAAAAATATTAGATAGAGGATACCAAACATAGGGTATCAGAAAGTGGATTATAGATAGAGGGTATTAGATAAAGGATACTAAACACAAGGTATCAGATAGAGGATACTAAATAGATGAAATCACACAAAGGATATTAGATTGGACAATGTGTGTACTTATGAGTGTTATTTTGTGTTGTTTTTATAGGATTAAATTCTCTCTAACTATAAGTAAAGGTTTTTTAATAATAAAAACTTAAAAATAAGAAGACCACATATTAACCCCCCTCTCAGTGTTCATACAGATCCTAATGGATAATTTCAATTAGTATCAAAGGGAAGGTTCTTTCATTGAATCTTTGTTTATTGAATTGTTAAGAAAAAGAATTTCACCATGTATGTTCAAAACATAGTTAATGGTAAGGGTATTTCTATCTTTGATGGTAATAACTATCATATATGGAAATAAAAAATACTACCTTATCTATTATCCATTGGCTATAATGTTCTTAAAGGTGATATATATGGTTTCACTACTCCAACTATGAGTCATCCCCTAACCACTATAGATAAGTAGAATCCATAGAATGATAGGAAATCTAGAGATTATATACTTTTCTCTCCCTTCAAAAGTGAATTTTTGAGGGTTTAATTGGAATAGAAAAAGGAATCTTGGAAAAGCTGAAAAATATTTATGAAAAAAATAAAAAAGTGAAGAAATCCAAGTTACAGATCTGGATATTAAAGTATGAAGATCTTAAAATGTGAGTTGATTAATCTATTGGGTATTTATTTATAAGGGTTAACAACATTTCTATCACCACAAGATATTTTGGAGAGAAGTTGAATGATTTTATTATTGTTTAAAAGTATCTAATAATCCTTTTAGATAAATTTGAGGCCAATGTATCATCTTTAGAAGATAAATATCCTGAAATTATCTATGTATTATTTTCATAGTATTCTCATCACATATTAAATTAGAAGATAAAATGTTGTAAAAAATAAGGAAAATGTTGATTGGGAAATATCTTTCAAAGTTGTTAAGAAAGGAAATTATAAGAAAGTTACCTATGAAGAAGTCAGTGAATCCAACAATAAAGATGAAGTAAGTAAAAATTCTAATTAATTCAAGTATTTGTTATCTAGAATAGTGAAAAGTGTCACATGGAAGTATAAAGTAAAGTTACCATTTAAGTTCTTTAACTACATAGCCATTGTAAATTTTATAGAAAATTTTCCAAGAGTAATGGGAGATGAAGATAGTGATGAAAAAAATAGAAATCAGGAAGATCGATGAAGAATAATACAAAAAAAAAGCAATTCAAAAGGAAATTATATGAAATACACTATGTATAAAATATAATTGTTTTCCAAATGTGAGGAAGATGATGATGGTGAGGTGGAATCTAAAAATTCTTGTGATGATGGTGTTGAGAATTTGCTTATTGCAAAAGTGAATGGTGAAAATTTTACTAGTAATAAAAGTAGAAAATCTAAAGAATAATAAGAGAAAAATCAGATGGAATTTATTCTTAAAAGATAATTTAAATAATTACTTTCAAATATTGTAAAATTTGAGAAAAAGAACAAGAATTTGAAGAAATAATATCTATCATTAAACAATCAATAATCAAAAAATGAATAAAAATATAGATTATTAAAAGAGATAGATGATCAAAATAAGTTACTTAATGAAGATAAAAACCTCAACATCAAACTTGAATAAAGTAAAAATTTGAATGAGATAGAATTTGATAATGTTCAATAAAAACTATTTGAAGCTAAACAAGGAATATCAAATTTCCAAAACTCAATTTTAGAATGTTATAAGAAGTGTAAACCTCAGGAGGATAAAAAAGATCACAATCAAATTTAAAAAACAAGGTTGATAATTTTCAAAAAAGAACCAAATCAATAGAATTATGTATGTAGCTAAAATAAGAGAAGTTAAAAATTCTAAAATATATGAGGAATTAAAATTTGAAGAAAAATTGCTACAACTGGAGACTATATTAAGGTTAATAATAAGTCTAAGTTGATGAATAATATGTCAAGTGTTTGGAAATATTTTGTTTCACAACAAGGATCCAAGGTTTATGGTTGTAAATATGATGGAAAATAGATACATAGTTCTGAAAATCATGAAGGTTATTGAGAAAATAATGCTTTCTATGGATATTTTTGGTGTTGATCCCCACCAAATGAGCATCAAAAAATTCATGAAGGAAAAAATAACGGAATATGGGTATTATTCCCCCCACATAAGTAAAAGAAGAATAGGGTGGCCAAGACCTATAGGTCACGAGATCCTCCAAGTGATGTGAGATCGCGTGACCATCATGTGGTCATGCGGAGACTTAATGTACAATAGATGACTTGTGAAATGTCCCATGAAAATCCTTTTGACGATCCTTATTCTCTTGAGAAGGTGCTCCATAAAACCAGTGGTTATGAAATGATAGATAGATAAGATCCCCTAATCCATGCAGTTTTTGAACCGATGGGCACCGAATAACCCATCAAAAAATCCTTCAAAAATAAATGGAAAATATACAAAATGCAGAGGCCACTTGAAATCGTAAAGATCATGAAACACATCACCAATGAAAAGGATGATTTACCTTAACAAAATACAATAAAACTTGCAATATCCTCAACCTTTTTAGAATAAAACAAAGGAAATAAAATAGGAGGAGGTGAAAGCCTCTTACGGTCATAAAAGTCATTCAATGCTCCCTTGAAAATCCTCTTGATGTCACCAGACTCAAGCAACATGTAAACATAATCTCATGTTAGACCATCAACACGTCCTACCCATCATTTGAAGAGCCTTGGGTATGTATAGGTGACCTCACACTCCCCATTTGTCTTCTTAAGGATAAATAGGTGGAATTTTTCACGAAATGATCGCGTATCCTCATAGGAACTTTGTTGGTCACATGAAACATCACCAGAATATAGTGTATTTTTCTTTGACATTACTCACGCAATCTCAAATGACTCCCAAACTTTTTAAAATAAAAAAAGATTAGTCAGGAGATACTCGTGGTTGTTAAACTCACATGACCCGATAAGGATGTTTGTGATATGGTCTCACAAGACTCATTGGAAAGTTGGAACTGATCCCATGAAATCCCCTTGAAAATCTATCCTTATCTCATGGAAAGTCTTATACAAGTCACATGAGATCATGATAAGTCCTTTCAATAGGTGCCCTAATCCTGTGAAATCACTTGGAAATATCAATATGACAACATGAAATTACCTTGGCATACCTGTATAATTCAATAAGTCCCCATAAATTGTAAATAATCTAATAAAGTAGGAATTGATGAGAGGGACTCATGGTTGCTAAAAATCAGGTTACTCCCTTAGAGTGATCCATGATAGAGACTTATGAATACACATGATATTGAAGCCCCTCACTGACTCTAGAATATATCTATGTGATATAATCCATACAATGTGGAGAATTACTAGGGTGGAGATTTATATAAACCCACAAACCCATCTTGAAAAATATAGGAGAATTATTGGAATCTCAGATATAAAGTGTTTTTTCACATTCACGCACACCTGCACTAGAGTGGATTTCTCAGAGTGGATGATCCAACAACCAAAATAGCTTCCTGTCAGGTAAAGGTCTGAAAAAATTCTAGAGAAATCATGATACATGCATAAAAAATTCACATGATCACATATAAGTCACATGAAGGACTTATGGAAGGACACACAAATAATATCTCACACATTTTCTAGAACACATGAGACTTAAAACAATCTAACACCAAACAAGTCTAAGGAACTCATGATAAAAGGTTGGAATACAAACTTAGAAAATGTGTGATTTATGAAAAATACATGTACGCTGATCCCCATATGATTCATGTGAACTATCCAAGATACATGATAGCACCAGGAAATTTCATCCAGATCTCACGACACTCCTTTGGTATAACATTTGGATAATGCAAATTTCTCTAGATGTGTCAAAGAAAGTCATATCACGCCCTATGGGCACACAAACAGAGTCTTGTGAATCCCCCATAGATCACCATCTAGAAATCAAGAAACCATTCAGACATGTTTCTTGAACTATATGGATACAGTAGTTTTTATAAGCTAAGTCTCACTGTAGCACCCGACCATGTCAATTGGATCTCGCGATACCCTCCATACATGTCAGTTAGGATATGTGATTCCCTTGAAGACATATCGTATCGACTCCCATGAATTCCTCTATATGTGTCATCCAACTCTCACTATGAAACATGGATGAGTAAAATAGATCACATGATACTGTAACGACCCAAAATTTTATTAATGGAAATCCCTCTTGATCTAATTAAATGTTTCTTTATGTAAAATGTTTATAAAAAATTTCAACTTCTTTGGTTTTATGTTTTTTGATTTTAAAATGCTGTTAAGAATTGTGACTGTTGTTAATATAGTCATTGAACAGTGAAGACATAATTAGTATAAATATAGGGCTTTAACAAATCCAATTTACTCAGACAAAGGAAGTGATGACCTCATCCAGTAGACGTCCCCCTTACGAAGACCATTTGTCAGAGCTTAGAAAAGAGGTTGTGACTTTGGGATTTTCCCTCGACCAAGCCCAAGCTAATCCTGAATATTTTAAGCTCAAGCAGAACTGCCTACGATAGAAGTGGAAGTTGATAGAGATTACAACCCAAGAAATGTTATCCGAGCCACCCCAAGATTCGGTCACCATCGCACACCTTACCCTTGAGTCTTATGCGGGTGTTTTAAGGGGTTATGTAACAAGACATTAGCACTATGTTCATGTATATTATTTTTGTATATAATAATTAATATACATTTATTTTATTATTGTTACCTTGTAGATGGTTTTAAAGCACAAATAGTATTTTTAGTTAATATTCAACTAAGAAATATATTTTGATGAATTAATGGATTTTTGAATTAAATAATATTTTAATAAAATATTATTATTAGTATTAAATTAATTTTTATTAAATATAAATGATTGTATAATTTTATGACTGCAATCGTAATGTTTATTAAGGTTTGAAAGCCATTTTTGTCAAAACCCGTGAATTTTCAATAAATGTCAGTTTTTATTTTAAAAGTGAAAATTAACATATTTAGAAAATTATTTAGATAAAATAAATATTATTTTTAGAATCAGAACGTTGAAATTATCCAACGGTGATTTTTTTCATAATTTTCTGAGACAGTCAAATTTTTAGGTAAAAATTAAATACCGTTTAAATATATAATGTGTTTTATGACATCATAATGACCCAATAGTGATGTAATAAAATACTATAAGACTCATGTTCGTCCAATACATGTTTTAAAATTAAAATAATGTTATTTTGAGTTTGTTTGAATTATTTTACAATGCATTAACGTACCCTTCAAGGTTTATTAAACATCTTGTCTTTTTAAATTGATTTCATTGGGAGTGTGACTCATCTCCACATAAGAAAACCCATTATTTTAAGAATTTCGGACTTTGGAATTATAAAATATTTTCTTTTACTTCCCTTTTATAAAAACCATGGGTTGGTTTGTGGTTTGGATTAGTTTAATGTGAGGTGTCCCAAACCTAAATAATACATAATTCCCTCACATTTCCTATATAAACCCAGCCAAGATCCCACTTCCTACTCACTCAAATCCTTTTGAGTTCGTCCAACCTCTTACCTCATCTCCCTATAATCCTCCCAAGGTTCCCCAATCTCCCAAGAATACTCTCTCAAGCCTCTCTCAAGCCTTTGGAAGCCACTTCCAAGTAAAGGTTTTTTCTTCCTTTCTCGTTTTTGTCCAATATTATTTAAATTGTTATGACCTTTTAATTTCAATTATAAATATTGGGGTATGGTTCCACACCTCCACCATACTTCCATATTTATGTTTGAATGATGGGAGACCCCTTTATCTCTCATCAAATGCCTCCCATGTACACCCATTACTATGCCGAAATTCTGAAAGGAAATTCTCTCTCCTCTTTTGCATTCAAGAAATTATTATGTATCATGACTATAAATTCCATTAAAATTGTTGGGATATGTATATATATTACCCCTTACTATAAATTTTATTTACATATGATGAGACACCCCTTTCTATCTCATCAACAATTTTTATTAATTCTTGCGTCATGCTGTTACGCTGCCGAAATTGCACCAATTTTCCAAGCCAATGTCATTGTGTAGTGAATATCATGAACCTTTGTATATCAAGGGTATTAACCTTTATGAAAATTTAATTATTGATTATAAAGTTTAATGTATTAATTCCACATTACTTTATAGTGGAATAAATGATTATGTTTTATGAATCCATGTTATATGATTCATGTGGCACACTTATGCATGAAATGAAATGTTTAAGAAGGGTGTGCCCTTATAGTGCTCCAATGCATTGGGTAAAGTATAGTATCATGATAATTCATGTGAAATGGGTGTTTAATCATGACAATTCAAGTGCAATGAGGTTTTACTCGTGCTTCATGTGCAATGAGGATTTACTCATGCTCCATGTGCAATGAGCCTTGGCTCATGATAATTCCATGTTAAGTGTTGTTGCCACATTTCCATGTTATGATTATCATAATTTATCATGACTTTATGTTTATGATTATATTGTGATCTAATGATATGCCTATTGTATAACATGTTTTGTATTCCTCATGTTACTCCATGTTTATTCCCTTACTGGGCTTTATAGCTCACTCTTTTCTTATGCATGTCCTCAACTTATCCCATGCAATGCTAAGTATGAGGGAATGTAGTGGTCATGTAAAAGAAGTTTTCTATAAAGATATTGTTTTTCATGTTTTAAGTTATTATGTAATGATCCTAAGCCCCAAATACACTAGACATCTCGATATTATATGTTGTATCAAATGAAGTTTATGTAATAAATTATTTTTAATTGTGTAATAAAAAGCAGGGTCGTCATAGTTGGTATCAGAGGATAGTTTTAGTTATTTTTGGGATTATGATTAGAAAACCCTAGTAAATCCTTAGAGACAAGACTAAGTATAATAAAAAAATCCCTATGTTTTAATGAGTATTGAGTAAGTTTTTTATCAAGAAAATATATCCCTGTCTGGATACGAGTAGGTAGAGGCGGCTCTGGCACAGATGTATCCTAGGGGTAATACTCGAAAACACCGCTTTGAGCTAGACTCGAATTGGAACTGGTGCACGACAATGGGCCTTGATACACTATTGGTTACGACACTTCCGAGGGATATGCTTTGGTTAATTCACAAGCTTAGTATGAACCATTATTAAGGGACAAAAAAATGCCTTAAGAATATATGTTAGAAAGTAGGTCATGGATAACATATACTAAAGCCAATAGATTCATATGTTAAGGAAATAAAAGTTATTTATAAGTCATTAGTTTTATCCTTGTATTACCCTTTATATGTTACCCATAACTTTCCTTTTATTCCATCCAATGGCCAGTAATAGGAGGACTCGGGCTAACAACCGATGTGAAGATCAATGTAATGACTATACTAATGAGATACCCAATCCAATGGGAGCAGGAATCACAAACTTTTTCAGGTTTCTCTCTCATATAACTGAAAATTTTAATAGAAACATGGGTCAAGAGGAAAATTTAACCCCCCCCCCCCCCCCAAGAAAGAACAAGTCGCTATCGATAGCTTCATGAGAAAAAATCCTCCTACTTTTAATGGATCATCTGATCCCTCAATCGCTGAACAATGGATCAACTCCATTGAAAAGATCTTCTCCATCGTTCAATGTTCTGAACAAGAGAAGGTTCTCATGGATGCTTATCATACGAAGGGTGAAGCTGATCAATGGAGGACGTTAATCAAAAATACGAAGCCTGAGGAGGAGATCAAGGCATTGGAATGGAAGGATTTCCGGAAGATGTTTTTCGATAAATATTTTCCGCACACCCTCCAGATTAATATGGAAAGGGAATTCCTTGTACTCAAGAAAAAAGAAAAATAATCTGTCAAAGCGTATGAGGAAAACTTCACAATGCTTGCATGATAAATTTCTATCTTTGTCATTACCCCCAAATGCAAGGTTGACCGCTTCTTTGGTGGGCTAAAAGCTAGCCTGTAGAAAGCGCTGGTGATCCGTGACTTCGACAGCTATGAGGAAATTGTCTGATGTGCCCTCAAGGTCGAAATGGAGATCGTAGAATCTCAGGGGTATCATAGGGATAAGAGGCATAAGGTGGACTTCAATGCTGGTAGTCTGATGGATAAATCCAACAGTGCTAAGAAGATGCAACACCCCACTTGCCAAAGGTGCAGAAAGAAACACCCAGGAAATTTCCAAAAGGGGATGAGGAAATGCTTTAGGTGTGGAAGAGAAGGGAACCTAACTGTTAACTACCGAAAAGAAAAACCCGAGTCTTCAATAGAGGAGAGGAACACTTCGTTTGAACCTCAATGCATTGTTCATTTCTAAAACTGCGAAGAACCATGGAATCTTGCAAATTAGTTCCCTAAGACAAGGTTTTTCAGAGGTAACCAACAACCTCCAAGGCATCAAGGGTGATATTTTTCCATCACTACTACAGCAGTGAACCCTGACAATGAAGTGGTGACTGGTACCCAAGTTATTCATTCAAGAATAGAAAAAATACTTTTTGATTTAGGTTCTATACATTCATTTATATACCGAAAGTTTAGTAGAACAATCCTAGCACCACCACAAATCATGGAAGTAAAGATGTCGGTGAGTACGACAAATGGGGAAATCATTGCATCCCATTAATATAACTCCTCCCCTGTTATAATATTTGGATTAAACTTACCTAAGAACCTCATTATACTCCCTATGGTGTAATTTGATGCAATTCTTGGCATGTATTGACTTTCCTTATATAGAGCCAACATAAATTTCTGTGAGAGGTAAATCACTCTCAATGTGGAGAATCGACCCCCGATTCTTTACAAGTGCAAGGAGGAAGATGAATCTTATTTAGCTCTATCTTCTCAAGCGTGGATATTACTTCCCTATGAGAATTCATATCTGGCTCAGATGATTGAGTATAAAGAGGCAACCATCCTAGAAGACATGCCTTTTGTGAGGGAATTCACTAAAGTGTTTCCGAAGAAATTTCTTGGTCTTCCTCCTAGAAGAGTTGTTGAATTTTAAATTGATCTTATACCTGGGGTGTTTCCAATATCCAAGAATCCATATAGAATGACTGTTGTGGAGCTTAAGGATCTAAAGAAAAAATTACAGGAGAATCTGGATAAAGGGTTTATACACCCAAGTGCTTCGCCATGGGGTGCACCATCCGTCTTCATCAAGAAGAATTATGGGTCAATGTGCCTTTGCATCGATTATCATGAGATTAACAAAATCAAGATAAAGAAGAAGTATACTCTCCCATGAATAGATGACTTCTTCGATCAGCTGCATGAGAACAATACTTCTCCAAGGTGGATTTGTGGTCAGGATATTATCAAGTAAGGGTGAAGAAGGAAGATATCCCCAAGACTTCTTTTCATACAAGATACGAGAGCTATAAATTCATAGTAATGCCTTTATGACTCACTAATGCTCCAAAAATATTCATGGACTTGAAGAATAGAGTATTTAGAGATTACCTTGAAATTTTTTTGGTAGTCTTTATAGATGATATTCTGATATACTCCAAAACCAAGGAGGATCATGAGGAGCATCTGAGAACTGTACTAGAGACCTTGCAGAAGGAGAATCTCTATGAAAAGTACAGAAAGTGTGAGTTATGATTGAAGGAGGTCTCATTCTTGGGACATATCATCACAAGCAAAGAGATATCTATGGATCCCTCCAAAATATATTCAATTATGGGGTGGACGAGGCCAACATCAGTAACGGATATCCGAAGCTTCTTGGGGTTAGCTAGATATTATCGATGATTTGTGAGAAATTTCTCACGATTGTACAACCCTCTTACCAAGCTAACTCGAAAGGGAGTAAAGTTTTCTTGGAGTGATGAATGTGAATAAAGCTTCAAGGAGTTGAAAAGGAGGGTTATCATTGTGCCCGTTCTCACTTTACCCACAAGTGGAGAACTTTTTATGGTATTCAGTGATGTTTTGAAGAAGGTCCTGGGATGTGTGTTGATGCAAAATGAAAAAGTCATTGCCTATGCTTCAAGGAAATTTAAAGTTCATGAATAGAGCTATATAACACATGACCTTGAGTTGGCTGCAGTGATCTTCGCATTGAAATTTTTTTGGAATTATCTCATTGGGGAGAAGTGTGAAATATATACAGACCACAAAAGCCTCAAGTATATATTCACACAGAAAGAGTTGAACATGCGCCAACGAAGATGGTTAGAGCTGATCAAAGACTATGACTGCTTAATCCATTACCACCCTAGGAAAGAAAACAAGGTGGAAGATGCTCTAAGTATAAAGGACCCAGCGATTCTATCATTGATGATAATTTAAAAGGATACAATCTTCTTAGATTTTATGAATATGAACATGGGAATCATAAAGAAGGGAACATCATCAATCCTTTCACAAATGATTTCTCAACCGTCACTTTTGGAAAGGTTAAATTATGCTAAAAAAGATGATGTGTGAATTCCATAAAAAGTGGAAGCTATTGGAAAATGGAAATCCTTATAGTTTAATGTTAATGAAGATGGAATTGTGATATTTGAGAAAAGACTATGTGTTCCATCAAGTCTGGAGCTGAAGAAGGAACTTTTGGATGATGCACATAGTTCGAATTTCTCTATTCACCCAGGAAACAAAAAGATGTATCGAGATCTCTGAGAGAATTATTGGTGGGATAACATGAAGAGGGAGATCACTGAATATACATCAAAGTTCCTGCTGTGTCAGCATGAAGGAAGAGAGGTAGAATTATAAGGGGATGATGCAACCATTTCCCATACCAGAATGGAAATGGGAGAACATCACCATGGAATTTGTCACCGGACTTCCGAAGACATCCAAAGGCAACAATGTAATCTGGGTTGTTTTGGATCGTCTTACAAAGGTTGCACACTTCATTGCTACTTAGGAGGATTTCTCATTGGATCAACTGACACAAATATATATCAGGGAAGTGGTAAGGCTACATGGAGTTCCACTATCTATTGTGTCCGATCGAGATCCCAGATTCACCTCTAAGTTTTGGAAGAGTCTTCAACATGATCTGAATACTGAACTAAACTTCAGTACATCCTATCATCCTCAAACTGATGGCCAATCCGAGTGGACTATTAAAACACTTGAGGACATTTTGAGAGAATTCTTAATGGACTTTAAAGAAGGATGAGATCGACATCTTCCTCTGGTTGAGTTCTCATATAATAACAGTTTCTACTCAAGAATCCAAATGGCACCATATGAAGCCCTTTATGGGAAAAGGTGTAGAACACTGGTGTGTTGGGATGAGTTCAGTGAGCGTAAGCTGATTAGACTAGGAATTGTCGAAGAAATAGTGGTGAAGGTGAAAACTATTCACCAGCATATCAAGGTATCCCAGAGTCGACAGAAGAGTTATGTAGATAACCATCAACGAGACCTTGAGTTTAAATTTGGAGACATGGAATTTCTATGCATATCTCCATGGAAGAAGTTCACGAGGTTTGGAAAGAAAGGGAAGTTAAGTCCAAGGTACATCTACACCTTCGAGATTCTTGATCGTGTCGGGTTTATGGCCTATCGACTAGCACTTCCACCTACCATTGCCAAAGTACATGATGTCTTTCATGTATCCCTCTTAAGTAAGTACATACTGGACCATTCACATGTACTCTCTTTAGAGATGGTACAGTTAGAGGATGATCTTTCTTATGAGTAGAAACCAGTGAAGATCTTAGATTATAGAGAAAAAGTTCTACGAAATAAGACAATGTCCCTCGTCAAGGTGTTGTGGTGAAACTACAAGTTTGAAGAAGCAACATGGAAATCAGAGGATATGATGAAGTAGAGTTACCCACAACTATTTTAGTATGGGAAAAAAATTCAAGGGTGAATTTTTTTATGGGGGAAAGATTGAAACGACCCAAAATTTCATTAATGAAAATACCTCTTGATCTAATTAAATGTATCTTTATGTAAAATATTTATATAAAATGTCAACTTATTTGGTTTTATGTTTTTGGATTTTAAAATACTATTAATAATTGTGACCTTTGTTAATAGATCCATTGAACAGTGATCACATGATTAGTATAAATATTGGGCTTTAGAAAATCTAATTTACTTAGACAAAGGAAGTGATGGCCTCATCCAGTAGACATGCCCCATACGAAGCCCATTTGTCAGAGCTCAGAAATGAGGTTGTGAATTTTGGATTTTACCTTGACCAAGACCATTCCAATCTTGAATATGTTAAGCTTGAGGGGAACTGCCTACAAGAGAAGTGGAAGTTGATAGAGATTACCAACCAAGCAATGTTATCTGAGCCACCCCAAGAGTCGGTCACCATCGCAGACCTTAACCTTCGGTCTTATGCGGGTGTTATAAGGGGTTATGCAGCAAAACATTAGCATTATGATCATGTATATTATTTTTGTATATAATAATGAATATACCTTTATTTTATTATTGTTACCTTCTAGATGGTTTTTAAAGCACAAATAGTATTTTTAGTTAATATTCAACTAAGAAATCTATTTTGATGAATTAATGGATTTTTTAATTAAATAATATTTTAATAAAATATTTTTATTTTTATTAAATTAATTTTAATTAAATATAAATTATTTCATAATTTTATGAATGTAATCATAATATTTATTAAGGTTTGAAAGCCATTTTTTTCAAAACCTGTGAATTTTCGATAAATGTTGGTTTTTATTTTAAAAGTGAAAATTAACATATTTATAAAATTATTTAGATAAAATAAATATTATTTCTGGAATCAGGACATCTAAATTATCCAACGGTAAATTTTTCATAATTTTCTGAGACAATCGAATTTTTAGGTAAAAATTAAATACCGTTTAAATATATAATGTGTTTTATGACATCATAATGACCCAATAGTGATGTAATAAAATACTACAAGCCTTATTTTCGAACAATATATATTTTACCATTAAAATAATGTGATTTTGGGTTTGTTTGACTTATTTTACAAAGCATTAACGGACCCTTCAAGGCTTATTAAACATCTTGTGTTTTTAAATTGATTTCCTTGGGAGTGTGACTCACCTCCACATAAGCAACCCCATTAATTTAAGAAGCTCAGACTTTGGCCTTATAAAATATTTTTTTCCACTTCCCTTTTCTTAAAACCATGGGCAAAAACCATGGCCTGATTTGTGTTTTGGATTAGTTTAATGTGAGGTGTCCCAAACCTAAATAATAAATAATTCCCTCACCTTTCCTATATAAACCCACCCAAGATCCCATTTCCTCGTCACTCAAAGCCTTTTTAGTTCGTCCAGCCTCTTCCCTCCTCTCTATAGAATCCTCCCAAGGTACCCCAAGATCCCAAGAATCCTCTCTCAAGCCTCTCTCAAGCCTTTGGAAGCCACTTCCATGTAAGGGTTTTTTCTTGCTTTCTCATTTTTGTCCAATATTATTTAAATTGTTATTCCCTTTTAATTTCAATTATAAATGTTGGGGTATGGTTTCACACCTCCCCCATACTTCCCTATTTATTTTTTAATTATGGGATACCCCTTTCTCTCTCATTAAATGTCTCCCATGTACACCTGTTACTATGTAAAAATTCCGAAAGGAAATTCTCTCTCCTCTTTTACATTCAAGCAATTCTTTTGTATCATGACTCTAAATTACATTACAATTGTTGGTAAATGTATCTATATAACCCCTTAATTTCCATTTCATGTACATATTATGAGACACCACTTTCTCTCTCATCAACCATTTTTATGAATTCTTACGTCACGCCGTTATGCTGTCGAAATTGCACTGATTTTCCAAGCCAATGTCATTGTGTAGTGAATACCATGCCCATTTCTCTATCATGGGTATTCAACTTTATGCACATCTAATTATTGATTATAAAGTTTCATGTATGAATTCTAAATTCCATTATCGTGGAATAAATGATTATGTTTTATGAATTCATGTTATATGATCCATGTGGCACACTTATGCATGAAATGAAATGTTTAAGAAGGGTGCGCCTTTATAGCACTCCAATGCATTGGGTAAAGTATAGTTTCATTATACATCATGTGCAATGGGTTTTTAATCATTCTAATTCAAGTATAATGAGGTTTTACTCGTGATTCATGCGCAATTATGATTTACTCATGCTCCATGTGCAATGAGCCTTGGCTCATGCTAATTCCATGTTAAGTGTTGTTGTCACATTTCCATGTTATGATTATCATGATTTATCAGGCCTTTATGTTTATGATTCTATTGTGATCTAATGATATTCCTATTGTCTAACATGTTTTTTATTCCTCATGTTACTCTATTTTTATTTCCTTATTGGGCTTTATAGCTCACCCTTTTCTTGTGCATGTCCTCAGGTTATCCGATGCAATGCTAAGTACAAGGGAATATAGTGGTCATGTAAAGGAAGTTTTCAATAAATATATTGTTTTTCATGTTTTAAGTTGTTATGTAATGATCATAATACCCAAAGAAACTAGACCTCCTGATCTTCTATGTTTTATAAAATGAATTTTATGTAATAAATTATGTTTAATTGTGTAATAAAAAGCATGGTCGTCATAGATACCCTCTGGACATGTCAGATGGTATCATGTGATGGATTCTAGAGAAAGCTATCTGAATATTGCGAAGTCCTCTATAAAAGTTATCCTTAGTCACATGAAAAACTTCAGGAATGACATATAGATTATGAAAATTCCCCCGGATAGGTCAAATGTATCATACAATTGTCTTTGGATATATCAGGAAGACACTCTCTGACATGTCAAGTAAGAAATCAAGGCATACCAAGTATAAAATCAACGCATATTATGTAGAGATGCAGGATAGGTTATCTAAGGAGTCCTAGGACTTGATAACATTGTTCATCCATAGTGTTTAATCCCTAACTACAAGGTAAAACTTAGTTTGTAAGCCCCAAACAAATGAACTATGATGAATTTGATTCCTACTATAATTAGGATACGTAAAAATACATCCTTATATCGAGAACCATATTAAAATACTTCAAGGTATGTCTTAGTACATAAGTCCCACATCCATAAGCAGTGAGTTTGGACATTTTACATCCCTTATTTCTCACACCTAACATAGATCATGTGGTAATAGGGAGATTCAATGATCATTTAATTTTCATCATAATCCTCTACCAAGGTAAGGAAAACGTTAGTGTGTAAGCCCCAACCAATTAAACTATGAGGAATCTGATTCCTTCCATAACCAGAATACATAGGATTCCTTCCTAAGTTCTAAGCCCAGGATCAAACGGGAATCCAAATGGGTGTAAGAACCACCATGTATCCAACATTTCAACCATTGATAACCCAATAATTCTCATGGGATGATCAATAACCCATCCACAAATAGACTGAGAAACAAATGAACTATGATGTGTTAGACTCCTTCCATAATCTAGATATGTAAGATACCTCTTTGAGGCCCAAGATCCATAATAAAAATCTCAAGGGATGTATGAGTACATAATTCCCACATCCATATGAACTGAAACTAATTAATTTCTCTCCATTTTTTCTCACACTGAATATAGATCATGTGGAATTAGGGATCCATAGTGAACACTTCATTTGCATCATGAATCTCAAACATCCAGGGAAATATCAGCACATAATCCCTGAGGAGTGGTATGATATAAACCTACCCCATATGAGGACATCTACCTTGGGTCCAGTCCCAAGGGAATGATAAAACTATAATAACTATGATTCCCATCATAACCATTATATGTAGGAAATTTCCCCAAGACTCGATATCAGACATACAGAATCCAACTGCCCATACATATGTCCTCTTTGCATGGTATTAAATTGCATGTTTTTAATGAACTATGTGGGATTTTATTCTTGTAATAACAAAGATACACTTGATGCCTCATAATGGCTCAATACACTCTTCAGAACATTAAACGACTCCCTTCATGGTAGAAAATTCTGAAGCATTTGGTTATGTGACTTAAACATATAAAGAATCTATTCATTACTAGGAAATAGATAAAGAACCTCAAATACATATAGATGGATTCAATAATGAGAGTCCCCTTTCTTTTTTTGAATAAATAAGATTTAATTAAAAATTGTTTTTTAGGGTAAATGGTCCCATATCGGGATTAGGAATAGGTTCTCGAACATGTATTAAATCTATAAGAGAGTACCAGAGTAGGAGAAAATTCCCCCCAAAAGGATGTGATGAGGCCAACATCCCATCCTATCAACCAATGTGAGTCATTAAGTGTCATTGGGTATGAAACCCCAATTGACCACCTGCCTTTGAAAGTAGGTCCGTATCCTTTTATGGATGAGGGAATCTTTGGGAGTTTCCATTAAGAATGAAAATATTAAACTGATGTTAATGGTTTTGAAAAAAATTAACTCACCACAATCAACTATCAGACCAAACCAAATGCCCATCATGATATCCTATTTCCTAAAAAAATGGAAAACCCGACATAAATCTCTCCAAAAACAAAAAGATCTATTAATCATGCATCATGACACTTTCTATTGAATTCCCACACAAAAAAAAGTATCAAGGAACAATATTATGTCTGATCCTCTATAACCAAGGTTATCAGGTAATAATTCCTTCCTCATTTTGACAAGTCCAAATGATCAGAATGGACAGATCTGAAATAAAAGGCCAGTTGTGTTAACCAAAAATATCTAATTGAGAACATAATGCCTATGATATTTCATTAATCAATAACCTTGTTCCTTACTATCTTCATGATTGCAGATACTACTCTCATCAATAACATCCCGATCTAAGACAATGTCTTTCTCATCCAGCAATCTATATGGTAAATCACCTATGGAAAATATTATGGTTTGGGAGTAACATCTACATAGTACAATATTGACCCTATAAGATTCCCATGTGGGTATCTAAGCATTACAAACGGTGAGTCCACATGTCATGAACCAGGCCGGGTCGCCATATGACCCAACACCCGACTCGGTCCACGACATGACCCGAGGAGCGTTCCCAATCTCCATGGGCTGGCACAAGTGCCCGAGTATCAAATGAAACATGAGGGAATGATTTACCCAATTTAGAAATATAAAAATAACCAATATTAACCCAAACAACATATATGGAAAATTTATCCAAACACACCTTTAAGAAATTCCAAAATTTAAATTTTACAACTAAACAAATGTAAAAAAGGACAATGACCCCATGGGAAACCAAAACGACACCACAAACCTACGTGAAACACGAGGATCAACATACTCAAGATGCCGCCACCAAGGTCCACAACCAAGACCACTATAAGGCCAAACTGCCAACATGACACATCCTGCTTTAGCCTAAAACAAATAGACAATAGAGTCTGCATACACCCAAAGGTGTATGCAGGGTGTGAGCCAAAGCCTAGTAGGATGCCACATGGGTAGAGATTCCATGCATTAAACATTAAATGAAAAATAAATTTGCAAGCTTGTTATTTTATAGAAATTCTCAGATAATTTTAAAGAAAAAAACTTTAAAACAGAACAATTTTAAATGGGTGAAACTTAAAATATAAAGCAGTTTTGAAAGAATGCAATTTTAAAGGCAACACACTTACTAAAAAAAACTACCAACCCAACCTACCGTATGCCAATGGTTAGTGAAAAATAATCATTGAGCACTAGTCACAGGAACACCCCTAGGTACTAGTTAGTTGTGAGGCCCTAGGTACCTCATATCTCAGTGTAAAAGTAACCATGAAAAATATCCAATAACCTTCTCATGCACGAGCCACTAGTAGGGAACATACCCATAACCTAGTGGTCACCAATCTCAATCATCACAGTTTAGTTAGTGTTGTAAGATTCAATCTTGCTACGTGAAACTGAGGCCAAAACCCATGAGATCACTAGAATACTAGTCCTAGTATGCCCACCTAGATACCTGGGTTTACCTATTGTGCTCAAAAAAGTTACACATGTTATAAAATACCATTTTCACAATTCATCCACCAAACCAAGCATTGCATAATAGAATCCGCTATTTTTACATGAAAATTCATTTTATAAAACAAACTCACATCAAAACATTTTCAAAATATACTTCGCACCAATTTAAATAATTTATCAAACCATTATAAAAATTATAAAACAATTTGAATGAACATCCTAAATGATTTTATACCAAAAATACACCCAAAACCCATGTTAAATATTAGTTTGAAATTATTGCTAATCAAGACACATTTTGCAACATGCACATAGTTTAACAAATCAATTGCATACTTTACAGAATGACACAAAGTGCCACACAAAGGCTTGCACACACAAAAACACTCAATTTTTGTACAAAACTACCACTTTAACAATTAAACACATACTCAATCATGCTAATTAAAACTTTTTCACCACACAATTAATTTAAAAAACCATTTGAGTAGTTCATAAAATGTTAACAAAAGGTGCAGTAGAAATTTACACTCAAAATACACTTGGTCTCATTTTAAACACCACTTTAAAACCAAACACACAATATATTCGTGTTAAAAAATGATTTGCATCATTAATATATTTTAATAAATCAATTGCACAAGTCACAAACCTTCCAAAATGTAAGAACGGGTTTTCACCTAGCACATAATCAATTTTACAAGTAATATATATATATATATATATATATATATATATATATATATATATTTAAGCCAAAAAGCATGTCAAAACTCTTTATAAACCACATACGCACCCCAAATATACTTCATAAAACATACCAAATTAAACAAAAAAGCAAAACAATTCATCAAATAACGGTTAAACATGGAACCACTTACCTTAGGGGAAGAAATCTCCGAGGTACGGTGTAGAACTTCAATTCTGCATCAAACGGACCATAAGAAAATAAAAACGGACCCTAAAACAAAGGACCAAACCAAAATTATCAAGATCAGACCCTAAACTACCCGAAACCCCTGAAAACAAAACCCTAAGGCAAGGGTAAAGAAGCTTAACCGATGTAAGGGTTTCATGAGGGAAGTGTGAGGGAAGCGGAGGGGGGTCCCCGGCTGAGTGGGCGCCAGCCCAGGAGGTTGCCGGCCATGGAGGGTTGCTGGTCGAGGAGAGGGGCGCACTGTGGAGAGCGGGGTGCGAGCAGTGGGGTCGTGCGAGGCAGCGAGGTGTGAGCAGTGGGGATCGCGCGAGGCAGCGGGGCGCGACCGGATGGTGGCTCGCTGAAGGAAGAAGGCCGGAGGTGGAGGCTGGTGCGCATGGAGGAGGCTCACAAGGGTGGAGCGTGACCTGAACAAGAGGGGGAGAGAGGGCTATGTGGAGGAAGGAAAAGGGGAAAGGGGGAGAGATTAACCCTAAAATAAATTAAATCTAACTAAGAAAAACAAAACTAATTATAATAATAATTATAGTAATACTATTAGCTTAAAAAAAATTCTCAACATTCTCAACATTAACATTTATAAGATTAATAATATTAAAAATTATTAATACCAAAAACAATAAAAATAATATTTTCTTATAATAATAATATTATTAGCGTTTAAAAATAATTCTTAAAATTCTATTTCACGTTTATCTATTTATTTAATTAATTTACTCCTTCAATTTAATTTGTTTCTTATTTTATTTCACTTCCACTTTAACTCATTAAATATTTTTATTACAGGGTGACCGTGTAGTTACCCCGTACGACTCAAACGACCGTGCGCAGATCATACAACGGTCTCTACTTGTTCGAGAAGTGATCGCACAGGTACCTGGGCTAAACACATGACTTCCACTGTCGTGCGGTACCTGCGCACCAGCCTAAATAATATTAATATTTATAATAAAGATATTAACAACATAATATTAAAATATTTAGATCACTTGCTCATTCTTAATAATAATAATATTAATAACATTTTTTAAATAATGTTTACAATATTATTGGAACTTTTAATAATGACAATAATAACAATTATTACAATATCAATAATGACTTAATTATTTTTTTTTTAAATTTTTAACATTAATAATAATAATAATAATATTCTCAAACAATATTATTATTATTTTCATCAAGGAAATTTCTCAAATTTTATTAAAACGCCTTATTTATGTTTTATTTCCATTTCATTATTCATTACATTTTATAAGCTTGCCTTAAACATCGAGCAGACCATACAGTTAACCCGGCGAGGTTACGTGGTAACTCGGGAGAGGCTGCGCAACTTCGATTACGGTGTGCTGAATGTCGTGAAGGATAAAACATGCGCTTTTAAATAAGAAACCAAACTTTTAAGGCGGGTGTCAACCTGAATGACCCGACACCCAACAAAAATAATAAAATAAATAAATTTGGAAATGGTAGGTATAATAATTCTCCCCACCATAAGTATTTCCATCCCCAGAAATCCATAACTAAGGTTGAGGCTCAAAGTAGAAAACAAAACCCCCTTAAGGTTCAAAGAGGATGTCAATAAAAAAATAAGCGGTAAAAGGAAAACACATTGTGCTTAGCAAAAGTGACTTAAATTACCACCTCAAGAAATGCTTAAAAAGACTTTCTAACATGTGTTTCCCACCCCAAAGAGATAGAACACCTCTAGTTGATCAATTAAGAAAAGTAACTCTCACACCAATGGAAACCCACTTCATGAACCGAACCCCTTAAGCACCATTTAACGAAATCCCCACCGTCTTATTGAAGCAAACACACAAGATCAAACCTCGTCCAAGAAGCACTCTTATCACCTATCAACAAGTAATCTATTGGATCAGAAATAAAAGGTCAACAAGGGGAAGCCTGATGGGGCTCCCCAATATTAGAAACTTACTGACGCCCAAGATGAAACTATAAAATTGACATGAGGAGGCCGGGGTGGACTTCTCACCATTAGGATCGACGAAAGATACAAAACATTGAGAATTTAACGATAGTGACCAAATACCCCACCACAAGGGGTGGGGAGGGATGAGCCCAACTATCGGGGCATCAAAGCCACATCCAAAGACAAAACAACATCTCCACATCCCTGGATGAGCCCTATTCAACTTTAAGATCGATTTACCCAACATACCCCATAAGGACCAGAAAAGAGATTACATCCAGTGGGACGCAATCCCCAGGAATTTAATGTAACGAGTCGACCACGCCTCCTCCTAGACACTGGAAGCCTCATGCACCAAGATGGGTCATTCGGAATGGAACAGCTACAGGAAATGATTTAAACTATTCTGACTTTCATCACTGATGACTGAAATATAGTCAGGGTCTCATTCACTCTTTGGGTTCCTGACCATGAACCATCTTCACTCTGAGGCCTATGGCTGGAGCCCTGATGTTTGAAGCATCTCATGCCTCGTATTAAGGTATTGAAGACACTCGAATGGCGCTTCTCCATTTTGTGTTGCACGCAACCACACCACAATCGATACAACACCAACAACCACCACATACCCTGACATTCAAATACTCCCTCGTAACACCATCCACCAAAACTGGGGGTTAGATGATGCACCTGCATCACCTCTTCACCTCAACCAAGAAACTTGAGAAGGAAAGACACAGGATGAACACTCCCCTTTGAACAGAAAAATTAGAACTCCCTAAGAGGAGGACACACTCCTATGAAAATAGGGATTATCGGAGGGTTATACAAAACCCACCTTTTCTCATCAAGAGAATTCACAATGAAAGACGTTGCCAAACATGACCCTTGCGACCGATGAAAGAACTATGAGCCTTTCAAAGCATCAGTTATCTCTGATAACTCTGAATCGCCTTCACCCTTCCCCGCTTGAATTCCTTTCACCGTTTCCTAGGGGGGGAATTTAGATACAATGGTTTCAAACTTCATACTTGATGAGTCAGACAACTCAAAGAAACCAAAACTCCTATCAACTCCCCTCGCGTCTTTCATCCCGCTATGAGAGGATCTGCTTAACCAAAAAGGAAAAAGGGATTGACATAGCACGATCACTAAAATGGGAGAGTCCTTACTTTAATCAACTAGAGGGTCAGCCAACAACGAATTTCCCATGGCTACACATCAATTTCATGGTAATGATTTATGGGGGGAATGAACTAGTCATGAAAGAAGACCACAAACCCAACTAAACTAGTCCAATGATCAAGACATACCACTAGAAAACACTAAACATGTAGGTGGAACTACTACAAGGGATTCCCAAAGAACCTTTCAAAAGAAACCACTAAACACATGCTTTCACACCAAATTACATATAATAATTTAAAATGAGACACAAATCAGTCAAAAAGAGTCCTCAATACGAAACCCCTCTCATCCAACATTTCCAAAATACAAGGACACATCACACAACCACCAATTATTAAAACACAAAATCATTTTTTTACTTACCAACCAGATCTCCATGAATCCAAAACAAAGAGACGAGGGACAATGAAAGAGGGAACTAGTGTCAGCAGGTGACTGGAACATATGGTTGGTGGCCATACGCCAATCACGCCACCGCCATAGAGGGTATTCTAGGACATCATCCCCAGCTCCACATGGATTGCCAAACCCTGTGAGCTCAATGGGACCATTGACCCTAATCCCTTTTTATTTCCCCTAAACAAGATTAACCACAGGGACTAAAGAATTAGACAAACATCAACTTACTTTGGTAAATCGAGTCCCGCCATGAGGTGTGCTGGCCATGCACCTTACTCGTAGCTAGGACGTTGAGTCCCAACAACCTTAACTTTGGTTCACCTGACTCTATCCCAAAAGAACACGGCCTAAAAAATAAAACCTCCTTTGATTCCATTTTGTCATGAACCGGGCCGAGTCTCCATTCGACCCAGCGCCTGACCCGGTCCGCGACATGACCCGAGGAGCATTCCCGATCTCTACGGGCTGGAATAAGTTCCCGAGTGTCAAATGAAACATGAGGGAATGATTTACCCGATTAGAAATATAAAAACAACCAATATTAACCCAAAAACAAGATTTGAAAAATTTATCCAAACACACCTTTAATAAATTCGAAAATTTAAATTTTACAACTAAACAAATGTCAAAAAGGACAGCGACCCCAAGGGAAACCAAAACGACACCACAAACATCCGTGAAACATGAGGATCAACATCCTCAAGCCGCTGTCACCAAAGTCCACAACCAAGACTACTAGAAGGCCAAACTCCCAACATGACACATCCTGCTTTAGACTAAAACAAAGAGACAACAGAGTCTGCATACACCCAAAGGTGTATGCAGGGTGTGAGCCAAAGCCCAATATGATGCCACCCGGGTAAAGATTCCATGCATTAAAAAATAAATGAAAAATAAATTTTCAACTTGTTATTTTATAGAAATGCTCAGATAATTTTAAAGAAAAAAACTTTAAAACAGAACAATTTTAAATGGGTGAAACTTAAAATATAAAGAAGTTTTGAAAGAAATGAATTTTAAAGGAAACACACTTACTAAAAAAACTACCCACCCAACCTACCGTATGCCGACGGTAAGTGAAAAATGATCATTGATCACTAGTCACAGGAATACCCCTTGGTACTAGTTAATTGTGGGGCCCTAGGTACCTCGTATCTCGGTGTAAAAGTAACCACGACAAATAGCCAATTACCTTCTCGTGCATGAACCACTAGTAGGGAACATACCCATAATCTAGTGGTCCCCAATCGCCATCATCACAGTTTAGTTAGTGTTGTAAGTGTCAATATTTCTACATGAAATTGAGGCCAAACCCCACAGGATCACTAGCATACTAGTCCTAGTCCGCCCACCTAGATACTCGGGTTTCCCTATTGTGCTCAAAGAAGTTACACATATTATAAAATACCATTTGCACAATTAATCCACCAAACCAAGCATCACATAACACAATCCACTATTTATACATGAAAATTCATTTTAAAAAACAAACAAACATTAAAACATTTTCCAAATATACTTTTCACCCCATTAAATAATTTATCAAACCATTATAAAAATTATAAAACAATTTCAATGAACATCATAAATGATTTTATACCAAAAATACACCCAAAACCCACTTTAAAAATTAGTTTCATATTATTTCTAAATCAAAACACATTTTTCAGCTTGCACATAGTTTAAAAAATCAATTTCATACTTTACAGAATGACACCAAGTTCCACACAAAGTCTTGCACACACAAAAACACTGAAGTGTTGAACAAAACTACCATTTTAACAATTAAACACATACTAAATCATGCTAATTAAAACCTTTTTTACTGCGCAATTAATTTAACAAACCATTTGAGTAGTTCATAAAATTTTAACAAAAGGTGAAGTAGAAATTGACACTCAAAATAAACTTGGTTTCATTTAAAACACCACTTTAAAACAAAAAACACAATATATTCGTGTTAAAAAAATGATTTGCACCATTAATATATTTAATAAATCAATTACAAAAGTCAAAAACCTTCTAAAATGCAAGCACGGGTTTTGTAAAGACCCGTAAAATTCAAGGGAAATTTTTTCTTAATTTTCTTTAGAATTTTACAAGAGCGCGGTTTCAGACGGCACCTGATTCCGAGGCCCGGAGTGCCCGGAATTAATTTCCGAAGTTTGGCTCGGGTACGATCAGTGAACGAACGAGCGGGAATTCCTAACTTTTGATCCGGTGCTCGGAATTGAAATCCGAGGGCACCGATGAACTCGCAACGCCGTTATTCGCTTAAAGAGACCTTTTCGGGAGTTGCGTTTGTTGCGAGTTGAAATTTAGTTTTGGGGTTTTCAGTTGAGTTAAATAAAATTTGTGTAAGACAAATTTTATTTTAACTTATTAAAAACCTACCAAAGGTGGTTGGAAGTGGGACCCACACCCACTTAACCTCCCTTGGGAGGATTAAGTGTGGTGGGGCCCACACGAACCCCCACCTTTTCAACTCCCCACTCTCCCTCTTAATGGATTGACAAGTTAACTTATATTTAATTATACAATTCATGTATATTAAATAAGTGAGTTAATTTTGGAGTTATCCATTTTGAATTTCAAACCTTTGAAATTCTAGTGTGTTATGTGATAATAAAATAAGATGTTGTCTTATTTTATTTTTGGTTGAATGGTTTGTCTTCTTGAGAGGTGGAGAGCATCATTTTCTTCTTCTTCTTCATCTCTGACGAAGATCACGAAGAACGCTCAACCTCAACGAAGAACGTGAAGAACGCCGTTCTTCAACGAAGAACTTCTTCGCCAAAGAACACGGTCTTTCCGCGACGCCATATCCGCGACGTGACATACTTCTTCTGCGTCATCTCTTCCGCGACGGTTTTCCGCGACGAACGCCATCGACAACGACTCTTCCTCCGACGTCAAAGGAATCGACACCGATAATCCACGACTACGTCAACGTGTGATTATCAAGGTAGGGGTTCTTGAGTTCGTTGTTTGCTTTATTAATTGACTTTCCTCAAGACTTGACGTAGAACGCTCAAGTTTCCGACGAAGAACGCCACTCCGCTCTTCTTCGTCTTCGGTGTCAACGAGAGAGAACACCGCACCTTCCTCGGACAACCTTCGTCAGCGTACAAGGATTCGCCAACGACGTGCCTCATCGGACGAATCTCTTCGTCAACGGAATTGACGAACGACTTCCGCGACGCCCGATCTCCGCGACGTCGACTTCCGCGGACATAGTCAAATCCTCGAACTTATACCCGAGGTAGGGGATTGTTGTTTCATTCTTTAATTATTCCATTTCTTGAACGTGGATCTGGCATGTCTAACATGAGGCTTTGAATGTTCATGTTGAGTTTTTATTTAACGTGAGGGGGGGCCGGACCGCATGAACACGGCCGAACCCCCCCCTCCAACGTTTATGTTGATTTATCTTGCGGGAGGAAGCAAGTGGCGTGGTGCCGTCGCACCACGCGGATGAACGTGCAAATATCTTCGCGATGCCGTCGCACGCACCATGGTAGAAACAACAGAAACGCGACGCCGTCGCGCCGCGTTGAATGAATATCAAGCACGGCAAAGGGGCGCGGTGCCGTCGCACCGCGCCGGACGACGAACGCCGCGGCCGGTTCTGGGCCGCGGCGGGACGAGGAGACCGCGGCCGGTTCCGGGCCACGGCGGAAAGGAAGACCGGCGGCCGGGCCGCTGGCGTCGGAAGCCGAAGAAGGGGACTGGAAATTCCGGTCCCGTTTGAGAAAACCGGCCGGCCAGCTGGCCGGCCGGATGACTTAAAAACCGGGGAATTTAATTCCCCGGTCAACCCTTAAAAACCCCCCTCTTAAGAGGGGGGCGGTTCTTTAAGGAGGGGGGGCAGCAGCCCCCCGGTTTTCCAAATAACGGGCCCCCTGGAAGGGGGGCCGTTTGTTAAAACGGCGCGGCTTAGCCGCGCCGCCAATCCAAAAGCGGGGGGCTTGATTTCCCCCGCGTGCCACCCACGAGCGGCGCCCGCCGCCGCCCCCGCGGCCCGCCGCCGCCGCCACCGCGGCCCGCCGCCGCAGCCACCGCGGCCCGCCGCCGCCGCCGCCGCGCCGCCCGCCGCCGCCGCCCGCCGCCGCCGCCCGCCGCTGCCGTCCGCCGCCGCCGCAGCCACCGCGGCCCGCCGCCGCCGCCGCCGCGCCGCCAATCCAAAAGCGGGGGGCTTGATTGCCCCCGCGTGCCACCCACGAGCGGCGCCCGCCGCCGCCACCGCGGCCCGCCGCCGCCGCCCGCCGCTGCCGTCCGCCGCCGCCGACCGCCGCCGCCGGCCGCCGCCGCCGCCCAGGGGGGGGGTCGGGCCGGGTCGGCCCGGACCCGGACCCCCCCGTTTCGAACCAGTTTTGGTTTTTCGCTCATAACTTGAGCCTCGGACCTCCGATCGACGAACCGTCTGCGGCAACGCGATCCTTGGATCGAGACGGTCGTTTCGGTTTATCGCACTCAAGGTTTCGGATTACTTTGAGTTCGGCCGGGTTGGTTCGTTCACAAAACCAACCGGGCCTTCGGAGCGGAAACGCTCATATCTTGAGCCACGAACGTCCGATTGACGCGCCGTCAGTCGCGTTGAGTTCCTTTTAGTGAGACGGATCTTTTGGCACACTCCGCCCGAGGTTTGGACGCAGGTGGAGTACGGTCGGGTTGGTTTTGCCTTAAAAACCAACCGGGCCCCGGAGACGAAAAAGCCAATAACTCACAGACCGGGCGTCCGATTGACGCGCCGTCTGTTTCGTTGACTTCCTCTTGACGAGACGGAACTTTTGACATACTCCGCCCGAGTTTTGGATACAGTCGGAGTATGGCCGGGTTGGATTGTACTCAAAATCCAACCGGGCCCCTGGAACGGGAAAGCTAATATCTTTCAGACAGGACGTCCGCTTGACGAACCGTCAGCGGCGTTGGTGGGTACGTTGAGTAACGGTCCCTTTGAGTTTACCCTATGGGAGTTCGGGGTACAGTTGAGATACGGCCGGGATTGGTTTCGCTCTCGAAACCAACCGGGCCCTTGGGACGGAAAGGCTAATAACTCACAGACCGGGCGTCCGATCGACGCGCCGTCTGTTGCGTTGAGACCCCTGTGACGAGACGGACCTTTGAGACACTTCTTCGTGGGACTTTGAGATACTTGGAGTATCGACCTGTAGCTCGTGGAGCGGACCCTCCCAGTGACGAGCGTGCGAAGTACGGAGACCGTGTAGCTGGCTGAGACCTGACGACTGCTTGACCGACTCGACTTGGAGTGAGTCGACTAGCCCAGTGGACGGAGCACTACTTTCTGAGGTGCAGACCCATGGCGGACGGAGCACTACCTGTGTGACAGTGCAGACCCGCGGTGCTCGTCCGGAGAGTACCTCAGCAGGCTACTAGGGGGTGTGCACTACGGAGTTTGGGTGACATACCTCGGCGGGAAGCACTACTGTGTTTGGGTGGCTGGCCCGCAGTACTCGACAGGAGGAGTACTTCAGCAGTCTTAGGTTAGTGAGCAGTACCTCGGAGTCGTGACAGGACCACTGTACACTCTAGAGACGGAGCTCTTCAGCAGTTACGGTTTCGATAATGAAAATCCTGGTTTGAGCTGAGACCTTTGACCTTTGTGTTTTCTCATGATTGAGATGGGTTACTTGATAACTTAGGTATATGTATGGGCATATACCTGGGTAGTGGTTATCCGTTGATCTCATGATTCTTGTGTTTCCTCATGACTGAGATGAGTTACTTGATAACTTAGGTATATGTATGGGCATATACCTAAGTAGGGTTTATCTGTTGAGATCTTCTTGTGTTTATCCTTGTTGGTTTTAGTGAGACCTTGAGGGTCTCGGGGTCCCTACTGAGTATCGTTATACTCACCCCTGCACGGGCTATGCCCGCACCTCGTTGTGTTGGTTGCAGACGACGGACAGTGCTGACAGAAGCTGAAGGTTCAAGGACTGGACGGTACCTGGAGGTGGACTATACGACGAGGCGGTACCCGGAGGTGGACACTGGGCGGGACATACTCGGAGCGGATGGCGGGACCCGAGGAGCAGAGGAGCCATCTGTACCCACCCTTCAGGTGGGATTTCCAGTGGACATCTCAGCGTAGCAGCTTTACTTTTCAGTCGCGGTTTTCCCTTTCGAGTTGTACTTTACAGTTGGGCTTGTATTTCCGGCCCCTTTTTACTTTTCATCTCTTCTTTTTGTACTTAGTGTTTTACTTCCGCTTGCTTACTCTGTGATGTTTGTTTACCTTACAAAGGCAATGCCTTCCCTTTTTCTGGGATTTACGCCTTGGTGCTAGTCGCCAGCCCCTGGCCTATGGAAGGCGGGCTTGGGGTAGTCACGGCACGGACCCCGAGGGCGGGTCGTGACAAATTGGTATCAAAGGAGTTCGGTTCTACCGCAGAACTTATAACTCTGATGTTTCTTTCTGTGAAGCAATAGTGTTGAGAGTACCGAGTGTGGTTTTCAGTTCAGGGAGTCCAGTGTTGGTGCGGGCGGCCGACGTATCCATACACCAGGACCCTGACAACTGATTTCCGACTTTGTGCACGAAAACACTGATTGCGTGTGTGTTTTCAAAGGTTTTTCCCCTTAAAACAGCTCAAACCAGGTCAGCTCACCAGGTATAATCGTTTGATCGTGTTACGTTGTTTCTTTCAGGATGTCTTTTCTCAGACGACCAGCTAGAGCCCGGAGGGATGAGCGTGCTGACAGTCTGTCGAGCGGAGAGGCTTCGGTACAGGGCCCTCTTGCAGTTGAGGCACCAGCGGAGGCACCCGCGGTACTACCATACGTTGGGCCACCGATGCCACCAGCCCCAGCAGTAGGCGATGCACGACGCTTGAGCGCGCTGCACGAGTTCCAGCGCCAGAGGCCACCCAGGTTCCGGGGAGAGACGGACCTGCAGGCGGCTGAGGTTTGGCTGGAGGCTGTGGTGAGAGTCTTCAGGCTAGTGGGGACGCCGGCAGACTTCATGGTGATCTTTGCTACCAGCCTCCTTCAGGCAGCAGCAGGTAGGTGGTGGAGCCACTTGTTTCAGTTTTGCAATGAGATGAACTTCGCATGGGAAGACTTCGAGACCTTCTTCAGGGTGGAGTTTGTGCCAGTATCTCTACACCCCGAGCGTGTACAGGAAATTCTGCCTTTGCCGCGTGTTTTTCGATCAGAAGCCGAGTCATCTGTGGGCAGTAGACAGATGAAGCAGAGGTCCAGGAGGACCAGACCAGCAGTTGGGCGATCTCGAGTTTTAGGACCGGTGGTGCGGGGCACCCGAGGTGGGGTCAGAGCCAGGCGTGCCAGAAACGGACAATGTTACTCCTGTGGCGGAAAGGGTCACCTGGCACGTGACTGTCCGACTCCTCGATCCGCAGGCTTGGAGGGAGCCACCGAGGTTGAGGCAGCGACAAATCATGGATCTCTGGGAGCAGGTGGACAGGGGAGGAACTAGTGGATACGTCTTTTGTATTTCTAGTTCCATGTTAATGTCGCTTTTGTATAGCGTCTTGTATTATGAGATGCAATAATAAAAGACGCATCCTTTGTGATGTTTTCATTCCTGTCCTCTTTTGTGATGTTACTAAGAGGTTCCAGTTGACTGTTGACTTGACCCTCACTTGTGAGACATCTACTGGAGGAGACCAGTTACCACACACTGATGCCGACAGTGTGACTCAACCCTTGGAGGCGAGAGTAACGGTTGGATCTCTTAGTAGTAGCGTCGAGGCCTTACGACGTCATCCTTGGTATGGATTAGTATCATCCATGTTAGGATTGACTGTTTTAGGCAAAGAATGTGGTTCATCCAGGGGATGAGACCAGGTTTCTCTTATCGGCAAAGAAGAAATCTCACAGCTCTTATGGGACCAGAGATGGTCCGGGCCACGTCAGAAGAGGTCCATGTCATCCAGGAACGGATGAGGACAACACAGAGCCGGCAGAAGTCATATGCTGACAGGAGGCGGAGGCCACTGGAGTTCGAGGATGGCGACCACGTCTTCTTGCGGGTCTCACCTCGATGTGGTATTCGGAGATTTGGCCGAGGCGGCAAGATATCTCCGCGCTTCATCAGACCCTTCCAGGTCCTCGGTAAGGTTGGTGAGGTGGCTTATCGCCTGGCTCTACCACCTCAGTTGCACCGGGTGCACGACGTCTTACACGTGTCTCAGCTGAGGAGATACGTGCACGACCCGACGCACATCCTTGACGATTGGGCGACTTTTACGGAGGTCCCGGTGGAGATAGAGGATCGACAGGAGCGGGACCTACATGGGCGATCGAATCCTCTTGTGCGAAACAGATGGCGGCACGAGAATCTCCAGGAGAGCACATGGGAGCGGGAGGCTCAGATGCGTGCTCAGTACCCACTTTTGTTTCCCTAGTTTTTGATGTAGCTTTACGGGGACGTAAAGCCCTGAGGTGGGAGTAATGTAAAGACCCGTAAAATTCAAGGGAAATTTTTTCTTAATTTTCTTTAGAATTTTACAAGAGCGCGGTTTTAGACGGCACCTGATTCCGAGGCCCGGAGTGCCCGGAATTAATTTCCGAAGTTTGGCTCGAGTACGATCAGTGAACGAACGAGCGGGAATTCCTAACTATTGATCCGGTGCTCGGAATTGAAATCCGAGGGCACCGATGAACTCGCAACGCCGTTATTCGCTTAAAGAGACCTTTTCGGGAGTTGCGTTTGTTGCGAGTTGAAATTTAGTTTTGGGGTTTTCAGTTGAGTTAAATAAAATTTGTGTAAGACAAATTTTATTTTAACTTATTAAAAACCTACCAAAGGTGGTTGGAAGTGGGACCCACACCCACTTAACCTCCCTTGGGAGGATTAAGTGTGGTGGGGCCCACACGAACCCCCACCTTTTCAACTCCCCACTCTCCCTCTTAATGGATTGACAAGTTAACTTATATTTAATTATACAATTCATGTATATTAAATAAGTGAGTTAATTTTGGAGTTATCCATTTTGAATTTCAAACCTTTGAAATTCTAGTGTGTTATGTGATAATAAAATAAGATGTTGTCTTATTTTATTTTTGGTTGAATGGTTTGTCTTCTTGAGAGGTGGAGAGCATCATTTTCTTCTTCTTCTTCATCTCTGACGAAGATCACGAAGAACGCTCAACCTCAACGAAGAACGTGAAGAACGCCGTTCTTCAACGAAGAACTTCTTCGCCAAAGAACACGGTCTTTCCGCGACGCCATATCCGCGACGTGACATACTTCTTCTGCGTCATCTCTTCCGCGACAGTTTTCCGCGACGAACGCCATCGACAACGACTCTTCCTCCGACGTCAAAGGAATCGACACCGATAATCCACGACTACGTCAACGTGTGATTATCAAGGTAGGGGTTCTTGAGTTCGTTGTTTGCTTTATTAATTGACTTTCCTCAAGACTTGACGTAGAACGCTCAAGTTTCCGACGAAGAACGCCACTCCGCTCTTCTTCGTCTTCGGTGTCAACGAGAGAGAACACCGCACCTTCCTCGGACAACCTTCATCGGCGTACAAGGATTCGCCAACGACGTGCCTCATCGGACGAATCTCTTCGTCAACGGAATTGACGAACGACTTCCGCGACGCCCGATCTCCGCGACGTCGACTTCCGCGGACATAGTCAAATCCTCGAACTTATACCCGAGGTAGGGGATTGTTGTTTCATTCTTTAATTATTCCATTTCTTGAACGTGGATCTGGCATGTCTAACATGAGGCTTTGAATGTTCATGTTGAGTTTTTATTTAACGTGAGGGGGGGCCGGACCGCATGAACACGGCCGAACCCCCCCCCTCCAACGTTTATGTTGATTTATCTTGCGGGAGGAAGCAAGTGGCGTGGTGCCGTCGCACCACGCGGATGAACGTGCAAATATCTTCGCGATGCCGTCGCACGCACCATGGTAGAAACAACAGAAACGCGACGCCGTCGCGCCGCGTTGAATGAATATCAAGCACGGCAAAGGGGCGCGGTGCCGTCGCACCGCGCCGGACGACGAACGCCGCGGCCGGTTCCGGGCCGCGGCGGGACGAGGAGACCGCGGCCGGTTCCGGGCCACGGCGGAAAGGAAGACCGGCGGCCGGGCCGCTGGCGTCGGAAGCCGAAGAAGGGGACTGGAAATTCCGGTCCCGTTTGAGAAAACCAGCCGGCCAGCTGGCCGGCCGGATGACTTAAAAACCGGGGAATTTAATTCCCCGGTCAACCCTTAAAAACCCCCCTCTTAAGAGGGGGGCGGTTCTTTAAGGAGGGGGGGCAGCAGCCCCCCGGTTTTCCAAATAACGGGCCCCCTGGAAGGGGGGCCGTTTGTTAAAACGGCGCGGCTTAGCCGCGCCGCCAATCCAAAAGCGGGGGGCTTGATTGCCCCCGCGTGCCACCCACGAGCGGCGCCCGCCGCCGCCCCCGCGGCCCGCCGCCGCCGCCACCGCGGCCCGCCGCCGCAGCCACCGCGGCCCGCCGCCGCCGCCGCCGCGCCGCCCGCCGCCGCCGCCCGCCGCCGCCGCCCGCCGCTGCCGTCCGCCGCCGCCGCAGCCACCGCGGCCCGCCGCCGCCGCCGCCGCGCCGCCAATCCAAAAGCGGGGGGCTTGATTGCCCCCGCGTGCCACCCACGAGCGGCGCCCGCCGCCGCCACCGCGGCCCGCCGCCGCCGCCACCGCGGCCCGCCGCCGCCGCCGCCGCGCCGCCCGCCGCCGCCGCCCGCCGCTGCCGTCCGCCGCCGCCGACCGCCGCCGCCGGCCGCCGCCGCCGCCCAGGGGGGGGTCGGGCCGGGTCGGCCCGGACCCGGACCCCCCCGTTTCGAACCAGTTTTGGTTTTTCGCTCATAACTTGAGCCTCGGACCTCCGATCGACGAACCGTCTGCGGCAACGCGATCCTTGGATCGAGACGGTCGTTTCGGTTTATCGCACTCAAGGTTTCGGATTACTTTGAGTTCGGCCGGGTTGGTTCGTTCACAAAACCAACCGGGCCTTCGGAGCGGAAACGCTCATATCTTGAGCCACGAACGTCCGATTGACGCGCCGTCAGTCGCGTTGAGTTCCTTTTAGTGAGACGGATCTTTTGGCACACTCCGCCCGAGGTTTGGACGCAGGTGGAGTACGGTCGGGTTGGTTTTGCCTTAAAAACCAACCGGGCCCCGGAGACGAAAAAGCCAATAACTCACAGACCGGGCGTCCGATTGACGCGCCGTCTGTTTCGTTGACTTCCTCTTGACGAGACGGAACTTTTGACATACTCCGCCCGAGTTTTGGATACAGTCGGAGTATGGCCGGGTTGGATTGTACTCAAAATCCAACCGGGCCCCTGGAACGAGAAAGCTAATATCTTTCAGACAGGACGTCCGCTTGACGAACCGTCAGCGGCGTTGGTGGGTACGTTGAGTAACGGTCCCTTTGAGTTTACCCTATGGGAGTTCGGGGTACAGTTGAGATACGGCCGGGATTGGTTTCGCTCTCGAAACCAACCGGGCCCTTGGGACGGAAAGGCTAATAACTCACAGACCGGGCGTCCGATCGACGCGCCGTCTGTTGCGTTGAGACCCCTGTGACGAGACGGACCTTTGAGACACTTCTTCGTGGGACTTTGAGATACTTGGAGTATCGACCTGTAGCTCGTGGAGCGGACCCTCCCAGTGACGAGCGTGCGAAGTACGGAGACCGTGTAGCTGGCTGAGACCTGACGACTGCTTGACCGACTCGACTTGGAGTGAGTCGACTAGCCCAGTGGACGGAGCACTACTTTCTGAGGTGCAGACCCATGGCGGACGGAGCACTACCTGTGTGACAGTGCAGACCCGCGGTGCTCGTCCGGAGAGTACCTCAGCAGGCTACTAGGGGGTGTGCACTACGGAGTTTGGGTGACATACCTCGGCGGGAAGCACTACTGTGTTTGGGTGGCTGGCCCGCAGTACTCGACAGGAGGAGTACTTCAGCAGTCTTAGGTTAGTGAGCAGTACCTCGGAGTCGTGACAGGACCACTGTACACTCTAGAGACGGAGCTCTTCAGCAGTTACGGTTTCGATAATGAAAATCCTGGTTTGAGCTGAGACCTTTGACCTTTGTGTTTTCTCATGATTGAGATGGGTTACTTGATAACTTAGGTATATGTATGGGCATATACCTGGGTAGTGGTTATCCGTTGATCTCATTATTCTTGTGTTTCCTCATGACTGAGATGAGTTACTTGATAACTTAGGTATATGTATGGGCATATACCTAAGTAGGGTTTATCTGTTGAGATCTTCTTGTGTTTATCCTTGTTGGTTTTAGTGAGACCTTGAGGGTCTCGGGGTCCCTACTGAGTATCGTTATACTCACCCCTGCACGGGCTATGCCCGCACCTCGTTGTGTTGGTTGCAGACGACGGACAGTGCTGACAGAAGACGAAGGTTCAAGGACTGGACGGTACCTGGAGGTGGACTATACGACGAGGCGGTACCCGGAGGTGGACACTGGGCGGGACATACTCGGAGCGGATGGCGGGACCCGAGGAGCAGAGGAGCCATATGTACCCACCCTTCAGGTGGGATTTCCAGTGGACATCTCAGCGTAGCAGCTTTACTTTTCAGTCGCGGTTTTCCCTTTCGAGTTGTACTTTACAGTTGGGCTTGTATTTCCGGCCCCTTTTTACTTTTCAGCTCTTCTTTTTGTACTTAGTGTTTTACTTCCGCTTGCTTACTCTGTGATGTTTGTTTACCTTACAAAGGCAATGCCTTCCCTTTTTCTGGGATTTACGCCTTGGTGCTAGTCGCCAGCCCCTGGCCTATGGAAGGCGGGCTTGGGGTAGTCACGGCACGGACCCCGAGGGCGGGTCGTGACAGGTTTGTACCTAGTACATAATCAATTTTGAAAGTAAATATATATCTATATATAAGCCAAAAAGCATGTCAAAACTCTTTGGAAACCACATATGCACCCCACATATACTTCATAAAACATACCAAATTAAACAAACAAGCAAAGCAATTCATAAAATAACGGTTAATCATGAAGCCACCTACATTTGGTGAAGAAATCACCAAGGTATGGTGTGGAACTTCAATTTTGCATCAAACGCATGACAAGGAAATAAAAACAGACCCTAAAATAAAGGACCGAACCAAAATTATCAAGATCGGATCCTAAACTACCCAAAACCCCAAAAAAACCCTAAGGAAAGGGTAAAGAAGCTTACCTGGTGCAAGGGTTGCGTGAGGGCAGCGTGAGGGAAGTGGAGGGGGGTCGCCAGCCGAGGGGGCACCGGCCAAGGAGGTAACCGGCCGTGGAGGGTCGCTAGCCGAGGAGAGGGGCGTGCTGTGGAGAGTGGGGTGCGAGCAGTGGGGGTCGCGCGAGGTAGCGGGGCGTGAGTAGTGGGGGTCGCGCGAGGCAGCGGGGCGCGAGCAGATGGTGGATCGCCGGAGGAAGAAGGCCGGAGGTGGAGGCTGGTGCGCATAGAGGAGGCACCCAAGGGTGGAGAGCGACCTGCACAAGAGGGGGAGAGAGGGCTGCGTGGAGGAAGGAAAAGTGGAAAGGGGGAGAGATTAACCCTAAAAAAATTAAATCTAACTAAAACAAAACAAAACTAATTATAATAATAATTATAGTAATACTATTAGCTTAAAAAAACATTCTCAACATTAAAATTTATAATATTAATAATATTAAAATTATTAATACCAAAAACAATAGTAATAATATTTGCTTATAAAAGTATTATTATTATCGTTTAAAAAAATTCTATTTCACTTTTATCTATTTATTTAATTAATTTTCTCCTTCAATTTAATTTGTTTCTTATTTTATTTCACTTCTACTTTAATGCATTAAATATTTTTATTACAGGGTGTCCGCGCAGTTACCCCACACGGCTCAAGAGACCGTGCGCAGACCATGTGGCAGTCTCTACTTGTTCGAGAAGTGATCACACAGGTACCTAGGCTGACCACATGACTTCCACCATCGTGCGGTGCCCGCGCACCGACCTAAATAATATTAATATTTATAATAATGATATTAACAACATAATATGAAAATATTTATATCACTTGCTCATTATTAATAATAATAATATTAATAACATTTTTTTAATAATGTTGACAATGTTATTGGAAATTTTAATAATTCCAATAATAATAATTATTAAAATATCAATAATGAATTAATTTTTTTATATTCTTAACACTAATAATAATAATAATATTCCCACATAATAATAATATTATTTTCATCAAGGTAATTTCTCAAATTTTATTAAAACTTCTTATTTTTATTTTATTTCCATTTCATTATTCATTAAATTTTATAATCTTTCCTTGAACACTGATCAGACCTTGAGTTTTACCGGGTGAGGTCGCGTGGTAACTCGGGTGAGGCCGCGCTGCTTTGATTGTGGTGTGTTGAATGCTGTCAAGGCCAAAACATGTGGTTTTAAATAAAAACCCAAACTTTTAAGGCGGGTTTCAACCTGAACGATCCGACTCCCAGCAAAAATAATAAAATAAATAAATTTGTAAATGGAAGGTGTGACACCACATCACCCAGAAATATCTACATCTAAGCTAGTTTCCCTTGTTTCTACAACCAAATGCTTTGGAATATTATCCCCATAGAATGACAACTCCCACCTTAAATCTCTAATGAAGGTGGACCAGGGAGCCAAATATAGCTCCTTTTTTATTCATGTTCTACTAAGGAGGGAACCTATCAACCATCGTCACTAGAACCATCCCATCAGAATCTATTCGTTTCCTACCAAGTGTACCACCCGACACACTATCACCTATGATGCCCATGCCTAGGTGATAAGGAAGACTCATTAGGTGAAGAAGGTGTCGAATATCTAAGGTTGGGCTCATATATCCACTTCTACTGATGATTACTATGATCATATTACAATAGTATACAATAAGTAGGTGCATATCCTTGCTCCCTATGGGAAATTATGTGGGCATATTCCTGCAATAGGCATGGGGGAGGCCCATATCCTCACCCCCGAGCATGAATTCCATCAGTATATTATAATGGAACATGGTGAAAAGAAGTTGAAGAATATCCCCACTTTAGTCAAATATATTTTACAATACACAGTGGAGTCAAAAAATGTATAAGATTATATACCATCACAAACTTTTATAAAATTACAATATATTTTAGCAAAAGTTGAAGAACTCTTTCAGCATATTCCGAAACTGGTACAAATACAGGGATAGGTACATATTTATATCTCTATAGCCAAGGCAACTCAACCCTCTAATCATTATGAATAAGTGGTTTCATCAGAGAAAGTGCACATTATTACTCCCATCAAGGAGGATTATCGATGTATCCTGGTAAAGGATGAGGCATCAGACCATGATCATATTCCCATTCCAATTGGGGCTTACCATGTGAAAATGGTACATTCCTCGGGATAAGGAAACATGCTTGTTGAAGAAGTCCAGCAACACATTACAAAGGTTGGGGACCATGATCATATTTTCATTCTGGTAGGGGATCAGTAAGTGAGAGGGCACATGCCTCAGGATAGTCTCATATTCTTATTGAAGAATTCTAGAGTCATGCTTCAAAGGACCATGATCGGGCATATATCCCTATTTTGGCTGATGCTAACCAAGTGAGAATGACACAAGACTTAAGATAAGATCATATTTCTATTAGTGAATACATCTTTCATATTCTAGTAGATCATGGAATCCATGCACATATTCCTACATCCACTAACAAATGACTACATGAGCATCATTCTAAGGAAATATAGGTGGAGGCGCATATCCCTTCTCCCATTCTAGAGGCTCATCGACATATTCTTATGGGGAATGAATATTTGGACTAGGATCATATTCCTACTCTAAATGGGGACCACCAAGTAAGAGTGGAACATGCCTTAGGGTGGGCTCATATCCCTGCAAAGAAAGACTAGCGACATATTCTAAAGGTTCAGGATTGGGATCATACTCCTATCCTAATCGTGGATCACCAAGTGATAATGACACATGCCTCATGACATGCTCATATTCCTATCAATAATGATACAACTCATCGTCATATTCTAGTAGCTTCTCAGCAATGGGCTTATACTTCCTCAACACAAGATATTTATAATAAATTTATAGAAACGTTCATACAATAGGCTCATATCCCTAAACAATTATAAAAGGAAGGTTAAAATATTCCAACCATGACATAGAACATGGACCATATTCCTAATATGCTCAATGCTAGTTTATTTAAGGTCATTTGAGACACATTCTCAACATCACAAAGGTTTTTCAACTCTTCCAACAAAGCAGAAGATAATCATTACCATGATAGTCCCCCTCATGGTAGTGTGGAGATGGATTGTAGGGACTCTACTCCCAACATTCACCATGTTCAACCTCCCCATGATGATATCTCTCACAGATAATGAAATCCTCCAATTTCAAAAAAAAATTCATATATAGATGTGTTTAAAGCTTATACATCTTCATATAAAGTGGTTTTCAAATATCCTATGCCTTTCTATAGATATGTTCTTCAAACATCAAGGTCAACTACATATAGTTTCCCATCAACTTCCAGTAGCACTCCACTCCAGTCAATAGGATAACCTCAAAAGAATATTCTATGGTATGACCAGATGGATGCATGTAAGTCTAATTTATAGGAGGTTGAAACTGAAATATGGAGAGAGTTAGCTAAAAACAACCTCCCCATAATGTTCTGGCCCTCACTACTTATCACTATGAGATCTGAGATGAGCAAGAAATGAAGTGCATGCATTATATATGCCAAAATATGTGGGATACTCATTAGTGTATGAAGGATATAAACCTCCTTATCTAAGATACAAAGGTCACCTATATACCATAAAAATACTTTTTTTTCATCTAGATCTGGCTTCAGTCTCCACTAAACAGGATCCAAAACGGGAAAAGCACTGTGCAAACATGCATCATGCTTGCCGCCATTACATCACAACCCTTCGGAAGATGATCTCCAAAGAAAAATCATACATGAATATTCAAGGATGGGGAGAGTATGGAGAGTTACACTTTTCCGCCCCCTAGAATAGTATAACCCCTCAGATATGACATCCTGTAATATCATAGCCTCCATAAAAATTAGGGGATCAGGTAATGCTCAGGTTAGTTGTTCACTACAACAGAATTCCCCTACTTTAATGGGGTCCATACCTAATGACGGAAGGAGAGGATAGCCAAAATGACTTTAAACTTCCCCCCTCAAAGCAATAAGAATACATTTTAGTCACAAAGACTGAAGTATCAATCAACTAGAAAACTTTAAATAAAAAATGATTCCCATCATGGGATTCCATCTCACCCATCTCCCATGCGATCATAGTTGTGTCACATCAAACAAGCCATAATAGTAGCCAACATAGCTGCCATTTGGGAGTAGAACTATCCCACCAGACCAGGAGAATATCTACCACTACCTCCACCTCTCAGATCATCATTTCCTTATAGGATTCATGATACATCAGAAGAGTCTACAAGAAAACACCATAACACTGGGTTGGGGGAATTTATAACTCAATCATCATCACCAAGATCATCATCCCTTCAGGGGGTCAGGGGGAAATCAATGGTGTTTCTAGATCAACCTCAACCATATAGGTTGGGAGAATTTATATATTAATGTCTATCATAACAGTCATCAAATCCCTGACATGGGTCATTGGATCCTCAACAACAATACCAATTAATTCCATGTCCAGCCCTGAATAACTCCCACCCCATAGGGCTGGGGGCATTTTCATCATCATCATCACCATATAGAGAACAAGGGTTCTCTAGGTTGGGAGGAAATAATCAATGGAAAACATATCACCTATTCCTCGAACCACAAGACAAAACTCTAGTAGTCGGTGACCACTCGGTAATCATGATAAAAAAGCTCCCTCATGGTCACTCTTCATAGAACATGTTGGAAGGAGCACACAAAAAAGGTGATCAGAACTGACTGGGGTCGCAAGCCAAAATTTCCAAATAAGACCAAGGATTTGAATAAAAAACCTAATAACGGTATTATAGAACCAACCTATTGTGTTGAAAGTAATGGAACAACCACCATTGACTGATATGACTTTATGAATACTTTCACTATTATAGGAAAGACATTGTGGATCACGATGGAAATGTAGAGGGCCACAACATGGAAAATTTACCATGAGAGTAGGGTAATCTGGATGCACCAACTGAGGTGGCACACACCCAAAACCAAAGAAGGCTCCAAAATCTGGCACCTATGAATATCGGGTTGACACCTCTCTAGTTGAATGCTACCAAAGAAAATGGGAAAGGTGAAGTTACATCCTAATCACTATTTATAAGAGTTGAGGTTTATTCCATGGAGGAACCGTTGTCAAAATATGAGAGTAAGATATAGACTCTTAGAAAAATCAATGAGGAGCTACTCAGGGGAAATATTATTGATGGTATCATATTTAGGTAGAGAAAAATATTCTCCCTCATATAGTTAATCTTCCAATGAGAGTAGTATCTGAGAATCAAACTGGCTCCATATCTAGACAGCTAGTCTACATAAATGTGGAAGTTGAAAATGAATATGAATTCCCTCCTTTGAGGAAACAAACTCTCCCTATCTAGAGAAATCATTCAATCTTAGGACTATATGAGAATCATAAGGAGATGAAAATAGGGCCAACACATTTTCCCCCACCTTCTCCATACTGATGGGAGGTGGCTCAGATAGTAGTACCCCTAGAGATGATTAACATCATTAAGTCCCCAACTACTCTAATAGAAGCCATAAAATGGTGATGCACACTAGTGAATACTGATAGGAATCCATAACCCAAATGGAAGGATTACACTTTTCCTCCACCCAATTTCAGAAATCCTACCTTCTCCACTTTTGATAGTGGAGGTGACCTTAAACATCAGCTCGGAGACTTCATGTCCTGATGCGGGCTGATGATGGTCCATAAAGATCAAGAGGAGGCAACAAAGCTGAGGTGTTTTGTATAGAATCTAATTGGGATAGAATTTGTATGAAATATCATCATGGAAGTATGATCTTTTGTAAGATAGAAATATCTTCATCTTCAATTCCTTTATCAATTCAACTCCACACTGAGGAAAATGGTGATATTCGACCTGAAAAATAGAAAATAATGTGAAAATGAGAGGGTTTATGACTTTATCATAAGGTTGAAAGGTTTAAACTATTCACTAAACATCTCTCTCTTACCTGATCATCTACTAGTAATCTGTGCTGAAAATCTCGGGGATGAGTTGCAGACACCTCTAATCCTAATGAAGTATCTAGGTGGGTTCTATGAGTTTATAGAAATGGAACAACATCTTGAAAAATCCATTCAGAAAACCTGATCCAAAACTTAACTCACACCCACATCCTAGGGGAAAAGTCCAAGAAAAGTAAATGCTAAAACTTTCACTCTCAAGGTAGAAAAAATGCATGTCCAAGCACCTATGTAGGTCCTAAACTTCCCAACACCTCCTATTGAGAAACGACAACCACAAAATCACCCTCATCCAGAAGCACTGAGAAATCAGGGTCACTAAAAATTTTAGTAAAGGATGAATAAAGCACACTCCTTATAAAATGAACAATTTCTTGGTTATTTATTGGTATCCATAGACAATAACATGATCATGCAACTACAGCCTATAAATCCTAATGAGTTCAACATAACTGATCAACCTAAATACTAAATTTTATATAGAAGGTTGAGTCATACTATCTATAAATGTTTCTTCTTAAAATATGTCCTTAAAGGAATGATCAATTCTAGACAGGTGGTGTATGATAACTTATTAGAGTAGGTGGATTGTATAACCGTTTCTTAGTCAGAAGAAGAAGGTGACTGGAAAAAAAATTTGACCAGGTGTGAGTGAAAGTTTAACAACTGGATGACTTGGAAAACTGTTGACCGAGATCATTAAACCCTGAGAGAAAAGTTTTTATGACCTAAAATAGCCCCACCACTTAAGAATAAGGCATCTGATATACCTCCCAAAGGTAAGCATGATCATTTTAAGTAAGAAGAAATAGAAGGGGATGAGTCATATTCTACTCCAATTCAAGCTCTTACTCTTGAATATTTATTCCTTGAAACATCCACACACCATCCACCACCCCACCAAATGGAATCCTCATCAGATGAATAACTCATATTTGGTCCTATCAATGTGGTACACCTAGAAGACCCCATCTCTAATGATGAATATTCCTCAGAATATGAGTTTCCCACACATAACTGGGGAACAGGAGGCCATATGCACCATAACTGAGGATATAGGGACAACACAGATGTGGATGGACCCAATATTCCAGTTATATCTCCATGGAAAACATATATGTAGTATATACTCATGGGAAATCACTTTATCAAGACTAAAAGAGGTAGGGAGGTTCCCTAATATCCTACAGCAGTCACCCATTCTCAATTGTATTGCATGACCACTTAGTGGGGGTTTGATTATTTGATCAACCCAGGAAATAGGGAAGGAAAACATGAATTGTTCTACTGGTAGGATATTCTACCTCAATTTTTGCACAAGCACCAGGAATGTCCAACTCAATTACCTTGGCTCTTGAGCCACATATTCTAGAGAAACCCCACATCAAGAATCACTGATATATGGTACAAAAGAACGACATTATCAAACTATTGGAAATTTTCCTAGAAAAACTCTCAATAGTTGATTAATGAAATCTCTCAAAAGAATTCAGGGAGGCACTTTTTGAAGTCCTCTAGATCCCATAGGAATTTAAGACAGAATTCACTGTAGTCGAAGTCTATCAATTGGAGACTATGTTAGCGGAATTCCATTTCACCATCTTTTTTACTGACTAGGATCAGGAAGAGGTCCTTCAATGTGAAATCACACCGTTATATGTTTCGAGAAGACTCAATAATGTCAAAATCTGGAGAGACCTGATTGATAATGGATCTAGGATCTAGTCATCCCATTTAAACCCTATGACTTTTGGGATATAGTGAAGTGGATTTGTATCCCAAAAAGATGACCATAAAAGGGTATAATAAGTGTGAGAAAATACCTATTAGGAATATCAAACTTGAATATCAGTTTGGGGACCTCACATATGATGGTATGTTTAGGGTTATACAATAGGAAAATATATATAATGTCATGCTTGGAAGGATTTGTGTTCATAGCCACTTGGAGGTATCTTCAACATTCCATCAATGGCTAAAGTGCACCATTAACGGAATTTTCAGAATACAGAATAGTGACAATGTCCCCTTTAAAACTTTCAGAACGACATATGATGAAGAATATTTCTACAAAAATGGAGGTAAACAATCGATAACAGATGATGAAATATAGGTTGTAGCCCCCAAAGGTTTGGGGACTGCACTTTTAAATCCCCCGAGTTTTCTCAACAATGACTATGTGCTCCCATTAAATCTATTTGAGGTGATATACTTGACCCAAGAGGTCCAAGACCCTTATATCCCTAGTGACAGTGAGGATGAAAATAAGTTTTGATATCTCTCTATAATGACTCAAACAATAGAGGATCATAACATCCCTTCCCATGTCCTCTATCACCCCAATAGTGATAGAGATTCCCCTAAATTACCATTTTCGTATGGAAATGTATCTACAGACTCAAAGGTGGAAGAAGATGAGGAGGATATCAAGAACACCCCTCCTATATTTGAGGAAGGTGTATCCACTACCATCGATGAACTCAGGAAGATAAATATGGGAATATAAAACAACTCGTGACGTACACTAATTAGTGCCACCATTCCACCAAAAGAGAAAGAGATTTATATTTCATTTCTAATGTAGCACTGATATGTGTTCTCTTTTCACTACATAGAAATGCCTGGACTGAATCCAGATGTGGTTACACACCATATCAGACTTCCTGATTAGCATTGGGGATTCAGTAAGGAAGTTAGGAGGATGAACCTCTCTCATTCCACTAATTTAGAGGTAAAAGTTTAAAAATTTATCAAATAAAACTTTTTCCAAGAAGAGAAATACCCAATATGTATTTACAACATTGTCCTTGTCAAGAAAAATAATGGGAATATTAGGGTCTACTTTGATTTTATAGACTATAACCTACATTTCCCAAAGGACTATTTCCCATTACCGGTCATAGAACTCTTGATCGATTCAACTACTAGCTTCCAAGTACTTTTTGTCACAGAAAGGTATTCAGGGTATAATCAAATAAAGATGGCCCCAGAAGATGATGAATCCATGACCTTTAGAGTGCCTCAGGGGATCTTTTTATATCAGGTCATGCCCTTTGGTATAACGAATAATATCTCTTTATATTAACATTCCATGAATCATATATTTAATCCATTTTCGGGAAAGATATTTGGGTGTTATGTCCACTACCTAATGGTCAAATCCTGACAGTGATGTGATCACTTCACGGATCTCCAAACAGTATTTGATAAGTTGCGACAACACATTCTGAGGATGAATCTGCTGAACTGACCCTTCAGGGTAACAACAGGGAAGTTACCTAAACTTATGGTTCTCCACCACAACATTTAGGTCGACCCAAATAATGATAGTTCTATTATAGTAATGTCACCCCCCATAAATCTCAAATAACTGAGGTGGATCCAAGGTAATATTTCTAATATTCGACAATTCATAGTCAACCTAGTCAGAAAAGATCTCTCCCTCACCTGGATAATGAATAATGGAATCACCTATCAATGGGATGATGACTGCCAAGAACCTTTCAAGAGTCTGAAAGAGTATCTATTTCATCCACCAGTATCAATGACTCTGGCAGAAGGGAGACCACTCATCTTATATGTGGTTTCCATAGAATGCTCACTGGGTTCCCTACTCGCACTGAAGATTGATGCGGGGAGTGATAGTAGTCTATACTACCCTAGTTATACTATGCTAAGTAATGCGACCTGATACACTAATGTTGAGAAGAACTTTCTTGCACTCATCTTCGTAGTGAAAAATATGGGTCATTAATTTCATCACCATGAAGTCCATATGGTATCTCATATTAATTCACTCAAGTGAATCGTTGGCTATCCAATGTTTACATGGCATTTAGCCTGATGGGTGGTCATTATCCAACAATATGACATTCAGTTTTTATCATAGAAATTAGTAAAAGTGAAATCCCTAGATTATTTACTTTCATTACATACTGCCCCAGAAATTATACTGGTGGACACCAGACTTCCAAATGAGGAGGTATTATATTCCCATGACACTCCCTAGACATGGGAGTTGTATTTTTATGGTGCCTCTAGAATTTTTTTCAGTAAAAGGATAGAAAACTTGAGATTCAATTGGGTTGGATTTGGGATTGTACTTGTCTCTCCATACAGAGAAAAATTTCCCTACTCTTTTTCACTATATGAAGGATTCATGAATAACAAGGTAGAATAGCAAGCCCTCATCGTTGGGTTGGAACTGGCCCTATAGCTAAAAATATCCAACTTGGTCATCAAAGGTTAATCAGAGCTAGTGATAAAGTATATAAATGGTGAATATGCCCTCAAAAAGGAAAAAATGACCCCTGTCACTGGATATGTTCTGGGATTGATGGAAGAGTTCCCTTTTGAGCCCATGTTTCATCATGTTCCCCAATTAAAGAATGCACGTATCAACACATTGGATAATACAGCCACAATCTTGACCAATCCTAATCAGGGGGAATAAATATTCTGTATCACACATAAAATAATGGTATCATCAATCATTGTTTGTGATATAGAAGAAATAATTCAGGACAACATCATCCTAGAGTGTTATAGACTAGCATCTACCCCTGGTTGGATGGATCCCAAAATAAGTTATCTCCAAAACAGGACTCTCATGAGGGATCAAACTGGAAGGGAACATATTCGGCATCGTGTAGTGAACTTTACTCTCTAGAGTAGTCTAAATGATTAGAATACCCTCTAAAGGAATGGATTTTATAGAATCCTCATCAGATTCATAGAAGAAGTAGATATTCTCACAGTCATAGAATAAGTCTATATAGGCTCCTACGATGCTCATTAGTCTAGAACCAGGCTCTCCCACCAAATCTGGAGGTTGGTATATTACTTGAAAACCATGATACATGAATTCATGGAATTCACCAAGAAATTTCATACATTCTAGATCCATTAAAACTTTATCCATCAACCCCTAAAATTTCTACATACAAAAAAATATTCCTTGCCATTTTCCATTTGGGGAATGGATGATGTGGGGCTATATCCCCTAGCCACTACTAAGCAGTTCAAGTACATCCTTAATGATACTTACTTATTTTAAAACTAGAATGGAATGATACCCTACATAGAATTTGGGATGAATAACATCATGAAATTTATAAATTCCCATATACTCACTCGATTTAGAGTCCCTCACATGATATCAATGGACAACAACACTAATTTATGTTCTATAGTGTTAAAGAAGATGTACTAGGAGTACAATATCGAGTCCAATCACTAATCTCATTATAATATAGTGGAAAACAGATAGATAGAATAATTTAATAAGAATCTATAAAAAATACTCCAAAATATAGTGAAAAAGTATAAGAAGTCCTAGCTGAACAAGCACTTTCGTGCTTTATGGGCCTATTATACCACCACAAATACTACTACACAAGAAATGCCATAGTCATTGGTATAAGAGAGTGAGGATATATTTCCTACAGAATTCTAAACTCGTTCACTCTAAATAGATTTTATGAGAAACTTTCAGATGATGAGAAATCACAAAATAGGATAGATGAATTAGAATGGCTCAATGAGAATAGGTTGTGTATGTTTCAAAACCTTAATGTCCATCGGAATCAGATCACAAGGGACTCCAATAAAAAGTTTCACCTCTGTTCATTCCTCTAAGGGGATTTAGTTTTGGATCCCGATATCCTAATGATACCATGAAAGAAGCCTCCTAATATGGATCCCAAATGAGAAGGTGCTGATATCATATATAATGTCTACCACAATGGATATTACTCATTGGACACAATGGATAAAGAGCATGTTAAACCCCCAACAATGTGAGATTTCTCAAGAAATACATTACACATATGTCATCAGTAGGGGAATCCAAATCAGTATAAGTCTCACTAAATCATTCTGACCACATGATGTTAAAATGTATGGAGACATCCTAGTTACATGATACTAAACTATAAAACCACGTACTTTCTGCATGACTTTAAAAAACATGAGTTTCCTATAACTATGTGTGGCTTGATTCTTGCCATCACAAGATACATAGTGACACCAGACCTCTATTCTTGGGTCTAGCAACATCATTTCTTCTCTTTCATGTTGATTCACCCACTTCCTTATCGCAAGATATTAAACTGAACGATAAATTTCCTTTTCACACAACATTAAACAACACAAGTTTTGTAGAACAATATATGGCTTGATTCTCATTTTCAATGAGATACATAGGGATGGATTGATCTGATATCTTGGTCCATCCACCAAATAATGAAACATTCCCTTTCTATATCCTTAATTTCCTCTACATGGTGAGAGGAAACCTTTCCATACCTTGTTTCTTGCACTGAACATAGATCACGTGAAATTAGGAGTCTTGGTAAGGTTTTCACCACACAAAAAAGGAATCATAGCTTATGATAGTCTTATGATGGTCCAAAATGAAAAATTTTAAAAAAAGGGCATACCATGAGTCCTCTCCACATGATGTCAAACTGCACAGTTGATGTCCCTTTAAAAGACATAAAATTGCACATTCCTATGAAACATGCCCAAGAGGACTACTAGTGTTGGTGTTGGTATCCCAAGACATCTCCATTCAAGATCTATGTATGAATTGATTCTTAACACTACATCATACATAGATAATCCTAGGTATTCAATTTGGGGTGTAGTCACAACAAATATAACGATTCCCCCCTCTCTTCATACATGATGGACTTACAAGAGAAAATCCTTCCATAACAACTACATATGTATTGATTCCTATCATCATAGTATACATAGTAAAACCCATATTTCTTTATTTGGGTCCATCCAAAACTCCCCCTATCATGTCTAAAATCCAAAGTCCTTGCTGCATGATGTAAAACTACATTGTTCCTCTAGAACTATGTGTAGCTTGATTCTTATCATCATAGGATACATAGTGATGCATGAATCTCTAATTTTGGGCCTAGATACTAAAATATATAGAAACAATGACCACCACTATGTATGGGTTAGACTTTCGTAGAGTGTTTCCCATTAATGAACTAAGTGTGGATTGATTCCTGTCATCATAGGATATGCAGTGAGTCCTGAATATTCAATTCAGGGTCTAACTGAAAAAATCGATAAAAAAAGAACCCTAGAATACATAGGGGATGAGGTCATACAATCCCATTTTTCCTACATATGATTTATATCTACATATTTCCTTCTTGATCATATAACATGCCTCACATAATTTTTCACATCAGTTACCACATACTTACCACATGACGTTAAATTGCATGGACCACATGATATTAAAATTGCATGGAAAACATCCTTACCGCATGAAAATAAGAATCCTAGAACATATATTCACCGCATGATGTTAAAATTCATTGAAGAAAATATATCCCAATACATGATGATAAACTATATGAACCATTATCCACTATCATCCCTCATCGAAGGATTATAAGGGCCTTACCCCGGTCAACCAAAGTGTGGGGTGCTTCCACCATATTTTACTCACCTCAATATATACATCATACTTCATGTCTAGAGTAACCTAGGTTTCCCAAAATATTATATGGCCCCTAGAAAGGATACTCATCTTCAAGGTACCCTTTTATTGGATATGCATGTATGCCTATGGTTCCTGCATATGTGCTTATGGTTGTCAACCAAATTCATCACTTTTCACAAAGGGATTTCCAATCCTTGTTATCCTTGACATCACCATGGTAGAACCAAAACACCGAAGTGTGATTTGAACCATTCCTGGTATAATTTTCCTATAACATTTCTCCTGACCTAAGAACCTCAATCCATGATTTAAAATATTTTCATCCCCTACTCAAAATGATAATAGAGTACTCTTGACCCTGGGTATCCTAATTAAGATCTTTCTTATCAACCCCATGATAGGTCCTTGTGCATAATGACCTTAAAATTCATACACTTTGGTCAATGTTGTATGACTTTAAACTCTAGCCTACAATAGTCCAAACATCAAGACCTTAAACTGCTAGAGAAAGAGACACAAAACTTGTTAGGTTGAAAACCCTGAATGGGTGGCTGGAGAAAATGTCAATTCTTTTCTCACTAAAATATTCATCTCCAGAGTTTTGGAAAAAATATAGGGTTCAAAAAAATGATACATAAAGCTCATAGGGCATACTTTATAGCCCTAGTAAAATCCAAGCTATGATCACTGGACCCCCAAGTTCAGGAAAAATTTATAGTAATGATTTTTCACATATCCTAACCATGATAATGTGTTCTCTAGGATTTAAAAAAACTTTTAGGTTGTTCAAACCCTTATTTTATATCACACTATCTGCAAATTACACTTCATGATTTGGGAGCCTCAGATCACCATAAACCTTTAATGGCCCTTAAAAAAGATATCTCGCTTCAAGGGACCCTTTCCTTGACTATGCATGCATGACTATGACTCTTGCATATGAACCTATGGTCATAAAAAAATAAATAACTATGAAAAAAGGAAATTCTAACCCTTGTGACCCATGAATTCACCAAGAAAACACTCAACACGTCAGTGTGTCTAAACTACTCTTATTATGACTATATCATATCAACCTTAACCTAAGAACTTTGGACTATCACTTGCAGTCTCCATACCCAGCTATTTGAGTGGATTCAAAATCCTTGATGCTATGTCACCATGTTTCATACAATTTTTAAAGGTTGTAACGATCCACTTCATTCCCAAAACTTTTTTGTACCATACTTTATGATTTGAAATCATAAGATGTGGGGCTTGAGCTTCACAATTTAAGAGCTAACTACCCTAGGGTTCCATATCCCTTCCCAGATAGCCTCGCTATATACCCAACTTCATCACCTGGATGCTTGAGTATTCATAAATGTTTCATTTCCCTTGAAAAAGAGTGGAGATCACATTTTTTTGGACCATTCTACCAACACATAAGGGCCTTAACCCACCAATTAAAGGAATATCCTTATTTCTATAAAGGAGCTTCAATATTTGTGATCCAGGGAAACACTATGGTAGAATGTGGAATCTCAGAATGTCATGGGACATACTGAACATGTATTCCTTACTCCATATTCATAGGCTCAAGATTTTTAGTTATGATCAATTACATCACCCATATTCCAATTATCCAGGAAGACCTATAATCTCTAGTATTTTCCATCAAAACTGATATTACCTCCCCAAATTTTCCATATCCCCTAGAAAAGTTACCTATAATTGATGGATCCTTCACTTGACTATGAATTTTTTCATATGTCTCTTTCATATGTGCCTATGGTCATCAACTAAATATATCACTCTGTAAAAGGGATTTTTGATCCTCATGAACCTCGACAACACCATGACATAACCTAGTACCTTAAAGTGTTTTAGGTCATTCCAAGAATGTTTGATCTATATCCCATGATCATTGAGAAGGTTTGAGAAAAAAACCCTAAACTAAAGAAAATATTATGTTCGAGATAAAAGATGATAAACTAAATAAAATATTAGGTCCGGAATAAGACCCTAAAATAAATCAATATAAGATCCGAGCTAAAATTCCTTAAACTAAAGTGATAGGATGTCTAAGATAAAATAACTTAAACTAAAGAAATAGGAGGTTTGATCTAAAAGACCCTAAACTGAAGATATATGAGGTTAGAGCTAGAAGATATTAAAATAAATCAATATAAGGTCCAACCTAAAAGACCTTAAACTAAAGAAATAGATGGTCTGAGCTAAAAGACCCTAAACTAAAGTGATAGGAGGTCCAAGCTTAAAGATCCTAAACTAAAGTGATAGATGTTATAAGCTAAAAGACCATAAACTATAGTTGTAGAAGTTCTGAGCTAAAAGACCCTAAACTATAAAAAATAGTGATTTAATCTACAAGAATGGAAAATATTGCACGGTCCATCATATGGACTTGGTAAAAATAAAGATACACTCACCAAGACTACCACATTTGGTAAAATAAGGGTACTCTCCCTACCAGAAATATATTCTACCCAAATGGTTCTTCTGTGAGTCAGGTGATATTAATATAGGTGGAGAATATACATCAATAAATAATCTCATGTTAGTGGGAATTAATGAGCACTTATTGATAAGAATCTGTTTTGATTTACATATCCATATACAGAAATTCAAGGTTACTTGATAATATGAAAATGATGGGTGGAATTGGTGGTTCTCATAATACCGGATCAATGAGAAAGTCATGCACATCATGATTGAAGAAAAATATGATGGAAAAAAATATAAAGTTCCAACAAATATATTCATTGATAAAGAAGGAAAATAGGAGGATTCATTAAATTTTGGGGTCTCTTCAAGAATCTTAATAAAAATAGAGTATATCAAATTATAATAATATTCAATCTACCAAGTTATCTAAGTCAGTGAGAGTTTGGTGAGAAGCATCAATTGAACACTAAAGTGCCACATGTACCACCTCCTCTACTGCTACCCCATGGAGGAGAGTCTTGGCTAAGATACTTAGCTCCTCAACCCTCTTTTGGGAAGTTTCCAATGAGGAGAATGATGTTGAAAAGTAATACTTAAGGTGATCTATAATCTCCTCACATATCCATATTTTCATAGTCCCTGATTCAATTTGGGCCCGTAGTTTAGATATCTATTGGAAATCCTACTCTAGTGTCTTTGACGCATCCTTTATTTACTCAGAAAGAGGACCATAATCTAAAAAACATGAAAGTACCGCTCATTGGAGGCCAAATTCCACCAGTTCAGATTAATTTAGTTCATGATTTCATATAATGGATGGGTATCAAATCCATCCACCCTTAAGTCATGAAAAAACTGATGAAGGAGGTAACCTTGGTCATGAAATCTTTCTAAGGTATTCTCAGTAATCAAGGAATGAATCTGTTTCCAGATCATCCTACATTACTTTTGATTCTATGTGATTGATGGAGAATGTGTGTCAAGAGGAGGAATAACCAGTCAACCCAGTAATGAAGTAAGAGAAGAAGCCTCATATGATATTTTCTCGACATGCGTATCATCCCTTTCCTGTGCTGTAGTACTAACATTTTCAATAGGCTCTGTCTCACTGTCATGGTAGTCATCATAGTAACAAGGGAACTTCCTTGATATATCACCCAAGTCTTAAATCAGTTCTATCATTTCCATAAATAGAGCGTCTGGTAGAGAAAATTGATTTCTTATATAATGGACCATTAGACTTTGCATGCCATCTGGATATGTTGTCACCCAGGCCTGGGCATAATCCTGAGTAATAAAGGTGAAGGAATTGACAGGCATAAGAATGATATTAGTATCAGTTTCCTCATGCCCCAAGATCATCCAAAACTAGAAGATTTCGCTAGGGTGTCTCTCTCCTTGCACACTAGCCGAATGAAGGAGGAGACCCTTTGGATACAGAAAAAATGAAGAGATAATCAATATGGAAGATATGGATCGCAAACAACTAGCTCATCCACCCTAGATATAAGAACCCTATCTCAAAGAGAGATCATATAAGAACTTTAATTGATGGAACTACTATTGTTGTCAGTTATTGGCCCAAATGGTTCATGAAAAGGGGTGAAATCGAAGCTATCAGATCGACATAGTGCATCTAAGACCTCATCTGATCTTAGGGACAAGGATCCAACCCTAGATATGTTCATCAGTCTGTGATGTGATGAGGTGTTAGGGATATTAGTAACATTATAATAGTCTCAGTAATATAAGATATCCACTATCCATCCAAATAAAAACTATAAGGATCCACTAATTTTATAAGGGGTGTTACATAGATATGACTCAGGAATTGATAAAGGCGTGAAAAGATCTATAGTTCCAGATTTAGGTGTTGTCCTTCCACTAGTCACACTACCATAACCATCGTGTAGACTTGGATCATAGTACACACATCCCCATCCGGGAAAATATATCCATTTATAAACATAGCCATAAATTCCACCAATCTAAAACTCAATGATATCTTCAAGTTTACTTGATAGCCGCAATGAGGTATAATATCTAGCTTCTAAGATGGCCCAATACAATCAAAACTATTGCAGAACTACTAGGAAGGGAACCTATGAGGACGTATAGTAGTTGAAATATCCCTACTATGATAAATGAAAATATCAATAGAGTCCTTGAAAGAGATATTCAAGCACATATTCAGTTCCTATCTAATCTTCTTCTTAACAATGCAAATCTTATCTCTCGCCAATACTGGAGTTTGTAAGGGATCATCCCAAAAATCTACAACTAGGAGGAAATCATCATAAATTTCACCAGGGGTCCCACCCAATTGATGGGTATCACATAGGATGATTCCCACTTCACTATGGGACAAGTGGAATGTGTTGTTGATAGGAAACCAATGCCTAATTAGTTCATAAAGGAGATCAGGTTGGTAAAAGATGATAAATTGGGAGACCCAAAAAACCTCATAAAAATGAACCCTGTATAAATCATCAAAAAACTCCAAAAAAAATTCTTGACTCATAATGGTTATTCCCATTCATTAAATAAATTGTCTCCTAAATAGATATCCCATTTCAAGCTCCATCCTCTTCTTGGGGTGTTCGGAGAGGAGATGAATATACTCGAGTAGCTTTGAAAAATAGGATGATAAACGAAATCACGTCCATCCAGACCCAAGGGGGAGTTTTATAATATATAATAAAAACCTTGGGATTGATTTATAACCATATTTATATCCTTGAAAATTGTCATATGAACAAAATTGAGAGTAGCTAACACACAAAGAGATGTAAGATTTAAGTATGAAGGAGGAATGGTAAAATTATCCAGCAAGCCCAACCTGTATGGAGGAAGTCAGTTTGATAGAAGATAGCCATAAATCTTGGATAATAGAAACCTCTTCAAAGACTCATTATTAGAATCCACATGATATCGAGGGTCAACATTGCAGTTTCTAGTGATCATTTCCATTTTACTGTCCACAATAGAAGAAGTGCGATGTGAAATGGAAGCCATGTGAAAATTAGTAAGTGGTAAGTGCCAAAAATATGAAATAATTTCTTATCAAAGTAAATACATAATGTTCCAACAACATCATGCACTTCACATGAATCAACATAGGCATTCACAAATTACCTAAAGGGCTCAAAAATTGTCTAACCCCCAAAGGCTTTACAGGCCGCATAAACCCCACAAGGACATTCATAAATATTATGAAGGTCTAGAAAATATCCTAACACCATAGGTTTTTTGGGTCACATAAACCTTGTATGGAATCATGAAATCACATGAGCCATTTAAGACTCATGATCGCATGACCCATACATGGTCATGTGAGCCGCATAATAGCCAAACATATCATACAATCAAGATTATTGATCCTATGAAACCCTAAAGACAACCATGTCTACATGAAAAAAGTTCAAGAAAATAATAATTTTTTTCATAGCTGATTAGAATGATCACCTGAGTGAAAGAAATCTTTCAGAGGGGATCTCACAAAACATAATCGTATTGAGGTCTCCCGATCAGGACTTGTGGAACCATCTTGCAACAAAGGCATGTGATGGAATAGAGGTGAGAGGGCTCTAGGGAATGTGTATATGGTGAATAAAATAACTCTTCTTTCCCCATATATATAGGGAATTTTGTGAAATGCCAAGCATCTCCTAGTAGACCAAACGTCGCCAAAGACATCGACTCATGACAACACTAAAGTATCAAGCAGGCATTTACTTTCATCAGAACCAATCCCTTGTCCCTGCAGACATCGCTCCTGAGGGGGTGTTTTTTTGACACTAACCAAATGAGAATTGATAAATTAATAAAGGAATAAATACCTGAATATGGTTATTATTAACCCCACAAAATCAATGGAAGAATAAGTTGGCCGATACCCACGGGTCGCGAGAGCCTCCAAGGGATGCAAAATTGCATGAACATCATGTGGTCTTGAGAAGACTCCATATACAGTGGATAACCTATGAAAGTCCCCATGAAATTAATTTTGATGATTCTTCTACTATCAAAAAATCACTCTGGATAACCAGTGGTTATATAGATACAACTGGATAAGATTCCCCAAGCCACTTGATTTTTCAACCGAAGAGCACCAAAAAACCCATCCAAAAATCATTTTAAAATAGGAAGAAAACTTCCAAAAGGTAGAGGTGACTTTCGGTAATAAAAATAATGCAACACATCACTAATGGGATGGATTATTGTCCTTGAAAAAATACAAGAAAACTTGTGATATCCCTAAAAATTGTATAATAAAACAAAGGAAATAAAAGTGGAGGAGGGGGAATTCTCTCATGGTTATAAAAGTCATACGAAGTGACCTTGAAAATACACCTAATATCACAGGACTCCGTTGAAATGTACACCTCATCTCATGAAATACTAAAAAAATTTCATCTCCATCACTTGAAGAGACTAGAGTATATCCAAGAAACCTTGCACTCCCCCTTTGGATCCTTAAAGTTAAATAGGTGGGTGTCAAATTTTTCTTTTAAACTGATGGATATTGTGCCCACATTGGTCAGAACCTATTAAACCTATCTAATGAGAAAGAGTAGAAAACAAATAATCACATGCAAAGTGAAGACACAACAATTTTACTTGGTTCACCACTAAGGGATACGTCCAAGGATCATATTCTGACAAGTTGTCGATTATACAAAAATACACTAATATTAACTAGTTGTGGAGTATAAAATTTTAGCACAATCACTCTTTTCTGGGAAAACTGCCTTTACAAGATTTTAGGTACAACACAATAAATCCCTTGGATCACTTCCATTGAATCCCTCTAGATAAATGCATTGGGAAGAATATAAACTCAGTTTATCAACATGAAGTTCGCTTCAATGGATTGGAATTAAATAATGAATCCTCCACTGTAGATAGATGCTATGTTGAAGTCCCATTTTCCCCTATAGATGAAATATAATTTTCTACATAATATTCATTCCTGAACTTGTACTCCATGAACTGGACTTCTTCCTCCACGTACTTGAGTGATCCATGCACCACCTCCGTACACCACCTCTATATACCATGATTGCATACCACCTTCGAAACCATGTTCTCTTCTACTCTCACACACTTCCTTCCTTTGTGTAGTTCCTTTCTTTGCATACCGTCTCACTTACTCTGTGTACTGCAAGAGCACCACGAACAAAGTTCTTCCTCTATGTACAAACTTTGCTCCACATACGGACTTCTTCAGCGGACTTATTCTTCTAGGAACTATTTCTCATCCGTAGAACACTTCTCTTGTAGAATCATCCTCACGAACCTCTTCTCCCTTGTGGGATTTTTTTCCACATACCATTATAATCTTCATCAAATTCCTCCCGAATTTTATTAATCTAAGTCACGTGCTCTAATGAAGGTATTAGTGATTCTTATATAAGAAAATAGATCTGAAAAATCTTCTAAACTGAAATTTACCAAATCTTCATTGCTTAACCTCCTTCAATGCGTACTTTACATCTCTCACAAACCATTTTCCCTAAGTAGTATGCATACCTCCATTCTCCTTATGTAGTGACACAAATCACCCCCTCATTTCCACAAACAACAACATTCCTAGTTTCTAAAAACTCCACCTTGTTTTTACGAATGAAATTCCATCTTGTGAACCATTTTCCTTTTGTGAACTGCAGGACTTCCTAAGAACCTCCTTCACTCCACAAACCATTCCTCTTACATAGTTTGCATAAAATTTTCCTTTCTATAAAATATTTTTGTCTGGTCCACATAACATCCTTCATCATTTGTGAACCATTCCCAATACATGGTACATGATTCGTGACCTATTCTATGTGGTTCCCTTTATTTTCTGGTTTCCTTCATCTATGTCTTGTTCACTCCTATGTATAAATCCTTCCTTTTCCAAAAAAAACACCCAATTTTGAGGCCCAATGATTTGGAAAACACTAGGAAAATGCGCCACCTTCAATACTACTTTCTGCCTCAAATGCAAGACCACCTTTCTTGAAAACTCCACAGTCAACCCGCTGATAATTGAAAACAGAAAAAAAACCACAATACATTTTTATCAAAGAATAATCTTGGTTCCAAAAGTGTCCTCATTGGACCTTTTTTTCTCATGCGACGCATCTCCAAAATATAGAGTATTTTTCTTCAAAATTACTCATGCAATCTCACATGACCCCCAACCTTTATAAAATAAATAAATTAAATAAAAAAAGAGATAATGTAAGATCCCCTCACAATAATAAAACTCATGAAAACCACAATGGATGTTTGTGATACGATCTTGAAAGAATCCTTGGAATGTTGGAACTGATCCCACAAAGGCCCCTTGACAAGCCATCCTTTTCTCATGGAAAGTGCCAAACAAGTCAAATGAGATCACACAAAGGCCTTTCAATAGGTTCCCTGATCTCACAAAAGCCCTTGGACATGTTAATATGAAAATATGGATGTCCCTTGTAATATACACATAATTTAAAAAGTCCCCATTAATTGTAAATAATCTAATAACGGAGGCATTGATGGGAGGGAATCTTAGTAACTAAAAATCAGGTGATGCCCTCAAAGTGATCAATAATAGAGACTTGCGAAGAAGCATGATGATGAAGCCCTTCACCAACTATAGAATAGATCAATGTGAGATACACTATGAAAAGTGGTGAATAAATGGGGTGTATATGCCTATAAATTCCCCAAACTAGTATAAAAAATTGAGGATAATGGATGGACTCTTGAATGCAAATTCTATTTTTCATTTAGATTCACTGATGCTAGAGAAGATTTCTTAGAGTGGATGATCCTATGACCGAAAGATCTTATCATTAGGTAAAGGTTAGTTGAACCACTGTAGTAATATTACAACATGAATAAACACTTAGTCTGATCACATAAAGGACACAAGAAGGACTTTTGGTAGGAAATGCAAATAACATCCCCCACATATGCTAGATCACGCGAGACTTAAAATCAGCTTACATCAAACAAGTCTAAAGCACTCACAATAAAAGGATGGAACAAAGACTAAGAATATAGGAGACTTATAATAAATACATGTATGTTGATATTCATATGCTTTTCAGGAACCATCCAAGACACACGATAGCACCAGGACATGTTGTCTAGATCTTTCAACACTCCTTTGGTATACCATTTGGATCATGTGAAGTCATCCGATCATGTCAAAGTAGGTCGAATCACACCACATGGGAACACCACTAGATTCTCAATAATTCCCCAGGTCTTTCCATCCATACCTCACGGTTCCCTTCATAAATGTCACCTGACCTATATGGTATCACAAGTTCATATCAGCTAATTCTAATGGTAACACTCAGGCATGTCAACTGGATCTCATGATGCCTTCTAGACATGTTATCCAGGATATGAGATTCCCTATAAGACATGTTGTATTGAATCTCATGACATCCTCTACATGTTTCATCCATCTCTCAGGTTGACACCTGGATGATGTAGCTAGATCATGAGACACCCTTTGGACATGTCAGCCAGGATCATGAATAGATTCTAGAGAAAACTATTCGGGTCTTGTGATGTCCTCTGGAAAAGTTATCCTTAGTCATGAGATAACCTTTGAACATTCCATCTAGAATATATGAATCCCCCCATACATGTAAATTGGATCATACAATTGTCTTTCGACATGTCAAGAAGACACTCTCTGACATGTCAAGCAGAAAATCAAGGCATTTTAGGTGAACAATCAACACATTTCTGGTGGGAAATAAGGCTAGGTTAACTAGGGCATCATAGGACTTTACATCCCTGTTCATCCTCAGTGTGTATGCCCTGAATACAAGGGAAACCTCAGTGTAAAATCCCCAAAAACTGAAGTACGAATGAATCTAATTACTTCTATAACCATGATATGTAGGGCACCTTCCTAAGGCTCGAGCACCATATTAAAACACCAAAAGGGATGTCTCAAAATCTAAGTCCCACATCCATAAGTAGTGAGACTCTTAATTTTCGATCCCTTGTTTGTTAAATCATGCATAGCTTATGTGGGATTAGGGAGATGCAATGATCATATCATTTTCACTGTAAGACTCTACCATGGCAAGGGAAACATCATGTTGTAATCCCTAACTAATTGAACTATAAGGATTATAATTCCTTCCATAGCTACGATACATAGGATCCCTTCCTAAGGTCTGATCCCAATCAAAAATAGGAATCTAACTCGGTATAATCCCCACCATGTCTCGAACATTTCAACCATTGATAACCCAATCATTCTCATGGGCTGATCAATACCTCATCCCCCAAGAGACTAAGAAAACACAAAAATATTATGACTTTGATTCCTACCATAATCAGGATATATAAGACACCTATTTGAGGCCATATCTCCATATTAAATACCCCAAGGGATGTCTCAATATATAAGTCTCATATACATATGCAATGACACTAATTACCTGCTATTCCTTATTTCTCACACTGAGAATAGCTCATGTGGGATTAGGGATCTGTAGTGAACACTTCATTTGCATCATGAATCTCCGCTAGCTAGGTAAATCTCAAAATGTAAGACCCAATGAGTGGAATAGTATAAACCTCCCCCATGTGAGGAAATATACCTTGGGACTAGTCTTATAGGCATGATCAAACTACAATGCCTCTGATTTCTTCCATAACCAGGATACATAGGATGTATCATCGAGGCTTGATCTCAAACATCCAAAATACAACTTCCCACACATATGTACTCTCCTCATGATGTTAAAATGCATGGGTTTAATGAACTATGTGTCTTTTAATTATTAAAAGAACCAGAATACATAGAATGCCTCATAATGGATCAATATACTCCTCAAAACATTAAACGCCTCCCTTCATGGTATAAAATTCCAAAGTATTTGGTTAAGAGGATTCAACATGTGAATCATATATTCATTAATTTAAAATGGATGAAGAACCTTGGATACATAAATATGGATTCAATAATGATATTCCCACTTTATTTTGGGAACAAAGGAGATTTAATCAATAATTGTTTTTTAGGGTAACCGGTCCTATATTAGGATTAGGAAATAGTTCTCTAACATGTATTAAATCTATAAGAGAGTCCCAAAGTAGGAAAAAATTCCCCTCAAAAGGGTGTGATGAGTCTGAGCTACTATCCTCTTGAACAATGTGATTCCCTAAGTGTCATTGGGTCTCAAACCCCAATTGAACACCTACCTTTGTAAATTAGGTCTGTACCTAGTTATAGATGAGGGAACTATTGGGTTTTTCCACTAAGAATGAAAATGGTAACCCAGTGTTAATTATTTTGAAAAAATGAACCCCCCCACAATCAACCATCAAACCAAACCAAACACACACTATGGTCACCTCTTTATCAAAGAATCAACTCGTACTGTGGAGGCCTTGGGAAAACATTAAAAAAATTCTAGTTGAATAATCAATAATAAAATGAATCCATGTGGTATATGATAAATATTTTGAGAGTTATTCAACCCACTTAAAGAAGACATCCTAATAAATATAGTTTGAAAACCGAAAATATATTTCAACCATTGAAAACAATTTGTGAAATATGTGATCAGACCATACATATTTCTAAAGGATTCCATGTAATTCCACTAGATCAGTAGAGTTTATATGAAAAATTTCTAAAGCCTCATGTTAAGGAGGAAAAATTCAAAGAAAAGGCCTTTGTCGTTGAAACTAATCTAAAATCCACAGAAGGACAATGATCTTGGATATTGGATAGTGGGTATTCTTCACATTTGACTGTAGATTAAAAATTATTAAAAAAAATGAGAAATACTACAAATAATGGAATGTGAATTTTGGAAATGAAGAGTCACTCATAATAAAAGGCATTGGATATGATATTATTGGAAAAGAAAAACCAAAATCCATAAGTTCCATATTTATTGATGGAGTGAAACAAAATATGTTGAGTTTTTTATAACTTTATGATGAAGTAAATGAAGTAGTTTTTAAAAGATGTGGTTTTTTTATTAAAATTATTGAAGATGGTAAATTTACTATAAGTGGTTAATAAACCAATGGAAATCTATTTTAGGTTGAATATGGATAAGGTTCATGTTATCTGAGCATGATAGAAGAAAATAATTTATAGTATATTTTTTTGGATATATGTTTTAGATAGATATGAATATATTGAAAAATATAAGAAGAATTCATGATTTTCCTTACATGAAAAGGAAGAATAGATTGGTGTTGTTCTATATACTAGAAAGGGATGATTTAAAATTCATCAAATAAGAGGGTTGAGACACATACAACTTATCCCACGGATATTATTCATTATGAAATATGTGGGTCCATGAGAAATCAATAAAAAAATGAATATAAGTTATTTATTTCTTTTATTGATGATTTAAATTGTATTATATGTATTATGTTTTTGAAATAAAAATCGTAATCTCTCAAAATGTTTAAGAGTTTTAGGAGAAGTAATGAAAAGAAGTGTAGATATCCTATGAAGAATATTTAGATTGATAATAGTGATAAATAAAAAAATGGAATGTTTAAAATTTTTCTTGAAAATAATAGAATTATTTCTGAACTTATTTCACCATACACACCACAAAAAAATATTTTTTTAATGAAAGAGGAGAAGTTTGGTTGAGATGGTGAAAACTATGTTGATTGAACATGATACAACTTAATTCTTATAGATAAAAACTATTAGAGCAACAATTTACATTTATAATCACTATTTCTACTATCAAACTCTTATATAACTCTATAAAATATGTATTTTAAAGATACCTTGAGTGTGAACAATTTATGGGTATTTGGAATCCCCTGTATTATCAAAGTCAAAAGTGAGAATCTTGGGAAGTTCGATCAAAGAGGTGTTGATGTTATCTTCCTTTTATACCCTCCTAATGGTAGAGGATACAATATTTTAACAAGGAAATTTGAAATATTGATTATTATGGAGATGTGAAAGTGTTGGAACTACAGAGACCCACTTTTTTCCTTATAAGACTTTGAAATATTTCTACATATATTTTTGGAGCTAAGCACTGAGGCAACATGTGATTTTGAGGTCCGGTATGTAATGTCCTTGATTTTTTCCAAGTATTATTTTTAAATATTATATATAATTAATTATACACTAGGAACTGAGATGACATGTGATTTTGAGGCCCAGTGTGCTTATAATAAATGTTTTATATATATTATATATATTAAATAGTATGAATGAGCAGTTTTCCTAAAAATGTGGAATAAATTATAAATAGTTTCCCAAATCAGAAATATGAGGGCACCATTGCTTTTAGAGCAGTGAATTTACCCTCGGAATGTCCTAACACTAGCCAGCATGGGTCAACTGTGAAATTTATTTTTTGGATGTTCTAAAGGATAAAATAAATTAATAATTTATCTTATTTTAACATTGCATAGTGAAACAATGAAATTTATTTTAATTATCCTTTTAATAAGGGATCTAGGGTTAGGCTCATAACCCTGGAACTTCCTAGAGGCTCTGGAGAGAACCTAGATAATTCTCTCAATGATGAACAATTATGGTAAGTTGGATAAAAGATCAATGGGAGATGTTATTGAGAGATCTTGCAACAATGATGAAGTGAAAACCGATCTTCTTTAGTGAGCAATCAAAATCCTAGGTAAGTAATGTTATTTCAATATTTATTTCACATTATTTGGTTCAATGATGAAGGAGAACCATCCAACGAATAGGTTTATCCATGGATCACTCATTCTTATAATATGGGATTTTGTTACGAGTTTTTATTTGGGGATGATTATGATTATATTACATTTTATTATCTTGATCATTATTAAGGAATGTATCAAGTATAGAATGAAACATGGGGGAGGTTCATTCCTTTTATTGTTTAATTATGATTTCTCCCCCTATGTTCTTCGTGTTATTTGCATTCTTCATGAGATATGAATGGATAATCATTGCGCCTCTGATTCTTGGAACAATGATCCAAAATCGGAGATCCAACCTCATGATGGCCTAGAGGAGGTGTGATGAATATGGTGATAGATGAATCAAAGTAATTAGGGAGATATTGTTCTTTGGGAGACTTTCATGAAGATGATAAAAATCGGTTTTCAGAGCCAATCAATGGCCCAAAACCAACTGATTTAGTGTTTCTATAGAGAGACGACCCTGAGTCTTCAGTTCCAAGGAAAAAAGATCAATGTATTGAGCACCAAAGGATCAACTAAGGTGTGTGGAGGAAGATTCATCATTTTGAAAAATCCTGATTAACACGACGTGTATTTTGGAATACATGGAGTGTGGGCCCCACTAAGCCACAACAAGGGTTTCAAGAGGCATTCAATTGTCACACAACATGTGAAACCTACCACAAGGCATGTGGGACCTTCCCTGAGACTCAATTTATACTCTTAGAGTACACCAACATGGGGTGGAGTACATGGCTTGCCTACACGATGTGTACCCCCACCACACAGCTTGGTCAGAACCAGTCACACAGACTACTCCATGTATTGGTACATAGAGATACATACACAGGTTGAATCTATGTACTAGCACATGGCCAGAATATATAAATCAAACCCTAGATAGTGGGACACAATGTGCATACCTTTCTACACACAATGTATACCTATTCTACACGACATGTTCTGATGACACGGGTAGTTGAACATGGGTATTACCCATGGCCAAGGGACATGGAATGTGACTGTACTAACATTCCATGTACCCCTTATTATATGGATTTAATATCTTTGTACAACATGTATTTTATAGGTTTCATTAGTGTTGGTTCCCTTGATCCATCCCCTGAAGGTTAGTTGGTATCATTTCCTAGTCATAAGAGTATGATCTCTTCAGCAGAACTTTCTAGGTAGAGTAGTTAGAATCCCATCTAAGAGGCCTAGAGAAGGATCCTCAATCAATTATTGTTCCATAATTTGAGTCTTGGTATCAGTGTGACCAATCCTAATGGACTTCGATCGTCTACTTAGTAGGTGAATCCATATTAGTCGTGGTATATCCCCATGGTCGTAGTAGTGATCCTCATATGTGTATTGTGATCTTCCACACTCGTGGAGTGAGTTTTCTCAGAATGAGTGTATTATATTCTCTATTCATATCTATCAATTTATCTCTCTCATAGTGGTTCCCGATGAATAGTACTTCTTTGAAGGATGTCATCAGTTTTATTAGTCTCATGGGTTTTTTATCACATATGAGTGATTTTTGGAATCTTCAGACTGAATCCCTAGTGATGGTATGTGGTAGTTGTGACATACCTATGTACTATGGGCCAGGGTTTGATTATATCTGGATATTCTTGTTATATGTGTTATATACATATACTGTGTAGAGCTGACTGTATCTTTCTTTGGGTATTGATTTGTGGTTTTGGGGTGTTCTATTGAGTATTTTCATACTCACCCCTACATGGGATTTTCCCACATATATCATGTACTATGTAGATGACCAACCATTTGACAGAGTCTAGGGAATACTAGGAATTGATAGAGCTTTTTGAGTTTCAGCAGGCTGAGGTGTTCCTATGGCTTTTAGCAGCAGTCACAACACCTATTTTTGTTTACATGTTGGACTTTTTAGTTTGTAGACTCTTTATTTTGGTGGGATTGTATTCTGGCCCGATTTACATTACCGCGCTTTAATTTATTGTAATATTCTGTTGGTTGGGTTTAGTGGTATGCATGGATTTTTGTTCCTTATTGGTTTTTACCTTTCATCATTTGTCTCTTGAAGATGTGTGCATGTGTACAGGTATTTAGGCAATGCCTCCTGTGTTAGTGATGTTCCCTCTCAGTGCTAGTCATCAGCCCCTGACCTATTGGAGGTGGGCTTGGGGAGTCATGGAACAACCCCCCTGAGACGGGTCATGATAAAGTGGCATCATAGGTTGTTGGTTTTACCTTAGGACCAGGAGTTTGTGAAATTGGTTTGGGAAACAATGTTAAGTTTTTCGAGTTTTTCTTTCAAGCCAGCGACTCTAGTGTTGGTGTGGGCGGCCGATGTATCCATACACCGGGACTCTGATAACCTATTGTTTGACTTAGTACATGAGAACACTGGTTGCAGGTAAAATAATGGTACATGCATCATATAGGAATGAGTTTTGTTTCCATGTTCTTATTGAGTCAGCTCTCTAGATATACTCATTGACCTTGGTACATCTTGTTTTCTTACAGGATTCCCTCGAGATGCATACCAGCTAGGATTTAGTAGCTCAATCATGAAGATGACCCCTCAGTGATGAGGCTTCGATATAGGGACCGATTCCCCCAGTATTACCTTTAGGTGGAGCACCATCTATACCATCCCCAGTGGATGAACACGTGGTACCTACAGTACCAACAGATGAGGAGAATAGGTTGAGTGTAATCTGCTATTTTCAGAGATAGAAACCCCTTAGGTTTTGAGGATAGCTCGACCCTCAATCATTTGAGGACTAGATTGATGCACTGACTAGAGTTTTCCATCTAGTAAGGACACCAACATACTAGATAGTGATTGTGGCGGTGAGCCTTCTTCAAGGTTCGGTAGGGAGATGGTGGAGTTTAACTATGCAGACTCCTGATGAGGTGACTCTTTCATGTTTGTAGTTCGAGTATCTCTTTAGAGATGATTTATCTCCAGTTACATTGAGAGTAGTGTGTATACATGAGCTTCTTCATCACCATTAGGGTATCTTGATGGTGGATGAATATTTATCGAGGTTCGCCAACCTCTCCAGGTACTCGATGGATATTGTCAGAGATTAGTACTTTTAGGTTCAAAACATTGAGTGAGGTATATGTTAGGATATCCAAGCTAACATTATACCTCTATTCATTTTGACTTATGATGGAGTGATCGAGCAAGAATTGGTGGTCTATAGCTTCTTGGATGAGTAGATGAAGCTAGTAACAGTTAGAAGTAGGAGGACAGGTGAAGAGACCTTAGAATTGGGGAGCCAACATCAGAAATAGGGATCTAGACATGGGAGATGTTACAGAAGGTCCCAAGATAGGGGATATGTAGTTTAGGGCTATTAGGTTGGATTCATTTAGCCTAGGTAGAGGCAATGATACACATGCGATGAAAGGGGACATCTCACTAGATATTTCCCAACCCGTCGAGCTATTGATGGGGATATAATTGATGGACCACCTAGGTAGAGGAAAAAAGTGGATTAGGTATATACTCTACAAGGTGGATATGGAAGAGGAGTTGGGATATTGATAAGAGGTGGTATATGTTTTGACATACTATCACCACCACACCGAGGAGGTCTGCACCAGGCTCAGGGAGCAAGTGGACATGGGCGGGGGAAACTATATGCGGTTGAGGTGTACGACCTAGGGACTCCAGAAATGATACGAGGCACGATATGTGTCTTTTCTACTTTATCTACTTTACTTATTGACATAGGTTTTGGTCACTCTTTTCTCACCACATACCTTATATGAGATGTTGATATTCTAGTAGAACAGTTTACTCAACCCTTGCTTTTGGAGACACCTACTGGAAGAGACTCGATGATTGCACATCTTTTCCGATAGTGTGATATGACCCCTAGAGGTGAGAGTTTTAGTTGGAACATCTTGGTGGCAATTTTGAGTCCTTACAATGTCATTCTTGGTATGAATTGGTTATCTTCGGTCCTTACTCAAATTGAATGCTTTTGGTGAAGGGTGTAATGTGTCTATAGCGATGGGACAAGGTTTTGATTTATTAGTAAAAGGGAAAACCATGTAGTATAAGATGGGATCATGCAAAGGAGGGTGTATCCAATCACTCATGAGTTGTATAGCATTACCCTTGGAGTAGTAGATATTATGAGCTTTTAGTTCCTAGTAATAGTGGTGGAGTACAAGGACACCTTTCCAAAAGATGTTCCTGGGTTACCTCCCTATTGGTAGATTGACTTTTTCATCGATTTACACCCAAGTAAGGCATCAATATCATCACCATCATATCATATGGATCCCACAGAGCTTCATGAGTTGAGGGTGAAGTTGGAGGACTTGTAGAGGAAGGTATTCATGAGGCCCAGTGTTTCACCCTGGGCAGCCCCAGTTTTGTTTTCTAATAAGGCATGCAAGAGATTGAGGTTGTGTGTGAATTATCAATTCTTGAACTAGGTGACCATGAAGAATTATTATCCCCTAACAAGGATCAATGAACTATTTGATCAATTGAGAGGGGCACAATTCTTCTCGAATGTTGACTTTCAATTAGGCTATCATTAGCTATGATTATAGGATGAGTATGTACCAAAGATGGCTTTCAGGTTCCACTTTGGTCATTATGAGTTTTTGGTGATGTCCTTTGGTTCGAAAAACACCCTAGAAGTGTTCATGGGACTGATGAACCAGTTATTTTAGCCTTACTTATACCGGTTCATGGTATTCTTCATTGAAGATATATTTGTGTACTCAGTGTCCGAGGAGGAGAAAATGAGACACCTACAGATGGTTCTGGATGTAATCCAATATCAACAACTCTATGGGAATATCTTGATGCTCTAGTACTGGATTTAGGCAATCCACTTTATGGAACATTTTATCTCAGTGGATGGAGTGGCAGTGGACCTATCCATGGTCGAGGCAGTGTTAGCATGGGATCCACCTAGGAGCGTGAAGGAGGTATGAAGCTTCCTTGGTCTGGATACTATTACTGGATATCCATCCCAGATTTATCTAGGATATCATCACCTATGATTACATTCAATCGAAAGGGGAAGCATTTCGTGCAGACAAAGAAGTGACAGCAGGCTTTAAGTAGTTGATGCAGAGTTTGACGAGCACCGCGATCTTGAGATTTCTATAGGAGGGTGTCGAGTACATATTATTATATGATGCATCAGGGATTGGACTTGGTTGTATCCAGATACAAAGGAAAGTGATGATTGCCTATGGTTCACTCCAGTTGATACCACATGATAAGAACTGCATGACCCATAATCTTGAGCTATAAACGGTAATATTTTCATTGAAGATGTGGGAACACTACCTGATGGGTGAGTGATTCATCATGTACTCCAATAACAAGAGTCTCAAGAATATATTATCTCAAAAGGATTTGAACTTGAGATAGAGGTGATGAACAGAGTTCCTCCAGGACTATGAGTTTGAGATTGTCTATACTCTTAGAAAGGGGAACATGGTGGAAGATTCTCTTAGTAAGAGATCTAGATCACAGTTGTAGAATGAGGCATCATATAAGTTTGCCTCCTTATAGTTATCTTTCATGGATGGAGATAGAGCAGTTTACGTCTAGTTTATGGTTGTAACCCTTCCACTCTTATAGTGAGTTAGGGAGCCACAACTTGGGGATACAAATTGCGAGACCTTACATGATCATATGTCCATAGAGCATGTTCTTGATGGATATTAACAAGGTGGGGAGCATGTTTTTCTTTTCATAAGATGCAAAATAGTATTGATGGCATTAAAGGAGGAGGTCTTGAGGGAGTTTCATAAATCTACTTTGGTAGTACACCCTAGTATAGTGAAGATGTACCAAGATATCCAATGTTAGTTCTGGTGGATAGGTATGATGAAGGCAGTGGCAAAGTTCATTTAGCAGGTGAAGGTTGGGCACTAGGTTCCATCGAGTTTGGATCAACCCCTTGAGGCGATGAAATGGAAGTGCGATGAGATATTGATGGACTTTGTGAAGGGTTTAACACATACATCCAGGAGACATGATTCCATATGGGTGATATTTGAATGACTCAAAAAGTTTCCCTACTTCCTAGCTATCTGAGAGAAGAGTTCAGTAGAGAGCTTGGGAAACCTCTACATTCATGAGATAATTCGACTCCATAGAGTACCATCGATGATAGTTTCTAACAGTGAGTTTTTTTTACATCACAGTTGTGGAAGAGATTATAGGAGGAATTTGGGACTCAGTTTTACTTGAGAATGACATTTTATCCCCAAATAGATGGCCATATGGAGAGAACCATTCAGGTTCTGGTGGATATGCTACAGGCTTGCATCTTGGACTTCAGATGTAGTTGGGAGGACCACCTACCACTAGTGGAGTTTGTGTACAACAAAAACTACCACTCCATCATTGGTATAGAACCATTCAAGGCTCTATAATAGTGACCCTATAGGTCACCACTTTGCAGGACTAACCCAGGAGAGTCAGTACTCATGGGTCCAAAGTTGGTGTGATCTACTACTGAGAAGGTGCAGATCATCTAGGAGGGGATGAAGACTACACAAATCCATTATAAATCTTATGCTGACAGATGGTGGAGGTCTTTGGAGGTCAAGGAAGTAGACCATGTATTCCTTCAGGTCTCACCTCAATGAGGGTTACATAGATTCAACCAGGGTGGAAAGTTATCTCTCAGGTTTATCAGCCCTTTTTAGATACTACGTAGAGTTGGATAGGTGGCATACTACATGGCTCTACCCCCATAGTTTCATCGAGAACATGATTTCTTCTGCATGTCATAGATCAAGAGGTATGTGCATGACACATCACACGTCATCAACTAGGGAGAGCAATACATTGATGATGGAGAGAACTTTACTGAGTACATAGTGGAGATCGAGGATCGGTAGGAGAGGATCCTTTTTGGGTGAGTGATTACCTTGGTGCGTGTTCGATGGTAGCATTGGAATCTCCAAGAGAGAACATGGGATCATGAGGCACATATTCATTCATAGTACACTCATCTTTTGTGTAGCCATTTTTTTGGCTTTTCAGGGATGTAAATCCCCAAGGTGGGGACAATGTAATGTACTATATTTATTCTGTGTATTATTTTTAAATATTATATGGAATTAATTCAAGACTTGTCACTGAGATGTTGTGTAATTATTAAGACTAATGTGCCTAGAATAAATGTTTGAAATATATAAAATATATTAAATTGAGCACGTGAGTGTTTTTCTTGAAAAAGTTGAATAAATTATAAACTGGTTCACAGATCAGAAATATAAGGGAACCATTGCATTTAGAGCAATGAGTTTACCCTAGGCGATTCCTAACATCAGCTGGTATGGGTCAACTCTAAAAGTTAATTTTTGGATGTTTTAAAGGATAAAATAAATTAAGAATTTAATTTATTTTAACATTTTGCAGCGACGCAATGATGTTTCTTTTATTTTTCATTTTAACCAATGACTTAGGGTTGGGATCATAACCCTGGAACTTCTTGGAGGTTTTGGAGATAACATGTATAATTCTATCAACAATGAACGATGACGAAAAGTTGGATTGATGATCAATGGGAGCCGTTATTGAGAAATATCACCAACAACGATGAAACAACAATCGATATTCTTCATAAAGTGATCCAATTCCTAGGTATGTTGTGTTATTTCAATATCTATTTCCCATTATTTGGTTCAATCATGAACGTAGACCAACCAATGAACATGTTGATCCATGGTTTTATCGTTCTTTCAGGATGGGATTTTCTTGCGGGTTTTTATTGAGGGATGATTATGATTATATTAATTTTTATTATCTTGATCATTCTTAAATAATGGATCGAGTTCGGAATGAAAAATGGATGAGGTGTGTTTCTGGGGTTATTCAGTAGTGCTTTTCTTCCCTATGTTCATTGCATTATTTGTGTTCTTCATAGGATATGAATGAATGATCGTTGCACCTCTTATTCTTGGTGAAATGATCCAAAATCAGAGATCCATCATCGTGATGACCTAGAGGAGGTGTGAAGATGATGGTTCCAAATAAAACAATGTATTCTGAGAGATATCATTATTCGTGTGTCTTTTATGTGGATGGTCTGAATCGGTTTTTAAAGATGATTGAAGGCCCAAAACCTACCAATTCAGTGTTGTAATGGAAAGATGACCTTGAATCTTCAGTTTCAAGGTGAACAGATCATTGGATCGATCACATGAGGATCAAATGAGGTTCTTGGAGGAAGAACCGGCATTTTGGAAAATCCCGATGAACACGGGGTGTATTTCAGAAAACACCGTGTGTGGGACCTGCTAAGCAGCGGAAAGGGTTTCAGGAGGAAATCAAGTATCACACGACATGTAACCCTCTATCACACAACATTTGGGCCTTCCCCGAGACTTGTAATGTGATCTGGGAGTACACAGACATGGGGTGGAGTACACAACTTTCCTACATGGTGTGGACCCCACCACACAGCTTGGCTGAAACTGGTTACACAGACTACTCTATCTATTGGTACACAGATAGGTATACACGGGTTGAAGATGTGTACTAAAACTTCTCTAGTGTACATAGAGTGGACCCCAAGTAGTAGGGAATGGTGTGTGAACATTTCTACACACTATGTATACCTATTTTACACAACATGTTCTGATGACCCAAGCTGTTGAACATGGGTAGTACCCGAGGTCAAGTGGCATGACGTGTGACTCTACTAACACACCATGTATCCCTTCTTACATGGATTGAATCTCCTTGTACACCATTTCTTGGACAATGTTTTTAGGGTTGGTTCCCTTGATACATCCCCTAAAGGTTAGTTGGTATCTTTTCCTATGCACAAGAGTATGATCCCTTTAGTAGGTATTTCAGGGTAGAGTAGTTGGAATCCCCTCAAAGAGGCCTAGAGTAGGACCCTCTATACATTATTGTGCCCTAAGTAGAGTCTTGGTATCGACATGATCAATCTTACCATAAATCGTTCCTCTACTTAGTAGGTGAATCTGGATGATTCATGGCATAACCCCATGGCCCTAGAAAGGATCCTCTTATGTGTATCATCATCTTCCCGACTTGTGGAGTGAGTTCTCCCAAAATGAGTGTATTTTATTCTCTCTTCAAATCTATCAGTGTATCTCTCTTATGATGGTTCCTGAGGAACAATGATTCTTGGGAAGACATCATTAGTGCTATTAGACTTAGGAGTGTGTTCTCTTGGATGAGTGATTTGTGGAATATTCAAATTGAATCCCTAGTTATGGTATGTAGTAGTTGTGACTTACCTCCAGACTACGGGTCTGGGTTTGAGTATATCTGGATATTCTTATTAAATGTGTTGTAGACATATACTGTGTAGAGGTTACTGTACCTTCCTTTGTGTATTAATTTTTGGTTTCACGGTATCGTAATGCGTACTATTATACTCACCCCTGCAAAAGTTTTTCCCACACGTGTCATGTCTAGTGCAGATGAGTGAGCATTTGATAGAGTCCAGGGAAAACCAAGACTAGATTGATCTTTATGAGTTTAGGAAGGCCGAGGTGTTCCTATAGCTTTGAGTACCAATCCCATTATCTATTTTTGTTTATAGGTTGGACTTTATAGTTTGTATAATCTTTATTTGGTGGGCATGTATTCTAGACCAATTTACTTTACCATACTTTACTTTCTTATTGTACTATGTTGGTTGGGTTTAGTGGTATGCATGTATTTTTGTTACTTAGTGGTTTTTACATTTCAGAATTTGTGGCCTGGAGATGTGTGTGTGTAGGTACTTAAGAAGTGCCTCCCATGTTAGTGATATGCCTACTCAGTTCTATTCACCAACCCTTAGCCTATTGAAGGATGACTTGGGGAGTCTGGGCATGGGCCCCATTGTGATGGGTCATGACACAGTTTGTCCAGAATTAATTTTTTAAAAGTATCAAATATATTTTATGTTATACATACATATTTTATTAAAGAAAATGGGAGAAAAATTAAATGGAATCATAGATCATAAATATGAGACAACAATTGAGTCTATAATGCAATGTTTACCCTAAGATCAACTTAAAATAGATCACTATTGGGCATTCAGATAAGGAGGATAATGAAAGTAGGTTTAGTGGATTAATTATATTAGTAATTTAATTAATTTATTAAAATAACACATAAGATTAAAACTATAATTATTCTTCTATAGTGATTTTCCTAGGGTTAACCATGTAAATCCTAGGAAGATTCCAGAGCATTATTCCTCCTTCCGTTGGAAAATCACATCTGATGAAAAAGAATATCAAGATTGGAGAAAATCAGAGTGTAATAAATGTAACAAATTATTCCATTTATTTGAGAGAATTTTATTTGAAAATGAATGATCCAATATTCCATTAGGACTCAAAAAATTGTGTATTACACACTTTTTTACTAAATTGATTGAGCAGGATCACCCCTTTTAGGATTTTTATTAGTTGATGAACCATTCATGCACACATATAAATATTTATACTGATTATTCAATTTATTTATAACCCTGAATATAATTTTTATTTATCATTGTAAAAGAATTCTTTGAAATGATCAATAAACTTTTGTTTTTTATGCCTTCTTCCCATAATTTCTTTGCGTTATTCACCAATTGGACCCTGCAATCTCAGTTTGAAATTATTGAGCGGTACTGTGATCAATCAGACCAACAAAATTGTGATGGATTCATGTTTAGGGAATTGTATGATGAATTATTGATGGATTCATATTATTAGTTATATTCATTTGACTCCACCATGATTTTATTAAACTGGCGAGGCAATGAGAGTATCAATGAGCAATGACGTACACACAGGATCATACGCATGAAATCAGAATCTAATTTCTAGAAAATGATTACCATAATAAATGAATCTTGGGACTACACATCATTTTTTGGAGGATTTTAGGTGATATTTGAAGCATTGGATGATGAATTATTAATCAGGGAAAAAATCTGTGAATTTTTTAAAAACGCAACTATACGATCTGTACTATAATGAACACATGGTGTGTAGGGCATTAGAAATGGAGGCTGGGGTTTCAACTAAACATAATTATGGAATGAATTGTATACCACTTACAAACTATGTACCCCTTTATCAGGTGGTTTATCCATGTGGTGGAGAACATAGGAATGACCCCATGTGGAAAGACAGAGCTAGGCACACAACCGTAGATTGAAGTACAAAGACATGGCCAAGGTGCACGGGTAGGAACCTTGAGTGTTAGTAAATTCCGTGTAGACTCCCTATACACCATGTAGTTATAAATTAATGTAAATCCATGAAACTCCAATGACAAAAATAGATGATGGAGTGGGACCACATGTCATGTGGATCCCCTCACATGTCGGGTATCCCTTGGTTCTTTTTAGGAAACTTCAATCTATCATATCTCCTCCTTTTAAAACTCATATTTTTGAAAGTTAATAGCCTATTCTAAGTGTTTTCCCATGTATAATGTTATAGTGGAATTATTTTTGAGTTTTGAGATATGATGTTAGATTTTTTGGGCATGGAACTTATTTAGGCATCACTCGATGATGATAGTGATCAAGCAGGGTCACCAAAGGCTTTTAGAGTAGAACCCTCCTACAGAGTTATAGCATGGGTCCTTTAGCATTAGAGAGTGGAACCCAATTATTGGAATATGGAATGGGTCCTCTACCTATATATAAGACTGGAACCCTTCTTTGGGACAAGGCATGTGTCCTCTATATTTCAGAGTGGAATCGTCCAACTAAGCTGGGCATGGGTCCTCTATCGACCACTAGAGTGGAACTATCCTATTGGGTAGGACATGGGTCCTTTACCATTATAGTGTAAACATACTATTTTAATATGGTATGGTTCCTCTATCTATCTAACATTAGAGTGGAACCCTCTTATTGGGAAGGGCATTGGTTCTCTATTGACTATTAGAGTGTAACCCTCTTAGTGGAATAGAGTAGGGGTCCTCTATCTATCCACTGAGTGGAACCCTCATGTTGTACCTGGGCATGGGTCCTCTACCAAGATATTATTTCCCCTTGACTATGAATCACATTGGTGAGGTGAGACATGACTATTATTTTTTCTTCTAAGAATACATGCGAGATGCTAGGCATCATTGTTGGACTTTTAGAACTATTGGTGACTCATTTCCTGAGATGGGATATGAGATAGAGATTCCCTTTCTCTCTCATTTGGGTTTCATTCACCAATCACACACACACACATACACGTACAGATATATATATATATATATATATCCATAATTATGTATTTGGTTACTCTTCTACCATGGGTTTCAAATACGCATGGGGTAGACCACATACTCATCGTTGTTTCTGATGCTTTCACTGGGTTGTGGCTGCCTCAAACTCTACTGTGATGCGGAAGGCTACATTGTACCCCACATTCATTCTTTTCAAAGGTGGGTTACATTCATCACTTTATTAGTGTTTTCTTCTCCTTGATCAAAATGGTATGATGGGATGTCAGTTTCTCCAACCATAGATTCCTCCATGTAATTCTTTGCCTAGTCCAGGTCTCCCTCATAGATTAAGACATGGTTTGTGAAACTCATTCTTGATTCCATATATTTGTGGACATAATTTAATTAAACTAATTCTATCTGGAAAATTATAGGGGAATTGATAGGGTAACAACCTTTGGTTAGGGGAGTAGTCACATTGGGAATCATTGGAATGTCTGGATACTATAACATTGGTAACCTGTATTCTTCCTCATGAGAGGTATTTTGAAGGGAATAGAACCCAAGGCATCCCCTGTCGGTTATTAGGTATCTTATGCTCGAGGCATGTCTTTGGAGTTTTTCCTCATGAATCCCATGTCTAACATGAGGTGGACATGATTTTAATGTCTTATAGAGATAGATGAAAGATGATAAAGACACTGCTAAGGGTATATCATAGAGGTGCATCCCTAGGGGGGGCAAGGAAGGTTGTTTCCTATTCTTTCACTAGGGTGCGCACATCCATCTATGGAGGGCACGTAGCTATTACCCCATATTCTCTCTTTTCAAAGGCGGGCATCATCCATTCTTTATTCAGGGATGTTTGCTTCTTGATCGAAACAAGATGATGGGATGTCAGTTCTTCCTTATGTGGATTTATCCTTGGAACTCATCACCTAGTCCGGGTCTCCCTTATAGAATAATACATTGTTTGTGAAAATCTTCCTAGTTCCATTTCTTCATGGACACTGGTTAATTAAACTTCTTCTATCAGGACATTCCAAGCATTCTTGTCAGGGAAGCAACCTTCGGTCAGGGGAGTAGTCACGTTGGACATTAGTGGTGTGTCTGGACGCTGGAACACTAGCGCCTTTGGGTTTCTTCCCATTATTATATGGCTTATCAAGGGTCCATAAGCCTGAGTCATCCCACGTCGAATTTGGGGAATTATATACCATACACATGTATCTGAGGTTTTCCTCAACTTACCATGTTTAACATAGGGTATGTCATGAGTTTAACATCTAGCAGAGATAGATCAGACTGATTGGAACACTAACTAGAGTGGATCATATGGGTTCAACCCCTGGAGGGAACACTGATCCTAGGAGATGAATTGGAATGATCTCACTGGGATGTGGCGGCCCATGTAAGAATCGGGATGGATGATGGAGAGTTGAATGAAGTGGAGAGAGAATGATATGGAACCGATGTGAGGACAACAATGTTGTTGGTCTTGATCCTTGAAGATAATTCCTACGTATCCTCATGTCAAGGAACCAAAGTCCGCATAGTTTGGTGAGACGATGGGACACCTGAGGAGGTGACCGTGAAAATGGATGCATGGATGGGATCTAGAGGAAGTTAAACCTCTGGGTTAGGGCATGAACTTCCCAAGACACATAGGCTCGAGGGAGAGATCAAAATGATACATGAGTGATGGGATTGAACCTTAGGTAAGCTTCCCATGTATCCCCATGGTAGGGAATAAAAGTCCACATAGTTCATCTGAAGACGACTTACCGTCGATTAGGGAATTCAATGGCTTACCGTTGGATGGGGTCATAATGGCTTACCACTGGATGAGGTCACAACGGATTACCGCTAGATGGGGTCACAATGACTTACTGTTGGATGGGGCCACAATGGCTTAACACTAGATGGGGTTACAATGGCTTACTACTGGATGGGGTTGAACCTCATAGAGGCTTCCTATATACCCTATCTAGGAGACAAGGATCAAATTCCACGTTGTTTGGGATAGTGGATGCAATTTAATGTCATGTAGAACGAAGTGGTATGACTTAAAGGGGTTGAAAACCAATGATTGTTGGGATTGAACCTTAAGGAGGATTTTTTACATACCTTGACTTGGAAAGTATTAAATACCACGTAGTTCAGAATGGGTTTTGGTGAGCTGACATGAATATATTTAGGGCCAATGGTTGTTGGGATTAAACCTCAGTGAGGCTTCCTATGTACCCTACCTTGGAAAGGATCAAAGACCACGCGGTTCAGAATAGTGTGGGAACTGACGTGAAGGGGGTCAGAACCAATAGATGGTGGGCTTGAACCTTAGGGAGGCTTCCTACATATCTTTCCTTGGAAAGGATCAAAGACCATGTAGTTTAGGATGCTGTTGGTGAACCAATGTGAAGATGGTCAGAACCAATGGATGGTGGGATTGAACCTCAGAGAGGATTCCTACGTACCTTGCCCTGGAAAGAATCAAATACCATGTAGTTTTGGTGGAGTGGGACCCGATGTGAAGATGGTCGGGAACGATAGGTGTTGGTATTGAACCTTAGGGAGTATTCCTACGTACCTTGCCTTAGTAAGGATCAAAGTCCACATAGTTCAAGAGGGTGGATGTAGTTTAATATTGTGTAGGAAAAAAGGGGTCATATATTTTAACATAATGCGAGATTAAGGTGGTTCAACATGAAGGGGTTCAGAACCAATGGATGGTGGGTTTGAACCTCAAGGAGGCATCCTATGTACCTTTCCTTGGAAAGGATCAAATTCCACGTAGTTTGAGATGGGTGGGAACCAATGTGAAGATGGTCAGGACCAATGGGTGTTAGGATTGACCCTTATGGAGGCTTCCTACATACCTTTTCTTTACAAGGATCAAATTCCTCATAGTTCAAGAGGAGTGGGAGATGACGTGAAGATGGTCGGGACTGATAGGTGTTGGGCTTGAACCTCATGGAGGATTCCTATGTACCTTGCCTTAGCAAGGATCAAAGTCCTTGTAGTTCAGGAGGAGTGGGTGTGGGGCTTACACTCTAGGCTGCCCAGAGAGGATGTCATGGTCGATGCTTACTCTAAGCCCACGTGAGTCATGCTCAGTGTGAGAAACAAGAGGCAACAAAGACCTGATGATCATGTCGTGAAAGGTGCATCTGTGGGAAGTGGAATGGGGCTTACACGTGGTTAGCAGCCCATGGTGATGGAGATTGGGACTTACTCTAGGGTAGAGGCCCGGGTGGTGACAAATTCCAATAGGAGAGGGATTTGGCATGGAAGAGAGGAGGGTTCCAGTGCCCATCCCCCCTTTTGGTCTTTGTAAAGAAGAAGATAAGAGGAGTAGGGATACTGCCTCCTGTAAGAAAGGCTAGGGGCATACACCAAGGTGTTTTCTCTATCCCCATAGATGAACGTTGTTCCAATAAAGAGGGTCTTATTCCATGTGAGGAATGATCTCACTCCCGTGGAGACCATTGGGTGTAGAGAATGTCCTAGACGGGGCACCCTGCATGTGGGGAACGAGGTGAGGCCATAGTTTAACGTCATGTGATGAGGATAATGGCACTTGTAAGTTTAATGTCCTGTAGCTCGGATGAGGTGGGTTCACTCCACACTCCTTAGGACTTAAATAATCGATACCTCCTGCCCCTTGGGGAAGGAAAGGACTCAAGAATGTCGTGATGAGGGGGTATTATGGAGTGATCCATTGAGGGGTCCATGTTAACATGGATATGTGAAGAAGTAGTATCTGTTAGCGTGTCTATGCGAGGAAGCATGAGGCGAAGCAACGCAATGGGAAGCACTGCCCAACAAACTTTGAAATTGCTTCGTGAAAACCTGAAGGGATGCATATGAAAAGGAGTTGCAGAACAAAGGGGTTTATAGGTAGAATCCTTGTAAAGCTCTAGTGCTCTGTGTAGTGGAGGGGCTTCGTGAAGGGGTGTGATTTTCGAAGTGAAGTAGCCAAGCCTAGGCATAGGTAATAGGTGGATATAGAAGGCTCTTCGCGAAGTGGAAAGGCATTCATAGAGCAGTGCTTCACGAAGTAAGGGTGCCTTGCGAAGCGTTGCAGTGTGAAGCAATGTGCTTCGCGAAGCATAGTGACGCTTCCTTAGCACATAGGTCACATGTGCATGAAGGGTACTTCACGAAGAATGAGTGTTCCGCAAGTACCCGATTCCCTTTTGGGATCTCCTTCCTTCATGGAGGCCCATGGGCTCCATGAAGGGCATCCCTCTTTGAAGAGGGGAAGAATTCATGCAAAGGGGAAGGCACTTCATGATGAAAAAGTACTTTGAATATCTCATGGTTCACAGAGCAGAAATTACTTCGTGATATGGGAGCTCAGAAGGTGAATGGTCGGAGGATCCATCCTTTAGGCTGGAGGGCCCCCCAATATTTATAGGCAAGAGGTACTGTGAAGTAGATATCTCTTGGTGTGAAGCCCAAGATAACTCCGCGACGGGTTCATGAATGTCAAAGAGGTTCATGGAGAATCCCACCTCCTCACTCCGCGGTGGCTTCATGAAGGAGGAGCTTTGCACCGGCCGCGGTGTTGCGGGGCTCTGCGAACGAGCTTCGCGAGGTAGTACCTAAGGGTTTTTATGTGTTCTTCTTCTTACCAAGTTTTGGTGCCATCAAATTCCCCCCTCAGACTTGGATCTAAGGAAAAATCGAGGGTCAAGGTCTAAGGGTCAATTTACAAAATCCCTCGACCAATCGCGAAGCTGACTCGCGAATAAGGCTCACGAAGCGGAGAGGCGGCGGGTAGGATGAGCATGCCGTGAAGATCACCACGAAGTGACAGGGGTCCTCACCTATAAATTGGAGATATGAACTCTCTTTTTTCCTTTATCTTCTCCACTTTTTTGGCATTTAATGCTCTCGATTCGTGAAGTTCTATGTACTCTGTGTTTGCTCTCCACGAATCGGGACTTCTGCTTCACAATGCACATTGAGTATTTGACTCCGTGACGGTGCACTCTGCAGCTTTCATCCAAAGGTCGGTGAAAGGATTCGCAATTCTGTTGTTGGGATCGATCTCGGTGAATTTTCTCTGTGAAAGAGCTCTACGAAAGGGCTTCACGAACCATAATGAAAAGTGACCAAATCTAAAAAACAGAATGGATCACCAAGAGGCTGGTAGGGGGGTCCTTGTGAATGATACCTAAAGGGAGGATATTGTGAATATCTTGGGTCTAGGGGAGTTGGTACAGAGCCACTCTGACCATGGTTTGTTGGTGGAGCTTCTTTCAGAAAGCCGGAGGTACTATCCGTTGTGCAAGAGGCTGCCTCTGTATAGATTTGGGCTGAGGGATGATGTCTCCATCCCTGAAGTAAGTAGGGATGAACTAACTTACTAGTTCAAGATCACGTCATTCCGGCACCAGTGGTTCAGGGCAGCTGATGGCCATGCTCAGGAGGACTTCACACCTGTCATTGAGGATTGTTTGTACAATCATTTGAACAATGTTGACAGGAAGGAATTGCAGTCGGAGACCCCCCCCCCCTCTGTACTAGATGATCTTGAAGGAAACCCTGAGGAACCTGAGGAAGGGATGGTCTGATGAGTGGGATCTACGCCAGGGTGGAAACTTTATAGATGATTGTGCCTGGGCCTACTGGGTAGGTGCCTCATGTGAAGAGTTCAGGTCAGAGCTAAGGAGAGTGGGCCTGTATGAGGCGGCTTGGGGCTCCAAATTCTATATCTATAAACTGAATTTGCTTATTTCTAAGTTGTTTAGAATGTGTTCATCTAGGACCAATACCTTCCAATTACACCACGGGGAGGTTGGCATCAATTTATGGGATGTAAATCAGATCTCGGAGGTCCTGATACTGGGGGTGATGTATGATGAATTCCTCCCTGTTATAGGTGCGTGGGAGGATCCAGAGAAAATGCTATCGCTGGTGTTGGCGTTGATAGAGCTAGTGCTAAGAGAGGACAAAGAAGCAGTGAGAGATGTCCAATTTATATTGCAGTTCAAGCAGTTTCGGAACATCCTAGAAGATAGGCAGTTTCTAGTGAGGCCTCAAACTTGCCCGAAGGGGGCTCAACGGGGCAACAAGTACTCGTACTAGCGGCTCTTGGAGGATAGCTAGTATAAAACCTGTGGATTCAGTGTCAGTACCGAGAAGCAACCGGAAGTCAATTTGGACGCATTCATTATATCTCTCATCTATGGTTGGATCCTACCTGTGAGGGATACAAACATGGGTGTGCGACCAAGCAAATTTATCATGGAGTCCATTTTGGAGATAGAAGGGTGGGTCAACCTCAAAATCCTGATGCTCGCCAATCTTTACAAAATGTTGTGGTATATCAGTGAGGGTAAGAGGACACAAAGGATATACAGGCCATTCCACCTCCTGTATGGGTGGATAACGGCACACATCAGGGGGGTCTATGAATATCCAAACCCAATATTCCCTCTGGAATCAAACTTCTACCCATCCATTCTAAATGCCACAGGGAGCATTCCGGCTAAGCTGACCATGCATGTGGTATTGAATCATGTCTGGAAGGTACAAGAGTTCAACTTTCATTTGTTCCCACTGCCAATGGGTTCTTTCACTGATGATGGAAAAGGAACATAAGAGCAATGGTCCTATCTCCTGGCCTTTATAGGTGGAGTCTTGGTGGTAAGAGTGGACCGTGATCCTCTCTATGAGTCATACACCCTGCACAAATTTTCCAGGAAATTTTGATCTATGTAGCGACTGACTCCACAGGTCTATTTAGGGGTGTTCCATGAGGAACATCTGTGTGTGATAAGGCAGATGTGGCTCATGTTCACATGGTAATATGGTAAGATGAAGAATGAGTTGCCTCCACCCACCTCTATCTTCAGGTTGGTGAAGAAGTATGCCAAAAGTAGGGAGACGACCTACCTGGGGGAGATGATGAAGCAGCCAAACATTCGGGCCGGTGATTGTGTGCCTTCCAAACCTCAAGGTCGGGGCCGGAAGGCAGCAAGGACATCCTGCGGTGGTGGGGCTACCATGGCAGCGAGGTATGCACCAGTTGAGGGGGAGGTAGGGGCAGTAGATCCAGCAATGACATTGGACCTAGTGGTCCTAGAATAATAGAGTTTTCTAGAGGGGAGGCCACCGAGATGATTCCGTATAATATCCACTCAAGCTCTAGGGAAGCAGCTACGCCACATATACATGCCATAGAATTATATCTTTCCAGAGTCTTGGGACATCTAGGAAGTCAACAGGCAATTCCTTGGCCCATCCGAGATGTGGAAACACCTGAACCATCTCAGGATGGATTTTCCAGGGATATGCCCTATTAGGGCCATCTTTACGGTGTCCCATGGGGAGTTGGAGCAATACCTGGTAGATCTAGAGGACTTTGTGCACTCCTAGGGTTCCTTGTGTCCAATGACAGACTGGGTGAAGGTGTTTCTGGATCGAATGACCCCTCTGTAGTTTTTGGCTGCTAAAATGTAAGAGCACTTCCCTCTACCAGAAGAATCGAACGATTCCTCCTGGGGGGAGGAGGCTGGTAGAGAAAGCCAATTGGAGGAGGGCGAAGTTTGTGATCATGACCCAGATCTTAAAGACATTGCAGAGGCCCTTGAGGTAAAATATCAAGCCCCTTCCTCATGGTTTTCTTCCAGGTCATTTTGGAACCCTAACCAATGTTTAAACTGTGCAGGAGAGCCTCATTCACAAAACTCGTTCTCATCCCTCAGTGGGTCCAGATGTGGGTCCTTCGGGATCCATGCCCGCTGATATGGAGATTAGTGCATCCGGAAGGGCCAGGACATCTGAGATGGCTCCCCTAAAGTTTTCAAACTTCCCTATAATATACGGAGGGACACGTCTCGGGGTCCCCACAACAAGAGACTAGGAACAAGACTGAGAGTTCAACCTCTGTAAGTATCCTTCTCACAATTCATGACTACCAATCTTTGACCAGGCTAACAGCATCTGTGCCCTTTTGGTATGCGTATTCCTTCAAATGGTGTAGTTTTACTTGGTGAGGTTGATTGGTAATCCTGGAGGAGCCTTTCCCAGGGGGATACTGGTGGTCGTGGAGGTGGATATCCAGACTGACCAAGCGACGACACTCCCGATCACTGGTTGGACCATTAGCAGGGCTTGTCCAGTAGTTATTGAAGTGGGATCCGACGATGAAGATCATTCGGACAGCCCGGGTTCTGCCAAACCTGATCAGACACCAGATTCGGACCTTGCTGATGAGTTCATGGGATCATTCCCTGCATATGAGCTTGCCAACCCCGCGGACTGGGTCGAAACAGCCTCTGATGAATAGGATAGAAAGATAGTTTGTCACCGTCCATGGAATCTAATCAAGAGATTCATTGATGACACTCCTCAAGCACAATGGATAGACCAGATGGAGAGACTTCATTCACAACTATGTGAAGTGTGTGTTGGGGGGGGGGGGGGTGAATCCCCAACGTCCCCACATGCTCTTCTGAGATCTCATGGTAGAGAATATTTGGAAGTATGACTGTGGCCATAGTGTGGGTTGGCAGCAAAGAAAAGTGGAGAACATTAAGAGGCTCCAGGAGGCTGAAAACGAGATTCAATGGATGAACACTTGGGCAGATGAACATTATTCTTCCCTCAATGCACATTTGGAGATTATATCATGGCTGATGGACTAGCTGGAAGAAGCCGAAGAGCACATGACGCAAGCCCCCAAGGAGATGAGTGTTATCCAAACCAACAAGGAGCGGGCCCAGGTCGCAGCTGACGCACTACGCCTCCTCACTGTTGAAGAGGAGCAGGAACTGAACAGGCGACAATGAGTCTTGGATGCCACAAGCCAAAGGGTGGTAGAACTACAATGTTATTTTGACGGGGTCAACCCATCCATGGGAGGGGTCGATCCTCGAGTACTGTGATGCCTGCAACTTTTGAACACAATTTCATGCTTTGAATATTTTATGCCGGCTACATGCATGAATTATATTATTAGTTTGGTTTATTTCATTTTTGTTATATTCATGGAGCGTCTAGGGATCCGTCTCTAAGCTCACATGGGTCAGGCCTGACATGAGAAAAAAGGGATATCCGCCTTATCATTTCACCGGAATATAAGAGTGTAAACCAAGATCCGGTCATCTGAGTTTTGAACAACCAATACAGATTTCTGGGAAGAAAAGGGGGAGGCCCAATTGGAGGACAAGGCCTCAGAACAATCAACGTTCCATCCTCCTAATGTGCTCTTGTGCAGGAGCAGGGTAACGTCAGGGGTGTTTTACTTAATCTGAACATAGGGGAATGGAAGGCGTGAATCCCGATACCCAAAATTCAGAACATTGTAGGGATTCCATGACAATGAAGAATAAATGCTGACCATGTTTGAAACACAGTATCCATATTGTATTATCCTGATATGGGGGTAACAGATGAGGGTCGGCCGCTGGCCATTTTTGAAACACGGGGCCTGACTCAGAATGTTATCTGTTAGTATTCCAGAAAGTTGGCCCAAGACAGTAGGTGAGACATTGGCTGAGAATCCATACTGTTAGAGGGTTATTTTAGACGTGAAAGAGTATGATGGTCCAAATAAAAGGCATGAAAAGTGTGGAGTGTGAAGTGATGGGTTGTTCGAATGGAGTCCAACACTCTTGAAATCATGCCACCGTGGTGGAAACACATTAGGTGGGCGTATCTATCTGACTAGGGATCAAACATACTTCTAAACGTGACCTCTCTAATAAGGACATGTAATGACATGTAGTTTTACGTCATACCAATAAGTACGGTGGACACGTAGTTTAAGTGTTGTATGTTGAGAACGATGCACATAGTTTAAAATCCATACTTCCTGGACCGAGATCAGGCCCAAGGGGGCATAAGGGTCAATGACCCTAGGGTTGGGCTTGAGGTAGAATGCCTGGGCATCACTATGTATCCCATCAGGATGAGAATCAAGCCAAATGTAGCTCTTAAGCATGGCGTGGCTGGAGGCCAACACTGATAGGGGACATCCTCTATGGTAAGGGATCTGGTGCATCCCTTGACTAACATGGGGCATCCTGAACTTGTTCAGGGAAAAACCGCAGTTTAGTGTCATGCATCAAGGAAATGTGGGATCATGTAGTTTAACGTCATACAATAGGATGAAGAGTAAAAGGAAAGATCCCAGGAGGGGAGTATGTGGTGCAATAGCTATAAACCCAACATGAATGAGGACATAAGGAGTCCTCACCACACCACGTATCCCTGGAGAAAGTTATTTAGGTCAAGGGACTGAAAGTGAAAGTTAGGTTGGGCTTGAGGAAAAGTGCATGAGCGTTCTTACATACCCCATGTGGATGGGAATCAATCCACACATAGTTCTTGAAGCACAGTGTGGTCAGAGACCGAATCTAGTAGGGAGAATCCTCTTTGGAGATGAAAATGACGCATCCCATGGATAACATGGGGCATCCTAAAATTTTTCAACTTAGAACTACATTTTAATGTCATGCATTGATGATATGTATACCCATGAAGGAAATGTGTGGTGCGGTACATGCCCCAATGTTAATGAGGACCATAAGAGTCCACGTCACACCACACACTCTCGGGATAATCCCTAGGTCGAGGGGCTAAATGTGAAAACTGGGATGGGCCCAAGATAGGTTGTCAAGGAATCTATATGTATCCCATGAGGATGGTAATCAAGCCATACATAGTTCTGAGAGTGTAGTTTAACATCATACAAGATGAAGAAAGTCATGCGTGGCATGGTTTCACTAGTACACATCCTACCAAAACTACTAAGCCCACACGAGTCATGCTAGATGTGGGAAACAAGGAGTAGTGATGGGACTTTCTGAGTATAGGAAGGCACATGTTAGGGTTGAGGGGACACTAGGTGAATGAAATCCCAATGATTCTGACCTGCCTATATAACACACCTAGATGCACGAAGGGGTAAAGCCAAGTAGTTTGGAATTCCACTTAAATATAAGGATGCAGAAATATGTGAATCATGATGCTTGAGATCTGAACCACAATGATGATGGCATGGAAATAGGGGATAACTATTGACCATGTTTGAAACATAGTATCCGTTTTGTGTTATCCTGGAATGAGGATAGAAAAATGATGGTCGACCAATGACCATGTTCGAAACACGGGACCTGTCACAAATGTCATCTGAGGTCCTCATGGACATTGGCCCAAGACAGTAGGTAAGCCAGTATGGCATGAGACTAGACCATAAAGGGGGTCCCTTAAAACTTGGAAGAGGACGAGAATCCAAATGACAGGCTCACGAAGCTTGGACACAGAATGAGGGAATGCCCCTATGAAAATTATACACTTTGGGAACTTCCACAATGCATCTGAGTACAACAAAAAGATGTATCAGACAGAGGTAGTTGAGTGCCCCACCAAGGACAAGGGTCCTGAGGTTGTACGCTTCCCAAATTAATAGTTGAAGGATGGGCCATTAAGGGGAGATTGATTTAATGGACTGGGCGTAGGGCGATGAAGTATCCAAATCCCATGCATAGTTCTCATAGGGAGATCTTAGTTTAGGATCATAGAAATCAGACTAGAGATTGTAGGGAATTCAAGAGACATATGGTGAGGTAATTATGAAACTTGAAGTGAATGTGGACCTAGATTCTAGATCACCATATGTTCCTTGGGGAGATTTTAGTTCGAGGGACCAAAAACAAAAGTTTGGCTGGGCTCGTAGCAAAGTGATTGGGCATTCCTATGTACCCCATGAGGATGGGAATCCAGACACACATAGTTCTTGGGGTGGCACAGTAAGGTACTAGTTTCAGGAATGATATGGTCGTGCGGGTTTGTCCCTTGCACTAAAAGAAGTGGCATTTGATAGATCTTGTTTGTTCTTTAGGATGGATTTATGTTGTTTTTTGTGAAGCGATGGGCCTAGGATAAAAAGTCTAGTAATCTCCACAAGAATCAAGCCATATGCAGTCATTGAAAAATGGTATGGTGTGTGACCGATACCAAACATGATTTACCCTCTAGTGAGGACACCACGATGTTGTTCCATTTTTCATCATGCGGCTAGGATGATAATGTCACAATTTAGGATCATGTGATGGGCCCAACCATACACTTTAGCATCGTGCAGTGTAGATGTAACAGTTTAATTTCATGTGGGACTAGGCATCATAGTCTAAAGTCATATGTATTAGACACATACATGAGAGGCGAGGTTCAAGAGGGAATGTGCATGATGTGATAAAGTATACCCAACGTGAATGAAGAAATAATACCATATCAAACCGTGAACAATTCCAAGAATGAAACCTCAGGCCGAGGGGGCTAGAAAATATTAGAGAATATGGGGCAGGAGAGACTAGTTCTCAGTTGAGCTGGAACTAAAGACGAGATGTATGGATGTTCCTACATATCCCATGAGAATGTGAATCAAGCTATACATAGTTTTAGAAAGTTAACTTTAATGTCATGTAGGACAAGGGAAAAGTGGTAGGAGGGGCTAGCTCCTGGAAGGGGAGAACATGATGTGGAAATTGTAAACCCAATGTGAATGAAGGCATAAGCCCACACATGCCACATCACGTGGCCCTATAAGAGTTGGGGCCTAAAAGGCTGAAAATAAGAGATAACTTAGTGGGACTCAAGCTGGACACAAAGATGAGATGTTTGGGTTTTCATACGTATCCCATGAGGATGGGAATCAAGCTAGACATAGTTCTAAAAGAGATCGTAGTTTAAGGTCTTAGAGCTCAGACCACTGGAGAAGTGAAAATATTCCAAGCGGGTGCAAACCTCAATCTGGTCCCTAAGAACACGTGAGTCAAACTTGGTGTAAGAAATAAGGGTGGAAGAGGTTTTTGAAATACCTAGAATAAATGCCAAGGGTAAGTTAGTGCGGAGCCCTGAATGATGCCTTACCACGACTTTGTCCTCCTAACATGAAAATGCACACTGAGGGATAGTACCAAGAGTGTTGAAATTCCACTTGGACACAATGGGGTGGAAAATGATGTGAATCATGTAACCAACATTTAAGGCTTGAAGGGGTTGGCATGACGATGGTGAATAACTGTTGACCATGTTCGAAACACAATATCCATATCACGTGACCTGAAATGTGAACAATAAATGAGCGTCGACCGCTGACCATATTCGCAATGTGGGACTTTTATTGATTTGTTGTCTAAAACCCTCGAGGACGTTGGCCCGCAATTGTAGGAGATCCCTTAGTCCTAGCATCCATTACATTTGGGGGGGGGGGGGTCCCTTTGAATGTGAAAGATAATGGAAGACCAAATGAAGGGGAACACGAAGCCTAAAAAATGGGTGTAACCATTTCCATTCAGAACCCGACACTCTAGGATCTAAACCAAAGTACTCCCGATCACATTGGTGAATCACCGAAGAGGGTCGATGGACCTGACTTAAGGGAGGTCAACTCAAAGAGATGAGTGAAGGAAATTCAGGAGAGGTAGGTATGTGGTATGGTTGTTATAAACCCGACATGAATGAGGACATAATCCTGTACCACAACCTATACCCCTCTCTTGGGAAAAATCAGGCCAAGGGGCCAAGATGATAGGGATATTTCTAAGATATGGGGTTGGAACCAAAGACTAGATGTTTGGGCGGTCCTATGTATCCCATGAGGATGGGAATCAAGACACACATAATTCTAGATAAGGATGATGAAAATAAGGGGAAGATACCCCAAAGAGGGAAGTATAAAACACAACAAGTAACCCGACGTGAATGAGGAAATAATCCCACACCACTCCGTACAATCCTAAATGAGAACTCGGGATATGGGAGATGAGGTTGGGCCATAGACATAATGTCATAGCCAGCTTGCAGTTTAACGTCTTGTAGTTAGGATGATGGTGATCTTAGTTTAAGGTCATATGCATGGGACAGAGTGGGAAAATCATCATGCCTATGGAATACAAAAAAGCGACAATGATGATAGAGGACAACTGTGGACTAGGTTTGCAACATAGTATCCACCCTTGTGTGACTGGAGTTCAGGAAAAACAATTGAGCATCAACTGTTGACCATATTCGCAACATGGGACTTGTATCAATTTTCTACCTTCAATCCTCGAAGAAATTATCCCGTAATGGCAGGAGAGCCCTTGGGTCAAGCATCCATGCCCTTCAAGGATACTTTTGGATATAGGAAGTGATGGAAACCTAGATGATGGGGCTCATGAAGCATGGTAGGGTCGGTGATTTCAGGACGAATGATAAATGAAGAGATGGATATCTCAAGGGGATATGTGTGGCATGGAGAAATAGCCCGACATGAATAAGTACTTGAGTACATACCACACTACACAATCTCAAATGAGAACTTGAGCCAGGGGGCAGAAGGGGTCGAATGACCTGAGGTTGGGAATCCCGGCCAACTATAGCCACATGAACACTCAAGCAAGAAATGCCTCATCATAGCTCCCAAGCCTACATGAGCAATTAACGGTGCAGGAAATAAAGAGCAATACTAGGCTCTCCCCATCACATAAGGGTCTGACAACTAGGATTTCACCCCTGCTCGAGGAAGACCGAGGTTTGGAGAGACAGCGGGGTAGAATAAACAATTACACTCCATGTTTTGGACATATGGGGTGGTGAAAATGAAAAAGGATGGATGTTGACCAAATTTGAAACACAACATCTATATCATGTGACCTAAAATGGGAAAAACAAATGAGTGTCGACCGCTGACCTTATTCGCAATGCGAAGCTTATATAAATTTTTCATTCGAAATCCTTGAGGGCATTGGACTGGACCGATAGGATATCCCTTAGGCTATGTATCAATATCTTTTGGGGGCCCTTTCGGATGTGAAAGATAATGGAAGGGATGGATAGAGCATTAATTTGCCTGTGTAGGATGAGACTCAAGGGGAGATCTTAGAGTTTGGGGTTGGGCCTACGAACGAAATGTCCGGGTAGTCCTACATATCCCATAAGGATGGGAATCAAGACATACATAGTTTTAAAAGACCCATGCAGTTTAACATCATGCGGTAAGGATATGGGAGGAGTGAAGAATGAGGGAGGTTATTTCTTTCAATGCAAATGACTATAAAGCAGATGTGCAGATAGAATATGAGCACAAAACTCAATTTTGTGAGCGCTATAAGATAGTTGGACATTACTTGTTGAATTGTAGAGTGATTAAACATAAAGTGGAGAAGCCAAGGGATGATGGATGGACTTAGGTTACAAATAAACATAAAGAAAAAGTCATTATCTCATAGAATCCCGATTCAACCAAGAAGAAACCTGAGAAATGGGTGAAGAAGGCATCACTCTTGGGAGAGAATTCGGGTGTTACATGGGCTGAGATGGTTGATAAAGAAGAATATGCCTCTATTGATCAAGAAATCTCAGAAGAACTACCAAATCTAGTTCTTGATACCTATAAGCAACATCATTTGGACTGGTTGTAGAGGATTTAGAAATTCTTACCTCTGAAGATGCTGGGCACCTTGCTACACTACTTGTGGAATCATGTAAAGGGTGTGATTATTCCTCTCCTAAAATACCTGATAACTCTACTCTTCCTTCTGATAGTACAATTAGTGTCTCGTATGGACCTACCCATAATCAAGAGGGAGGAATTTCTGTGGTCAATGAGATAAGTTTGGCCCATATTCCAATGGTCACTGCAGGAAATCTGGGTAGCATCATGTCTTTTGATCCTGGGTAGAATGTCACAGCAGCATTGGTCTATCCAAAGGAGAGTGAAGCGGCTCTTAATGAAACTCTCGAGATCCTTGTGTTTATATATAATCAACAAAAGGGGTGGAAACTATGAGATTATCATGCTAAAAGTTGGCCACTCCCTTGGGAATTTTGCAGATACGACTATTCTAAAGCCTGCTACAAAAATGTCATAAAACAAGGTAAATAACTCTAATGTTTTTTCAGTGGAAATGGGTGACAATGAGACCCCAACTATTAATTCTAAAGTTATTTCAGGGACAGTGGGCTCACACCATGATACCACTAATTCTTATTCTAAATGTTCTACTAAAAAAATGCTAAATTGCCTTCTATGCTTTCAAAGTATAGTCCAATATCCATTCCTTTGGATGTTATATCATCTGGAATAAATCAAAGTGTGGATAATATAGTTTCTCATAATATTTATGCTATTTCCTCTATAAGTAAATAGGGAAATAAAACTATCTCACCCTCTTCTCAAGCTATTAGATGATCAGGGAGGAATAAGGGCTCTGGTGGTTCAAAAAAAGGGAGTGCTAACTCCAAAAGTAGGTTCCAATGAATAGTTTTTTTGGAATTATCTGGATATTGCGAACCTTGAGACTTATATTGTTCTTAAACGATTTATTTTAACTCACAAGACAATTTTTTTTTGATATTTATGAACCTAAAATTAATTTTTATTTTAAATTTCTGCATCTCTATTCTTATGGCTATACTTTCCTTGGTTCTTGAAAAGATGGTCCTACTACTAAAACCCTTTGGATTTTTTATCATTCACCCTTACAGTCTGTTAATGTTTTCAATATTTCTGAACAGATGTTTACCTGTGATTTTTTACTTTGATGGTTTAAATTCTTTTTGAACTATGATATATGCTAAGAATAGATACCAAGATAGAAGACCTCTTTGGAAGGATCTTAATATTCTTGCTAACATTATCCATGAACCTTGGTTTGTAATTGGGAATTTCAATGCAATTATTACCTCTAGTTAAAATATTGGCCCGTCCCATTCTTCTATCTCCTCAAGGGAATTCAAATCCTCAATTGAGGATTGTAATATTATCGAAATCAATCTCACTGGTGCTAAGTTCACATGGTACATAAGACACTACAATAGGATTTTGGCTAGTGAACATGACATGGCCTTCACCAATATTTCTACTCTTGATAAATGGGCTTCCATATCGAGTATTACTTTACCTAATACTAGATCGGATCATCACCCCATTCTTGTTTGTCTTTTCAAAAAGAGTATTAAACCCACTCTTCCATTCAAATTCAATAATGCTTAGACTGTGGATCCTGAATGTTATAACATTATAAAAGATTTTTGGAAATGCATGAGGCATCACAATGATTCCTTCACTTGTGTCACTAAATTAAAGAAACTTAAGCAATGCCTAAAGGGTTGGTGTAATTACAAATCTAAAAAACTAGATAATGACATATCCTCTATTGAATCTAAACTTACTCAAATTTAAAACACCAATACTTGCTATGACTTCTCATTGTATCCTCAACTTGAAATACATACCTCTCTGAAACTCAAATCTCTTCTGACTCTTAAAGATAACATGTGAAAACAAGTCTTCAAAACTAAATGGCTTTAGAACGGAGATAGAAATAAAAAGTTCTACAATTGTCTCCAAAGAATTAGAAAAGTCTATATACCTTTATCTTTTCTCATAGACGATGACGCCCTCCTGGACACTGAGGAAGCCATTTCTAATCATGTTGTCTCTTATTTTCATAATTTGTTCAATGGTACGACTGTTAGAAAATATCTCCTTCCTGATACCATTCCTACTCTGGTGACTGGTGATGACAATGAATATCTTTTTAAGAATCCCTCTTGATCACAAAATCAATGACATTGTCTTCAGCCTTAATCATGATAGTTCCTTGGGTCTTGATGGTTTTAAAAATGGGTTTTTCTAACACTACTAGGAGATTATTCATTTAGATGTTTTCAAACCTGTCAAAACTTTCTTTTCCAATGGTATTCTACCACATGACTTAAATTCCCAATTCCTCACTCTTATTCTTAAAGTAAAAAAATGCTTCTAAAATTCATATCTTTTATCCTATTGTGATTATTAATACCATTTACAAAATAATTTATAAAATCCTTACTAACATACTTACTTCCATTTGCAGTAGACTTGTTTCTTGGAATCAATTCGGTTTTATCAAAGGTAGATCTATTCAGGATTGCATTTGTCTTGCCTTATAAGGCACTAAAATCTTAAACAAAGTCTCTATAGGAGATAGTCCTTCCATTAAACTTGAAATTAGGAAATCCTTTGACACCATGGATTGGAATTTTATTTTCATGGTTCTCAAAATCTTTGGTTTTAATGAATCCTTTACCGGTATGATTAACACTCTTTTCAATTCGGTTTCAATCTCTATTCTTGTCAATGGTGATCCTAAAGGATTTTTTAAAGATTCCAAATGAGTTAGGAAATGATATCCTATTTCTGCCATTATATTTTCCATGGAAGAAGAATACTTAATCAGATTGCTCACGTGACTGGTGGATCAAAACAAGATTAAACCTATTCAAGCTTCTAAAACCTTAAATGTTCCCACACATCTCTTATATGCTGATGATATCATCCTGTTCTTACAAGGTGATTAGAGGAACATTCAAAATCTTAAAAATGACCTATCTCATTATGAATAAATCTCAGGCCAGTCAATAAGCTGGAGGAATCCTTTATGTTCTTCATAATTGTTTTTGCTGCTAATAGAAAAAGTAAGATCATTAATTACTTTGGTATCAAGGAAGGTTCTTTCCCCTTCACCTATCTTGGTGTTCTGGTCTTTTGGGGAATACCTAAATCTTGTTACTTATACAAAATTTTTGATCAAATTACCAATCAACTCTCTTATTGGAAGGGTAAATCCCCATCTATGGCTGGAAGAATTTTTCTTGTGAAATATACCATCATTTCCAAATTGGTTTACTCGATGATGGTGTACAAACGGCCTATGGGTCTCCTTAAGAAAATTAATTTCTTCATTAAAAATTTTGTTTGGACCAGAAGCATGCTTTAAATGAAGCTTGTGACCATCCCTTGGGATACCTGTTGTAAACATTTAGACAAAGGTGGTCTTGGAATCAAAAATCTTAAACTCTTTAATGATGCGCTCTAGGATTTGTTGACTAGGAGATTGCTTCATTATATCTTTGATTCCATTTCTTTCCTTAATAAAATATTCCTTACTAAACTTAAAAATGGAAAATTTAACTACATCACTTCTTCTATCTGGTTGTCCATTAGGAATTCTTTCACCAACATTATGGATAACTCTAGATGGAAGGTTAGTACTAATTCCTCCATGAATTTTTGGCTTGAAAACTGGACTGGTGCTCCCTTAATCTTCATGTTGTCTCCAAATTCTCTTCCTAATAATACCAACTCTACCATAAGGTATGTTTTTAAGGACAACAATGTTATCCTTCCTGATCACATTAGTCAGGTTATTGATAATTATCCCTTATCCAACTCTGAGGATTTCTTCATTTGGGAACCTTCTTATAATGGTATTCTTGATTAGAAAAAAATTATAATTACAATTTCATTAATTTTAATTATATTTTATGTTGGTTGAATTCATTTAGAAAACCTTGGATTAATCCCTTCAAACTTACTCTTGTTTTGCGTATTGCGCATAACAGGTTCCCCACTGATGTTTGTCTGCAATCTTCTGGGATCCAACTTTCCTCTAAATGTATACTATGAAACCAACATTAGGAAGATATTAATCACATGTTTCTATCTTGTGCTACTGCTATATATATTTGGAATTATATTCTTGACTTATTTGGGTATATATGGTTACTTCATGATACTATTAGATCATAATTATAGTGTTGTGCTGATTATGAATTTTCCCAACAAATTAGGAATCTTTTCTTGACTATTGTTGCTGAGATCCTCCATGTGATATGGTATGATAGAAACAATATCATTAATAATAATTACTCATTCAAGATTAATACAGGTAAGACGCGAATTCTCATTGCCATCCGTGATGCTGCCTCGATTCAGAAAGCATATTGTGACAACACTGTTGGTGATTTTGAGATCCTCCACCAACTTAGGATTGCTAGTTTTTACAGACACCCCAGACGCACCTTTGAGGTATTCTAGCAAGCCCCTTTTCTAGGATGGCTCAAAGTGAAGGTTTTTAGTGCCTTTAAAGGCAAATCGGGTCCTGTAGGATGTGGTTCTATTTTCAGAGATTATCTTGGTAGGTGTCACAAATGCTTCTTTGGTGGGTGTGGTACAACCTCGTCTCTAGAAGTAGAAATGATGGGGGTGATCCATACCATTTACTTTTCCAAACAAAAGGGTTAGAATAATATTTGGATTAAAATTGATTCAACCATTATTGTCCAAGCTATTTGGAAGGGGGTGGTGCATCTTTCATGGATGCTTACTTCTCGTTGGATGAATCATCTTGCTTCACTCATGGAAATAAACTACATTGCAACTCATGACTTTCGTGAGGTGAACATGGTTGCTGATGGTCTAGTAAACAAGGGATTCACCCAGATATTTACTTGGCTGGATGATTTTCCAGGTGATTTTCTCCCTTTCTATGATAATGATTGTAATAAGACTCTGTCTTTCAAGATCACATAATTTTGTTCATTCAACAAATTATACCTTGGTCTTTGACCGAGGCACCACATTTCTTTAAAAAAATTAGGGAGGTCACATGGTGAAGTCATTGTAATCCTGACATGAGTGGGGCCAAAGAATCCTATATGACTCCATGTGGGATCCTCCAAAAGAACTATGCCCAAAAGGGGATAGTCCAAGAGGAAACTAGGGGCTGGACTCAAGACAAAGTATCTGAGTGTTCCTACATATCCCATGAGGATGGGAATCAAAGAATATGTAGTTATTGAGATGCGGTTTAACGTCTTGTAGGATGAATCATAGTTTAAAGTCATGTAGGACTAGACATTTTAAGGTCTTGGAGGACCCTAATGCGGTTTAGGGTCGTGCGGGACCAACACATTGAGGTCGTGCAGGACCGTACAGTTTAAGGTCATGCTGGACCATAAGTCTCAGTAAAATTATTGATTGAGGAACTTGGAATTGGTGGGAGGAGTTATACGCTCACCATCCATGGTAACTAGGGAGTATGCTCTATTGGAGTAAACCTTGTGAACAATGTAAGGTCCTTCCCATTTGGGATCCAACTTGGGTGGTTTCCTGCCAGGTATCAATGGTGTCTTTAGGGCCAATACCAAGTCTCCTTGCAAGAAAGAACATAGGTGAATTTTTTTGTTGAATTATCTAGATATCTTGTTCGGATGCGTTTCCAGGTTGTGCAGGGCACGAAGCCTGTTCTCTTCGAGTGATTCTAACTCAACCAGATGGATTTCAGCCACTTTATCTAGTGCTTGCTGATCATAGGAAGCTGTACGCAATGAGGGAAATTGAATCTCTATGGACAGGATGGCCTCTATTCCATACACCATGGAATATGGTGTCACTTAGGTGGAATTACAAGTCATTGTCCGGTATGCCCAGAGGGCATTGGGGTGCTTGTCCGGCCAACCCTTCTTATTCTAGCCTACCATTTTCTACAGAATGTTAGAGAGTGTTTTTCTGAATGCCTTGATCTATCCTTTTGCTTTCTCATGATAGCAGGAGATATGGTTAGAATAGATATTGTACTTAGCACACAATTTCTTCAGCTCAGCTGCTCGGAAGTTTGTGCCGTTGTCGATGAGGATGGCCTGAGGGACTCCAAATCGGTAGACGATGTTGGAGCTCACAAAGTCAATGATGGAATGGGCCTTGAACTCCTTGAGTGAAACTACCTATTCCCACTTGGAGAAGAAATATGTAGCAGTCAGGATGAATCTACACTAGTGAGTTGTTGCCAGTGGATATGGTCCCATGACATCGAGTCCCCACACCGAAAATGGACAAGAGTACTTGGTGGAGTGGAGAGGCTTTGGTGGGCAATGCATGAAGTTAGAATGAATTTGGCATGCATGGAACCTTTTGGAAAACTCGATGTAGTCATGGATCATGGAGGGCCAAAAATACCCCAGTCTCTGGATCTGGTGAGATAGTTTTGGCCCGGTCTGATGAACCCCGTAGGAACCGGCATAAACCTCTTACATGACTTGGGAAATCTTGAATCCTTGAATGCAATGAAGGAGAACCCCATCAAACCCGCACTTGTAGAGGATCTTCTCACGACTAGGACTGTCCTATAGGGTAAACTGTAATGCACGACGTTGAATTCACTCGCAATCAACTCGATCTATTGGGAGATTACCATTCTGGAGATACTCAATAAAGGGGGATCTCCAGTTGGGAGTCAATTTAGTCACTGCATCCAGGGGACCTGGGGGTCCTGAAGTGGAGGCGTCGACAGTAAGGTGGATCACCTACAAGCCATCATCTTTATATGGAGTGACATGAACAATGAGTCTCTGGTGTGCCACGTGGATAATCAGATCATCCTGCTTGGGCTCCGCAAGTGATGCAGTTAGGCCGACCAGGGTGTTATCTTGACTATTCTAAGATTGAGGGACATGAGTAACTTCTGGCCGAGATGGGAACTGGGGCACTAGCTAGAGAGTGCACTCTAAAAATGGTACAATCTCTGGTTTTCTGATGATATAGTCACTGTTGATCTACTTTATGACTTGTTCAGAGTCCCCTTTCACATGAAAATAGGGAACATCAATCTTGAGGGCTAGCCTGAGGCCTGTGATGATAGTTTGATACTCTTCCTCATTGCTGGTGCAGCCTTCTGACAACAGGAATGAGTATGGCAGAATAGCTTGTGTTGGGGTAATGAAGATGATACCTAGGACTACTCTGTTGAGGATAGGGTCATTTAGTATTCTTCCGATGGGGCTCCAGGAAGCACCATTGAAGTTAATTTTACAACATGGGATATATTGGTCTACCAAGAGGATTTCCTCATCAGGAAAATCAAGGTCCAGGGACTGGTCTGCAGAAGCTGGATGGGTGGCAAGGAAGTCTTCCAACGCTTGACCTTTGATAGCCTTCTGAGGGAAAAACCTGATGTCGAATTGATGTAGAATCACTAACCACTGAGCTATACGGCCTGTCAACATGGGGCAGTTCAGGGTGTACTTTAGCAGATCCACTCAGGACACTAGCTATACATCGTGGTTCTAGAGGTAGTGCCATAATTTCTGTACTGAAAATACCAATTCAAGGCAGCTCTTCTTGATAGGGTAGTATCTGTTCTCTGTATCAAGGAGAATTCAGCTGAGGTAGTAGAGGATATTCTATGTTACCTCATTGTTCTTCTAGGAGAGAATGGAACAAAGAGATTGCTCTAGGGAGGTCACATAAAGGACCAATGACTTTCCAGAGAAAGGTGGAATTAAAACCAGAGGCTAGAGCAGATACTACTTGATTTCCTCAAAAGAAGTATGACACTCTTTGTCCCACTCATAGATGGTGCCTTTCTTCATGAGACGAGAAAAGGTCTTACACTTTAAAGAAAGATTTGCAATGAATCGGCATATGTAGGCTAAGTTGCCTTGGAAACCTCGAAGCTCCTAGATATTTCTTGGGGGAGACATCTGGCTGATGGCCTTGATCTTCTCCAGGTCAATCTTGATGCCCCTGTATCTGAAAACGAAGCCAAGAAACTTGCCATAGGTGACCCTGAAAGCACACTTCAATGGGTTCATCTTCAGGTGGTGATAACGGAGGAAGCCAAAACCTTTCTCAAGGTCTTTGAGATGGTCCTAGAGCTGGTGAGATTTGACCTCTAGGTCATCCATGTAACATTTCACCAATGTTCTAAAGATCGGCTTAAATATGCCATTCTGATGTTATTAATATTTTCATATCTTTTTACATACTCCCTTTACTGATTATTTATGAAATGTGCATAATTTTTGTGAAATATTAATGTTTAAATATTAAATATAATTTTTGAGCACTATTTGTATTTATCCAGATTCAAGTATGTTTAATGTTTTAACAATAAATATCACCCTACTTATCCAAATTGCATGATTATTGTTTTTTTGGGTTCCCAATTCCAATTAAAACATTTCATTAGAAGTCAAATTTGGAAAATTCGTCCATTTAGAGGGTCATATGGACCCCACAAGAAGGACCAAGGAAACTGTGAAGAAACTGGACCATATATGAAGGTCGAATTACTGGGCTCAATCCAGAAGTCAAAATACCTTAATTTTCCTCCCACGTTCTTAGGACATTTAAAGGAGTCCATGATAAAAATTTCAGAACCCAATCACAAACACAAGGGGCCCAACTGATGCATTGAAGTCCAGCCCACCATTCTGACGGGGAATTAAAAATAGAACACTAATATTGAAATTTCTCCTGATGTAGATATCTATTCGAGATGAAATTTTTCAGTGTGAAATAGGAGATTATTCCGGCCAACTTTTTTGAAGAAATTATTTTTATTTGAGGGCATATTCCTATTAAAAAACCTATTCACATTATGGACTTCGAAAAAGTATGTATTGAAATGGACAGATCATAATTATTTACTAAAACCGCAATAACATTATCTCAATAAGTCCAATGGCCTCCAAATTTTCATAGTAGACAGAAGACCTCTTTATCTACAACTTTGAAGAAGGATATTTCTCAAGATTCGGCTTTCTAGATGTACATATAGGCGATCCAAGTGGAGGGGTATTTCTGGAATGTAAACAGTCCACCATCTTGGGCTATAAATACATCCCCTCCTCTCCTTTCAAAAGGGTTGGCATTTCATCACTTAAGGAGGAGGTTTTGAATTAATAGAGCCTTGCCAAGGGCCTGGGAGGATATTATTTGATCTTGTTTCAAAAATAGAGACCTCTCCTCCTCTCTTTGTTTCCTTTTACTTTTGTGTTCTTCTTTGTTGTAATTTTGAATGTTTTTTCTTTTGTAATTCGTTTTTAATGCAAGTTTCTTCTTGAATATATCTTATTCTCATCCACCTTCTGTAGTAAAATATTAATATCCTTAAAATAGTTTGAATCAATTTAAATTACAGTCCCATATTTTTCTTCCTCATTCAATTGAAATTCCATTTTGATTCTCAAAATCTTTCGTGTGTGTGTTCGACGCACCGCTCTTTTCTTATCCCTTTCTTTTTATTATCTTCTTAATTTATCATCACAATCATTATAATCAGATTACTAATCATTTAAATGGCTGAGTAAATCTTCCATTGGGGTGATTCATTATTTAGTTATGTTAAGTGATTGAGAGCTTTTGCTCGGTGAGTATTCTTTGAATTAACATTGTGTATATTGGACTTAGCATGTCATGGATTAATGGCTTGTTTTGTTTAACGTGTGGTTTCCATGGATTATTGGAACCATAAATACACTACCACAATCAAGTACTAATTGATATTAGAATCCTAGTTAAGTTAAGGCTTGGATTAAAGCCTTAACACTTAGGAATTCCAATCAAAGTCAACTTGTGACATGGGTGTTAATTTAAATGCAATACAAAGCAAGGCTCATGGATATCACAAGCTTAAATAACTATTGATGAACTCACCCCAATATTTATCAACTTATTAAATTAAACATCATCCATTAGTCATTTCAGTTAAGATCTGCAATCAAGACCCCCCCAATCAGAATACAATCAACTAAAAACAAACGACTATTTCAAAGTATCATCGCCGAGGATTCGACCCGAGTGCTGCTATACACATTAGCAGAGCACCGGAAATTTGACCAATTGATAGGCGACAATCGGCCGTGTGTTTCAAATGGCGCCGTTTCCGGGGACGATGCTTTAAGTAGTCATGAGTTTCTGGTTATTGTCAAGAAAACACAAAAAAAACAAATTTAAAAAAAAAACTGAAAAAAAACACAAAGGAAAACCCATCTTCATCTTTCTTCCAAAATCTCTCTGAATTCCCCGTAGCCTCCCAAACAATCCCTTGGATTTGTTTGTCCCTGAAATTGAGCGAACACTTCACCAACTTAGGAGGAACATAAGAGATAATCAACTCATTAAAGAACCAGTCCTCATCCAACCATTTGAATTTGAAATGGCCAATCATAGGGAACAAACCCTTAAAGAACTCGATGCCCCTGATATGAATTACCAACCTCTTGGTATTCAATATCCAAACATAGAGGATGAATTCGAACTCAAATCTGGTTTGATTCATCTTCTTCCTCATTTCCACAGGCTAGCCGGTTAGGATCCACATCTTCACCTTAAAGAGTTCCAAGTAGTGTGCTCTACCATGAAGCATCAAGGGGTTTCTGAGGAACAAATCAAACTCCGAGCATTCCCTTTCTCACTAGCTGACTCTGTCAAGTCATGTCTCTACTACCTCCCTCCTGGTTATATAACTACATGGAATGACATGAAGCATCTCTTTCTAGAAAAATTCTTTCCTGTTTCTCATACCGCTTCCATCCGAAAGGAAATAAGTGGTATCCGTCAGTTCCCAAGTGAATCACTCCATGAGTACTGGGAGAGGTTCAAAAAGCTTGTTGCAACCTTCCCACATCACCAAATTCCTGACAACTCTTGATCCAATACTTATATGAGGGATTATTGGCAATGGATAGAACCCTCATTGATGCTGCAAGTGGCGGTGCTCTTGTTGATAAAACTCCTGCAGCTGCAAGAGATCTCATAAGTAACATGGCTGCAAACACACAACAATTCCATACTCGAGCACATGCTCAAGTCAAACAAGCCCAAGATAATCAAACAATTGATCCAAACAAGATGACCGAGTGGATGAGTGAACTTACAGGTCTTGTGCGACAACTAGCTGTGGCCACCAAATCCCCAACCTCGTCTTCTCCGCAATCAATGTTTCCTGGACCTGTCAAAAACTGTGGAATCTGCAACTCTCCATCTCATCCAACTGACACATGTCCACAACTTCAAGAGGATCAATCCGATTCATCTGGACCAATGGAGCTCAATGCAGCATATGCTCAGTGGAACACCAACCCTCAACTATCAGGTCAGTTTTTTAGAAACTTCAACCAACCTCACTCTGAGCCCTTCTCTTCTTCCTATAACCAAGGTCTTAGGTATGGTAATCCCATATCTCACCCCCTCAATTACCTCCTCAAAACCCAAACCAATTCCAATATGGTCAAGGTGGTGGTAACTTCTATCAACCTTATCCTTTTGTTCCTCAACCTCAAAGGAACAATCCTCCTCCTGGATTCCATTGTCCTAGTGAGTCTTCCCAATTCCAAAACCAATAAAATCGATTTCCCAAGAACCAAAATCAAGGCAATCCCAATCCGGGACAAGCCTCTTCTTCCAAGCAACCATGGGAAAGTGCAGTGGAAGATCTTGCCTCCTTCACCCGTTCTAGCCTTAAAAACGTTGAAACTCAAATAGGTCAACTTGCATCCCACCTGAGCCAGCAACAACAATCAAATTCTTCCCAACTCCCAGCTCAACCATTACCCAACCCCAAGGTTAATGTAAGTGAAATTGCACTTAGATCGGGGAAGTACATTGCTATGCATCAAGATAAGTCCTCTAGCCCTCCTTTGAATGCTGAACTAGAAAATGAAAAGAAAAAGAAACTTGAAAAGGAACCTGAAACCATTCCCTCACCTACTTCAATTCCACTTAGGAACCCAATTCCTTTTCCTCAAGCTGTTTATAAACCAAGGAAGTCCTTTGAACCTGATCCTGAAATGCTCGACATGTTTAAACATGTTGAAGTCAACATTCCCCTCTTAGATGCCATAAAACAAATTTCTAAGTATGCCAAGTTTCTCAAGGAGTTTTTTACCCACAAGAGGCAACTTAGGACCTTCGAAAATGTTTCCACCCAGCAGTCTATTCCCATAAAGTGCAAAGATCCAGGGACCTTTATGGTTCCATGCCAAATTGGAAGTTTCAAATTTGATGATGCACTCATAGACCTAGGAGCCTCAATTAATGTCATGCCCAAATCCATATTCTCCAACCTTGGTCTAGGTCCCTTACATCCAACAGGTGTTGTCATTCAGTTAGCCAATCAAAGCACAGCTAGTCCTGAGGGAATAATTGAGGATGTCCTTGTCCGAGTCAATGATCTTATATTCCCTGCTGATTTCTATGTCCTTGACATGGAAGGTGAGACAAACTCTTCTCGATCTCCCCTAATTCTAGGAAGACCATTCCTCATGACTGCGAGAACCAAGATTGATGTCCATTCATGCATCTTATCCATTGAATTCGGTGACCAACTGGTCAAGTTCAACATTTTCCAAGCCATGCGATACCCATATGAGGATCACTCTGCATTCTCAATCCATGCTTCTGAGGACACTTCTAAGAGTCAATCGAACCCCAATACACCATGTTCTTCATGTTCTAATGATAAAGGATCTTGTGAAATCTTCACCATGATTAACAAAGTCATAAATGGTGAAGTTGATGTGGACCTATCATTCATAGACTCCATCAATCTAGAGGAACTTGAAAACTCTCTTGAATCCCACATCAACTCTGATCTCTAATGCTCCACCTTGGAAAACATTGAGAAAAATGAATCTGAAGAAACTGAAGTCCCTTACTCCATTTCTGAGTTGTCTAGCCCAAAAGTGAAAGATGATATTGATCTGAAACCTCTTCCTGCACACCTGAAATATGCATTCCTCTTCCATGATCACTCATATCCTGTCATTATCTCTGCCACACTTACTGAAACCGAGGAGTCCAAACTTGTTCAAGTGTTAGAGGAAAACAAAAAGGCCTTATGTTGGACACTAGATGATAAACCAGGAATCAACCATGCCCTTTGCATGCAACACATACATCTTGAGGAGTCATCCAAACCAATTAGACAACCACAAAGAAGACTCAATCCGCTCATCCTTGAGGTAGTTAGGGAAGAGATCACCAAGCTTCTCCAAGCTGGTATTATCTACCCAATTTCTGATAGTGAATGTGTTAATACAATTCAATTTGAACCTAACAAGGGTGGGATAACTGTTGTTACAAATGAACATGGGGAGGTAGTCACCACTCGAGTGAATAACAAATGGCGTGTATGCATCGATTATCGAAAATTGAATGACGAAACATGAAAAGATCACTATCCTCTTCCATTCCTTGATCAAATGCTAGAAAGATTGGCTGGAAAGTCACCCTATTGCTTTCCTGATGGATACACCGGCTATTTTCAAATCCCAATCGCACCTCAGGACCAAGAAAAGACTACATTCACATGCCCCTTTGGAACATATACATATAGAAGAATGCCTTTTGGACTTTGCAATGCTCCTGAAAAATTCCAGAGGTGTATGATGAGTATCTTTTTAGAATTCATTGAACACTGCATGGAAGTCTTCATGGATGACTTCACCATTTATGGTGAGTCATTTGAATCTTGTTTGCATTCACTCTCTCTAGTCCTTAAAAAGTGTGTGAAGTGTAACCTTGTGTAAAATTTTGAAAAATGTCACTTCATGGTTGCAAATGGGATTGTTCTAGGGCACATAGTTTCAAAGGATGGTATTGAAGTCGATCCTGCCAAAATTGAAGTGATCCAATCACTTCCTCCACCCACTTCTGTTCGAGACATCCATTCATTTCTTGGTCATGCCGGTTTCTATTGGTGATTCATCCATAACTTCAGTAAAATTTCCCTCCCACTCACTCGTTTGCTCCAAAATTATGTAACTTTCCATTTTGATGAGGTTTACAAGAGAGCCTTCATTGAACTCAAAACTGCTCTCACATCTGCCCCGATAATCCAACCCCCAGATTGGTCATTACCCTTTGAGTTGATGTGTGATGCTTCTGATTGAGCTGTTGGGGCTGTTTTTGGTCAAAGAAGAGAAAAAATCCCTCATGTCATCTATTATGCCTCAAAAACATTGGATGAAACTCAATCTCACTACACTGTGACTGAAAAGGAACTTCTAGAAGTGTTTTTTGCCTTAGATAAATTCCGATCCTATCTATTAGGTGCCAAAATCATCATCTTCACAGACCATTCTGCTATTAAGTTCTTACTCAAGAAAAGTGATTCCAAACCGAGGCTAATAAGATGGATCATAATGCTCTAAGAGTTTGACCTTGAAATTAAAGATAGACCAGGAAAAGAAAACCCTGTTTCTGATCACTTGAGTATAATTTCTAGTTCTTCTCAATCTGAAATCATCGATCCTAAATTCCCCCCTGAGAAACTTTCATCTCTCACTCCAAAAATACCATGGTACACCCCAATTGTAAATTATTTGGTTTCTGGTGTTTTTCCTGAAATTTTTTCCAAAGAAAAAAAAATGAAGTTGAAAAGTGATTCAAAATACTATTTTTGGGAAGAAAATAAACTTTGGAAAACTGGGGCAGACATGGTAATTAGGAGATGTGTTGAAGAAAATGAGCATTCTTCCATCTTAAAATTCTGTCACTCACTTCCAGGAGGTGGCCACTTTGGACCACAAAGAACCTCCCGAAAGGTCCTAGACTCTGGATTCTTCTAGCCTTCGCTCTTCAAGGACTCACATGAGTTCTATCAATCATGTCCCACTTGCCAAAAGTTTGGCACAATCTCCAAAAGAAATGAAATTCCCCAAAAGCCCTTAATATTTTGTGAAATCTTCAATGTTTGGGGCATCGATTTCATGGGACCATTTCCCCCTTCCAATGGACTCTCATACATTCTTCTGGCAGTCGATTATGTTTCAAGGTGGGTTGAGGCCAAACCCACTAGGAAGGATGATGCTCATACTGTTAGTGAGTTCCTAAAGACCCACATCTTCCATTGATTTGGAACACCTCGTGCCTTGATCAGTGACTTAGGAACCCATTTCTGTAATAGAACTATGGAAGCTCTTCTGAAAAAGAATGGGGTTGTTCATAAAACTTCAACTGCATATCACCCCCAAACAAATGGTATTGATGAACTTTCTAATAGAGAAGTGAAAAGGGTACTTGAGAGAATTGTAAAACCCACCAGAAAATACTGGCCTGAAAGACTTGGTGAAGCACTTTGGGCTTATCGAACTGCCTATAAAACACCCATTGGGATGTCTCCTTTTCGGCTTGTTTTTGGTAAAGCATGTCACTTACCAGTTAAAATACAACATAAGTCATTTTGGGCAGTGAAAACATGTAATTTTGATCTTGAAAAATCTGGTAAAGAAATATTGTTGCAATTGGATGAACTGGAGGAGCTTCGACTTGATTCCTATGAGAATTTCAATTTGTACAAAGAGAAGGCTAAGGTACTCCATGACAGACACATTCTGAGAAAGGTATTTCATGAAGGTGAAAAGGTAATGCTCTTCAATTCTCGATTCCGACTTCACCCAGGTAAGCTTAATTCTCATTGGGAAGGTCCTTTTATTATCACTAATGTTTACCCATTTGGTGCAGTGCAAGTCCAAGACCCCTCCTCCAAAAGGACATTTACGGTAAATGGACATAGGTTGAAACATCACCATGAGAGGACATGCAATCCTGGAACAACATCAACTTCCACTGGATCCCCAACTTCTCTAGCCGACCTACTACTCGATGGAGAAGGCGACCCACCAAATCTAAACCAGGGGGCAACTCTTTCCCCTTAACTCTCTCTCTATCTCTTCCTATCTCTACCTCTTTCCCTTTAACTCTCTCTATATCACTTCCTCTCTCTACCTCTTTCTTCTTCTTCCTCTCTCTTTCATTTTTTTTAACACTTTATTCATCAAATCCTTTATTTTTCTCTTTCTTGCGTGGGTGTGTATTTTATAAAAACCTTAAAAACTAAAAAAACCAAAAAAACACAATCACTTAAAAAATTACAAAAAAAAGAGTCATTCTTACTCAGCATCGAGTTTTAAAATTTTGTCCAACCATTTTGGGGAGTTAACAGACATGTTTTCATCTCAATTTTTTTTTATTTTCATCATGACTTTGGATAAAGAATTTTGTGTCAAAATTAACAAATTTTGAATGCTCAATTTTTTATTTGGAAAATGCTTTTCCCGAACCGTGAGGAACAACAATTGCTTTCATGCTAAGGACACCTATGGAAATATTTTCAAAATGTGTGTTTTCACCCCCATTTGTGAGTCTTGAGTTTGTGGACCTTCGAGCTGAATTTCCTGCCTTTGTGTTCAATAATATGATAGAGGCATTTTTTGAACCACATGAGAATCACAATAGCCAAATAGCCTCTCATTACCCTTACATTAATACTACTTTTGAAAGCCCCTTCAAGCCTATGAAAACCTTTTCTTTGATAGCCACATTACAAGCCCAATACCTTATCCCACCTAATATCAACATGGATTTTCATTGCATAAGTTTTGAAAATTTAAGTGTGGGTGGGAATGGATTTCATTTTTGGGTATCATTTCCTTACTTTCCGGTGTGTTATCATATGCTTGAGGGCAAGCATACATTTTAGTGTGGGGGGGGGGAGGTTTTCATTCACTGGGATTTGGGAATGTATTGTAAAAATGATATTGAAAAGTGTTAAAAAAAACATAAAAAAATCAAAAAAAAAAAAAATTAAAAAAAAATTAAAAAAAATCAAAATAAAAAAAAAATCCAAAAGAAATGAAAAAAATGGGTTGTGTCTTGGGTAGGTCAAAAATCACTCTTACTCAACCTTTTATCTTGTTATAAATATTAAAATTAGTGTCGTGAGGAGATCAAACATGGGTTGGGATATGAGTGTGAGATCTGTTTCAAGGTCAACTTTCGAAAAAAAAGGAAAAGAAAAAAAAAGAACGCTTGCATTATATTCTTATTGGGGGAAGTTTTTTGTTTTGTAAATATTCCATCTTCTCATTACCTTCATATTTTCTTCCTTTTTTGTTTCTTTCTTCACACAATCATTCCCTTGTAAATATGTGTTTTCATTTCCTTCCATGTTTCATTTCAAAAAAATGTGCATTGCTTTTTCTATGTTGGTATTTTAACCCTCTTTTTCTCTCTCTTGGACATTATATTCCTACCGTTCCATAGCCACAGAAAAACCCCATTAAAAAGACCTCTTTATTCTTGTTCACTTTGGATAGGGATTGTAAGTTGAGAGCTCTTTTCAAACTCTAAGATTTTCACTTTTGGTTGGTGAAAGTGAGAACCTCCACAAATAAATTTTAGCATCTTGAGAGGTGTGAGTTTTGAGTGTCCACATTTTCCATTTCTATATTTGAGCATGGAAAAATGAATTAGTTTTGGAACATTGTTTCTGTAACAACTTATGGTGGATTTCAAAATGGATGAGTGAAATAGTCTAAACCTCCCCTGATTGGAGAAAACAAAATTTTAATATTTGTTGGTGAGTGAAAATGATTTTGTCATGTTTTTCTATTTGTTGCACGTGAGGACATGCACAAAAATAAGTGTGGGGGAGTTGATGTTATTAATATTTTCATATCTTTTTACATACTCCCTTTACTGATTTTATATGAAATGTGCATAATTTTTTTGAAATATTAATATTTAAATATTAAATATAATTTTTGAGCACTATTTGGATTTATCCAGATTCAAGTATGTTTAATGTTTTAACAATAACTATCACCCTACGTATCCAAATTGAATTATTCTTGTTTTTTAGGGTTCCCAATTCCAATTCCAACATTTCATTAGAAGTCACATTTGGCAAATTCGTCCATTTAGAGGGCCATATGGACCCCACAAGAAGGCCCAAGGAAACTGTGAAGAAACTGGACCATATATGAAGGTCGAATTACTGGGCTCAATCCAGAGGTCCAAATACCTTAATTCTTCTCCCAAGTTCATAGGACATTCAAAGGAGTCCATGATAAAAATTTCAGAACCCAATCACAAATACAAGGGGCCCAAATGATGCATTGAAGTCCATCCCACCATTCTGTCCGGGAATTAAAAATAGCACATTAATATTGAAATTTCTCCTGATGTAGACATCCCTTCTAGCTAAACTTTTGCAGTGTGAAAGAGGAGATTCGGCCGGCCAACTTTTTTGAAGAAATAAATTTTATTTGATGGCATCTTCCTATTCAAAAACCGATTCACATTATGGAATTCGAAAAAGTATGTATTGAAATGGACAGATCAGAATTATTTACTAAAACCACCATAACTTTAGATCAATAAGTCCAATGGCTGCAAAATATTAATAGTGGACAGAAGACTTATTTATCTACAACTTTGAAGAAGGATATTTCTCAAGCTTCTACTGTGTGTATGTACATATCGGCGAGCCAAGTGGAGGGGTATTTCTGGAATGTAAACAGTCCACCACCTTGGGCTATAAATATATCTCCTCCTCTCCTTTCAAAAGGGTTGGCATTTCATCACTTAAGGAGGTGTTTTGGAATTAGTAGAGCCTTTACAAGGGCCTGAGAGGATATTCTTTGATCTTGTTTCAACAAGAGAGACCTCTCCTCCTCTCTTTGTTTCCTTTTACTTTTGTGTTCTTCTTTGTTGTAATTTTGTATGTTCTTTCTTTTGTAATTCTTCTTTAATGCAAGTTTCTTCTTGAATATATCTTATTCTCATCCACCTTCTGTAGTATAATATTAATAGCCTTAAAATAGTTTGAATCAATTTAAATTACAGTCCCTTATTTTTCTTCCGCATTCAATTGAAATTCCATTTTGATTCTCAAAATCTTTCGTGTGTGTGTTCGACGCACCGCTCTTTTCTTATCCCTTTCTTTTTCTTATCTTATTAATTTATCATCATAATCATTATAATCATATTACTAATCATTTCAATGGCTGAGTAAATCTTCCATTGGGGTGAGTCATTATTTAGTTATGTTAAGCGATTGAGAGCTTTTGCTCGGTGAGTATTCTTTGAATTAACATTGTGTATGTTGGACTTAGCATGTCATGGATTAATGACTTGTTTTGTTTAACGTGTGGTTTCCATGGATTATTGGAACCATAAATACACTACCAAAATAAAGTACTGATTGATATTAGAATCCTAGTTAAGTTAAGGCTTGGATTAAAGCCTTAACACTTAGGAATTCAAATCAAAGTCAACTTGTGATATGGGTGTTAATTTAAATGCAATACAAAGAAAGGCTCATGGATATCACAAGCTTAACTAACTATTGATGAACTCACCCCAATCTTTATCAACTTGTTAAATTAAACATCATCCATTAGTCATTTCAATTAAGCTCTGCAATCAAAACCCGCCCAATCAGAATACAATCAACTAAAAACAAACAACTATTTCAGAGTATCATTGCCGAGGATTCGACCCGAGTGCTTCTATACACATTAGCAGAGCACCAGAACTTTGACTGGTCGATAGGCAACAATCGGCCGTGCATTTCAAATGGCGCCATTACCGGGGATGGTGCTTTAAGTATTAATTAGTTTCTGGTTATTGTCCAGAAAACACAAAAAAACAAATTTTAAAAAAAACTGAAAGAAACACAAAGGAAAACCCGTCTTCCTCTTTCTTCCAAAATATCTCTGAATGCCCCATAGTCTCCCAAAAAATCCCTCGGATTTGTTTGACCATGAAATTGAGCGAACACTTCACCAAATTAGGAGGAACACAATAGATAATCAACTCATTCAAGAACGAGTCCTCATCCAACCAGTTGAATTTGAAATGGCCAATCATAGGGAACAAACCCTTAAAGAACTCGCTGCCCCTGATATGAATTACCAACCTCTTGGTATTCAATATCCAAACATAGAGGCTGACTTCGAACTCAAATCGGGTTTGATTCATCTTCTTCCTCATTTCCACAGGCTAGCCGGTGAGGATCCACATCTCCACCTTAAAGAGTTACAAGTAGTGTGCCATACCATGAAGCCTCAAGGGATTTCTGAGGAACAAATCAAACTCCGAGCATTCCCTTTCTCCCTAGACGACTCTGCCAAGTCATGGATCTACTACCTACCTCCTGGTTCCATAACTACATGGAATGACATGAAACATCTCTTTCTAGAAAAATTCTTTCTGGCTTCTCGTACCGCTTCCATCCGAAAGGAAATAAGTGGTATCCGTCACTTCCCAAGTGAATCACTCCATGAGTACTGGGAGAGGTTCAAAAAGCTTGTTGCAACCTGCCCACATCACCAAATTCCTGACCAACTCTTGATCCAATACTTCTATGAGGGGTTATTGGCAATGTAGAGAACCCTCATTGATGCCGCAAGTGGCGGTGCTCTTGTTGATAAAACTCCTGTAGCTGCAAGAGATCTCATATGTAACATGGCTACAAACACAGAACAATTCCATACTCGAGCACATGCTCAAGTCCAACAAGCCCATGATAATCAAACAATTGAGCCAAACAAGATGACCGAGTGGATGAGTGAACTTACAGGTCTTGTGCGACAACTAGTTGTGGCCACCAAATCCCCAACCTCGTCTTCTCCGCAATCAATGTTTCCTGGACCTGTCAAAAACTATGGAATCTGCAACTCTCCATATCATCCAACTGACACATGTCCACAACTTCAAGAGGATCAATCCAATTCATCTGGACCAATGGAGCTCAATGCAGCATATGCTCAGCAGAACACCAACCCTAAACTATCAGGTCAGTTTGTTAGAAACTCCAACCAACCTCACTCTGAGCCCTTCTCTTCTTCCTATAACCAAGGTCTTAGGTATGGTAATCCCATATCTCACCCCCCTCAATTCCATCCTCAAAACCCAAACCAATTCCAATATAGTCAAGGTGGTGGTAACTTCCATCAACCTTATCCTTTTGTTCCTCAACCTTAAAGGAACAATCCTCCTCCTGGATTCCATTATCCTAGTGAGCCTTCCCAATTCCAAAACCAATACAATCGATTTCCCAAGAACCAAAATCAAGGCAATCCCAACCCGGGACAAGCCTCTTCTTCCAAGCAACCATGGGAAAGTGCACTGGAATATCTTGCCTCCTTCGCCCGTTCTAGCCTTAAAAACATTGAAACTCAAATAGGTCAACTTGCATCCCACCTCAGCCAGCAACAACAATCAAATTCTTCCCAACTCCCAGCTCAACCATTACCCAACCCCAAGGGTAATGTAAGTGCAATTTCACTTAGATCGGGGAAGCACATTGCTATGCCTCAAGATAAGTCCTCTAGCCCTCCTTTGAATGCAGAACTAGAAAATGAAAAGAAAAAGAAACTTGAAAAAGAACCTGAAACCATTCCCCCACTTACTCCAATTCCACTTAGGAACCCAATTCCTTTTCTTCAAGCTGTTTCTAAACCAAGGAAGTCCTTTGAACCTGATCCTGAATTGCTCGACATGTTTAAACGTGTTGAAGTCAACATTCCCCTCTTAGATGCCATAAAAAAAATTCCTAAGTGTGCCAAGTTTTTCAAGGAGTTGTGTAACCACAAGAGGCAACTTAGGACCTTCGAAAATGTATCCACCCAACAGTCTATTCCCATAAAGTGCAAAGATCCAGGGACCTTTCCGGTTCCATGCCAAATTGGAAGTTCCAACTTTGATGATGCACTCATAGACCTAGGAGCCTCAATTAATGTCATGCCAAAATCCATTTTCCCCAACCTTGGTCTAGGTCCCTTACATCCAATAGGTGTTTTCATTCAGTTATCCAATCGAAGCACAGCCAGTCCTGAGAGAATAATTGAGGATGTCCTTGTCCGAGTCAATGATCTTATCTCCCCTGTTGATTTCTATGTCCTTGACATGGAAGGTGAGACAAACTCTTCTCGATCTCCCCTAATTATAGGAAGACCATTCCTCATGACTGCGAGAACCAAGATTGATGTCCATTCAGGCATCTTATCCATGGAATTCGGTGACCAACTGGTCAAGTTCAACATTTTCCAAGCCATGCGATACCCATCTGAGGATCACTCTGCATTCTCAATCCATGCTTCTAAGGACACTTCTAAGAGTAAATCGAACCCCAATCCACCATGTTCTTCATATTCTAATGATAAAGGATCTTTTGTAATCTGCACCATGATTAACAAAGTCATAAATGGTGAAGTTGATGTGGACCTCTCATTCATAGACTCCATAAATCTAGAGGAACTTGAAAACTCTCTTGAATCCCACATCAACTCTGATCTCTACTGCTCCACCTTGGAAAACATTGAGAAAAATGAATATGAAGAAACTGAAGTCCCTTCCTCCATTTCTGAGTTGTCTAGCCCAAAAGTGAAAGATGAGATTGATCTGAAACCTCTTCCTCCACACCTGAAATATGCACTCCTCTTCCATGATCACTCATATCCTGTCATTATCTCTTCCACACTTACTGAAACTGAGGAGTCCAAACTTGTTCAAGTGTTATAGGAAAACAAAAAGGCCTTAGGTTGGACCCTAGATGACGTACCAGGAATCAACCCTACCCTTTGCATGCATCACATCCATCTTGAGGAGTCATCCAAACCAATTAGACAACCACAAAGAAGACTCAATCCACTCATCCTTGAGGTAGTTAGTGAAGAGATCACCAAGCTTCTCCAAGCTCGTATTATCTACCCAATTTATTATAGTGAATGGGTTTGTCCAATTCAAGTTGTACCTAAGAAGGGTGGGATAAATTTTGTTACAAATGAACATGGGGAGGTAGTCACCACTAGAGTGAAGAAAAAATGGTGTGTATGCATTGATTATCGAAAATTGAATGCTGAAACACGAAAAGATCACTATCCTCTTCCATCCCTTGATCAAATGCTAGAAATATTGGCCGGAAAGTCACACTATTTCTTTCTTGATGGATACACCGGCTCTTTTCAAATCCTAATCGCACCTCAGGACTAAGAAAAGACTACATTCACATGACCCTTTGGAACATATACATATAGAAGAATGCCTTTTGGACTTTGCAATGCTCCTGAAACATTCCAGAGGTGTATGATGAGTATCTTTTCAGAATTCATTGAACACTGCATGGAAGTATTCATGGATGACTTCACCATTTATGGTGAGTCATTTGAATCTTGTTTGCATTCACTCTCTCTAGTCCTTCAAAAGTCTTTCAAGTGTAACCTTGTGTTAAATTTTGAAAAATGTCACTTCATGGTTGCAAATGGGATTGTTCTAGGGCACATAGTTTCAAAGAATGGTATTGAAGTCGATCCTTCCAAAATTGAAGTGATCCAATCACTGCCTCCACCCACTTCTGTTTGAGACATCCGTTCATTTCTTGGTCATGCCGGTTTCTATCAGTGATTCATCCATAACTTCAGTAAAATTTCCCTCCCACTCACTCATTTTCTCCAAAATGATGTCACTTTCCATTTTTATGAGGTTTGAAAGAGAGCCTTCATTGAACTCAAAACTGATCTCACATCTGCCCCGATAATCCAACCCCCATATTGGTCATTACCCTTTGAGTTGATGTGTGATGCTTCTGATAGAGCTGTTGGGGCTGTTCTTGGTCAAAGAAGAGAAAAAATCCCTCATGTCATCTATTATGCCTCAAAAACATTGGATGAAACTCAATCTCACTACACTGTGACTGAAAATGAACTTCTAGCAGTGGTTTTTGCCTTAGATAAATTCCGGTCCTATCACCTAGGTGCCAAAATCATCATCTTCACAGACCATTCTGCTATTAAGTTCTTACTCAAGAATAGTGATTCCAAACCGAGGCTAATAAGATGGATCCTAATGCTCCAAGAGTTTGACCTTGAAATTAAAGATAGACCAGGAAGAGAAAACCCTGTTGCTGATCACTTGAGTAGAATTTCTAGTTCTTCTCAATCTGAAATCATCGATCCTAAATTCCCCACTGAGCACCTTTCATCTCTCACTCCAAAAATTCCATGGTACGCCCCAATTGTAAATTATTTGGTTTCTGGTGTTTTTCCAGAAAAGTTTTCAAAAGAACAAAAAATGAAGTTGAAAAGTGATTCAAAATACTTTTTTTGGGAAGAAAATAAACTTTGGAAAATTGGGGAAAAACATGGTAATTAGGAGATGTGTTGAAGAAAATGAGCATTCTTCCATCTTAGAATTATGTCACTCACTTCCAGGAGGTGGCCACTTTGGACCACAAAGGACCTCCCGAAAGGTCCTAGACTCTGGATTCTTCCAGCCTTCACTCTTCAAGGACTCACATGAGTTCTGTCAATCATGTCCCACTTTCCAAAATTTCGGCACAATCTCCAAAAGAAATGAAATTCCCCAAAAGCCCTTAATATTTTGTGAAATATTCGATGTTTGGGGCATCGATTTCATGGGACCATTTCCCCCTTCCAATTGATTCTCATAAATTCTTCTTGCAGTCGATTATGTTTCAAGGTGGGTTGAGGCCAAACCCACTAGGAAGGATGATGCTCATACTGTTAGTGAGTTCCTAAAGACCCGCATCTTCCATAGATTTGGCACACCCCGTGCCTTGATCAGTGACTTAGGAACCCATTTCTGTAATAGAACCATGGAAGCTCTTCTGAAAAAGAATGGGGTTGTTCATAAAACTTCAACTGCATATCACCCCAAACAAATGGTATGGCTAAACTTTCTAATAAATAAGTGAAAAGGGTACTTGAGAGAATTGTAAAACCCACCAGAAAAGACTGGCCTGAAAAACTTGGTGAAGCACTTTGGGCTTATCGAACTGCCTATAAAACACCCATTGGGATGTCTCCTTTTCGGCTTGTTTTTTGTAAAGCATGTCACATACCAGTTGAAATACAACATAAGTCATTTTGGGCAAAGAAAATATGTAATTTTGATCTTGAAAAATCTAGTGAAGAAAGATTGTTGCAATTGGATGAACTGGAGGAGCTTCGACTTGAATCCTATGAGAATTCCAATCTGTACAAAGAGAAGGCTAAGGTACTCCATGACAGACACATTCTGAGAAAGGTATTTCATGAAGGTGAAAAGGTAATGCTCTTCAATTCTCGATTCCGACTTCACCCAGGTAAGCTTAATTCTCATTGGGAAGGTCCTTTTATTATCACTAATGTTTACCCATTTGGTGTAGTGCAAGTCCAAGAACCCTCCTCTAAAAGGACATTTACGGTAAATGGACATCAGTTGAAACATCACAATGAGAGGACATGCAATCCTGGATCAACATCAACTTACACTGGATCCCCAACTTCTCTATCCGACCTACTACTCGATGGAGAAGGCGACCCACCAAATCTAAACCAGTGGGTACCTCTTTCCCTTTAACTCTCTCTCTATCTCTTCCTCTCTCTACCTCTTTCCCTTTAAATCTCTCTCTATCTCTTCCTCTCTCTTTCATTTTTTACCACTTTATTCATCAAACCCTTTCTTTTTCTCTTTCTTGTGTGGGTGTGTATTTTATAAAAACCTTAAAAACTAAAAAAAACCAAAAAAACACAATCACTTAAAAAATTACAAAAAAAAGAGTCATGCTTACTCACCAGCGAGTTTTAAAATTTTGTCCAACCATTTTGGGGAGTTAACAGACATGTTTTCATCTCAAAAATTTTGTATTTTCATCATGACTTTGTATAAAGAATTTTGTGTCAAAATTAACAAATTTTGAATGCTCAATTTTTGATTTGGAAAATTCTTTTCCCGAACCATGAGGAACAACAATTGATTTCATGCCAAGGCCACCTATGACCATCTTTTCAAAATGTGTGTTTTCACCCCCATTTGTGAGTCTTGATTTTGTGGACCTTCGAGCTGAATTTCCTGCCTTAGTGTGCATTAATATGATAGAGGCATTTTCTGAACCACATGAGAATCACAATAGCCAAATAGCCTCTCATTACCCTTACATTAATCCTACTTTTGAAATCCCCTTCAAGCCTATGAAAACATTTTCTTTGATAGCCACATTACAAGCCCAATACCTTATCCCACCTAATATCAACATGGATTTTCATTGCATAAGTTTTTGAAATTTAAGTGTGGGGGGTGGGAATGGATTTCATTTTTGGGTATCATTTCCTTAATTTCCGGTGTGTTATCATTTGCTTGAGGGAAAGAATACATTTTAGTGTGGGGGGGAGGTTGTCATTCAGTGGGATTTGGGAATGTATTGTACAAATGATATTGAAAAGTGTTAAAAAAAACAAAAAAAAAATCAAAAAAAAAATCAAAATCAAAAAAAAAAATCAAAAAAAAAATGAAAAAAATGGGTTGTGTATTGGGTAGGTAAAAAATCACTCTTCCTAAACCTTTGATATTATTATAACTATTACAATTAGTGTCATAACGAGATCAAACATGGGTTGGGATATGAGTGTGAGATCTGTTTCAAGGTCAACTTTCGAAAAAACAAAAAAAAAAAGGAAAAGAAAAGAAAAGAACACTTGCATTATATTCTTAATGGGAGAAGTTTTTTGTTTTGTAAATATTCCATCTTCTCATTAACTTCATTTTTATTCCTCTGTTGTGTCTTTCTTCAAACAATCATTCCCTTGTAAATATGTGTTTTCATTTCCTTCCATGTTTCATTTCAAAAAAATTTGAATTGCTTTTTCTATGTTGGTATTTTAACCCTCTTCTTCTCTCTCTTGGACATTATATTCCTACCGTCCCATAGCCATAGAAAAACCCCATTAAAAAGACCTCTTGATTCTTGTTCACTTTGGATAGGGATTTTAAGCTGAGAGCTCTTTTCAAACTCTAAGATTTTCACTTTTGGTCGGTGAAAGAGTGAACCTCCACAAATAAATTTTATCATCTTGAGAGGTGTGAGTTTTGAGTGTCCACATTTTCCATTTCTAAATTTGAGAATGGTAAAATGAATTAGTTTTGGAACATTGTATGTGTAACAAATTGTGGTGGATTTCAAAATGGATGAGTGAAATAGTCTAAACCTCCCCTGATTGGAGAAAACAAAATTTTAATATTTGTTGGTGAGTGAAAATGATTTTGTCCTGTTTTTCTATTTGTTGCACATGAGGACATTCACAAAACTAAGTGTGGGGGAGTTGATGTTATTAATATTTTCATATCTTTTTACATACTCCCTTTACTGGTTTTATATGAAATGTGCATAATTTTTCTGAAATATTAATGTTTAAATATTAAATATAATTTTTGAGCACTATTTGGATTTATCCAGATTGAAGTCTGTTTAATGTTTTAACAATAAATATCACCCTAATTATCCAAATTGCATGATTCTTTTTTTAGGGTTCCCAATTCCAATTCCAACATTTCATTAGAAGTCACATTTGGCAAATTCGTCCATTTAGAGGGTCATATGGACCCCACAAGAAGGCCCAAAGAAACTGTGAAGAAACTGGACCATATATGAAGGTCGAATTACTGGGCTCAATCCAGAAGTCCAAATACCTTAATTCTCCTCAAAAGTTCGGAGGAAATTTAAAGGAGTCCATGATAAAAATTTCAGAACCCAATAACAAACACAAGGGGCTCAAATGATGCATTGAATTCTAGCCCACCATTCTGTCTGGGAATTAAAAATAGAACACTAATATTAAAATTTCTCCTGATGTATACATCCATTAGAGCTGAACCTTTGCAGTGTGAAAGATGATATTTGGTCGGCCAACTTTGTTGAAGAAATGATATTTATTTGAGGGAATCTTCCTATTCAAAAACCGATTCACATTATGGACTTCGAAAAAGTATGTATTGAAATGAACAGATCATAATTATTTACTAAAACCGCCATAACTTTAGCTCAATAAGTCCAATGGCCGAAAAATATTCACAGTAGACAGAAGACCTATTTATCTACAACTTTGAAGAAGGATATTTCTCAAGCTTCGGCTGTGTGGATGTACATATCGGCGAGCCAAGTGGAGGGGTATTTCTGGAATGTAAACAGTCAACCACCTTGGGCTACAAATACATCCCCTCCTCTCCTTTCAAAAGGGTTGGCATTTCATCACTTAAGGAGGAGGTTTGGAATTACTAGAGCCTTGACAAGGGCCTGGAAGGATATTCTTTGATCTTGTTTCAACAAGAGAGACCTCTCCTCCTCTCTTTGTTTCCTTTTACTTTTGTGTTCTTCTTTGTTGTAATTTTGTATGTTCTTTCTTTTGTAATTCCTTTTTAATGAAAGTTTCTTATTGAATATATATTATTCTCATCCACCTTATGTAGTATAATATTAATAGCCTTAAAATAGTTTGAATCAATTTAAATTACAGTCCCTTATTTTTCTTCCTCATTCAATTGAAATTCCATTTTGATTCTCAAAATCTTTCGTGTGTGTGTTCGGCGCACTGCTCTTTTCTTATCCCTTTCTTTTTCTTATCTTATTAATTTATCATCATAATCATTATAATCATGTTACTAATCATTTCAATGGATGAGTAAATCTTCCATTGGGGTGAGTCATTATTTAGTTATGTTAAGCGATTGAGAGATTTTGCTCGGTGAGTATTCTTTGAATTAACATTGTGTATGTTGGACTTAGCATGTCATGGATTAATGACTTGTTTTGTTTAACATGTGGTTTCCATGTATTATTGGAACCATAAATACACTACTAAAATCAAGTACTGATTGATATTAGAATCCTAGTTAAGTTAAGTCTTGGATTAAAGCCTTAACACTTAGGAATTCCAATCAAAGTCAACTTGTGACATGGGTGTTAATTTAAATGCAATACAAAGCAAGGCTCATGGGATCAGATGACGGCGCTAGAGCGGCCTAGTGGGAGCCCTCCTTGTGGGACCCTGAAATGGGATCCCAACTGGGCTAGCCCAAACATCCCCTACCTCATTGGTGTAGGGGAGATATTCGTCGAGGCGTTCCAGGGTGAGGCTCCTGAAATGATTGTACGTTGGAGTGGGGAGCATTGGCTCCCTACGTGGCCCTTGGGGGTGGCGGTGGTGACGAGATGAAAATTACTCTAGATCCTGGCGAGCCATATCCCATGTTGGGATAATCCGCTCCTCCACATTTTGGCGTATGAGGTCATTGATCACCCTCCTCTAAATGAATTCAGATGGGGAGAGGGGCATGGTCGCCCGGCGTTTATAAATGTGGTGATCATCCCAAAAGTAGTGGATATGTGTAGGACTATGGCGTTGGCATTTCCCCTGCCCCTACGTTAGTGGACGAGCGGTGATAGAATTCCTGCAGCAGTTTGGTTCCTGAAAAGCAGGAAGATTAACCCATTAGTGATGAAAGGAAAGGAATCAACAACCAGTCCCCCAATGCCATTCCTTCTTCCATGGATAGTAAGATGGATCCACGCTGACAATGTTGTAGATTGGGATGTCCAACATTTTGACTGCCCCAACTTTTGGCGAGTTTCACACCAGACCCACTATTTTCTTGGCAGGACCTGGTGCCAGATAACTGGATCTGGTGTCACACTGATCTACTGATGCTTTGAATGCTACTAATCTCCACATTGAGGAGAAAAAATCTTCATTTCGGGTTCACCATTTCTATTTCCGACACTTTCTCTAGGGCACACTCATCTGTCTATGGAGGGCGCGCAACTATTGCCTCGTATTCCATCTCTCCAAATACCGGCGTCGTCCATTCCTTATTTAGGGATGTTTTCTCCTTGATCGAAACAGGATGATGAGATATTATTTCTTCCTTCTGTGGATTCCTCCTTGGAACTTGTCACCTAGTCTGGGTCTCCCTTATAAACTAATATTTTGTTCGTGAAACTCTTCCCATTGCCATTTCTTCATGGATGCCAGTTAATTACACTACTTTTATTGAGACATTCCAAGGGGTTCAGTCAGGGCAGCAACATTCAGTCAAGGGAGTAGTCACGTTGGACATCAGTGGCATGTATGGACACTGGAACACTAGTGAATATGGGTTTCTTCCCCTTATTATAGGGCTTCTCGAGGGCACAAAATCCCAAGACATCCCACGTCGAATGTATGGAATTATATTCCATAGGCATGTATATGATGTTTTCCTCAGCTTCCCATGTTTAAAACAGGGTATGTCACGAGGTTAATGTGTAGAGGAGATGGATTAGACTAATCAGAACACTGACTAGAGTGGATCAGATGGGTTTAACCCCTGGAGGGAACACTGATTCTAGGAGATGAATTGGCATGATCTCACTAGGATGTGGCGGCCCGGGTAAGAACCATGATGGACGATGGAGAGTTGAATGAAGTGGAGAGAGAATGATATGGAACCAATGTGAGCATGGTGGTGATGTTGGGATTGATCCTTGAAGAGACTTCCTACATATCCCCGTGGTAGGTAATCAAAGTTCACGTATTTCGGTGAGATGATGGGACACCTAAAGAGGCGGCATGTGAAAATGGATGCATGGATGCGACCCGGAGGAAGTTAAACCTCCATGTTGGGGGATGAACTTCCCGAGACACATATGCTCAGGTGAGAGATCAGTATGAGACATGAGTGGTGGGATTAAACCTTATGGAGGGTTCCTACGTATCCTCGTGGTAGGGAATCAATGTACACATAGTTCATCTGAAAACAACTTACCTCCGATTGGGGACTTCAATGGATTACTATTGGATGGGGTCACAACAACTTACCGATGTATGGGGTCACAATGGCTTACCGTTGGATGGGGTCACAACGGCTTACCGCTATATAGGTTCAAAATGAATTACCGTTGGATGGGGTCACAACAGCTTAGTGCTGGATTGGGTTGAACCTCATAGAGGCTTCCTATGTACCCTGTCTAGGAGAAAAGGATCAAAGTCCACATAGTTCGGGATGGTGGATGCAGTTTAATGTCATGAAGGACGAAAGTGTTCCAACGTGATGGGGGTCGGAACCAATGATTGTTGGACTTGAATCTCAGGGAGGCTTCCTATGTACCTTTCCTTGGAAAGGATCAAAGACCACATAGTTTAGGATGAGTTTTGGTGAGACAACATGAAGATATTCCGGACCAATGGTTGTTGGACTTGAACCTTAGGGAGGCTTTCTACGTACCCTGCCTTGGCAAGGATCAAATACCACGTAGTTCAAAATGGTGTTAGAACCAACATGAAGGGGGTCAGAACCAATGGATGGTGGGATTGAACCTTAGGGAGGCTTCCTACATACCTTTCCTTGGCAAGGATCAAAGACCACATTGTTCAGGATGGTGTTGGTGAACCAACGTGAAGATGGTCAAAACCAATAGATGGAGGGCTTGAACCTCAAGAAGGATTCCTAAGTACCTTTCCTTGGAAAGGATTAAAGACCACATTATTCAGAAGGTGTGAGAGCCTACGTGAATATGGTCAGGACCGATAAGTTTTGGGCTTGAACCTCAGGGAGGCTTCCTACATACCTTGCCTTAACAAGGATTAAATTCCACATAGTTTAGGAGGGTGGATGTAGTTTAACGTCGTGCATAAAGAAAAGGGTTCATGTAGTTTAACATCATGCGGGATGAAGGTTGTTCAATGTGAAGGGGGTCAAAACTAATGGATGGTGGGTTTGAACCTTAGGGAGGCTTCCTATGTACCTTTCCTTGGAAAGGATCAAAGTCCACATAGTTCAGGATGGGTGGGAACCGACTTGAAGATGGTCTGGATCAATGGGTGCTGGGTTTGAACATTAGGGAGGCTTCCAAAGTACCTTTCCTTAGAAAAGATCAAAGTCCACATAGTTCAGGAGGATTGGGAGCCGACATGAAGATGGTTGGGACCGATAGGTGTTGGGCTTGAACCTTAGGGAGGGTTCCTATGTACCTTGCCTTAGCAAGGATCAAAGTCCACATAGTTTAGGAGTATTGGGTGTGGGGCTTACACTCTAGGCTGCCCAGAGAGGATTTCATGGTCGATGTTTACTCTAAGACCATGTGAGTCATGCTCAGTGTGAGAAACAAGAGGCAACAAAGACCTGAAAATCACTTCATGAAAGGTGCATCTGTGGGAAGTGGAATGGGGGATTACACGTGGTTAGAATCCCATGGTGATGGATATTGGGACTTACTCTAGGGTGGAGGCCCTGGTGGTGATAAATCCCAATAGGAGAGGGATTTGGAATGGAAGATAGGAGGGTTCTGGTTCCCATCCCTCCTTCTAGAATTTGGTGAGGAAGAAGATAATAGTAGGGATGCTGCCTCCCATAAGAAAGGCTAGAGGCTTACACCTAGGTGGTTGTCCTATCCCTGTGGATGAACACCACTCCAATAAAGAGGGTATCATTCCATGTGAGGAATAATATCACTCCCATGGAGACCAGTGGGCATAGAGAATGTCTGAGATGGGGCACCCCATGTGTGAGGCATGGGGTAAGGCCACATTTTAACATTATGTGCTGAGGACGATGGCGCTTGGCAGTTTAACGTCCTGCAGCTCGGATGAGGCGGGTTCACTTCGCACCCCTTAGGACTTACATAACCGATACCTACCACCCCTTGTGGAAGGGAAGGCATCAGCAATGCCGTGGTGAGGGGGTATTATGGATTGATTCATTGAGGGGTCCTCGTTAGCATGACTATGCAAAGAAGCAATAATTGTTAGCATGCCTTTGCAAAGAAGCATGAGGCGAAGCAACACAATGGGAAGTACCACCTAAGGGACCTTGAAATTGCTTTGTGAAAACTTGAAGGGCCATATGGGAAAAGGAGTTGCAGAGCAAAGGGGTTCATAGGTAAAATCCTTTTGAAGCTATTGTGCTCCATGTAGTGGAGGGGCTTCGTGAAGGGGTGTGATTTGAGAAGTGAAGTAGCCAAGACCATACATAGAGAATAGGTTCATATGGAAGGTGATTCGCAAAGTGGAAAGGAATTTGCAGAGTAGTGCTTTGAAAAACAAGGGTTCCTTGCGAAGCGTTGCAGTGTGAAGCAATGTGCTACGTGAAGCATACTGATACTGCCTTAGCACATATGTGACATGTGAAATAAGGGTAATTCATGAAGCATATGTTCTCTGTGAAGACCTGAGTCCATTTTGGGATCTCTTGCCTTCGCGGAGGCATGTGGGCTCCAAGAAGGGAATCAATCTTTGAGGAGGGGTGGAATTCATGCAAAGGGGAAGGAACTTCGCAATGAAAAAGTACATTGAACAACTCATGGTTTTTAGAGAAGAAATTACTTTGTGATATGGGTGATCAGAAGGTGAAAGGTTGGAGGATCCATCCATTAGGCTAGAGGGGAGCTCATTATTTATAGGCAAGAGGTGCTGCAAAGTAGAGCTTTCTCGGTGTGAAGCCAGACCTCTTTCTGCAGTGGGTTCGTGAACGTCTGGGGTTTTCAGAGCATCCCGCCCCCTCGCTCTGCGGCGGCTTCACGAATGAGGAGATTTTCTCTGGCCGTGGTGCTATGGGGCTCCATGAATGAGATTCACGGGGCAGTACCTCAGGGTTTTCTGTGTGTTCTTCTTCCCATGTTTTGGTGCCAACAAAGGTTTATCAGATGGATGGATAAGAACTTCTGATGAGAGTGGAACCAAGATGGTGTGTCATATAAAGAGAATATGTAACAACATGAAGGGGTACATCCCTAAGAGGGAGGTACCAAGGTTTACCAGATGGATGGTCCAGAATTCCCAATAAGAGTGGAACCGAGGTGGTGAGTCCCATATAGGGAAGATTTCACATCATAAATTCTGATCTGGACACTATTGGAGGTGGATTAGGGAGGTGAACCCATAGGATGGGTCACCATGGTTTACCATTGGTTGGGATTGAACCTCATGGAGGCATCTTACATATAATTTTTTGAAGATGGGGATAAAAAACTACATAGTTCGATGGATGATGTGGGGCTTATTCATGAGAGCTGACCTTCACATGAGGATTGATCTTGGTTGGATTATATGGATTGTGTGTGGATTACACATGGGAGATGCCTGGGTGCTTCTAGGGGTAGCAATGATATGGATGGGGATTACATGTTGTAATGACCCAAGTGGGTGGCAAGATCTCACCAGATGTGTTGGCCTGGGTAAAACCAGGATGAATGCGGATGGAGTGGATGGAATGGATGAAGTGTTGGGTGTGTTGGGAGTGAACCTCAGGGAGTTTTCCTATGTATCTTAGTTAGTTGGTAATCAAATTACATGTAGTTATGGAATGTTATTTGGGGATTATACCTAAGGAAGATTCCCATGGAGCATATGGTTGGGGCTTACACATGAAAAATCCCATTGAGGAAATGGTTGGGGATTATGTTTAGAAATATACCAGGAGGATGGACAGGATTCATGGTTACCACTAACCTCTAAGCCAAAGTGAGTCATTATTAGTGTGATAAATACTAGCAAGTAGAATACTTCAAAAATGTGTCACAAAATGTGTTCCAATGAGAGATGTTGTTGGTTTATACATGGAAGCAACTGATGGAGGATATAATTCCATGTGAGGAGGATCTCATTCCATGCGAGAAAGATATCACTCCCATGTAGATGAGTGGGAGTGGAAAATGCCCGAGGTGGGGAACCCCATTTTCATTGCATGGGGTGAGGCTACAGTTTAACATAATGTGCTAAGGATGATGGTTCTAACCAGTTTTACATCTTGCAACACAGACGAAGGGGACTCATTCCTTACCCCTTGGTCTTATATAACTGATTCTCATTAAACCTTTAGGAAGGCAAGTCATCAATAATGCCAAAGTGTGAGGGTGTATAGGAGTGGTCAATAGAGAGGTCCATGTTAGCGTAGATATAATAAAAAGATAATGATATTAGAGTACCTATATTAAAAAGAAATAGATAGGGCATTACAATAGATGATACCTCTTAAGGGATCAAAATATCACTACATACAAGCCTAGAGAACTACATAGAGGAGGGTTTCATGAAGAATGGGGCCATGCTGAGAGGCGCTTCATGAATCTTTGGTGATTCATGGAGGATAAGGGATTCACTAAAGAAAGGGCTTCATGAGTCATGGTGGCCCTACCTCTTCATGAAGTCAGGATCTAGGAAAAGATTACTTTGCAAAGGATAAATTCTCCATGAAGTTTCAAGTACCTCAGATGGAATTCATCCTTCACAAAGAGCATAGGACTTTTCGAAAGGAATCTCTACCTTAGGTAGAGATACTTAGGAACAAGGGGTTTTTTTGATGCTCTGGTACCTTAGGTGATAAATTGTTCGGTAGGGTTTGCGGTGCTCAGATGCTTTGTGAAATGGGAGATCAAAAGTCAAAAGTTTAGGGTAGCCGTGCCTTTAAGGTGGATGGAGCCAAATATTTATAGGCTCTGGGATTCATGATGCTCTAAGACACACTGTAACACCCTGAACTTAATTTCTGTAATAATAATGTTTATAATTATTACTCTTGACTTAATTTCCTTTTCTTAGGCAATGCTCGCAAAATAATAACACAAAACTTGTTTATTCATTCAAGACATTAGAAATGGATACATGACAACAAGGGTCTAAGGACCATAAATAACCAAAAATTACCACAAGAAGGCCAATCACAATCACCGGTACACCCCACATCACCACGAGCATGCCAAGGAAGAAGTGGATTTCCTTTGGATCAGCCACGACCAAGAACACCATAACCAGAACCACAAAAATCATACTAAGCTTCAAGGGGATGAAGAGCACCATCTTATATGTCTCGATGTTTGGAGTTAGAATACCCTAATCGTGTTTTATAAGGACTAAAATTCTACTATTTCCATTTAAGTAACCGTTGAGTTTTCAACGGATATAATTATAGCCATCAGGTATTGTGGATCAATTGACTATAAATATTAAAGATTTTAAATTATTTCAAATATAAATTTAATCCATTAACTCTTATTTATGTTTTATGATTTCAAAACTTAATCCAAGAACTTTTCTTTAATGTTTCAAAAATATTTAGACATTATGGTTTTGTAAATTGATCACTTGTATGAAAAATTATAAATATTTCCTTCTTTTGAACATAATTTGTAATGATTACTTTATATGTAAAATCACCTTGAAATGTTTCAAGTAATTGAGTTCTTTAAAATCCTATTATTTAACATATTTAAATTGAACTAATCTTTCAAAGACATGGCATTTGAAAATCGTAAACTTTTGGTATATTTGTCAACTTTAATTCAAAGAAATGTATGCATAATGTTTTGAAATTTGAAAACATTTTTACATTTTTTAAGTAAAAGTTATATAGTTTGGTTTGTAATGTTTTTGAGTTTGAAAATATTTTACCTTTACTAATTAAAAGTCATGTAGTTTTATTTATGAAAATAAATAAATAAATAAAATTTTATGGAGGTAAAATATTATGTTTTAGATAGTCATTTTGAAGTCTTGGGTAAATAAAAAATTAACCCATTTGGCCAGCCCTAACAGTCGGGCCGAGGGAGGCGGCACACATGGGGTGGATGATCCTAGCCCTCAGCCCAAGCTATGGCCGTCCAAGCATGGGTGCCTCGAAGGTCGCATAGGAGAGCAGGAGCGCGCGCCACCATGGGCGTGAAGCCACAATAGAGCACAGGTAGGCAGAGGCCTACGAGGGTGTGGGAGGGGAGTGTGAGCCCATGTGTAAGGCCCCCATTCATGTGTGCTATGATTTTTGATAGGTGTAGCGGAGCCTCAGGCTTCTAAAGAAGCCCCGTACCTCTCCCCATTTTGATCTGGGAAGAAGATTTTTGGGAGAAACGTGATCTGGGCCATTGGATTGCATCGCGCGTGATCCAGGCCGTTGATCCGATCTCTCTTCTTAACCCTCGCGACCCCGGAGCGCTACAATGCTCCTCATCGACCAATTGATCGGCATAAGAGAAAATCGAAGCCGTTCACTCAGGTATAAATCCCAAACATTTCCCTAGCCGTCTGATCAAGATCCAAGTGATCTCAACCATCCATCTTCTCCCCAGTTTCTCTTCCCCATTGTCTTCCCCGTCGCGCTCAAACCAGTGGACACCCATGTTTTTTTATTATCCTCTTTTTATCTCCTCCTCCATCTTTCTTTCCTCATTATTTTAAGGCCCCGCGACCTTGAATTCTACCCATGGGATCTTCCCCGATCTCTTTTGTTTCATTTTATTTATTTTCTTCAGTTTTATTTCTTTTGTCTCGGGTATAGTTTTCAAGCTTTATATATATATATATATATGTATTATATTCACCGATTGTCTTCTTTGTGATCTCTCATAAGAAACCTGATGGTTTATTTTATTTCGTTCAAGTCTTGTTTTTATTATATTTATGATATGTTATATGAAATATGTGGAACATTACACATATATATACCCTGTTTTCATGCACTCAAAATCACCAGTTTTCTTCTCTTGACGTGCAAATGATTCTTGGACATCATTCTTGGATACCCGAAGACAGGTAAGAGATCCACCTGTTTTTGTTTTCATCATTTTCACAAAACTCTTTTTCTATTATGTATATATGGGTCCATACGTTTGTGTTTATATATATATATATATATATATATATGGTTTCATATCAATTTTAAAACAAAACTCATGTCGGGTTTTCTAAAGATGTTTTAAGTATGCAATACATGCAAGAGGCTTTGTGCTTTCAAAGTTACATATGAACCCTTCTCCACTAATTTCTTTTCCTCATGAATATATACATATATATGTGTATATAATTTCTCCTTGAATCCATTTTATAATTTCAAATTAAAAATATATATATGTTAATATATATATATATATATGTATACAACAACCCACTTTGGGTTATGATCCTTGAAGGGTGATCTTTCGTTTTTGAGTATTGTTTTCAAAACATAAACTACATACAATGGGTCTAGTCCCTCATGTTTTTTGTATACCCTTATTTGTAATTCATGTATGTTTAGATATATAAACATGATATAATTGGGGTTTCACTAAACCATTTCTTATTTTAAGTCATGCCACAGTTCAAATAATTTATTAAAATCTTGTTTTGGGGTGCGCAGATCCCAAACACACAATCTAAGTGTACATAAACCTTTTTTTATAATTATCAACTTTACCTGAATACATATGTATTTCGAATTAGGTTCCTCAAGTAAAGGGTATGATGTTTGTTTTTTATTTTCAAATATAAAGTTAAATTTATGCATGAGATCACATGTGTAAATATTTCTTTTATTCTTAAACACTTCATAGGCAATAAACCATGTTTTGTATTTTAAATGTTTCAAAAGAACTTCCTTTGGTCCTCTGAGTTTATGATTTAATATTTTATAAATAATCGTTTCATAAATTAAATGGGTACCTCAAAGTTAAAAGGTATCAACATGGTTTGGAAAAGGACACATTCTTAAGGGTTTAAATTAAATAGTTGTTATTTCATGTGCTAGCCCATTATTTTATGTATAAAAGTTCTTATTACATGTGTATAATAATATTATTGTTCATACATGTCACCACTTAATATCAAGCCAACAAGTCTAATTCTTTTACATAATACTTTTCAGTACGAATATGTGTAAAAAAAGGGGGATTATGGACTAAGAATGTAAGTTCTATATAACGTGAGCACTATGAATATGAGATCATGATAAGACATATGAGGAATGTATTGGACTTAAAATGATGTGACGGGTGTGACAAAAATTATACAGCGCTCCAATGCATTGGGTAAAGTTATGAAGTCTCATGAGTTAAGTGAAATGATGCGTGAACATGATTCTAGATTTGTTCACAACCATGTGTGGTAGTTAACCACAATTATGTTGGGTTTTCTTACCCGTACGGTCTTGGCACAAGGCCTTGACAAAGTCCATAATTATACATTTCCTCACTATGGAATAGTAAATGAATAACCAAGGGATTTTGGATCCTTACTTAAGAATATTTTATGATTATAAGGCATATCAAGTGTGCAAATGGCAGTTATACAAGGGAAGAGTATCTAATGTTAAAGTCATAAGAATCTCTTTTTATGTTTTAATGAATCATGATATGAATGATTAGACTCTTAAAAAATATTTCGAAGTTGGATTGATTATGTTATACTTTATGAACATCTCATACACATGCTCATTCTGATTCATGTTTTGTATAAGGCACGACTAACTTTTATGAAAATGGTCTTTTGGAAAAATGTTTGCAAGTAACCTCAGAAAATATTGATGTTGTGCAAATGTTAAATCTCTATCTCTCTTAAGAATTGTTTTATGTTTGTTTTCAAGGTGGTTGTTTTGAATTTGAATTTTCTCCAAATTTTTTAAAACCCCTGACTGGGCATTTTTATTCTCACCCTATGTTTAAATTCATGTTTTTAGTTTTTTCGTAGTTGTGCTCAAGCCCTAAGTACTTTTTGTAATGAAACCAAGTTGAGGCTTAACCATGCATTGTTCTCAGGAGGGGTACTTCAGTAACATCTGATTTTCCAAGATCCTAAATTGAGATGATCCTATGTATTGGGAAAAAATGTGAAAATTTCCTTCCTTTGTAAACCTGTTTTATAAAAAAAAATTCACTCCATGTTTCAGGCACCAATTTCAGTCTCCTGGAGTCGGGGTTGTGACACACACCATGAAGAAAATGTGAGATTCTCGAATGTTCATGGCTCTATTGGAATCGCAGAGCCATCCGTCAACTACCAGTCCTGAAGGAAATTTAACTCGTAGGTGTTTCATCAATGCCCCCTATGGCCATGATAGGGAAGGGACCTCTATGAAAAGGCTTCACGAGGAAGACCCTTTGGAATATTTTAGGGCCGTTTGAGATTGGATTTCATCCCAGATGATCGTGGTCCCCCTCAACTTATCTTGGGGCATGTATTTTAGCACCAATAATTCCACCCCCCTTAGAATGGGAGTTTATGGGAAAAGGATGGTTAGATTCTAAGGGTGAATCTCTAAAAAAATGAACAATCGCAAATTCGGATAGTGTTGAAGGTCTCATGACGCACATAGGTGTAGAGGCATCTTTGAATCTTAGTTCGATTAACACTTATAAAATCACATAGGACCCCTATCCATATGAGATCTTCACAAAAACCTTAGTAGGTCTCTCTTATCATAAATCTTATTCACCCCATGAACTCACCTTTGTGAACTGGGTTCCTCAGTCCCTTACTCCGTGAACACTTCTCAGCGAACTAAGGCATCACGATCTTCCGTTACTTCACAATCTATGTAGAGTAATTTGAAGCTCCGCGATCCAGTGCTCCACGAATAATATTTATGAGCCATATTTGTGAACATAACTATAAAATCAGTTAAGTCCAATATCCAATAGACACTCAAGAATCTTCTCAAGAGGTCCTTGTAGATGCTACCTGAAGAGAAGAAATGGAGACCAACATCATGATTGGGGAGTACGTCTAGAGCTACTGTTACCACAAATCACTACTCAAATTGCTATAAGAATACCAAAGAGAATACCCATTATGAAAGAGGTTATTGTTGTATGGATTTATCTAGTTGGGATAACCTCTTTATCCTTCTATCCAGTAGTTATGAACCTAGTTACTAGTTCAGAGGAACACCGGGGCTGTACCAGAGGCACAGAGGTGTCGATGGTCATATCTAGAAGCATCAATCACCAATAATAGATAAATTCATTTACAAACATACTAATTATGTCAATAAGAGGGTTCTACAGGATAAGGTGTCTCTGCTGAAATATTAGAAAATCCATAAAGTGGGCTTTGGAAACCCAGAGAAGGGATGGACCAATGACTGGGATATGTTCCCAGGTAGAAACTTTATAGAAGAATGGTCTTGGGACTACTTGTTATGTACATCCTGTGAAGATTTCGGGGTAGATATGAGGTGAGTAGGCCTCTATGAAGCATTATGGGATTCTCAGTTCCATGTCAACCAACTAGGGGAGATCATTCTAGATCTTCTAAGTAAATGGTCATTGAGAACCAACACTTACCATATGTATCATGGGAAAGTCGACATCAACCTCTGGGATCTCCATATTTTTTTTTTCTAGAATCCTAGTTTGAGTGGCCTTGTATGATGAATTACTCCCCAAGAATAATGTATGTGTGAAGCAGGACAAGATGCCACATTTCTAAAAGGTATTGCTGGATTTGGTAATGATAATGACTATTGAAAAGAAGGGGTGAGAGACTTCAAATTTAAGTAGTGGTTCAACTATTTCATGAACTTCCCAGTGGGGATCCTACTAAGGGGGAATACACAGAAAGTAAAATGCTGACAAGGGACCATGCATATTCGAAAGGAGTTTAGTGAGGAAAGAATGGATCTTACTGGTGGATGATGGAGGATATCTAATTGCAGTTGTGGGGGAACAACATCAATATCAAGCCACAACTAATAGTTAGATTGGTCAGGTTCATTGCGATACTCAACTGTGGGTGGATGTTGTTGGAGAGAGATGAACACATGAGGGAACGAACAATCACGTTCATCATGGAGGTGGTGACTGTAATAGGGAAGTGTGTCAATATTTGGATCTCGGTGCTAGAGAATCATTATAAAGTGATTTAGAATTCTAGTGAGGGGAAGAAGTCATTTCACATGTGCAAACCAGTCCACTTCTGGTATAGCTAGGTGGAAGCACACATGGGGGATATGAATATCCAAATTATATATCCCATACTACGATTAAATTCAATTCATCAATTCTGAACATATGAGGGAGTTCTCTATTCATGTTGGGCTTAGAAGAAGTGCCGAGAAAATTTGGGCGGGCAGATCAATTCACCATTCACCCGTTATCTCTACTGACGGGGGTAATAATTAATGATGGCACAATAATCAAATAAAAACAGTCATATCTTCTAGACTTTCAAGGAAGAGTTTTGGTGGTACAAGTGGACTATGTGGAAATCTATGAACCATATAACCCACACTGATTTGCGAGCCATTTTAGGTGCCTACAGAGGATAACTATGAAGTCATTCCTAGGAGTACATCATGAAAATCATGTGTTTTTGATGAGAAATCTCTAAACCATGGTCATTCATGAAGATGGAAGGATTAAAAACTAGTTTCCTCCATCCAATGCTATGTTTGGAATGGTCTATGTGTACACACAGAGTTGGGAGGCTTCCTAACCAAGAGAAACATTGAGTCAAGGAACAATCTGGGCCAATGAAGGAGTGTCCCCTCCACCTCAGGGATGAGGATGAACAATGGAAATAGAGTACCATAGGGATAGGACATGAGCACATTGTGGTGATGGAGTTGTGGTAGTGGAGTTGATGGTTTGGGGACCTAAACCGACCAGAGATAAAGTAAGAGGAGCAGCAACACCAGGTCCAATGCTCCCAACCAAATAGATTCAGGAAGAAGGGGATCCATCAAGTGGGTTATGTAGTACATCTTCCCAATATCCTAGGAAATGGTTTATTTATATGGAAATTACTGAGGATGTCATTTTCCCTGAGGTTTGGGAGACTCGGGATGCCAACAGATAGTTCATCAACACCTACAGGATATGGGATTATCTGAATAGGCATATGATACATCTAGTTAGGATTAGATATGCTAAGGCCAGCTTCCTCACATCTTAGGAATAGGGGGTGAAATTCATGATAGAATCAGAGTACCTAGTTCATTCTCAGCTCAGTAAATGTCCAATGACAGATCAAGTGAGGGTGCTGCTAGAAATGACCTCTCCACCAAATTTTTCAGCAACTGATCTGGTCGGGCACTATCCCTTGACTGATTACTCAAATAGATCATGGGGATAATATTCCAATGAATGAATCCCCTAGAGTATGGAGAGGTAGTAGCATTATAGGAATGATCCTTGGTGGAATTTTCTAAAGCTCCCAAAGTAATATTTAACACATTATTCTATGTTTTACCTCCCCATACACTTCATCTGGACTCCTCAATTGAAATTTGTTCCATATAGAAGGATCTTATGCAAGGTATACCTACTGATAGGGATGGAGGTGGACCCATGATTGTGGAGGAACATGATCTGAAGCCTGTGTCTAGGGAAAAAGTGGTCGTAGGGTTGACCAAAGTTGAGGAAGTTGAGGTATCCACATCAGAATACCTAGAGCCTCAATCAAATATGGGGAGCCATGTCCTGGTATCCTAAAACCGAAAACTTAGGAGCCTGATACCCTACCCCTTGACTTTCATAAGTTTATTTCTTTATATAGCCACATATTTTATTTCTTGATCATGTGGATTGTCATGTTTATATCTAAAAAATGCTAACATAAGTGGGTTCTATGCTATGGGAAATGGATGGAGGATCTGAGATCCCTTTTCTAATAAGGGAACTAGTCCATGTAGATTTGGTCGTTCGAGATGACCAGGCCATTGCCTCTAGTGATTGGCTAGTTGTGTGTGCTGGTGACATCACTAGTAGGGTGGTACTTGAGGCTAAACCGGATGACATTGTCGAGGTGGGGTCAAATGAATACGACCATCCTTACAACATATATCCCAACCCATCTGATAGAATGATAGATGAGGATCCTGTTGTTATTCTCTCAGATCTATTTCTAGTGTACGAACCTGAAGATCCATAAGAGATGGATGAATATGATTATGATACAGCTGAGGAGAGTCACATGGTATAACATAGGCTGTGGAAGTGCATCAAGAATTTCATTGAGACCCCAGAGACACAATGGGTGATCCGGATGGGATCACTTCACCATTGGCTATGCAGTATGTGCACTGGAGGGGCAGATGCTCAAGATGTACATGCACCAATTTGTGACTATCTTGATGAAAAGATACTAGAAATATGTCAAAACTTGGATTCTAGTTGGTTCTAGGAGAAGTCCAAAAACCCCCCAAAAGCTTCAAGAGGATGAAAAATAGATCCAATGCCTAGAAGAATATATGAACGAGCATTCCACCTTCATTACCACTCAATCAGAACTTGTTATATTATTGAGGGTATAACTGGTGGAAGTCCAAGAGAAGATGATATAGGAATCACATCAAGTGGATGATATCCATGTCGAACTAGACCGAGAAAATATTAGGGCAGATGAGCTCCACCTAAAATCACATGAGGAAGAAAGGGAGCTTAGGTAGGGACAATAAACCCTATAATCCACATGCCAAAGTTTGTAAGACCTGTACCATTCATTCCTAAAATAATATTTATAGGGGAAATTTTCTTGGACTTGAGAGAGGATCTTTTATGTGCATGTTCCCTACTACCTCCACAATGCTGACTCATTTATTAATAATTTTTATGAATATGGACATATTCTTTCTCTAGCTTTAATTATCACATTCCAATAATATTTTTGAAACAACCAATGACCAATACCTAGGCTCATGTGGGTCATGCCTGGTGTGAGAAATAGGGGATGACCACATAATTTTTCACATTTTATGAGATTTTAGAATAACCTTTAAACAATTAGGTTATGCTATTTTTGATTTACCATTAGAAGTGTTCGGGCTGATAAAGGCTTTGATTAGAGAACATGGCTCTCAGAATAACCAAATTGCTTCTCCCAACATGTGCTAGTGCATGAATTACATAATGATAAGGGAATTGGAATCAATCTAAACAAAAGGGAATGATAAATGTAAACCATGATACTGAAAATTCAAAACACAATGGGAGTGACTTCATGATATATGAAAACTATTGACCATGTCTGAAACATAGTACCCATATTGCTTATCCTGAAATGGGGACAAAAAAATAAGGTCCAACCATAGACCATGTTTGAAACATGGTAATTTTCTTTAATTCTTATCCAAAGTCCTATGGAACATTGTCCCATGATGGTAGGTGAGCTGATGTATCATAAGACTAGGCCATTTGGGGGCCCCTTTAAACATGGAAGAGAATGAGGATCCAAATGAGGGGAATATAAAATGTGAGAATCGAGTGATGGAATGCTAAAAAAATTCCAACACTCTCATAATTATACCACTATGTCTTAGAACATAGTAGGTTATGCCTATTGGTCTGAAAAAAGATCAAAATTCTCTTCCAGGGTAGCAACATCTTGGATTCCAAGTGTCAATATAAGGTGTGAATAATGCAGTAGATGACCAACATTGAGGGAGATGAAATCTAAGGTGAGGGTATGGGATTCCTTATAGTTTTAAATCATGAAACTGATGATGATTAACATGTAGTTTAACATCATAATATGGGGATGATACATGGTACAATTTAACTTCATGTGATCAGGACACATACTACAGTTTAATGTCATTTGACCAGGACGTTTCACATAGTTTATTTTCATAATCCATGGACCTGTACAATTTTTTAAGGTCATATTTCATGGACTAAGAATACCTATTATTAAAATATTTATGTGGAGTGAGTGAAATTGAACCAATGCGAATGATCCGAATGAGGCTTATGCATCACAAAAGTATAAGGGAGTAGATGGGAAGGTGGCACATGTGATGTGGTGAGAGACAGACCCAAAGTGAATAAGGGTCAGGGGGCCCAACACCACACCACATATCTCAGTGAGGATCCTAGTTTAAGGTCATATATTTTTGACTGAGGATACCTCGTGTGGATAAAAAACATCAATACCCATCCTACCAGTACTCCTAAGACCATGTGAGCCATGCTCGGTGTGGGAAATAAGGAATGGTATAAGGGGTTTAACCAACATGTGAGAGTACACATTAGCGGTGGAACCAAGATTGGATTCCCTCTATGATAAGTTAATGTAGAAAAGAGGTAAGTTGAGACTTTAAAGGTCCATATAAAGAGGATACGAAAAGGTAAGGGCTGAATGTTTACCGTGTTTGAAACACAGGGACCATAACTATACTAATCAAGAGTGGGGCAAGAAAATGCAGGATCCACTGTTGACCAAATTTGAAACACATGATCTGCTGTCTATTTCTAGAGATCGATTAGGGTGTTGGAAAATAATGGGAGGTGAATGAAATATGGAATGAGGCCTTTTCTATTAGTGGTCAGTTTGGATATGAAATATGGTGGAGATATGAACCTGGAAGGACTCTAAGTGAGGAAGGAGAGTATCAGAGAGTGGGAATAAAACTTGGGTTTTGTGGATAGTTTAGGGTCATATTGAATGGATCATTAAAGATAGTTTAAATTCTTGTTTTAGGGATGATAAACTGTCAGTTTAAGATAATTTAATTCAGACCATGTTTTCATACAGTTTAAGTCATTATGATTGAACTATAAGAATAATTTTTACACAAAGGGTATATATAAGACATTCAAGAGATAATATCCAACTATAATTAGGACCTAATAGGTCAATATACCATATATATACTATAATATGAACTACATATAGTTTAAGGTCATAGATCTTGGACCAAAATCAAGGCCAAGGGGTCTAGGGTTTGAAGGAGTTTGTGGTTTGGCCCAAAAATGAAATGTCTGGGCATTGCTATGTATCCCATAAGTATGCGAATAAATCTATACATAGTTCTTTATATAAAATGTAGTTTAACATCATGTGTTAAGGATTAATATGAATCTACTTGAAAAAAGGAAACATCATGGCTGGACCCGAGATTAAAGATATAGGTGTCACTACATATCTTGCTAGAGCAAGAATAAAGCCACATGTAGTTCTTGAGAATAGTGTGGTAGAAGGCAAAAAATAGTAGGGGAAATACACTTTGGTAAAGGAAATGACATGTACCAAGATTATTTTGAGGAATCCTAAATTATTTTAGGTCATAATTGTAGTTTAACATCATGTGTTGTGGATGTTGGATATTTTTTTAAAGTCGTAGAGTTCGAACCATGAGATATGGAGTCTCAAATGGGTATGGGTAGTGCAGTGTTATGAAAAAAATTATGTGAATGAGGGCCAAGGAGGAACAAAACCACAAAAAACATCTTGTAATAGATCTGCATATAGTTTAAAGTTGTGATGCTTGGACTATAACATCCTAGTTTAATGTCTTGGAGTTCGGACTTGGGGGAGGAGGATCCACAAAATACAAATATATGGTGTGGTAGAGTAATAAATATGACATGAAAGAGTACCTATGGGTCTTTATGATAAAAAAAATTTAACCATGTGGGGCCACTTTTGAGATCAAAGCTAAAGACATCAATATGTCCTGGATGAAAGGAACATCTGAAGTGAGCGAGCCAAGGAGGCATGTATTCCATAAATGGATCCTTAGGGAGAAGGAGAAAAGGGGAGGTTAATTTATTAATGGTACCATATATGAAATTTCTAGGTGTTTCTACATATCTCTTGAGGATTGGAATCAATCCACATGTTGTTCTTGACATGTGGCATGGTGGAATACCAATGTTGAAGGTGATGTCCTCTTAGGAGACAATACCACAATGCTGTGACATTTGTTATTATGCATTCAGGATGATGAAGCTACAGTTTAAGGTCATGTGATATGACTGATCCATGTAGTTTAATGTCATGTGGTAAGGACACTGGTTGCTACACATTTTTATCATTGTACGACAAGGATGATGATTGTAACATAGTTTATCTTCACGCAACTAGGACATTGGGGGAGAGGAGTTTTCCCGATGGAGGTGTGTGGTGAGGCTGTTATAACATGATGTGAATAAAGGCTAAGAAGGCCTCATAACACACCACACATTCCTAAGGGAATCTTAGGCCAAGAGGCTGAAATATTTAATTTATTGATAGGCCTAAGGATAAAATATTTGGGCATTCCAATGTATACCATAAGGATGGGAATAAAGACACACGTAGTTCTTGAATATTTAATGGTTGATGAATGATGTTAGAAGTGATGTATTCTTAGGTGAGATCATCATGATGGTTATTTATAGTTTAAATTCATTACATCCTGTACTACACAATTCTTGGTTTAAGGTCATAGAATTCTGATCATTGGCTCTTTTTTTAAGGTCATAGAGTTCAAAACATAAAGGTTGGGCCTCTATGATTGATATGTGTAGTGTGGAGGAGTGAAAAACCTGATGTGAATTTCCTAGGAAACCCAATTCCACACAAAAAAATCCTGAGATAACCTGCATATAATTTAAAGTCATGATTCTTAGACTTGGATACCCAATTTAATGTCACATGCTTGGGTTATTGGTACTCTCTTATTAAGGTCATGCAGATGGGACTATCAATGTAGTATAGTTTAATAACGTGCATCTAGGAAAAAATTCTTTGTTGAAGGCCATAGAATTCAAACCATTTTCTCTTACATTGAGGTCATAGAATTTGGACCATGTTTCAAGTTTAACATTTTGTGCATGGGGTAAGAAACTCCTCATGTGAAGTATTTCTTGAGAAACTTGGCATTGGTTGTAGGAGTGATGCACTCCCCATACATTATTTCTAAGTATAATTCATCATTTTGATAGACCTTATTAATTATATATGGTCCTTTCCACTTGTATTCTAACTTTGGTGGATTTCTTCTAGGTATCATTGGTGTTCAGAGAGCCAAAAATGTATCACCTTGGAGGAAAGAGCAGAGGCGAACCTTCTTGTTGAAATATTTAGATATATTGTTGTAGTGACTCTCTTGATTATGAAAGGCCCATATCCTATTCTTATAAATGGATTATAGTTCAGCTACATAGACTTCGACTATATTTTCTGGTATATGCTGATTGTAGATAGCTATCTGGAGTGAAGGTAGCTGAATATCGATGGGCAACACTGCCTCTATTTTGTATACGAGGGAATATGGAGTCACCTAGGTGGAATTATGAGTCATTTTCCAATAATACCAAAGGGTTATGGGGAGATTTTATGATATTTTTTTTGTTATGGAACACTATCTTCTACAGAATGTTGGAGTGGGTTTTGTTAAATGCCTCGATCTGTCCATTTGCATGCACATGATATCGGAAAGTATGGTTGAAATAGATATTGTACTCAGCATAAAAAATTTTCATATCAACTACCTAAAATTTGGTTTCATTGTTGGTGAGAATGGTGTGATGGAAAAAAATAATTAAATGATGTGGTAGATCATTAATTCAATAACTAACCATTCTTTGACTTCCTTGAGAGGAACAACTTCTTCCCACTTAGAGAAGAAATCAATCACTATCAGAATGAACCTACATTGGTGATCTATTGATGGTGGATACAATCCCAATACATCAAGTCCCCAAATAGAAAAGTGTCAAAAATACTTTGTAGTACTTATGGGATTTGGTAGTCGATGTACAAAGTTGGAATGTATCTGACACACATAGAACCTCTTGGAAAACTCAATATAGTCATGGACCATGGAGGGCCAGAAGTAGCCCAACCTTAGGATCTGATGGGAGAGCTTCAACCCAACCTAATGAGAAACACAATACCTGACATGAAATTCCTACATAACTTGGGGGATATCATCTACTTGGATACAATGTAGGATAATTCCATCAAACCCACATTTTTAGATAGTTTTCTTATGTTTGGGACCACTTTGGAGGGTGAACTGCACTGCGCGCCAACAGATTTGCTCATGTTTTGGTCTGTCTGGCAGCATATATCCATGCTAGAGGTACTTGATGTAGGTATTAATCCCATCAGAGGCCTATTCAACTATAGGGGAGTCTGGAGGCACTGATGTGGAGGCACTAGTGGTCAGGTAGTTTACCTGGTGGCTGTCACCATCATCTTGGATGATGGGAGCAATAAACATTCATTGTGCCACTTGAATGAATAGATCATTATGGTCAGGATCTATGAGAGAAGCAAATAAACTATCTAGATCATTAGCTCAACCATTCTTTGATTGGGGAATATGGGTCACCTCTGGATAAAAAGGGAACTGGGCCATTAGTTGGCAAGCATGACTGATCAAGGACACAAGCCATGGATTCCTAGAGATATAACCACCATTGATCTATGTGATGACTAACTCAGAGTCTCCCATGATGTGAAAGTGGGGAATATCAATCTTAAAGGCCATATCAAGACCAGTAATTAGAGAATAATACTCCTCCTTGTTGTTCATGCAGCCTTTTGATAACATGAATGAATAAGGTAGGAAAACTTGTGTTGGGTGATGAAGATGATTCCTAGAACCACTCTATTAAACTTGGGATCATTGAGCCTTCTTCTAGTTAGAATCAAGAAGGAACTGTCAAAATTCATCTGCCTGTATGGCACGACTTGATCCATGGAAAGGATATCCTTGTATAAGAAATAAACATCCAAAGGAATTTCCTTGAGGGCTGGATGAGCAGATAGAAAGTTTTCCAATGCTTAACCCTTGATATTTTTCTGTGGAACAAACCTGATGTAAAACTTTTGAAGAATCACTACCCATATTGCTATCCGGTCTACCAAAATCAGGTGATTCAGAATATAATTTAGTGGATCCACATGGGAAACTAGCTATATCTCATGATAATGCTGATAGTACAACAACTTCCTCACAACAGAAACTAACATGAAGAAACTCTTTTAGATATGGGATTATCTAGACTCTATGTTGATGACCATGTGGCTGAGATAGTATAAACTAGTTTTTTTCTACTCATTATTCTTCTAAGTGAGCAGGGAACTGAGGCATTATTCTAGGGTGGTCATATAGAGGACTGGTTTCCTCCTTGAGATGGGTGGCATCACAATCGGAGGCTACAACTGATATTTATTGATTTCCTCAAACACGGTCTAACACTCTTCATCCCACTGGTAGACAATACCTTTTTTCATTATCATGGACAAGGGATTACACTTTCCAGCTAGATTCAGGATGAATCAGTGTATATAGGCTAAGTGGACTTGAAGGCCTAAGAGCTCTCGAAGGTTTCTTGGAGGAGGAACATGGTTGATGTACTTTTCTTTCTCTGGGCCGATCTAGATGCCTCTATATCTAACAAAAAAACCTATAAACATTCCATAGGTAACCCCAAAAGCACAATTCAAGGGGTTCATATTCAACTGTCAAGAATAGAGGAATATAAACAATTTCTAAAGATCTATGATACAGTCTTGAAGTTGGTGGTATTTGACTAAAAAATATTCTAAGTATCATTCCACTAGAATTCTGTGGGTCGGTTTCAAGATACAGTGCATGGCTCACTGATAAGTAGCTTGTTCATTCTTTAGACTCAATATAATTGCCTGATATTAGTAGTTTTCTTTAAGTGATCTAAAGGTGGAAGACTCCTCATCCTTGGGGGCCATCTAGATCTAGTTGTACCTAGAATACCCATCCATGAAGAAGAGAGTCTGGAACCTAGCTGTAACATCAATCAATGACTCCATCATTGGAAGGGGAAAATAATCCTTTGAACAGTGATGGTTAAGATCCCAAAAGTCAATACTGAATCTTATCTACACATCCTTCTTCCTATATAGAATGATGTTGTCTATCCACCTAGGGTACTGAACTTATGTTACAAATCTGGCTTTGATGATCTTTTCAACTTTGACCTCAAGAATGACATATTGGGGTAGGTACATTTTATTAGGAGGATTCTTGAACCCACAATGGCTTATAGGGAGACCGAGATTATGGACAACAACCTGAGGGTCTAGTCATGGCCTCTCATCATAGCTCCAAATAAAAACATAATGACGTTGCTTCAATAATTCCATGTACTGTTGTTAGTCCTCTGCAGGAATGGATGCACTGATCGGCATTGGCCTTGGATCTACCTTGGTACAAAGATTCACCTGAAGAATATCATCCATGGTGGTGGATACACCTTCATCAAATATAGGAGGAGAATATTCTAAATCTTATTCATCATCTAAGGTAGAGGGATCATTGAGAAGAAGTGATTCTTTCAGGATAACTGATTCTAGAGGAACACTAGTGTCAACCTAGGAAATGATGGAATCTTCTTTGAGAGACTCCTACACTACTAAAATAATGGAGACAAATGTTTTCATACTAATTACATTATGAATTTGACCACGAGGTCCATGTTTGAATCAAAGAAGTGCTGACGAGTCGGTTTGTGATGGTTCAACCCACCTCAGCGGAATAAGCGGGTTTGATGAACAACTATAGTCATGGGGTAAAAATCTCAATACCTAATATTATTAGGGGGTTATGGTATCACAGGACCTGGACCTATGTAGGAATATGAGCTAATATTTTTGTGTTCTTTGAACCTAGGGACGTGGTGACATATTCTCTCCAAAATGAAAAATCGATTTCCCAAGCTTGGCGTCGTAGCCTCTAAATAGTAGATTGGGAGGACAAATGCATCATGTATATCTTCCCATAGGTCAGCTGTGATAGAGGAATGCTCAAAGTCTTTGGTCTGAACCTAATTTTACTTGATCTGGTAGTAGGAAACCACCATATAATGGGCTTCACAGGAGGCAAAGGGAGAATCATCACATTGGAGGATGCCTACTCGACCATTGAGGGAGTACTTGAGGCATTGGTGATATGAGGAGAGGACTGCTTCATGTAGATAGATCCAGGGCCTACCCATAAATGCATTGTAAGTATCATCTTATGATATGACCTTGAATTCAGTGTCTTATATCAAAATTCCAAATTGGGTCTTTAAATGGATCCTACCAAATAGTCTCTGTTCGATCCTATCGTATCCCAGAATCTTTAGGTTAGAGGGGCTCAAATATTTTTTAGGGATTCCTAGCCTATGGAGTGTCCAATTTGGGATGATATTTTTCCCACAACCTATGTCAAATAAAAAGTGGAAAAACTCCATTCCATTAAACTATCCAATGATGTACAAAAGGTGAATGTGACCCTGTACAAGAGAGATATCACCCTCTTTGAAGAAAGAGATGACGAGCTAGAATTTTGACTGCTTGAATTCCTCTACATATAAAGTCTTGGATATCATAACCTTTTTTTTAAAATGGAGAGGTATTTTCAAGGATTCGATGAGGTATTCTTGTATCCTCTCTAACAGATGGAGAGCCTTTAGAATTCAGAGTTTGGCAGGAATACTGGCGAGGTGCTTCAACACATCATACTTCCATGTTAGGTGCACATTTCAACCTTTAGGGGGTTTCTCTATGGTGGGAAGCATGAATGGAACTACTAGATTAACCAATGGGTTCTGTATGGTGCTATAAATATCCCCCTACGCATAAAGAAAACTTCCAAGAATGACCAATGGATAACTATCAGTTGACTGAGTCCTTATTGAATGTGTATGACCACAATGTGACTATGATGGTTCTCCCTAATCAATGAACATGGTAAATGGTGGCATTGAATATGGAAGAGTGAATTGGAAGGGTTGTACCTACTGATCTCTTCACAATGACTGCTATCTAGTCTTAGTGGAATGAAAGGCCCGACTTGAAGCATTAAACTGAGCATTCCTACATCTTTCTTATCCTCAAATTATTCTTCGATAGTGTCGTTAGAGGGAATTAGGAGGGCTCTCTTGATACTCCCCATCATCAGGGATCATGTAGGGATCCACCAATTCAATAGTATAAATAGAATCATACTCTGGATCATCATTATAGGAGTCTTACAATGCTGGGTAGACTCTAGGTGTGATTCCAATCTCTAGAGTCATGGAATCACATAGTGTACGAGATAGCCTTCGTGCTATTAGCAGACCCTGATTTACCTAATGATATCAGTTCTTAATCTTTCGAGATATTTGGTGCTAAGAGGTGGATGAAAAAGTTTCCACTAGAGAAGGTGAAATGACTTCTGGAGGCTCAGGTTGGCCTAGATGGGAATGAATGATGTCATCAGTATGAGGGACTGCCTTATGATCCAACAAGTCATCTTAATTTTGGGTCCCATTATTGGATATTTTCTTCCACTCACTAGAAACTTTTCTATCAATATTGGGATTAGTTGATATTGGTACAACCTATGCCATAACTTTACCCAACCTGACTACACCATTTTCCACCTGGTCCTGGAGAAATTCCTGGAATAGATAACACCAATTGATGGTAAGTTAAAGGATCCTATGGTGAGGATAGTGATCAGGGAAATCAGTGAGCTAAGACTCATGGGGAATTATGCATTATGGAACCTTCAAAATTCATTTTTCTTGAAAACTATGAAAACTTATGGGGACCTTGTACTCTAGGAAGGAGTAGGTTCAGTTTCTCTAATATGGATGGGGAACTCTGGGAGCCTGAACCTAACAAGGGGTCAGAACCACATTCTCTCTTTTGGGTGGCGGTGCCTACTGAGGAGGTACCTAATGATTCTAGGTATGATAAGGTGGATCTTGATAAGGATGATGTCCTTGACAAGGTATTTCTTAGAGAACCTCAATTTATAATAAATTTAGAGGTTCTGGATCCCTCACTTGCACTACGACGAAAATCTCTATCTTTACATATATTCCTGCAAGATTTTGATGTGGGAAACAATATAACTACTTGGATTGATCCAAGTATTCTTCTAGGCATTAATACTTCTTAGATAAATCCCATAATCCACCAGATAAATTATATGTTATGAGGGTGGGGACCAATTTTGTTTTGACATTCCCGATGCACATTTTCAACAACTGATACCGATTCAGTGGCATGTCGAGTGAGTATTTAAGTCCATTCCATCTAGCGATGAAATACATGATGAACTCATCTACAAACCTCTTTCACTTGAAGAGGTTGGAAATAATCATATTGCATGTAGTGAAACCAAACTAGTAGAGAAACTTATTGGGGAGGTCTTCCCAGACAGTGATGAACCAAATGGGTAAATGGATGTACCAGAAAAACACAGGGCATCTGAATTTCTTAATGAAACATTAGTTCTTGGCTAATTACTATTACTTTAGGGTTCCCAACATAGGTCCACACCTTGAGATGAAGTGATCTAGATGCTGTAACGGTTCACCCATCCCATTGAAGGGCGTTAAAGCTGGATTCCCAAAATCTTGGGGTGCTTTCATGTCATCCACCCATGCCAGATATAGATTTCTATCAGACATAATTTCCACCTGTTGTGTTTTCAAGGCTTTGATCTGAGTAGTGAGAGAAGATATCAGGTATTCCTCATGGATATCCCTATCTTTCTATGGATCCCTGACCACTAGGGCATTGACAGACTCGTAAACATGGTAGATAGGACTAGCGTATCATGGAGTGATTTGTATAGCAGATTTTGAAGCAGCTTTATCTAGATCTTGAGGTGGATTCTTGCTATATTCAGGTGGATTCAGTGAATCATTCCATGGTTTATTTCCATACATTTTGGGGTTCATGGGATCAATTAGATTGACTTAGTGAAACTAGGTAAGGATGACTTGATACTTCCCCTACTATCCCGATGGAGGAGGAATATGGTCATGTCGAGGATCACTATAATTTGGACATATCTAAATAAGTATCTCTTTTATGATATGATGATGATATAAAATATTATGTCATAGAGTGATGATTTCTTGTTCATCCTCTGTCCTCTATTAAACATCAGGTGGATCAGATCCCTCGGGATGTCCCTTACCCCTTTTGAGATTCTGACTAGAAGGAGATGATAAAGAAGGTTCCCCTAGACTAAGGTTCTTCCTCTTCTGGTGAGTGAAAACACCTATAGGGTCCACATACTGTGCTACCTTAGTAGTTTGGTTCTCTCCATCAGATCTCATAACGATGTCCCCATACTTGGGTAGCGTGATTTTATCTATGTTCACTATGATGATACCTGGCATGTCTTCGATGTCACTGGGATATTTAGGTTGATACTTGATAATAATTAAGTATAGAGTGGAATACTATACCCAAACATGGATCTAAATGTATAGAGATGCTTCTTAAATGATTCTGTAGGTCATTATGAAGGTCTGAATGCATCTTCATTGAAGGACCTAGTGGTAATTGGGTGACGTAGGATGCTGCTTCATTAGAAGCACTGCCAACTCAACCATGAAAAATTACTGGAAAATGTCATCAAAGTACTATAGAATCCTCAGGTAAAATAACTAATGGTCATGGAGGTGAAAATTCATTACCTATATGGTCTAGAAAAAGCACAAAATCACATACTGAGTGAGGGTCTTCGAAATATCGAAGTTGGGAACCACATTTAGACATAACACTTATGAAAGTTGGTCTGCTACTAGAGTGTCCCACTAACTTCCATGCTCAGAAGCAGGATCTAGATCTTGACTACCCCAGGCTCTAATTGATGCTGGTTGAGAAACTGAAAATGAAACGGAGGCAGACCACTGAGGTGGTGGGTTAGCCGGTGGAGAGACTTATGCATGAATTGAATGATTACTACACGATGGGTCGTCTCTAGGAGGTGGTTCCAACCTCATCATTACACACCTGTAGGTCAGGGTTCCAACCACTACCTCATGCATGAGGGAAGTGGCTCTCATCTATGAATCCACTGGGTGATCATGATCAATCAAGTCCTAGAAATACTCTTTTTGATCTCATGTAAAGGTAGAGAATGAAGCTGGTGGAGACAGAGATGATAAAACTATGATACCCTAAAAGGGAGCCATGTATTCCTCCTCCTACATATACCTGAAAATAGATTTGGGAAACTTTTGAATTTAACTTTCTGGGATGAAAAATATCACATACCGGGCTCCTTCACCATACTCTAATGCATAAGATTGGGGGAAGGCTCCATCATCAAGTAATACTTGTCTTTAGAATCTGAGAAGTGAGTGGAATTTTCAATGACCCAAAACATCCCATTTTTATTCTTTCGGTGGTGATGGTACCCTCTTCTACCCTAAGATGGTTCATTAGGGTAGGGAATTTTTTTGGAATGAGGTCTACCTTTTTGTTGTGGGTTTGTTGCACGGGGAGGACCTCTACTTTGAATTTTCAATATTTGGGGAGTACATTCAAATCAGTTGTCACTAGATCAGGGAGGACCTCTACTATGGATATTTAAATAACAGGTAGGACCTCTACTATGGTCTTAGAGAACATGAGGAGGACCTCTAATTTGGGTTTCATGAGTACAATGAGGACCTCCATACTAGTTGTTGGATACACAGGGAGGACCTCCGCAAAAGTTGGTAGGGCCGCCACTCTAGTTGGTTGTGGAATGGGGAGGACCTCCATGTTATACAGTGATGAGGGGCCTGAGGAGGACCTTCCTAATGATCATTGATGAAGAAAGTAGGATCTCCACTTTGGTAAAAGCTGTAGTGTGGAGGACCTCCACTGGAGTTGGGGATGATGTGTGGAGGACATTCACATCATTGGTTAGAGACATGGCGAGGACCTCCATATTAGGAAACATAATCACAAAGAATAACTCCATACTCTGCATTGATGAAGTGGCGAGGGCCTCTACTTTGACTGGGGATAAGAACATGGGGAGGACCTCTATATGGGGTGTGAGAGTGGGTTGGGCCTCTGCTCTGACTAGATCCTGCATGGGGATGACATCCATACTGAGTATCATACTCACAAAATAGCCCATAATGATTGTTGGGGATGCCAACAACTTATAGAGTCAACCCAGCCTACCTGTGAGGTGGCCAATGACTTGATCCCAACTGGGTGTTGAGGGTTCCCTGCTTTCCAGTGGTAGGGATCTGATAAAGTACATCAGAGGAGGCAAGATTCATGGGAGCTATTGAAGATGATTCCCCCTAACAAGTATCCTTCTATGCTTGGGCTTGAAATTAGAATCTGGTGAGTCAGACCAAGGATGGTAGATCTAGAAAATGATCCTCCTATTTCTCATCCTATAATATTGATCGTTGATGATGCTAACATGACCTGGTGGGAGCAGTTATGGGAAACTCCCATGTGGAAGTCATTAAAGATGTGACCAGAACATCCCTTACTTCTTGGGTGTAGGGGATTCAGTAAAATTATTCCTTTTGGTAGAGTCTACTGAAGTGGTTCATTATTGGATTGGGGAGTATGGGATCCCTGCACAACCCTTGTGGGAGCCATTAACAGCAAGGCACATAAGCCTCTAGGCCCTGGAAAGCTATATCACCTATGGGAATGACTCCCTCATTCTTATACCATCATATTATGGTGTAAATAACCCACCTATGGACGATTTCCTAGGGTGATATGGTCCATGATAACCTATTACCTGATATAACCATGGACGTTGTGTTGGAGGTGGGGTCATTTGGGATTTCCGCATTGACATGCCTCATGCCCCTGCATCGGTAGGCTTTGTGTGAATGGGTTCCTATATCTTTGATCCCGAAAAGTAGGGAGATTTAACTTTTAGTAGAAGTGTGAAGAAATTAATTCCATATTCCCTAGAGTCATCCAATATTCCATGGATTAATAGAGAGATCCACACTGATGATGTCAGAGACCGAGATGCCCACCATTCAACTTCCCCAACTACTAGTGAGTTCCATGCCAGACCCACTATTTAATTAGTAGGACCTAGTTTCAGATAGATGGATCCATTAACATGATAATTTTTTTATCTGATGTCTTGAACTCTACTTGTACCTATAACGAGGAGAAGTGATTCACTTCGGGTTCACTATTTCTATTTCCAATGCTTTTGTCGAGGTGTGACTGCCTCACACTCTATTGCGATAGTGACGACTGCATTATGCCCCACATTCCCACTTTCCAATGGTGGGGTAAATTCATCACTTTCTTGACATTGTCCACACCTAGGATAGCATGTCCGATAAAGGAAATATGTCACACTGTGAAGGGGTATGTCCCTAAAAGGAATGTACCATGTTTTACCAGATGGATGAGTCAAAAATCCCAATAAGATCAGACTCAAGGTGGTGTGTCCCATAATGGGAAGATGTCACACCATGAAGGCTGATATAGACTCTTATGGGTTGGATCAGGGAGGTGAACCCTTAGGAATGGGCACCAAGGTTTACCTTTGGTTGGGATTAAACCTCATGGAGGAATTCTACATACACTGTTTAGGAGATAGGGATCAAAACCCACATAGTTTGATGGGTGGTGTGGGGCTTACGCATGGGAGATTCTCTTTGTAATAGGACTGATATTGGTTGGATTATATAGATTATCTAGGGCTTACATATGAGAGATGAATAGGTGCTTCTAGGGGAAATGATTATATGGATGAGGCTTACATGTAGAAACAACCCAGGTGGGTGGCACTATCTCATCGGGATGTGACGTCTTGGGTAAAATCATGATTGATGTGGATGAAGTGTTGGGCGGAGTGGATGATGTGTTGGGTGTGTTGGGATTGAATCTTATGGAGGTTTCCTATGTATCCAAGTTAGTTGGGAATCAAATTCAACATAGTTTGGAAAGGGGATTTTAATTTTATACCTAAGAAAGATTCTTGTGAAGCATATAGTTGGGGCTTACGCATGAAAGAATCACATTGGAGAAATGATTGGGGATTACATGTAGGAATAGACTATAAGGATGGATAGGTGTCATGGTACCTACTAACCTTTAAGCCCATGTGATGCATACTTGGTGTGAGAAACAATAGTAAGTGTCATACCTAATAATCATGTAGTGAAAGATGCAGCAATAAGAGATGATGTGGGTCTAACATGTGGAAGTGACCCATGGAGGAATTCATTCCATGTGAGGAGGATATAATTACATGTGAGGAATATCTCACTCACATAGAGACGATTGGGCATGGAAAATTCCCAAGGCGGGGAACCCCATGTGCATTGCATGGGGTGAGGCTATAGTTTAACATCATATTCCAAGGACGATGCTGCTAAGAAGTTTTACAACCTATAGCATTGAAATAAAGGACTCACTCATTACCCACATGGATTATATAACTGACACTCATTAACCCTTGGGGAAGGGAAGACATTAGAAATTTCATAGTGTGATGGTGTAGAGGAGTGGTTGATCGTGAGGTCCATGTTAGCATAACTATGATGAAAATCAAAAACTATTAGCGTACTCATGCTAAAAATAAAGAGGTAGGAAACCACAATAGAGGATACCTCACGAGGGACCAATAAATCACTACGTATAAGCCCGAAGGGCTTCACAAAAGAGGGTATCACATAGCAGGGGGCTCGCTGAGAGGTGCTTCACAAACCTTAGGTACTTCGTGGATGATACATGATTCACAAAGGAAAGGGCTTCATGAGTTATGTTGATACTTCCTTGGAATGAAGTCATAAGTAGGGAAAAGAGTTCTTCATGAAGGATAAATTCTCCATGAATTATCAAGTACCTCAGAGGGACTTCTTCTTCACGAAGAGTGTATGCCTTCACGAAAGGCATCTCTACATTATGTATATGTAATTTGTAATAAAGGGGGTTTTACAATTCTCTAGTACCTTGGATGATCCATTGTTTGGTAGGGTTATCGGTGCTTAGATGCTTCATGAAATGGGAGATTGAAATTTGAAAGGTTGGTGTGACCATTTCTTTGAGGTGGAGGGAGAAGGATATTTATAGGCTTAGGGAGTCATGATGTTTGGATATACAATGCAGATAAAATGGGGGATTATCAAATGGATTAGGCTTTGTTAGACTTGCAGAGCTATCTGTCAACTACTGGTCATGAAGGACGATGGACTTAATAGAGTTCCATCAGTGACCCACATGGTCATGGTGGGGAAGGGAACTTCTTGAAGGGGCTTCACGAGGCCGACCCTTTGGATGATTTTGGGGTTGTCTGAGCTTGGATTTCATCCTAGACGTCCATGTTACCCCTCAAATTATCTCAGTGCATGTATTTCAGTGTCAAAAGCTATGTTGAGCTTCTTATGGTTGGATGAGGTTACTCTAATACTATTGGTGGAAATAACTTGATGTGTAGTCCACCTACAGACCATTTTGATACCCTTGTGTTTAGATGGTATTACTCTCTTGGTTTTGGTTGATCTTTTCACTGTTTACTATCTATTGTATTTACATTCCAATTGTGTCTCTTACTACTCCCCATTTCAACTTTTTTTGCATCCTACTGGGTATGTATATACTGAAACCTATAGGGGATTTTCCCAAAAGTGTTATGTCTTATGCCGGAGACAGATGGGTTGATAGTGACTTCATAAGAGGATTGGGATACTAGGTTCTTGGGACCACATACGGTGGTCGTAACTTGGAGATGAGGAGTTGGGATATCTCAGTGTTTTTATTTATAGTTTTCATGTTAGTATATCTTTTAGTTGGGAATCTATTTTTACCTTTTAATTTTTAGTTTTCACTAGTGTACTCTAGTACATCCTAGAGGTTTTTCGTACTTGGTTTACTTTCTAGATATTATATCTTATTATTATTATCCCTTCGCACTTATTTTTGAGATTATTAGGAGTGTGAGTGCAGGTACATTAGGAAAATATATCCCATTTAGGATATTCCATTCAGTGCTTATCACCGACCCCTAGACTATGGAGGTAGGCTTGAGGTAGTTGAGGCTCGATCCTCAGTTTGGGTCGCTTCATGATGGATTGTTATCAAAGTCATTTTGACCATTAGGATGATGTTTGTATTATTCACCTTATGAGTATTTGGTTGGGATTAGAGAAACAATTTCAAAGCGTCTCATGTGTGGCTCTTAGGATGGGGAATCCAGTGATGGTATGGACTATCGACGTATCAATTCACCGAGACCTTGACTACCTTCTTGTTAACTTGGAACAATGATACATTGGTTGTAGGGATCAATAAAAAATGCATCATATAATATTGAGTATTTGACTATCCATATTGGGTCATATCCCCATTGTTATATATATATGATCATCTGATCATGGTACCTCTTGATAACTTTTAGGATTCCTTTGTAATGACATCTATCCATGATACAAATTCTAGATCATGATGATGATCCAACGAGCGATGAGGCCTCAGTTCTAGGCCTACCCTACAAGATCCATCCTCCAGGTGGATAGGTAGTAGTGACCCCACATATTGTGTATAAGATCATACCAGCCGAGAAGGCTGAGGATGCATGTAGGCTTAGTGTACTTTGCATGTTTTAGTGCCAGAGGCCACTAAGGATCCACGATGAGCCAGATCTCCAGGTAGTAGATAATTAACTTGAGTTTGTGGTCCATGTTTTTTGGATCATTTGGACACTAACATATCCAGTGGTTTCAATGGTATCTATACTTTTCCCAAGTGAATCTAGGAGCTTGTGGAGTCTTGTTACCTAGATGCATGACGTGTCGACACTCTCTTGGCCCAACTTCTAGCAATCATTCCATGAGGAGTATTATCCCACCTATTTTCACTCAATTTAGATTCAAGAGGATCTATAGTTTCAAAAGGGAGGGTCGAAAGTTTCTGAATACACATCTAGGTTCATATACCTTACACTTTACTCCCTTGATATGATTCAGGATGGATACTTCCAAGCACATAAGTCTGAGCAGGGACTTCGCTAAGAGATCCATTACAACATTGTGCCCTTGTAAATTCCCACATATTATAGGGTATTGGTGTGATAAATAGTGATAGAGAGTTTCCTATCATAGGGATTCTAGAAATATGGAGCTGGAAGTGGGTGTTATAGAGTTGAGTCGTCTGTATCAGCTACCAAGCACCAATCAGAAGGTTGTCGGTGCATGAGATCCTACTGTGATCAGACTCACACACATGGTCGTGTGGAATAATGATAGCACATAGGATGAGGGAATCCTGGAGAGGGGAGGTGCTATGATTATGATGAGATAGGTTCCATATCACAAGACTACCTGACCATACGTGTTGATGAGAACAACCCGACAGATGATATACCGCTATGGCAGAGGCCCCTTCGTGATTTGGGATTACCTAGGTGAGGGTAGGGTGTCCCTAGGGAGGCGGATCTAGAAGAAGAGTAAGAAGAGATATTTGAGGTGGATGAAGCTATGATATACTTCCATACCCACCACCACCAATAGTCCCATTTTAGGCTCACAGAGCTAGAGGTTGGGGTCATTGACAACTATAGGCTTTGGAGGCTTATGACCCCACAACACAAAAGATGATTAGAGGTACAATATGTGTGTTTTATATTCTTTCTTAAGTATTAGTAGATACAAGTTCCATTCAATCTGTCATCTCTATACTCCTGGTGTGAGAGATAGAGATCTTGGTCAATGTGCTAGCCCAACATCTTTGTCTTGAGGTTTCTATGTGGAACACTTCTTCTATATATTTTATTTATCAACAGTGTGAGCTATATTTTGATCGAGAGAGGTTCATGTGATATATTTTAGTCATCATGATGGAACTATATGAAATAATCTTAGGTATGGATTGGTTTTGTATTGTCCAATCCCAAATTTACTTTCACCATAGATAAGTTAGATTCCTTCTCATTGAAGGTACAAGATTCACCTTTATGAGTGAGAGAGATATTATGGTAGGATGAGTGGGTTTTGTGAGAAGGATGATACATCCCATCACATATAAGTTGGTGAGTATAGCCTTATTATAGTAGGATATTTAGGCATCTGGATTCCTTCAGTCATGGAGGATCATTTGGATGAATTCTCTAATGACATTCCAGGACTACCTCTAAGGAAGGAAATGGATTTTTTATCAACTTTCATCCTGAGACAACTTCAATATATTTAAAGGCATATTTTATGTCCCCTACAAAGCTTTAGGACCTTGTATTTCCATTGGAGTACCTTGAAGAGAAGGTATTTATCAAAGCTAGTGTGTCTCCCAGGGTAGATCTGGTGTTGTTCGTGAAAAAGGCAGATGGGAGCTTGCGGATTTCTGTGGATTATCATTGCCTAAACCAATCCACAATATTGAACAAGTACCCCTTGTTGAGGATTGAAGATGTATTTGAGTAGTTTTGAGGTGTAATATTTTTTTAAAAGATCGATCACAGGTCTGGCTACCACTATTTGAGATTTTTCAAGGTTGATATTATGAATTTGGAATTCCAATGTTGCTATAGACACTATGAGTTCTTGGTGATTCCCTTTGGTGTGATGAATTCCACCATTGTGTTTATGGATTTGATGAATGAGATCTTCCAGTTGTACTTGGACCAATTTGTGGTTGTCTTCATTGACAACATACTCATCTACTCTACGACAGAGGAGGAACATGCAGAGAACTTGAGGATGGTTCTAGATTTTTTTGAGAGCACTAAATTTATGGAAGGATCTCAAAGTGTCCTATCTAGATTCATGAGATTCACTTTTTGGGGCATGTAATTTCTAATAATGGTTTATCCAAGGACCTTGATAAGATCCATGTAGTGATTTTTGGGGAACCACCCAAGAGTGTGTTAGAGGTGTGGCGTTTTCTTGTCTTGGAGGGGCACTAACAGAGGTTTGTGGCAAACGTATCTTGGATTGCAGCCCCTTTAACCTCCATCACATGGAAAAGAGAATCATTTTCTTGGTTTGAGAAATTATAGAGGGCCTTAGAGGAGTTGATTATAAGGCTCATGAGTGATATTATGTTGAGACTAGAAGATAAGGACATAAAGTATGTGGTGTATTATGATGCATCAGTAGATGTGATCAAATACATTTTGATGCAGTGATAGACAATTATTGTATATGGGTTGAGGTAGTTGAGACCCCATAACAAGAACTGAGTGATTCATGACCTAGATCTAGAAGCGGTAGTATACACCCTGAGGATGTGGAAGTAATATATTCTGGGAGAGAACTTCATGGTTTAATCATACCATTAGAGTCTCAGGTAAATATTTACACAGATAAACATGAACCCAAGATAACAATACTGGTTGGAGTTCTTACAGGACTATGACTTTGAGATATTCTATACCCCAAGGAAGGGAAACATATTAGAACATTCCCTTGGGAAGAATTACCATGATCATTTGGTGTAGGAGGCTTCAAAGTAGTTTAATTCCTTATAGATAACCCTAGTAGAGTAGAAGGGTGCATCTTTTCTTCATTCGATGTGTTGACTCCTCCACTTATCAAGTATGTGAGAGAGTTTCATCTAGGAGACATTGACTGTGAGGTACTGTGTGACCAGATATCCATGGGGGATTAAAAATATGTATATTTTTAAGGAGGGAATCATGTCATTTTTATAGGGGTAGATGATTTTCCCAATCCTTATTTTGGAATAGATGATGTGAGAGTTCTACACTTGTCCCCTAGCTACAAATCTTAGTGTGGGGAAGATGTAAAGGGATATTCAATGGATGTTTTTGTGGTATGAAATGAGATAAATCATGGACGAGTTCATCTCTTGGTGCCTCACCTATTAGCATGTGAAGTCCGAGCACCAGGTTCTAGCATGTTTATTGTATCCCCTTGAGATATCGGAGTGGAAGTGGGGTGACAAATCCATGGACTTTATGTCATGTCTTCTGTGGATATCAAAGGGACACGATGCTAAATGGGTAATAGTTTACCAACTAAAAAATTCAGTACACTTCCTTTCTATTACGGAGGATAGTTTGGTGGAGAGTTTGGGTTAGATGTATGTACGAGATATCATTTTCCTTCATAGGGTTCCCTCAATGATTTTCTATGATCATGATGAAAAATTAACATCACAATTGTGGATAGTCCTATAGGATGCATTAGGGACCCATTTGTGGATGAGTATATCCATTCACACCCAGACATTTGGGAATACTGAGTTCACTATCTAGGTTTTGGAGGATATGCTAAGGGATTCCATGTTAGACTTCATCCATAGTTGGTTATATCACTTTCCCTTGGTAGAGTTTGCATACAACAATAGCTACTACTCTATTATCGGCATAGCACATTTCGAATCCCTATACGGGAGACCTCTTAGGTCACCCTTGTGTTGGAAAGATATTAGTGAGACATATCTTATGGGTCTAGAGTTGGTGAAAGTGACAACGAAGAAGGTCCAGGTTTTCCATGAGTGGATGAGGATGGCCCAGAGCAGACATAAATCTTACATAGATCGCCATCATAGGCCCTTGTATTTCAAAAATGGAGACTATTTTTTCCTGATATTATTCCCTTGAAAAATATTGTAGAGGCCCATTCAGGGAGACAATCTATCCCTGAGGTTCATCGATCCATTCAAGATCTTGTAGAGGGTTGGTGAGGTTTCTTACCACCTCGACCTACCCCCATAGTTGGAGTGGGTGCATGATGTATTCTACATGCCCTAGTTGAGGAGATACATGAATGAACCCACACACATTAGCAACTGGGTAGAGATGGAAATTGAGTATGGATCCATATTTGTGTAGTACTCGGTGTAGATAGAGGATCGACAGGAAAGGACTTTCCATAGATGTACCATCCCTTTGTTTCATGTGTGGTGGAAGCACAAGAACGTGCATGAGAGTTCCTGGGAGAGGGAGAGCCAAATATAGGCTCAAAATCCAAAGTTGTTTGTTTTGTTTTTATTTTAGGGGAAAATATATTGAAGGAGGTATGGATGTAAAGATAACGTTTTTTCCTTACAATACTTATTTATACATATATTTTCAGAGTTTGGCACTGAGAATATATGCAATTACGAGGCCCGGTGTGCCCAAAATTAATTTTACAAAAAATATTAACTATATTTTATATCGCATGAACATATTGTCTTAATAAAAATGAGATAAATATTCAACATAATATTGGATCATAAATTTGATACTGTAGATGAGTCCAAAACACAATTTTTACCCTAAGTGTGACCTAAAATTGATCGGCACAAGGCATTCAGATAAGCTGACCATTGGAGGTACATTTAGTGGATTAATTAATTAATTAATTTAATTAATTTGTTAAAATAATTAAATGGATTAAATATATAAGTAATCTATTATGGGGATTTTACTTGGGTTTTCCGTGTAATATCTAGGAGGATTCCAGATTATTCTTCACCCTTCCTTTGGTGAATCACATCTGATGATGATGAATCTCTGAATCAAAGCAGATTAGAGCACATTAAACAAAAAAATTCTTCAATTATTTAGAGAGCATAATATTAAATGATGAATGATCTAGTATCTTTTTAGGTCTTTTAAAATTGTGTATTTCACCTATTTTTATTAAATTGATTGAGCATGATCATCCCTTTTATGATTTGTGCTACTTATTGAACCTTCCATTCACCTGTCTAAAGATTTATATTGATTATTCAATTTATTTATAAACCCACATCCCTATTCTTGTTCAATATCCAATAAATCTTGGAAATTATCGATAAACCTTTTTTTTCCTTCATTACACAATTTCTTCACACTCTTCACCAATTGGTCCCTACGGTCCCAGTTTGTCCTTTTCAGGCGGTACTAAGCCTAATAAGACCCCCAGAATCACAAATAATCTTCATGAGAGGGTTGGGATGATGAATCAGTAATGGATTCAGATGATTAGTGATATTTTATTGACTCTACCTTGGTTTTATTGAATTATTGAGGCAGCTGAAGTATCAATGGGATGCGACATACATACAGGATTGTGCATATGATATTAAAATCCAATTTTTGGGAAACAACAACAAGAAACAATGAATCTAGGGATTCCTATTTGATTTCAGGAGACATCAAGGTGAGAATTTAAGCATCATAGGATCGATATGGAATCTCATAAATAGATATGATAATCTATGAAAAATGTGACTACACTTCGTGTACCATGATGAACACATGGTGTGTAGGGCCTTAGCTGAGGCAGATAGTTTTTCGCCTGAAAGTTAAGGATGGAATGACATGTATACCTATTTCATGTTGTGTAACCCTTTCCTAGGTGGTCATGCCATGTGGCGGAGTACACATTCATGACACTATGTTGAAATACAAGACAAGGCACATGACTATGTAATGAAGTACACATACACAACCAAGGTACATATGTAGGAAACCTGAGTGTTATGATATTCCATGTAGAATCCCTACACACCATGTAGTTAAACACAGTTGTATATACATTTACCTCTAGAGGAAATACTAAGTGATGGAGAGGGACCACACGCCATGTGGGTCCCCCCCACACATTGTGTACCCATTGGTTCCTTTTGAGGAAACTTCAATAACTCATATCTACTCTTTTTGAACTTGGATTTTGGCCCTTGAATATTTTATACAAAGTGTTTTTTCGAATAGAACATGATGGTGGCCTCCATTGTGTCTTTTAGATTTTATGCAAGATATTTTTGGCATGGGGATTATTTAGGTTATTCTTGATGATGAGTGTGATCAAGAAGGGTCACCATAGGGTTTTAGAGTGGAACCCTCCTACGGAGTTAGGACATGGGTCCTCTAGGATTGGATGGTGGATCCCTCTTATTGGAAAACGGAATGGGTCCTCTACCTACATATTAGAGTGGAACCCTCATATTAGGACAGGGCATGGGACCTACATATTTTGGATTGGAGTCCTCAAGATAGTCTAGGTATGGATCCTATATCGACCACTATAGTGGAACCCTCCTGCTGGGTAGGGAATGGGGTACTCTACCATTAAATTGGAACCCTCCTATTATAATAGTGTATGAGTAATCTATCTGTAGACCATTAGAGTGTCACCCTCTTGATGGGTAGGGTATGGGTCCTCTATCGACTATTAGAGTGGATCTGTCTTAGTGGAACAAGGTATGGGTTATATATCTATCCACTGAGTAGAACCCTCATGTTGTTCCAGGGATTTAGCCATCTACCTAGAGATTGTTTCCCCTCGACTGGGCAACATAGTGGTAAGGTGAGGCTTGAATTTTTTGTTTTTATCTAGGTAGACACATGAGATAATAGGAATCATTGTTGGAATTTTGAAATTATTGGTGATTTTTTCCTAGGGTGGGATGTGAGATAGAGATCCCCTTTCTCTATTATTTGGGTTTCTTTTACTGGGCACATATATCTATATACATAATGTTAGATTTGGTTACTATCTTTCCATGGGTCATATAGATGCATGGGTTAGTCTAAAAACTTATCGTGTTGATCTTATTATAGTTGGATGAGGTTACTCTCCTACTATGTGTGGAAAACACTTGACACATAGTCCATTTGTACACCATGTTGATCTATTCAATTTTTATTATCTGGATTCTTTCCATTCCCATTGTTTGTCATACAAACCCCCTTTCAGATTTTAGGGAATACTACTAGGTATATATATACTCACCCCTATATGGTCTTTTACCACATGTGTCGTATCTTATAAAGAAAATGGACATTTCACCAGTGACATTATAGGAGATTAGGGATACCGGTTTCTTGGGACAACATACGATGGTCGCAGTTTGGAGATGAGGAGTTGGGAACCGTCACCATTTTACTTTCTAGTTTTGTCAGGTTGGGACATCTTTTGGTTGGGTGTGTATTTTTTCCCTTTACTTCATAGTTTTAACTATCGTAGTCTTGTAAGAACTAGATGTTTTTCATGGTGGGTTTACTTTCTAGCAGTTCCATCTTGTTATTATTATTCCTCTATTCTTATGCATTGAGATGGTTTGGAGTTTGCATACAGGTACACTAGAAAAATTCCTTACATTTAGGATATTTATTTTGATTATTTTTTCTAACCCTAGCATATGGAGGTGGGATTAGGGTTGTTATGGATCGAGATTTGGTTTGGGTTAGGTTGTGATAGGAACATTCTGGTAGAAAGGGTTCATAGTCAGCTATATATATAAGAGGAATGGAAGATAAAGTTGTTTCCATTAAACAATGTGACAAGGTTTCTAAAAAAAGTGATGAAACAAAATATTTACAGTATGAAGATATTGATTCAACTATTTAAATTGATTAGGTATAATTAAATTTATATCATATAAGGATGAGGAAGAAAGTGGAGTTCCAAATATCATTATAGATCAAGGATAATAGGTTCAAAGCTAAAGAACATTAAGGATAAGTCCACAACCCTCTTTGTTTTCTCATGTTGATCCAAGATATATTGAATAATCTTTATATAATCATGTTTTGATTGATTCCATTAATGAATAATTAGATCAGATTATGTTAAATTAGACATGGGAACTTATACCCAAACAAGAATATAAAAGTGTGATCGGAAAAATTGGGGTTTTTTTAATAATTTGAATGAAAATTGTAAAGTGATAAGAAATAAGGTAAGAATGGTTTGAAAGGGATACTCATAGGTTGAAGGAATTGATTTTGATGAGACCTCCTCCCGTGTATAAATACTTGAAACCATCAGAATCATTCTTAATATTTCTGAGAAACTGAGATATAATATATTCTAAATGGATGTCAAATCGGATTTTATAAATGGAGAGATGGATGAATAAGTTTATATTGAGAAAAAATGTGGATTATTTTTCAAGATTAAAACTATGTTTTAAAGTTGAATAAGGATTTTATGGGTTGAAAAAATACTTGAGATCTTAGTATTTGAATCTAGATACCCACTTCAAGATGTTTTTATTACTAAAAGTAATATTAGACATCAAACTATATATTAAATAAAGTCAAGAGGTTTGAATCATTATGATTATTTATTTTGATGATATCACATTTTCATGGAATAATGAAGAATAATGTGGAGGTTTTTTAGATAAATGAAGATGTTGTTTGAAATTTATATGATTGGAGAAATGAGGTACTTTCTTGGATTCCCAATTTATCAAGATGAGGACCACATTTTCTTATCAAAAAAATATGTCAATGAATTACTTATAGTGTTTGGCATAGATGATTCAAAACTTGTTCCTACATCTATCTTAGGGGGAACAAAGATTTTTAAGGATGAAGATGTGAAGAATTTTTATCCTAAGGAATTTAGGAAACTAATTTTATTTCTGTTTAATATGACAACCTCTAGAATAAACTTGTTTTATACTAGTACCATGTGTGCTCAATTTCAAAGTGCATAAAAATAACACTTTTTTTATGGAGAAATAATTTTTAGATACATTAAGGGAACTATATATTGTTGAATAAAACATGATATAAATAGAAATTTGAATATTCTTGGCTATACAGATGCAGACTGGGAATGTTGGGTCAACGATTAAAGATCCACATATGGTGTAGTTTTTTTTTCTGGGATAAAGATGTGCGAGTTTGCAAACAAAGAAGAAAAATTTAGTAACACTCAACACTATAGAATCTGATTATATAGATGAAACTTGAGTTATAACATAATTAATATGGATTAATTCGTAATTGTAATATTTTTTTGTTGATGTGATGTTTCCCCTTCTCCCAAGTTGTGATAATTAGAGTACTATAAATCTCATAAATAATCCAATGTAGCATTCAAGATCTAAGAACATTGATATTAAATATAACTTTATAAAATAAATTGTTCAAATAAATAAACTAAATTAAAATTTTTTACCTAAAAATGATAAATTAGTAGAAATATTCACTAAACCATTATAGAAGGAAACATTTTAGATGTTGAGAAAGATTATGGGAATTCCACCTCACTCTCTTCAAGGCTAAGGTATGTAATTTATGTCCCCTATCTCATCTTATATTTATAAATTGTTATCAAATTGGGATAAAATATGCCACCAAACATTGATATGTCCTTTACCTTTCAAACTAGAGTATATATTTATGGGGAGTTTTTAGAAGGGGTAAGCTATGATTTATGCATGTGTGAACTGTTTTAACATTTTTTTGAAGTGGTTTTAGGAACATGTTCTTTATAGGTTGACGTTTGTTTTGAGTTTTTTATGATGAATTTTTTATTTCTGGAGGAAGTATAGAATTTTTTATCCCTAATTTATGGAAAACATGGTATTGTTGTTCAACAATATTTTTTTCCTACATCATGAACACTTATAGAGGCCTAAAATTATTAGATATTAATCAATTGATTTAGTTTTAGAGCTTCAGTGACTTATGTTCCTTGGTGGAAAAAATACTAATGGGGAGATTATTGAGACCAAGAGGCTTTGTGGTATAGTAAAATTGTGAAGAATATGGTTAATGAGAAAAATGGTTTTCTTGGTGTTTTAAATTGATAAATTAATTTGTTAAGCCTTTATTAAAAATATTTCCCAATATAATGGTAAGGAAAAATATGTATGGGTCTATCAGATAGAGGTAATCAAAAAAATTCTTATTAACAGAGTCCATTGGATGGAGATGAACAAACCGGGGTGATTGGTTTGAGGGTGGAACCAAATGTTTTTATGATTTTATTCATAGTTACATAGGGTATATATGAATAGATAAATAAAATTAGGTGATTCATTATTGTTATTCGTTGTAACACCCCAAGATTTCATAGTGTGTTATTTCTTCAAAATAATTCAATGACTTGCACTACACGCAACACTGAGTTCAATCACACCATGACTTACAAAAAAAAGCCATTAAAAAGAGGTTATGAATAGTATTATATAAATTTTAAACTTTATATAATCCTTATAATTTTAGAATCCATATTATGAGTTTCTTAGATATAATGCAAGAACAAATTCATTTTCAGTATTGCACTTTTATCAACTTTTAATAGTGAACCCTTTTTAAATACAATATTTTAAACTTTTTGACTAAATGGGGACATAAAAATTTAAAATGAAACATCCCAAGCTTCCACGGTACGCTTTCTTTGAATAATACAGTAGCGTGTGTTGTACGCAACCTTGAGTTTTAACACACACCACAACCAATCAAACTAGCCGTTATGAATAGTAATACCTACTTTTCGAAATTATATATATTTTATATTTTAAAATGGACTTCATTTTTGGATTCGGAATATCGAAATTAGCCTAGGGTGAAATTTTGGTACTTTTCGGATAACTTTTATATTTTGATGAATAGTGAAAATTACTAAATTTTAATTAAAACAAATTTTTTAATCAAAATAATTAATATTGATAAATTATGAATTTGAGTGGTTTTAAAGTATATTTAGAATATATTTTTACCATTTAATATAATGTTGGTCATTGGACATAATTTTATAATTAAACCGAACATAAACAAGTGTTAATCTTTTGATAGTTATTACCTCTTAAAAACATGCTTTTTGTTTTGACTGCGGGAATTAATTTTAAATTAATTTCTGCCACTTCTGTGTTTTGAATTTAGAAAAATGGATTCCATATTTGGAATCAGGATGTCCAAATTGTGTAAATAGGTAACTTTTATTTTTAGACATTTTGAATAATTACTGTGGTAAATATTTTATTTACCATGGTTAAGGGTAAATCCGGTAAATAAGGGTTAAAAAATAATATTATAATAATAAAAAATTACCCTAAAACGTGTCTTAACCCTATTGGTTGATACATGGTCGACCATGGGAATCTTTGGGTCGATCTTGGGACCCCATGGATCCACTTGTAAGTGATAATGACACTTTATTTTAATTAAGTTAAAATGAATACAAAAATGACACAAGCATATATCTTTTAGCAAAACAATTTTTACATAGGGTTATACATGTTGGATTTTCGATTATAAATATTCATTAGAAATATAAAAAGATTTCCTACATAATGATATATTATTTATAATTTTTAGACATCAAATAATTTAAATTATTAATGACACAATAATGATGCAATGTTTACCTCATTAATAAATCATTTAAATAAATAAGATTATAATGATTAAAATATTATCTAAAACCTGTCCAATTCTTATTGGTTGATGTTATTTAGAAAATGAGTCATCTTATCTTCGACCTCAATGATTTTTGGACCATTATAAACCGAATATAATTATATTATAAAGTAATACTTTCACTCTTTCCTAAAGAGCCCCTCCTCTCCCTTATAAAAGGAGACCACTTCTACTCATTCCTCACACCTCTCAAGCCACTTGGCTCGTCCAACCCCTGACCAAATAATCTCCCCACATCCCTCTACTCCTCCTTGAAGCTTCCCCTTAGGCAGAAAGCATTTCAAGAAGTCCTTTGGTTCCAACCAAAGTGAGTTACCTAAATTAAAGGTAACGATTTCTCTTAAATTATTTTCATTTATTTTGCTTGTCCAACCCCCAAACTCTTTTTATTTCCTTTCTTTTGTAACAACACCAGTATCCAAAATATACTAGGATGTTGTTATAAGAAGGATTCAAACTACACATACACACAACTCCATCTAATGGATGATGAACATAATGTTTCTGTGGATGGCAAACTAACGCCTCACGAAACGATGATTGTTCAAATACATCTTACCGCCTCTCATGGTGGCCATTATGATGGCAATGTAATTAAATATGATATTAATGATATATATTTTATATATAAGCTTCTGTAATTCCATTTTATTTCATATCATTATTCGTTTCATGTTGTATATACATACGATAATTTCATTTGAGGAAGTGCGGACTACCGCCCCTTAAAATGATATGACTCGTTCATACCACACATGGAACGTATAAAGGATGGTGTTAATGAACTTAAGTAACATATATAAAATATTATATTATACTGGAATAATAATATACCTATGTATCATTTGGATTCAATACTTTTAAAATGAAAAATTAAATGGAAGTAGCGTTCGTGCGTACGTACGGACTACCGTCTCCACGAACGCGATGAGATTCATTGTCCATCATATCCATTCAAGTATAATTATAATTTGATGATTTAAAAATAGTATCTAAGGACTTGATATCATTCTGGATATGAATAATATACATCCCATTAATAACGAATATGGCTCACATAACAAAGAATATAAAGTAAAATGAACCCGTTAACACCCGAAATGACGATAATTCTAAGATATTATTAACAAATCAATGTTAAAAGATCATATATGATATCATATTAAAGTAAATGATTCTTGTATTATTCAATAACAATTATTTCACCATTATACAGGAGGTAAACCTACCATCGACCAAGGAAAAAGTACAAAGTAAGGGATTCTCTTATCTCACTTTCAATTCCGTGAGATTTCCATTGTTCGCTACTAAATTATTGAAAGTGGTGTATTGTGTACTTCAATTTGATATATATTATCATGATTCACTTTATATTAATGTTATTCTGTAAATAATTTGGTGGTTATTAACTTTTGGCCATGCGACTCAGTTGATTAACGTGGTAAGGGGTTTCTTGTCTCACTTTTAATTCCGTGAGAATTCCATTGATCACCACTTAATTATTGCATGTGGTGTATGTGTACTACCCATGATTGTATTCATTGTGTAATATACTTTATTTTATGGGTATTTACATCATCATGGTATGATCTTTCTTTCATGGGTGTTTGTTTCTTAAGTTACCTAATCAATAAGGGAATTTGAGATTTCAATTTCCACTCATTTGGCTTTACGCATATTTCATTGATTATATTACCCCAAGATTATGTGTGGAATCACTATTCATTTGATTATGTCATAATTTACACTCCCCTTCCTATGGATATAAGTTTGATACACATAATCACTCCATTGATAATTCTCAATTCATTGATATGAATTCGATAAGAGTAATTTTAACTCATTCTCCATTTGTTGAGTTAAACATCCAATTCGTTGGTATTGTTTTTACAAGAATATGTGTGAATATCCTTTGATTGATTTACACTGAATATCCAATCATATTTAGTGTTTTTATATTAGTCACACATAATTATGTCGTTGATTTATCCTTAACCTAAGGATACAACCTTTATGAGAGATTTCATCTCAATTTACATTCCATTGAGACTTCTTTGATGATATACACCAAATCACTTTTATGTGGTGTATATAATGTACTTTGACATAGTATATCATGAATTCCTTTATTCTCATGATATTACAATGTTTTGATTACCTCAATTATTTGTATTCAAGTGTCTCTCTTTTGGTTAGAAACTCTAACCAAAATACCATTTTAAAATGTTTTAAAGAATTATTCTTCTAAATCATGCTCATTAATGTCCATATTTTAAAAATGGTTTTAAGGATTTATTTATATGGACATTAAAGTTTTAAAATTAAAAATCCTTTTAAAAGTTTCAAAGTGGTATGGGACACTTTGATTCAAAAATCTACTTTTAAATGGCTTCTTGAAAAATAGTGTGACTTTTAAATGTTTTCAAGAAAAGGGGGATATTTCTCTCAAATAGTTTTGATGATTATTTTCATCTATGTCAACATCCTTCATTATTCTTGATTGAGGTTAATGTGATACAATACAATCTTCCATATTGTATCGAATGAGTTATGTTTGACTGTGGATGTGCTGTTTTTATACCATTCATGGTTTGTGGTAAAAGTATTGACATTTCGTATGCTATTTTTAATACGAATGTTTATGTTATGTTTAAACATGTTCATATGAGGAATGCATTGGACTTAATAAGTGACGGGTGGAGCCCGATATAGCTCCTCGATGCATCGGTAGGTCTCATGAGACAAACTAGTGTCTTGGCACAAGGCCTTGGCAAAATCTTATTTGTAGTCTTGGCACGAGGCCTTGGCTATGTGGTTATGATAGTCTGGCATTATGCATTCCATCATTATGAAAGTGGATATTGATATTGCATGTGATCATTCGACTAGTAGAATATCCATGTGAGTAAGTAAATGGCATTATTTCATTTTACCTTTGCCATTTTATGCTGAATTTCAAGTTTAAAAGGCTTTTGTTTTAGTTATAAATTGCCTTAAGTGTTTATGCTTATTTATGAAAGCTTCTGCTATAATGTTATCCTTACTGAGCATCCGAGCTCACCCCTTTCAATGTTTTATTTTTACCAGGATTATGAAGAAGTAATTTATGAATGACCTGCAGGGATAGTATGAGGGGATATGAAGACAAGATGTTTTTTTATGATGTAATGTAAAAATTTATGGATGTATCTAGTTATTCCAAGGCTACTAAACCAATCGGTCTTTCGAGACTTGATCTTTCTTGTGATCATGCCAATGTTATGTAATTAATGCACCGACTCTAGGTTACTAGGGTCGGGGCATTACAGTTGGTATCAGAGGAAGTTTAGTACAAACCTTGGTAGCTAGATTTAGATAAACTCTGATTAGAGAACGTAGACCTAAGATGAACTTTGAGGATTAGTATAAAAGAACTTCCTAGAATTTTGGTATTGTAGAGATTTTGTGAGTTTTCCGAGCAATACATCCCTGTCTGGATACGAGCAGGTAGAGGCGGCTCTGGTACAGATGTACCTAGGGGTAAAACCCGAAAACACCGCTTTGAGCTAGAATCGAACGGGAACTGGTGCACGACAACGGGCCTTGCTGCACTCTTGGTTACGACACTCCCGGGGGATATGCTTAGGATAATTTACATTTTATTTACAAACCGATTTAAGTAATATATACATAAGATGAGAGTAAATGACCTTGGTTAATCCTAATATGTTTCAAATTGAGAATATGGTGACATTTTAATCTCTAAATGATTTTACGACTACTATTACTCACACAATGATTTCTGGTTTTAGTCAATGGCTGGATTCCAAGGAAGTCATAGTGACTTTGAGAATGATGTACAAGGTGGGAACGTTGGTGGCGATGAGCAACAAAATGGAATGTTGATAGGCGTAAAAGATATCGTCTTTATGCCAAATCAGTTTTCCAAAAATATGATCAACAACATATATATTAACCAACTCCCAGACTCAACAAGGAAGAGAAAGGTGATAAATGATAAGATCTCCAGCAATGGAGACCATGGAGAAAAGAAACCTCAATTTTCATCATGCATGAAATGTGGAAAGAGACACCCAGGAAAGTATCTCAATGGGACAACGAAATGTTTTACGTGCGGGAAGGAAGGACATAAAGTGAAGAATTGCCGATGAAAAATGAAGAGTACTATGGAAGAAGATAAAAATGGTCCCAAGAGTCCATTTACAGTCATTTGCCGTAAATGTAGGGGACCTGGCCATTACCCGAGTGAATGTCCTATTCTATAGGATATTTTCTTGGTCAAAGAAGAAGCAATGTGGAAATAAATGGTTGGAGAAAAATTTAAAAAGTATTAGCACTCCTTGTTGATGGGTTTGCTTTGGAATAATTTTCTCTTGTATTTGTAACCCCGCAGTTTGCCATGAGAGAATGATATTTGAGGAAGAATTGTCTCTTCTCTTGTGGATATAGGTATAAATAACCATTTGGTTTTATATGATCATTGGGGTTTGAGAAAATGATAAGTTATTATAATTTGGGATGAAAATGCAAAGTATGATATAACATTTGTGGTTAAATTATGTTATTTTGAGGAATTTATCTCATTTTGGTAATATTATAAAATATAGTTTTTGAAAAAGGACAACACGTAGACCGTGTGACAACCCATCGCGTCGGACAAAGCTGTGGGAATCGAACCCACAACCAAAGTGCGATTGGGATTTATCGCCTACCACTGGACTACGTGAAGTCCCTGGTTAGTGTGACTATTTTTTTTTGTTAAATGATTTTATTGATCAATAATAAGATGATTTGGGTTCTATGTCTTATCAAATGAATACCCTTGGCATAGGAAAATGATTTGGTGATTAAGTGATAAATGTTATTTTGGAAGATGTTCGTTTTGTTAGGAACACTATATGCCCAAGGAAAATAGAATACAATGAGGTTTCATTTGTAGAGTAATGGTGGATTTTTATCTACGTTTTTATTGTTGATTTATAGTGATTTGGGTTATTCATGGAAATGATTAACCTATAACAGAGAATATGTTATGATGTTAATCACTTTTAAGTATGTGACTTTAAGAGTATTTGATGTCATTTGGAGATACAATGTAACATGGGAGACTACATAATCAAATTCTTCTATGTTTTGGGTTTCAATATTAGTTTGGATTATATTAAAGGATTGTAAGGACAATTCGTTATTGAATGGTATCTATTTAACTTTGGGGTATTGTTGGTTTAATTTTAGAAATTAAGATTAGTGCATATTTATCTCAATGAATATCCTTTTGGGGGATCATTAGATCATTCACTAACCATTTTGGTTTTGATTAATCTTCAAAGACAATGTAAATATATGGTTTATCCTACATGGATCATGTGATTCTATAGAAGTTTATTCTAGTTCTTCCAGTGTGAGCAAGTCTTCTTGAATACTCATCGTTTAAAAAAAAATTGAGTTAGTGGTGGAAATTTATTAAAGAATGAAAATCTACTTAAAATTTAAGTATATCTCATAATGTTCTTAGTCAATATCATAAATAAATTCCTTTTCCTTATGTAATATAACTTTAAAAAAAAATGTTGTCCTAGATGGTACATTAAATCATCACTAATTTATGGCTTTGGGATTGTTGGCCTTTTCATAGCCATGTTCTCTACCACTCTCCATCAGGTAATTGATGGTTAGATTTTTCTTCCATATCCATATTTTACTACATGGAACCCTAGTATGTGTTATTTTCGGTAATCTTCATACTTTCGACTCTTTATTTTAAATAGAGGCCTCATTAATTCATTTTTCGATGTGGGATTTCAACTAAGATATTTTGAAACGTCAAAAATGTGTTATCCTAATACCCTATGTTTTGTTGAACCGATGGTATTTCAAATCATCATAGATTGATGAATTTAAGGACCTCAATTTTATACTTGTTTGTGATTGATGACCTCAATCACTACCTATAAATATTTACTTTTTTCCTCCAATTATATGTCTCAAATTGCCACCAATGTTCTCCTAATCGAGATCATAATTTGGTGGTGACCCTTTCATTTCTCTTTTCCTCATATTAAGACTAAATTTTAGTAACCAAATTTCCGATGTGGGTTTTCCCACAAATATATTATCTATTTTCAACCTTTTATTTTCGAAGAACAATTTCAAATTGCGAGGACGCAATTTATTGAAGGAGGGGAGAATGTAACACCCCAAGATTTCATAGTGTGTTATTTCTTCAAAATAATTCAATGACTTGCACTACACGCAACACTGAGTTCAATCACACCATGACTTACAAAAAAAGCCATTCAAAAGAGGTTATGAATAGTATTATATAAAATTTAAACTTTATATAATCCTTATAATTTTAGAATCCATATTATGAGTTTCTTAGATATAATGCAAGAACAAATTCATTTTCAGTATTGCACTTTTATCAACTTTTAACAGTGAACCCTTTTTAAATACAATATTTTAAACTTTTTGACTAAATGGGGACATCAAAATTTAAAATGAAACATCCCAAGCTTCCACGGTACGCTTTCTTTGAATAATACAGTAGCGTGTGTTGTACGCAACCTTGAGTTTTAACACACACCACAACCAATCAAACTAGCCGTTATGAATAGTAATACCTACTTTTCGAAATTATATATATTTTATATTTTAAAATGGACTTCATTTTTGGATTTGGAATATCGAAATTAGCCTAGGGTGAAATTTTGGTACTTTTCGGATAACTTTTATATTTTGATGAATAGTGAAAATTACTAAATTTTAATTAAAAACAACTTTTTTAATCAAAATAATTAATATTGATAAATTATGAATTTGAGTGGTTTTAAAGTATATTTAGAATATATTTTTACCATTTAATATAATGTTGGTCATTGGACATAATTTTACAATTAAACCGAACATAAACAAGTGTCAATCTTTTGATAGTTATTACCTCTTAAAAACACGCTTTTTGTTTTGACTGCTGGAATTAATTTTAAATTAATTTCTGCCACTTCTGTGTTTTGAATTTAGAAAAATGGATTCCATATTTGGAATCAGGATTTCCAAATTGTGTAAATAGGTAACTTTTATTTTTAGACATTTTCAATAATTACTGTGGTAAATATTTTATTTACCATGGTTAAGGGTAAATCCGGTAAATAAGGGTAAAAAAATAATATTATAATAATAAAAAATTGCCCTAAAACGTGTCTTAACCCTATTGGTTGATACATGGTCGACCATGGGCATCTTTGGGTCGATCTTGGGACCCCATGGATCCACTTGTAAGTGATAATGACACTTTATTTTAATTAAGTTAAAATGAATACAAAAATGACACAAGCATATATCTTTTAGAAAAACAATTTTTACATAGGGTTATACATGTTGGATTTTCGATTATAAATATTCATTAGAAAGCTAAAAAGATTTCCTACATAATTATATATTATTTATAATTTTTAGACATCAAATAATGTAAATTATTAATGACACAATAATGATGCAATGTTTACCTCATTAATAAATCATTTAAATAAATAAGATTATAATGATTAAAATATTATCTAAAACCTGTCCAATTATTATTGGTTGATGTTATTTAGAAAATGAGTCATCTTATATTCGACCTCAATTATTTTTGGACCATTATAAACCGAATATAATTATATTATAAAGTAATACTTTCACTCTTTCCTAAAGAGCCCCTCCTCTCCCTTATAAAAGGAGACCACTTCTACTCATTCCTCACACCTCTCAAGCCACTTGGCTCGTCCAAACCCTGACCAAATAATCTCCCCACATCCCTATACTCCTCCTTGAAGCTTCCCCTTAGGCAGAAAGCATTTCAAGAAGTCCTTTGGTTCCAACCAAAGTGAGTTACCTAAATTAAAGGTAACGATTTCTCTTAAATTATTTTCATTTATTTTGCTTCTCCAACCCCCAAACTCTTTTTATTTCCTTTCTTTTGTAACAACACCAGTATCCAAAATATACTAGGATGTTTTTATAAGAAGGATTCAAACTACACATACACACAACTCCATCTAATGGATGATGAACATAATGTTTCTGTGGATGGCAAACTAACGCCTCACGAAACGATGATTGTTCAAATACATCTTACCGCCTCTCATGGTGGCCATTATGATGGCACTGTAATTAAATATGATATTAATGATATATATTTTATATATAAGCTTCTTTAATTCCATTTTATTTCATATCATTATTCGTTTCATGTTGTATATACATACGATAATTTCATTTGAGGAAGTGCGGACTACCGCCCCCTTAAAATGATATGACTCGTTCATACCACACATGGAATGTATAAAGGATGGTGTTAATGAACTTAAGTAACATATATAAAATATTATATTATACTGGAATAATAATATACCTATGTATCATTTGGATTCAATACTTTTAAAATGAAAAATTAAATGGAAGTAGCGTTCGTGCGTACGTACGGACTACCGTCTCCACGAACGCGATGAGATTCATTTTCCATCATATCCATTCAAGTATAATTATAATTTGATGATTTAAAAATAGTATCTAAGGACTTGATATCATTCTGGATATGAATAATATACATCCCATTAATAACGAATATGGCTTACATAACAAAGAATATAAAGTAAAATGAACCCGTTAACACCCGAAATGACGATAATTCTAAGATATTATTAACAAATCAATGTTAAAAGATCATATATGATATCATATTAAAGTAAATGATTCTTGTATTATTCAATAACAATTATTTCACCATTATACAGGAGGTAAACCTACCATCGACCAAGGAAAAAGTACAAAGTAAGGGATTCTCTTATCTCACTTTCAATTCCGTGAGATTTCCATTGTTCGCTACTAAATTATTGAAAGTGGTGTATTGTGTACTTCCATTTGATATATATTATCATGATTCACTTTATATTCATGTTATTCTGTAAATCATTTGGTGGTTATTAACTTTTGGCCATGCGACTCAGTTGATTAACGTGGTAAGGGGTTTCTTGTCTCACTTTTAATTCCGTGAGAATTCCATTGATCACCACTTAATTATTGCATGTGGTGTATGTGTACTACCCATGATTGTATTCATTGTGTAATATACTTTATTTTATGGGTATTTACATCATCATGGTATTATCTTTCTTTCATGGGTGTTTGTTTCTTAAGTTACCTAATCAATAAGGGAATTTGAGATTTCAATTTCCACTCATTTGGCTTTACGCATATTTCATTGATTATATTACCCCAAGATTATGTGTGGAATCACTATTCATTTGATTATGTCATAATTTCCACTCCCCTTCCTGTGGATATAAGTTTGATACACATAATCACTCCATTGATAATTCTCAATTCATTGATATGAATTCGATAAGAGTAATTTTAACTCATTCTCCATTTGTTGAGTTAAACATCCAATTCGTTGGTATTGTTTTTACAAGAATATGTGTGAATATCCTTTGATTGATTTACACTGAATATCCAATCATATTTAGTGTATTTATATTTGTCACACATAATTATGTCGTTGATTTATCCTTAACCTAAGGATACAACCTTTATGAGAGATTTCATCTCAATTTACATTCCATTGAGACTTCTTTGATGATATACACCAAATCACTTTTATGTGGTGTATATAATGTACTTTGACATAGTATATCATGAATTACTTTATTCTCATGATATTACAATGTTTTGATTACCTCAATTATTTGTATTCAAGTGTCTCTCTTTTGGTTAGAAACTCTAACCAAAATACCATTTTAAAATGTTTTAAAGAATTATTCTTCTAAATCATGCTCATTAATGTCCATATTTTAAAAATGGTTTTAATGATTTATTTATATTTACATTAAAGTTTTAAAATTAAAAATCCTTTTAAAAGTTTCAAAGTGGTATGGGACACTTTGATTCAAAAATCTACTTTTAAATGGCTTCTTGAAAAATAGTGTGACTTTTAAATGTTTTCAAGAAAAGGGGGATATTTCTCTCAAATAGTTTTGATGATTATTTTCATCTATGTCAACATCCTTCATTATTCTTGATTGAGGTTAATGTGATACAATACAATCTTCCATATTGTATCGAATGAGTTATGTTTGACTGTGGATGTGCTGTTTTTATACCATTCATGGTTTGTGGTAAAAGTATTGACATTTCGTATGCTATTTTTAATACGAATGTTTATGTTATGTTTAAACATGTTCATATGAGGAATGCATTGGACTTAATAAGTGACGGGTGGAGCCCGCTATAGCTCCTCGATGCATCGGTAGGTCTCATGAGACAAACTAGTGTCTTGGCACAAGGCCTTGGCAAAATCTTATTTGTAGTCTTGGCACGAGGCCTTGGCTATGTGGTTATGATAGTCTGGCATTATGCATTCCATCATTATGAAAGTGGATATTGATATTGCATGTGATCATTCGACTAGTAGAATATCCATGTGAGTAAGTAAATGACATTATTTCATTTTACCTTTGCCATTTTATGCTGAAGTTCAAGTTTAAAAGGCTTTTGTTTTAGTTATAAATTGCCTTAAGTGTTTATGCTTATTTATGAAAGCTTCTGCTATAATGTTATCCTTACTGAGCATCCGAGCTCACCCCTTTCAATGTTTTATTTTTACCAGGATTATGAAGAAGTAATTTATGAATGACCTGCAGGGATAGTATGAGGGGATATGAAGACAAGATGTTTTTTTATGATGTAATGTAAAAATTTATGGATGTATCTAGTTATTCCAAGGCTACTAAACCAATCGGTCTTTTGAGACTTGATCTTTCTTGTGATCATTCCAATGTTATGTAATTAATGCACCGACTCTAGGTAACTAGGGTCGGGGCGTTACATTCATAGTTCCAAATATCATGATTACTAAAATTTCTTAGGTTTCAAGATGAGTTTAGAGCAATTAGATAAAGTTGTATCAGATGGAGATAAGTATAAAATATACTGGATGATTGTTGTAAATCTATCAGGTAGAGTAACTTGAAATCATTATATAGAGGAAACATTCAAATAAGTATTAGATAAAGAATGTTTATGAAGGAATTAATCAAATATTTTTGAGCCAAGTCTATGAGATAGTGAAAGTTTAAGGAATCAAATATATGTTTCCTAGTTAGGGCATCAGACATAGGTTAACGAGTGACAAAATATATATTTTCAAGTCATCATATATAAGTTTATGAGTTATTAGACATATCCTTATAAATTATTTAATAGAGAATTATGAATTCATTGATTAAGAAAATATGATTTTACTGGATGGATAAATATAAATTCATCAAACAAAGTATTATGAAGTCATCAGATAGAGTATTGTGATGTCATCAAATTGAGAATTATGTTATATCAGATAAAGGGATGGGGATCTTTATAAGGTCTCTATAATGTCCTATATTTTTATGACACTAATTTGGATGTTAAAAAAATCAATAATAATGAAGTAATAGTCTTGATTCTATCCATGATTGGTGTAAGGATTGAAGATATCATTAACATTGATATTTGAGTAAAATTCCTATGAATATTTTTGAATCCTATTTATTAAAAGGAAAAAAGGTAGTAAACCATATAAATATTCAAGTGGAAAGTTCAATTTGGAGCCTAAAATTTTATGTTAATGCTTATCCATATATTTTTAGAGAAACAATGAGTATATAAAGGGGAGTTGGAGAAATTTTAATAAGTTTTTGTTGTTAGGCTTATTATTGAAGAAGTGAGGTGCCAAATGGAGTGCTTGAGAGAACATTTAATAAAAGAAATATATGCAGGAGTATCAGATGGAAGATACCATGCATAGTGTATCAGATGAAAGATACTAGACATAGGGTATCAGATGAAGGATAGAGAATACAAGGTATCAGATAGAGGATACCAAACAGAGGGAATCAAATGGATGATACTAGAAAGAGGGTATTGTACAAAGTGTACTTGACATAGGGTCTCATATAGAGCTGTACCAGAAAGAGTATACTATATAGAGTATATTATATATGAGTATCAGATGGATAGGTACTGTATGAATAATGTATTAGATTGATAAGTTTAAATAAAGAAGTTCATACAGAATTACTTCTCAGATATCATGTAAGAAATTAAAGAGGAGGAAGAAGAAGAACTTATAAGAAGGAAAGTGCGAATAAAGTTAAAACAACCCAATGATAATGTATTGAATAATATTGGTGAAGTTTACTTTTATTATTCCAAAAAAAATTTAATCATAGTATCTATGTGATGGGAATATTCATTGTCAATGGACTATAATGATATGCCAGTAATAGATATTTCATTCTTTATAAAAACCATAAAAGATTATTTTCTAGTGGATCTGTGGTCTTGGATTATTTTCAAACCATTCAAAGGATTGTCTACTCTTATTAGGTAGTGAACCTTGTAAATTATTAAATTATTGTGGGCGTGAATGTGTGCTGTTTTTAGTGGATTAAATTCATTCTAACTATATATTAGAGTTTTGTTAAGAATAAATACTTAAAATAGGTAGACTACTGATTTAAACACCCCCCAATGATCATATAGATCTGTTCAGTTCTTCTCAAATAAGTTTTTGTGGGACCTCATAGTGGTTGTGATAAATCCCCATGACATCAAAATTTGTATGGAATCTCTATCCTCAGTCCTTACCTGGATAGATTTATACCATTAAATAATAGAATTTTTTAAGTGTTTGGATAAAGGATTTCATTCATGGATGAGTGGGGACTTCAGTTGAGATAAGAAGTGATTGTACATAGGAAGTTACAGTCAATTAACCATCATGTTTGATTTTTTATCTATGTGTGGTAGATGATTCAAGAAAAAAAACTTCTTATATTCATTGAAGAGTATATTTTTTTTGGAGTATTTTTTAGAAGATCTACCTTATCAATATATCAAATTTTATATTGATATTCACTCAGATACTAATCTAATATCATTAATAACATATCATATGGAACCTACTGATCTAAGGGAGTTTAATGTGTAGTTAGAGTACCTTATAGATAAAGGTTTCATTAGACATAGTGTGCCTCCCTAGGTATCCCAAATGGTATTTTCGATGAAGGTGGACTAAAACTTGTGATTTTATATTGACTACCACCACTTTAATTACGTTAAAAAAAGAAAAAAAATACTCTTTATTGAGGATTGAAAACCTCTTCAACTAGCTGAAAGGGGTAAAGTGATTCATAGAGATTGATCATAGGTCCAGTTGTCACCAGTTTCATCTTCTAGAGGATAACATCTTTACGATTAAATTTTGGTATCTCTATAGATATTATGAGTTTTTATTGATGTTCATCAGTGAAAAAAATTCCATGAATGTGTTCATGGTCCTTATAAACCAAATATATTATCCCTTATTGTATTTTTTATAGTAGTATTAATTATTAAATAAATCTATATTCAGTGTTATAGGATGAGCATGCTGATAATATAAGGACTTTAGTAGACTATATTTCTAATAATTGAATTTATAATGTTCTCTTGAAGTGTTAGTTTTGGATTTAGGAGGTCTACTTATTTGGTTATGTCATCTTTGAGGTTTTATTAGTTGTGTACCAAGTGTAGATCAAGACATTTATTTATATAGATCCACACAAGGGAATGTTTTAGGTGCATATCTTTTTTGGGTTGGTGGAATAGTACTAGAGATTCATTTAAGACTTATTTATGATAACAAATTCCATGATTGACTTTACCCAAAAGGGTTAATCTTTTGTTTGGTCCGAGTAGTTCTAGGGAACTTTTAAGGAGTTGTGGTCGTGATTATTGAGTGATCATGTTTTAAGGTTTCTAGACGAATGAGTTGTGTATGTGGTATTCTATGATGCCTCTAGATATAGTATTGGGTATATTTTGATGTAGATTCTAGTGGTGATTACTTATGGGTATCAATAGTTGAGTCCTTATGGGAGGAACTATGTGACCCATGATTTGGAGAAATAAATAACTGCATTCAACATGAATACTTAGAGACATCACTCTCTCAGTGAGGGGTTTATAGTCTATGAAAAACATAATAGATTCAAATACATCTTCACTCAGAAAAATCTCAACCTGATGTAGAGGAGTAGGTTGTAATTCTTATAGAACTATGAATTTAAAATTTTCTATACTCAAGGAAAAGGAAATACTTACAATGATTCCATTAATAGGAAATCTAATGTCATTGTTGATGGTGAAGGTGTTTGAGAAGTTGGAAGTGATGAAATTGTCTTTAGTGGATTAGGTAGAATTAGATTATCCTTGATTTATGGTGTTAGGCCCTCTGTTTTTATTATATATGAGGGAGGCCTAGTTGAGAGACATCAATTATAAGGTTATTCATGACCAAATATCCTTGGAAAATGCACCAGATATATTTTCTAAAGGTGTGGATCATTTCATTAATTTTCAAGGATTGAAAACAGTTTAAGATGTAATACATAAGGAGGTGTTTAGGGGGTTACAAATTTTCCCATTAGTTTTACATCTAGATTTGATGAAGATGTACTAATCCCCTAGGCATCAGTTTTGGTGGTTTGGTGTGAAGTGAAGTGTTGCAAAGTCTGTCTCATGGTGCCTCTCCTATCAGTTGGTTAAGGTCAAGCACCAAGTTTCTATAAGTTTCCCTTAACCCCTTGAGGTTCCAAAATGGAAGTGAGGTGGTATATAGATGAAATTTGTGATAGTAATTCCATGTTTAGTAAAAGTTTTATCTATTTATTAGGTCGTATTGAATCTTAATCTATGTAATGAAAAAAATTATAATCCCAAAACCCAATAATACTATGAGTCAAACTAAAACAATGTCACTATAAATGAATAAATTATGTGTGTTACATAAACTAAAGAACATTGAAAAAACTTGCTTCATTCAATGGCCTTGATAAATTTCACCTAGAAGGTATCAAAAAAATATACCAAATCTATTATGTATGTATGGGATGAAAGAATTATACCACATTCGAGTGGGATTACTCTTCCCATTAAGGTATTCTAGGGCCTCTATAGGTAATGGTGGGAAAATATGATAGATTCAGGAGTGATATAGGTTTTTTTGATCACATACAAGAGTATCACACCCAAATCTAATGGCAGTTTCCCTTAAAATATCTTTCAAGGACACTCCTTGAGTATTCATGCATTCACTCATATTTTATGAAACATATGAGTGAATTATGAGTTTAGTTACAACTATTTACTCTTATCCTACTAATATTCTCCAATATATTTCATTTAATAAAACAATTTGTTTATTTAATGATATATTATGTGGGGATTTATCAAGTGTTAACTTTTAACATTCAGTTTCCATAGGATATTAAAATAAAAAATTCCAAACGACCTACTTGCAGTCATATAATATGACTTGAATGGTAGGTATGCATGATATATTATTTACTTTTGATATACATATATTATCTATCATTACATGACTAAATTAATCATACACATAATGTATTTAGTGAATATATCCTTTAATATCCCACTTTTATTAAAGCCTCATAGACTTAGTTCCATTTAACCTTATATTTTATCATATTTAGTAGCTTGTGAAACTAAATCCAACACCCATTTTGGATATTTTACAAAACACCTTTTCAAAATATTTTTTTAACTTCACCTTATATCACACCATATGTAATACCTTTTTCATCCCCATCCAAAATTCTTTTTATATTAACTCAAAAACTATTTTAGGGTATCATAGTCAATTAAAATCAACCCTCACTCATTCAACCACAAAGTGTGACCGCATGGGACTTTGTAGCATTGAAAATAAATTTGAACCACCAGATCTATATAGATAAGAAAATAGTGTCCTAAAAAAATCATCAATGTTACCCAAACTACAAAGGGATCCAACATGATCTACATTAAACATATGTATTTTTATACCAGTTTCCATCATTTGAATCATATGTAAGCATGAATTTTCATATGATTCATTTTTCTAATACATTGAGTGACTATGGAAAATGGAATTTGTTAATCCCATATGACTAACTCATAAGTTATCAATTCTTTGAGTATAGACTATTTTGGTTTATGAATATATCACATGTCATTCACCTTTACGAATGAAAACATCTCATTACCCTCACTAGAATATAAAATCACATCATATGTATTATCTAAGTATGGTTATAAACTTCCTAATTCTATCTCAATCTATGGTCCATATTTTAAACCCATTATATGAGAGTAAAAATCCCATATTTTTTTATTTTTAACAGAGGACATGACCAATAAAATACCTAACCACCCCTCATTAGATAATCCCCAAGGATTGTGTAAGAAAGGTATAAAAGTATGAATATTCTCATGCTAGGTAAGACACTAAACTTAGGAAATGGAGAATCAAATTATGAACCATTAAACCATATTATACTAAATATATAGTGTATGACACTATATGAATTATACATTATGGTTTGTTCGGTGAACAAAACACATTTTGTTCCTCATGAATATAATTGGTGAAGAATTGAGGGAAGAGGGTGCAGATGTAGAATGTGGTAAGTTCCTCATTTGAAATATATGATAATCAGTTTTCTTTCTACAAAAGGTCCTGTTTTCTCATATAATCATTCAATTCGGATTAGGAAAGAGCATTCAAATCTCCTCAGAATTATTTAGGTATAGGGAATTCCACCCTACCTCACAAAGCTATATCATTCATGGAGGCCCTTTCTAGATCTGTGAGTTCTTCAACTGAACCTAACAAACCCCCGTCTATTAAACATTTGGGGTATGGTTCAATCCTAATGGTTCTGGATCCGAACGTGATAAATAAAATAATGGAGCTTTGTAAGTTCTCACTCATAGGTCATATCTCTTAAGAAAAGGTGTCAAACCTTAGTCTTATGTTTATTTAAAAGACATAATCTTTCATTGATGGAACTCTGCTAAATAGATGTTAATTCCTATCAGAAAAGGATACTTCCATGTCACACTTGAGATAGTAGAGGATCTTGATGCAGCTTGGCATGCTGGAAACCTCAACCTCAAACCTAGGGTTTTTCATCTTTTAGAATGAGATATAAAATTTAACCCCTTTTACCAAAGGAACTCCTTTTCTTAGGTTTGTACTAGGATTTATGGGATTCCAAGGGTTTATTGGCATCCCAAAATCCTCAATGACTTGGCTTCTAGGATAGGAACCCACTTGAATATTGATAAACATAGTATCAAGGGAGACATTGATTTGTATGCTAGGGTTATTATCGAGATTAATATGGATACACCTCCACTAGAATGAGTCTCTCTGGTTGAAAATGATCATTATATGGAGGTTATATTAGAATTTGAGAACTTCCCCAATTTTGTGAATACTATAAAATGGTAGATCATGATTTAAATAATTATTGAGTGGTTAAAAAGATAGTCAAGCCTGGTAACAACACCAGGACCTGGAAATAGTTCTCAAGAGGTAAGAAGTCTAATCCAGCAGATAATGGAAAAAATGAATTGAATGAAAAAGATAAAGGATTCAAATGGGATAAGCATTTCGGTACAAGCACTTCATGGGATACACTGGTCGATGATGACGAATAATAGCTAACTTTCCCATCTCACGTCATTGAGACTTTGCAAACTTCACTAGGTCCTAATAAGCAGTGTAATCACACAGGGGAATATTTCAACCATATTTTGGCCCTCTCATCAGATATTATCTTCATTTCATTTTATTTGAAAGATGATGACTATTTTTTTGATCTCATTTATACTAATTTAAATTAATATATTCAACTTTATAATCCCCTGGTTGATATTCCAGTGGGAAATCAAAAGACTATGGAGACATAAAATGAATTGGGTGAGACCCATGTTCAACAATCAGGGGAAAATACAACAAATGGAACTCATGTCAAGATGATGAAAGGGAAATTTATAGCCCTATCACAGGCCCACATTGATTAGGCTACAAAAGAGAAATAATCTACTTCTACAAAAAAGGAAATACCATCTAGAAAATCAAAAATAATGTAGCAACTAGAGGAAAAAGAAATGGGGGACTTCACCCCAAACCAAAATCAAAATGAATATACTTTTTTGGAACTTCTATGGAATAAATAACCCTAGAACAGAAGGCTCCATTAGGATCCTTACAGGTAGGTATAAACCTAATCAAATTCGTATCTCTGAGCCAAAGGGAAACTACTATAGGCAAGGTACCCCTTTCTCCATGAGTGGGTAATCAATTATGGAAACTGTTCAGACTACTTCCAACTAAGATAGACTTTGGATTTTGGTCCACAAAAGTATGGAAAATCCTAATATTGTTTAAGAGAATGGCTAGATAATTACATGTAGCTTCTATAAATCTAGACAAAAAAATTTCTACCCAGTTGTTTATGCCTCTAACAACTACATTGACGGGAGATCATTAGGGATACATATTAAAGGTACTTCTAGTAATATTATAGACTAATGGGTAATTATTAGATATTTTAACTCAATTATTTATGTTGATGAGAAAATCAAACCCATCTTAAGCACTGCCTCAATTAAATAATTCAGAACCTCTGATGAGGAATCCAGCTTATCAGAAATTAACCTCTTGGGTGCCAAATTTACCTAATATAAAAGACACCTAAATAGAATGAGAGAAAGATGAAATTGATAGGTCCTTTGTGAATGATGTATCTCTTGGTATTTTGAGATCAATTTCTTTTTTTAAATTTTATAATAATAACTCTGATCACCACCCCATCCAGGAAAGTTTTATTGATAATGTGAAAAGGAATCCTATTCCTTTGAGATTCAACAATGCTTTGACTTCTCTTATGAAATTTACTAAAATTGTCCAAGACACTTGGGCCTTAGATGAATTCAATTCCAATCATTTTTATTTCATATCTAAACTCAAAATACTAAAAATAAAAAAGAAATATTAGATAAATATAAGGTTCAACCTGATTGATGAAGATATTGATGCCCTTGAATGCACTCTTCATGATCTCCAAGAATCCATTACTATGAACAATTTCTCTAGAGACATTGGTTAAGAAACTGTGATGTCATCTAAATTAAAAAATCTCATCAAGCTTAGGGACAACATTAGAAAATGCACTTTGAAAATTAGGTAGCTTACTTATGGGGGAAGAAACACCAAGTTATTAAATTCCCTTCAAAGGGTTATAAGGGTCAATATTCCACTCTCTCTTATCCAATATGGAGACTGTATTCTCATGAAAAGGTAGGATCTTTCCATCCACATTGTATATTTTTACATGAATCTATTCAATTGGCCTCCAATGAATGCGATGTTAAAAGGTAATATCATTACTAAATTGATCACCAAGGGTGAAAAATCATTTCTTACCTCTATTCATATGGATATTGAAATCCAAGAAATAGTCTTTCATATTAACAAAGAAATTTCACCTAGACCATATGGGTTCAAAAATCATTTTTTCCAATTTTATTGGGATTTCATTCAGAATGATTCTTGAAATCTTGTCAAGCACTTCTTTAGAGGTGGATACTCTACTCAATCTTAAATGACCATTTTTAAGAACCATATTTTTTACTCAGGCATGGGTCATTTAAATTGTAGTCTAAATATTTATTTTGGACCTAATATTAATTCCTATGAGTTAGAAAAGGTCTTAGGGGTTTCTGAGGAAATTTTAGAGCTCAGAACGCATCCTTTTTGGGAAACATGGCATGTTTCATGGTTAGCACATGATTGGCGCATGATTTAGCTAACCGTGTTGATGGAAATTTTCAAATAGAACCATATATCATGGTTATTTCATGGACATGTAGCCTAACCATGAATTTTCCCCTCTTCCCTAGTAAGCATTTATGGTTTTCACATGGATTGTTAAACTGTGCGAACAAACTGCGCACATTCTATTTTTCTGGGTAAATTGTAATTTTTTACCTTAAGGATTTATTAACACTCCTTATCCTTCCTATTATGAGTTTCAATAGGATTAACCTAATTTTATTTCATTTTGGAGGTTTTTGAAGGTCAAATATAGGGATCATGAGATCTCTTTCTTCTGGGATTCAATCGAGATTTCATTAGTCATGTTGGATGTGCAACGGTAAGTACTCGAGTTCATTTAGTCCTTTCTTCTACTTTATTTCTCTCAACCTAGATATCGGGGTATGAGATTTTTTATCCTTTTCATATATCCTATCTGATCTGAACCAAATCAAGGGCCAATACTAGAGGATGATAATTGTATAACCATAAGGTGGGTGATCTATAACACATCCCTAAAGTTCATTGATTTTGGAATTGTTGCGTGGGCCCAACTGATTTCATCGGGTGCCATTTGTTGAATTTATATGCCATGCGTATAATCATTTTAACTATATAGTTATTCTCTTTTAAAATATATGATTATTTGTTAGTGTTTACACCCAAAACTCCATCATTTCCATGTCTAAGTTTATTCCATAATTTTTGTTTAGTGTTTTGAAACGTTTGTGCCACCGTTTGGGTGTGCCATGGCTTGACCATTCTAAGGGAAAGATTTTATATATTAAATGCATTTTTTATTAATTTGAATTAAAAAATGGAAAGTACCACCTATGAAGACCACTTGACCTACCTAAGGTAAGTGATTCAATTTCAAATTAAATGTGAAATGGAAATTGACAAGTATACTAAGTATATGAATTGACCAGATTAATTGTGATGAAATAATAGGTTTCATGTCTATAGAACCCCTTACGACATTAATGTATGGTAGAAGAATGATCCTTAATTATTGAATATGATTTTATTGGAATTAATAAAGGATGCATTCTATTTGAACTTTTCACACTAATGAAAGGCAAGGATTGAAACAAATAGACTTTTTGATTAATTATGACATGATTAAAAGGTTATATACTACTTGAAATTATCAAACTAATGAAAGGAAAGGATTTAAACAAATGAAACATTACACGACTTCATAATCAAATAGGAATGTCCTGACTCGAGATCACATTGGATTCTGATCAGAGAATTCCATGAGCACTCGGGAACCCCATTATGATTCAAGGATACAACTTGCTTAGGTTGAGACCCACATAAATCCCAATCCTTTTATATTCTTGGATACCCAGTATGACACCATATGATACCTTAAATATCATTATAGGATTCCTTGGATACACTCCTTGGATCTAGCATTGATAAGTAGGTTCCATGGTTAAAGCCCATTGGGCCCAGTCATTGATTAGCCTCGTTTTACCTTAGATTAACTCCTTGGACTCAGTAGGAACCTCATTGTGGAATTCCTTAGACTATGATCCTTAGATTTCACTCTTACCCCATTCTAGGATATATTTATTACAGATTTATAGACCCTTGAGGTCTACGTCACCTTGTTTATTATATTGGGACATAATTATTAAATGTCATTACAAGTTTCCTTGTAACATCTTGGAAACTTTACTATTATTTACAAGTGACACATTATAGATGTGTAACAGTCAAATAATTAATTGGTTACATGTTTAGACACAAACTGAGGGATAAAGCAGGTAATTAGGTTTTTAGTTACATTATACTTCTTTAATTTATAATTGTATACTTTCATACTGTTATATTCTATTACACGGGCCGAATGTTATTGACACAATTGGTGGTGCCCCATTGATATTTATCTCACACCCTCTCTAGGCATCGTTTGGTACCTGAAGTATATTACATGAATGTAGGTGTTGACAAAGGGAAGCATATGACTTTGAACACTTTATTTCTTGTAGTTTAGGATGGAGCTTAATAACAGATGACCAAGCTAGAGCTTGGGATGCTTGGGCCAGTATTTTGATTTACTTTATCAATTTTTGGAACATGTTATGCTTGATATCTTGTATCCTTGTTTTCCAGTTTTCTAGTGACATGAAATATCATCAGTTGTTGAATGCTATTATAGTTGTATCATTTATAGTTACTATTGTCTCTATTTTTCGTTGTTCCTTATGTTTACTTATATTGATTCCACTATTTTCCCATGTTGTCTCTATTTTTTCACATCAGTTGTTGAATGTTATTCCAGTTTAATGATATTCTAGCTATATCATCAGTTGTTCATTTATGGTAATTATTAGACCATATTTACTTAGTGGTTAAACTTTTCCCTTAAGTGGATAAATGACCTAAAAACATGTTCAAACCTCATTTATGGTAAAATCCAAACCATGAATGATTTAAACATAAAATGTGATAAAATTACCAAAGTACTAAAATAAGTACCAAAATAAAAACATATCAGTAGAACAAGAAATATCCTGACACCTAAGCTGGTAAAGTATAACATGGTCCTCAAAGTCCTCCTAGAAACCTGTAAATAGTTTTACAAATATAGGCTGAGTATACAAGTATACCCAGTAAGAAAACCAAATCCACCTGTGCACAAGTGGAGGACATATTAATTCCCCAATGAAAAAATAGTATAACCTCAAAGAACCTACTAAGGAGTACTAACCATCCCAACCTCACCACAACACACTCACCAAATAACGCAAGTCAAGTAATATAGTAGTACAAGCACATCGACATTTGGGTACCCCACACCACTTCCCCCTAGTTAAATACTCATTACTAAAGGCTAACGTCTTGATGCTACCACTATTCCAAACACAGTCCCAGTACCACAACCTTCCCGCACATACCTAGGCCTCAAACCACACACAAACCTCACCCGTATACACATGGGCCAAAAATACCACGCCTCTTTCCCAACGACAACTAGGCCTCATCCTAAAGACACTTGGGAAAATAAACTTGGACCACAAACACCAGATCCCCTCATCCAAAACAAACCTTATTGAAGGATCTTGGACTATGGTAAGCCTCAAACCATTACAGCCTTCCTAAATATGATTGATCAGTAAAAACTCGAAGGAGGGTGTGAGGAAGAAAGCTAGTAACCACCCATCCATCCTCCCATTATGATATTGGGAAAGACACCCACCACCATGAATATGGGTGTCCGACACATAGTTCTCCACAAGGGTGGGGTGAATATAGAAATCAAAAGGAACTAAAATTTATAAATATAAGTAACTAAACACTCAAACCAACCTAAGGGTCCCCAAAATAAACCACAAGACCACCAGAACAATTTTTTCTACAACCCCTATATGATCGTCCACACAAATAGATACTTCCAAAGCATAACCCAACCCATTTTTTTAACCACTTGGCATTATTAATTAAGGGGTTTCACTTTAGTTTCTTCCATCACTACCCAGAGAAACTACTAAGAACAACATATGCAACTTCCTTAGAAGGAGAAGAGACTAATTAACTAAACACTGAGTAACCGACCAACTTCTTTCATTGGTACTACCAACTATCATTCTTCAAATTTATACCACACAATCCAAGAATTTCTTAGATGCATTACCACTACATAACAAGTTAATAACCATATCACAGTCCCACTTCCCAAGTCAATCCATGACCACAACACATGAAAAGGTAGTCTCGCTTCCTACAAGTCCATCCATTCCACAATCAATCAGTCTCTCAACCTGAGATTCCAACACACCACCTAGACATCCCCACACACACAAATCCCATAACAGCTACTATTAAAACGTATCCCCACTACATAAACATACAACACCCTTCTCATAGAACTAACACCTCTATCCACCCCTGTACCTATAACCTACACAAGGCTAGAACCCCATAAAACACACAGCACACGACCACACCATCAAGACAATGGTATTCATGTTTATCCAACAGGGGTTATTTAATTCCACTTTAAATAACCAAGTTGATCCCAAAATAGGTTTGATCCTGGGTCATCCATTTAATTAACCAAGTATACGTCATTAAGCAGATTTCATGTTATGGCCAATTATAAAACATCATAATGAAAATAAACAGAACACCAACAGTGTGAAAGAAAATACCACCAATGACCATTATTTTTAGAAGGAATATAGCCACAAAAATCTATAAGTAAACAAAGATAACAAACTGAAATAGGCGATCAAACATCAGACCACTCTCAGCTTGTTATTTCATTACCCTATTATCTTTTGACCATATTCCATTCTTATTTATTTCATGTTTTAAGAAAATTATTCATTAGTTATTTAAATAATCATTAGTACACCCACCCCACATGATGCAAAATTTAATAGAGGAATAATAAATCCCTAATCGAAACAACAATATACCAAAGATCCTCTTTGCGCTAAGAATATGGGATCTTGTGAGCAGCAAGGACTCCAAGAAAACCCAATGACGACTTCCGCACAAATTCACAACTCTAGGGAGGGGGAAAGATTTGGGAGCACCAATGGAGAACTAAAAGTTTATAAGAAAGATTTTATCTTGGATTTTAGGATCCATATCCTATATTAATGTATGAACTTTTTCAAAAGTCATTAACATGGGATCGTAGTCAAGATCACATGGTTTGAGTATCTACAATCTCCTAAAACATTAGGATAATAATGATACACTCAATATTCTTTGAAATTACCTTAAAAATGCCCAAATATAGCTTTAATCTTAGTTTATGTCAAATGATACACAAGAGGGATGAAACTAAAAAACTAAGAAAAACTAGAAATGAGCCATTGATGGGTGATTCACCAACACTGATCCACCAACAGTTGAGCTACTAATGCTAAACTACCGACGCGACCTACTGACACTAATATACTGACATGACCTACTAACACTGAGCTACCAATGACTCAACCTACTGTCTCCCTGACCTACAAATGCCTCAACCTACCAACGTCAAAGCCCCTGACTCACCGATTCCAACACCCCTGACTCACCGATGGAAAAGTGGAAATTTTTAAAACTCTAGAAACGAGCTACTATTCCCTCCCATAACACCCTAGACACTGAATTTTCACAAAGGAATGGTCTGGGTAAATTCGGGTTATTACATCAGATACCTCTCAAACTATTCTCATCCTTGAGAATTCAAAACTAACCCAAAATAAAATAGGTCTTAAGAACCCTCCCTTAAGATGTATCCTAGGAACAAACCACCTTGTGTTGTTCAAAAACTGAAGTTAAAACCCTAACATCAAAGAACACCTCCTTGTCATCTATCTCCTGAAAACTATAGAAACACTAAATCCCCACTGCCCCAAACAACCATGCAACCACCAAAGTCACACCGTCCGGACACATGGATTTGGTAGCTCCTTCCTCCACATCAAGATACTATTCAATTTAGGTGTCACTAACTCGCTTGAATAGGTATAATCACATCCTAATTAATGCACCTTGATTAGGGATCAAGATCTCCCCTCCCCACAGTCAGTAATTTCCACACACATTTATAGAAAAAAACAACTCATTTTACAATGAACATGGTCAAGCATTACATCATAAAACGAATCACAAAGGTAAAACATAAAAACAAAACTCAGAACAGCTCTGGGTACTGGGAACACATGTTTTCCTACTTCTCCCAAGTACTCTCCTCAAGTCCACCATGCCTCTATAACACATAGACTAAAGGAATGGTCCATCAACAAAGCACCTTCTCCTCACGATCCTCAATTTTTACTGGTCACTCCATAAACATTGTGTCATCATTGATATCCAACTCTCCCCAGTTAATGAAGTGGGATTCATCATATAGAAATTGATAGAGTTGAGAGATATGAAAGACACTGTGGATCCTCTCCAACTGCGGTGGCAACGCTAGCTAATATGACACCTTTCTAGCTTGTCCCAACACCTTGAAATGCGTGATGAACCTGGGAGAAAGCTTGCTCCCTCTACCAAACCTCGGTTTCCCACGTCGAGGGAAACCTTAAAAAAGACATGTTCCCCAACCTTGAACTCCAAAATACTCCTCCTATGATTGGAATATGAATTATTTCTGTCCTATGATATCATCATCATCTAACAGACAAGTTTCAAATTCTTTTTCATTCTCTACACCACATCTGTACCAAGAATGTATACCTCCCCAACTTCTGTCCAGCACAAGGGTGAATGACATAGACTCTCTTATAGAGCTTTGAATGGAGTCATACCAATCGAAGGGTGATAAATATTATTGTAATAAAACTCTACCAAGGGAAAATGTTGCACCCAAGTCCCACTAAATTCTATAACGCATTCTCTTAACATGTCCTCCAACATCTGAATGGTCCTCTCTGTCTTTCCATCCGTATCTGGTTGGAAAGTAGTGGTGAGGCGTAACTGGGTTCCAATGGCATGCTATAATCCCTTCCAGAATCATGATGTAAAACACATACCATGATCAAATATAGTGGATCTTAGAACTCTATATAGCCACACCACCTCATCCACATACCTTAGTGATAAGACATCCACTACACTCGACTCCTTGATCACCTAGAAGTGAACTGAATTTATCAACTGGTCCACTACTACCCAAAGAGTGTTTCATACTCCCAAATTCGTGGGTAATCCTATGAATAAATCTATCAATATGTCATCCCACTTCCACTCAATAATGTCTAAGTGATGCAATAGACCGCCAGAAACACTGTGTTCAACCTTCACCTACTAACACACTAGGCACCTTTCCACAAACTCTACCACTACTCGCATTACCCCGAGCCACCAAAACTATTCACTCAAGCCTCGTTACATCTTAGAGAATCCTGGATGCACTGCTAGGGTGAGATGTGGAACTCATAGAGAACTCCCTCACACATTTTCACTGGGACAAACAGCTTCACATGGAACAACATCTGATTCTGACTATCCTCTGAAAAACACTCAAGAGCATCACCCTGGACAGTGCGATCACGCATCACATCAGTCTCTGAGTCTCTCAACTGAGACTCCTCCTTCTACTTCACTAAGAAAGACTGTACTTTCCTCTAAAACAGATAACCTATACCATCATCCACTCTCACATCCAGATGCAATGCGGCTAACTCCTCCATTTCCTTCCAAGCATCTGTGTATTGCTAAACTACCTCATTCTAAAACATCCTGTTTAAGAAATAAGCCACCAATTTCAATTTCCTAAGGTGTAGGAGATATCTAAGTCATAGCCTTAGAGAAAATCCATCCACATTTAAAGCCACAAGTTCTGGTCTCACTGGGATAATATTTACCTCAAGATCTTTTAATATATGAATACCACAAATCACTCCCTGATGAGGTAATGTTGCTACAAATTCAGTGCAAACATGGCTTATGAAATCTCTAGATCATGGGTGGAATATTTATGTTTATGTATATGTAACTTATTAGATCCATAAGAGATCCCCCTACTACTACATCAACACACATCTCAATCCTAGACCGAAAGTATCACATAACACCTCGAATGATACCCCTTCCTCTGGAAACCTAAGCACTGGGGCATTGACCATCTTCCCCTTCAGGTAGCTGAAATTCGATTGAAACTAATCACTCACACGAAGGCCTGGTCTTTTCTTGTCAAAGTCGTCAATGGATCCGCAACTCAAGAGAAGTTGTTCATGAATCTCCAGTAATAGCCTGCTAGACCCAATAAGTTGTGAACCTCTTCCACATTCTTGGGTGATACCCAAGAAACAACCACCTTGACCTTCAATGGGTCCATGAGTATCCCTTTCTGAGACACCACATTTCCAAGGAAGTTTACCTCTCATGTCCAGAACTTTCATGTGGACAACACCCCATAAAGTTGGTGGTGTCTAAGGACCTCTAAGATAGTCCTCATATGATTGGAATGCTCCACCTCTATCCTTGAGTAAATCAGGACGTCTTTGATGAAAAAGATGATGAATTGGACCATGAAAATGTGGAAGACAGAGTTCATGAGCCCCATGAACACAGTTAGTGAATTCTTAATGCCAAAGGGCATGACCGCGAACTCAAAGTGCCCATACCTACACCTGAAAGTAGTTGTCGAGATGTCACCCTCCATCACCCTCAAATGGTGATATCCATATCTCCAATTCATCTTAGAGAACCAACCTAATATTTTTAACTATTCTAAAATATCATTGATCCTCAGGAGGGGGTAATGGTTCTTAACTGTCACTAGATTCAGTCTCTGGTAGTCTACGCATAGTCTTAGACCACCATCTTCATTATTCGTGAACAAGATTGGAGCACCCCATGAAAACACACTTGGATCAATGGAGCACCATGAACTTGTGGAAGACATAGTTCATGAGCCCCATGATGATTTTATATTTGGAATCATCATAATTTATAATTTTTAATACATTCAACATAATTTTTTACTAAAACTATTAGTGAAAGAAAGTTAAATTAATTACACTGATTAAAGTAAAAATGTATTTATTTAGTGGTTAAACTTTTCCATTAAGTGGATAAATGAACTAAAAACATATTAAAGCCTCATTTATGGTAATTATTAGACCATATAAACACTTTAATCTAATGTTTATCATTGAGGTGAAAGTATTACACCATATTTACTTAGTGTTTAAACTTTTCCCTCAAGTGGATAAATGAACTAAAAACATGTTCAAACCTCATTTATGGTAAAATCCAAACCATGCATGATTTAAACATAAAATGTGACAAAATTACCAAATTACTAAAATAAGTACCAAAATAAAAACTTATCAGTAGAACAACAACTATCCTGACGGCTGAGCTAGTAAAGTCCAACACGGTCCTCAAAGTCCTCCTAGAAACCTATAAATAGTTTTACAGATGTAGGGTGAGTATACAAGTATACCCAGTAGGAAAACCAAAGCCACCTGTGCACAAGTGGGGGAAAATACTAATTCCCCTGTGAAAAAATAGAATAACCTCAAAGCACCTACTAAGGAGTACTAACCAGCCCAATCTCACCATAGCACACTCACCAAATAACACAAGTCAAGTAATGTAGTTGTACAAGCACATCGACATTTGGGTACCCCACACCACTTCCCCCCTAGTTAAATTCTCATTACTAAAGGCTGACATCTTGATTCTACCACTCTTCCAAACACAGTCCCACTACCACAACCTGCCCGCACACACCTAGGCCTCAAACCACACAAAAACTTCACCCGTAGACACGTGGGCCACAACCGCCACACCTCTTTCCCAACAACAACTAGGCCTCATCCCAAAGACACTTGGGAAAATAAACCTGGCCTGCAAACACCAGATCCCCTCATCCAAAACAAACCATGTTGAAGGATCCTGGACTATTGTAAGCCTCAAGCCATTACAGCTTTCCTAGATATGCTTGACCAGTAAAAACCTGGAAGAGGGTGTCAGAAACAAAGCTAGTAACCACCCATCCATCCTCCCATTAGGATATTGGGAAAGACACCCACCACCATGAATATGGGTGTCTGAAACATAGTTCTCCACAAGGGTGGGGTGCATATAGAAATGAAAAGGAACTAAAATTTATAAATATAAGTAACTAAACACTCAGCCCAACCTATGGGTCCCCAAAATAAATAACAAGAGCACCAGAACCACTTTTTCTACAACCCCTATATAATCATCCACACAAACAGCCACTTCCAAAGCATAACCCAAATTTTTTTTGTTTAACCACTTGGAATTATTAATTAAGGTGTTTCACTTTTGTTTCTTCCAGCACTACCCAAGGAAACTACCAAGCACAACATATGCAACTACCTTAGAAGGCAAAGAGACTGATTAACAAAACACACAGTAACCAACCAACTTCTTTTATTGGTACTGCCAACTATCATTCTTCAAAGTTATACCACACAATCCTAACATTTAATAGATTCATTACCACTACATAACAAGTTAATAACCATATCACAGTCCCACTTCCCAAGTCAATCCACGGCCACAACACAAGAAAACTTAGTCCCGATGCCTAAAAGTCCATCCATTCCACAATCAATCATCCTCTCAACCTGAGATTCCAACACAACACCCACACATCCCCACACACACAAATCCCATAACAAATACTATTAAAACGTATCCCCACTACATAAACATACCACACCCTTCTCACAGAACTAACTCCTCTATCCACCCCTGTACCTATAACCTACATAAGGCTAGAACCCCATAAAACACACAGCACACAACCACGCCATCATGCCAATGGTATTCATGTTTATCCAACATGGGTTGTTTAATTCCACTTTAAATAACCATGTTGATCCCAAAATAGGTTTGATCTTGGGTCATCCATTTAATTAACCAAGTATATGTGATTAAGCAGATTTCATGTTATGGCCTATTATCAAACATCATAACGAAAACAAACAGAACACCACCAATGTGAAAGAAAATACCACCAACGACCATGATTTTCAGAAGGAATATAGCCACAAAAATCCATAATTGAACAAAGATAAAAAAATGAAATAGGTGATCAAACATCAAATCAATCTCAACATGTTATTTCATTACCCTGTTATCTTTTGACCATATTCCATTCTTATTTATTTCTTATTTTAAGAAAAGTATTCATTCATTCTTTAAATAATCATTAGTACACCCATCCCACATGATGCACAATTAAAGAGAGGCATAAGAAATCCCTAATAGAAACAACAAGAGACCAAAGATCCTATTTGCATTAAGAATAAGGAATCACATGAGCAGCAAGAAGGACTCCAAGAAAACCCAACGACGACTTCTGTACAAATGGACAACTCTAGGGAGGGGAAAATATTTGGGAGCACCAATGGAGAACTAAAAGGTTATAAGAAAGATATTATCTTGTATTTTAAGAGCCATATCCTATATTAATGTAGGAATGTTTTTAAAAGTCATTAACATGGGATCGTAGTCATGATCACGTGTTTTGAGTATCTACAATCTCCTGAAACATTAGGATAATAAAGATACACTCAATATCCTTTGAAACGCCCTTAAAAATTCCCAAATACAGCTTTAAACTCAGTTTATGTAAAATAAGACATAAGAGGGATGAAACTGAAAAACTGGAAACGAGTCACTGATGGATGATTCACCAACACTTATCCACCTACAGGTGAGCTACCAATGCTAAACTACCGACATAACCTACCGAAACTGATCTACCGACACGACCTACCGACACTGAGCTACCGATGACTCAACCTACTGTCTCCCTGACCTACCAATGCCTCAAACTACCAACGTCGAAGCCCCTAACTCACTGATTCCAACGCCCCTGAATCACCGATGGAAAAATGGAAATTTGTAAAACTCTAGAAACGAGCTACTATTTCCTCCCATAACACCCTAGAAACTGAATTTTCACAAAGTAATGGTCTAGGTAAATTCAGGTCATTACATTAGATACCTCTCAAACTATTCTCATCCTTGAGAATTCAAAACTAACCCAAACGAAAATAGGTCTGAAGAACAATCCCTTAAGATGTCTCCTAGGAAAAAACCACCTTGTCTTGTTCAAAACTGTAGTTAAAACCCTAACATCCAAGAACACCTTCTTATCATCTATCTCCTGAAAAACTTTAGAAACACTAAGGCCCCACTGCCCCAAACAACCATGCAACCACCAAATTCACACCATCAGGACACATGGATTTGGTATCTCCTTCATCCACATAAAGATACTATCCGATTTGGGTGGCACTAACTCGCTCGAAAGGGTATAATCACATCCTCATTAATTCACCTTGATTAGGGATCAAGACCTACCCTCCCCATAGTCAGTAATTTTCACACACATTCAGAGAATAATGAATCAAATCATCTGATAACAAATATTGTCAAGCATTACATCATAAAATGAATCACAGAAGTAAAACACAGAAACAAAACTCAGAACATCTTTGGGTACTAGGCACTCATCTTTTCCTCCTACTCCCAAGTACTCTCCTCAAGTCCTCCATGCCCCTATAACATACAAACTAAAGGAATGGTCCATCCATGAATCCCCTTCTCCTCAAAATCCTTAATTTTTACTGGTCTCTCCAAAAACATTGTGTCATCCTCGATATCCAACTCTCCCTAGTCAATGAAGTGGGATTCATCGTATAGAAATTGATAGAGTTGAGAGATATTAAAGACATCGTGGATCCTCTCTAACTGTGGTGGAAACGCTAGATAATATTCCACCTTGCTAGCTTGTCCCAGCACCTTAAAATGTGTGATGAACATGGGATAAATCTTTCTCCCTCTGCCAAACCTCGGTTTCCCATGTCAAGGGGAAACCTTCAAAAAGACATGTTCCCCAACCTTGAACTCCAAAAGACTCCTCCTATGATTGGAATATGAATTATTTCTATCCTATGATCTCATCATCATCTAAAAGACAAGTTTAACCTTCTCCGTCATTCTCTACACCACGTCTGTACCAAGAATGGATACCTCCCCAACTTTTGTCCAACAGAAGGGTGAATGACACAGACTCCCTTATAGAGATTTGAATGGATCCATTCCAATAGAATGGTGATAACTATTATTGTAATAAAACTCTACCAAGGGAAAATTCATCACCCAAGTCCCACTAAATTCTATAACACATGCCCATAACATGTCCTCCAACATCTGAATGGTCCTATCTGTCTTTCCATCTATCTGAGGGTGGAAGGTAGTGTTGAGACATAACTGGGTTCCAAAGGCATGATATAATCCCTTCCATACTCACGATGTAAAACACATATCATGGTCTAATATAGTGGATCTTAGAACTCTATACAGCCACACCACCTCATCCACATACCTCAGTGATAAGGCATCCACTACACTCAACTCCTTGATCGCCTAGAAGTGAACTGAATTTATCAACTAGTCCACTACTACCCAAAGATCATGGAATACTCCCTAATTCCTGGGTAATTCTATGACTAAACAATCAATATTTCATCCCAATTCCAATCAGTAATGTCTAAGTGATGCAATAGACTGCCAGAAACACAGTGTTGAACCTTCACCTACTGAAAAACTAGGCACCTTGTGACAAACTCCACCACTACCCGCATTACCCTGGTCTACAAAAACTATTCCCTCAAGCCTCGTTACATCTTAGAGACCCTTGGAGGCACTGCTAGTGTGATTTTTGGAACTCACAGAGAACTCCCTCACACATTTTCACTGGGAAAAAGAGCTTCCCATGGAACAACATCTGATTATGACTATCCTCTGACTATCCCTCTAGAGCATCACCCTGGATAGTGCGACCACGCATCACTTCAGTCTCTAAGTCTCCCAACCGAGACTCCTCCTCCTACCGAACTAAGGAAGACTGTACTTTCCTCTAAAACAAATTAACCTCTACCATCATCCACTCTCACATCTAGATGCAATGTGGCTAACTCCTCCATTTCCTTCTAACCATCTTTGTATTTCTAAACTACCTGATTCTAAAACATCATAGTTAAGGAATTAGCCACCACTTTCCATTTCCTAAGGTGTAATAGATCTCAAATTCATAGCCTTGGAGAAAATACATCCACCTTTACAGCCACAAGTTCTGGTCTCACTAGGAGAATATTTACCTCAAGATATTTTATTCTATAAATACCATAAAGCACTCCCTGATGAGGTAATGTCGCTACAAATTCAGCACAAACACAGCTACTGCAAGCTCTATATCATGGGTGGAATAGTTATGTTTATGTATATGTAACTTATTAGACCCATAAGAGATCATCCCCTACTACTACATCAACACGCATGCCAAGACTAGACCGAAATTATCACAAAAAACCTCAAATGCTACCCCTTCCTCTGGAAACCTAAGCACCGGGGCACTGACCAGCTTCTCCTTTAGGTATCTGAAATCCGATTGACACTAATCTCTCACACGAAGTCTTGGTCTTTTCTTTTCAAAGATGTCAATGGATCCGCAACTCAAGAGGAGTTGTTCACGAATCTCCAATAATATCCTACTAAACCTTGGAAGCTCTGAACCTCTTCCACATTCTTGGTTGATACCCAAGAAACAACCACCTTGACCTTCAATGGGTCCATGAGTATCTCTTTATGAGACACCACATTTCCAAGGAAGTTCACCTCTCACATCTAGAACTTTCATGTGGACAACATCCCATGGAGATGGTGGTGTCTGAGGACCACTAAGATAGCCCTCATATTATTGGCATGCTCCACCTCTATCCTTGAGTATATCAGGATGTCCTTGACGAACAAGATGATGAACTAGACCATGAAATCGTGGAAGATAGAGTTCATGAGCCCCATGAACATAGTTAGTGAATTCGTAATGCAGAAGGGCATAACCGCGAACCCAAAGTTCCCATATCTACACCTAAAAGCAGTCCACGAGATGTCACCCTCCATCACTCTCAACTGGTGATATCCATATCTCAAATTGATCTTAGAGAACCAACCTGATATTTTTAACTGTTCTAAAATATCATCGATCCTTAGGAGGGGGTAACAGTTCTTAACTATCATCGGATTCAGTCTCCGTTAGTCTATGCATAGTCTTAGACCACCATCTTCCTTCTTCGTGAACAAGACTGGAGAACCCCATGACAACACACTTGGATGGATAAAGCCTTTCTTTATCAGGTCATCAACCTGAATCCACAACTCCCATAACTCAGAAGGAACCATCTGATAGGGATCCATCAAATTCAAATGATCACCAAGTTGCAATTCTATTCTGAACTCAACACCATGACATGGGGGTACGGTCAGAAAATCATCTGGGAAGACATCCACGAACTCTATGAAAACCCCCAAAACCTCCACCATATATACATATGTTGATCCCACTAATAGCTTAGCTGAAAAGGAGAGAAGAGGATCCACACACTTACTTCCCACCTAACCGCTCCACTCGCAGACAAAAGCTATGCACTGGTTATCCATATCTGAGAACATGACTCTTCTCCAGAAGTAGAAAATAACAACATGCATAGAGAAGAACCAATTGAAGCCAATAATTACATAAAATGGATACATATGTAGCAAAAGAAGATCCCCACTAGACTGATGTGACCCTAATATCAATCTACATACCCAAAAAACATCAAACAGACTGGTTTGACCTCCAGCTAGCATACTCAACACCAAGGGCATGGGAAAAATCTAAATGTTTAATCCTACAGAATGGTATAGATTGGGTGAAAAAAGGAATGTGAGGATCCTAAATCAAACAAAGCACAAATAGGAGTGCTAAATAGACTGATCATACCTCGAATAACCTCCAGCCCCATAGAGAGTGCTGCCTCGATGACATGCAACTGCCCATGTCCAGATCCTCTACACCTCTGCTATTGAATGCATCCACGAACACATCCCAGTCGAGGTCCCTGAGGGGAATACTGAGGTCAGCCTCCTTCATCACTATTTACCCTTGGTGGAGTGGGATCTCGCTATCCATACAACTGGAAAGGCCTGACTGGAAACTACTGCTATTGGTGTGGGCACTGAACCTGCCCACCCCCACCGCACTGAGCTCAAACTAGGCACTAGTTAAAAATATATGCACAAACACCATAGATGAATCACCTCACTCCCAGGCCCATGGGGAATGGATGAGGACTAGGAGATCAAAACTAGAATTGCTGAGGCCTACTTTTCGCTAGCCGAAACATGGAGGCCCAAATGCTAGAGAACTGTTGTTGACTGCCATACTCATTGACAAACTCAGCTGGATCCTCTACCGTAACACACCTTCCTATGAGTTTATCCTCTCTACTACTTCATACTTCTTCTAAACTTCTAAGTATGTCGGTAGTGTAATGGGAGTGAAGACATACTGAATAGAAGGTCGGAGTACCTCCTCCAAGCATCTCGCTCGGGACTCTTCATCCAAAAAGAGACTCTGTGAAAAGCATAGAAGATCCTTGAACTTGATCCCCAGTTCCCTGATCAACATACTCCCCTGATAGAGGGATGGTAGATCCTACCTCTTCTCACCCTTCATCATTGAGGAAAGGAACTCTGCCCAAAACTCCTTCTCAATGACATCCCATGAGACATCAGTCTCCTTCCTCTCTGCGAGGTAAAGTTTCCACCACTAACGCACCGCTCCTCGCATCTGGCTTACTTCCATAGGAACCCAATACTCCCTCAGATTATGGATCAAGGTCAATGTGATTTTCAGCCCCCTAAGCCAGCCCTCCGTCACTAAATATGAAACTCTTCCTTTGTACTTCCCTAGGGTCTGCCGCTAGAAATCATGAAGGGTCCTCTACCACAAGTCATCTTCCTCCTCTTGATCGGCCCTCCCCTGATCAACTAGTTTATCCTATTGTGCCTCAACTAGTCATACCACATGTGGGAGAAGTCTGGGTTCCATAGCCGAAAAAGGGTAAATAAGGAACTCCTAAGCCCGGGTAGTATGTATTTTTTTAGATTTATTTTAACTCTTTATTTATTTTAAATTCCCAAAACACACAAGACACACAAGAACACAAGTCATCGTGATGCATGTACCTCTCCTAGGGTATCTACCCTAAAATCACTGTTGACACACTTGGTCATTTGGTAGGTCCAAAGTCCTTACATCTGATTATAGGGGGCCTAAAATATTGTTTCCTAGCAGGTCTTCCATGAACTATTTCACGCACCAAGATTGCCTAACACCATTGCCCTACCATTCCAAGTAATCCTTTATATTCGTAACTCTCTACTCCATCCTATATCTCTAAACTCACTCTAATACCATTCTGTCATGACCCACCTTTCTCAAGATGAGGGAAGGGACAAGAAAGTTACAAACCCTTCCTTCTTCAAGATGAAGGAGAGATAATGACCCCCGAGTCCCACCCCCAATTGGCCCCAGAGTGGTGACTAGCACCAAGGGTATAAAGTCTAACACAAAATGGAAGGAATTACCCTTTTTAATAAAAATAGGATCAGGAGATAAGAAGGTAAAAATCACAAACATCACAAAATTTTTATATAAAGGAAACCAAAATCGAACCCATGCATGATTTAAACGTAAACTGCGAGAAAAGTACAACCAAAGTACTAAAACCAGTACCAAAAGAAAGAACTAAGCTGTAAAACAACAACTATCCTGAAATTTGAGTTAGTAAAGACCAACACCATCCTCAAAGTCCTTCTGTATACCTGAAAATAGTTTTTTAGATGTAGGGTGAGTATATAAGTATACCCAGTAGGAAAACTAGAGCCACTAAGTAGGAGAACATACTAAGGCCCCTATGAGAAAACAGTAGAACCTCAAAGCACCTACTAAGGAATACTAACCATCCTAGCCCCACCATGGCACACTCCCCAAATAACACAAGTCAATTAATATATTAGTATAAGAACATCGACATTTGGGTACCTAGCACCAATTTCCCATTGGTTAACTGCTCATTCCTAACAGATAGCATCTTGTCGCTACCACTCTTCTAAACACAGTCCTGCTACAACAACCTACCTACACACACTTGGGCCTCAAACCACACACAAACCCTACCTGTAGACACTTAGGCCACAACCACCATGCCTCTCACTCGAAAACACCTAGGTCTCATCTCAAAGGAACTTGGGAATACAAACCTGGCTCGTAAACACCTGATCTCCTTGTCTATTACAAACCCTCCTGAAGGATCTTGGACTATGGTAAGCCTCAAACCATTATAGCATTCCCAGATACACTTGAGCAGTAATAACCCATAAGAGGGTGTGAGGAAGAAATTCAATAACCATCCATCCATCTTCCCACCAGGATGTTGTGAAAGAAATCACCCCCATTAATGGGGGTGTCTGGAACATGGTGTTCAATAAGGGTGGGGATCATATAGAAATCACAAGGAACTGAAATTTATGCATATAAGTAACTAATTACTTATCCCAACCTTCAGGTACCCAAAACAAAAAAACAAACCACCAGAACCAATTTTGATGCTTCCCCTATATGCATAATCACACAAACAACCACTACTAAAGCATAACCCAACCCCTTTTTCATTTAACCACTTGGAATTTATTAATTTAGTGGTGTTAATTTATTTTCTTCCAACACTACCCAGGGAAAATACTAATCACAACATCTACAACTGCCTAAGAAGGTGGAGATCCTGATTAACTAAACACACAACAACCAACCTGCTTTTTTATTTGGTACTGCCAACTGCCATTCTTAAAAGTTGTACCACACAATAATAACATTTCTCAGATGTATCCCCACTACATAACAAGTTCATAACTACACCACAGTCACACTACCCAAGTCACTCCATGACCACATCATAAGAAAAGGTAGTCCCACTGCCTACAAGTCCATCCATTCCATAATCAATCAGTCTCTCAACATGAGATTCCAACTCATAACCCACACATCCCCATACACAAAGCCTACAATAACTACCATTAAACCACAACCCCACTACACACACATACCACACCCATCTCACAAAACCAACTCCTCTGTCAACCCATGTACCCACAACCTACACAAGGCTATAACCCCATAAAACACACATCACATGGCCACACCATCAAGACAAGGGTATTCATATTTATCCAAGAGCGGTTATTTAATTCAACTTTAAATAACTGAGGTGATCATAGAACATGTTTGATCCTAGGGAATCCATTTAATTAACCAAGTATACGTGATTAAGCATATTTCATGTTACGACCAATTATCGAACATCATAACAAAAATGAATAGAACACCACGAGTGAGAAAGAAAAGACAACCAATTGACATGGTTTTTAGAATGAATACATACACAAAAATCCATAAGGAAACAAATATAACAAAATAAAATAGGTGATCAAACATCAAACCATTCTCAGCCTGTTATTTCATTACCCCATTATTTTTTGATCATATTCCCTTCTTATTTATATCTTATCTTAAAAAAAGTATTCATAAGTTCTTAAAAGAATAATTAGTACACCCACCCCACATGATTTCCAATTAAAGAGAGGCATAATAAATCCATACATGAAATAATCGGTGAACAAATCCCCTCTTTGCTCCAAGAACAGGGGATTGTGTGAGTAGCATAAAGGACTCTAAGAAAACCGAACGACGACTTCCGCAGATATGCATGACTTCGGGGAGGGGAAAATATTTTGGCATACCAAGGAAAAAATTTAATGGTATAAGGAATAGAGTATCTTGGATTTAAATATTCAGATCCGATATTAAAGGAGTAATGGTTTCAAAAGTCATTAACATGGGATCGTGGTCAAGATCACGTGGTTTGAGTATCTCCAATCCCCCGAAATGTTAGGAAATTAAAGATATACTAAACATCCTTTTAAAATCCCTTAAAAATCCCTAAAAAAGGATTTAAACTTTTTTTATGTCAAATAATACTTAAGAGGTATGATACTAGAAAATTGGAAATGAGTCACCAGTGGGTGAGTCACCAACGTTGAGCCACCGATTGGTGAGTTGGTGACCTGACATACTGACACTGAGATACTGATGTGACCTACCGAATATGATCTACTGATGTGACCTACCAATTCTCAGTGACCGACACTACATAAAATTCTGAGATACCAACACTTTGACCTACTGATTCCTTGACCTACCAACACCGATGCCCCTGACTCACTGATGCCGACACCCCTGACTCGCTGATGGAAAATTGGAAATTTGGAAAACTCTTAAAGAAAGATACTATTACTTCCAAGAACACCCTAGACACTATATTTTCACAATGTAATAACCCAAGGAAATCTAGGTCATTACATCAATCGTGTTTACAATAGACAACCGCCTCGAAAACCGATGTCCTTCATTCTTATATTACCACCTCTCAAGGATAAGAATAATGATGTAATTACTATTTTTATATGATATAAATAAAATATATGATTTATTTACTCTTCTTAAATTATTATATAACAAATAACTTGATTCTTTACATTTTTTGAGAACATGATAACTTTGTTTTTGGACGCGTGGACTACCTCATTCTTAAAGGGATGTGATTCATTCACCCTTTACATGGATTTTATTAAGGATGATTTTAATAAAAATATGTGATATAAATGAAATATATATGATATTATAACAAAATTATCTTTATGTAAATATAATATATCATTTTATTTACTATCTATTCACACACTGAAAAAGTGATAACGTCATTCTAGGATGTTTGGACTACCACCTCCTCGAAGCAATGTGATTCATTTTACATCACAAGAATATATATATATATATATATAAGTATATATGATAAAATTATACGGTATTAATGATATAATGTTTATTTTATAAAGATAAATTTTACTAACCTTCTTTCCATAATGATCATAAAAAAATGGGAACGTTACTCATGCGTACCTACGACCTACCGTCTCCATGATTATAACATTGTTGCATCTTCCATAACCATAATTAATGATTGATTTTAAAAGTATAATTTATGTGATAATATTATAATTATTCCATGATTATTATTCTTTATATGTTTTAAATAATTTACCATTTTTCCATAGTTGACCTACCAATGTTGTTTTTGACACATAAATCGAATATGGTCAAAACACCCAACGTAAAAATAATTGTTTAAGTAGTTGTAAAAAATTGAAATATGTAAAATAAAAGAAATAATAAAATTTAAAAAGGTTCTAAAGAATTTAAATAAATATCATAATTTTATTATTTAGAAATATAAAGACACACGTGACAATTCGGACTCAATGTAAGGAATTTCATCTCAATCTTCTTTTATTAAGGCATATTTTGATGTTGTAAACCCACCATATTTTATGAGGTGTATATAAAACCCCTTTGAAATATAATATCATGATTTTATTTATTCTCATGTTATTTAATGTTTTGTTAAATTTTATTATTTCATGGGTCTATTAAATCAAATACTTCAAAGGGGTATGGGACACTTTGATTTAAAAATCTCTTTTTATACGTTTAAAGATTTATTTTCAAAACATTTTCCTTTATGATAATATTTTATATATATTTAATTATCTATATGTATTATTAAGTAAATTTTATTTTTATTCTTTATTTCATTCAAAACAATTCAAAAAGGAATATTTTTTGTGTTTTATACAAAAATATTTGACAAATGATAAAATGAATTTTCTATTCTTAACGTACACAGAAACATTGAATTTTCTGCCACCAAGGAAATTATTTTATTTTTTGATTTCTTTGAAATATTTCATTTTTTCTTAAATAAAAAACTATCTTTATATTTTTTGGGTAATTTGGTATTGAAAATGATTTTTGAAAGAAAAAGAATATTTTATTTTGAAAATGGGTTTTTAAAAGAAAAATGGTATTTTTATCTGAAAGTGGTTTCATATGAGTATAAATGATTTTTTAAAAATGATTTTATGAGGAATTTATTTTTTTCATGAAGTTGTAATTGATAATTACAATATTTCTTGGTCCAGGTAGCATTGGGAAAGATGAATACATCTTGACACAGGTTGGCTCTGATATCATCGAGAAATACCATGATAGTATAACATGGGGTGATGCAGATAGTGCCAGGAAATCCCATTATAGCTTTACATGGAGTGGAAAAAATAACACTGGGAAAGTTAATTACGACTTAACATTGGGTGGCCCAGATAGCATTGGGTTGTCGTGTTATAGCATTTCAATGTATTGGGTAATGATAATATTAGAAGTCAGTTGTATGGTTATTTCAATTGAAAGGATTTTTAATGGATTTTGAAAGGTTTTTATATATATATAACGGTCTTATTAACCAAAATTATTTTTAATTTATTTCCATGGGTTTTAATGATTTTCTTTATGCCAAATGTGTTTTTTTCATGTGAAAATGGTTTATTCCATATTCTCATAGAACCATGAAGATAAAGGTAAATGTTATATGAGTTTTCATGTTTTTAGTGAACTAATGATTTAATTTATTTTATATCCAATATTGATATTTTGTGTTTATACCAAGTTTTTAAAATATTTTTATATTTTTTAAGTATGGGTAACGGAATGTACTAATTCATGTTGAAAGTCATGGAGATTTTCCATGAAAATAATTCATAATTTATTTTAAAGGTTTTATATTATTGGAAAATGGATACTGATCAAAAGTGTTCACATTGTATTTTATGTTTTTATTATGTATGAGTTTTGGAAAAATTCTCTAAAATTCTAAACATGAAAGGATACTCATAGTGGAATAATGTAAATTCTTGACTAAAACTAAAAATTATGAAATGTTTAAGACCAAGGCCTTATATTCGGTACAAAAGAAAAGGTTTAAAAAAATTTAGAGGTGAGTATATTGTTAATATAATTACATTAGAAGATTTTACTTTGTGGTTAAGTTGAAATAAAATAGATTTTTAATATTTTCTTATTACTTCAGCTAAATTATGTTTTTTTGAATGTTTTTCTACAGAGTTAACTAGGAAGCTATAGTAGAAAGGCATTGAGGAGAAAATGTACTTTTGAATCAACACCTGATATGGTTATAATTATAACAAACTAGTTTTGTTTGTAGTTATGGATCGGTTGAAACAATCTGTAAATGGTTGTGGTGTATATGAAAGAGAGGAACCCTATGTACTATGAAGGAACATGTCTATAATAGATAATTGTATGAGGAAATAACCCCCATAATTAAATGGATCATTTTTCCCAATTATAGAAAAATGATGGATTAATGCATTGGAGAAGATATTTAAAGTCATGGGATATTCATAATGTCAAAAGGTGACTCTTTACATCTATTGTTTTGAAGGTGAAGTTGATTGATGGTGGTAATTGGTTAAGAATACTAAAGAGAAATATAATCTTTATTAAATTTAAAGGGAAATATTTAAGGATATTTTCCTAGATAAATATTTCTCTAAGGATTTTTAGCTTAGGATAGAGAAATAATTCATGGAATTAAAGCAAAAGGATAATGATTGAGTTGCCGTGTATGAAGAAAACATCAAAATATTGTCCAATTATGTTCCAAATTTTATTCAAGACATTGATAGTAAAATTAATAGATTTTAATCAGTATTGAAACCAAGTCTATGAAGATATTGTGCTTATCAAGAATTTAAAATTTATGAAAAATTATTTTTTTATGATAAGAAATTTGATATTGAGTTTACCAAAACATATGTTCCACGATATGAAAACAATAAGAAATGGTTAATATGGTAGGAAATAGAGAATAATCCAACTAAGAAGTCTGGTTGTAAGCCCCCAAAATGTTCAAAGTATAGAAAACATCATTTTTTATAATTTTTGATAGGATCTAGAAAGTTTTTCAGATGTGGTCAGTTTAGTCACGGGAGTCATGACTGTAATGAAAATATCCTCAAACAACCAAAGAATGGAGTAACCAATATACAACCAATAGTGGGGTGTTTTAGTTTCAATTAGTTGGTTAATTAGGATATTGTGTTCCTGAAGATGCTTACTCGGGATTCAAATCATCCTGATTAGAAACAAAAAGTTATGGGAAAAAATTTCTACAACTATAGTTGATGTTGGGAATCCTGGTTAAGTTATGGAAGATCTAGAAAAATCATTATTTTTTGAAGGTTAAACCTTATTTAAAGGTTTTAGACACTCCTTTGGTTGTTTTAAGTAATATGGTCATAAAGTGATTAAATATATTCTAGTAGATGTTTAGTTGGGATTATATTGTTGTAAGGATTTAGTTTAATGACTAGTATGACTTTACATTTGAATATTAGATATTAATGTATTATCTCATCATGTTAATTTTTGAATTATATTACTACATGCTAACCATTTTGGTTTGGTTAATATCTAAAGATAGGAATAATATTGTGTTTCCTTTTTGAGGATTATGTGATATGTTAGAAGTAGATTCTAGTGTTTAGGCATGAAAAGTCATATTTGATGCTCATTTTTGGAGAAATATATGAGTTTGTGGAGTAATTTTATTAAAGGATGAATATATACTCATAAATTAAGTACATTTATTTACTCTTTTAGTATATATGGTGATGGAATCCTTAAACTCCAAGAAAAGGATCTTGAATTAAAATGTTATCATATTACAACCTTTTCTGATTATATCAATTAATTTTTCCACACCTATTTGTCTTGTGATTTTTTAAATTGAATTCCTCTTGAACATGCTATATATCACTCTCTATTAGTCCAGGAGAATTATTTTTCCCTTCCAAATCCACATTTTAATATCCCCCAATGTTCTCCTTATGTGGAATCCTAGTTATATGTAACTTCTGATGACCTTTATATTTCTCACATTCCATTTTTTGAAGTATGTTTTATTAACCCTTTGTACTATGTGGGTTTCAATAAAGGAATTATAGAAATGTTAATCATTTGAAAACCAATATTAATTTTTAGGGAGAAATTTATTTTAAGGGGGTAAGATCTAATATCCTGAGATTTTGTAAAATATCTTCTTTAAAATTAATTTAAACAGTTTTAAAGCTTGAGTTACACACAATAAATAGTTTATATTAAATCACAAACAACATTATGTTTATGTTGTTTTTAACACAACATATATTTCCTTTGATGACTTATGTTACACACAATCCCGAGTCTTACCGAAAAAAAATATACTAAAGATATTTTTATAATAGTTATCACCTAGTCATAAAAATGAAGTGAATGAATGAGATTAACTAAAATGTGAAATTAAATTTTAAAAATATTTAAAAAATTAATTCCTTGGTTACTAATTAATTATAAATTTAAATAAAGACCAATAGATTATAAAGGATGTGTATTTATGAAAAACTATTTTTATGACCAGAATGAAATTTTATCTTAACAGATTAAATTAATCTCTATTAGTGAAATATATTAATTAAATTTATTTTTTATATATTTAATATTTTTCTAAATAAATCATACAATAATTTTTATTGGATTAAGATAATAATAAATCTAATTTTTAGTATAAAAAGTTGTATATTTTTAAAATACATTTTTACCACCTTTTAATTCCATAATTATTTTTAAAATAAATTTTGAAACTTTTATAATTTTCATTGGATAAAATAAAATTCATTTTTATAATTATAATATCATAATTTAATTTGGGTTAATTTTTGGTATTTTTCTGAAAAGTTTCACGTTTTAATGAATAGTGAAAATATAAGATTTTAATTGAAAACTTCTTTTTTCAAAATAATGTGTCATGTCAAATTATATTTTTAATTGTTTTTAATGTAAAATTTGATCAATTTTATATCACGTAATCCACTTTAGGTCATTTTAATAATTTTAATTGTGATTTTAGATATAATAACTTAGCAAACATTTAAAAAATCTTACATTAAAAACATGTTTTATCCTCCCATCTGCGAGATTAATTTTAAATTAATTTCTTCCGATTATATGATTTGAATTTGTAAAAAATGGATTCCATATTTATAATCATAATAATTTAGAATTTATAATAATTTCAACTTAATTTTTTACCAAAAATATTAATGAAATAAATTAAAATTAATTACAACAATTAAGGTAAAAATGTGTTCACTTATTAGTTGTAATTTAATATTAAGTGGAAATGACCTAGAAACATGTCCAAACCCCAATATATGGAAATTATTCGACCATAAACCCTCTTAGATCTAATTTTTATCATTATTGGAGTCACATTTTATAAATAGATCTCCAAATAGTGTTTATTTTTTTTGTATTTATAAGAATAACACTCCCCATCCACTATAGAAGGCACTCACCCTCCCCACTTATCCACACATCTTAAGATATTTATGTTGTCCAAAAACTGAAAAAATAAGCTAACAAAATCCCTCCTCTCATCTTAGAATCCTCACTTTTGGAAAAAATAAAACCAAGTAATTTCTTTGGTGCAAACCAAAAGAAGTTACCTAAAAAAGAGGTAACATTATTCAATGAACACTTTTGTTTTGTTTTTTTATCCACCCATTAAATTATTTTTATATTATGATTATAGAATAAAATCATTATTATTACTATAATTATATTTTTTATGTTAATTATTCTACTTACACATACACATGCTTACATCAAATGGGATACACAATCATCGTTCATTTGTATGGCAGGCTACCGCCTTGCTAATCGATGTCGTTCGTTCTTCCATTACAACCTATCATGTTTGGTAATAATGATGAAATTAATGTTTTTATAATATATATATGATATTTATTATTTATTTATGATTATTTAGTTATTCTATAACACATAAATTCATTATTTACATTTTTTGTAATACAATAACTTCATTTGTGGATTGGTGGACTATCGCCTCCACACATCGATGTGATTCATTCACGCTTTACATGGAATGTATTAAGATTTATTGTAATAAAAATATGTGATATGAATTACATATATATTATATTCATTTCATAATTACCTTCTTTGGAAAAAAATATATCATTTTATTTATTACCTTTTGACACACTGAAAATGTGATAATGGCGTTTGTGGATGTGTGGACTACCAGCTCCTCAAAGTTATGTGATTCATTTTACCTTACAATAATTATATATATAAGTATATATGTTTAAATAATATTTTATTTATGATATAATTATAATTCTATAAAGATAAATTTTACTTACCTTATTTCCATAATGATCACTAAAAAATGAGAATGTTGCTCATGCATACGTATGACTTACCGTCACCTTAATTATAGTGTTGGTTTATTTTTCATAAACATATTTCATGATTGGTTTTAAATGTATAATTTATATATAAATATGATAATTATTTTACTATTATTATTCTTTATATATTTTATATAATGACCCCTTTTACTATAGTTGACCTACCGATCATTTTTTGACACATAAACCGAGTATGGTCAAAGCTTTATGCGTAAACTTAATTGTTTAAGTAGTTGTATAAAACAATGAATTAATTAAAATAAAAGTAATAAAAAATTGAAAAAGTTTCTGTAAAATGTAAATAATTAACATAATTTTATTATTCATAAAGATAAAGACACACTTGACAAGTCGGAGTCAAGGTAAGGGATTTCATCTCAATCTCTTTTCATTGAGGAATATTTTTATGTGATACACCCACCTTCTTTTATGTGGTGTATATACATCCTATTTGATATATAATATAATGAATTTATTTATTCTCATTTAATTTAATGTTTTGTTAAATTTTATTCTTTCATGGTGATTTTTATTCAAATATTTCAAATTGGTATGAGACACTTTGATTTAAAAATCTATTATTAAACGTTTAAAATTTTAATTTAAAAATACTTTCCTCCATGATATTATTATATATATATATATTTATATATAATTACTATTCAGGTAATTTTATGTCTATTATATATTTCATTCAAAGTTTTTTAAAAAATAATAATTTTATGTGTATTATATGGACTGTTTTGAAAAATAACAAAAGGATTTTTCTATTCATAATTTACATGGAGATAATGAATTTTATGAATCCATGGAAATTATATTATTTTTGGATTCATTTATAAGATTTAAAAATTTTAAAATGAAAAAAAACTTTATCTTTTTGTGTATTTTGGAATTGAAATTTTTTTTCAAAAGCAAAAGGGTATTTTGTTTTGAAAATGGGGTTTTAAAAGAAAAATGGTAAATTAATCTGAAAGTGTTTTCATATGATTTTAAGAGATTTTTTCGAAAGTTTTTTATGATGAATGTGTTTTATTCATGAATTGGTACTTGAGAATTATAGGATGGGGTGGTCCAGATAGCATTGGGAAAGCTTGTTACATCTTAACACGTGGTGGCCCAGATAGTTCCAGAAAAACCCATTACAACTTAACATGGGGTGACCAAGATAGAACCTAGAAAGCCAATTACATATTAACATGGTATGTCCCAAATAGAATTAGGAAATCCCATTACATCTTAACATGGGGTGACCCATATAGTGCTGAGTGAGCCTGTTATAGCTCTTTAATGCATTGGGTAATGATAATATTGGCAGTTGGCCATATGATTATTCCAATAAAAAGGGGTTTGAAAGGGTTTTTAATGGTTTTTATGTATATGATGATCTAAGTCAACTAAAAGATTCTTAATTTCTTTCTCTGGGATTTAATTATTTTCTTTGTGATTTATTTTTTCATGTGAAAATGTTTTGTTTCATATTCTCAAGGAACTTTAAAGGTAAAGGTAAACCATATATGAGTTTCATGTTTTTACTGAGCTAATGATTTCCTTGATTTATATACCTTACTGGTATTTTGTGCTCATCCCAATATTTAATAAAAATCAAAGTGTTTAAGTATGGGTAAGGGAATGGAACTAGTCAAGTTGAAAGTTGTGGATATTTTCTATGAAAATAATTTATTCATTATATTTAAAGTTTTATATTATAGAAAAAAATGGATTTTTATAGGAAGTGTCCACTTTGTATTTTATATTTTCGTTATGTTTTATTTATGGCCTAATTATCTAAAACAATAAACTTTAAAAGATTATCATAGTGGAAAAAGTAAATTCTTGACTAAAACTCAAGATTATGTGATGTTTAAGGATGTAGACTTATTGTTAAGGTACAAGTTATTAATAATATATCGTGATAACTGATTAGGAATAATCACAATATATTTCAATTTTTTGATCATCCAATTTGGTAGATCATAATCACCACATTTTCTGACACATTCAATTTTAACATCATTACTCCTAGTTCCAACCATTGACTAAAACCAAAAATCATGGAGTGAGAAACAATAATCATAATCATAAAAAATAATTTATAAGATGTCTAAATAATGAAACCTTATTTTCAATATATGAAACCTTAGTTTTAACCTTGGTCATCCATTATTATAATCTATTCAAATCCTTCATGATGTTTTATAAATAAAATGTGAATTAACCCAAGCATATACTCCAATAGTGTCAAACCAGGTGCACAGTAAGGGCACACTCATAATGAATTAGAACGATTGTTATAATATACCCAACCAAATATTTTTAGGGTTATTCTCCCTAGATGAATATATTTCAAGACCATTTCCACTTAGATTATCTAGACATGGATTTATTTCCATTAAAACCACATAATCTCATCATTACCAAAAAAAATTGATGTTATCCTATACTTAGACTTTTCCATAAGGTTTTTTACTAAATTTATGTAATCATAATCCTTAAAAACCACTACACCTTTATACGATACTAACTATAGTGTCCCAGTCCTTTTACAGATATTATTACATTATTTTTAACACAAAAATTCATTTATTACTACCCAAAGATCATGGGACCTAGTGTCTTTGGAAGACTAGGTACATAAAACATCCGAAGAAACTAAAACATAACATATTTTTTTTATTTTCCTTAGTGTTCTCCTAAATATATTTTAGCTCCTAAAAGTATATATTATAACCTATGTAATACATAAAATAAGGGGGTGATCTAAAATCCTAGTATGGAATAAACTTGTTAAGGAAACATAATGTGTGAGTCAAAGGTATACCATGATATCATAAAAGAGATGACTCATGAGTAATCTCGTGTAATAATAATACAAAGAATATGGAATCATAAGATCATAGAAACATATAAAATTGTAAGAGACATATAACAATACAGAAGTATAAGTTAAGGATAATTTCAATGACAACATAACATGGTAGAAAAAGTTCCAAAATGGATTGGGTACACTCCCTAATCCCATACATAACGTCTCATGAGACAAAAAACATCACCAAATGCATTAGAGTTATATATGTTTACAACCATTATAACTTGTATATTCATATGTGTTCCATAAAAATGAAATATATCATATGGTAAAACAATAATAAATACCCATGGAAATAAATTGGTTGCATAATCTTACATTATATCATAATCAAAGAAGATTTTATAAAGAAGGCATTTGATAAATGGGCTCAATTTATGTATTAACCCTTAAAATAATTGGAAAATTATATTGTTATATATTTATGATACATATATATAGAATTTAGAAGTAATAAATAACATCAAATTTTTTAATCATTTATTAAACCATATTTAAAAGATCACATATAATATTTTATCAGTAAAATACCTTTTTCACTTGGAAATCAGTTCTTTAAAATATAAAAATTTACAAAATATTTGATAAAACATATTATTTTAAAAGAACCATGGAAAATTATAAAGTAATATTAAAATAATTTATTTTTCATGAAAATGTGAAATTCTATTCATTTTATATAAGTTAAAAAAACATTACTTTCAGATTTTTTTTAAAAAACTCCAAAAGTACCATATTCGGAAAATGATAGAATGATTCATTTTAAATAATTTTGTAAAAAATGTAAAAAATAGTTAAAAATATCTTTAACAATTCATTTTATAATAATAAAAATATTATTTAAGATATTCTAAGGAAAATATAGACATGGAAGATAAATATTCTAGATATAAAAGAAGATACAAGATCAGTATTACTTATAAAAGAATTTATTGATATTTATTTATTAAATAAGGGATTAAATGAAAAAAAACATGTAAAACACATTAATTAACATAGGATAATAAAATATATATTGTTAAGTAAAATAATTTTCTTTGATTTCCCCTAGAAGAACCTTGAACATAAACAATCTCAAAAATAAATGAGGTTATAACATAAGGCCTTTACCGCTTTTGTAACTTTCAAATAAAATACCCTCAGATGAATTGAAATGAATTTTAAATTAAAGTATCATAAATTATGAGTGATTAATTATATAATATGTAAATTTGGTATAATATAAACCATATAAAATACATTAGGTATATAATATTAAAATATGCCTCAATGAAGCGAAATTGAGGTGAAAGCCCATACCTCGAGTTCGAATTGTCACATCCATACATTATCTACCAAAATAATAAACTTATTTTAATTATTGACTTGATTAATAAAATTTTTCAATATTATTATTACTTTTATTTTTTTATTTTTTTTATATTTATTTACTATGTTAATTAAGTTCACATCATGATTTTTGATGATACTCAGTTCATGTGTCCAAAATGACTTCAGTATGTTAACTATGGTAAAATAAGTCATCATTACATCATCTAAAGAATAATAATAATGGAATAATTACAATTTTTATAAATAAATTATACTTATAATACCAACCATTAATAGTTTTAATGAAAAATGAACTATGTTACAATCATTTAGATGGTAGGTCGTACACACACATGAGTAACATTTCAATTTTTCAATGATCATTATAGAAAGAATATAAGTATTATTTTATCCTTAATTAATAATAATTATATCATAAATAACATATTTGTTTCTTTAAATACACTAATATATAATATTTGTGTGATACGGTGATGAAACATTTTTCACATCGCTTTGTGGAGGTGGTAGTCCACACGTACGCACAAACAATGATATCAATTTTAGTGAATGGATTGGTAAGAAAATTTATTATATATTAATTTTAAAAATGATAAATATGTAATTAATATCATATATATACATCAAATATATCATTATAAACATCCATGATATGTGATTTTGTAAAATGAAATACATCGTTTCACGTGGCGTTAGTATGTCATACACATGAATGATGGTTTTGTTTCCCATTTGATAGAAGAGGAGATGGATGTAAGATATTAAATTAAAGTAATAACATATCATTATATGGGAGATAATTATGTTATTATATCATTATGTTTTAATATTATTTTAAGGAGTTGGAAGAATAAATAAAATCAAATGGTCATTTAATAATGATAAATTTTCTTTGAAAAAACTCTTTATGTTTACACCAAAATCCTTCCTAAGATCGTTTTCTAAAAAAAGACTATAATATGTGGTAATATAATTAAGGAAGGTAATTGGTAAGGTATTTTTCTAACCAAAAGGCTCCTAAAATGGGACTTATTAGATAATTTGGAAAAACTTATTCTAAATATTAAATCAAATTTATAAAATAAAAATTATAGGTGTGTCAAAAATTAATTTCAACACAAGTGCATGAAACACACAAAACCCCATTCTAACCTCAAATGTGGTAATAAATTTTTACTATTTTTAATATTCATTCTGACAGAAAAATATCTTAAACTCATTACCTAATATTAATTATTTTGATAAAAGTCGTTCAATCAATTTTATCAAATTAAATTCATATAATTTTTAGAATTTAATTTAAAATTAAAATTGTAAAAGGTGGTGAAATGCAGTTTCTTAGGAAAATACATTTTTTCAGGCAATAGATGATCTTATATTAACTCTATGAATATAATTAATCATATTATTAATTTAAATTAATATAAATAGATATATAATACATAAATTTAATTTAAATACTTCCTTATTAGGGGTTATTTATATTTATTAAAAGGGATAAACTTTATCCACTTAAAACAGTTTGTAGAAAAACTGAGTTTTTAAGCATAAAAATAAACTTATACCAAAATCATAAAAATTAATGATTAAAATGAAATACATAATATCATTTCAAATTAAATGGTTCAAATTTAATTTTAAAACCAAATAAAAAATATAATGGTACTTTTAAATTACTTTATTTAATGAAAAGAAAAGACTCTATTTGAAAAATCAGCAATGTTCACAATTCACTGAAAAATGAATAATTTTAGAAAACCCCAAAAATTTAAAATAATTTGATTTTTATTTTTGATTTCAAAAATTATTTTAATTTCATAAAATAAAAGTTCTAAATGTTCCAAAAATTAATTATAATATTTTCTCATAAAAAACAACAAAATCATTTATGAAGAAAATGTAGTTTTTTGAAGAATAAAATGTCTTTTAAAAATCAAGTTCTTTTTTAATAAATATTTATTAATATATTTATATCTACTAGGAAATTTATATATATTTCATAAATTATTGAGCCATTTTCATACTCACCAATTTAATGACTGGGTTATAATGATCAAATTTAAATAATAATTATATTTCATGGTGCGTCTAGGCTCAGTGTTTCATGTTATATAATCTATAGAACATAGTTTTATTTTTAAAATATCACACTATTAAATTTTCCCCCATTTAATAAATTTCATACTTGAAATTTAAACTTGAACTCATTAATCAAAGAATTTCAAACTGAAAATACCTTTTTGAAATCCCACATGAAAAAAGGGTTAATAAATCTTCCACTTAAAAAGAGGGAAAACTAAATGTGAAGGTAATCACATAACTAAGTTTTCAAATAGGATAACATTATTGGGAAGTGAAAATATATACAACGAGAAAAAAAATTAATGTCCAAAATAATCATACAAAGTGATAGAGAACATTGATCATAATAATGTGAATGATCATGAGAAATTTAACAACCACAAAACCATAAACCAAGGAGGTGTGGAAAACACCATTAATTCATCATAAATAGAGTAAATATGATAAAACAATTCATTGTACTTTTCCTAGAGTTGATGTATTCATTTACCATATATACCTAGAATATAAATAAATATACTTACTTAACAAGTAGAATTTCATCCTTTAATCAATTTCCAACAAAATCTCACCTTTTGATTAAAAAAGTGAGTATTCAAGATGAATTGTTTTTACCCATGAATCACTAAAATAAACTTCTAATAGGTTATGTAATCCAAAAACGGATAAAAATGTATTCCTAAAGTCTTTATACATTAACCAAAACCAAAATGTTTATCATAATGTAAGATAATTCCCAAAATGAATAAACCATCATACAATAAAATACCAAACTAATTTCTAAATCCAAAACTATAACAACTAATGTTCAAAATCAATCATTTGATAAAAATTAACCTTAAAATTATTCAAAATATTCCCAAATACATTTGAAACCCAAATATTTTAATGATTTGATCACATATTCATTCTAGATATAATCTAAAAATTTCTCCAAATAAAATAAATCACTCCTAAAGTCTAATAAAAAAATTTATATGCCTTAATAAAATATAATAATCATTTTTATAAATAACCTAAATCACCATAAATTCATCTCAAAAGCTTAAATTCTTCTAAAAATTAACAAAATCCATAGACGTTATATGATTCTTATAGCTAAATCACCATTTATACAAATACTTCTTATACATAATTCTTCAATGCCAAATATGTAAATACTTTCACCTATAATATTGGTATAAAAAATGACCTTCCTTGGTCTAGGAATTAACCTTTAGAAGAGTTAATTGACTCATATAATTCGTAGGTTACCTGAATTTATGAAACTAAACTATGAATAGATCTATGGAATGAAATTTATTTCTCTCCACCTAACTCCCCATTTTTTCCTTGGAAATTCATTTCTCTATTCCCTTGTTTTCCATACATAAATTTTTTTATTGTTCCTTTGAGACATTTTCCTGGGTGTCACTTCCCACATTTATGAAATGTGGGAAATTGAGTTGTAAGAACCCAGATCATCTTTTCATGTATGTTTATCTTCTTCTGGTGTTTTTGAGAAAAAGAGGAGTTTCTGTAAATTTCTTAAGTACATGTCGTGTACTTTATAAATACACGTCGTGTAATTTATAAATACACGCCGTGTACTCAGTTACCGTAGATAGTCGTGTACTGATCATGTAACGGTTGTGCGCACGCCCATGTGTGGTGACCTAGAGACCGCCTAATGTGGGGGTCGGTTAAGGAGAGTACACGTCGTGTACTTATAAATTATGCGCCATGTAATTTATTTTTATTTAATTAAAAGGACTGGGGTTGCGTCTAATTGGTAGAAATCTCTTATTCTTCGCCTTCTTTGTCCGAGAGTGTCCATACGGTGTAAATATTTGTCGAGCCCCTGATGGAGCATCTGTTATTCGAATCGAACTCTGTCAGTTGTGTTGGAATCGCATTGGTGAGTTCTCTCTTCTTCTAAGACTTCATTTCCTGATTCCTCCTCTTTTAAGAGTTATCCTCGGTTGAGAGTTTTTAGAATTTTTGTAGATCTATGGTGTTCTTGGTCGTTTCGAGGCTTGAGGTTCACATATAATGATCCTACAACACCTAGGTAGGTGGTTTGTGCCTTTCCATAGATAGTCTTTGAGTTATATGTGCAATAGTGCCCAATACCCTTGAATGGGGTATTGCCTGTTTATGGTGTTAACACTTTTTGTTTCCTGTTATGCCTAGTTTGATTGGATATAGGTAAATTGTTGATATTAGGGTCATCTTTGCTAAGTTGTGGATGATTTGACCATGTTTTCTTTTTTTGACCATTTGGTCTAGTTTTTCTTGTTAGGCTGCTTTATTATTTTCCCATGCCTAGTATTGTAGGATAGAGAGATTATTTATTTTTGAAATGCTATGATGTGTTGTAAACTATTTAGCCACACAGTCCAAGGAGTTTAATTTTATTGCTGATTATTTTTTGTGCACGATTTCTTTACACAGGGCTGTGGGAACCTGGTGTAGTGAGACCATAGGGGAAATTGACATTGAGGGCTTTCCCAGAGTGTCTTCTATAATTGTCATGCTGCTAGACCATAGAGGGAATTGACGTTGAGTGCTTCCTCATAGTTTTTATAGTTACATTATGAGACAACATGAGGAATTGATGTTGAGTTCTTCCTCGGAGTGTTTGTAGTTAACTGTTAAAAGACTATAGAGAGAATTTATAGTGAGTGCTTCCTCATAGAGTCTTTATTCACACTTGACTATAGGAGAAATTAACCATGAGTGCTTCCTTAGAGAGTCTTTTTTATTTCCTTCCTTGTATTGTAAACTAGAGGGGTTAGTCTTTGAGAACTACCCATAGGGTTTCTTGTATTTGTTTTGGTTGATTAAATGATTAAAATAAATGTTTGTAAATGGAACTGTAGGACTGTTTACTTTTGAGTAATTCCTTGTTTACTGATTTCTTTTTCATATTACCTTCCATGTACATTCACTAACTATTAGGAATAGATCTTTGGGTGGTTTCTTGCTGGGATTAGTCTCCCACCCTGTTTGGGTCATGCTTTTGGGCCTAAACAGATTATATTGTTACAGGTATAGATAAGGGAAAAAACCCTTCTACTTTTGTTACTTGATTGCTGAGGAGCTGGAGAGAATGAGACCAATCCAAGGCTTGTGATGCTAATGGATATTTTATATTTTCTTTCGTACTTTGTTTTATTACTATTTTACAGCATTATGACTTGTTTGGATGCTTTCCTAGACATATGTATCATGCATCATTTATATATGTGGGATCGAGTTGTTTATTACTTCTATTGTTCACTTATTGCATGTTTTACTACTTCTGCTATTACTATCTATTTTACTTCTTCTATGTTACTCTTCCAATGAGGGAATAGTTTCCCCACTATCACACCCCCGACCCTTGCTGCTAGTCAGCAGCCTCTGGCATTTGGGGAAATGTGCTTGAGGCCATGTGACCAATCGGGTATGGGGAACCTTTGGGTGGCTTCTAGAATCAGGACGTTATAAAGTGCTATCAGAGGAATTATTTTCTTGTTGACTTATTGTTTGGAGCCTATATCCAGGTATAGGAAGGAATAGGTACTTGGTAACAAACTGTGCCTAGGAGTAGATAACCCATGTATAGGGAAAATCCAATTTGCCCCGTTATTGAAATTTTTTGGTTTTGTAGTTTTACAGTTGATTTGATTTCACCATTGAGTGATTAACATCTTTTGTGTTGTTATTTTTGATGTTATTGAGGTTCTATTTCTATTGAAACTTGATGAGATGAGGTTATTCAATCTCATGCATCAAATATGCACTAATTAGAAATCGCATGTCATGAATTTTTGCCATGCCATTTAGGGTGCATTAGGGATTGCATGTTATTATGATAGATGTTGTGTTAGATATGTATGTTGTTGTGATAGATTACTTAATAGAATACCTACTATTTGATAAGGTATTGATTTGTGTAAGGTTTCGTTTAAGTGAACACCAAACTTTGGTTCTTGAGGTGTTATGGGCCCTCATGAACTAGAATTTGGTGGATCATTGTGCTGTTATCCTTATTATGACATGTATAAGATGAAAAGCTTTGATTCACGGGGAGTATGGGCCCTCATGGATCAGAATTTGGAACTTTAATGTTTGTTTTAGTGTTTTTTTGGGTTCCGGAGTTGTTTCTGAGATTTACTATCCGAAAAAACCTAGAATACACGGAGTGTAATAATTAATACATTCCATGTGTCGCTCTATTTGGGAAGAAACTATTTTTCTTAAGTACACACTGTGTACTATATATACACACACCGTGTAGTCTCTAACCATGTCACTAGCTGTGTGGGTAGAGACACGGGGTTGGGAAATATCTGGTGGAACATGCCATGCACTGTATGTACACGCCGTGTTGTGTAGACCGTGTGTCCGCCCATGTGACTAGTGACATGGATGGATAAAAACTTAAGTTATACACACCGTTTAAACCATGAACACGTTGTGTAGTGTAACCCATGTATCCAATCATGTAGAGAACAACACGAGTTGGTGAAATCCTTCTTGTACACGTCATGTCTGGCATAAACATGTCGTGTATAGCTATGTGTTCACCCGTGTGACTAACAACACGGGCAGTTGAAACCTAAGTAGTAAATGTCGTGTCCATCTGAAACATGCCATGTAGAGTGAGCCATGTAACCGGCCGTGTGACTAACAACATGGGTTGGTGAAGTTCATCTAGTACACATTGTGTTTGGAACTAACATTCCATGTAGTTTTGTTCTAGGAGAACCATGTGGCTTAGCCGTGTAAGAGAACTCGGGCAGGGGAATAAAATTCAAGTACACGCCGTGTGTTTGAAGTGTTACGTGATCGGGGTTGGAAGGAGTACATGCCCATTTGAAGGATTAAGGGAACACACTGTTTAGGAATTATACACGCTATGTATCCATGTTTTGAAAAACTTTAATGATTCCTTTCTTTGGTTACCTTCGTACACTTCTAGTTTTCGGTCCTTTATAATATTTATCTAAGGTGTATTCTTGTCCTTGAAGAGTCATGCCACCGAGATATCCTTCAGTTTTAAGCCAGTCATAGGGTAGTGATTAGACACCGGATATGGCTAATTAGGGACTACCAGCAGATCCCCCAGTTGTTCCAATTTTGGCACCAGTCGTAATTCTGGACACAGGTGCAAATGCACATTTCAGGGAGGGTTATATGAGGATGATATAGACCTTTCAGGGGGATCCAACTCCTTCTCCTATTGATGGAATAATTTATGTGGGTCTTTCAATAGCAGCATCCTCCCACCTTCTCATGGGATGGAGGACCCCGGGCTGAAGAGTCATGGGTAGAATCCATGCTGACGATCTTCGAGCATCTATAGAATTCTCCAAAGAGGAGGGTCAAGCTTGCTACATATATACTTCATGATTTTTCCAATAAATGGTAGGATGTAATCTCACAGGCGGGACGCTAGTAAGTTATGGTGTGGGATGAGTTTCATAGGACCTTATACGATTACTTCTACCTAGAGACCTTGAGGGATGATTGAGCCAGAGAGTTCACGAGTCTGGAGCTGGGTACTCTTTCAGTCATGGAGTATTCTTATCTCTTCACAGATCTGCAGAAATTTACACCCTTTATAGGGGGAGATGAGTTATTCCTGGAACAAAAGTTTGAGGATGGTCTCAGGAAGGAAATTCGGGATCATGTGAACATCTTCAGGTTGACTTCCATAACTTCCATAGTCAACCAGACACTAATCACGAAACATAATCTGAGGGATTTTGGAGCTATGAACCAGGGTTGTTCTGCACCCAGATTTAGTGACTCTCTAGCTGATAGCAAGAAGCACTGCAAGGAGACTACACGTGGAGATCCGAGTAGGCGAGATGCACCTTCAGGTAGCCAGGTGGTATGCTACCAGTGTAGAAAAATCAGGCATACAAGGCCACATTGCCCGAGGGACCTAGTGGAGTGTCGATCTTGCGGCAAGATGGGTCATCTTCAGTTCTTCTGTCAGATATTCTCACCAGCATCTGGTGACAAGGTTTCTTCTATGAATTCATGTTTAGGATCATCCCCACTAGTTACTCCTCTATCAGGGAACTAGAGTTCTTTCGGCCATTCAGGCCAAGGTGGAGGTCGTGTTCGTGGTAGCTAGTTTCTAGGATTTCAACGACAACAGGATGGATCATCTCAGAGTGGTTAGGAAGGGTCACAGGGCCATGGTACAACCCATAATTTGGCTGTGAAGAAGAACCATCTAGAGTAGGATCCTGAACCCTCTACAGTCTGAGCTATGATTCTAGTTGCCTCTGTTTTAGCTTCTTCTCTTTTCGATATAGGGGATTCCCATAGATTTATATCTATTGTAGTTGTGGAGAGGCTTGGGATTTGTATCTTTTCTTTTACTGATATCTTGATTCTAGACACTTCGTTTGGGACTAGAACGGCTAGTGTACGTTAGTGCAAGGAGTTCCCTCTAGAGGTTGGTGAGTGCCACTTCTCAGGGGACCTCTATGTCTTGGAGATGATAGGATATGATTTCATTATTAGAATGGACTGGTTAGTTCCCTTTCGGGCTGTTGTCGATTTCTATCACCGTTGGATGAGTTTCACATCACTAGAGGGTAGATTGTTTCTTCATCAGGGCGAATGGGATGTCCAGGCGGTTAGAGCAGGACTCAAGCATCATGGGTTGGGAGGAGTTACAGCCTAGATTTATAGTCTATATCTGGATGACTAGGGTACTTCATTGAAGGAATTTCCTCCAATGGTGGATCTATTCAGATATGCCTTTCTAGAAAACTTTTTAGGATTGCCTCCGGCGCGTGATGTTGAATTTTTCTATTGAGCTTGTTCCCGAAGTGACACCGGTGTCCATTCCTCCTTATAGGATGGCTACACCAGAGTTGCCGGAGCTCAAGAAGTAGTTGGAGGAGTTGTAGGCAAAGGATTTTATCTGAACCAATACTTATCCTTGGGGTTCACCTATATTGTTTGTGAAAAAGGTGAACAGTACCCTCAGACTTTGTGTAGATTATTAGAAGTTGAACCAGTTGATGGTCAAGAATTGATATCCCTTGTTGAGGATTAATGATCTCTTTGACCAACTTTGAGGAGACCAGGTGTTCTCAAAGATTGACTTGAGATTTGGTTACCATCAGTTGCATGTTAGACCATCATATATACCTCTTATAGCCTTCTGGAACAGGTATGGTCTATATGAGTATGTGATTATGTTGTTCGGTCTCACGAACGCACCTGCAGTCATCATGGAACTGATGAACCGAGTGTTCCATCAATTCTTAGATTATTTTGTGGTTGTCTTCATGGACAATATATTGGTGTACTCTCACACTTGACATGACCATTCTACCCATCTTGAGATCATTTTGAGTATACTGAGAAAGAATCATTTATAAGCTATGCTCTCAAAATTCCACTTTTGGATGGATCAGATTCACTTCTTGGGTCATGTTATCTCAGAGACAGAAGTATATGTAGACCCAGATAAAGTGAGGGCAGTAGTTTCTTGGGAGAAACTAAATAACGTCTTTGAGGTGTGACGTTTTCTAGGATTGGTTAGATACTAAAGAAGTTTCATACATGAATTTTCACACTTAACAGAACCACTGACAGGCCTGACTAAGAAGGGTGAAAAGTTCTTATAGTTAGATTCTTGTGATTCAAACTTTCAGAAGATGAAAGGAAGGTATAATTCAGCACCTATACTAGTATTTCTAGATCTGGGAAAGAGATATACTATTTATTGTGATGCTTTAGGTAATAGTTTGGGAGCTGTTCTTATGAAGGGGGAAGGATTCGTTGCATACGAGTCTCAATAGTTGAGGCCACGTGAGAGGAATTACCCGACACACGATCTTGAGTTGGCTGTTGTTGTCTATAATTTTCGCTTTTGGAGACATTATCATCTGGGAGAGAATTTTGTGGTTTTCACCAACCATAGAAGTCTCAAGTACATCTTCACTTAGTGCGATCTGAATTTGAGACAACGAAGGTGGGTTGAGTACCTTCAGTCTGGACTTTGAGCTTGCCTACATGCCTGGGAAGGGCAATGTAGTGGCTGATGGACTGAGTAGGAATACTTAGATACAAGCAGTTCAGGAGATCAATAGTGAGTGGAAACTTATGGATCTGTTCTATGAGATGAATTTTGAGGTTCACGACAGACAGGGGAAAACATTACTTTCTTCTATAGCTGTTACCACTACTCTTCTTGATCTAGTGTAAATGAGCCAACTACAATATTCAGAAGGCCTAGTACTACCGGAAAACATGTCAGGAGAGGACCCTATTTCTAGATGGACTATAGGAGAGGATGAGATATTGTGTTTCCATGGGCACGTATTGGTGTCATCAGAAATACGTGAGGAGATGATGCGGGACTTTCATTCTGCAATTTGGGTAGTTCATCCTGGTGTCACCAAGATGTATCATGATATACACTGTCAATATTGGTGGCTATGTATGAAGAGGTATGTTTCTAGTTTCATCATTAGGTGTTCCACCAGTCAGCAGGTGAAGGCAGAGCATCAGCGACCATCAGGGATTTTGTAGTAGTTACCCATTACTGAGTGCAAGTTTAATGATGTCGCGATGGATTTCGTGACAGGTTTGTCAAGGTCTCCTCAAGTGAATGATGATGTTTGGGTTGTCATTGAAAAACTCACAAAGTTTTCTCCCTTCAATCCAATCAAGGAAACCTTCAGTTTTAATGACCTGGGAAGGTTGTACATCGGAGCGATTGTATGTTTATATGGGGTTCCACACTCCATTGTCTCAGATAGGGATTCACGTTTTGCTTCTTGGGTCTGGAAGGGGCTACAAAAGTCCTTGGGAATACAAGTAATTTTGAGTACAACTTACCATCCCCAGACAGATGGCCAGTATGAGCGTATGATTCAGGTTCTTGAGGACATGCTTCGAGCAAGCATCCTAGATTTTGGAGGTTCTTGGGAGAAACATATACATCTTGTGGAGTTTTCCTACAACAATAGTTTTCAAGAAACTATTAATATGGAGGCTTATAAGGCTTTGTATGGTAGGCCATTCCGATTACCCTTATGTTGGCTGGAGGTAGGAGAGGTATCTATGTTGAGACCTCGTCTTTATTAGAAGTCCATAGAGTAGATAGAGTTGATTCAGAAAAGGATGACTACTACACAGTCACAATAGAAGTATTATACTGATCAATGAAGATGACCTCTAGAGTTCGAGGTCAGAGATCTGTTTTTCCTACGTGTCACACTGAGGTTGGGACACAGGAGGATTATGAGACAGGGTAAGGTTTCACCATGGTACGTCAGGTCGTTTGAGGTTTTAGAGAGAGTTGGGCCAGTATCATATTGGTTACAGTTTCCTCATAGGTATCGGGATATGCACAACATCTTCTACATTTCTTAGCTTTGACGTTACTTCTCTGACCCATCTCATACCTTTCAACGTGAGGAGTTTGAGCTCAAGGTGGATTCATCTTTTGAGGAGTGTCCTATCCAGATTATTGATCGAAGTGTGAAGTTTCTTCATGGTTGGTATGTTCCTCTGGTATGAGTGCTATGGCAGCACGATGAGTACATGATGAGACTTGGGAGAGGGAGGCTGATGTACGATCACAGTGTCCAGAGCTGTTTGAGGACTCTTCTTCTAAGCCGCCTTGCTAGAGAAATTCGGCGACGAATTTCTTTAAGGGGGGGGGGGAGTTTGTAAGAACCTGAATCATCTTTTCAGGTATGATTTTCTTTTCTTGTGTTTTTGAGAAAAATAGGAGTTTATGGAAATTTCTGAAGTACACGTTGTGTACTTTATAAGTACACGCTCTATACTTTATAAGTACATGTCGAGTACTCAGTTACTGCAGGTAGCCATGTAACAGTTATGTACACGTCCATGTGTGGTGACCTGGAGACTGCCTAATACGATGGCTGGTAAGGGAGAGTAGACGCTATGTACTTATAAATTACATGTCCTGTACTTTCTTTTTATTTCATTAAATGGACTAGGGCTACGTCTAATTGGAACAAAGCACTTCTTATTTGCCTTCTTCATCCCAGAGCCTCAGTATGGTGCAAATTTTCACTGATCCCCCGATCAAGCGTTCGTTATCCGAATCAAACTTCGTTAGTTGCATTGGATTCACCTCAGTGATTTATATCTTCTTATAAGACTTCATTTCCTAATTCCTCTTTTTTAAAGAGTTATCCTCGATTGAGAATTTTTAGTGTTTTGTAGATCTATGGTGTTCCTGGGTGATTTGAGGCTTGAGGTTCTCATATAACAATCCTAAAACACCGAGGTAGGTGGTTTGTGCCTTCCCGTATATAGTCTTTTATTTATATGTGCAAAAGTTCCCAATACCATTGAACGAGGTATTGTGTGTTTATTGTGTTAACCCTTTTTGTTGCCTGCTGTGCCTAGTTTGATTGGATAGAGGTTAATTTTTGAGATTAGGGTTATCTTTGCTAAGATGTGGATGTTTTTCCATGTTTTCTTGTTTTGACAATTTGGTATAGCTTTTCCTGTTAGGCTGCTTTATTCTTTTCTCATGCCTAGTATTCTAGGATGGAGTGATTATTTATATCTGACATGCTATGATGTGTTGTACATTGTTTATCCAAGTAGTCCAAGAGGTTTACTTTGCCTTTTGATTATTGTTTCTACACGATTTCTTTAAATGGGGTTGTGGGAACCTGGTGTAGTGAGACCATAGGGGAAATTGACGTTGAGGGATTTCCCAATGTGTCTATTATAATTATCACACTATGAGACCATAGGGGGGATTGACATTAATTTCTCTCTCATAGTGTCTATAGTTACGTTATGAGACCACATGAGTAATTTACATTGAGTGATTCCTCAGAGTGTCTGTATTTTACCATTAAAATACTATTGGTGGAACTGATGGTGAGTTCTTCCTTTGAGATTCTTTAATCACACTTGACTGTAGGGGGAATTCACGGTGAGTTCTTACTCAGAGATTATTTTGTATATCTTTCCTTATATTGAAAACTAGAGGGGTTAGGCTATGAGAACAACCCAAAGAGTTTCTTGTATTTGTTTTGGTTGATTAAATGCTTAAAAGTAATTTTTGTAAATGAAACTATATGACTGTTTACTTTTGAGTACTTCCTTGTTTACAGCTTCCTTTTGCATATTACCCTCCATATATATTCACTGACTTTTAGGAACATATCTTTGGGTGGTTTCCTAATGGGATTAATCTCACATCCTATTTGGCTTATTCTTTTGGTCCCAAATAGATTATATTGCTATAGGTACGGATAAGGGAAAGCGCCCTTCAGCTTCAGGTACTTGATTGCTGAGGAGCTGGAGAGCATGAGACCAAGCCGAGTCTTGCGATGCTGCTGTAGATTTTCTATTTTATTTTTTACTTTTGTTTATTACTGTTTTCAATTATTGTGACTTGTTTGGATACTTTCCTAGACATATGTATCATGTATCATTTATTTATGTGGGTTCCAGTTGTTTGTTAATTCCTTTGTTCACTTATTTCATGTTTTACTACTTCCGCTATTACTATCTTTTTTACTTCTGATGTGTTACTCTTCCAATGAGGACATAGTTTCCCCACTCTTGTGCTTGAGGCCATGTGACCAACTGGGTACGGGGCGCCTCTGGGTGGCTTCCGGAACTGGGACGTTGCACAAGCCTTCTTTCCACCATAGTATCCTTCTCTTAAGTACTAAGAGGACTCCATCCTTCTCTTCTTTATTTAGGTCAATAGTTGGTTATGGAAAAAGTTACGAATCATATATTTTGTTAAATAATTTGAAACAATCAAAATATCATTCATTTTAGTCATCATCCCATTTTGTTTCTTAGAATCACAACATTGTACATCATATTCATTATTAACATCGTTCCAATAGGTTCTATCGATTTACTAAAAGTAAAAATCATGGTGTGAGAAACAATAATCATAATCATGAAATATAATTTATAGGATGTATAAATCATGACACCTTATTTTCAATATATTACACTATAGTTTTATCCTAGTTCATCCATGATTATCATCTATTCAAATATTTAATGATGATTCATAAAGTATAAATAAATTAACTTAATCATATCTCCCAAGAGTGGAAAACTAGGTTAATAGTAAGGGTACACTCACTATGCTTCAGAATGATGGTTGAGATATATCCAACTAAATATTTTCAGGGTTATTACCCATAGATGCTATATACCAAAAACAAATCTACTTGTAGTGTCCATAAAGTGATGTATTTCTAATAAAAACACATTATCCTTACTTACAATACTTTAGGATGTTATCCTATACTTATACTTATCATAAAGGTCTTCTACTAAAGTTCTATAATCCTAATTCACAAAAATAACTATAGCATGATTTTCTACCAAATATAGTTACCCAACACTTTTACACATATTATTATTTTATTTTTAACATATAAAATTCACTAATTATAACCCAAAGATCTTGAGGTCTGATTTATTTGTAATACAAGGTATATAAAACATAAAAAAACTAAATTATAACATAATTATTTTTATTCTCCTCAATGAGATCCTAAATATATTTGATCTCTTAAAACTTCAGAAGATAACCTAGGGAATATTTAAAAGAAAGGGGGTGAGAAAAAAATCCAAGTAAGAGAATACACATGACAATTAAACATAATGATTAAGTCAAAGTTATAACATGATATCATAAAAGGGAAGTCTCATGAGTAATCACACAGTAGCATAATATAAATAACATGGTACCATAATATTATAGAAACATAGAAAAGTTGGAGAAACATATAACATGACATAATAATAAGTCAAGGATAAATTACAATACTACATCACATGGTGGAAAATACCCCATAATGGATTATGTTTACTCCATAATCTCATACATAACATCTCATGATACCCAAAAAATTACACAATGCATGAAGAGCACTATCTTTGTTCACCCATAATAACGTGTACATGCTTATGCATTCCAAAAAAGGAAATCAATCACAATGTAAAATAATAATAATTACCCATGGAAAGAAATAGGTTTCCTAATATTTACTCATCATAATCAAAAGATATTTCATAATGAAGTAATTCAATAAATTAACTTAATAAATGTATTACCCCATAAAATTAATAGAAAATATGTTAGGTGTATATGTAAGATATATATATAAAGAATTTATAAGAAATCAATGAAATACAGGGTTTTCATTATTAATGAAAAGATATTTCAAATATCAAATAGAATATTTATTTATAAAAATACCCTTTTAACTTTAAAAACACTTCATTAATATCTAAAAACATTCAAGAAATATCTTCTTCAGAAAACGAAATAAATATTCCTTTTAATTTTTTTAAAAAAAATGTAAAAAGTGAGTAAAAATGAGTTTAATAATTAATTGTATAACATTAAAAAAATATTTAACATATTTTAAGGAAAATATATACATGTTAGATAAATATTCTATATCTAAAAAAAGATACAATAAATGTATTACTTATAGAAAACTTTCTTGATGTTTCTTTAATCAATAAGGGAGGAAATGTAGATAAAAAATATAAACAAAATTCCTGACCAGAGTAGAATAAAATTTATTTTGTTCAATAAAATAATTGTATATTATTTATGATAAAATAATATTTAACATAAATAATATTAATAAAAAGGAGACTATCACATAAGTATTTTACTACTATGGTAACTTTCAAATCAAATCCTATTGGAAGTAATAAAATTAATTGTAATGTTAAATACCAAGAATTTTTAATGATTAATGATATAATATGTAAAATGGTAATCATATACACCAAATAAAAGAAATTATAAGAATAACATTAAAATATTTCTTAATGAAGTGAAATTGATTTTAAATCCCCCACCTTGAGTTCGACTTGTCACGTACGTACTCTATTTTCCTAAACAACAAGATTATGTTAATTATTTAATTTCTTAATAGAATTTTTTGAAACTATTATTAATTTTATTTTATTTATTATGATATTATATTTATTTACTTAATAAATTAAGTTCACATTAAATGTTTTTATGATATTCGGTTCACATGTCAAAAATGAATTCGGTAGGTTGACTATGGTAAAAAAAATAATTTTTCCATAATCTCTAGAATAATAATAATTAAATAATTATCATTTTTATAAATAAAGTATACTTTTAAAATAATCTATGAAATATGGTTATGAAAAATGTACTACATTACCATCATGGAGATGGTAGGTTATACGTATGCATGAGTAACGTTTCCATTTTTCAAAAATCATGATGGGAATAAGTCAAGTATTATTTTATCTTTACATAGTTATTATTATTTTATAAATAAAATATTTTTTCTTTAAATAAACTTATATATACCATCCATGTGATTTGGTGATGAAAAATGAATCACATCAATACTTGGAAGTGGTAGTCCACATGTACATATGAACGACGTTATCATTTTTATTGAATGGAATGGTAAGAAAATATATGATATATTAATTTTCCAAAAACATAAATATTTAAATAATATCATATATATATATATATATTAAATCCATCATAAAAGTTTTTTTGGGAGGGTATGATGGAAAATTTATTACATAGGTTTGTGAGGTCGTAGTCCACTGTACACACAAACGATGGTTTTGTTTCCCATTCGATGGAAGAGGAGATGGATATAGCTTATTCCATTAACAGAATAACATATAAATATATGGGATATATTTATGTTATTATATCATCACATTTTAATAATATTTTTATTATTTTGAATAATAAATAAAAGAATTTATCGATTAAGAACGGTACCTCTTTTCTGGACAACCTCTTTATTATTGCACCAAAAGCCTTCCTATGAGAGTTTTATAATAAATTTAAGGGGTATAAGACGTATAAAGGGTAGTAATTAATATATTTTGGTTGGTCTTGGATTAAATTAAATTCAATTTAAGTGTGGCTAGGGGAGGTGAGGATGTTACCTTTTATAAGTTAGGAGTGTAATTTTTGTAAATACCAAAAACTATTCAATAATGGGAAGTTACTCTCAAGAGAAGTGCCTAAAAATTGTTAAATTATGTATTATAGGTAATATAAGGTTGATAAAAACCACATAAATTAAAAAAAACATGTTTTGAAAATATTATTTCCTTTACCTTTATGGTTACTCAATTTTACCATTTTAGTTTTCACCTTGGTAACTTGTTTTTTACATAGGTAATTTTTCCTACAAGAAAAGAAATAAAATGATCCTTATTATATAATATGGAGATAAATTTTAAAATTATTAAATAAAATTTAACAAAAAAAATCCTATTTGTGTTTAAAATTATTTTAAAATAATAACATGTAATGTGAAAACCTTGTTTTTACCTCAATCGTCATAATAAACTTTTACTGTTTTTACTATTCATTATGAAAAAAATTAAGTTGCACTTATTAACTAATATTAGTTTGTTTGATTAAAAATATGGAAACTATTTTATCAAATTCAATTCATATAACTAGTATAGTATAATTTAATGTTAAACCCAAAAAATGCGATGAAAATTGGTTTTTCAAGAAAATGAATTTTTCAACAAATAGATGATCTTATATTAACTCTATGGCTAGAAATAATCATTATATGAATTTAAATTTATATATATAGATATATAATATATAAATTAATTTGAATATTTCCTTACTATGGGTTATTTTAATTAATTAAAATGGATAAACATTATGCACTTAAAAATAGTTTGTAGAAAACTCTATTTTTTGCATAAAAATTTTCGTATACCAAAATCATGAAAATTACCGATTTAAATCAAATTAATTGGATAATTATAAAGAAAATGGTTCATATTTCATTTTAAAACCGAATAAAAAATATAATGGGACTTCTAAATTAATTAATTTAAAAAAATGAAATTACATTATTTGAAAAATCTGTAATTTTCACTATTCACTGAAAAATCAACCATTTCAGAAAAATCCAAAAATTCCACCCTAAGTTTATTTTTATATTATGAACTCAATAATGATTTTAATTTTATATAATAAAATTTCTAAAAGTTACAAAATTTAATTTTAATACTTGATCAAACAAACATTTTTCAAGAAAACATATATTTTTCAAAGAAAAAATGTCTTTATTAAAAATCGGGTGCTTTTTTCCTAATAATTTATTAAAATATTTATATTAAATTGAAAATTTATATATATTTTAAAATATATATAATCCTATTCTTATATTACAATTTAATGTCCATGTTTTAATGGTCATATTTAAATATTAATATTTCGAGGTTCGTTTAGGCTCAATGTTGCATATCAAATACGGTATCTAACATAGTATTTTTTTAAACATTGACATGTTAAACTATTTATCAGAACATGGGTGGTAGGTGTAATTATTTTGGTTCTCCCTTGACCAATCTTAGGAAAATATTCAACAAGTGAGGCTCGAGAGGAATCAACTATAAGATAATTTCAAGTTATTAGAGACCACCATTGGATCAATGTAAGTTGAACCACCCCATGAATGTACCACTATCAAAAACCTTAACCTAATAGATTATTCTGGTGTGATAAGGGGTTATATGTCTATACTTTATATATTATTAAAGTTTAAATTATGTTTGAAATGAAATATTGGTTATTTGATCCTATATTTTGGTTCAATATATCACCCATATATAAAATATAAAATAAAAACTATTAAAGGACGATTGTGGTAAAATAGGCTTTTTAAATAAATAAATTATATAAAAAATTATATATCTCAAATTTTCATTAAAATAATTTTTTTAAATAAATTCATAAATTCTAAATAATATATTATTTTCAAAAAATATTTTTAAACTTTAATATTTATTCTTATATAAATAATAACATATTTTTTATGCAATCATATGATGTTCTAATATGGGACTTAAATTCAATTGTATAATTAAATTGGTATTTATAAATTAATAAGATTTTTATTTTGAAAATATTAACTTCTTCATATCAATAAAATATTTTGATAAAATTGATTTCCTTTTTGAAATCAGTAAATTGAAATTTTCCAATGATGAATTTTTTCATACTTTTTTGATATAGTCAAATTTTTGGGTAAAAATTAAAATACGATATAAATAAAAGGTAAGAGTTGTGAAATAATAATGAATTAAAATTTATTTAATAAATAAAATACAAAATTGATCGACCAAAACTATGTTTTTTCATTAAAATAATGTATTTTAAATTAATAAGATTAATTTTAAAAAACTATAACGAATCTTCCAAAACATAAAACATATTTTAAGATTTTAAAATAATTTATTTATGAACAATAATTACTCCCACATAAAAAATAATATTATTTTAAGTAGTTAAGATCATAAAATAATAAAATAGTAAAAACCATTCGCCCCTGAAAAAATGGGATAAAACCAAGGGATGGGCAATGGTTTTTTATTTTTGATAACTAATAGTTTAAAAACTATATTTCTGCCTATTTTTTTCTATAAATACCCCCATTATTCCATTCTTATCCTCTCCAATTCCATTGATTATTAATTTTCTCTCATTTTCTTTTTCTAAGTCCTTTTAGAAGAGTTTATAAGGTTCCAAAGAGATCTTATAAAGCTTTTGTAATCCACATCACAAGTAAGTGATTCTCTTCATGTTTTATTTCATTCAAGTAATTAGTTTATAGAAGCCATTAAAATTTTAATGTTAATATGATTTCATCCACTTAAATTTAGTCTATTACTATCTAAATTATGTTTTATAAATGAGATACTTCTATGCTCACTCATTAACCCTATTCCATTTACCATTTTTTATACTTGTTATGATGCCGAAATTATTCCTTGATTTTAGATGACATACTATTATATTGTGAATAACCTACCCTAATTTCAGTCTAGTGTATCCATATAGATATAAATAAAATTAATTTATTTTGGAATTCCATGTATGAAACCCACATTCCCTACTCATGGGTTAAAATAATGAAAAACATTCTTATGATATATGATCTATGTAAAATATATAAATTTAAACATATGAAGGCTGTACCATGATATCACTCTAATGCATTGGGTAAATAATTTATCTCCCAATATTACATGTATATAATTTCTTAGAAGCATGCCTTGGTAATTTTTTATGATACCTTGGTAATATGTTTTACGACACCTTAATGAAGAAACTTGGTGATGTTCTTATGAATGTATCATTTTTTTATTATCCACATTTCCATGTTATTCATCACATAATTATGATCATTCCCTTATGTTATGTTTTATATATTTATGATCATGATCTATTAAATTCCCCATGAATTATCCATGGTCATGTAATTTATGTTTCCTTTGATTATCCCCTTACTAGGATTTATGCTCACCTTTTTCCATTAATGTATATCTCTAAGAAATCATATGCAGCGAGCTGACCTCAGATGATTTATAAATTATCATTTGAATAGTATTTAATATTTTTTTTCCTTATCTATACACTTCATGTATTATGTACATAGTTTCCAAGACACTAAACCTCAAAATATTATTAGAAGTTATTAATATAATATTTTTGAAGGAATTTCGTGACCGCTGGTATCAAAAATTGGTTTAGTTATTATTGGAAATTAATACAAGAAAGAATAAGTAAAAACTATAGGTATAAGTTTGAATATATGAATACCTTCTAAATTTTTTTAAAGTATAGAATGTGTGATCTCATATAAATAATATCCTTCTCTGGATATAGACAAGTGGATGCCTGATCTAAAATAGATGCACCTAGGGATAATAACCATAATTAATCGAGTTGGGTATTAACTTGATCATCACTTGGTGCTTGATAAAGAGACCAAACTTCACACCTAGTTTCACACTCTCTAGGGACATGTTTTGGTTGTTAATACCATATATATAAACCAATATGAAGGATTGATAGATAAAGTAATTATTTTATTTTTTTATAAGTTATGATTGAATTATAAGATTCTAGAAGCATTATACTAGAAAATTTTAGGATGAAACCCCATTTATAACTATTACTATAATATTGATGATAGAATAAAATTTTTCATTTATGTTTTCTTTTCCTATAAAGAAAATTTTGGTAAATAAAAGGACCCAGGTAAATAAAAGATATGTAGAAAATGTAATGATGGCCTTTCTAATATGAGGGAATCCAAATCTGAAAACTTCCAAATGATGTTGAATCAATTATCTTAGGTTATGAATAATAATCTAAATCACATAGAACATTCGACTTCACCAAGTAAAGAAAATATAGTAGATTAATCCTTTATGTGTCAACAACCAGTTACTATTAGTGGACCTTATGATCCTTTGATTTTAAAACAATGCATAAACACTTTAGAAAATATTTTTTGTATACTCTATTATTCCGAGAAGAAGGTAACTTTGGTTTTATATAACATATAAGGAAAAACTATTCAAGGGTGTACAACAATATAGAGAACTAATCCTAAGGATTAGGTTGAAGGTATATAATGGGATGACTTAAAAAAATTCATTTTAAATAAGTATTTTTATTGTACCCTATGAACCAAAATGGAAATGGAATTCCTTAAGATAAATAAAAAAGGCAATAAATAAGTGGGAGGATATGAAATGAAATTTTAAAGGATAACATGATATGATTCCTGAATTTTCATTGATTTTGATGAGAATATTGATGAATTATTTAGTGGTGTTATACCTAATCTATATAAATCTCTATAAATATGAGAATTTGAGAGCTTTGAGGAAATAGAGTGGTGTGATATCAAAGTGTAAATGGATTTTTGAGTTTCAAGGTGATCAACTAAAATAAATTATAAGATAATAAGGATGAAATCAAAATTTGGGAAGAATTTAAACCAAGAAATAAAAGGGAGGAAACAAAAATATCAATGTGTAACTAGTGTGGTAAGAAGTATTCAAGGAATTTTATGAAAGAATTGTAATTTGTAACAAGTTGAGGAAGGATAGACATATAAATTGGAACTATCATGGAGTTGTAAATCCTTAACACCTAAATGAAAATGACAAAGGGAATATGGTGTAATAACAACCTACAGTATAATATATCAAGTGTGGGGAGCAAGGAAATTTCACTAATCAATGTCAAATAAAAATATTATAGAGGGAAACCATCATCAACATCAGTAGAGGCCAAGGGAGAAAGGTTGTTCTTTTGCAATCACAGAGGTATTTTGTTCAAGTCTCTAAATGATATATTGTAAGGTACACTCACTGTAATCCCAAAACAAGAAGGTACATTATTTTATAGATGTTCGAAACATTCCTTTATTTCATTAAAGTTTATAAAGAACATAAAATTAAACCCTAAAATACTATTGGTAGAGTTTTCAATTAAAACTATTGTAAGAACATTTCAATCATCAAGGATATATAGATATTTTCATATTTAACATTGGATATTATGATCACTCTATAAACCTAATGACCATTTTAATGGTCGAATTTGGAGAAATACTTGGGATATATTGGCCCTCAAAAATATAATTCCAAGATAAACTATATAAGAATTGAAATTTTAGTTTTCTTGGGGGGGGGGAACCTATAAATGTTTTTAATGGAGAGGTATTCCAGCTTGAGTTTTATCATAACCACCTTCTATAGCATTCTTTACATAAATTATTGGTGAATAAGGGGAAGAATTTGAAAGTGTAAATATAGAAAATTCAATCATTGGTTAGATTATATTGATGTATTTGAAGTGGAATTATATAGATCTCCCTTAGAAAGAGAATAAGAATTATTAATTAAACTCATACACGAATCTAAGACAATATCAAAGATCCTGTATAGAATAGATCATGTGGAGTTAAAGGAATTAAATAAGAAACATCAAGATATAATAGAGAAAGGTTTTATTCAACCAAGTTTGTCTCCTTAAGAAGTAATTTTTCTATTTTTGAACAAAAAGGATGGATCAATATAGCTATGAATTGATTATAGATAACTTAATTGGGTCAAAGTGTAGAAAAAATTCCCCTTCGATGGATTGATGATTTATTTGACCAGCATCATAGGGCTCAATTATTCTCTAATAGATCTATTATTATGGCATGAATAGATGAAGGAAAATAAAGTTGGTATTATAAAGACTACCTTCTGAACAAGATATAGACATTATGAGTCTATTTTTATTACATTTTCATTGAATAATTTCCCTAATATATTTATGTATTTGGTCATTATAGTCTTCAGGGACTACCTTAATAAATGTATAATGGTGTTTATTGATGACGTTATGGTATATTCCAAAATTCATGTGGAGAATTAGGATTATTTAAGTGTCATATTAAAAATTCTAATGAAAGGTGATAATTTTGGTAAATTCATAAAATATGAGTTCTTGTTGTCAAAAGTATCATTCTTGGGACACATTATAATCAGTAAAGGAATTATAGTTGATCTAGAAAAGAATATGGTCATAGTGGAGTGGCCTCAAACTATAATAGTGATTGTGATTCATAGTTTCCTTGATCTATTAGGATATCATATAAGTTTTTTGGAAACAATTCATGTGTTTCTAATACACTAAAAATTTTTACTAGAAATGTAGTTAAGTTTATGTGGATAAGGTATTCCCACAAATGTTTCCAAGAACTAATGAATAGGTTGGTTAGTGAACCTTTGATAACTTTACCCTATTATGGGGAATAATTTATCATTTATATTCACGCATCCTTGAAAGGACTTAGATGCGTACTCATGAAAAATGACAAGCTTATTTCTTATACATCTCAAAAGTTTAATCCTCATGAGCATAATTATCCTACCCAAGATTTGGAGTTAATTATAAATATATTTTTATTAAATATATGGAGACATAATGTTTATGGAAAAAAGTGTGATATATAGACTAAAAACCAAAGTATAAAGTATATATTCAAACAAAAGTAACTGAACATGAGATAAAGGATATGGTTAGTTCTTCTTAATGACTATTATTTTTATATTCATTATCACCCTAAAAAGAAAATAAAGTTTTTGTTACATTGAGTAGGAATGACTGTAGAGTTATTTCAATGATGGGGATTCAATGAGATTCATTGATCATGTACATGGTGAATATATACATAAAATTCATAATAGAAGGGACACCCTCAACCCTATCCCAAATTTTTTTATCAACCATCATTATAGTATAATATTAATAAAGAATAAATATATCGTTCTATATTATAAAATAAGACATAATCTATGAAAAATGGAATGTTTCTAAAGTTTTTTCATTTTTTATAGGGAGTACTAAGGTTTCATACAAGGCTATATATCCAATATATTGAATAGTTAAAGAAAGAGATTATAGAAAAAGCTCAAAAATTCATATTCTATATACACCTTGAAATCACTAAGATGTATAGATATCTACCTGATCATCACTAGTGGGATGGTATAAATAAGGCAATTGTTGATTATATGATAATATTTTTGTTTGTAAACAAATGAATTCATAAAGTAAAATTCCCAAAGGAGTGTTAAAACCACTACCCATACTAGTTTGGAAGTGAAACAACATCATCATGGATGTTTCTACTAGCCTTCTTAATACTTCCAAGGTAAACGATTCCATATGGGTAATTATTGATAGGCTAACAAAGAAAGCTCATTTTATCACTATATGAGAAGATTTATCCCTTGATTTCCTTTCCCATTTATATATTCAAATATTGGTGAAATTTCATGGTGAACCACTGTTAATTGTTTCATACTTTTATCCAAGATTTAATTCAAAGTTATAGAGGATAATTCAAAAGGATATTAATACTGAAGTGAACCCTAGAATAGTATATCACCCAAAAATTGATAGTCAGTCTAATAGGAATATATAAATATTTTAAGGCTTTTTATATGACATATCACTTTATTTTTATGGGACTTGGGACAAAAAACATTCACTTTTTAAATTTTATTATAAAAAAAATTATATTCGAGTATTAAAATGAATCTTTATTATGAAGAACTCTATGGAAGTAAGTGTAGAAATAAAACTTATGGGGATAAACTTGTAGAAGGAAAACCATTGGGACTATAAAATATGAGAGAAACTACAAAGAAGAAACATGTGATACAGAAATATATTAATGGTTCCCATAGTTGAAAAAATATTTATGATAACAATCAAAGGAAGTACATGGAATTTCATTTTGGGGATCATTTATTCCTCAAAATATCACTTTGGAAAGGGGTCATGAGATTTAAAAAGAATGGGGAACTGATTCCAATATACATTATTGAATTTTAAATTATAGATCATGTTAGATCAATTACCTATTAATTATATATACCTCAAAATCATTCCAAATTTCATGATGTCTCACAGACATCCCTATTAATAATGTATATATGTTTAACCTAACACACATACACAAAAAAAATAGTGTGAATTTTGACCTGAACTTTCTTATAAAGAAGAATCAATCTATATTCTTGATGAAAGGGAAAAAGTGTTGAGAAAAAAGATAACTAGACTAATGAAAGTATTGTGTAGAAATTAAAAGTTTTAATAATAATCCTTGGATCCTAAATAATCGATGAAGGATAAATACTAGAATTTATTTTTAAGTTGGACACAAATTTTGAAGTAGAAATTACTTAAGGGGGAAATTTAATAACCCAAAATGTCATTTTATTATTATTAAAAGAACTTAGGTTTCACAATAACTATTTCATTATGTTATAATAACATTGAAATACTATTACATTTCAAAATAACATTGTGCATCATGTAACAATATTTATGATAACAACTAAGAAGAGTATTGGTAGATGAACACAAAATAATAATGTACACATAATGGTAATATCTATAGGATTGAATTCACCCATTATGATCAACCATTCCATAAAAATGGGAAAAAGAAAAATACATGTTAGGAATATGATAGACATTATCAAGAGAAGTATATAACCATTGTAAGTGAATTAGTATGAGAATATAAGAGTATATATAGTATGTAATGGTAATTTAACCATTGGGATATCATTGTTACATGAATTTTACCTAACTATTAGTTAATATGAACATTGAGTATTTTAACCATTTGAAATGTATCCATTATAGAGTGACCATTGAGATTATTGTATATAAAGGGAAACTAAGAGAAATAGTTGATGCAAAAGTCAAAAATGATGGACTCAACTAGTATGATCATGCCTTATGAATCCATTTATTAGAGCTTCAGAGGGAGGTAACATCATTGGGGTTTACCCTTGATGAAGCTCTGGAAGAGCTTCAATAAGTGAGTCTCAAGAGGAATTGACTATGGGAGATGTTCAAGTTAGTAGAGACCACAACCAGATCAATGTTTGATGAACCACCCTATAAAAGTACCACCATCACACACCTTGCCCTTAAGAATTATGCTGGTGTTATAAGGGGTTATGTATCTTGGTCGTAAGTAGTTTTAAATTTTAAATTATTATAGAAATTATTTAGTGGTTATATTGATCCAACATTTTTATTCAATTTTTAACCCTTATATAAAATATAAAATACACATGATTAGAGTATCAATTTGGTTAAATTTATTTTTGATACAATGAAACTGTAATTGTATTTTTATAATATATATATATGACTAATTTTAAGTAAAATAAATTTTTACAACATATTTAGAAAATTGAAATAGAATTTTATTTTCATAGAAAGGTTTTAAGCAACAATATTTATTCTTATATAAATAATAAAATCATTTTATAAAAAACATATGATGTTTTTCTAAGGGTTAGAAATTCAATTGTATAATTAAATTGGTATTTTTCAATAAATAAGTATTTTATTTAAAAAATTAAATTTCTTATTATTATAAAATTATTTTGACAAAATGGACATCATTTTTTAACTATTAAATTAAAATTATTCAATTGTAAATTTTTCATAATTTTCCAAAACAATTAAATTTTTGGGTTAAAAGTAAAACACATTATAAATATATGGTAAGTATTGTGGAATCATAATGACTTAAAAGTGATGTGATAAGTATTATAAATTCTTCCATGATAAAAAATTCATTTTCTAATCAAAATAAATTATTTTAAATTAATAAGATTAATTTCCCAAACCTATAATGAATCTTCCAAAACCTAAAAGATATTTTAATATTTTAAAAGCAATTATTTATGAAAAAGAATCACCCCCACATCGAAAATAATATTATTTTTAAAGAGTTTACCTCCTAAACTATTAAAAAATTAAAAACCTATCCTCCTTTAGAAAAAAAATGGTCTAAAACCATGGGATGACTAATGGTTTTGAATTTTTTATAACTTGGAGTTGAAAACCTTTGTTAATAAATTAATAAAAAAAATGTAACATCCTAGTTCCGGGAGCTTCCCAGAGGTTCCCCGCACTCGGTTGGTCACATGGACTCAATAGCATTTCCCTGAATCCCAGAGGTTGTCGACTAGCAGTGAGGGCCTTGGGTGTGATAGTGGGGAAACTATGCCCTCATTGGTAGAGTAACACAGTGGAAGTAAAATAGATAGCAATAGCAGAAGTAGTAAAACATGCAATAAGTAAACAGTAGAAGTAATAAAAAATTGGAGCACATGCATATATATAAATGATTCATGATACATATGTCTAGTAAAGTATCCAAAAAATCACAATGGTACAATACAATACTAAAACAAAGTACAAAAGAAAAGTAAACTGATCCACAACATCGCAAGCCTCAACTTGGTCCCATGCTCCCCAGCTCCACAACCATCAAGTACCTGAAGTAGAAGGGAAATTTACCATATCTATACATGTATAAATATAATCTATTTGGTCCCAAAAACATGACCCAAATAGGGTGTGAGACTAATCCTAATAGGAAACCAACCAAAGATTCATGCCTAACAGTCAATGAATATATATGGAAGGTAATAAGCAAAAAGAAGTAGTGGACACAAACGTACTCAAAAGTAAATAGTCCTATAGTTTCATTTACAAACATTTACTTTTAAGTATTTAATCAACCAAAAACAAATACAAGCAACCCTTTGGGTATTTCTCATAGCCTAAACCCTCTGGTTCACAATAAAAGATAAGATATAGTAAACACTCTCTGAGAAAGCACTCACCGTCAATTCCCCCTATAATCATGTGTGATCAAAGACTTTCTGAGGAAGCACTCACTATAAATTCCCCCTATAGTATTTTAATAGTAACCTACATAAACTCTAAAGATTAACTCAATGTCAATTCATCTTATGGCCTCGTAACATAACTATAGACACTCTAAGGGAGCACTCAACGTCAATCCACCCTATGGCCTCATAGCGTGATAATTAAAACAGACACTCTGGAAAAGCCCTCAATGTTAATTTTCCATATGGTCTCACTACACCAAGTTCCTGCAGCCCCATGTAAAGCAATCGTGCACAAATGATAATCAGTAGCCAAAGTAAACCTCAAGAACTACTTGACTAAACAACTATTGCATATCCTAGCATGTCAAATAATAATCACTCCACCCAACAATACTAGGCATGGAAAGCAAGTAGCAGCCTAACAAGAAAGGCTAGACCAAATAGTCAAAAACAAGAAAACATGGGGAAAACATCCATAGCTTGGAAAATATAACACTATTCTCAAACAATTAACCTCTATCCAATCAAATAGGGCATAACAGAAAAAAGGGCTGAAACTATAAACATACAATACCCTGAATGAGGGTCTTGGGAACTTTTTCACATATAACTCAAAGACTAACTATGGAATGGAACAAAACACCTACCTTGGCCTCATTAGATTGATATACATGAACCACATGCCTTGAATCACCCTAGAATGTCATATATCTACAAAAACTCTTAAGATGTTCAACTGAGGATATCTTGTGGAAGACAAGAAATCAGAAGATGAATTTCAAGAAGAAAGGAGAACTTACTGATGCGATTCCAACGCAATAGAAAACGGTAAATTCAGAAAATGTACGGTGATTCTGGGGCTCAGAGAAGATCCATGGTTGTACGGATTCTCCTAGATGAGATATGTCGAGAAGAAGTGAATTCTGTCCGTCAGAAGCGACCCAATCTGTTTATTGAAAAAAATAAAGTACACGACATGTTCTTTAAAAGTACACAGTGTGTACTTACCTTTTCTGGCCTCCTCTTTAGGTGTTCTCCAGGTCACCACACATAGCCATGTACTTGGCCACTACCCGGCCAGTACATGGTCACCCATGGGAAACGAGTACATTTTGTGTACTTATAAATACACAACATGTACTCCTGAATTTTTAAAAAACTCCTCTTTTTCCTCAAAGACAACCCCAAAAGGAAAAAAATTCATGAAAATAAGATCCTGGTTCATAAAAAATTCCCCCCTTAAATAAATTCATCCTTGAATTTCCCCAGCAAGACGGTGTAGAAGAAGAAACCTCAAACAGCTCCAGCGACTGCGATCGTATATCGGAATCCATCTCCCAGGTCTCGTCCTATACTCGCACGTGCTACCATAGCACTCATACCAGAGAAACAGTCCGACCATGAAGAACCTTTTCACTTCGATAAAAAATCCAAATAGGATGCTCTTAGAAAGATGTGTCTACCTCGAGCTCAACCTACTCAGGTTGGAAAACACGAGATGGGTCTAAGAAGTAATGTCGAAGCTGAGAAATATGGAAGACTTTATTCATTTCCTGGAACCTCTAAGGTAACTGCAACTGATAGGAAACTGACCTGACTCTCCCCAACACCTCAAATGGCCCAACATATCTCGAGGAAAGTTTACCCTATATCCTTATCATCCTGTGTCCCAACCTCAGTGTGACACATAGGAAAACCTGATCTCTGACCTCGAACTCAAGAGTTTGTCTCCATCAATCTGCATAAGACTTCTATTGTGACTGTGTCATTTCCATCCTCTTTCGAATCAACTCTGTCTTCTCTGTGGTCTCCTAGACAAGTCGAGGTCCCAGCATAGCTGCCTCTCCTACCTCCTACCCACATAAGGGTGATCAACATGGCCTACCATACAAAGCCTAATAAGGTTCCATATGAATAGTTTATTGAAAACTATAATTGTAGGAAATATCCACAAGAGGTATATGCTTCTCCCACAAATATCTAAAATCAAGGATGCATGCCTAAATCATGTACTCAAGCACCTAAATCGTATGCTCGGACTTTCCATCTATCTGGGGATGGTAAGCTCATACTCAAAAGTACCTGTGTACCCAAATCCCTCTAAAGTCCCTACTATACCTGAGAAGTAAAATGTGTATCCCTATCTGAAACAATGGAGTGTGGAACCCCATGTAAACACACAATCTATCATATGTAGAACCATCCCAACTCATCAACACTGAAGGTCTCCTTAATCAGCAAGAAGTGGGAAACCTTCACGAGTCTATCAATGTCAACCCATACTACATCATTCCCTTAAGTCAAACTCAGAAAACATGCCACTAAATCCATCACGAAATCATTCCACTTCCATTTGGGAATTGGTAAATATTGTAAAAGCCCGGCCGGTCACTGATGCTCCGCCTTCACCTACAGATAGGTGGAACACCTCATGAAAAAACCAGCAACATCTCCCTTCATACCAGGTCACCAATACTGATGAGTAATATTTAGATACATCTTGGGGACACCAGGATGAACTTCCCAAAGTGAGGAATGAAAGTCTCGCATTAGCTCCTCACGTATGTCTGCTGGCACCCACACACGTCCATGAAAACTCAAGATCTCATCCTTACCTACTGTCCATCTAGGAATAGGGTCCTCTCCTGAAACACTCTCCTGTAGGAATTGGTCTTCAGAATATGATAGGTGACTCATTCGCACCCAATCAAGTAGAGTAGAGATAACAGATATAGAAGAAAGAAATGACTACCCCTGTCTGTCGTGCACCACCAAACGCATCTCAGAGAATTGAGCCATAAGCTTCCACTCACTATTTGCCTCTTGAACTGCATGTATCTAAGTCCTCCTTCTCAATGCATCAGCCACAATGTTTCCTTTCCCACATTTGTGGGAAAGCTCAAAGTAAAATGACTGAAGGCACTCAACCCACCTTCGATGTCTCAAATTTCGATCACGCTGAGTGAAGATATACTTGAGACTCTTGTGGTAGATGAAAACCACAAAATGATCTCCCAAAAGATAATGTCTCCAATAGTGTAAAGTATGAACAACTGCAGCCAGCTCGAGATCATGCATCGGGTACTTCCTCTCATGTGGCCCCAACAGTCGAGACCCATACGCAACAACTCCTTCTCCCTTCATAATCACTACTCATATCCCAATGCCTGATGCATCAAAGTATATAGTATATCTCTTTCCCAGCTCTAGAAATACTGGTATTAGTGCTGAAGTAAATCTCCATTTTAGCTCCTGGAAGGTTGACTCACAAGAATCTGACCACAAGTACTTCCCACCCTTATTATTCAGGCCCATCAGTGGAACTGCTAAGCATGAAAATTTCTGTATAAAACACTTTTAGTAACCAAAGAGCCCTAGAAAACTCCGTACCTTGAAGAAATTATTTGGCTGTTCCAAAGAAACTACTTCTCTCACTTTCTCTAAGTCTACTGATACTCCTGTCTCAAAGAAAACATGACCCAAGAAGTGAATTTGGTCCATCCAAAAGTGGCATTTTGAGTGCTTAGCATATAACTGATGTTCTCTCAGTGTACTCAAAATGATCTCAAGATGTGTGGCATGGTCATGTAGAGTGTGAGAGTACACCAAGATATAGTCCATGAAGACTACCACGAAATAATCCAAGTATGGATGGAACACTCAGTTCATCAGTGACATGAAAACTGAAAACGCGTTCATGAGACCGAATGGCATAACCACATACTTTTATAGACCATACCTGCTCTGAAAGGCTGTAAGAGGTACATTTGATGGTCTAACATGCAATTGATGGTAACCGGACATCAAGTAAATCTTCGAGAACACTCGGGCTCCTCGAACCTAATCAAAGAGGTCATCAATCCTCATCAAGGGATATCAGTTCTTAACTGTTAACTAGTTTAACTTCTGATAATCCACACAAAGTATGAGGGTATCATCCGTCTTCTTCACAAACTGGATAGGAAAACCCCAAGGAGAAGTACTGGGTCCGATGAAACCCTTTTGCCTGTAACTCCTCCAACTACTTCTTGAGCTCCAACAACTCTGGTGTAGTCATCCTATACGGAGTAATGGACACCAGTGCTGATCCTGGAATAAGATCAATAGAAAATTCATCCTCTTGCTCTATAGGTAAACCTGAAAAGTCCTCTGGAAATATGTCCCTGAAACGATCCACCACTAGAGGAAAGTCCATATATGAAGTCCCTTGGTCATCCAAATATAGACTAGAAATATGGGTTGTAACTCTTCCCAACCCATAATGATCTGGTCCCTCTCTTCTCACCTGAACATCCCATTCTCCCTTATAAAGAAATGATCCACCCTCTGGTGATGTGAAACTCACCCTATGATGATAGCATTCAACAATTGCATGGAAGGGAACTAACCAGTCCATTCTGAGAATGACGTCATAAAATGTCATCTCTAGGACATAGAGGTCCCAAAAGAAGTGACACCCACCAACCTCTATAGGGAACTCCTTGCACTATCGTACACTTGTTATTCTTTCTCAAGATGGAGTGTCTAACATCAAGATATCAGCAGAAGAAAAGATTCAGAGCCCAAGGCTCTCCACAACCACAACAGATATAAAGATATATGAAGCCCATATATAGAAAAGATTAGAAGCTAAAATGGAGGCAATTAAGATCATACCTCAAATAGTAGAGGGTTCGGGATCCTTCTCCTACTGGGTCTGCTCCGCTACAAAAGTCTAACCTGCACCGCGGCCCTGTGACCCTCTCTGACCACTCTGAGCTGATCCAACCTACTGTCGTTGAAAGCCAGGTGACTGGATACCATGACCACCACCTCCACCCTGGTTTAAACGACTAGAAGAACTCCAGTTCCCTGACTAATGAGAAAATGGTGGTGCTTCTCTTGAATGAGGAGTCATAAAAGAACTCATATCACCAGCTGCTAGTGAGAATAACTGACAGAAGTGTTGAAGAGGGCCTATCTTTTCGCATGATCAGCACTCCATTGGGTCTCTCGGGTAACGTGGCCTCATATGCCCGACCTTCCCACACTGGTAGCATACTACCTGGCTACCTGAAGGTATATCCTGCTTACTCGGATCTCCACATGTAGACTCCCTGCGGAGATTCCTACTATCAGTCGGAGAAGTACCAACTTTGGATGTTGAACTGCCCTAGCCCATAGCTCTAGAATACATAAGGTTGTGCTTCGTGATTATCACCTGGATGACTATGGAATTTATATAAGTCAACCTAAATATGTTCACCTGAGGCTGAAAATCCTTCCTGAGACCATCCTCAATCTTCCATGCAAGGAATAACTCATCTCCACCTAGAAAGGGTGTAAAGCATTGCAGCTCTATGAAGCGAGAAGAATACTCCATAACTGAAAGAGAACCTTGATCCAAACTCATGAACTCTCGAGATCGATCAGCCCTCTATGTATCCAGGTAGAAGTAGTCATAGAAGGTACATTGAAACCCATCCCACACCATAACTTGCTGGCGTCATGCCTGTGAGATCATATCCCACCATCTATTGGCGAAATCCCGAAGCATATATCTAGTGAGATTGACCCTCCTTTTTGGAGGAATCTCCATATGCTCAAATATCATAAGCATGGCTTCTAGCCATGACTCTATAGCTTGGGGAGATCCATCCCCTGAGAAAGTGGGAGGATGCTACTACTAAAAGACCTGCATAAAATTTTCCATCAATGGGGCAGGATGTGGTACTCCCGGGAAGGTCTGTATAAACCTCATAAATCCCTCTCAAACTATGCATTGACACCCATATCTGGGACAACGGTTGTGCCAAGACTTGCACAACTTGAGTATATGCTGGTAGTCCCTGATCATCCATGTTCAGTGTATGATCCCTGCCCTGTAATTGGCGTACAACCGGTGGGCATCTCGGTGGCATGTCTCTGCAAGTTCAAGTGCACAACTTAGATCAAGATTATAAAGTACTAAAACTTAGAAGTTTAAGAAGGAAACAAGAGGAAAAAAAACATTCAAGTTTTTCAAAACATGGATACATGGCATGTATAATTCCTACACGGCGTTTTCCCTTAAGTCTTCACATGGGTGTTTACTTTTGTCAACCCAGGACGTGTAACACCCCATACACACAGCGTGTTGTCCTAACACATGGAATGCACTTGAATCCTCTTCCCCTTACTAAGTTCTTCTATACATCTAAGCCACACAGTTCTCCTAGAACAAGTCTACACAACGTGTTAGTTCCAGACACGGCACGTACTAGACGAAATTCATTGACCCGTGTTGTTAGTCACATGGCTCACTCTACATGGCCGGATACAAGGGTTACACCACATGGTGTGTTCAAGCCTGAAATGACATGTATAACCTATGTTTTATCCATCCGTTTCATTAGTCACACGAATGGACACATAGTCTTCACAACACAACATGTACATCAGGAACCCAACAGGTTCCCCCAAAGATTTCTCAACCTCGTGTCTCTGCCCACACAGCCAGTGACATGGTTAGAGACTACACGGTGTGCACATATAGTACATGACATGTACTTAAGAAAAATAGTTCCTTCCTGAATAGAAGGATACATGACATATATTTATCATTAAATGATGTGTATTCTGGGTTCTTTCGGACAGTAAGCCTCAGAAACTACTTTGAAACCCATAAAAATACTGAAACAAACATTAAAGTTCCAAATTCCAATCCTTGAGGGCCCATACTCCCTGCAAATCAAAGCTGGTCATCTTATACATGTTATATATAAACATAACAGAGAAATGATCCACCAAATTCCAGTCCATGAGGGCCCATAAAACCTCAAGAAATAAAGTTTGGCGTTCGTTCAAACTAAATATTTACACAATTAAATACCCTATCAAATAGAAGGTATTATTATCAAGGAATCTATCACAACAACATGCATATCTAACACAACTTCTATCACAATAACATGCAATTCTTAATGCACCCGAAATGTCACAGAAAGAATGCAGGACATGTGATCTCTAGCAAGTGCCTATATGATGGATGAGATGGAATACCTTCATCTCACCAAGTTGAAATAGAAACATAACCTCAATAATATCAACAATAACATCACAAAACATGTGAATCACCCAATGGTGAAATCAAATCAATTGTAAAATTGAAAAACTCGAAAAAATTGCAATAATGAGGTAAATTGGCTTTTCCCTATACACGGGTTAGCTATTTCTGGGAACAACTTATTACCAATCACCCATTCCTTATTATCCATAGCTACATGCTTCAAATAGTAATTCAAGAAGAAAATAATCCCTTTGATACCAGTTTGTAATGTCTCGGTTCCAGGATCCGCCTAGAGGTACCCCATACCCGGTTGGTCACATGGCCTCAATCACATTTCCCCAAATGCCAGAGACTACAGACTAGTAGTGAGGGCCTTGGGTGTGATATTGGGGAAACTATGACCTCATTGGGAGAGTAACATAGTGGAAGTAAAATAGATAGTAAAAGCAGAAGCAGTAAAACATTCAATAAGTAAAAAACAAAAGTAATAAACAACTAGAGCACACATATATTTATAAATAATGCATGATACATATGTTTAGTAGAGTATCCAAACAAATAACAATGCTAGAATTTAGTACTAAACCAAAGTATAAAATAAAATCATGTAAACAGCTCCAAAAAATCTCAAGCCTCAGCTTGGTCCCATGCTCCCCAGCTCCACAACAATCAAGTACCTGAAGTAGAAGGGTGCTTTCCCTTATCTAAACCTGTAGAAATATAATATGTTTGATCCCAAAAGCATGACCCAAATAGGTTATGAGAGTAATCCCAGTAGGCAACCACCCAAAGATCTATGCCTAACAGTCAGTGAATATATATGGCAGGTAATTATCAAAAAGAAGTAGTGGACATAGAAGTACTAAAAAGTAAACAGTCCTATAGTTTCATTTACAAACATTTACTTTTAAGTATTTAATCAACCAACAAAAATACAAGAAAATATTTGGGTAGTTATCACATCCTAACCCCTCTAGTTCACAATACCAGAGAAGATATATCAAATAATCTTTGAAGAAGAACTGACCGTCAATTCCCCCTATAGTCATGTGTGATCAAAGACTCTCTGAGGAAGCACTCACCATCAATTTCCCCTATATTATTTTAATGGTAACCTAGAAACACTTTGAGGAAGAACTCAACATCAATTCCTCATGTGGCCTCGTAACGTAACTATAGACACTCTGAGGGAGCAGTCAACATTAATCCCCCTATGGTCTCGCAGCTTGATAATTAAAACAGACACTCTGGGAAAGCACTCAATGTCAATTTCTCTTATGGTCTCACTACACCAAGTTCCTGCATCCCCATGTAATATAATCGTGGAAAAATGATAATAAACAGCCAAAGTAAACCTCAAGAACTACTTTTCTAAACAACTACAACATATCATAGTATGTTTTATGATACCATGTTGAAAAACCTTGGTAAGATGTTTTACGACACTTTGGTGATTGTAACGACCCAAACTTTTATCAATGGAATTATTTCCCTTCTTATAAGTATGTTATATAGTATAAAACAAATACATAGCAAGGATATCCTAATAAAAATATCATTTTCATGAATTAAATAAGTAGTATTCATATAAATTAAGGAACCTATACCAACAAAATAATAACTTGACCTTTGGAATAGTAATGTGAGAATTAGGAATAGTAATCCATCTAATAGAATAGTAACCTCACCTTTGAAAGTATAAATAAAATTTCAACATCTTATAAATGAAAATATGATATAAATATATCTTATTATAAGTAAATAATTTTTTTAAAAATGATAAATTAAGTATTCGTATTTTATTAAAACATAAACGTTTATTTAAAATTTTATAATTAATATAATGATTTAAAATAAAATTTATTTTCTTAAAATATATTAATAAATTATAAATTTTTATTATGATTATAATATAATTTTATGAGACCTTAATTAATTTTTCAAAGTGTCATAATATCAGTTATAATTTTAAAATCAGTATTTTTTTAAAAAATGTTGATTTTAATTTTTTTTTCATATTTAGAAAATAATTTCCATAAAATGGAGTTAATTTTTGAATTATAAATGTCAAAAAATGGTTAGGGCAAATTTTGTGGATTTTTCTAAAATAGATTATTTTTTGTGAATAGTGAAATACTGTAATTTTCAATATTTAACAAATACATGAATTATAGATTCATAGACGATGTATGGATTATTTAATCCCATAATATCAAAATACCCTTAATTATTTTAATACATTTAGTGATAAGTTTTAAACTATTGATATTCTTGATCCAAAATAAAAAAATAATGAATAAAATAATAAAAAACACTCCTCTCCTCCCCTTTAAATATCACCCTCACCACCTCTTCTCCTCACACTGCAAAGCCTTAAAGATTGTCAAAATTATGACCAGTACTTTTCCCAACCCTCTACCTAACTTTTAGGATCCTTTTCTCTTAGTAAAATATTAAATTCAATTTCCCTAATGAGGTTCTCTAGGAGAAGAAGTTCAAGAGGTAAAATCATCTTATGTTTTCTTTTAATTTCTTTTCAAGTTATTTTTTCCTTGTTATATCATCACCTAACCTTATACATATGCAATTATAACTCTAGTATCTTATATATACTATAATTTTATTATGTTAATGTAATAATATATCATAAAACCTCTTCTCCTCTCACTTTTATTCAAAAAATGGAAACATCATCTGCAAGGTGTTGATTTATTACCTTTGAGGACAACAAGTTTTTATTTTCCTTTACTCTATTCAAGGATGGTCATTAAACCATTATAATGGTTGAAAAAGATTTTAAAAGTTATTTTATAACTTTTTTATGTCCTGGAACTAACATATATATATAATATTAAATAATAAAACAAAACGAGTTTGTTGTGATGGAAAACCGCCAAAGTTAATAAAAATTATTATCATTAACATTTTATATAATGAGTCATCCTTGTATCTAGAAACAAAATTATATATAATACCAATAAAACTTTTTTAATTTCATAAAAAACATATAATTTTATTTCTGGATAATTATCCCTATTTTACATTATCTTCCATACATGAATACAAGGGAACTGGTCATGAAAACCTAGAAAAATAACAATCTCGAATGATGAAATTGAACACTATAAATAATCAAAATGGAAATAAAAAAACTTAATAAAATTATAAGGAATCAATTAAATATTTAAGAGGTTAATTTTTTTAAATTAATGAATATAATTTCATTATCTAAGATATTAAAGTGAATAAATCATTCAGACATAAAGAAAGGGGATTCTCAAACCCAACTCCTTTTCATTGGGTTATTCATCTCTCATGCTAAATTACAGTGTTGATGTGAATTTAATACACATAAAATATAATTTCATTGTCCTTAAATTTTAATTCTTGGGAAATAAAATATTCCAATATGATTTTATGATAAATGAAAATATTTATCCAAAAGAGCTCTTGTTTCTAAAAACACATGTTTTACTTATCTTGAGATTGTTTCTTGTTTACTCAAGATTGATGATTCTTATACCATGTATGTAATTCCATTTTTATTTTGGGAAGAACATAGTCTATTCATGAAATTATTTTTTATGAAATTCTTAAGAAACTCATTTTATTTTTATGGGTTATTTTATGTATAAGATTGATATATGTTCTATATGGCATGAATGATTATGTAAATGTTATGATGTGACGAGTGAACCCAAAATTATATAGCACTCCAATGAATTGGGTAATGTGATGTATCTCATGATATAAGGTGAAATACGTGTGCACATAAATCTATCTTTTTTAACAATTATGAAGTTATATTATTCACATAAATTATGCATGAACATGATGCTAGATTTTTTCACAACTATATGTGGTAATTGACTACAAAGACATGATGCTTCATTTTTATTCATTGCCACATTACATGTAATTATCTAATTATTCCTATCATTATTATGATTATTCTCCCATTTTCAGTTATGATGATATTTATTATTCTCACCCATGTTATATTGATTCATGTTCTAATCTATCCTCTTACTAGACTTTTAGCTCACCCCTTTCTTTGATGTATATCCTTAAGAGATTACTTATAATAAGGAGTAATTATGGGAAACTAAGAATATAGAGAATAAAGAATTAAATAATTTTTATGTTTTATTATGTAAATGTTATATATGGTCCTAATTTTACCAAGACAATAAACCTTTGGATCCTAATTTTGTAACACTATTATATTGTTTATTTTTAAAATGATGTAATAGTAATGTAAGAAGAATTAGGGTTTCTGTAGTTGTTATCAGAGCATGGTTTAGTTAAATTGGTAATTAGGATTAGAGAACATTAGATAAAACCCTTAGTATGAGTCTAAGTACACGTAAGCACCCAATAAGATTTTTTTTCAAAAAATGGTAAACATAGAAGTCCCATGGGACATTTATTTAGAGTTAATTACACAAGATGAATAAATTATTTATTTAAGAATTTTAAACTTATATTTTGTTCAAACATTTTTTTAGAAAATGGTGTGAATTATGAGAAACCAGGCCAACAACCCACGTGAGGGAGAATACAGTGATTTCCCGAACGACATCCCTAATGCCTTTAGAGGTTGAGTTCAAAATTTCATTACAATTATTATCCAATTGTCTTAAGATGTGAAAAATATCCTAAATAATTCTTAATTTCCTCCTTAACTTAATAGGGAGAAACTATCTATTGAGTCTTTTATAATGAAATGACCACTGACATTTAGTGGATCTTATGATCTACTAGTTGTGGAACTGTGGGTCAACTCTGTAGAAAAGTTATATTCTGTGCTTCACTATTTTGATACATAGAAGGTGACTATGGACCTTCATCATTTATATAGAGAGGCCGATCAATAGTGGGTGTTGATTAAAATTACAAACTAAAGGATGAAATTGAATAGATGGAGCGGGAAGACTTTAAGAAAATATTTCTTAACAAGTATTTCTCTTGAACTCTTTATATGAATATGGAGAGAGAATTTATAGAGTTTAAGAAAAAGGAAGGTGAGTCTACCATGACTTAGAAAATAAATTTCACAAGGATTTCAAGGTATTCCTCAAGTTTTTTATCAATAATGATAGAAAAATAGATAAATTATTATTGGTTTAAATCCACACATCGAAAGGCTCTAGAAATTTGAGACTTTGGGAGTTATAAAAAAGTTTTTTGTTGTTCTCTCAAAGTGAATGTGGATTTTGGAGAGTGGTCCCCTATATATGGTGATAATAAATGAAATATGGAGTTTAAAGATATAGGATATAATTAAAAAGGTGGAAATAAAACTCAACCACTCACATTTCAAAAATGTGCGAAGAAGAATCATGGAAATTTCCCCAATGTGATGGGAAAATTATTCAGGTCTGAGGTGAATTTCCACCAATATCATGAATATAGAATATACATGAAGAAGATAAAAAATGTGGTTAAATAAAGGAGAGAACCAATTATGGTTCAATGCTTCAATTGTTGCGAGAAATGGCACTATGCAATCCAGCGCACTAAACGTTGAATCCTTGAGGGTAGTCAGCATCAACATCCACAAAAAACAAAAGAGAAAGTGAAAACTTATTCCATAAATATTGTTTAGGTGGTACAAAAAAATGATGTGGTGACAAGTATGATATTTATTCATTCAATAATAGTGAACATACTATTTGATTCTAATTCTACACATTTGTTCATATATTTCAAGTTTAGTAGAACTATTCAAAAATAACTTCATAATATGGAGGTTGAGTTATCTATAATAACAAAAAATGGGGAATTTATTGTGTTCAAAGTATATAAATCCTCCCTGGTTAATTCTTGTGGATTTAACCTCCCAGAAAATCTTTTCTTACTTACTTTTGCGGAGTTTGATTCTATATTGGGTATGGATTGACTATCTTTATACAAATCCAACATAAACTACCAATAAAGGTAGATCACTCTTAAAATCATGAGGAATCCTCAAATTCTATATAAGTGTAAGGATGAGTATTAACCTTTTTCAGAACCATCATCTAAAGTGTGGATATTATTACCTTTTGAGGAAGCATATCTAGCCCAAATGATTGAGACAAATGAGAGAATCATGCTAGAAGACATTCCCATTGAAAGGGACTACACTGATGTGTTCCTTGAAGAATTTATTAGTCTTCCTCCTAACCAAAATTTTGATTTATCAATTGATCTTATTATTAGATCTCTTCCTATATTAAAGATACTTTATAGAATGATCACTATTATGTTAGTGGAACTAAATAATCAATATTATAAGAGAATATGGAAAATTATTTTATATGCCTGAGTGCTTTACCATGGGGTGTTCCAGTCCTCTTCATCAAGAGGAAGGATAGATTAATGTTTCAATTAATTTATTATCATGAGCTCAACAAAATATGGATAAAGAAAAATTATCCCCTCTGATGGATAAGTGATTTGTTTTATCAACTATGTGGTTCCAAATATTTATCTAGGGTGGATATTTTGTTGGGATATCACCAATTAAAGATGAGGAAGGAAGATATTCCCAATACTTCATTTTAAAGATACAGACACTACGATTTCATATCTATTAAATTTATACTCACTAATTAAATAGCAATATTCATGGAATTATTGAATAGAGTCTTTAGATATTACCTCAAAAAATTTGTGGAAGTCCTTATAGATGATATTCTAATATAATCCAAGAGCAAAGGGAGACTGAGGTGAATTTTAATACGGTGATAAAGACTTTGTGAAGGGATAAACTTTATACAAAGTATAGTAAATGATAATTTTTAATGGAGGAATTACATTCTTGGGGAATATTATCACTTGCAAAGAAATATCCATAGACCCTTCCAAGACAATGACAATGAAATAAAGGCCTAGGATAACATCTATAATAGATATCCTTAGTTTCCTTGGTCTATATGGGTATTATAGACAATTTTTGAATAAATTCTCACAATTTTCAAACCCACTAACCAAGATGACTCAGAATAGAGAAATATTTGTCTGGACTAGTGAATGTGAAGACTGTTTCAAAGAGTTAAAAAGTGTCGTATCACTACTCTATACTCAAACTTTTTATAAGTGGGGAACTATTAGTGGCATAAAAATATTTTTAAAATAATGTCTTAGGTTGAGTAATGTTTAAAAATTATAATGTAATAGGCTACACCTCAACATAGTTGAAAATTCATAAGAAAAACTATCCCACACATGAACTGGAGTTGAGAGATGTGATCTTCATGTTGAAAATTTGACGACATTATCTATATGGGGAGAAGTGTGAAATATATACTAATCATAATAGCCTCAAATATATATTCACTTATAAGGATCTTAATATGTACCAATGAATATGATTAGATCTTATAAAGTAGTATGACTACTCAATCCATACCATCCCATAATAGAAAATAAAGTGCTGGATACTCTAAGTAGAAAGGATCCTACAAAATTATCAATGATTAGAATTAATAAGTATCCAATATTCGTAGATGTTCAAAGGATATACATGGGAACCATTAAGGAAGAAACATCATCAATACTTTCTCAAATGATAGCTCAACCATCCCTCATAGAGAAAATAAATGAATCTTAAAAAATGATGTGGAAATTTAGAAGAAGGTGGTTGCCACAAGATAGAGGAAATCCACAGAGTTTAACGTTTATGAGGAAGGATTTGTAATATTTGGGTCATGATTATCTGTACCATCTAATGAAGACATAAATAAATTTCTTCTGAGTGAAACAGATAGCATAACCTTATCTATTCACCTAGGGAGCGAAAAGATGTATCAATATCTCTTAGAGAACTATTGGTGGTAAAATATGAAGAAGGAGATTGATAAATATTCATAAAATTTCATGGTATGTCAGCAATTGAAGGATAAAAGAAAAAAATCCAAGGGGATCATGAAACCATTACCAATACCTACATGGAAATAGGAAAATATCACATTGGACTTTATCACCAGACTTCTAAATTAATCCATAGGAAATAATGATATATGGGTTGTTATGGATCGTCTTACAAAGGCTTCTCACTTTATCACAATTAGAGAGGACTTATCACTGGATTGTATTTAAAGGATGTACATTAGATAAGTGGTATTTCTTCATGGATTACCACTATTGATTGTATTTTATCAAGATTCAATATTCACCTCCATATTCCAGAAATTTCTCTAATATTATCTAAACATTGATTTGAACTTCAGTATAGCCTATCATCCTCAAACTGATGGCCAATCAAAGTGAGCTATTTATACACTAGAAGACATGTTGAGAGCATGTTCTATGAACTTCAAAGGAGGATGGAACCAATATATGCCTCTGGAAGAGTTCTCTTACATCAATAGTTACCACCCAAGCATCCAAATGGATTCATATAAATCCCTTTATGGGAAAATATACAAAACACCGACATGTAGGGATGAAGTTGGTGAATGTAAGCTTCTAGGATGTAAAATGGTCAAATAAATAGTGGAAAAGGTGAAAACCATTAAGCAGAACATAAAGGCAGTAAAAATTTGACAGAATATCTATTTAGACAATTGTTGATGAAACCTAGAGTTTGATGTTGGAGACATGGTATTCCTCTCCCTCTTATTCTAAAATTAAAAACACTGTCCACGATGCATCGATTTACCAAAACCAAGGACGGCATGTTTCCAATTTCTACTAATTAATTAAAATATGATTATAAAATCCTTTTAATTGTTGAAACAGAATGTAAATTGTATGATGTAACCTATTTTACATTCTGTAATTAAATTTTATGCATGAAATTAAATCATATAATGAAACAAGTTAATGATTATCGAGGAACCGCCAAAAATGATCTAAAAAAATATCATTAATGTTTTATCTAATGATTCATCATAATATATGATAACAAAATTATTTATGGTATCATTATATATTCTGGAATCACATGAATACAATTTAATCCCAATTCTATAATTTCATTTCCATATGACAAGAAAATCAAATACAAACTGACCATGGAATTCATGTAAAGAACGCACCCAAAACAATGGAAGGAATAAAATAATAACAATTAAAGGGTGAAATGATATTATGAAATGATAATATATGGTGTTATAAATAGGAATATTCTTATTTAAGATATTAATATCACTCTTTTAACCATTATACAATAGGTTTAAGCATGTTTGAAGTAAGACAAACCCAGGGTAAGGGAATTCTTAACCCAATTTCCCTTCTTTGGGTTAACCTTATACTTAATTAATTGTGTGGTTTTAATATCCTTTTTTGATGATTTTTTGTTTATATTATGTTTTATTATGTATATTTATATTTTATAAACATATTACTTTCGTTAAATTGGTTCTCATATCAGTTATATGTTATTTGTAATTAACTTTTCTAATAAAATCCTCTTTTAATCTTCTAGTTTTACAAAATTCAATGTGAATGTTTTTATGCAAGTATTATTATTTTATGATTATGTTATGATTTTTGGTATTTATTTATGATTAAGGGGGGGACCTATATATCCATACAATGTATTGGTTATGTGTATGTTGGATTTTAGATGTATGGTTACTCCACGTGTAACCGCAATGGTTACACAACAAGGTAGTTGTGAGGGTTACATTATAAGGTAGCTGTGAGGGTTACAAATTATAAGGTATCTGAGAGTCTTACAAGATTATATGAGTAATTAACCAAGATACCTTAATGTTTCTTTTTATGATCTATATGTTTTGTGTAAATATCATTGAAATCTCAAGTTTCACAAAGTAAGTTTATATGGTTGACAAGTATGTCTTTTTTTAAAATGATTTAATATGTTACAAGTATTCATGGACTAATGTTTTCTTTCCTTCTTTCTATATCCCTCATTGATATATTTGTGCTAATCCCAAGTTTTTAAATTATTTTCATAGGTTATAAGGATTTTTAAGACAAAGAAGGAAGCCAAGTTATATGTTATGAAGATTTGTCAGCGAAAACATTTTTTTATTTGAAAAGTTTTATATTTTGGAAGAAATGCATACTGTTTTTGGGGGATCTGCACTGTATAAATGTGGAATGGTATTTCTGTGATATATCTAAATTCTCTAAAACTCTAAACTTTAAGAGATCTTAAATGTGAAAGGAAATGAGTCCTAGAATAAAATTCAAGATTATGTAATATAATAAGGTCAGGTCCTTATATTCTATGTATCCCCATTGAGGACGTATATACTAGATACCTCACATGTACTAAACCCATAGGTGGTACACTTGGAAAATGATCTCTCTTAAGAGGAGTAGTCAGTGAGGATCTTGGAATACAGAGATAAAGTTATATGCAACAAAACTACTCACCTATTCAAAGTACTATGGAAGAACCATAAGTATGAAGAGGAAACATGGGAACTAGAGGAAGTGATGAAAGAGAAATTCTCTCACTAGTTTGTCTAAAATGAAATTTTGAGGGAGAAATTTCAGAATGGTTGAAGAATGTAATGAACCAAACTTTTATCAATGGAATTGTTTCCATTATTATAACAATTTTTTATAGTATAAAACACATACATAGAATTTAGAGTCTAATAAAAAAATTACTTTATTGAATGAAATAAGTGGTATTCATATAAATTAAGAATCATATACCAATGGAATAGTAACGTGACCTTTGGAATAGTAATGTGACCATTAGGAATAGTAATCCATCCAATAGATCAGTAATCCCACCTATGAAAGTATAAATAAAATTTAATCATATCATAAATGAAAATATGATATAATTATATCATTGTATAAGTAAATAAATGTTATAAATTAAGTGTCTGTATTTTTATAAACTATAAAAGTTTATTTACAATTTTATAATTAATAGGATGATATAAAACACAATTTATTTTTACAAAATATATTCAAAAATTAATATTTTGTTTTCTTATTATTATAATATAATTTTTTGAGACGTTAATTAATCTTTCAAAGTGTCATAAAATCAGTTATAATTTTAAAATCAGTATTTTTTTAATAAATGCTGATTTTAATTAGAAATTAAATTTCTCATATTTAAAAAATTATTTTAAAAAATGGAGTTATTTTTTGAATTATAAACTTTAAAAAAAATTAGGTTTATTTTTTATAATTTTTCTGATATAGTTGAATTTTTTGTGAATAGTGAAATATTGTAATTTTGGATATTTAACAAAAACTTGAAGTATTGAGTCATAGATGATGTATGGATAATATAAGAACATAATATCAAACTATTATTAATTATTTTAATATATTTGTTGATAAGGTTCAAAATATTTATATTCTTGAGCCAAAATAATATAATAATGAATAAAATAATCAAAAAACACCCCTCTCCTCCCCTATAAATACCACCCCTCGCCACCTAATCTAGTCACACCTAAAAAATGTTGATACTTGTATAAATTATTCTCAATAATATTAATAACATTCAAACCCATGTCTAGGATCCTTTTTTCTCAACAAAAGACCAAATATAATTTCTATAAGGAGGTTATCAAAGAGAAGAAGTTCAAGAGGTAAAATCCTCTTCTGTTTTCTTTTAAAAAATTTCAAGTTATTTTATTTTATTATTATATCCTCACATCACCTTATACATGTGTCATGATACATAAATTATCTTATATATACTATAAATTTATTATTTTAATGAAATAATCTATCATCAAACCTATTCTTCTCTTCCTTTTATTCAAAAAATGAAAACATCATCTGTAAGGTGTTGATTTATCACCTTTGAGGATGATATGTTTTTATTTTCTTTTACCACCTTCAAGGATGGTCATAAAAACATTATAATGGTTTTAAAATATTTTAACATGTATGTTATAACATTTTTTTGTTATGTAACTAACATATATACATAATATTAAATAATAGAATAGAATGAGTTCACTGTGATAAAAAATCTCCAAAGTTAATCTAAACAATCATCATTAACATTTTATCTAACGAATCATCCTAATATATAGAAAAAACATAATATATAAGAACAATTAAACTTCTGTAAGTTCACTAAGAAATATATAATTTCAATTCTGGATAATTATCCCCATTTTACACAATCTTTCATACATGTATACAAGTGAACTGATCGTGAAAAACAAGAAAACGAACACTCTAGATCAATGAAATTAAACACTATAACTCATAAAAATGGAAATAAATGGGCATAATAAAAATATAATGAATAAAATAAATTTATAATATGTTATGGGTTTATTAATTACTGAATCTAATTTGACTATCCATGGTATTAAAGTGAATAAATCATTTGGATATAAGATAAGGGGATTCTAAAACCTAACTCCTTTTCTTTGGGTTATTCTACTCTCGTTCCAAATTTTAGTGTGGATGTGAATTTAATACACCTTAAATATAATTTAATTTTCCTTATATTTTAATTTATAGGTTATACATGCTTCTAATCTTATTTTATGAAAAATATAGATATTTATCCAAAAGAACTCTTCTGTCTAAAAACACATGTTTTACTTATCTTAAGATTGTTTCTTCATCACTCAAGATTGATTATTCTTATACAAAGTATGTTATTCATTTTTTATTTGAGGAACTAATATTTTTATTCATAATTTTTTTAATGAAATTTTCTGGAAAACCATGTACTTTCCAACAGTTATCTTATGTCTATTATTGATATATATTTGATGCAGTATGCAAGATTATGTAAATGTTATGATGTGATGGGTGCACCCAAAATTATATAGCACTCCAATTCATTGGGTAATGTGATTTATCTTGTGAGATAAGGTGAAATATGAATGAACGTGATTCCTTATTTGTTCACAATGATGATTTTATGATTATGCACATACGTTATATGTGAACATGGCACTATCTTTGTTAAAAAATATGTGTGGTATTTAACCACTAAGGAATGATGTTTCATTTTTATGCATTGACACATTACATTCCTTTATCTAATTATTACTCTCATGATTATGATTATAATCCCATGTTTAGTAATGATGATGATGATTATCCTCACCCATATTATGTTGATTAATGTTCTTATGTATCCTCTTAATATGATTCTAACTCACCCCTTTCTTTAACATATATCCTTAGGTGATTACTTATAAAAGTGTACTTATTGTCCAATAATAATATATAGAATATGAAATTAAATAATTTTTATGTTTTATTAATTAAATTTTATGTATGGTCATAATTTTCCAAAGACACTAAACCTTTGGATCCTAGTTTTGTAACACTATTATATTATTTATCTTTAAAGTGATTTAATATTAATGTAATAATAAGAAGGGTTTCTATAGTGATGATCCTTGGTGGTATTATTTATGAAAGTATATTTTTTATGTTTTATCCAAATTTCAATGTTATGCCCCATGTACTTATGATCATGATCTTATGTTATTCCTCAAGTATTTATGATCATGATCTATAGTTATTCCTAATGAATTATACATGGTAATATACTTTATGTTTCCTTTGATTATCCTATTACTCGGATTTATTACTAGCCTTTTATATTGATGTATATCCCCAAGAAATCATATTTAGTGAGGTGTCTTCTAATGGATTTATAAAAAAGTCTTTCGTGTGAGTTAAATAAATTTTGTCTATTTATTTATCTACTTAATGTATTATATACCTAGTTTCCAAGACACTAAACCTCAAAAGTTCCCTTAGAATTTATTGATGTAATATTTTGTTAAGGAACTATGTGTAATATCATGTAAGAAAAATATAAGTCACTATACCAAACAATTTCATTTTATGGAATTAATACTCCTCATTCCTGATAAATCTAGATTTTAATGACCTTGACTTGTTAATTAAATAAATAGTATTTAACTTTACAACTAACTTTTATTCTTCTAGTTTGAATTTTCACACACTTGAACGGTCAATACAACACCAAAAACATTACATCACATATCCTAGTACATAAATTCACAATGATTTTAGAAAATAGGGTATTTTTTTAAAATACATTCATATTTTTGAAACATTTCCATTGATTAAAATATAATTAATTAAATAACTATAATGAGTCTTATAGGAAACTATAAATCTCACTAAGTAATTAGCATACTCAATTATATTTATTATATGAGTGGAGACAAAATTTCTTAATCCCATTTTGAGTCCAATTCCCTTGAAACATAAGGTGAATCCATCTATGATTCTCATAAGAGTCTAGATTAGTATATTGAAGTAATTAAATTTTTTTATTCTAAATGTTGTTTCTCTAACACATATAAATTCTCATTTCTTAATAACTTTTCTTAAGTTACCAATATTAGGAGTTTATTACATTAATTTTATCCTTATAAATGATTATTCTCAAGGTTAATTAAGTTTTATGATGATTATATTATTTATTTATAATAAAATATTTTATCATATGAGTATCATGTTTTAAAAACATTTAATAATGAATTTTTTTAAATGTATTCCCTCTAAAATGATGGCCCCTTTTAAAATCATCATGCCCATTAGTGTTCCAAGACCCATATTTCATCATGAATTACAATGGTTATCATATAAATAATCCATAACTATATATGATAGAAATCATTTTTTCGATCATATCATATATGAATCTTGGATAACCGAGTGGATAACTCTTTAACCAAATCCATCATATAGATTCACTAAACCTTATTCTTTTAGTTTCTTAATGGATGGAATTTCCCAATTTATCATAACCTAAAAAAAATTATAACCCCATAACTTTTCCAGTTGTGAAATTTTAGAAGAATTTTTTTTGATTTGGTGGCCAAATTATTTTGAGAACCAGGACTCAGAATGAGATTATGAGAATTTTAATGCCTTTAAATGGTTTGTTTAGATATGGTTTTAGGCTTCTGTGGTGTCTCAAGTGTTTTGGGAAGCATCATTGAATAAATAGATCAATAGACTACTAAAAATAGTTGGAATAGATAATTCTTAGTGAGAAAATAATATTCATACAATAAATGTATAGGGGGAGAGAGACTCTAGATTTTCTTAGGTGGTTCATGGTGTGGACACAATTTTCAAACCATTAAAGGTGTATAGGTACAACTATATGAGTGGGTTCACTTTGGTGTTTTCATGGTCAGGAGCCTTTGGTTTTAAGGATTTTTTAGTGTTAAGAGAAGCCAATTTTGGCTGATTATCCCCCTCTCTATCCACTCATTATACCCCTTGAATGGGTGTGGGATCTGGTTGTGATTACATGACATGTGTGAGGTAGGGTGTCTTTTTCTTTATCTCTTCTTGTTCATATTTGACGACCTTTGATTTTGTTTAAATTTTATTTAGGGTTTCAATGTTTATTACACCAGATCAGGGTGGAATTAGATGATTTCTTTGGGTTTTTTTCTCAACATTCATAGAGGGAATCTATATACCACTTATTCACATCAGTGAATTCCATTTCAGTTTAATTAGGTGTTAATTTTATTTTTTAAGGTTTTTTATTAAATTAATTTAATCTTTTAATGGGATTGGGTCTGATTTCTAGGGATTTTTCCTAGCTTGGTTTCAGGTTTATTTTTTACCTCTCATGTTCTTATAGTCATGGTTTTGGTGAAACTTGGTCAAAATGTAATTTGTACGACATATATATATCTAATTTATTTAAATAGAATTAATTTGAAAATTTATATAAAATTAATTGAATAATTAATTGTAAAATTTTTATCATAAATTTTTTGATTTTTTTATTTAGGATAGGTTCTCGATATGTTTATAAAGGATTGTATAAGATAAAGTGAGACTTGTTAGGTAATGATCAAATGGAATAACTCTGTTAAGAGTTAGGTGGTCCCCATACATGCCGCTTTGTATTATACATGTTTATTATTGAATGTTTAATTTGGTCTCACCACCTATGGGTGATCCAAAAATATTTAAAATAATTGTTTTAGTTAAATTGAAATTATTGTGGACTAAAAAAAGTGATAAGGGCCATGATGGAACCTTTTACCCTAGCTTGATTACCTCAGTCACCAATGGTAAAGGCCTTGATTATAAATGAATTCCCTATTAAACTTAGACCCTAAGGAGTATAAAGTAAAAGAAGTGGAATAAAATGAATGAAATATAGTTTCTCTAGTGATAAGTACCCCTAGTGACCTCTAGATAGAGGTGAGTGATGAATTGGGATTAATGGACACGAGATTTTCAATATGGGATCCATAAGATTATTGGGATCCTTTAATATAGTTGAGACGAGTGTGGAGTGAGAATTCCAAACCCAATTGTTTATGAGCACTAGGTGTATGAGCTTTATGTTGCTTGACATTAGGCTGGGTGTGTATATTGTCTTGAGATAACTTAGGAATTAAGAGGGGATTGAGACTTCTCTCTAGAGAGGGTTCTGTATAGATTCACCTAAGAGGCCAAGGATTCCTTTGGATGGTTATAACAACACCATGTGATTCCATTCCATTTTAGTGATGGGTTTCAACCCGAGATAAGTGTTTGAGATAAGGGAACCCATGAAGGTAATCTATGTAAGATGAGACTTAAGGGACTACGATGGGTTCCGTAATGATATGTTTTCCCAAGTGAGGGTGTTCATATTGGGAAAGTGTAGCGATGATAACATGTTTCACAGTAAAACCACAATCTATGGTTTTAGCCTATTATATCTATGGAGATGATAGTTCATTCATTTGAGAGGGTAACCATAGTTTTTTATGATCGGTTTTGGTAGATAGTTAACTCATTAAGATGTATATTAAGAGATGATTGGAGTGGGCACCATTTTGCATTGAGATGTTTTGATGTATGGTTTGGGACTACTTAGATACGATCCAGGGATCCACAAATACAACTGTTTGGGATACATTAGACATAAAAAAATTTATTTTTATATTGGTTTGAAAAAATCACCAAGACATAAATATTATGGTTTGGGATTTATTAGACATACTCATTGAATCCAGATGATATAATTTCCTATAAGGGGAACCACACCCATGGACCTAGAAGAAATTATATCTAGTACATTTAACTGTACCCCTAGACTTGGATAAAGTGATGTCTTGAAGGGGATAAAGACACCCCTGGACTCGAACAAGGTGATTCCTAACATGGTATGCTTTGGATCTTGGTGATTCTTTCCTAGTAGGAAAATCCCCAAAGTTTTTAGATATAGTTTTCCTAGATGGGTATTCTCCTAGATCTAGGTGATGGATTTTCAAAATGGAAGCCCATTGAGTCTCTAAATGAGGTTTTTCTGAAAAGAGATAGAGTCACACACCTATCTTTATATAATGATTTTTTGGTTGTTTATACCCCATATATAGATAATATTATTCTTGGAAGGGAATAGGAACACCAATGGCTTCAAGTGATGGATTCTTAATAGGTAAATCCCTTGAGTTTCCATATGATTTTTTATTGCAGGGTATACCCTATATCCAAGTGATGAGTGGCCTATGGGAATGATTTGGATTTGATAGGACATTCTCCTAGGAATATATTGTTGAGTGGGATTTTGGCAGGAATGGTTATTTGATGTGATTAAAGACACATTGACACTGGATGAAGTAGGTTTGGATATATCCCATGTTTCATGTGAGGACCTCAGGATTGAAAACTGTTATTTATTTATACTTTTTTGGTAACTTTTATTATTGAGATAAAAATATCACATGTGTACACTACATTTACTTTTTATGTATGGGACCACATTGGTGGTGCCCTACTAGGTCATACTCACACCATACTCTAGTGGTCATGATACTTAGGTACCTGAGTAGACTTTAGAGATCACAAATTTAGGTTGGGAAGCGGCTCTAGTTATGTGATCAGGTAGGATATATTGGATGGTAGTTAGCAACAAGAAGAGGTGGGTTGAGTGGATGGTAGTAGAGCCTTAATATTTTTCCTTTTATTAACCTTATATATGTGATTAGACTAGTGGAAAAAATATGTTGTTGTGTACTGACATGAATGTGAGTTGGTATAACTATGTTCATTTATTATTGGTGGATATATTTATTTTTTCCATCTACCATGATGGTTATTATATTGGATGATATTTGGTTAGTTTTACCTAGTATTGTGAACTTTGATATGAGGGTATAGTCTCCCCATGGTACTACCTGAGACAAATATTTCTAATTGGTAGCCTCTAGCATATGGGGAGGTATGCCTGTGGTACCAGTGAATAACACTTTGGTTTGGGTACTGATCACTGGTTGTATCCTAAGGGATGAAATTATAAAGTTGTATCATAGTTTTTATGTGACTCATATCATAGATTTATTAGAGTTTTTTTTCTTACTATTTGAGTAAATGGAAGACATGTGACATATGAATGTGTCTGATCTTAGGATGGATATTGGACTTCTATATCAAAAAAACCCTTCCTAATTTGAATTCCAGGTTACCAGGGATATGGGATTGATGTTATTTGTTTCTGGTTATACAATGGTATGATTTCACCTAGTGTGATGCATATGAGTTTTCAGATTTATGATTTATTGTTATTATGGTTTGTCTCTTGGGATATTAGCAATAGGCATGTGTTCTTGCATCATTTTTAATATATAGGATTCACATGACATGTTTGTTATACTTATGAATTATATCATTTATAATAGGTTAAAACAATTTAAAATGACATTAATTACTTATATGGTGTTTTTCAATATAAATTTCTGGTGGAATTCAACTTAGCTGAACCACAATATATTTCATTTTGAAGACAAGTGATGTGAATCCATGAAAATATTGTCCTTAATAATGAAAATGAAATATTTCTATGTAAGGGATGTGTAGTGACCATAGAAGGTCAATACATACATTTGATATATATACCTAGATGGTCATGTGATATTAGAGGGGGTGACTCCCATATATGGAGGCCTAATGAGGATCATTATAAGATTTTGATTCTCTAGGGTGTAGTCTCATATGTAGATTCCCAGTGAGAATCAGTGCCCTAGTTGTAGGTTGTTTTATAATGTTATGTTATATATATATATATATATATATATAAGTTATACCTTGGGATGGAGGTGTTTTGGAATGTGATTTATCATTTGATATTTGAGATGGGAATAGAGAGGTGTTTCCCATGATTTGTGACTTGTGTGAGATGTGACTTATGGGTTAAGTGGGAGAGGATAATTCCTATAAGATATGACTTGTGATATGTGATTCTAGTGATATGTATGATATTTTATTTGATATATGAGAGTAACCTGATAGAGAGGGGTTATCACATATTTTAGAATTACTTAGAAAAAGGAATTGTGGTTAGATAATTTGTGTTTAATATTGATAAAAAAGATATTATAATGAATATGGGATATAAGCATGGTGATTCCCAAGATATTGTGAATGTGGAATGCATGTGTAGGTGCATTTACTTGATATCAGTGCACCATAGGTGTTTTTTTGTATGGTGTAGGCCTTCCTATTCCTTTGATTTTCATATGGAAAGTACCTTGAGTTTTAATGATTTGGTATCAAGGTTTGGTTTTAAAGGCAGTACTGATTGAGTTATTGACCCTTTAAACATCATATTCACTTTCTGGAGTATGGTGATGGTTAGAGTATTTTGATTTAGAAATTACACTATTTTGTGGGAGATCATGTGATAAACCCTGGTATGGGTGGAATTTTTTTTCTTGAAGTGTATTTAGAAGGGTGATTCTAGTCATATGATATTGACATGTGGTGGGACAAGGTCCATTTTTAGGTCTATGATCCTAGAATAAATGATGTGTGGATCATGTAATAATGAGTAAGTTTATGTGACAAGGTTTTATGGGAGAATACACTATTATATTTGGATGAGATCGAGATGGTATGTACTGGTTACATGTGATACCATTTTATCCATGAATCAATGAGCAACCTTGTGTGAGAAAAAGATTGATGGAATTATTGGAATATTTTTGGTCTTAGTTACCTGGAGTTTTGAAAAGAATAATATATGAACCTATGTAGTGATAAGGGACATCCTGGATGGATTGTTTGTGTTGGAATGACCAAGCCATGGTTTTTCCTTAACATGTATTATTAGGACGACATGGTGTTATAATTGATAATGGATGAGTGTGGCTCAGAAGGAATAAACCACATGTTGTAGTGTAACTATTTGGGGATATGTTTTAGGAGTAATATAAGTAAATCCATATAGTGGGGAGTATTTCATTGTCCAGTTGAGGGCATAACCATCACATTAAAAGGACTTTTGGTGGATTTACAAGGGTAATGCTCCCATAAGATTGGAACAAGTAGTGGTTGATATTTCTTTATTGGAACTTAGGAATGATAAGGAATGTTATGTATAGTATTTACATCTAATAATGGGTATATCATGAGATAAATGGGTATGAACATATGTGGGTAGGTTTGTGGGGATAAGTGAGACCATTCGTTGGATAGTTGAGATGGCACTAGGATATCGGTGTATTGATAAATATTATTTTATCTTATCCCTTATTTAATACCATATTTGAGATTCATATGGGGTATTTTATGGAGTTTGTGTGTTAGAATCATACTTGGGATGAAAATGAAATGATATAAGGTTGGTTAGATTTGAGGTGTTTTGATGCTCATAGTGGGATCTTGATGGCTAATGTGGTTAGTTGGTGATTGAATAATGGAATTACACTAAGATTCAATTCCAAACATCAGTGTGGGTGTTTAAATGATCTCAATATTCTTTTTAAATTAATATAATTGTGATCGGGTAGTAGGAAAACATGTTGATGGATAATAATAAGTATTTTTTAGAATGGTTTCCCATAAGAGGTTCAAGTAGTAATATTGTGGTTAATTTGATTCGGTTGGTTGTAAAACACTTTATATATATCTTTTTGGGTGTGATGGATGAGTTTTGGGAATCCTTTAGGGATTTTTAAGGAAAATAAAATGTATTCAGATCTTGTTTATGGATGGTGGAGGCTTGTATGATTCATTTTGGGATTAGTGATGAGGATTAATATCATATTATGATTATTGTTTTCTTAAAATTGGGTGTCTGGATTTTGAGGTTATATCTAATGGGTCATTGGACCATCAGATTTGTTCCCTAGTAGGTGATTCCAATAGTAGGGAGCTCTGTGTCTTGGAATTGGCCCATATGAGATGAGTATTATGGTTGGGAGCACTATAATCCCTAGTGATGAATTGATTGATTAAATTTTGTTGTCTTGGGTTAAATGGGTGGAGGTAAGAATTATTTTGGTGATTTGATGATGATGACTAATGGTGGATTGACTTTTAATTTATAGTGCACCTCATATTTTTATTTGCAAGGTATAATATTTTTGGAGTTCTGAGGTGTAATGGGGAAAATTGATGATGAATTGGTGATCGAGATAGGTCAGGTTAAATGGTTGAATTACCACCAGGTTTTCTAAGGGATGAGAAGTGTTGTGGTTAGGTGGTTGTAAAATATCATACCATTTCAGGGTATGAAATTATAGGTGAATTTTAATTTTTTATTCAGTGGTGTGGTCATTTTGAAAATCAAATCTTGGAATGAGTTTCTAATAGTTTTAATGTCTTTAACTGGTGTTTTGATATGGGTTTCAAGGATCATGTGGTGTCTCGAGTGTTTAGTAAAGAATCAAAAAATGTATGGGTGGTTGGACTATTAAAAAACAATAATGACATATTATTCATGATGTGAAAATAATGCTCACATTATGAAAATCTTGAGGGCATAGGGACACTCTATCTGATTGGGTGGTTCAAGATGTGGACACCAGGGTCCTTATTTGAATAGTGTTTGGGTTCAACTTTTTTAGAGGTGGCACTATGGTATTTTCCTAGTCATGGTTATTTTGTTTTTAGGGGGGTTTCTCATTAGTATAAGTCCATTTTAGAAAATCCCCTCCCCCACTTTACTATCCTTTGACCCCCCTAAAATGGGTGGGTTATTAGTGTGTTTTTATGGTAGATTCAAGGTAGGGTGTCGACTTATTCATATGGTATTCTTTGTATTTAATTTCCTATGATTTGGATCAATTTGTTTATGTTTTCAGTGATCATTCCACCCAAGACATGGTGGAATCAACTGATTCTATTGGGTATTTTACTCATATTTGGTATGGGGTATCCTAAGACAATATCTAAATGTATTCGAATTCCTTTTCAATTGAGTTATATCATATTTTTAATTTTTCAAAGGGTTTTTATTAAATAAATTTAATTTGGTGATGGGAATTTTTCTAATTGTTAGGTATTTTTCCCAATTTGGTGTCAAAATTATTTTGTAGACATCTCGTGTGCTTTTGGGAATGGTTTTAGTTTGACAAGGTCAACCATTAAGTTGTTCAACATTTATTACTAATTTTGTTAAATTGAATAGAATTTTAAATTAATATAAAATTAATTTAGTATTTCATTATAAATTGATAATACTTTTTTATTATATGTTGTTACATGGGATAGTTTCTCAATATTTTTATGTGAATATGGATGAGCTTGGGAAAGATTTATCAAGTGATGGTCAAAGGGAATACATTTTTTAAAAGTTTGGTAGCCCCCGTACATACCCCTCAGTATTATGCAAGTTTATTATTGAATGTTTTATGTGTTATTTCCACCAAGAGGTGATCAACCTTTTATTTAAAATAATTATTTTATTTAAAATAAATATCTATGTATTTGACAATGTTCCAAGGGCCATAATGGACCATTTTTCATTGGATTGATTACCTTAGTCAATGATGGCTGAATCATTAATTATAAATTCATAACCCTTTTCACTTGGACCCTAAGTGGTGTAAAGTAAAATAAGTGAAAAAAATTAATGAAATTTAGTGTCCCAAGTTATAGGGGCCCCCAGTGGCCTACCAGTATAGGTGGGAAAAGACTTTGGATGAATAGAAAAGGGATTGCCCATTGGGGAACCCTGAGATGTCTGGGAGACTTCGTGTTAGTTGATATGAGAATGGGGTGAGTGTTTCTCTCCCCCCAGTGTACAAGGATTGGGTATAGATATCATATCCTTTTATACAAAATTTTACATGATTTTTAAACATAAATATTAAATAAGTATAGCCCAAATGTTGTGAGTCCTAGTGTCTTTGGAAGACTAGGTTCATAATACATTTAAAATAAACTAAAACATGACAACCTAATTTTATTTCATATATTTATCTATTAAATATTTTTGATCTTCTAAAATATCATATTGAAACTTTGGAAATACATAAAATAAAGGGTTGTGAGAAAAAATCCAGTAAGTGAATAAAAATGATAAGGAAACATAACATGTGAGCCAAAGGAATAACATGATATCATAAAAGAGAAGTCTAGTGAGTAATCACCTCAAAGCATAACATAAATAACATGGTATAATAGGATCATATAAATATAATAAATTTTTTATAAACATATAACATGACATAAATATCAATCAAGGATAACTACTTAGAAAATATCACGTGGTGTACACTGTCTAATAATGGATTAGGTTTACTCTTTAATCTCATAAAGAACATCTCATGAGAAAAAAGATTTTCCTAATGCATTGGTGAACTATCTAGGCATGCCCCTATAAAATTTTCATTATTATCTTTTCCAAAAAAATGAAATCAATCATGAGGAATAATCATAAGAATTATTCATGGAAATAAAAAACTTTTCTTAATATTGCCTCATATCATAATCAAAGGGAATTTCATACTGAAGGAGTTTGAGAAATGAATCTAAGGAAGGTATTACTTTGTAAATTTATTGTATAATAAGATAGGTATCTATGTGATAGGTATATATACATAATTCATAAGAATTATATAATATTAAAGAGAGATATAGAGAAATTTACTTGAAGGGGGAATGGTCATAACTCAAAGAAAAGGGTAGTTTAGTGGTAACCCATACCTCAAGTCTGATTTAATATTTATATTCTTTATATTCCTGAATAATAAAGTTATTTTAATTATATAATTTCTTAAGAACATTTTTCAAGTTTATTATTTTTTTTATTTTATTTATCACCATGTCATATTCTGTCACATAATTAATTAATTTTATATTGGATGTTGTGATGATATTGGGCTCATATAGCCAAAGTGGCTATAGTAGATTGAATATGGTCAATGATGTAATTATTTAATAATATCTATAATAATAATAATTAAATAATGATATTTTTTTATAAATTAATTATACTTTTAAAAACATCTATGAAATAATTTTATGAAAAATGAACTATGTTGCAATCATGGAGACGGTAGGTCATACGTACGCTTGAGTAACATTTCCATTTTTCAAAGATCATGATGGAAAGAAGGTAAGTTTTATTCTATATTCAAAAAATGATAATAATTTCATAAAATAAATATTATTTGTTTAAATATTCTTATATATACCATCTATGTGATGTCGTGCTGATGAACGAATAACATCGCTTTGTGGAGGTGGTAATCCACACATATGCATGAATGAATTTGTCATCTTTCAATGAATGGAAAAGTAAGAAAATATATGAATATTTATTTTAAAAAATTATAAATATTTCATTATTACCATATATATATATTAAATCTATCATGATAAATACTTGTGAGAGGCAATGATGGAAAAATAATTACATTGCTTTGTGAGGTGATTGTCAATCATACACACAAACAATTATTTTGTTTCCCATTTGATGGAAAAGGATATAGATGTGTGGTATTCCATTAAAATAATAACATCTCAATATAAGGGATTAATTTATGATATTAAATCACCATAGTTTAATAATATTTTAAGGAGGTGGAAGAATAAATAAAACAAAAATGCTCAGTTAAGAATGATACATCTTCTTTAGACACACACTTTAGGTTTACACAAAAATCATTCCTAGGAGAGATTTATAATAAAATAAAGTCCTATAGTTTGTGTTAATGTAAGTAATTAATATATATGGTTAGTTATTTTTTGAAAAAAAAAATCTTTTTATGTGTAAATAACAAATTATAGGAAGGGTTATTTTATAAGTGAGAAGGAGTAGCTTTTTTATAAATACCAAAAACTATTCAATAATGAGAAGTCACCCTCAAACCAAGTGCCTTAAAAATTGATAAATAATTAATTTAAGGTAATATTAGGTTGATAAAAACCTCCAAAATAAAAAAGTAAACATGTTATTCCCTTTACCTCTAAGATTAATCACTTTTTTCATTTATGTTTTCAATACAATAACTAGTTTTTTACCTATAAAATTTATCCATTAATAATAAAAATAATGTGATTATTATTATTTAATTTCTACCCAATTATTATAAATATTAAATGAAGTTTTTAAAATAAAAATACTATGTATGGTAAAATTAATTTTAACACAAGTACATGTAGTGCACAAAACCTAATTTTAACCTTAACCGTAGTAATTAATTTTTACTATTTGAACTATTCATTATGACAAAAAATTAAGTTGACCATAATAAATAATATTAATTATGATGATTAAAAATATTAAATCCATTTAATAAAGTCAATTCATATATTAATAATAATTTAATTTAAAATTTAGCCCACATCACGTGATAAAAAACTATTTTTTCAGGGAATCTATTTTTCTAGTAATAAAAGATCTTATAATGACTCTATAACTTAAAATAATAATTATAATAATTTCAATTAATATAAATAGATATATAATTGATAAATATTATAAAAAATTTCCTTATTATGGGTTATTTTAGTTAGTTAAAATGGATAAACATTATGCACTTAAAAAATAGATTATCAAAAACTGCATTTTAAGAATAAAAATAAACTTATACCAAAATCATGAAAATTGAAGATTCAGATAAAATTAATTATATAATTCTAAATAAAATGATTAATATTCTAATTTAATACCAAATCTAAAATATTATTTACTTTTTAATTACTTGATTTAATGAAAACAAATGATAGTATTTGACAAATCTTATTCACTGGGAAATCAATCATTTTAGAAAAAAACAACATTTCACCAAAAGTTAATTTTTATATGATGATTTAAAAAATTATTTTAATTTTATAAAATATCATTTCTAAAATTTCTAAAAACTAGTTATAATATTTTATCACAAAAATCAGTTAATATCATTTTTGAAGAAAATATATTTTTTGAAGAATAAATTGTCATTATTAAAAATTGAGTTCTTATATCCTAGGAATTTATATATAAATTTATATATAAATTTATATTTATTAGGAACTTTATATATATTTCATAAATTGTTAATCCTATTAATACATACCAATTTAATAGAAAGGTTATAATGTTTATATATAAATAATCATGGTTTGTTTGGGATCAGTGATGTATGTTACATATGCTATCAAACATAGTTTTCTTTTTAAAAACTCGGGGTGTTACATTATTCCCCTTTATATAATATCACCCTCAAAATTTCATATTACATACTAAGGTGAAAAAAATTTAGGTTACTTCTACTTCATGTCTTCCTTCAGTTCTCATGTTGCCTCTTTGTATTTATGGCTCCTCTATAGTACTTTGACCAGGTAAGTTGTCTTGTTTCCTAGAACATTATCCCTAAAGTCCTAGATATTAACCAATATATCCTAAAAAGAGATAACATTTTCCATATGTAACACCTCTGAATTTTGTAAATTTTATGGATCTAGTATGTACTTCTTCAAGAGGGAAACATAAAATATATTGTGTACTTGAGAAAATGTTGGTGGGAGTGATTGCCAATAGGACATAGCTCCTATATGGTAAATAATATAAAAGTTGAAGATGTAATTGAGGCTTAGATTTCTCTTCTACCCAAGTCCCATGAATCTAGTCTATGGAGATATGTGGATAAATCACTTATCTCTGACCTCAAACTTAAGGTCTCATTGATGATTATTAGCATAATTATTCTGTTGAATCTTAGAAGACCTAATGTGTTGTCAGATGATCTCGGCCTTTTCTACCATTTACTCAATAATTTGAGGTCCCAAAAACTTATGTTCACCAACTTCATCCCAATATGTTGGTGTTTGAAATCTCTTCCCATAAAAGGATTTATATGGAGCCATTTGGGTGCTTGAGTGAAAGCTATTATTGTATGAGAACTTAACCAGAGAAAGATATTGATCCCATCCTCCTTTGAAGTCCATCTAAAATGATCTCAATATGTCTTTTAGTGACTGAATAGTCCACTTTTATAATTTTTCAATTTGGGGGTGATAATCCATATTAAATTCCAACTCAATATTTCTAGTATATTAGAGGCTCTTCCAGAACTTAGAGGTAAACCTCAAATCTCAGTTGATACAATCCATAGTGGTGTTCCATGTAGCCGCACTACCTACATGATGTATGTCCTTTCATGTTGATAAAGTAATAAGTCCTATAAAATTTCAATTATTCGATACATCATTATAAGATGGCCCACCACAACCCATAAGGAATAATTTCCTCCTAATGTCTTTAAAATACTAGTGAAAATTTTCATTGGGATGTTTTCCCATTTCCATGTATGTGTGGGAAATGGTTACATCATCCCCTTATACTTTATCTTTTAAGCATTCACTTACATAAATTCTATACATTTTGATGTATATTCCATGATCCCCTTATTCATAATTTCCCACCAATAGTTATCTCAAAGATCTTTATACATCTTTATACTCCCTAGGTCAATGTAGAAGGTCAAGCGATGTGAACCATTCAACATCCCTTTCTTTGTCATAAGATTTTTTGGTACACAATGTCATGACCCAAATCTTACAACTCCTCATTCATTAATTTTAAACTCTAAGGATTTCTATTTTCTTATATCTTCCATATTATTTTTAATTTCTACATCATGTCTTTGAGAATCCTTTATTTTCTGTAGAAGGGATGTTTGAAAAATAATTTGATAAAGGAGTTATGATGTTCCTTCATTTATGATTCCCATGTGCATAATTTTCAGGTCTAACAATTTTGGATCCTTCCCAATTCTCATCATTGATAAGGATATTGGATCATTTATACTTAAATCATTTGAAACTTTGTTTTCTTCACTAAAATTTAAACAGATAGAGAAATCATAGTCCTTAATAAGATCTAACCATTTTCATTTGTTCATATTAAGATCCTTATGTGTGAATATATATTTATGTCTATTATGATCTATATACATTTCTAACTTCTCCCCATAGAAATAATTTCACCATATTTTCAATGAAAATATCATTTTATCAAACACTATATCATATTTTCTATAGTTATACTCTTGAAACATCAACTCCCTTGAGGCATAGATTGTAACATTATCATTATTCATTTGTGGATAGCCCAAACGCTTCTTTCAAGCATCACTGTATACCATAAAAAATTACCCACTTTTTAGAAGTGTGAGGAATAGTGTAGTGATAAGCCTATTTTTCAACTCCCTAAATCTCTCTTCACATTCATTGTTCTAGACAAAATTTACCCCCTATGAGTTATCATGGTTAGTAGGTTTAAAAATTGAAATAACTTTCGCAAAAATCATTGGTAAAATCTATTTATTCTAAGTAAACTATGGATCCCTATTACAAATTTTGGGTTGGGCCACTATTTACTCATCTTTGTCTTATAAGGGTCAATATATATCACTTTTTGGGTGATAATATTCCCCAATAATGATACATTCTTCGTCCATAACTCACATTTTCTATACTTTTCAAATAGATTCACTTTTTTGAAGACTCATTAAAACAATATTCAATTGGTTCTCATGCTCCTTACTTTTATAGTATATCAAAATATCATCTATAAATACCACCAAAAATTTATTTAGGTAATGTATAGATACAGTATTCATCAAGTCCATAAATATTTTTATAGAATTAGTGAGTCCTAAAGTAATCCTATGATCTTGTAGTGTTCATACCTTTTCTTAAAGGAAGTTTTGGTAATATCTTCCTTATTCACCATTAATTGGTTATATCTCAATTGAAGGTTAAACTTAGATAAATAATGGGACCCAAATTATTGATCAAAAAAGACATATATATTTGGTAGGGTATACTTGTTCTTTATCATGATTTTATTGAGATCACAATAATCAATACGAAGGCACATTGATGCATCCTCATTCTTGGCAAAGAGGACTAGTGCACCCCATGGTGAAGAATTTGGACATATATAACCCTTTTTCTAGATTCTATTATAACTTATTTTTTATCTCTTTTAAATAAATAGTGGTCATTATGTAAGGATTATTTGATATGGGTGGAGATAAATTTATAATTTCGATTGAGAACTCAACCTCTTAGTCTAGAGGAAGACCATACAACTCTTTAGGGAATACATAAGTATAATCACTCAAAATGGGCATGTCATAAAGTGTGATTCTCTGATTTGACTCAATAATTTAGGCTATATATTCTTGATCATAATGAAATAATATCCAAAATTTAACAGAATATTTAAAGAGAGATCCATCCACCATCTCACACTTGTATAGAATCGGAGGATCACTTGGGATGTGAAGAGTGATCTGCCTATCTCAATAGTTGATGTTATATTTATATAAGTATATCCAATACATTCGTAATATATCATAAAAATACAATAAAGTAAGTAATATGAGATTTTTCAATCCACATACAATTACTAGGAAATAGTTATATACTTGGGATGCAATAATTTCTCCATTTTATATTCTTGAAAATAGATCCATCCCCATGTTTTGAGGTAGTATTTGAATAGTTATACTAAACATGAAAGATATGAAAGAATTCAAAAAACCAAAATCAAATAGTATGTTAACAATTATTTTATGAATTAGTAGAGTACTTATCACCACATCATTATCATGATCCACCTTAGCAGTAGTGATACCATTTTCTCTTCCTTATTATCTATGCCTTGGAGGTTTTTTCCATTGATTGTGTCTGAAAACCCTTGGATTAGGGAATTTGTTGGCATAATTCCCGTCTTATTTTTAGTTGAAACACTAAACCATAGTCAGAGTATTGATATAAAAATTCTTTTCTTATTCAACATTAGTGGATTTATTTTCTCCCTTTGACACTGATTAACCAAAATCCTCTCTTTTCTAAATTTGAAACATTTTATGGTTCCTTTGAGATAGTTTTTAGGGTGATTTTTACCACACCATTATCATGTGGGATGTTGATTTTTCATTCCTACATTGGATTTATTTTTTGATGTTCTTGAATAAAACTCTATTTTTTGTTTCTTTCTATTCCCATGAGACCACATAGAGTCATCGATCTCTATCTCGAATCTAAGGTAACAATGAATAATCTCTTTATAGGTTTCAAATTCTTAAATCTCTAATTATTTTAAAATAATTATATTTAACCCACTAAATAAATGCCCAACCTTACTTTCTATGTTGATGAAAAAGATAATGACATACCGTAAAATCCTTTTAAAGTTTTCCTCATACCCTCTCATTCATTATTATTTATTTTGATTTAGTTCGAGGAACTAACTATATATTTTAATAAAAACATTTCAGGGAAAATATTTATTGAAAAATATTTTATTAAATCATTACCATTACATGTAATCAATATCATCCTTGTACTTTGAGTTATTGATCAGTTTCCCCCACTAATTTGATTCTCCTTCAATGTGATAAACAGCTAGAACAACTTTCTCTTGCTCTGAGCATTGGAGGACACAAAATATATTCTTAATGGAGTTTATCCATTATTCTGTGGTGACTGGAACATAAGATCCACAAAAGGTATGAGGAACAACTAGAAATATGGCCTATCACCACACATCTATTTCCAAAGTTTTATTAAACTAGGGAAATAGGTTATATGATTCCATGATTTTATTTAAATCATGGAAATACCCCTCTATTCCCCTTATCACCTTCACACGGTGGTCCCCTTCCCCACTTTATGTGGTTCCTCTTATAGGTGTGTTGTTCCTTCTTCATAATTGAGGCCCAACCTCTGTGACGATCTTCCTCCTCCGACACAGCCATACCACCTCCTACCTTTGATTATATCCCTCCTTCGATGTGGCTCTAATGAAGTTCTGACACGGTTTCGACATATCCAACCCACTTACTACCTCCAACTATCTTCCTCTTTCAATGCATCTCTACCAAAATCATCCCACCACCCCACCGATGCTACTCCGATGTGGCCTCCCCACCTCCCTTCTGATGTAGTTCCAATGCTTCGGTGTGAGTTCGGCCAAACCCTAAGGTACTCATATGGTCTAATATTTTTGGTTTCTCCTTGCAAATAGACTTTCTTCTATATTTCAAGCTTTCTTAGACCCAATTGAGGAAATATTAGGTCTCAATTTAATAATGGGTCAATGATTTATGAACAAAAAATTGATATTTTGAGCACACCTTATGTTTCTTATTATTAATAGTATTTAGATTACTTCTTTGGTTCTATTAAACCAGAATTCGATGATCTCATTCCATTTTCACATGATCTTGGTGGGTATTTCCATGAGATTTCATTTTCTTTGCAAACCATGTGATTCTTTTTTTCTAAACCCATTATTATTTCATTACTATTATAATTGTATGTGTTTCATTGATATGTTCTTATGTTTATCATAAACAACATCTATTTATGTTGTTCTATATGTTTTTTAATGATTTTTTTTAACGTAAAAATATTCTATTAGGGATTTTTGGATTAATGTTATGTTTATATTGTTTTCAATGAGGTTTTTTTCTTAAATAAGATTTCAAAATATTTTTAATAAAGGATAAAAAGTTTTTTTATATTAACTTGTAAACCACAGGCCTCTTTGAAAATTTTTATAACAAATTTTTTATTTAATTATTTATACCCTTGGATTAATCCCCCATGATATTATGTTCTATAAGAGAATATATATTTTATGAATTGAATTTGATTGTGAATTGATATTATGTGGAATGAAAATGTTTTTTTAAATGTTTGATGGGGAAGGGATAAAGTATTGATATTTTGATGCCTTGCTATGTATTATACTTTATATGTGAAGTACATGTGTTATAAAATGATTCCACACCTCCAATAGACAAGTTTTTGGGATCTTTGGGTGTCTAAGTGGGATTTCAAGAAATTTTATCTATGCTAGTCATGTTTATATACTTATTAGGACCATTTAATGCATGGAGTGAATCTATCTAGAGGGAATTTCACTAGGTAAGTCTAGTTAGATAAATCCACTAACATTATATATTACTATGTTATTCAATAGTCTAAAAGGTTATTCTACCTATGTACTTCTTGGATAGTCTAACTATATTCTAGGAAGTTTACATATGATATAAGGAATACTTTACCTATAAATTTCCTTGCAAAAACTCCCTGATAATTATTTTATTCTATTTTCATCCACTACATACAATAATATGTATTACTTTACATATCTATTTTTACGATGCAGATTCAATATATTCCATATCCTAGTATAGTTTTCTGACAATTAACATTATTTTATAGTGACTTTTTAGTATATAACTCACTTGGTTTTTACATTTTTATATTAATTCTCCATATTTTTTGTACAAAATTTTTTTACTAGATTACATGAAATTATTTATTAAGATATTTAAAACTAGTATAGAAATGGAATTTTGGAGGGTTAATTTTCTAAATGGTTGTTTTCCATCAAATAAGTGAGTTTTTGAACATTTGTTTTCAAATTAAGAGATTTATATATGTACACAAAATGATTTAAAAATAATGATTTACAGCTTCTCCTTGATTTGTTTTTATAATTAAATAAAAAATTTCATTATTTTATTTCAAACTAGAATTTATAAAATGTCTTGAAAAAGGAAATGAAAATAATTTTCTATGTAATCCAACTAGGAAACATTTATCAAGCCCTAAATATACCACTCATTGTTGCTAGACTCTAAGGATTTTTCAGGTACATGTTAAAGATTATAATAAGCTTCTTATTTTATAATACTTGTCTTAGGTCACTCTTGGATTATCATGTTGGTTATATTGGAAAAATAAATGGGTTTATGATTATATTTTTGGTCTGGTATTATATTTTTCATTGTTTATTTTTTTACAGTGTATATTCCCACCAATTAATCCTGAATAGTATTTGGGGATTGATACTTATGATTATTATATCTTTATTATGTTATATTAAAAGTGATATGGTAATTTGTTTAAAATTTGGGTTTTTGGATTTCTTTTGTTTTAAAACTTCTTATTTCTTATTTCATGGTAGTTTAACTTTTGGACATGAAATATTGGATTCCCATTAAGTTTCAACTATTTCTTCATTTTTATTTATTATTATAAAACCATCCCAATATTCTCTTCAAATATTTTCAATTTGGTTTGGTTTAGAGTTGTATTGAAAGATTTGATGTAGGTCACTCCATAGTCTATGTATTGAATGAAATTGGATATAATTTTAAAGAAAAAGTATTTATTAAGGATCATGTTATTTAGTATTGGGATGTATATATCAATCTAAATATTCTTAATTCATTGTTGGTTATGGAGTCATGTATCATTTATCATGTACAGTTGATACTATGGTCAAATATATTTAAGAAGTAATTATATCTCACTTATTTTCCCATTATTTTCTTAGAGGGGTTTTCTTATGATGAGTCGTGTTCTATACACAATCATCGAATGTAGTGAGTTTGACATCAGATTTGGGTAAGGTTTCTTCCATTTTTATTATTTTCCCCAATTTTAATTAAGGATTTTGTGATTTTTGGGTTCTCAATAATTTTGTAGTGCATTTTTTTATACTTATATTTTCGTATTGAGATTATTATAAAAACCATACTTTGTAACTATGATTTTTTTATCTATAGAAATAAATAATAAATCCAACATGTTATTACTTTCAATATAATTTAATTTATATTCCATTAATGACGTATTATCATTAGAAATTGTTTTATAACTAAACTGAAGTTCCCAATGTTTTTTATTGGTTAGATTTGTTGTTAATATGTTTCAATATTTATATCCTGGAGAAGATGGGTAATATATTGAAATTTAACCCAAAGGATATAAAGGTGATACCCATACATTTGGTTAAAGATGAATGAAGAGTTAGGTTTTTAACTTACAATACCTAGCTAGAAAAACCCCATTTTTGTGAAGATTGATGTGGATTTCAAGGAATATTTCGATGGTGCTATAGGGTATTGGCGTGAGTATAAGTTTCAATTCCTCATTGTGGTTGGGTTCTTTATCACCTCTATTTGGTTATTTTATTTCTCTTTCGTTGGTTTTATAGGATGATTTCTTCCTTCATGGTGGATTCCATCTATTGGGTTGGTGAAATATTTGAGTAGAAAATATTTAGTATGGAAAACATTATTTAACCTCAGGTGTCCTGGTTCTTTAGTTGAGAGGTGGTTTCATTCTCATGTGTGTTTGATCAGCCTTTGTGTGGAGATTTTTCTTCTTATTGGTAGTGATTTGGTTTAGGTGTTTCTGGATTTTTATTCTATTTATTATGTTGTTTGGTTGGAAAATTATATATAATGATGTTTTATAGTTAGAAGATGATGGTGATCTAAGGTTTTTTCTTCTAATGGAGTTGGATCCTGGAATTTTGTTAATCTCATTCCATCCAACCTAAATTTATTAAAATTTACCAATGCACAAGATAAATCTTGATCAAGTAACCACATACATTTTATTAGTTTTTGATTTCATTTTTAATACTAATTTTATTATTAATGTGATAGGAAAAGGAAGCTCAAAGTGGGTAAAATATAAAATTTATCTCCTAGTGTTCATTTTTGGAAATATACAATGAAAATAATCTTTATCTCCTTGATCCATAATTTAGAAATTTACAGGTGTCAATAAAGTTTATTTTTAGTTTGGACCATGTTGGTTACATTCCCAAGCATCCTAACTTTAATTCTATAATTTTTTCATTAATTTTACTTTTTCTTATATCTAATGGTTGTGAATGTATGTAATTTAATATTTAGAGTTTAGATAAGAAAAAAAGAGAGATATTTATGTAGATAATGTCAAGAAAATTTATGCTCAAAGTGATCGGGTTTTAATCCATCACCTTGTTTAAGTAATTAATTTATTTGAGGATTATGCTCTATTGGTTTCCCCCCACATTCTTTATGCATGAAAATATTTAGTTCACAAAATAGTTTTTTTCTATATTTTATATCATACACTAAAATTGTAGTTTATATTGGGATGTACATATCAATATGAATATTCTTTTTCATTATTGGTTATTGAGTCGTGTATCATTTATCATGTACAACTGAAACACTGATCACATATATATAATAATAAGTTGCTATAGCTCACTTATTTTCCCATTATTTCCTTACAGGTGGTTTCTTATAATGCAAGTACATGGACAATTGACTTTTTCAATAGACCAATGATGTATGTTTACTCAGCAGTATATATTTCACCGCCCACTATTTTATAAATCTTTACACTATCTACACATTTAATGAACTATATTTCATTCTATCCATTTATATTCTTCAGTATCAGAATTAGATTCATTGACAACCGAATTTTAAATACCTTTCATAATATTCATTTGATTATCATCCAAACATTAGATATTATCGTTTAAAGAAGTTTATCATTTCTTCAATACCTTGAAAACATTTTGGGTTTCTCACTCTGATTTCTCTTTTTTAACCAGATTGAACCTAATCAATGAAACATATTCATCCTTTTTAATGAGATACTTATCCATCAGTTCCCTTCATAAGTGAAATTTCAATCTTTTGAATTTTTATATCCAGACCTTACCATCATATAACATCATTCTTTATGAAAATGGTAAACATACACTAAAATATAAATAACATCTAGAAAAGATAGGGAGAGTTACTTAATCTATTGTTGAGTATGTTGTGAGTGAGGTGGGAACCAGAAGCCTTGATAACACTTTTTCGGAACTGCAGACCATTGGAACCAGTGAATATTGATCTTCTAGAGGAATTAAAATAAATATTTAACATAGTAGAAAATTTAAGATACATAACTTCATTCATCGAAAAGACTCTCATGATCATGATGTACAATAACTTTGGAATAAAAAACCTTATCCTAAATTAAAAAACCAAGACAACCTTGCACGCACTATAAACAAACTCATAACTCATACAAACATTCAGATGTGAATCCTACATAAATGAGTGAACATTGCTGCAATTTTCATCATAATCAATAATTTAAAGGATTATAATCTTAATTAATAAGTCATCCAATCATATCACTAATCACAATTTATTAATCAATACTTGAATAAGCATACTGACACCACTATTATAGTCTAATTTAGTTGATCAATTCGTTTTTTGTCTAAAAAAGTTCTATTACTTAAGAGTTTAGGTGAATCAGGGTACTATAAATTATTAAATTGATCCTTTCCTATGATCATTTCCAACCATTAAATGGTATTTCCTCTATCAAAGATGGAATAAAGTGATAAAAAAATCAGATACATATGAGATTTTTATTTCATCGAAATTGAGATAATCCAAGGAGAATGCAACAATGATTTGTTGATGCTCCTGAAGCAATCCATTCAATGCATGTATTAAAATATGGTGCAAACACACTAACCCTTCATGTTTAAAACCTTCATAGAAAATAGAAATCTTCATACTCTTAAAAACTTATGAAACTCATTTCCCTCAATAACTTCTTTGAATCTATACGTCCATTGAATAATATTAATCTTGTGAATTGATCTACTCCACCTTCTTCTTCTTGAATATCCTCAAAAAACATTCCATTAGAGGGACTCATAGATATCTTATTATTCCTTTTTTTCTAGTACTGACCTAGAACTACCCCTTTTCTATCTAGTCTCTCCTATTTTCCTTTGTGACTCTCTTCTTTTGTATTGTTCTATAATCATTTTTATATAGGAGTCTAGAAACATTCTAGTCACAGTGTGAAACATTTATTCATGGTGCAACTTATCTCAAAATATATCCTTTCATTATGATACCTATTCTTTTACATTTAATCACGAGTCAACAACCAGATTCATAAAATATGATTAATATCTTATATTTATGTCCCTGCAAAATCTGGGAGGATCTTTTAATCTTTATTGACTCACAATCTTTATCGAATAATGATCACTTCATCCATGGTGTGATTTCTACATGAATATAATCACAATAAATTTTCAATATCCTACTTCACAAGATGTAATATAGACAAAAACATAACTTATACCCCTTCAATAACCATCACATTGCTTTACAAACTTCATTGTGCTTGAACATTCTAAATGATAGCACTATTAAATCTTCCTTAGCCTTGATTTATAGAATCACATGTGTCTTCGTAGTGTGAATTCATGATGTATCAAAATCGTAATTCTATATATCATGTATTCATAGTGTAACACCCTCATCACATTATATCACTTTCTCAAGGGTGTGACACTAAATATTATTAATAATCCCTTTATGAAGAGGTCATTATCCTCTAGACTTGACTACTATCCTTCAAAATAAACTATACAAAAATTTTAGTAACCCTTATGAAAATTTATATTAACCTCATGATGTAATAAAATTTTCTTTTTCTGAATCATGTATTCCCAATTCATGGAACAACAATTCCTGGATAAAACTTGTGGGATTTCTTCACAAAAGTGGATTCCCTATGGCCATACACCATAGATAGGTTCATGTACCTTGGTAAGGTTTTAGAGTGACCATATGCATCACAATGAAACTTCTCTGTAGTATAAAATGATGGAAAAACATTTCCAAAACTCATTCATGCCTTTCTAATTAAATATTTTCTTCTTTTGAGACCTCTCTAGTATACTATTCAAAAAAAAAACAACCTAGATTGTAGCTCGTGAGTTTGAACTAGGGAATCCTAAACACTGGTAATATTTTCATTATTAATTTCAAACATGCTTCTAACCCCTATTGTAGCTCCTGAGTCTGTTGTATTTTACCCAGCATCAGTGTTTTCTTTTGATTCTATTATAGCCCCATGTTCGACCCCTTTTCTACATACACCATCATTACATTATTTTTTAGAAACTATAATGTATTTTCATGAACATTGATAACCAGATTTCCAAATCATCTTGTTTTCTACAACTGTTACATCTTGATTTTCAAAAAAAAATCAAGAATTTTATTTAAGAATTAATGTATTGTTTTTGATGATTCATTAATTTTATTTCTAATGGTTATTAAAATAACTTAAATGCTACATGTTTCTTTATGGTAGAGATATTTCTTCCTCACTTTCTGAATTTGGAAAGCATTCATGGATCAGGTTGCCAAGACTGGTTAATAACAGCCATATAGAACCAGACTCAGAATGATGGTGATGTTGTAGAGTTATTTTTTTCATAAAAGAGATATGTATATGGATCAAAGTGGATTCAATCCACACTTATACTCATCCAAAAAACTTATTAGGATTATAGTAATCCATGAAAGACCATAATAAGAGAGTGCAATATACTAGTGGGTTGATCAAGTAAAAGATGAATGGTGTGTTTACATTTCTAATATTTGTTTTTAAATTTGGTTGCATAAAAAATTATTTCTAATTTCTACTATGTGTTTTTTTATTTGGTAATATAAAAAAACTATTTCTCCTGTATTTTATGGATTCTAAAATTTCTGATGTGTGTGTGTAGATTCTAGCATTTGGAGGTTCGGGTATTAGTTTTTTTATTCCATATAAAGGATATAGCCATAGTTTTAACCGTGGAAGTATCCTCTAATTTCCAATGTTAAACCATGGTTGTATCAAGAAATATACATGGTTAAAACTATGGAAATAGAGGACATACTTCCATGGTTTTAACTATAGGAATATGTCCTAATTTCAATTGTTAAACATTGTTTGTATATTGAAACATACACAGTTTAAACCATGGAAATAGGATCTAATTTACATAGTTAAACCATGGATATTTGTGGAATATTTCCATGGAGATAGCGATCGTGGTTTTCTAGCCTTTACCATGGTTTCAAACTGTGTTCATAGGTTAATTTTATAGTTGTGAGGCCTTTGATGCATACATGATTTGACTACAAATTTATCTTTCTTAGGAGGAGGATGGAGTTCCACACAATTAATATAATTATTTATAACTTTAAATAGTGTATCTAATAATTTATTTAAGTTATTATCTCTAGATCCCATTATATTAGGTATATCATTGGGGAAATCATCACATTTCCTATAATGTTGGTAGTTGGCATGATTTCCCCCATTTCCCACCATTAACTAAAATGAATAAAAAACAAGACGAGAATACATTAACATATAAAATTAAAACCTATAAATTTAGAAATAATAACTTATAAAAGATAAGTTTGTCCTGAATAATGATTCTCTAGTATTAAATATAGGTTATCCATGGTAATTTTTATTATTAGGTTTTCTAATCTAATAATTTTTTCAAGTCCTTGATAATTTTTTTAAATATTTTTTAAATTTCCAAAACAAATCACCTATGAGTGTCAAGCCAAGTGTGCAGCATGGACTCCTTATCATACACTAGGTGATAATCGATTCAAATACTAATTCTAACTTTTTAGAGTTATAATCCCTAGGCACAATTGTGCCAGATCCACATCCACTTGTATTATCCAAAAAATGGGTGTAATTTAATGGAAACCACTAACTCTATATTTCACCAAAAATAAAGTATATTTTCCTATACTTAGACATATCCCTAAGGCTATCACTAATTTATTCTATCCCTAATACCCAAAAATAAATAGACCTTGATTTGATGCCAACTATAGTAACCCAAGACTTGTACACATATTATTAGATGATTTTTTAACATAAATATCCAATAAATACAATCCAAAGATCCTGAGGCCAAGTGTCTTTGGAAGACTAGGTTCATAATACCTCAAGAGGAAACTAAAACTTGACATCCTTATTTTATTCTGTATAATGAGATATTAAATTCATTTGAGCTCCTATAATTTCATAAAATAACCTATAGAATACAAAAAATAACAGGGTGAGCTAAAATCCTAATAAGCTAATAAACATGATAAAGATAAATAATATGTGAGTCATATGTATAACATGATATGATAAAATAGAAGGCTCATGACTAATAACATGGAAGTATAACATAAATAACATGGTATCATAAGATCATAGAAACACAATTAATGTGGAATAAATATATAAAATGACATATACATAAGTCAATTATAACTTTCTAGACAATATCACATGGATTACAAAGTCCCATAATGGATTAGGTTTATTCCCTAATCCCATACATAATGTCTCATGAGACAAAAGCTTTACCCAATGCATTGGAGTACTATCTACTCAGACCCATCATAAAATGTTCATGATTATGTTTTCCACAAAAAATAAAATCAATCATAAGGTATAAACATAATAATTACCCATTTAATGAAAATGGGTTGCATAATCTTGCCTCATATCATAATCAAAGGAAATTTCAAAATGAAGGCATTTGAGAAATGAACCTAAGACATGTATTACCATATCAAAAGAAGGTATAATAAGATATTTATATATGTGAGTTAAATATTTAAATAATTTATAATCCTTTCATAACATTAAAATGAATGATAAAGTTATTTATAGGGAGAATGGTCATTACATGAATAAAAGGGTGGTTTAAAGAGATCCCTTACCTTAAGTTTGATTTGTCACATATGTTCTTTATATTCCTGAATAATAAATTTATGTAAATTTTTAACTTAATTAAGAAACTTTTTAAAGTTTATTGTTATTTTTATTTTATTTATTACCAAGTCATATTAAATCACATGACTGATAAATTTTATGTTAGATGTTTTGATGATATTCGACTCATATGTCCAAAATGGATTCATCAGCATGCCTATGGTAAATAAGGTCATTATTTCTTCATATATAGAATAATAATATGAAAATAATTATCATATTAATACATAAATTATACTTTAAAAACCCACTATGAAATATGGTTGTGAAAAATGAACTACATTACAATTATGGTGATGGTAGATCATATATACACAAGTGTAACATTTCCATTTTTCAAAGATCATGATGGAAAGAAAGTAAGTTTTATTTTATCTTTATATATTAATAAATATATCATAAATATGATATTATATTTTTTAATACAATTATATATACCATCTATGTGATGCAGTAATGAAAAAAATAATCACATCACGTCGTGGAGGTGGAATCAACACTTACACATTAATGACATTATCAACTTTCAATGAATGGAAAGGTAAGAAAATATATGATTTATTAATTTTAATGAATTATAAAATTTCATGAATATAATATATATACATTAAATCTATCATCATAAATATTCATGATAGAAAATTATAGAAAAAAAATTACATCATTTCGTGAGGCTGTAATGCATTGTTTGCACGAACGTTGGTATAATTTTCCCATTTGAACAAATGGTATATGGATGTAGGTTATGAAATCAAAATAATAACATCTCAATATATGTGAGATATTGAAGTTATTATATCATTATGTTTGAATAATATTTGAATGTGCTGAAAAATAAATAAAACTAAAATGCTTGATTAAGAATTATACCTATTCTTCAGACACCATCTTTAGGTTTACACCAAAAGCCTTCATAACATGGTTTTATAATAAAAAAATGGAATATTTTATGTGGTAATGGATATAATAAAGGTATTTTTTTAGCTAATGTATGAATGAAAATGATTTTTAATTGATATGAAAATAGGATTGTATGTTCCCTTTTATAAGTGACAAGGAGTTGTATTTTTGTAAATACCTAAAACTGTTCAATAATGGGAATTCAGTCTCAAACCAAGTTCCTACAAAATTGATAAATATTTTATTTTAGGTAATATAATGTTTATCCACACCTCCACCACTAAAAAAGAATCATTTTTTGAATAGGTTATTTTTTTGACCTGAAAATTAAATTATTATTAAATGAAGACTTTTGTAAAAAATTCTGAACTCACCAAGTTCCCACCATAAAAAATCAGACACTATATGAGAAGAAGAAATTATTGAAAGAAAACTTGAACCTATTAGATATAATTTCCTTATATAATTTCCAAGAAATATCAGTTACCTTTTTATTCAATTCATCTTTGATCATGTCTTCAAAATGATAATCCACTTTGTCCCATGCTTGAAGGAACTCCTCCATTGTTATCTTCCTTTCATTGAATACTCATATCAGAATTAGATATTGACTATAAATCCAATCACTATGATCCTTGTTTGTGACCATTTGAATTGGCATCCCAACCATCATGTTTTCATCCTCCTAAAAATCATGAATAATCATCACCTCCTCAAAACATGACTTCCTCAGAGTGCAGTAGAAGTTCCCACTTTCCCCTACCACTACTTTAGCTACCCCCTGTGAGCCATCCATCATATCTAAAGGAACATCGGCATTATCATCCTCCTTGCATGATTGTCCATAAGGAATGATCAAGTCATCCTCACTAACCACAGAGCCTTCCTGTTTTCGAAATCAAGCATCCACTATGTCACTTATCAACACAAGATCATGTTCCTTAGAGTGATCACCTTCAATACTTGCACTTATAATCAAAAGTATAAAAAAACCTATTTTTCCTACTTATTCTTAGAGGTATCCCTATTCAAATACTTGGACTCAGTTTTTTTGGATGACCTTGTTTCCATTGTCTTAGGTATGTATGATTATTCCTTTCGCCCATTGGAATTCCTCCTATTTCTCACTCTATAATTGCTTGTATCCATATTTTCATTATAGCCCTTCTTCATACTTGGGCTATGAAGACTTTTGGGACTAATGTGGATAGATAAGGAATTAGGAAGCACTTGTTGTTACAAAGTGATGTCTTTTGTTTTCAAAGAAGATAAATCAATTCACTTTGTAAAGGACATGAAAACCAGACGATGCTTTGCTGATTTGTACTTCCAAAATATCATAAGTTTAGAGAACTTATGATGAAATCCTTATTAAGGTAAGGGGAGTAAAGGTGATTCCATTCATATTCAGTTTTTATTGGAAGGAAATATTCTAGTGAAATAAAGGGAATGTTCAATACTTTCCGTTGAAAATATGATGATGCTAAAGTTGTTTGATCAGAGGGTAAATATCATGATAGTGTAGTTCTTGATGAAAGTAGAATAATGGTTATGTAATTCAGTGAAGAGAATCTTGAAAAAATAATGGATGATCTTGAGGTGGCACAAAAGAACATTTTAAGGTGGTATTGTTTTCCTGTGTTTTCCAAATTTTTGTACCTTAAAATCAGGAGATGGAGAAATGAGTTTTTAGAAAAAGATGTTGTGCGCAAGATTGAAGAGTGTTTTGAATGTTTCGCACAAGGAATTATTTGAGGTCAAAACATATAAAAATGGAAAAGGCATGAAGTGCACAAAAGATTCATGAAGTGGGAAAAATATTCAAGAAGTTCATGAAAGAAGACGTTAGCGCAAAAGAGACTTACGTGCCCAATGCGATGTCAAATTGGGTTTTTGCACGACGTGTCAGGGTTTTGTGCGACGCGTAAGGTTTTTTGCATATAGGGGTTAGTGAGGCCTATAAATAAGAGGTTACACCCTCTTATTTAAAATTTTCAACACTTATAGAAGTCCCAAGCTCTAAGGCATGAAATTTTTTCAAGTAAATGGCATTGCATGAAAGAAATAGAGTTGCGCACAAGAAGTTGAAGTTGCATGCAAGAAGAGAGTTGAGAACAGGATTGAAGTTGCGCACAAGAGTTTTTTCACGACAAAATTAAAATATTGTGCACGTGTCATAAAATTTGCATGCAAGACACCTAAAAAGGTGCGTGAAAGATTTTAGTTCTTAGAATGTATTCAGTTGTGCATAGGTTAGTTCTTACTGGATTCTGGGTAGAAAAGTGAAGATTTGTATTTCAATGAATACACCTATTAAATTGTAAAGAAGCACTAAAATAATTCAATTCCCTATTTTTTCTAATAGGGTGAACACGCACTTGAAGATTATTTTATAATTGTTACATGAGTTTAAGGGGATATACTACTAGTTTTATTCTACATAAATGGATTGTTTTATAGTATATTGGGTGGTACTGGATTGTTTTCGTACCAAAATAAGGATTTATCTACTCTTGTTGAGTTGTAAACCTTGTAAATATTGTGTTCTTATAGTTCTATACTTTTAGCAGAGAAATAACTCTTTAACAGGATGTGAAGTTTGTTTCAAGAATAAGGAAACATAAAAGAAAAATATATCACTTATTCACCCCCTCCCCCTCTCAGTGATACTTGGATTATGACAGGGTAAATTCAAAAACCTCTACCAAGGAATTCCCTTTCACTATCATCTATGAACTGTTCATAGCTCTCCCCTTGAGTCTTCCCCTAAGAAGTGCATAGGGTCTCTTTGATCCTATCCTAAGAAAACAATTCCAAGAGATTCAAACAATTACTAACTTTAATAGATGATAAGATCCTTCATAGATTTTCTCTTCCCAATGCATTCACAAAATCCCCAGACACCTCTGGTAAGTTCATTGTATGGTTTTTATATCACTTGTTTTCTGTTGTCTGAAATATAGGAACCCTTACCTAGCCCGTTCAACATCTATATAGGAAGAAACTTTTTCACTACTGGTATCTAGTTTCACATGATCAGTTGTAGAAATTTTCCATAACCCCAAAGATTCTTGCAGAGTTGGATTACGAACTGCCAAATCCATTCTCAGGCTTTTAAAGACATCCACCACCTTTGTATTTGAAGTTTTTGAGCATGCCTCCTTCTGAATGGGAGCTTACGCCACAACTAGAGCACCAGTGGCTTCCGATCCAAGTGACTTCCTTGCTAACTAATCCAACACCTTGTGCAGAAACTCGTGGCCCCATCAACATGAGTGATAAGAGTGGCCCTTGTGTTTAAAAGACAAGAAGAAAATCATCCCAAAATTTGAAGACCACGTCCTATTTACATAAAAATTATTCTCCAACAGAGATCCAAATCCACTCCACCAGTGGCCTTGAAATTTCAACTTCAATATAAATTTATGGTGAAATCAGGTGAAAAACAGACTCTGTCCAATTATCTAATCTCAAAAAATGCCTGACCATATTCCCAATCATCTACAAAATTAAAGGGTTTTGAAAGGGGAGCGGATGTTCTGGAATCCTTACCCACAACGCATTCATAGAAGAGTCTCGATTCATATATAAATCATATGACCAATGAAATAAGTAAAAAAGGGAACCCATTTTATATTCTAGAATCTCTAGACCAAGAAATAATCAGATATTCTTCTTAAGAAAATTGGATAATCATATGTCATTTTTCAAGAATTCCTACTACCGCACGTTCTTGGAGACCCCAAGAACTGAAGAAATACCAATCAAATTAATCAACTGAGGGATGGTGATTTATGAATCGAGTCACCAAAGTGAGATTAAGAAGACCTAAACCAGCCAGAAACTCTAATTCTGAGAGAGCAAGGTGAGGCGATCCATCATAAATATCTGGAACATTCAGAGAAATTGGTATAGCTTGGAAGGACAGAAGAAGGTCTAGTTTGTAGAATGGATGAAATGGACACGGCTGAGTAGGAGAAGAGGATAAATGGATATCTTTACCCAGCTCAAATGGCAGGGGGGATAGGGAGGTTCCATGGACATCCCCACCAAGGGAATCCCGAGGAAGAGCACTAATTTGATTTATTCCTTCCCTAATAAATTATTTCCTTAAATATGTTATTCTTTTTACCTCTAAGGATACTCACTTTTACCATTTTAGATTTTACCATGGTAACTACTTTTCTTTACCAAGGTAATTTATACTTTAAGAATAAAAAATAATCCTTATTTGATAATTTCTACCAAATGATTATAAATATTAAATCCAATTTATCAAATAAAAAACATATGCATGTGTAAAATTAATTTTAACACAAGAACATGTAATACACAAAACCCTATATTAACCTTGAATTCGGTAAGTAATTTTTATTATTTTTACTATTTATTGTGATTTTTTTTAATTTAACCTTATTTGTGACACCATTTTATTTTAAGAGGGTTCTATGTATGATATTGTATACAACAAACATTATTGTGTTTAAATGAACTGTGATATTGTATTGAAATATTATTATTTAAATGTGACCATTATAACCTAGCCATTACATTTGGTGGTATGAATATTAATACCCACATTTTAAAAATTAATTGTAAAGTATAAAGAAATTATATTGATAAATAAGTACTTAATTATGTTTAAAGTCATTATAGGCTTCAAAAATACATTTTTATCAAAAAACTATTTTATTGCTTTTAGTGAACAAATAATAAAATTAATTTTTGAAATTTTTTAAAACTTTATATGAAAAAATTTACATTATTTTTATAATAATCATGGGAAAATTATCTTTGGATGAATTTTTTGGATTTTTTAAAAAAGTTTGATTTTTTTAATGAATAGTGAAAAATACTGGTTTTTATTGAAAATTGTCTTTTCATTTAAATCATTTACAAAGTTATATTTCATTTTAAAATGGTTTAAAAGTAAAATTAGTTCAATTATTGTATTATTATTCCAATTTATTTAATAGGGATAAATTTCATATTTAATTTTGATATAAAAACTTTTTCTTTGGAAAACCAGTTTTTTATCGCATATACATAGTTAATTTTAAAATAAATTATACCACTTATATGGATTGAATTTAGAAAAATTAATTCCATATTTTTAATTATAAAAATTAATATTAAATTATAATTTAATCTTATTTTTTGTTCATAATTAATATAAAAATAGTAAAAAAGAATTATCATGGTTAATGTTAAAACAGGTTTATCGGGGGATGGAGAAATGTGTTTTTGGAAAAGAATGTTGTGCACAAGATTGAAGAGGGTTTGGATTTTTTCACACCACAAGGAATTATTTTAGGTCCAAACATCTAAAAATGGAAAATACATGAAGTTCACGGAAGATTCATGAAGTGCACAAAATATTCAAGAAGTGCGCAAAAGATGAGGTTGGTGCAAAAGAGACTTATGCACCCAATGTGGCATCAAATGGGGTTTTGTGCGATGCATCATTTTTTTTGCACGTGGGGGACGGAGAGGCCTATAAGTAAGAAGTGACCCCCTCTTATTTAAAATTCTCTACACTTAGAGAAATCCTGAGCTCTGAGGCATGAAATAATATTAAGTAAAGGGGAGTGCGCGAAAGAAATAGAGTCACGCACAAAAAGGTGAAGTTACGCACAAGAAGAGAGTTGCAAAAAAATTGAAGTTGTGCAAAATAGGTGTTTCGCGACAAAAGTAAAATCTTGGGAACATGGCACAAAAGTTTCATGTAAGCCGCCTAAAAGCGTGTGTGAAAGATTTCAGTTCTTTGCACGTATTTTGTTGTTCGTAAGTTAGTTCTTATAGGCTTATAGGTAGGAAAGTAAAGATTTGTATTCCATAGAATACACCTGTTAAATTATAAAGAAGCACTGAAATACTAAAATTCCCCATTTGTGATAATAGGGTACACACACACTTGAGTATTGTTTTCAAATTTCTACATTAGTGAAAGGGCATATCCTACTCATTGTATTTTACATCAAAGGATTTTTTCTAGTGGATTGTGTGGTACTAAATTTTTTCTATACCATACCAAGTACATAGCTACTCTTGTTGAGTAGAAAACCTTGTAAATCTTGTGTTCCTATAGTTGTGTCTGTTCTGTAGAGAAATAACTCTTTAACAGGATGTGAAGTTGGTTTCTAGAAGAAGGAAACATAAAATAAAAATATATCACTGATTCACCCCTCCCCCTCTCATTGATACTTTGATCCTAACTGGGTAACTTTAAATACCTCCACCTAGTACTTCACTTTCACTATCATATATGAATTTTTCATTTCTCTCTCCTTGAGTCATCCCTGAGAAATGCATAGGGTCTCTTTGATCTTATTCTAAGCAAATAGTTCCAATAGATTCAAATGATTACTAACTTTAATAGATGATAAGATCCTTCTTGGATTTTCTCTTCCCACTGCATTCACCAAATCCTCAGATACCTCGGGTGAGTTCATTGTATGATTCTTATATCCCTTGTTGTCCATTTTCTAAAATATAGGAACCCTTACTTAGCAGGGAAATATCTGTATAGGAAAGAACCTTTGGACTATTGGTATCTAGTTGCATATGATTAGTTTCAGTAATTTCCCCGGACCCCAGAGGTTCCTGTAGAGTTGGATTATGATCTGCGAAATCCCTTCTCAGCCTGTCAAAGACATCCACAACCTTTGGATTTGAAGTTTTTGAGCATGCATCCATATGAATGAGAGCTTCCACCATAGATAGATCACTCGTTCCATCCAATCAAAGTGACTTCCTTGCTAATGAATCCAACACCCTATGTTAAAACACGTGGTCCCATCAACATGAGAGAGAAGGCTGACCCATGTGTTTAAAAGACAAGAATAAAATCATCCCAGCATTCGAAGACCACCTATTATTAACTTAAAAATTATTCTCCAACAGATATCCAAATCCACTTCAAAAGTGGTCTTGAAATTCCAACTTCAATAGAAATTTGTGGTGAAATCGGGTGACAAACAAACTCATTCCTATTATCAGAGCACAAAAAATGCCTGACCAGATTCCCAATCATCTTCAAAATTATAGGGTTTTGAAATGGGGTAGAAGTTTTGGAATCCTTACCCACATCACATTCATAGGAGAGTCTCGATTCATATATAAATCATATGACCAATGAAATAAGTAGAAGGGTCGCCCATTGTATATTCTAGGAGCTTTAGAATAAGATAGAATGAAATATTCTTCAGAAGAAAATTGGACAATCATATGTTGTTTGTCAAGAAGTCCCTCTACCGCATGTTCTTGGAGACCCCAAGAACCGAAGATGTACCTATAAAATTAATCAACTAAGGGATGGTGATTTTTGAATCGAGTCACCAAAGTGAGATTAAGAAGACCTAATTTATCTATAAACTCTGATGTTGAGAGCGAAAGGTGAGGCGAACCATTATAAATATCTGGAACCATCGGGGAAATATGTATAGCTAAGAAGAATAGAAGAAAGTCTAGTTTGGAGAATAAATGAAATAGACGAACCTGAATAGTAGAAGAGGTTGAATGGATATCTTCCCCCAGCTCCAATGGCGGCGGGGGGGGGGGGGGGGGGGGGCGCTATGGACATCCCCACAAAGGGAATCCTGAGGAAGAGGGCCACTTCGATGTATTCCTTCCCTAAGCAATTATTTCCTTTAATATGTTATTCTTTTTAACTCTAAGGTTACTCACTTTTACAATTTTAGATTTCACCATGGTAACTAGTTTTTTTTCTAGGTAATTTATCCTTTAAGACTAGAAAATGATCCTTATTTGATAATTTCCACCAAATGATTATAAATATTAAATCCAATTTAACAAATAAAAATCCTACACGTGTGTAAAATTAATTTTAACACAAGAACATATAATGCACAAAACCCTATATTAACCATGATTTCAGAAAGTATTTTTTATTATTTTTACTATTTATTAAGAAAAAGAGTCAATTTAACCTTATTTATGACACCATTTTATTTTAAGAGGACTTTATTTATGATATTGTATACAACAAACAATATTGTGTTTAAACGAACTGTGATATTGTTTTAAAATATTATTATTTAAACGTAATAATTGTAACCTAGCCATTAAATTTGGTGGTATGAATATGAATAACCAAATTTTAAAAATTAATTATAAAGGATATAGAAATTATATTGATAAATAAGTACTTAATTATTAGTAAAGTCATTATAAGCTTCAAAAATACATTTCTCTCAAAAAATTATTTTATTGCTTTTAGTTAACAAATAATAAAATTAATTTTTGAAAATTTTAAAAACATTATATGAAAAAATTAACTTTAATTTTAGAATAATTATGGTAAAATTATTTTAGGATGAATTTTTGGGATTTTTTTTAAAAAGATTTATTTTTTTAATGAATAATTAAAAATACTTATTTTTTAAAGAAAACTACCTTTTCATTTAAATAATTTACAAAGTTATATTTCATTTTAAAATGGTTTAAAAGTAAAATTAGTAAAATTATTTTATTATTATTCTAATTTATTCAATTGGGATAAATTTCATATTTTATTTTGATATAAAAACATTTTCTTTGGAAAACCAGTTTTTCATCACATATACAGAGTTAATTTTAAAATATATTCTACCACTTATAGGGATTAAATTTAGAAAAGTTAATTCCTAATTTTTAATTATAATAATTAATATTATTTTATAATTTAATATTATTTTTTTCATAATTAATATTAAAATAGTAAAAATTAATTATTGCGCTCAATGTTAAAACGGGTTTATCGGGGGTTAAACTAGAAAGATAAGGGTTCAAATAACCTAAATACTTTTAAAACTCATATTTTATGGACATAAATAGACATTATATCATCTAATGTTTGATATTTATCCATTTTTAAGCCTTTTGGAATGTGTAAAATGTGCGTATAACTTTTACTTTTCAAAATTTTCATGTGTGCCCTTTCCCCCACTTATAAAAGGGAACCATTATCCTCTCCTATTGAACTTAAAATTAAAAATACTTTTATTTTATAAAATATATACATAAAATACCTTCCTTAATTTTTTACCCACATCATATAGTAATTTTTTACTATAAATCTAATTTAGGGATGCTTTATGTATAATTTGAAGAAGGTTGTCTGAAAAGAGGTATCGTTCTTAACAGAGCATCTTTGTTTTGTTTCTTATTCCATATAATTAAAATCCTAATAAATAATTATGATATAATTAAATAAATTTATAAAATTTAATTATATTTTATTAGACTAATTTCATAACCTAGATCCATATCCTCTTCAATCAAATGGTAAATGAAACCATTGTTCCTTTGTACAGCAGATTATGGTCTCACGAACCAATGTAATTCATTTTCCATCATCACCTATCATAGATGTTTTTTTGGTGTATTTAATGTTTATATGTGATATTAATGAAATTTTAATCATTATTTAACATTTAAATATCATATACCTTCTTACCTTATCATTTATTGAAAAATGATAACATCGTTCATGTGCACAGAGGACTACCGCCTCACAAAGCAATGTGATTCATTTTTTTTATTACCGCATTTCATGGATGGTATATATAAGTGTATTTAAAGAAATATAATGATATTTATGATATAATTATCATTATATAAATAAAAAATAAAACTTATCTTCTTTCTATTATGATCTTTGAAAACATGAAACGTTACTTATGTGTATGTACGACCTATCATCTCCCAGGTTGTAATATAGTCTGTTTTTCATAATCATATTTCATGGTTAATTCTAATAGTATAATTGATGTATAAAAATGGTAATTATTTTATAATTATAATTCTGTATATTATTTAACAATGATACCTTAGACAATTTTAGACTCACAAATTCTATTTTGAATTTATGAACTGAATGTCTTCAAAGCACCCGATGTGGACATAACTAACTAAGTAATTAAATACATGATTAAAATAAATGAAGTAAACAATTTAAGTATAAGGTATTAAAACTTTAAAAGTTTCATAATAAAACAAATAATTAACATAATTTAATTGTACATGATATAAAATACATACATTAAAAATTATGGACTCAGGGTAAGGGTTTTATCTCAAACATTCATTTTGAGACACATGTTATTTTGTGCACCTAATTTATTTTAAATGGTGTATATAATATCCATTTACATATTATATCCTGAATAATTCATAATTTATAATATTTTTAAGTTACAATTAATTTAATTTATTCGATTTAGTTATGATTCAAAAGTTACAAAAGTGGTAAGGGTTTTTGTTTCAATCTCATTTTAATCAGTATTTTATATGCTTGAATTTCTATTGTAGGAAATTATTTGATAATTTCTTAATAAAAACATTTAATTTTCTTATAATGTCATTATTCATGAAATTTTCAAGTAATAGTACCATTTACCTTTATTTTTTACTTATAATGATTGATACTTTTTTTTTAATAAAAACTGATTTCATTTCTCTCTCCAGTCAAAAAACAATTTTATTCCATATCCATGTTTTCTAAAAATATTCAAGACTATTTTTAACATTGAACAATTGATTTATTAAATAATTTTTTTCCCATTTTTTAATTTTTATAAAATGGTTTGAAAGGAATCTTCTTTTTATTTTTTTAATTAGGTACATTTTAACCTTTTACAACAATGTAAAATTTTTTTTTAATATATATGGAATGTAAGGAATTACCTACCATAATCACCACTCAATTATTTAATGATTACATTATAATTTTCCATGGTTCTCTATTAGATTAAATATTTTCTATAATATTGTGGAAATATTTTATATTTTGAAGAAGTGATTTCAAAGTGAAAAGGGTATTTTCATCAATAAATATTTCATGTAATTTTTTAAAGACATTTTCGTCAACAATGAAAACCTTTGATGTTATAGATTTATTCAAAATTATGTAAATATACCACTCAAATATATACCTAGATTATTATATAATTTTATGGTGTAATACATGCCTTATGTTCATTTTTCAAATTCATTCGTTATGAAATTTCCTTTGATTTTGTTATGAGGAAATGACAATGAAACCCATTTCTTTCCTTGGATAATTATTACGTTTATGCCTTATGGTTCTTTTAATTTTGTGGCACACATAATCAGGAACATGTTATGATGGGTGCACCCAAATAGCACTTCAATTCATTGGGTAAATATTTATTCTCATGAGACTTAATGTATGGGATTAGGGAGTAAACTTAATACATTATAGGACTTTTTCCACCATGTGATATTGTCTAGGTAATTATCTTTGATCCTTGTTTATGTCATGTAATATGTTACTACTATAATTCCAATATTTTAAATTTCTTATGATACAATTATCTTTTTTTCATTCTCTCATGTGATAATCATGTGCCACCTCTTTTATGATATCATGTTATACCTTTTACTTAAATGTTGTGTTTTTTTGTAATGTTTATTCCATTACTAGGATTCTTAGATCACCACTTTTGTATATGTATTCCCCAGGTTATCCCAAAAAAAATTAGGATCTCGAAAGGATTGAGGATTTTATTAAGGAGAATAAAATAAATGATATTTATTTTAGTCTCACTTTTATTTATTACAAACCTTCCAAAAAAACAAGGCCTTGTGATCTTGGGTTTTTAATTAATGGATGTTTTATGTTAAAAATCATGTAATAATATTTTTAAAATGATTGGCTTGCTATTGTTAGTATAACAAAAAGGTCTAGTTATTTTTTTGGGATTAGGACTAGAATAATTTATTGAAAACACTTGGGATAGGTTTAAGGATATTACTATGTATATAAATATATCATGGAATATTGTAAAGTATAGAGTGAGTGGATTCTAAGAAAATACATATCTCTCTAGATACTATAAGTGGATATAGCTCTAACACAATTGTACCTAGGCATAATAATTTTAAAAAAGGGTGCATTGGGATTTGACTCTATCATCACCAAGTTCACACTAATGGTCCAAGTTGTACACATGGTTTGACACTCCTAGGGGATATGCTTTAGAAATTCACAAAATCTTTACGAATCATTATGAAGGACTCGAAAAAGTTGGTAGGTTATAAAACCTAATAGGAAATGTTACCATGTACAAACTAGATTGAAACTTAGAGTCTCGTAAGTTATGATATACTTATAATTTATAAGTTATTCCTTCTGGGTTTATAATTTATCTTTTTTGTATGTTAATTCTTTCTCATCTTGTTTGTTTTATTCTTTTCAGTTAATGATGGGAATTAGAAGAAATAATTCCAAAAAACCAATGTGATCAGAAATATAATGATTTATATAATGAGATTTCAAAACTAATGGGAATAGAATGTAGACAAATTTTTATCATTCCAGATGAGTTATTTTGAATTATGATTTACAATTAGAACATAGTTGAATATCTAAAAAAATAAAATAAGATAAAGATGGATTCTCAAAGAATTTCAAGTGTTAAAGATGATAACGAAAATAAAATTCAATTTCCTTCATGTCAGAAATTTGGGAGGAGTAACCATGGAACATGCCCTAAAGACACTATAACATTATTTATTTTTGGAAAAAGAGTGCATAAAAATAGATAATTATTGAAGAAAAATTAAGAGTCTTCTTAACAAGATGCAAGGAAACAAATTTTAACCTAAGGCATCATTAATAGTTCAATATTATAAATGTGTGTAACTTGGTCATTATCTAAGACAATTCCTTAATAAATGGATTAATTACTAAGGTCCCATGTTATAAAAAATCATTTAAGTTGAATTATTGAAGTGTTTAAGAATTTTAACTTAATAATCATATTGTTGAAGCATTTTTATCAATGGTATACTAGATATAAGAATCATGAAACTTTTCAAGATTATTCTATAGTATTTTTTCTGTATGGATTTTAAAGAATTTTTTTAACGGTAATAATGAACTAAAAATTTTATTTAATGGTAAGGTGATATTTTATATAAAAAAACATGATTTAGGAAAAATATTAAGTCACTTTTGGGAAACATATTTTAATATTAAATATTTTCAAATTTTTAGGATTTTGTAGTGATTAATGATATTTTGATAAATGTTTCATTATGTTGAGGTATCTGTAACCCTTAGTTATAACATGGTATTTAACTTGAAATATTATTTTGTAAAGACATAATTAAATATTTGAATATGGTGGTTATTTGGAATGTGGGGTTATTTAGTTATGGAATGATTTATGTTAAACATTGGTTTTGGAGATTAATATGATGGTGTATTCATTTTGGGAATTATCTTACCTAGTTCTAACCATTTCTTGTTTTTTTTATAATAATAATATGAATATCTATATATCAATTTTTGGAATCATTTGATCCATTAGAAGTTAAGTTTAGTGCTTCAGGCATAAAAAATTTTTCTTGAATACTCATCATTTGGATAAAAATATGATGTTATAGTGAAAATAATTAAAGGATGAAATTATACTTTTCAAGTAAGCATATTTCCTTATTTTATTAATCTATATGTTAAAATGGTCTCTCAACTCTGGGAAAAGAATCCTGAAATAAAAAAATTCTTCATTTTTGAAAAATAAATGGTGACTTCTCTCTTAAAAAAATATAATGTTATCTTATAAATGGGTCTTATTTCCAAATCCATGTTTTAACTTCCACTTATTTTCTACTATTTGGAAACCTATTTATGTGATGACCATCATATTTCCCTTTCCCTTTTTTAATAGAAATATTTATTAAAACTTTTTTAGGATGTGGGTTTTCCAAAAAGTAATTTTTAATTGTCAAACCCTTGATTACTGAGCACAAGTTAAAGTTATAAGGATGAAATTTATTTTAGGTGGGTAGAACATAACACCCTAATATTTTAAAATAAAACTATGTTAAATAGTGTATACAACACACAATGTTGAGTTTAATATAATCGTGATATACTATTAAAATATTATTATTTAAATGTAACCGCTATAACCTAGCTATTAAATTTATGAATAACCACATTTTGACAAATAATTATTAATTATAAAGAAAATATATTGATAAATAACTACTTAATTCTTGGTAGAGTCTTTATATGATTTAAAAATACATTTTTTCTTAAAAAATGATTTCTATTGCTTTTTGTGAGAAAATAATAAAATTAATTTTCCCCATTTTTATAGATTTTATTTTAAAAAATGATCTTTTTTTATGGAATAATCATTTCAAAATTATCCTACGGTGGTTTTTTGGTATTATTCTTAAAAAATTATTTTTTAATCAATAATGAAAATACAGGTTTTTATTAAAAACTGTCTTTTAGTTTAAATCATTTATAAAGTTATATTTTAATTTAAAATGGTTTAAAATTAAAATTTGGTCAATTATATTATTATTAATTCAATTTATTTCATTGTAATTAATTTCATGCTGAATTTTATATAAAAACATTTTATAGTTATGAATTTTCTTTTGAAAACTATTTTTTCATCTTAACTATAGATTTAATTTTAAATTAAATTATTTCAATTATGTGAATTAAATTTGTAAAAATGGATTTAATTTTTGGAATTATAATAATTAATATTATATAAGAAGCTCAACTATTTTTTTCATGATTAATAGTAAAGAAAATTAATTATCATAGTTATGGTTAAAATGGGTTTACTGGGGGGTTAGACTAAAAAGATAAGGTTTAAGATAATTTTTTTGAAATAATATTTTATAAACATATTTCAACCTTATATCATCTAAGGTTATATAATGATCAATTTTGGAGCCTTTTTTATGTGTTAAACGTGGGTACAACTTTTATTTTTCATAAATTCTAAGTGAGTCGTATCCCCCACTTATAAAAGGGAACCACCTATTATATCCTCTTTACACTTAAAAAGACTTATGGTTTGAAAAATACCTACCCAAACACCTTATTTACATCCATCCCCAAATACTATAGTAAATGGTTTGATCATAAATACAATCTAGGGAGGTTTTAGGTATAATCCTAAAGAGGTGGTCCGAAGAAGAGGTATCGTTCTTAACCAAGTATCTTTATCTTATTTATTCTTATACCTCATTAAAATATTATTCAATAATGACTCCATAATAACATTAGTATCTCACATATATTAATATATCATTATTTTATTAGAATAATTTACATTGTAACATCCCGTTATGTTTTTCCGTTACTCCCTTGTTCATGATTTGTTTTTCACCCTTATTTGGATGCATTTGTGGGATTCTTAGGGTTGAAGATTATTTACTTGAAAGAATTAACTAAATTTTGGGGGTGTATGTTTTCTTGAATTAATGGATTTTGGGTATAAATGTTTTAATGTCTTTTAGGAGTTATCTCCAATTTTTTAGAATGTCCAAGGTGCTTCAGTATTTTTCTACTGTGAACTGTCATGTTTGATGTGAGTTAGAAAATTATGCATCGTGTACCAGGTTTACATGTTGTGTGATTGTATCAAGAAAAAATTCCTGAATTTATTTTAGGAAATAAATTTTACATGTCGTTTATTTTTATTTCATATCATGTAATGTCTAAAATCAGGTTTTTATAAAAAAAAAGGTGATGCATTTTTCATTATTTTTCATCCTTCGTGGGATTCACATCATGTAATGGGAAAAAACCATTTAAATATCATGGATTGGAATTTTTCATGTTTTTTACGAGTTTTTATTATTTAATTCCACCTACATCATCCCACTCTTAACCTAGAGTTCACCCTAGATGATTTTGGATATCTCTACTCCTTTTGAATCATTCGTTCGGTGATCAATCATCCAGGTTGTTGCAGTGAGACTCTTCGAGTAAGAATTCCTTCATTTTCTACATTAATTTGGTAATGTAAACTAAGTAGGCTACTTTTATGGTATTGAATCATGATTAGATTGTTTTTTCAATCATTGTTTTGTAGTTTATTATCTCACCATGTCTTTCGAAGGCTGATGTATTGGTTTCCAATCATCATTGTTGAAGATAGCTTGGTTTATACCATTTTGAGGCACTTTTTCTATAAAATAGGTTAATTTGATGAATTTATTATTATTATTGATAAAATCATTTGGTTTTTTCCTTCAGTATAAGGTATTTTTGTTTTCAAAGGATTTCTTGGAACGATAAATTTTTTTACATATGTTTTCTTTAAAAATGGATTTATTCTAATTCATAAATGGGTTTTCTAAACATCAAAGTAGTTTTGATTGGATTTGAAAAAGTTTAATAAATTGTGATAATGTTTTTGAAATATAATTTGACAATCTTGGAACTTTAGGAACCTAATTCATTGAGAAATAAACATAGTAAACCTTAGTGTGAGTGGGACCACTAGTGGTTGTTTTGTTGATATAGACAGACTGTGGGAGGACTCGATATTAGTTGGATCCAATGTTAGACCTATTTGACATCTCTTTTTTGTCTATTATGTATTTTACCATATCCTAGAATACAAATTATAGTGTTCTTGATCATTTATGGATTTTTATTGCATGATGGTTTTTATAATTGATTATTGCTCATAGGTTTTTATATGAGGTCATATCACATGAAATCACATGACGGTATTTCATGGATATGTGTTTACTTTCTTAACTTATGATTCATAAACATTCTTTCATTTTTTTACAAATTTTACTTGTTAAATTTATATCTTTGAGAATATTATATGATTTTATAAAAAACCAAAAGGGAAATTGTTTATAAATGGGTTTGGATTTATGAAAAGTATTTGTAAAACTATTTTATTTAAAATCTAGAACAATTGAATTATTGAAATTATACCTTATATATACTCTTTATTATTGTTATATTAGTCTTTTTACTCATTCCTTACTTTTTAATTTAATAATTTTTAGATGTTTTATAGCAGGATTCATGCAAAAGGAAGAGTATATTGTAGCACTTTGGATTCTCTTTTATCATTGACTTCATAGCGGGGTGGTTTGGAAGAGACGATTGGTTACCTGAATTTTTTTCATACTTCCTAGTTTAGCTTGTTTTGAATGGTATTTTATTGTTTTTGTTTTATTTATTTTTTCACATTGTACTCTAGTTTTATGTATTTTTTTTTGTTATATTCAAGAAATATTTCCTTTATTTTTGTTTCACCCACCATGTGATGGTTGGCTCGGGTATATGGTTTTGTTGACCTAAGTTTTCCTATTACAATTTGGTATTGAAGGGGAAGGTTCAGCCTGATGTTTTTTAACATTTCCTGAGTTTGGTTTTATGTCTTGGGTATAGAAGAGTTAGGATCATTCGAATTCATATAGTAAGTGCAGAAATGGGTCCTGGAAAGCCTACTTATGTGGGTAAACTCGAGTTTCCATGGGTGGGAAAGTACTTTTACTGGGTTTGAGACTTGGAATTTGAGTTCATTTGAATGAATTATATCATAAATTTATTTAAATTGAAAGATTATTTTTGTTACATATTTATCTGGAAGAATTAATAATTACTTGAAATAATTATTGTTTTAAATAATTGGTTTGAAATCTGAAAGTGGTCATATTATTTTGGAATGGGATCATGATCAAATTTTTTATTGTCGTGGGTTTATTATACAATTCCTCTGAGAAGAGCTCTTCCAAATCCAGGAGATAAATATTTGAGATAGTATTCACATGTGAATCATCTAGTTTACCCTTCTTTGGTTGAATTTGTAAGATGCACTATTTGGACTTTGGGTTAAGTGGGTGTTTAGAACCTAGGATGTGTGGTGGATCATGGCTCTAAATTTACTAAGAAGCATACACCCATATTCTATAGTGAAAAAAGGCTTCATGAATATGAGAAGTGGATTGATTGTGTTAAGAGAATCTTTAACTTCTTGAAGACCCCTGAAAAATACATGGTAGGATTTTCCATGTATGTTCTCTAGGGACCAAGAAGGAGATGGTGGGACTCTATTATGAAAGATAAGTTGCATGAGGATCTTACCTGGTCTTCATTAAATAAAATATTTAACCAGTAGTTCTACCCTAAGACATTAGAACCAAGAGTTCTTAACCATAGAGCATGGGGATCATACAATTATAGAGTATTCCACACGTTATTTTGAGTTGCTGTATCTATCACCAAAACTTGGAACTAATGAGTACCTAAAGGATCAAAGGTTTTAGTTGTTACTATGGCCTGATATTTATTCCATGTTGATTATAATGTGAATTATGACCTTTTTGAGGTATTTGAAAAAGAATTTTGGATGAGGTAGACATAGATGTAAAGACTATTTTGGGTGGGACTTCAGTTGGTGTAGTTGTTAGCAATAATGTATCTTCTGTCCAAAAAGGATGCATAAAGGTAACTAATTTTCTATAGTACTATTTTTATGGGGTTCATGAAGACAAAAAAATATTTTTTATTATCAGTGTTGGTAACCTGGTCATACCTAGATGAACTATGTGGAGGCTCCTAAGACTTATCATCTTTATAGATTATCAAGCCATCAAAAATGCTTTTATGATAGGATATTCCAAGGTAGTTTGGTAGGATCCACATTCACCAAGGGTTTTTTATGTTTGTGAAGATGCATTCAATGGTGGTAGATCCTATCATCAGGATAAAGGGGATGTTCATGTGGCTAAAAATACTTAGGGAGGATCTAATACCAGGCGTCTTTATGCAGTCGATTATGCACCATTGGAATCTGAAGTAGGGATGGAAATAGTTAGAGGTACGATGTTTATTTCAACTTTTATGGTGCTATATTTTTTTGGATACTAGTGGTACTCATTCTTTTATATCATCAAGGTTGTTTTACATGTTGGGATTACATTCAGAACTTATACCATACTTGTTGGGTATTTCACACCTTAGGAAAAGAGGTACAAATAATGTTTTAAGTTCACTGCATTTTGGGCTATGATTGTTTACTTTGAGGTGGTATGGGAATTTTTAGTTATTGATATTAACATATTAAACTTGATTATCTACATGTATTTAATGGTCATTGTTAGGACCTATATAGACTATTATCTTCATCAGATACAGTTCTTATCTACCGATGGGGTCACCCATATCTTTCTGGGTGATTGGGACTCTAGATCGGGAAGGGAGTGAATGTTATCTCTTATGTTGGGGTAATATTGTGCTAGTTGTTAGAAATATTTCTTGATGAAATTGACCCTTGTTTTAGTGGTTGAATTTGGTGTGCGCATACCCTGAGGTATTTCTGAATGATTTTTTTGGATTAATGAACCCAATAGAGGTCGAGTTTATCTTAGAATTTCTCCCTAGTATTATTCTTATTTTTATGATATCTTATAAAATAAAACCAGCTGAGGTGGTGGAACGTAAATTCCAGCACCAGGACCTAGAATAAAAATGATTTATTCATCCTAGTTTTTCCCCATGGGATTCACTTCTACTCTTTGATAAAAAGTCACACTAGAGACTTAGAATTTTTATAGGCTATTAAAATTTGAATCAAGTAATTGTTGAGAACAAACATACTTTCCCAAGTATTGATGAATTTTTGACAAGCTTCGAGGAGAATTAATTTTTTTAAAGATTCGCCTTAGGTCAAGGTACCACCAGCTGAGAGTTCGAGAAGAAGATATATATAAGACAGTGTTTAGAAGCTATTATAGTCATGATGAGTTTATGATTATTCCATTTTTCTGATTAATGCTCCTATAGTGTTTATGGATTTGATAAATCATATATTTTATTGGATGTCAGACTCTTTTTTTATTATTTTCATTGATGATATTTTGCTGTACTCTAAGTTAGAGGATAAGCACATAGACCATTTAGATATCATTTATTGAACATGGAAATCACATCATCTGTATGGTAAGCTTTAAAAATGAGAGTTTTGGATCCAGTATGTGAAATTTATGGGACATGTGATATGTGAGAGTGGTATCTCAGGATATCTTAGAAATGTATAAGAATTTATGTCCTAGGACCATCTCATAAATGTGTTTGATATCTAAAGCATCATCATTTTGGCTGGTTATTATAGATAGTTTGTTTAAGATTTATCCAAGATCACATCTTCAATGATAGGTTTAACCCATAAGGGTGTAAATTTTTAGTGGAATGAAAAGTTTTAGAGATATTTTGAGGGTATGAAGATGAGTTTTACTTTTGAAAAAGTTTTTATTTTTTTCATAACTGCATTTTGATTATGATGTTTCCTATGATGCTTCTGGTATGGGTTTGGTATGTGTCTTGATGAAAGGGAAACTGGTGGTAGACTATGGATTATGCCAGTTATGCCCATATGAAACTAACTACCCTAACCATGATCTTGAGTTAATAGTGGTTATGCATGAAATCAAAATGTGGTGACAATATCTCTTTGGGGATTGGTTTACTATGTGTTCTGATCATAAGAGCCGGAAGTATATTTTTACTCAAAGGGATCTGATGTTTTGATAGAGAAGTTGGGTGTAATACCTTAAGATAATTTATTTTTATATTTAATACACTAATAGGAGAGTAAATGTGGTTTTCTATGCATTGAGAAGAAAATTACCAATGTAATCCATTGAGGAATCAGTTTAGGAATGGTCTCTGATGAGTTTATTTTCTAAGATGATCTTGAGAGTAGGAAAGGTTGGTGGTTAGGTGTTCTTGTATTCGATGAGAGCTGACTCATATTTTGATGATTGGGTTTATCTCGATCATCTGACATACACTAGTTTCCTACACTTGGATAAATTCCTTATGGTGGGGATACCTCAGGTGAGTGGTCTATGTCTCCCAGTGGTGTTGTGCTTCCATAGTAGGTTGGCTATTCCATTTTCCCTGAGGTGGGAGTTGATAAAAAGTGGAATCCAGTATTTTTAGTCTATCCACACTAGTGATACCAAGATTTATCATGATTTGATACATTGGTATTGGTGGCAGGGGATGAGATAGTTTATTGTGGATTTTGTATCGTGATTCCGAGAATTAAGGTGGAACACCAGAGACTTGTGGGTTTGTTACAACCCTTACCTAATCCATAATGGAAGTGGGATGACATTTACATGAATTTCATCATTGTTTTTCCACTTACTCCTAGTGAGAAGGATATGATTTGGGTGATTATTAATAAATTCATGAAATCTGAACATTTCCCACCTATCAAGAAGATAAAGAAAGTGGAACTGATTATGGACTTGTATGTCTGGGAGATTTTGAGACATCATGGGGTTATGTCTATAGTTTTATTTGATAGGGACCTAAGGGTTATGTCTAAATTTTGTAATGGTTTTTAGGAGGTGATGGGTTCCCATACAATATTCAGTACAACATATCATCTTCATATATATGGATAGATAGAGAGGGGTATCTAGGTTCTTGAGGATATTCTCTGGGCATGTGTTCTTGATTTTGGAGGATATTTGGAAAATTATTTTCCTCTTGTTGAATTTTAATATAAAAATAGTTATCAAAATTTGATAAATATGGTTCCCTTAGATGCTTTGTGTGGGCAACCATGTAGATCTTCCTTATACTGGGAAAATTTGGGAGAGTGGTGCTTAGTGGGGACAAGTCTTTTTTAGGACATGAAAAAGAAGGTGCAGTTAATCTAGAGGATATTGATCATCGAATAGAGTCATCAAAAATCTTATATGAACCAGAGTTATTGACCAATGGAGTTTGAGGTTTTATCATGTTTTTTTAGTTTCACCTCTCTTGGGACATTGTCAGTTGAGTAAGTATGCTAAGTTGACATAGAGGTTTGTGGGGCACTTTGATATCATTGAGCGATTGAGAAAGGTGGCATATTGGTTGGACTTTTGGTATGGTTTGGAATTTATCCACAACATTTTTCATGTTTCCCAACTGAGGAGGTATATATCGAATCCTTCCAACGTGATTTGATGGAAGGATATTGATCTTGAAACCGACACCACTATATTTTAGTATCTAGTTTAGATTATGGATCATTGCGAGAAGGTACTATGCAGTAAAATGGTTCCTCTGGTTTGGGTACTATGGTAGTTTGGATGAAATATACATTATATTTGGGAGAGGTAATTACTGATGAGGTAGTAGTCGACTCCATTTTTTATGATTTCAAGAATATGAGGGAGTTTTGGGGGCTGAAAGAATTTATGTTGGGGAGATTGTAATATCCTTTTATGCTTTTCATATTGTCCCTTATTCGAATTCTGTTTATCATCCTTTTTTGGGTGTTATTGTAGGATTCTTGAGGATGGAGGTCAATTTTTGGGGGAAATGACCTAATGTTCATGGATATATGTTTGTTTGTATTAATGGGGTCCAAGTATAAATGTGTTGATGGATTTTTGGGGTCATCCCCAAGTTTAGAGAATATCCCGGGTGCTTTGGTATTTTTCTACTGAGAACTAACCTCTTTACTATCTATTGGGTGATTACATTCCATGTAAATGGATTACATGATGTGTAATGTCCTATAGGAAAATGTTTTGAATCTAGTTCAGGGCATTATTTTTACATGCCGTGTATTTTGAGTTCAAATCATGTAATGGATAAATTTGGGTTCTTTTAAAAAGGCAATGAATTTTTGGGAATTTTTAGTCTTTGTGGAATTCACATCCTGTAATGGGATTACACACCATGTAAATATCATGGATTGGGTTTTTAGGTAACTATATGGGGTTTTATTCTTTCATTATTCCTACATGCTCCCTCTCTCAACCCATATCTCACCCAAGGGAATTTTAGAGATCTATGCTCATATGAGTCATTCATTCAGTGATCGATCATCACGATTGTTACAATGGGCCTCTCTGGGTAAGAATTCCTCCTATTTTATTATTATTTTGGTTATGTATACTTTGAAGGAAAAATTTATGGTTCAGATTCATGATTGGGTAGTGTTTTTTATTGATCCTTTTCAGTTTCTTATTGTTCATTGTCTTTCAAAGTCTGATCTCTTTGTTTCCAATCATCATTTCCAAAGGCATCTAGGTTTATACCATTTTGAGGTAGGTGTTTCCATACAATGGGTCAATTCGATGAATTTATTATTATTCAGGAAAAAATACTTTATTTTTTTCATTAAATATAATTGATTCTTGGTTTTAAAGGATTTATTAGAAAGATAAATGTTTTTAATGGGGTTTGATTTAGAAAAGTTTTTGTTCTAACTTAGGAATGGGATTTTCAAACACTAAAGTAGTTTGGATTGGATTTGAAGCATGGTTTTGAAATGGTATTTGTCAATATTGAAACTATGGTAAGCCTGGGTTCATCGATAAATATTCATAGGAAAACTTTGTGTGTGTGTACCACTAGTGTTTGTTTTGTTGATATTGACATACTATGGTAGGTATTGATATTGTTTGGATCCAAAAATTGACCTGGTTTAGTTCTCTTTTTATGTATAGTATGTATTTTCCCCTAGGTTAGATCCCAAATCATAGTGTGCTTGGAAATTTATGGATTTTTATCATGTTATGGTTTTTATCATATATGATTTATCACATTTTTTTATATGAGGTTTTATCATATGGAATCATATGATGGTATTTCATGGATATGTATTTACTTTCTTACTGAATTATGCACGAACATGCTTTCCTATTTTAACACTTTTACATGTCATATTTTTAGATTTGAGAATATGAAACGATTTTATGAAAAACCAAAATCAAAATTATTTATAAATAGGTTTTTATTTTTGAAAATTATTTATAAAACCTTTTTGTTTTAAAAGATATGATTTTTGCATTCTTAATATTAGACCTTGTATAGACTTTATGGAGGTATCCAATTGTGATTTTCCATCACACCCTACTTTTAACTTTGGATGGTTGTAGATGTTTTATTTTAGAATACAGGTAAAGGTAAGGGAACCTTGTAGCATGTAATATTCTATTTTTTCAATGCCTTTATAGTGGGGTGGTTTGGAGGTGATTATTATTCACATGTTGAATTTTAATACTTCCTGGTTTTTGCGCTTTTGGTTGGGGTTGTATGGTTTTCATTGTATTTATTTTCTTTATCATTGTACTTTGGTTGTATGTCTTGTTTTGGTTATATTCGAGACTTGTTTCCTTTATTTTTGTTTCAACTCACTATTTAATGAAAAAATTGAGTGTATGGTTACATTGACATGGGTTGTTCTATTACAACATCCATGTTCTCATCAATTAAATGGGAAATTAAAACATCGTTCTTTTATATGGTAGACTGCCACCTCATGAACCTACGTAATTTTTTTCCAACATGACCTCTCATAGATTTTTATGATGATGAATCTAATGATTATATATAAAATTCGTGAAATATTTATCATTCTGGAAAAGACACATATGATATACCTTCTTACCTTACCATCCAATAAAAAATGATAATAATGTTTGTATGTACGACATACTACCACCTCGTGAAGTGATGTGATTTTTTTCTATTACTATATCACATGGATGGTATATGTGATTGTATTAAAAAAAATATAACATTTATGATATAATTTAAATTATTTAAGGATAAAATAACACTTACCTTCTTTCCCTCGTGATCATTTGAAAATAGAAACATTATTCATGCATACGTATGTCCTACCATTATAACATAGTTTATTTTTTATAACCATATTTCATGGTTGGTTTTAAAGTTATAATTGAGGTATAAAAATATAATTATTTCGTGATTACTGTTATTTATATTATGGAACAATGAACCATTTTACCATGGTAATGACACCGATGTCATTTTGAATTTACGAAATGAGCATCCTCAAAACACCCAAGTGGACATAACAGATTAAGTAATTAAATATGTCATCAAAATAAATTAAGTAAATGGTTTAAGTATAAGGGATTAAATATATAAAAATTTCTTATGAAAAAAATAATTGGTAAAAGTTTATTAAAATGGATATAAAATACATACATGACGAAGTCTGGACTCAAGGTAGGGGTTTCGTCTCAAAACTTCCTTATTTGAAACACATATTCTTTTATGCCCCCAATTTCATTTAAATGTTGTATATACTAACCATTAATATATTATATAATTAATCTATAATACCTTAGAATTTTTTAAATTATGATTAATTTTAATCATTCATGGGAGTTATGATTCCAATGTCACCAAATATGTGAGGGTTTATATTTTAATCTCCTTTTAATCGAGATTATTTATGGTTGAATTTCCATTGTATGAAATTATTTGATAATTATATAATAAATCCATTTAATTTTATTATAATCTATTTATTCCTGAAATTTAAAATTAATGGTACCATTTTTATCTCTTTGGTACTTAAAATTATTGATAAAATGGTTTTAAGAAAAGGTGACTTCATTTCTCTCATCGATCAAAAATCATTTTTCTTCTATATCCATGTTTTATAATAATATTTTCAATAATATTTTCTACATTATAAAAATGATTTATTGAATAAATATTTTTCCATGTTTTAATTTTTATAAAATGGTTTCAAAGGAATATTCTTTTTATTTTCGGAATGAGGTACTTTTACCCTTTTTAAAACTACGTGAATGAAATTTTTTTAACTTATATATCATGTAAAGAATTACCTTTCATTATGACCACTCAATTATTTGAAGCTTCCTTTATAATTTTACATGGTAGTTTTTTTTAAAGAAATTTTTTTCTATAATATTTTTGAAATTTTTAGATTTTGAATAATTGATTTCAAAGTGAAAATTTTATTTTTGTCAACAAATATTCCATGTAATCTTTTAAATACAATTTCATCAGAAATAATAACCTTTAAGTTATGAATTTCATTGAAATTATGTATATATGTATCTCACATATATACCAATATTATTATCCCTTAATTTTATGGGTTAATACATCCCTTATATTCATTTCTCAAACTCATTCATTATGAAATTTTCTTTGATTATGATATGAGGAAATGATTATAAAAACCCATTTCTTTCCATGGGTAATTCTTATATTTACTTTATTTTCACTTTTATGTGTTGCATACCTAGTCTTCTAAATACATTAGGCCTCATGATATTTGGGTTGTAATTAATGGATGTTTATGTTAAAAATCATGTAATAATATATATAAAAGGCTTGGGTCAGTATATTATTACATAATGTTAATTATGATAATTCCAAATATGGAATAAATTTTGTAAAATTAAATTAACATAATATGTATAATTAAATTTAAAATTAAACTCACAACAAGAAAAGAAAAGCGGTTTTTTAAGAAATGCATTTTTTCAAGAAATATATGATCTTATATTAACAATGTGACTAGAATTAATCACTATATTAATTTTAGTTCATATAAATAAATATATATTATATATAAATTTCATTTCATTATTTAATTATTATAGCTTAATTTAATTAATTGAAATGGATAAACATTATGGACTTAAAAAATAGTTTACAAAAAACCTTGTTTTAAGAATAAAAAATAAAATTATACCAAAATCATGAAAATTCACGATTCAAATGAAATTAATTATATTATTATAAATAAAATTATTCCTATATAACTTTAATTCAAAATAAAAAATATAATGTTACTTTTAAATTACTTGATTTTATGAAAAGAAATGCCAATATTTTGAAACTTCAATAATTTTCACTATTCACTAAAAAATCAATCATTTCACAAAAAACCCATAATTTAATCCAAAGTTAATTTTAATATAGTGATTTCAAAAATGATTCTAATTTTTTCAAATAACACATCTAAAATTTATGAAAATTAATTATAATTTTTTCTTCGAGAAAGAAATTAAAATCATTTTTGAAGAAAACGTGTTGTTTGAAGATTAAAATATCTTTATTTAAAATTATGTGTTTATTTAATAATAACTTATTAATAAATTTATATTTATTATTACCATTAAATAAATTTCATGATGTAATTATTCCTATTCACACCCTTCAATTTAGTAGCTAGGTTATAATGACCATTTTTAAATAATCATGGTCAATTTGGGCTTAGTGTTTTTCTGCATAAGCTACCGAGCATAGTTTTCATTTTAAAAAATCAGGATGTTAGACCCGGAGAAAAATAATTTTGTAGCTTGATGTTAGGTTGGGTGTGTATACTATCCTAGGATAAATTGGGTATTTCTATGGGCTTAAACCTTCTCTCATGAGAGGTGATTGTATGTATTCACCTAGGAGGACAAGGAGGCCTTGGGATGGTTATGATGATGTTGGGTGATGTCATACCCTCTCAGAGAAAAGTGTCAACCTAAGAGATAGGTTTTACATAAAGGAACCCTTCAAGGGTTTTCACGATTTATGAGATCCAGGGGACCCTAGTAGGTTCCTTAGTAATATGTTGACCCTAGTGAGGGTGTTTGTATTGGTAATGAGTAGTTATAATTATTGGTATATTCTTAAAAGATAAATTGAATGTTTGAGCATGTTATTGTTATGGATATGATAGGTTCAATGAATCCAATATTTCTTTCATAGAAAAAGAACTCATTTTTCATAATGATTGTTTTTTTAAATAAGAACGTAGAAAGAATATTATATTTCATAGAAGCATTGAAAATTATGAAATAATATTTTATATAACAGCAAAGAATACTACATTGATATAAATTAAAAAGAATGATTCACACACTAATATAAACTCCATAAGCCCGGATTCCCCATGAGTATCACTCCTACCATAAATACTGTAAAAATAAAGAGAATAAATAATAATATAATAGAAATTATCAAGAGAAGTGTAGAACCTTTTTAAAAGAATTTGTGAGTGAAGAGGTATGAGAATAGTGGATATATAAAGGGTGTAAAAGGAAATGTGTTCATTATGACTTGACTGTTACATGACCAATACATGACTATTACCATGTGATTGTTATATAACCAATGGAATAGTAAAAATTACCAATAGAATAGTAAAATACCAATTTAAAAGTAGTCTTAAAATTATTATATAAAATAACCAATTCTTGAATATTTTATTTATGAATCAATACGTCTGATATTATAAAAAATTATAATTCTTTAAAGTATATAAATAATATGTTTCTCTTTAACAATATTATTTTAGAGTATTTATGAAATTTTTATTTTAAATAATTATTTCTCATACTTACGAATTTTTTTATTAAATAAACATGATATTTTAAATCATCACGTAGAAATTTGGTTATGGTGAAATTCTGAGAATTTTATAAAATACTTTATTTTACAATGAATAGGAAAAAACAATTATGTGTTTTTGGTATGTTTTATAACCTCCTAAATTTGTAATGATGATGTAATAATTAATTTAATATTATACATGTCCAGAAAATAAGTTATTTTATTAACATAATGTTTTTAATGAATTAAAAGGATTTTCCAAACCTATAAATAACTTTTCAATGTCTAAAATGGAAATAAGTACTTTAAAAGGTAATATTTTGTGGAATAATTATTTTCGCATACCCAAAGTAATATTAAAATTTTTATTTCGGTTTTTTCATTGATAAAATTAAAAAACCAAGCCTTTATGTCCAAAACCATGATCTAAAACCATGGGTAATCCAATGGTTTAGAATCTTGCAAAACCTAGAAATCCGAGAACTATATTAATAAATTAACACACAATTTTTATCATTTTTCTTTAAATACAAAACTTTACACCCAATTTCATTCACTACCAATATCATTATCATTTCTCACCCTCTCTTAGTCTCTCATTAATTCCTTTTTAAAATCCCCCAAGCTCTCAAGGAATCACCCCAATAAGTTTAGGAAGTGATATTCAAGGTAAGTGGTTATCTTCATTTTTCCTTATATTCAAGTACTTCTATTATAATAAGTATTCTTACTTTCAAATTATTATTATTTCATTAAATTTAATCATTAAATTAATATCTAAATTATTTTCTTAAAATTAGGTATTTCAATTCCCTCTCATTTAACCAATTTTTTAATTCCTTTTGTACACCTATTTTGCTATCATAATCATTAGTTTATTTTCCATTACATGCCCTTATATTTTGAATACCAAAATTTATTTCTATTGAAGGGTATTCATTTAGAGATAATTATATTTTATTGACCAATGATTTACATGCATGAAACTCAAATTCCCTTCTCATGGGTTTTAAATGTTTAAAGTCTTTTTCTTTTAAGATGTTATGAAATCAATGATATTATATGAAACTCATAATAAATATGCATAGGTATATAGATGAAATTTTTTCTTATGATATATGGTTTACATGGCACACCTAAAATTATAAATATGATGGATTCACCCTAATAGTACTTTAATGCATTGGGTAATGTTTTTATCTCCTGAGATACTATGTATGGTTCATGGGTAGTTTTCCTAAGAAAACTATATTATGATGTCTTGGAATTTATCCTTGACTTATGATTATGATGGAATGTTTATGTTGTTTTCATCTCCCTTTGAAGTTATAATATTATGATATTGTATTTTTCATGTCATGATTACATGTTAATAATCTATTTTATGTTTTCATGATTTGTATTTTGTCTCTTATGTATCATACTTACTCTGATTATACCCTTATTGGGCTTATTATCTCACTCTTTTACTTTATAAAATCTCCAAGATATATTACTAAATACTATAAGATCAATGGGACATAGGAAAAACTAATGAAGTTAAAATAAATATTATTTTTTAAAAGTTTTTTTATTTATATATATAATATTTTAAAGGCATCATACCTCTAGATTTATGGGTTTTAATAGATTATTATCATGTAAAAAATGATTAATTAAATTTGGGTTTTTATTGTTGATATTATAGTAAGGTATAGTTATTTTTGGGGATTATGATTGAGATAAAATTATTAAAAACCCTATATATAATTTTAAATATAGGAAAACATCTTAAAATTTTTTAAAGTATAGAGTGTGTGGGTTATAATAAATTACATCATTGTCTGGATACTAGAAAGTAGATGCAGTTGTGGCACAAATACTCCTAGGTGTAATAACCCTAAAAAATGATGGTTGAGTATTAACTTGATCTTTACAAAATGTAAGATAAGTGGTCTTAAGACTACACACCTGGATAGACACTCCCAGGGGATATAATTTGGATAATTCATATGCACTTTACAAACTATTATGAAGGATATGAATATAATGTTAGTTTAGAGAGCTTAATAGGAAATGAAACATGGACAAACTAGACTAAATTTTATATATTCATAATTTATGGCATTTATTTCATTCTTTATAAGTTAATTAGTTTTTCTTTTTATATACTTATTAAATCATTTATCCCCAACCCAAGATTTCCCTTATTTTAAAAAATAGTTGGAAATAAAGGGAATTTTTTCAATGACATATGTGATAGGAAATGTGATTATTTCCCAAATGAGATTCCTAATATGATGGGAATAGGATTCAATAACTTCATGGTAATACTAGAATAAGTGACTCAATTTATGAGTAATAACATAAATTACATTGAACTCCCTCCTCCTAAGAGAGAACAAGTTTCAATTGAATCCTTTATGAAATAAAGGCCTCATAATTTTAGTAGATATTTAGATAAAATATTGATAAAATATTATCTATCCTACAATGCTCTAAGAAAGAAGAATTCATTTTAGTCATGTATTTACTAGAGGGATAATAATATCAATGGTGTGCACTTATTATGAATAAAAATTCAAAATAATAAATTGAATGATGGAATGTGATAGATTCCTGAAGATACTTGCAATAAAATGTTTACAAGCACTCTCCATTTTCAAATAGGGAAGGAATTCCTTAGACTCAATCCAAAGAAGGAATAATATATTATGGGTTATGAACCAAATTCATAATTCATGTATGATACGCCTATAGATTTATCATATATACTGAAATTAAGGTTGTCCACTTCATTAATGGACTGAATTTTCATCTTCAAAAAACCATATTGATTAAATACTTTGACATCTATGAGAAAATTGTTTGATGTTATTTCAATGTTGAGATGAATATTGGTGGTTATAAGTGGTCCTTTAGGTCTGTATATGAGAAGTATAGAATATAGTTCAACTCTATAGGATCATCTTACAATCCTCATAGTGATAAGAGAATCCAACTACTCATAAGACATAAGTGTGGGAAGAATCATTATGGGAACTATCTCAATGGGATAATGTGGTACTTCAAGTGTGTAATGGAATAAATTCAAGATAAAAAATGATGGAAAGAGATAAATAATCCCACTAATTTGATGGAGGAAAAGAAGTTTCTTTTTAATCCTCAGCTCGTGGCCAAATGTTTCAACTATAAGGAACATGCAGACTATGGAAAACCTTGCCTAAAGCCATGGTTTTTTTAAAGATAATCGATGAAAACAACCTCCATGATCAAGGGATAATGGATAAGACTTTACCATCACTACTACTAAGGTGAATCCTAATAACATATTGGTGAAAATTACCCTAGTTATTCATTCAATAATAGTGAACACAATATTTTATTATAGTTTTATGAATTCTTTCATAATTTCACGAACCATACCGGGTTGGAATCCAACCCGACACCCTTCCTAGACTTTGGCATGGCCCAAAGGGCATTCTTGATCCCCATGGGATGGAAACTAGTACGTAGAAATCAATTAACACCTTTGGTAATTATTTGTACCATGATATCCAATTGTAAAAAAAACCCACTTGAATCATACAACACATAAGAACCAAGGTTCATAAACAATAAATAAGTACTAAAATATCGAAGGATATCCACAACCGTAAGTTAATACTTAACATTTACAACCAAAAACAAAATATAAAAAATGGGGAATCCATCCAACTAAAAAACCATGCCTCCATGAAACATAAGGGTTGATTTCCCCATTCCCCCACTTCCATCACCTGAAAAATAAAGGAACCACTAGCACATAGATCAACCATCGCCACCACATATCGACTTTACTTTACATGGGTCAAACATAACAAGGTATAAATACACCCAATGGTGTATATAGGGTGTGAGACAAATTTCCCAGTAGGATACCACCAAATGATATTCCATGCAATAACATTAGATAAAAATTAACATAATAGTTTTTAGAAAAAAAAATATACAATTTAAATAAAACATTCTCTGAGATGAAAGAGGAAATAAATATGAAAAAAAAGATAAATAGTAAGAATAGATTGGTAACCATGGTAAATCTCTAAAGAAATAGGGTTAGTGGTTTCCTAGGATCCTCGTACTCTCAGTGATCACAACATGGATGCATTGATCCATATTCTACTCGATCCAACCAATTACCATCATGTACGTTTAGTTAGTGTTGTTACGTAATCCTGTTAGTGAGACTGGGCCTTGGACCTACCGACTCACCTAGTTTACTAGACCTATTCTTCCCTCTATGGTACCTAGGATTCCTATTTTCTCTATTACAATCCATATACTAAGTTACAATCCTATTTATATAATCATAATCTCAATAATAAAATCACACTTGAAAACTACCATTTGCAAAAGTAAAATCGTTATCAAACATTTAACTCACACCAAAACCCATAGAAAACACCTTTCTCACCACACACACAATTTATAAAACCATTTGAAAACCAAATAAAGTATACTAAAATATAAAATTATGTCAAATCATGGAACCACCTACCACTTTCTTGAAACCTTCATGAAACTATGTGGAAACCTCGAACCACACCAAGCAGAGACCCTAAAGAAGAAATAGAACACTATAACCATCAATATTTATCCCAAATAAATGGTCTTCAAATCTAACCTGGGTCAAAAAACTTTTGGAGAAATATAATACAAAAAATAATGGATTAAAGACCAAGAAGAAGGAAGAAAATAAGAAAGGGTAGGCTTACTTGATGATTTCTGGAATATTCAAGCCAAAAAAACCCATGTTTTGAATCCCAAGGTAGGATAGGAAGAGGAAGACGCATGCCTAGGGATTAGGAGGCTAGATGGTGAGAGAATTGGGTGGTTTAGGGTTAAAATTGTGGAGGTAAAAAAATGGAATTCCAACCATTTAAAATATATGGTAGGTCGCATGGCTTGGATGCATGGTCTATCAGACCATATGCCAACCATATTGCACCTCTGTGTATGAGGAAAAATGGCCACATGGGTTTTTTATAGGGGGAACACACTCATGTTCCTTATCGTGCATCCTAGACAATTCCACAGACCTGGTGGTACGATTATACCTAGGGGTGCATGCCCTCGTGCTAGGTCATGTGACCAAGATAGTGACATTGTCTAGGGTGCATGGTCTCCACTAGGCTAGAACATTGTTTCTAATAATCATGCACCAATTGTGTTCCTCCTTATGTATGGCCTAAAAACAATTTTTCTTAAAAAAATCCTAGGAAATACATGTAATCAAAGTAAAACTTAAATAAAAGATAAAATACTATAAAATGACACCACATATGTAAAAATTATTCCCACCATGAAAACTTTCCTCCCTTGGAAAGTGAAACTAAAATCTAATCAGAGAATAAATGTGAATAATGCTCCTCTACCTAAGATTTTTACTAGCATTTCTCATGATCATCATTTCCATTCTACCAAAGGATCTGAACTAACAGTATGGATTTCCCCAAATAACTTTCACTTGGGAATCCACAATATTCATTGGTCACTCAAACACATACAAGTCATATTTCAGCACTAACTCTTACAAATCCAACACATGATACAAGACTGGTTTATACTTCTTCAATTTCAAGACATGAAACACATCAAGGATCAAAACTAACTAAGGTAGAAAAGGTAACTGGTAATCCATCTTACCAATTATTTTGATAATCTAAAAAGGTATGACATACCTAAGCATCATCTTTACTTGCTTACCAAAATGATGGTGACCCAGGTGAGGTGCCACCCTTAGAAAGGCCCATTCAACTACTGAGATTTATAAGGCTCAACACTGCTAATCATCATAAGACTTATGGTGGCTCTATGCTATCAAAAATCATTCCATGATAAATCTAACTTTATACAATGCCTCTTTCACAGGTTTTGATATCAATAATGAATTCTTACCCACTTCTATCCATTATAGTGGAGAGTAACATACCTAAACATAAATATCCTAAAAAATATTCATTTTAATAATGTACTCGTAACTATTATAATAAAAAAACTCCACCAATCCCAAATAGTTATCCCATGATCCACTAAAATACAACACCTATGTTGGTAGCATGGCTTCAAAAATTTGGTTCCTCTACTCCATCTGACCATCTATTTGAGGATGGTATATCATTGTGAGTTTGAACTAAGATCCCACTACCTTCTAAAGTCCTTCCTGAAACCAAGAGTAAAAATTTGTGTCCCTATATGAAACAATAGCTTACAACACACCATGAATCCTCACAATTTCCTAAATATACAATTGATACAACTCATACACCTTGGAAGAATCCTTGACCCGAATGAAATGTGATGATTTGGTTCGATGGTCAATCACCACCCAAGTGGAATTCCTTCCCAGGGGTGTACAAGAAACCCAATCCATGGATAACTCATCCTACTTCTAGGTGGTAATGGGGAGTGGTTAAAGCAATATTGAAGGCCTCTAGTGCTCAACTTTAACATGTTGTCTAGTGTAACACCTGGATACCGAGTCAATTATATCCCATATCATACCTAGCCACTAAAAGTGGTGTCGCATGTCATAGAACATCTTGGTGGTCCCAGTATGAATTTCCCACTAAGAATGATTGTTATCTTGTATAACCACCTTCCATAAGGACAATGGAACCATGAATTGACCCTTAAGATAAATAATTTCTTCAAAATATAGATACCACTCTCTAGGAGCCTCCCCACCGTTTAAAATATTCCTAGAACATTGGCATATCTAATCATTGGTTTCCTATTTTTAAATATGCTTTGGAAGGGATGGTGTCAAATTAATTCTAGAAAAGAACATGCCTCCACTATACTCCTATTCATCTAGGTGAATTTAAGAAAAAATCACCATCAAGGACCACTCATCACTGGACTCCTTAAAATATTTCACCAGTATCTTCATAATAAGGTAACCAACTACCACATTCCCTTTACCCAGGGTGTAGAAAATATAAAATTCAAACCCCTGAAGATACTCCACCCATTTGTGCTGCCTTTGATTCAAATATTTCTATGAGAAAATGTAGGGAAATATCTTATTATCTAATTATACTATGAATTTATCCCCAAAGAGATAGTGATGATACATATTCAATTCATATATCATTTATTCATTTTTGAAGTCATGTTTTGGGTATTGTTTTCATGTGGCTAGAGTTGGTGAGAGCCATACACAACCATATCGTCCTCCTACATCAACACACCCCCAAGTACCATACCTAAAGCATCCCAAGAGACTAAATATCACATTCCGGTTTCATGTATGATCAAAATAGGGGTAGTGGTCAGCCACTTCTTTAGTTAATCAAAAAGACCAAACACTGTAGGATTCAGTTGAACATTACCCCTTTCTGGGTAAGAATGGTCATGGGAGAAATGATATGAGATAAATCCCTGAAAATCACTCGTAATACCCTTCCAGGCCCAATAAACTTCGGATCTCTAAGACATTTCTCAGTTTCTCCAATGAAATTACTACCCCGATTTTTTTGGGGTCTACTAAAACCCCACATTTAGAGATCATGTGGCCTATAAACTTGACTTCCTAGATCCAAAAGGTTCACTTGGAAATCTTGGAATAAATATGGTGATCTTTAAGGGTTCCTAACACAATAATAAAGTCTATCTCATGATCCTATTCTTTTTTGGAGTAGAAAAAATGGCATCCATGAACACTACAACAAATGAGTCAAGTTAATGATGGAACACCCAATTTATAAGAAAAATGAAAACCTCTGGATCATTTTTTAACCAAAATGGAATGGAAAAATACTCAAATTTTCTATACCTTCTTCAGATCTCTATATTGGGTATGTCTTCCTATCTTAGCCTTACTTTATGATACCCAGAGCACAAGTCAATCTTAGAGAACCACCTTTCCCCCTTGAGCTAATCAAATAGTTAATAAATATGGGGGATGGTATATTTATTCTTGTTAGTGACCATATTCAACTTTTGGTAATCAATACATAACTAGAGGGGTCCATCATCCTTTTTATAGAACAAAAAAGGGCATCCCAAGGTGAGATGCTCTAGTAAATGAATCCTTTGGATTCAAAATCATCCAACTATATATTTAATTCCTTCAACCTGGTGGGATCCATATGATATGTGGGAAGTGATATCAGTTTTTTCTATCATTCATAATCATTGGTGAACTCCACAACCCACATTTTTGGTAACCTTGATAAATCTTCTGGAAACACCACTTGGAAATCATCTAATATCTGGGGAAACCTGTTCTCAAAACCTCTACAAAAATCCTCCAATATAAGATAAGAGACCTAGAAAATTATATTTCCCAAATATGGAAGTGTAGGTCTAGTTCACCTTGATTGAGGATCACATTCTCTTAGGAAGACCTGAGTGCTCCCATTGGGTTCAAAAAATCACACTTTCCAATGATAAAAACCGTTGTGTGCTTGGAAATGCACCAACTAGTTCATACTGTGGATTAAATAAAAAAGATCAATTTCTAGAATCAAGAAATCCTGCTCCAACTCAACCCATGATAGAGTGAGAGAACTTGACAAACATCTGAACCCCTATTTCTTATTATTTCAAAGTGGAATAACCAAATCCATCGCTTACAATGTAATCTCAGTCAAAAATATAATAGTTCTATAAGAAGGGAAGAAATAAATGAATTAGATACACCCAGGTTAAATAAAATAACATATATGATTGATGTAATAAAAATAGTACCTAGAACTATTTCAGGTCTTGTGTTTTATTCCACTAGTGCCTGATCCATAGCATGAATGTGATTTATTTTTTCCAATGTTTGAGATAAATTACTGGCTTGAGGCTTTTCCTTGACATGAAACTACCCATAAGAGGTTCTATTCTTTCCACCATGACAAAGAGATTGAGAACCCATAGCCCATGATGCAGCATACTAATATGGTAATTCCCTATGTGTTGAGGATCCTAATCCACTCTGGGTTGGTGTACCACTCTTATAAAACCTATACAAGTGACCTAGGTTCCCACGCTAATAGTAGGGTCAGGGTGAAATTGGACACGCTACCTACATGTTCCCCTTCCTTTCAAGCTGGTATCATACAATTGACCCACCAATAGTGGTTGTAGAAAACATTGGTTTGGGAGGGTTTCTTGAGCTACAACCTCCCTTATTATCCTTCTTGTTTTGATTCCTTTTCTTTTTATATGTTCCATAACCACTTTGGACCACTTCATAGACTACCTGAGAAAAACTATATTTACCATCATGGTCAATATATACCATCAAGGATCGGTCCACAACCTCATCATATGCATTAAACAAAAATAAGAAGACCTAGGATCCAATGTCTAACCAGAAACCCATTTCAAATGGGTGAGCCTTTAGTTTCTCATTTGAAACTACCTCGGGTGTAAAGAAGACTAGTTCTGCAAAATTGTTGAAAACTCCAACACAATATGATCCCCCTGATGAAGATCTAGAAACTACCAAGTCTTAGCAAGAGATAGGTTCTTAGAAAAATAGTTCTCATTAAATAAAACCTTCATGTATTTCTACCCCATATTATCATATTACCTAAACTAGACCACTAATTGCCACCATTTTAGGTTTGGTACTTCCAATATGAATGAAGTTCACTTTAATTTAATAGCCATAGGAGTCCTGAGGAACTCTAAAATCATTTAAAAAATATTATTCCATTTCTTTTCTTCCTAGGGTTTTCTTCTAACATGGTAGGAAGCATGCTTTTTCTTAAGGAAATTCTGGTATATTTTCTTTTCTAAACTTGATTCAACTTCCTTAGCATAAAAAGGACTAGAACCCACTCCCTGATTCAATTCTTAGATAGCCCAAACCATGGATTCCACTAATCTTTGATAAACTAGGGAGGGAGAAATTTCTTCGATCTCTTCTCATGGTTTCATATAAAGTCTTTATGGAGGCATGGTGTTACACTAACCGACAAGACTAAATAATCCATCAATACATCACCCATAAAAAAATTCATCAATAACAATTTTCAAAAATTTCATAAGTTAAAAAAAACCTAAAAAACATAGTAACCAAACAAGACAATACACCCATACTTGGGGTTCATGCACATTCTACATCATGTACATCATTTTTGGAGGAAGAGTCAAAACAAATATCAAACATCGCATGGTGACCCAAGGCCTATCATGAGGTTTGTTGGCCATACACCCCTCTCACAACCAAAACCTTAAGCACTAATAGTTCTAGTTATGGTTTATCCAGAATCTTCTAAATAACATGACCCAAAGAAAAGGAAAAACCACCTTGGATTCCATTTTTTAATAAACCAGGCCAGGCTACCATCCAACTCAACACCCAACTCGACCCATTGCATGGCCCGAAGGGAGTTCTCAATCCCCACATGGTGGAAACTCATATATGGGAATCAATTAACACCTTTTTTAATGGTTTATCCCATGAAATAAAATTAAAAACAACCTACATAAATCATACAAAACATCATAACCAATGTCCATAACTAATAAACGTGACCTAACCAAAAAGAGGAAGTAGAACTACTAAACAACCACACCTCCATGCAACATGATGGATGAAATCCCAATGCCACAACCACCACCACCCTCCAAGAAAAGGAACCATAATAACATTTATCCACCATTGCCACCATGGATCAAATTTTATTTATCTAGGTAGAACATAACAAGGTATACAAACATCGAGGGTGTATGTTGGGTGTGATCCAAATTTCCTAGTAGTATAACACCAAAATACATTCAATGAAATTAAATTAGATGAAAAATTAACATGATAATTTTTTATGAAAATAAAGATGAAATTTAAAGAAAACATTCTTTTAGATGAAGGAGGAAATTAATATGACAACAAGATAAATGGTAATCATGAACACCATGAAAAAACCATGTTGTACTAGGGTTGGTGGGGTCCTAGGATCCTCTTACTCTTAGTGATCACAACCTGTATTCATAGTTTCATCTCATTCATGATCCAACCAATCCCCATCATGTATTTTTATTAATTGTTGTTACATAATCCCGCTAGTGAGATCAGGCCTCAGCCCTACTGACTCGCCTAGCATACTAGATATAGCATGTACACCTAGATACCTTGGATTACCATGTGCTATATTCCTGTCACTATATCAAGTTACAATCCTCATGAAACATTCATAATCTCAATAATCAAATCACACTAGAAAAACAACCATTCATAAAATGAAAATCAATATCAAACTTTTAAATCACACAATAACTGATGGAATACACCTTTTTCACCACCCATACAATTTATAAAACCATTGGTAAACCCAAAAAAAACATACCAAGATAACAAAAATGATGTCAAATCATGGAACCACCTACCTATTTATTGAAACCATCATGAAAATGGGTGGAATGATCAAACCACACTGAAGAGATATCATAAGGAAGAAAGAGAAAAACATAACCATCAATATTTAAACCAAAAAAAGTAGATTTAAACTCAACCTATGTCAAATCCCTTTATAAAGAAATAGAAAACCAGAAATAAAGGATAAGATAAAAATAATAATGAATATAAGAAGAAAGGAGAGGCTTACTTGATGATTTCATAAATATTCACGCCAAAAACACCCAATATTTAAAGCCCAAGGGACGAGAGGAAGATGGGCAGGAGTGACTAGGGATGGAAAGGCAAAATGAGAAGAGAAACGGGTGATTTGGGGTTTAAATTAGGGAGGGTAAAATCTAGAATTTTAAAAAAATTAATTATTTGGTAGGCCACATGTTTTAGATGTACTATCTTCCAAATTGTGCGCCAATCGTGCATCACCTCTATCCAAAAGGAAAGTTGGTTGCACGGTTTTTGTGGAGGGGGAACACACTTCTACACCTAGCCACGTGGCATGGAAAATGCCACTGTTTTAGTCTCATGGTTATCCCTGGGGGGTTGTACATCTTTATGCTAGGTCATGCAGCCTGGACAATGCCACTGTCTAGGGAACATGATCTCCACTAGACTGGCATAGGATTTCTACTAACTGTGGACCAACCGTTCACCTCCTTTTTCCTTGCCTGAAACCAATATTATTCTTTTAAAAAACCCAATAAATCCATATAATAAATGTAAAATCAAAATTAAAAGATAAAATACCGCCAAATAACACCATGAATGTGAAACATATCTTGTAAGTTTAGTATAACAATTTAAACACCACCTCAAAACAAGGAGGTTGAGTTATCGATAAAAATAGTATGTGGGGAAATTATTAAATCTCATGAATATAACTCCTACCTGGTAAAAATTTGGGAGTTGGATCTCCCAAGAAACCTTTTTATACTTCTTTTAATGGAATTAAATACTATATTGGGAATTAATTGGTTGTACTTATATATATCCCATATCAACTACTAGGAAAAGGAAATCACTTTTCATGCCCTAATTCATCCTTTGATTCTGTACAAGTGTAAAGGGGGGGAGGAATCCATTTTCAAAATTTACTCTCAAGCATCAATATTATTTCCATATCAAAAATAATATATAGTTCAAACGATTGAGATAAAGGATAGGGTCTCTCTTGAATAAATTCCCATTTAAAGGGATTATGTTTATGTATTCCCTAAAGAGTTTCTCGGTCTTCCTCCTAACTGTGAGGTTGAGTTCTCAATTGAACTCATACCTAGAGCTCTACTAATATTCAAGAATATATATATAATGGGAACAATTAAACTATAAAAACTAAAAAAATATGTATAACAGAACTTGGACAAGGGTTTTATATATATTAGTGTTTCATCATATGCTACATCAGTTCTCTTTTTTAAGAAGAATCATGGATCGATGCGTCTCTACATTGATTATAGGGAACTCAAAAAGATCATGATAGAGAAAAATTATCCCCTTCTATGGATTTAGGACTTATTCAGTAAAATACAAGGAGATGAACACTTCTATAAAGTGTAACTTTGGTTAGGGTATCATCAAATAATGGCAAGGAATTAGGATATACTCATAACTATTTTTCATACAAGGTATGGAAACTATGATTTCTTACTAATTACATTTGGAAAAACCAATGATCCTGTAATATACATGGATTTAATTAATAGATTATTTAGATATTACCTTAAAAAATTGGAATTCTTAGATATTATATTCTCATATACACCAAAATAAATGAGGATCATGAGGATCATTTTAGTTCTATTCTAAAAACATTTAGAAATGATAAATTTTATAATAGTTTCAACAAATGTGAGTTTTGGCTAAAAATTTATCCTTCTTGGGTTTATGTAATCACAAGTGGGTATATTTGTGGATCCTTCAAAAAATAGGTTGTTAAAGAATACCAAATAATAAAATATATAATATATGTCTATGTTTTCCTATGCTTATCTAGGAACTATCAGTGATTTCTGAAAAACTTTTCATGATTTTAAAAACTACTTACCAAGATAACTCAAAAGAGTGAAATGTTTTTTTTAATGAATGTGAATAGATCTTCAATGATTTGAATAATAGGAAAATAATGGCACTTATACCCACACTACTCACCTATGGGGAATTATTTTTTATCTATAGTGATGCTTCAAAGAATGTATTAGGGTGTATCCTCAACCAAAATGATCAAGTGATAGTTTATACCTCTCAATAATTGAATGTGCATGAGAAGAATTATCCAATACCTAATATGAAATTAGCTTCAATAATATTCACATTAAATATTTGGTGGAATTATCTCTATATATAGAAGTGAGACATTTATATGGATTATAAGAGCATCAAGTATATATTTACATAAAAGGAGATCAATATACACTAATGAAGATGGTTTGAACTAATCAAGGATTGTGATTTCTCAATCCACTAACATATCAAGAAATCAAATAAAGTTACAAATCCCATAATTAGAAAAGTTCATGTAACCATTTCTCTGAAATAAATTGATAAGGGTGTAATATTTTTATAAATTCAAAGGATAGACATGAAAAATATAAAGGAAGGAACACTATACTACCTTACTCAAATGATTTTTCAACTATAAATTCTATAGAGGATTAAATATTACTAAAGGAATGATGTGGAGATACAAAATAATGTGGTTTTTATAAAGATTTGGAAAGACTCATAGTTCAAAATTGTTGAAAAATGAGCTCTGAAATTTAGTTCATGACTATGTTTACCATAAAACCTTAAGATAAATATGGGGTTACTAATTAATTCTCATAACTCAACATTATTCATAAACATAGGGAGACAAAATTTATAGTGATATTAGAGAGAACTATTGTTGGGACAATATTAATAATGAGATTGAAAAATATAAATCAAAGTTCCTGGTATATCAATAATTGAAGGTGGAAAGGAAAAAATCTTTAGGGGATGATACAACCATTACCCTTACCTTTACAAAAGTGGTAGAACATAACCATGGTTTTTTTCATAGGTATTTCAAAGGAAACTAAAAGGAATAATTCCATATTGTTTGTGGTAGACCATCTTAATAATACTAATCATTTAATTTCCATTCAGGATGAATTCTCACTCAATAAACTTACAAAGATATACATTAGAGAAGTGGTGAGGATTTATGGAACACCACTATCAATTATATCTAATTGAGATATGAGGTTCTCCTCAATGTTCTATAGAAGTATCCAACATGATCTTAACATAGAGTTGAACTTAATTACATCATATTACCCTTAAACATTTGGACAATATGAGTGGAAAATCCATAATCTTTAAGATAAGTTAAGATCTTTATCAGTGGACTTCTATGAAGGTTGGGATTAACATCTTTCTTCGGTTGAGTTCTCAAATAAAAATATCTTTCACTTGAGCATTAAAATGAATCACTATGAATAACTCTATGTAAATAAATTAATAAATCCAAAATGTTGGGATATATTTTAAGAATAAGAACTATTGGGACTAGTCTAGAGGAATAAATGATTGATAAGGTCAATACCATTCCGTAACATATCCAAGAAGGCTAGAGTTGACAGAAGATTTATATTAATATCCATAAATGAAACCTAGCGATTAAATTTGGTGATAAATTATTCCTTTATATATTTCTCTGGATGAGATTAATGAGGTTTGGAAAGTTGGTAAATCTATGTCCTAGGTATATTAATTGGATCGTTTGAGATTCTTGATTTCATTAGAGTTTTGAACTGTTGACTAGAGCTTCCAAAAAAACTTGTCTCAACTACATAATGTGTTCTATGTATCCCTCTTAAAGAAGTACATACCAGATACCTCATATGTAAAAAATCTATAGGTGGTACATTTGGAGAATTAATTTTCTTATGAGGAGAGTTTGGTAAAGATCTTGGACTATAGAGACAAATTTTTATGTAGTAAGACAATACACCTGGTCAAAGTTATTTAGTGGAACCATATGTATGAGGAAGTAATATAGGAACTAAAAGAAGAGAGGAATCATAATTAAACTCAATTATTTTTACCTTAGTGTATGGAATGAAATTTCTTTGGTGAAATTTCTTAAGGGGAGGAATTTAATAACCTAAAAATTATTTATTAGTAAAAGAACTCATGTTTCAAAATGATTGTTTCTTTATAGAAGAACTGAGAATGGCTATTACATTTCAAAGGAACATTACAGACCATGAAATAATATTTTATATAATATAAAATAATATTAAAGGGAGATAAATTAACAATAATAATGTAAACATTAATGTAAACTCCATCATCTCAAATTCTCCCATGAAGATTACTCCAGCTATAAACACTATAAAAATAAAGACAAGCATTATGAATGTGACAAAAACTTTCAAGGGAAATGTAGAAAATTTGTAAGAAAAGGATTGAATGATAATTTCTAAGAATAGTGGATTATATATATGTTGTAAAGGGTAATGTGATCATCAAGATTTTACCATTATATGACCAGTCCAACGTGACTATTATATAACCATTGGAATAGTAATAATACCCAAGAGAATAGTAAAATACCAGTTTTAAAATTAAATTCATAAGTATTATATAAAATAATTAAAATTTAAATATGTTATTTATGAATCCATTCATTTAATACTATAAAAAATATGAATTATTTAAAGTGATTAGTTAATGTGTTTCCCATTAAAAAAATATTTTATAGCAATTATGTAATTTTTATTTAAAATAATTATTTCTTCTACTTATGAATATTTTTTGATGAAATGGAATTGATATTTAAAATAAGTATATTGAAATTAGGTTGGGGTTAAATTTTAAGAATTTTAAAAAATACTTTATTTTAATTGAATAATTACGAATACAATTTTGTATTTTATGTATCTTTTATGACAAAAAAATAAATTATTTTATTAATATAATGTATTTTAATTAATTGGAATGATTTTAAAAACCAATAAATAAATTTCCAGTGTCTGAAATGAGAATTGAGGTTTTTAAAAACAATATTTTTTGGAATAATTATTTCATCATGCCGAAGTTAATATTAAAACATGGATTTCGATTCTCACATGGAAAATGGTCAAAAATTGAATTAAATGTATAAAATCATGTTAAAATAATGGGTAACCCATTGGTTTTTCATTTTCCACAACCTAGATTTCTAATTCTTGTATTTATAAATTAATAAACAATCATTCTCATTTTTCTATAAATTCCCACCGATCCACCCGATTTCATTTAGTCCCAAGCTCGTTAGCAAGTCCACAATTTCTTAGTCTCTTATTAAGTCCTTTTTTGAATCCCCTTATCTCTCAAGTAATTTCCCCTATAATCATAGGAAGTGATATTTAAAATAATAGATTCTCTACTTCTTTCCTTCTATTAAAGTAATTAAATTGTAGTAAGTCTTCTTACTTTCAACTTATTATGCTTTTATAAAATTTAATCATTTTATTATTTTCCAAATTATGTTTTCCAAATAAAATTAGTCTATTCCCTCTCATTTAAACCATTTTTTAATTCATTTTATACACCTTTTATGCTGTAGAAATCATCCCTTAATGTCATTCCATACCCTTATATTGTGAGAAAACAGCATTATTTCTATTCAAGTTTATTAATTTAGAGATAATTATACTTAATTTATTAGTGATTTATATGTATAAAACTCACATTCCCTTCTCCAATGTTTAAAATATTAAAAGTATCATGATTTAATAGTCCTATTAACTCATTGAGTATTATATGAAACTTGTTCTCATTGTATATATGTTATTAATGAAATGATTTATGGTGATATATGATTTGTGTTCCACAAATAAAATTTTACATGTAAATAGTGTTCCTTAATAGCACTCCAATTCATTGGGTAATGTTTTCATACCATGTGATACCATGTATGGTGCATGGGTTGTTAGACTAATCACACTATGTTCTGATGTCTTGGTAATTAGCCTCAGATTATGCTTATGATGTCACATTTATGTTGTTTCCATATTCCTTAGATTCTATGATCATATAATGTTATCATTTTAATTCCATGATTCCATGTTAACAATATCTTTTATGTTATCATGATATGCATTTTGTCTCATATATATCATGCTTACCTCTATTGTTCCTTTACTAGGATATTTAGCTCACCCTTTTCCTTTATGTAATCTCTAGGATGTACTATCCAGTATTAGAAGATCATTGGGATATAGGATCAAGTTTTGAGCTCAAATAAAGATGATATATATTTATTTAAATTTGTTATATTTATGTATCTAATCTTCCAAAGACACTAGACCTCCATATTTTTAGGTTATATTTTTTGATTATCTTGTAATAAATTGTGTAATGAAATTTGATTTATCCAAATAGGTCATTCATTTGATAGGACAATCCTAGATTTTTAGGATGGTTTTGTGCATATGGATAACCAATAAAGATAAATATTATGAGATTATTATGATGGGATTCACTAAACAACAAGATGTTTTGAGGTATGGTTCAGGATTATTTGGAGACAACCCATGGATTCAAAGATACAACATTTGGGATAACTTGGAAATTCTACTTGTATCCATATGGTGGAATGAAAAGTCTGCTAAGATACATATACTATGGTTTGGGATGAATTTTAAATTCTCCTTTAATCTAGATGATGTGATATCTAACAGGGGAACCACACACATAACTTAATCTTGGTGATATTTGGTAGGTGGAACCATAACACTGGACTCAAATGAGGTGGTGTTCAATAGGGGAGAGAGACACCCCTCAACTTAGATGAGGTAATTCCTAACATGGTACACCATAGCTCCAGGTTATGACTTCTCAACATGGAAATCCCATAAGTTTATAAATGTAGTTTTCCTAGTAGTATACACCTCTGGATCTAGGTGATAGATTCCCGATAAGGCAATCCCCTAAGTTTCTGGATGAGGTTTTCCTAGTAGGGGAAAGGAACACCCATGGATATATTTTATGGTTTTATAGTAAGATATACGCTAGATCTTGATGGTGAGATTATAGTAAGTTAAGAGTCACACCCTTGGTTCCAATTGATTTAATCCTAAAATAAAAATCCCATGAGTTTCTTGATGAGTTTCCCCGATTGGGTATACCATGGATCCAGGGGTGCATGGCATACAAGTGTGATTTCAATTTTATAGGACACACACCTAGGAATAAACCATTTAAAATTATATTTATAGTAATAAATTTTTAATGTTTTTAGAGACACTCTAACACTAGAGAGAGTATTTTTGGGTTGATCTTGGGTTTCAAGTGAGGACCCAAGGATCAATAGTGGTTATTTATTTCTGCTTATGTAGTTACTTTTATTTATTGATATGATCATATAACATGTGTACACTTTATTTAATAGTTATTTATGATACCACATTGTTGGAGACCTATTGATTTATACTCACACCCTACTCAGGTAGCTATGACACTTGGGTACCTGAGAATAGTTCATTGATTATAGGTTTAAGTTGGGAAAAGGAATAGAGTACCCAATTAATAGAGATATATCATACAAGATTTGGTTATTGGATGGTGTGAGGGGGGATGGTATTAGAGCCCTAGTGTTTTTGTTTTTTGATAAAACAAAATTTTATTGAATATTTTATTGATAATAAATGAAATAATTTCCTCACATTGTGTTAAATTTTTTAATTTATAGAATATTTGGGATTAGATCATTCATTTTAAAATTTCATGGAAATTCCATTTTTACCCTTTTAAAATTAACTGTATTATTTTGGGAATAAATATTTTTATGTAAATTATTGTGACTTACAATTTTTTAATTGTGTTGCTATAAATTCTATTTAGGACATGGGAGATGGATCAAGCATTTGGTTGGAGTAAATGGGCCATAAAGAAAAAGTTGTACTGAACTATCCAGATTGGACATCACTTCACCAATTGGGTTGTATCATCTTCATACAGACTTGTATTGGGCCCAAATTTGGAGGTAATATCGAAGAAATTATTATTCACAAAGCAACATTCTATAAGGCCAGCCAATTGTCACGTTTTGTAGGTCAACTATGCAGTGAAAGTGGGATTAAAAAATTTGGACGAATTTCCATTTCACATTAAATTTTTTTTATATCCCTAGCCCTCTCCAACTCTATTTAAAGTATTTTTTCACTCTTTGGGAGGGTTGTTCAAATCTTTGGTAAGTTTGGGCCGATATTTTGGCTCTTGGGAAGATCTCACACCTCTTGGAATAAGTGAGATGTTGTGAAAAGATCTCTTCCAAGAAGGCTCTCCTCTCCCTCCTCCTCTTTGTGTTTCTTTTTTTTTCATGTTTATAACTTGAATTTTCTTCAATTATTCTTATATATTATTCTATATTATTCTTTTTATTCTTATTATTGGTGCTGTAAATTAATAGTGGAGTTGAGATTGGGTGTTACCCAATCAATCCATTGCATATGTAAAACGACTCCATAATGACAACTCCGCCCATGGAAGAGTGATTCTTTTCATAATTGATATAATCCCCACTCCCTTAATCTATTTATTTTGAATCCATAAAAATACTGCAATTCATAAATTTTAATCAATTAATTTATTTTTAATTTATAAGTAACTTGATCGATTTTCACTCGACAGCGTGGTCAAACTTGTGTAAATTGTGAGAGTGAAACTTTAACTAAAAACTCCAATAATCTCGGGATAGAATTGTAGTATTCAAATATCATCCCCAAACTCAATTAATTATACACTATAAGTATTAGATTATTCCCTAATTTACCACTAACCACAAGTTGGATTTTTGATCACCTTCAAATTAGGATGTTGCGACTGTAGGTCCCGAAGTTGACCTAGGGATCATTTTCACAAATATTTCTGGTTGTGTTAATTTCCATAGGGTTCGGAGGTTAACAAGGTCAGAGGATCATAATTTAATTAATTATAATTATATGGGATAATGATAAATGAATGGTAAAGGGGTTATATTAGATTAAATACATATTATCATATAAGTATTTTAAAGAATTTGTCTCTTTGATTGTTGCTTCTCACTTTCTTGTTTAGTTTACTGTTCGAAAAGTCGCAAAACAAACACCATATATTTCTATTCATTTTTTTGAACTATTTTCTTACATACATAAAGTCTATTAATATTTTTTTAATTTACTTCCTCATTGAGAGAACGACCTAGGTCAGCCACTGTGCTGCACTTAGTAAAGTCATAAATAAATATTTTTGAGATCATGTGAGATTACACTCATCAAATTGGCACCATTTACAGGGATTCAAGTGTTTTATTCAACTAGGTAGAGTTACTTTTTTTATTTTATTTTATCCTTTTGTTTTATCTTCTTATTTCTCCTTTCCCCTTTCTCTCTTTTTTTCTTATTTTTATTTATTTCTTTCCCCTCTCTTTTCTTATGTTCTGGACCATCAATTAAAAATTATACTCTTGATATTATGGTATATTATTATTTATTTTTCGATTTTATTTGATTTATGACATGATCCCATCCTAAGGATCTCCTTGATCTAGACCCCAAGATTGAGCACAACCTTAGTGCTCGAATGAGACAATCTCAGTCTACAGGAAGTGTCGACATATACCCAACTGGGGAATTCCTACACACCAGTAAATTTTAAATATGAAACTCTTATAAAAATAATATTAAACCAAACCCAATGGCTGAAAATAATAACAATGAACTAAATATGAAAATTAAAGAGTTGGCATCACCTGATATTAATTGTCAACCTACATGCATTGCATTTCCAACCCTCAAATCAGACTTTGAGTTGAAATATGGATTAATTCACCTACTTTAAAAGTTCCATGGATTATCTGATGATGACACCAAAAAACCATAAATAATTCAATGTAATATGTTAAAAAAAGAAACCAATAAATTTCTCTGAAGATCAAATAAATCTTAGAGAATCCCCATTCTCACTTGATGGAACTGCTAAGGAAGGGATGTATTATTTAAAACCTGAAGATGTAACATGGTGGAACGATTTGAAACATATTTTCTTGCAGAGATTTTTTCCAGCATCAAGGACCACATCCATTCAAAAGGATATCTCAGGGATCAAGTAGACATATGGGGAGCCAGTGTATGAGTATTGGGAAATATTCAAGAAGTTTTGTGTAAGCTACCCGCATCACCAAATCAGTGAGCAAATTTTCATACAATATTTCTATAAAGAACTCACACCTATAGAGAGAAGCATGATAGATGTTGTAGCTAGAGGAGAATTGGTAGAAAAAACACCAGTATTTACACGTGCATTGATCAACAAGATGACACAAAACTCTCAATAATTTGGCAATCGAGGTACACCACATGTCAGGGGAGAACATCAGGTAAGTCCATCTTATCTCAAAATTCATTTAATTGATACTAAGTTGGAAGAATTAACCAATATGGTGAGGAAAATTGATTTATCAGAGAATAAATCTCAACCCCCTCCTTTAAGGACATATGGAATTTGCACTGAGAAAAACCACCCAACTGACTATTGCCCCCAAAACAAGAAACAGAAGATTTTGCAGTAGTGTTTTCTGGGAGACCATATCAGTAGCAGCAATAGCCACATCCCCAAAAGAAGTATGATCCCTTTCTACAAACATACAACCAAATGTGGAAGGATTAAACAAACATTAGGTATGGCTCTGGATAACAATAAATACCCCCTTTCAACAAAACTTCCAAAAACCTCCACCTTACAAGCAGGGTTTCCAACAACCCTAAAAGATATTTGAATCCCAAGAATCAAAAATCCAACAACATGGGTTTTATCAACCAAAGGTAGATTCAAATACTGGTGATCTTTTGAAATAAATCATTATTAATCAACAGAATGAGCTGAAGAGTCAATGTTCGTAGTTGAGAGAGTTAAAGACACAAATGATCCAGATTGCCACTTCCCTCCATGAACTGGTAGGTAAGAATTCTGGAAATCTACCTTCACAACCTACTTCAAATCCAATGGGAAATGTTAGTTCCATCACATTGAGAATCGAGAATCAAACAACCGATGCTTTCCCACCTACCATTCCACCAGGATTCACCTTAACTCCAGAGAAGCCCCATTCAAGAACAACTAATGAGAAACCCAAGTAGAAAGATAAAGGTAAGAAAAATATTTATGATGTTCCTCCTAAACCCATTTCCTTTCCAAATAAGGTTATATAAACTAAGAATATGGATGAAGAGGTGATGAAAAAATAATTTTTGGATACATTAAAGCATGTGGAGATCAACATCCCTCTACTTGAAGCCATTAAGAAAATCCCAAGGAATTCCAAATTCTTAAAATAACTTTTTACCGATCAAAGAGGACTTAAGGGAAATGAGAGGCTCAATCTTGGAAGGAATGTTTCAGCACTCATTACACTAACTCTATTATTGCCAACAAAGTGCAAGGATCTAGAGGAATTCACCATACCATGAACCATATGGGAGTTACACTTTTCTGATGCTTTATTTGATTTAGGAGCTTCCATATATGTGATGCCTCACTCTGTATTCTATTCTTTAAAGGTTGGGGAGTTGAAGCTGAAAAGAGTAGTAGTGCAGTTGGAAAATGGATCTATAGATTATCTAGTAGGAGTCATTTATTATATACTTGTTAGGGTAAGAGACGTGATCTTTCTATCAGACTTCTACATTCTTAACATGGAGGATGATCAAGTATGTTCTCGTGCTCTAATTATCTTAGGTAGGACCTTCCTCAAAACTGCAAAAAAATTATCATAAATTTCCAAGATAGTACACTTTCCATGGTGTTTGGAGATGCACTTGTGATATTTAATGTTATAGACTCTATAAAGTACCCCTCAGAGGACTATTCTTCTTTTTTTTATCTCCCATTTTGAACCGCCAAGTAAAAACCCCATGGAATTTTATTGTCATATTCTTTGGGAGATTATGATTATTGGTTCTAGTTTGATGTCTAAGAGCACTTTCACACCTATTTCTAAATAAAAAGACTCTTAGATTTTATTTTGAAATGGATTCATATTCTGATTTTGATCATGTGAACTCTGATTATGACATGGATGTTGAGTATTATGATGGATTTGATGAACAATTCTATAATTTTGATGATATATATTCTGATATTGATAATATTTGTGCACATATATTAGTTCCTTCACTATATCTATCCATACTGCACCCCCTATATTGGAACTTAATCCATTTCCACCTAATATTAAATACTCATAATTGTTGAGTGGTAAAAGATTACATATTATCATTGTTAACAATATCTCTTTTGAACATGAAGAAAAACTTTTAAATATTTTTAGGGAGAACATAAATGTAATTGGGTGGACCTTGGGTGACATATTAGGTATTATCCCCTCCATTTTTATGTATAGGATTCTTTTAGAGGATAGTGCTTATAACAACCCTACTTTTTTTTACAAACATAGACACGATTTATTACATAAACTATTCACTTGATACTACATAGAAGACCGAGAGGTATAGTGTATTTTTAACTTAGTAACATTACATAACAACTTAAAACATGAAATACACATCTTTATTGAAAACTTGTTTTACATGACCACAACATTCCTTCGTACTTATCATTTCATGGTATAACCTAAGGATATGAATAGAAAAAGGGTGAGTTATAAATCCCAGTAAGGGAGTAAACAAGTCATAACATGAATAATATAGAACATGTTAGGAAATATTAATACCAATGAAGCATAAGATAAACATGAACATAAAGTAATGATATATAATGATTATCATAACATGGAAATGTGGCAACAACACTTAACATGATATTAGCATGATCCAAGGCTTATTGCACACGGAGTAAGAGTAAACCCGCATTTCACTTGAATTAACATGATTAAAAAATAATTTCACTTGAATTATAATGAGTAAACCCCCATATCACTTGACGTATCATGATACTAATTTTTACCCAATGCATTGGAGCACTATCAGGGCACACCCTTCTTAAACATTTCATTTCATGCATAAGTGTTCCACATGGATCATACAACATGGAATCATTAACAATCATCATTTATTCCAGGATAAAGGAATGTAGAATTAATATATGAAACTATATAATTAATAAGTAAATTTGTATAAATGTGAATACACTTGATAGATAAATGGTCATGGTATTCACAACATAATGACTTTGGCTTTGGAAAATTGCAATGCAATTTAGGTAGCATCATGACATGAAAAAAGAAATCATAAAAATGGTTGATGATAGAGAAAGGGGTGTATCATCATATTTACATGAAATGAACATTAATGGGGTCATATAGATACATGTCCCAACATAAGTAATAGAATTTAAGATTCATAACACAAAATAATTTCATAAATGAAAATGAGGAGAGAGAAATTCCTTACAGAATTTCTGCATGGTAATAGGTGTACATTGGGAGGCATTAATGGGAGAGAAAGAGGTATCTCATCATTCAAAAAAAAGAGGGAAGTATGTGGGAGGTGAAAAATCATACCCCAACATTTTTAAATGAAAATAAAATGGCAGAAAAAAATAATGAAATTTAGACAAAAATGATAAAGGAAGAAATCCCTTGGGAAGATTCTATAGAGATGAGTTCAGAGGTTTTTCGAGCTCCAAGGGATTTTAGTGAAGAGGAATTGGGAGCTCGGTGGGTTTATATTTAAAAATAGATGGAATTATTTATTATTTAGGTTTTGGACCCAACATATTCAGCTAATCAAAACCACAAAATATCCAATGGTTTTTTTTATGGTTTTTGGAAAAAGGGGAGTGGAAAAAATATTATATAAGTCCAATTGACTAAATTCTTAAAATATTATTCTTGATTATGTGGAGGTAAGTCACACTCTCAAGGAAATAATTTTAAAAAGATAAAAATTTTATATGTCTCAGAGGGTCCACTAAGGCTTTAGAAAATAAATGAAATAAACCTAAAATCACATAATTTTAATGGTAAAATATATATTGGTCGAACATCCCACTTATATTATTTTATTACATCACTATTGGGTCATTATTATGTCATAAAACACATAATATATTTAAACGGTATTTAATTTTTACCCAAAAACTCGACTGTCTCATAAAATTATGGAAAAATCACCTTCAGATAATTTTGACGTCATGATTCCATAAACAATATTCATTTTATATAAATAATTTTCTAAATATGTGAATTTTTACTTTTAAAATAAAAACTTACATTTATTTAAAATTCATGGGTTTTGACAAAAATAGATTTCAAACCTTAATAAAAATTACTATTTTATTCCTAAAAATTATGAGATAATTTATATTTAATAAAAATTCATTTAGTAACAATATTTTAATAAAATATTATTTAATTAAAAAAACCCATTAATTCTTCAAAATAGATTTCATAATTGAATATTAACTAAAAATACTATTGGTACTTTAAAAACTATTTACAACGTAACAGTAATAAAATGAGTATATATTCTTTATTATATAAAAAATAATGAAAATAATCATAGTGATAAGGTCTTGTTACATAACCCCTTATAACACTCACATAGGACCGAAAGGTAAGGTGTGCGATGGTGATAGACTCTTGGGGTGGCTCGGATAACATCGCTTAGGTGGTAATCTCTATCAACTTCCACTTCTCATGTAGGAAGTTTTGTTCATGCTTAAAGTGTTGAAGCTCAGCTTGGGCTTTGCCAAGAGCGAAGTGAAATGAAGCCACCTCCTTTCTAGGCTCTGACAAATGGGATTTGTATGGGGAAAGTCTACTGAATGAGGTCATCACTTCCTTTGTCTGAGTAAATTGGATTTTTTAAAGCCCTATATATATATACTAATAATGTGATCACTGTTCAGTGGATATATTAGCAACAGTAAAAATTATTTACGGTATTTTGAAATCCAAAAACATAAAACCAAGGAAGTGCATATTTTATATAACCATTTTACATAATGAGACATTTAATTAGATCAAGAGGAATTTTCATTAACAAAAGTTTGGGTTGTTACAATCTTCCCCCCTTAAGAAATTTTTCTCTCAAGATTTCCTTTTCCCACACTAAAATAGATGTGGGTAACTCTGCTTCATCACCTCCTCTGATTCCCATGTTACTTCTTCAAACTTCTGGTTTCACCAAAACACCTTGATGAGGGCCATTGTCTTATTTCGTAGAACTTTTTCTCTACGATCTAATATATTCACCGGATTCTCTTCATAGGAGAGGTCATTATCCAATGGTACCACCTCTGGATTGATTACTTGTGATGGGTCAGGTATGTACTTCCTCAATAGTGATACATGGAATACATCATGTACTTGAGATAGGTTCGGTGGGAGTGCTAGTCGATAGGCCACCGCTCCAATGCGATCAAGAATCTCAAAAGGGTTAATGTACCTTGGAATAAGCTTTCCCTTCTTCCCAAATCTCATAACCCTATTCCACAGTGATATGTGGAGGAATACCATGTCTCTGACATCAAACTCTATGTCTCATTGATAATTATCAGTATAGTTCTTTTTTCAACTCTGAGCAGCTTTAATGTGCTTTAGGATGGACTTAACCTTCTCCACCATTTCTTCGACCATTTCTGGACCAAGGATTTTTCTCTCCCCGAATTCAGCCCAACATGTCGGTGTTCTGCACCTCTTCCCATATAGGGCTTCATAAAGATCCATTTAAATTCTTTAGTGGAAACTATTGTTGTATGAGAACTCAACTAGAGGGAGATGTTGATCCTATCCTCCTTTTAATTCCATTGAGCATGCTCTCAATATGTCCTCAAGTGTTTTGATAGTCCGCTCATATTTGACATTAATTTGAGGATGATAAGCCATAATGAAGTTCATCTATGTATCTAGAGCATATTGAAGACTCTTCCAAAACATAGTGGTGAATCTTGGATGTCGATCAGATACAATAGATAGTGGTACTCTATGCAGCCTTACCACATCTCTGATGTAAATTTGTGCTAGTTGATCCAGTGAAAAATCCTCCCAAATTGTAATGAAGTGTGCATTATTTGTAAGATAATCCACAAAAACCCAAATAGCATTGTTTCCTTTAGATGTATTTGGAAGTCTGGTGACAAAGTCCATGGTGATGTTCTCCCATTTCCATGCTAGTATGGGTAATGGTTGCATCATCCCCTTAGACTTCATCCTCACAGTCTTCACTTGGTGACATACTAGGTACTTTGATTTATACTCATTGATCTCCTTCTTCATGTTATCCCACCAATAATTCTCTCATAGATCTCAATAAATCTTTTTGATTCCTAGGTGAATAGAGAAATTTGAACTATGTGAATCATCCAAAAGTTCCTTATTTTACTCTTTATTCGATGGAACACATATTCTTGACTCAAATATCAAAATTCCTTCTTCATTGACATTGAACTCCAAGGATTTCCCTTTTCTAATAGTTTCCACCTTCTTCTAAATTCCCATACCAGCCTTTTGAGAATCCTTTAAACTTTCCAAATGAGACGGTTGAGAAATTATTTGTGAAAGGATTAATGATGTTCACTTCTTTATGATTCCCATTTCCATCTTCGTAAAATCTAAAAATATTGGACCCTTTTAAATTCTCATCAATGATAGAATTGGTGGGTTCTTTCTACTTAGAGCATTCACCACCTTGATCGCTTTCCTTGGGTGGTAATGGATTGAGTATTCATAGTATTTGATCAGCTCTAACCATATTCGTTGGTTCATATTAAACTCTTTCTAGGTAAATATATAACTTAGGCTTTTATGGTCCGTATATATTTCAAACTTCTCCCCAAAGAGGTAATGCTGCCAAATTTTTAAAGTAAAGATTACCACAGCCAACTCCAGATCATGTGCTGCATAGTTCTGCTCATGAACTTTCAATTTCCTTGAAGCATAGGTAATGAATTTTTCATTTTGCATCAACACAAAACCCAAGACCTTCTTTGAAGCATCACTAAATACCACAAAAAGTTCTCTACTTTTTGGTAGTGTGAGCATGGGAATAGTGATAAGCCTCATTTTCAACTCCTTGAAGCTTTCTTCATATTCATCACTCCATGAAAACTTGACTCCCTTCAGAGTTAGCTTGGTAAGAGGGTTGGAAATCATGAGAAATTTCTCACAAATCAGTGATAATATCTAGCTAACCCCAGGATGATATAGATATATATTACCAATTTTGGCCTCGATCATCCCTCAATTGTAGTTGTTTTAGATGGATCCATAGATATCCCATTTCTTGTGATTATATGACCCAAGGATGAATCTTTCTTCAACCAAAACTCACACTTTCTATACTTTTCATAGAGATTATCCCTTTCCAAGGTATCTAGTACAGTGCTTAGATGCTCCTCATACTCCTCCTTGTTTTTCGAGTATATTAGAATATCATCTATAAAGGCTACCACAAATGTTTCTAGGTAATATATAAAGACTCCATTCATTAAGTCCATGGTTATTTCTAGAACATTAGTAAATCTAAAAGGCATTACTATGAATTCATAGTACCCGAACCGTGTATGAAAAGTATTCCTGGGGATATCCTCCTTCTTCACCCTTACTTGTTAATATCCCGACCACAAAAGCACCTTGGAAAAGTATTGTGCTCCATATATTTGATCAAACAAGTCATCAATTCTAGGAAAAGGATACTTGTTATTTATCGTGATTTTGTTGAGATCACAATAATCAATGAAAAGGTTCATTGACCCATCCTTATTCTTGAAGAATATGACTGGTGCACCCCATGGTGAAGCACTTGGGCATATAAACCCTTTATCTAGATTCTCCTGTAGCTGTTTCTTTAGCACCTCAAGCTCCACAATAGTCATTCTATATAGATTCTTGGATATTGGAAATGCCCCAAGTATAAGGTCAATTGAGAATTCAAAATCTCTTTTAGGAGGAAGAATAGGTAATTCCTCGGGAAACACTTCAGCGAATTCCCTTACAATAGGCATGTCTTCAAGGATAGTTGCTTCCTTGGTCTCAATCATCTAAGACAGATACACATGCTCATAGGGAAGTAATATCCATGCTTGAGATGATGGTGCTAAGTAATATTTATCCTCATCCTTGAACTTGTATAGAATCTGGGGTTGATTCGCCATGTGGATAGTGATTTCACTCTCACGACAAATTATGTTGGCTCTATATAAGGAAAGACAATCCATGACAATAATTGCATCAAATTACACCAGAGAGAGTATGATGAAGTTCACCAGAAATTTCAATACATAGATTGTGATTGGGGAGGATTTTTATTCATGGGATGCAATGATTTCCCCATTTTTCATTCTCACCGACATCTTTACTTCCATGATTTCTGGTGGTGTTGGTATTGTTCTACTAAACTTTCAGGATATAAAATAATGCGTAGAACCAGAATAAAAAATTGTGTTGTCTATTATTGAAGGAATAACTGGTGTACCTATCACCACTTAGTTGTTGGGGCTCACTTCAGTGGTAGTGATGGAAAAATCTTGCCCTTTCTACCTTGGAGGTTGTTGGTTGCCTCTAAAAACCCTTCGATTAGGGAAATGATTTGAAATGTGCCGAAGTTATTTGAATTTGAATCAATTAACAATGCATTGATAGTAAAATGGAGCATTCCTCTCCTCTTTCACAGCTATAGGTTTTTCTTGTTGACAGTTAACAGCCAGGTTCCCTTCTCTTCCACGCCTAAAACACTTCCTTTCCCCCTTCAGGAAATTTTTGGGGTACTTCTTTCCACACCTTTTGCAAGTGGGGTGCTATATTTTCTTAGCACTGTTGGATTTATCCATAAGACCACCATAATTAAAGTCCACCTTAAACTTATTATCCCCATGATACCCCTAAGATTCTCCAATCTCCATTTTGACTTTGATGGAACATCGGGCAATTTCCTCATAACTCTCGAATTCATGGATTATTAGAGCTTTCTGTAGGCTAGTTTTCAGCCCACCAAAGAAGCATTCAACCTTGCATTTAGGGGTAACAGCAAATCCAAAGGCATATCATGCAAGCCTTTTGAATTTTTACTTGTACTCTTTGATGGATTCATCATCTTTTTTCTTGATGTAAAGTAAGTACCTTTCCATCTTAAGTTGGAGGGTTCAAGGAAAATATTTGTCAAAAAACATTTTTCAGAAATCCTTCCATTCCAGCGCCTCGATCTCCTCATAAGGATTCATATTTTTTATCAATTTCCACCATTGATCAACTTTACCCTCCATACAATAAAAATCCCTAAGAACCTTCTCTTGTTTGGAACATTTAAGTATGGTGAAAATCTTTTCAATTCATTTGATCCATTGTTCGGCAATTGAGGGATCAGATGATTCATTAAAAGTAGGAGGCCTTTATCTCATTAATATATTGATTGTGACTTGATATTTATTAGGGGGTTTGAACATTCCTCTTGACCCAAGTTTCAATTCAAATATTGAGTTAACTGAGAGAGTATCATGACAAAGTTTTTGATTCATGCTCCCATTGGATTTGGCATCTCATTAGAATAGTCATCACATTGATCTTCGCATCGGTTATTAGCCAGAGTCCTCCTATTACCATCCCTTGGCTGGAATAAAAGGAAAGTTAGGGGTAACACATAAAGGGTAATCCAAGGAAAAAAAATTATGACTTATAAATAACGTTTATTTCCTTAACTTAGGAATATATAGGATTCAATCTATGTTATCCATGATCTAATTCCCAACATATATTCTTAGGGGGATTTTTTTATTCCTTTAATAATGGTTAATACTAAGCTTGTGAATTTACCAAATAATATCTCCCAAGATTGTGGTAACCAAGAGTGCATCAAGACCCATTGTTGTGTACCAGGATACCCCAGGTCAAGCCCGAAACTCCTTTTTAGAGTTTTCACTCCTAGGTATATCTATACCAGAGCCGCCTCTACCTACTTGTATCCAAGAAGGGATGTATTTTATTAATAAACTACTTACTCAATACCCACCAGAACATAGGGATGTTTTTATTATACTTATTCTTATCCCTAAGGCTTTCACTATGGTTTTCTAATCCTAATCCCAACAATAACTAAACCTATCATTTGATACCAACTATAACAACCCTGCTTTTTATTACACACTTAAACATAATTTATTACATAAAATATTCACTTGATATAACATAGAATATCAAAATGTCTAGTGTATTTGGGGCTTAGTAACATTACATAACAACTTAAAACATTAAATACACATCATTATTGAAAACTTGTTTTACATGACCATAACATTCCTTCATACTTATCATTGAATGGGATAACCTGAGGACATGCATAAGAAAAGGGTGGGCTATAAAGCCTAGTAAGGGAGTAAATAAGGAATAACATGAATAATATAGTACATGTTAGGCAATGGTAATATTAATGGAGCATAATAGAAACATGAACATAAAGTAATGACATAGCATGATTATTATAACATGGAAATGTGGAAACAACACTTTACATGGTATTACCATGAGCCAAGGCTCATTTCACATGGAGAATGAGTAAACCCTCATTGCACTTGAATTAGCATGATTAAACCCTCATTGAACTTTAATTATCATGATTAAACTCTCGTTTCACTTGATGTATCATGATACTAATCTTTACCCAATGCATTGGAGTGCTATCAGGGCACACCCTTCTTAAACATTTCATTTCATGCGAAAGTGTACCACATGGATCATACAACATGGAATCATTAAGGATCATCATTTATTCCATGATAAAGGAATGTGGAATTCATACATGAAACTCTATAATCAATAAGTAAATGTGTATAAAGTTTAATACCCTTGGTAGATAAATGGGCATGGTATTCATGACACAATGAGTTTGGCTTTGGAAAATCGCAGTGCAATTTCGGCCACATAACAGCGTGACATAATAATTCATAAAAATTGTTGATGGGAGATAAAGGGTTGTCTCTTAATATGTACATGAAATTTACAGTAAGGGGGTTAAATAGATACATTTCCCAACATAAGTAATGGAATTTTAGATTCATAATACAAAAAATTGCTTGAATGAAAATGATGAGATAGAAATTCCTTAAGGAATTTTGGCATGGTAACAGGTGTAAATTTGGATGCATTAATAAATGATAAAGGGGTATATCATCATTAAAACATAAACAGGGTAGCATGGATGGGTGATAAATAAATCCCCAAAATTTTTAAATGAAAATAAAAGGGTATAACAACATAATGAAATTTGGACAAAAATGAGAAAGGAAGAAATCCCTTACTTGGAAATGTGATCCCAAAGTCTTGGTACGGGATTTAGAGAGGCTTCATGGGAGAATGGGGCACCTTGGGAGGATTCTAGAGAGATTATTTCATATTTTGGTCGAGATACAAGGGATTTTAGTGAATATTAAGTGGGATCTTGGGTGGTATTATATAGGAAAAGTGAAGGAATTCTTTATTATATAGGTTTTGGACCCTGCACATTAAACTAATCAAAACCATAAACCATCCCATGGTATTTTCCCATGATTTTTGTAAAAAGGGGAGTTGAAAACAATATTATATAATTAAAATGGCCTAAATTCTTAAAATATTAGTCTTGATTATGTGGATGTGAGTCGCACTCTCAAGGAAATCATTTTAAAAAGATAAAATGTTTTATAAGTCTTAGAGGGTCCACTAAGGCTTTGTAAAATAAATCAAATAAAACTAAAATCACATTATTTTAATATTAAAACATATATTTTCCTAAAATACTACTTATATTATTTTATTACATCACTATTCGGTCATTATGATGTCATAAAACACATTTTATATTTAAACGATATTTAATTTTTACCAAAAAACTTGATTGTCTCAGAAAATTATGAAAAAATCACCATTGGATAATTTTGAAGTCTTAATTCATAAAATAAATATTCATTTTATCTAAATAATTTTCTAAATATGTTAATTTTTACTTTTAAAATAAAAACTTATATTTATCGAAAATTCATCGGTTTTGAAAAAAAATAGCTTTCAACCCTTAATAAAAATTACAATTTCATTTCTAAAAATTATATGATAATTTATATTTAATAAAAAGTTATTTAGTAATAATATTTTATTAAAATATTATTTAATTTTAAAATCCACTAATTCATCAAAATAGATTTCATAATTGAATATTAACTAAAAATAATATTTGTACTTTAAAAACTATTTACAAAGTAACAATAATAAAATGAATATATATTCTTTATTATATACAAAAATAATGCACATAGTCATAGTTCTAAGGTCTTGTTACATAACCCCTTATAACACCCACATAATACTGAAGGGTAAGGTGTGTGATGGTGATAGACTCTCGGGGTGGCTCGGATAACATCACTTGGGTGGTAATCTCTATCAACTTCAACTTCTCTCGTAGGTGGTTCCATTTGAGCTTAATGTGTTGAAGCTCGGATTGGGCTTAGTCAAGAGAAAATCTCAATGATGCCACCTCCTTTCCGAGATCCAACAAATGGTCTTATTACGGGGCAAGTCTACTAGATGAGTCAATCACTTCCTTTTTCTAAGTAAATTGGATTTTTTAAAGCCCTATATTTATACTAATCATGTGATCACTATTCAATGAATATATTAGCAATGGTAACAATTATTTACAGTATTTTGAAATCCAAAAACATAAATCCAAGGAAGTTCATATTTTATATAACCATTTTACATTATGAGACATTTAATTAGATCAAGATAGATTTTCATTTGCAAAAGTTTGGGTTATTACAGTGCTAAAATGGTTAGGGAGCCACAAAGGATACTGAATCCAACTCTTCTGGAAGTTGTCAAAAAAGAATTTAAAAAATTTCTCGAAGAAGGTATAATTTATCCAATTTGAGAATCACAGTGGGTAATTCCTATTCATATTGTGCCTAAGAAAATTGGTTTTACATTTGTAAAAAAATGAGAAAGAGGAGTTAGTTCCAATGAGGGTGAAAAACAGTTGGCAAGTTTGTATTGATTATAGGAAACTAAATCAATCCACTCTCAAGGACCATTTACCCTCTTATGTATTGATAAAATTCTTGAGAGACTAGTTGGGAAGACACGTTATTGTTTCTTGGATAGATTTTATGGATATTTTTAGGTTCATATAGCTCTGTAGGATCAGAATAAGACATCATTCATTGGTTCATTCAGTATATTTTCCTACTGGAGGATGCCATTTAGACAGTGCAAAGCCCGAGGTACCTTCCCGAGATGCATGGTGAGTATTGTTTTCTTATTTTATTGAGACTTTCATTGAGGTATTTATGGATTATTTTATAGTGTATGGATCCTCAATTGATGAATGTATAAAAAGTTTGGGAAAGGTGTTGAATCATTGTATTGAGAAGAATCTGGTCTTGAACTTTTAAAAGTGTCATTTCATGGTAGATCATGGCATTTCCTTAGAGAATGTAGTGTCAAAACATGGGATAAAGGTCAATAGATCTAATATATACATTATTTCATCCTTACCCTATCCTTCATGTGTGCATTATATTAGATCTTTCTTAGGGTATGTAGGCTTTTATCGGTGCTTAATCAAATATTTTAGTAAGATTTCCATTCCTTTGTTGTGATTACTTAAAAAGGATTCTGATTTTGTGTTTGATGATTTATACAGGGTATTATTTGATGAGATGAAGAAGTGTCTGACCACTCCACCAATTATACAGCCACCAAAATGGGACATTCCTTTCAAGCTTATGTGTAATGCATCCAAATTTGTAGTTTGTGATGTCTTATTAGAGAGGGTGGAGGAATGTTCACATGTGATTTCCTATGAATCGAGGACATTGGATTCAGCCCAATCAAACTACACTACCACATAAAAAGAGTTTCTTACCATCATATTTTTTTAGATAAATTCTGCTCATATTTATTGGGCTCTAAAGTAGTTGTTTTTTCTGACCATGTAGCTCTGAGGTACATTTTGAAGAAGATATACACAAAGCTCATACTTATCTGATGGATACTCCTTCTTCAAGAATTTGATATTGAAATAAATGACCAGAAGGGGTCAAAAAACCAGGTGGTGGACCACATTAGTAGTCTTACTCACACACTAGAGGCTAACACCTTAGACCAGGTACCCCTTCAGGACACTTTTACTGATGAGAATATTTATTCCATCTTAGTTATGCATCCTTCGTATGATTATTTAGTGAACTACCTTGTTTCATATAAAATATCTAAAAATTTAAAGAAACGTAAAGTCTAAAAATGAAAAAGTGATTCTTGGTATTATGTGTGGGATAATCCATACCTCTGGTGTATGTGTAGTGATCAAGTTATTAAGAGGTGTGTTCTTGATCATGAGTTTGAGTATATTATGCATTTCCGCCATACACTTTCATGTGGAGGACACCTTGGACCCCAAAAAACATCTAGAAAAGTCTTAGACTCTAGATTATATTGGCTTAGCTTATTCCATGATTCCCATGTGTTTTGTAAGTCATGCTCTCATTGCCATCACACTATGAATATTTTTAGGAGAGACAAGATGCCCCCAACAACCCATACTATTATGTGATATATTTGATGCATGGGCATCTATTTTATTAGTCCTTTTCATAGTTCTTTGGTTTTTTATATATTTTGGTTTTTGTTGATTATGTGAGTAAATGGGTGGAGACTAAGGCCACTAGGATTGATAATTCTCATGTTGTTGTGTAATTATTCAAAGAACATATTTTTTGTAGGTTTAAAGTTCCAAAGGATATCATTAGTGATCAGGGGACACACTTCTTCAATCATAATTTGTCTTCCCTCCTTTGGAAGTATGGGGTGACACATAAAACTTCAACACCATACCACACATAAAGAAATGGCTAGGATGAGGTTTCAAACTGTGAGTTGAAGAAAATTTTGGAGAAAATGGTGCAGCCGAATAGGAAAGATTGGATCGAGTTATTGGATGATGTGTTATGGGATTAAAGTACATCATTCAAGACTCCCATTGGTATGTCCCCATTTTGGATTGTATTTGGGAAGGCATGTCATCTCCCCATAGAAGTCAATCATCGGGATTATTGGGCTATAAAGAAATGCAACATGGATTTGTCCCAAACTGGAATTCAAAGGAAAGATCAAATTCAAGAGATTGAGGAGATTTGATTGTCCTCATATGAGAACTCAAGGCTCTACAAGGAATGATCAAAGGAATCTCATGACATAATGATCTAACAATGGGAGTTTTATATTGGATAGAAAGTCCTTCTATACAGTTCATTGCTGAAACTGATTCCAGGTAAGTTGTGTTCCAAATGGTTGGGTCCGTATATTTTGTCTAATGTTTTTCCTTATGGTTCAGTGGAGATCACACAATAGGACACTGGAAAGAGTTTCATATTCAATTGGAAACACTTGAAAAAATACATTGAGGGAATTTCTACTAATGTAGTGGATTTCATCACACTGCATGACCCCATTATCACTTGAGCATATCAGGTTGTTCCTAACCATTTCACTTTTATATTATTTTTCATATTTAAAATTCTGTATTTCATGTTCACATATCATCTCATGGGTTCACATTGCGGACAATGCAATATTTTAAGTGTGGGGAAGGGGGAAAAATTTTGGTGTATATATTTAAGATTTTCATTTGTGTGTTTTGTTTGTACTAAGTGTTTTTAAATTTTTCAAAAAATAAAAAATAACAAAAAACAATAAAAAACCAATATATATAATCTAAAATTTTCATGTGAATCATATGGAAAATTCATTTTTTTTAAATCATAGGTAGAATGATAAGCATGAGTAAACTTTCATCATCAAGGGTTGATTTTTTTATAAAAATGGTAGTTATCTGTGATATGATTGGTTATGTCATAATAAAACCTTTTATATTTTAACACCATTCATTATTATTTTTGTTCATGGTAAATTGTTTCATTAATTTCTCCACACATGTTTTCACACAATCATGACTTTTTAGTTTCTCTTACCCAATTGAATTTGTATTTAGGGTAAGTAATTCATTTCAGCTTATAACATGGTCTTTCCGTACGTTCGTTTCTCTTCCGATAATTTCCATTACTGTACCTAATTGGCCTATGTGTGGGAACCTAATATTTGATTGTTGTACACCCTCAAAAAAATTAAAAACAAAAAAAAAATATATAAAAATCAAAAATAAAAAAAAAGTCAATAAATAGGGGAGTGAAGAAATTTACAACATGTGGTGATATTTAAGTCAGGATCTCATGGTTTGACTTCTGTGAATGCTTAAATGAGTGGGTTTTGGAATTTTATTATAAAGGATGTTGAAAAGTTTTTATGGAATGGAATCAGGTAATAAGAAAAGTTATTATTTAACTAAATATACTAGATAAATGGTGGAGATACAAGCTTTAAATGATTGGCACACACAAACTTGGGGAATTAGTGGCATTGTAGACCCATGAATTATTTTTTCTCTGATTAGTGTTATTAATCTCATTGGATTTTTTTACACAACCTATGAGACAATTACATTAAAATTTATTGATATTTACTCTTGATTGGATTCATACTCTGCCTATTTTCTGCAATAGATTGTGGAATATGAACATGCATATCTTATCAAAAAAATGTTTCGAATACATGATATGAGGTTTTTCCCAGGAGTGAAAAAGGTTAAGTGTGAGGGAGTTGATAAAATACAATTTTATTGAATATTTAATTGATAATAAATGAAATAATTTCCTCACATTGTGATAAATTTTTTAATTTATAGAATATTTGGGATTAAATCATTCATTTGAAAATTTGATGGAAATTACAGTTTTACCCTTTTAAAATTCACTGCGTATTTCAAGAATAAATATTTTTATGTATATTATTTTGACTTAAAATTTTGTAACTATGTTCCTGACATAATTATCTACAAATTATATTCAGGACATGGGATCTGGGTCGTGCATTTGAGTTGAGTAAATGGGATATGAAGACAAAGTTGGACTAAACTATCCAGATTGGATATCACTTCACCATTGGGGTCATATCATATTCATATGAACTTTTATTTGGCCCAAATTTGGAGAGAAGATCACAAATATTACTATTCACAAACCATCCTTATAAAAGACTGGACAAGTTGCGCGTTTTGGAGGTCAAATATTCTGTACAATTGGTATTAAAAAAATTGGACGAATTCCCATTTCACATTTAAAAAAGTTTTGTAACTCTATCCCTCACCAACTCTATTTAACAGATTTTTTTCAATCTTTGGGATGGTTAGTATAGGATTTGGTATTTTTGGACCGAATTTTTGTCTCTTGAGAAGATATCACACCTCTTTTAATAGGTGAGTCCTTGTGAAAAGATCTTTTCCAAGAATGCTCTCCTCTCCCTCCTCTTCTTTGTGTTTCATTGTTTTCATGTTTGTAACTTGAATTTTATTCATTTAATATTCTATATTATTATATTTTAGTCTTTTTATTCTTATTATTGGTTCTAGAAATTAATATTGTATTTGATATTGGGCGTTACCCAATCAATCCATTGATTATGCAAAACGACTCTACAATGACAACTCCGCCCATGGAATAGTGATTCCTTTCATAGTTGATCCAATCCTCACTCCCTTCATTTATTTATTTTCAATCCATAAACATAATGTAATTCATAAATTTTTATCAATTAATTGAGTTTTAATGTATAAGTAACTTGATCTATTTTCACTCGACTGCGTGGTCAGACTTGTGTAAATCACGAGAGTGAAAATTTAACCGCAAAGTCCAATCATCTTGGGATAGAATTTTTGTGTTCAAATATCATCCCCAAACTAAATTAATTCTAAAATCTATGTATAATATGTTTCCATAATTGAAAACTAACCATAATTGGGATTTTGGATCACAATCAAAGTAGGGTGTTGTGATTGGAGGTCCCGAAGTTAACACAGGGCTCATTTTAACAAATATTTGTGGTTGTGTTACTTTCCATAGGGTTCGGAGGTTAACAAGGTTTGGGGATCATAATTTAATGAATTATAATTATATGGTATAATGATAAATAAATGGTGAATGAGTAATATTATACCAACTACACCTTCTCATATATGTGTTTTTAAAGAATTTGTCTCTTTGATTGTTGCTTCTCATTTTCTTCTTTAGTTTACTGCTAAAAACGTCACAAAAAAACCCCCCATATTTCTTTTAATTTGTTTTTAACTATTTTCTTACATACTTAAAGAATATTAATAGTTTTTTAATTCAATTCCTTCTTGAGAGAATGACCTAGGTCTGCCACTGTGCTGCACTTAGTAAAATCAAAAATAAATATTTTTGAGAGAATGTGTGACCAAGCTCATCATTTTTCTTTTATTTATATTTTATATGTGATAATTCCAATGGGAGATCATTTTTTTATAGTATTATGAACATGTGTCTATAAGACTTTATTCATTTATTATTGATGGATATGTTTATTAATTCTATATAATATGATTGTTATTATATCAGATGATATTTTTTTATTTTTACCTGGTATTACACACTCTGATATATGGGTATAGTGTCACTACAGTACTACCTGAGACCCCCACCACTACTTGGTAGACTCTAGCATGTGGGAAGGTGTTCTTGAGGTCTCAGTGACTACTCATCCAATCCAAGAATAACTCAATGGACAAAACCCAGGGGAGCATGTTATAAAAAAATCCTTGAACAAGGACCTTAATTTTTATTTTTGTATTATTACTTTATTTCCTTATGCAAGATAATCAAGATACATCCAACTTTGGCATGGCCTATCCATTTGGATGAATGAGGTCATGATAAGTGCTTCTTTAGAAGGAATCTAACACTTACTATTTTAAAGGATATTTAATCTCAATATATTATATCATGTTATTCCCTTTAGGTATATATTCTCCAAATGATTTATTTTGTAATCTTATTCCTTTTATCAAATCAATATAATCAAACTATATTGATTTTTAACTCTTTTCACAACCCATAGCATGTGTTACTAACCCAAATAAAAAATCCAACTCTATTTACACATATCCAAATGAAACTTATGAATAAAGTGCATGAAACCCTTTAGTTTCAAGGCTTATAATTATTTGAAATCAATAATCTTAACATGACTGGGCATGGATCAATAGATAGTTAACCCTAGCTTTCTAGAAAATTCATGAGTCTCTAGAACAATGAGTAGTCCCACCCAAAGTCCCTCTACCCAGGAATAATTTACTCAATATTGAATTCAATTACATAATAAATCTAAATCCTAACATGTATATATCATAATAAACTACTTAATTAATGTTAATAACTCATTGCTACCAAATTAAAGGTATAAAGAACAAAACTAAATTCATTATCATACCTAGCTTGTAACTCCTTAGATACATGAATGACAAGTTAGAAGTGGTTTAACTACTTAAGTAAAGTATATATACATATTCACAATATAAAAAAAATTTATCCTTGAATAATAAATAAGGTAATAATAAATAATGAATAATTTATGCATTTAACATTAGATAATTGTTTATGAAAAAATCATAAATATCTTCAACTATATACACTATAATTTAACCATATATTATGGACATTCCATAATTTTGATTATAAACACATTATATTCATTTTATAGTATGAAATATTTTATATTACATATTATATGGAATTTACTTTAAATATATTATACTAATGAAGTATAAATATTTTATAATATAATTTCTATTATGTAAATAAATTTTCATGATCTTAATATCTTATGTTTTACATTCATTTATACCTAGATAAAATCATTCATAAAAACCCTTTTTGATGGGGTCTATATAATTTCATAAATAAGGCTTTAATTCAAAAAAAATGAAATAAAAATTATAAAATATATATATATATATTTTAAATATAAAATTATTTATAACATTTGATTATTTTGTAATTTATAAAACATTTATAAACTAAACTTAAAATTTATAAATAAACAATTTATTTCTAAATTTTAAGGTTTTTCATATAATTGGAAAAAAATTATTTAATACTAATGATTAATATGACCGATATTTATGTCATAAATTTTTAATAAATATTTATTAATTAATTGTAAATATTTTATAATTAACTAATTTATAAACACTTTTAAAATTAATAAATATCCCAAAATACATTTTATTATAATTTATGAACCATTTATAAATTATATAACTGAAATATTAATTTAATTTTGAGAAACATTTTATAATATTTATACCATTATTAATTATATGCCTATATCATATGTGGAAATTCATATGGGTTGTGTAGGATAAACTATAATGACCCGGTCTTTTATAAATAAAATTCCCCTTATGGTTTAATTAAATGTCTTATTATATAATATGGTTATAGAAAACAAATACACTTATTTGGTTTTATTATATCTTATTAGATTTAAAAGACTATGAAGTATCATTACCATTCATAATATAGTCATTTAATAGTGATCATATGATTTGTATAAATATAGGGTTTTGATAAATCCAACTGACACGCATAAAAGATAGTGATGGCCCAAACCAGTAGAATCATACCCTATAAAGAACATTTATTAGACATTCTAAGAGAGATACCATCACTAAGATTTTCCCACAACCAATCCAAAGATGAGATCTAACAACTTAAACATGAGAGAAACCATTTACGGGAGAAGTTCAAGCTTGTCACGATCACGGTACAAACCATCTACGTCGAACCACCCCACGAAAGTCTCACCATTACCCACCTTACCCTTAGGTCATTTTATGGAGTATTAAAGTATTATGTATCAAGACCATAATAATATGAATATTTATATTTTATTTTCAATATAATAATGTTCATATTTTATTCTTATCATTACTTTATAAATTATTTTTATTTTTATACAATAAAACACAAATTGTACTTTTAACTAGTATTCAATTTCAATTGAGAAATTTATTTTTATGAATTAATGGATTGATTAAAGAAATAATATTTTTATAAAAAAATTATTAAATATTTTTTATTAAATAAAAATGATTATATAATATTTATGAAGTCAAATGTAATTTTTATAAGAATTCAAAAACTCTTATTGTCAAAAAAACCCCATCATTTTTCAATAAATGTCAATTTTTAATTAAAAATTAAAAATTCACATATTTAGAAATTTATTTTGATAAAATTAATATTATTTTTGGAATTATAATTTCAAAATTATCCAATTTTTAGTTTTTCATAATTCTCTAAGATGTTCAAATTTTTGGGTAAAAATTAAATACGATATAAATATACACTGTGTATAATGACATCATAAGGACCCAAAAGTGATGTAATAAATACTAAAAAGGGTATCCATGATAAAATATATGTTTCAAATTAAAAATAATTTTATTTTATGTTTATTTGATTAATTTTATAAAGCCTTTATGAATCCTCTAAAACCATTAATAAATTTTATGGTTTTAAAAACATTTCTTTAAAGAGTATGACTCACTTACACATCAGTAAGGGTATTATTTTATTAATTTCAGACCTTTTAATTATTAAATAATGAAATACACTCCCATTTTAAATAAAACATGGGGAAAAACATAGTAAGTTTTATGGTTTTGGCTATTTTATTATATATATTCCAAAACCTAAGTTAGAGAAATAAAAACGAATTCCCTACTAATTTTATATATAAACCCTACCAAAATCCCATTTATATTCACTAAAAATCCTTTTAGAATTTCCTTAAAAAATTACCCTATCTTGATTCCTCATAAGGTTCACCCATGCTCTCAAGAATCTCCTTCCAAGCATTTCAAGTCACACGCTCAAGTAAGATTTCATTTCCTTATCATCTCTATTCAAGTTTCTTAATTATATTATGACTTCTATTTACAATTCCTATTGTCTGTGTAATGACCCAAAGTTTTATAAATGGAATTCCCTTCTTATAATTATTACTTATAGTATAATCACATTAAGAATCACAATAACAAATAATGACACTAAATTTTATGTGACCATTAAACATAATTTTTCCACTTTTGTGTTTTGAATTTTGAAAATCTGACATACATGGTTGCGATTAGTAATATGTTTGGAGTCTGATAGGACAAATTTGTTTCTAGTGAATAGTAACCTACCCTTATGAATAGTAACCTACTTTTATGATTAGTAATATGGTCTTTATGAATAGTAAAACATCAAAAATAATAGTAACCTTACTCTTGAATGATTAAATAAAATTTAGGCATCTTATAAGTGATAATATGACTATAGTAAAAGTATTAGTATTTTTCCAATTATAAATAATTAATTATAATTAATTAATTAATTTAAAATAAAATTTATTTTCCTAAAATGTTTTTTTAAATTAAAAATTCTATGTCTTATGGTTTTAATATAATTTTATAAGACCTTATGTAATTTTTGAAATCATTATAAAATCATTTTTAATTTAAAAAACTATATTTTTCAAGTAAATTATGATTTTAATTAAAAATTAAATTAATCATATTTATAAAAAAATTTAAAAATTGACTTCATTTTTGGATTCTACATGTTGAAAAATGGTTAGGTTGGATTTTTGGTATTTTTCTGAAATACTTGAATTTAGATGAATAGTGAAATATGATAATTTACAAAATAAGTTAAATTCATGAATTATAGCCATGAGTGATGTTCTGCTAATGTAATCACATATGTTTCAGTTTCACATGATAAAATTACTTTAATTAGTTATATAATACTCACTATTACTCATCTTGCTGAGATATAATAAATTAATGAATATTATATTGAGAAAACCTCTCTCCCCTCCACTATAAATACCACCCTTGATACCCTCATTTCCTCACAGCTCTCAAGCTTCAAGCCTTGTATAAACTCTGCCCAAACCTCTTCCCTAGCCCCTCCCCTACATCCAAGAGCTTCTAGTATCATCAATATACCAATCCTAGGTTTCTTAAGTAGGATTCAAGAGGTACTTTTTCTCTCTCTCTTTTCCTTTAATTTCCTTTCAATTTCTAGTTCTTTTCTTAATCTCTCCCCAACTATCATCATCCAAATGGTATGTTAACTCCAGTATCATAAATATAATGTAATTTTATGATACTAATGGGATAATATAACATACAATACCATTCTACTCTTATTTCCATTTTAGAAAAGAAAACGTTGTTCGTAAGGTATTAATTTATCACCTTCAAGAACAACATGTTTTCTTTTTTCATTTACCACCTTCAGATATGGTCATGAAACAATTTTAATGGTTGAAAAAAATTATATTATATTAATTATATCTTATTTAATGTTTTGTAACTAATTTATGTATATATTAATAAATGATTAAACCAAACAAGTTTGTTGTGGTCAGAAAACCGCCCAAATTAACCCAAATGATCATCATTAAATTATTCTCTAATGATTCATCCACATGGTATATAATATAATTCATTATTAGATCATTTAAAATATTTTAATATCATTAATAACATCAAATATCATTTCTAGGTGTTTATCTATGTTCTACATGAACTTCCATTAATGAATACATGTGAACTGCTAAAGAAAACCATAAAAACAAACATTCTAGAACAATGCATTTAAACTCTATAACTCATCAAAAGGACCATAAAATAACTCAATGAAACCAAAATGAACCATATTCATGTACAAAAGGTTATTAATTGTTAAATAATTAATATAATTTCATTATATATGATATTGAAGTGAAGAAAGTGTTCGGATACAAGGTAAAGGGAAATTCTCAAACCCAACTTTCTTTCTTCGGGTTCTCCCTATTTCACTCCATGTTTGGTATGGGTTCTCCATAAAAATAATTTTTTAATAATTATCTTAAATTTTCTTTTATATACATGTTCTATAATTTATTTTATTAAAAACCCAATGTTTTCCAAATGAACTATTCTTTCAAATAATCATGCCCTTTTTACTTCTTGAATATTATTTCACTCTTCACTCATGGTTAATGGTTCTATGTCAAAAATTATATTCCCTCTTTATTTTGGGGACCAAATGTTTATAAAATTATTATTTATTATGTGAAACCCATTTATTTAAATTGGTTATGTTAAGTTCAAGTATTACATATTTTTAATGTGGCATGAATGATAATATAAATATTATGATGTGACGAGTGTCCCTAGAATTATATAGTGCATGTGAATGATTTAATATGACGGGTGCACCTGGAATTATACAGAGCTACAATTTATTGGGTAAAGTAATTAATCTCATGATTAAAATGGAAATTATATGTGAACATGATGCTAGAATTGTTCATAACTATGTGTGGTAGATGACCACTAAGACATGATGTTTCATTTTTATGCATTGCCACATTTCAAATATTTTATTAATACTTCCTCTCATGTACATGATCATTTGCCTATGTTATTATTATGCTCACCCCATGATATATTTTTCTTATATATCATATTACTAGGATTATTTCTCACCCTTATTTTATTTATATCCTTAATTGATTATGTGTACTAAGGAGTTTTCAAGGGACAATAAGAAGATGGAGAGGAATGAAATAAATAAATGTTTATGTGTGATGTTGTAAATGTTATGTTTGGTCCTAGTTTTTACAAGACACTAAACCTCTTGATTATCATGGTGTAATACTATTATGTTTTTATCATTATAATGATGTAATAGTAATGTACGAAAATGCAGGTTCGCTATAGTTGGTATTAGAGGTAAGGTTTAGTTAATTTGGGAATTAGGATTAGTGAACCCTAGAGAAAACCTCTGGCATGAGAGACTAAGTACAAATATGCACACAAGAAGATTACATAGGGATCCCATAAGTTATGATTTTAGTTTAAATCATAAAAATGAATAATTTGTTCATGAATTGTTGACTTATGTTTTGTTCTAACCTTTTCTATTTTAGAAAATGGTGGGAACAAGGAAAAACCATGCCAACAAATTGTGCGAGGGACAATACAATGATTGTCTGAATGACATCCCCAATTATTTGGGAGGTGGAGTTAAAAACTTCATGGTGATTCTTACCCAACTATCTGAGGTTATGAACAATAACCAGAATAATGGGGAACATCCTCCTCCACCAAAGAGAGAGAAAATGGCTATCGAGTGTTTTATGCGGCAAAGACCACCGACATTTAGTGGATCTTATGACCCACTAGTTTTGGAACAGTTGGTCAACTCCATGGAGAAGTTATTTTATGTTCTACATTGTTTGAAGATGGAGAAGGTGACACAATCCTTTTATTTTCTAGATGGAGAGGCAGATCAATGGTGGTTTTCGATTAAGAACACCAAGACAAGTGACGAAATTGAAGAGATGGAATGGGAAGACTTTAAAATCATGTTTCTTAACAAGTATTTCCCACAAACTCTTCATATAAAGATGGATAGATAATTCATTGATCTCAAGAAAAAATAAATATAATATGTCACAACCTATGAAGAGAATTTCATAAGGCTTTCAAATTACACTTCGGATTTTCTTATCAACAATGATAGAAAAATTAATAGATTATTTAGTGGATTAAAACCACACCTTCAAAAGTCTCTTGAAATTCGAGACTAAGGAAGTAATGAAGAAGTCATTTGATGTGCTCTCAAAGTGGATATTGAGTTTGTAGAATGGTCCCATGGATATGTTGATAAGAAACAAAAGATGGTGTTTCAAGCTGAGGGATCTAATGATAAAGGTGGGAAGGAATCTCAACTACCCACATGGAAAAAATGTGAGAAGTTGCATCATGGAAACTGCTTCAAAGGGACGGAGAAATTCTTTAAGTGTGGGAAAGAAAGAAACCATGATCAAGAGTGTCTAAAAGACATGATAAGGAAGGAGTATGTGGTGGAAGAAAGGAGAAAACCACCCATGTTTTAATGCTATAATTGTAGGGATCATGGGCATAATGCAAGCTAGTACACTAAACCTTGAGTCCTAGAGGGTAATCAGAATCAGCAGCCACCAAATCCAAAGGAACAAGGGAAGGATTATGCCATCACTAATGCAGAATTGGAGCAAGATAATAGAGTTTTAAAAGGTACACTTTCTATTCACTGAATAATGGAAAAATTCTTATTTGATTCAGGTTCTACGCATTCCTCTATATCTTGTAAGTTTTCTAAAACTATAGGATCGAAGCCCCAAAACCTTGAAGTAGAGATATCTATAAAAACACCAAGGGATGAAATAATTATAACCCAAGTGTTTGAATCTTCTCCTATTGGTGTATGTGGGATGATTCTTCTATAAAATCTCATAATACTTCCATTGGTGGAATTTGGAGCTATAATGGGAATGGATTGGCTCTCATTATATAAAGAAAAAAATAAACTATTAGGAAAAGGAAATGTCTTTTAATATTATGAACCATCCCATTCTCCTATACAAATGTAAATAAGATCATGAATATTCTTTGAAAAATCCTTCAATAGTGTGGGTGTTGATTCCCTATGAAGAGGCATACCTCGCTCCAATGGTTGAGTCAATGGAAAGTTCCAACCTAGTAGAAATTACCATTGTGAGGTAATACGGTGATGTATTTCCTAAAGAGTTACTCAGACTTTCCCCAAATTGGGAGGTATAGTTCTCAATAGAACTCATACCCAGAGCTAATCATATCTCAAAGTGTCCCGATAGGATGGCTCCTATCGAACTGGAAGAGTTAAATAAGTAGCTATAAGAACATTTGAAAAAAAGGTTTAATACGCCCTAGTGCATCAAATTGGGGTGATCCAGTAGTCTTTGTGAAGAAGAATGATGGAAAAATGAGGGTGTGTATCGATTACCGAGAACTCAACAAGATCACCAAAAAGAACAAGTATTCTTTTCTAGGGATTGGCGACTTGTTCGGTCAGTTAAGAGGAGATCAATACTTCTCAAAGTTGGATATCCATTCTAGATATCATCTACTTAAGGTGAAGAAGGAATATATTCAGAAGACTTCCTTCTGTACAAGGTATGGGAATTATGGCTTTTGGGTTATTCAATTCAGACGTACTAATGCTCCTCCAATCTTCATGGATTTGATGAGTAGAGTCTTTAGACATTACCTCGAAAAAATTTTGGTCGTGTTTATCGATGATATTCTCATATAATCTAAGAGAAATAAGTAACATGAAGAACATCTAAGACCTGTATTGGAGACATTGGGAAAGGATAAGTTGTATGCCAAGGTCAGAAAGTGTTACTTTTGGATGAATCAAGTCACATTCTTAGGACATGTTATAAAAAGTAAGGGAATTTCTATGGACCCTTCAAAAACAAAGGTGATTGAGTAATGGAAAAGTCCCTATAGTGTCAAATAAATACGTAGTTTCCATGGATTAGCTGGGTACTACCGACGTTTTGGGATAAATTTCTCGTGATTTTCAAGCCCACTAACTAAGTTAGAAAGGAAAGGGGTAAAGTATGTCTGGATGGAATAATGTGAGGTAAGCTTTAAGGATCTAAAGATAAGGATTATCACAACACTTGTACTCACATTACCAAAAATTAGAGGACGTTTTGTGATATATAGTGATTCTTAAAAGAAATTATTGGGTTTTGTACTCATGGAAAGTGATATTTTGATAGCCTAAACCTCATGGTAGTTGAAGATCCATGAGAAAAACTACCAGATGCATGATCTAGAGCTGGCAGCAGTGATTTTTGTCTTGAAAATCTAGTGGCACTACCTTTATTATAAGGACTCGACCTTATTACATTACATAATATTGATTTAGTCAAGAAATCACTTCCTTTAACATTGAGGATCTTTTCAATTTTAGAGCTTTAGATATTTGGTACATAATACATTCATAAAATTACACATTATTATAGAGTGTATACCATACAAATAGTATTCATTTCTTGAAAAATATAAAACTTTCCAAATAAATCATGATTTCTTTGAAAACTATTAAAACATTTAACTTAGCTTAATTATTTGTCTTACTCATCCTTATAACCTGTGAAAATCATTTAAAACTTGGGATGACCACAAAAATCTCAGTAAGGGATATAAAAAGAAGGAAAGTCCATGAATACTTCTAACATATGAAAACATTTTCAAAAGGAATACATGTCACCCATATATACTTAATTTTTGTAACATGATATTTCCAAAAGATCCCCAAAAAACATAAGAAAATAAATAGAACCATAAATGTATCTTGGGGAATTACTTACATAATATTGTAACACTCATGGCTACCTTATAATTTGTAACACTCATGGAAACCTTACAATTTGTGTAACCATCGTAGTTACACATGGAGTAACCATAGGGCCGACCTCCAACATACACATACCCAATGCATTGGATGGAGATATAGGTCTCACCCTTCATCATAAAAAATTACAAAGAACCATAACATAATCTTACAACATTAATAATAGCATAAAAACGTTGATTTTGAATTTTATAAAACAGAATTTTAAAAGAGGATTTTAAAAGAAAATCCCCTTATAAATATCATATAATTCAAGTGAGATTGAATTTAGTGGATGTAATATGTATATAAATTTTAAATACATATAAATAAACATTATATAAATATAATTCATCACACAAACATTTTTAATAAAACACAAATAACGAAATAGAAAGTTAACCCAAAGAATGGAAATCGGGTTAAGAATTCTCTTACCTTAGGATTGTCTTACATTAAACTTGTTTAAAACTCTTGTATAATGATTAAAAGAGTGTTATTAAAATCTTAAATAAACATATCCATATTTATAATACCTTATATGATCATTTCATTACATCATTTTATCCTTTAATTGTTAGTATTTTGTTCGTTGCACTGTTTTTGGTTGAGTTCTTTACACGATTTCTATGATTGGTTCATGATGGTTGTTCTTGTCTATTGGAAGCGAAAGTCTAGAATTGGAATGAAGTAGTATTTAAATATTTCTAGAATCATTAATTATACCATTTATCATTTTGAATTCTTACATGTGGATGATTCATAAGTTAAAACATTAATGATGTTCATTTAGATATTTTTAGTGATTCTTTGATAATAACGACCTCATTTTGTTTTATAAATTAAAACCATGTGTAAAAAATAATTACAGAACCATTAATGAGAAATAATGCATGTATTTTAACCTATTTCAACACTAAAAATGGTTTCATGACCAATATTTAAGGAAGTAAAAAAATTTGAAATCATGTCATCCACGATGTCGGTAAATCGACACATCACATATGGTGTTTTAATTCCTTGAATAAGTGTGAAAAGATAACAAGATTGATGATGAATTTTCATGAACATGAGAAAATCCAGAATATAAAATATTATGAGGCTTTCATTCCTATTGGATAATATTAGGTGAGGAAAAAATAAAAAATAAACTCAAAATAAAAGAAAAATTGAGAAATATCTCACAAAAATTCGGCAGCCTAACAACGTCGTTTAAAATTTCATAAAATAATCTGATAAGATAAAAGGAGTATCTAGTAATTATTACATAATATGTGAAGTAAGAGGGACATGTAATGAAATATCTCAACATAATCCAAAAGTAATTAAAAATAATAACATAAAATGAAAGAAAAGTAAGAAAATAAAAGAGGATGTTTACATCTTGATCTCTTCTCCTTGAGATCCTTCTTAAGGCCTTTGGTTTTGGCCTTTTGGTAAGAATAGTAGCTCTAGGACGTGGGGAAGATCCTTGGGAGGAGTTTTGGGTAGAACTTAGGTAAGGATCAAGGCTTGAGAGGTGTGGGTGGAAGAGGGGATTGAGGGTGGTATTTATAGTGGAGGAGGGGGGGTATTTTTCATTATTTTAATCATTATTATAATATTTTTTCTCAAGACTATGAATAATCTTAATTAATGTGACCAAAAATGGTAATAATGGCATTTTAGTTCGAAACAAGTGGGATTACATGACTTATGATTTCATAAATAGTGTACTTAACTGATAATTTGAATATAAGGTATTTTACTGTATTTCACTATTCATAAAAAATTCAAGAATTTCAGAAAAATCCCAAAAACTCACCCTTACCATTTTTCAATGTGTAGAATTCTAAAATGAAGTCCATTTTTGAAAATAATTTTATAAATATCTTTCATTTAATTTTTAAATTAAATCATACTTAATTCAAAAATTAAAAATTTGAAAACTATATCATATTGAAAAATTAATCAAGATGTCGTTATCTTAAAGCCCTAAGAAAATAAAATAATAACAAAATTTACTATTCATTAGGGTCATATTACTATTCATATTAATTTATAAGGGTGTGTTACTATTCACCAAAAAAATTTGGTTCTATTAGACTCCAAAAAATATATTGAACACAATTGTAGATGACCATTTTTTGAAATTCAAAACATAGAGGTGGAAATTTTTTTTTGAAAGGCTAGTTATAAATATCTACTTAAAAAAACATTCATGAATTTCAATTTATTTTTAGAAAACCTTGGGGTGTTACATTATCCCCACCTTTTGGAAATTTTATCCTCGCAATTTTATTTACTTATTAAACAAGTAAGGGTACCTTTCTCTCATAGCATTTTTAGACTCCCATGTTGCTTCTTCTACCATGTGGTTTCTCCACAAAACCTTTACCTGGTGGATTACCTTATTCTGCAATACCTATTCCCTTAAATCAATAATTTTAATTGGTTTCTCTTTATAAGAAAGGTTCCCTTCCAGTAGAACTACTTCTGGGCTCAAGACATGTGATAAATCTGGCACATACTTCTTCAACATCAAAACATAAAAACAGTATGTACATGATATAAACTCAAAGGCAAAGCTACTCGGTATGAAACTGGTCCAACTTTTTCCAAGGTTTCAAAAAGACCAATTAACCATGGACATAGTTTCCCTTTCTTACTGAAATGCATCACACATTTCCAAGGAGGGATTTTAAGGAAAACATGGTCACCTGCCTTGAAAGAGAAGTCTTTCCTTTTGTTATCTACATAACTTTTCTGCCTGCTCTGAGCTGTCCTCATGTGCTGTTGAATCATCTTCACTTTCTCAGCCACTTCCTCTACTAATTCTGGCCCTATAAACTTTATTTCCCTGACTTCATCCCAAAACGCTGGAGTATGACACCATTTTCCATAAAATTCCTCAAAAGGTTCCATTTTTATAATGAAATGAAAACTTTTATTATAAGAAAAATCAACTAAAGAAAGATGTTGATCACAACTTCCCTGGTATTCCATTGAACAAGCTCAAAGCATATCCTCTAAAGTCTGAATCGTTCATTCTGACTGCCCATCTGATTGAGGATAAAAAGATATACTGAAATTTAATTTGGTTCCCAATGTATTCTAAAGTCCCTTCCAAAATTTAGAAGTGAACCTAGGATCCCGGTTAGATACAATAAAAAGAAGAACTCAATGTAACCTGAAAATGTCCTTGAAGTACAGTCGAGAAAGCTGATCCAAATACATTGTATCTCGAATAGAAAGAAAATGTGTAGATTTTGTCAGCCGATCAATAATAACCCAAATTCCATTTTTACCTCGAGATTTCTTAGGTATTCCCACCACAAAGTCCATGGATACATTCTCCCACTTCCACTATGGCACTAGAAAAGGTTGAAGCATCCCCTTCGGTAACTACTTCTCTACTTTAACTTGTTGAAATGTCAAACATTTCATGGTCAAATCGGAAATATCACTTTTCATTCCACCCCACTCGTAATACTCTTGAAGGTCTCTGTACATCTTAGTACTTCCAGGATGAGATGAAAATAGAGAACTATGAGCTTTACACAACAAATCCTTCTTCAAATGAGAATCACAAGGCACACACAACCTTTTTCCAAACCTTAAAACACAATCTTTATCAAGGTTAAATTCTGGAAAATTACCCTTTTTAACCAATTGTACCTTTTTATATAGGTCTTGGTATTATTTTTGAACTTGCTTAATTCTTCTTGAAAACGATGACTGCATTGAAACCTGAGATAAAATAGATGAATTACCTGCACCAATAACTTCTAATCCAAAATTCATCAAATTATTAATTAAGGGATCATTTTCCAAACGTAACATGGTTAATGATGCATGATGTTTTCGACTCAAGGCATCCACCACTTTTTTTTTATTTTCCTGGATGGTAATTGATCATATAATCATAATCCTTTATCAGTTCTATCCATCTTCTCTACCTCATGTTTAATTACTTTTGAGTGAATATATACTTCATTATTTTATTTTCAGTATATATTGTACATTTGGCTCCGTATAAATGATGTCTCCAAATTTTCAAAGAAAAAACCATAGCTTCTAATTACAAATCATGTGTGGGATAATTTAACTCATGAGGTTTAAGTTTTCTTAAAGCATAATCAATTACCTGATCATTCTGCATCAAAACACAACCAATTCCCTTCAAAGAATCATCACTATAGATGAAAAAATCACTATTTCAGGAAAGCAAGGCCAAAATTGGATCATTCACCAATCTCTTCTTCAGTTACTGAAATCAAATATCAAATTCTTCTTTCCAAATAAATTTAACCCCTTTTGTGTTAACTTAGTTATCGGGATGGATAACCATGCAAAGTTATTAATAAATCGTCGGTAATAACCTACTAACCCAAGAAAACTACGAATCTCTGTAACATTTGTGGGTCTTGGACATTCATCAACCACTTTTGTTTTAGCAGGATCAAATGTTATTCCATCCTTATTTATAATGTGCCTAAGAAAATAAATCTGTTTTAACCAAAAATCACACTTCTTGAATTTTCCATACAGTTTCTTTTCTTATATGTTTTTTAAAACAACCCTTATATGTTTTTTATTCTCTTGTTTACTTTTAAAAAATACCATAATGTCATCAATAAACACAACCACAAACTTATCCAAGAACTCATGAAATATTCTATTCACAAGATTCATGAATACAGAAGGTGAATTAGTTAACCCAAATGACAAAAAAGAATTCATAATTCCCATATCTAGTATGAAAGGTTGTTTTTGGGATTTCATACTCCTTCACCTTTAGCTGATGGTATCAAGATCTCTAGTCAATCTTGAAAATGTACTGATCTCCCTAGAGCTGATCAAACAAGTCATAAATATGAGGAAAAAGATACTTTTTTTAACAGTGATGTTATTCAATGATCTATAATGAATGAAAGGTCTCATGGAACCATATTTCTTTTTAATGAATAAAACAGGACCACCCCATTTTGAATTTTTAGGATGAATAAAGCCTTAATCATGAAAATCTTGCAACTAATTTTTCAATTCAAGAAGTTATATTTAATCCATACGATATGGGGGTTTTAAAATTGGATTATCATTAGGAACTAAGTAAATTGTGAATTCAACTTCTCGATCAGGTATGTCACCGAGTAACTCATCATGAAAAACATCAAGGTATTCATTTACCACAGGCACATCATCAATCTGAACAGTTCCCTTGTTTTCAACAATATGAGCAAGATCACTTTCATTTTAGTCTTTAAAAAGTTTCTAATATTTCTGATATGTTATCAATTTTATGGGTTCATTCTAGTATACAAATTGAAAATCTTTCTAAAAAACAACTTCTTTATCTCTACATTCAATCTTAGCATGATAAACAGAAATCCAATCCATTCCCAGAATAACATCAAACTCGACTAAGGGTAAAAAAACAAGGTTTTTAGGAAAAGTCTTTCCATAGACCAAAATAGAAATATTATTATAATTCCTCCTTTCTATAATATTTCCCCTTGGTGTTTTAACAACAAGTTCTGGTCTAATTTGTCAAGGTGATATTTCCAATTTACCAGAAAGTTTCTTAGAAATGAAGGAATGTGTAGAACCCATATAGAAAAAAACTTTTACAAAATCTGAGTAAACAAATAAAGTACCTAAAACCACTTCATTGGATGAGCCAACATCTGCTGACATAGTTGAAAAGGATCTTAATACACATTACTGCATATAGTCTAGCTTCTTTGCATCATTTGGATCTCTCTTTGGGTAGACATTTGCATAATGACCCATCTTACCACATTTAAAACAATTAACAGTTTTCTTATCAGGAATAGTCTTAAGATCATTTTTATTACAATATTGGGCCATATTTCCAAACTTACTACATTTAAAACACTTCCTAGTTTTTCTAAGACATTCCCAAGGGTGCTTATTTCCATAATTTTCACAAACAGGAAACTGGATTTTCTTACCATCAGATTTCTTTTGTCGATACTTACCGAATGCTTACTATCTAGACCTCTTCTTCTCCTTGTTTCCAAAATTCATGTGATCATAAAAAAACTCCATCTCTACCCTTTCAGAACATTTGAAAAGTTTCCCATAACTTTTGAATTCACAGGAGGCTAATGCCCTTCGATACCTTGGCTTCAGTCCTGAGTAAAACAATTTTATTTTGCTATCAAGATCTAGAATACGATTTAGAGAATACCTCTCCATTTAGGTGAAGTTATCTTCATATACAGACATTAAATCTTCCTCTTCTTACTTTAATTCAAGTGATTTCTTCTCTAACCTAAGTCGCACCACCTTAGTAAAATATTTTTCAAGGAAAATACTTGTAAATTCATCCCACTCTAAGGCATAAAAATCCATATTTGTCCCTGATATTCCTTACCATTGACCACCACTAATCAACTTCACCTTTAAAATTATAAATGGAAAGATTTACCTTTTGATTATCTAAACATCCATAACATCAAATATCTTTTCAAGGGATTTAATCCATCCTTCAGCCACTACTGGGTCAGAAGATCCATTGAAAGAAGGAGGGTGTTGTCTCATAAAATGTTCCACTATTATCTTGTTCAATTGTGGTACCTCTAGTTGTTATCTTGCATGGATTCCACCACAATTTATTGCTTGTGTTAGCTAAGTCATTACCGTCACAAACTTCTCAGTTCCAATCCCTACCATTTCGGGCTGCAGATTCGGAAGGATGTTGTTCTGTCGGTGCCTCTCCTCTACATCTTCCCTGTTCCTTCTATGAATAACCATTCTAAAAGAATACATCTTAGTCAAAGCAACATGGTAGTCTTTAAATGATATATCATTTCAAATTAATCATAGAGAAAAAATCATTTATGGTATTCTTTTAACATCATCATAACCCCTAAGGTTATCTAAACCATCCTTAGATACAAACTATAAGGACCCGGAATTATTACATTACATAATCTTGATTTAGTCAAGAAATCACTTCCTTTTACATTGAGGATATTTTAAGGTTTATATATTTAGAGATTTGGTACATAATACATTCATAAAATTACACATTATTACATAGGGGATACTATAAAAATAGTATTCATTTCTTTCAAAATATAAAACATTCCAAATAAATAATGATTTCTTTGAAAACTCTTCAAACATTTAACATGGATTCCTTATTTTTCTTACTCATCCTTATAACCTGTGAAAATAATTTAAAACTTGGGATGAGCACAAAAATATCAGTAAGGGTTATAAAAAGAAGGAAAGCCCATGAATACTTGTAACATGTGAAAACTTTTTAAAAATGAATACTTGTCATCAATATATACTTACTCTGTGTAACATGAGATTTCCACAATATTACCACAAAAAATAAGAATATAAATGGAACCATAAAGGTATCTTTGGGCATTACTTACATAATATTTTAACCCTCACAGCTACCTTATAATTTGTAACCCTTGTGATTACCTTACAATTTGGGTAACCATCATAGTTACACATGGAGTAACCATACGACTAACCTACAAATTACACATACCCAATGAATTGGAGGGAGATATAGGTCCCACCCTTCATCATAAACAATTCCCAATAACTATAACCTAATCATAGAAAAGAATAATAGCATAAAAACATTTCTTTTGAATTTTGTAAAACATAATTTTAAAAGAAGATTTTAAAAGAAAAGCCCATTATAAATACCATATAATTATAGTGAGAATGATTTTAGTGGATGGAATATGTATATAAAATGTAAATAAATATAAATCAACATAATATAAACATTATTCATCACAAAAACATTTTTAATACAACACAAATAACGAAGTAGAAAGTTAACCCAAGGAATGGAAGTCGGGTTAGGAATTCCCTTACCTCAGGATTTTATAACATAAAACTTGTTTAAACCTCCTATATAATGGTTAAAAGAGTGTTATTAATATCTTAAAGAAACATATCCATCTTTATAATACCTTATATGATCATTTCATTACATCATTTTACCCTTTAATTGTTAGTATTTTGTTCCTTGTGCTGTTTTTGGGTGAGTTATTTACATGATTGGTCCAGGATGGTTGTTCTTGTTGATTGGAAGTGAAACTCTAGAATTGGAATAGAGTAGTATTTAAATATTTTCAGAAACATAAATTATACCATTTATCATTTTGAATTCTGACATGATTATGATTCATAAGTTAAAACATTAATGATGTTCGTTTAGAACATTTTAGTGGTTTTTTGACAATAACGACCTCATTTTGTTTTATAAATTAAAACCATATGTACAAAAGAATTACAGAACCATGAATGAGACATAATAAATATATTATAACCTGGTTTAACCATTAAAATTGTTTCATTACGAGTCTTGAAGGATGTAAAATAATTTTAAATCACAACGTCCACGATGTCGGTAAATCAACACATCACAGACGGTGTTTTAATTCCTTGAATAAGTGGGAGAGGAGAAGAAGATTGATGGTGAATTTTCCATGAACATGTGAACATCCAGAATATAAAATATTATGGATCTTTCATGCCTCATAGATAAGATTAGGGGAGGAAATAATAAGAAAGAAACTCAAAATAAAAGAAAAATTGATAAATCTCTCATGAAAATTCAGCAGCCTAACGGCGTCGCTTAAAATTTCATAAAATAATTTGATTAGAGAAAAGGGGTACCTCATAATTATTACATAATATTGAATGAAATATCCCAACATAAGAAAAAATTAATTAAAAATAATAACATAAAATGAAATAAAATAAAGAAAATAAAAGAGGATGTTCACCTCTTGATCTTTTCTCCTTGAGATCCATCTTAAGGCCTTTGGTTTTGACCTTTTAGTGAGACCAGCAGCTATAGTAAGTGGGGAAGATCCTTGGGAGGAGTTTTAGGAAAAACTTAGTTAAAGATCAAGGCTTGAGAGGTGTAGGAGGAAGAGGGGAATGAGGGTGGTATTTATAGCGGAGGAGAGAGGGTATTTTTCATTATTTTAATCATTATTATAATATTTTTGCTTCAGAAAATGAATAATATTAATTAATGTGACCCCAAATAGTAATAATGGCATTTGATTTCGAACCTAGTGTGATTAAATCACTTATGATGTAACAAATAGTGTACTTAACTGATAATTTGAATATACGGTATTTTACCGTCTTTCACTATTCATAAAAAATTGAAGAATTTCAGAAAAATCACAAAAATTCAACCATACCATTTTTCGACGTGTAGAATTCAAAAATGAAGTCCATTTTTTAAAATAATTTTCTAAATATCATTAATTAAATTTTTAAATAAAATCATACTTAATTCAAAATTTAAAATTTTAAAAACTATAACTGCTTTTATATCAGATTGAAAAATTAATCAAGATGTAATTATCTTAAAGCCCTGATAAAGTAAAATAATAACACAATTCACTATTCATTAGGGTCATATTACTATTCATATTACTATTTATAAGGGTATATTACTATTCACCAATAAAACAAGTTGGTTCCATTAGATTCCAAATAACATATTGAACACAATTGTAGATGACTGTTTTTAAAATTTCAAAACTTAGAAGTGGAAAAATTATTTTTAATGGATAGTTATAAATATCTACTTAAAACAAACTTTAATTCATTTCAATTTATTTTTAGAAAACCTTGGGGTGTTATATTTATAGTGAGAAGTGTAACATATACACCGACCACAAGATCTTAAAGTATATATTCACACAAAAGGAGCTCAACATGTGGAAAATGAGATGGTTAAAGATAATCAAGGATTATGATTACTCTATTCACTATCATTCTAGAAAGGTGAAAAGGGTAGTTAATGATCTAAGTAGAGAATAACCTGCTACTCTATCCATATTATGGATTGAGAAAGATCGTATCTTCTTGGAGATGTAAAGGATGTATTTGGAAATCATAAGGGAAGGGTATACATCCTACATTTCCCAAATGATTGTGAAACCATCAATTCGAGAGATGATTAATGAGGCACAATGGGATGATCTAGAGCTACCAAATAAGGTGAATGCAGTAATGGAAGGGAATATGCAAGAGTTCCATATCAATGATGATGGTGTAATTCAGTTTGGAATGTGGATTTGTGTTCCTTTATCACCCAGGATAAAGAAGGAGCTATTGGACAATGCACATAGCTAAACTTTCTCTATCCATTCTGGTAGCACCAAGATGTATTGTGATCTCTGAGAACACTTCTGGTGGGACAACATAAAGAAGGTGATTGTAGAATATATATCAAGGTGCTTGGTATGTTAGCAAGTTAGAGAAGAGCGACAAAGTCCAAAGGTATGATTCAGTCATTTCTTATACCCATGTGGAAATGAGAGAATGTCACTATGAACATTGTCATGGGTCTCCCAAAGAGGTCCAGCGGAAGTAATGAGATATGGATTGTGGTTGATCGACTCACCAAAACTACCCATTTTATCACTATTTAGGAATATATCTCTCTTGAAAACCATGCAATGATATATGTGAAATAAGTGGTGAAACGACATGGTATTCCACTCTAAATTGTATCTAACCGTGATCCAAGTTTCACATCTAAATTCTGGAGGTGTCTTCAAAATTCTTTGAGTGGTGAATTAAATTTCAGCATGACCTATCACCCCCAAATAGATGGTCAATCTGAAAGGACTATTCAGAATCTTGAATACATGCTAAGATCCTACTCTATAGAATTAAAAGGTGGATGGGATCGGCATCTCCCATTGGTTGAGTTTTCATACAATAATATCTTCTACTCGAGTATTCACATGGCTCCATATGAAGATTTGTATGGAATGCGATGTAGAAATCCAACCTATTAGGATAAAGTTGGAGAAATAAAGCTACTTGGACCCGATCTTGTGCAGGATATGACAGAGAAGGTTCAAGACATCCAGAAACATATCAATGTTTCTCAGAGTTGGAAAATGATCTATGATGGAAACTGTCAAATGGACTTGGAGTTTGACAGTGGAGATAAAGTCTTCCTTCGAATATCACCATGGAATAGAGTCATGTGGTTTGGAAAGGGAAGCTAAGCCCAAGGTACATTGGCCCCTTTGAGATCCTTAACCACATAGGAGTCATGGCCTATCAAATTAAACTTCCACCGAATATGGATAAATTTCCTATTTTTTTTCTTGTATCACTCCTAAGGAAGTACATACCAGATCCCTCACATGTACTGAACTCAGAGGTGGTACAGTTAGAGGATTATCTCTCCTATTAGGATCATCCAGTAAAGATTCTGGAACGGAGGGATAATGTTATACGCAACAAGACAACCCACCTTGTTAAAGTGTTGTGGAGTAACCATAAGTTTGAAGAAGAAACTTGGGAACCGGGGGAGGTGATGAAGGAGAATTAGCCTCACCTATTTTTGTAAAACGGAATTTTGAGGGTGAATGTCCATAAGGGTGAAGAATGTAATGACCCAAAGTTTTATCAAAGGAATTCCCTTCTTATAATTATGCCTTAAATTATAATCACATTAAGAAGCACAATGACATATAATGATTCTAAATACTATGTTCCCATTAAAAATAATTTTTCCACTTCTGTGTTTTGAATTTTGAAAATATGACATACACGGTTTCGATCAGTAAGATGTTTGGAGTCCAATAGGACAAACTTTTTTAGTGAATAGTAACATACCCTTATGAATAGTAAACTAACTATATGAATAGTAACCTAACCTTAGGGATATATTATGAACCTTATGAAAAGTAAATCATCTAAAATAATAGTAACCTTACTCTTAAATTATTAAATAAAATTTAGGCATTTTATAAGTGATAATATGACCATAGTAAAAGTATTGGTATTTTGTAAGTTATAAATAATTAATTATAATTAATTAATTTAAAAGAAAATGTATTATTTTAAAATGTTTTTATAAATTAAAAATTCAATTTCTTATGGTTTTACAAAAATTTTATAAAACCTTAGGTAATTTTTTAAAGCATTATAAAATCAGTTTTAATTTTAAAAACTCTATTTTTCAAGTAAATTATGATTTTAATTAAATATTAATTTAATAATATCAAGAAAATTATTTTTCAAAAATGGACTTAATTTTTGGATTCTACATGTTCAAAAATGGTTAGGGTGAATTTTTTTTATTTTTCTAAAATACTTGAACTTTGATGAATAGTGAAATAAGATAATTTACAAAATGAGTGAAATTCATGAATTATAGAGTCGTGAGTGATGTTCTACTGATGTAAGCACATATGGTTCATATTCAGATGGTAAAATTACTGTAATTAGTCATTGAAGACTCACTATTACTTGTATTGCGGAGAAATAATAAATTAATGAATATTATATTGAGAAAACCCCACTCCCCTACACTATAAATACCACCCTTCACACCCTCATTTCCTCACACCACTCAAGATTCAATATTTGTATAAAATCTACCCAAAAAACCTTCATATCACCTCCCACACTTCCAATAGCTTCTTTTATCATCAAAATAACAATCCTAGGTTCCATAAGGAGGATCTCAAGAGGAGGATTCAAGAGGTACTTCCTCTCTCTCTCTCTTTTCCATTAATTTCCTTTCAATTTCAAGTTCTTTTATTAATCACTCCCCACCTATCCTCATAAAAATGGTATGTTAACTAAATTATCATAAATATACTATAATATTATGATACTAATGGTATAATATAACATCTGATCCCCTTTTTCTCTTCTTTCTATTTTAGAAAAGAAAGTGTTGTTTGTGATGTGTTATTTTATCACCTTTAAGAATGACATGTTTTATTTTTTCATTTAATGCCTTCAGATATGGTAATGAAACCATTTTTATGGTTTAAATAGATTATTTTATATGTATTATATCCTATTTAATGTTCTCTAACTAACTTATGTACATATTATTAAATGATTAAACAAAACTAGTTCGTTGTGGTCGAAAAACCGCCCGAATTAACACAAATAATCATCATTAAATTCTTATCTAATGATCTATCCACATGGTATATAATATAATTCATTATAAGATCATTTAAAATCTTGTAATATCATTAATAACATTAAATATCCTTTCTGTATGTTTATCAATGTTCTTCAAAAACTTCCATTTAGGAATACACGTGAACTGCTCAAGAAAACCATAAAAACAAACATTCTCAAACAATGTATTTAAACTCTATAAATCATCCAAAAGACCATAAAATAACTTAATGAAACCAAAACTAACTATATTAATGTAAAAAATGGTCTTTAATTGTTAATTAATTAATATAATTTCATTATATAGGACATTAAATTGAAGAAAGTGTTCAGATAAAAGGTAAGGGGAAATTCACGAACCCAAATTTCTTTCTTCGGGTTCTCCCTCTTTCACTCCATGTTCGGTATGGGTTCTCCTTAAAAGTCATTTATTAATCATTATATTACCTTTTCTAGTATATAAATTTTCTATAATTGATTTTCTGCAAATATCAATGTTTTCCAAAAGAACACTTCTTTCAAATAAACACACCCTTTTACTTCTTGAATATTGTTTCACTCTTCACTCATGGTTAATGGTTCTGTGATAAGAATTATATTCCATATTTATTCTAGGGACCAAATGTTTATGAAAGTATTATTTATTATGTGAAACCCATCTATTTTCATGGGTTATGTTAATTTCAAGTATTACATATTTTTAATGTGGTATGCATGATAATGTAAATATTATGATGTGACGGGTGTGCCCAGAATTATATAGCGCATATGAATGATTGAATGTGATGGGTGCACCCAGAATTATACATCGCTCCAATGCGTTGGGTAAATTGATGAATCTCATTAGTAAAATAGAAATTATGTGTGAACATGATTCTATCATTGTTCACAACTTTGTGTGGTAGATGACCACTAATACATGATTTTTTCTTTTTATGCATTGCCACATTTCAAGTCTTTTATTAATGCTTCCTCTCATGTTCATGATACTTTTCCTATATTATGATTATGCTCACCCCATTCTATATTTTTTTTATCTATCCTATTACTGGGCTTATATTTCACGCCTTTTTATGTATATCCTCAGGTGATTATGTATTCTAATGAGTTTTCAAGGGATAATAAGAAGCTGGAGAGGAATGAATTAAATAAATGTTTATGCTTAATGTTGTAACAATTATGTTTGGTCCTAGTTTTCCCAAGACACAAAACCTTTGGATCCTCATTGTTGACTCAATAAGATTTACATATTACTTTTTCATTACTTCATTATTTTAAAATCACAAACAACTTATCTTAAGGAAAATTTTATTTCCCATAATATTTATCTTATTAAGGAAAAGTTTCTATCCCCAAGGAAATTTTCTCCTTAACTTTGTTTTCATTGTTCATTTTATAGTTTGTCTTATCCTAACTCCTTTTATTTCTAAAGTCTAAAAATTGGTTTCATTTATAAATCCTTGGAATCCTATAAATCCTTACACATAGAGTATTCTATTTTCAGATTATGAATTCTCTGAAATTCAGACTCCAAATTCTCAGAAATTCAGACTCAGAATTCTCTAAAATCCAGACTCCAAATTCTCTGAAATTCAGACTCTGGATTCTATGAAATTCAGACTTTGAATTATTTTAAATTCAGACTTATAATTCTCTACAATTCAAACTCTGAATTCCTTAGAATTCAGACTCTGAATTCCTCAGAATTTAGGTTATGAATTCCTTAGAATTCAGACTCCAAATTCCACAGAATTCAGACACCAAATTCCTCAGAATTCAAGTTCTGAATTCCTCAGAATTCAAGTTCTAAATTCCTTGCAATTCAGGTTCTGAATTCCTCATAATTCAGGTTCCGAATTCCTCAGAATTCAGATTCCAAATTCCACATAATTTAGATTTCGAATTCATCAGAATTCAGATTCTGAATTTTTTATAATTCAGGTTCTGAATTCCTCAGAATTCAGGTTCTGAATTCCTTAGAATCTAGACTCCAAATTTCATATAATTAAGACTCCAAATTCATTAGAATTCAGACTTAGAAATCTAAATAATTTAGGTTCCGAATTCCTTGAAAAATAGAATCCATATATTTATGATTTGTAGTCTCCAAGTGTTTATTTACATAGACTCTAAAATTTATTTTCTCTTAGACTCTGAAAATTTGGATTTGGTTAAGAAACCATATTTTACTTACCCCTGTTATAGTTATGAAATGATGTTGTCCAATCTTTTTCTAATTAACTGTTGTTTGAGTGTAACATGTATAGGTCCCTCAGAGATTCAAGGAAAAATATGATCATTGGAGGAGGGAGCTGACAATTGGAGAAGTTCCTATAAATAAAAGCTCATTTGAACAAGCTAAAAATGAATTGATCCATAAATCTATAGATTACATGCCGGTGAAATGAATTCTAGTGATAGAGACTCTTATGCCTTGTTCATACTGAACATCTTGTTCAGCTTACTTCATGTGACTTCGATAGTTGTTGTGTATAGTCGAGGACTTCCAAGGATACAAAGACAGAGGTTCTGACTACCTTAATGTTTGAGGACTTTTGGGGATAAGAAGATAGAGGTTCTGACTGCCTTAATGTTCGAGGGATTTCAGAGATAGAAAGACAGATTCTGATATTCCTATCGAGGTCTTACCCTGGTGTGGGTAAGACAAACTTTCTTGAAAGTATAAATCAAGGGACCTTTATCAAAGGTTGTTGGATACCCTTCTCTTTGGGTTAAAATATTTCATACTTGTTACATGTTTTTTTTTCAAGTTTATTTTCCACTATGTTTTGATAAAGGAAAAAATTATAACCTTTTTATACTTTCTTGTTCTTTTGTATACTCTGATAAGTAAGATTATATATGATTTAAGGTGGAATATTTTTATTATAAAATTTTATTAAGTTTCATTTCCGGAACCATATTTCTGAAACCTAAAAAGTTCGTAGAACTAACAGGTCTTGTGAATTTACATTGTTTAACCTTGTTAAACATAGTTTTCTTTAAGGTCAAAAACAATAGTTTTTAAACTTATGATTCACCATCCTCTTGTATTTGAGCATCTACATTCATATTTTGATCCTACAATTGGTATCAAATGAGGTCTCTGAAATATTTATATTCACATATAAGTTTTCTTTCTCAAGTTTTCATTGTTCTTATATTTTCCTTTCTTAGGATTTTTATCCTTATCTAAAAACTTTTTCTATTAACAAGTTTTTATGTAATGATATTTTCTTTTAGATGGTAGGAATGAATGTTGGTTAGATTGAAAATATAAATCCTAATAGACCACCTATATTTGATGGGAATGATTATGAATATTGGAGATATCATATGAAGACTTTTTTATTAATACTGGAGTGGACGACTTTGTTATGCTTACTGGAGATTACAAGATTCATGATAAATCAGAACTTTTACTAATCAAGAAAAGTCATAATATCAACAAAACTACAAGGTATGAAATACTTTGTTGTGTTCCATGATAAGGAATATATAGAGTCGTATTTCTTCTTGAAAAGATACAAATTTTATTTGGAAAAAATTGGAGGTTACTCATTTTAGTACATCAAAGGTTGTAGAAACTAGAAGAGCTATGCTTAAAGAAGAATATCATGTATTTTTATTTCCTTATCGAGAACCGGTATACAAGGTACAACAAAGATTTATGTCTATTTTTAACAGCTTACAATCCATGGGTGAGAAATTCTTAGATGATGAGGCACTTGTGGACGAGATTATAGATATCATGCCTAATGAGTGAGAATCTAAGAGGAAAACTATTGATGAGAATATAAAAGTATCTCAGATAACTCTTGATGAGATTTTTGGAACTCTTCTTCAACATGAGACAAGAATGAAAAGAGATTCTGATTTGAATAAAAATAAGAATGGAAATGGAAGTTTAGCCTTTACTACTACTAAAGTCAAGACTCCTGAATGGTTTACAAGATCCATGTCAAAGAAAGTCAATGTTTTATCTGAATCAAGTGAAAGTGAACATTATGAGAATGAGCTATCTAATATTTCTCGAAGAATGAACAAGATAGTTGGGAAGAAAGACTTTCAGTATAAGTTTTAGAAGAAAAAAAAAGAAATGACAAGAAAGACTTTGAAGTCACTTGTTATGAATGAAAAAGAGTAGGGAATATAAAGCCAGATTGTCCTATACTAAAGATAAAGGATAGAAATGAAAAGCATTCTGATAAAAATAGAAAGAAGTTTTACAAGGATAAAGCTAATAATGTTTTGATAGCTAATGACACTTGGAGTTCTAGTGGCGGAGACTCTTCTGATAAAACCTCGGAGTATGAATCTTCTGGTCAGAAGAATCATGGTTTACTAGCCAGACTACCTATTGAAAATCATTTCCTAATAGATAAGGTACACAATATTGAATCTATAAATAATGTGTCCTTAAATGAAAATTATAGTGATAATAAATATTATGATTCTTCAGATGAAGAATCTTTTTCTGATGAATATAATATTTTACCTACTTATGAATAAGGTTCTAGGTTTGCTAAACTTCTTGAGAATGAAAATTCTAAAGTCAAGAAAAATATTAATAAGGAAAATTCTAGAATTTATATTCTTACTAAAGAAGTATCAAATATTTCTAATGATCTTGATAAGAAAATTTATGGTTTTTAAAGTATTTAAAAAAACCTTAAGGAAGTTAATTATGAGAAGGATAAAATTTTTAAGGATCTTGAAAATGTAATTTCTAAGAAAAATATTTTAGAGACTAACTCTAGTGCTAAAACTAATGTTTTTGAGGATAAAAACGTAGCTATTAGACTAAAGTCAGAAATATTTTTCTTTAGGAATTGTTTTTCAAACTTTACCTTAGGTAAGGAAAACTTTGATAAGATGTATTCCCAAATTCGACCTCTAAGGAATAATTATGGTTTTAGTTATACTCATTCTAAACCAGTTTTTAGTAATAATTATTTTGTTCCCCAAAGTGTTCCATTCTGAACTAAATGTAAATGTGGTGGACAATGGGTAAAAAATTGTTCTTTAAACAAAACATGGTCTTTAGGTTTTCATAAAGATTATTTTTCTAAGAAAATTCGGATAGCTAAAATTTTTCTTTATGAAGTTTTTAGATCCAAGAATTTTTGGGTTCTGAAAGTCAAAAAATCTTATTTTTAGGAAAATAAAGTACCAACAACAATACATGGTACATGGATAGTGGATTTTCCTGACACATGACTGGTAACAAAAACATCATTGAAAATATTATCAAGACGAAAGGAGGAAAAGTTACTTTCAGAGATAATGCTAAGGGAGAAATTATTGGTATAGGTAACATTGTTCTTCTTGGAAAAACTTTGATTTCAAATTTTTTATTTGTTAAAGGTCTTAAGCATAACCTTATTAGCATAATTAAATTATGTGATGAAGGTTACCTTGTGAATTTTAGGAATGATAAGTGCTTATTACACAATTCCAAGAGTTTATTCTTTCTACCCATAAGAAAGAGAATGTATACACACAAAACTTAGAAGACCTTAGGAGTCAAGACCTACCTTTCCTTAGTGCAATGGAAGACCATTCTTGGTTATGGAAATGAAGATTAGGACACTGTAACCTTAGGAACCTATGAAAAATCTATAAGAAAAGAATTTTTAAGGATCTACCAGATCTTAGATATTATTCTTCAATAGTTTGTGAGCCTTTTCAATTTGGGAAGAAACATAAATCAAGTTTTAAGTCAATCGGTGAAGTCTCAACTACTGATTCATTATAGTTGGCTCATATGGATCTTTTTGGTCCAACACAAACTAGATGCATTGGAGGAAAATATTATGTATTTTTTTTAGTTGATTATTACACTAGATTTATGTGGGTCTATTTTATAGAAAATAAATCTGAAGATTTTTCATATTTCAAAATTTTTAGATCCCAAGTTAAAAATGAGAAAAACCTTCCATTGATAACTATTCATAGTGATCATGGGGGAGAATTTCAAAATTCTGATTTTGAAACTTTTTATAGTAGAAAAGACATTACTTATAACTTCTCAGCACCAAAAACCCCTCAACAAAATGGTGTTATTGAAAGAAAAAATAGAATTCTTCAAGAGATAACAAGAACCATGTTCAGTGTGTATTCTGTTGCCAAACATTTTAAGGCTGAAGCTATATGTACTGCTTGTTATACTATAAATTGAGTTTTGATTAAACCTTTTCTTAATAAAACTCATTATGAGTTATAGAATGGAAGAAAACCTAGACTTTCCTACTTCTATGTATTTGGTTGAAAATTATTCATTCTGAATACTAAATATAATCTACATAGATTCGCACCCAAATCTGATGAAGGAATTTTCATAGGCTACTCCACAACTTCTAAGGATTATAGAGTTTTAAAAAAAATGCTTGTACTATTGAAGAAACAGTTCATGTTAAATTTGATGAAATTAATCCTTTTGTTTTTAAACAACCTCAACCTACATCTTCTGATGTATTTTGAAAAACTGATTATCAACCCTTGATAGAAGATTCTTCTAATAAGGAAAATGCTCAAGAAAATGTTTCTGAGACATTTACCCCATAATATTTCCTACCATATGTTGATGAACAGGTTTTACAAAACCCAAATCAGTTGTTTCTTAAAAATTATCCTAGTGATAGAATCATTGGTGATGTAAATCAACTTGTAAGGACTAGAATTTTCTTAAGAAATGAAGTAGAACATCTGGAATTCCTTTCTCAATTAGAACCAAAACGCACAGATGAATATTTAGATGATGATGATTGGATAAAATCCATGCAAGATGAGATAAATGAATTCAAAAGGAATGATGTCTGGACCTTGGTTGAAAGACCTAAGCAATCTTCTATTATTGGAGTAAAATGGGTCTTCAGAAATAAGTGTGATGAAAATGGAATCATAGTAAGAAATAAAGATAGATTAGTTTCTAAAGGCTATAATCAACAAGAAGGAATAGACTATGAAGAAACCTATACTTTAGTTGCTAGATTTGAATCTACCTGTATTCTACTTGCCTTTGTAGCATTCGTTAATTTCAAACTTTTTCAAATGGATGTTAAATGTTCTTTCCTTAAAGGATATGTTCAAGAGGAAGTTTTTGTTGAACAACCTTTTGGTTTTGAAGATAAAAAACATCCTGAACATGTTTTCATACTTACCAAAGATTTATATGAACTTAAACAAGCCCCTAGATCCTGGTATGATAGAATTACATGATTTTTTTACAAAACAATTGCATTAATGGAAATGCTGATCTGACCCTATTTATAAAGAAAGATAAGAAAAATATTTTGATTGTTCAAATTTATGTTGATGAAATTATATTTGGTTCAACTCATCAATCTTTAACCGATTCGTTTAAAAATCTAATGAAATCTGAGTTTAAAATGAGTATGATGTGTGAGTTAACATTTTTCCTTGGTTTTCAAATTTCTCAAAAACTATAAAAAATTTCTATATCTCAACATAATTATAATAAATATCTTATTAAAAAGTATGGATATGAAAATACTAAGAGTATAAGTACTCACATTGGTACCTCACATTCACTTGATCTTGATGAAACTAGGAAACCAGTAGATCAAACATCATTTAGAGGTACAATAGGAAGTCTAATATACTTTACAGCTAGTCATAAATACTTAATGATTTCAGTATGCTTATGTTCCAGAGAACAATCCAATCCTAAAAAATATCATTTAAAGGCAGTGAAAAGATTTTTCGCTATGTAAAGGGTACCATGGATTTAAGACTCTTTTATACTTCTGGAAATGATTTTTTTTAAAAAGTGTTTCAGATACTGACTTTGGTGGATGTATAATGGATAGGAAAAGTACATCCAAAACTTTTCATTTCTTATTAGATTCATTATTTTCTTGGTTATGCAAATAGAAACACTTTGTATCACTTTCCATTGCTGAAGCTAAATATATAGCAGTTGGAAGTTGTTGTGCTCAAGTGTTTTGGATGAAACACACACTCACAGACTATGGTATGATTTTTTTCAAAACACAAATATTGTGTGATAATACTAGTGCCATTGCCTTAAGTAAAAACCATTTAAATCACTCTTGTTCAAAAAACATAGATATTAGACATCACTTTCTTAGGTATTACACACAAAAAGGATATATCATTCTTCAATTTATCAGAATGCAAGATCAATTTGCTGATATTTTCACAAAATCATTACCCTCTGATAGATTTGAATATATTAAACAGAAGTTAGGAATGATAACCATAAGTTAATCTTCCATATTAACTTCTTATTGAAACCTATATCTTTATAGTAAGAAACACTTTTTCATAAGGAGGGTACATTTACTTGTTAATAAAAAAGTTTCGTAGTAAATATTTTTTTGTTGTCAAAATTTTTTGTAGTTGGAATTTTTTATAGTCAAAATTTTTCACAATACAAATTTCCAAATAAAATTTTTCTTTATGTTTTTTTAAAAAAAATCGGAATCTAAAGTTCCTCAAGAATAATTTCCCTCATTACGAATAATTTTCCTAGAAATGCAGAAGGTATATTTTCTTTCTTCAATTTTTGTAATCATCTTTTTACATGTTGGTATTTTTATCTTGTTTGAGAAACTTTTTCGGATTCAATTTTTCTTAAATCCAAATATTTATCTTTAAAACCTCAAAAGATCAGAACCTATCAAAATCCTTCTTCTGTTATCATCTAAACTATCAGATCTGATCAAGACTATTTCAACCATTGGATGAAGTAAGGAAGTTGAATTGTCACCTCAATTGTATATATAAGGACCCCTCCAATAGTTGTCCCACATCAATATTCAAGCTCTAGTGTGCTGAATCCATGTTGCTCTACTTAAGGTTGTTCCAAATTTTCAAGGTTTGGTTAATTCTGAATATCTGTAGAAGCCTCTCCTTAGAAATAAATGTCTTCTATAAAGGAAATATCTGAGTGAAAAATATACAAAGAAAGGTTAGTTGATCCCAAATTCTTTTCTAAGTATGATTACATCATTTCAAAGAATATTAAGTTGAATGGCTGGGAGAGCCTATGTATATCAAAACTGATGGCATAGGATCTGATTTATCTGGAGTTATTTGACGAGTTCTATGAATAAGTAAGTTTCTTCAATGAAGGAGGAAGAGACATGTTTTCCTTCAAAAGATATAGAAAGACCTAATCCCTTTATTACAATATGGTTTCCATCCTAATTGGAATTCCTTATGAGGGAGAGGTAGAGTTCTGCTCTCACAAGTTACATGGTGAAGTAGGATCTTTTAACAAGAAGAAAGTTATAGAGTGTCTTGGCTTGAAGGAAGTTAAAACTCCAAAAATTATTCATCTCTTTACAAATCTTTGGATTCTTCAGCTATGGGTTTAGGGATTTCTCATTCTGAGAAAAGGGGACAAGGATAACCTAAAGAAAAGTGGTATCTATGCATTATATTTTTTTGGTGAATCTCAGAAAAATAAATTTAGTAAAGTATGTTTTGCTGAAAATCAAGAATATCAAGAATGGAACCCTAAAATATCAAATTATCATATATCCATCTATTATTTTGAATATTATATTTATTTGTCTTCAGTCCTTCAAAATTTCTTGTAGTTTAAATCCAAGGAATTTCAAAGTAATGTTGCTGAGTGATGACACTCTAAGAAGAATTAAAGTTGGTTTTTCCAGTGATTCAGGAGAATTTTATGATTTGTTGAAAGCTGAAATCCAAGCTCTAGAAAAGAATCTAGAGGAGGATGAAACCTCCAAGAAGGGTGGAATGAAGAGAAAGGAAAAGGAACTGGGAAAGAAAGGAAAAACTCCAGTGGCTAAGGTATCTCAATCCGCACCTCCAAAACCAAAGAAGAAAAAGGATTATCCTGATAAAGTAGTATATAAGTAGAGAGAATACAAGAAAAATAATAAGGAAGAGGAGCCTACTTTTTTCTTGGAACCTTCTAAGGAAAAAGTGTTAAAGATAAAGGTTGTTGAAGAGCTTGAGAAGAAACAGAAAGAAAAGAATCTGAGGAAGAAGTTATTGGAGGATGAAATTATTCAATCCCTTCTCAAGGATGCTGATAAATCATCTGAACAAATCCCATTTCCAGAATCTTTTTTTCTAGAATCACTTCCTGGACTTCAGGAAAGAAGGTGGTGATTCCAGATCTAGAACAAGAAGAAGAAATTGTTTATAAAGAGGAAGAGGAAATATAATAATAAGAATAAAGGGATGACATTGATTATTTCATAAATAAAGTTTAAGGTTATCATGAGAAGGAAATTCCCTATGTACGATTATCGATCTAGAATTCTCAAGCCGAATCCTAAAAACTTACTACTCTAGGGAATGAAGAAAAGGGTTAGGAAGAAGTCAATAATCCAACAGATGATGAAAGTAACAGTCATGATTTTATTCAGCCATGAGATCTTATAGCAGAATATGAGAAAGAAATTTTTGAGGAAGATAAAAATTTTTAGTTATCTAATAGTGAGAATGAATCACCCAAACTAGAAGTGATCATTCATAGAGTTGATAAGGGAAAGTAGGTGCCAGTCCATACACCTAGTAAATCTTTAGTGAAAAATAAATATGGTGGTACTTCGTCAAAGAGGAAAGTTGAAGATTTAGAAAAAGAACCCTCACCAACCAAACATTATAATTCAAAATTGTCCTCCCTTTGACATAATTTTGTGGTACGATCTTAGAAAAGTGGGTTGGTACTATTCATTTATTTTCAAGTATATATTTGAGGTGTTAGTTGCTTTAACATTTGTTCAATAAAAAATCAGATTTAGTTTCAATGCTTAAGGATAAAGTTTTCGGACTTGAGGCAGATTTCAAATCATTTCTCATCAGTTATGAGGCACATAAAATATCTTGAAAAAAGATTACAAGCTGGTCAAGAAAGAAAATAGAAGACCTGAAAGCTTTTGATGAATTTCAGGATAATTTCAAAGATGACTTTGACACCAAATATGGAAAGACTAGTGATATTACTAAGAATTTTGAGGAAAAGATGACTCTCAAAAAGTCTTCTCAGAAGCAGGAGGTTAAGGATCTGAATGGGAAGATTAATTTTGTGGCTATGAATTAGAAAAAGGAAAGGGATCTCAGAATCAAATTTGAAGAAATATTTTCAATCAAGAAGAAGTGTTTAAAGCTCAAGAAGAATGTCTTAAGGCTCGGGAAGAAAATATAAAGGCCTTATAGAAGAAAAATAAAGATCAGAATTAGTTGCTCAAGTGCATGGAAGAAAATCACAAGGATCTCAAGAAGCTGAAAACTATTGTAAATAAGTTAGTACCGAAAGAGAAAGAAGGATAATTTTTCCAATTCCGATATTTTATTGAATTTCTTCCTTGTACAAATTATTTTAATCTTAATGAAATTTTGGTAGTTCTCCATATATTTTCTTTTTTAGTACTAATTTTTCAAGTGCCACCCATTTCTTTCCATCACCTCTATTCCTTTTTTAAAATCACAAAGGGGGAGAAAATAATGATAGAATTAATACTAAGTATAAAAGATATTTCCCTAAGTAAGGGGGTGTTGATCTAAGGGAAAGTTATTATCAATAAATATTTTCGTATACAAGAAAATATAAAATATCATTCAGGAAATCAAGAATATGATCCTTAGGGATTCCAAAGCCTAAGGTGGAGTTAGTCATATTCACTTTGATCCATAGTAAAGGGAGATAAGTTTTCTTTTATGTTCACATAAAAATTCTAAGTCCTTATATTCTTTTTTGTAAGGATGTATGTGCTTTCTAATAAGGGGTATATTATTGAGTAAATAAGATTTACTTATGTATTTTCCATTCCTTCATGTTTTGAAAATCACAAAAAGCCTATATTAAGGAAAATTTTATTTCCCCTAAGATTTATATTATTAAGGAAAAGTTTCCTTCCCCAAGGAAATTTTCTTCTTACCTTTGCTTTAATTGTTCATGTTATAGTTTATCTTATCCTAACTCCTTTTATTTCTAAAGTTTAAAAATTGGTTTCATATCTAAAACCTCAGAATCCAATATATCCTTAGATATAGAGTATTCTATTTTTTGATTCTGAATTCTCTGAAATTCAGACTCTGAATTCCTCAGAATTTAGACTTCGAATTCCTCATAATTCAGACTCTGAATTCCTCAGAATTCAGACTCCGAAATCCTCATTATTCTAGTTTTGAATTCCTCATAATTCAGGTTCCGAATTCCTCAAAATTAAGGTTCTGAATTCCTTATAATTTAGACTCTGAATTCCTTATAATTCAGACACTAAATTCCTGAGAATTCAGACTCTGAATTCCTCAGAATTGAGACTCTGAATTCAGACTTTGAATTCCTAAAAATTCCGATTCTGAATTCCTCAGAATTCAAGTTCTAAATTCCCCGGAATTCAGATTCTGAATTACTTATAATTCAAATTATGAATTCCTCAGAATTCATGTTCCAAATTGCTTAGAATCCAGAGTCTGAATTCTTTAGAATTCAGACTCTGAATTCATTGGAATTCAGACACTGAAATCTATAGAATTCAGGTTCTGAATTCCTTGAAAAATGGAATCTGGATATGTATGATTTATAGTCTTCAAGTTTTTATTTACTTAGACTCTGAACTTTATTTTTCCTATGAATTTGGAAAATGGGATTTGGTTAAGCAACTATATTTTACTTACCCCTGTTATAGTTATGAAATGATTTCATGCAATCTGTTTCTAATTGACTATTGTTTGAGTGTCATGTGTACAGGTCCCTCCGAGATTCAAGGAAAAATATGATCGTTGGAGTAGGGAGATGACCATTGGAGAAGTTCCTATAAATAGGATCTAATATGAACGAGATCACAACAGACTGATCCATCAATATAGAGATTACATGCTGCTGAAGTGATTTCTATAGAGAGCGACTTTCATGCCTTGTGCATACTAAAAATCATGTTCAACTTGCTTCATGAGACTCTGATTGTTGTTGTGTATAGTCAAGGACTTCTGGGGATAGAAAGATAGAGGTTCTAACTATCATAAATTTTGAGGACTTATAGGGATAAGAAGATAGAGTTTTTGACTACTTTAAAGTTCAAGGGCTTGCGGGGATAGCAAGACAGATTCTGATATTCCTATCGAGGGATTAACCTGGTGTGGGTAAGACAAACATTCTTAAAAGTATAAATAAAGGGACCTTTATCCAGGGTTGTTGGATACCCTTCTCTTTGGGTTAAAATATTTCATACTTGTTAATTATTTTGTTTCAAGTTTATTTTCCATTGTGTTTTGATAAAGGAAGAAAGTATAACCTTCTTATAATTTCTTGTTCTTTGGTATACTCTGATAAGCAAGATTCTATAATCTTTAAGGTATAATATTTTTCTCGTAAACTTTTATTAAGTTTCATTTCCAAAACCATATTTTGGGAACCTAGAAAGTTTGTAGAACTAAGAGTTCTTGTGAATTTACATTGTTTAACCTTGTTAAACATAGTTTTACTTAAGGTTAAAAAGGATAGTTTTTAAACTTACAATTCACCCACCCCCCTCTTGTATTTGATCATATACATTCATATTTTGATCCTACGCTCATGGTGTAATAATATTATGTTGTTTATATTTTTAATGATGTAATAGTAATATAAGAAAAGGCAGGGTCTATATATTTTGGACAAGATTTTACATGTCCCTATTACTGTAAATTTGAATTAAAAAATGTTGAGAGTCCCATTTCTCTCTCATCAAATCATTTTATTAATCTTTAAGTGATGATGTTATGCTACCAAAATTTCACTGTGATTTTCTATGCTAAAACAATTGTGTAGTGAATACCAATACCATTTCCATCAAGGATGTTCACCTTTAAGCACTTATACTTATTGATTTGTGACTTACATGTATTCATTCCACACTCTAATATCATGTAATAAAATTATATGATAAATTATTCCATGTTTTATGATATATTTGGCACACTTAAGCATGATAATGAAATAAATGTGGTGAGTGCGCCTGAAATTATATAGCGCTCCAATGAATTGGATAACATTTAGTATCATAAGATATCTTGCTTGGATAGGGAGTAAACCTGGTTCCTTTATGTTATTTTTTCCATCTTGGTGTCTTGGTAGTTATCCTTGACCTATGTTTATGATGCTATATTTTAAGTTTTTACCACATTTCCCATGTTTCCTTTTTGATTATCATGTTATATCATTCCCCATTGTTCATATTTATGCCCAATTGATATACCTATTATCTAACATGTATTAATTTATTCATTTTATGCACTTTTTATTCCCTTATAAGGATTTATAGCTCACCCATTTCTTATGTATGTCCTCAGGTTATCCCATGCAATTTTAAGTACGAGCATGTTAAGGAGTTCTTCAATAAAGATGATGTGTTTCGTGTATTAAGTTATTATGTAACGTACCTAATTCACAAAGAAACTAGACTTATCTATCTTCTAATTTTTATTAAGTTTTATCTTATTTAATAAATCATTAATTGATGTGTAATAATGAGTAGGGTTTTCATAGTTGGTATCATAGGAAATTTTTATTTATTTTTTGGATTAACATTAGAAAACTCTAGTGAAAGCATTAGGGATAAGACTAAGTATAATAAAACATCCCTAAATTTTGGTAAGTATTTATTAAGTGTTCTTTCAATAAAATTCAAACCTATCTATATACTACAATTGTATGCGACTCTAGAATATATGTACATAGGGGTAATGCCCGAAAACTCTGCATTGCCCAAGACTTGTATAAGAACTGGTGGAAAACAACAAACCTTGCGGCACACCTGGTTTGACACTCTTGTGGGTTAAGCTTTATTAAATTCATAAGCTCATTATGAACCATATTAAGGTAAAAACAATAACAATAATAATATATGTAAGGAAATAGATCATGGATAAAATAGATTGAATCCTAGAAATTTGTAAGTTAAAGAAATGCAAGTAATTTATAAGTTATCTTTTTAATTTCATTGGATTCCCATTTATGTATTTAATAGTTTAAAAATAATCATCCCTAATTTTCTATTTTTTCTAGCCTATGGCCAGAAATAGTAGGAATCAGGTAAACAATCAATGTGATGGTAAATGTGATGACGGCCCCAATGGGATACCCAACACGATGGGAGCGGGAATCGAAAAATTTATGATGATGATTTCTTAGTTGAATAGGGTTCTGAATATAAACTTGGAACAATATTAGAGCACAAATCCACCTAATAAATAACAAGATGAAATTGAGTGATTTATATTACAAAGGCCCCAAACTTTCAATGAATCATTCAATCCCTTAATCATGGAACAATAGATCAACTCCATTGAGAACATCTTTTCTATCATTCAATGTTCTAAGCAAGATAAGGTTCTACTAAATGTTTATCATATGGAGGTAGAAGCTAATAAATGGTGTACACTGATCAAGAATATGAATCCTAAGGAATATATCAAAGAGATGGGGTGGAAGGAATTTCAAAAAATGTTTTTTTATAAATATCTTCCTCACACTCTCCATCTTAAAATAGAAAGGTATTTCCTTACCCTAAAGAAAAAATATGATGAATCTATTAGGTCATAAGAGGAAAACATCACAAGACTTTCATGATATTCTTTCTTATTTTTTGTTACCCCCAAATGTAAGGTTGACCCCTTCTCTAGTGGGCTAAAACCTACTCTATAAAAAACACTGGCGATCCAAGACTTTGATAGCTATGAAGAAATTTTCTGATGTTCCCTTAAAGTCAAAGTGGATATTTTCAAATATCAAGGTATCATGGGGATAAGAAGAAGAAAGTGGATTTTAATTCTGGTAGTCTGATGGAGAAATATAATGGTGCAAAGAAATTTCAACATCCCACTTATCAAAAGTGCGGAAAGAATCACCTTGAAAATTTTCTAAGGCGAACAAGGAAATGATTTAGGTGTGGGAATGAAGGAAAACTTTCTAAAGATTGCTGATAAGAGAAACCCACTAATGATATGGAGGAAACAAATTCCATGGTAAACACTCATTTCATTATTCGTTACTTCAACTACAAGGAACCATGAAACTTTACAAACCAATGCAATAATGCATGGGTTTTTAAAGACAACCAAAAACCTCCAATGTAGAAATGGTGAGCTTTTTCCATCACAACCACTAAGGTGGATCTCGAAAATGAATTGTTTATAGGTATGCTAGTTATTCATTCAATAATAGTAAATTTATTGTTTGTGTCATGACCCAACCCAAGCTAAGGCTTGATCCAAAACAACCCCAATCCCACCTCTACAGCAGGGGATGGAGACTAGTGCCAAAGGCATAACTAATATAGGGATGGATTTTCCTAAGTGCCTATTCCTAAAAACATATCCATCTCGATGAAAAGGTGTATAGGTAAAGAGTAAAAGATGCATCACAACTAGAAATTAAATGAATCATACGTAACCTCTAGACAATATAAGAGTACGGTAGTGTAAACTAAAAAGTAAAGGTCTAAAATATACACCCGACCAGAAATATGTCTCAAGATGAAAAAACTGGAAAAGTAAACTACTGAGAGATAATAGTTCCTGGATCCCAAGTTGTGACCACCGTGCACGGTCCAAAGTTCTAGGTATCCCTAAGATCCTATGTAGTCATGGTCAACCTATCTGTCGTCTTTATAAGACACAACACATGTAGGAAAAGACCATGTAGGGGTGAGTATATACATACCTAGTAGGACACACTGGAAGATGAAGGGGGAATTGTAAGATATGAAATAGGAAATAAAGGAAGTATATACAATATGTAATCAAAGAGAACAACTCAACCCAATCAAGAGTGAATGTAAGCTCATCCAAATACAAGGGTATAAAATAGTGAGTAAATAAAATACCCCTAGATTTTTCACCACCTATAGAAAGAGTGTAGACTCATCCGACCATGAGAAGCTATACACAAAAAGAACATGGAATACCTTGCACGTATTCACCTCTCCTAGAAAGAGAGTAACCAAATACAAGGTGTGGATACAAAATAATATATATTTATTCTCATTCAAAATAATCCCAAACAAGAGAGCAAGGGGATCTCCATCTCAGAGCACAACCCAAGAAGATGAGTAGCCAACATCTCCAAAAGTCCATCAAATATTCCCAAAATCTCATGAGTCTTCCTAAAAGTATCCATAAAAGTCAACCCATGCCTCAACACTATGTCACAAAGCTGAGGGGGAACCAACTTCAAGTATAGGACCCACATATTAGTATGTCAAGGGGGTTTCACTCTATAAGTAATTGTAGAGGACTTGTATCCATGTTGATGTTAGGTTCTACTCTGGTGTCTTGAGGACCCACACCCTATGTTGATAGGGGGGTTTCACTCGATAGGTAGAGGACCCATGTCGAAGCCAATGGTGGGTTCCACTCTAGTGGTTGAGTACCCACACCCTAGTATGATAGGGGTACCTCTCTGGTCATCGAGGACTCATTCCCTATCTAATCAGGGGGTTCCACTCTGTATGAAGCTATAGAGGACATGCACCTTTGTTTAAGGGGGTTCCACTCTAGTAGTCAAGGACCCACTCCATGGTGCAACAGGGGGTTTAAAATCTAGTCATCAAGGACCTATGATTTACTTATTAAGGGGGTTCCACTTGGAAGGAAGCATCTGGTGATCCTTCGTGATCATTATTGTCATCAAGTGTCATCTAACGAATCATTATGCTTGGAACATTTCACATCGCATATTGAAAGCCACGAACTAGGGAACCATCATGTTCTATATATAAAAACATTTTTTATAGGATAATCATGGGAAAATATCTAAGTTTAAACAAAGGAAATGGGTAACATTGAATATTCATCAAATGAGGCAAGGGGTACACGGCATGTGAGGAGACCCACACGACATGTGGACCCGCTCCATCGCATGGTCGGGTACCTATCCAGAACATGGATCCATCCCAAGTAGTCATACATGTTGTGCAGGTGGAATCTAAGGAGTTTCTATGATAATTGGTACTGGGGTTGTTTCATGATGGTTGTGTCCATGTATCAGACAATGTGTCCATTTATCATACCTTGTGTCCATGTATTCTGGTACACGACATGTCACATCACATGGGGTGTCATCCATGTGCACTGGCCATGTCCATGTACTAGTACATGGCATGTGCCTAGCCATTTGATCTTTCAAATGGCTTACACACAAAAAGATGGTGGTATATGGTGTGTTAGAAATGTATATATCGTGATGTCCTTATAAGACTCCAAAACCCTAGATTCCACCAGTGAAGGGTTGCACGTCATGTGTTCATCCTCGAACATGGAATGTTATTAGGTTTTTCACAGAAACATAGATCTAGGATCTACGTGGTAGATCTAGATGTTTCACCCCTTTTTTATATCCCTCCTCGAATCCATCCTGGATGAGTGGATCTGAGTATGTATCACATATTTCAACCATCTCTCACCGGAAATCAACTCTATTGTTCATTGGGGGTTCTTCTCACAAAATGTACATCTCCAAGGCTTCCAAATTTTATTTTTTAATCATAAAACATCAAAAATATCATCCTCATCTTGAAAAAACTCTTGATTTATGCTAAGAATGTCGATCTTATACTCATTTGTAAAACTGCTATAAATCTGATGGTCTAATCATGATTGGTACCACCCAAAAAAATTTGAATCGGAGCCTCAGGGGTTTGAATGATGATGAACATGGAAAAAAATGTGGAGAAGACAAAAATAAAATATATAAACATTGTTGGAAAAGATTTATTTTCCAATGATCAAGAACAGCGAACCAAGGTTAGAAACAAACTAAGATGATTAAATTAATCGGTACCTGGGTGCATTAAAAGGTATAAATTTGGCGCATATCGATAGAAGAGTTTGATCCGCTCAAAATATTTAATCAAAAGGGGTTAAAACATCAATTTAAGAGTCCTAACTCAATTATGGACCATTCTTTAATGAAGAACATGTATTCTAATGATCGAGATAATCTATTTTGTTCTTTGCGTCCTTATTCGATCTGATCCGGCATTTAGTCATCGTTCGATGAGATTCACAAATGGGGGAGAGGGGAATATAATAAGATTTCTACTGGATATTATGTGGATAACCCTAGAAAAATCAGCCTAGAATTGATCTTATAGGATTATATGGTGCATTGAAATAGAATAATTAATTAATTTAATAATTAATTAACTCGCTAAACATGATGTCGATGAGAGAGGAGCTCGAACACCCCGTGATGACTAATTTTATGTCAATCCTAAGGTAAAAACCATGTTTCAGACTCAATCGTGGTCTTAGATTTTTTATCTAAGCTACCATTTAAGAGATATCCCATTTTATTTAAGAAAATGTTTTCATGCAATAATAATTTTTTTTATATTCTTATGAAATTAATTCTAGGTACATTGGGCCTTCAGATCACACTCTATCTCAGCGCCTAACACTATAAATATATGTATCAAAATATTTAATAGTATTAAAAGTAAAAAAATTGCCTCTATATTTTGATTTTGGATCTAGTAATTCCTTCATATCACAAAGGTTTATTATAACTATTCAAACACCACCACAAAGCATTGAAGTAGAGTTTTCGGTGAAAACGAAAAATGGGTAAATTATTTAATCCTAAGTATATAACTCCTACCCTATCAAAATTTATGGAATGAACTTACTAGATAACCTTTTCATACTCTATTTGGTGTAATTTTATGCAATTATGGGTATGTATTAGCTTTACCTATATAGGGAAAATATAAATTTATGCGAGAAGAAAACCACTCTTGGTATCATGAATCAACCCCCAATTATGTACAAGTTTAAGGAGAAGGATGAATATTATTTTTCCCCATTATCTCAAACATGGATATTATTACCCTATGATCAAGAATATATAGATCAAATGATTTATTCTAAGGAAGTTATCATCCTCTAAAACATTACCATTGTGAGGGAATACACTAATGTTTTTTCTGAAAAATTTCATGGTCTTCCTCTTAGACGAGAGATTGAATTTTCAATCGAGATTATACCTAGGGAATTACCATTATCCATGTAGATACTCAAGCTTAACGTACATATAAATTGAATTTTTTTTCAGAATAATTAATACATGACAAAAAAAGAATCCCAAACACTGTATTAGTTTAGTGTCTTTGGAAACTCAGAACATAATCTTCTAATCAAAGTGAAGGATCTTGAACATCTCCCATAAATATCTTCCCTTTGTTTCCTACCTAAAACCTTTCTTTATATCCTGGGGAAAATAAAACATAAAAAGGGTAATCTTAAATGCTCAGTAAGGGTAAACATGCAGAATATAAAACAAACCACAAAAATTTGAACGTAAAAACATGAACATAAAGTTTAAACATCAAAATCTTGAGTCATGAAATAAATCTTGGCAGTACATAAGGAATAGTTCAAAAAGGAACATTAATCATGATAGAATAGCATTGGAATAAAAAATTTAATTGTGGAAAAAAACAAGCACATAATATGATTTTAATAGTATCCAAGGAATTATTTCCAATACCATCATAGTGGAAAAATTCCATTACTGAACTGGGTTCACCTTCCATTCCGTCCATGTATTACTGAACCAGATTTACTTGTTGTTCCAACCCTTTATTACTGAACTGGATTTACTTTTCGTTCCAGTCATTTCTATCTCATGAGATATAAATATTTACCCAATTCATTAGAGGTAGATATAGGTCTTACCCATATAATAATGAAATCATTCTTATATGTTCCACAAAAACATAAATCATTCATCATAGCATAACCCATGAAATAAAATGGGATTCTTAAACATCGTTTCATCATAATATAATCCATATAAGATAAATGGACTTTATAAACATAATTCCATCATAAACACAATCAAATAAAAGTAATAATATGGATAGAAATATAACCCTATATCATTTTATATGAAAAATAATTTTGATAAAACACTTGAATTTAATTCCAAAGGAAAATATCCTTTCTTCTTCAAAAACATTTTTATTTCTCAAAATGTCATGAAATTTTAAAAGAAAAGAATTTAATTGAAAATAAAATTGAAATATTGTAAATTAAGATTCATGGAAATAATGTTTTGTTAAGGAATAAAAATATTTTCATGTCGTATAAATTAAAAAAACATTCTCTGTGAACATTTTTCAGAAAAGTCAAGAAGTACCTCTTATGGTAAACAAAAGAAAGATTTCTTCCATACCACGTAGTAAAATTAAAAAAGGGGGAAAGATGGATTTCAATATACATAGAAGAATATTAAACATTTTATGAAAATAAAATTAGAAAACAAGTACATGGATGATAAATATATCCCCAATAAATACTTACGAATAAATAATCTCATATAAAAACGAGATTGGCAAAGTTATCCCTTACCTTAGGTCTAATTTCTTCTGTATGTGTCCAAAACTATTGTATAGTGGGTTTAAACATATTATTAACTTGTAATAGAACCATAAAAATATTTATTATAACATATATTACTCACTTATGACTTTATATTACCTATTCAATTCTCAATTCCATATTAAATCAACATTTTGGGTAATAATCATTTTATTTATCGTATGTGTTTTGAATTGTTATTCTTGATATTATGAATTATATCTGGATTTACTTACTCCCAGAATCTAAAACATGATTTATATATTATAAATATTCAGTATATAAATATGCATATAATATAAAGATAATTGAAATAGAATACACTGTTCATGGAGATGGTAGACCGTATGTACGCATGAACGTTGTTTTCATTTACTTATTAAATTGAATGGAAGTAAGTAAATGAAATATACATATATAAATTAATTAATTATCATTATTATGTAATATATTTAATGATTATTTATTATATATATTTTATAATCATTATTGAATGGTTAACATGGAGAATGAATCTCATCGCATCGTGGAGATGGTAAGTTGTACATACGCACGAGCGACGATATCGTTCCCATAATTTTTGAATGGTATTGAATTGGATAGTGTATAATATATAATAATTAGTATAATGTAAAAATAATAATATATATTCATTATTTCCACCTTTATACCCATCCAAGTAAGGTGGTGGGGTAAAACATATTACATTGCGGCGTGGAGATGGTAAGTCGCACGTACGCACGTGCGGTGATTTCATTTTTCGTATGATGGATAAAGGTGAAATAGGTTTGTTTCATTTTTATAATAAAATATGAGTATATTAGTGATACTAATTTTATTACTTTATAATGAAATAACTAATTAATAGGAAGTAGAAGAAGAAATAAATTTTAATGAATCGGCAGAAGAGATTACCACTTCCCCGACGTTCCTCCTTTAAATTTCATATTAGGGCACTAGAGTTGGACTTTTTAGAAGACCAGAACATCTAGAAAGTAACTATTGAATTTTATAAGAGAAATGGTTAGGTTTTTTCTAAACTTGAAGGCTCAAAATGGAGTGAAGATGAGAGGGGTAGGTGCCCTTTTATAAGAGTGGAGAGAAACACTTTAGGAAAGTCTTAAAATATTAATTTATTATAAATTTATTTTCAATTTAAAATGATTTAAAACTTATTTAATTATAATATAATATGATTTTGGTTCAAATAACCATAATCCAGTAATTTTTAGAGAAGTTTTGAATATTTTTTATCCTTATCTTTTTGGTTTAACCCTTATTTTACCCTTTTTAATCTTATTATGATATTTTGTTTTTTACACATTGTGGGTTAATGTAATTACCATATCTTGTCAAAAGACCCACAAAAAGTTATTTATGACATATTTGGACTTATATTAACCACTTTTAGGAATATTATATTTTTAAGAAATTAATATCATTTAATGAACTATTTTATGTTTTAAGTTATGAATTATGTAAATTTTAGATACTATTCATACTTTAATTTTTTTTAAACATCGTAAAAACCTTATTAATTAAAAATAAAGGCATTAACTCATCCAAAATATGTTAATTTAATCCAGAAAATTCTTGTATGACATCAAAATTTTAAAATTATATTTATTTTAATATTTATAAATTCATTTATTTGAATCTTTCATTAATGAGGTAATCACTACATCATAATTGTATGATAAATAAATATATTTATCTAATGTCTAAAAATTATAAATAAAATACCTTGATGTAGCAAATATTTTTATATTTATAATGAATATTTATATACATATATATAATTTATTTAACCCTATATTAAAATAGATTTATTAAACTATATATTTTTAGGTTATAATTATCCTTACTTTAAATTAATTATTATAAAATGTCATTTTCACATCTAAGTGAATCCATGGGGTCCCAAAATATACCGATGGATGGACATGGTTGTAAATATCTCATAAAATAGGATTAGGACATCTATCAGGGTAGTTTAATATTATTATAATATTATTATTTTACCCTTATTTACTAGATTTACCCTTTAACCATGGTAAATAAAATAATTACTAAAGTTACTATTCATAACATCAAAAAATAAAAGGTAAATATTTACACAATTTGAACCTTATAATTCCATATATGGAATCCATTTTTCCAAATTCAAAAAACATAAGTTGAAGTAATTAATTTAATATTAATTCTAATTGTCAAAACCAAAAAGTGTGTTTTTTAAGAAGTAATAAATATCAAAAGTTTGACATGTTTTATGTCCAATTTAAAAGTGAAATTACTTACAATAAGAAATATTGGATTAAATTGTAAAAATATAACCCAATTACACTTTAAAACAAATTAAAAAGATAATCTAACTATATAAATAAATTAGATAAAAAGGCAGTTTTGAGTTAAAATGCGATATTTTCATTATTCATTAAAATTTTAATTTTATTAGAAAAATACCTAAAAATCAACAAAATTAATTTTTTTGTCCCAATTCCAAATAATAAGTTTATTTTGTCAAATTTAACTTATAAATTTTTCAAAAACTTGATTTAAAATGGGTACTCCATCAAAAGACGGTAAATCTGTATTTTTTGAAAAATACCTCTTTTATCTGAAAAAATTGATTTTATTCTCATATCAAGTTCTAGAAAATATGTAATATGAATTATAATGTTATATAAAATTTAAAAGGTTGTTAATACTATTCATAATTTCTATTTTATATCCCATTAAATAATAATATTTTAATAATATATCATTGTTTAGTGAAACTTGATATGGTGTATAACGCAATCTGTCAACGAAGGTTGATCTTGCGTGTAACACAAGCCAAGTCAGTGTTTCATGTAGTGTAATATTCCTTTGGTGTTTCTTATAGATAAATCTAATATTTTTGTAACATACAACACAATACATCAAATAAATTAAAAATAATCAATCTCATAAAATCTCAGGTTGTTACATTCTACCCCCATTAAAATGAATTTCGCCCTCAAAATTCATCAGGGTTATAAATGGTTTAATACATGAAATTTATTTCATAGAAACCCACATCATAAAAAGTAATACTAAAACTTAATTTTAAAAATGAAAGTTAGAAACATAATGGTTACTCAAATTAACTCATCATTGGGTTTCCATATAGGTGAACATAGGTGGGAAGTGAAAAAATGTATATGGAAGAGAAATATTACCATCAAGTTCTATTGAATAATGATAGAGAATAAGGTTTGGAGAAATTTAACTACCAGAAATACATAAATATGCGATGATTTAAGGAACCATATGATTCATTGGATAAGAATGTACTAGGATAACATTTTTGGTTTTCATGATCCTTTTCCTAAAGTTGATGACTTTTTTCATTAGAAGAAATAATTAATTGATTTCAATACAATCTCATCATTGATTTCTCCATGAACAATTTCCACTTAATATGTTATTTAAAGAAATGAAGTTGAGTTTTTCATTCTTTAAGTGTTAGCAGATCATGTGATAGAATGATAGGTCATTCCATATGTCTCTATCACTAAAAGATTAGCACAAGTTATCAAATATATATAAGTCTATCTATAGTGATATTAATCATATATGGTTCCAAAAATAGACTTATACTTCATCTATCATATATCTTAAATAAAATAAAAATAATTTATACTAACCAAGTACTTCCTATATACCAGTTATAGGCGATAAAATCTTGTCGTACTTCAGTTGTGGTTTTGATTCACGCAGCCTTGTCCGACGCGACGGGTTGTCGCCCATATTGTGGGTTGTCCTTTTTATAAATATATACTATTATAACATTCCATATATAATATTAAAAAATGTTTTATCCTTAAACAATACTATCTTATGTCCAACTTAATACATTCCGACCTTTAGGCTTGTCCAAAATACTTCTGTCCAATGTCATAGTACAAAAAACAAGAAAGGTCATATATCAAGCATGGGAATACTATCATTTATCCCCCATATATCTTAAGATATATCTTATTGGTCACATTCCAAACATTTAAATGAATTCATAATGAATTCTCTTGAGTCATGGTAATAACCTAAATTACCATTTATCCTTATTGAAAACATGCATGTTTCCATATTCCAAAACTCATTGGATATATTTCTTAAGCCCCAAAAAGTTGTATACTTCATCCATGATATCATAACCCTATTTTCAAAAACTCCACAATAAGTTCCCAATAAACTAGAATCATCCAATTTACCTATTCAAATCCAACAAATCTTTATCCAAGAATCATTATCTTAACATACAAGACATATTAAGGGTTATATTTCCCTTAATCATGTGTTCTCCAAGTATATCACCTTACACTTAAATCACTTTTGTCTCCTTAGAAATATTCAAATTATACTTTCCAATCCTTAATGAAAAACTTATATTGAAAACACTTATATATTTCATGATCCATATAACATAATATTTGAATTCTGAAACATATACACCTCAATAATACAACTTTATTCTTAAACCATTACTCAGGATCCATCATCTTCATTTTTCCTAAAATATGAATCATGTCTTAAGGTTTCTCAACTACAAGATTCTTAGCTTTAATGTTAACAATACTAGAAGAATATCACATACCTTTCATATTTCATTTCCAATCTCTTTATCGTCAACAGCATGGCCATACTCGTACCATCGTCATGATTCTCTTCATGATATTTCTACTTAGGAAATCGATCTTCATAATTCCTATAATTTCCACATCTGAAACATTCATTAGTTAACTATGTTCTATATAGTTATGTCTATTGACTAAGATAAGAAATAAAAGTGTGATAAATACATATCGGAGATTAGAAACACATAAGTAATTTAAATTTCTTATAATATTTCAATCTATGATGTCTTCAGTTTAACGCTAGGTTAGTCATGATTATCACAAAAAAACTAGGTTTGTAACCTATACTTTAGTTATCCTCAGGTCATCCCTACACATATCAATAGAAATATCTCTAGGGATCTCACTAAAGTTTTTCTCATCCTAGTTTCCAAAGGTTGACTAAACATTCACTCTGATACCAATTGTAGAGACCCAAGATTGATGTACATAGACATTACATTTCTATTTCGGAATACTTAATACATGAAACAAAAATATTCCCAAAGACTGTATTAGTTTTTTTATTTGAAAACTCATAACATAATCTTCTAATCATGGTGAAAGATCCTCAACATCTCCCATAAAGATCTTCACATTTTTTTTCCTACCTAAAAACATTCTTTATATCATGGGAAAAAGAAAACATAAAAAGGGTCAGCTCAATTGCTCAGTAAGGGTAAATATGGATAACATAAAACAAACCATAAAACATTGAATGTAAAAATTTGAACATAAAGTTTAAACATCAAAATATTGAGTCATGAAATCAATCTTGGCAGTACGTAAGGCATAGTTCAGAAAGGAACGTTAATCATGATAGAATAGCATTGGCATAAAAACATGTAATTGTGGAAATATAATAAGAACATAATATGATTTATTTATTATAAATGTCATTTTTTTAAAGACCATCATAGTGGAAAAATTCCATTATTGAATCGGGTTTACTTATTGTTCCGACCATGTATTACTAAACCAGATTTACTTGTCGTTCCGGCCCTATATTACTAAACCGGATTTACTTTTCATTCTAGTCATGTGTATATCATGAGATATAAATCTTTACCCAATGCATTGGATTGAGATATAGGTCCCACACATATCATAATGAAATAATTCTTACATGTTCCACAAAAACATAAATCATTCATCATAGCATAACCCATGAAATAAAATTGGATTCTTAAACATCATTTCATCATAACATAATCTATATAAGATAAATATATTTTATAAAAAAATAGATCATAAAAACAATAAAATAAAAGTAATAATAGGGATATAAAAATAACCCTATGTCATCTTAGATGAAAAATAATTTTGATAAAACACTTTAACTTAATTCTGGAGTAAAATATCCTTTCTTCTTTAAAAACGTTTTCTTTTCTCAAAATATCGTTCAATTTTAAAAGAAAATAATTTAATTGAAAATAAACTTGAAATATTCTAAATTAATATTCATGGAAATAATGCATTATGAAAGCATAAAAATATTTTCATGTCATACAAGTTAAAAAACATTCTCCTCATACTTTTTCTAGAAAAGTCAAAAAGTACCTCGTATGGTAAACAAAAGAAATATTTCTTCCATACCACGTAGTAAAAGTAAAAAAGGGTTAAAATGACTTTAAATATTCATAGAATAATATTAAACATTTTATGAAAAAAATGTATAAAACATGGATATGGATTATAAATATATCCCCAGTAAATACTTACGAATAAACAATGTCAGATAAAAACGAAATTGGAAAAGTTATCACTTACCATAGGTCTGATTTCATCTATATGTGTTCGAAACTCCTATATAGTGGGTTTAAACATATTATTTACTTTTAAATGAACCATAATAATATTTATGATATCATATATGATTCAATTTTTACTTTATATTACCCATTCATTTGTCAATTCTATGTTAAAGCAACATTTTGGGTAATAATCGTTTTATTTATCGTACATGTTTTGAATTGCTATTCATGATATTATGACTTATATCCTAATTTACTTACTTAAAAAATCTAAAACATGATTTATATATTATATATATTCAGTATATAAATATACATATAATAGATAGATAATTTAAATGGAATACACCGTTCATGGAGACGGTAGACCGTATGTACGCATTAAAATTGTTTTCATTTCCTTTATAAATTGAATGGAAGTAAGTAAATGACATATATATATATATACATAAATTCAGTATCATTATTATGTCATATATTTCAAGATTATTTATTATATATACTTTATAAACATTCTTGAATGGCTAACGTGGAAAATGAATCTCATCATGTCGTGGAGATGGTAAGTCGTATGTGCGCACGATTGACCATATTGTTTCTATAATTGCGGAATGGTATTAAAGTGGATGGTGTATATTATCTCATAATTAGTATCATTTTATAATAATCATATATAGTTATTATTTCTACCATTATACCCATCCAAGTAAGGTTCTAGTGAAAAAAATATTACACCATGGCGTGGAGACGATAAGTTGTACGTACGCACGTGCGGTGATTTTGTTTTTCGTAGGATGGATAGAAAGTGAAATATGTTTGTTTCACATTTATAATAAAAAATAATTATATTAAGGATACTTATGTTATTACTTTATAATGAAACAAATAATGAATAGGAAGTAGAAGAAGAAAAAAATTTGAATGAATCGGTAGAAGAGATTACCTCTTCCTCGAAGTGCCTCCTTTAAATTTTCTCTTAGGGCACTAGATTTGGTATTTTGAGAAGACCAGAACCTCTAGAATGTAACTAGGAAAGTTTAGAAGAGAAATTTTTAGTTTTTGGATAATCTTGAAGGATCAAAATAGAGTGAAGATGAGAGGGAGGATGTGCCCTTTTATAAGTGAGGAGAGGGGCACTTTATGAAAGTCTTAAAATATTAATTTATTATAAATTCAATTTCGATTTAAAATGGTCCAAAAAAAATTTAATTATAATATAAGATGATTTTTTTCGATTACCCATCATCAAAAAAAATTAGAAAAGTTTTGAATATATTTTTATCCTTGTCTATTTGGTTTAACCCTTATTTTACCCTTTTTAATATTACTGTGATATAATGTTATTTACACATTGTGGGTTAATGTAATTACCATATCATGTCAAAAAACCCAAAAAAAAGTTTTATGACATATTTGGACTTATATTAACCACTTGGACGAATATTAAATTTTTTAGTAATTTAATATCATTTAATAAACTATTTTATGTTTTAAGTTATGAATTATGTCAATTTTGGATACTATTCATACTTGACTTTCCTTAAAAATTCATAACAACCTTATTAACTCAAACCAAAGGCATTAAATCATCCTTAATATGTCAATTTCATCCATTAAATTCTTTTATGACATCAAAATTTTAAAATTAAATTTATTTTAATATTTATAAATTCATTTATTTCAATCTTTCATTAATGAGGTAATCACTACATCATAATTGTATCATAAATAAATATATTTATCTAATGTTTAAAAAATATATATAAAAACCATAATGTATGAAATATTTTTATATTTATAATGAATATTTATAAACATATATATTAGTTATATAACCCTATATTAAAATAGTTTTAGTAAACTATATATGTTTAGCTTATAATTATCATTACTTTAAATTAATTCTTATAAAATGTCATTTTCACATCCAAGTGAATATATGGGATCACAAAATCGACCCAAGGATGACCATGATCCTAAATATCACATAAAATAGGATTATAAAATTTTTTAGGGTAGTTTAATATTATTGTAATATTATTTTTGTACCCTTATTTACCAGATTTACCCTTTTACCATGGTAAATAAAATAATTACTAAATTTATTATTCCTAACATCCAAAAATAAAAGGTATCTATTTAAAAAATTAGAAACTTATGATTCCAAATATGGAATCCATTTTTCCAAATTCAAAACACTGAAGTTTCAATAATTAATTTAAAATTAATTCCCATTGTCAAAACTAAAAAGTGGTTTTTTAAGAAGTAATAACTATCAAAAGATTGAGATGTGTTTATGTCCAATTTAGAAGTGAAATTACTTAAAATTATCAACATTGGATTAAATTATAAAAATATAACTCAATTACACTTCAAAAATAGTTAAGAAGATAATCTAACTATATAAATAAATTAGATAAAAAGGCATCTTTGAGTTAAAATATAGTATTTTTCACAATTCATTAAAATTTTAATTTTATTAGAAAAATACCAAAAATTCAAAAAAAGTAATTTTTTGTCATGATTGTAAATAAGAAGTTTATTTTTTCAAATTTAACTTTTAAAAGTGTCCAAAACTAGATTTAAAATGGGTGTGCCATCAAAAGGTGGAAAACTGCATTTTTTGAAAAAATACATCTTTTATCTGAAAAAATTGATTTTGTTCTCATATAAAGTTATAGAAAATGTGTAAGATAAATGATAATGTTATATAAAATTAAAAAAATTGGTTAATAATATTCATAAATTCTTGTTTATATCCCATTAAATAATAATATTTTAATAATAGATTGTTTTTTAGTGAAACTCGATATGGCGTACAACGCAAGCTATCAATGAAGGTCTCTCTTATGTATAACGTAACCAAGTTAGTGTTGCGTATAGTGAAAGATTCATTTGGTGTTTTATATAGCACAAGGTAATATTTTTTAGCGTATAACACAAGACATAAAAGAAATTAAAAATAATATATCTCATAAAATATCAGGTTGTTACAATCCAAGACTCTATATTGAATGGTTTTTGTGGGAATTTAGAAGGTAAGGAAACAAATATATGAGAATCAAGATAAAGGGTTAATACACCCAAGTTCTTCACTATGGGGTCCACCAGTCCTCTTTTTCAAGAAGAAGGGCAGCTCAATGTTCCTTTGCATTGATTATTGTGATCTTAAAAAGATTGTGATAAAGAACATGTATCCTCTACCATGGATTGATGACCTATTTGATCAGCTACATGGATCACAATACTTCTCCAAGTTAGATATTCAGTCAAGATATTACCATGTTAGGGTGAATAATGAAGATGTCCCCGAGGCTTATTTTTGTACAATGTATGGGAATTATGAGTTCAAAGTAATGCCATTAGGACTCACTAATGCTCTAAAAATCTTCATAGAATTTATTAATAGAGTATTTATGGATTACCTCAAAAAAAAATTAGTATTATTTATAGATGATATTATAATATACTCTAAAATGTAGGAGGATCATGAGGATCATCTGAGCACTGTGATAAAGACCTTATAAAGGGAGAAGATTTATGACAAGTATAGAAAATGTGAGTTATGGTTGAAGAAAGTGTTATTCTTGGGGAATATTATCACAAGCAATGGGATATCTATGGGCCCTTAAAATAAAAGATCAATTTAAGGATGGTTAAGTCAAATATATGTGAAATATATTCATAGTTTCCTTGAATTATCTGGGTACTACCATATATTTGTGAGAAATTTCTTATGATTGTAAAAGCCACTAACCAATCTTACTCAGAAGGGGGTCAAGTTTTCTTGGAATGATGAATGTGATGAAAGATTCAAGGAGTTTAAAAAGAGTCTTGTCACTGCACATGTATTCTCACTAATCATAAGTGGAGAACATTTCATGGTATTCAGTGATGATTCGAAGGAGGGATTGGGATTTTTGTTAATGAAAATTACAAAGTGATATCCTATGCTTCAAGGTAGTTGAAAATACATGAATAGAATAACCAAATGAATTATCTGGAGTTGAATATAGTAATATTTTCCTTCAAATTATGGTGGAATTATATCATTGGGGATAAGTGTGAAATATAAATGGATCACAAAATCCTCTAGTATATATTCACATAGAAATAGCTTAATATGCACCAACTATAATGGTTATAACTGATCAAGGACTATGAATTCTCAATTCAATGACATACTAGGAATGAAAATAAAGCTGCAGATGCTCTAAGTAGAAAGGATTCATCAATTCTATAATTTATGATAATTTATAGGGATCCAATATTCTTAGATTTGAAAATTATGGACATGGGAATCATAAAGGAAGGAACATCATCAATCCTTTCAAAAATGATTTCTCAAGCATCCATTCTAGAGAGTGTAAAGGATACTCAAAGATATGATGTGGGAATTCAGAACAAAGTGGAAACTATATGAAAAGGGATCCTCAGAGTTCAATGTTAATGAAGAAGGAGTTGCAAGATTTGGGTCATGGCTATGTGTATCATTAAATAATGAGTTAAATAAGGATTTGGTGGATGATGCACATAGTTCACCCTTCTTTATCCATCGAGGAAGCACAAATATATATCAAGATATCTAGTAGCACTATTGGTGGGACAATATGAATAAGTAGATCAGGGAATATACATCAAGATTTATTGGATGACATCAAGTGAAGGAGGAGAGGAAAAAATATAAGGTTATGATGCAACCATTACACATACCTATAAGGAAATAAAAAAACATCACCATGGAATTTTTCACTAGTCTTTCGAAGACATCAATAAGGGATAATGATTTCTAGGTTGTGGTGGATTGTCTTACAAAGATTTCACACTTCATTGTTATTCCAAAGGACTTCTCACTTGATCAACTTGCAATGATATGGATTAGAAAAGTGTTGAGGATTCATGGAACACCACTATCAATTGTAACTAATCGAAGCCCCATATTTACCTCCATCTTCTGGAAGATTCTCTAACATTTTCTAAATAAGAATTTGAACTTTAGAACATCTTATCATCCTCAAACTGATGTCCAATATGAGTGGTATATCCGAAAACATGAGGACATGTTTAGAGCATAATCAATTTACTTCAAAGGAGGATGTTACCAACATCTTCCTTTAGTCAAGTTCTGATACAATAACAATATCTACTAAATCATCCAAATGGATCCCTATGAATCCTTTTATGGGAAGAGGTGAATAACACCTATATGTTGGGATTTGGTTGGGGAATGAAAATATATAGGTCTTGAAATGGTTGAGAAAATAATAGAAAAGTTCAATACCATTCAACAGCACAACAAGGTTGTTCAGAGTTGATAGAAGAGCTATGCTGACAATCATCAATAAGACCTATAGTTTGATGTTAGAGACATGGTATTCCAATAAGTATATCCTTGGAATAAGTTCACAATATTTGGGAAGAATGGAAAGCTTATTCCAAGATACATTGGACCCTTTTAGATCCTTGATCGCATCAGATCGGTGGCTTATCGACTAGCACTCCTACCTAACCTATCGCAAGTACATGATGTATTTAATTTATCCCTCTTAAGGAAGTACATACCAGAACCCTCACATGTACTCATTCCATAGGTAGTACCATTATATAATGATCTCTCATATGAGGAGTAGTCAGTGAATATCTTAGATCACAGAGACAAAGTTCTAAAAAATAAGACAATCCACCTGGTCAAAGTGTTGTAGAGAAACTACAAGTTTGACGAAATGATGAGGGAACTATAAGGATTGATGAAATAGAATTATCCACATCTGTTTTAGTATGGTAAAATAAAATTTTAATGTGAAATTTCTGAAGGGTGGAATATTATAATGACCCAAACATTTATAAATAAAATTCCCCTTGTGATTTAATTAAATGTTTTATTATGTAATAGGGTTATAGAAAAACATGAACTTATTTGGTTTTATTATATCCTATCATATTTAAAATACCATTAATAATACTTTCCAAGCCTAATAATATATCCAACAACTTAATAATCAATGAAACTATTTATGGGAGAAGTTTAAGCTAATCGAAATCACAGCCCAAACCATGTATGTCGAACCACCCCATGAAATTCTCACCATCGCACACCTTAACCTTAGGTTGTTTGCTGGTGTATTAAAGGGGTATGTATCAATACCATAATAATATGAATATATATATATTTTTTATTTTCAATATAATAACTTTCATATTTTCTTCTTATTATTACTTTATAAAATATTTTTATTTTTATATAATAAAACACAAATTGTATTTTTAATTAGTATTCAATTACAATTAAGAAATTTATTTTGATGAATTAATGGAATTTTGAAATAAATAAAATTTTAATAAAATTTTATTATTAAATATTTTTTAAAATATATATGATCATATAATTTTTATGAAGTCAAATGTAATTTTTATAAGGGTTTATAAACTTTTATAGTCAAAAACCCAACATTTTTCAACAAATGTCAATTATTATTTAAAAAGTGAGAATTAAAATATTTAAAAAATTATGTTGATAAAAATAATATTATTTTTTGAATTATAATGTTTAAATTATCCAATGGTGAATTTTTCATAATTTTCTAAGATAGTCAAATTTTGGGTAAAAATTAAATATGGTATAAATATATGATGTGTATTATCACATCATAATGACCCAAAATTGATTTAATGAATACTATAAATGGTATACACAATAAAATATTTGTTTTCCCTTTAAAATAATTTTATTTTATTTTCATTTGATTAATTTTATAAAGCCTTTATGAATCCTCCAAAACCCTTAATATATTTTAAGGTTTTAAAATCTTTTCTTTAATAGTATGACTCACTTCCATGTAAACAAGGGTATTATTTTATTAATTTAAGACATTGGTATTACAAAATAATGAAAATAAATACCCGTTTGTAGAAACCATGGGAAAAATATGTGATTGTTTTTGGTTTTGGTGATTTTATTATATAGAGTCAAAAACCTAAGTTTGTGAAATAATAATGAATTCCCCACTCATTTCCTATATAAACCCACCCAATATCTCATTTATCATCACTCAAAATACTTTTATCATTTACTTACACTTACTTACCCTATCTAAAATCCACCCAAGCTTCTCCCAAGCTATTAAGAAGCTCCTCTCAAGAATTTGGAGTCACACACTCAAGTAAGGTCTAGTTTCCTTCTAATCTATATTTAAGTTTGTCCATTATATTATGCCTTCTTTTTCTAATTCCTTCTATTAGGACATGTTTTCCATGTCCCTATTAAAACAAATTTCAATTAAAATTTATTATAAACCCCTTTCTCCCCCATTAAACCATTTTATGAATCTTTAAGTGATGTTGTTATACTGCAGAAATTTAACCTCCATTTTCCATGCCGAAACAATTATGTAGTGAATAACATACCCATTTCCTATCAAGGGTTTTCACCTTTATGAACTTATACTTATTTATTGGTTACTTAAATTTATTTATTACAAACTCTATTATCATGGAATAAAATTTTATGATAAATTATTCTATGTTTTATTATCTATGTGGTACACTTAAGCATGAGAATGAAATGAATGTTATATGTGTGCCCAAAATTATATAGTGCTTCAATAAGTTGGGTAATGTTGAGTCTCATGATATTAAATGATGGGAAATGGATTAAACCTGATTACTATATGGTAATATTTCCATCATGATTTATTTTTATCTAGTCTTTACATATTTTTATGATGTAGTGTTTTAAGTTGTTGCCACATTTCCCATATTGCCTTTATGATTATCATGTTATATCATGCCTTATTGTTCATGTTTATTCCCTGTTGATATGCCTATTTTATATAATTTATTTATTTATTTAGGTTATTCCATTTTTATTCCTTTATTGTGATTTATATCTCACCCATTTCTTATGTATGGCCCAGGTTATCCCATATAGTTTTAAGTATGATCATGTTAAGGAAGTTTTCAATAAAGATAATTTATTTCCTATTCTAAGTTGTTATTAAATGTACCTAATTCCAAAATAAACTGTAATTATAAATTTTATAGGTTTTATTAATTAAAATCTTATGTAATAAATAAATAATTAATATGTAATAAAGAGTTGGTTTTTCATATAAACCAAGTACTTCTAGTGACTATGGCTTGCGATATCAAGCTTGTGTGAGATTAACCTACACAGGACTCTATAATTTAATAGAGCATAATAGTAAATCATCATATACAATAACAAAAATTTTTCAGATTAACCAAGTGTATGCATAGGATTAAATGAGTTTCTATATATAATTAAAATCGATGGTCATATATCAAGGATAACATTAACACGAGTACTGCATATGAATAAAGTCACCAGTATATGATGTGGAGTCTATAAAAACCTATGATATAGGATAAATGTAGGATTAAACAAGGGTACCAAAAAATATTAACTAAGAACTGTATCGAATTAACTTTACACGACACAAATTATTGTGACTTGTGACATAAAGAGTTTCTTAGGGTTGAAATATTTTGTGGTTGGGAAATTGTATTCTATAATTATAATTGGTATCATATTAATGATATGATGTTATATTTTTAAAGTTATATTCAACACTATCAATAAATATGAATCCCAGAATATAGTAAGATATGTTACACTAAAAATAAAAATTTTGAACTATGACATGGCACGAAATATCGTACTTCATATTCTATGACATAAACCTAAAAAACAAATTATATATCATTTTTTACAACTTTTTATAGGACATCAAATATGATATCAAAATTATTCATTTAAAACATGATTTCAAGATTCATTTAACATGATAATTATTTGATCCCTCTAATGGGTTTATTGGGATATATTAACACTTAATATAAGAAATGGAAGAAAATTATAAATCCAAAACCTAAGAACACTATGAATCTAACCAAAATCATGAAATTGAAAATGAAGAGATTGTGTGTGTGTTCCTTACATTGAATAATTCCATATAAACTACCTTAATTCGATGGGATTGATGAAGATAAATTAATCTGTAGTCTATAAATAACCCCCCTCCTTGGTGTATCCTTTAGTTAAAATAATCACTTGACTTTTAGTTAGGACTCCTCTTCTGAACATGACATTCTTGTACATCGCTAAGTAAAAGTAAAATAATAAGAAGAGAGTTTCAAGAGTGAGATACATTTGGTTGATCACATAAAATAGTATCACTCACAAACCCAATATAAGTGTCCTTATAAATAAACCTTGATGAAACAACTTAAATATTCATGCATTCACTCATTTGTTGTGAAATTTATGACTGAATATTGCTTTCAATTATAACTATTATAACTATCATCCAACTAATGTTCTCCCATGAATTTCATTTAATGAAACACACAGTTGTTTAATGATAGATTATATGGGGATTTATCAATCGTTATATTTTAACATCCAACTATCTCAAGATATTACTTCCATACCCAATCAGTCATACAATATTATTCACATGTATTCATATAATAAGACTTTTTTAGGCAGTATGCATGATATCATATTCCCTTTCAATGTACCCATGTCATCTCTTATGGTATGTATAAATTCATTATATTCATAATGGATATAGTACATATCTTATTTAAGGGTCACAATATAATTTGGTCCATTATTGACTGAATAAACAAGTCATCGAACATCCTTTCCATTCAGTAGAAAAGTTTGAAAGAAATATTGGGATTATTTTACATGGATGAGGTCATCAAGTTGGATATAATTTATAATCATATTTTACTATTATTATCATTTTAAACACTAGTTTTTTATGATATTGTAGGATGATTTTGGTACATAGTTTCTATTGAGTATGAAATTCCTCCCTTAGATATATGGGTAAATTGAGAGAAACTTCCAAGTTCTTGATGATATATTGAGGTCTTATGTGGTATATTTTAGCTAGATATGGGAGGATAAATTTATGTTAGTGGAGTTCATATAAAATAACATTTATCACTCCACTATTATCATGACACCATCTAAAGCCCTATATGGGAGACCCTACAGGTCATCCTTATAATGGGCGGAGATTAGAGAGTCATCATTGATGGGACTAGAGTTGGTGATATTTAAGATAAATAAGGTATAAGTGAACCAGAAGTGGATGATTATTCCTCATATAAATAACAATTCCTAAAATGATTGTTGATGAAAACCCTTGGAGTTTGAGGATGGAGGTTATGTTTTCCAAAAGGACTCACTACAATGAAATTTAGAGAGGTTGGGTCCTAGAAGTAAGTTATCCCCATGGTTTAGCAGACCACTCTAGATCCTATGTAATACGGAATCTTTATTGTCAACTAGAATTTCTATCATAGTTATACCAAGTACACATCATCTTTAAAATTCCATAGATATGAAGGTATGTGCATGATCCACCAAGCATCATCAAAAGGGGTGAGCTAGACATCAAGGATGATGATGCCTTATCATAATACCTAATAGTGATTGAGGATTTAAAATAGTGGATAATTCAATGTTTATAGATACCTTTGTAGAGTGTAATATTCCAATATAAGAACCTTCAAGAGAGATCATGGTAATATAAGGTTCAAATGTGATCTTAGTACCCTCCCCTTTTTTAGTAGGTTGACCATTTTAGGATAAAAAATATTGAAGTCGATGAGGATGGTATTTCTTGGATTTTTCTTTTAAATGATTTAATATTTTTTTATTTTAATTGTATTTTTGTAGCATGGTTTTCTATTAGACTTCATGATTATTCCCCTTTCTTTGTGGTAATATCGGTTTTGGTGTATATTTTCAGGTGCCTTTAAGTTAATATCATGTGAGAGGCATGAGATGTATGGAACCCTCAATTCTATATTACTTGGGGGTATTTTTCCAAAAAGGTTTGGATGTTTTGTGATCATCATTAGTGATTTTTTGAGGTGTACTAAAGTTTATTTCATGATTACCAATGTTTTAAGGGTATCATCATGACACCTATAGTTGGGTCATAGTGGGATTGAGCCATTTGAATTTAATGAGAGTTGACCGAGTCTTCTAAGGAGTTATGAGGTGTTTTTATCATGTTATTATTTTAATATACTTGAATAAATGAGTTATGTTGTGGCGTAATGTTACTTTTTGTGATGTGGATTTTTAGGTATTTAAAGAGTTGTTCCATAACCATTAGTATTTCACCATGATTGGGATGGCTTCGGTTTTCATTATAAAGAGTGTCTAAACCCTCCCTACCTAAAATTTTATTATCTTCCCATCAACTTACTATTTTTTAGTGGTGCATTTTTTGATCCCTCATCATCTCAAATGATTCTTCGATAGGTGATGATTATGTGGTAAATGGATCCTTTATTATCCATGTTTTCTCTAAACATAGGGAATTAATTTTTTCTAATTGTTTTATATATTTAATATCTTTTAACCTAGATCCTAAACTCTCAACACTAAATCCTACATTATACTTTCTCACTCCTCCTATATCCCACCCAATATCCCCTTGCATCTCACATATACCACGTTGTGCTCCTCCTAGAATTTCATGCATGTGTGAACTCCCCTCCCATTATTCTTGGTCACCCACACTCTACACTATATTCTATAATCTCACATCACTCCACTCCCCTAAACCAACTATTATGATATCCCAAATCTCCACTAACAAGATTAATCTTAAAATTCATGGGGGGAAGTGTTAGTTCTTAGGATGTATTGTACAAGTGGCTTTTAGATTTGTTCCCTAACTCTAAATGTTTTGACTATTAACTCACTCACTATACCTAATCCATGAAGACTCCTCATTTTTAGGTTATGATGATCCCTAGTGTTTTTGGGACCCCAGTTGTGGTATAAATAAAGGCTATTCAATCTCAATCTAAAACCCATAATTTTGTTATCTTGAATAATAATGAACTTGTTTCTCTTTATCTCGATATGGGAAGGAGTTAAAATTTTATATTATGTATAAGAGTATGGGAAAGTAGTTTCTTACTAAACCCTATGGTAGTATGATATTTTGGGATTCTAAATCTGAGTTTATGTGTACAACTCATCAAGAGGTCATTGTAGCCCCACCTCATCTTAACATAGGGAAGGTGATTCCTTTCAAGGTGAGCTCCATGAAAAATGGTAGATCATGTTCCAAATTGGGTCCCTTGGACCTAGAGGCCTTCTTTATTGATGTGGGAGAAAAAAAACTCAAAAATATGCAAGCCAAAAGGAATCCCTAAGAGAATTTTCTTTCTCTCACCTACCAAGTTCAATTGATAGTGAGGGGTTTACTATTAAAATCTAAAAATATAATCTAAATAAAAAATATTGTTGTGAATTCAGTAGAAGTCAAGCATGGTGTTAATAATTCTAAGCATATTGAGGGGAAATTTGGTAATCATTATAAATTATTTTTGCAAGTTCGAGAATCAAGGGGAAAACACCCAATAAATTTTTCAAACAAAAATCATTGATTTGTACTAGTAGGCTAGATCTTCATTTTTTAACTATAATTTATATTAATAATTTTGATACTATTAATATATTTTTTAGTTATATTCATTGTAATTATAGTAATAAATTAATTCATGGTATAAATGGTAAGATATTTTTTCTTTGGAATCCTACTATAGTTTCTTTTAGTGAAATTTTTATTTCTTCATAACTTTTCCATTACAGAGCTTATTGGGGGAAAATGTTTTTTTTACTCTCTCTTTTATGATTTTAATTATCAAGTCCTCCATGATGATATTTAGTCTGATTTTAGGTATCTCTATATCAAAAAATAACCCTATTTTATTTTATTTTATTTTAATTATATTCATTCTACTAAGGACCATTTTTTTATGATAAATATTTCATTCAGAGATTTTTAAGAGCTCAATAGCTTTAAATGTGAGCTTAACATGGATAATAATGCTTCCTCAGGATTTAATTATACTTTTTATAATAAGAAAAAGGATAAAAGGTGGGTTTTTTGTAAGTTTGACAGAATCCTTATTAATGATGGTTGGTACTCTTCTTTTTAGGAATCTATAACTATATTACTTCCCTCGTGAATCTCTAACCATTTCCTATGAATTTTTACTTGTTCACTTAGTATCAAAAAAAGTTTTTTTTATGTTTTGAAATTTGTAGTGTAAGGAAGAAATTTTTCATAAACTTGTGCATCGTATATGTTTATCCCACTATTCAATCCATAATCTCTTTTATATTTCCTTCACTTCATGGGCCCTAAAAAAGTAATTATTTCCCATTTTCAAAATGGTAGACTAATTATCTATCATAGAATTGAAAATTTTAACAATGAGATCTACCATATTAAAGATGATATTATTAAAGGGTCGAATGACTCTAAAATTTGTTTAATGTAGATTAATTTAGTTGATAATATGAATAAAGTCATTTCTATTTATAAACTCTTCTTTAAGAATAGAGATAAAATTAATTGGATAAAGGATGAATATGCCAATAATAAATTAATTCATTCTTGAAATAAAACATAAAAATTTAGGAATATTATTTATATGATTAAGAATGAATTTATTCCATGGTTATATTCCCCCAGGGATATTAAAAACTTTCTCCTAAATCACTATAAGAATTTCTTGGGCTCCCTAAGCCCCAAAAATGATATTAATCTGGACCTTTTTTATAATAATAGGGTAGTTATAGAACATGAATGTTTTAATCTTATCATACCTATATGTGATCAAGAAGTCAATGATATATTTTTTTCCATTAGTGATAAAAAATAACATGGACCTAATGGATTATCTTTTATATTTTTCAAGGAAACATGAGAACTGGTTGGATTTAGTATTATTTAAGGTGTTATTAGTTTTTTTTGGAATCCTTCTTTTCCTTGGGTTTATAAAACCACAGTTATCATCCTTATAAATAAGGTTTTGAACCTTGAAAGTGCTTATAATATTAGTAATACAACTTATTGTAATAATTTATATAAATGTATCTTAATATCATTTATAATCCTATTAAAAGTTTTCACCCTAACATTTTTGGGGAGGATCAAGGGGGCTTCATATCTATACATGACATCTATAATAATATTTTACTCATTTAAAAGTTTCCTATAAATTAATATTAAAAACAAATTATCCTTGGATACACTTTAAATAATGGAATTTCCAAATCTTGTGATTCTGTTTCTTGGAATTTACTCAAAAATATTCTCAAGGATTTTAATTTTCCTTCTAAAATTATTAAATAGACTATGTATTGTGTCTCCACTTCTCATTACTCAATTATGATCAATGTTGAGTTGTGTGGATATTTTCATGTGCAGAAAGGATTGAGACAAGGTGGCCCATTATCCCATTTTCTTTTCATCTTGGTGATGGAGTACCTTTCTAAATTATTTAGAGAGGCTACCTCTAAGGATGGTTTTATATTTTATCCAAAATTTGAATAAACTCAAAATTTCCCATGTTATGTTTGATAGTGGCATTTTTTTCTACAGTTGGTCTATAGTTGATTGATATTTTTGATATAGACTTGAAAGTTTTTATTTTTTTTCTATCCTCAATATTAATAACATTAAAAGTAATATTTTTTTTGGCTGCTCTTAGGAGGCTTGGTGGATCATTAATAATAATGTTAACATTGTGTAAGGTTAAATTATTGTGAAATAGTTGGGTGTTCCTATGTACTCTAAGAATTTTAATAATATAAAAATATTTCTTTTAGTGTATAAGGCCACCTCCCACATCCTCTCTTGATATTCTCATATTTTGGACAATAAAAGAATATTTGTCTTAGTTAAACTTGTGATTATTTCTTTGTTTTCTTACTAGGGTCATATTATTAATCTTCCTATATAAATTTTAAAAAAAATTAATACCCTATGTATAAGTTTTATTTGGTTAGGTAAAGATAAATGTTTAAATAATCTTGTTTCTTGGAATAAAATTGCCCTTCCTCTCAAGTTGGGTGGTTTGGGTATTAAATGTGCTATGAAAACCAACATTGTGCATATGATTTAACACTTTTTGAAGTTTATTTGTCTAGAGGAATATCTATGGGTTATTTGGGTTCACCAATATTATATTCAAGATTTTACCTTTTGTATTATACTATTAAAACATAATTCTATTGGGTTTTTAAGTGCTTACTCAGTTTTAGGAGAAAAGACTTACTTTGTATGGATTTTTATAACCCCAATAGGTGGATTAGAAAAGTTGAATCATTTACAACATACTCTAGAAAAAACACTATTTTTACTCTATATAATTTTGATAATACTAAATAGCCCTTGATTTGTTTGGGCCATTTTTCACTATGAAACATGGATTTTAATGTGGTTTATGTATTAGAACAAATTGTTTACCCAAACTAGATCCTCCAAATGGGATTTTATTAACTGTAATTTGTGTCCTTTTTGTTATCTAGTTCCTAATACAAGAGATCATTTTTTATTTGAATTCCAAGTATCCTATTAGTTGGTTTATTTAATTTAAAAAAAATATTTCTTTTCCTTCTTATATATAGAATGATTTCTTTGAGTATATTTTGAAACGCTTGGGTTCCTCATGTGTCTTTCGTCAGTTGTAAAGAATCCTAATTGGTATTGCATCTTATCAGGTCTAAAAAGTTAGGAATAATATTATTTTCTTAAATAATGCTTACCTTGATATTAGTGTCTTACAAGAAGAATTTAATTTTTATTTAAAGATGAATCTATCCAGGATTACTATTCTTAATAATTCCCGATTCAATAGAACATAGACTAGAAATCTTAACTTTTACATTAACTCTTGTTAATTATATTTTCCTTCAATAATGTTTTTTTAAATTTTTTTTGTTTATTTTTAAAGGGGATAAAAGGGTTGCTTTGTGGTTTTTTGGGTGTGGTTTGCTCTTAAGGTTTCTCATCTATGAATATTGGGGACGATTATTGTCAGTTATCAAGTTTGATTTTTTTGTTCATTAGTGAATAGGTTGTTAGTTTTCATTTCATGCTATTTTGTAGGCATGGATATATGGTGTGGCATTGTAGATATTTATATGATTTATTTTTCCTACTTATATATGCGGATTTTTCACTTTTTTTCTTCTTGGACTATGAATGAGGCTATTGATTTTTCATATTTAGAGAAAGAGTATGTATTTGTTACTTTTTTTGAATGGGGGTTCTTCTAATGATTAGTTTGGGACCTTTTTTGGTTTTATGTTGTTGGTTTATGAATGCATGTCGTTAGTACTTATTGAAAGGTTGGGGACCTAATATGTGGTCTCCTTTTATCATTTTACCATGGGTATTGTTCTGATAGTTTCTCATTCAGAATTAATTTAATTTGTTCCTATATATATATATATTAATGAACATTTATTTAGTTATTATTAATTGACTATAATTATGATTTAACTTCCATGTCTGTGTATTTATATGTATGTATGTATTTGTGTATCTATATATATACATATATATTATAACATTAATTTTTAATGTTATATAAATTTTTTTATATGTAATATTATCAATATTTATATATATATGCATATATAAATAAACATTAACTAAAATAAATTAATATAAATATACTAATAAATTCATATAAATATATATATATATATATATATAAATTTATATATTAATTTCATTTATTCAGTTATAATTAATTACTTGTAATTATTTTTTAACTTTGGTATTTGTGTGATTAAATGTATGTATGTATGTGTATATTAATATTATATAAATAAAATTTATTTTTAATGATATATAATACAATCATATATGAAATGTTATTAATATGTTTATATATACACATATAAATCAATAAAAATATACTTATAAATTTATATATTCATATATAGATTAATATAAATATAAATACATGTATATATGTGTGTGTGTGTGTGTGTTTTATAATGATATTTTATTTAGTCATTATTAATTAATTATGATTATGTTTTAACATGTGTGTTTTTATGTGTGTGTGTTTATATGTATGTATTTATTTATTTATGAATCTATATATGTGTGTTCATGTATATATATATATATATATTAAATAAATAACATTTAATTTATTATTTAATTTATCCATATTTTAATATCACGGATAAAATAAAATTATAAATGTTTAAAAACATGTATAAAAACATAGATAACATAGAAAAGTTTTTATGAAAACATAGATAAACTAAAAAAATAGACATGTTTTAAAATGTGATTAAAAAAACATGGCTAAAATAGCCATATTTTTATGAAAATGTGCCTAATTGCCTATTTTTTGGTAGTGGGAATGGAAGTGAGATTGTGGCATGGTGGATGCACCTACGAGCATCAGATACAACATTAGGTGTTTCAATTTTAACATGAAACCAACAAATTAAGTGTTTCAATGTGGTAGTATGTCTCTCATCGTGATTATGTTAATCCCTATTAATGGATGACCCTATATGATCCATTCATGGGTGTTTATGTATCTTTAAATCCATGTAATGGATTAGGGTAAGGAGATAAACTATTTTGAGTGTTTTCTATATAAAATGATATGATACACCTTTCTTTGTTATCTTAGTTGAGATGTGAGGTGGTTTGGGTAGTTTAGTATCCATAGATCTGTAGGACCAATTACTAGGTTTGGGCATGAAAAGTGGAATATTCCTTAGGGTTTGGTACTCCCCAATTTGTGTGCTAGTGACAGTGCATGTGTTCCCCATAGGGTCTGTGAGTTTATTTTAGGAATGGATTCATTACTCCCTTTCACCTGATAGGACATGGATCCTCCATAGGGTTAATTGATTTTTCTAATCCCTTGATTGGTGTACCATGGATCATCAGGGTGTGGGTTCTCTATTAATGGATACAAGTACTCCCACATTGAACAAACTTATTTTAAAAGGAGTGATTCCTCCATCAAGGCTTTGATACTCCCCCTACCGATACTTATCTTAGTGAGGTGTGAGTTCCCACCATAGTCAGAATATGTTGTAGGTTTGGTTTAGTTGGGATATAAATAAGTGGGACTTGGTTTCCCAATTTCTATATCCTTAAGCATATATAGGTTTTTTTGTTCTTCTTAATTGATTCGGTTATCTTCTAACTTTGAGATCCTTAGTTGATTGGCCCTTTATTTATTAATTCATGGTTTTCAGGGAATCTTACAAGGTATAAGTATACTCATCCTTGCATGGGAATTTCACCCTACATGCCTTATAAAAATGAAATATAGTTCAGTGGTAGATTTAGTGGACATGATGTTGGTTGAGTGGAAGATTAGTGGTTCTCATAGGTGATAGTAGTGGATGATGTTTATGTCTGGTCTTTATTCATTAGGGATATCCCTTAAACATAGTTGTTGTTGTTAGGTTATCCACTATGTTTATTGGGAATTAGTTTTTTACCTTATTTTTTATGGATTATACACTTATTCTTATGTGTTTATTTAATCATGGTTTAAATACATTATATATTCTAGTTAGTTATTTACCTAGTTTTGAATTATTATTATCTTTTTTATAGATTTTTATTTTTATATAGGTTCATTAGGATAAGACATCCCATATTGTGTGATATTTCTACCCAATGCTAGTCTCCATGCCTTAATCTATTGGAGGTAGGATTGGTTTCACGACACAGCCCAGACGACTCATCCATCTAGGATCTGAACTAGAATTTTACAAGACACGAATGGAATTATTAGTCCCCATAGGCTGGTGTCAAGCACCCAGGCATCCAATAATGACCAGAGTGAAGGATTTTCCCAAAATTAAATAAGATACATGGTATAATTGAGAAAAATATAACCAGAAAATAAATATTTCATAGTCAAAAGAGTGAAATCGATAGAAAAACAACCAAGTTATCAAGTCAAAATCCAAGATACAAGACCCAAAAACCATCTGAAAAGTACAACCCAAACTAACAACAACTAATCCATGTGACACATGGGAAACATCCCACCATCTCACCTCCTGATACCTATGTTCATCTAACATAAAAATTTCCACCTCACTATGGTGTCTTTCCCTTTCCTGTGTCAGATAGAAAAAGGTTTACAAACCCCTAAGGGAGTGTGTAGGTGTGAGTTAAACAGGCTTAGTAAGATCCCACCCAAGTATTCCATAGAAACCATCTATCAATTAATTATAATATTCTTAATTTGAATAAAAAAATTCATTATAAACATTCCCCACATTTATATCAAAATAATGAGAAAACATTTCCCATTTTCATATTTCTCACACAAAATCCAGAAAATACCATTTCAAAGAATATTTCAAATAATATATTTTTCATTTATCAAATCATGAATCATATATCATATCAAATCAAAAATAGTAAAAACATAAAAAATTATGGACATCACCTATAACATAACAAATTTCCAATATATTTAGGTCACTTTTACCATAATAAATAATCAATACTACTGCACAATAAAGTCCTTAGAGTCAAATAATCTCCAATATTAGGATAGATGCACACCATAAAAAGTAAACCCACTTACAATGTTAAGATAAAGTTCCAAGAGATAATGAATATATGATCTAGGAATGGAGAAACACCATAGAATGTGAACTCCCTTGTGATTTAAAAGGAAAAGTCCAAATACCAAACCCTCCACCTAGGTAACATAGGATCACATGTGTTGTATATGTAAAATCATTTTGAAATGGATTATCACATTTCAAAATATAATTTCGAAAAACCCTTTTTCCATCCCAAATTCATGCTTTGAAAAACAATTTCACAAACCACTTCATAATGAATTGAAATCCATCTATCATTTTCCAAAACAAGGGGAAATCCATCTTTTATCAAAAAATCATTTACTCATGTATATCAAAAAAATTCATGTATCATGCCAATTATCATTTAAAAACCATTTAGAAAACCAATAGAATTCTTGGTTCATCAAAAATAGGTTGTAGATGGATCCACATACCTCACACTTCTATTTAACACCAACCACAATGGGATCCACCCACTAGAAGGAAACATTGGAACAAATGAGAGGATTCCATAAACATAAATTATCACATATTATAATCAAGTTTCCACAACATAATCATCAGAAAAGAAGATAGATCAACACACACCTCAAGGATATCACATGCTACACCATAATCAATAAGAGATCTGACCTCTAGGAAGAAAATTCATGATGAATCTATAAAGGATTTATAGATATTATAAAATTATCAATATATTCTAAATATATATCCTATAACTACTTCCAAAACCAAGAATAGAAAAATAACATGAGAGATTCGATTCAAATTACTAAAAACATTGGAAACCTATCAAACCAGGATTGAAACACTAAGAGATGAAGATAAAAGGAGACTATAATTACAAAGTAATTCCTCTCCAAGTTCCATGGATGGATTAGTTTTGACAAAGATGGATTGCGAGGTTAATTAGGGTTTTTGAGATCCTAAAATTACGATTACATCCTTATTTTTCTCTCCCAATGTGAGGCCACTAGCTACCCGATGGTGGCCACTAGCTCACCAGTGGCTATAGGAAGAGTACCTATAGCCTAGGGATCCCCCCCCCCATAGCTAGATTATGGAGTTCTTGTTGGAACCCCATTTTTTCAGCATGCCACCGACTGTCCGGTGGCATTTTGCAACCACCAAACTAGGTTAAGGCCTCTTAAAACTCAACTGAGTCACTACTAAGACCACCCTAACCGAAAATATAACCACTTGAACATAAAAGAGAGATGAAACTAAAACATAATTTTATAATTGGAGTGGAACACTTGGGTTTTTTCTAGTCTATGTGGGGTCCCAATGGGTTGGGTAATGTCAAATTCAACTCAAAACTACTCAGATAACTTCAAGACATCTTCAAACCATCATAAAAACTCTATAATGCAATTATAAATGTTTATATAGAATATAAGAATTAATTTGGAGTACATGAATGTAGATTCAACTATATAAACTATTTCTTAGATATAACTCATCAAATTTATATAATTGATAGTGCTTTAATAAATCATTAGTAGTTTCATCAACTATATCACCTCAATATAAACTCATCACTTCAATATCTTCACCATCAAGATATATAAATCCAAATTTTTCAGAGGCCTTCATGCTTAATAAAACTATAATTAATTCTAAATATAATGCTAGCTAACTTCATTCTTATATATTCACAAAAAAACTCCTCAATTTGTTTATAAAAACATAATTTTTATATGATATTCACTCTATTAAACTCATATCAACTCCGTCAAAATGAAAAATATATTCTATACATGAAACTTCAAGTGGTTAAATCTCATATCAATGTTACTTATCATCTTCCAACTCATAAAATTGATTTATTTATATGATAAGTGAGCTATAATTTGCAGTATTAACAACTCAACCATATTTTTCAATCTTCAATAGATGAATAATCATCTTTACATGTGAATATTGACAAAAAATCATAAGATCTTCCTAGTAGAATATATAAATTATAAAAGTTCTAAAATATTTCTCATTCAATGGGTACTTTAATATCACCCATTCCATTTTTCATCAACATCACTCAACATATTTTGATATCACAAAATATTGAAAACAAATACAACACTCTTTGATCCATTCATCACTTCAATCTCCCCCATTATATTTTTTTGTTAATACCTATTTCAAACAAAAGGAAAAATTATCATTTTTATCACCCATATTAATTATAAATACAAATAGTGTATGTTAGTAATTCATAAATTAACTAACTTAAGTTTACTTGAGAATTTTTCTATGTAAAAAATAAGAGTGATCAATTAATTTTCCAACTTCTTCCTTAATAATAATCCATTCCTCAATATCTTCTCATATTTTATGTCATTTAATCATTAATTCCCCCCACTTAACACTAGAATTGGTTATTTCAATACAAGGATGGAAAATATGATAAAAATACCTCAGTAATGACATTTTATTCACTTTATAGATTTCCATATTTACAAAATAAATGTTTGTAATCTTTATCAACTCATATCTTATTGGGTAAGCTTCCATTATTTATTATGTTTGATCTCACTTTTAGATTTTTACCATGCATTATTTTCAAAATAACCTTTAATAATTGCACCACATGGATTTAATTAAATGATCTCAATAGAAATAGATAATTTCATGATGGATATATCTCTCTCTATGTACCATTTACACAACATTAATTATTTAAGTTATCTCCATGAATGCATCACCTTAAATTATTTTCACAAAAAAACAAACAGATGGTCATGGGAACAAGGTGGTTTCTTATTTACTTCATTATGATATAAATAATGTTGAGAGTTATTTATTAACCTATAAAATCATTTCATTTCAACTATAATTTTGTGAGAAGCCTTCATGATTGTTCCTTTTAATTTCTAGGCCACAATTTTCATAGGATTTGTGTTCTTCTTTTTTATTTAAATATTCTTCTTATGTGGAACTTGTTTCTTTATATCAGATATCATAGACATGGCCTCCATTATTATTTATCTATTTTCATTAACATATCATCCCATGATTATAGTGTTATCATGAATTGTTTAGGAGTGTGTCTAGATTTTTTCACATTTCATAAATCTTGTAAATAATATTTAAGTCACCCCTTTTTAAAAAAAACTTATTAATAAAGTCAAATTCTTCTTCATCTAATATATTGATTCCACAAAACCAATCATTTTGTTTATTTTTTGGATATATTTTTATATTTTTTACTCAATATTTCGTTCATTAACATTAAAAATAATATATTGTTTGTAATATTTTATATTGTTTTCTTTTATTTCATATTGGTATCATCTTTTTCTTAATTTTTATGAAGAATCAACCTTGACCATATTTGGTGTATTTTTTTCAACACTTTCCTTTTTCACATTTCCCTAAGGTGAACTCACCTTATATATTCCATTATTTTTTCCTTATCTTTTTTAGTATCTTTTATTCAATAGTATATAAATCATTTTGTGTGGGTATAAACCAATATTCTTCATCATAATGGCTAATTTTGTTTTAATTTCCATATAAGTCTTCCAAGCCTTCAAATCTATCCAAGATAATTGGATTTTTTTTCCTTTATTCTATGTGTTATGCTTAAAATCAACATTCCTCCTCCTTGATGTAGGACTTTTTAATATTCAATGAATTGAAATATTATTCCAACAATCAAAAAACTTATTCCCAATCATTTCATAATACCAAAAATAGCCAATAAATATAGATTTTATCCTTTAAATAAAAAAACTAGCTAGTTTTAGTAGCTTACTATTTTTGTGAGATATGATTTCTTTTAGTTGATCTTATTTTAGGTAAATACTTATTTTATTGTTTCTCACATACAAAATTAATATAGATGTGAGTTTCTAACCACAATTTTCAACCCATATTTTTCAAAAACATACTTTAAAAATTGACTTATTCATGAAAACAAATTTAATAAAAAAAATTATGAAACTAATTTTTCCTCAATATTATTTGAAACTATAATAGATATATCTATAGATAATATAAATACCATCTTTATAATAAAATTAGGTGTTTTAGTATTAACAATATCATCATAAATATGAATGTAGAAACATTATATTTTATTTTTTTGTGAATATTTAACTTAAAACACTTCCATGTTTTTCTGTATAACATTCAACTCAATACATTTTAGTTTTAGAGTGATAATATGATATCAAATTGATTAAAATCAATATTCAAATTCTATTATTTTAATCTACTTATGATATTTATTATAACAACCTATCCCACTAGAGAGCACCTGGATTGCGTAAAATTGATCCATCACAACCGTAAGCCTGCCTCCAATAAGCCAAGTGTAGGCAACAAGAATTGAAAAGGCATAACTATAATGGGAAGCCTTTTGGTAATTAAATTGTACACATACACCCAACCATGTCTATGAATCAGTTAAAAGTAATATAAACCAAATATTTTAACTTCTAGAGATAAACCAAACATGCAATAAATTATAGGGAATAAATCAGAGTACAACAAAATACAACCAAAGTGTAAAGGAAGAAATACACACCCACCCAAAAATTAAGACACAACCAAACAAAAATGGGAAATTAATTAAGTTAAGAGATCCTAACTTTGGGTCTTTAAGACTTACCACCATACATGGTCAATGGACCTAAGTATCACTACACTCCACCTTAATCATCATTGAACTATCTATCATTTTCATAATACATGACTCAAGAAGACAAATCCCATGTAGGGTGAGTTATAAATACCCAATAGTATGCCCTAAAAACCTATTGGTATTGATATAGTTATAAAAAAATCATCTCAACCCAAGGTAAGAAGGAAAAAACCCTAACAAATACACACACACAAACACACACCCACACACATATATATATATATGCTCATAAATAAACCCATATGATAGAGAAAGGGGACCTTCATATTACAACCCATCCAAAGTCAATGAGTATGCCTAAAACTCCAAAATCATATCATTTATTCCTAGTATCAAATGAAACCTTTCCAGAATATGAGTGGAGGGGGCCACACCCCGCAACTATTCTCCATGTCTGAGGGGGGCATGACTCTCATGGAGGACTCGAACCCTACCGTAGCTCAAATACAAAGGAGTACCACTCCATTTATAGATAACTTTCGACCTATATATTATATGGGATTAATGAATCCATATTTATAAATAATAAGGGTAACTCACACCCAAGTGTGACATGGGAGTACTGGCCCCAAAATCTCTTTGATAATATGGGAAACCTGCACCCTGGTGTGAAAGGGGAGTACTTACCCCGGTATATCTTTGATAATCATACCTGATTGCTCTCATCATCAAGCGTATCTTGAATAAGTTCCACTCTCATAATATTCCATGTCATATTTAAAAAACCAATAAGATGTTTATCATCTTGTTTTATGCATAAAATTTCTCAGGATAAGCTAATCATAGGCCAAAATCCAAGTCCAAACAAAGGAGATATGATAGGAAGAAGTCAAAGGAGGGAATACATGGTGTGTAAGGGTCTATATAGTATGTTACCCCACCTCTTTTCCTAGTATTTTTATCTCATAGACATGAATTGGAATCCATGTTGTAGTAAATGGCGTATATGGTCCATACATGGTGTGTCTTGGCCACTCGAGTCCTACTTGTGTGCTCTTGGACATGTCCGTGTACATCGGGTTATGCATGTGTACCTGGCCATACACTTGGCCATGCCTGAGTACCAACTTGTGCCCATGTACTCCCGGAGTACATGGTGTGTCATACCGTACAACGTCCTGATCATGTTCTTGTTGTCACACGACTTGGCCACCTGGTTAGGTTCACACAACATGTTGTATGGCCACACAATGTGTATCCTTAACCTTTTTGAAACCTGAGCACCATAGTCGGGGGATACATGTTGTGTATTCTTCTTAGAAACACGGCATGTTTTTAGGTTTTTCATAGAAACAAACTTTCCTTCTAGTGGATTATAGATTTATCATCTCTACCACAGTTCTCACACATTAACTTCCCAAAATAGAATATAATATGCACCAACCATTATATCCTAGCCTCTAGTGGTCATAAAATGGAATCTTGTGATCCACTCGAAGACCCCAATGTCAGTCGGCATTCCTCCCATTGCCTGCCAGCCAATACCATAAACACTCCAGATCCCATATCCATGAAGCTTCACCCACAACTGATGATCCTTATTGAATCATATGAAAAACACTGATCTATTCATTTTTCATCAAACTTCCATGAATCCATGAGTTCAATCATGCTTAAACCCAACCCAAAAATTCCGAACTACGATCTCATGGTCCAATGGTTAATAATGAAATGAACGGGTGGGGGAATGGAATAAGAACAAATGTTCCAATTTAATTTTACAAGAATTATTGTCCAATGATTATATATAAGGTAAACCAGGTTAAGAACTATCACAATCATAGATAAAACAAATTAAATAAATTTAACTTGTCTATGGGGCTCTTGAAAAGGATGTACGATTACAGAATAAAAAGTAGATAATATATCAATCCTCAAAATTTTAATAAAAAAGGTTGAATTAAAAAATTGATTATCTCTATCTCATTTATGGATTGATCATTGGTGAATGACACGTTCTCCAGTGATGTGGGGATCCCTTTGCATTCGTTTCCTACTAATCCACCTTGATATGATCTCTCACCATCCTCCAATGTGTTCCTCTAATAAATAATAATTAATTTCATCCTTTGAGAGATCCCAATGTTATGAAACTAACCCTGGAGAAATTCTATAACAATATTTAAACAGATGAAATTAGGTCTATTATGAATTTAATAATAAAATAAATTATTTAATTTATTTATTTCATATAAACTCAATGCCAATGACCACCTTAATAGAATATCCAACATTAACCAACTATAGGTCGTGAATAGGGTAAACCCCATGTTCTGGACTCAACCATCATCTCAGATTTCCAATCTGAGACCCAGTTTTGATGGTACTCTAGTTTTTTGGGAAAACTACTTAGGTGTGATATTAATATATTTAATATATTTAAATTTTTTAAAATATCAGTTCCATGTTCACTAGGCCTCGGAATCTTGCACTGTCTTAGTTACTAGCTCTGAAAATATTCATTAAAATATTTTCAAAGTTTTATAAGGAAAAAATATTGTCACTAAATTATTCCCCCATTCAAGGATTTTTTTCCCCAAAGAGCATAAGAAAAAGAAAAAATGTATGGATACTAAGCCTTCATATGTCTCTCCCACTTCCAGAAGATCTCTTGCATGCTACCATGATACCACAACACCTGAACTAAGAGAATGATCCATCATCATATGATCCTATCCTTCCAAACCATGATCATCACCAGTTACTCTGTGAAAGTGGATACATCCTCGATGTTCATCTCATCAAATAAATGATGTGTATAGGATCATGCATGTATCTACTCAGATGTGACACATAGAAGACGTCATTTACCTACTCCATCTGTGAGGGTAAGGCTATGTGGTAAAGAACCTTTCCAACCTTAGTAAGATCTCTAATGGCCTGATGAACCCGGGGGATATCTTTCCTCCTCGACTAAACCTCCAAAATCCTCATCATAGGGAGACTCTTAAGAAAATATGGTCTCCATGATCAAACTCCAAGGGGTTACGACATCAATATGAATATTATTTTGGTTGGATCTAGGCTTTACTCACACACTCAGAGATCACCTAAATTTTCTCCATCATTACCAGCACCATCTCTATCCCAACAAGAGATGTATCTCCAATCTCAATTCAACATTAGGAAGAATTGAAGGGTATCTCATACAATGATTCATATTGTTCCATGATGATCATAGAGTTATTTTTTTATTATAAGAATACTTTACCACTGTAAAGTGATCCTCACAAGTTTGGGAAAAGTCCAAAACACAGGCTCTTAGTATATCCTCGAACACCTGGATAGTTTGCTCACTCTGCCCATCCATCTAGGGGTGAAATTCTATACACATTTGTAACTGGGTCTTGAATTCCTCCTACAGGCATCTCCACAATCATGATGCAAACTATGAATTATAGTCGAAGACAATTTTCAAGGGCACCTAATGGAGCTAGATGATATCCCACACATAAAACTATCTCAGACTCTTCACTGGAATTGTATCCCTAATGTAAAAGAAGTGTTCCAACTTTATAAGTCAGTCAAATATCACCCATAAGGAATCGTGGCCTTTCCCTACTCATGTAATCCTTATCACAAGGTCCATGGATATTCTATCCCTTTTACACTTAAAGATCTCAAGATTCTATGTCAAACCTTCTAGAACCTATTTCTCAAACTTCACCAACTGACATGTGAGACACCGAGAGTTGAACTCGGCAACACTCAACCTCATGTCAGTCCACCAAAACTACTACGGAAGGTCCCAATACATATTCCCTACATTGGGATGTATATCCAAAGGATAATTTTGAAACTCCCTCATCACATCCTCTCACATTGTGACTGGAACCACCATCCATCCCTAGAAAAGGATGATATGTTCCCCTCCTTCATAAAATTCATCTAGTGAATATCCTAAAGATTTTTTTTCATGGAGAACCTCATAGTATATTTCTCCTAACTAATCCTACCTACAATTATAGAGAATTGGAGGAGTCAACACCATATCCTAAAGATAATTTTTACCCCTCTCCTCTACCAGGGTCAACTGTAAAGAAGCCAACTACTCAGAAACCTCCTCCACCAAACAAGAATGGGACTTCCTTATAAGAGAATCTACTACCACATTTCCATTCCTAGGAGTCTAGGTTATCTAAAATTCATAATCCTTTAGGAACTCAAACCAATTCCTATGTCTCAGGTTCATATCTTTATACATGAAGATATAAATGAGGATCTAATAGAATAAGTAAACAACATAGTTCTCTCTTGGAAGATAGTGTCTCCACATATTTAGAGTGAAAATTATCACTGTTAACTATAGTTCATGAATTGTACAATTTTTCTTGTTGAGTATCAACTACCTAAACCTATATGCAATTACTTTATACCTCTTCATCAACACGCAAATGACCCAAACTCTAGAGGAATAAAAATACACTACATACTCCACACCATCCTCTATCATTCTCAAAATAGGATCACTAGTCATCCTAAAATACTCTAAGGATCTCTAACACTATTTGGTCTAGGTAAACGGATACAATTTACACATAAGGGTGGTCAAAAGGGATACAATACAGGAACAAATATCCAAAAATATTATATATTTCATAACCAATATAAGAAAACTCTACACCATAAACACTCTCTTGGGTGGATCCTAAGAAAGGACTACATAAATCTTTACTAAGTTCATAGTTAAATATTGATTAGAAATGATGTGCCCCAATAATTGAACCTTGTAGATCCAAAATTAGCACTTTGAGAGATTACCATATATCTAGTACTTTCAGAGTGGGTCTTGGATAATCCTCAAGTTTTTTTCATACCACTCCTCTGAATTATAGTATACAAGTATGTAATAAATAAAGAAAATCACAAATTGGTTCAAGTATGGATGGAAGATCCAGTTCATCAAATCCCTAAACATAGCATGGGAATTCTCCAAACTAAAAGGAATCATTAGGAAATCATAGTGTTCATAAAGACATTGGAATTCAAGCTTCAGAATATAATCCTCATGAACCCTCAACTAGTGGTAACTGAACCTAAGATTGATCTTTGAGAACCAACTCATGCCTTATAAATGATCAAAGAGTTCATCAATCCTCGATAAGGGGTAAATTTCCTTTATAATTTCCTAGTTCATGTGATAATAATCAAAAAATATCTATAAGATCTTATCCACCTTTTTCATGAAAAAAATAGGAGCTTCATAGGGAGACACACTGGGTATGATAAATCCCTTCTCTTAAAGATCCTCCAACAACACCCTCAACTCCCAGATCTTAGTGGGGGTTATCCGATATTCTGTAGAAGATATTTATATAGTCTCAAGGTAAAATTCCATGAAAAATTCCATCTCCCATCTCGAATGTATTCTCAAAATATCCTTAGTAAAGGAATCCATAAATTCCTCTACTGCAAAAGGAAACCTTTTATAACCTGAAAAACTGGGGCTTGTCGAGCTAGTGTAAGACCAAGTCGCAACTATCCCAATCCCACCTACATAGTATCAGAGCTGGTGACAAGAATCGAAAGGCTAACTCAAATGGGAGTCCTTTTCTTAATGTACCTATACACACATTCCTAACCATCTCCATGAAGAAGTGTAGATTAATAATAATAAAATATGGTAAGATATATAGTGATAATCATTCATATAATTAACTTTAGGGAATAAAAAATAGTGAGATAGTGAAATCTGAAAATTAAATGGAAAAATACATTCCATACCAAAAAATATATCTCAAACTGACAATAACTAGAAAAGAAATGTTGAGAGATCCCGATTACAGATATTTAACCCTCGACCACCATACATGGTTAAATGCACCCAGGTATCTCTATACACCTCTAAAATCATTGTTGAACTATCCCTAATATACATAAGACATGACACATATGAGTAAAGACCATTAAAGGGTGAGTATATACATACGTAGTAGGATAATTCAAAAATGGGAGGGGGAAATAGGATATATGATATAAGTAATCAACTCAAACCAAAGAAATAGGGAAATGAAACCCATAAATAAAGATATATATATATATATATTGTCATAAAAGAAACCTAGTACGATATAGAAAGTGTATCACCATCTTATATCCCATCCCAGGATGATGAGTCTTCTGGTAGTTCAAAAAGGGTCTATCAACGATGCCCAACATCTTGCATGTCTATCTGAAGAAGTCGTGATGAGGTTCTGCACCTAACCACTATTCCACAGCCCGATGGGGCGTGAACTCCAAGTAGATTACCCATTCTTTGATATGACAGGAGGGTGCCACTCAGTAGGTAGAGGAACCATACCCTGGTATGATAGAAGGGTTACACTCAGTAGGTAGAGGACCCATTACCTAATACAAAAGTAGGGTTATACTTAGTACATATAGGACCCATGTCCTGATATAATGTGGGGGTTCCACTCAATAGGTAGATGACCCATGCCCTGGTACTATAGGAGAGTTCTAATCAATAGATTGAGGACTCATACCCTAATACAAAAGGAGGGCGACACTAGGTAGGTAGAGGACCCATGCCATAATACAATAGGATGTCTCCACTCAATAGGTAGAGGACACATGCCTTGATACAATAGGAGGGTCCCACTCAGTAGGTATAGGACCCATTCCCTAGTGCAATAGAAGGTTTCCACTCAACAGGTAGAAGACCCATCCTCCAATACAACAAGATGGTTCCACTCAATAAGAAGAGGACCCATGACCTAATATGATAGGATATTACCACTCCATATATAGAGGACCCATCTTACATGACAAGAGGGTTCCACTCAATAGGTAGAGGACTCATTCCCTGGTATGACATGAGGGTTCAACTTAGTAAATAGAGGACCCATGCCTTGATACGATAGGAGGGTTACAATCAATAGGTAGGGGACCCATGCCCTAATAAAATAAGAGTGTACCACTTAATAGGTAGAGGATTATGGGGGAATTGATAACCCTAGAATCTCTCTGATGATACTACCTTATAATTGTTGTCATAAAGCACTGCCTAAATGAGTTTCATGCTTGGAACATCTCACATAGTATCTTAAAATCCACTATGGGAGCCACCATCATGTTCTAAATACAAAAACACTCATGGTATGTTACTCATGGGACAAAATATAAGTCAAAATAAAGGATATACAAGATGTAGAAGATTCTCAAGAAGTACATGACATGTAAGGGGGTCCACACGGCATGTGGTCCCACTCTTCTTCCTAGTTGTTTCCTTGACAGAACATGGATTGTTGTCCATGTATCACTAAATAGAGTGTAAGGGTACTATATGGGGGTTCTTGGCCATCTGGGGTTAGCATATGTTATCCTATTCATGCATGTGTCCTTCGGGCCATGTCTATATCTATGTACTCACAGAGTACATGTTGGGCCACCAGCACTAGGTCACATGACATATGGAGGTCCCACATGGTTTTTGATGCTAATATTTCCTAGAAACCCTTTACATTGTATCCATGGGACTACACAATGTGTGTTCATCCCAGTACATGTCGTATAGTCTGGTTTTTCATAGAATCCATGGAATCTTTAAGCGGTTTCTAGATCCATCCATACCACTAGGATTACTACTATTTAAACACCTAAAACTGATGGAAAAAACCTATGGACATTGATTCTAACTCTCAAATGGTCAGGGATTATATCTTGGTCCTTCACTCGAAGTCACTACTGCATTGTTTTCCTATCATTATCACTGCCAATCGGTCTTGGATCTCACATGTGCATGATTCATCACTCGCATCCGATGATATATCTCATTCCATAAAAAAATTTCCAATACATTCATTACATGAGTATCTACAGTTAATTCAGGGTTCTGATCATGCTCGAACCCACCCTGTAAAGTTGAACCATGACCCTGTTGGCCAATATCAAAGAACATGAATAACGATGGAGGAATCCACCATTGTAAGATCCCATATTTTCTTAAGATATGTTTTAGTTTATATTTTAGTTTAAGTCCATTATTTTGGTCAAATAGTTTTCCCCCAAGTTCATGAGGAGGATCGGGGGTGTTCTGAGGATTTGATACATGAAAAGAGGAAAAAAGGGAGTTCATGGGCATGTTGAATGGTTTGTGCACGATTGGTGCAAACCGTGTGGGAATCCCATGTAACCTTGAAACTGTGGATAGAGTCATACACATTGTTGGAACATGGTTAAGCAAACCATATGGAATCCCAAAGGAACCATGAAAAAGGGGTGTTTTTTGGATATTGGGTAATGCACAGTTTGTTCATGGTTTGGTAAACCATGTAGGTAAACCTTACGGCCCATTATTTTTGAGAAAATTACAAAAATGTCATCCCAAGATTTTAAAACTTGACTCGGGATTCTCCTCAATTCCACACACTAAAACCCTAGTGACAATCTTAGATGAACCAAGATTCCCAAGGGTGGTCCTCCTTTGATTCTTGGATGTTTGGAGTGTCTTTGGTTGTATATTGAATCCCTAAGTAAGTCTAATGCTCCTCTTGCTACTCTTTTTGCGATTAGGGTTTGTAGTTTCTTCCATCACCTTATAAAGACCTAAAACCCTCCTTTTCCAGTGAAACCTAGGTTGGGGATTCAAATAGTGTTTGAATATGGATCCAAGGCCATGATTAAGAGTACTCTCATCATCGAATTCATGGTAGGTGGTCTATAAGTATTATCCCATAGTTTTATTTTTGATTTTTGAATGGAAACATGTGATCATATTTTTCCCTAATTTTGTTCTTGATTCTATTTGATTTTTTGATAAAATGGGGTGTCTAAGTGAAAAATTGGAATCCTCACTATCCTTGTGGGATGAGTAGAGGAGGACTTGACCATTTTAGGGAAACCCATGGGGTGAGCTAGCAATCTCGTACCAAGAGAGCGGTAGGTTTAAGTGAAGGATTTATAAGTAAAGTGTGAATCCCATGTAGAACATGTTTTAATGGTTTATTAAGTTGTAAATGGAATGTTGATAGATATACCTAGGTTGATAAGGGAATAAGGTGTTGTTGGAATGGCATGAAAATTTGAAATTGGGTTGAAATATATTGTGTCTATTATTTAATGGATTTTGGTTAGAAATGCCTAAGAATATTAATGAATATTAAATGGTGAACTTGTAATTGGGTAATAGAATGAGAAATAGGGAATATGTTAATAAGATGTAACAAGAGAATGGATGAATATATGGAATGGGTTAATACATCGGAATTATGTGGTACAACTAAATGATTGAATGTAATAAATTGGTTGTGTTATGTGATATGAGAATTGTACTTGAGTCCATAAGGGGTAAATGCTTGTGAAACGATGAATGGGCTAAGTGGGTTAATATATGGTAATTGATGAATATTGACTAAGGTATGGGGTTGTTGAATATACTTAAGGGGTTAAGGAAAGAGAATTGAAATTTGGCTAAATGATTATGAATTTCAATTGGTAAATGTGTTAATGGGTTATGGAATATTGTTATTTTCTATATTTTGGTTATGTATTATAAATTATAATGGAATTGGTTATGCTTGGTTGATTTATTGTATGGTTATAGAGACTTGATAAATAAACATGTGCACATGGCTTGGTATAGTGGGGTATTGACATGAGGTTCTACAACCATAGGTTGAGTAAGACTAAGCGTCTAAACTCCACCCCATAAATGCACGGGTTAGGGAAGGGGACAAAGGATCTATTCCCCTAATGATTACAATCCATTTGGAATGAGGCTTTGAGGTGAGGATAATGTGTTGATGTGATATGTGTATCCCTAGTGAGATAGGGACTTGACTTATTTCACCTATGCATAATGATTGATTACCTTAGACCCATGTAGATATGATGTATATTACTAACCCAGAGAACATGTGATAATAATGTACTATGTAGTAAAAATGGTATATGAAATGGAATTGGGATAAATACTAGTCATTAATTAAATGAACTTTGTTAACTAATGGCACAGGAATTGCCCCTTGTTTACTTACCATTTATTTTTTACTTGAATGCACTATCTATTAAACTAGATATTTTTTAGACATTGTTGGTGGTAGCCTACTGAGTTTTTTACTCACACCCTCCTCGGGCCGTTGTTGGGTACTCGAGTAGTGATCTTGGTTACAAGTCGGGACAAGGGAAAAGGCCCAACTCTAGGATGTTGATTTGGTCTTGGGATATACATGGAGGAGGATCCGTACATAGAGTCGGGACCCATTTGGGGATTTAGTCATTTGTATTATTTTTTTGGGTTTATTTTAATTACACTACTAGTATGCCATGACATTCTCAATGTTGAATAATAGTTTGTACCCAGTTGAGAGATGTTCGGCTTGTATGTTCATTAATATATTCATATTGTTTCCACTATTTATATTGTGTTCTATTGTGGATTACTTTGTTAAAGAGAGTATAGTCTCCCCATGTGACTCATTATACCCTCATCGCTAGTCGGAAACCTCTGGCATACAGGGAGGCATGCTTGAGGTCATGTGAAAACTTGGCTTGGGGAACCAATTTAGTGGATCCCAGGTCAGGGATGTTACAACCATAACATGGATGATAAAAATCATTATCCAAGAATTCTCATCCAATTATTACAAAAGTGGGAAATCTATAGTGATATCAAGTAATAATAAGAGATAATAAAATGTATACCAAAAATATTCTTCAACTATAATATCCTGATTTTTACAATAATCACAAAGTACTCTTATGATAAATTTTTTAAGTGGAAAAATATTTTATCAATAAAAAATATTAATTTTTTTTTAAACACATCACGGAAGGGTAAAAATCCCAGTTAACACTCTGGAATATTCAATTGAAAATTTTTAGAGTTAAACACTGAGTTAGTGCAAGTTTCTGAGGTCCAAAAAGCCTCGGTGAAGATAGAATAAAAATATTAGATATATTATTTTAAGCATGGAAAATTTAATCAAAATAATTGAATAACTCCAAAATGGTATGTCATATGATAAATCTGAGAACCCCGATAGGTTTAGGATGTGTTTTTTACCCTAGGTGGGGTATAACATTTGTAAGTTTTAGACATTTGGACATCTCGCTTGAAAAAATAACCATTTTCATAATTAATTATTTTTTTAATCAATTTTTTATATTAAATATCTAATATCTCAAAAACGGTGCATCGTATGACAAATCAAAGACCATATTTAGGTCTGGAATGGGTTTTTTACCCTAGGAAGGGTATAAAATTTGAATTAAGCAATTATTTGGATGCCCCTATCAAAAGTTAAAGTTTTTAAATAAAAATTTTAATATATTAAATTATTGAAAATAATTTTATATCTCACAAACAGCATGTTTTATGGAAATTATGACACCTCCATTGTGTTTGGAATGTGGGATTTATCCTATAAAGGGTATAATTTATTATACGCAACATGTGAATTGTTTAGGCCATTAAATAAATGGTTGTATTTTAAATTATATTAAGTAATTAATTGATTTATTTAATTAAATTAATATAAAAACGTTAATATTCATTAATCCCTTACATGGAGATGTGTTCCTCTATTTTGAAATGTTTAAGGTTTAAAAAACTTTTCTTCTTCACTGTTTTAACCGGTTTGTGTGGAAGTGCATTAGATTGGAGAAATAAATGACTCTGTATTCAATTTTGGATTGAATAGCGGATCGAAAATGGGTGTTTAATTTCACCTGGAAATTTATTATTAGGGTTAAATTTATCTAAAGATTCACATGTCCAAACACCTATATAAACCCAGCGTCCTAACCGATATCATCACCGATTCATGATGGAAGCGATTCGGGAGATAAATTGACACCGAACGGAGGATCGATGGGCGGACTCCTCCCTTACAGTGGGACGAGCCCCCCTATGTGAGTATGTTCTTCTTCTTTTTATTATTACTTATCTTTGTTTTATTAATATATTTCATTAGAAAAAAAATAAAAAAATTGGTTAAAAAAAGGAAAAAATAATTGTTAATAGAAAATAAAAAAAATCACAAATAGCAATCGCTTGAAATTATCAAAGATAACTATGCGATATTATCAAGCGACGATTACTGTAGTTAATGGCATTAAATTATCAAGAATAGTTTTATAAAAAAATTTAAAATATAATTAGGAGGCAATTATCACATGACAAGGTTATTGAAACTATCAAAGGATGATCATTTTAATTATTAAATGATAATTTCAGTGATTTATTGAAGACAATTTATCAAAAGTATCAAAAGATGTATATGTGTGTGTATGTGTGTGTTTGTGTATATATATATACACCCAAAAGTGTGTGTGTATATATATATATAATCATAAGAGGATAGTTTTTAATAAAATTATCATTGTATAATTGAAATGAAAATTTTAATTTACAATTATCAAACAAAAATGATAATTTAAAGATAAATTCAAAATTATGATTATCAATGCACATGATAATTTATTTATAATTCGAAGTTATAATTTTCAATGCATAAGATAATTCAATGATAATAATTGTAATTATCATAACACATGATTACTAAAAGGATAATTTAAAAATTGTAATTATCATTTCATGTGAAAAAATGACAATTTAAATTATCAACACATGTGATAAAAAATTTATCATTTCATTTAATATTTTAGAAATGATAAGGTAATAATTTAATTTATCAACGCATGCAATAAATTAAATTAAAAGTAATAAATTATCAATTCATGTGATATTTTAGAAATGATATTTTAATAATTTAATCTATCAGTGCATGTAATAAAATTAAATTTAAAGTAATAAATTATCATTTCATGTGACATTTAAGAAATGAGAAAATAATAATTTAATTTATCAGCACATGTGATAAAATTAAATTAAAAGTGATAAATTATCATATCATGTGATATTTAAGAAATGATAAAATAATAAGTGCATGGAATAAAATTAAATTTAAAGTGATAAATTATCATTTCATTTGATATTTTTAGAAATGATAAAATAATAATTTAATTTATCAGCACATGCGATAAAATTAAATTAAAAGTCATGAATCATCATTTCATGTGACTTATTAAAAGGTAAAGTGATAATTAAAATTTATCAGTGCGTGCGATAAATTTAAGGATAATTTGAGAATTATTCAAGAAGGATAAATAATTGTCACATGTGATGTTTTATCACTTTTGAAATAAAGTAAATGTTATTATTCAAGGAAAATCTCTACTAAACCTCAATCACTAACATGTCGATAGCTTGATACTTTGATGTGCTGCTCTGATGTCAAGAAAAACTACGAGAGTTTTTTCCCAACTATTGAATTATGAAGTTCTTTAACCTTTGTGGATTGTTTAAAAATGATTTTCATTGATATGATTATGCGCAGACATGTTTAATGACCATGATAAATAGTGAATGCAAGTGGGTATGTGTTTAGCCTAGGAAACTTTATATTACACCTGATTCCATAAGTACTTATAGTTGTTTATTCACATTAATGTGTGATTACGAGTACATTATGTGTTACTTTACTCATGATGATGTGCTATTCTTGCACAAGTATATATATCCTACCATGATATGTATACCTTGTGGTTTGGTTCCTAGATCCAAGATAGGTGGACTGTCAACTTGCATTATCCTTTGGAGGATGAAAGGGCGTGACTGACAATGAGGGTCCAATGCATGGGGTAGGCACATGAAAATGCCTAAGAGAAGCCATGTAGTGGACCATTACGAACCATGTTATTCTTTGTAGGGGGGGTGTGTTTGACTGAAAAAAAGGGTCCAATAGATTAGGAAGGCACATGACAATGCCTTGGGGTGCGCATGTCTAACAACGAGGGATACGATGATGCCTTGGGAGTATCATGTAGCAGACTATCACGGCTTGTGTTATCCTTTGGAGGAGGGATGTGCATGATTGACGATGAGGTTTAAATGCATGAGAATGGAATATGATGATTCCTTGGGATGCACTCAATGAAGAGGGAACTGATTAGCTCTTGGTCTCTATTATGTCTTCTTGACGGTGTGGTTCGATGACTAAGGAACATGATTATCTCTCGGTCCTTAGTACATCAACTCGGCGATTAAGGGAATATGATTAGATCTCATTTCCATTACACATACATAGAAACATATCTTCTTTCAGAGAATTGATAATGTTTCATGATGACACCAATAAATGGGATTCATTACCCATGTGGATAATCATGGGATTATCTAACACCTTGGTTATCCATTCGGCATAGAGCTGAAGTAGGTACGGTTGGGGTTGTGGTAGCTTGGTTAGCACACAACTGCTCAGATTTGGATTTATTTGTTTATTATGAATTATTTATTATGGAATACACTAGTATTTTGTGTACATTAGGTTAAGGATTCATTAGTGGTGTCCTACTGATTTTTGTACTCATGCCCTACTTGGGCATTTCAGTGTGATTGTATATTTCATCGCTAGAGATCTGATGAAGGGAAAGGACCCTACGGTGGATGGTTGAGCAGTGATGCATGGAGCTAGAGTGGACCGGGAAAGGAATAGAAGCACTCCAAATATGATTGTTTATTTACTTTCTGGATTGGTCTACTGGTTACTTGGTTTTGCTTTCCACTTTGGGAAGCTATTACATTGTATGTATACCATCTTTAAATTTTGGGATTTTACTCTGATTATTAATATTGTAGTTGTTGATCATTGATTCTATGACTCAATACATAGGGTATAGTCTCCCCAAAGTTCCACTTGAGACCCTCAATTCTAGTTAGAAGCCTCTTGCGTATGGGGAGGCACACATGAGGTCATGTAACATTTTTTCTTGGACAACAGTGATTCGGGTTGGGAAGTTAAAAAATGGTATCAGGTGATTATGTTTTTACTAACTTGTTTCTCCTCTTTATTTGGGGTTGGGATAGGTTAGACAGGAGCTAGGATAGTTGAGACTCAGGCAGGGGAACTATGTCAGTGTCTGGCCATCACTTCACAGTGGACCTCCATGTTTCCAAAAAGTGAGAAATTTTATTTCTCTTTATTATTGATTAGATTCACTTAATGTGATTCACATGATGTTATATGTGATTTATGAGATTTCTTGTATGTTAATGCTTCATGAATAGTCATGTAGGTTCAAGTTCCATATATATACATGTTATTGTGTTGTATAGTATTTCATTAATTAGATGTCTTGATTTTTTCTATCTGTTCGGGATAGTTTGTACCATGTGATATGTCTTTATTGGAATTAATTGATTCAATGGAGCATGTTTTTGTGTTAGTATATATATAATGATTGTGAATAACATGTACAGACAGAAAAATGGGTTTGTGCTGGGAGGGGTATATCATTGGTTAAGGGTAGTCACCAAGGAAAACCTTATTTGATCTCATATATTTGTTAGGTGAAACCGTGTGTGATCCCATAGAATGATTATGATTTATCCTAACATCTCTGTTTATTTTCTGAAATGTGTTCCTTCACATTAAAGAAGATTTAGCCTCTACAAAGTCTTATGGGACTACATAGGAAGCATGTCGGAATGCTTCTATAAGGGAGTATGTGTTTCCATTACCACAAGATGCGTCGGAGAATGTAGTTGAGCATGCTCCAGCACTTTATCTGTGGTTTTAGAAGTAGAGTTTCTTCAATTGAAAGTTTTTCATTATTTATTTCATAAGAATAGGAGTTTAGTACTATCATTGAATTTTCCATGACTTTCAACTCCAGCATTCATTATCCTTCTAGAGCACTGAAGGCTCTCAAGATGCTGAATAATGGAATGAAATATTTTTGGAAATCTCTAACCTAGTAGAGACTCTTATAGATTTACACATTAAGATGGCATTGAGATCATGTTGGGAGTGAAACCATTTTGATACCCCATATCATAGGGTGTCAACCGATCTAAAGGATATCAAGGTTTAAATTTAAGACTTTGAGAGAAAGGGATCCAAAAATTCAAGTACGCCACTGTGGGTTCACCTATGTTTTTTCCAAGAAGGTGGACTGTAGTCTTTGGCTATGTGTGGATTATCATAAGCTAAACTAGGTGATAGTTAAGAATCGATATCTATTGTCTGGATCGATGATATCTTCGATCAACATTTCACTATTTGTGAGTTGGAGAGGAGGAAATTCCTAAGATGACATTTTAGAGTAGATATGGACTTATTCACGCTCAAATTTACCCAAGAGATGAAGGTAGAACGGTCCTTGTAGTCTAGCTTGGGTTATCAAATCCACGGAGACCTAAGAAGATACCTTAGATACACAACCTATGAGCTGTATTTTTGGCTATGAATTTTCCAAATTTGGATTTATTTTATATGGGATTAAAGTATCACTAACATATTTAATTTAATTTAAATTAATATAATGAGTTGATCCTAGGTTATTGCTCAGGGTGGATTGGATGAATTCCTTTTTTCATGATTTCAATTTCATTAACTCGAGAAGGATTAATTCAATGAATTCAAACTAACCTCATCACCTTCTGGTTAAACACATTCAAAAACACAATCTAATAACATATACACTTGTATATCATTTTCATGAGCACTCCAAGGTAAACGATCTTATTAGCACGTAAAAGTGGGGTTATTAAATTCAATATGGAAGAGATAAAATAATTGAAATAACATTTACATAGTGAAAAATAACATTAAATCTAGACCATTGATACTCCCTTGGATCAACACATAAAATATTTATCCCTCCATTGATGATATGTCCTCAACGGAAGCGGGAAGTATACTTACAAGGGTGGAATTGAAGAAGTAAAAACAACAAAAAAACCGATCACTCCACCGTTGTGTGATAAATATCACAAAGTATGATGTGAATAAATTCAAACTTTTAGGAAATGGTATCAACATGATATATATAAGAACATAATAAGAGTAAAGTGATAACTTTTATTAAGAAACTAAGGTTAATTGAACAACTTACATGAGAAAGAAATGCAATTAGAAACACAAAGTGATAGCATAACACTACAATGAAACCAAGCACCAAGGATCATCAAAACTTCCTCAACCACTTCCTTAAATAGACATTTCAAGAGTCTTGGTTCGATCTCCCAATAGTACAAAGCATCTCAATTTATTATGGTAGGCCTAGGGTTGTGGAAAGTAAGGGAGAGGAGACTTTTCTGCCCTTGATCCGAAGTTGCAGCCAGCTTTCCTCCACTGAACATATGCGCCTAGATGACCTTATAGATGGCCGAGTTGGAGTGGTCCATAGAATAAGAAAATGGATCCCTGGATGTCTAAAAACCTCCTTTAAAATTTCATCCCAAAATAATTTGTGGTTTCTGAGATATGATTAAATTGGTGGGCTGTTTTTCTAGGACTCAGAATCCGGCCCAGAATTTTATCTCCAAATTGGGTCTCCTTAATAACCACCATTAATGATGAATTAGCATTGGATAATGAATAATTATTTTTTAATATATATTTCTTATATAATCCCATGAAATTTGGTCTTCATTGGGCCTGTATTGTGGGATCCACATTCTCATCAGTGGGATGGTGTCCAATCTACCTTCTCCGGAATTGTTTCCTTTCATCAACAAATATCTCCATCATCCTTTATGAATCCTCCATTGATACCTGAATTAGAAATGTTCATATTGAAGTTTAGATCCATTTAAAAAAATATCAAATTAAAATATGGATAATTACATTCCTTAAAATCAGATAAATCATTGAACCTAAATTGTTGTACATTTGGCATGAAATGCACAAATGATGAGAATGGATGTTCAAAATTAAAATCCACTAACTCAGAACCATAAGATCAAAAATTAACATTTAATACCATTAAAATGTAATTAAAATATTTGTTTGTATTGGATAATCACACCCCCCCCCAACTGGAGATTTTCTAGTCCCGAGCAAAATGTATCTCAACAATATGAAATTCAAATTCCCTTTTCCAAAAACATTTTAATACACAATGATCACCAAAAACCCTTATACCAAACAATCATGAAACCCATAAAAATATTTTAATACAAGAGAGTTTCATAAGCAAATCCCAATCCCAAGCTCGTTCCTTTGTTCAAATTTATTGCCACATTTCATCCAATTTCAATAAAGTATGATGATGTGTTGTGTGTCACAAAAGACATGGGGGTTCATTTTTATTCAAGGGAAAAATGATGGAAGTGATAGGTGGAATTACATTTCAATATTAAGATGAGTATTCAATTATATATATATTTATTTGTTTATTTATTTATTTATTTATTTTATTTTCTACAATTTTTCCATGGTAATTGAGAGTGCACTCAATAGAGTCAACCCATGTAGCGAGATTTTGCCGATGACTCCCAGGCTCAAACACCTTAGGGAACCAAGTAAAGCCCACATAATAGGGCATCATCTCGAGTAAAATCAGTCAAAAACAAAGTCAAATTACCACAAGTAGAGATACAATCACTAAATTTGGGCCAGAAAAATATAGATTCATGATCCCTAAGTGCTGAAAGCCGCACATTAGGTCATTTCATTGCTCTACATGCAAATTTATTGTTTTTTTTATTTTATTTTTTTGAATACTCATATTAAAACTCAAATGATCACCAAACCAATTATATTTATTTGAGGGACCCCATGAACTCAAACTAATACCCCGCTATCCAAAGGATGTGCGTTGTGATCTTTTTTTTCTATTTGGATGAAAATATAAATGATGAAATTTCACATTAGACAGCCACACTTTCCAAAATCTATGCTCCTGAAATTATACATGGATTAAAATTAGAATCAGAGCATGATAAATTATTTTATATTCAGTTTAAAAGTGTGAAATGTGTATTATCATGTTAAAAGTTAAAGGAAATTTTCCTTCCATTTTCACACTTTTTTTAAATCATTTTTTTTTCACACAAAATCAATTTTTTTACACAAAATAAATTTTTTTATTTAATCTCCCCCCCCCAACTTAAAATAACATTGTCCCCATTGTTTTAAGGAAAGAGAATTTAGAAGGGGGTAGAAGTAGAGAAGGGGACTTCAAAAAGTAAATTGAAATATGAGGATCATGGAATGAAGTCACCTGGTGGTTGAAGTTGAAGTTCTTGCTGCTCTAATTTAGTCCTTTGATATCCATGTCACTTGTAGAGTTCCATAGTTGAAAAAGGAAAAAACAAAACAATATATATATATATTATATATTTATTCATATAATAAAAAAAGTAAAATATAAGTATATATACAAAAATTATAGAATAAGGAAGCACTATAAGTCATAGTTCAGTCATAAGTGTGCACCCTTGTCTCCCTTCGGTCCCAGGTTTGAGTCCCCACGGATTCATCGGTAGTGACAGGGTTTTCCCCATGACCTACGATGTGGACTTTTAATTTTATTATTATTATTATTATTTTTATTTTAACCTACAAACACAGAAAAATAAAATGTGTTGATGATACATTGTCTTCTTTTTAAATTTCTGGGTAAGGTATTACTCAAGGATCACACCACGTGACACAGATGAATATGGCGCTCCTCTTTCATACCCATCCATACTCATAATAGAAGAAAATGTCAACAATATATTTTTTATTATTTTTAAATATAAAAATGATTCATTAATCCTATTTAAAATATAATGTTTATTAAAACAACAAAATTATTGGAAACTTGAAAACCATGGGTTTCCTCCCACGCAACGCTTTGTTTAACATCGTTAGCTCGACTTAGACCCCTAATTGATTTATTATTTTTATTATCTAAGGTAGTTTCACACAATTATTCATCAAATTTATGTTTTAAGAATATTTCTATGAATTTTTTGACTCTATGACCATTAACTTTAAATATTTGACCATTGGTGGGATCTTGAATTTCAATATCCACATGGGGGTACACCTTATGCACTATATATGGACCTGACCATCTAGAACTCAACTTTCCTAGGTGTAAATGAAGTTTATAACTATACAAAAGAATAGTTTTACCAGGTAAAATTTGTTTGGTTTTAATATTTAGATATTGGTAGGCTTGTACTTTAGCTTTATTGATCCTTGAATTTTCATAAGCTTCTATACTAAGTTTCTCAAGTTCATTGAGATCTAATTTCCTTTTTGTTTCATCCAATGAGAGGTCATAATTAATTTTATTAATTTCCCAAAAGACCTTATGTTCAATCTCTACTAGAAAATGGAATTCTTTACCATAAACCAACCTATATGGGGACATACTTAAAATGGTTTTATATGCAGTTCGATAGGCCCAAATAGCATCTAAGAGTTTTCTTGACCAATCTTTCCTAAATGGATTAACAGTTTTCTCAAGAATTTTTTTGATTTATCAATTTCCTAAATCAGTTTAACCATTTGTTTGTGGGTGTTAAGCAGTGGAAACTTTATAAGAAATTCCATACTTTTCCATGAGTGCTGAGAAAGGAAGATTGCAGAAATGAATTCCACGATCACTAATGATAGCCATTGGAATTCCAAATATTGAGAATATGTTTTCTTTTAGTAATATAATCACAGTTTGATGATCATTAGATTTTGTGGGAATGGCCTCAACCCATTTTGAGACATAATCAACAACTAAGATAATGTAAAGATACCCCCCTAGATTTTGGGAAGGGACCCATGAAATCAATTCCCCAACAGTCAAATATTTCAACCACTAAGATAGAAGTGAGTGGAATTTGATTACTTTTTGTGATGGACCCTACTTGTTTACACTGAGTAAAGCTTTAGAAAAATGTGTATGATTCCCTTGAGAGGGTGGTCCAGAAGAGACCACACTGAAGAACCTTAACAGAAGTTTTCTTAGAAGAAAATTGACCTCCACATGCCTTACTATGATAGAATTTAAGGATGGACTCTTGTTTAGATTCTGGGACACACCTCCTAATGACTTGATCAGGGCAGAACTTATAGAGGTATGGATCATCAAACACATAGTTCCTAATATTAAAAAGGAATTTCCTTCAAGCTTGCATCCCTAATAATTTTGGAATGACTCCTGTAACTAAGAAGTTAGCTATGTCGGCATACCAAGGGTAGTCACTCACAGAGTATAGGTGTTCATCAGGGAATGAATCATAAATAGGAAGGTGATTTGAGTAGTCTTTTAATTCCATCCTAGATAGGTGATCAGTTACAACATTTTCAATGCACTTTTTATCCTTGATTGTGAGGTCAAATTCTTGTAATAGAAGGACCCACCTAATCATTCTAGCCTCAGTATCTTGTTTTTGGAAGAGGTATTTTAGTGCGGAATTGTCAGTGAACACAATGATGGGGGATCCTAAGAGGTAGGACCTAAAATTATCTAAGGCAAAAACAATAGTAGGTAACTCCTTTTTTGTGGTGGTGTAGTTGATTTGGTAATCATTTAAGGATTTTCTTGCATAAGCAACGACATAAAGAGTTTTATCATAATGTTGTCCTAGCATATCTTCTACAACAATATCACTGGCATCACACATAAGTTTGAAAGGAAGGTTCCAATTTAGAGATTTCATAATGGGAGGATAGGTGAGAGAGGATTTGAGGGTTGAGAATGAACCCTCAAATCTTTCTTTCAAAACAAATGGAGCATCATTTACTTGGAGAGCACAAAGGGGATGGGAGATTGAACTAAAGTTCTTGATAAATCTTCTATAGAAACCAGCATTTTCTAAGAAATACCTTACTTCATTAACAGTTCTAGGTGATAGAAGTTGACAAATGATATCAACCTTTTATTTATCAACTTCAATCCCCCTACCTGAGTCTGTATGGTCAAGGACTAATCCCTATTTAACCATGAAATGGCATTTTTCCCAGTTTAGGACTATATTTATTTCTTCACATTTGGACAAAACTATCTCCACATCCCTAATACATCCCTCAAATGTATCCTCAAAGACATATAATTCATCCATGAAGACCTCAATAAAATCTCATACCATGTCTGATAATATTCTCATCATGCACCACTGGAAGGTTCCAGGGGCATTACATAACCCGAAGGGCATGCGTTTGAAATCAAAGGTGTAGAATGGACATGTGAATGTAGTCTTCCCTTGATCCTCTAGGGAGACCTCAATTTGACTATACCCAGAGTACCCATCTAAGAAATAGTAGAAGGCATGACATGTCACTCTCTCAAGGACTTGGTCAATGAATGGTAAGGGGAAATGGTCCTTCTTTGTAAATGAGTTTAGCTTCCTATAGTAGATGAAGACTCTCCATCCACTACTCACCCTTATTGGAAGAATCTATCCATCATCATTGGTTATCACTATGATTCCATCCTTTTTTGGAACCACTTGGATTGGGTTCACCCACTCACTCTCAGCTATGGGATAGATGATACTATCTTTTAAAAATTTCAGAAGTTCTTTTCTCACTACTTACATGATATTAGGATTAAGTTGCCGTTGAGGTTGACGACGTGGCTTTGAATCAGATTCCAGAACAATCCTATGAGTCCTGATAAGTGGGTTAATCCTAGGAATATTAGACAGGGTCCAACCAATGGCTTTTTTATGTTTCCTGAGGACATATAGAAGCATCCCCTCATGATTGGATTCAAGAGAAGAATAAATGACAATAGGATATGTTTGATTGTCCCCTAAGAAGGCATACTTTATTCCCCACATGTAGAAGTTTTAGCTACTAGATTGGCTTTATCATATTTAAGGAAGGAAGTTGGAGTGGTCTCCATGAAAGTGGTTTCCTAAAAGGTTTCACTGATTTTTGGACCTAATACTTCATCATAAGAGCAATTTGAAAATGATTCAAACCAAGGAGATAAACTTCCTTCATGTGAACAAAGGAATTCAATCTCATCCTGACTTAAATATCCATAAAATATTCCTTGATGTTCTATGGATTCATTATCAATGCTTCCTATAATGTTTACTTCATGAATTTCCTCATCATCCCCTATTTGTGAGTTTTCATTATAGATGTTCAAGTCTAGGATCATGTTTCCAAAGGTGATGGTCATGTTTCCATTTCAGACTCGGATAAGAGAGTTGATTGTTGTAAGGAAGGGATGACCAAGAATGATTTGGGTTTATTCCTTGTTGTCTAAGTTAGGATTGTTGTCAAGGACAATGAAGTCAGTAGGGTAGATAAAGTTTTCTACTTTTACTAGAACATCCTTTAAAATCCCCTTTGGAACCCTAATTCTATGATCAGCAAGTTGAAGTGTGAAAGATGTGGGTTGGAGCTCTTCTAGGCCTAACTAGCAGTACACAGCATAGGGGATGAGATTTACACTAGCACCTAGGTCACACAAGGCCTTGATAACTTTATTATCTTCTATTTCAACATTGATGTAAGGGAAATCAGTGTCTTTCATCTTTGGTGGAAGGGTTCCTTGGATTTTTGTGCTAATATTTGCTGCTAGAAGGACTTGGTTCTTATGTGAGAATTTCCTTTTAAATGTGCAGAGGTCCTTAAGGTATTTTGAGTATTAATGAATGGTTTGAATATCATCGAGGAATGGAATGTTCAACTTTACTTGTGAGAATATTTCCCTCAATGTTTCACCCAATTAAGGCTTGGTTTTCCCCCTCATGCATTGAGGAAATGGTGCAGGTTGTGGGGTTGTTTTTTGAAAAGTTGTTTATTTCACATTGCTATCAGTTTCCTTAGTTTGATCTTGTGGTTCATTTGAATTTTCATTAGAGTTTGAAACTTCACATGGTTTTTGACTTATTTGTTCAGGTTTCTCAATTGATTTCCCACTTCTTAAAACTGTCATAGCCTTTAGTTGTTCATGAGTTGTTTGAGTGAAAAGTGACTCTCCCCTTACTATTTTTTTTGGAATGTATTGTGTAGAAATGGGTTCCTTTCTAGTTTGGATGGTTTGAATTTATTGTTTTAGGTAAGAGACTTATGAGTTCATCCTTTCCATTTGTTTTCACAGTTGTTCTAGTAGGCTTTATGTAACATTTTGGGTTGGTGATTAAGGAGATTGGTTTATCCCAGGGAGGATATTTTGGAGGTGGTATGGTTTGTTGAAAATGGATCGGTGGTTGTCGGTATTGGATAGGTTGGGTTTGGAACTAGTTATGGGTTTTGTAGTTCTGATGGGGGTAAGTATTTTGTCCCGGTGGTTGGCTAGGTTGTTGGTTATCTTTCCATCGGAAGCCTGGGTAGTCAGTATACCTTGGGTTGAATGTGTTTTTGTATTAAGGATTTTGAAATTTCAAAGCATTTACTTACATTGGGGGTCCTCCTAAAAGAACATACTTGATGGATGGAATGGTTGGGCATTTTTCTGTCTTATGGTCATGTTTGTCACAAATAGTGCAAACAGGGTCTATAGTTTGGATTTCATGGACTTTCCTAAGGTCTATTTCTTCAACATTCCTAGAGAGTTCTGTGATTTTAGCCCTGAGGCTTTCCTCTTCTCTAAGTGTATAAATTCCAGTAGTTCTTAGTGTATTTTCAGAATAATGTGAAGTTCCCAATGTTTGGTTTTGTTCAGCTAGGCTTTCTAGATACTTGTAATCATCATTTGGGGCTTTGTTTTTAAAGGTTCCATTACACATCATGTTAATGAATTGTTTGTTCCCTGGGCCCAACCCTTTATAAACAATTATCACTTATTTAGGTATATAAAAACCATGATGTGGAACCATGTTTAGGGTGTCATTTAACCTCTCATGTGTTTAATATAATGACTCCCCCTCTTTTTCAAAAAAGTTTTGGATTATCTTTTTAAGAGCAATTATTTTGTGGTGGGGAAAGTATTTTTTGTGGAATTCTCTTTTTAATTGGTCCCAAGAGTTGATTGATGTAGGTCTCATATTGTTTAACCAATTATTTGCTTGATCCTTTAGTGAGAAAATAAAATATCCTCATATTAGATTATTCTATTTGATGTGGTGGGCACATGGTTTTAACAATGTCGTTTGACTCTTTGACATGAAGGTATGGCATCTCAGACTCCATCCCATGAAAGGTTTGAATGTGGTTTAGGAAATGGGGTTTAAAGATGTAATTGGTATCTCCTAGGGAATTGTGTCTAATGCATGAGGGGGAATTGGTCCAAGCTGGAGTGAGGTAGTCATTCATGGTTAGATCGACTATATTCCCTAGGTTTAGAGCTTCTTGATTTTGGTTTCCCTTTTGATTTCCCCCGGGATTTACAATTTGATTTCATGGAAGACCCTCTATTAGAATTGATTCAATTTTTGATTTTGGAGTATCAAGAAGATTAGGATCTAATGGAAATAATCCTCTAGGTTCACTTGACTCCCCTATCCTAGGACTTTCCACCCTAAGTAGTCTATTTGAATTATTGCGGGTGTAGGAAGACATGCGCCAAAAGGAAAAAAAATGAGAAAGAGACAAGATAAGAGATCTTGGGGTGAGAATAAAAGAATGGGGGTGGGGAAAGAAGGTTTTGGTCTAAGGTACTTACTTGTTCCCCAGAAAAGCTGATAAAATTTTAATCACGCTCAAATTTACCTAATAGATGAAGGTAAAACAGTCCTTGTAGTCTAGCTTGGGTTGTCGAATCCACTGAGACCTAAGAAGATACCTAAGATACACAACCTATGAGATGGATTTTTGTCTATGAATTTTCCTACTTTGGGTTTATTTTTGATGGGTTTAAAGTATCACTAATAGATTTAATTTAATTCAAATTAATATAATGATTTGATCCTAAATTATCGCTCGAGGTGGATTGGATGAATTCCTTTTTTAATGATTTCAATTTCATTAACTTGAGAAGTATTCATTAAATGAATTCAAACTAATCTCATCAGCTAATGGTTAAAAACCTTAAAAACACATTCTAATCACATATACATTTTTAAGATCATTTTCATGAGCTCTCTAAGGTAAAGGATCTTATTGTCACATAAAAGAGGGGTGATTAAATTCAATATGGAAGAGGAAGAGAGAAAATAATTGAATAAAGGATACTCAAATAAAAATATTAATAAACATTTATAGAGTGAGAAATAACATTCAATCCAGCCCCTTTCTACTCCCTTGGATAAACTCATAAAATATTTATCCCTCCATTGATTACATATCCTCAACGGAAGCGGTAAGTAGACTTACGAGGGTGGAATTGAAGAAGTAAAAACAACAACAAAATCGATCACTCCAATGTTGTGTGATAAATCCCACAAATTATGATGTGAATAAATTAAAAAATTTAGGCAACGGTATCAATGTGTTATATAGAGAAACATAATAAGATTAAATTAATAAATTTTATTAAGAAACAAGGGTGAGGTGAACAACATACATGAGAAAGAAATGTGATTACGAACACAAAGAGGCAGCATAAAACTACAATGAAACCAAGCACCAAAGATCCAAAACTAATCCACCACCACTACCTCAAATAGTAATTTCAATAGTCTTGGGTCTATCCCCTGATATTACAAATCATCCCACTTGAGTATGGTAGGCCTAGGGTGGTGGAAATTAAGGGAGAGGAGACTTTTCCGCCCTTGACCCGAAGTTGCAGCCAGCTTGCATCCACCGAACATATGCGCCTATATGAAATTATATATGGCTGAATTGGAGTGGACCATATAATAAGAAAATGGATCCTCGGATGTCTAAAAACCTCTTGTAAAATTTCAGTCCAAAATAATTTTTGGTTTCTGAGATATGATTAAATTGGTAGGCTGTTTTTCGGGGCCTCAAAATACGGCGCATAATTTTATCTCCAAATTGGTGTCCTTAATAACTATCATTAATGCTGAAATAGAACTGGATCCTGTAGAATTATTTGTTCCTCTATATTTCTTCTATCATTTCACGAAATTTGGGATTCATTGGGCTAGTATTTTGGGCTCCACATTCTCATTAGTGGGATGGTGTCCAATCTTACTTCTCTAGAATTATTTCCTTTCATCACCAAATATCCCCATCATCCTTTATGAGTCCTCCATTGATCCCTGAATGATAAATGTAAATATTGAAGTGTATATCCATTTAAAAAATATCAAATTAAAATATGGATAATTAAATTCCTTAAAATCAGATAAATCATTAGGCCTAAATTGGTGTACATTAGGAATGAAGTGCAAAAATGATGAGAAGGGATGTTCAAAATTAAAATCCACTAACTCAGGCCCATAAGATCAAAAATGAACATTTAATACCATTAAAATGTAATTAAAATATTTTTTTTATTGGATAATCATGGACTTAATGAGTATTAGTGATGTCGTTCAGGCTGATAAATACACCAAAAATATTTATGGACCTCATAAAAAATATCTTCTATCCATATTTGGACTCTTTAATCATAGTGTTCATTAATGATGTCCTCATCTACTCACTAACACCATAGAAACATGATAGGAACCTAGAGATATCCATTAGTATGCTTCGATCACATAATATTTGTTCCAAGCTGTTGAAATGTGACTTATGAATTAAAGAGGTGAATTTAATTGGACATGTGGTGTCTAAAATTGGTATACCAGTAAACCCAAAGAAGGTCGAATCATTAATTTCATGGACACATCCTTAAAACGTGTTTGATATCAAGATATTACTAGGTTTAGTCATATATTACGGATGGTTTATCCAGGAATTCTCCCAACTATAGACGCCCATGATATCTTTGAAGAAGATGTTATTAAAGTTCCATTGGTCAGAACAGTGTGAAGAGGCCTTCCTTGAGCTAATGAAAAGTCCGATGACTGCTCCAGTACTGACACTTCAGAATAATAGGATTGGTTATTAAGTGTATTGTGATGCATAAAGAGTTGGTATGGGAGTTTTACTGACACGAGGAGAAAATATAGTAGAGTATGGGTCTCATCAGCTATGAACCAATGATAAGAAATACCCTACACATGACTTGGAGTAGGGAATAGTGGTCCACACACTGAAATGTTAGATACACTATCTCTTTGGTGAGAGGTTTATTATTTACATAGATCACAAGATCCTTTTCTATATCTTCACTTAGAGGGATATAAATCTGATGCAAAGGAGTTGGTTCGAGTATCTATAGAAATTAAACTTCTAGAAGACATATGGACTTAGGAAGGGAAATATCTTAGCAGATTCCCGTAGTCGTAGGACATAGGAGGAGCGGGAACTTAGGAATAAATACTCAGAGGTGTAGTGGTGTTTGATGTGTTTTTTATCTAACTGGAGGGTTAATTCTTTGGAGGATCATGGATCTATGATTTTCTATCATTACTGATTAAATATTCCCTTATGTAAAAGATAAGGACTGATTAGGATTCAGACCTAGAGTGTGATATGATGAGAGAATAGCTCACTGGAGGTGGCCCAATACTCAGATGGTCAATGGACAGTAATGACATAATCTTGATCCATGGAAGAGTAGTAGTTCTTACTTCCTCTAGAGAGGAACCGATGAGGGATTACCATACCTCTAGGTGGATGGTACATCCTAGTGTGACAAAGATTTACCATGACATTAGACAATAGTTCTGGTGTCCAGGTATGAATAGGGACACTACAGGTTTTATCTCTTGATGCCTCACCTGTCATAGGGTGAAGGCTAAGCACCAATGACCTGGAGGGTTGTTTCAGCCACTCCTGATACCTATGTAGAAGTAGGATGATATTAATATTGATTTTGTGATAGGATTACCATGGAACCCAATGATTCATGATGTATTTTGGGTGATCATCAATCGATTAACAATGTTTTCCCACTTTTTACTGATCAAAGAGACTCACTTTGTAGAGAAGATGGTAAAACATTATGTCTGAGAGATTGTGCGATTACATAGAGTCATATTGAGATTTTTTTGATAGATATGCACATTTCACATCACTCTTTTGGAAGGTATTGCATAAAGTGTAGGTTCTGGGCGTAGTGGAATCCCAAGCTGGGTGTGAACCCAACTTTGAAAATTTCCATGATCGATGATTAATCCATGATCAATACAATTATAAATGCCAGTATCCATGGAATTGAATCAAATATAAAGAAAAATTATAGAACCCAAAACCAAGAAGAGTGTATCGACATATTTTGTTTATAATTAATTTAATTAAATTATAGAATTACCTCCAAGGTGATTCTTTCTTCGTAGATGCGTCTGACCAAAGGTCTGAGGTGATGATTTATTGCGATGTAGAATATAAGGATAGGAATTATCTGGTAGTGATCTGCATGTGAACCATGTATCTCCAGACATCACTAAAATAGTCTTCAAGTTCTAGTATGGAAGATCCTTATGCTTATGATGTCTGCCTTCGATCGCCTTGAGAATCGCTTTCAAATCATTCTCCTTGATCTGGTGGAGGAGGATCTCTCTTGTTCTTGAGAGCATTCTTGGAGTGGGAAGATTTCTCTAGGCTTTATAGCTTTTCTCCAAGGATGTTGTGCACACAAAAATTGGTTATCCAGTTTAATGAGCCTATGGCTTATATAGATAATAATAACATAACATGTAATTCAATTTACCAGGTAATAATAAATAATTAGCACATGTATTGTTACTTAATTTATTTTTCAATGTGAAAACTCCATGTAAAATAACAATAGCAATGCTATTATTTCCATGAAATGTGCTTAATGAATTTAATTCACCAGGTAATAATAAATAATTAGCATAGGTTTCTTTACTTAATTTATTATTCTATGTGAAAACCCCATGTCAAAAAATAATAGCAATGATATTATTTCTATGAAATATGATTAACTTGTACGTTATATTTAAATATTATTCAACCAAATAATTTTTAATATTATTTCTCACCAGACCCATAATTTGGTCCTCCAATCCTCCTCAATATTTAGCAGGCCTAGAATAATGACTATTTATTTATTAAATAAATATAATTTCATTATTCATTGATAAATAAATATTTCATCTCCAATATATTCTCTCGAATAACTAGAGGAAAAAATAAATGTTATAATACATACTTCAATAATTATTAAACCACAATCGGGAATAATATTTATTCAACTTGTTAAATAAATAAATTATTTAACTGAAATACTGGATACAATTAGTGTGTGACCCTCTAGGTCTCTTTCTCATTGGCATTAGGTGGGCTTGCCTAAAGTCTAAGATTACTACCAAGAAATGGGTCAAGGAACCCAAGAGAAAGAAGTTGATGTTGTAACGACATGTCACCTCATATGAACTCTTATTGTGTAATATAATCCCCTTATCCCGATATCGCCAATCAAGAAGGTTACATGCAAGTGAAATCAACCCATGTGGTCAATTTCTCATTCTTTGACTTCCTAGAATTGAATTTATCTAGTGAACACCATGGACATGGATTTAGTTAGGCTATATCATTTCCATGAAAGAGATTGAGATATCTACTTCTGTAGAAGTGACAAATCCTTTCTCTTATTATTCATTAATGTAGTATTACTCATGACACACCCATCATAACCTACCTTGATGTGAACATCTGTCTTCACAGTTTTCGTCAATACATATAAGTGCATGAGTCATAATGCAGATTAATAATAATCTTAAAGGATAAGGACTAATACATGCATCCACATATATGAACATCCAATGAAACTTACAAATGAGTATTTCTTACTGGAGGGTCTTGTTCTCATAATATTCTCCTGGTTATTACCAAGGGTGAACAACATGAGAAGGTTCCTCAAAGTTTCATGAGTCCCCACCCCTGATATCCTATATCATTTGAGTCCTTTCAAATGATATCATCCGACCATCGAACATATATTCAAGAATAGTGACATTGCACTTTTGGGTTCTCATCATATCAGGAATCTGCTATGACCTTTTAGTGTGACAACTATTCTTAGGACATTATCACATACTATGTAATGTACAAGAAAATCAAGATGTGATAAGGAGTTTATTAATATTAATCCAATGAATATAGGTTTATCATAAAGTACAAAGAAGTTGGTTTATAGGGCACCAACTCCAACAGACTTCCACTTTCACTAGAGACAACTACTAACAACCTTCAGTCTGTTTTCTATCACGTGATATTAATGCTTTTTTTGAGATAGGCCTTTAGTCAAGGGGTCCTCCATGTTCTCTTCCATGGACAGTATGTTCACTTCAACTTCACCCCTTTGATATAAATCCCTCAAGAGGTGATACTTTCAGAGTATATTCTTTGTCTGTTGATGTGACCTTGTCTCTTTTGAAAGAGCCACTGTTGCAGTATTATCCCAATACAATGTAATGGGATATTTACTCCACATCAAGCTCATGGACAAAGTTTTGAATCCAGACGGCTTCCTTGGCTACATCATAAGCCACTATATATTGGGACTTCATTGTAGAATCAGCGACAACTAGCTACTTTGAACTCTTCCAGCTCACAAATACTTCGTTGAGACAGAAAACATATCCTAATTATGACATCAAATCATTATGATCTGTCTAAAAACCAGAATCAACATACCCTATGATGATAAGATCCTTGTCTTCTACATACACCAGGAACATATCCTTAGTTCTTCTCAGATATTTAAGGATAGTCTTGATAGAAATACCATGCTATTATCTTGGACATTCTTGATATTTTTCTGTAATTCTCAGTGCATAGGAAACATCAAGGCTGGTACATAACATGGCATACATGATAGATCCTATTACTGAAGCATATGGAAGCTTACTCATCTTATCTTTATCATGTTGTGTATAGGGACACATTTTATTGAAAAGATGTATACCATGTGACACTAGAACCAATACTCTCTTGGATTTTTCTATAAGAAATCTATTTAGTATCTATTCAATGTATATACTTTGACTTAGTCCAAGCAGCCTCTTGGATCTATCATGAATGATCGTGATCCCCATAATGTAGGTTGTTTCGCCTAATTCCTTCATGGAGAAGCACTTGTTAGACCAGTCCTTGACTAACTATAAGACCAGTATGCCATTTCCAATAAGAAATATGTCTTCAATATAAACTGCTAGGATAATGAATGCATTCCCATTAAACTACTTGTAAAAACATGGCTCACATTCATTCTTAATGAAACCAAATTCTCTTATGGCTTCATCGAATCGAATGTTCCATGACCTTGATGCTTGATTTAATCCATAAATGGATCTCTGCAACTTCCATACCATTTTAGCATCACCTAGTGTCACAAAACCTTTTTTTTGTCATATAAACATCTTCTTGAAGGTTCCCATTAATGAATGTAGTTTTGAAATACATATGCCAAATCTCATAGTCATGGAAAGCTATTATGGGAAGTATGATTCTTACGGATTTAAACATGGAAACTAGTGAAAAGGTTTCATCATAGTCAATTCTTTGATGTTGTTTAAAACCTTTAGCCACTAGCCTTGTTTTATAAGTATTAACTCGACCTTCCATGTCTAGTTTCTTTTTGAATACCCATTTACAACAAACAGGCTTTACATTAACTGTTGCATCAACAAGAACCCAGACTTGGTTCAGATACATGGAATCCATCTTAGAATTTATATCTTTTAGCCATTTTGTAGCTTCTAAGCTCTCTATTTATTCCTTATTGGAGATAGGTTCATCATTTTCCAATTATAATGATTCACCTTACTCGGTGAAAAGTAAACCATATCTCTCTGGTTCCCTTACCTCTCTTGTGCTTCTACATAGTATTTGTGTTTCAGGAACTACCTCTTCCACAGGGACCTATGGAACTTGTTCATCTACCAACTCCCATGTATCTTGAGCATCAACTTCATCAAAGTAAATATTTCTCCCATTATCCTTTTTGAATATGTGATCCCTCTTAAGAAAGACAACCTGTTTGGAAATAGTCACTTTCTTGTCTGAAGGGTTGTATAGGTAGTATCCCTTGGTTTCCTTGGGATACCCTATAAAGATATATTTCATGCCTCAGTGTGCTAGTTTGTTTCCTAATAAATCCTTAAAAAATGTATCGCATCCCTATACACATGTATGTAATAAAGTGGGTTTATTTTCACTCCATAGATTGAAGGGAATCCCATTTTCCACCTTAATTGGTACTTGGTTTAATGTGTATGCTGTAGTTTGTAATGAATATCCCCAAAAGGATAATTAAAGATCTGTATGACTCATTGTCAGTCTTACCTTTTCCAACAAGGTATGGTTCCTCCTTTCACTAACACCATTCTATTGTGGTGTATAAGGTGGAGTGAGTTGAGATAGAATCCTAAACTCACATAAAAGGTCGATGAACACTTGGTTAAGATATTCTCCACCTTGATCTAATCGAAGCTTCTATATCTTCTTACCAAGTTTATTCTCTACTTCATTATTTAACTCCTTGAATTTCTCAAAAGGATTTGAAGTTATACCTCATTAAGTAGACATAGAAATATCTACTCAAGTAATCAGTAAAAGTAATGAAGTAAGAATATCCACCTCCAGATTCTACTAGAAATGATCTACACACATCATTGTGTACCAATCCTAGAAGATTTTTGGACCTTCCACCATGTCCACCAAATGGCAGTTTGGTCATTTTACCTTGTAAACAAGCATGACATCTATCAAGTGGTTTTAACTCGGAAGAGTCTAAATAACCATCTTGACAGAGATTTTTCAGGTTCTTCTCATTTACATGATCAAGTCGGTGATGCCACAACTGGGTGTTGTATGATTCATGTGAACTTGGTTCATTATCAATTTCCAACACTTGGTTCTTGTAATTTAATACATATAGACCATTATTTAAATGCTCCATACCAAAACATATGTTTTCCTTATAAAATTAACAGTATTTATTTATAAAATTTAAAATAAATCAATCTAAATATAAACTAGATATAGAAATTATGTTCTTGGTAACACTAGGTACATAATAACAGCCATGTAAAACCAAAATCATTCCTATTGGAAATGTGAAGTGGTAGTCACCAATGGAAAGAGCAGCCAACCTCGCACCATTGGAAGCTCACAGATCCACCTATCCTTTAGAAATTTTTTGGAATCTACTTGGTTCCTACATTTTAATATAGATGTGAGCCCCAAAATTTGTATTTAATAACCAATGTGTAAAAATGGAAAGATTTCACTTTATAACGAATGAACCTTTGGATTCCCTTTTCCTATTGGTGAAGTTCCTCTTCCAATGTCCTGACTTATCACATGAAAAGCATACTACCTCCTTTTCCTTTCCCAACCTCTGGATCTTCTTCTTCTTGGTTAGATGGTGCTCGGAGGCTTTAGATTGTTTATAAATCTTAGGCCCCTTTTCCTTGTCCTTCCTCTTCTTATTCACCATAAGGACTACAATTTTTTCAAGCCCCATGACCTAATAAACTTGAAAAATTATGGTAAGAATCTCTGATAGACTTTTCTCATTATTGCTCATATTTTAATTCACAATAAAACTAGAGAAGGTATCAAGCAGCAATGATAGTATGAGATCTATACAAAATTCATATGGTAATTTAATCCCTAAGATGTCTAGATGCTCAATGTAGCTAATAATCATGACTACATGTGGTACATATAGCGTAGACTCTCCAAGATTAGTAGTGAAAAAAGTGTTGTATATCGCATATCTCTCCTATCTCGGCTTCTCATGATAGAGATCTTGAAGTTGACACATCATGCTATAAGAATCCATTTCATCATGTTGTTTCAAGACCTCATTGGCCATGGATGATACCATGAGGAACTTAACATCTATAGCATCATTCATATGTTTCTCATACATAGAGAGTTCCACATCACTCACCTCATTTCCAGATGCAATTAGTAAAGGCTCTTTCAACACATAAATTTTCCTCTCATGGTAAAGGATAACCTGAAGGTGCCTTTTCCACTATGGGAAATTAGTTCCGGTGAGAAGGTTTTCCTTATAGAGTATGGATCGCAATGGTATGTTTGATTTAATTTTGATTTTTGTTTCTATAAATTAATATGAACAGAGTTTTAGTACTTTATCTTGATAAATATAGAAAAATAAATTAATTAATATCTATTAGTCACCCACTATTTTTTCGAAACCCAATATCCCTCACCATTGGCTTCAGAATATCCCGTTTCTTGGATATTACAGTGTCAAGGATCCATATTTACCTTCACATTAACTCAACTAGGGTTAGTCAAGAAATTTGAAAGGTTTTAGGTAGGAATTCCAAATTCCAATGGCATTAACTCACAACTCCTTGATATGCTGAGTGGACTCCCCAATCCTGGAATCCTTAATTTTGGATTTCCTCAACCTTTGCCTCTTAGTTACACCAAGTCCTACTAGGGCTGTCAACCCTTGATGTAAACTATGTAATTAAACCCTAAACATCAAATTAGAATTCCCTAATAATTGAAATCACCCAAACTAGGGTTGGTCAAGAACTTTTAACTTTGGTTCGGTTCTAAAGAAAGTAATGGAAGGATATACCGACTTAATATTTAATTGAGGGATTTTGTTCTTTATGCATAAATTTCCACTTATTATCTTTTCACATGAGTTTTAATATTAAGTGGGATATAATTAACTGATTAACCATGTATAGATAATATTTACGCATAATCCATTTTTCTTTTTGTTCCATCTTGTATGATTGTTAGTTCATTAATTATGTGATTGCATTAAACATCCATAATGAATAACCATAAAACTAACAGAACTAAAATACAGGGTATGATCATGAGATTTACTATTGGTTAGTTTATCTAGCGGTTGATAAACTAACCCTGGCCTAGGGGAGATACACCATGAACCATTTAAGGTTCATGTTTACAAATTTCCACCAGTTCACCTTTGTATCTCCTTGGATTGTTTTCACCTCATCTCCTAAATTGACCTGCCTCTACTATCTTGGGAGCTCCATACATTATATATGCTTTTAACTCACACGTGGGTGAGAGGTAAAATGGGGTTTACATAAAAGAAACCATGGGTACTGAGACCCTACATATTAATGAGGAGAAATCACGCAGGCTAACAGTTTTAATTTAATAAATAAATTAAAAGGGAATCAATCACATTCAAAGTTCTGGTCTAGATCATGATCAAACACATACATGAAATTAATTACACATTTAATAAAACAAGCATTCAATTCTTTAATCGTTCTTGTTAAGATAAATCACGCTCGAATCGATTAATCATTATCTTTAATTAATTAATCATTTTTATCTTAATATTTTTATGAATTTCCTTGAGATTCTCATCCATTACCTTGTACATAACTTATACCTTGGAAGCAACCTAGTGAATACCCATCCAAAACTACCCAGTATGTATTTATACTTGTATACACTATATTCTTTGTGACGTGTAACATGCTTGCAGAATTATAATTGTAATACAACTCATACATGATTTTTGGATCTCTGAACATTACACAAATGTTAATTAAACATATATATATATATATATATTTCAAACACCTATCACATGTTGTTTCCCATATTTACACCCACACGAAGGTACATGTCTCAAGGGTTTACATAATATAATAATAAATTTTTAAATCTGCATAATATGGAAATAGTACATGGCATGTGGATCTGACTACATGGTGTGTGCCCTCCTCATCATCCATATAAAGTACATGCCTGGAGAAACAGTGTGTGAGGTCTAATTTAGAAATATTCAAAGTACACGGTATATCCATTGGGCTACACACCATGTAGACTTCGCATTACATGGTCACCAGTCGGGCAAGTCATGTATGGGATACACGACTTGACCCTGACCTGAAGGAACTACATGCCATGTCCAGTGGGCCACACAGTGTGTAGTCTAGCTACTTGTGCGCCAGTTTGTCCTGGTAAACATGTTTTGTAAGAATTAACTACACCACATGTAATTAATGCACACAGCTTGATTAATTGTTGAATTACTCCGGATGCATTGAACACAAATACATGGCATTTTGATCCAAATACATGATGTGTATTCTTATGTTATATAGACAGAATTGTCGGAACCTCCTGATGAGATCCTAGATTTAATTTTAATCATAAAATTTTTCATTTCTATTAGATCTATGAAAAATGATAAGGGAGGAACATATCACAAAATTCATATTACAAGAACGATTAAACATGAATTGAAAAACTAAATTATTAAAGAATAAATATCAAAAAATTATTTATATAATTATAAACAAAAATATGACCCGCTCTGATACCACTTGTAGGTTCCGAGTTCAGCAGAAGCGTGGGCTAGGAATGTACCCAACTTTGAAAATTTCCATGATCGATGATTATTTCAGGATCAATATGATGATAAACACCAGTATCCATAGAATTTAATCAAAGATAAAGACAAATTAGAGAACCCAAAACCAATAAGAGAGGATCGACATATTTTGTTTATAATTAATTTAATTAAATTATAGAATTTCCTCCAAGGTGATTCTTTCTTTGTTGATGAGTCTGGCCACGAGTCTGAGGTGTGGCTTCATTGCGATATAGAATACAAGGATAGGAATTATCTACCGAGGATCCACATGTTCTCCACGTATCTCTGGACATCACCGAAGGAGTCTCCGGGTGCTAGCATGGAAGATCCTTGCACTTGTGATGTCTGCCTTTGATTTCCTTGAGAATCACTTCCAAAGAATCCTCCTTGATCTAGTAGAGGAGGATCTCTCTCATTCTTGAGAGCATTCTTGGAGATGGAAAAGTTCTCTAGGATTGAGAGATTTTCTCCAAGGATATTGTGCACACAACGATTGGTTATTTGGTGGAACAATCCCTTTGCTTATATAGAGAATAATAACATAACGGGGAATTTAATTCAATACATAATAATAAATAATTAACACAGGTGTCGTTACTTAATTTATTATTCCATGTGAAAACCCCATGTCAAATAATAATATCAATGTTATTATTTTGATGAAATGTGCTTAATGAATTTAATTCACTAAGTAATAATAAATAATTAGCCTAGGCTTTATTACTTAATTTATTATTCCATGTGAAAACCCCATGTCAAATAATAATAACAATTCTATTATTTCTATAACATGTGCTTAAATTTCATGTTATAGTTAAATATTATTTAATGAAATAATATTTAATATTATATCTCATCAGACCCATAATTTGGTCCTCCAATCCTCCTCAATATTTACCAAGCCTTAAATAATGACTATTTATTTATTAAATAAATATAACTGCATTATTCACCAAAAAATAAATATTTCGTCCATAATATACTCTCTCGAATAACTAAAGATGAAATAAATGTGATCATCCATACTTGAATAATTATTAAACCACAATCAGGAATAATATTTATTCAAATTATTAAATAAATAAATTATTCAACTAAGATACTGGCTACACTTAGTCTGTGACCCTCTAGGCCTCTTTCTGGTTGGCATTTGGAAGACTTTCCTAAAGTCCAAGATTACTGTCAATAAATGGTTCAAGGTTCCCAAGAGAAATAATATGATATCACAACAACATTTTACCTCATACGAATGCTTAACATGTAATATAATCCCTTTTATCTAATATCTCCAATAAAGCAGGTTGCATGCAAGTGCCATCAACCCATGTGATTGATTTCTCATTCTTTGCCTTCCCATAATTGAACTTGCCTGGTAAACACCATGGTCATGGATTTAGTTAGACTATATCATTTCCATCAAAGGTATTGAGATATCTACTTTCGTAGAAGTGACAAATCCTTTCTCACATTATTCATTAATGTAGTATTATGTGTGATGCACCCAACATATCCTACCTCACCACGAACATCTATTGTCGTGGTTTTTTTCAATACATCTAAGTGCATGAGTCATAATACCGATTAATAAAAATATTAAAGTCTAAGGACATATACACATGTCCACTGATAGGAACATCTAATGACACTTATGAATGTGGATTTCCTACTGGAGGGTCTTGTTCTCATAATATCCTCCTAGATATTACCAAGAGCGCACACCATGAGAAGGTGCCTCAAAGTTCCATGAGTCCCCACCCCTAATATCCTATATCATTTATGTCCATTCAAATGATATCATTTGACCATAGAAAATATATTCAAGAATAGTGTCATGGAACTTTCAGGTTCTTATCATAGAAGGGATCTTCTATGAAATTTTAGTGTGACAACTATTCTTAAAAAATTATCACATACTTTGTCACGCAGAAGAACAATCATGTTGTGATAAATAGTTTATTAATATTCATAAAATGAATACAGGTTTATCATAAAGTACAAAGAAGTTGGTTTCTAGGGCACCAACTTCAACATAAATCCCTAGGGACTCCGCTAAGATTCATCATGACATAACATCCATAGACTTATGGATAGTTGGGTCATAATAGAAATTTTTTAGGAAAGTTCTATAATTGTGGGAAAAAGGGACATTATAACAACACTTGCAATATTCCAACAGTAGATTGCAACCAGTGTAGAAATGTTGGCCATCTTTGACACTCCTTCTCAAGGGTTTCCCAGAGGAGTTCTATAAGGTCAGGACATGCTAGGAATAGAGAAACCTAGCATAGGATATAGACTCCCCTAATGAAGACTACTTAGGAAAGTCATGGGAATGATCATGGATCTAAGGAAGGAAATTTCTTTGAAATGGACCTAACACCAACTGATGGTGATAATGATATTGTCTCTATATGAGGCTTGGTTTAAAGAACATCCTTTTTACCTTATTCCTTGTTTAAAACTATTGTTTTCCTTATATTTTTGAGCCATGTATGGACTTGATTTACCAATAGAGTTATGCTTCCCTAAACTTACCATTTCTCTAATGTGTCATCGAATAATGACATGAGACCTTATTATATTATAGGGTGGTGGTCAGTGCCTATTTTTTTAAGATATTGATAAACGATTTTCTTAGTGTATAGGGGTATTGGCGTATCATTTAGGCCCCCATTATCACTATCGAGGTATGTATGACATGTTTTATGTGTCACAGTTTCAATGGTGAATACCCAACCCTACATTTGTTATAAATTGTGAGGATTTTGGGTTATGGATTGATGCATATTGTGAGGAGCGCCAGTATGGAACATATTTCAAAGTGAGGAGGCATTGAGAGGAAATACAACAACACTAGTTTGGATTCACAGGAAACATGGAAGGATTTAGTAAGAGAAAAGAGAACGTGTGTCTGATCTTCAAGCTAAGTGGTATGAGTTGTTCGAGCAAGATCACAAGATATGATTCTCGAGAATGATAAGTCATTATATGGGGATAATTGTAACATCCTTATTTTTGTAATAATCATAAATCCCCCTTATTATAAAATATTAAGTGGAAAAAAATAATTTATCAATAAAAAATCTTGATTTTTTTAAGCACGTCGTGGAAGGGTAAAATTCCCAATTGAAACTCATTAATATTAAATTGAATATTTTCGAAGTTAAAAACTAAGTTAGTGCAAGTATTTGAGGTCTTTAAAGCCTCAGAAAAGATAGAATAAAAATATTAAATATATTATTTTAATCATGAACAATTTAATAAAAATAATTTAATAACTCCAAAATGGTACATTTTGTAATAAATTTGATACCACCAATAAGTCTGAGATGTGGTTATACCCTAGGTAGAGTATAAAATTTTTAACCATTGAATGTTTGTATGTCGCTCTTGCAAAAATAACCATTTTTATATTTAATTATTTTTTAATTTTTTTTAATATTTAATATTTAATATCTCAAGAATTGAGTATTTTATGACAAATTTGTGACTATAGTGACGTCTGAAATGGGGTTGTTACCCTAATAAGGGTATAACATTTGAATACAGCAAGTATTTAGATGCCCCACTCACAAGTTAAATTTGTAAATAAAATGTTTAATATATTAAATTATTGAAAATAATTTTATATCTCACAAATGGCACGTCACACGGAAATTATGATACTAACATTATGTTTGAAATTATGGGTTTACCCTAGGAAGGGTATAAATTATTATAGGTAACATGTGTATTGTTAAGACCACTAAATAAATGGTTGTATTTTAAGTTATATTAAGTAATTAATTGATTTATTTAATTAAAATAAAATAAAAAAACTATTATTCAGTCACCCCCAATAAGGTGACTTATTCCTCCATTTTTGACTGGTGAAGGTTTTAAAAACCTTTTTCCCTTCACTGTTTTAACCAGTTTATGTTCCAATGCATTAAATGGTAGAAATAAATGAATTTTTATTCAGTTTTGGATTGAATATCATATCGAAGATGGGTGTTTAATTTAACCCAGAAATTTATTATTAGGTTTAAACTTAGCTAAATATGCATGTGTCCAAACCCCTATATAAACCCAGTATCCCAAAAAATATCGTCACTGCTTCATGATTAAAGCGATTTGGGAGTGAAATCGGTACTGAACGGAGGATCGATAGGCAGCCTCCTCCCTTGTAGTGCGACAAGCCCCCCCCCCCCCCTTCATGAGTAAGTTCTTCTTATTTATTTTTATTTTTGTTTTATTAATTTATTTCATTAGAAAATAAATAAAATAAAATAAAGAGATTTATTAAAAGAAAAAAATAATTATTAATGGGAAAAAATAATGGTTTTCTCAAATATCAATCACCCAAAATTATCAAAGATAATTATGCGATATTATCAAGTGATGATTTCAACGGTTTATTACATTAAATTATCAGGAATAGTTTTATATGAAAATTTAAAATATAATTACCAGGAGATTATCACATGATAAGGTTATCAAAACTATCAAAGGATGATCATTTTAATTATTAAATGATAATTGTAATGATTTATTAAAGATAATTTATCAAAATTATCAATATTTATATATAAATATGTGTGTGTATATATATGTGTGTGTGTGTATATATGTATATATATATATATGGCTGTGTATATATATATAAACACACCTAAAAGTGTATATATATAGATAATCATAAGAGGATAGGTTTTAATAAAATTATCATTGTATAATTGTAATGAAAATTTTAATTTATAATTATCAAATGCACATGATAATTTAAAGATAAATTCAAAACTATGATTATCAACACATATGATAATTTATTTATAATTAAAATTTAAAATTATCAATGCATATGATAGTTCAATAATAATAATAATTGTAATTATCATTAAACATGATGACTTAAAGGATAATTTAAAAAATTTAATTATCATTTCATGTGAAAAAATGATAATTTAAATTATCAATGCATGTGATAAAAAATTTATTGTTTCATGTAATTTTTTATAAATGATAAGGTAATAATTTAATTTATAAGTACATGTAATAAATTAAATTAAAATTAATAAATTATCATTTCATGTGATATTTTAGAAATGATAAGGTAATAATTTAATTTACCATTTCATACAATAAAATCAAATTAAAAGTAATAAATTATTATTTCATGTGATATTTGAGAAATGATAAAATAATAATTTAATTTATCAGCGCATGTGATAAAATTAAATTAAAAGTGATAAATTATTATTTAATGTGATATTTAAGAAATTATAAAATAATAAGCGCATGTGATGAAATTAAATTAAAATTGATAAATTGTCATTTCATATGATATTTTTAGAAATGATAAAATAATATTTTAATTTATCAGTCCATGTGATAAAATTAAATTAAAAGTCAGGAATTTTCATTTCATGTAACTTATTAAAGGGTAAAGTGATAATTAAAATTTTTCTGCACGTGAGATAAATTTAAGGATAATTTGAGAATTATTAGAGAAAGAGAAATAATTATCACATGTGATGTTTTATCTATTTTGAAATTAAAAAATGTTATGATTCTTGGAACACCTCTTATAAACCTCAACCACCGACGTACCAACAGCTTGAGACTTTGACATACCGCTCTGACGTCAGGAAAAACTACAAGAGGTTTTTCCAAACTATTGAGGTAGGAAGTTCCTTAACCTTTGGGGCTTGTTTAAAAATTATTTTCATTAATATTATTATGTGTAGACATTTTTAATGGCCATTATAGATACTGAATGCATGTGGGTATGTGTGTTGACTAGGAAACTCAATATGACACTCGATGCCTGAATTACTTGTAGTTGTTTATTCAGATTACTATGTGATTATGTGTACACTTTGTGATACTTTAATCATGATGATGTGTTATTCCTACATAGGTATATATATCCTTCCATGCTATGTATAACTTGTGGTTTTGTTCATGGAGCTAAGACAGGTGGACCTTCAACTTGTGTTATCCATTGGAGGAGAGATGTGCATGACTGACGAAGAGGGTCTAATGCATGGGGTAGCCACATGACGATGCCTCGGAGAAGCCATGTGGTGGACCATTATTACTTGTGTTGCACTCTAGAGGGGGTATGTGCATGATTTATGACAAGGGTTCAATGCATGAGGAAGGAACATGATGATGCCTTGGGGTGCGCCTGTCTGACAATGAGGGATATGATGATGCCTTGGTAGTATCATGTAGCGGACCATCACAACTTTTTTTATCCTTTAGAGGAGGGATGTGCATGACTGAAAATAAGGGTTCAATTCATGAGAAGGGAATATGATAATTCCTTGGGATGCACTCAATGAAGAGAAGACTGATTAGATCTTGGTCCCTAGTATGTCTTCTTGGTAGTGTGCTTTGATGACTAAGGAACACGATTAGATCTCGGACCTCAGTACGTCAACATGGTGATTAAGGGAAGATGATTAGCTCTCATTTCCCTTGTACATACATAGAAACATGTATTCTTGAAGATTATTGATATTTTCACATCATGACACTAAGAAACATGATTCATTATCCATATGGCTAGTCATGGGATTATCTGACACCTTGGTTATCCATTTGGCATAGAACCGAAGCAGGTACAATCCGGGTTTGTGGAAGCTTGGTTAGTGCACAACCACTTAGTTTTAGATTTGTGTGTTTATTGAACATTATTTTTTAGGCATACACTAGTATTTTGAGAACATCAGGTTGGGGACATATTGGTTGTGTCCTAATGAGTCTTGTAATCACACCCTACTTGGGAATTGTGGTGTAATTGTAGATTTTAACACCAGATATCCGATAAAGGTCAAGGTCTATATGGCGGATGGTTTAGTAGTGATGCATGGATGTAGAGAAGATTGGTACAGGAAATGAAGCACTCCAATGATGATTGTTTATTTACTTTTTAGGTTGGTCTTCTTCTTACTTGGGTTTGCTTTCCACTTTGGGAAGTTGTAACATTGTATGTATGGAATCTTTACATTTATTTATTTTACACTGATTATTTATATTTTTTGTTGTTGATCATTAATCCTATGACTCGATACAGTAGGTATAATCTCTCCAAATATCTACTTGAGACCCTCACTGTTATTCGATAGCCTCTTGTGTACGGGGAGGCATGCATGAGATCATGTATCATTCTATCTTGAACCTAGTGATTTGGGTTGGGATGTTACATAAATGAGTCTCATGAGATGGGTGAAAAAACATATAATCAAAAGAAGATAAAATCCATGCTTCAAATATTTAATCAAAAGGGGTAGAAACCCACAATTTAAGATCCCTACCTCAATTTGTATCAATCATTAGTGAAGAATGCAGTTTCTAACGATATATAGGACATGTTGTGTTTATGGTTCTTTGATTCATGTTGATCTGGTTTCATTCGTCATCTAATCTCGATTCACCAATAAAGGTTAGTGGAATCCTCCTATCAATGATCCTAGGGTTATGTAGCTAACCTTGAAAATTCTCCATAACCATATATTTATAGAGGGAAACAGATTATGAGTATTAAATGAGTGAATTAAACTAATTAATTAACTAATTCACTTAACATACTCGCCAATGGCTACCTCATCCAAAAGTCCAGTGCTGACCAATATTAGGTCATGCCTAGGGTAATCCTTGTATTCCGAATTCAACTGTGTATCATATTTTTTATCTAAAAATCTATTCAAGATATATTCCATTAATTATGAAAAAAATTTGCATGTGATATAAAATATACTTAATATTTTTATAAAATTAATTTCAGGCTCTTTGGGCCTTGAAATCATACATTGTCTTGGCACCTAACTCTGAAAATATTTATTAGTATATTTCAAATCCCTACATTATTCTATCCTTCAATATCTTCATCCAAAAAAACCAAAAACTAAGAAAAAAGGTAGGGATACTGAGCCCACATATGGATCTCCCACTCCCAAGATCTCTCTTTCATGCTCCTATACTACTATAACACAAAAACAAAGGGAGTGGTCCATTTATATGGGATCCTCTTTTACTGATCCTCGGTCACCACCAGGTACTCCATAAAGGTGGCTACCATAGGATCATGCATGTATCTCCTCATCTAGGACACATGTAAGATTTCATGCACCCTCTTCAATTTTGGGGGTAAGGTGTGGAAATAAAAAACCTCACCTTCCCTATCCAATATCTTGAATGGCTCAATAAACCTAAGGGATAGCTTGCCTTCCCATATAAATCTCCATAATCCTTTTCTTGGGGAGACTCTAAGAAAAATTTGGTCACCCTGCTTGAACTCTAAGGTCCTATAATGTCGATCTACATAATATTTATGCCTGCTTTGAGCTATCCTCACCAACTCACAGATCACCTAGACATTTTATGTCATTGCATGCACCATTTATGCCCTAACAAGAGATGCCTCACCGATCTTAGTCTACCACAAGGTTGACTTATAGGGTCTCTCATACAAGGCCTCAAAATGTGCCATTCCAATAATATATTGATATCTATTATTATTAGAAAACTCTACCAAAGGTAAGTGATCCTCCTATATCCAGCTAAAGTCTAACATGAAATAACTCTACCAAAGGTAAAGTGTACAATATCATTTATGTACAACTACCCAAACTCTCCATCGAACACTACTCCCTATTAGTAAGGAAGCGTTCTATCTTAAAAAGTTAGTTAAATATCACCCAAATGTAATTATGAATTCTCACTATCTATGGAAGCCCTATCATAAATTCCATGGATATGTCATACCATTTGAACTTCATAATATCAAGAAGATACAAAAAACCTATAGGAACCTGATGTTCAGCCTTCACCAACTGATATGTGAGACACCTAGAGACAAACTTGGACATTCTCCACCTCTTCCCAACTAACCAAAACTTTCATTGAAGGTCCCTATACATCCTCCCTACACTAGGATTGAAAAGGGAGAATTTTGAAACACCCTCATCACCTACTCTTGCATCATGACCAAACCCATCATTCGTCCCTATAAAAGGATGACATGATTCCCTCCTTCATATAATCCATTTATTGAATCTCCTAAGTATACCTAGTTATAGAGGACCTCAAAGTTGATTCCTCCCAACTGAGCCTCAATTAAACACTAGAGAATTAAAAGAGTCAACACTATCGACTGGAGATAAGCTACACCCCTCTCCTCCACCAGAGCCATCTATAACAAAGCCATATACTCAAATAACTCTTCCACCAGGAGAGAATGGGGCTTCCTTCTAAGGGAATATACCACCATGTTTCCCTTTCCATGATTATAGACTATCTCAAATTCATAGTCTTATAGGAACTCCAACTAGCACCTCTATCTTAGGTTTAGGTTTCTCTGTATGAATACATACCTGAGACTTTGATGGTCTGAGTAAACAAAAAATCGATCTCTGAAAAGATAGTGCCTCTACATCCTCAAAGTGAAGACTACCATTGTCAAATATAGTTCAAAATTCATGTAGTTCTTCTCATGCTTTCTCAACTTCCCAACCCATATGTGATCATTTTCTACCTCTACATCAACACACATACAAGAACATTTCTAGAGGCATCGCAATACACTATGTACTCCACACCCTCCTTTGGTAGCCTCAAAATAGGAACACTAGTCAGCATCAACCTCAACTCATCAAAGGCCATCTAAAAATTCTCATTCTAGGTAAATGGATTACCTTTACACGTCAGGGCAGTTAAAGTAGATGAAATTATAGATAAGACTTCAAAAAACCATCTATAGTACCACACTAATCCAAGAAAACTCTACACCTATAACATGCTCTTGGGCGGATCCCAAGAAAACACTATATAAATATTGATCAGTTCCATATCTAATCCATTATCAAAACTGACATGCCCTAGAATTTAAATATCATGGATCGAGAATTATAACTTTAAGAGATTATTGTAAAGTTGGAGCTCTTGAAGTAATTCTAGGATCATACTCAAGTGCTATTCATGCTCCTCCTATGACACAGAGTAGATGAGTATGTCATCAATGATGAAAACAAAAAATCAGTCCAATTATGGATGGAAAATCCTATTCATCATATCCATAAACACAACAGATGAATTCTTTACACTAAAATACATCACTAGGAACTCATAGTGTCTATAGAGACATCATAATTCCAACTTCAGAATATCAGCTTTGTGAACTCTCAATTAGTGGTAGTCAGACCTGAGATAGATCTTCGAGAACCATCTCACACATCACAACTAATCAAAGAGTTCATTAATCATCATCAAGGGGTACTTTTTCTTTGTCATGGATTGGTTCAAGTGATGATAATCAACACAAATACATAATCTCATGTCCACCTTTTTCATGAAAAAAACTGGAGTTGCCCAGGGGGATACACTAGGTTTGATAAAACCCTTCTCTTGAAGGTCCTCTAACAACACCCTTATCTCTAGAAGGTTGTTAGGGTCCATATGATATTTGATAGAAAATATCAGAGTACTCTCAGGGTAAAAGTCGATGCAAAACCTTATCTCCCTCCTTAGAGGTAGTCCTGAAATTTCCTCAGGAAAGATGTCCATATAATCCTCCACAACTGAAGGAATATAGATTCTTAAAGAGAATTATATTCCAAGGTCTAAATTTTCAAAATTATGGGTGATGGGTTTTAACTTCTTACTTGAAAGACCCTCTCACCCTACCATGAGATCTCTCTTTCACATAAAGGTGAATCTCATCTCATTAGTCTAAAGTCATTTGACTCATCTTTAATGACAATAAATATGGTCACAGACCATAGATAACCTATCCATAGCTAATATAACATCATAAGGTCTCATCGTGACAACTGAGTAGTCCTATGAGAAACTATATCCTCCAAGTTATATATCTCATTGTCGGTAGATAAATGATATTATATATGTGTTCCTTGTGGGAACAACAAGAAAAAGTTGCTAGGCTAAAGTCACTACTAAGAGCTCCAACTCTCACACTGGGAGTAAGGAGATAAAGGAATGACTCAAAATTGTGTCTATTAATACTGAATCATGAGTACATTAAAAATATATCATACCTATAATCATCTCATGAGCTTCTGAGTCATAAGATTTTGTAGCCTATAGTTTCCTACGACCCCGGCCGCTAGCTCCCTAAGCATGGCATGGGCCTCCTGGTGGTTGTGATGGAATTAGCTCATGATATTGTTCACCAACAATAGATCCTCCTCTGGGATCCATACTTGATCATATACTATCTATGACTCATTGGGGGACACCCTATCCATGCCTGGGAGAACCATGATCATAGAGTTGTCTCTATCATGGTGGTACATCCCCTGTCTTCCTTCCCTTCTCAGTACGTCGGGTTGGGAAATCACATTCTATGTGACCTCACACTCCACATTCATACCATGTCCACTCTCTAGGATTCCCTAGTCCTCTGAACAGTCCCTGAGCTACATGAAAACATGGCTGATTCTGTCCATGATAATATATCTTGTGCCAAAACCCTATTGACCAGGACCTGCTAGCTTCTACAAATGACTCAACCCTATGATTACCACATCCAACTCCAAATACATTAAATACATTAGTTATAAATATATCTATCATCTAAACTCACTATAACACTCCAAAATATTTGGGAATTCATAGGGGCACCACACTAGTACGGATGTATCTTTAAAGTCCCTACTCAAACTTCTATGACCGGAAGTAACCCACCCAAACCATGTTGAGGTAGTACCTCATAAGTTGGGTGAACCTCAAGGAATACTCAGAAACTATCATCCCTATCTGTTGTAGCCCCAAATTCTCCAAAATGAGAACTGATCAAAAGTATGAGGGGTGGTCATCCTCATGAAACATCTATAAGAATCCATACCATGAGAGTGTTGACTCATCATGCATGTGCATGACTAAAATCCACCAGCACCCAACTGCTCCATGGAAAAGACTAGCATCCATTATAACCATATGATCAGCCAGTTTCCATATAATCCTAAATACTTAGATCACCAAATTAAGACAATCCTCTCTTAACTGGGGAATTGGATCACAGTGGAACCTCATTGGCCTCTAGCATCGAAACTCATGGAGTGCACTAAGAATATATGCATCCTAAGCTACACTAATAGTATAATCTGCTACTAGATAGTTGGGGTGGTGTTTTCTACCTTCTTGGAGGAAACATCTCATGATATATCACCTTAAATGAGGCCTCATCACTCATCAGATCATCATCGTAATCTTGAATCAGTAACCTGTTTGGTTATCTTCGTGGAGGCAGCCTAAAATTTTAATCAAGACGTACCACGGTCAGATGAGCATATAAATTTGGGGTTATGGCCTAAGAAGGATAGATAAAGGACTCATACCTATATAATTCATGTATCAATGTTCCTTGAAACCAATTTCATAGTATGTTATATTGGAAATTAGGTAGTCATATTCCTAGGGAATGGATACGTCATTCATCGCACCAACACTGGTTTTCCTGGCCTGAAAGTCACACTCGAGACACTTTGACACTATTGTACTAAGTCCCCAACCAAACCTTATAAGGGGAAAAACTCCAAAAAATATCATAAATTTTAACCACCTTTGATACCAATCTATCATGATTTGTCCCATTGAGGCTATTATGGTCGGTAGAAGACCAAGCCTCAACTACCCCAAGCCCACGTCCATAGGCCAGGGGATGGCGACAAGTGGTGAAAGGCATAACTAAAATGGGACTCCTTTTCTTAATGTAAATGTATTCATGCACCCAATAATATCCATGAATTCCTTTCTTATATATATATATGAGGTCCAATCAAGATATTTTTCATTCAATTCCAAGAATGAGGCTCGACCACCAGGAGGTTTATGTAGGGTTTTGTCCTGTCATAGATAGTTTTTTCATTATGTTTTTCTTTTCTTTTATTTATTATGATTTTATGTAACCTCGAATGGGGTTTATTTTAATTATAATATTTTTATTTTATTTATTCACTTCTTTGTTACCTTTATTTATTAATTTCTCTCCTATGGTATTGGGTTTAATCATTTTTTTCGATCACATGACAATGATTTCCTAAAACCCATATGGGAGAGCAGAATCAGTTAAAGGGGTGTGTACCAAAACTATTTTATTTTAATTATCTTGTAAATATGATTGTATTAAAAAGTATCATGTTGTGTCTACCCATATATTTTATTTATCATTGATCCATTGACTATATTCCATCAGAAATGAATGAACCCCAACATGATTGGGATGATTTATTCATGACCATTTAATGGAATTACTCTTATAATTTTGGCAATATGAACTTAATTAACTTTATCTATTTTGATTCATATGACCATGATGAATTGGGATTATATAGTAGTTTGATAGGTAATTAACATTTATTCTAATGATAAAATTTTTTGGTTGTATAGTTATTTGATATAATTATTTTTCATATGAAGTTGAATTGATTTAGTTAGAAAAATCATACCTAGAAATTGTTTCCCCTATCTTTTATTTTACTATTTGAATTAATTTATTTAAATTTCATTATTAGTTTAATAAAATTAATCATAAATTGGAGTGTCCTGACCTTTAGTCTAGAATTGTAATCGTTGTGTTCAGTGCTCTCAGTGGGATCGACCCCACACTTCTACTATACTATGTCTTTGCAGTTAATATAGTTCAGAAAAAATTAAAATTTCTAATTTGATCCACACCCAGGGAAATTAATGAAATCCTTAGGCGCATTATTTGTATACATGATCTATTGAAAACTAATGAACTCTTTAACTCCATCTTCATTCTGTTTTATCATAAGATTATCATGCATACATTTTTTATTCATATCCAACCATTTAGGTTTATAAAATATTCATTTTTCATAAAAAATAAATAAATACAGATACGATATTAATAATCAAAAGATAAAGGTATAGATAATTATAATAATGGGAACCCAACATTTGAATGTTATCAGTGATGATTCCTAAAAAGTTATCATTTTACACAAGGGTGATGTTAAAAGAAATAACCTGGGGTAAATATGTGGTTATTAGTCTAGGTACGTGGTTTGATGTTGTGTGTGGAAAAAGGTATTATTTCTGGGACAATTTTTTGTAAACTTTCTAGGTGTGATTCCACTAAGAGGTAGGATTTGATGTGTATTTATTTCTTCACTTAGTACATGGTGGGTCAAGCGGTGTTTCATTAACAGGGTTCTTAGGAACCAAAGATGATTATCTTTTATCAAATGATAAAATAATCAACTTCAACATAAGTTGAGGAAGTGTCCTAGTGGGATCATTAGAAAGAATAATCTCAAACTAATGATTGGAGTATAATCCCAACTACCTGGGATCACCTGAAAAAAATTCAACCTCAATGGAACCATCATAGATAATCAACTCTGGAAAAATATCATAGTGGAAACTGAGTGTGAGGTTTAAACAAGACAGAAGCATATATGGATGTTTTGAATGATGGTTATGATACCAATTTTCAGATTCAAGGACAGTCTAAGTGGATATTTAAATAGAGTTATGAGTGTCCTTGTCTCAAACTAATGTTGATCATGATTCCGTTTTTTTTATGGAAAAAACTATTCCCGAACCTCAATCATATCAAATTTATCTCAATACTATTACCATTGTTGATTCAATAACTCTCAAATGGTTTCTGTAACTTTTATAGTTGGGAGTAAAACTAGAGGAATTACATGATTATAAATTATACTTGAGATTACTTTACTTTTTTTACTTTCACCTTTTCATTGGATAACATTATAAATTTTATATATTCCATAAGAGGAGTGGAGAGTCTTATTTGATAATCAAGTTTTCTTCTTGTCATAGTCACTTCATACCCTATCACTTCTTTCCACTTAATATTTTTTCCACTATTGATGTCAATACATAAATGGTTCTATCATAATCATATATTTTTACTATTAATTTGATAAATTTATTTGATTTTTTATATTTTCAAATTTTTAGTATTTCAACCTCTTATTTTAATCCATAAATCTCCTCATTTTTGTATTTAATTTATGTTTTTAATTTATGTTTTTCAATATTTAACATCATAATTTTATTTATTCCCAAGAATCATTTATATATAAATCTATTACACAGCTACTTATAGAACAATCAGAGTGATAAATTTACATGTTGGTCAGAATAACTGGAAGTGGGAAAAAATGAATAACACATTGAAAAGAAAGACCTACTTATTAATTTGAACTGGTGTTGGAATGAAAGTGGAAGGAATCCTCAATGTAGTCAGTAAGGGGAACCAACTACTACTAGTGAAAATTTACATAAATGGGGCACTACGAATGAAAAACTAGGTGAATTAACCTACTTAATAATGATCTGAAACTTTCTTATGAAATTAATGATCATGATTTTAAAAAATAATTTCCACTATATTTAAAAGTGAACTCTATATAAATTGGAAAAATAAAAATTTAAAAAAAAATTATAATGTTTGATGGGGTAATGAATACATATTTTAACTAGTATAAATTAAATTAATATGATAAATTTAATGTATGTAAATATTTATAAACATGATTAATAATATATTTGTTGATATAGGATTTTGTTAAAGTTTTTTTAAATATATTAACAGTTAAAGGACATAGTAACTTATTAAATAAACTAAAATTAATCCACTCTTTGGATTAATCTCTCTATAATCAACACTTTTTGGATTTTTAAATAGATTCCCAAGTTTAAGGGTCAATTAGAATCATATAGAGTAGTGGATTAGGGATGGAGGGTTTTGTGGATTGTAGAGAAACGAGGAAGTATATATAAACATGTGGGAAGGGGAATTTTTTTATGTTTAAATGGAAGAAAATACATACTTTCAAATTTTATATATTTTTTATAAAAAAGTATAAAATGAAAAATGGAAAAATATATTTAAAGTGGTGAAAATAAGGGATTTAAATATAGATAAGGAAACCACACAAAAGAGTCCAGTGGAAAAGGAGTAAATAAGGCAATAAATCCTAAGCATGGATCCGTACTAGAAAAAGAAGTAGATGAATATGCATGTGGTAGGACCAGTAGAAACTACGACAGTGGGATGGTGTGTGATTTCTTATCAAATGACAGTCGTACATGGCATAAATTTGATGTAAGTTTGCGGAATCAGAATGTAGATCAAGAAAAATAAACATGAGGGTGAGGGAGAGGGTGAATCAACAATTTCTTGAGGCATGGAAGATTGGGTGGATAATCATATAGGTAGATTAAGGAAAAATAAGATCATTCTTGGGAAATATTCAAACCCTTTGGAAAAATTAAAAAAACAAAGAAGAACTAAATTTTTTTAAATAATACAAGAGCTTGAACGATGGATCAGAAGTCACATACCTTGGATTTTGAAAGTGATGATTCATCTAAGATTTTCAATGGAGAGTACCAGTAAAGCTTCGGTTCCATGAGTGTTTTAATAGTGCGAGAGATGGGGAACTCTATTAGGGTTTTATTTAAAAGATCGTAACGTTTTTAACAACGCTTTCTAAAAAGTGATGATAAATAGGGTTTTAGTCAGTGTTAAATTAAAAAGTGCTGAGAATACCTATTTTTATCAGCACAGATAAAGACCTATATAATTAATTTTTAATAATATAATTGATATAATTAAAAAATTAAATTTATATAATAACAAATAAATATAAATGTATATAATTATAAATAAAAAATTATATGATTATAAGTATATTTAAAGAATTATAAATATGTATTTATAAATATATATATATATATATAATTATAAATAAATAATTATTTATATAATTATAAAAATATTAAAATAATTTTAACTATTTATTTATAAATATAATTATTTATTTATTTATTTATATTTATATTTATAATAATAAGTAAATATATTTGTAAATATATTTATAAATATTTGAATATATTTATAATTATATATATACTTTTTAAAAAATTAGTGAAATTGAATAATTAAAAATGAATAAACATTTAAAAAAATTAAAAAATAGATAGGTTTTAATAACTATAAACATTATTATAAAAATTAAATATGGATATATATTAGTACTAACAAAACCTATATTAATCAACTCTCTTTAGAAATCACTGATAAAAAATATATATAATATATTAAATAAATATTAAATAAATATATATTAAAAAATAATATATACTTAAAAAGGTATAAATTAATTAAAATTATTATTGAATAGATAATATTAAATTCATGAATGTTATAAATGAGTAAAATTTGGAAATTAGTAATGAATAGACTTCAAAAATGTTTAAAAATTTAATGAGTTTTATTAATTATATATATTATTATAAAAATTAAAAATGAATATATATTATAAAATAAAATGAATAAATATTATATATATAGATTATTATCATTTTAAAAACATTAAATGTTACTGAATAAATATGTATAAATAAATATTAATAATTAATAAATTTAAAAAAATTAAAAGAAAAAATATTAAAACTGATTAAATTATAAATAAAAGTACAAAATCAGTAATATTATTAGTGAATAAGTAATACTAAATAATAATAAATAAATAAATGGTAAAAAAAGAGAGAAATTAAATAATTAAAAAAATTGGTAGATTGCAAAAATATTACAAAAATGAAAAAGTGTATTAATTATATAGATTATTAAAAATATTAAAGATGATATTATGTTAAAATGGAAATTAATACACACACATATATATATATATGTAAATTAAAACCATACTATAGATATTAATTGTTAATGAATAAACATGTATAAATAAATATTAAAAATGGATAAAATTACAAAAATATTAAACAATGAAAAATTGAAAATGAATAAATTACAAAAATATTAAAAAAATAAATATTATCAATGAATAAATAATATTAAAAAGAATAAATTCAAAAAAAAATATTCAAAAGTAATAAATGATATATATTGAATGAAATTATTAAAAATTAATAAATGTTATATAGTGAATTAAAATATAAAAATGAATTAAAATTTTATGATTAGAAAAATATTAAATGATAAGAAATAAATATAAATAAATATTAAAAATGAATAAATTTAAAAAATATTAAACAAATAAAATTAAAAAAAATTAATATATATATATATATATATATATATCAATTAAAAATCAATAAATAGTTTTTGTATTTATATATCAATATATATTTGTATATATGAAATAAGAATTTAATTATGAATAAATATTAAAAATGAGTAAAATTAAAAAAAAATATTAAACATATAAAAATTAATATATAGATATATATATTAAATTTATAAGAAATAAATAATGTGTGTGTTAAATTTATTCATTTTTATTAATAATTTTTTCATTAATAAATTTTTTAATATTTTTGTAATTTATTCATTTTTAATTTTTATTTGTTTAATTATTACATTATATTCATTTTATATAATTATATTTAATATATACTATTTATTACAATTTATAATATATATATATATATATATATATTAAATTTATTAATTCTTGTTAATAATTGTTTCAATAATAACGTTTTAAATATTTTTGAAATTTAATCATTTTTTATTTTTATGTTCTTAATTATTGCATTTTATTCATTTTATATATTTATATTTAATATATAATCTTTATTACTATTTAGAATTTATATATATATATATATATATATATTATTTATTCATTTTTATTAATACTTTTTTCATTAATAAAGTTATTAATATTTCTAAAATTTATTCATTTTTAATTTTTATTTGTTGAATTATTACATTTTATTCATTTTATATATTTATATTTAATATATAATATTTATTACTATTTATAATATATATACACATATATAATTTATTCATGTTTATTATTAATTATTTCATTAATAATTTTTTTATATTTTGTAATTAATTCATTTTTAATTTTTATATGTTTAATTATTTCAATTTTTTATAATTTTAGTATTTATGTTATTTATTTATTTTTTATTGGAGTATATAAAAAATTGGGTGAGCCTTGGTTGGTGGGCTATGTATAGGCCTGCATGTACGAGGCCCAACGTATATGGGCTGAGTATGCCGGTTGTGCGGGTGGGTGAGCACATGTAAGGGTTGACCCATGAGGCTCGTGTGCGGTATAGTGTAAGCGGGTGTTGATTCCCCACAGTCATGGCACACTGTGATGGTGGAACCCCTAGTCTTATAAAGCGTTGTCTATACAAATAAATTTTTTGATGTGGGATGAAGTTGTGTGGGACAACCCTTTATCAATGCCAAATAAAAGTGCTCATAATGGCTACCCTTTATCGGTGTTAAATAAAAACATTGATAAAGGGTGGCCTTTATTAGCGATTAAAAAAGGCATTGCTAAAGGGTGGCCTTTATTAGTGTTTTTTTAGCACTGATAAAGTGGACCCTTTATCAACACTTTTTTAAGCACTAATAAAGGCAACCCTTTATCAGTTCTTTTTTTAGCACTGATAAAGGGAACCTTTAACATCTCTCTTATATAGAGTTGATAGAGGTCACGCCTTTTTATTTTGAGTTTTGTAGTAGTAATACCTAGCCACTAAAACTAATGTCAGAGGTCCTCATACATCTTTTTGACACCTAGATGAACCACCAAAGGGGATGTATGAAACTTTATCATCACCTCGTCTCACAACGTCACTTGTACCATAGTACGTCATCTAAAAATGAAGATGTGCTCCCCACCTTCATAAAATTAATCAGCAACGCATCCAATGGATATTTGAGTATGAAAGGTCTCGCAGTCAGTATCTCCACACTTATCCTCCCTAACATGATGTAGAAATGGTGGGGTAAAAACCATTAACTATAGATGTGAATCGATGTTCTTTTCCACTAGGGACAAGTACAATGAGGCTAACTGCTCTGAAGCCTCAGTCAACAACTAAGAACAAGATATCATGTTGAGGGAATATTCTACCATGTTTCCCTTCCTCAAAGTATAGACTATATCGAAGACATAATCCTAGAGAAACTATGGCCATATCCTCTATCTCATGTTAAGATCCTTCTAAGAGAATATATACTTGAGACTCTTATAGTCCGAGTACATGATAATCTGCTCACCCATAAGGTAGTGTCGCCAAATTTTTAGGGAAAATACTATCTCTTACCACTCAAGATCATAGTTCATGCAGTTCTACTCAAACAATCTCAACCACAAAGTTCTATAGGAAATCACATCCTACCTCTACATCAGTACAGAACCAAGTCTAGTCCCTGAGGCATCGCAGAACACTACGTACTTGAAAGCCTTCTCTAGAAATCTCAAGATGGTGGGAACTCGTCAACCTATGCCTAAACTCTTTAAAATCCTACTAGAACCTCTTTTTCTACATGAAATGCTTCCCTTTCTAGGTAAAAGTAATAAAAGGTGATGATATCCTAGATAAATTGGGCATAAATCTCCTATAGTATCCTGCCAACACAAGGAAGATCTGCACCTCCATCACACTCTTGGGTGGTTACCAAGCTAATATTTCCTCAACCTTCACCAAGTCCACTGCTACACCATCAGTCGAGATAAAATATCCCAAAAATTGGAAATTCCAAATCCCAAACTAACACTTCAAGAGCTTCCCATAAAGATAGTTCTCTCGAAGTATGTCCAGGAACATTCTCAAATTTATCTTGTGCTCCTCCTTGGATGTCGAGTACACTATAATATCATCAATAAAAACTACCACAAACCAAACTAAGAAAGACTAAAACATCTATTTCATGAGCCCCATAAAAACAGTTGGAGTGTTCATCACTCCGAAAGGCATCACCATGTACTAATATTGTCCATAGAGATATCAGAATGTTGTATTTGGTACATCCTCATCCAATTCTCACAGCTGGTGATAGCCTGATCTAAGGTCAATCGTTGAGAACCAGCACACCCCTTTCAACTGATTGAATTGGTCGTTAGTCCTCAATAGTGGATATTACTTATTCATGTTCACATGGTTCAAGTTTCAATAATCCATACACAACCTCAAGCTCTTGCCAGCTTTCTTGGTGAACAACATTGGGGCAGCTCTGGGGGAAACACTAGGTCACATAAAGACCTTCCTCTATAAGTCCTCCAACTGTACCCTCATCTCTTGAAGCTCTATGGGATCCATCCAATATGTTTTCATGTATATTGGGTTCATCCCAAGGTGTAATACAATGCATAATTCTATCTCCCAGTGGGAAGGTGATCTTGACACATCCTTAGGAAGCACTTCCTCATACTCTTCCACCTCAATAGGAAACTGGTAGCCCATAGAATTAACTAATCCAAGATTCATGCTAGCCAACTGGTGAGTAATTGGATACCCTCTTCTATATATGATCCCATCCCACTCTACCTATTTTTCCTTCTCACCCATGAAGTAAAAACATGGCCCATCATTGTGGACACACTGCATCCTCCACTTGAAGTGGCCTATCTAGGAATGAATTGTGGATAGCCATTCCATGCCTAAGATGATGTCATAAGGCCTCATCGCTGCTACAAATAGATCTCATAAGAATATATCTCCTCTGAGAAATAGGTCAATTTTTTTTAAAGGTTTTTGATCAATGAGTCACCTCTATTCAGAGTCTCTAATTACAAGGGTTGAGAAAAAGGATCAACTAGAATATATAAGTCTCTAACTATAGTGGTGTCAAGGAAAGAGTGGAGAGAACCTATGTCTATAAATACTAAATCTAAAGTAGAGAATACACAGATCTTATCTCATATCATCCCTGAAGCCTCTCATTCATAGGCCTCTAATGCTTATAGTTTTCTCAACCCCTGACCACCAGCTCCCTAAGCCTGGTGTAGACCACCTGGGGGTGGTGGTGGTAATAGGTCAAACCGTCTTCCACCACCTATGTATCTACCTGCTACTATATCGTGTCTACAACCCAACGAACCTCATTTCCCCTTATTCTATCTTTTTCTAGGTGTTACATCGACCGTCTCTCTATCAAATACATGATGGCTTGGAAAATCCTGAGTGAGATGTACCCAAACTTTTCATGAGAAGCACCACCTCTCCCTTGGTTGACTTGAGCCATCCTAAGAGACCTGAAATGATGATCCTCGACCTTATAATAACCTCCTGAAGCATATTTCACACCTAGATACCTGGGAATATCATTGACTACCAACAGATGAGGACTCTACTCCTGGGTTCCCACTACTAGCACCCACTTTTGGTATCTGCTCTTCCAAGAAGCTATCAACAACTAAATCTAGATCGAACACTCTATAATTGGTGGGAAGGAAAAGAGATATCACTAAATCACTTATATATCAATGCAATCCCTTCTCAAAGGCCCATTCTCTAAATAATAGATATTTTACCGTATTTAATAAGTATCATGATAAATCAGTAAACCTCACTGAATACTCCACCATGGTCATATTGTCCTACTATAAATGTAGAATCTCTTGGATGAAAACTAGTCACATTGTGGCCAGATTTAACTCCTCTCTGAAGAGAACCTCAAAATATGACTATAATATATATGTCACATCGCGTGACTAAGCCACTATAATCCACCATTTTTCAGTAGAGCTCGAAAGAAGACTCATTGTAAGGACCACCATCTCATCGATAGGTGTCCTCACAAGGTGGAGAACTTTGGCGACTTCCTTTATCCAATCCTTATCTACCTGGGGGTCTGGATCACCCCAAAATATGGGAGGTTGTTGCTTCTGAAACTCATTCATTTCACTCAGCCTTCATGCATCCTCAACTGGTGTTTCCTATGATAACTGATACTATACAGGTGGTGACATAACTAGAAAACCACATGATGGTACCACCACATGTAAAGGCCTTTATACTAAATCCTTATCTCTCACTGAATTACCCCCATGATCAAGCTAAAAAATATGGCTGGTAATCATCTTGGAGGCATCATGAAAATAAACAAGACTCAATGCGTTCAATGAGTATATATGGGGATATGAGACAAGAAGGAAATGGAAACCAAAACCCCTTCTTATATTATGTATGTGCCAATGTTTTTCCCTACAACCCATGTCTACATGAACTGATTCAATAAGTAGGTTATTAGATTCCTAGTTAATGGATACGTCTACTACCACCCCACCACTGGAGTCCAGGTCTAGAAATCCAAACTTGAAACAGTTTACCACTATTTCCATAAATCTCAAACTGACCTCCCAACTAGAAAAAATCTATGCTCCAGCCCTAAGATAGAACAGTATTTTGATACCACTCTATCATGAACCAACCCATTATAGATTTAATGGATAGTGATAAGTTGAGTGTGAATACCCCAATACCACCTCTAATATTCCAAGTTGTTGGGAAAAATCCCTCAAGGATTCATTGAAGCATTTTTTAGGTGATTATGTTTTTTGAAAAAGTGGGCCTTCATGTAGTGTTTTTTGACAGAGAAGACCACGATGTAAAATTTTTTGACAAAGGGGGTTTTTATGGTGATTTTTTGGGTTCAAGAGATGTTTTTGGCTATCCATGTTCGATAGAAGAACCTCAACAAAGTAATGAACAATCTGGAGGTGATACAAAAATAGTAGATACAAGGTGGCGCCATTTTCCAGTGTTTGCCAAATTTTTGGGCCTGAAAATCGGAAAATGGGGATATTTGTTTTTGTAAAAGGTTGGTGGGTGAAAAATTAGAGTAGTTCATGGAAAAAGAAACTGGTTCGTGAAATAGAGGAATGGAGTTTTTCATGCATGTGGTATTTCGAGGTCAGAAGCTCGAAAATTGACAAAGGCATGAGGTGCGAGCAAAATTAGATCCAGGCATGAAAAATAAAGTGTTGCATGAAATAGAGGAATAAATTTTTTCTCACAATAGGTTTTTTGATATCATAACCTTGAAAATTGGAAAAGTCATGAGGTGTGCAAAATATTGGAGCAGTGTGCAAAAAATGGTGTTGCACGGAATATGTGTTTTCCACACTCGAAGAGGATTATGCATTCAATAAGGGTTTTTTGCGAAGGGTATATTTTTCCTATAAATATGATGTGACCCCCCCTCATTTGAATAATCTCAAGACTTAGAGAGTATCCAAGCTCTGGCATGAGAAATTATAGTATGCCAGGGTGTTGTGTGTAAATGGTAAGATTTCACGTAAAATAATTGTTTGTGTGTAAAGAAAATGATGCATGTAAAAGATGGATGTTGTGTGTAAAAGGAGCGTTTGCATGTAGAGAAAAGGTTTCACATAAAATAAGATAGTTTCACATAAAATAATTGGTTACGCATAAAAGAGGTGTTGCATGAAAAGTGTATTTCACGAAAAAACATGGAATTACACCCAAGGAGTAGTAAGGGTTTCAGGTAAAAATTGGACTTTCCCAGTACACCTGGTGCAAAGTGAGATTCATCTACGGGTGAAAGTTGGATGTAAACAGAGAATATATCAATAGCTAAATATGCATATTTCATTACTGACAATTAATAGACCTACATGTCTATAAACTGTGAATGGATCCTTTCTAGAACAATGAGGAAAGGAAGTGGAAGAAGGTGATCCTTTCTACTAGTAGTGATCCAGAGAGAGAGAAATATGAAGTGATCCTTGGGGAAGAAGTGAAATAACCCTAAACATTGAAAAGGCAGTGAGCTTGGGCATAGAAGTTATCTAGCCTGAACATTATTTGTAGTGAGCTTTAGAGGATTTGGTACAGCGGCATATAGTTGTTGTATGCTCCTTGGATGTATCCCAATGAGTGTAAACCAAGTAAAAATCTATGTGTCTTCCTGTTTTCTTCCCTGTATTGCATCCAAAGCATCATCATCAGATAAAGAAGAAAGGAAGTGATCATAATAAACAAACAAGTGAAAAGTGACCCTTGTGATAAATTGGTCAATATTTAGTGGGTCAAGAAGAATTTAGAAAAGAATATTCATAACCTGATTTACCCCCCCCCCCCCTCAGGGTATATATGCCCCTTTTGGTTCTAATAATTGGTATCAAAAGGAAGGTTTATTTTTAGATTTGTTTTCTATAACTTGGTTTAGTTGATTTGTTTAGATAAATATTCATTCTTCTCTTATCTTGGTGTTCCATGATAAAGGGAAAACATCAAAGAAGAAGTAGAAGTCATATGGTATTCCTCAGTGTGTAGGTGTTTACAGAAAAAGTGTGATTCAACTAAAGGAATCAAACAACTTGCTAAAGGAAGGCTTGGATGAATCAGACAGGGAAAAGATAGATTCACTCAACAATGATGAAGTAATGAGTTAAGTACTTGAAATTCCATGTGATGTTGAAACTACTAAGGATTATGAAGTTTCAAGAAGACCACTGGTAGATGATGTTGACATGAAAAAGGAATTGGATCAGAAATTGGATGAAGAAGTTAAATCTAAAGATATCCATATCAAAGTACTATAAATTGAGGTCAATAATCTAAGAGGCTTAAATCAAAGGCTCATTGATGTGGATAATGACCTGAGAGAGAATGATTTTTCCCAAGCCGAAGAGATACAAGATGTGACTTCAAAGATAGAGAAATGTAAAGTTGATGACAAGGGAGAGAATAAAAAACCAGATGAAATTCAGAATCTAAAATCTAGAAATTATGATCTTACTACAAAACTATCTAAACTAGTTCAGAAGAATCAAAGGATACAATAAGAGAATGCATCCTTCTCTAATTCAGTTGCTAAAGAAAACTTGAAAATAAATGAGCAAAGTGATATGGTAGAACAGCTCACATGAGAATTGGAAGATGAGATGAGTAGCGGGAAGAATCTCAGAAGATAAATCAATGATCAACTTGAATCAATATATAATAATATTCAAAAAATGGAGGAATAGATAGAATCATCCAAGAAATAAATGGAGAAATCAAATGACAAAGTAAATCTTAAACTGAAGGATGCACTGCACTTACTATTTTATTGTCCTTCAGTGGGTGACGATAAAATGAAAATAAATTATGCTATTTCTGAGGAGAAACAAAAATATATTTTCTCCGCTCAAATACCATATATTTTAGGAAAAACTGGTATTGGGTTTGATGAATCCCCTCCCGTGCATGATAGGAAGATAGACGTGAATAGTTCCATAAATAGAGAAAATCATGAAGGTGCTAGAGATAGACCTAAGCAGACATTTACAAGAAGTAGAGACAATATGTGTTATTTCTATGGGATTCATATCCACGCATCAAGATTTTTTTCAGAGGATTTGGAATATATTTCATACTGTGAAGATAGAAAAATTTCTAAATCTAAGAATAAGAATAATTTTCTTAAGAAGATTGGTAGAAGATTATCTTAGAAGAAATTATCCATGAAGTTTTTCTATTGTGGAATAATGGGACACACCATAAGTACGTTTTAGGAAGCCCATGAGCTCAATGTCACAAGGATAACACAATCAGAATCAAAATATCAGCTGAGAAATGATGAAATAAGGTGTGCCTTTAATAGAATACATTTCATATGTTCCAATCATGTGAATTTATCCAGACATTGCAGTAAGAAGAAAGTGAGAAAGGAAAAGTAACCTAGAAAGAGATATCCAACACAGGTAGTGTACAACGAAGAAGCTTATACTGGAAGACAACATGGTAATCTGAAAAATAGGTTTAAAGTCTCATGGAAATCACAAGGAGCTCAACGAAAGTTTTATCAATCACCTAGTCTATTTTAGTCACAAAAGCTCTCCCAAAGAGAATGTGAACAAACCTAGAAGAACAATGGGAGATCAACTCCATATGTGAGTAATAGAAATGCACATTCAGTGGAGGAATCACTGCCAACACAAAATAGTGTGGTGACTTAGATATCTGATAAATGGAAGATTAATAAAGAATGCATTGAAAAATTCACATGTCATGTGCCCCGACGAGAAGTGGAGGAAAGAGGAAGATCCTTGCAATGGTAGAAGAAGCAAGGGAATATGACAAGAATATAGATTCCCACCCAGAGAAGGAATCAAGGGAAGTGGAATATTGGTGGAATATCAAAGATGTAAATGTGTACCAATGGGATAAAACCAAAAATTTGTGAGAAAGGACAATCTTGAAGAATCTACATGTCAGAAAAAGACTCGCCATGTGGGTAATGAATGATTAGTCATATGGCTAGAGTAGTTGAAGTTGGCTAGGCAGCTAGAGGAAGCAAGGAAGGAGTGTGATGCTTTGCAAGAAAGAATCAAGGGTTGGACCCTCAGGATCAACCACAATCCTCACCTTGAGGATTCCAGAATATCACCTCTCCCAATGTGTATAAATGTTATTAACTGATGTACAAGTGTTTTGGGTTTAATGGGAGATATGATCCAAGGGGAAGTGGCATAAAAATATGATAATTAGTGATGTAATGTGATACAGAATGTCAAATGATTCAAATCATTTACTATAGTTAAAGTAATCTGGATGAATTCCATGAACGAAGTTAATGTTATGGGGCTACATGAGATAGGTGGAAGTAATTGATCAAAATAGATAGTGATTGTGTTATTAACTTTATCCCTTGTTTCCTACACTAAGTTCCAACTCAGCATGATTATAGATTTTATTGATAGCTCAATGCCAAATGCCAGATGAGAATAAATGATGTAGGAGGAGAATAATGTTTATGGTTCTAAATAGTGGTCCTAACCATAGGAAGTGTTTTATAACATAGGGGTAAAATTCAAAATTATAATCAGATGAAAGATCCATCAAAGAAATAATTGGATGACCCAGCTCAGGTGTTTTATATCATTAGAATACATATTGCAGGAGAAGCAGCAACATTCATGTATTTCATAATTATCTATTTTGTTCTAACATTATGGTATCAACTGACTATTTTCAATATACCAATAATCTGCAAGAGAAAATCAACAGTGTTTCAAAAAAAATATGAGAAAATAGTTGAAGGAAATGATTTTATTGAACAATGACACAGTGACTAGTTTTCTATTGAAAGTGATGAAGTGGTAAGAGAATCAGGGGGAGTAGAAGTGTAAAGTGATAATTCAGAAGTAGACACTGATAATGACCATGAGGAAGGAAAATCCTTATCATCATGAAAGTCAAAGAGCTGACCAGAAATTGACTTGAAAGATATAATTGGTAATCAAACAGTGTCAATTCATACATAGAAGATAAGGACTCTACAGAAAGCATCGTACTTACCACAGGTGGAGCCTAATTGTTTTAGTGAAGCGGTTGAAGATGAGAATTGGGTTCAGGATATGAATACATAACTTGAACAAATTGAGAATCTAGAAGAGCATGATATTAAATTCTAGATTATTTTTTGAAGAAGCTCAGTTTTCGGCATGGAGGAATTGATTGCAATATGTATGTCAACAATGATTGTAAGAAATGGATGTTGGTGCTAGTATATTTCAAAGACATGATCTTAGAAGGATCTGATGAAGCATAGTGTAAGTAGTTTTTTGAATTGTAAAAGAAGGTATTAGGAAGGATTTAGAATAGATGATTCCAAGGAGATGAGAATTCTGACTGCTTCTAGGATGAAACAGTCGTGGAATATACAGATAAATATTAAGCTAGTTCAGCAGATGATTGGAATTCAATGTCGGAAGGTGCATGTTATCTTGGTGGCTTGTGTATTTCTTAGATAAGAAAGAATAAAGATTACATTTCATTGAGAACTGAAGTAGCTGAGTATATTTCTTCTACTCAAGCATGCACACAGTTATTGTGGATGAAGCATTAACTTGATGATATGGGCGTTGAAGTGAAGTCTCTGATCAGAATCCAGTGTGATAACTCAAGTTCTATAAAACTCATAAAAAATACCATCCATCACTCAAGGAATTACATTGAGATAAAGTGGCATTTTATCAAGGATAAGGTTGATCAGGGAATCGTGAAGTTGGATTATGTGCCTATAGAGCTACAGGTTTTAGACATTCTAATAAATGCCTTACCCAAGGAAGGTTTTGAGAGTCATCGACTAGATTTGGGAGTTCAGTCGACTCCCCACACTTGAACAGGTGTAGATGTGGGACCACTCCACTCTCCCAAAGGTATGGTGTGTTTTCCTTACTGTACTAATATGTGATCTCTACTCTATTTCATACCACAAAAAAGTAACCTTTGGGTTCATTGACAAAGTGGGAGAAAGAGTGACTCATAAAGGGGGAGAAATTATGGCTAAAGAAGGGAGACAATGTCTTTTTCAAAGTCACAGGGTGAAGCTAACAGGTGGAGCGGTGAGATAGGGGGAGTTTATCAAGACGGGTGGAGAAGATGATAGGGGGAGCACCATGATGATAGTTTGTGGTGTTTGAAGTGATCAACCAGAAGTGAAGAAGGGAGAAACTATGGATAAAGAAGGGAGACAATGTCTTTTTTAAAGACACAGGGAGAAGTTGATAGGTGGAGTAGTGAGATAGGGGGAGTTTATCAAGACAGGTGGGGAAGCTGATAGGGGGAGCACCATGATGAGAGTATGTGGTGTTTGAAGTGATCATCCAGAAGTGAAGAAGGAGGAGTTTTAAATCTGACGATGCTAGAAGTGATCGATCAAAGAGTAGATATCACGATAGCTGAGGATCGTGATAAAAGAAGAAGAGTGATGTTGGAATGGTGTGATAAGGTTTCCAACGATCAATAATTGGTATCATTTTGGTGTCAATATTTGGTGTTTGAAATGAAGTGATTCATTGATAAACTTTTCATTTACTCTTGTTTCTCACGCCGAACAATGCTCATGTGGGCTTAGAGTATCTGTTGAATAAATACTTGATCAATATCTGAATCACAAGAGGCAAATAGTGGTAGTGGTTGGAAGAATATTTAATGAGGTATCAAAGTTTAGAGAATTTTTATGATAAGATTTTTCAACAAACCCAAAGGGAGAGGTTGATGGGAAAAAATCTATCAAGGTATCATTGAAGCATTTTTGAGGTGATTGTGTTTGTTGACAAAGCGGGCCTCCATGTTGTTTTTTTGATAGAGTAGACTACAATTTTTAATTTGTTGACAAAGGGGATTTTCATGGTGATTTTTTAGGTTCAAGAGATGTTGATGGCTATCCATGTTTGACAGAAGAACCTTGAAAAAGGAATGGATGATCTGGGGGTGATATAAAAAGAGTAGATACAAGGTGGCACCATTTTCTAGTGTTTACCAAATTTTTGGGCTTGAAAATCAGAAAATGGAGAGATATGTTTTTGGAAAAGGTAGGTGTGTGTAAAATTATAGAAGTGCGTGGAAAAATAAATTGTTTCACGAAAGAGAGGAATGAAGTTTTTCGCGCAAGTGGTGTTTTGAGATCAGAAGCTTGAAAATTGACAAAGGTATGAGGTGCGTGAAAAATTAGATCATTGCTCGAAATAGAGGAATGAAGTTTTTCGTGAAAGAGGTGTTTCGAGATCAGAACCTTGAAAATTGGAAAACACATGAGGTGCACGAAATATTGGAGGAATGTGCGAAAAACGGTGTTGCATAGAAGATGTGTTTTCTGTGCTTGAAGAGGATTACATGCTCAAGAAGGGTTTTTCACATAGGGTTGATTTTTCCTATAAATATGAGGTGACCAACCTAATTTGGAGTATCTTAAGACTTAGAGACTATTTGAGCACTGGTGCATGAAATTGGAGTACGCAAGGGAGTTGCGCGTAAACAGTAAGTTTGCGTATAAAAGAATTGTTTGCATGTAATGAAAAGGATGCACGTAAAATATGTTTGTTGCATGTAAAAGGAGTTTCTATGTGTAGAGAAAATTTTGTGCGTAAAATAAGACAGTTGTGTGTAAAATAATTGGTTGCACGTAAAATAGGTGTTTCATGAAAAGTGTATTTCGTGCAAAAGTGTGGAATTACGCGCAAGTCATAGTAAGGGTTGTGCGTAAAAATTGGAGTTTCCTGGTACACCTGGTGAAAAGTGAGATTCATGTGCGGGTAAAAGTTCGACATCAATAGAGAATCTATCAATAGTTAAAGATGCATATTTCATTAGTGATAATGAAGATACCTATATTTCTATAAACTGTGAGTGGATCCTTTCTAGAGCAGTGAGTAAAGGAAGAGGAAGAAGGTGATCCTTTCTACCAGTAATGATCCAGAGAGAGAGGAATAAGGAGTGACCCTTGGGGAAGTAGTGAACTAACCCTAAACATTGTAAAGGAAGTGAGCCTAGGCATAGAAGTGATCTAGCCTGAACATTATTTATAGTGAACTTTAGTAGATTTGGTACAGTGGCATATCATTGTTGTATGCTCCTTGGACATATCCCAATGAGGGTGAACCAAGTAAAAATCTATGTGTCTGCCAGCATGCTTCCTTGAATTGAATCCAAAGCATCATCATCCGATAAAGAATAAAATAAGTGATCATAATAAAAAAAACAAGTGAAAACAAAGTGACCCTTGTGATAAAGAGGTCAAGATATAGTAGGGAAAGAAGAATTTAGAAAAGAATATTCATACCCTGATTCACCCCCCCCCCCTCAGGGTATATAGGTCCCTTTTGGTCCTAACACAAGGGGTAGAGACCAGGGCCGAGTAGGCATATCCCACACATGGGAGGCATTATACTAAGTACATATGCACACTCACACGTCTCTAAGCCCATACAATGTTGAAATGTAGAAAATTTGATACCAATGAATGAATAAATCTAGACTATAATTATAGTACAACAGAAGTACTAAAAGTGATAAAGATCCTAAATACAAGACCAACCAAAACTATAAAGGAATCCAATATGATCAAAATGTGGGGACCACCATCAAATGAAACACCTAATAAACACCTTGGTCTGTCTAGCCCAATATAAGATCTGCCTGCTCCTGGCCCTCCTTAGAATGCATCAAAAGGTTGTTCATCTGCATAAGACACAACATGTGTGAGTAAATACCATGTAGGTATGAGTATAAAAATACCCAGTAGGTCACCTTGAAATCACTAAGCATAAATCATCAAGATTTGGTAGCTCATAATAGAAATACAGTAAAAAAACATAGATATACTCATAACAGACAACCGATCTCAAGAAGGATGCAACCAACACTACCAACCATAGGATTCTAATCGAGGATTCTAGGTAATTCTCATTCTATGAGTATTAAATCCATATGATATGATATCACTGGTGATTCTCATCCAGGTGGTCATGATTTTTGGGACCCACCAAAGAAGTACTTACCGGATCTATGATGATCTTATCATCCAGGTAGGGGATCACACTGAGGGTCACTAGGGTAAATGATTAATCCTAATGGATTGGTATTACAGATAAGGTATCAACACCTTATGCATGGTGGTCACACTAATATTTCAAAACCCACCTAGGAACAATAGAGGATCCAACCCTGGTCCCATAGGAGGATTCATCAAAATCTATCCAAAACTAAACCCTTAGAGGGGATTTCAATCCTATGTTGAGGATGTAATACCACATTGTAACATTGTGGGAAGGGACCTGGGAATCACACTAAACTGATCCTGGTTTAAAATGAGGAAATTAGGGGTTCCAAAACACCCCCATGGGGAGTACATGGCGTGTGCTAGGGGTATACGACATGTCTTTCCAATCTCTAGTCTTCCCATGCATCGTCGTCTCACATGACATATAAAAATACACATACAAGACATGTCCATTTAGGTTACATGGAAAGTAGAGGTCATTCAGTACCCTTATTGTGTATTCTTCACATACCGATTTACTTTAGGATGTTCCCATGTACATATGGTCGTGCCTGTGTACTTGGCCATGTTCGAGTGCACAACTCTACCTATTTACACATGTCCTACTAGTGTGCTTGGTCATGCATGTGCCTAGGATAGACACTGATCCACTAGCATGGGTCAGAAAACATGTGGTGGGGACCACACATCATGTGATCCTTAACTTTCTACAAAAACCCTAACACCACATCCAAGGGGTCCCACAAGCATGTATCTCTAGATTACATGTCTTGTAACATGAGATTGTTGATAATCCGATATTTATTCTCTATATCTCCCAATTTTATTATTATCTCCATCGATCTCCCCCATGGAACTCATATTGGTCTTTGGTCAAGGATCACCATCATTGGTGGCTGGATTTTGGGCTTCGGTCTTCTTATAAATCACTCTGTCAAGCCATGCCATCACCGCATCACACCATCATCACACATAAATCTGAAAAAATAGGATCCTTTGATCTGATATACTCCACCTCAATCATAATTTGACATCTCACCTTGATCACACCCTTGATCATGAACTATACCCACGGTATCAATATTTTTCAGTGAAGAATGGTCATGCAACGATCATATACCATGTATTTAATCAAACTATGGTCCAAATACAAGTTCCATGATGAACATGAGAAGAAACAAAGGAGAAACCCATAAACCATAAACATTAATAATAAACCTTGGTCTTTTTTTATTTTTTTCCTTGGTCTATTATCATAGAATATATTAACAAAGAGGAATAAGCAACAAAAAACAAATAAATAAACCACTGATGAAAAATTCAATTCTTGTTTGTGGAATTGATCTGTGTTCAAAATTGGATAAACAAACAAGATTGATCCATATAAATCAAACATCCTAACTCAAGTTTATATCAATTTCTAATTAATAATGATCATGCATCATAGTCATTGGTGATATCCATGAACTCCATTAGCATAGATAATCCATACATCATCAATCTGATCCTCTGGTCCATTATCATCCACCAACGATCTCCTCCAATGCTCTCTCTCAATTATCAGGGTTGTGCGGATAACCTTAAAAAAAATTCCATAATATTTTATTTATAGTGAATTCTAGTTTTTTTTAAATTAAACAGTTAAATAAATTATTTATTTAATTGTTTATTTATAATCCCATGATGGAACCCAAGACAACCACCATATTGAAATAAGTTTTATGTTGCACCTAGGGTAAAAATCATGTTCTAAACTCAATAAAAACATCAAATTTCCAATCAAATTCTCCATCCTAGATTTATTCCTCTTTTTTAGTAAAATTGTGTGCGCATGATATTAATATATTTAATATTTTTAAAATAAAAATTTTGGGCTCACCGGACCTCAGAATATTACTTCATCTCAGTGCCTAGCTCCAAAAATATTACCATATATATTTCAAATATTTACATATAAAAAACAGAGATCTTACAAGAAGTCATTCTTAGAAAATTTAGCCTAAAGTTGATGATCACACAACATGGTAAATACAATCTCTAAGCACTCATCGTGGTCATTATTTTTCCTAGAATAAACCAAAATATCCTCAAAAAATACCAAATCAAAAGAAGAAATGTACCTATGGAAGATACAGTTTATCAGGTCCATGAAAATCATAAGTGCATTTGTCAGACCAAAGGGTGTGACTAAAAATTCATAATGATGGTATTGACTCTAAAATTATGTTTTCAGAATATCCTCTTCCCTAACTCTAATTTTATCATATCCTAATCATATATCAATATTAGAGAACCACTTTTAACTCTTCAATTGATCAAATAGATCATTAATGTGAGGAATAGGATATCTATTATTAACCATAACTTAGTTTAGTCAATAATAATCAACACATAATCGGAGTGAACCAAAAACCTTATTTATAAATAGAACTTGTGAAGCCCAAGTAAATGTGCTAGGTCTGATGAATTATTTCATTTATAATTCTTCAAGATGGATCTTTAATTATTTTAATTCCATTAGATCCATTCAGTATGACAGAAAAGAAATAGTATCAGTTCCCAATATTAGATTGACAGTAAATTTGATTTACTGTTGTGGTGTTGTCCCCAAGAAATCATTATAAAATACATTTGGGTATTGTCCCACTATAAAAGGAATAGTATTATTCTGTGTTTCATCTATAGGGACCAAGATCAGTGCTTCTAATTGTCCAAAGATAGGTTTTTCCATTGTTACTAAAGGTCTTTCTTTAACTGTGTTAATATCTCAACCCCCCAGAATATATGACTAGCACCATCAAGGGATGTAAAAGTAACTTTATAATCATATTATTAAATATGTGATTTATATTCAACTAATAAATCCATTCCAAAGTTTGAATAAAAAATATCCATATATCGGACCATAAACTCCCTGAGAAACTGCATTGTATGAATTGTAATTGAACATGTTGGGCACTTGAATCATCTACACTCTCATTGCCTAAGAGGTTTCTTAATACACATGGTGTGAGTAATAATCTCGACATGGGATTTAAATTCCACTAATAAATCCATTATTAATATCAAATCAAAAATATCCAATAATCAATCCATTCTAAAGATCAGATCAAAAATACCTATCTCTAAGATTGTAAAATCTAAAATAAATTGTACCGCGTCAATGGTAATGGAATATATTGAGCACTTTAATTGTCTTCACTAATAAAAGTGGGATTTCAATTCCATAAATAAATCCATTCCAAAGATAAAATCAAAAATTCACATCTCTATGACTATAAACTCCCAAAGAAACCACACTTCATCAATGGTAATAAAACATGTTGGGTACTTGAATAATTTTCACTCTCACTGCCCAAGAGGTGTCTTAATACTAGTTCCCAGGAGTAGATCAATAGTAAATTTGATTTCCCACTGAGGTAGTATCCCTGGGAAATAATTTATAAATACATTTAGATGTTGATCCACTATAACAGGAAGAGTTTTATTCCAAGTTTAATCTATAATTCCTAAAGTCAGTGTTTCCAACTTTCTAGAGATGGTTTTATCTATAGTTATTAAAATTCCTGCTCTACTGCTGTTAATATCTCAATACCCCTTGAATACATGACTAGTATCATCAAGGGATGTAAAATTCACTTTTCAATCATAGAAGTCAATGTGGTATTTAAATTTCATTAATCAACCCATTCTAAATATCATATCAAAAATATTTATCTCTAAATAAAACCATAAACTTCTATAGAAATTGCATTGTAACAATGGTAATGGAATATTTTGGTAACCTGAACCCTCTTCACTCCTACTACCCAAGAGGTGTCTTAATATTCATGGCTTGAGACATCATCTCAATGATAAATTCTAGTTGTTTAACCACATAAAAAGAAATAATGGAATGTAACACACCAATATAAAAAACATATATAAGAGTCGAGTTCAAAAGGATGGTACATCACACCATAAAGAGACCTGGATTATTAGTCAAAATGGTATACTCAGCTTAATATTTATTTCAATCAGCCCCCATAGAATAGTTCTTGGTCCCTTTCTGAGATTTCGACTAGACCATTGATTTTTCTTGGAGTTATCATGGTTCACCTAATTCTAAGGATGAGAACTATTCTGGTGAGATTACTCTGTCCAAGCATACAAGGCCTGGCATTGAGTCAAGAAATCACCTCTCATTGACTTCAGAGGTCTATTACAATACTTATTAATATTACCTTTATTATTCCAATTGTGGATCTTATTTTATTGTTCAGTACAATTATTCTTCCTGTACTGAATATATCTACACTAAAATAATCTGGGTTCATTGTTAGAATGTAGTGGATAAGAGATAGCTCTCAAATAACAGTTCACTAGTTCCCTACTTCCATGGAAGTATCCCTCCCTTTTATGTTTGTTTTCTTTATTGTATTTCTCACCTATAAATGGATGGAAAAAAGGTGTCCCCTCCATTGGGATTTCTTTCTAGATATCTCTCTCATACTAGAATTGTGTTCACCATTTCAGTATAATCCATAAGATGGAACATAACTACTTTAGAGTATACATTAGGTCGTAGTCCCACTTTGAATATTCAGGCTTTAAGTGTCTCACTAGTTATTACCTCCAGTGAAACGTGGTCCAAGTGAGTGAATTGAACAACATATCTAGTCACTGAAATATTTCCTTGTCTTAGATGGAAGAAATCCATTATATTCTATATCTGTAATATGGATGGATAAAACTTTTTATTTAAAAACTCCTCAATCCCTAATCAATTAAGGTTTTGGTCCAAATTTTCCTTGAATCGTTGAATCCCACCACTTTAGTGTAAATTCTTATAGCATGTATGTCACTAGTCTTACTTTCATCTAAACTAGGGTTATAATGAATTCAAAAATTATTCGTATCCTACTTATCTAATATTATGCTTGTTCAAGTCCTGAATCACCTCATAATGTTAGTGAATTACACTTAAGGAACTTTGATGAGTGATTCATGCGAGAGGGTTCCTCTTCTCAAGGTCTCTTGTAAATAGCTTGTAAAACATGAACAATAATATAAACTAACTACTGGTTCACCTATGTTTTGAACCACATTATCTATTTCCCCCCTCTTTAGTTTCTCATTATCTTTAGTGGACTTTTTTATCTAAAAACACATTAACAATTTCTTATTAATTCCATTTTTAATCTTTTATTCCAGGTTTAATCATATATATAATGAAAATATAATCACAATATCACATTATCAAAATAATATTACCATGTGAAAATGAAGCCCTGGTGGGGAGTCTCTCTACTAAAGAATAATACCTAAGACTCATCAGCTAAACCCTCAATAATTAGTTGACAACACACATAAAAATTTTAGAACAATTTTTATACCTAGACCACCCTAGTAACTTGAATTTCTGTATAAAAAGGTTAAACATATCTTTTTATGCTATACATTTCAAACCCAAACACATATTATCTCCTTATTACCATCCCAACTCAAGGACCTAAAAACCTCCCTTTGATACATTTTATAGCATCCCCACCCAACCCATTGGGTCAGGTCGGGTCGGGTCAGGTTGGGTCAAAAGTTCTATTAACCTTTGGTGACATTCCCCAAACAGTAAAGGTTTTCAATAAATTTCAAGGTTTGATTACAAAGGAAAAAGGAGGAAATAATTTACCATTAAAAACACACACATAACCATAAAAAGGAACCAAGATGAAGATGAACATGTAAACAATGAAAGTGAAAACTATAAATAATGCATGAGATAGTATCCAACACCTCAAAGAAATCAAAAAAATATTATTAAACTCACATTGGAAATAAATTAACCAAATAGCTAAGACTCAAAAGCAATGATAGACTCGGGCACCAAGGTGGAACCACTCTAACTCTAAGAATGGTCAAGCATCCAATCTCTATATCTCAACATCCACGACTACCACTATCAAGGTGGCCCACTAGTGAAGTAAAAAACATGCCCCTTTCTTGTATCATGGAATAAAAAATCTACATATGTATCATTTTTCATATGCATGGGTGAGTATAACAATACAGTATGAAACCCATTGAGACTTTTACCACATGTCACTAATACTAGACTCATGGTAGATCATAGTTTTATAAAATATAAGGAGTGGTATCAAAAGAAGTTTAAATCTATTAAAAAATATAAACAGTTAATCATATTTTACCAAAACAATTCTAAATAATAAATCCAGTAAATGGTTTTCCCCAAAATGTTCTTTTATTTTAAAAATAGAAAAAACAATTTATCCAACATTAATTTCTTACTCCCACACACACATCCGTGTAAGCCCTAACCTCCCAAAAATGGCTATGTAATCATGGTGACTTCTATCTATGATCTATCCACTAATAGTTCATCTGAAACAACTTAAAAACACACACATGCTCATGTATAACCTATACCTCCCAAGATGTACTTGTAATAATGGTAAAATTAGTTCATGGTCCAATTCCCCAATTTAAAAGAACACATGCAATCAAGGTTATTCCATGAAAACCCACCAAAACCCTCTTTGTTTTATAAAAATATTCTCTTTTTGAAACCATCAATTTCAAACACATGTGGTTTCCCTCACATCCTAAAAACTAATAATGAAAAAAAAGATTAAAATACAACAATGATCAAATATATTTTTGGCAATAAACTTTTTTCGAACCAAATATAATTAATTTGATGCATGAAATCCTTCACTTTCTATTAAAAAGTGGAAGGAGGTAAAAGTTTCCTACCTCGGATTTTTCCAACACAATAATTCTTAGACAATCCTATAGATCTAAATAATTAATTCTATTTATCTATAAAATACCAATAAAATCCAATCAAAAATCATCTGGTATCATAGGTATCAGTATAAAAACATTGATCTATGGTTCTATTTAAGAAAATCATAGGAGATCCAAGTTGGGATGGAAGAATTGGGTCCTAAGATTTTATTTCCATGATAAAATTATCAAAGAATCATCATAATCGAAGTATATATATTGAAGATAATTGAAAATATCCTAATGGAACACTATAAATTGAGATCATAGGTTATAGGGGGGAGAATGAGACTTTTTGGACATGTTTTGGGTTTTAAAACCAATTTCCATACAATTTATTTCTCACTACATTTTTAGGCCGCACAGTTTGACAAAACTGTATACTAACCATGTGAATAGGATATATAGACAAAGATTATGAGTTTCATGATTAGTTTCATGATTTTCCCAAATTTTGTACCAACTGTGTGTCTACCCTATGACCCCCAAACCCATCAATGGTTTCTTGGATACCTGAGTATGATTTCAACTGACCATGATCAAATTGTGCACCTTAAAAAAATATTCCAAACCATTATTAATCCTTCCATAAACTTCTCAATTCCTAACCAAAATAGAGGGTGTTACACACAAGAAATATAAACATGAAAAATAAAATAAATCACATAAAAACAACTACCTAAAATGAATGGAATTGATATTCCTTATTTGAATGATGGAAAATTAGAAAAAAGATATGAGACTTATAATCCCTAGAAACAAAAACCCCCATGATTTAGTCACAACCCTACCATAGGTTTGGCCACCATGTGTATTTATAGAAAATAAATTAAAGAATGAGATAAGTGTAAAATAGATAAGGAATAATTAAGACATAAATGATATTTTACCTTGAAATATTAATTAATGATCAATTGAGGAAGTTCATTTAGCCAAGAAGAAGATGGGAGGGTGTCGGATAGGGGATCTTTAGAAATTTACCAAATCAGTGATAGGGGTAAGAAGAGTCCTCGAATAAAAAAAGTTATAAAATTATAAACTTTAAAAAAAAATATGAGTTGATACTCGGTTAGGATGAATGTTTAGGGAAACCTTGCTCCGATCATACAAAAACCACTAGATTTGAAATTAACCTCCAATGTGGTTTGAAAATACAATTACTCCTAATCATGAACCAATCAATAATTCTAGTTCATCTTCCAAAATATCATATTTTTCCAATTTCAAGGTCTAAAATTTCAAATAAATATATAAGTAATAAAATAAATACAATTCTATAACATCATAGGTTTCAAAATTCACCCAACCATGAAATTTTATGCCTCTAGAAAGTCATTTATTCTCCTAGACCATTAATAGATCATTTCATTATTCCCTTACTAAATCTTCATAATCAAAAATATCATTCTTGTCTTTTCTTTTCTTCCATAGCACATAGACTAAGGGTATGGATTTTCCCAACAACACTTTATTCTGATAATCCACAATATAAACAATTTTCTCTACTAACGAGGCATCCAAATTAAAATTCAAGTATTTATATTCAACCACATTATATGGATTTTAGTGACATTTATTTAACTTGGATATATGAAATACATCATGAATATCCATCAACTAAGGAGATAAATCTAGTTAATATCCCTCCTTTTAAATTTTTCCAAAATTTCAAATGGTCCAAAGTAACATGGAATAAGATTACCCATCATTAACAACTTATGATGTCACAAAAAAGGTGAAACATTGTGAAACACGTGATCACCAACTAAAAACTCCAAGGGATCATGATGTCGATCGATATAGGATTTCTGAAAAATTTAGGTATCTTCCAATATTTTACAAAACAATTGATTTGTACTCATAATCTCTCTAACAATTAAAATACCAATAAAGATAATTCACTCACTCCATACCAAAAAATATGGTAACATCATGGTCTACCATAAATAAATTCAAATATATCCATTTTAATTGATGATTGTAATGACCCATGTTTTGAGCCAAGGTATAATTCCAAGGGAATTTGTATTTTGGAATTTGGAGGATGGTCCATTCTATGAACCAATCTTTGGAATGTAATTATGAGAGTTTTAACACTCAAAAGTGTTGTTTCTGAACTCGTTTAAATACCTGAGAGGTTCCTCTAGTGTTTTGAATAGTTTCAGGAGTGTCGGGCACCAAAAAACTAAAAAAAGGAAGGAATGGTTGGGGAACACTATTTGTCTAAAATTGTGTGGCCCTCTAGGATAAAATTTGAGGGTAACTTTGTGAATAGTAAGAAGCTACATGGTTTTACTGAAACCGTGTGGGTTTGGGAACATAGTTGTATGAGGCTCTGTAGTTTTTATAAGATGGTGTACATGGGAATTATAGTGACCCAAGCCTTTTACATATAATATTACATGATTTTAAGCATAATTATACATCAGAGTACAATCCAAGGATCATTAAGTCTAGTGTCTTGGAAGACTAGGTACATAAAACATAAAACAAGGGGATAAAAAACACTTCTTTATTTAATCTCCTTAAATAGATACTAACTTATTTTAAGACCTTACATCTACATAGGGTACCCTGGGGAACACATGAACAAATGGATGAGATAAAAATCCTAGTAAATGAATGAACATAAGGATATGTCTTAAGCACAAGAGTTTGGAGGCATGACATAATGATATCCAAACAATGGAACATATAAAATCGTATTATATAAGCATGGAATCATATAAACATGGAATCATATAAATGTGGAAGAATCATAAAACATGTCTTTAGTATGGTTCAAGTATAACCACCAATCTCGTTTCCTATTTTAGTATGGGTCAAGTCTAACTGTCAATCATGTTTCCCATTTTAGTACGAGTAAAGGCTAACTGTCAATCCCATTTCACATCGCATATCATGAGACTTAACTTTAACCAATGCATTGGAGAACTATATAGGTTCACCCATCTCAAAATTTTCATGAACATTCTTTCCATATAAATAATCATACATAATCAACCATATATAAACATAAGGTTACCCATGGAAAGAATTGGGTACCACAATCATGACATAAAGCATAACCAATGGGTGTATCATGAAAGTGTCCATGAAAGAAAGGATTTATAAAATACATGGAAGTTCATAAGTTAAAATAGGAATATAACATGGTAATTGTTTCAAACATAAGTGACAACATATAAGAAATTTATTTGAGAAACATTAGAATTAAAACATTTTTTCACAGTTTTAAGGAAAATACTATATAGCCTTTAAAATAGAAAAGGGACAATCATTTATATAAAACCATAATTGAGCCAAAATGTTTTTCATAATAAAAAGTCTGATTTTATAAATAAAATGGAGTCTTAAAACATAGGATATTGTTCACTCGAAATTGGGTAAAAAAATTAGGAAGTTCCCTTAAAATAAGTTTTCTTATCAGAAAGTTCTAAGGAGGGAGTCCTTAAAAAACATGTATATACCCAAAAGAGAGGGATTAAAGGGTATTCATAAATGAATTTTGTACAAATAAAATGAATTTATAATATGTAAATAAACATATAAGATAACTCATTTTTTATATAAATAAAGATAGGGCTACCCGAAAGAATAAAGAACGTTCGGGTAGAATTCGTTACGGTTTATCGGCATGGTGTCAGGTGTAACTAAGAGGGATTGATGAGATATAAAATGGATTTATCATCACTTATAAATAATGATGGTAGTGTTTGGGAGGTAATAAAATGTACCCCATCATTTTTTATTACACAAAAAAGGCATAGCATAGAGGAAAATCTTGATTAAGAGAGAAATGAAGAGGATCCCTTACCTTAAATTCGTTGGTGTTCTCCACTTGTTATTAAAGACCTGAATAAACAAATTAGGTTTATTAATTAATAATTAAAGAACCTATTATATATTTAATTGGTTTAGTATAATCATTTTAAGTTCATTTATAATCATTTTGATTGGTTATGAGGTTCAATTTCATTGTTCGGGCTCGTTTGTTTACTTGGTTTTAATGACCGGTTCGCTTATATTCATGTTTGGATAAACATGTAAGATGAAAGTGGTTGTATATAATTTAATTTATATTCTATTAGTGAAAATATATGTGATTAAATGGTTTTAAATTTAATTTCGTTACTTAGAGTGACGTTAAATTATTATACAAAACCATAGTGACGACCGTTTTTCTTAATCGGTGGGTTTGATTACAAAGAACATGTTTTTCTTTATAACTCAATAACATTTGTATAAAAGGATTACAGAACCAAAAATAGGATATATTAAATATATAATAATCTGGTTCAACCATAACATAAATGGTTTCATGACCATAATTAAAGATGATAATAGAAATTGATAAAATGTTGTCCTTGAATGTGCTAAATTAATGCATCTCAAATGGTGCTTTCATTTCTTTCAAATAAAAAGGTGGGGAAAGAAGAAAAGATGATTAAATATACCATTAGAATAAAAACATTCCATTACATGTATATTACTGGAGTTATCATAATATTTGGGTGAAGGGAGGTGAGGAAAGAAACAAAAATAAAAGAACTTAAAAGAAATAAAGGAATTGGAAAGAGGAATTTACCTCTTGAGACTTCCTTCTTTGAGAACCTCTTAAGGGGAGAGATTTTGGTATTTTGAAGAGTCTAGGAGATTTTGAACATGGGGGTAGATTGGGAAGATATTTGGGCAGAATATTGGCAAAGCACAAGGCCTGAGTGTAGTGAAGAGAAGAGGGGGTGAGGGGGGTTTATAGTGGATGAGAGGAGGGTTTTCATAATATTATAATCATTAGATTATTATTTTCCCTCAAGACCAAAAATAATGATGATTCCATGACAAAAAATAGTAATAAATTCATGTGACTTCAAACCAATTGGGCTTACATCATCATATCATCATCAATGACTCAATAAATCCATTATTTAGCATTTATCGTAAATTATCATATTTTACTATTCATCAAAAATTCAAGTATTTCAGAAAAATATCAAAAATTCACCCTAACCATTTTTTGACATGTATAATCCAAAAATGAAATCCATTTTTCAAAAATAATTTTCTAAATATGATTATTTTCATATTTAATCAAAATCATAATTTATTATCAAAAACCAGTTTCACAATAATCATTTACTTATTCTAAAATATAGTTATATCATATTTTCAACATGAATATTACTTATATATTATCATAAGTAAGGTTACTATTCATTAGTGTATATCACTATTCATAAGGGTATGTTACTATTTATAAGGGTAGGTTATTATTCATCAAAAATTAAATTTTTCTTATCTGACTTCAAATAACTTACTGATTGCAACAGTTTATGTCAGATTTTCGAAATTCCAAACACAAAAGTGACAAACCTATGTTTAAAGATCACTTATAACTTAGTAGTTTGTTATGTTGTGTTTTCGTGTGACTTTATGACATATTTATAAGAAGAGAATTTCCATTGAAAAACATTCGTTCGTTACATTCTTCCCCACTTAAGAAATTTCACCCTCGAAATTTAATTTTTCATTATATGCTAGAAATATGTGGGGGTACTTTTCCTTAATTGCTTCCTCCAGCTCCCATGTTGCCTCTTCATACTTATGGTTTTTCCATAGTGCATTGACTAGATGAGTAGTCTTTTTGCATAGAACTTTGTCTCTACGATCCAAGATCTTCACTGGATGATCCTCATAGGAAAGATCATCCTCCAACTGTACCACCTCTCAAGAGAGTACATGTGAAGGGTTTTGTATGTACTTATTTAAGAGGGATACATGAAAGACATCATGTACTTTCGACATGGTAGTTGGAAGTACCAGTCGATAGGCCACGGCTCCGACTTGATCAAGGATCTCAAAGGATCAGATGTACCTGGGATATAACTTCCCTTTATTTCCAAACCTCGTGACCTTCTTCCAGATAGATATGCATAAAAATACCATGTCTCCAACTTTAAACTCAATGTCTCATCAATGATTGTCTGTATAACTTTTTTGTCTACTTTGAGCTACCTTGATATGCTGCTGAATAGTTTTCACCTTCTCCACCATTTCTTCGACCATTTCAGGTCTTAGCAGCTTAATCTCACCAACTTCTTCCCAACACACCAGTGTTCTGCAACTTTTACCATAAAGGGATTCATATGGTTCCATTCGGATGCTCGAGTGGAAATTGTTATTGTAGTAGAATTCAACTAGTGGAAGATGTTTGTCTCATCCTCCTTTGAATTCCATAGAACACACTCTCAACATGTCTTCCAGTGTCTAAATATTTTGCTCATATTGGACATCAGTTTGAGGATGATAGGCCATACTAAAGTTCAGTTCAGTGCTCAGAGCATTTTGGATACTTTTCCAAAACTTTGAGGTGAATCTCGGATCACAATTAGATATAATATATTGTGGTAATCCATGTAGCCTTACCACTTATTTGATGTAAATCTGTGAAAGTTGATCCAATGAGAAGTCCTATCGAATCGCAATAAAGTGAGATGCCTTTGTAAGACGATCCACAATGACCTATATAGCATTGTTTCCTTGGTATGTACTTGGAAGTCCAGTGACGAAGTCTATGGTAATGTTCTCCCACTTCCATGCTGGTATGGGTAGCGATTGCATCATCCCATTAGAATTTTACCTCTCAGCCTTCACTTACTGACATACCAGGCACTTTGATGTATATTCACTAATCTCCCTTTTCATATTGTCCCATGAAAAGTTTTCTTGGAGATCTCGATACATCTTTGTGTTCCCTGGGTGGATAGAGAAGGTTGAGCTATGTGCGTCATTCATAATCTCTTTCTTTATATCTGGATAATATTGTACACATAATCGTATCCCAAATATTACAACTCCTTCCTCATCAATTTTGAAATCGGAGGATTTCCCATTTCTGATAGCTTCCACCCTTTTCTGAATTTCCACATCTTTTCTTTGAGCATCCTTTATTTTCTCCAAGAGGGGTGGTTGAGAAATCATTTGAGAAAGGATTTATGATGTTCCTCCCTTAATTATTCTCATGTCCATATTTTGAAAATCTAATAAGATCGTATCCTTTTCAATTCTCATCATTGATAAAGATGCAGGATCCTTTCTACTTAGAGCATCTTCCACCTTGTTTGCCTTACAGGGATGGTAGTGGATTGAGTAATCATAATCCTTGATGAGATCTATCCATATTTTTTGGTGAATATTAAGCTATTTCTATGTGAATATATTTTTGATTCTCTTGTGGTTAGTATATATCTCACACTTCTCCCCATAGAGATAATTCCTCTAGATTTTCAACGTAAATATCACAGCCGCCAACTCCAGATCATGCATAGGATAGTTTTGTTCATGGATTTTCAGCTGCCTTAAGGCATAGGCTATAAATTTATCATTTTGCATTAACACAAAGCCTAATCCCTTCTTAGAAGAATCACTATACACCACAAAGAGTTCTCCACTTATAGGGAGTGTGAGTACTGACATAGTGATAAGCCTCTTTTTTAACTCCAAGAAATAGTCTTCACATTCTTGAGTCCCGAAAAACTCTACTCCCTTCTATTTCATCTTGGTCATTAGGTTTTACAATCATTAAAAGTTATTCACAAATCGTCGATAATACCCGGATAGACCTAGAAAGCTACGGATCTCTGTTACAGAAGTTGGCATATGCCACTCTTCAATTGCCTTTGTCTTGGAAGGGTTCACATATATCCCTTTGCTGGTGATAACATTCCCCAAGAATGATACTTCCTCCATCTATAACTCACATTTATTGTACTTTGCATACAAATTCTCCCTTCGCAAATTCTTTAACACAATATTCAAATTCCCCTCATGCTCCTCCTTGCTCTTGGAGTATATCAGAATATCATCAATAAAGACTACCAAAAAATTGTTGAGGTAATCTCTAAAGACTATATTCATTAAATCCATGAAAATTTCTAGAGCATTAGTGAGTCTTAAGGGCATCACTATGAACTCATAGTGTCCATACCTCTTTCGAAAGGCAGTCTTGGGAATATCTTATTTCATCACCTTTAAATGGTGATATCCCAACTGAAGGTCCACCTTAGAGAAATAACTCTCCCCACAAAGCTGATTGAATAAGTCATCTATATGTGGAAGGGGATAATTGTTCTTTATCATGATTTTATTGAGCTCATGATAATCAATGCAGAGGTTCATTGATCTATCCTACTTCTTGAATAAGAGGACTGGCACACCCCATGGTGAAGCACTCAGGTATATAAAACCCTTCTCCATATTCTCATGTAACTACTTCTTTATCTCTTCTATCTCTACATTGGCCATGCTATAAGGTATCTTCGAGATAGGTAGATATCCATGGATAATTTCAATTGAGAACTCAACCTCTCGGTCAAGAGGAAGACCGAACAACTCTTCAGGGAATACATCAGTGTAATCCCTCCAAATGGGCATGTCTTCAAGCATGATTCTCTCCTCTATCTCAATCATTTGAGCTAGATATGCCTACTCATAAGGTAGAAATATCCAAAAATGAGATGACGATTCTAAAGGAGATTTATCTTCCTCCATACACTTGTAAAGAATCAGAGGATGCTTTGGGATGTGAAGAGTGATCTCCCTTTCCCGTAAATTTATGTTGTCTTTGTATAAATATAGCCAATACATGCCCAATATAGCATCGAACTCCACTAAAGGAAGTATGATGAGATTTTATAGGAGGTTCAATCCACAAACATTAACTGGGGAGGAGTTATAAACCATGGATGCAATAATTTCCCCATTTTCTGTTCTCACATATAACTTTTCCTCCAAATTTTGAGGTGGTGTTTGAATAGTTCTACTAAACTTGCAAGATATGAAAGAATGCGTAGAACAAGAATCAAATAGTACATTTTCTATTCTTGAATGAATAACTAGCATACCTATCACCACATCGTTGTCCGACTCCACCTCAATAGTAGTGATAGCATAAGTCCTTCCTTGTTTCCTTGGAGGTTGTTGCTGATTGCCTCTGAAAACCCTCAGCTTAGGGAAATTGCTTGCATAATTATCATGATCCTTGTAGTTATAACACTGCACTACAGGCTAAGTGTTGATCTGAACCTTCCTTTATTCTTTAACATTAGCGGGATTTTTTCATATCCCATTGCCAGTTCTTGGCCTGATTACCAAAATTTCCAGATTTAAAGTAATTCTTGGTTCCCTTTAGACAGTTACCAAGATGCTTATTCCCACAACTTTTACAAGGGAATAATCAGGATTCTTTCCTTCATAATATTTGTTTGATAAACCACCCATGTTGTTCTCTATTTTCCTCTTCTTTTCATTGGGCCCACGATACCACTGAGAGTCTCCAATATTTATTTCAACCATGAGGGTACAACGGACAATATCCTCATAATGGTCGAAGTCTTGAATTTCCAATGCTTTTAGTAGACTTAGATTTAGTCTGCTAAAGAAGCGATCCACCTTGCTTTCAGTGTTTATGACAAATCCAGAGGTGTACCTTGCAAGCCTTGTAAAGTTTTCTTCATAAAACCCGATGGACTCATCTTCCTTCTGCTTGAGTCTAAGGAACTCTCTTTCCATCTTATATTGGAGGGTACAAGGAAAATATTTATTGAAAAACATCATCTTGAATTCCTCCCAATCAATGGAATCAATTTCTTCTTAGGACATTGTATTCTTGATCAGTTTCCACCACTGATCAGCTTCCCATCAAAATTATAGACCGCTGGTAAAACCTTCTCTTCTTCCAAGTACTGGAGGACAGACAATATATTTTCAATAGAGTTAATCCACTGTTCCGCGAGGAGGGGATAAAAAGATCCACTAAACATGGGAGGCCTTTTCTGCATGAAGGATTCTATGGAAACTTTCTCTTTCCTTAGAGGAGGATGGGCATTCTGTATGATTCAATTTATTATTCATAACTTGATCCAGCTGAGTAAGAACTGCCATGAAGTTTTGAGCACTCGTTCCCATCATATCAGGCATATCATTAGGGTAATCTTCACATTTCCTATCACATTGTTTGTTGGAATGTGTTCTTCTATTTCCCGCCATTAACTAAGAAAAATAATGTATAACTAGAGGTCTTGAATACTTATCTATTGATCATAAAAAAGGAAACTTTGAACATAAAAGGATAAACTTATAAAGAAGGGGAATATCTTTACTTGTGATTCCTTAGGTTTAAATCTAGGTTATCCTCGATCTATTTCTTAACATATATTCTTATGGGAATTTTTTTGTTCCTTAATAAAGGTTTGTACTAAGCTCATGAATCTATGAAAGAATATCCCCTGGGATTGTCGTAACCAAGAGTGTAGTAAGGGAAATTGCCTTGCACCAGTTCCAGTTCAAGTCTAGCTCAAAGCGGTGTTTTGGGTTTTACCCCTAGATACATTTGTGCCAGAGCCACCTCTACCTACTCATATCAAAATAGCGATGTATTTTCTTGATAAACCACTTACTCAATACTCTCCAAAATTTAGGGATGTTTTCTTATACTTAGTCGCATCCTAAAGGTTCTCACTAAGGTTCACTATTCCTAATCTCCAAAAATAACTAGACCATCCTATGATACCAACTATAGTTACCCAATCCTTTTACATATAACATTACACAATTTTAAGCATAATTATACATCATATTACAATCCAAGTATCGTTAAGTTTAGTTCCTTGGAAGACTAGGTACATAAAACATAAAACATGGGGCTAAAAAACACTTCTTTATTTAATCTCCTTAAAGATATCCTAAACTACTTTGATCCATTACATCTAAATAGGGTAAACTAGGGAACACATGAACAAAGGGATGAGCTGAAAATCCCAGTAAGGGAATGAACATAAGGATACGTCTTAATCACATGAGTTAGGAGGCATGACATAATGATATCCAAAGCATGGAACATATAAAATTGTGTCATATAAGCATGGAATCATATAAACATGGAATCATATAAATGTGGTGGAATCATAAAACATGTTTTTGGTATAGGTCAAGTCTAACTTCCAATATTTTTTCCCATTTTAGTATGGGTCAAGGCTAACTGCCAATCCTGTTTCCCATTTTAGTATGGGTCAAGGCTACCCGCCAATCCCATTTCACATCGCATCTCATGAGACTTAAATTTACCCAATGCATTGGAGTGCTATCTGGGTGCACCCATCTCAACATTGTCATGAATATTCTTTCCACATAAATAATCATACATAATCAACCATATATAAACATAAGGGTACCCATGGAAATAATTGGGTACCACAATCATGACATAAAGCATAACCAATGGGCGCATCATGAAAGTGTCCATGAAAAAAATGATTTAGGACATACATGGAAGTTTATGAGGTAAAATATGCATATGAAATGGTAATTGGTTTCAAAAATAAGTGATAGCTTATAAGAAATGTATTTGAGAAACATTAGCATTAAAATATTTTTTCACGGTTTTAAGTAAAATGCTATAGAGCCTTTAAAATAGAAAAGAGTACAATCATTTATATAAAACCATAATTAAACCAAGATGGTTTTCATAATAAAAATGATTATTTTATAAATACAATGGTTTCTTAAAATAGGGGATTGATTTCACTAGAAATTGGGTAAAAATTTCAGGAAGTTCCCTTAAAATAGGTTTTCTTATCAGAAAGTTCTAAGGGGGGTCTTTTAAAAACATGTATATCCCAAAAATAGAGGGATGAAAGGGTGCTCACAAATGAATTTTTTAAAACTACACAGAATTTATAAGATTTAAAAAAACATATAAGATAAATCTTTTTTGATATAAAGAAAGATAAGGCTACCCAAAAGAACAAAGAAGGTTCGGGTAGAATTCGTTACAATTTATCGGCATGGTGTCGGGTGTAACTAAGAGGGATTGATGAGAGATAAAATGGGTTTGTTATAACTTATAAATTATGAGGTCAGTATGGGGGAGGTTCAAAAACATACCCCATCATTTGGTATTACACAAAAAAACATAGCATAAAGGACAACCTTGATTAAGAGGGAAATGGAGAGGATCCCTTACCATAAATCTATTAGTGTTATCCACTTGTTATTAAAGACATGAATAAACAAATTAGGTTTATTAATAAATAATTACAGAACTTATTATATATTTAATTGGTTTTTTATAATCATTTTAAGTTCATTTAGAACCATTTTGATTGGTTATGAGGTTCAATTTCATTGTTCAGGCTCGTTTGTTTACTTGGTTTTAATGACATGTTCACTTATATTCATGTTTGGATAAAAATGTAAGATGAAATTGGTTGTCCATAATTGAATTTATATTATATTAGTGAACATACATGTGATTACATGGTTTTAAATTTAATTTGGTTACTTATATTGAAGTTGAATTATTATAAAAAACCATAGTGAAAACTGTTTTTCTTAATCGATGGGTTTGATTACAAAGAATATGTTTTTCTTTATAAATTAATACCATTTGTAAAAAAGGATTAAAGAACAAAAAATAATACATATTACATATATAATAATCTATTTCAACCATAACCCAAATGGTTTCATGACTATAATTAAAGATGATAAAAGAAATTGATGAACCGTTTTCCTTGAATGTGTTAAATTAGCGCATCTCAAACGGTGCGTTCATTTATTTCAAATTATAATTTGGGGAAAGAAGAGAAGATAATGAAATATCCCATTAGCATAAATACATTCCATTACATGTATGTTACTATAGTTATCATACTATTTGGTTGAATGGAAGTGAGGAAAGAAACAAAAAGAAAATAACTTAAAATAAATGAAGGAATTGGAAAGAGGAATTTACCTCTTGAGAATTCCTCCTTTAAGAACCTCTTAAGGGGAGAGGTTTTGGTATTTTGAATAGGCTAGGAGATTTTGTAAATGGGGGAGGAGCTTGGGGAGAGATTTGGGTAGAATATTGGCAAGGAACAAGGCTTGAGAGTAGTGAAGAGAAGAGGGGTGGGGTTATAGTGGAGGAGAGGAGGGTTTTCAAAATATTATAATCTTTTGTTTATTATTTTCCCTCAAGACTAGAAATAGTGATGATTTCATGATCAAAAATAGTAATAAATGCATGTGACTTAGAACCAATTGGTATTAAATCATCAGATCATCGTCAATGACACAATAAATCCATTATTTAGCATTTATTGTAAATTATCATATTTTACTACTCATAAAAAATTGAAGTATTTCAGAAAAAAATCTCAAAAATTCACACTAACCATTTTTCGACGTGTAGAATCAAAAAATGAAATCCATTTTCTAAAATAATTTTCTAAGTATGATTATTTTAATATTTAATTAAAATCATAATTTATTATCAAAAACCAGTTTTACAACATTCATTTACTTATTCTAAAATATAGGTATATCGTACATTTAACTTGAATATTATTTATATATTATCATAGGTAATGTTACAATTAATTGGGTTATATCACTATTTGTAAGGGTGTTTTAATATTAATAAGGGTAGGTTACTATTCACCAAAAATTAAGTTTTCTTTATAGGACTCCAAATAACTTACTGATTGCAATCGTGTATGTCAGATTTTTGAAATTCCAAACACAAAAGTGACAAACTTATGTTTAAATGTCACTTATAACTTATTAGTTTGTTATGTTGTGTTTTCATGTGATTTTATGACATATTTATAAGAAGGGAATTTCTATTGAAAAACACTGGGTCGTTACAGGCAGTGCATGGTTTTTCAAACTGTGCGGATAATCCTGCATGCTTAGTTCCATTTGGGTAGTATGTGTGTACTGTTTAGCCCATGGTTGGTGCACAGTTGGTCAAACAATGTGGGAAAACCAAGAGGGGTGTGATTATTAAGCAATGGGATCCACATGGTTGGCACACGGTTTATCCAAACCATGTGACCAAACCATGTACCCCTATCTTGAGGGTTGAATTTTCATTTTTTTCCCTTAATGATCTTTAAACCCATTTTCTCCATTTATTTCTTCTTCTCCAACTATGTGAGGCTCCTCTTCTCTCCCATGGGTTTCTCCTCAAGCCTATTCTAGGGATCTTAATATCTCCTGGATCCAAACTCTGATTCAAATTCCTTTAGAAGCATTGGATAGCTAGAGTTAAGATATCGAATCATATTACTTCTTATATAAGTTTTTATTACTATCTTTTGCATTATTATGGTATGATCACATTCACCTTTTTTTCAGGGTGGATGTCCATGTATCTGAATTCTTCCAAACTGGATTGAATCAAGCCTTGATATTGGATGAGTGGATCACCTTTGTATATGATATGTGGTATATAACTCTTTCCCTAAGTTTATATTTATTTATAAATATTGTCTTTGTGTATTGTGCCGGCCTTTGTCATGTGTCACCCTAAAACGAGTTCCTTGTTTCTAAATTTTTATACATATGATGTATTACCCCCATAGAGCATTAATATGTGATTATAGGATGTATAACTCAATTATAACCACCCATTTGGGTGTTCTAAGTGGATTTTAATCTTTTATATAATTTTTTAAATTCCATGAAATCATTCTAAGCATTCAACTTGGACTACAAATGGAATTTCCCCATACAGGTAATTTTTTAGTTGATAATAGCACCTTATAAGTTCTAGGTCAAACCATGAAATTATTTTGCTATGTTTGGTAGCTTTATAAAATAATACTTTCTGGTGAATTGACTTATGCGTCTTGAATGTGATTCTTGGTTGAGCTAAATTTATTGTTTGTTAATAATGTCATGTTTTATAATAAAACCCCTTGGATGAGGTGTGATGTCTTCTAAACAAAAAAGTGGTGATTAGTTATTTAAATCCTACTTGGCCTTATAGAATTGGTTTTTAGTATTACTTATTGTTTATTTATATATATATGTGACATGATTAGTACATGTACTCTATGGATAATCTCAAATGGATTGAATAAAAGGGAATGTACTTCCTTGTGACTAGTTGTTTCAAAGACCAACCACCTTCAAATTGGGTTGGCATGACTTGATTATAGAAATACTTACTTTGATAAATTAAATGTCTTGATTATATTGAATGAAATTATTTAGGATAGTTTTATTTTCTTAAATTAATAAAATTAGTTAATTGGTATGAATTTTAAAGGGTGGAAAGGCCATACCGATCTTTGCATGCTTTATTACATTCTTTAGTATGAATTGTGATGCCCTTGGTTATACTGGGTTTATGGATTATGTTAAGAAGAAATTCCTTATTATCATTACTATTATGACTTTGATATAGGATGTGGAATGATGGAAATGGTTCTATTGGTAATGATGACTCATTATTTTTTACATCGGGTGTTGAGCATGATGACTCACACCATTAACACTATTTGGATGGTGGGAATAATGCACTACGCCCTTTGTTTAGGGTGTTGGAAAGAAAACACACCCACCATCTTGAGTGTTGAGAATGGAATTTCTCATTCATTATGAGATATAGGTATTTTACCCTTTTCTAGAACTTATATGCTCATTTATACTAGTTATGGATGTATGAGTTACGCCCTGGTCTAGCTAGAACCTAGTATTTTATGTATATGGATACTTATGTCTGCACATACTTAGTCTATATTGGTGGATGAAATATATATCCAAACTATATATTTTATTACTATATATTTATATAGTTAATGATTAGGCACTCATTCCACCCATGAGCTGAAGAAGGTATAGCCTTCAGGTGTCCTTTAGGAACCTAAGAAAGTTGGTATTTATTTATTTAGTATTGTTTATTATTATTTATTCTTACACACTGCCCTAAATTATATTCATAGATTGGATTTATCTGTAGACACTTTTGATGGTGGCCTATTGGGATTTTATATCACACCCTACTTTTGCCTTCATTTCACTGGGGTACCTAAGAAGATCTCATGTTTGTGGGACTATGGACTATTTCTTATGTTAACTTTCTTGTACCTGGGAGTTAGGAGCACATGACCGAGCCAAAGCTCAAGATGCTCAAGGAGATAAACCTCAGGGTTTTTTATTCCTTTTATTTATTTGTATACTTAATTGTATCATGTTTCATATAGTGTGTCTAATTTTTTAGTTTATGTATCATAATCTGGACATGCATACATTACTGCATATTGGCGTTGGCCATTTATATTCAGTTTATATTATTCTTTTATTGCTCTGTTTTTTAATTTATTATTGCTTCCGCTATTGTCTATTTTTTTTATTTTTTGGTATATCATTATGATACTATGATCATGATTGTATAGTCTCCCCTCTATCACCTCCTTAAACCCTCATTGCTAGTCGGTAGTCTCTGGTGTATGGGGAGGCATGCTTGAGGCCATGTGGTGACTAGTTTGGCAACTGGTTTTATAGGAAGTTAAGATAGGATATTATAAATTTGTATTAAAGGATTTATTTTCCTTTTTCTTACTATTTGGGGCTAATATATTTGAGACTATAAATGTGTCAGTGCTTCATGAATAGTCATGTATGGGAGTGATCACCCCACCCACGGGGTAAAGTCTAAGTGTCTAGGACTGGGATTATTATTCATGCCATTTGATGTTACAGTTGATTATTATTTCACCTTTAATGATTGGTGTACCTTTCACTGCATATTGATTTATGAAATTTATGTAATTTTTACCTTGTCCGGGTATGTAAAGCAAGTAGAATTACATGCATCATTATAGGAACATAGATATTCACATGCCATGCATACGCCATGTCTTATAGTTGCATTTGTTGGGTACCTACTGATTGTGACGATGTACCTTGTGTGATTATTAGTCTGGTTTTTATATACCATGTTAGGTATATTAGTGATATTCTTAGTTTTGTAACTATTTAGGTATTTCTTTATCGTTCCTTTTTTATATAACATTTTTGGGTGATTTATTTTTCATGTTAATCTATTTCTATGATTAGGTAATTATATACCATGCTACTTTATTATTTGGCATGTCTTGCCTATGTATCACACTTTTGTTATTATTTAGCATGTTTCTCTATGTTTATTTCTTATTCTAGAATGATTATCTATAAAATTGATATACAATTGGTTGTTAAAGTTCCATCATTTATCTAAATGGATTTTTCCCATATCGATTGGTAATGACACCATAACTAACCAATCATGAGATGTTTCATCCAAGAACCATTGATTGTATGGGCTTAAACATATTTTTCATGATTAATGAGATCTAAATTCCAATCTATTAACTGTATGGGTGATTTATGGATTGGTATATGGTAACCCATATAATCAAACCATTATATAAGAGCATGATATATCTTGATGTGATTATAAATGTAAAAGATGTTTAATTTTGATCTGAAATGAATTGCTTACTTATGGACCTCTTAAGTGACTCGACCAAAATAGTTTGATTAGGGAATGTTTCTTATTATATAACTCATTAAGGTTGTTTTAAAACATTGATAATTAAAAAACTTCTATTGGTTTTCATTTTGATGAACCCAGGTTGGCTTAACGAGACCCTTGTAGGTTGCCTTATTTATTATGAATTAGTATTGAACCCCACATGGGTATACTTAACTTAGACTATATGTGAAAATCCTTGTGGTTAAATAAAATTATTAAATAGAACTTATATAATAAATTTTCTAAATTATGATGGGATGTCAATAAATTGTTAACTTTTAAATGGAAGTTTTATACGACTTACTTATTTTTCCTTGATACATTAGTTAAATCAGGCACCAAGTTATTTTTTCTTATAATTGGTACTTGATGTTCTAAATTAAATCTTTAAAATGTTTAAAGGTTGAATTTGAATCAACATGATAACTTAAAATGGAACCTTGGGTGTTATCCTTAGTTTAAACCCTCATGTAAGGGTAGTTTAAACATCTCTTTGAGTTTCCCTAGAAAGGAAATGTGAGAATTTTACATTGACATTTTCTTTTTTTAGAAAGGAATTAAATGATAGGAATGGGGTCTAGTGAAATATATTTGGTGTGACCAAGTTATAGGTTTGATGCTTACGCTTTTGTAAGGGGCTATCCTGAGGTAGGTAGCACCCTTAGGGCTTAAATTCCTTGCTAAATGTTGTGATATTTCTGACGTATGGTATCGTTCTGGTGTATTTGTCCCTAGTAGAACTCTTATATTCTAAAATACACCCTTGTTTGGGCTGGTGGTCATTGTATCCTTGACCCTTATTATAGGAATGAGCATCAAGTAATGCACATTTTCAGTAGGTTATATATTCCTAGGGCATGGTCGGCTACTTTGTAGGTTGTGTGACCCTCTCTTCTTCCTTAGTGATGGATGACTGGGTACATCATCATCTAGGTTAATGGTCATATGGGGAAATATTAATCTAGGATAAATATCTCGTATAGTACACATGATACTTGGATGCATAGGGTGGACAGCCTATGGATAGTATTGAGGATGTTTTATCTTACTTATAAACTTTGGGGTGGTTTGCATTCATATACGTGGAACCCATCGATTTTCTAAATGGTATAATGAACTGGTTGAGTTTTATAGAATCATTGATCCTTGATATATTTAGTATATTATCATGTCATCTCCAAAGTAGTGTGAACTGGGAGTTAAAATAATCAATTCGTTCTAATGCTCAGGATGTCGTTCCAAGAGGATTGGGTGTTTTGACACACCGGTCAGGTTGGTTTTTGGATTTCATGCCAAATTCTGTGACATATGTGAGTGTGAATCAGATATGTGTCATATGTGAATTTAAGGTGAATTTGATCTAGCACGCTTATAAGCAGCTAGTTTTTCTCTCCTTTCAATGACCAGGACACTCCTAAAGTGGGGAGCATCGTGTTAGTTCAAGTGAATATTTTTCCTTCTAGGTAAAAGGATCACAACTAAGGAATAACATTTGAAAACGGTAAGTTCTATTTTTGAATTCTTGTCAGGTTTTTGAGTCTTTTAACATGTCAGTACTTTCAAGGAAGCATAACAGTGAAATGTATGGTTGTGTATGTGACCTTTGGAAACATCATTGGTCATGGATGGACTTTAGTTGTAAATCTTGAGAAATCACAGGACACCTCGGGTGGTAAAGGATTTTTAATCATTTAATTACAATGTTTCATCAAGTGAATATGAGCTCAGTAGTGATTGTATTTCTCTTCTTTTTGGTAGTTGGAATGTGTTTGGTGTGAATCCATAGAACACGTCATCTAGGATCTGATAGAAGTGACTCAAATCTTATTTGAAATATTTGATATCCTCTTACTGTGGTCTTGTTTTGGTGATGATCACGTCCCCTATCTTGACATAGTCCTTGATGCACTAAGTGAGTGTCAATTATACACCAAGCTAAAAGTTTCAAATGTACTTATATTTCAATAAATAGGAATTATCAGAGTTCTGCATTGGATGCATGGTTTTTATCAAGGAATGGTTAGTCCTGAGTGATACTTAGGTTCCTGTGTAGGAACACCTTGGAAGTATTCTTGAACACTATCCATTTTCCTTTGACTTGACGGACATGTAAATGTCTCTCTGGGCTCATTCAATGTTCTAATGTGGAAATCCTAGCCTTTTACTAACATCTCACTTGTAAACATGGAGTATTAACTACATTGGGTTAGTTCCTTGGACTCCAGTACAATGAATCTAAGGTTATCCCAGAATTTGTTTTGGGCTCGGAGGTGATTTTTAAAGGGTGACTATTCCAATGGTCTGGATATGGGTTACACCCTTGTTCATGCCGAGGCACAACAAATTAAATGGTTAGGTGATGGTTTGACCAAGGAATATCACCAGAAGTTAGGTATTGGATTTGATGAATGTTATCATGATAAATTCAATATGCCTTAGAATAAGGTGTTGTGGTTTAGTTTATATTATGTCAGACTTTTAAGCCAGGCATTTTGAAATGGTCAACCATAAGTGGATCGACTTGTTTTATTTTTACCTTAAGGAATATGGTTAGTGAAGAACAATTTTTGGCACATCGTCAGGTGGAGATGAGTATATTATGTGTTGTCTAGGGTTTTCATGAAAATATGGGTCAACCTGGCTAAATGAGGTCAGTGGGGAATTGATCTTTTGACCAAATTTAAAATCATTCTATGAGAATTTTTATAACACTTAGGGCATGCTTTGTGGGAAATTCCAATGGTAGAAGTACCCTGTCTTGGAATTAAATCCTTTTTATGTTAAAAACTATACTGGGGAGAACCATTGGAAATATTTTTAAAGAGAATACAACATGATCATATCTCTAGCTAAATGGGATCGGTTAAGTATTGTTTCAGTGTTTCAATCGGAAAATGAGTGTTGGATTGGGTTTTGATGTATTAATTTTCATACACTTAAGTAATTATTGGAGGTGAATTGGGAGTTTGGGAATGAAATGTGATCATTTGAAAGATACCTCAAGACCCTTGTATGTTGGGTGATTTTTTCATTATTTTCCCCATGGCTTATTAGGGATAAGAAGTTCTAAGGAGGGGAGGTTGTAATGACCCGTGTTTTGAGCCAAGGTAAAATTACAAGTGAATTTGAATGTTTGAATTTTGTGGATGGTTAATTCATTGAACCAAGATTCGGAACATAATTATGAGAGTTTGAACATTTATAAGTTTTTTTAGACTTTTTTAAAGGCCCAAGATGTTCCTTGGGTGTTCTGTCAAGTTTCGGGAGCATCGGGCTCAAAAAACTCAAAAGTAATAAGAACTAGTTAGGGTGAATGGTTTTTTTGAAACTCTAAAACCCTCTAGGAGAAACCATGTGTGCCACTTTGTATTCAACAGGAATCCACACGATTTTATTGAAACCATGTGGGTTGGGGTACATGGTCATGCATGTCTCAATAGTTTTTAGCAGTTGGTGGACATGGGCGGTGCACGATTGGCACACGGTTGGTTAAACCATGCGAGGTGTGGTTTGTAAGAAGTGGTAGCCACACAGTTGGCACATAGCTTGGAAAAACTATATGACCAAACCATGAAGCCCTATCTTGAGGGTTGAATTTACATTTTTTTCCCTTAATGATATTTAGACCCCATTTTCCTTTTTTTTTCTTCTTCTCTAGCTGCATGAGGCTCCTATTCTCTCTCATGGGTTTCTCCTCAAGTCTATCCTAGGTATCTTGATATCTCAAGAATATGGACTCTAATTCAAACATCATCAAATGGATTGGATGGCCATAGGTAATCTCTTCAATCCTTTTACTTACTATAACAGTTTCTCTTCCTATCTATTGCACTATTTTGGTTTGAGATCATCCACCCTATCTTTAGGATGGATGTAAGTTTCTCTGATTTATTCCAAATCAGACCAAATCAAGCCTTGATATCAGATAATTGAATCAGTCTTAGTATATGGTAGTTGGTCTATAGCTCTTTCCCCAAGTTTCCATTTATTTATAAATACTTCCATTGTGTCATGTGTTGGTCTTTGTTACGTGTCACCCTAAAATAAGTTCCTTGTTTATAAATTGTTATACATAGGATGTATTACCCCCATTAAGCCATGTTATGTGATTAGAGGATGTCAGACTCAATTCTAGACACCCATTTGGGTGTTCCAAGTGATTTTTCATCTTTTACATAATTTTTTAAAAGCATGGATTTCCTTCTAAGCGTTCGTCTTAGACTATAAATGGAATTTCCAATTATAGGTAATTTCCCAGTAGATAATAGCACCTTATAAGTTCTAGGTAAAACCATGAAATTGTTTTGTTATGTTTGGCAGTTTTTTAAAATGATCATTTTTTGTGAGATGGGTTATTCTTCATAAATGTGATGCTTTGTTGATCTAAATGAATTTTTTGTTAACAATGCCATGTTTTATAATAAAACCCCTCTAATGTGGTGTGTTTTCTTCTAAACTAAAAAGTGGTGATTAGTGATTTAGATCTTTCTTAAAATTATGGAATTGTATTTTCCTATGCCTTAATTCTTATTTCAAGATATATGAAATGCTCAGTACATTGAATTTATGGATAATATAAAATGGATTGAATAATAGAGAATGGACTTCCTTGTGACTAATTGTTTCAAAGACCAACCACCTTCTAAGTAGGTTGGAATGACTTGATTATAGAAATCCCTAACTTGATAATTTAAATGGATTTATTATACTAAACAGAATACTTCATGATGGTTTTATTTCCTAAGTAAATTAAATGGTTTAGTTGATATGAATTATAAAGGGTGGATGGGTAACACTAATCATTTCATGCTTTATTAAATTCTTTAGTATAAATTGTCACACCCTTACTTATATTGGGCTTATGGATTATCATAAGAGTTGATGCCTTATTATCATTAAAATTAGTCCTTTTATATAGGATATGGAACAACGTTAAGGGTTTTTTTAATTATGATGATCCATGATCCATTACATTGGGTGTTGAGCATGACATCTCACGCCATTGAAACTATTTGGATGGTGAGAATGACACACCACATCCTTTGTTTTAGGTGATGACGTGATGATACACCCACCATATCGGGTGTTGAGTATGATGTCTCTCATTCATTATGAGATGTATGGCTTGTACCATTTTCTTGAGCTTATAGGCTCATTTAGACTAGTTATGGATGCCTGAGTTATGCCCTAGTCCAATTAGCACCTAGTATTCTAGGTATATGGATACTTACGTCTGCACATACTTAGTCCATATAGGTGGATTAAATATATAACCAAACTATATATATTATTACTATATATATATAGATACTGATCAGACACTCATTATGTCCATGAGCTGAAGCAGGTAGATTCGTTGGGTGTCCTTTAGAAACCTGAGCAAGATGGTACTTATTTATTTAGTATTATTTATTATTATTTATTCCTTTACACTTGTTTACCTTATATTCATGTACTATATTTAGATTTAGACACCATTCGGGGTGGCCTATTGGGATTTTATCTCACACTCTACCCAGGTTTCGATTGCACTAGCTGAGTATATCTCATGTTTGTAGGATTATAGACTATTTCTTATGAATACTTACTTATACCTGGGAGTTAGGAGCATGGGACTGATCCAGAGCTCATGATACTTTAGGAGATCACCCATGAGAATTTTTATTCCTTTTCTTTATTTGTTTACAACACACTAGAGGAAATACGGGATTTAACGTCGACGTAATAACGTCGGTTTTTTAAAAACTGACACCAATAGTGTGTGAGGGAAATTTATGGTGTCGGTTTTAAGTAAAATAGATGCCAACAAAAATTATTCGATGATATTTCGGGTCGGTTTTCACAAAACCGACGCAGAAAATTTAAAAAAAATGTTTTGGCGTCGGTTTTTAAGAAAACTGATGCCAATAATGATAAATAAATAAAATTCGGCGTTGGTTTTGAGAAAAACCGACACCAAAAATTAGAAAAAAAACCTTTCTACGTCGGTTTTCCTAAAAACTGATGCCATAATGTATATTTTCAGCGTCAGTTTTCTCCAAAACTGATGCCAAAACTAAAAAAAGGATTATCAGCGTCAATTATTCTCAAAACCGATGTTGGAATGTTTTTTTTAAATTTTCGGTGTCAGTTTTTATAAAAACCGATGCCGAAAGTCTTTTAAAATTACTCAGGGTCTGAAACCCTCATTTTTTTTATCGTCGAAATTGAAACCTGCTGCGGTGCCTTGGACTCTCGATGACTTTATAAGCTCATTTGTGATCTTGGAAGGCCATTTTTGAAGGTTTTGTTCTGTTTTCATGATTTCGGGTTTGCATTCTTTGTTTTTATCTCTTGATTCATCTTTTGTTGTTTGTTTTTTCTTCCATAACCATATTTTACGTGATTTTCAATATTGGTTCGATTTTAGTTGTTTTTTATCATTATTTTTTGTTGGTATTATCATTGTTTGTATATATTTTGTAGTTTTTTTTCGAAGTCATTATACTGAGCGCAGTTTGGATTAAAGTTCTCCATTCGGGTTTAAATTCAAATTTTGCAAGCTTTTTTTTTAATTTTGTAGATAAATCATTTATCATTAAATTTATTTATTTATTTTCTTTAATTATTAGTTTATATTTTGTTTTAAATGTGTTAGTACAAGTTTAAATATTAAAATTTTGCAGTTTGGAGATGTTTAAATATTCAAATTTTGCAAGCTTTTTTTAATTTTGTAGATAAATCATTTATCATTCAATTTTGTTATTGATTTTCTTTAATTATTAGTTTAAATTTTGTTTTAATTATTAGTTTATATTTTGCAAGATTTTTTTTACATTGACTCCAATCAAATTTCACCCAATACACTTACTGCATCCTTTAAATTAATGTACTCTTCAATATTTTTGACACATGCAACATCGAAATATTGCAACTATGTAAAATGAACTAATAGATTTTAAAATAATTATATTATAATTAAATTATAATATCAATATAACACACATGTACATAATATGAAAATAAATTGTTTACTCTATTTGCAAACATGTTTCATATCTGATGTCTTTTATCTGATTATCAATAGTTTTTATTAAATATGTTTTTGTTTAAAATTTATCTAATAGATATTTAAATGTTTATATGTTTTAATATATTCATCAATTATATTGTGATATCAGGTATTAATGGATCATAATTGGATTCATTTACGAAGAACCACTAGTGAATATGAAAAAGGAGTTGATAATTTTTTTGGAATTTTCTAAACAACATCTTCAAAATATTGATTTGATTTTCTGTCCATGTGTGAAGTGTGTAAATACGAGAAAGTTAAACTCCAGAGAAATCAAGGATCATCTCATTTGTTATGGTTTTAGCCTTAATTATACATGTTGGATCTTGCATGGTGAAAGAACTGAAAATTCAACATCCAATGTTGATGACGATATTCATAATGAGGCAGAGGATCGTATTAAAGAATTAATTCATGATTTAGGTGTTGAAACCATCGAAAAAACACCAACTATTGAATGATTGTATGGAGATTCTGAGAAACCATTATTCCCAGGTTGTAGTAAATATATAGTGTTATCATCAGTTTTGAGATTAGTTAACTTAAAAGAAAAAAATGGGTGGAGTGATAAAATTTTCTCCAGTTTACTTGAGCTTTTAAAAGAGCTACTTCTAGAAGGCAATGGGCTTCCAGAATCCAATTATGAGGTGAAGAAAATATTATTCCCAATGGGATTGGGGTATAAAAAGATACATTCTTTCCCCAATGATTGTGTACTGTATAGGAAAGAAAATGAACATTTATCAAGTTGTCCTACATGTGGGACATCACGCTATAAGATGGATGAGAAATTCAACTCAGATTCATTCTCAGGTGATGTCATGTAACGTCATGAAAAAATCAATTTTGTACTTTTCAATGATATCATCCAATATTTTTTGTATATAATTCTGATAATTCAATTCTGATTTATTTTTAGGTACCAGAATCAAAACTCCAACTAAAGAAATTTGGTACCTTCCAATAATTCCTCATTTGAAGCATCTATTTTCAAATTCAATTGATGAAAAAAGGTTAAGATGGCATTCAGATGAGAGCATCTCTGATGGTAACTTACGTTACCCTGCCGATTCACCACAGTGGAAAAGTTTTGATAAAAAATTTAATGATTTTGGAAGTGAAGTTAGAAATCTCAGAATGGGATTGTGTACTGATGGAATGAATCCATATCGGAGCCTCAGTAGCCAACATAGTTCATGGCCTATTTTGTTGGTACTTTACAACTTGTCCCCACATCTATGTATGAAGAAAAAATATGTTATGATGAGCTTGATGATTTCTGGACCAAAACAACCGGGAAATGATATTGATGTGTATCTTACACCATTGATTGATGATTTGAAACTGCTATGGGAGGAAGGTGTTAAAGTTTTCGATGCATACAATAAAGAGTATTTTCTTTTTCATGCTATGATAATGTTCACTATAAACGAATTTCCTGCATATGGAAACTTATCTAGATATAGTGTTAAGGGACATAAATCATGTCCAATTTGTGAAGAACAAACTTCATATTATCAATTGCAGAATGGATGAAAGACAGTGTACATGGGGCATCGAATATTTTTGCGAATTGATCATCCTTATCATATATTGAAAAAAGAATTTAATAGTTTACAAGAATACAACCTTCCCCCTCGACCATTGTCAGCTGAAGAATATTATGACAGAGTGAAAGATATTGATTTGATATTTGGAAAGAGAAGAAGTTTTGGTTTTCAAAAACATATCTGGAAGAAGTAGTCTATTTTTTTCGAACTACCTTATTCGATATTTTTAGAGATAAAACATAACATTGATGTTATTCATGTTGATAAAAACATATGTGATAGTTTGATTGGAACTTTGTTAGACATAAAAGGAAATACAAAATATGGATTACATGCTAGATTGGACTTGATATTAATGAGAATACGTTTGGAGTTAGCTCTCACTATGAAAGGAAACAGAACATATTTACCTCCGTCTTGTCACACATTAAGAAATATTGAAAAGATGAATTTTTGTCAGTGTCTTCATGGTATTAAAGTACCCAGTGGTTTTTCTTCAAATGTGAATAATTTTGTGTCATCGAAGGATTGTAAATTAATAGGTATGAAATCTCATGATTGACATGTGTTGATGCAACAAATTCTACCAGTAGTAGTGCATGGTATATTACCGAAAGCTTCCAGAAATACTATCATCAGGTTATGTAATTTCTTCAAATCCATTTGTAGCAAATTCATTGATCCAAATTTGTTAGATGTGTTGGAGAATGAAGAAACTCTTATTCTTTGTCAACCAGAAATGTATTTTCCACCCACATTTTTTGATATAATGGTTCATCTATTGATTCATTTGGTGCATGAGATAAGAATATGTGGGCCTGTTTATTTAAAATGGATGTATCCTTTTGAAAGATATATGAAAATTTTGAAAGGATATGTTAAAAATCCTTATCGACCAGAGGCCTCTATTGTTCAAAAATATGTATCAGAAGAGGTGATTGAGTTTTGTATTGATTATTTGAATGAGGTGGAGCATATTGGTCTCCTTGTATCTCGATATGTGAGAGTTTATAGTGAAGGTATAGGGGTTCGAGGCTTAAAGGTAAAGTTCATTCCACGTGATGAAGTGATGCAGGCACATTTATACATTTTGAATAACACGTATGAGGTTCAACCATATATATCCTCACATATTGCTGAATTAAAGTTACGATATCAAAAAAGAAATGAAAAGTGGTTGATGATTGAGCATAAGAAGACATTTGTTTCATGGTTTAAAGAGAAAGTCACCCCAGATATATTTGTATCAGAAACATTGAAGTGGTTAGCAGGGGGACCATCTCTTAATATGATCACATGGTCTGGTTTTGATATCAATGGCTACACATTTTACACAAAAAACCTGGATGAAAAGATTACCATTCATAATAGTGGTGTGATGGTTTTCGCTGAAGCAAGGCATTTTTTGAGTGTCAAAGATAAAAACCAAAATTCTACATCAACATCATATTTTGGAGTTATTGAAGACATATGGGAAATTGATTATATTAAATTTCGAGTCACTGTTTTTAAGTGTAATTGGGTTGATAGTAATAGTGGCATGAAACATGATGAATATGGGTTTAAACTGGTTGATTTGAAAAGATTTAATTACAAGGAGGAACCATTTATCATGGTGACACATGAAAAACAAGTATTTTATGTCATTGATACATCGAATGATTAGTGGTCAGCTGTTTTGCAAGGAAAAAGATACCATTTGGGTGATGAGGATGATTCTGATGATGTTAGTGATTTACATGATCCTTATTCATCTATTACGCAATTTCCAGATGATTACAATGAGTATAAGATAGACATAGTGCATGTAGTATGTACGGATCATGGTGAAGGCATGTGGGAAAACACTAAATTAGTCTCCTAATTTTTCTGGTAAATATTTATATTTTGTGTCCATTTTGAAACTTACAAATGCATGCCTCTATTTTTACATACTTATTTTTGTCTTCCTTGTTTCTAATTATTCAGTTTTCTAATGATATGCAGGTATACAAAATTTCATTACACTTTCTAGTAGCAATGTCAGATACAGATAGAGAGGAGTAGTTACCGAGGTATATCTATTTTGAAATATTATTAGATATTCAGTAATATACTTATTTAATGAAATAAAATTGTTAAGTTACAAAAAAAATTTACAGGACTACTGATGCATCCTCGGCGGAGGATACTTCTCCTGTTACTACTCAAAAATCAAGTTCTAAAGTTGGTAAATGTGGTATTACACATTTACCAAAACTATCACTTTCTCGTGATGATAACAAAGTACACATTCGTTTTGATGATAATAATAATGCAGTTGGCTCAAATACAGTTTAGTTTGTCAGTTATATAGCAATGCAAATCCGTTGCAGGATTAGTATTTTATATCCTGATTGGAAGTCAGTGGACAGGACGACGAAGCAACAGCTTTGGGAGGCCGTGATGGTAAAATATATTAATTTATTTCTTTTATCACATTTTTTGAATATTATATATTTTAAATGACATATTTAATTTATTCAATTACAGATGACATTCAATTTTGAGGAAACCAAAGAAATTAAGAAAATACATCTCTCTTTAGCGGCGGTTCGATGGAGAGATTTTAAAACCAAACTGACAAAAAATTATGTTTTTGGAAAGAGAATGTTTGAAATCCCATGTCTTAAGTATCCGTATATGGATGAAGAAACATGGAAGAGATTTGTTGACAGTCGTCAGGAAGAGAAATTTCAGGTATGGTAATTGTTTTATATTTTAAAATTTATTCTATATTTTTCTTATTACTTAGTAGTTTATTTTTATATAATAGGCCTTCAGGAGATCTCATCAGAAGATCTCGTTGAAAAATGTATACCCTCATACTTTATCACATGGAGGGTATTCGTATTTGGAGCAGAAAATGATTGGAAAAAAAATTGAATCATTAAGAGATCGATCAAGTAGTAGTTCAGAAGAGGTCCAGTTTGGTCCTCCATCTCCTCTCACTCGCCATGAGAAATGGAAACGAGCAAGAAGAAGAAAAAATAAAAAATATTTTACAGAGGAAGCTTATCAAGTGGCTGATAAAATTATAAGTAAATATTATTTATTTGTTAACATTTTTTCTATTTTATAATTTATAAACACTAATATAACCCTTTTATTTTTCATTTCAGGATGAACTTCAGGAGAAAGAGACATGTGGATCTTTTATCCCTGAGGGTAGGATGGGCATCCTAGCCACTGTTTTGGGAAAAACAGAACACCCCGGCCATGTTAGAGGATATCAGGTGGGTGTAAGTATTCTGAAGGTTTTCGGTAAGAGTAAGCAATCAAAAGACCCAGAAATAGAATCCTTAAAATAAGAGCTTAAAGATATGAAACATTCTATGGGTGATCAAATTCAAGCAGCAGTGCAGAAGGCTTTATTAGAACACTTGGCAAGACAATCATAGTCTCCGCATCCTTCCCAGTTATATTATTTATTTGTCATTAATTTTTCTATTTTATAAATTATAATCACTAATATATTTTTTTTTCATTTTTCAGCCTTACCAGTCTGCTCACCCGGACTACCCTGCCCCATCTGCTTACTATGCCCCATCAACGCAGCCTTCCGAGGTATATTATTTATTTTTCATCAATTTTTCTATTTTATAAATTATAAACACTAATATAACTTTTTCATTTTTCAGCATTCTCAGCCTCCTCACTCGGACTACCCTGCCCCATCTGCTTACCCTGCCCCGTCTGCGCAACCTTTCAAGGTATATTATTTTATTTTAATCTATTTATCTATTTTATAAATTTTAAACACCAATATTACTTTTTCATTTTTTTACCTTTTCAGCCTCCTCATCCGGACTACCATTCCCCACCTGCTTACTTTGAGCCTCCACCTCCTCCCTCGGATCAAGCCTTATATTGTGAGTTGTTTGCGGGAGATCCTCATGTACATATTGTTGCGTTAGAACAGGTGCATTTTTTGGGGGAATCGGCACATCATCAGCCTATGCAGATGGGTTAGGTTATAGTATCAGTACTTTTTATTATAGATCCTATTGCTCTACTACCATTTCCTACTGTGGAGATCACCAATTTTGGGGAATGTATGGGCCATTTTTTACTTTGTCCAACTGCCCTTCTTCGTTATATTTCACTTGAGGTATACATTTTTTAAATATTAATTACAAATGATTCAAAATTACTTATAATGTTTTCAAACATTTAACTTATATAGGAATATCTGAAAGCAAAAGAAACTGCACAAATGCAACAAAATGTTCAAGAATATTTGGATGTATATACTTATAATATTTCTTATGGGTTAAAAAGATTATCTGAGTCCTCTTCTTCTTTGAATTTTATCTTATGAGTTTCAGATGATGCTGGATATATGTGGAAGAAATTATGGATTGAAATTATTGAAAGAAGATATCATGAATTTAGTTAATTTTGAAGAGATCACATAGAGTGTGGTGCAGTTGTTTATCATGTAAGTAAATTCACATTTGAATTGCTATTTATTTAATAAAATATTATTATGTCATTGACTAACTATATTTTCTTTTCAAATTAGATATCTACACAATATTCTTTTAAAAAAGGAAACAATAGGCATTTACAGCTTTATAGATCCAGAGTACATTTCCTTGGAAGCCAAATATGTGAATAATCATGAAAGAGTTAAATATATATCCAAGATATTAACACAGAAAGAGATTCAGTGCTGGTTTTTTCCATTTCTTGATAAGTAAGAACATCAACATATTTATTAACTAATTATCATTATAATTTCATTAATTGTGAACTTTTTGTATTGTAGGGGGAATTGGATGTTAGGCATATTGTTTCCAAGTGAATGCACCTTATATTGGTTTTCTCTTTATTAGGAGTAGTGCGTAAACCATTTTTCTCCTTATCAAACAGGTAAGTTTTTTTATTTTTTATAAGCTCATTATGTTTAATTTTCATTGTTTATACAAGTATTATTAGTTATTATATAAAAAATGTATATCATGGAAACATTTTAACAAGGAATATATGTCAGAAAAGAAACCAACAGAAATCAAATATGTGGAAGTACAGGTAATTAGTTTTTATATTTTTTTTATATATTGTTTTTTTTTAGTTAAATGTTTTATAACTGCAGTGTCATCATCAAAATGGACATGTTGAATGTGGTTATTATATTCTATGATTCATGTACGAGATAATCACAACTGGGGAAACTACTAATTTTTATAAGGTTAGTTGTATTAATTTTTTATATATTTTCTGCTATATTATTCTATTTTTTAATTTCATATCATTCAATATTATTGTAGGCATTCAATGATTCACAGCCTTATTCCCAATCTGATATGACCCATATTCAATCTACTTTTGTGATCTATTTGTTAAGTCTGATTAAGATTTGAGGTATGTATATTCTAATATTTATAAATAATAATACATATGGGTTCAAAAACCTAACTCTTTTGATATATTAGGTGTTTGAAATGAGCATGTCGTAAATGATGGAGTCGTGGGACTTGTAAATGTCACAAAATTTCTTGAAGTCGTTGATTGCAGGTACGTGTATTGTAATTTTACTTTATAATAACAATGTATAGATAATTTTTTTTATTAACTAGATATAAGCATTGAAGTTATACGAGGAATTGGATGATAAATATTGTTTAACTATTTTTGTATATTGTGTTATTTTTACAGGGGTTTTGAATTTTTTGGGAAGTGTAATTGGAATTATTTTATAAAAAAAATTATTTATGGTGTTGATTATTTACATAACTGATGCCGAAAGATTAAAAAAATGATTTTTGGCATCGGTTTTATCTAAAACTGACGCTGAAACTCTTACCGAAATTATTTTCGGCATCGGTTTTTAAAAAATCGATGCCGAAAACCATATTTTTAATGTCGCATTTATAGACGTCGGTTTAAAACTGACGTCAAAAATTAAAAAAAAACGACGCTAATATATGTTTTTACACTAGTGACACTATATCATGTTTCCTACTGTGTGTCTAATGTTTTAGTTTATGTATCATCATCTAAACTTGTATGCATTGTTGTATATTGGAGTTATCTATTTATATTTAGTAGATATTATTCTAAAACTACTATTTATTTCATTTATTACTGCTTTCATTGTTTTCTATTATTTTTTTTTTAATATACCATTGTGCTACTATGATCATGAAGGTATAGTCTCCCCACTATCACCTCCTTAGACCCTCACTGTTCTTCAAAAGCCTCTGGAATACAGGGAGTCGTGCTTGAGGCCATGTGGAAACTGGTTTGGCTACTAGTTTTATAGGAATTAGGGTTGGTACGTTACAATGATTGATAATTATTATTATAATAAAACTCATCTATTGATAAATGATTCTATTATGATCCTATAAATTCCAGAACACTAGAACAAATCATATCTTCAAGAATCTTAATGGATCACTCCATTTAACCATCCGTTTGTAGATGATATTCCATACTCAATTTCAACTTAAGATATCATCACTTCATAGAGGCCTTTGCAAAATTAGGAAGTAAAGAGGGGGTCCTAATAAAAGTCCATAGCATATCTCACACTATAAAACATCACTGTCTCACATATATATAAACTAATATCGGAGACTAATCGTATTAAGACTCAAGAGGGGGACGAATTGAGTTCCTTAAATTTTTATTTATTTAAAAAAACCACCATCTCTTTTTTATGAATGATTTCAGATATGTTCTTTAATAAATCATGGATTATAAATAAAATCATAAAGAATAGAAATAGACACAAATATATTTACAGTGGTTCGGGGAAAATAATTCCCCTAGTCTACTCCACCACCACTCTTCTCCACAATTATGATGATTTTCAGTAGACCATTCCTTTTTCTGGGGGCTTCTAGTCCTTTTTTTAAAGAATAAATGAATGAGTTAAACAATTTAACACTTGTTACAAGCACATGATCCTTCAACTGGACTCCATAAAGGCTTAACAAAAAACGTCCTTCAAAGGTTATTTTTTCGAGAACCTTTAGAGAAAAAGATAATAAACAAAAGGTTTTGAAAGTTTCAACTCACAACTGTAAGATACGTCTAATAGAAAAATAAGGATCACCAAATGAAATGATCTAAAGAGTGATAAGCTCAGGGAGAGTCTTCTGAACACATTAAGGATTTTCAAAAAGCACAGCTGATGAAGCAAGACTTATTCTTCCTTATTTTTTTATAAAACAGAGGGCATTTTCAAAGAGAATTAAGATATCAGTATCTATATTATCTTGTTTACTTCACTTAATATGAAAAAATTTGTACTCACTCCCCACAAATTCTTTCTAAAAAACATGCATTCATTCTTATTTTAAATACACACCACATGATCTATAAAAAATAGGGATTAGTGTCACATCCTTTTTCTTAAAAATACCTTAGAAAAAGTAGAGACAAATAAAATATACCGTCCTTATATTATGTCTCGGTACTTGGATTTTATTATATTCAATATTATTGTAAATAAGAAATTTAGAATTTAAGAAGTGTACAACATCATTAAAAATGATCACTGAAGTGCTTCAATGGTAATAAATTCCAACTTAGATCATGGTGTATCCAATTTACAGAATTGAATCCTCATAGTTGATTTGAATAATTGAATCCACATAGTCTATTTTACTTCACTTAGTAAAATTGAAACACATAGAATTTTTATTCATGTAGAAGAATCTAATTTAGCTGATTGAAATGAAATATAAATTTTCTTCACATAGGAGATTCACCGAAACTAACATAGCTAATTGAAGCGATGTATCCATTTTTACCATGTAGGTGACTCATGTAACTATTTTATATAGCCAAATGATCACATTGGTGGTTTCTCGCATATCTAATTACTACACATAACCATTTTATGTATCCAAATGATCACGTACATTGTTTCTCACATAGGTAATCTTTTCAACATAGTCAATTTCCATATAGAAGATTTCAAGATGTATCCAATTGACTATGTTTCCTTTACTTAAGAGATTTAATGACATATCCATTTCCACTATGTTGCCAAAAACTTCACATAATCGATTTTCTAGACTTAGGAAGATTTCATCCAAAATCATACAAAATAAATATTTAAATAAATTAACCCCTAAAAATAATGATAGAATAAAACCTGATAAACACACTTAGAAAACAAGATTGTCAATAAAGTATGAAGGGTATTTGAGATCATAAAAACATAAAGTACATGGTATATGTTGGATAAAAATTAGTAGTCCAATAATCTCCCCCTTTTTGATGATCACAAAACTCATAAAACCTATAAAACCAATTTGATATTCTAGTAGATATCAAATATGGAATTTTAAAAGGGATTGAAAGAAATTAAAGGAAAAAAATATATAATAGAGTTTAGAATGAGGTGTTTCTCTCCCTTAGTTAGATACTTATTTACTTTTTGAAAGGTAGAAAATTTATCCCCTTTTTTAAAGACTTATCCCCCTTTTTGTTAAATGATAAAAGATAAAAACATTATCCCCATATTTAGATAAGTTATAAAAGCTCTCCCACTTTTTTATCATTAAAAAGTAATGGTAAGAGAGATCAAAAACATGTTAATGTATAACTTTAGAGTTATGAACTATTAAATTTAGTGTGAAAATAGAATTATACAATTATGATAAGATTTAGTTTTAAAAATGAAGAGATAAATAACATAAAATGAAAATAATCACAAATAAATACATTAGAAACAAAGAAATAATGAATGATTTGATTAATTTAAATAAAAAAACAAACATCCACTCAATAGTGCTACAAAATATTATTCAATGAAACAATTTTGGTTTGGGTGAAGGTGGTTTTAATGTTAGAGAGATTATGGAAGTAGATGGAGTTGGCACTGATGGCACTGAAGGGTCATAAACATCTTTTATTCTCTACCTTGCTTTCTAATAAGTACTAGAAGGATCAGAACCAAGTGTCCGTATTCTTATCATCTAAAAAAATACTCTATCAGAACAACATCAAACTTATAAAATTCAAGAATCAAGAGAGATTCATAATTATGAATTTGAGCAACTAATGCTAATCCATTCTAGATAAACATCTTAAGATGTTGTACTTTCCCTGAAGAAATAATTGCAGACTCACTAAAAGTTGGTTGGATAAGTAGAGGGGAAATGTCTGTAGCTAAAATTTTAGAGGGAATATCCACAAGAACCTTATTCATAATTAGATTCAAGAAATATGAATGCCAATTATCCTACAAGTTAGAAACTTTACTTTATGATCCATGTTATTCAATTATTCTAGAGAACTATGAATAACTGCCTTAAAAACATTGAGAGAAGACTTAAAACTTGGGTACTAACAGCTAGTTGGGGTTCAACTGAACTTAAAACTAGAGGAGGTTTTTACAGAACCAAGTCCATACATTTAACTAGAACAGACTCTTCTGAATTTTCTTCTAAATTTGAATCTGTTACTATCGTGGTATATAGATATGCAACCTTTGAAAATATTTCTATCTACTATTTGAAAAATAGTTGAGTGTTTTGGTCAATAGTTTGAATATATTATTTAACTATATTTCTTTCTTCCTTTGAAACACCCAAATTTTTTTATACCATCTCTCCAAGAGATTTCTCAAGATGACCGAAATGGTCATTCATGAACATATCTAACCCAAAACTAAATATCTTAATATATTTCTAGGTATCATGAAATTCAAAAAAAAAATTCATTCTTCGTATCATCTAATATCACTGGAGAAAGTATATCATCTTGGAGACACTGAATCTGAGAAGAAAAAGAACCCAACTTTGACATTATCTGACTAACTCCATTATGGAAATCTGGAAGAACTAGAAAAACTAAAGGAGTAGTAGCAGAGGGTTGAAAATTTTTTATAAATTCAAACTGACCTAACACAAAACTTTTTAGAGTGTGCATATTCTATTTCACTTTAGATCTAAAATATTTTATTTTATTAAGAAATTATTAAAATAATACTTACTAAATCGATGAAGGATTGTGAGACACATCCCTTTGAGATAAAACCAAAGATATAATTTCACCAAATTCACCCTATATATGGGAAAATATTTCAAATTACTTACAAAGGATTTAATTTCCTCAATTTCCTTAGAACTTACATTAGAACTAGATTACTACATAGGTGTATTTCTTTGAATAATACTGATCAAATATGATTGGGAATCCACTATCCAAAATAACTTATTAAAATATTATTTGGAGATGGAGGAATATTTAAGTTCTCTAATATCATATTTTTAAACAACCAAATTTTCTTTTAAATCAAAATAATATACTCTCGTATTTTCAATCTCCATCATTACTTCATTTCAAAACACTTACTTTTCTAATATTTATAAACTCTTGATAACAGAAGGAGCTACTTCATGAGCATTTGAAAGTGAATATAGTACTGAAGGTGATGTAGTGAAAACATAAACACTTCATTTCGACCTAATGATCTTTTCTCGACAAGTATCTTTCTAAAGAAAACTCCACCTCGTAGATACAATGAAATTTATCAGCCATTTCAATCAAAGAAACTAAAATTATCTTTCATTTAACATTTGATGAGATTATATCCTCTTTTGATAAAAATGAAACTCATCATTCATCAAAAACTCATTAACTTATTCCTCAAAAATAAAAAATGGCTTATTCTCATCAAACACAAAAAACCAACCTTGAAACTCAAGCTCTTTATTTAATATCATTTTGGATATCTTCATACATGCCATATCTATATACTTTTCTGAAATAAATCTTCTTTTGCTTACTCTAGATTTATTAGACAAACCTGATCTTTCATCATCAATATGATTTAATTTCCTAATTTCAAAAAGGTTCGTTGAAGGTTTAATAAGGATCGAAAGGTTAAAGATGATGATTTTTCTTCAAAGGGAGTTTATGTGTGTGTATGGAAAAAAGAGTTGAGAGCCAATTTTTTATTTGGTCATGTACCTGAATCCCAATGTTCTTATGTACCCAGTTTTGTTTTAAGGTTTCTTTCAACTTATAAATAAATAAATAAAATAAATAAATAGAATTTCAGAAATAAATTTCTATTTTATAAATTTATATAAACAAAAAATATGAAATAAAATAATTTTCATACATCATTAAACTGAATAATATAACATAAAACTCAATTTGAAATTTAAATAACAATAAAGAGAATAAATTCATTTAAAAAAACACATTAAATCTATTTAAAAACGAATAAACCCAATTCAATTTTAATAAAATCAAAATGCTCACAAGAAATGGTTTTAGTAAAAATATTTGTTAACTAATTATCTATAGAGATAAATTTGAGAGAAATATCACCTTTTTTAGTATGATCTCTTAAGAAATGATGCCTTAATTCTATATGATTTTTTATTGAATTATTTATTGGATTCTTCGAAGTTTTGATAGCACTAGTGTTATCACATTTAATTGATACTTTATTATAATTGAATCCAAAGTCTATTAAGGTGTGTTTCATCCACAAAACTTGTGCACAACTTCTACAAAGATAATGCAACATAGTGGTGCTTCTTACTAGAATAGGATACCAGGGATTTTTCTAGAAAATGGAAAGTTCCTAATGTACTCTTGTAATCTAGTCTACATCCACCAAAGTCAGAATCTGATTACGATATTAAATTAAAATCAGATGTTTTTAGAAAAATCATGGAAATAGAAATTTTTCCTTTTAAATATCTTAAAATAATTTTGGTATCTCTTAAATGAGATTCTTTAGGATTATTTTTATTGAGCACAAATATATATTTCAAATATAATATTCATTCTACTAGAATTAAAATAAAATAAAATTATAATTATTCCACTATAAATTTTATTGTCAACCGTTTTCCCAACTTTATCTAATTCTAGTTTTCCATTAGAACTCTTAGGGAAGTATTTACTTTACCTCTTTCATGTCCAAACCTTTTTAGTAAGTCTAGTATTCACTTTCTTTGATTTATTACATTTTTGAAGTCTTTTTAATAAATTTTAAAACCTAGAAAATAATTTATCTCACTCATCGTACTCATTTAAAATTCTTTTTTCATGAGTTTTGAAACTTCATTACATAGTTTTTTATTTTTAAAACCAAAAATTACATCATCAATATATATCTTCACTAACAAGATATCTAAATATGAGGTTATCTTAAATAAAGTTGGATATTCCTTACCTACTAAAAAACCATTTTACAAAAGAAAAGAACTTAAATTCACATACCAAGCTCTAGGTGCTTGTTTAAGACTATAAAGCACTTTGGTAAGTTTAAAAACTAAATTTGGAAAATGGGGATTTTAAAAATTATGAGTTTGTTCAACATAAAATTACTCCATTAGAAAACCATTTAGAAAGAAAATTCTACATCCATATGGTATAATTTAAAGTTCATAAATGATTCATAGGCTAAAAGAATCCTAATGGGTTCTGATTTAGCTACTGGGGAAAAGGACTCCTCATAGTCTATACATTATTCCTAATTACACCATTTATCTACTAATCTAGACTTATTTATAGTTATCACACCATTATCATCCTGATTATTCCTAAAAGACCAATATTCCCTATTATATGATAGTTAGAGGGTCTATCAAATAATTCGTTTACCTTATTTATCTTGAAGTGGTTTAATTCCTCTTACATAGATATAACCCAACTTTTATCTACTATGGCTTCTTTTATAGATTTATGTTTTATTTGAGAAAAAAATATATAAAACTCTAAAAAATTTCCTACACTCCTTCCAATTACAATTCCTTTATTTAAACTTCCTGTAATAGTTTCTAAAGTATGGTTATTAAGGGTTTTAGGTTGTCCTGAAAGCACACTTTTAGGTTAAATAGCATCCAAACTAATAGGATTTGGTTCTGGAAAATCAAGTTCTAATTATTAATCATTTTTTCATAAAAAATTGTTTCAAATCTCATTTTTTAAAAATAATCACTTAGTTAATCAATTTAAGCAATTTTTGTTATCAAAAGGGTCAATTTCATCAAATTTCATATGAGATTATTCTTCAACAATATTTGATCCTTTATTTAAAAATATATATTCTTTTGAAGTAGTAGAATAGCCTAAAAAGATCCCTTCATTAGATTTTGGATCAAACTTACTAATATTATCCATGGTGTTTAGAATATAAACCTTATATCCAAAAACTCTAAAGTATCCATCTTTTGGATTTAAATTATTCCACAGATCATAAGGATTATTCTTTAAAATAGGTCTAATTATAACTCTATTTATGACATAACAGGTTGTCTTCGCAACTTCAACCCAAAAATGAGTAGGCAAGTTATATTCACATAACTTTATTTTAGAAATTTATTGCAAATTATTATTCCTCCTTTTAACAAAACCATTTTGTTGAGGTGTATTGGGGGGGAAATGTATGAATGATACCATGTTTTGAATAATAGGCACCAAACTTATGGTTTTCAAATTCTCCTCTATGGGCACTTCTTAAATCAATATTTTTGGCATATTTATCTTTTTGAAGTAGTTTACAAAAACATATAAAAATAAAACAAGCATAAATTTTAACACTTAAAAAGCAAACCCAAGTAAATATAGAAAATCATCAAATAGAATATAATAAAATATTTCCCTATTAGGATTGAAACTCTAGATGGCCCAAAAAATCTATATGAATAATTTATAGGGATCTAGAAGTATAAACCTCTTTAATTGGTTTAAAATATGAATTGTGTTTCTTCCCATTTGGCATTCATTAGATAGATTATTTTTATTCAAATTAAGTTGAGATCAATCTGAAACTAAATTCCTTGTGTAAAATTTTCTCAAATAATACACATTACAATGTCCCAATATTTGATTCCATATCCATGAATCATTTATTCTATATTTAAATATTTCACCTTTTGTCTACTCAGAGAATTAAGATCTAAAGTATAGACATTCGCTGTTCATGGTGCATTAAATTTAAGTATTTTATCTTTAAAAATAAAACCTGCATTATTTAAGAAATCAACAAAATAACCTTCATCATAGAGTTTGGAGATACTTATCAAATTTTTATTTAAATATTCTAAATAGATAAGTTTTTTGATAAGGATATAGTTTAGATTTTTAGAAGATCCAACTCCCATAATCTTTACTCTATCATTGTCCCAAAAAGTGAAATTTCCCCAAAAGTGACATGTCTTCTATCTATCTATATTAAGAAGTGGAAATTAGATAAATATCCACTCATATTATTTGATCTTCCACTATCCATATACCATATTTCATTCGCTCCCTTATATAGTTTTACCTAAAAATACAAATTAAACAAGAAATTATTTTGGTACCCATATTTTCTTGGGTACAGCAAGGTTACCAATTAAGAATTTAAGAACCCAAATCTATTTGGGCTATTTAAAACCTTCAACACTAAATTTTAAAAAACTTTTCTTAAAAAAATAATGTTTGACTACATATAATTGTGGGTTTATCAAACTATAACTATTTGTATAATATCCTAGCTCACCTCAATCAAAACAATTAATTTTTTAAGGGTTTTTTATTTTTAGAACTAGGTACAAAATAGTTCTTTTAAAAATTAGGGTTTTCACCTTGAATTCCCATTCCAAATCTATTTTAATGATTTTTATTGTTTTTAATAAGTTGATATAAATAATTTTCACCTTTTTTAAATACACTAGTAGCATCTTTAAAGTATTTAACTTCTTTTTTAAATTTTTCAATTTTACTTCCATGTCCAATACATGATGTAGTATAATTTTCTAGTTTGGTCTTTAAAATAAGAATTTTTTTAGTTAAGTCCTATTTTTCATTAACAATCACTTCATAGGATTTTTTAGAGTTTTATTTTTTATTTTTTAAAGATTCATATTTATCTTCAAACATGGAAAAATATTAATCCAATTCTTTATATAATAAATATTAATTCATTCATTCAATCTCATTCTCAGAAGAATAACAAGAATGTACCACATCTGTATGTTCCATAAAATACATGTTGACTTTATTATTAGAATTATTAGCTTCTTCATTAACTCAGATATCTGAACTTATTTACACTTCTTGTCTTCCTTTAAAGTTGATAATTTCAAGGTAGTGTTATCCTGATTGACTAACATATGTTCTCCAGCTTCAACTTCCAACTCTGCATCATACATCATCAAAGTTCCAATAATATCTTTTATTTTGAATTTCTTTACCTCTGTTGATTTTATAATAGTATTTGAAATACCACTCCACCATGGTGCTTATATTCTAATAAAATTAATATCCTGATCTTGTTTAGTAATTGGTGTCCCTAAAGAAGTAGCATTATTTAAAATTTATGTGAGTCTTCCATTCAACTATGTGATACTTTCACCATCCATCATTCTAAAAGTTTCAAACTTTATTTTGGAAGTATTATATATGATAACCCACACATTATATATTCATTCATAAGAAACTAAAATTTTAGTCCACATTTCTTAAGGTGTTTGACATTGAGACACTTTTTTGAACTCATATAGACCTAGTCCACCAATTATAGTATTCATATATTTAGAATTAAGATCATATTTTGCTTCAGTTTCAGCATCCCAAGTTTTTGGTTCTGACACTAGATTTTCTTAAGGCTTCACAAATTTGAGATAAACCTTTAGAACAACGTTCATTAGATATATTATCATTTGTAACTTCCAACATCGATAATTCTCACCATTGAAATCGGATTCTCTGACCATAGACATTCCTTCTCTCTTCCCAGTCATAGCATCCATTGTTGAAGAGATATTTAGTTTTCAAGTCTTACAACTAAGAACTTAGGAATTAAAACCTCTGATACCAAATTTTGTTGGAGAATAAAAGTCCCTTATTCCATGCCATAACCACTCTTCTCCATGAGTGTGATGATTTTCACTAGACCAAACATTTTGTTGAGGACTATTAGTCCTTTTTTCAGGGACTGCACAACTAAGTGAAAAAAGTCAACACTTTAACAAAAAAAACCTTAAAATTTTATTTTACTAAGAAATTTTAAAAAAAGATAATAAATAATAGGTTTTTATATGTTTCAACTCACAATTTTAATATATAGCTGACAGAAAAAAGAAGGATCTCTAAGGGAAATTATCTGAAGAGTAAGCATCTCAAGGAGAATCTTCTGAACTCAGTAAGGACTGTTAATAAGCACATATGATGAAGTGAGACTTATTCTTCCTTGTTTACATATAAAAAAGAGTGTCATTTCAGATATCTTTGAGAAATAATTCTCTGTATTCTATTGTACACTTCACTTCACATGAAAATTTTCATGCTCACTCACCGCACACACTTTTTAAAAAAACATGAACTAATTATTATTTTAAATACAAAGCACATAATCTGTAGAAAATAGGGATCATTATCATTTCCTTATCCTTGAAAATACCTCATAGAAAGTAGATAAAAAATATATATCATCCTTGTCTTCTACCATAGTACTTGGCCCTTATTATATTCAATTTTATCTTAAAGAGTAAATCTAGTATTTAAAAATTGTACAGCAGCATTAAAAATGATCACTCAAGTGATTCAATGATAATGAATACCAACTTGAAGGATGACATAGCCAATTTTCATAATTGAATCCATGTAGTAAATTTGTAGAACTGAATCCACATAGCTGATTTTACTTTATGTAGCCAAATTGAAATGTGTAGTATTTTCATTCATGTAGTCAAATCTGATGTAGCTAATTAAAATGACATAGACATTTTTTCACATGGTATATTCACTGAAACTAACATAGTCAATTGAATTTATCTAGTCAATTTTACCAAATAGGTGATTCACATAACCAATTTCTTCATGTAACCATTTTATGTAACTGAATGATCATATAAGAGATTTATCACGTATCTGATTACTCCATATAACTATTTTATGTATCTGAATGATAATGTAGATGATTTCTCACATAGGGGATCTTTTATATGTAAGAAATTTCAATGTAATTGATTTCACAATTTATCTAATTGAAGGATCTATTTCCTTCATGTAAGCGATTGACCGGTGTATCCATTTCCACCATGTAGCCAAAAACGTCACGTAGATGCTTTTCTAGACTTAGTAAAATTTCATCCAAAATCATCCAAAATCCATATTTAAATAAATTAACCACCTAACACATAAGAATAAAATAAAAATTGACAAACACACTTTGAAAATAAGATCATCATTAAATTATGAAGGGTATTTGTGATCATAAAAACCTAAAGTACATGGAAACACACACTTCTAAGGTACACCACCAATATAATCTTCTTTGTTGGGATTAGATGGGATAACTTCATCAATCGATCAATTATAACTCATATAAAATTATTCCTATGATGAGAATGATGAAATATAATAATAAAATATATAGAAATCCTATACCACTTCTAAATAGGAATGGGAAGTGGCTAAAATAATCTAATGATATTTGGATTATCAGATTTTACCTTTTGATAAGTGAGTCAATTTTATACGAATTCAGAAATCTATCACCTCATTCTTGGCCTCTAACATCGACTTTTGAGATAATAAAAAATATTAATGGAACTAAGGTGAGCATATAACTAGACTTATGGACATATTTCATAACTTTCTACCTTAAAGATTGAAAAAAACACCATTATTTTCCAAAAATACAGAGTTCTTCATGAGACAAAGACCAAAAACCCAAGGTCTCTCACCCATTTAAAATTTTACTAATATGGTGGAAATATGAATCTTTCCCTTTCTACTATTGAATTTGATTATCCAAGGAGGGTGCAATGTACATAATATCCAAGAATATCTAATCATCGTCTTCTTTAAAATCTATATTCATTTCTGCAAAAGGCCCATCAAATACCATTCCTCCCTAGATTATGTCATTGTCTGCTTCAGAAACTTCCTACTATGGTTTTCATCAACTACGTTTATTTTCTAAATAAATGTCCCAAATCAAGATCAAAATTATAAAGATACTCTACCCAAAAAATCATCCCAAGGTTCAAATCACTCTAAGATAAAGTATACTTTCAGATCTTGTGATCAATATATACTATAAATTTCTCCTTTAAAAGGTAGTGTCATTATTGTTCAGTTTATGCATCACAATAACTAACTCAAGGTCTTGGGTGGGGTATTCATCTCATGAGGGTGTATCTGGTGGGATTTTTATTCTACTACATGGTAATGTTGTATCAAAACACACCCCAAACTCATACCTAAGGCATTATAGTATAGCATGTAACTCTCACCATGCTCTGGAAGAATCATGATATGAGTAGATTTCATTTCTTCTTTAACTCGTCAAAGGATCCATGGAACTTATTATTGTTAGGTCCCAACCAGGGCGATCATAAGATATAAGAGGGGGGATAAATTTTGATCCTTAAAAATAATTATAGTAACATTAAGAAATACATAATATGATGGAATAAAGATTCAATAATTCAACCTTAAACAAATGTGTGGTGAGTGTGAAGAGTATAAGATACAAAATAAATAAGAGTACATAAGGATTTTATAGTAATTTAGAACCAAATTATCATACATCTACTCTTCACACTCTCAACCAAAGAGTATGGATATCCACTATAGATATGGCCCTTTTATAATGGGGACAGACAAAACCCACGCTTTTACAAAGGGAGCAGCCCCAAAACCAATCTTTTAACAGGATCAAATATAACTTGGGACTTTATAAGGTGCATCCCCAAACCTAATAATACTTTAATATAATAGTATAAATAACATAGTGCAAACTATATTTTAAGCAGGTGCATAGAATCATTGATAACTTTTCAAGGGTATTATAACCCATTTAGGTGTATAATGTAGTGAAAATAACTCTAAAAATAAAAGTAAACAAACAGAATCATCTGGAAATTGTATATGAAATTATTACATTGAAATTTTATCCTTGGCCCTTCACAAATGATGAAATTATGAAGATTTTGGAGTTATAGTGTTGCTTCAGAAAATCATTGTAAACATTGTAGCTCAAAAACATTAATATTAAACAATAATAACCATTAAACTCTTCCCCTAAATCAATTACATACTCTTCAAAAAAATTATTTCAATTAAAAGGAATAATAATATTCATGTGTAATTGTCTCTTTAAAATGCATCGATAATATATAAAATAAAATATCCTATGAAAAATAAATCGTTAAAATAATAAAATTATTAAGAAATTCTAAAATTTCCTTTAGTTATAAAAATTTATGTTTCCATTCAAATCATAAATTTAATCTCTTGTAATAACCCCCCCATAATCATGTGTAAAAGGTGCTTTGATATTTCATCCATTCAAAATTTAAATATCACAAAATGTGAATATCATTCGTATCCTATGATAGATAATTAAATCATAAAATTTTATCTTTCAAAACTCTTAACTTAAAAAAACCATCATCTGAACAATATATAATATTATTCATAACTTATTTTCAACATTTTTTCAAATATCAAAATACCCATAGAAAACTATATACATAAGTTTTTATCCATAAAAAAACAATGTGTAACATAAATTCCTTTTTCCAAATTCAAAATTTATGAAATATAAATGATGTGTAATATAATTTATGGACTTAATAGAGATACATAAAATTTTTGAATTATAAATTTTCTTCAACTTTATCACATATATAATATATTTTTACTATAGATAAATGTGTAAGATAAATTCCAAACTCTACTTATAATACATAATATATTCTACTTAATCAAAATTTAAATACATAAGAAATTCCCCATATTTAATATCCTTGCCTTCATATATAATGTTCTCTTCAAAAATATGTAGGACATTTCCCTTTGAGAAAATGTTAATATGTAAGATCTCTGTATGATGTGTAATATCTTATTCAATGTATAATATTCTAAAATTTTCTTAATATAAACACATATGGTGTTCAGACAATACATAATATATTTTCATTATCTAAATTTATAAATAATATTTTCATCTTATAAAAAATTTTCAAGACATAAGATATTTGAAAAATGACTCTATTATGCATATTGTTATGTCCTTATGAATATTTTCCACTTTAGGACAAATATAAATTTTTCAAACATAACTTCAATAAATTAATTTCACCAAAAATTTTGTATAATAATAAAAATTAATAATAATAATAATAATAATTAATAAAAAAATTAACAACAAAATTTATCATCATTTTTTCTTTAATAAGAAGTGCAAGATTCAAACATAAAATCTTTTATTTCCTTTAACATAAACATGATAATAATAAATAAAATTCTTTATTCCCTCCAATATGATCATGAAAATAATAAATAAAATCATTTATTCACTATAACAAGATTATGAGAATAATAAAAAAGAAAATTAAAAAAAATTATGTGAGGAAATAGTAATTATCAAAACACAAACTAAATAATGTGGAAAAGGATCCAATCAACATTATCCTCATCAAAATTCTCACCCTTTTTTATAATTAAAAAAAAAAACATCATAAATATCATAAACATGAATATTACCAAAATTATCCCTCCTTTTATTAGAATAAAAAAGATAAAGGAGTGAAGAACAACTCTACCCCAATAACCAAACAAACTTTCATATTATAAAAGATAATAAATAGTTTCCTCATCATGCAAGAGAAAAAAATATCCCCTTTTATGTATCAAACATATCTCCCTAAAACTAATAAGTATCTCCCCTAAATTAAAAAAAATCAATAGTAAAAATATAGGCTTAATGAAATATAAATACTATATAAACATAACATGAAAATCTAAAAATAGAAATATAATAATCATTTAAGAATTATCTTCCCCTAAAAACATACACAATAGAAAAATATACCAATTGCTAAAGAAATAAAAGATAATAAATAGTAAAATATCCCCCTTAATCTAAGATTCCTTCCCCTTGATAAATAAGGCATCATGTGTATAATACTAAAACACTCCATACATAACAATTTACAAACTCCTTTTTAAAATAAAATAACTAAAACTTATAAGAACACAGAAAAAACTTAGTAAGATATTCAATGAATTATAAAAAGATATGCAATGAATTAAAAGTGACCAATAGTTATGCATATTCCAATAAATTTGAAAATGATCAAAATATTCATGCTCATCAAAAAAAATAAAAAATAATAGATAAAACTTCATTCTAGCATGATATATAATATAACTAAAAATGTTATGAATACTAGACATTTGAAATATACTTACTTGGGTATGTATACTATCTTTGGTCCAATCAAATTCAAGAAATAACCATTAGGAACTCATGTTACAAAAGGTTTGGATGGTTTAACTTTGAAATAGGTTTTATAAATAAATTATTTCTTGTGATAAAGATATTGAAAAAATTATAAAGAGAAGTCACTTGAATAATGATCAAATAAACCACACTTAAACCAAGTAACATTAGAAATACCTTCAATTTTACTTTTAACAAACCAATTCTTACACATTTTTTGTAATCTTCCATTAAAAAAATATTTTCTATTTTTATTAATTCTAAAAAACTTAAATCTCATAAACTCATATAGAGTTTGACTTCCAATAGTAGACTTAGATTATGGTTCCTTTAAACTTTGTACCTTATCCTTAAGATTCCCATTTTCCTTTTGTATGGATTCCAAATCATTGCATGTCTTCTCTTTAATACTTGAAGAATAATTTCTCAAACTTTCATTGTCTTTTTATAGTTTAGAAATATTATCTTTTATAACATTTAATTTCTATTTATCTTCATTATACTTAGAAATAGTATCCTTTAACTTTTCATTTTCCATAATGATATTCTTTTTTCCATCATAAATTTCTTATTTTCCTTACTCAACTTATTGTGCATGGTTTAAAGATTTTCAATTTCTTCATGATACTTATCATATATTTTATTTAACTCTTATATACTATGATTTTAACTTACAAAATCTTCACTCAAATGAGAGTTTTATCTAGAACTCCATCCAGCAGATAAATACTTCTTATTTTTCTTGACCTTATCCATTTCATATTTTTTAGTTTTCAACCTCAGAAACTTGTATTTTCTATACCATTATTCTTATATTCAAAATATCTAATATTTTAATTTGTTTTACCTTTATTACCTTTCATTTTAAAATCCTTCTTTTACTTCTTATTCCCTTTATTATTGGAACCTTGTCTTTTCTTCAAAATTCCTTGTATACATTTTGCAAGTTAACTTCACTCATCACCCAATACTATATAATTTATCTATAGACATGGTTGGTGATATAACATCTCATTACCATATTTTAGATATTCCTTGACCCTTTTTTTGATCAACTTTAATTTGGGTCTTGTTTTGGGGTCAATATGGGAGATTTTGAGAAGTTTTGGAGGTTTATTTGGTTGTTCACAGTTGGTGCACGGTTTTCCTATATGCCCTCTAATGCAAATTGTGCACCCCTATATAGTAGAGGGATTCAAGGTTGGAACATGTTTTCCTAATCCATGTTCCCACCCAAGGGAAACGGTGCACCCCTAAATAGTAAGGGCATACGTCTGGTGCACAGTTTCCCCTTACCATGCACCCCTCTCTAGTTAACCATGTGTGTGGGATTAAAAAGTCCTAAAAATTAATTTTAAGATCCTGAACCCCCCGGTTTAATTACCTAATCACCCTAATCTACCCTAAGATTATTTCCTTTCCTCTAAAGGCCCTCTAGAAGTAGTTTTGGCTCCTTAAAACCCTTATCGTAGTAGATCAAAGAAGTGGTGATCTCGATCGATCTATGATAGGTAAGTGGATCTCCTTTTGTATAGTTTCTTATAATCTTTCCTTATCTCCTTATTAGAGATTGATATGTCATCAAATTTTTTATGGATCTAATCTACCTTTTATGGATATTTATTCTAGATTCGATTCATTGATCCACTTCTCCTTCGGCTATCACTGGCATTCCTATTTTGGGTGTTGATCATATGATTTCTATGATTAAAGATATGTGGTTCCATTTGATATTTTCCATAAAATTAAAACCTTTAATTACTTGATTTGTTTGAAATTTAATTAAATTTATTGTAAAAAACCTAATTTGATATGATTTGAAATTGGAATTTAAAATGGAAATTATTATGAGAAAAACTCCCAATTCTATTTAAATTGGGATTGTGGGGTAAATTTTTAAAATGATGGAATTGGTGAAATGATTTGAGAATATTTTTGAGAAAAATTACTTAAATTGAAATGATGAAAATCTATGTTTAGTTTTGGATTGAATATGTATGAAATGATAAAAAAACATGTGTTTTTGTTTTCAAATTTAATTATTATATTGATACTAAAAATTGGGAAATTGAATTGTAAATGATTATTGATTTGAAATGATATGATTTTCCCAATATTTATTGATTGATTAAGCACATGAAAACCTAGATAGTTAGTGGTTTATTTGGTACAATCATGCTAGTATCTTGATCTCTTATAAATGCATTTATGATTAATAATCTAAAAATGAATATTTCAATATGATTACCCTCAATGTGAATTTGATGAGTCCTATTCAGCCTAATCCTGAGGGGTGTGTGCACACATTTTTTTCTGTGATTGCTAATTTGAAAAGTGTGAGGATCTTATAACCAAAAACTAACTTACTTCAGGGAAGATGAACAAGGTTCTTATTGTGTATGTTTTGATATATATTTCATTGATTATATAACTATTTTAATCATAGAAAGTGATTCATATAAATTAATTTATATAAAATTTTTATTTAATCCCTGTTTGAAATTTTTTCCATCTATTGAAAAGAAAGCATGTTTTTTTTAAATATGAAAATTATACAATTTTTCATGCCCTGTTTTATTTAAATTTAAATAATAATTGGTTTTTTATTATGTAATCTATTATAGACCACTTGGTGAGTCCCTACTGGGATTTTTAGCTCACACACTATGTCTTTCTTTGGGAGTTTGTAGATTTTTTTATGTCAGGTCTGTGAAAAGGTAAAGATCCACTTGGAGGTGGTGGATTTTCTTGATCCTTTGGACCATGGAGTGATTATGGTGACTAGTAGAGCTGAGTTACACTTGTTATATAGGGTTTTGAGACTTTTTGTTAGTATTTTATGGTAGTTTGGGTTTATTCTTCATTGATTTGTTTATTTATTTTCGTGGGTACTATACATTCTCCATGAGAAGCATTGATATACTGACTTTTATCTCATTATCTTCCAATGTTTGGGGGGGGGAATTTCCCTATTTATTCTTCTATGATTCCAGGTTCTTTTCACCAACCCATGGGGATCAAGAACACCCCTCAGGCCATATAATATATGGATAGATTATCGAGTTAATAGGGTATCCGGGTTGGTTTGTAAAAAAGTGGTGTTAGAGGGACAAGTCGAGTATCTTTCCTTAAAGTTGATATGTAGTCTGGGTTGTCCTGGTAGATAGGAGGTAGGATTTATGGGATTTGTGAGGTAGTTATAAGTGATTTTTTGGATATATCTCATCATAACAAGCCTTAAGTCTCTATGTGTGGGGTGCAAAAGTGTCTTTGATGAGTATTTTGATCTATTTATAGTTTCTTCTTTATTTGATTAGAGTGTTCTTAAAATATCATACTTTTGAATCCTGATTGATTTATTTATTTGAATGTTTGTGATTAAAATTTTTCTTCTTATTTGTTGATAGTGTGTAGCATCATGCCTCTAAGAAGACATTTGAACTGGACAAAGGAGATATCTACTCATGAACCATGGAAAGTGAACCCTATAGTTGACCAAAATCTCATTGAGATAGTGGTCTGTATTGTCCAACCTCTAGGACAGATAACCACACCCATTCCCGTTTAGGCTCCATTCATGTAACCTTGATGGGTAGAAATTAGAGATCATTCACATGAATTTCTTCACTAGAAGCCACCAGCTTTCTAAGGATCTAATGAACCTCAAGACGTTAAGGATTGGTTGAAAGGAATTTAGTGGCTTTTGAGTTCTTGTAAATGTCTGGTTCAATTAATGTGAAGTGTGATACCTACAAGCTTGAGGGGTCTAGTAGAAGGTGGTGGTATTTAATGGTGACGGGAAATAAGAATGAAGGCTTGGATTGTAAAGACTTCAAGGACCTTTTTACCGATCAGTTCTATCTAGAATTCATGGTTTTGGCAAAGTTTATGGAGTTTCTTAATTTCCATCAAAGTGATAATACTATGACTCGGTATGTAAACTGATTTATTGAGCTAGTACATTTTTCTCCTGAGATTGTGACTAATGAGAATCTAAAGGCATGAATATTTGAGATGAAAATTTGAGATGATATTTAATCCCAAGTTTTTCATGCTAAAGAATAATTTTTATATTGATGTACTGGATAAAGAATTGATGGCTGAGCTTGACCTGGCTAGTAAGTTAGGGTAGGTGGGAGTTCATTTTTCTCATAGTGGTAGTTTTGTGAGTTTATTTAAAGGAAAGTGTAAGTGTGATGATTCTTGTGGGGGATCTCAATAAAATGGTTCTTCCACACCTCTTGTAGTACCTGGTAGATACCCTTTTAATTTCTTCTAGTGTGGCAGGGCTGGAAATTTGAAATGGTTTTTCACTGAGGCACCCGAGATCTATAGTTATTGAGAATTCTCAGGTCAATTTCAAAAGTTTTGTTATATATTTTATGATCCATATAGTGTTATAGGCTCATAATCACCTAAAATTATTGTGGTACAATCAGAAGATTCAATAAAAAAGGGGTCCCATCCATGGGCATCTATAATGAAGCTTCTCCATGTAGTGGAAAAGTCTCCAAAGGAATTGGATATGGGTCCAGTGATTGTGATAGGTACCATCAATATAGCTTCATCTTTAGTGACTACTTTATTGGATATTGGTTCATCTTACTTGTTCATATTGACTCGTGTTATTATTTTTCTAACCCTTCCTAAAGATCTTTTATCTTATGTGATGGATATTACTACACCCCTTGGAACAAAGAGAGATAAGGGTATTTGGTTCCCTACTTGTGTCTTATCTTTATTAGAGATTGATCTTACCTGGAATTTTTTGGTCCTTGATATGAAATCAATTGATATCATTCTTGGGATGGATTAGATGATCTCTCATCAGGAACATATTGACTATTATCTTTAGTGGGTATCCTTTAACACACCTTATGGGGTATCCCATGTATTTCAAGGAGAATGAGACCTGAGATCGATTAGATTTGGGCCTTCTTTTCTGAATTTGGGAAGGGTAATATTAGTGATTTATTTTTTACTTGGATCAATAATCTTTTAGTGCTGATATCCATCTAATTTTCATCAAGTTTCATGATGTGTTTCCTTCTGATTTCTCTAGTATTCTACTGATAAGAGAGGTGGAGATTTTTATTGGTTTATTGGCTGGTAATCATCTGTTATCTATACCTTATTACCATATGTCACCAACTAAACTGAAATATTTGAAGACTTGGTTTGATGATTTACTTGAGAAAGATTTTATACACCCAAGTGTGCCACCTTGGGTAGAACCTATTCTCTTTAATAATAAATATGATGGTGTGTTTCACCTATGTGTTGACTATTAGAAGCTCAACCAAGTTACCATAAAGAAAAATTATTTATTGACTTGAATAGATGATTTTTTTTTTGACCATTTGAAAGGGGAGAAGTGGTTATAAAAGATTGATCTTCAAACTTCATATCACCTATTGAGAATAAAATAATATTAAATTCCACAAACTACCTTTCGGAGCAGGTATGGCCATTATGAGTATCTAGTCATGCCATTTTTCCATACCAATTCTCCTATATTCTTTATCGATTTGATGAACAGAATCTTCAATGAGTATCTTCATATGTTCATGGTAGTCTTTGTGAATGAAATTTTGGTTTACTCTAAGTACAAGGAGGATCATGTAGATCATTTTAGAGTAGTTTTGGAAATTTTGATAAATCATCAACTTTATGTCAAGCTATTGAAAAGTGATTTATGGATTTGGGAAGTGAAGTTATTAGGACACATGGTCTCAAAACATGGTATCTCAGTTGACCCTAAAAAGGTGAAATATTTTATGACATGGGAACAACCACGTAATATTTTTCAATATTCATAGATTCTTGGGTCTGGTGGGGTATTATCTTTGGTTCGTAAAGGATTTCTCAAAGTTTGATTCTTTGATGACTGCCCTCACTCAAAAGGGAGTGAAGTTATTATGGAATGATAAACGTCAGAGTTATTTTATTGATATGAAATGTATTTTGACTTATGTGATGGTGTTGACTCTTATGGATGCTATACAGGTCTATGTGGTCTTATGTGATGCATCAAGTTCTGGTTTGGGTTGTGTTCTTATGAAAGTTAATCATTTGGTAGCCTATTTATCTTGGAAAATTAGGCTACACAAAAAGAATTATCCAACCCATGATCTTGAACTCACAGTCCAGATGCATGATTTTAAAGGTCTACGGCATTACCTTTATAGAGAAATCTTTTTTGTCTATTCTGATCACAAAATCCAGTATATCTTCTCTCAAAAATATTTTAATCACCGTTATAGGCATTGGGTGGAGTACTTTTGATCATTTTATGTCAACACTATTTATACCTCGAGCAAGGGAAATGTAATTGCTGATTATTTGAGCAAGAACCCTCCAACACATTTCATGAAAGAATCATTTTCAGATTGTAAATTGATGGATCTTTTTGTACATTTTCATTTAGGAGTCCATAAGAATGATTCTAAGGCTTTTTTGACCAGTGTTCAGTTGGACACCTCCCTTATTAAGATGATTCTTTGTGATCAGTAGCATGATGATGAATTATATGTAATTAATAACTCTCTTTATGTTGGGTAGATCGTCACTGAGTGTTCTTTCTTCATGGAGGGTATTCTATGTTTTTGGAACTGTTCCATTATGAATTTTTCTATGAGGAAGGTTGTTATGGGATAATTTCATAATTCTAAGTGGGAAATGGACTTGAGTACCATGAATATGTTTTATGATATGTGGTTATGATCTTGGTTTCCATGTATGAGATGAGACATTTCATACTTTATTTCACATTATTATACTTTTCAACAGTTCAAGGACAAGAACCAAAAACCTTCGGGTTTTCTCCATCCCCTTCCAGTGCTAACTTGGAAGTGGGGTGATATTTCTATGGACTACATTGTGGGTTTTCCTTGTATCCCTCATAAGAATAGACTGATATGGGTTGTGATCAATTGGATGACCAAATCGGCTCACTTTATACCCAACCATGAAACAACCAAAGTTGAGGACTTGGGATTATTGTAAGTATAAGAGGTTGTTAGGTTACATGGTGTTCCATCTGTGATAGTCTATGATATAGATATGCGGTTTATTTATTATTCTTGGATAGGACTCTAGGAGGAAATGGGGTCTTAGGTGAGCTTGAGCACAACATATCATCTAGAGATAGATATCCAGACAGAACAATCTATATATATTTTGGAAGACATGCTTTATACTTGAATCCTTAGTTTTTGTAGATCTTGGGATAGGAACTTGGGACTTTTTGAGTTTTCTTATAACAATAGTTACAATTCATCCATTCATATGGATCCCTTTGAGGATTTTTATGGCCACCCATGTAAATCTATGTTGTGTTGGTCTAAGATTGGTGAAACTTCCTTGGATGGACCAAGTTTGATCCAAGAGAAGACGAATAAGATTCAATTTATTTTTCTGATAATGGTGATGGCATAGAGCTGATATAAATCTTATGTTTATCATCATTGATTACTGTTGGATTTTTTGGTTGGGGATTAGGTGTTCTTGATATTTTCACCTTGGTTGGGTCATCAAAGTCTTGGGAAATAGGGAAAGCTTGCACCATGGTTTTTGGAACCTGTTGAGGTTTTTCATTAGGTGGGGAAATTGGATTAACATTTAGAACTTACATTTCAATTGACATCGATACATAATGTGTTCCATGTATAATATATTCAGAAGTATCTTTCTAAACCATCTCATGTTATGATATGGGAGGATCTTGATGTTGAGCCTGATTTATCCTTGAATGAGCATCTAGTCAAAAAAAATTATTCTAAGAAAAGGTACTTCATAGAATGATGATACCTTTGGGTAGCATGATATGGAATCATTGTTTTTATTCTCTTAAGACTTGGGAGAGGGAGGCACTATTGAGAGAGCATTGCTCCCATCTCTTTGTTATGGAAACTTCTTGACAGGATTTATGGGGATAGAAAGTTTTTATGGTAGGGAATTTGTAACATCTCGTTACCTTATTTCAGGTAGTCCTTGAATCTTTTTTTAATCTCTTTTAAGTCTATTCTTGTTTTGGGGTCATTCTGGGATATTTTGAGAATTTTTTTAGGCTTATTGGGTTGTATATGATTGGTGCATGGTTTTCCCAAATCGTGCCCCCTGGTGAAAACCATACACCCCTTGATAGTGAGGGAAAGCACAGTTGGGGCACGGTTTCTAAAACCATATTCCCACTTAGGGAAAACCATGCACTCCAAACACTAGGGGTGCATGGATGGCACATGGTTTCCCATAACCATATACCCATCTCTAATTAACCATGTGTGTGGGATTAAAAAGTTCCAAAAATTAATTTTAAAATCCTGAACCCCATAGTTTAAGCACCTAATCACACTACTCGACCCTAAGATGATTTCATTGGTTGTAAAGGCTCTCTAAAAACAGTTTGTCTCCCCCAAACCCTTTTCTTGGTGGATCAAAGAGATGTTGATCTCGATCGATCTCCTCTAGATAAGTGGATGTCATCTTGTATAGTTTCTTCTTATCTTCCCTTCTATTCTTCTTAGAGATAATCATGTTTTTTGTGGATATAATCTATCTTTTTATATATCTTTATTCTAGATTTGATTTGTAGATCTTATTCATTATCAGTTTTCATTTGTGTTCCCATTACAGGTTTTGATCATTTTATTTTCATGATTAAAGGTAAGTAGTTACCTTTGATATTTTCCATGAAATTGAAACCATAAATTTCTTGATTTGTTTAAAATTGATTTTAATTGATTTGAAAACAACAATTTAATATGATACGAAATTATAATTTTAAATGGCATGGATTTTAAGAAACCCCCCCCCCCCCAATTCCAATGGAATTGGAATTGTGGGGTAAATTTTAAAAATGATGGAATTAATGAAATTATTTGATAATTGTATTTAAAAAATGAATTAAATTGAAATGATGAAAACCCATGTTTAGTTTTGGATTGAAAAGGCTTGAAATGATGAAAAACCCATGTTTTGGTTTTGAAATTGAATTAACATATTGAAATTGAAAATTGGGAAATTGAATTGAAAATGATGATTGATTTGAAATGAGATGATTTTCTCATTATTTATTGATTGATTTAGAACATGTGATCCTTGGTAGTTAGTGGGTTATTTGGGATATGCACACTAGGCTATTGATCCCCTAGCAATGGATTGACAATAAAAACTCTAACAAAAACCTAGTTCTGCATGATTTTCCTTGATGCGATGTTGATGAGTCCTATTAATCCTAATCCTGAGGGATGTGTACACACATGTTTTTGTCTTGATCACTGATTTGAGAAGTATCAGGATCTTATAGCCAAAAAACTAATGTACTTGAAGGAAGATGACCATGATGATTGTTTTGTATGTAGTGATATTTATGCCATTAATTATAGAACTTTTTAACTCGTTCCAAGTGATTTATATAAATTATTTTATAAAAAATGTTTATTTAATACATTTTTGAAATGTTTTTCATCTATTAAAAAGAAAATAAGTTTTTTTAGATATGAAAATGATACATTGTGCCTTGACCTATTTTATTTAAATTGAAATAATGATTGGTTTATTATTATGGAATCTTTTATAGAACACTCTATGACACCATACTAGGATTTTTATCTAACACCCTACATTTTCCTTTGGGTATTTTTAGATTTTCTTATGTCAAGTACGACCAAGGGAAAGTGCCACTTGGAGGTGGTGGATGTTCTTGATCCTTTGGACCATGGAGTGATGATGGTGACCGGTAGATCTGACGTCCACTTGTTACATTGTGTTTTAATACATTTTTATAGTTTTTTATGGTAGTTTGGGTTGATGTTTTATTGATTTGTTTATCTATCTGTTTGGGTAATATTTTCTCTATTTGACTTCTGGTACTTTCTCCTTGAGGAGTATTGATATATCAACTTGTATCTTATTATCTTCTAATGTTTGGAGGAAAAATCATTCCCTATTTATTATTTTCTGATGTCAGGGGATTTTATCCAACCCATGGGGCTCTAAAACACCCCTTGGTCCATGTCAGAGCCAACTCAGGTATCGGGTTACCAGGGTATTTGGGCTAGTTCTTGATAGGTCACCATCGTTATAGTCTATCTAATTATGTCCATAGACTATGGCCATGATCAATCCGATCATAGAGTCTATTGTTTTAGTAATAGCCTCCATATATATATCCACTATGATTAACCACGGAACCATACACACTGGTACTTATATCCACAGTCACTGACTATGGATATAGGTTTATTTTCAAAAAAATGTTTCCTATTGGATTTGAACTCCTCCAACCTACATATGCTTATGTATAAAATACCCTATATTATACCACTATTATGTATACATATATACATTTATATATTTATATATATAATACATATTATGTCCATGGTTGATCATAGTCATAACCATTCTATGGCCATAGTTGGCCTCTCACTATGGCCATAGGCCCTGGGTCCAGGCTCTACAGCCACGGTTAGCCTGTGACCATGGCCATAGGCCCAATCCTCTAGATGATATCTATAGTCTAATAATGACTATGGTATTAGTTATTAGAATAGGACCTATGGGTATGGTCATGAGCTGACTATGGTTGTAAAAAAATACCTACACGTACACAGTCATGGTTTGACTGTGGTTGTAGCTCACATATGGATATGGTCAGCCTCATATTGTGGATACAGTTAACCTATATTCATATTCAAATCCAACCATGGTAATATTTGTGTGTCCATAGGCCATTTTTCTAGTACCTTTCTAACTACTGAAAGAACATGAACTGACATTAGAATAATCAAAAGATATATGTTTAGGTTATTTAATATAAACTAATTTAATTTTATCATTAAATTCATTATCAATATTATTCAAATCAATCTTGTATTTAAATAATGATCTTATAATATCATCCATGGTATATTCAGAAAATTATTTTCTCTCTTTAATTGGAACATTCTTGGAATGCCAATTTTTTATAGTGCATACAATATTCTTCCAATCATTTCTTCATATTTCATGGTATTATATAAAGTAATCATGTAGTTCATAAAACTATTGAACATTTTATACATGTAACTAACACTTTCAAGTTCAAAAATACTTAACTCTTGAAATTCAACCCTATGAATAGCAAGCTTAGTTATCTATAATTTTTCAAGGCCTTGATGAGTGCATTTTAAAGCCCTCCAAATATCCAAAGTATTTTTAAAAAAATATATATAACTATAAACACTAATACCAAGATAGTAATAAATAAAATTCATAACTTCATAATTAAAAACATATTTAAGAGAATTATTATCAACAAAAGTATCAAGCTCAACTTTTGGTAATTTGTAGGGTCTAGCCATAACGGTCTAGTACTCAATACCTATCTTCTTCAAAAATACATCCATTTTTCCTTCCAATAACCATAGCCACAACCATTGAAATGTGGTGGTCTGAGAGGATTCAAATTTTTAATATCCTAACTTGTGATAACTAAAAATAGATCTTTCCCTTAGGATTTTAATTCTATGATAGAAGTCAGAAATACAATATATCTAAAAAGAACTAATGTACCAATAGTAATTGCATAGATTTCAGGATAAATAATAGTTATCAATTCTTAAAGGGTATAGATATGATACTAATTTTTAGGTCCCAATTAGGGTGATGAAAATATAAATAGGGGTAAATTATAATCCTTAAAAATAATCATAGTAACTTTAAATATAATATTGAATGTAGTGGAATAAAGATTTTCCAATTTGACCTTAAACAAATGTGGGGTGATTTTGAAGAGTGTAAGAAGTAAATTAAAAAATAGAACATAAGGATTTTATAGTAGTTTATATCCAAATTATCCTACACCTACTCTTTATATTGTCAACCATGTATTATGGATATCCAATATAGATATATCCTTTTACAATGGGTGAAGACAAATCCAATAATTTTACAAAGGGATCAGCCCAAAACTCAATCTTTTAATGAGATAAAATATAACTAGGACATTTTAAGGATAATAATAAAACTTCAAAATCATTTTATGCAGAAGAAAACATAACCTAGTGAAAAATACCTTTTTATTAGGTAGAAAAATCCAACTATAACTTTTAAGGGTAGTATAACCTGTGTAGGTGTACAGTGTGGTGAAAAAAATCCAAATAATAAAACTAAACAAATATAATAATTTGGAAGTAATATATGAAATGATTTCATTCAAATGTGATCATAGACCCTTTAAAAATTATGTGATCATGAAGATTTAGGCATTCTAACAACACCTCAACAAATAAGTGTAAATGTTGTAGCTTAAAAATGTCAGTATTGAACAATAATAACTATGTAACCCTTTTCCTGATTGCTTCAACCCTTTAAATAGAGAAAATGAATATTTACCACTTCAAACCACTCAATGAGTTTCCCATTTATTCCCATAGTAATAAACTAGTTGCAGACTCCCAATAAAAATACTATCAATAAATATGAATAATAATAATCATGTGGACTTATCACCTTAGAATGCCTCGATACTCTATAAAATAAAATAGCTTATACAGAAAAACTCATTAGAATAAAAAAAATTAAAACAATATTAAATAATCCTTTAATTATTAGTATTAAAGTCTCCATATTAAATAAGACTTTAATCACATGGAATAATCCCCCTTAATCATTCACAAAATATACTTTGATATTCCAACCATTCAGGATTTGGATATCCTAAAATGTGAATATTAGTTGTATCCTACAATAAGAAATTCAATTGTAAAATTCTATATTCTGAAATTATTAACTACCAAAAAACATCTTATAAATAATGTGTAATATTCTTTACAACTTATGATCAAAACTTTTCCAAATATTGAAACCCTCACATAAGATTTCATATGTAAGTTTTTTCTCTATGCAGAAAAAATGTGTAACATAAATTCCTTTATTAAATTTTGATACATAAGGAATATAACTAATGCATAATATAATTTTCAAACTCAATAGATCTGCATAAATTTTTTGAATTATATAAATTCTTCAACTTTGTCACATACATAATTTATTTCTTTTCTAGAGAAATATGTAAGATAAATTTTAGACACCATTAAGAATATGTAATATATTCTAATTAACTGAAAATTAAATATTTTAGAAATTATTCATATATAATATCCTTGATTCCATATTTAATATCCTATTCACTAATACGTATTATATTTTCCTTTTTCAAAATTTCTATACATAATATCTTCACATGATGTGTAATATATTCTTCAATGTTTCATATTATGGATTTTTTCAAATATTATAATGTAATTTTTTCATCTAATACATAATATATTTTCATCATCTCAATTGATATGTAAGATTTTGGACTTAAATAAAATTCTCAATATGTAATACATTTAAAAAACTTTCCTATGATGCATAATATTATATACATAGGAATATTTTCCACTTATGACCAAACATATGGTTTTCAAACAAAACTTCAGAAAATAATTTTCACATAGAATTAACAGAATAATCAAATAGAATAATAAGAATAATAATAAAGATAAATAATAAAAAAATTGAATAAAAAATTTTAACATCATTATTTTCTTTTATAAGAAGTTCAATCTTCGAACATAATATCTTTTATTCCATTTAACATTAACATGAGAATAATTAATAAAATCATTTATTCCCTCTCACATGATCATGAGAATAATAAATAAAATTCTTTATTACCTCTAACGTGATTTTAATAAAAAAAAGTAAACAAAAAATGTAATGAAATCATAATTACCAAAATATAAACTAAATAATGTGGAAAGGGTCCACTAAACATTCTCTGTGTTAACAATTATTTCTTTCAAACTTCATTCATTTTCATGTTATTATTGTTAAGGGATGTTTTAACTTACATAAATCCTTAAAAAATCTCTTGTATCATCCTACTAGACCCAGGAAACTTCTAATTTTGAAAAAAATTACTAGGGATTTTCCCAAGACAACAACACTTGAATTTTATGAGGTCTAAAAAAAGTTCATTTCCAAATAAAACATGGCCCAAAAATTTGACTCCCTAAATTATTAACTGGCATTTAGACAATTTTTAATATAGGGTATGGCCCTTTAATATTCTTATAATAATATTTATATAACCCTCATGGTCTTACATTATCTTGAATAAAGTAAGATATCATCTATAAATACTAAAAAAAATGTGTCAAGGTTCCAATGTAATATACAATTCATGAGTTTCGTAAAGACTATAGGAGGATTAATAATCCTAAAGGGAATCAATTCATATCATAATTCCCATATATACTCCTAAATTTATTCTTAGAAAAATTAGAATAATTCACATTAAGATGATGGTATCCTAATATGAGATAAAGTTTTCAAAACCATCTCACCCCTTTGATATGATAAAAAAAGAATGTTAATTATAGGAAATGGGTATTTTTTATGGTCACCTGGTTGAGTTTATAGTAAATGATGCAAAATTCCAAGTTCCCTTCTTCCTTCCTTGCAAACAAAACCAGAGTGACTCGTGGTGACACAATAAAACATATAAAACTCTTACTCTCAAGATATTAAATAAGAACCGTTAATTCCTTCATCTCATTTGGGGATATTTGATATAATGGATAAGAGATTAGACTTGTATTTGGAATTGTATTGATAGAAAATTAAATCTCTTTCTCCATTGGAAGTTTGGAGAAAGCGCCTAGAAAACCCATTGGATACTTATCCACTATTATAGGAATCTGGTCACTAGGAATCCATTCAATGTCATACAAAATGAAGATTGATAATTTTCAAGAGACAATCCCGATATCTAAAAGAAAAGGCACTATTCTACTAATCCTTGGATCCCACTCACCTCAGAAGATGTGATTGTTCCCATTGGAATAAATAAATAGGTCCTTTTGACAACAACAATAAATATGAGACTTGGAGTTGATCACCCCATCCATACCAAAAATTATATTAGATATATCTAGATCAAGAATAAGGAAATCTCATATTACCGCAATATTAGTGATCACCACATGACATGAGGGTCATTTAAATCCATGCTCATTCCCTAAAATCAATCTCTATCACATAAGGCATAAGCTCCACTCTCAAACTCAAATGATTAATAAATTTAGATGATATAAAAGAATGTGAGGTGATGTGACCTTTAATTGTAATATTTTTCCATAAATTTTATTTAAATTAATTGTGTTTTAATTTCTAAAATTATATGTTTATTGAATAATTTAAAATTTCTAATAAATTGTTTTCAAATTAATAAAACTCTTAATTTTATGTTAAAATATGTGTTTATTTATTTAATTTTAATTTTTTCAACTTTGTGTTTATTATTAAAGTTTGTTTTAAATATTAATTTCTAGTGTTTTTGGTTAATTCTTGTATTATTTGAATTAAATAATCATTTATGTGATTTTATTATTAATTTATTAATTAATTAAAAAGGTTTAATTTAATTATAAATCTTTTTTTTCAAATAATTTCATTAATTTCATTTTTAATTCAATTTTTTATATTTTTTAAAGTTAATTAACTCTTTGTTTTTATTAATTAATTTATTAGTCAATTATCTTATGTTTTTTATATTTAATTTTTAATATTATATTTTAATATTTTAATTTTATTTTAATTCATTTTAGTTTTATAGGACTAATATATGTTTTATTATTTTTTGGTCAATGCATATGATGTGAATTTGGGTAGTTGGGGTTTGGCTTAGTGGTATGCACCCTGTAATTCTACATCAAAAGTTGGGGGTTCAAATACCATGGAGCGCAGGTACTATAGTAGTACTACAGTAAGGGAACTATAGTAGTATTGTAGCAGCGATGGGCGACACTGTAGAAATGGCAGGTACTATAGTGTTTGTGGTACTATAGCGGATATTGTAGCATCTAGGGTACTAAGTCAGTATTATTTACAGAATGCGCATTGGGCCAACAATTCGGGACTACAGTCCATGTAATGGGCTTTATGACCACTAAGACTTTGAGATAAAATATATATAATGTAATAAAGTGTCTAGTTGGATGGGTTATCACATGGGGTATGACCTACCTTTCAGACTTGTCTGTGTGCAGTGTGTGTTTGTTTAATGTAATTTTACCCCCAAGAACATAATATAATATATATATGATTTGAATATGGAAAAGGTAATCAGTTACAATGTATCAAGTAGCGACTTCATGTTTTAAATTTAATCAACCATGCCAACCCATTTGGAAATTTTACAAAGGAAAAAAGACACTACAAGGAGTACAGGCAAGCGACCGCATGACATTTCAATCGACCATCCAACATCCTTCCAACCAATCACGCATACTACATCAACCATAAGTTAATGTGGTCAATCACATGGTGTGATTTTGATTGCATCTTTAAAGATATAGATCGCAAGAAAACAGAATCGACTCCATTTGAAGCTAATATTGAAGCTGTTGTTGAGGACCCTATAAAGTTCAAAACTCATTTTTGGCCCCAATGATTCGGACTGATTACATGAATAAACTTTGACTTCCACTGAGCTTGAAGACTGATGAAACCAAACCTGAGATCTATTCAAACCCATGCAAGTCAAAGTGACACTGTTTGAATCAAATCTAATGAAGATGTAATAAAAGTCATGATTTTATAAGATAGATTTTGACCCATTCACTAATTGAGATCTAATATATGAAGAGAATTAATTCTGATGTTTTCTCATTTTGTTAAAGAATATTTGAGACCAAGGCTCTCTTAGATTAATCTGATCAAAAAAAATACAAACTAGTCTCAAATATGAATGGGTTTAGAAACATGAGTCTCCTTAGAGACTAGCTTGAAGATATTAGTGAATATTGATGAAGATGATGAACCTAAATCACTAAGTTCAATGAGGTTTACTGGGGAAGATATGAATTTGTCCAAGTAGTCAAAGATGAAGAAGAAATCAAAGTTGATTTTAACTGATTGGGGTTTGGGTTATATCAAAGACTAGGTCTACTTCCGACTAAGAATTACTAAGTTTGATGAACCCAAGATTCATAATTCTGATCGAGTTGGTTCTAAGGTAAAACAAGTGATGATTCAAATTATAAGATCAATTTTACTTTTTACATCACATTCAAGATGATAAAAAATAATGCTTCACTAAATTCAAAAGCTAATGATAATTTGGTGATGTTTGAAGATATTGTGTGCTCGAGTTACTGGGAAGTTCAACTAAATCATATGAAGAATAAATCGAGTCAAAAATACATCAATATTAATTATGTTGGTGGGATAATCATGAAGACATGGGTCTATTACAAGTAGTTATAGGATTTATTCAAGTCGTGTGAAGTTGATAAAATACCTACATTGTTGCCACATGAACTATGAATAAATGAACTCCCACTGAATCGGTGCACGTGGTTTATGACCAACTTGTAAAATCACTGAAAATAAATTTTGAGATGATGTGACTGGATAGAGGGGTAAATTGATGGATAATACCTAACAAACGTTAAGAGTGGATCATTAGTAACATGGTTCTAGATGATTCTCTAGATAACTTTAAGGTGGATATTCCCACTGCCTCTTCGATGAATTTGGAGTGTGAATATTACACCTTCACCTAAATGATGTTTGACTAAGTTTTATTTGTGGTTGAATCGAGTGGATTTTCATGGTGAATTATTTATTATTTTTAATTATTTCAATTTTGAATTGTAACTCTCTTTAAATGAATGAACATTAAATTTTGATTTGGTTTAGATGTTCTTTTAGTTTGTCTTTTGGTAAATAATTGTTCTTCCATTATATGAGCAATATATCTATGATCAGAGTGTGTTGATCATAGAATGACACCTACTAATTCAGTTTAAGTAAGAGTTTGGTGATAATTCTCTCTATTTAAATTTCTCAATTCTTGATCGAGGATTGTGGATACGATTAGTGATTATATTTATCATTCTTTTTAGATATTATTGAGTATAATGATTGACTCCTACTTAAATAAAGTCACCTACTGAGATCTTAGTTGTTGAAATCACCCTTATGAATTGAAATATATGCATAATTTATGATAATGAATAATGTTTCTAGAGAATTGTTAGTGAAAAAATATTTTTAAATAATGAAATAGGATGATCCATGAGAAATTTTGTAAAAAAATTAAAATAAAAAATATAGAAATTTTGTTGTATTTCACATGGTAACATAAAAAAGCCAGAATTATAAAATTCCTATAATCTAACTAGAATAGTAAAAAATCATTGGATTTGAAAACATAGAAAAAATTGAATCATCTTAAAAAGAAATACCAGAAACAGACTTCATAAAAACTGAACAAATTTCAAACTTTGAAAATATGGTTGAATGGGGAACATTAAAGGATCTTGTTTCTCCTGATTTTGAGAATTAGAAAAATTGTCAAGGATACATGGACATAACCCCAATATTCGAACATAGATCAGGATTGATACACCATATTCCTTAATTCCATGGGATGTTGAATGAGGAGCCTCAAAAACATATATAATAATTTCATATGGTTTTCATCACCATGAAACCTTAAAGAGTAAGTGAAAAGTATATAAAAATGAGGTCATTCCCCTTTTCTTTAGATTATGTGGCTAAGGAGTGGTTTTACCACTCTCAATACACCTTAATTGGGAGTTAGAACCAACTCAAAAATATATTCCTAGACAAATTCTTCCTAGCCTCTAGGATTTATTTTCTTAGAAAATACATATGTGGGATTAGGTAGTTACAAGTAGAGACTCTTCATGAGTACTGAGAGAGATTTAAAAGTTGTGTTCTAGATGCCCTCACCACTAGATTTCTGACCAGATATTTATCCAATATTTTTATGAAGGCTTAGTATTGATTGATAGGAGTATGATTGATGCTTCTTCTGGAGGATCATTAATTGATAAGACTCTCTTTGATGCTAGGAATATCATTTCAAATATGGCCCAAAATTCATAGCAATTTTGTACTAGGGGATTAATCCATTTCAAACCAATTATGGAAGTGTATACTTCAAATTCTGACAAAATAAGAAAAGAGGATTAGTTGAGTGATCATACAAGCATGATGAGACAAATGTTTACTAACTATGTCCCTTCACAATCTCAACCAGAACCAGTTTATATCATTCAGTTGCACTGTGGAATTTTTTCTACTATTAATCATTTCAATGATCAATATACTAAATTGAAAGAGACTTCTAAATCTTGTAATGGGATATTCCATGGAAAACCTTTCAATAATAACCTAAATGGTCAATTTCCAAACTATAATACTCAATCTAGGCCTTTTCAATCAAATTAGAATTTCAATCAAGGTTGGAATAACCAACAAAACAATATTTTCAGGACTAATGATCAAACAAACAGGAATTTCCTATCCCAAAATTCTGATTATCATCCTAAGTACAATCAAAATCAATATGAAAACCAAGTTTGTGGGAATTTCTCAGACATTAAGAATCAAGAAAATAAAAAAAACAAATAAATTAAATAAATAAATCACACCTTGAAGAGATAGTTAAAAAATAATAAGACATTTCCCAAAAACAACATTTTTTCTACAAAACATGATAACTCAAATGGTTCAAATTGTAATGGAAATTAGTGGATTGAAAAATCAAATAAGTGGTAATTTATCATCTTAGTCTGAAGTAAACTTGAGAGGAATATAGAATGTCAGTGTAATAATTATGAGAATTGGAATTTAAATTCAAAATCCCTAAGATTAAAATAATGAAAAAGACCCTAAAAATGATAGTTCTAATTCTAAAACTAATGAAAATTAATATGAATAAGTGACATAATATCTTGTGGAATCTGTTAAACTACCTGTTGAACCTATTTTAGAACCTAATGAATCTTTACAATATTTTTTTTCCACACACAAGTAAAATAAGAAAAAATAAATAAATAAATAAATCCATATTGAAAAAAACTATAGGGCTTTTAGAATCATAATGGGCTCTTAAAAAGTGAAGAAAAATGATGAAGATGACCTTATCCTTTGGGAAACCCTCCTGTTAAAAAAAATTGAAACTGAAATGAAAAAAAAAATTTAAGAAATCCCAGGTTATCATCCCTTTTTTAGATGTTTTGAAACAGATCCCTCAGTGTGCTGAGTTTCCTAAGGAGATGTGTACTCATAAAAGGAAGTTCAAGGGAGGTGAGAAGTTAATTTGGGAATAACTTTTTCTTCCATGGTCTAACACTCTCTCCCTATGAAATACAAGGATACAAGTACATTTTCTAATCCTTGTGTCATTGGTAATCACTAGCTTAAAGATCATATATTGGATTTAGTAGCCTCCATAAATATTATTATTTATTCTGTATTTTTATCTATATAGGTTAGATATCTTAAGGATTCTATAATTTTCATTCAATTTACTAATAGGAGATTAGATAGGCCATATAGAGTCATTGAGGATGTGTTTGTGAGGGTTAAAGATCTTTTTTCCCTGGTTATTTTTATGTTTTAGATATTAAGGATAGTAGATTTAGTACACATACACCCTTGATATTAGGAATACCATTCTTGAAAACTATTAATGCTATTATTAATGTGCATAAGGGGACCATATATTTATATTTTGGAGAAAATATGGTTAATTTTTGTATCTTTGAATCAATGAAATATCCTATGGAAGACCATTTTGCACAACAAGTTAACGTGATGAACTGGTTTTCCAAAATTTTGTTTCTTGATTTTATTCAAGATAATGAGCATATGAATTCTGTAAGAAATGAAATTTTACCAGATAATGAAGATGATGGAAATAAAAAATCTAAAATATTTTTGTAAAGATGATGAATCCAAGTCTATTTATAAAGATATTTCATGCTATTATGGAATTTATGAACATGAAAGGAATGAAGTTTTTTTTGAAAATGACACTAAAAATAATGAGTATTTTTATTAGTTTCTTAGAACATGTAATGCTACTAGAAATTCTGAATTTCTATGTGAAATTAAACCTAAAATGGAATAAATTGATTTAAATTCTGCTCAACATGACAGAACTGTGGAAATTTATTTTTTCTCTGAGAATTTTTCTTATGAATACATTCTTTCAAACTTAAAATCTACTCCAAAATTTATTTTAGAAGCACCTTATATATGTGAACTTGAATATGAAATTTCTTTTTGAGGAAGAAACATTTTCTCTGCTTGAATATTATTTCACTACTAGTCTAGAAGTTTGTTATTATGTTATTCCTAGGGATGATTTAGTGGCTAAAAATGAACTTAAAGAACCCATAGAACCTTTTTTTTCAAAATAGGATATCCCACACACAATTTAACTAAAAAAAATCTAAAAAATTTGAAATATGTCTACTTGGAAGACAAGTAAAAATTTCATGAAATATATGCGAGTGGGTTGTCCAATGAATATGAAACCCACCTTTTAGAGGTCCTTATAGAGATTATGAAGGCTATAGGTTGGTCCTTATATGATTTATCTAGGATTATTCCTTTTGTTTGCATGAATAGGATACTTATATAGGATATTTCCAAACCTATTAGACAATTTCATAGGAGATTGAATCCTTCCCATCTTAAATTTGTTAAAAAAGATGTGACTACCTTATTGGTTGTAGGTATAATTTACCCCATTTTTTATAGTATATTGGTAAGTCTAGTTCACATTGTACCAAAAAAGGGAGGGTTCGTGGTTGTTAAGAATGAATTTGGAGAGTTAGTTCCTGTTAGGTTCCTAATAGGTGGAGGGTATGCATTGATTATATCAGGATGAACTTAGTGATTAGAAATAACCACTTTCCCTTGTATTTTCTTGATCAAATACTTGAAAGGTTATTTAGCCAATCTCATTATTGCTTTTAGGATGGTTTTCTGGATAATTCCATATTCAAATAACTTCAAAGTACTAGGATAAAATGACATGTACTTTAGGTACCTTTTATTATCAGTGAATGTCATTTGGATTATGTAATGACCCTAACACCTTCTAAATATGAATGTTTAGATTTTTTTATTTCTTGAGGAATGAAAAGAGGTATTATGGATGATTTTAAAATGTATGGTCCATCTTTTGAGAGCTATCTGATAAGTTTAGGGGTTGTTCTTAGAGTGTGTATCAAGAGGATACTATTTCTGAACTTCGAGAAATGTCATTTTATGGTTGACAGTGGAATTGTTCTTGGTCATGAAGTTTTTAGTAATAGGATTAATATAGATAAATCTAAAATTTATATTATCTATTCACTGTATCTTCCAAAGATTGTGAAGTATATTAGATTTTTTTCCATGATGGGTTTTATAGGAGGCTCATAAGATTTTATCTGAACTGCTTTTCCATTGAAAAGAAATCTATATAAATAAATTCCTTTTGTTTTTTGATGATAATTGTAATAAATCCTTTAATGAACTCAAACAGAAGCTTTTTTCTACATCAGTAGTTCAGCAATCTAATTGGGACTTACCTTTCGAGTTGATGACTGATAAATCATTATTACCTTTAGGGGTTTTTCTTGGGAAAAGATTAAATAGGAATTCATATGTCATTATATATGATTCTAGGACACTAGATGATGCCTAAACTAATTATTCAACAACATAGAATTAATTTTTAGTCATTTTTCTTTCCCTTGATAATTTTAGAAGAAATCTTTTAGATCTAAAGTTATAGTTTTCACAGATCATTCTGCTATTAGATATCTCATGGAAAAAAAGAATCAAAACTGGGTCTCATTAGATGGATTTTTTCTTTGAGAATTTGATATAGAGATCCAATATATGAAAATAATTGAGAAAACTGTGGTTGATCATTTGAGTAGGATACATACTGAGTTTTGTCCTAGAAATTCATTTGTTGAACCTATTATAGATTTTTTTCATGGGGAGAGATTTTATTCTGCTCTTGTTGACAATAAACCATGCTTTTCAAACATTGTGAATGTAACACCTCAATATTTTATGGTACTTCTATTTTTAAAATAAATTTAATTTCTTCTATATCTTACGTTGCACATAACACTGAGCTTAAACAAACTCCAAAAAATATATATTATTATTTTAACATGGCCATTATAACCTAGATGTTAAATTGGAGGGAATAAATAGTATTAACCATATTATTAAATATATAATTTTACAACCCATTTTTAATACATTAATCTATTCTTAGGATATAAACACATAATTTTTAGTAAAATCATTTTGTTCTTCAAATGTATGTTTTCTTTAAAAAGCAGTTTTTATTTCTTTCTATGAAAAAATAGATATAATTCAGTTTTGAAACTTTTACAAAAATAATTTTATGAAATTAACATCATTTTTTGATTCAGAATATTGAAATTATCTTAGGATGAATTTTTTGACAATCTTCTAAAAAGATAAATTTTTTAGTGAATAGTAAAAAATACTAATTTTTGTAAAAAAGTCATTTCTTTTCAAAATATTAAGAAATTTAAGTCCCATTATTTTTTGAATATGGTTTTAATTAAAATGAGTATTATTTAGTTATATTTAATCCATGTAAATTACTTTGAATCAAATTTATATTGTGTTTTAGAATAAGTTTATTTTTGGGTTTAAAAATGGGATTTTTTTGAAAACTATTTTAAAGTACATAATGTTTCTCCTTTTTAATTAATTAAAATAATACCTAATGGGGAATAGTTTAAATGAAATTTATAGATTATATATTATTAAATATTTATTTAGTTTCATACAATGATAATTATTATTCATAGAGTTAATATAAAATCATCTTTTGCTTGAAAAACACACTTCTTGAAAACTTGGTTTTTCATTGCATATGTGGATTTTGTTTTAAATATAATTTTTTAAATTTTGTGAATTGAATTTGGTAAAATGGATTAAATATTTTTAATCATAAGGTAAAAATTATTTTTTAAGGTCATTTTCATTTTTAGTTATAAAAAGGTTGTCGTGGTAAGAAAAAGATTTACCATAGTACGGATAATGAAACAAGTTAAAGTTAAAAGGAAAAAGATTAAAATACCTAAAAACTACAATTTTAAATGGTTTATTACTGTATTTATTGACCATAAAAATCCTTTAAAAGATTAATAACCAATATAATTCATTGGAATTAATTCCACCCAACTGTGGTTGGCTTTAAATATAAAATAATCATTATTTAATCACTTAAAAACACCTCTCCTCAAATATAAATACCACTCCTCACCACCCTCTTTATCCTTACATGACTTAAAGATAGTAAAATAACTATAAAACCCTATCCTCCCAACTCTCCACACATCCAAGTGTTTCTGGTCTCACCAAAAGAACAACTCCATGGTCTTTAAGGGATCCTTCAAGGAGTTGATATTCAAGTGGTAATTTTCTCAAACCACCTCTCTTATTTTATTTTCTTCTTCTAACTTCACCTCACCTCCTTCATACATAAAGTAATAATAACTTTAGAATCATGTAAATAATATAATTTTATGTTTATATTTTAATATCATATATTCAAACATTTTATTACCCCCTCTTATTCAAATAAACAAAACCATTGTCCAAATTATGGCGGTTAACCGTCTCCAGGAATAATGATTTTTTGCTTCCCAGTACTGCCTTCAAGGATGGTCATAAAAGTATTATTATAATTAATTAGATTTTAAAATTTATATTATAACCTATTTATTATCATTTAACTAATATATATACATAATATTAAATAAACATTAACTAGTTTGTGATGGTTGGAAAACCCGACAAAAATAAACTAAACATTCATCATTAACATTTTATCAAATTAATCGTCCTCATGTTAGAAATAAAAATGATATATGGGACCATTTAAACTTATTAAATTTCATTAATACTATTTAATTTCACTTCTAAATTTTTCTTTCTATTTTACAAGAAAATTCATAATTATAAACAAATGAACCAATGATGAAACGATGAAATGAACTCAATCGAAACAATGAAAATAATGAAATATTATTAATGAATGGGTATTAAGATGTTATAAAAGTATCACATAAGGTATTATAAATATGAGTATATTTGTTTAATTAATTAATATAATTCTTTAAACCCTTATACAGTAGGTTAAAGTATAAAAAACTAAAGGGAAGCGTGAGGTAAGGGTTTCTCATCTCACTTTTACTTTTGTGAGATATATGCTTCATTCATGACTTATTTCTTATGTGTGTAATATATATACTACCCTTTCATATAACATATCATTAATCTCCTTATATTCATGATATTTAGTGTTTCATTTGAAAATGATTACTTTTATGGGGTATACGATTCGACTGATTACAAAATAGTAAGGGAATTTTTAACCTAATTTTCATTCTATGGGTTAAACTTCTACTTACTTGATTATGTTACACTAATCCAAATTTTGAAATTAATTTTTAATAGATTATATTTTATTTTCACTTTTTTATGTGTATTTACAGTGGATACATGTATTTTATTCATTGTATTAATGCTCACTTAAATGATAGGATATTTATAAGTATCTTTATTTTAAAAATTATATTTTTAAAATTTCTCCTAAAACTCTCTTTTTATTCCATGTCCATGTCTTCTAAGATTGTTTCCAGAAATTTTTTTACTATTATATTATGATTTTTTTAAATTAATTTTTACTCATGTTTTACTTTTTACATAATGGTTTGAAATGGTTCTTTTTTTATTTTCAAAATGATGTTCTTTGTGACTTTTCTAATAAAAATACATAAGAAATGTTTTTTATAACTTATAAAGCATGAGAGAAATTTCCCTCTATCATGATGCTTTAATGTTTTGATGTCACCTTTAAAATATTACATGGTTATTTTCAAATAAAATTTTTTCCTTTATAATTGTTTTTCTTTTCAAAAAGAAATTATTTGAAAATGGAAATGTTTTTTTTTCAAGAATTATTTCAACTGATATTTAAAAATTATTTTCCATCTAAGATAACATTATTTGATGTTAATTATTCTTCACTGGTGATATTATTCAAGGATACTGTCCTTATTATCTTTTATGGTCGTCTTATGTTTATGGTGGAATGATATTTATGAAACCAATTTCCTTCCATGAGTCATGTTATGATGATATGTTTATGAAACTCATTTCTTTACATGGGTTCTAATATTATGAATAACTTATGTTCTTTTTATGCACATATGTATGGTTTTCATTATGTTTTGGTGGTTATGTTATAACCAAGGAAGGTGGTTACATTATAACCAATAGTGGGTGGAACCTATATCTCCCTCTAATGTCTTGGGTAATGATTTATATATCCTGATGTATATGGGATTGAAACATGAAGTGAACTCGGTTCATTAAGACATAACTAGAATGGGAATTGAAATGTGTTCAGTAAAATAGGACTGGAATGGGGATTGAACCCAATTTAATAAGTATTATAATGGGAAGTGAAACCATTTCATTATGTGACTTCTACCATGATAGTATTGGGAGTGAACTTTCAATACTATAATGGTCTAGGGAGTGAAACTTATTCCACTATAATAGTCTTGGAAAAGAGACTTAACTACTAAGGAAATGATTCTATATTCTTATGTGTATGCCACAATTCTATTTTTTTATGCCAATATTAACCTCTCATGGATCAAGTTATTTTACAATTCATGTATTATTAACTTCTATTATTTATTCCATAACTCAAGATTATAATCTTTGATATGCAGGGTATAATTTTCAAATGTTATACTCATGTTCTTATCACCTTATGTTTATTTTATGATTGATATCTCCCTTATACCCTTATTGAGTATTTTATCTCACCCTGTTCTTATGTTTATTTTCCCTGATATATGAGTAAAGGTATTAATAATGATATATCAAAAAGGGTTCTAGTTATGAAGGAAAAGGTGGGAGACAATGTAGATGTTTTATGAACCAGTTATTTATGTTTCCAAGTTTCCAAAGACACTAAATCCCATATAGTTTTGGTGTGATTTTGTTATGTTATATAATGAATATTCATCTATTTAAATTTAATATCTATGTAAGAAAATAATAGTTCATTATAGTTGGTATTATATCAAGTTTTAGTTAACCTTTGGAAACTAGGATGATAAAATTGTAAATAAGATCCCTAAGGATAAATCTAAGTATGGGTTACAATCCTATAATTTTGGTAACTATCATGAATAAACTAGGATTAAACCTAAGGTATCATAAATTGAAATTTTATAAGAAATTTTCCTTGATTATGAATTTTTTCAACAATGATTAGTGTTTTTGACACTGTTATTTTTTGGTTTTAGACAATGGCTGGAACCATGAGGATTCATGTTAATGGTGAATTTGATGGACAATGGAATGATCTTACTCATGGGAAATCAAATGAAATAGGAGTTGGAGGGTGAAACTTTTTTATTATGCCTAATCAAAAATATCATAATATGATCAATAATCTCAACTTTGATGAGTTTCATGGCCCATATAATAAGAGAAAGATAGAATTTCATGGTGACAATAGAGGAAATAAAGTTCAATTTTACTCATCTAAATCAAGTGGGAAGAGGCAAAAAGGATAATGTTTCAAAGGAAATAGAAGATGATTTTGAGGTAGAAAATAAGGACACAAATCAAGTAATTGAAATGGAAAATTTAAATGTTCAGTTTCACAATAGATGAGAATAATGGTATTCCTAGGGCATCATCAAGAGTTGAATATTTTAAATATATAATTTATGAGAATTATGAAAATCGATGTCCTAAGGGAAAGTTCATTAAGAGAATCAGGAAGGTTATATGAGTGATGTTTATGTTTAGGATGATTAATAGACTATGAAGGACATATGAGATGGAAGAAGTGTTAAGGAAAAAAATAAAGCAGTCTAGTTAATGGTTTAAGAAAGAAGTGGAATGATTGAGTGTTTATGTATTAGAATTCAATAATAATGTTGAAGATTTACTTTTATGGTATTATGGAATAATAAGACATCTAAGGATTGTTCCTCTAGTTTTTCCTTAAGTATTTGAAAGTATATGTTGAATGGTACAGGTAGCCATGAAAAGTTATTGAGGAGGTAAGGTGATATTTTTTGAGAACATGTGATTAATGGAAATATAACCCTTAATATGTTCATGATGATGAGATAATAATGTGATAAAGAGATGTTTGTTTGTGACAAAATAAATGGGATTGTATTTATTCCCTTATAACTGATTAGTAATATGATGACAAGGTGGTTTATGGATTAATTTTATAGATTCTTTGGATTTATGATATGAGGAAAGAGTTTATTTTTGAAAGCATGTATGTTTTCACTAAAGTTTTATGGTATTTCAGGTTATTACCATGTTTCAATAGAATACATGATAATAATGTTCAGATGTTTGGTGTGTGACAATTAATAGATACATTAAGTTTTTTGTGGTATTAATGATAAGTTGATTTTTAAAATTTATTTACCTTAATTCCAATGTTCTGGGTTTTAATTTATTTGGAAGGTTAATAAGGGTAACCATTTATGAAATTGTTTATGTTAAACTTTGGATGAGGTTTTAGAGATTAATGTGTAAGAACCTGGTTCTTCTTTGAGATACAAATTCATTGTTTTCTATTAAATCTAAATTTCATTTCTTAAATATGACCTAATGTTGATGCCCATTGAGGTCATAGAGGTCTCAGGGGTGTATGGGGCTGGTCTGAATCTTGGAACTCAAGTTTTGGGTGAAAATAGGAGGTCCCATAGTTAGTGAAAACCATGCAGGTTGGGTTGCACGGTCGTGCAGCCAGTATGAAATTTTAGTAGATTTTGATAGCGGCCACTCGCACTGTTTCTACATGGTTAGTAAACCATGTGGGTAAAATATGCGCTATGCCCTAGGCCTATAGGAAACCATGAAAATTTTGCACAAATTTTTCTAAAACGTGCACATAAACTGTGTAACCTACAATTTTGGATAATTTTTAATTTTTAATTTAATTAAAAATCAATTTAAACCTAATTTTCATCCTCATTTCATATGCACAATAGTCACCTATTTGGAGAATCTCTCCTTTGAGACTAAAGTAGAATTTGAGGTAGATTATCCATCCAAGATTTGTTTCAAGTTAAATCTATCTCATTGGATATATAATGGAAAGACCTCGATTCCTTTTTATTTGTTATCTGTTATTCTGGATATCGTTTGTTCTCTTTGGATTTTGGATCATATGCCCTATTTTCAAATTCTTTGTTTGTTCTTCATATTTCTTCTAATCATGGTCAAATCAGGAGTTGATACTGGATGATCTATCTATAACGAACCTAAGGTAGGTGGTCTCATGCTTTTTTCTCAAAGTCATGCCATTTATATATGTATTCATGTCGCACACCCAATTTTGGGGTGTCTCTTTAAATGAAATTAAATCCCTATATTTTCTAGGCATGTTCTAGATGATTAGAGAGATTTATTGAAATTTTTTATAGGTTGAATGCCTTGAACTCGAGTCACCCATGTGGGTGATTTTTATTAAATGGACCTTTGGTGGATTTGGCCTTGGACACCCTAGGTTGTGCCCCTTTACCCCATTCTTGGGATGTTAAATATAATTTTGTTAATGAATTGAATTAAAATGTGACTGAATTTTAATTAAATGGATTAAATTTAAGGGATAGATGGCTTGACCCTTGGCCTTGTTATTCAATTGCCTGTTTTAGCTTGAATTCCCTAAAAAGGGAATTGACCATGTGAGTTATATTGATAAGATGATATGAATTGGTTTTATTGAGATTAATTTCTCATAATAATGGTTTTACCATGTGATTTAATTGATATTTAATTATTATAATAGCTTGTTATGCATGTGATGTTTGCCCTATTGAAAATTACCATGTGAGTAATTGAAATTACAAACCTTGTGAGGTTGGTAAATGCTTGATTTTCCTTTTGAGGTGAGATGTGTTTGGATTTCATTGGTTTGGACCTTTCCATGTTAAATGAAATGTTTAAAATGAATTGAATTGATGAAATTCTTAATATCCATGGGTAAATAATGGATCCAATTGAAGGATTCCATAGACGGACTCATTGGACTAATGAATTGTCTTCCTTGGGTGAACCATGGATCTAATTGAAGAATTTCATGGATAGACTCAATAACCTAAACCTTTATTATGCCATGGGTGAATCATGGATCCAAATAAGGATGTCATGGATGGACTCATAGAGGCATGTTTTGTATGCCAAGTGAATCATGGATCCAAATAAAGAATTCCATGGAGGGACTCAAAGGGAATTGACTATTTATTCCATGGGTGATACTTGGGATCCCTATAGGACCATAGAGGGTGGAATCCATTGGAATGACATTATACCTCACCTAGAGAAATATTAGGTTCCTAATAGGTTCACCGGGATAATATTTTAGGGTGTTGGTGGATGTCATACCTGAGTGATACTTGAATTCCAACTTAAGAATTTCAAGGATGGGAAAGTTTGATATAATACCTAGAGTGATACCTGAATTCTAGCTTAATAATTTTAGGTACAGGCTTAGGTTCAAAATTGAATTAATAATAAAATACTATATGAACCATCTACCAAGCCAAAGAACAAGCTTGGATTAGGTCTTGACTCATATCGTTATAAATATCATGTTTAGGCATCTGTTTTTGTTATTGACTATATGGGGGATATCGAGCTTGATATGGATATCAAGAAATATAAATTCAATGAGATTTAATTGTTAAATTAAATCGATTAAATGAGATGGATGTCTACTTTTAACTACTTCCTTGTTTCTTGTTATATTGTTTGCACACTTGTTATATATATTCACTGACTGATTGGCACAAACCTTGGGTGGTTTCCTATTGGGATTATATCTCACACCCTGTTTGGGTCACTCTTTTGGACCCAAATATATTATATGATTGCAGGAGTTGATAAGGGAATGTTCCCTAATATAGGTACTTGATATGATTCTTAGGAGTAGGAGATCATGGGACAAAGCTGAGGCTTACGATGCTACTGGGATTCTTTTTTCCTTTTTGTACTTTTGGTACATGTATTTTATATGAATATTGTACACATGTTTTGTATGTTTTTTTAGAAATATGTGACATGTATCATCATCTTTTATATGAAATGAATTCTAGCTTTGTTAGTACTATCAGTATTCCGATGTTTATTTCAGTTGTATGGTTTACTACTTCTGTTATAGAACTGTTGTTGTATTTCCACTATGTTACACTCTACTAATGATGGAATAGTCTCCCCACTGACACACCAAGGCCCTCGCTGTTATTCAGAAGTCTCTAGTATTTGGGGAAATGTGCTTGAGGTCATGAGGTCAACCGAGTATGAAACACCTTTGAGTGGCATCCGGAACTGAGATGTTACAAAGTGGTATTAGAGGGTTATTTTATGGTTTGATTTACTATTTGTAGACAATATAAATGGATAGGAAGGAATAATAATTTGGTAATCAGTTGTTCCAAGATGTAGCTAACCCATATATAGGAAAAATCCAAATTGCCTCGAATTAAACTACTATTTTCTGGATTTTGACTATTATAATTTATTTGTTTATACCGTTGGGTGATGCACTTAAATTTTGATATTATTATTGATATGATTATGAGTTATATTGTGTTGAATTCTGATTATATAAGGGTATTTCATTTTTGGCATCATATAGGAACTTGTTAGAAATCACATGCCATCCATTTTTTCCATTCCATTTAGAGAGCATTACTTATTGCATGATGTTGTGATAGATACCATGATAGATGTGCCTACTATTATGATAGGTATGTTGGGATATATTATGGTGTGAAATATAAGGATTCCAAGCTTTGGTCCCTGAGGTGTATGGTCCCTCTCGGATCAGAATTTAGAATATCACGGTTCAACCTTTAAGTGAAATGTGTTATGGTTTGATATAGGTTAATGCCAAACTTTGGTCCTTGGGGAGTCTGGGCCCCCATGGATCAGAATTAGGTGTTCCATTATTTAATCTCTAAATGAAATGTGATATAAATATAAAATCAATTTGAATAGAAATGGATTATGGTAGAGAACTTGACCATCCCCAACCATAGTTGTAGGATTTTGGTAGTATCTCTCGTTTATACTTGATATGTATAATGCCCAGACCTAACCCGTGGGGTAGGAAGAGGGTATTTTTCTTGTATACCAGTCCTATTTTTGTTTTTGTGCTTCTGAGTTATGAACCTTTTTAAATTCTTAAACTAAGGAATGTGTTTGAAATTATAGATCCATTCCACCATGACGACCTCAAGTTGTATGCCAGGAAGGTGGAAATGATCACACTATGGAGGTGGTGGGACATAGGATACTAGTGGATCCTCCAATAGTTCCAACTGTGGAACCAACTGTTATACTAGATGTAGGTGGTGAGGCAGAGTTCCATGAAGTCTTTATGAGGTTCATACAAACCATTCAGGGAGCACTGCGACCTTCCCCAACTATGTTAGAGTTGATGTGTGAGTTTCAACAGTAGCATCGGCCCACGTTTTAGAGGGAAGGAGGACCATAGGCTGCGGAGTCATGGTTAGAGGTTATGTTTTCCATATTCGAGCACAAAGAGATACCTACTGAGAAGAGGTTAAAGATCACTGCATCCATGTTTCATGATTCTGCCAAGATATAGTGGAATGCTATCATTTAGACTGATAGTCATCAGGAGATTACTTAGAGGTATTTTCATATGACCTTCTATGATTATTTCTATCCTGAGACTTTGAAGATCGATTGAGCCTATGAGTTCTTACATCTAAAGCAGGGTGTGCTATCAGTTATGGATTATTCAACCCGTTTTACATATCTCTAGTGCTTCACAACTATTTTCATGGATGATGAGATATCTAGATCCAGGTGATTCTAGGATGGTCTTGGGTATGACATCTGATCACAAGTGAATGTATTTAGGATGACTACCATTTCTAGAATATTAAATCAATTGATAATCATATAGTTTAACCTGATAGAGTTTGGGGGTGCGATCTAGGGCGGTTCTATATCTTGATATAGTACTTCTTTGACCGGTAGTAGGAAGCATCGTCTGGATCTTCCACATGGTGATATTAGTATTAAGACCACACCTTCAGGTAGCTAGGTGAGGTGATACCAGTGTGATAGGCTGGGACATAAGAGGTCACAATGTCTGAGGGACCTAGTCGAGTGTCGGTCTTGTGGAAAGATAGTCCATATACAGCACCTCTACATAATGTTCCCACTAGTAACTAGTGACAGAGGGTCTGAACCGACTCCATGTTCAGTAGTAGGGTCAGCAGCTTCTCACCAGAAAGGGAACTGGGGTGAAGCTGTCCGGTCAGGCCGAGGTGGTGGTCATGTTTGTGGTATCCATATCCCAGTTTTACAGCGACCTCAAGGCGGATTAGCTCAGGGTGTCCAGGAAGTGTCATAGGGTCATGGTACAGGCCATGAATATGCAGTTCAACAGACCCGTGAGGTGTAGGATCCCAGACCTTCTACTGTTAGAGGTGTTATTCCAGTAGCCTCCACTTTAGCTTCTATACTATTTGATACAAGTGCTTCTCATAGATTTATATTTGTTCCCATTATGCAGATCCATGGGATTAGTGTTCAGTCTTCTGATGACATCATGACTCTTGACACTCCTTTAGGAATTATGAAGTAGGGTGTGAGGTAGTGCAGGGATTTCCCCCTCAAGATTAGTGGGTGTCACTTCATATGGGACCGTTTCATCCTTGATATAATGGGATTTGATATCATTCTTGGGATGTACTGATTGGTACTCTTTCATGATAGTATTGACTTCTATCTCTGAAGGGTGATATTTACATCACCAGAGGGTAAAGAGTACATTCACAAAGGTGAATGGGATGTCCAGGAAAGCCGAGCTGGACCTAAGCATCATGGGTTGGGTGGGATGATAGCCCAGATTGAGAGTTTATATCTAAATTATCAGGGAAAATGTTGGACCGATTTTCCTCCAGTGGTTGGTCATTTTAGGAACGTCTTCCCGGATTACTTCTCTAGATTACCACTAGTGAGAGAGGTAGAGTTCTCTATCGGTCTAGTTCCAGGAGCTACACCAGTATCCATTCCTCCTTACAGGATGGATATTATGGATTTACATGAGCTCAAGAAGAAGATAGAGGATTTAGAGGCTAAGGGTTTCAACTGAACCCGTACTTATCTATGGGGTTCACCAGTCCTTTTTGTGAAAAATGAATGTGGTTCCCCTAGGCTATGTGTGGATTACCAGAAGTTGAACTAGTTGAAAGTTAAGAAATGGTATAATCTATCATCGATAGATGATCTATTTGACTAGATCTGAGGATCTTGTGTCTTCTAAAATATTAATTTGAGATTTGGTTATCATAAAGTGCATTTTAGTTCATCATGCATACCTCGGACAACCTTTCGGAGCAGGTACGGTCTATATGAGTATTTTGGTTATGTCATTTGGTCTCACAAACATGTTAGTGGTCTTCATGGAACTAATGAATTGAGTGTTCCATAAATACCTTGATTCATTTTTGCTGGTTTATATGGATGATATCTTAGTTTATTCTCATAATCTACATGATCATTCCACCCATCTTGAGATTGTTTTGAATACATAGAGAGAGCATCAATTATATGATAATCTCATAAAGTTCCACTTTTGGATGGATTAGATTCACTTCCTATGTCACATAATCTTAGAGACAGGAGTATCACTAGACCCAGATAAGGTGAGAGTGGTAGTTACATAGGAGTATCCTAAGAAAATATTTGAGGTACAGAGTTTCTTAAGGATAGATGGTTACTATAGGTGTTTTATATAGGACTTCTCACACTTATTAGTTGTAACGACCCAAACTTTTATTAATGAAAATTCCTCTTGATCTAATTAAATGTTTTATTATGTAAAATGGTTATATAAAATATGCACTTCCTTGGTTTTATGGATTTCAAAATGCAGTTAAGAATTTTTACCCTTGCTAATATAGTCGTTGAATAGTGATAAATTGATTAGTATAAATATAGGGCTTTAACAAATCCAATTTACTCAGACAAAGGAAGTAAAGGCATCAGCCAGGAGAATTGCTCCATTCGAAGCCCATTTGTCAGAGCTTATAAAGGAGGTGGCATCACTGGGCTTCTCTCTTGACCAATCTCAATTTGAGATTCATCATGTTAAGCTCAAATGGAACCGCCTATGGGAGAAGTGTAAGTTGATAGACATTATCACACGAGTGATGTTATCCGAGCCACCCCAAGAGTCGGTCACCATCGCACACCTTACCCTTAGGTATTATGTAGGTGTTATAAGGGGTTATGTAACAAGACCCTAGAACTATGATTATGTGCATTGTTTTTTTATATAAAAAATAATATACATTCATTTTATTATTGTTACTTTGTAAATGGTTTTTAAAGCACAAATAGTATTTTTAATTAATATTCATTTAAGAAATATAATTTGATGAATTAATGGATTTTTGAATTAAATAATAATTTTATAAAATATTATTACAAAATTAACTTTTATTAACTATAAATTGTTGTATAATTTTTATGAATACAATTGTGATTTTTATTAAGTTTTGAAAGCCTTTTTTGTCAAAAACCATGAATTTTCGATAAATGTTGGTTTTTATTTTAAAAGTAAAAATTACGATATTTAGAAAATTATTTATATAAAAATAATATTATTTTTGGAATTAGGACTTCTAAATTATCAAACGGTGAATTTTTCATAATTTTCTGAGACAGTCGAATTTTTGGGTAAAAATTAAATACCGTTTAATTATGTAATGTGTTTTATGACATCATAATGACCCAATAGTGATTTAATAAAATACTATAAATGGTATTTTAGGCCAATATATGTTTTAATATTAAAATAATGTGATTTTAGGTTTGTTTTATTTATTTTACAAAGTTTTAGTGGACTCTCCAAGACTTATAAAACATTTTAACTTTTTAAAATGATTTCCATGAGAGTGTGACTCACCTCCACATAAGCAAGACAAATATTTTAAGAATTTAGGCCATTTTACTTACAAAATAATGTTTTCCACCTCCCTTTGGAAAACCCCATGTGAAAAAACCATAGTTTGGTTTGTGTTTTTGATTAGTTTAATGTGGGGTGTCCAAAACCTAATTAATAAAGAAATCCCTCTCTTTTACAATATAAACCCGCCCATGTTCACACTTCCTCTTCACTAAAACACTTTTTAGCTCGACCAACCTCTACCCTCCTCTCTCTACAATCCTCCCAAGGTTCCCCAATCTCCCAAGAAACCTCTCCCAAGCCTCTCCCAAGCCTCTGGGATCACATTTCCAAGTAAGGGATTTCTTCCTTTTTGGTGTTTGTCCAAATTTCTTTATATTATTATACCCTTTTGTTTCCAATTAAAAATGTTGGGGTATGATTTTTCACCTCCCCTGTACTTTCCAATTAATATTTTAATGATGATAGACTTATTTCTCTCTCATCAATGCCTCCCATGTACACTTGTTACCATGCCAAAATTCCATAAGGGGTTTCTCTCTACTCATTTACATTCAAGTAATTATTTTGTATTATGAATATAAATTCTATTGCATATGACGGGACATGTATCTATATGACCCCATTAATTTCCATCTCATTTAAATATGATGATATGCCTCTTTCTCTCTCATCAACTATTTTTATTAATTCTTATGTCATGCCATTATACTGTCCAAATTGCACTGCGATTTTCCAAGCCAAAGTCATTGTGTAGTGAATACCATACCCATTTCTCTCTCAAGGGTATTCACCTTTATTCACATTTACTTATTTATTATAGAGTTTTATGTATTAATTTCACATTCCTTTATCGTGGAATAAATTATGATGTTTATTTAATCCATGTTATATGATCAATGTGGCACACTTATGCATGAAATGAAATGATTAAGAAGAGTGCGCACTGATGGCACTCCAAAGCATTGGGTAAAGATTACTATCATAATACATCAAGTTCAATGAGTTTTTACTCATGATAATTCAATTTAAATTAGGGTTTACTCATGCTCCATGTGCAATGAGCCTTGGCTCATGTTAATATCATGTTAAATGTTGTTGCCACATTTCCATGTTATGATAATCATGATATATCATGCCTTTGTATTCATGTTTATCTTATGCTCCATTGATATGACTATTTCCTAAAATGTAATATATTCTTAATGTTATTCCTTATTTTCTCCCTTAATTATCTTTATATCTCACCCTTTTCTTATGCATGTCCTTAGGTTATCCCATGCAATGCTAAGTACGAAGGAATGTGTGTGGTCATGTAAAATAATTTTTCAATAAAGATGTGTATTTCATGTTTTAAGTTGTTATGTAATGTTCCTAATCCCCAAAGACACTAGACCTCTCGATCTTCTATGTTTTATCAAGTGGATTTTTTATGTAATAAATTATGTTTATGTGTGAAATAAAGAGTAGGGATAAGTTTAGTTATTTTTTGGATTATGATTAGAAAACCCTAGTGAAAGACTTAGGGATAATAATAAGTATAATAAAAAAATCCCTAAATTTGGGTGAGTATTAATTAAGTGTTTTATCAAGAAAATTCATCCATTTCTGGATACGAGCAGGTAGAGGTGGCTCTGGCACAGATGTATCTAGGGGTAAAACCCAAAAACACCGCTTTGAACTAGACTTGAATGGGAACTGGTGCATGATAATGGGCCTTGATGCACTCTTGGTCACGAAACTCCATGAGGATATGATTTGGTAAATTCATAATCTTAGTGTGAACCATTATTAAGGGAATAAAAAAATCCCCTAATAATGGATATTGGGAAGTAGATCATGGATAACATAGATTGAAGCCTATAAATTCATAAGTTAAGGAAATAAAAGTAATTTATAAGTCATCTATTTTTGTATTTAGATTACCCTTTATTTTTTACCTCTAACTTTCCTTTTATCCCATCCAATGGCTAGTAATATGAGGAATTGAGCTAACCACCGATGCGAAGATCAATGTGATTATTGTTCTAATGAGATGCCCAATCCAATGGGAGCAGGAACCATAAACTTTGTCATGATACTCTCTCAGTTAACTCAATTTTTGAAAAGAAACATGGGTCAAGTGGAACGTTCAACCCCCCCCCCCCCCCCCAAGAAAGAACAAGTCATAATCGAGAGCTTCATGAGACAAAGGCCTCCTACTTTTAATGGATCATCTGATCCCTCAATTTCTGAACAATGGATCAACTCCATTGAAAAGATCTTCTCCATCCTTTGATATTCCGAATAAGAGAAGTTTCTTATGGTTTCTTATCGTATGGAGGGTGTATCTGGTCAATGGTGGAAATTGATCAAAAATACGAATCTTGAGGAGGAGATCGAGGCATTGGAATGGAAGGATTTTCGGAAAAAAAAATCGACAAATATTTTCCTTGTACCCTCTAACTTAAGATGGAAAGGGGCCTACTTTACCTCAAGAAAAAAGATGATAAATTCATCAGAGCGTGCGAGGAAAAATTATAAAGGCTTTCACGGTATGCCTCTATCTTTGTCGTTACCCCTGAATGCAAGTTTTACCACTTCTTTAGTGGGCTAAAACCTAGCCTACGGAAAGCCCTAGCGATTCGTGACTTCAAGAGCTATGAAGAAATCGTCTGATGTGCCCTCAAATGGGAAATGGAGATCAACAAATCCTAGGGGTATCATGGGGATAAGAAGTGTAAGATGGACATTAATTTTAGCAGCCCAATGGATAAATCCAACGGTGCTAAGAAAATATAGCACCCCACTTTCCAAAGGTACGGAAAGAAGCACCCAAAAAATTACCTGAAGGGGATGAGGAAATGCTTTAGGTGTAGAAGACAAGGGCACCGGGCCATTGACCGTTAGCAAGAAAATCCGTTACTATGAAAGAGGAGAGGAATTCCCCATTCAACCCTCAACACATTGTCCATTGCTTCAACTGCAAAGAACCATGGCACTTTGCAAACCATTTCCCTAAGACAAGGGTTTTCGGAGGCAACCAACAAACATCAAGGAAGGAAGGGAGAGTTTTTTACATCACTACTACCGAAGTAAACCCCGATAATAAAGTGGTGACAGGTATTCTAGTTATTTATTAAATAATAGAAAACCTACTTATTGATTCTGGTTCTACGCATTCTTTTATATCCCAAAAGTTTAGTAGAACAATCCCAACACCCCCACAAATCATGGAAGTAAAGATTTTGGTGAGAAAAAAAATGGGGCAATCATTGTAAACCATGAATATAACTCCTCCCCTGTCACAATTTGTAGATTTAACCTCCCAGAAAACCTCTTCATACTTCCTCTGGTGGAATTTGATACAATTATTTGCATAGATTGGCTTTCTCTATGTAGATCCAACATAAATTACCATGAGAGTGAAATCACTCTCCATATGGCGAATCGACCCCTGGTTTTTTACAAGTTCAAGGAGGAGGATGAATCTTATTTAGCACCATCATCTCAAGATTGGATATTACTGCCCTATAAGAAAGCATATATTGCTCAGATGATTGATTCCAAGGACATAACCATCCTTGAAGACATTCCTATTATGAGGGAATTCGCTGAAGTGATTCCTAAGGAATTTATTGGTCTTCCTCCTAGAAGTGATATTGAATTCTCAATTGATCTTATACCTGGGGAATTTCCAATATCCAAGACTTCGTATAGAATGGCTATTGTGGAGCTTGAGGAGCTGAAGAAACAACTACAGGAGAATATGGATAAAGGGTTTATATGCCCAAGTGCTTCACCATGGAGTGCACCAGTCCTCTTCATCAAGAAGAAGGATGGGTCATTGTGCCTTTGCATTGATTATCGTCAGATCAAAAAAACATGATAAAGAACAAGTATTCTCTGACCCAAATTTATGACTTTTTCTATCAGTTATGTGGAGCACAATACTTCTCCAAGGTTGATCTACAATCGGGATATTACCAAGTAAGGGTGAAGAAGTAGGATATCCCAAAGACTACTTTTCATACAAGATACGGGCACTATGAATTCTTAGTAATGCATTTTGGACTCACTAATGCTTTAGCAATATTCATGGACTTGATTAATAGAGTCTTTATAGATTACTTCAACAAATTTGTGGTAGTCTTTATAGATGATAATATAATATAATCCAAAACCAAGGAGGAGCATGAGGAGCATCTACACACTGTACTAGAGACCTTGTGAATGGAGACGCTCTATGCAAGTATAGAAAGTGTGAGTTCTGATTAAAGGAAGTCTCATTATTGGGTCACATAATCTCAAAAAATGGGATATCTGTATATCCCTCTAAGATATCTACAATTGAGGGATAGTTGAGGCCAACATTAGTAACGAATATCTGTAGATTCTTGGGGTTAGATGGATATTATCACCGATTTGTGAGAAATTTCTCACAATTGTATAACCCTCTTACCAAGCTAACTCATAAGTGAGTAAAATTTTCTTGGAGTGATGAATGCGAAGAGAGATTCAAGGAGTTTAAAAGGAGTCTTATCACTGTGCCCTTTCTCACACTACCCATAAGTGGAGAACTTTTTGTGGTATTTATTGATGCTTCAAAGAAGGGAATGGGATGTGTGTTGAAGTAAAATGGAAAATTAATTGCCTATGCTTAAATAAAATTGAAAGTTCATGATCAAAACTATCAAACACGTGATTTGGAGTTGGCTGTAGTAATCTTCACTTGGAAAATTTGGCGACATTACCTATTTGGGATTAAGTGTGAAATATATATGGACCACAAAAGCCTCCAGTATATATTCACACAGAAATATTTGAACATGAGTCAATGAAGATGGTTAGAGTAGATCAAATACTATGACTACTCAATCCATTACCACCCTGGGAAAGTGAATAAGGTGTCAGATGCTCTAAGTAGAAAGGACCCAGTGATTCTATCATTCATGAGAATTGAAAAGGATCCAATATTCTTGTATTTTACGAATATAGATATGGAAATCATAAATAATGGAACATAATAAATCCTTTCACAAATTATTATTAAACCATATCTTTTGGAAAGGTTAAAGGATGCTCAAAAGGATGGTGTGAGAATTCAGAAAAAAGTGGAAAATATCAGAAAAGGGAAATCATTGGAGTTAAATGTTAATGAAGAAGGAATTGTGAGATTTGGGAAAAGATTATGTGTTCCATAAAATCTAGATTTAAAGAATAAACATTTGAATGATGCAAATAGTTAGAATTTTTCTATTCACCCAAGAAACACAAATATGTATCGAGATCTCTGGGAGATTTATTGGTGGGATAACATGAAGAAGGAGATCACTGAGTATAAATCAAAGTGCCTGGTATGTCAGCAAGTGAAGTCTGAGAGGCAGAATTCTAAGGGGATGATGAAACCATTACCCATACCAGCTTGGAAACGGGAGAACATCGCCATGGACTTTGTCACCGAAATTCCAAAGACATCCAAAGGAAACAATGTTATCTGGGTTGTTGTTTATTGTCTTATAAAGACTCCACACTTTATTTCAATTCGATATGATTTCTCATTGGTTCAACTAGCATGAATATATATCAGAGAAGTGATAAGGATGCATGGAGTACCACTATCTATTGTATCCGATCGAGATCCAAGATTCACCTCTATGTTCTGGAAGAGTCTTCAACATGCTCTAAATATTGATCTGAACTTCTTTGTGGCTTATCATCCTCAAACTGATGGTAAATCTGGGCAGACTATCTAAACACTTGAGGAGATGTTGAGAGCATGCTCAATGGACTTCAAAAGAGGATGGTATCAATATCTTCCTCTAGTTGAGTTATCTTACAATAATAGTTTTCACTCAAGCATCGAAATGGATCCTTATAAAGCCCTGTATGGGAAGAGGTGCAGAATGCAGACATGTTGGGATGAAGTTAGGAAGTGAAAACTCCTATGTCTAGAAATGGTCCAAGAAATGGTGGACAAGGTTAGAAGCATCCAGCAGCATATTAAATCTACTCAGATTTGAAAAAAGAGTTATGTTGATAATCGTCGATGAGACCTAGATTTTGAGGTTGAGGACATGGTATTCCTCCACATATCACCATGGAAGAGTGTTATGAGATTTTGGAAGAAGTGAAAGCTTAGTCCAAGGTACATCGGCCCTTTTGAGATCTTTGATCGCATTGGAGCAGTGGCCTATCAACTAGAACTCCCACCGAACCTATCTCAAGTACATGATGTATTCCATGTATCACTATTGAGGTAGTACATACCTAACCCATCACATGTACACAATCCAGAGGTGGTACCATTGGATAATGGCCTCTCTTATGAAGAGAATCCGGTGAAGATATTATATCATAGGGAAAAATTTCTATGAAATAAGAAAATGCCCCTCATGAAAGTGTTGTGGAGAAACCACAAGTTTGAAGAAACAATGTGGGAATTAGAGGAAGTGATGAATCAGAGTTACCCTCATCTTTTTTAGTGTGGGAAAAGAAAATTTTGAGGGTGAAACTTCTTAAGGGGGAAGATTTTAAAGACACAAACTTTTATTAATGAAAATTCCTCTTGATCTAATTAAATGACTTATTATGTAAAATGGTTATATAAAATATGAAATGCCTTGGTTTTATGGTTTTAAAAATATTGTTAAGAATTGTTACCATTTCTAATATATTCATTGAATAGTGATCAATTGATTAGTATAAATATAGTGCTTTAACAAATCCAATTTACTCAGATAAAGGAAGTGATGGCCTCATCCAGTAGAATTGTTCTGTACGAATCTCATTTGTTGGAGCTCGGAAAGGAGGTGGTGTCACTGGAATTCATTCTTGACCAAGCCCAAGTCGAGCTTCAACTTGTTAAGATTGAACAGAACCGCCTATGGTAGAAGTGGAAGTTGATAGAGATTATCACCTGAGCAATGTTATCTGAGCCACCACAAGAGTATGTCATCATCGCACACCTTAAACTTAGGTATTATGCGGGTGTTATAAGAGATTATGTAACAAGACCATAGCACTGTGATTTTGTGTATTATTTTTTTATAGAATAAAGAATATACATTCATTTTATTATTGTTACTTTGTAAATATTTTTTAAATCACAAATAGTATTTTTAGTTAATATTCATTTAAGAAATCTATTTTGATGAATTAATGGATTTTTTAATTAAATAATATTTTAATAAAATATTATTAAAAAATTATTTTTTATTAAATATAAATGATCATATAATTTTTATGAATACAATTGTGATTTTTATTATGGTTTGAAAGTTGTTTTTTCAAAACCCATGAATTTTCGATAAATATCGGTTTTTATTTTAAAAGTAAAAATTCACATATTTAGATAATTATTTAGATAAAATTAATATTATTTTTGGAATCGGGACATCTAAATTATCCAACGGTGAATTTTTCATAATTTTCTAAGACAATCGAATTTTTGGGTAAAAATTAAATATCGTTTAATGTTATAATGTCTTTCATGACATCATAATGACCCAATAGTGATGTAATAAAATACTATAAATGGTATTTTCGGCTAATATATGTTTTAACATTAAAATAATTTGATTTTATGTTTGTTTTATTTATTTTACAAAGATTTAGTGGACCCTCCAAGACTTATAAAACATTTTAACTTTTTAAAATGATTTCCTTAAGGGTGTGAGTCACCTCCACATAAGCAATCCAAATATTTTATAAATTTCGTCCATTGGACTTTTAAAATAATATTTTCCAATCCCATTTGGAAAAAAACATGTGCAAAAACCATGGTTTGGTTTTTGTTTTTAATTATTTTAATGTGTGGTGTCCAAAACCTAAATAATAAAGATTTTCCTCTCTTTTCCTATATAAACACACCCAAGATATCACGTCGTTATGCTGCCTAAATTGCACTGCGATTTTCCAAGCCAAAGTCATTGTGTAGTGAATACCATGCACATTTCTCTATCAAGGGTATTCAACTTTATGAACATTTACTTTTGATTATATAGTTTAATGTATGAATTCCACATTCCTTTATCATGGAATAAATTATGATTTCTATTGAATCCATGTTATTTGATCCATGTGGCACACTTATGCACAAAATGAGATGTTTAAGAAGGGTGTGCCCTGATAGTGCTCCAAAGAATTGGGTAAAGATTAGTATCCTGATACATCAAGTGCAATGAGGGTTTACTCATTCTCCATGTGCAATGAGCCTTGTCTCGTGATAATATCATGTTAAATGTTGTTTCCATATTTCCATGTTATGATAATCATGCTATATCATGCCTTTATGTTCTTGTTTATATTATGATCTATTGATATTTCTATTGCCTAAAATATACAGTATTCTTCATGTTATTCCTTGTTTACTCCCTTACCGGGCTTTATATATCACAATTTTCTTATGTATGTCCTCAGGTAATCTCATGCAATGCTGAGTAAAAAGGAATGTGTGTGGTCAGGTAAAATAAGTTTTCATTAAAGATGTGTATTTCATGTTTTAAGTTGTTATGTAATGTTCCTAAGCCCCAAATAAACTAGACCTATCGGTCTTTTATGTTGTATCAAGTGAATATTTTATGTAATAAATTATGTTTAAGTGTGAAATAAAGGGTAGGGTTGTTATAGTAGTGTTGCTGAAGAATTTGACTAAGAAGGGTGTGCAGTATGTATGGTAAGATTCCTATGAGATAGCCTTTCAGGAGCTGAAAGGGAGATTGACTTTAGCACCAATAGTGATTTTTCCAGATCCAGGCAGGAGTTACACTATATACTGTAATACATCAGGTATCGATCTAGGAGCAGTTCTTAGGTAGGGGGATCGAGTCGTCGAATACGAGTCTCGACAGTTGAGGCCACACGAGATAAATTACCCGATGCATGATCTCGAGTTAGCTGCAGTTGTTCACGCATTACACTGTTGGAAACATCACTTACTAGAAGATCATTTTTTGGTATACACGAACCACAAAAGCCTCAAGTATATATTTACACAGTGGGATCTGAATCTGAGGAGGTAGTGGAGGGATCAGTAGCGATGGGGGTGTTGTAGGTGGTCATGGGGGAGGCGAAGGATGTGGGTATAAAGGTAGACATAGCCACCTATTAATATGATAAAATCATGGATCAAATGTACTTTTATACAATCCAATAAATTCATATTTCTCTTTAAAAAATAAAAAAAAAGGTGGTTTGAATACCTTCAGTATTTAGACTTGGGGCCTACTTACATGCCTCGTAAAGAAAATGTAGTGGCTGATGCACTGAGCAGGAGGACTCAGATATAGGTAGTTCAGCATTCTAGTAGTGAGTGGAATCTCATGGACTTATTTTCTTATATGAAATTAGATATTCATGATAGTTAGGGGCAGAATATACTTTCAAATTTAGTTGTTACCTCTACCCTACTGTATAGATTGAGGATGATGCATCTATCAGACTCAGAAGGCTCAGTTCTACAGTAGAGAGTGGTAGGTGAAGTCCCTCCTCCTAGATAGACCATAGTCAATAATGAAATCCTACGAGTACATGGTCATGTATGGGTTTCAGAAGACTTGCGTGAAGAGCCGATGAGGGATTTTCATGATTCATCTTGGGAAGTGCACCCAGGTGACACCAAGATGTATTGAGTTTTACATTGTCGGTATTGGTTTCCATGTATGAAAATTTATGTAGATGGTTTTTTCATGATCTATTCCACCTGTCAACAAGTGAAGGAGAAACACCAGTGACCAGATGGACTTTTATAGAAGTTACCCATTCTTGAGTGGAATTGGAATGATGTCACAATGGATTTCATTATTGGTTTACCGATATTGCCTCAAGGTAATGATGTTGTATGGGTTGTTGTTGATAGGGTTGCAAAGATCGGTCACTTCCTACCTATCAAGGAGGAATTTTTAGTTGATGATCCTCGGAGGTTGTATATTTGTGAGATAGTACAACTTAATGGGGTCCCATATTCTATCATTTCAGATAGGGATGCTCGGTTTACTTCATGGTTCTGGAAAGGGTTACAGGGGGAATTGGGTACTCAGGTGCTTCTAAGCATGGTATACCACCCCTAGACAGATGGTCGATCAGAGTGCATGATTCAGGTTCTTGAGGACATGTTGTGAGCATGCATCCTGGTCTTCGAGGGTTCTTGGTGGAGGCATATACCATAGTAAAATTAGCCAACAATAATATCTTTCAGGATACTATTTAGATGACTCCATATGAGGCTTTGTATGGTAGGCTATTCTGATCACCCTTGTGTTGGTTGGAGGTAGGAGAGGTAGCTATGATAAGACCTCAACTTGTTTAGGATACTATAGAGTTGGTGTCATTGATTCAGAAGAGGATGGCTACTACGCGGTCTCATCATAAATTATTCGTCGACTTCCACAGATAACCTATAGAGTTCGAGGCTAAGGATCAAGTATTCCTATGTGTTTCCATGAGGTTGGGACACAAGAGGATCATGATACATGGGAATCTTTCACTGAGGTACGTTGATCCATTCAATATTCTGGAGAGAGTCGGTTTAGTAGCCTATCAGTTTCAATTTCCTTTTAAGTATTGATCCATGAACAATGTCTTCTATGTTTCTTGACTATGACATTACTATTCATATCTGTCTCATGCCTTTCATCCTAAGGATGTTGATTTATAGGTAGATGCATCCTTCGAGTAACATCCTATATGAATCGTGGATCGTAGCACAGAGATTCTATAAGGTCGGTCTGTTTATCTCATACGGGTGCTATGAAAGCATCACTGAGTACAGGATGAGACATGGGAGCAGGAGGCTGATGTTCAATCGAAGTGGTTGGAGTTTTTCTCAGATGTTCCTGGTCACCCTTGAGAAGGAAATTTAGGAATAAATTATTTTTAGGGGGAGTTTGTAAGGTCTTGGTTCTTCTTTGGGGGATGAGTTCATTTTTTTCATTAATTTTCAGTTTAATTTCTTAAATATGACCTAATGTTGGTGCTCATTGAGGTCATAGAGGGATCAGGGGTGTCTGAGGATGTTTTGGAGCCTAGAACCCAAGTTTTGGGTGAAAAGAGGAAGTCGTTGGGTTATTGAAAACCATGTAGGTTGGGTCGCACGGTCGTGTGTCTAGGTCTACAATTTAAGCAGATTTTTGGTAGTGGTTTTTCGTATGGTTTTCTCATAGTTAGTAAATTGTGCAGGTAAACCGTGCAATATTCACCAAGCCTATAGAAAACTAGGCACGATTTTCACATGGTTTACTAAACCATGTGCATAAATCATGCAACCTGATATTTTTGGGAAATATTATAATTTGTAATAAATTAAAAATCATTTTAAACCTAAGTTTCGTCCTCATTTCATACGCACAGTATCCACCCCTTTGGAGAAGCTCTCTTTTGAGCCAAAAGTAGGATTTGAGGTAGATCATCTGTCTGAGATTTGTTTCAACCACAGTCTGTCTCGTTGGATCTGTTATGGTAAGAAATCGATTCCTTTTTATTCGTTCTCCATTCTTATGGCTATCGACTGTGCTATTTAGATTTAGGATCATATGTCCTATTTTCACATTGTTTGTCTTTTATTCAGATTTATTCTCATATGGGTTAAATCTAGAGATGATACTGGATGAGATATCTAGCATGGACCTACGGTAGGTGGTCTCACGAATTTCACTCAAAGTCAGCCCGTTTATATATATATTGTCGTGTTGCGCACCCAATTTCTGTGTGTCACTTTAAATGAAATTAAATCCCAAGATTTTTTAGGCATGTTCTATGTGATTAAATACCTTTATTGAAATTTTTTATCATTCTAATGCCTTAAACTTGAGTCACCCATTTGGGTGATGTTTATTAAATTCACCTTTGGTGGATTTGGACTTGGACACCCTTAGGTGTTCCCCTTTACCCTGTGCTTGGGATGTTAAATATGATTTTGATAATGAATTGAATTTTAATGTGATTGAATTGTAATTAAATGGATTAAAGGCAAGGGATAGATGACTTGACCATTGGACTTGTTATTCAATTTCTTGTTTTAGCTTGAATTGCCTAAAAATGGAATTTCCAATGTGATCTATATTGAGAACATGCTATGCATTTGTTTTATTAAGATTAATTACTCATCATAATGGTTTTCCCATGTGAGTTAATTGATATCAATTCCATGTAATAGTTTGTTATGTGTGATATTCTTGTTATATTGAAAATACCCATGTGATTAATTGAAAGGTCAAGCCTTATAAGGTTGTCCAATGATTGAGTCACCTTTTGAGGTAAGGTGTATTTTTAAGTCATTGGATTAGACCTTGTAATGTTAAATGGAATTTAATTGATGAAATTCTTGATATCCATGGGTGAATCATGGATCCAATTGAAGGATTCCATGGACGGACTCATTGGACTAATGAATTGTATGCCTTGCTTCAATCATGGTTCCAACTGAAGGATGCCATGGAAGAATTCAATGACCTAAACCTTGATTATGCCATGGGTGAATCATGGATCCAAATGAATGATTCCATGGATGGACTCATAGAGGCTTGTTTTATATTACAAGTGAATCATGGATACAAATGAAGGATTCCATGGATGGACTCAAAGGGGATTGAATATTTATTCCATGGGTGATACTTCAGCTCCCTATAGGACCACCAAGGACGGACTTGATTGGCAGGACTCTATACCTCACCTAGAGAAATATCAGGTTCTTGATAGGTTCTTCAAGACGGTCTTTTAGGTTATTGGTGGATATCATACATGGGCGATACTTGAATTCAAACTTAGGAATGTCAAGGACGGGCATAGTTTGATATCATACCTGGAGAGATAACTGAATTGCAGCATAGGAATGTCAGGGATAGACTTAGGTTCTAAATTTAATTAATAATAAAAGTATATATGAAATTTCTATCAATCTAAAGTATAGGTTTGGATTCTGGATTGAATCATATCTTTATAGATGTCCTATTTAGGAATTTGTTTATGCAATTGACTATATGGGGGATATTGGGTATGATCCGGATCTCGAGACATATAAATTCAATAAGATTGAATTGTTAAATTAAATTGATTAAATGAGATGGATGTTTACTTTTGAGTACTTACTTGTTTATTGTTATATTACATGCACACTTGTTATATATATTCACTAACTGATTGGCACAGACCTTGGGTGGTTGACTATTGGTATTATATCTCACACCCTATTTGGGTAACTCTTTTGGACCCAAACAGATTATATGACTACATGTGTCGATAAGGGAAGGTTCCCTATTACAGGTACATCATATGCTTCTTAGGACCAAGAGATCATGGGAACTATCTGAGGCTTTCAATGCTTCTAGGATTTTTTTGGCCATTTTTACTTTTGGGATGTGTATTATATATGAATGTTGTGTACCTATTTTGGATGTTTTATTAGAAACATATGACATGTATCACCATCTTGTATATAACATGACTTTTGGATTTGTTTATACTATCAATCTTACACAATTTATTTCTATTGTATGGTTTACTACTTCCGTTATTGAACTTTTGTTGTATTTCCATTGTGTTACACTCTGCTAATGAGGGAATAGTATCCCCACTGACAAACCTAGGCCCTCGCTACTAGTCAGAAGTCTCTATAATTTGGAGAGATGCACTTGAGGTCATGTGGCCAACCAGGTTTGGAGCACCTTTGAGTGACATCTAGAACCGGGACATTACATAATGTATTAATTAACCATATGAATATTTATACATATTGAATAACCTATGATATCCATTTTGTTATGATAACTATGTTGGAGTTGGTTCTCTAATACTAACTTCTATGTACTTTATGATAAACATGTATTCATTAATTTTAATATAAATAAACTACTTATCACATCATGATTTCTCTTCTACGTGACATAGTATGTGATAATATCCTAAGAGTAGTTGTTACACTAAAAGGTCATAGTAGTTACCCTATATGATAAGAACTCGGAAGTGCTATGACACTATTCTTGAATATATGTTTTATAGCCAGATGATATCATTTGAGGGGAATAAATGATCCGGGCTATCAGGGTTAGAGACTCATAGGACTTTGAGGCACCTTCTCAAGGTATACACCCTTGGTAATATCCAATAGGATATTATGAGAACAGGTCCCTCCAGTAGGCCCACCAGTAATCCCTCTAGTAGTAAATCCATATTTGTATGTTTCATTGGATGTTCCTACCTACAGGTTTGTGTATTGGTCCTTAGACATTAAGATTATTATTAATGAATATTATGAGTCAAGTACTTTGATGTATTGATGAAAACTGTGATGAAAGATGTTCACGATAAGGTAGGATTCATTGGATGCGTCACGAATATTATTACATTAATTAATAATGTAAAAAAGTATTTCTCCCTTATTATATTTAATGGAAGTTAATATCTTATGCCATTTTATAGAAATGATATTTCCTAAATAAATCCATGGCCATGGTTTTTTATATGCAAGTTCTATTTTCGAAAATTCAAAAAAAGATAAATCAATCACATAAGTTGATGACACCATCATGCAACCATCTTGATTTGAGATATTATGGTAAAGGGATTATATTACATAGTAAGTGTTCATATGAAGTGTTATATCATTGCAGCACTAACCTTTTTCTCTATGGATTTCTTGGCGTGTTTCTAGATGTTAACCTTAGACTTTAGGCCGCTCCACCTAATGCCACTAAGAAAGATACCTAGAGGGTCACACACAAAGTGTATTTAGAATCACAGTTAAATAATATATTATCATTTATTTTTTAAAAGATTGAATAAATATTATTCTCATTTGTGGTTTCATAATTATTCATGTATGCTTGGTCGCATATAAATATTTATTTATTATTTTAGTATATATAATATTTATTTATTTATTGGTGAATAATGTAGTGATATTTATTTAATAAATAAATTAACATTATTCAAGTTTCGATAAATATTATGGAGGAATGGCAGACTGAGATTTTAGGTCCGATGAGAAATAATAAATATTGAATATTATTTGATTAAATAATATTTAATTTTAATTTGGAAGTTAAGTGCATGTCGATAAATAATGATATTGTTATTATTATTTGACATGGGGTTTCTCTAAGATTAAATAAATAATTAAGGGAACTTGTGAAATTATTTTATTTTAACCCTAGTGATATATAAACCCAGTTATGTTATTTTTTTCAATAGATAATTCATTTTCTTGGGTTCTTCACAACGGAATTAGAGAATTCTCTAAATCCTAGAGAGATACCTTATCTAAAAATGCTCCCAAGAATAGAGAAAAATCTTCTTCCACCAAATCAAAGAGAATGTTTTGGAAGCAGTTCTTGAAGCGATTAAAGTTGGACGACGCAAGCATGAGGATATTTCATGCAAGAACCCGAAGATTCCTTCAGTGACATTTGGAGATTATTAGAACATGTGTGGATCATCGCTAGAGGGAATCTACAATTGATCCCTACAAAGCAACAACGTAGCAATACAGATCTATTTCCTGATTCATCAATGAAGAAATAATTCCAAAAAAGGTAATTATTTAATTAATTTAATTAATTATAAATAATATATGATGATCCTCCCTCTAATTCTGGTGTAATTTCTATTTTCTAATTATTTTATTTTATTTTACTGATCACAATGTTCAACATTGTGTTAAATCTCGAATTAATCATCGATTATGGAAAAAACCAGAGTTGGGAACCACCCATCACACACTACCGTTGTTCCCAAAACCTACAAGTGGTATCATAGAAGTCAAATAATTATTTATAATTATTTAAAGATCTTTGGTAATTTATGAATTTTTAATTTAGTTTTTCAATTCAAGTGTAATCATTCTTTTAATATGAATCAAGCGATCTTTTTCTTCCACTTTAATTTCTCATAGATCTAGTCAAGATGATTAATTTTATGATTAAAATAAAATTGATGAACTCATCCAGAGGTTCCAAGGTTTTTAGCCGGACATCACAGGACTACACTCTGTGTAACCAAAGTTACATGCCATGTAGTCATGTTCAGTGCATCGGAATTGATTTGGAAATTAATTCAATATTATGCCTTAATTACATGTTTTAGTCACACCATGTGTTGACCAGAACATAATTTCACTATGTCATCTAGATTACACGCCATGTATCCCATGTATATAGTGTGTAGTCCCTTTGAGTCAAAGACAGACCGTGTATTTCAATACATGGCCTACCTAACAGGTGACCGTGTAATTTGGAGATTAAACGGTGTGTATCCCATTAGAAACGTTGTGTGATCCAGTTTCCAAGGTACAATTCACAAGATGATTCCCTAGGTATGTACCTCGGATATATGGTGAGAGATGTACACATCATGTAGCTCAAATGCATATGTCGTGTACTTATACAAAGTTACGCAGATTTAAAATTTATTTATTTTACTATGTAAACCTTGAGACATGTATTTGCGTGTGGTCATAAAGATATGACACCTCATGTGATAGGTTTTAATATACATAAATATTTAAATGTTTAATTAATATCTGTGTAATGTTCAGATCTACATATCTTATATGAATCGTATTACAAGTAGTTACTCTACATGCATTTAAGCATAACATGTGGCCAACAAAATCATGTAATTCATGTAATAATCTATAAATTACATGTTGAGAAAGTACGTGATAAGTTTTGTATGCCATATGTCACAAGAGTAAAATAGTATACGAGTATAATACATATTGTCCATAATCAAATGGTTATTCACCGTGTTTCCTCCAAGGTACATTTATGTACATAGTTAATTTTAAATAATTTTATTTAATTTTTTTTAAAATTATAATGGATTGGAATCTCAAGGAAATTAGGATGATAATTAAGGTAAAATAATTGATTAATTAAAGATAATAATTAATTGATTTGAGCATGATTTATTTTAAATAAGAACGGTTAAGAATTGAATACTAGTTTTATTAAATACATAATTTGATGCATGCATGTGGATGATCATGATCTAGACCAAACCATTGTATGTGATTGGTTTCATTTAATTTATTATTAAATTAAATTGTTGGCCTGCATACATTCTTGCCTCTTATTATGTAGGGCATATGTGCCCATGGTTTCTTTTATGTAAACCCCCTTTTCCCATCACCTACATGTAAGTAAAAGGCATATGTAAAGGATGGATCTCCCAAACTAGTGGAGGCGGTTCATGTTTAGAGTCGATATGAAACTAATCCAAAGAGATACATAGGTGGATGGGTGGAAAGATGCAACATTAAACTTAATTGGTTCAAGGTGTTTTCACCCTAAGTCAATGGTTAGTTTATCAACCACTAGATAAACTAAACACTAGTAATATCTCATGATCATACTGCTTTATTATTTTATTTTTATCAATTTCATGGTTATTTCATTATGATTGTGTTGTCACGATCACATAATTAATAAATTATTGATCATGCAATATATAACTAAAATAAACCAGCTTATGCATAAATATCTTAATATTAACAATCATATGATAAAGATATTATTTAGAAATTTATGCATAAAAGGATAAAATCCATCAATAAAATATTAATTTGGTATAGATTTCCATTACTTCGGTTTAAATCGAACCATAGTTCAAAGTGCTTGACCAGCCAAAGTTGTGGTGCTTTCAATTATTAGGGAATTCTAACATGAGATTTTGGGTTGATTGAAATTGGTTCACATCAAGAGTTGACTATCAAAGTAGGACTTGGTGTAACTGAGAGGAAAAGGTTCAAGAAATATAAAATAAATTATTTCTAGATTGGGGAGTCCACTCAGTAGATCATGATAACTCAAATGGTTCAAATGGTAATGGAAATTAGAGGATTGAAAAATCAAAGAAGTGGTAATTTATCATCTTAGTCTGAAGTAAACTTGAGAGGAATATAGAATGTCAGTGTAATAATTATGAGAATTGGAACTTAAATTCAAAATCCCCAAGATTAAAATAATGAAAAAGACCCTAAAAATGATAGTTATAATTCTAAAACTAATGAAAATTCATATGAATAAGTGACATAATATCTTGTGGAATCTGTTAAACTACATGTTGAACCTATTTTAGAACCTACTGAATCTTTAAAATATTTTTTTGTCCACACACAAGTAAAATAAGAAAAAACAAATAAAAATAAATAAATCCATATTGAAAAAAACTATAGGGATTTTGGAATCATAATGGGATCTTAGAATGTGAAGAAAAATGATGAAGATGACCTTATCCTTTGGGAAACCCTCTTGTTAAAAAAAATTGAAACTGAAATGAAAAAAAATCTTAAAAATTTTAAGAAATCCCAGGTTAGCATCCCTTTTTTAGATGTTTTGAAATAGATCCCTTAGTGTGCTGAGTTTCCTAAGGAGATGTGTACTCATAAAAGGAAGTTCAAGGGAGGTGAGAAGTTAATTTGGGAATAAATTTTTCTTCCATGATCTAACACTCTATCCCTATGAAATACAAGGATACAAGTACATTTTCTATTCCTTGTGTCATTGGTAATCACTAGATTAAAGATGCTATATTGGATTTAGTAGCCTCTATAAATGTTATTCCTTATTTTGTATTTTTATCTATATAGGTTAGAGATCTTAAGGATTCTAGAATTTTCATTCAATTTACTAATAGGAGATTAGCTAGGCTATATAGAGTCATTGAGGATGTGTTTGTGAGGATTAAAGATCTTTCTTCCCTGGTTATTTTTATGTTTTAGATATTAAGGATAGTAGATTTAGTACACATACACCCTTGATATTAGGGAGACCATTCTTGAAAACTATTAAGGCTATTATTAATGTGCATAAAGGGACCCTATATTTATATTTTGGAGAAAATATGGTTAATTTCTGTATCTTTGAATCAATGAAACATCCTATGGAAGACCATTTTGCACAACAAGTTAATGTGATGAACTGGTTTTCCAAAATTTTGTTTCTTGATTTTATTCAAGATAATGAGCATATGAATTCTGTAAGAAATGAACTTTTACCAGATAATGAAGATGATGGAAATAAAAAATCTAAAATATTTTGTAAAGATGATGAATCCAAGTCTATTTATAAAGATATTTCATGCTATTATGGAATTTATGAACATGAAAGGAATGAAGTTTTTGTTGAAAATGACACTAAAAATAATGAGTATTTTTATTAGTTTCTTAGAACATGTAATTCTACTATAAATTCTGAATTTCTATGTGAAATTAAACCTAAAATGGAATAAATTGATTTAAATTCTGCTCAACATGATAGAACTGTGGAAATATATTTTTTCTCTGAGAATTTTTATTATTAATACATTCTTTCAAACTTAAAATCTACTCCAAAATTTATTTTAGAATCACCTTATATATGTGAACTTGAATATGAAATTTCTTTTTGAGGAAGAAGCATTTTCTCTGCTTGAATATTATTTCACTACTAGTCTAGAATTTTGTTATTATGTTATTCCTAGGGATGATTTAGTGGCTACAAATGAACTTAAAGAACCAATAGAACCTTTTTTGTCAAAATAGCATATCCCACACACAATTTAACTAAAAAAATTATAAAAAATTTGAAATATGTCTACTTGGAAGACAAACAAAAATTTCATGAAATAAATTTGAGTGGGTTGTCCAATGAATATGAAACCCACCTTTTAGAGGTCCTTATAGAGATTATGAAGGCTATAGGTTGGTCCTTATATGATTTATCTAGGATTAGTCCTTTTGTGTGCATGAATAGGATACTTATATAGGATATTTCCAAACCTATTAGACAATTCCATAGGAGATTGAATCCTTCCCATCTTAAATTTGTTTAAAAAGATGTGACTACCTTATTGGTTGTAGGTATAATTTACCCCATTTTTTATAGTATATGGGTATGTCTAGTTCACATTGTACCAAAAAAGGGAGGGTTCGTGGTTGTTAAGAATGAATTTGGAGAGTTAGTTCCTGTTAGGTTCCTAATAGGTGGAGGGTATGTATTGATTATATCAGGCTGAACTTAGTGATTAGAAATAACCACTTTCCCTTGTCTTTTCTTGATCAAATACTTGAAAGGTTATTTAGCCAATACCATTATTTCTTTTAGGATGGTTTTTCTGGATAATTCCAGATTCAAATAACTTCAAAGGACTAGGATAAAATGCCATGTACTTTAGGTACCTTTTATTATCAGTGAATGTCATTTGGATTATGTAATGACCCTAACACCTTCCAAATATGAATGTTTAGTTTTTTTTATTTCTTTAGGAATGCATAGAGGTATTATGGATGATTTTAAAATGTATGGTCCATCTTTTGAGAGCTATCTGATAAGTTTAGGGGTTGTTCTTAGAGTGTGTATCGAGAGGATACTATTTCTAAACTTCGAGAAATGTCATTTTATGGTTGACAGTGGAATTGTTCTTGGTCATGAAGTGTTTAGTAATAGGATTAATATGGATAAATCTAAAAGTTATATTATCTATTCACTGTTTCTTCATAATATTGTGAAGTATATTATATTTTTTTCCATGATGGGTTTTATAGGAGGCTCATAAGATTTTATCTGAACTGCTTTTCCGTTGAAAATACTTTTATATAAATAAATTCCTTTTGTTTTTTTATGATAATTGTAATAAATCCTTTAATTAACTCAAATAGAAGCTTTTTTCCACATCAGTAGTTCAGCAATCTAATTGGGACTTACCTTTCGAGTTGATGACTGATAAATCATTATTACCTTAAGGGGTTTTTCTTGGGAAAAGATTAGATAGGAATTCACATGTCATTATCTATGATTCTAGGACACTAGATGATTCCTAAAATAATTATTAAACAACATAGAATTAATTTTTAGTCATTTTTCTTTCCCTTGATAATTTTAGAAGCAATCTTTTAGATCTAAAGTTATAGTTTTCACAGATCATTCTGTTATTAGATATCTCATGGAAAAAAAAGAATCAAAATTGAGTCTCATTAGATGGATTTTTTCTTTGAGAATTTGATATAGAGATCCAATATATGAAAATAATTTAGAACAATGTGGTTGATCATTTGAGTAGGATACATACTGAGTTTTGTCCTAGAAATTCATTTGTTGAACCTATTATAGATTTTTTTTCATGGGGAGAGATTATATTCTGCTCTTATTGACAATAAACCATGCTTTTCAAACATTGGGAATGTAACACGTCAATATTTTATGGTATTTCTATTTTTAAAATAAATTTAATTTCTTCGATATCTTATGTTGCACATAACATTGAGCTTAAACAAACTCCAAAAAATATATATTATTATTTTAACATGGACATTATAACCTAGATGTTAAATTGGAGGGAATAAATAGTATTAACCATATTATTAAATATATAATTTTACAACCCATTTTTAATACATTAATATATTCTTAGGATATAAACACATAATTTTTAGTAAAATCATTTTGTTCTTCAAATGTATGTTTTCTTTAAAAAGCAATTTTTATTTCTTTCTATGCAAAAATAAATATAATTCAGTTTTGAAACTTTTACAAAATTAATTTTATGAAATTAACATCATTTTTTGATTCAGAATATTGAAATTATATTAGGATGAATTTTTTGATAATCTTCTGAAAAGATAAATTTTTTAGTGAATAGTAAAAAATACTGATTTTTGTAAAAAAGTCATTTCTTTTCAAAATATTAAGAAATTTAAGTCCCATTATTTTTTTAATATGGTTTTAAGTAAAATGAGTATTATTTAGTTATATTTCATCCATGTAAATTACTTTGAATCAAATTTATATTGTGTTTTAGAATAAGTTTATTTTTGGGTTTAATAATGGGATTTTTTTTAAAACTATTTTAAAGTACATAATGTTTCTCCTTTTTAATTAATTAAAATAATACCTAATGGGGAATATTTTAAATTAAATTTATAGATAATATATTATTAAATGTTTATTTAGTTACATACAATGATACTTATTAGTCATAGAGTTAATATAAAATCATCTTTTTCTTGAAAAACACACTTCTTGAAAACTTGGTTTTTCATTGCATATGTGGATTTTTTTTTAAATATAATTTTTTAAATTTTGTGAATTTAATTTGGTAAAATGTATTACATATTTTTAATCATAAGTTAAATATTATTTTTTAAGTTCATTTTCATTTTTAGTTATAAAAAGGTTATCGTGGTAAGAAAAAGATTTACCATAGTATAAATAATGAAACAGGTTAAAGTTAAAAGGAAAAGGATTAAAATACCTAAAAACTACAATGTTAAATGGTTTATTACTGTATTTATTGACCATAAAAATCCTTTAAAAGATTAATAACCAATATAATTCATTGGAATTAATTCCACCCAAATGTGGTTGGCTTTAAATATAAAATAATCATTATTTAATCACTTAAAATCACCTCTCCTCAAATATAAATACCACTCATCACCACCCTCTTTATCCTTACATGACATAAAGATACTACAATAACTATCAAACCCTATCCTCACAACTCTCCACACATCCAAGTGTTTCTGGTCTCACCAAAAGAACAATTCCATGGTCTTTAAGGGATCCTTCAAGGAGTTGATATTCAAGTGGTAATTTTCTCAAACCACCTCTCTTATTTTATTTTCTTCTTCTACCTTCACCTCACCTCCTTCATACATAAAGTAATAATAACTTTAGAATCATGTATATAATATAATTTTATTTTTATAATTTAATATCATATATTCAAACATTTTATTACCCCCTCTTATTCAAAGAAACAAAACCATTGTCCAAATTATGGCGGTTAACTGTCTCCATGAATAATGATTTTTTTCTTTCCAGTACCACCTTCAAGGATGGTCATAAAAGTATTATTATAATTAATAAGATTTTAAAATTTATATTATAACCTATTTATTATCATGTAACTAATATATATACATAATATTAAATAAACATTAACTAGTTTGTGATGGTTGGAAAACCCGACAAAAATAAACTAAACATTCATCATTAACATTTTATCAAATTAATCGTCCTCATGTCAGAAATAAAAATGATATATGGGACCATTTAAACTTATTAAATTTCATTAATACTATTTAATTTCACTTCTAAATTTTTCTTTCCATTTTACAAGAAAATTCATAATTATAAACAAATGAACCAATGATGAAACCATGAAACGAACGCAATCGAAACAATGAAAATAATGAAATATTATTAATGAATTGGTATTAATATGTTATAAAAGTATCACATAAGGTATTATAAATATGAGCATATTTATTTAATTAATTAATATAATTCTTTAAACCCTTATACAGTAGGTTAAAGTATGAAAAACTAAAGGGAAGCGTGAGGTAAGGGTTTCTCATCTCACTTTTACTTCTGTGAGATATATGCCTTATTCATGACTTATTTATTATGTGTATAATATATATACTCCCCTTTCATATAACATATCATTAATCTCCTTATATTCATGATATTTAGTGTTTCATTTGAAAATGATTACTTTTATGGGGTATACGATTCGACTGATTACAAAATAGTAGAGGAATTCTTAACCTAATTTTCATTCTATGGGTTAAACTTCTAATTCATTGATTATGTTGCAATAATCATAATTTTGAAATTACTTTTTAATAGATTATATTTTATTTTCACTTTTTTATGTGTATTTACAGTGTACATGTATTTTATTCATTGTATTAATGCTCACTTAAATGATATGATATTTATAAGTATCTTTCTTTTAAAAATTATATTTTTAAAATTTCTCTTAAACCTCTCTTTTTATTCCATGTCCGTGTATTCTAAGATTTTTTCTAGAAATGTTTTTACTATTATATTATGATTTTTTTTAAATAAAGTTTTACTCATGTTTTACTTTTTACATAATGGTTTGAAATGGTTATTTTTTTTTCAAAATGATGTTCTTTGTGACTTTTATAATAAAAATACATAAGAAATGTTTTTATAACTTATACAGTATGAGATAAATTTCCCTCTATCATGATGCTTTAATATTTTGATGTCACATTTAAAATACTACAAGGTTATTTTCAAATAAAATTTTTTCCTTTATAATTGTTTTTCTTTTCAAAAAGAAATTATTTGAAAATGGAAATGTTTTTTTTCAAGAATTATTTCAACTGATATTTAAAAATTATTTTCCATCTAAGATAACATTATTTGATGTTAATTATTCTTCACTGGTGATATTATTCAAGGATATTGTCCTTATTATCTTTTATGGTTGTCTTATGTTTATGGTGGAATGATATTTATGAAACCAATTTCCTTCCATGAGTCATGTTATCATGATATGTTTATGAAACTCATTTCTTTACATGGGTTCTAATATTATGAATAACTTATGTTCTTTTCATGCACATATGTATGGTTTTTATTATGTTTTGGTGGTTATGTTATAACCAAGGAAGGTGGTTACATTATAACCAATAGTTGGTGGAACCTATATCTCCCTCTAATGTCTTGGGTAATGATTTATATATCCTGATGTATATGGGATTGAAACAGGAAGTGAACTCAGTTCAGTAAGACAGAACTAGAATGGGAATTGAAATGTGTTCAGTAAAATAGGACTGGAATGGGGATTGAACCCAATTTAATAAGTATTATAATGGGAATTGAAACCATTTAATTATGTGACTTCTACCATGATAGTCTTGGGAGTGAACTTTGAATACTATAATGGTCTAGGGAGTGAAACTCATTCCACTATAATAGTCTTGGAAAAGAGACTTAACTACTAAGGAAATGATTCTATATTCTTATGTGTATGCCACAATTCTATTTTTTATGCCAATATTAACCTCTCATGGATCAAGTTATTTTACAATTCATGTATTATTAACTTCTATTATTTATTCCATAACTCAAGATTATAATCTTTGATATGCATGGTATAATTTTCAAATGTTATACTCATGTTCTTATCACCTTATGTTTATTTTATGATTGATATCTCCCTTTTACCCTTATTGAGTATTTTATCTCACCTTGTTCTTATGTTTATTTTCCCTGATATATGAGTAAAGGTATTAATTATGATATATCAAAAAGGGTTCTAGTTATGAAGGAATAAGTGGGAGACGATGTAGATGTTTTATGAACCAATTGTTTATGTTTCCATGTTTCCAAAGACACTAAACCCATATAGTTTTGGTGTGATTTTGTTATGTTATATAATGAATATTAATCAATTTAAATGTAATATCTATGTAAGAAAAGAATAGGTCATTATAGTTGGTATTATATCAAGGTTTAGTTAACCTTTGGAAACTAGGATGATAAAACTGTAAATAAGATCCCTAAGGATAAATCTAAGTATGGGTTACAATCCTATAATTTTGGTAACTATCATTAATAAACTAGGATTAAACCTAAGTTATCATGAATTGAAAATTTATAAGAAATTTTCCTTGATTATGTGGTTTTCCAACAATGATTAGTGTTTTTCACACTGTTATTTTTGGGTTTTAAACAATGGCTGGAACCATGAGGATTCATGTTAATGGTGAATATGATGGAAAATGGAATGATCTTCCTCATGGGAAATCAAATTAAATAGGAGTTGGAGGGTGAAACCTTTTTATTATGCCTAATCAAAAATATCATAATATGATCAATAATCTCAACTTTGATGAGTTTCATGGCCCATATAATAAGAGAAAGATAGAATTTCATGGTGACAATAGAGGAAATAAAGTTCAATTTTAGTCATCTAAATCAAGTGGGAAGAGGCAACAAGGATAATGTTTCAAAGGAAATAGAAGATGATTTTGAGGTAGAAAATAAGGACACAAATCAAGTAATTGAAATGGAAAAGTTAAATTTTCAGTTTCACAATATATGAGAATAATGGTATTCCTAGGGAATCATCAACAGTTGAATATTTTTAATATATAATTTATGAGAATTATACAAATCGATGTCCTATGGAAAAGTACATTAAGAGAATCAGGAAGGTTATATGAGTGATTTTTATGTTTAGGATGATGAATAGACTATGAATGACATATGAGATGGAAGAAGTGTTAAGGAAAAAAAATAAATAAGTCTAGTTAATGGTTTAATAAAGAAGTGGAATGATTGAGTGTTTATGTATTAGAATTCAATAATAATGTTGAAGATTTACTTTTATGGTATTATGGAATAATAAGACATCTAAGGATTGTTCCTCTAGTTTTTCCTTAATTATTTGAAAGTATATGTTGAATGGTACAGGTAGCCATGAAAAGTGATTGAGGAGGTAAGGTGATATTTTTGGAGAACATGTGATTAATGGAAATATAACCCTTAATATGTTCATGATGATGAGATAATAATGAAATAAATAGATGTTTGTTTGTGATAAAATAAATGGGATTGTATTTATTCCCTTATAACTGATTAGTAATATGATGACAAGGTGGTTTATGGATTAATTTTATAGATTCTTTGGATTTATGATATGATGAAAGAGGTTATTTTTGAAAGCATATATGTTTTCACTAAAGTTTTATGGTATTTCAGGTTATTACCATGTTTCAAGGGAATACATGATAATAATGTTCACATGTTTGGTGTGTGACAATTAAGAGATACATTAAGTTTTTTGTGGGATTAATGATAAGTTGATTTTTAAAATTTATTTACCTTAATTCCAATGTTCTGGGTTTTAATTTATTTGGAAGGTTAATAAGGGTAACCAATTATGAAATCGTTTATGTTAAACTTTGGATGAGGTTTTAGAGATTAATGTGTAAGAACCTGGTTCTTCTTTGAGATACAAATTCATTGTTTTCTATTAAATCTCAATTTAATTTCTTAAATATGACCTAATGTTGATGCCCATTGAGGTCATAGAGGGCTCATGGGTGTATGGGGCTGGTCTGAATCTTGGAACTCAAGTTTTGGGTGAAAATAGGAGGTCCTGTAGTTAGTGAAAACCATGCAGGTTGGGTTGCATGGTCATGCAGCCAGTATGCAATTTTAGTAGATTTTGATAGGGGCCACTCACACTGTTTCTACATGGTTAGTAAACCATGTGGGTAAAATATACGCTATGCCCCAGGCCTATAGGAAACCATGCAAAGTTTGCACAAATTTTTCTAAAATGTGCACATAAACCGTGTAACCTACTATTTTGGGGAATTTTAAATTTTTAATTAAATTAAAAATCAATTTAAACCTAATTTTCATCCTCGTTTCATACACACAATAGTCACCCATTTGGAGAATCTCTCGTTTGAGACTAAAGTAGAATTTGAGGTAGATTATCCATCCAAGATTTGTTTCAAGTGAAATCTATCTCATTGGATATATAATGGAAAGACCTCGATTCCTTTTTATATGTTCTCTATTATTCTGGCTATCGGCTGTTCTGTTTGGATTTTGGAACATATGCCCTATTTTCAAATTCTTTTTCCATTCTTCATATTTCTTCTAATCATGGTCAAATCAGGAGTTGATACTGGATGATCTATCTAGAACGAACCTAAGGTAGGTGGTCTCATGTTTTTTTCTCAAAGTCAGGCCATTTATATATGTCTTCATGTCGCACACCCAATTTTGGGGTGTCTCTTTAAATGAAATTAAATCCCTATATTTTCTAGGCATGTTCTAGATGATTAGAGAGCTTTATTGAAATTTTTTATAGGTTGAATGCCTTGAACTCGAGTCACCCCTTTTGATGATTTTTATTAAATGGACCTTTGGTGGCTTTGGCCTTGGACACCCTAGGTTGTGCCCCTTTACCCCATGCTTGGGATGTTAAATATTATTTTTTTAATGAATTTAATTAAAATGTGACGGAATTTTAATTAAATGGATTAAATTTAAGGGATAGATGGCTTGACCCTTGGCCTTGTTATTCAATTGCCTGTTTTAGCTTGAATTCCCTAAAAAGGGAATTGACCATGTGAGTTATATTGATAGTATGATATGAATTGGTTTTATTGAGATTAATTTCTCATAATAATGGTTTTCCCATGTGAGTTAATTGATATTTAATTCTTATAATATCTCGTTATGCATGTGATGTTTGCCCTATTGAAAATTCCCATGTGAGTAATTGAAAGTCCAAACCTTGTGAGGTTGGTAAATGCTTGAGTCACCTTTTGAGGTGAGATGTATTTGGATTTCATTGGTTTTGACCTTTCCATGTTAAATGAAATGTTTAAAATGAATTGAATTGATGAAATTCTTAATATCCATGGGTAAATAATGGATCTAATTGAAGGATTCCATAGACGGACTCATTGGACTAATGAATTGTCTTCCTTGGGTGAATCATGGATCTAATTGAATAATTTCATGGATAGACTCAATAACCTAAACCTTGATTATTCCATGGGTGAATCATGGATCCAAATAAGGATGTCATGGATGGACTCATAGAGGCATGTTTTGTATGCCAAGTGAATCATGGATCCAAATGAAGAATTCCATGGAGGGACTCAAAGGGAATTGACTATTTATTCCATGGGTGATACTTGGGATCCCTATAGGACCATAGAGGGTGGACTCCATTGGAATGACATTATACCTCACCTAGAGCAATATTAGGTTCCTAAGAGGTTCACCAGGACAAGATTTTAGGGTGTTGGTGGATGTCATACCTGAGTGATACTTGAATTCCAACTTAAGAATTTCAAGGATGGGAAATTTTGATATAATACCTAGAGTGATACCTGAATTCTAGCTTAATAATGTTAGGTACATGCTTAGGTTCAAAATTGAATTAATAATAAAATACTATATGAAACGTCTACAAAGCCAAAGAATAAGCTTGGATTAGGTCTTGACTCATATCGTTATAAATATCATGTTTAGGCATCTGTTTTTGTTATTGAATATATGGGGGATATCGATCTTGATATGGATATCAAGAAATATAAATTCAATGAGATTTAATTGTTAAATTAAATCGATTAAATGATATGGATGTTTACTTTTAACTACTTCCTTGTTTTTTGTTATATTGTTTGCACACTTGTTATATATATTCACTGACTGATTGGCACAAACCTTGGGTGGTTTCCTATTGGGATTATATATCACACCCTGTTTGGGTCACTCTTTTGGACCCAAATATATTATATGATTGCAGGAGTCGATAAGGGAATGTTCCCTAATATAGGTAATTGATATGCTTCTTAGGAGTAGGAGATCATGGGACAAAGCTGAGGCTTGCGATACTACTGGGATTATTTTTTCCTTTTTTTACTTTTGGTACATGTATTTTATATGAATATTGTACACAAGTTTTGTATGTTTTTTTAGAAATATGTGACATGTATCATCATCTTGTATATGAAATGAATTCTATCTTTGTTAGTACTATCAGTATTCCAATGTTTATTTCAGTTGTATGGTTTACTACTTCTGCTATTGAATTGTTGTTGTATCTCCACTATGTTATACTCTACTAATGAGGGAATAGTCTCCCCACTAACACACCAAGTCCCTCACTATTATTCAGAAGCCTCTAGTATTTGGGGAAATGTGCTTGAGGTCATGAGGTCAACCGGGTATGAAACACCTTTGAGTGGCATCCAGAACCGAGATGTTACAAAGTGGTATTAGAGGGTTCTTTTATGGTTTGATTTACTATTTAGAGACAATAGAAATGGATAGGAAGGAATAATAATTTGGTAATGAGTTGTTCCCAGATGTAGCTAACCCATATATAGGAAAAATCCAAATTTCCTCCAATTAAACTACTATTTTCTGGATTTTGACTATTATAATTGATTTGTTTCTACCGTTGGGTGATGCACTTAAATTTTGATATTATTATTGATATGATTATGAGTTATATTTTTTTGAATCCCGATGAGATAAGGGTATTTCATTTTTGGCATCATATAGGAACTTGTTAGAAATCACATGCCATCCATTTTTTCCATTCCATTTAGAGAGCATTACTTATTGCATGATGTTGTGATAGATACCATGATAGATGTGCCTACTATTGTGATAGGTATGTTGGGATATATTATGGTGTAAAATATAAGGATGCCAAGCTTTGGTCCCTGAGGTGTATGGTCCCTCTCGGATCGGAATTTAGCAGATCACGGTTCAACCTTTAAGTGAAATGTGTTATGGTTTGATATAGGTTAACGCCAAACTTTGGTCCTTGGGGAGTATGGGCCCCCATGGATCAGAATTAGGTGTTCCATTATTTAATCTCTAAATGAAATGTGATATAAATATAAAATCAAGTTGAATAGAAATGGATTATGGTAGAGAACTTGACCATCCCCAACCATAGTTGTAGGATTTTGGTAGTATCTCTCGTTTATACTTGATAAGTATAATTCCCAGACCTAACCCATGGGGTAGGAAGAGGGGTTTTTTCTTGTATAGGAAGGTTAGTACTAGTCCTATTTTTGTTTTTGTGCTTCTGAGTTATGAACCTTTTTAAAATCTTAAACTAAGGAATGTGTTTGAAATTATAGATCCATTCCACCATGACGACCTCAAGTTGTATGCCAGGAAGGTAGCGATGATCACACTATGGAGGTGGTGGGACATAGGATACTAGTGGATCCTCCAATAGTTCCAACTGTGGAACCAACTGTTATACTAGATACAGGTGGTGAGGCAGAGTTCCATGAAGTCTTTATGAGGTTCATACAAACCATTCATGGAGCACTGCGACCTTCCCCAACTATGTTAGAGTTGATGTGTGAGTTTCAACAGTAGCATCGAACCACGTTTTCAAGGGACGGAGGACCATAGGCTGTGGATTCATGGTTAGAGTTTATGTTTTCCATATTCTAGAATATAGAGATACCTACTGAGAAGAGGTTAAAAATCACTACATACATGTTTCATGATTCTACCAAGATATAGTGGAATGCTATCATTTAGACTGATAGTCGTCAAGAGATGACTTAGAGGTATTTTCATATGACCTTCTATGATTATTTCTATCCTGAGACTTTGAAGATCGATTGAGCCTAGGAGTTATTACATATGAAGCAGGGTGTGCTGTCAGTTATGGATTATTCAACCCATTTTACAGATCTCTGGTGCTTCACAACTATTTTCATGGATGGTGAGATATCTAGATCCATGTGATTCTAGGATGGTCTTGGGTATGACATCTGATCACAAGTGAATGTATTTAGGATGAATACAATTTCTAGAATATTAAATCAATTGATAATCATAGAGTTTAACCTGATAGAGTTTGGGGGTGCGATCTAGGGCGGTTCTACATCTTGATATAGTACTTATTTTACCTGTAGTAGAAAGCATCGTCTGGATCTTCTACATGGTGATATTAATATTAAGACCACACCTTCAGGTAGCTAGGTGAGGTGATACCAGTGTGGTAGGCTAGGACATATGAGGTCACAATGTCTAAGGGACCCAGTCGAGTGTCGGTCTTGTGGAAAGATAGTCCATATACAGCACCTCTGCATAACGTTCCCACCAGTAACCAGTGATAGAGGGTCTGCACCGACTCCATGTTCAGAAGTAGGGTCATCAGCTTCTCACCAGAAAGGGCACTAGGGTGAAGCTGGCCGGTCAGGCTGAGGAGGTGGTCATGGTTGTGGTAGCCATATCCCAGTTTTACAGCAACCTCAAGGCGGATTAGCTCAGGGTGTCCAGGAAGTGTCACAGGGTCATGGTACAGGCCATGAATATGCAGTTCAACAGACCCGTGAGGTGTAGGATCCCAGACCTTCTACTGTTAGAGGTGCTATTCCAGCAGCCTCCACTTTATCTTCTGTACTATTTGATACAAGTGCTTCTCATAGATTTATATTTTTGCCCATTATGCAGATCCATGGGATTAGTGTTCAGTCTTCTGATGACATCATGACTCTTGACACTCCTTTAGGAATTATTAAGTAGGGTGTGGGATAGTGCAGGGACTTCCCCCTCAAGATTGGTGGGTGTCACTTCATATGAGACCTTTTCATCCTTGATATAATGAGATTTGATATCAATCTTGGGATGTACTGATTGGTTCTCTTTCATGATAGTATTGACTTTTATCTTTGAAGGGTGATATTTACATCACCAGAGGGTAGAGAGTACATTCACAAAGGTGAATGGGATGTCCAGGAAAGCCGAGATGGACCTAAGCATCATGGGTTGGGTGGGATGATAGCCCAGATTGAGAGTTTATATCTAAATGATCAGGGGAAACGTTGGACCGATTTTCCCCCAGTGGTTGGTCATTTTAGGGACGTCTTCCCGGATTACTTCTCTAGATTACCACCGGTGAGAGAGGTAGAGTTCTATATCGATCTAGTTCCAGGAGCTACACCAGTATCCATTCCTCCTTATAGGATGGCTATTATGGATTTACATGAGCTTAAGAAGAAGATAGAGGATTTAGAGGTGAAGGGTTTCAACTGAACCAGTACTTATCTATGGGGTTCACCAGTCCTTTTGTGAAAAATGAATGTGGTTCCCTTAGGCTATGTGTGGATTACCAGAAGTTTAACTAGTTGAAAGTTAAGAAATGGTATAATCTATCATCAATAGATGATCTATTTGACTAGATCTGAGGATCTTGTGTCTTATAAAATATTGATTTGAGATCTGGTTATCATCAAGTGCATTTTAGTTCATCATGCATACCTCGGACAACCTTTCGGAGCAGGTACAGTCTATATGAGTATTTTGGTTATGTCATTTGGTCTCAAAAACATTTCAGTGGTCTTCATGGCACTAATGAATTGAGTGTTCCATACATACCTTGATTCATTTGTGCTGGTTTATATGGATGATATCTTAGTTTATTCTCATAATCTACATGATCATTCCACCCATCTTGAGATTGTTTTGAATACATAGATAGAGCATCAATTATATGATAATATCATAAAGTTACACTTTTGGATGGATTAGATTCACTTCCTATGTCACATCATCTTAGATACATGAGTATCACTAGACCCAGATAAGGTGAGATTGTTAGTTACATAGGAGTATCCCAAGAAAATATTTGAGGTACAGAGTTTCTTAAGGATAGATGGTTACTGCAGGTGTTTCATATAGGACGTCTCACACTTATTACTTGTAACGACCCAAACTTTTATTAATGAAAATTCCTCTTGATCTAATTAAATGTTTTATTATGTAAAATGGTTATATAAAATATGCACTTCCTTGGTTTTATGGATTTAAAAATGTAGTTAAGAATTTTTACCCTTGCTAATATAGTCATTGAATAGTGATAAATTGATTAGTATAAATATAGGTCTTTAACAAATCCAATTTACTCAGACAAAGGAAGTAATGGCATCAGCCAGTAGAATTGCTCCGTACGAAGCCCATTTTTCGGAGCTTGGAAAGGAGGTGGCGTAATTGGGCTTCTCTCTTGACCAATCTCAATCCGAGCTTCATCATGTTAAGCTCGAATGGAACCGCCTATGGGAGAAGTGTAAGTTGATAGAGATTATCACACGAGTGATGTTATCCGAGCCACCCCAAGAGTCAGTCATCATCGCACATCTTACCCTTAGGTATTATGTAGGTGTTATAAGGGGTTATGTAACAAGACCCTGGAACTATGATTATGTGCATTTTTTTTTATATAAAAAATAATATACATTCATTTTATTATTGTTACTTTATAAATGGTTTTTAAAGCACAAATAGTATTTTTAATTAATATTCATTTAAGAAATATAATTTGATGAATTAATGGATTTTTGAATTAAATAATATTTTTATAAAATATTATTACAAAATTAACTTTTATTAAATATGAATTTTCATATAATTTTTATGAATACAAATGTGATTTTTATTAAGTTTTGAAAGCCTTTTTTGTCAAAAACCATGAATTTTCGATAAATGTTGGTTTTTATTTTAAAAGTAAAAATTACGATATTTAGAAAATTATTTATATAAAAAGAATATTATTTTTGGAATTAGGACTTCTAAATTATCCAATGGTGAATTTTTCATGATTTTCTGAGACAGTCGAATTTTTGGGTAAAAATTAAATACCGTTTAATTATGTAATGTGTTTTATGACATCATAATGACCCAATAGTGATGTAATAAAATACTATAAATGGTATTTTAGGCCAATATATGTTTTACTATTAAAATAATGTGATTTTAGGTTTGTTTGATTTATTTTACAAAGTTTTAGTGGACTCTCCAAGACTTATAAAACATTTTAACTTTTTAAAATGATTTCCTTGAGAGTGTGACTCACCTCCACATAAGCAAGACAAATATTTTAAGAATTTAGGCCATTTTACTTACAAAATAATTTTTTCCACTCCCCTTTGGAAAACCCCATGTGAAAAAACCATAGTTTGGTTTGTGTTTTTGATTAGTTTAATGTGGGGTGTCCAAAACCTAAATAATAAAGAAATCCCTCTCTTTTACTATATAAACCCGCCCATGTTCACACTTCCTCTTCACTCAAACCCTTTGTAGCTCGACCAACCTCTACCCTCCTCTCTCTATAATCCTCCCAAGGTTCCCCAAGCTCCCAAGAAACATCTCTCAAGCCTCTCCCAAGCCTCTGGGATCACATTTCCAAGTAAGGGATTTCTTCCTTTTTGGTGTTTGTCCAAATTTCTTTATATTGTTATACCCTTTTGTTTCCAATTAAAAATGTTGGGGTATGATTTTTCACCTCCCCCATATTTTCCAATTAATGTTTTAATGATGATAGACTTATTTATCTCTCATCAATGCCTCCCATGTACACTTGTTACCATGCCAAAATTCCATAAGGGGTTTCTCTCTCCTCATTTACATTCAAGCAATTATTTTGTATTATGAATCTAAATTCTATTACATATGACGGGACATGTATCTATATGACCCCCTTACTTTCCATCTCATTTAAATATGATTATATGCCTCTTTCTCTCTCATCAACTATTTTTATTAATTCTTATGTCACGCCATTATACTATCAAAATTGCACTACAATTTTCCAAGCCAAAGTCATTGTGTAGTGAATACCATACCCACTTATCTCTCAAGGGTATTCACCTTTATTCACATTTACTTATTTATTATAGAGTTTTATGTATTAATTTCACATTACTTTATCATGTAATAAATTATGATGTTTATTTAATCCATGTTATATGATCAATGTGGCACACTTATGCATGAAATGAAATGATTAAGAAGAGTGTGCACTGATGGCACTCCAAAGCATTGGGTAAAGCTTAGTATCATAATACATCAAGTTCTATGAGGTTTTACTCATGCTAATTCAATTTCAATGAGGGTTTACTCATGCTCCATGTGCAATGAGCCTTGGCTCGTGCTAATATCATGTTAAATGTTGTTGCCACATTTCCATGTTATGATAATCATGATATATCATGCATTTATGTTCATGTTTATCTTATGCTCCATTGATATGACTATTTCCTAAAATGTAATATATTCTTAATGTTATTCCTTATTTTCTCCCTTAATGGTCTTTATATCTCACCCTTTTCTTATTTGTGTCCTCAGGTTATCCCATGCAATGCTAAGTACGAAGGAATGTGTGTGGTCATGTAAAATAATTTTTCAATAAAGATGTGTATTTCATGTTTTAAGTTGTTATGTAATGTTCCTAAGCCCCAAAGACACTATACCTCTCGATCTTCTATGTTTTATCAAGTGAATTTTTTATGTAATAAATTATGTTTATGTGTGAAATAAAGGGAAGGGATAAGTTTAGTTATTTTTTGGATTATGATTAGAAAACCCTAGTGAAAGACTTAGGGATAAGAATGAGTATAATAAAAAATCCCTAAATTTGGGTGATTATTAATTAAATGTTTTATCAATAAAATACATCCATTTCTGGATACGAGCAGGTAGAGGTGGCTCTGGCACAGATGTATCTAGGGGTAAAACCCGAAAACACCGCTTTGAGCTAGACTTGAATGGGAAATGGTGCATGACAATGGGCCTTGATGCACTCTTGGTCACAAAAATCCCTGAGGATATGCTTTGGTAAATTCATAAGCTTAGTGTGAACCATTATTAAGGGAATAAAAAAATCCCCTAAGAATGGATATTGGGAAGTAGATCATGGATAACATAGATTGAAGCCTATAAATTCATAAGTTAAGGAAATAAAAGTAATTTATAAGTCATCTATTTTTGTATTTAGATTACCCTTTATTTTTTACCTCTAACTTTCCTTTTATTCTATCTAATGGCCAGTAATAGGAGGACTCGAGCTAAAAACCGATGCGAAGATCAATGTGATGATTGTTCTAATGAGATGCTCAATCCAATGGGAGCAGGAACCATGAACTTTGTCATGATACTCTCTCAGTTAACTCAAATTTTGAAAAGAAACATGGGTCAAGAGGAACGTTCAACCCCCCCCCCCCCACAAGAAAGAACAAGTCATAATCGAGAGCTTCATGAGACAAAGGCCTCCTACTTTTAATGGATCATTTGACCCCTCAATTTCTGAACAATGGATCAACTCCATTGAAAAGATATTCTCCATCCTTTAATATTCCAAATAATAGAAGTTTCGTATGGTTTCTTATCGTATGGAGGGTGAATCTGGTCAATGGTGGACATTGATCAAAAATATGAAGCCTAAGGAGGAGATCGAGGCATTGGAATGGAAGGATTTCCAGAAAAAAAAAATCGACAAATATTTTTCTTGTACCCTCTAACTTAAGATGGAAAGGGGCTTACTTTACCTTAAGAAAAAAGATGATAAATTCATTGGAGCGTGCAAGGAAAAATTCTCAAGGCTTTCACGGTATGCCTCTATCTTTGTTGTTACCCCCGAATGAAAGTTTTACCGCTTCTTTAGTGGGCTAAAACCTAGCCTACGGAAAGCCCTATCGGTTCGTGACTTCGAGAGCTATGAATAAATTGTATGATGTGCCCTCAAATGGGAAATAGAGATCAACAAATCCTAGGGGTATCATAAGGATAAGAAGTGTAAGCTGTACATTAATTTTAGCAGCCCAATGGATAAATCCAACGGTGCTAAGAAAATATAGCACCTCACTTGCCAAAGGTGTGGAAAGAAGCACCCCAGAAATTACCTAAAGGGGATGAGGAAATGATTTAGGTGTGGAAGAGAAGGGCACCGGGCCATTGATCGTTAGCAAGAAAATATGTTACTATAACAAAGGAGAGGAATTCCCCATTCAACCCTCAACACATTGTCCATTGCTTCAACTGCAAAGAACCATGGCACTTTGCAAACCATTACCCTAAGACAAGGGTTTTCGGAGGCAACCAACAACCATCAAGGAAGGAAGGGAGAGCTTTTTACATCACTACTGCCGAAGTAAACCCTGTCAATAAAGTGGTGACAGGTACGCTAGTTATTCATTAAATAATAGAAAACCTACTTTTTGATTCTGGTTCTACACATTCTTTTATATCCTGAAAGTTTAGTAGAACAATCCCAACACCAACACAAATCATGGAAGTAAAGATTTCGATGAGAAAAAAAATGGGGCAATCATTGTAACCCATGAATATAACTCCTCCCCTGTCACAATTTGTGGATTTAACCTCCTAGAAAACCTCTTCATACTTCCCCTTGTGGAATTTGATGCAATTATTTGCATGGATTGGCTTTCTATATATAGATCCAACATAAATTTCCATGAGAGAGAAATCACTCTCCATATGGAGAATCGCCCCCCGATTTTGTACAAGTTCAAGGAGGAAAATGAATCTTCTTTAGCACCATCATCTCAAGCTTGGATATTACTGTCCTATGACCAAGCATATATTGCTCAGATGATTGATTCCAAGGACATAACCATCCTTGAACACATTCCTATTATAAGGGAATTTGCTGAAGTGTTTCCTGAGGAATTTCTTAGTCTTCCTCCTAGAAGTGATATTTAATTCTCAATTGATCTTATACCTGGAGAATTTCCAATATCCAAGACTTCGTATAGAATGGCTATTGTGGAGCTTGAGGAGCTGAAGAAACAACTACAGGAGAATCTGGATAAAGGGTTTATATACCCAATTGCTTCACCATGGAGTGCACCAGTCCTCTTCATCAAGAAGAAGGATGGGTCACTGCGCCTTTGCATTGATTATCGTTAGATCAAAAAAATCATGATAAAGAACAAGTATTCTCTACCCCAAATTTATGACTTTTTCTAACAGCTATGTGGAGCACAATACTTCTCCAAGGTTGATCTACAGTCGGGATATTACCAAGTAAGGGTGAAGAAGTGGAATATCCCAAAGATTACTTTTCATACAAGATACGGGCACTATGAATTCTTAGTAATACATTTTGGACTCACTAATGCTTTAGAAATCTTCATGGACTTGATTAATAGAGTCTTTAGAGATTACTTCAACAAATTTGTGGTAGTCTTTATAGATGATATTATAATATAATCCAAAACCAAGGAGGAGCATGAGGAGAATCTACACACTGTACTAGAGACCATGTGAATGGAGACGCTCTATGCAAGTATAGAAAGTGTGAGTTCTGGTTAAAGAAAGTTTCATTATTGGGTCACATAATCTCAAAAAATGGGATATCTGTATATCCCTCTAAGATATCTGCAATTGAGGGATAGTTGAGGCCAACATTAGTAACAAATATCTATAGCTTCTTGGGGTTATATGGATATTATCACTGATTTGTGAGAAATTTCTCACAATTGTATAACCCTCTTACCAAGCTAACTCGTAAGTGAGTAAAATTTTCTAGGAGTGATGAATGCGAAGAGAGATTCAAGGAGTTGAAAATGAGGCTTATCACTACACCCTTTCTCACACTACCCACAAGTGGAGAACTTTTTGTGGTATTTATTGATGCTTCGAAGAAGGGCCTGTGATGTGTGTTGAAGTAAAATGGAAAATTAATTGCCTATGCTTCAATAAAATTGAAAGTTCGTGATCAAAACTATCAAACACGTGATTTGGAGTTGGCTGTAGTAATCTTCACCTGGAAAATTTGGCGATATTACCTATTTGGGATGAAGTGTGAAATATATATGGACCACAAAAGCCTCAAGTATATATTCACACAGAAAGATTTGAACATGATTCAATGAAGATGGTTAGAGTAGATCAAATACTATGACTGCTCAATCCATTGCCACCCTGGAAAAGTGAATAAGGTGGAAGATGCTCTAAGTAGAAAGGACCCAGTGATTCTATCATTCATGAGAATTGAAAAGGATCCAATATTCTTGGATTTGACGAATATGGATATGGAAATCATAAATAATGGAACATCATAAATCCTTTCACAAATGATTATTAAACCATATCTTTTGTAAAGGTTAAAGGATGCTCAAAAGGATGGTGTGAGAATTCAGAAAAAAGTGGAAAATATCAGAAAAGGGAAATCATCAGAGTTAAATGTTAATGAAGAAGGAATTGTGAGATTTGGGAAAAGATTATGTGTTCCATCAAATCTAGAGTTAAAGAATAAACATTTTAATGATGCACATTGTTAGAATTTTTCTATTCACCTAGGAAACACAAATATGTATCGAGATCTCTGGGAGATTTATTGGTGGGATAACATGAAGAAGGAGATCACTGAGTATACATCAAAGTGCCTGGTATGTCAGCAAGTGAAGTCTGAGAGGCAGAATTCTAAGGGGATGATGAAACCATTACCCATACCAGCTTGGAAATGGGAGAACATCGCCATGGACTTTGTCACCGAACTTCCAAAGACATCCAAAGGAAACAATGTTATTTGGGTTGTTGTTGATTGTCTTATAAAGACTACACACTTTATTTCAATTCGATATGATTTCTCATTGGTTCAACTAGAATGAATATATATCAGAGAAGTGATAAGGATGTATGGAGTACCACTATCTATTGTATCCGATCGAGATCCAAGATTCACCTCTATGTTCTGGAAGAGTCTTAAACATGCTCTAAATATTGAGCTGAACTTCTTTGTGGCTTATCATCCTCAAACTGATGGTCAATCTGAGCGGACTATCTAAACACTTGAGGAGATGTTGAGAGCATGCTCAATGGTCTTCAAAGGAGGATGGTATCAACATCTTCCTCTAGTTGATTTATCTTACAATAATAGTTTTCACTCAAGTATCCAAATGGATCCTTATAAAACCCTGTATGGGAAGAGGTGCAGAATGCCGACATGTTGGGATGAAGTTAGGAAGCGAAAACTCCTAAGTCTAGAAATGGTCCAAGAAATGGTGGAGAAGGTTAGAAGCATCCAGTAGCATATTAAATCTACTCAGAGTTGAAAAAAGAGTTATGTTGATAATCGTCGATGAGACCTAGATTTTGAGGTCGAGTACATGGTATTCCTCCACATATCATCGTGGAAGAGTGTTATGAGATTTTTGAAGAAGTGAAATCTTAGTCCAAGGTACATCGTCCCTTTTGAGATCCTTGATCGCATTGGAGCAGTGGCCTATCAACTAGAAATCCCCCCGAACCTATCTCAAGTACATGATGTATTCCATGTATCACTCTTGAGGAAGTACATACCTGACCCATCACATGTACACAATCCAGAGGTGGTACCATTGGATAATGACCTCTCTTATGAAGAGAATCCGGTGAAGATCTTATATCATAGGGAAAATTTTCTATGAAATAAGACAATGCCCCTCATGAAAGTGTTGTGGAGAAACCACAAGTTTGAAGAAGCAATGTGGGAATCAGAGGAAGTGATGAATCAGAGTTACCCTCATATTTTTTAGTGTGGGAAAAGAAAATTTTGTGGGTGAAACTTCTTAAGGGGGAAGATTGTAAAGACACAAACTTTTATTAATGAAAATTCCTCTTGATCTAATTAAATGTCTTATTATGTAAAATGGTTATATAAAATATTCACTTCCTTGGTTTTATGGATTTAAAAATATTGTTAAGAATTGTTACCATTGATAATATATTCATTTAATAGTGATCAATTGATTAGTATAAATATAGGTCTTTAACAAACCCAATTTACTCAGATAAAGGAAGGGATGGCCTCTTCCAGTAGAATTGTTCTGTACGAATCTCATTTGTTGGAGCTCGGAAAGGAGGTGGTGTCACTGGAATTCATTATTGACCAAGTCCAAGTCGAGCTTCAACTTGTTAAGATTGAATGGAACCGCCTATGGTAGAAGTGGAAGTTGATAGAGATTACCACCTGAGCAATGTTATCTGAGCCACCACAAGAGTATGTCATCATTGCACACCTTAAACTTAGGTATTATGCGGGTGTTATAAGAGTTTATGTAACAAGACCCTAGCACTATGATTTTGTGCATTATTTTTTTATAGAATAAAGAATATACATTCATTTTATTATTGTTACTTTGTTAATATTTTTTAAAGCACAAATAGTATTTTTAGTTAATATTCATTTAAGAAATCTATTTTGATGAATTATTGGATTTTTTAATTAAATAATATTTTAATAAATTATTATTACAAAATTATTTTTTATTAAATATAAATGATCATATAATTTTTATGAATACAATTGTGATTTTTATTATGGTTTGAAAGCCGTTTTTTTCAAAACCCGTGAATTTTCGATAAATGTCGGTTTTTATTTTAAAAGAAAAAATTCACATATTTAGAAAATTATTAAGATAAAATTAATATTATTTTTTTAATTAGGACATCTAAATTATCCAATGGTGAATTTTTCATAATTTTCTAAGACAGTCAAATTTTTGGGTAAAAATTAAATATCGTTTAATGTTATAATGTGTTTCATGACATCATAATGACCCAATAGTTATGTAATAAAATACTATAAATGGTATTTTTGGCTAATATATGTTTTAACATTAAAATAATTTGATTTTAGATTTGTTTTATTTATTTTACAAAGCTTTAGTGGACCCTCCAAGACTTATAAAACATTTTAAGTTTTTAAAATGATTTCCTTAAGGGTGTGAGTCACCTCCACATAAGAAAGCCAAATATTTTATAAATTTCGTCCATTTACCTTTTAAAATAATTTTTTCCAATCCCATTTTTAAAAAAAACATGTGCAAAAACCATGGTTTGGTTTGTGTTTTTAATTAGTTTAATGTGTGGTGTCTAAAACCTAAATAATAAATATTTTACTCTCTTTTCCTATATAAACACACCCAAGATCTCACTCCTCTTCACTCAAAGCATTTGGATCTCAATAAACCTCTTCCCTCCTCTCTCTAGAATCCTCCCAAGGTGCCCCAAGCTCCCAATAAGTCACTCTCAAGCCTCTCCTAATCCTTTGGGATCACACTTCCAAGTAAGGGATTTCTTCCTTTCTCATTTTTGTCCAGATTTCTTTATATTATTATACCCTTTTTTTTCTAATTAAAAATGTTGGAGTATTATTTTTCACCTCCCACATACTTACCTCCTTATGTTTTAATTATGAGATACCTCTTTCTCTCTCATTAATTCCTCCCATGTACACCCGTTACCATACCGACATTCCGTAAGGGATTTCTCTCTCCTAATTTACATTCAAGCAATTCTTTTGTATTATGAATATAAATTCCATTAAATATGTTGGGAAATATATCTATATTACCCCCTTAATATCCATTTCATGTACATATTATGAGACACATCTTTATCTCTCATCAACCATTTTTATGAATTCTTATGTTACGTCGTTATGCTGCCTAAATTGCACTGCGATTTTCCAAGCCAAAGTCATTGTGTAGTGAATACCATGCACATTTCTCTATCAAGGGTATTCAACTTTATGAACAGTTACTTTTGATTATATAGTTTAATGTATGAATTCCACATTCCTTTATCATGAAATAAATTATGATTTCTATTGAATCTATGTTATATGATCCATGTGGCACACTTATGCGCAAAATGAGATGTTTAAGAAGGGTGTGCCCTGATAGCGCTCCAAAGAATTGGGTAAAGATTAGTATCCTGATACATCAAGTGCAATGAGGGTTTACTCATTATCTATGTGCAATGAGCCTTGTCTTGTGCTAATATCATGTTAAATGTTGTTTTCACATTTCCATGTTATGATAATCATGATATATCATGCCTTTATGTTCTTGTTTATCTTATGATCTATTGATGTGTCTATTGCCTAAAATATATTGTATTCTTCATGTTATTCCTTGTTTACTCCCTTACTGGGCTTTATATATCACCATTTTCTTATGTATGTCCTCAGGTTATCTCATGCAATGCTGAGTACAAAGGAATGTGTGTGGTCAGGTAAAATAAGTTTTCATTAAAGATGTGTATTTAATGCTTTAAGTTGTTATGTAATGTTCCTAAGCCCCAAAGAAACTAGAACTCTCGGTCTTTTATGTTGTATCAAGTGAAGATTTTATGTAATAAATTATGTTTAAGTGTGAAATAAAGGGTAGGGTTGTTATAGTAGTGTTGTTGACAAACTTGACTAAGAAGGGTGTGCAGTATGTATGGTAAGATTCCTATGAGATAGCCTTTCAGGAGATGAAAGGGAGATTGACTTTAGAACCAATAGTGATTTTTCTAGATCCAAGCAGGAGTTACACTATATACTGTAATACATCAGGTATCGATCTAGGAGTAGTTCTTATGTAGGGGGATCGAGTCACCGAATAGGAGTCTCGATAGTTGAGTCCACACGAGATAAATTACCTGATGCATGATCTCGAGTTAGCTGCAGTTGTTCACGCATTGCACTGTTGGAAACATCACTTACTAGAAGATCATTTTTTGGTGTACACGAACAAAAAAATCCTCAAGTATATATTTACACAGTGTGATTTGAATCTGAGGAGGTAGTGGAGGGATCAGTAGCGATGGGGGTGTTGTAGGTGGTCATGGGGGAGGAGGAGGATGTGGGTATAAAGGTAGACATAGCCACCTGTTAATATGATAAAATCATGGATCAAATGTACTTTCATACAATCCAATAAATTCATATTTCTCTTTAAAAAATAAAAAAAGGTGGTTCGAATACCTTCAGTATTTAGACTTCGAGCCTACCTACATGCCTGGTAAAGAAAATGTAGTGGCCAATGCACTGAGCAGGAGGACTCAGATATAGGTAGTTCAGCATGCTAGTAGTGAGTGGCATCTCATGGACTTATTTTCTTATATGAAATTAGAGATTCATGATAGTTAGGGGTAGAATATACTTTCAACTTTAGTTGTTACCTCTACCCTACTGTATAGATTGAGGATGATGCATCTACCAGACTCAGAAGGCCCAGTTCTACAGGAGAGAGTGGTAGGTGAAGTCCCTCATCCTAGATAGACCATAGGCAATAATGAAACCCTACGAGTACATGGTCATGTATGGGTTTCAGAATACTTGTGTGAAGAGCCGATGAGGGATTTTCATGATTCATCTTTGGAAGTGCACCCAGGTGACACCAAGATGTATTGAGTTTTACATTGTCGGTATTGGTTTCCATGTATGAAAATTTATGTAGATGGTTTTTTCATGATCTATTCCACCTGTCAACAAGTGAAGGAGAAACACCAGTGACCATATGGACTTTTATAGAAGTTACCCATTCTTGAGTGGAATTGGAATGATGTCACAATGGATTTTATGATTATTTTACCGATATTGCCTCAAGGTAATGATGTTTTATGGGTTTTTGTTGATAGGGTCGCGAAGGTCGGTCACTTACTACCTATCAAGGAGCAATTTTTAGTTAATGGTCCTGGGAGGTTGTATATTTGTGAGATAGTACAACTTAATGGGGTCCCATATTCTATCATTTCAGATAGGTATGCTCGATTTAATTCATGGTTATGGCAAGGGTTACAGAGGGAATTGGGTACTCAGGTGATTCTAAGCATGGTATACCACCCCCAGACAGATGGTCGATCAGAGCGCATGATTCAGGTTCTTGAGGACATGTTGTGAGCATGCATCCTGGTCTTCGAGGGTTCTTGGTGGAGGCATATACCCCAGTAAAATTAGCCAACAATAATAGCTTTCAGACTACTATTTAGATGACTCAATATGAGGCTTTGTATGGTAGGATATTCTTATCACCCTTGTGTTGGTTGGAGGTAGGAGAGGTAGCTATGATAAGACCTCATCTTGTTCAGGATGCTATAGAGTTTGTGTCATTGATTCAGAAGAGGATGGATACTATGCAGTCTCATCATAAATTATCCGTTGACTGCCACAGATAACCTATAGAGTTCGAGGCTAAGGATCAAGTATTCTTATGTGTTTCCCCGAGGTTGGGACACAAGAGGATCATAATACATGGGAATCTTTCACTGAGGTACGTTGATCCATTCAATATTCTGGAGAGAGTCAGTTCAGTAGCCTATCGGTTTCAGTTTCCTTATAAGTATTGATCCATGCACAATGTATTCTATGTTTCTTGACTACGACATTACTATTCAGATCTGTCTCATGCCTTTCATCCTAAGGATGTTGATTTATAGGTAGATGCTTCCTTCGAGTAACATCCTATATGAATTGTGGATCGTAGCACAGAGATTCTCTAAGGTCGGTCTGTTTATCTCATACGGGTTCTATGAAATCATGACCAAGTACAGGATGAGACTTGGGAGCAGGAGGATGATGTTCGATCAAAGTGGTTGGAGTTTTTCTCAGATGTTCCTGGTCACCCTTGAGAAGGAAATTTAGGAATAAATTATTTTTAGTGGGGAGTTTCTAAGATCTTTGTTCTTCTTTGAGGGATGAGTTCATTTTTTTCATTAATTTTCAGTTTAATTTCTTAAATATGACCTAATGTTGGTGCTCATTGAGGTCATAGAGGGATCAAGGGTGTCTGAGGCTGGTTTGGAGCCTAGAACCCAAGTTTTGGGTGAAAAGAGGAAGTCGTTGGGTTATTGAAAACCGTGCAGGTTGGGTCGCATGATCGTGTGTCCAGGTCTGCAATTTTAGCAGATTTTTGGTAGTGGATTTTCGTATGGTTTTCGCATAGTTAGTAAACTGTGCAGGTAAACCGTGCAATATTCACCAAGCCTACAGAAAACTATGCACGATTTTCACATGGTTTACTAAACCATGTGCATAAATCATGCAACCTTCTATTTTTGGGAAATATTATAATTTGTAATAAATTAAAAATCAATTTAAACCTAAGTTTCGTCCTCATTTCATATGCATAGTAGCCAACCCTTTGGAGAAGCTCTCTTTTGAGCCTAAAGTAGGATTTGAGGTAGATAATCTGTCCAAGATTTGTTTCAAGCACAGTCTGTCTCGTTGAATCTGTTATGGTAAGAAATCGATTCCTTTTTATTCATTCTCCATTCATATGGCTATTGACTGTGCTATTTAGATTTAGGATCATATGTCCTATTTTCACATTCTTTGTCTGTTATTCAGATTTATTCTCATATGGGATGAATCTAGAGCTGATACTGGATGAGATATCTAGCATGGACCTAAGGTAGGTGGTCTCATGACTTTCGCTCAAAGTCAGCCCGTTTATATATATCGTCATGTTGCGCACCCAATTTCTATGTGTCACTTTAAATGAAATTAAATCCCAAGAATTTTTAGGCATGTTCTATGTGATTAAATACCTTTATTGAAATTTTTTATCATTCTAATGCCTTAAACTTGAGTCACCCATTTGGGTGATGTTTATTAAATTCACCTTTGGTGGATTTGGACTTGGACACCCTTAGGAGTTCCCCTTTACCTCGTGCTTGGGATGTTAAATATGATTTTGATAATGAATTGAATTTTAATGTGATTTAATTTTAATTAAATGGATTAAAGGCAAGGGATAGATGACTTGACCATTGGACTTGTTTTTCAATTTCTTGTTTTAGCTTGAATTGCCTAAAAATGGAATTTCCAATGTGATCTATATTCAGAACATGCTATGGATTTGTTTTATTAAGCTTAATTACTCATCATAATGGTTTTCCCATGTGATTTAATTGATATCAATTCCATGTAATAGCTTGTTATGTGTGAGATTCTTGTTATATTGAAAATACCCATGTGATTAATTGAAAGGTCAAGCCTTATGAGGTTGTCCAATGATTGAGTCACCTTTTGAGGTGAGATGTATTTGTAAGTCATTGGATTAGACCGTGTAATGTTAAATGGAATTGAATTGATGAAATTCTTGATATCCATGGGTGAATCATGGATCCAATTGAAGGATTCCATGGACGGACTCATTGGACTAATGAATTGTATGCCTTGGTTGAATCATGGTTCCAACTGAAGGATGTCATGGAAGAACTCAATGACCTAAACCTTGATTATGCCATGGGTGAATCATGGATCCAAATGAATTATTCCATGGACAGACTCATAGAGGCTTGTTCTATATTACAAGTGAATCATGGATCCAAATGAAGGATTCCATGGATGGACTCAAAGGGGATTGAATATTTATTCCATGGGTGATACTTGATCTCCCTATAGGACCACCAAGTACGGACTTGATTAGCAGGACTCTATACCTCACCTAGAGAAATATCAGGTTCCTGAGAGGTTCGTCAAGACGGTCTTGTAGGGTATTGGTGGATATCATACATGGGCGATACTTGAATTCAAACTTAGGAATGTCAAGGACGGGCATAGTTTGATATCATACCTGGAGAGATAATTGAATTGCAGCTTAGGAATGTCAGGGATAGACTTAGGTTCCAAATTGAATTAATAATAAAAGTATATAAGAAATTTCTATCAATCTAAAGTACAAGTTTAGATTCTGGCTTGAATCATATATTTATAGATGTACTATTTAGGAATTTTTTTATGCTATTGACTATATGGGGGATGTTGGGCATGAACCGAATCTCGAGACATATAAATTCAATAAGATTGAATTGTTAAATTAAATTGATTAAATGAGATGGATGTTTACTTTTGAGTACTTACTTGTTTATTGTTATAGTACATGCACACTTTTTATATATATTCACTAACTGATTGGTACAGACCTTGGGTGGTTGACTATTGGTATTATATCTCACACCCTATTTGGGTAACTCTTTTGGACTCAAACAGATTATATGACTACATGTTCCGATAAGGGAAGGTGCCCTATTACAGGTACATCATATGCTTCTTAGGACCAAGAGATCATGGGAACTATCTGAGGCTTTCAATGCTTCTAGGATTTTTTTGGCCTTTTTTACTTTTGGGATGTGTATTATATATGAATGTTGTGTACCTGTTTTGGATGTTTTTTTAGAAACATATGACATGTATCACCATCTTGTATATAACATGACTTTTGGATTTGTTTATACTATTAATCTTACACTATTTATTTCTATTGTATGGTTTACTACTTCCGTTATTGAACTTTTTTTGTATTTCCATTGTGTTACACTCTGCTAATGAGGGAATAGTATCCCCACTGACAAACCTAGGCCCTCGCTACTAGTCAGAAGTCTCTACCATTTGGAGATATGCACTTGAGGTCATGTGGCCAACCAGGTATGGATCACCTTTGAGTGACATCTAGAACCGAGACATTACATAATGTATTAATTAACCATATGAATATTTATGCATATTGAATAACCTATGATAGCCATTTTTTTATGATAACTATGTTGGAGTTGGTTCTCTAATACTAAATTCTATGTACTTTATGATAAACATGTATTCATTAATTTTAATATGAATAAACTACTTATCACAACATGATTTCTCTTCTATGTGACATAGTATGTGATAATATCCTAAGAGTAGTAGTTGTACTAAAAGGTCATAGTAGTTACCCTCTATGATAAGAACTCGGAAGTGCTATGACACTATTCTTGAATATATGTTTTATAGCCAGATGATATCATTTGAGGGGCATAAATGATCCAGGCTATCAAGGTTGGAGACTCATAGGACTTTGAGGCATCTTCTCAAGGTATACACCCTTGGTAATATCCAATAGGATATTATGAGAACAGGGCCCTCCAGTAGGCCCACCAGTAATCCCTCTAGTAGGAAATCCGTATTTGTATGTTTCATTGGATGTTCCTACCTGCAGGTGTGTGTATTGGTCCTTATAATTTAAGATTGTTATTAATGAATATTATGAGTCAAGTACTTTGATGTATTGATGAAAACTGTGATGACAGATGTTCACGATGAGGTAGGATGCATTGGATGCGTCACGAATATTATTACATTAATTAATAATGTAAAAAATTATTTATCCCTTATTGTATTTAATGGAAGTTAATATCTTAGGCCATTTTATGGAAATGATATTTCCTAAATAAATCCATGGCCATGGTTTTCTATATGCAAGTTCTATTTCCAAAAATTCAAAAAAAGATACATCGATCACATAAGTTGATGACACCATCATGCAACCATCTTGATTTGAGATATTGTGGTAAAGGGATTATTTTACATAGTAAGTGTTCATATGAAGTGTTATATCATTGCAGCACTAACCTTTTTATCTATGGATGTCTTGGCGTGTTTCTAGATGTTAACCTTAGACTTTAGGCCGCTCCACCTAATTCCACTGAGAAAGATACCTAGAGGGTCACACAAAAAGTGTATTTAGAATCACATTTAAATAATATATTATCATTTATTTTTTAAAAGATTGAATAAACATTATTCTCATTTGTGGTTTCATAATTATTCGTGTATTCTTGGTCGTATATAAATATTTATTTATTATTTTAGTATATATAATATTTATTTATTTATTGGTGAATAATGTAGTTATATTTATTTAATAAATAAATTAACATTATTCAAGTTTCGATAAATATTATGAAGGAATGGTAGACCGAGATTTTAGGTCCGATGAGAAATAATAAATATTGAATATTATTTGATTAAATAATATTTAATTTTAATTTGGAAGTTAAGTGCATGTCGATAAATAATGATATTGTTATTATTATTTGACATGGGGTTTCTCTAAGATTAAATAAATAATTAAGGGAACTTGTGAAATTATTTTATTTTAACCCTAGTGATATATAAACCCAGTTATGTTATTTTTTCAATAGATAATTCATTTTCTTGGGTTCTTCACAACGGAATTAGAGAATTCTCTCAATCCTAGAGAGATCCCTTATCTAAAAATGCTCCCAAGAATAGAGAAAAATCTTCTTCCACCAGATCAAAGAGAATGCTTTGGAAGCGGTTCTTGAAGCGATCAAAGTTAGACGACGCAAGCACGAGGATATTTCATGCTAGCACCTGAAGATTCCTTTAGTGACATTTGGAGATTATTAGAACATGTGTGGATCATCGCTAGAGGGAATCTACAATTGATCCCTACAAAGCACCAATGTAGCAATACAGATCTATTTCCTGATTCATCAATGAAGAAATAATTCCAAAAAAGGTAATTATTTAATTAATTTAATTAATTATAAATAATATGTGATGATCCTCCCTCTAATTCTGGTGTAATTTCTATTTTCTAATTATTTTATTTTATTTTACTGATCATAATGTTCAACATTGTGTTAAATCTCGAATTAATCATCGATTATGGAAAAAACCAGAGTTGGGAACCACCCATCACACACTACCGTTGTTCCCAAAACCTACAAGTGGTATCATAGAAGTCAAATAATTATTTATAATTATTTAAAGATCTTTGGTAATTTATGAATTTTTAATTTAGTTTTTCAATTCAAGTGTAATCATTCTTTTAATATGAATCAAGCGATATTTTTATTCCACTTTCATTTCTCATAGATCTAGTCAAGATGATTGATTTTATGATTAAAATAAAATTGATGAACTCATCCAGAGGTTCCAAGGTTTCTAGACGGACATCACAGGACTACACTCTGTGTAACCAAAGTTACATGCCATGTAGTCATGTTCAGTGCATCGGAATTGATTCGGAAATTAATTCAATATTATGCCTTAATTACATGTTTTAATCACACCATGTGTTGACCAGAACATAATTGCACTATGTCATCTAGATTACACGCCATGTAGCCCATGTATATAGTGTGTAGTCCCTTTTAGTCAAAGACAGACCGTGTATTTCAATACATGGCCTACCTAACAGGTGACCGTGTAATTTGGAGATTACACGGTATGTATCCCCTTAGAAACGTTGTGTGATCCAGTTTCCAAGGTACAATTCACAAGATGATTCCCTAGGTATGTACCTCGGATATATGGTGAGAGATGTACACATCGTGTAGCTCGAATGCATATTTCGTGTACTTATACAAAGTTACGCAGATTGAAAATTTATTTATTTTACTATGTAAACCTTGAGACATGTATTTGCGTGTGGTCATAAAGATATGACACCTCATGTGATAGGTTTTAATATACATAAATATTTAAATGTCTAATTAATATCTGTGTAATGTTCAGATCTACATATCTTATATGAATCGTATTACAAGTAGTTACTCTACATGCATTTAAGCATAACATGTGGCCAACAAAATCGTGTAATTCATGTAATAATCTATAAATTACATGTTGAGAAAGTACGTGATAAGTTTTGTATGCCATATATCACAAGAGTAAAATAGTTTACGAGTATAATACATATTGTACATAATCGAATGGGTATTCACCGTGTTTCCTCCAAGGTACATTTATGTACATAGTTAATTTTAAATAAATTTATTTAATTTTTTTTAAAATTATAACGGATTGGAATCTTAAGGAAATTAGGATGATAATTAAGATAAAATAATTGATTAATTAAAGATAGTAATTAATTGATTTGAGTGTGATTTATTTTAAATAAGAATGGTTAAGAATTGAATACTAGTTTTATTAAATACATAATTTGATGCATGCATGTGGATGATCATGAGCTAGACCAAACCTTTGTATGTGATTGGTTTCATTTAATTTATTATTAAATTAAATTGATGGCCTGCATAAATTCTCGCCTCTTATTATGTAGGGCATATGTGCCCATGGTTTCTTTTATGTAAACCTCATTTTCCCATCACCTACATGTAAGTAAAAGGCATATGTAAAGGATGGATCTCCCAAACTAGTGGAGGCGGTTCAAGTTTAGAGTCGAGATGAAACTAATCCAAAGAGATACATAGGTGGATGGGTGGAAAGATGCAACATTAAACTTAATTGGTTCAAGGTGTTTTCACCTTAATTCAATGGTTAGTTTATCAACCACTAGATAAACTAAACACTAGTAATATCTCATGATCATACTTCTTTATTATTTTATTTTTATCAATTTCATGGTTATTTCATTATGAGTGTGTTGTCACGATCACATAATTAATAAATTATTGATCATGCAATATATAACTAAAATAAACCAGCTTATGTGTAAATATCTTAATATTAACAATCATATGATAAAGATAATATTTATAAATTTATGCATAAAAGGATAAAATCCATCAATAAAATATTAATTTGGTATATCTTTCCATTACTTCGGTTTAAATCAAACTATAGTTCAAAGTTCTTGACCAGCCAAAGTTGGGGTGCTTTCAATTATTATGGAATTCTAACATGAGATTTTGGGTTGATTGAACTTGGTTCACATCAAGAGTTGACTATCAAAGTAGGACTTTGTGTAACTGAGAGGAAAAGGTTCAAGAAATATAAAATAAATTATTTCTAGATTGGGGAGTCCACTCAGTAGATCAAGAAACTATGAGTTAATATAGTTGGCATTTGTAATGTCTACCTAAAACCATTCGAGTTTCTTGACCAATAAAATTTTGGGTAATGAGAAGGGGAATATGTATCCTTGCCACTAGAATATCCAAAAAACATGATATTCTGAAGCCAGTGGTGAGGGATATTGGGTTTTAATAAAATAGTGGTTGACTAATAAATATAATATTCATTTATTTTTCTAAATTTTATCAGATAAAGTACTAAAATTCTTCTTATCATATTTTTTAGAAACAACATTAAAATGACTTCAACATATCATTGTGATCCATGCTTGATAAGGACATCCTCTCACCTGCACAAATTTCCAAGAATGGAAAAGGCTCCCACATTTCATCCTTATCTATGAAAGGAAATTACATATTTTGGAAGAACCATTTCCAGTTGCATGTGGTAACGAGGCAAGTAATGAAGAGATATCTCTCTATGAGAAACATTTGAATGTTGCTACATATGTTTAGTGTTTCATGATATCATCCATGTCCAATGATATTTTGAAGCAACATGAGTACGTGGATGTGTATAGCATGATCTATCACCTTTAATATCTCTATCAAGAGAAGGCGGAACAAGAGAGGTACAAGATCTCCATTTCTTTGTTTACAACTAAGCTTGGAGAGTTTGCGCCAGTTGGGCCTCATGTAGTCAAGCTTATTGGATACATTGAACACCTAGAAATCTTAAGGATTAAATTCCCAAATAAACTACGTACAGATCTCATACTTTCATCACTGCCCATGACCTTCTCTGGTTTTATTGTTAATTACAATATGAGAAACAATGAGAAGAGTCTTTCAGAACTTCTTACTTTGATTCACCAAGTGGATAAGGTCATGGGGTATAATAAACCCATAGTCCTTATGGTTAATAGGAAAAGGAAGAACAAGGAAAAGGTCCCCAAGAATTATAAACGGTCTAAATCTCCTGAGAATCGTCCTTCCAAGAAGAAGAAGATCCAGAGGTAGGGCAAGGAAAAGGAGGCAATATGTTTTGCATGTGGCAAGTCAGTCCACTAGAAGAGGAATTGCACCCAAAAGTAAGGGAAAGATAAAGGTGAATTTGTTACCGAGTGAAATCTTTCAATTTCTACACATTGGGTATTAGATACAGCTCATGGTTCTAATAACTATATCTAAATTCATGAAGTAAGTAGATTCTGGAAGATTTTCAGAGGAGAGGTGGATCTGTAAGCTTCCAATGGTGTGAGGCTAGCTACTCTGGCCATTGGTGACTACCACCTTTCATTTCAAATGGGAATGGTTTTGGTTTTAATATATTGTTATTATGTACCTATAGTTACCAAGAATGTAATTTATGTGTCATGTTTAGATACAGATGGGTTTATTTTCAAATTTGGAAATAAAAGTTGTTACTTTTATAAGGACAATATATATTATGGTATAGTGCATTTAAATAATGGTATTTATGTATTAAATTATGAAAACCAAGATAAATAATCATTTTCACACAACTCATATAACACCCAACTGTGGCATCACCATCTTGGTCATGTGAACAAGAAGCATTTAACAAAGCTCTGTCAAGATGGTTATTTAGACTCTTCTGAGCTAAAATCACTTGATAGATGTCATGCTTGTTTACAAAGAAAAATGATCAAACCACCATTCGGTGGATAGGGTGAAATGTCCATGGAAGTTTTAAGACTGGTACACACTTATATGTGTGGACCCTTTCCAGTATAATCTAGAGGTGGATTTTCTTACTTTATAACTTTTACTGATGACTTAAGTAGATATGTTTATATCTACTTAATGAGGTATAAGTCTGAGTCCTTTGAGAAATTCAAGGAATTAAAGAATGAAATAGATAATCATATTGGTAAGAATATAAATAAGCTTCAATCATATCAAGATGGTGAATATCTTAACCATAAGTTCATCGACTTTCTACAGGATTTTGGGATTCTATCTCAACTCACTCCACCTTATACACCACAGTGGAATAGTGTTAGTGAAAGGAGGAATCGTACCTTTTCAAACATGGTAAGGTCGATGATGAGCTGTGTAGATCTTTCATTTTCCTTTTGGGGATATTCATTATAAATTGTGGCATACACATTAAATCGAGTACCAAATAAAGCAGAAAATGGAATTCCCTTCGAGCTATGGAGTGGAAAGAAACCCATTTTATCGTATACACGTGTATAGGTTTGTGAGGTGTTTGTTAATGCCTTCTCGGGAAACAAACTAGCACCCCAAAGCGCATGGTGTATCTTTATAGGTTATCCCAAGGAAACAAAGGGACACTACTTATACAAACCCTCAAACAAGAAAGTGATTGTCACTAGACAAGCCATATTTCTTGAGAGGGAGAACATACTCAAAAAAAGATAGTGGGAGAAATATTGACCTTGATGAAGTTGATACTCAAGATACACAATGTAACACCCCAATATTTCACAGTGTGTTATCTCATTAATGTAATTCAATAGCTTGCGCTACACGCAACACCGAGTTCTAGCGCACCATAACTTACCAAACTAGCCGTTCAAAAAGCGGTTGTGAATAGTATTAACTGCATTTTGAATCTTATATACTCTATATAATTTTAACATCCATATTATGTGTTTCTTAGACATAATATAAGAACAAATTCATTTTTTTTAGATAAAAGAATTATTTTTCAACAAATGCAATTTTACCGCCTTTTAATGACGAACCCTTTTTAAAACCAATATTTGAAACTTTTATATATTCGATTTAATGAAATTAAATTCTCCTTTAAAATAGGGACATAAAAATTTAGTTTGGATAAATTTTTTGTACTTTTCTGATAACTTTCATATTTTGACGAATAGTGAAAAATACTATGTTTTAATTGAAAACAACTTTTTTAATCGAAATAATTTATAGTGTTAAATTATGCATTTGAAATGATTTGAAGTATAACTAGATTATATTTTTATAATTTAATACAATTTAGGTCATTATAATTAATTTCACATTTTAATTTGACATAAACACATGTTAATCTTTTGATAGTTTTTACTTTTTAAAAACCCGCTTTTTGGTTTTGACAACGGGAATTAATTTTAAATTAATAAATGCAACATATATGTTTTGAATTTGTTAAAATGTATGTCATTTTTTGATTCGGAATATCAAAATTAGATTATGGTGAATTTTTGGTATTTTTCTGAAAACTTTCAATTTTTGATGAATAGTGAAAAACACTGAGTTATTGTTTAAAACCAACTTTTTATTTAAATAATTATTTATTTAAATTTATTTTAGGTAAAAATAGATACATAATGCCTATATAATTTCAATTTAATTCATTGGATTCATTTTATAAAAAGTTTAGATATATAAAAATTTTATTGAATTTTTTACAGTCTTTTACCCACCTCCTAGGAGCATTTGCAAATTTGCATAAAACATAATTTTACCGCTTTTGTGAGTTGAATTTCAAAAATCTGAGAGACACGGTTAATATTAGTAAGTAAAATTTGGTTTAATAGGATGAAAATATTTTTTGGTGAATAGTAACTTTTGACTTTTATTTACCTCGGTTAAAAGTAAATAGGGTAATTAAGGGTAAAAATAATTTCATAATTACCATAACACATGTCCTAATTCTATTGGATAAGTATAATTCGACCAAAAACAACCTTAGGAATAAAATATGACCATCTTTGGTCCACTTGGATTAGATTAGGACATTTATTATTATTTTATTTAAAGAAGAGTTAAAAGAGTTAAATTCAAAGTTGAATAACTAAACTATTTTTAATATTGGGTTATACACAATATAAATTCAACTATAAATATTCATTAGAAATCTAAAAAGATTTCCTGCATAATGATATTTTATTTATAATTTTTAGACATTAAATAATTTAATTTATTTATGACACAATGATGATGCAGTAATTACCTTATTAATGAAATATTAAAATAATTGATATTATAAATATCAAAATAAATGTAAATTGAAACTTATGATGAATTCCACTAATATTATAGGTTAATATGACATGTTATGATTGGTTAAATAAATTTTATTCGAAGTGATAAAGTTTTTATGGCTTTCAAAAAAATCAAATGCTAAATAGTGTCAAAATTGACATAATTGAGTTTTTAAAACAAATACTATATTATTAATTGATATAATATTCCTAAAAATCTAAGGCTCGGTCAAAGGACTTAGATAAGGTTATATATATTAATAATGAACCACATGGGGTTCTATTAGCTTGTTATAGTAAGTTTATTAACCATATAATATAAAAATACAAAGAGACATGGTAAATGTCAAACTATTTAACTAAGAGTTAAATCTAAAAGATAAGATTAATATGATGACCTAAACCTGTCTAAAACCTATTGGTTGAGAGGTTTTCGACCCATCCTCGCCTTAGCCTCAAAATAATTCATTTTGGAGCCATTAGAAACCGAAAATTATTTTATTATAAAATAATATTTCAAGCTTTTCCTAAAGTGACCCTCACCTCTCTTATAAAAGGTCACTTCCTCTTCTCTTAATTTCACACCTCCAAAGCCTTTTGGATCGGCCAACTTCAGCCCAAATATCCTTACAACTATCCTCTATTCAACCTAGAGGTCTTACTTTGATCATAAATTCAGCCTAATGAGACCTTTTGATCAGATCAAAAGGAAGAACCTGAAGAAGAGGTAAATATTTCATCACCTCTTTCAACTTCTTTTCTTCTTCCACTTCCTCTTTCTTTTGTTGTTTCCGTTATAAAATAATAACTCCAGTATATTCTATATACTGTGATGTTATTATAAAAATGGTACAACAATATTCATTATTTTATCCATCATATGAATGAAAAAGTCACCATACGTGCGTACGTACGGCTTACCGTCTCCACATCATGATGTAGTATGTTATTCAAACACTTAATTATTTGGATGAGTATAATAATGAGTATAACTAATGTAAATAATAAATATAACATGTTAATGATTCTGTATATATTATATACCATCCAATTACATGTGATTTAACCATCAATATAATGATATTGTTGCTTGTGCGTACGTACGGATTACTGCCTCCACAACGCGATGAGATTCATTCCCACGTTCACCATTCAATGATGATTATAAAAATATATATTATTAATATGTAATATATAACATAATAATGCTACTTGATATATATATATATATATATATATATGTATATGTATGTATTTATGTATGTATGTATGTATGTATGTATGTATGTATGTATGTATGTATGTGTGTACTTTCATATATCTTATTCACTTACTTCTGTTCAATACGATATGAAAACGGAAACAGCATTTATGCGTACGTACAGTCTATTGTCTCTATAAATGGTGTCTTCCATTTCTTATATCTATATATTATAAATATTTATATTCTAAATATATATGATATATAAATCAAGGTTTATATTCTTTAAGTATTTAAATCATAATCTAAATGATACGATCAAGAATAAAAAGTTAAAACACATACGATAAAGAAAGCGATTATTACCCAAAATGTTAATTTATCATGGAAATCATTATTAAATGGGTAGTATAAATTCATAAATGTATCATATATGATATCATATTTATGTATATAGTTCTTGTATAATTTAATAATAATGATTTAACTATTATACAGGAGGTTAACATATCCTCGACCAAGGAAAAGTACAAGGTAATGGTTAATTCCACAATCTCTTTATTATCTGAGGTTGTTTTTACATAAGTATCTACCGGTACATCTTTATCATCCACATCCGTGTTTTCTTTAAAATGTATTTCAAACATTTTTACTATTTACTAGACAATAGGTTAAATTCATTTATACCCTTATTTGACCTTATATTTTTTGAAAGGAATCTTTCCGTCATTTTCCAAATAAGGTACTTTATGACCTTTTTGACAAAATTAAGGTAAGAATGTTTTTTTTTACTTATACGGCGAGTGCAGCTATTTTCTGTCGTTATAAAATTGTCGAAACTTTCCTTACAATCTTATAAGAATATTTTCAAAATAAATGTTTTCTTTTATAATTATATGAGTTTTAAATGATTTCAAAATAGAAAGAGATATTTCTCTAAAAACGTTTTTATTTAATCTATGTCAACATCCTTTTTATGGATTTTAAGCTTGTTTGAAGTTGATTTATTATGATAAAAATCTTCCATATTGTATTGAGTTTTTTATGATATGTTTGAATATGGATGTGTTATTCTTATACCATTCATGGTTTGTGGATAAAGTATTAACATTTTGTTTGCTATTTTTAATACGAATGTTTATGTTATGTTTAATAATTTTCATATGAGGAATGAATTGGACTTAGTAAGTGATGGGTGGAGCCCGCTATAGCTCCTCGATGCATCGGTAGGTCTCATGAGACAAACTAGTGTCTTGACACAAGGCCTTGAAAAAATCTTATTTGTAGTCTTAGCACAAGGCCTTGACTATGTGGTTATGAAGTCTGGAATTATGCATTCCATCATTATGAAAGTGGCTATTGATCTTTCATATGATTATTCGACTAGTAGAATATCCATGTGAATAAGTAAATGGAATTATTTGATTTTATCTTTGTCAAATTATTCTGAAGTTTAAGTTTAAAAGGCTTTTGTTTTAGTTTAATGCATTGCCTTAAATGTTTATACTTATTTATGAAAGTTTCTACTATATTGTTATCCTTACTGAGCATCTGAGCTCACCCCTTTCTATGTTTTATTTTTCCCAGGATGTGAAGAAGTATTTTATGGTTGACCTGTAGAGATAGGCTAAGGATATAAGTGTGTTCAAAAGGGGACAAAACATTGTTGATATTTTTATTTCATGATGTAATGTAAAACTTATGAATGTATATAGTACTTCCAAGGCTACTAAATTGATCGGTCTTTCAGGACATGATTCCTTGTATCATGCCAATGTTATGTAATAATGCACCGAATCTGGGTAACAGGGGTCTAGGAGTTACACCCAAGAGTTGGTACATGAATATATTACATAGGTCCCTATGGAAGAAGTAGTTCCTAAAACACATGTATTACATAGGAGCGTAAGAGAGTTAAGATAACCTGAGTGTTATGGTTTTCTGGTCACTGAGGATGGTGACTCATTATTGATTTAAAATGATGAACCTATCTCCTAGAAGGAGGTAGTAGAGAGCTCAGAAGTTGCAAGATGGAAAGAATCCATGAATTCTGAAATAGATTCCATGTATCAGAACTAAGTTAGGGTTCTTGTCGATGTGCTAGTTGATGTAAAGCCTTTTGGATTCAAATGGGTATTTAAGAGGAAAATGGACAAGGAATGTAAAGTAAGTACCTATAAAGAAAGGCTAGTGGATAAAGGGTTTAAATATCATCAAGGAATTTACTACAATGAAACCTTTTCACCAGTTTCCAAGTTTAAATCCATTAGAATTTTACTTTCCATAGCAGGTTTTCATGACTATGAGATTTGGAAGATTGATGTCAAAATTGTATTCCTTAATGGGAAACTTAAGGAAGATGTCTATATGGCATATCCAGAAGGTTTTGTGACACCAGGTGATGCAAAAAAAAATCAAGTTACAGAGATCTATTTATGGATTTAAGAAAGAATCCATGTCATGGAACATTCAATTCGATGAATCCATAAAATAATTTGGTTTCATTAAGAATGAATGTGAGTCGTGTGTTTATAAGAGATTTAGTGTGAATGTGGTCATTATCCTAGTAGTATATGTTGATGAAATATTACTTATCGGAAATGAAATACCAGTCTTACAATCAGTTAAGGACTCATTAAACAAGTGTTTCTCCATGAAGGACTTAGGCGAAGAAACCTATATTCTAGGGATCAAGATAATTCGTGATAGATCCAAGAGGATCCTTATACTAAGTCAAAGTACATATGTTGACCAGATACTAAAGAGATTTAGTATGGAACAATCCAAGAGGGGATTGGTTACAGTGTCAAATGGTTTTCATCTTTCTTAGAAAATGTTTCCTCAAGCACAACACGAGAAAGAGAGAATGAGTAAGATCTCATACACTTCGATGATAGGATCAATCATGTATGCCATGTTATTTACTATACTTGATGTTTCCTATACATTGATCATGGTAGGAAGATATCAAGTAGATCTAGGAGAACAGCATTGGACTAATGTTAAGGCTATCCTTAAGTATCTGAGAAGAACTAAGGATATGTTTCTGTTGTATAGATGATATGAGGAGCTGATCGTCATAGGTTATATTAATGTTAGTTTTTAGACATATAAAAATGATCTTAAGTCGCAATCAGGATATGTTTTCTATCTCAACAGAGGAGATGTGATCTATAAGAGTTCAAATCAGCTAGTTTTCACTGATTATACAATGGAGTCTGAGTATATAGTGGCTTATGATGCAATTAAGGAAGTCGTTTGGATTTGGAAAATTTTCTAGGATCTTAATGTTGTGCCTTTAAGTAAATATCCTATCACGTTGTATTGTGATAATACTACAGTGGTGGCTCTTACAAAAGAGTCAACGTCACACCAACGGATAAAGAATATACTCTTAAAGTATCACCTCTTGAGGGATTTCTATCATAGGGGTGAAGTTGCAGTGAGTAGAGTACCCACAGAAGATAACATAGAGGACCCCTTGACTAAAGGTCTATCTCAACATAAGCATGAGTATCATGTGAGAGCTAGAGGACTGAAGGTTGTTAACACTTATCTCAAGTGAAAGTGGGAGTCTATTGGAGTTGGTTCCCTAGAACTAGCTTCTATGTACTATATGATAAACATGTATTTATTATTTTGAATATTAATAAACTACTTATCACATCATGATTTGTCTTCTACATGTTGTAGTATGCGATAATGTCCTAAGAGTATTTGTCACACTAAAAGGTCACAGTAGTTCCATGTTATGATGAGAACATGGAAGTCCTATGACACTTCTTGAATATATGTTCTATATCCAGATGATATCATTTGAGGGACACAAATGATATAGGATATCAGTGGTGGAGACTCATAGGACTTTGAGACACCTTCTCATGGTGTACGTCCTTGGTAATATCCAGTAGGATATTATGAGAACGGGGTTTGCCGGTAGGAAATCCACATTTATATTCGCGGTGAGGTAGGATACTTTGGGTGCATCATGAGTAATATTGCATTAATGAATAATGCGAGAAAGGATTTATCCCTTATGTTCTTTAATAGAATTTAATATCTTAGACCATTTAATGGAAATGATGTAGCCTAAATAAATCCATGGTCATAGTATTCTATAGGCAAGTTATATTTTTGGAAAGTCAAAGAAAGAGACATCGAGCATATAGGTTGATGGCACCGGCGTGCGACCTACTTGATTTGAGATGTCATGATAAAGGGATTATATTACACAGTAAGCGTTTGTATGATGTATTATGTCATTCCAGCATTATCTTCTTTATCTATGGGTATCTTGGCATATTACTAGATTCTAACCTTGGACTTTAGGCCGCTCCACCTAATTCCACTGAGAAAGAGGCCAAGAGGGTCATACACTAAATGTATCCATAATCTTAGTTAAATAATATTTTATTATTTATTATTTAACAGGTTGAATAAATATTATTCTCATACGTGGTTTAATAATTATTCGTGTATGCTTGGTAGCATATAAATACTTATTTGTTATTTTAGTAAATATAATATTTATTTATTTTTTAGCGAATAATATAGTTACATTTATTTAATAAATAAATAGATATTATTCAGAGAATGATAAATATTATGGAGGAATGACAAACCAAAATTTTAGGTCCGGTGAGAAATAATAAATATTGAATATTATTTGATTAAATAATATTTAATAATAATTCACAATTTAAGCGCATGTTGAGAAATAATGATATTATTATTTTTATTTGACATGGGGTTTTTCTAGGATTAAATAAATAATTAACGGCACTTGGAAATTGTTTAATTTTAAGCCTAATGATATATAAACCTAGTTATGTTATTTTCTCAATAGATAATTCATTTTTTTGGGTTGTGAACAATGGAATTGGAGAATTCTCTCAAGCCTAGAGAGCTCCCTTCTCCAAGAACACCCTTAATAACGGAGAACAATCCTCCTCCACTAGATCAAGGAGAACTCTTTAGAAGAGGTCCTCAAAGTGATCAAATGAAGACAACATAAGTGTAAGGATATGTCGCGCTCGCACTAGGAGATTCCTTCGGTGATATCTGAAGATTCTTGGAACATGTGTAGATAGCTTCAAGAGGGAATCTACACTTGATTCCTACAAAGCAATGATGCAACAATGTAGATCTATTTCCAGGTTCATCAATGAAAAAATAATTCCAACAAAGGTAATTCTTTAATTAATTAAATTAATTATAAATAATATGTGATGATCCTCCCTCTGGTTTCGGAGTAATTTCTATTTTCTGATTCTTTGATTTAATTATTTTGATCATGACGTTCAACGTTGCATTAAATCTTGGATTAATCATCGATCAGGGAAAAAAGAAGAGTTGGGCACCGCCCATTGCATGCTTCTGCTGCGCCCAGAATCTACAATCTAGAAATATAAGAAATGACTTATCATCCCATTATGGATCTTATGATCCACTGGTTCTACAGCCATTATAATTTCAACTTCATTTCTTGGAGTAAGAAATAAAGTGTATATTGGTCAAGGCACAACCAAATAGATATATTGTACTTATGAGATGAAATCAAGTATGTATATCTTCTCAAATGATTTTAAAATAAAACATTATCCTATTACCATCATTTCTGATGATATCAATGACCTTTCCATACCTCTTTAGTCTAGAGTTTTGTGGTCATTAACCTTCTAATGACCATATTCTCTCTCATTCTCCATTATAATTTGATAGTTAAAATTCTCTTTCATGTCCATATTTTCACTTTTCATTAATATTCTAATAATCATAATCCTGATTTTGTGGTGATATTCACATTTTACTTTACCTCTTTTAAAGTGGAAGTTTTATTAACCATTTTTGTGATGTGGGTTTCTCAAAAAGTAATTCTAAAATATCCTACTTATATTTTCGAAGTGCAATTTCAAATTGTGAGAATTCTTTTTTTGGAAATTCTTGATTGTATCAGGTCGGTAGATTTTCAATTAACACTTTCACCAAATCTCTCTCAAGTTCATGATGTGTTCCATGTATCTCTCTTAAGGAAGTACATAGCTGATTCTTCACATGTATTAAACTCAGAGGTTTTACTACTGGATCAAGATATTTCTTATGAAGAACAAACGATATAGATTCTGGATCATAGAGATAAAGTTTTACAAAACAAAAATATTCACCTGGATAGATTTTTATGGTAAAACCACCAATTTGAGGAAGCTACATGAGAACATGAGGATGTGACGAGGAAGAGGTATCATCATCTATTTATATCTAAGAGATTATTTTTTATGGAAAAATTCATTTTAAGGGGGGTAGAATGTAACACCCCAATATTTTAAGGTATGCCTCTTTTTAAATAAATTTAATCCCTTTGATAGATTACATTAGGAATAAATATTATTAACAACATTATAAAATATATAATTGTCCAAATAATTTTTAATATATTAATATATTCTTATGATATAAATGCATAATTTTTATTAGATTCATTTTGTTCTTCAAATATATGTTTTCTTCAAAAAGCGATTTTTATTGCATTCTATGAGAAAATAAATATAAATTTTTTTAACACTATTAAAAAATTTATTTGATAAAATAAAAATATTTTTTAGATTTATCATGTCAAAATTATCTTAGGATTGATTTTTTATAATTTTTTGAAAAGATTAACTTTTCAATGAATAGTGAAAATACTGATTTTTGTAAAAATATCATTTTTTCAATAAATTAAGTAATTTAAAAGTAAAATTATGTTTTGAATATGGTTTCAAGTAACATAAGTATTATTTAGTCATATTTCATCCGCTTAAATTATTTTTAATCAAGGTTATATTGTATTTTAGAATAAGTTTATTTTTTTGGTTTAAAAATGGGATTTTTTTTTTAAATTGTTTTAAAGTACATAATGTATCTCATTTTTAATTAATTAAAATAATCCCTAATGGGAAATGTTTTAAATTAAATTTATAAATTATATATCAATAAATATTAATTGTGTTTCATACAATGATAATTATTAGTCATATAATTAATATAAAATCATATTTTTCTTGAAAAATACACTTCTTGAAAACTCATTTTTTCATCGTGTCTGCGGGTTTTATTTTAAATCTAAATTTTCCAATTATATGAATTTAATTGGCTAAAATGGATTCCATATTTTGAATCATAAGTTCTAAATTATGTTATAAGCTCATTTTTATTTTTAGGCATAAAAAATTACCATGGTAAAAAAAAGATTTACCACGGTATATGTAAAATAATGAAACGGGTTAAAGTTAAAAGGTAAAAGCTTAAAATACCTAAAAATAAAAATTTAAATGGGTGTTTTATGTGTTTCTCGACCATAAAGATCCTATAATACATTGATTATCAATCTAATTATTTGTAATTAATTCCACCCAAATGTGGTTGTCTTTAAACATAAAATAATCATTATTTAATCACTTAAAACCACTCTTCCTCAAGTATAAATACCACTCTTCACCTATCTTATTTTATTTTCTTCTTATACCTTCTACTCATATCCTCCATTCATCAAGGAATAAAATCTTTAGAATCATGTACATAATCTAATTTTATGTTTCTAATGTAATATATTATATTTATCCCTTTTATTATCTCTTCTTATTCAAAGAAACAAAACTATTGTCAAAATTATGGCGATTAACCATTTCTATGAATAATGATTTTTTTATTTTTCATTACTGCCTTCAAGGCTGGACATAAAAGTATTATTCTAGTTAAATAAGATTTTAAAAGTTATATTATAACCTATTTAATTTTATGGAACTAATATATATACATAATATTAAATAAAACAAAACTAGTTTGTGATAGTCAGAAAAACCACCAAAAATAAATTAAACATTCATCATTAACATTTTATCAAATGAATTATCATCATGTCATAAATAAAAATAATATATGGGTTCATTTAAACTTATGTAAGTGAATTAATACCATTTCATTTCACTTCTGGGGTTTTATTTCCATTTTACAAGAAAATCTATAATTATACACAAATGAACCAATGATGAAATCATGAATTAAAGGCACTCGAAACAATGAAAATAATGAAATGTTATTAATGAATGGGTGGTAAGATGTTAAAAAATTATCACATAAGGTATAATAAATATGATTATAGTTTTGTAATGAATTAATAACATTATTTAAACTTTTATACAGGAGGTTAAAGTACGCAAAACTAAATGGAAGCGTGATGTAAGGGTTTCTCATCTCACTTTTACTTCTGTGATATATATGTCTTATTTACCACTTATTTATTATGTGTGATGTATATATACTTCTCTTTGATATATAATTTCATGAATCTCGTTGTTTTAAGGTATTAAATTTTTCATTTGATAATTATTACTTTTATGGGCCATAAGATTCAACTTATTACAAAGTGACAAGGGAATTCTTAACCCAATTTCCATTATATGGGTTAAACTTTTACTTCCTTGATTATATCATGCTAATCTTAATTTTGAAATGAATTTTAAATATCTTATGTTATAATTTCACTTGTTTTATGTGGCTTTATATTAGATACATGTATTCGATTCATTGGATTAATGCTCACTTCAATGATATGATATTTATAAGGGACTTTCTTTTAAAAATTATCATTTTAAAATTTCCTTTAAAACTCACTTTTTCTTCTATTACCATGTTTTCTAAGATTGTTTCCAAAAAAAATATTATTCTATTATGATTTGTTTAAAGTTATTTTTACTCATGTTTTACTTTTTACAAAATGGTTTGAAATGATTCTTTTTCTCGTTCTCTAAATGATGTTCTTTATGACTTTTCGGATAAAAATATTGAAGGAATATTTTTTAACTTATACAGCATGAGCGTCTTTTCCTTCCATAATGACGCTTTAATGATTTGATGTCTCCCTAACCGACATGGTGGAGTAGCATATAGAAACACAAAAATCATAGAATATACTATAGCTCACAACCACACTAAAGGCAAAACCTATTCTTAGACTCAACTACAACTAACGTCTCTCGGACTCTCGGTTGCCACTGCTAAGACTAGATATCCTGTAAGCATATAACCATTTAAATAGAAATATTAAGTTACTTATCCTTTTTTATTAGTTTCACTTTACGTAATTAATTATTTAACCATTAATTAACCATTATTAATTCCACATTACATTTCATTAGCATCACAACAAGTTCCATGCCCTCTAGGCATAACCAAACCAAGTCCACAGCTTCTCAGAAATATTACCTCAGTATTGCATCCCAACAATCTCCAAACCCATGGGTTAACATCATTTATTCAATCATTTATTAACAGCATTGTTACTTTCCCAAAATTCCAAACATTCTAGAAAAGAAAAACTAAGCTACCAAATACAAGGGGCTCAACATGGTGAGTAGATGGACCATCTGTCGAGCCTTTGCCACTTATAGAAGGAGTATAGACCCATCAATCCTCTAGAAGCTAGACACGGAAATCACGTGGCATAGCTCACGCGTCTTCACCTCCTTTGGAAGGAGGGTAAGCAAGACCAACTTCCTTAAACAGTGGGGAAAGTAAAGAAGATAAACAACCAACAAGATTCAACAAGCATCCAACATTCATAATTGACCTGTTTCATCATCTTTGGTGTCCTCCCTAACACCCACATGGATAAACCAATGCATCTCGTCACTCTAGGCATCAACTGTTTCCCCAACCCCTGGGTTTCCCTGCCCCACATACCACAATAGCCTCCCAAACTTAGGCATCTCAGGCTCACACCGCAACACAAGCAGTAGGAAAACAATTAACAAGCAACTGGGCTCTCGGCCCCAAGCAAGGCATCTAGCCTTCACACACAATAAGTACTCATGGCTCCAAACATAAGGATCTTTTCCTTTACAATCAAGAGGGTAACTCAGAACTCTGTCAGGCATTATCTTTTAACAAACAACTGGTTATTTAATCCATCTTGAATTATAAAATTCATTTAAACATGCATAGATGCATCCATTCGATTACCAATAGTTTACCACAACAACAACCGGATTCAAAAATAGGTCTCTTTATCTTTATCCAATTAATTCACAATTAATCCTAGATTTATGTTATTTACCAATTTCCATCAAGAACGACATGATAAACAAAGAAAGAATAGATATCACACTATATAGCACAAACAAGAGGCAACAACATGATCGATACCAATTTATTTATCTAGTTCAAATATTTATTATATCAATTCCATTGTGATTTAGCGGGCTAAAACGTGATAACTCTACGGTTTCACATAAAAGAATTGAGAAGCCACAAATCTCCTACCTCAAAATGTTTCAGATGTTCTTTGCATGAGAATAGCCAACACAACATATCACGATCACCTCTCCTAGAATACTTATTCGAAGATGGATCGACACTTCCTGGTTGCACAAAAATAGGGGGTGTGCATGCAGTAGGAAGAAACTCTATGGAAGATACGATCCAAGGTTTCAGCACTACGCATGACTCCTACAGGAAGGAAGGAAAGGTTCGAGCATCTCACACCAGGGAACAATAAGGAAGAACAAGGGAGGAAGATATCTTGACCCTTTAGAAGATTTAACGAAGTAGCGGTTTAAGATACACTGGATTTCCCATTAAGATCGGATTTGTCAAAGATCACGCGTTTTGACCAAGAACAGGCTTCCCGGTTATTAGAAAAAATTAAGATGGGAGTTATGGGCTTTGAATCTCCCTTAAATACCTTAAAACAATTCTTTTAATGCACTTTACGTCAAAGGGAACGTCAAACTGACGAAAGTGTAGGAAATCTGGAAAAATCTGAAAATTTGACAAAGGAAATGACACAGTTCTGGAAACACTGTTCATGACAATGTTTCGATGCCATCGTTTCTCTACCACTGTTTCATGAAACAATTTAGAAATTTATAAAAATAAGTGACACTGTTTTGTGACATCGTTTCATGAAATAATTTGAAATTTTGGCAAAGGAAGTGGCGCCATTTCATGACACTATTTCATGAAACAGTTTGGAAATTTGGAAAAGAAAGTGACACCTTTTTGTGACACTGTTTCATTAAACTGTTTTGGAAATTTGTAAAAGTGTTGGACATAAGTCACATAGACCTCCTAGAACAGCTCAAATACCAGATTTCAGCAATGGAATGGACCAGAGAGGTCTAGGACATTACATCAGATACCTCTCAAAACTTTCTCGTCCTCGAGAATCCAAAACCAACCCAGATAGGAAAGAGAAAAAGGGGTCTGAACAACCACCCTTCGAGATACCTCTCAAGGTTCTCGCCACTAAAGGAGTTTAACCACTTCAAAAAGGAACACTCAAAACCACACGAAAACCACAACCAGCTCTTAAACACTCTCCCATGGGAGAGACCTCTCAAAAGAGATCAAGCCACAACAAGCAACAAAAGAAAGCCATCTCATAAACAGGAAAGGTCTACAACCACAGAAGAACATCATTACAAGAGAAGGCATAAACATCAAACAACTCAGGATACTGAGCGCGTATCTGTGACTCATGTTCTCATGTACTCTCCTCCACACCACTGTGCCGCCACAAGACACGAACCAAGGGAATAGCACGCCCGCGTAACACCTTCTCCTTGAGGTCCTAGATCTCTACAGGCCGCTCCTCGAAGGTCGCATCATCGTCAATGTCGATCTCACCCCCAATCAATGATGTGAGAGTCGTCATGAAGATAATGATGGAGCTATGACACATGAAAGACGTCGTGTATCCGGCTCATCTTTGAGGGAAGTGCAACTCGATACGCCACAACTCCAACACGAATCAACACATCGAAAGACCCAACAAACCGGGGAGAAAATTTACTCCCACAACCAAACCTTCACTACCCATGACAGGGATTCACCTTCAGAAACATGTGATCCCCAACGTCAAACTCCAGAGGTCTCCTCCTACGGTTAGAATGGGACTTCTGACAATCTTGTGCGACCTTCATCCTCTCACAAATCACCTGAACCATCTCTGTCGTATTTTGTACCAGTTTTGGCCCGAGAATTGGTTACTCTCTAACCCCATTCCAGTACAATGAAGAATGGAAAGGTCAGTCATAAAGAGCCTCAAACGGTGTCATACCAATGGTGGAGTGAAAACTATTATTATAAGCGAACTCTACCAAGGGTAAGTGTCTCATCCACGAACCTCCAAAATCTATGACACAAGAGTGCAACATGTTTTTAAGAGTCTGGATGGTATGCTCTGTCTGACCTTCCGTCTATGGATGAAAACCAGTGTTGAGGCATAGTTGAGAACCGAAAGCATGTTAGAGATCTCTCTATACCCTGGAGGTAAAATGTGGGTCTTGATTAAAAATGATCATCCTCGGGACTCTGTGGAGTCTCACCACCTCCTCTAGATACTGCCTCAACAAAACCTCTGCTGATCTCGAATCCTTCATCGATATGAAGTGGTATGATTTCGTCAAGTGATCCACTACTACCCATATAGTCATAATCTCCCTGAGATCGAGGTAAACTGGTAACAAAATCCATCAAGATGTCCTTCCACTTCCACTGAGGAACATCCAATAGCGGGAGAAAACCACTAGGAACACGGTGCTCGACCTTCACCTTCTGGAAGACCAAAAATTGAGACACAAACTCTGAAACCACACACTTCAACCCAAGCCACCAAAACTGAATCCTCAAGGCACAGTACATTTTCATCACGCCAGGATGTACCGCTAAGAGTGAACCATGGAACCCCCTGAGAACCATCTCACACATCACCAAAGGAACGAAAAGCCTTCCCTGAAACAACACTCGGTGTTGTTCATCCTCAGTCCAACCATCAGGGTCTTCACCACAAAAAACTTGGCCTCTCCAAACCTCTACCTCATGATCCCCCAATTGGGACTCTTCTACCTGTTGCATCAGAGATGCATGCACTGTCATTTGAAAAAGACAATTTATATCCCCGACTTCTCCCATATTCATAAGCAACGCTGAAAGATCTTCCATAACTCTTCATGAATCACCAGATTCATGCACTACATCACTACACGACTTCCTACTCAATGCATCGGCTACAACATTTCCTTTACCAGGTGTATATTAAATTTTGAAGTCGTAATCCTGTAAAAACTCCATCCACCGATGCTGCCGCAAGTTCAAGTCACACTGGGAGAAAACATACCTCCAGATCTTATGATCAGTGAAAATCACAAAGCGCTTTCCAATGAGGTAATGTCTCCACAACTTCAGAGCGAACACCATTTCCGCCAACTCGAGATCATGGGCGGCATAGTTATGTTCATGGGGACGCAACTGCCAAAACCCATAAGAAATGACCAATCTCTACTACATCAGAACACAGCCTAACCCAAGACGCGAAGCATCATAGAAAACGTCAAACTGAACTCCCTCTATTGGCAGACAAAGAACTTGAGCACTTACCAACTACTCCTTCAGGTACTCGAAAGCCGCCTGACGCTGATCAGTCCACACGAACGCCTGATCCTTCATGGTCAACGTTGTCAGAGGATTCACAACCCGATAGAAATCAGCCACAAACCTCTTGTAATAGCCTATGATACCAAGAAAAATTTGCACCTCTTCCACTGTCTTGGGGCTTCCAAAGACACAACTGATTCTATCTTCGATGGATCCACAACTACTCCCTACTGGGACACAGCATGCCCCAAGAAACAGACTTCTTGAATCCAAAACCCGCACTTCAAAAACTTCCCAAATAGATGTTGTCGATGAAGTACTCCCAAAATGACATGCAGATGCTCTACATGATCCTCCTCAGACACAGAGTACTCGAGTATTTCATTGATTAAAACCACCATAAACTTATCCATGAACTCATGGAACATAGTTTTCATCAACCCTATAAACACAGCTGGAGCATTCATCACACTGAACGGCATCAATAAGAACTCGTAATTTCCACAACGACAATGGAAAGAAATCTTCAAGATATCCTCGTCCTTCAATCGCATCTGATGATACCCTAATCGCAAATCAATCTTCAAGAACCAACTTGCACCCTTTAGCTGGTCAAACAAATCATCAATTCGCGGAAGAGGATAGCGGTTCTTCACAGTCACTTTGTTCAAGCGATGATAATCAACACACAGCCGCAAACTGTCATCGACCTTCTTTACGAAAAAAATCGGTGCACCCCATGTGGCACACTTGGTCGAAAAAAACCACACTACAACAGACCATCGAGTTATATACGCAGCTCTCACAACTCGGAAGGTGTCATCCTATACGAAGACATCGAGATAAAAGACATGAATGGATGCAGCTCAATCCCAAACTTGATCTCCCTTCGAGGGGATAATGCAACAACCTCTTCTATAAATACATCAGAGTATTCTTCCACAACCTTGGGAAACACTAACTGCTGAACCTCCAATGAACTCAACATCAGTTCAGCCATCAAGGATGACAAAGAAGGAACATGCCTCAAACCCATACGAGGGTATCGCTTGTAAACAAATACTATTGTCTCCCCATCAGTATAAAAGAACACCACGTTCCTACGGAAGCAATCCACAATAGCCTACACCGAATACAAAAGATCCATGATGAGTATGAAATCATATGGTTGTATCCGTAAACATAGGAAATCTCCCGAAGAACGGTGTTGCCCCAACACTAGCTCACAGTCTTTGCATACTTCAAACAAGTTAGCTCGACCTCCAACTGATGTAGTCAACGCCAATGGCACTGGAAGCCTCTCTACCTCAAGTCCCAAAACATGGAAAATGGAAGGTGAAATGAAGGAGTGTGTGGCTCTTGAGTCAAACAAGTCATACATCCAAGAAGAAAACAAGTAAAGGGTGCCTCGAATGTCATCTGGATCACCTGGTGTTGGCAACGTAAAGCATGAAGTTGACCATGACCTACTCCACGGCCTTTCTGACCCTGATGACGACCATCACCACGACCACGCTCTGCTCTTAGAGGATGGGGAGCATCCCGGGTCTGTCCTATGCCTGCCCCATCTTCTCTCTACTAATCCAAAGCTGGTGCAACCTACTGCTGTTGCCTTGGCTGGAACTGCCTCAATGGAGGAACCTGGAGCGGAACACCTGGTGCATGCTGACCGCTCTAAAAGGTCGGACACTATCATTGTTGATGATCTTGGCCTCCATAAGAAAAAAAAAGTGTTTGATCCCTTGGCATAGGCTTGAGATCCGCCACCCCCAGAGAAACGAGATACTAAGGGCTGAGACCTTCCCCCGACCGAATGAAAACTCTTCTTCCCTGAAAACTGGGAACCCCAAACCAAAGTTCTGCTTCGTGAGGGATCCTGACGACTACCCTCTCATGAAGATCCAGTTCTGGATAATGTTCTCTTGATGACCTCTACCCTCTCCAGCACCTCAAGATATGTCTTCAACATAAACGGGGTGACCCGGCACTGGATCTCTGGATGCAAAACCTCTTCGAAATGTCGCGCCCTGGCCTACTCATCTGGCAACAGGTTCGAAGCATATCGTAAAAGGTTCCTGAAACGGATTCCAAACTCTCACACACTGGAGCTCCCCTGTCGAAGGGTAAGCAGATCCTAGCGACTGGACGTCTTTGTGGTCGAAGAAAGAAACTCGACTTTGAACTTGTCTCAGAACTCCTTCCATGAGATCGTCTACTCCTCGCGATCTTTGAGGAAGAAGAACCACCACTTTCTCATTTCCCCATGCAGCATCGTCACAACCAACAAGACCCAATGCTCCTTCCGAGTACAGATTGAGCTGAAATCTATATCATCCTTCATCCAGTCTTTCGTGACTGCATCTGAAACAGAACCCTCATACTTTTTTAGACTCTAGCAATGAAACTCTCAAAGTGTCCTCCTCTAAGTGTTGTCATTGTCGACCTCCACTCTACGGCGATCTTCTGGAACATCCTGTTGGACATCTTCTACACGAACTTGACGAGTACATTGACCTGGAGCCATACTTGCAAAATAAAAAACAGTTAAAGCTCCTAAACCTAGAATATGGAAGACTCAACATTAATTAATTGTTTTCTTTTATTCATTTTAGGTTAGCATATCTCAAGTACTACCCATTCAAACACAGAAATAAAAAAGAATTATGCATGATCCTTTCCTAGGCTTCTACCTTACAACCAGTATCACCTCGTTTAGTAGCCACTATAAACTTAAAGGTTCGTGCAAAAGATCACAGGGGGCCCTAAATACCTATGTCTCACCCGATATTTAGTGTTTACAGTGTAGGTTATGGGCGCATCAGAAGTGTGTTGGTGGGTGTACCCAACTAGAATTTTTTCTTTAACAACAATCAATATGAGATCTGTCACAATAATAAAACGCCGGATCTTTGGAATAGAACGAAGATCGAAAGAAAAAAAGGGGAGTCCCGAAACCATAGAGAGGATCATCATATATTGATTATAATTAATTTAATTAAAAGAAAGGAATTAGCTTGATGGAATTCTCTCTTCGTTGATGTTTTTGGTCACGATATGATGTGATCCGTTGTTGCGTCGTCGAAGCCAAGTGTGGGCTTCCTCTAACGGTGATCCACACGTGTTCCACGTATCTCTGGATGACGTTGAAGGGATCTTTGGGTACTAGCGCAGAAGATCCTTTGCTTGCGATGTCCGCCTTCAATCGCCTTGAGAGCCACTTCCAAAGTGCTCTCCTTGATCCTGTGGAGGAGGATCTCTCTCGTAACTTGATAGCGTTCTTGAAAGAAGAAGAATTTTTCTCTTTGCTTGAGAGCTTTTTCTAAATCTGTTGTGCACAACTACACAAATGGCTAGTTCTCATGAGAATAATATAATTGGGATTTTAATTACTTAGAATAATAAAACAAATTAATTACCTGAAATAATTTATTCATTTCATTTAATTCTTAGTAAAACCCCATGTCTAATAATAACAGTTGAATATTATTATTACTTGACATGCGCCCAGCGAATTACACCTAATATTATTTAATTAAATAAGTAATATTATTTCTCAAAAAAACCCAGAAAAACTACACGGCGTGTATATATTAATATACATGGCATATACTTTTATTTTTCTATTTTCTTCATTTCCTCCACCACATTTATTAGACCTTGAATAATGACTATTTATTTCTCAAATAAATATCACTGTATTACTCGCTAATAAATATATTATTTTTCCCACACTGTATTCTCTTAAATAACTAGTATCGAAATAAATGTGATCAAACATCCTTGAATAATTATTAAACCACAATCGGAAATAATCTTTATTCAACTTGTTAAATGAAAATTTAACTAAGATATTTGGACACACTTAGTGTATGACCCTCTAGGCCTCTTTCTCAGTGGCATTAGGTGGAGCCTGCCTAAAGTCCAATGTTAGCATCTGGAAACACGCCAAGGCACCCATAGAGAAATAAGTTAGCACCGCAATGACGTTTCACCTCCTACGAACACTTACCGTGTAATGTAATATCTTTGTCTCGATATATTGAATCAAGCGGGTTGTATGCTAGTGTCATCAACCCATGTGCATGATTATTCTTTCTTTGACTTTCCGGAATTGAACTTACCCATTCCTCGCCATATCCATAGATTTATTTAGGATATATAAATTCCATCAAATGTCCTGAGATATCAACTCCTGTTATGGAATAGAAGGGAAAAATCATTTCTCACATTATCTATTAATGCAGTATTACTAGTGATGCACCCAACATATCCTATCTCTCTACGAACAGTGTGTCATCGCAATTTTCATCAATAAATCTAAGTGCACAAGTTGTAATTCCCATTAATATTAATCTTAAATTCTAAGGATCAATACACACAGCTGCAGATAGGAACATCCAATGACACTGAAATGTGGATTTCCTACTGGTGGATCTCGTTATCATAATATCCTCCTGGATATTACCAAGGGCGCACACCATGAGAAAGTGCCTCAAATTTGTATGAGTCCTCTCCCCTAATGGCCTGTATTATTTGCATCCCTCAAATAACATCATTCGGCCATAGAACATATATTCAAGAATAGTGTTATGGCACTTTCGGATTATCATCATAGTAGGGATCCGCTATGACCCTTTAGTGCAACAGCTATCCTTAGGATATTATCACATGCATTGTCACGCAAAAGAACAATCAAGATGTTATAAGGTATTTATTAATGAATAAAGTACAAAGTAGTTGGTTCTAAGCCACCAACTCCAACAGACTCCCGCTTAGACTAGATCCAACTGCTAACAACCTTTAACCCACCATCTCTCACATGATATTCATGCTTCTACTAAGATAGGCCTTTATTCATGGGTTCTTCCACATTCTATTCTGTAGACACTCTTCTCACTGCAAATTCACCCCTTTGATAGTAATCCCTCAAGAGGTGATACTTTCGGAGAATGTACTTATTCCATTGATGTGACCTTGGTTCTTTTACAAGATCTACTGTTGTAGTATTATCACAATACAATGTGATAGGGTCTTTACTGCTAGGCACCACATCAAGATCCTAAACAATGTTATGAATTCAAACAGCTTCCTTGGCTACATCAGAAGCCACTATATATTCGGACTCCACTATAGAATCGGTGACAATTGGCTGCTTTGAACTCTTACAGCTCATAGCTCCACTGTTGAGATAGAAAAAATATCTAGATTGCGACTTCAGATCATTCTGATCTGTCTAAAAACCAGCATCAACATACCCTCTGATGACAAGCTCCTCGTCTCCTCCATGCACCAGGAACATATCCTTAGTTCTTCTCAGATAATTAAGGATAGTCTTAACAGCAGTCCAATATTGTTCTTCTGGATCTGGTTGATATGTTCCTACCATGCTCAGTGCATAGGAAACATCAAGTTTGGTACATAACATGGAATACATGATGGATCCTATAGCTGAAGCATATGGGATATTACTCATCCTATCTAACTCCTGTTATGTTTGAGGATACATTCTCTTAGAAAGATGTAGGCCATGTGACACTGGAATTAATCCCCTCTTGGATTGTTCCATACTAAATCTCTTTAGCATCTGGTCAATGTATGTACCCTAACTTAGTCTAAGCAGCCTCTTGAATCTATCACGAATGATCTTAATCCCTAAAATGTAGGTTTCTTCACCTAAGTCCTTCATGGAGAAACACTTGTTCAACCATTCCTTAACTGACTGTAAGACTGGTACATCGTTTCCAATAAGTAATATGTCATCAACATATACTATTAGGATAACGACCGCATTTTCATTAAACCACTTATAAACACATGACTCACATTCATTCTTAATGAAACCAAATTCCTTTATGGTTTCATCAAATCGAATATTCCATGACCTGGATGCTTGCTTTAATCCATAAATGGATTTCTGCAACTTGCAAACCCTTTTGGCTTCACCTGGTGTCACAAACCCTTATGGTTGTGTCATATAGACATCTTCCTAAAGGTTCCTGATAAGGAATGTTGTTTTGACATCCATCTACCAAATCTCGTAGTCATGGTAAGCTACTATGGAAAGTATGATTTTTATGGATTTAAACATGGAAACTGGTTAGAAGGTTTCATCATAGTCAATTCCTTGATGTTGTATGAATCCTTTAGCCACTAGTCTTGCTTTATAGGTTCTCACTTGACCTTCCATGTACAGATTTCTCTTGAATAATCATTTCCATCCAACATGCTTTACATCAATTATCCCATCAACTAGAACCCAGACTTAGTTCTGATGCATGGAATCTATCTCAGATTTCATAATTTCTAGCCATCTTGCAGCTTCTGAGCTCTCTATTGCTTCCTTGTAGGAGAGAGGTTCATCATTGTCCAACAATAATGATTCACCATCCTCGGTGACTAGGAAACCAAATATCTCTAGTTCACTTACCTCTCTTGAGCTCCTACGCAGTACTTGTGTTTCTGGAACCTCTTCCACAGGGACCTGTGAAACTTATTCTTGTACCAGCTCCTGTGTATCTTGAGTATCAACTTCATCAAAGTCAATCTTTCTCCCACTATCCTTATTGAGGATGTGATCCCTCTCAAGAAAGATGTCTTGTCTGGCGATAGTCACTTTCTTGTCTGAAGGGTTATATAAGTAATATCCTTTCATTTCCTTAGGACATCCTATAAAGATACACCTCGCACCCTGGGGTGCTAGTTTGTTTCTTGAGAAGACCTTAACAAATGCCTCGCATCCCCATACACGTGTGTGTGAAAAAATGGGTTTCTTTCCATTACATAACTCAGAGGGAATTCTATTTTCCGCCTTAGTTGGTACTCGGTTTAATGTGTATGTTTTAGTTTGTAATGCATGTGCCCAAAAGGATAATAGAAGATTTGCATGACTTGTCATCGACCTCACCATGTCCAACAAGGTGTGGTTCCTCCTTTCACTAACACCATTCCACTGTGGTGTATAAGGAGGAGTGAGTTGAAATAGAATCTCATACTCCCGTAAAAGGTCGATGAATTCTTGGTTCAGATATTATCCACCTTGATCCGATCGAAGCTTCTTTATCTTCTTACCAAGCTAATTCTCTATTTCATTCTTAAATTCCTTAAATTTCTCTAAGGCCTCTGACTTATACCTCATTAAGTAGATATAGTCATATCTACTCAAATCTTCAGTAAAAGTAATGAAGTAGGAATATCCACCTCTAGATTCTACTGGAAATGGCCCACACACATCCGTGTGTACCAATCCTAGAAGATTTGTGGCCCTTTCACCTTGTCCACTGAAAGGTGGCTTGGTCATTTTACTTTGTAAACAAACGTGACATCTATCAAGTGGTTTTAATTCAGTAGAGTCTAAATAACCATCTTGGTGGAGCATTTTCAAGCGCTTCTCGTTTACATGACCAAGATGGTGATTCCACAATTGGGTGTTGTATGAGTCATGTGAGTTTGTTTTGTTATCGATTGTCAAAACTTGGTTTTCGTAATTTAATACATATAAACCGTTATTTAAATGTGTCATACCATAACATATGTTGTTCTTATATAAGAAACAATCCTTATTTCCAAACCTGAAAATAAATCCATCTATATCCAAACATGATACATAAATTATGTTCTTGGTAACACTAGGAACATAATAACAGTTATGTAAAACCAAAAGCATCCTAGTTTTCCATGAGAGATGGTAATCGCCAATGGTCAACGCAGCCAGCCTCGCGCCATTGGCAGCTCAAAGATCCACCTCTCCTCTACCAATCTTTCTAAATCTACTTGGTTCCTGCATTTGGATACGGATGTGAGCCCCACAAGCTGTATCTAATACCCAATGTGTAGAAATTTAAAGATTACACTTGATAACGAACACACTTTTAGCGTCCCCACGCTTCTAGGTGCAGTTCCTCTTCCAGTGGTCTGGCTTGCCACATGCAAAACATACCATCTCTCGTTCCTTTCCCTGCCTCTGGATCATCCCCTTCTTGGAGGGACGGTGCTCAGGGGCTTCAGATTGTTTATAAGTCCTTGGCCCATTTGCCTTGTCCTTCCTTTTCTTATTCACCATAAGGACTGCAGGTTTGTCATGCCTCATGTCCTTATCTACCTGGCGAATTAAGGTCAAAAGTTCTGATAGACTCTTCTCATTTTTTCTCATGTTATAGTTGACAATAAAGCTAGAGAAGGTCTTGGGCAGTGATGATAGGATGAGATTTGTATGCAACTCATCTGGAAACTTAATCCCTAAGATGTTCAGGCATTCAATGTAGCCAATAAAGTTGACTACATGAGGCTCAACCGACATAGACTATCCAAGCTTAGTTGCAAACAAAGCGTTGAAGATCTCATATCTCTCTTTTCTCACATTCTCTTGATAGAGATCCTTAAGGTGAGACATCATGCTATACGCGTCCATGTTTTCATGTTGATTCAAGAGCTCATTAGACATGGCTGATAGCATGAAACATTGGACATTTGTGGCATCATCCAAATGTTTCATATAGAGAGATATTTCCTCATCACTGACCTCTTTTCCAGGCGCAACTGGAATAGGATCCTCCAACACATACAATTTCCTCTCGTGGTGAAGGATGGCGTGTAAACGGCTCTACCACTCCTGAAAATTAGTGCCAGTGAGAAGGTTTTCCTTCTCGAGTATGGTTCACAATGATATGTTTGAAGTCATTTTTCTTGTTGTTCCTAAAAATTAAGATGAACAAAGGTTTAGTACTTTATCATGATAAAACTGAGACAATTAAATAAAATTAATACTTATTAGTCTCTCACTATTTTATCGAAATCCAATAGCCATCACCATTGACTTGCCCTTCGCATTACCCCAATTAGGGTTAGTCAAGCAAATTCAAGGGTTTTAAGTAGGCATTCCAAATGTCATCTGCATTAACTCACAGTTCCTTAATCCGCTGAGTGGACTCCCCAATCCTGAAATCCTTTTATTTTGGATTTCATCAACCTTTGCCTCTTGGTCACGCCAAGTCCTGTTGTGCCAGTCAACCCTTGATGTGAACCAAGTCAAGTCAACCCAAAACCTTGAATTAGAATTCCCTGATAATTGAAAGCACTCCAACTAGGGTTGGTCAATCATTTTGAACTATGGTTCGATTCTAACCAAGATTATGAAAGGTTATACAGACTTAATATTTTTTTGAGGGATTTTATCCTTATACGTAAATTGTCATTTTATTATCTTTCTTACATGCTTTTTAATATTAAGTGGGATATACTTAAGTGATTAACCATGTCTAAGATAATATTTATGCATAAGTTGTTCTTATTTTAGTTCCATCTTGCATGCATGTTTAATTCATTAATTGTGTGATCGTGACAACACACCCACAATAAATAAACCATGCAACTGACATAAATAAAATAATAAATGGTATAATCATGAGCTTGATCTATTGGTTAGTTTATCTAGCGATTGATAAACTAACCCAAGACCTAGGGGAGAAACATCTTGAACCTTTTGGGTTCGTGTTTACAACTTTCCACTTGTCCACTTTTGTATCTCCTTGGATCGGTTTCACCTTGACTCCTCACTTGAGCCGCCTCCACTAACTTGGGAGCTCCATCCATTACATATGCTTTTATCTCACTCGCAGGTGAGAGGTAAAACGGGGTTTTACATAAAAGAAACATTGGGCATGAAGGTCTTACATATTAATAAGGAGAAGTCTCGCAAGCCAACAAATTTAATTTAAATAAATTAATTAAAAGAAACCATCTGCATACAAAGGTCTTAGTCTAGCTCATGATCATCCATGCATGCAACGATATTTACACATAAATAAAACTAGCATTCAATTCTTTAATCGTTCTTGTTTAAGATAAATCACACTCGAATCAATTAATTATTTTTAATTAATCAATCCTTTTATTTTAAACCCTTTTCTGAATTTCCTTGAGATTCTCATCCATCATAATTTTAAACAAATAAATTCATTTAAAATTATCTTTGTACGTAACTTGTACCTTGAAGTCAACCCGGTGAATTCTCATTCATAACTACCCAATGAGTAGAAATGAACATTATGTAGATGTTAAATTAAACGCATATATATAAAACATCTATCACATGTTGTGCCTCACCTTTACGTCTGCACCATGGTACGTGTCTCAAGGGTTTGTATAATATAATAATAAATTTTAAAAAATCTACATAATTTGGATGACTACACGGTGTGTACTATCATTCACCGTCCATCTGAAGTACACGCTCAGGGACATGTCATGTAGATGTACTTCAAAAATCTTCGGAGTACATGGCGTGTCCAGTGGGTCACACATCGTGTAGTGTCCGCGTTACACGGTCTCCAGCTGGGCAAGTCGTGTACATGGTACAAGGTCCAACCCTAACCCGAAGGGACTACACTTCGTGTCCAGTGAGCCACATGGCGTGTAATTCAAAAACCGCGTGTCACCTATTTCTAGTCAACACACGAAGTCATTTAATCTTAGAAAGACCGCAACACACGGCTTGGTTTTGCAGACCGGTCTGATGCATTGAATCTTGACTACATGGTATGTACTGCCGAATACACACCATGTGTTCTGATGTTGTACGTCCAGGAAGATTTGGCACCTCTGGATGAGATCCTCTGTTTTATTTTAATCAAAATTAAAAAGGAAAGATCATTTCTATAAGGTGAACGAGAAACGAAAGACTAAGAACAGATCTCGAGATTTAGATTTGCAGAATGATTAACTTGAATTGAAACAACTAAATTATTAAATGTGTAAATCATCAACAAAAAACTAAATAACTATAATCAACGATATGACCCCTCTGATACCACTTGTAGGTTCCGGGCACAGGAGAAGCGCATTGGTGGGCGTACCCAACTAGAATTTTTCCATTAACAACGATCAATCTGAGATCTGTCACGATAATAAAAGGATGGATCTTCAGAATAGAACGAAGAACGAAAGAAAAAAAGGGGAGTCACAAAACCATAGAGAGGATCATCATATGTTAGTTATAATTAATTTAATTAAAAGACAATAATTACCTTGATGTAATTCTCTCTTCATTGATGTTTTCGGTCACGATCTGATGTGATCCATCGTTGCGTCATAGAAGCCAAGTGTAGGCTTCCTCTAGCGGTAATCCACACGTGTTCCATGTATCTCTGGACGCTGCCGAAGGGATCTCTAATTTTTAGCATGGAAGAGCCTTCGCTTGCGATATCCGGATTTGATCACCTTGAGAGCCGCTTCCAAAGCGCTCTCCTTGATCTGGTGGAGGAGGATCTCTCTCGTAACTTGAGAGCATTCTTGGAAGAAGAAGTTCTCTCTTGGCTTGAGAGATTTTTCTAAATTCATTGTGCACAACCATACAAATGGATAGGTTTCATGAGAATAATATAATTGGGATTTTAATTAGTTAGAATAATAAAACAAATTAATTACCCGAAATCATTTATTCATTTCATTTAATTCTTAGTAAAACCATGTGTCTAATAATAACAGTTGACTATTATTATTACTTGACACGCGCCTAGAAAAGTACACCTAATATTATTTAATTAAATAAATAATATTATTTCTCACAAAATCCCCAGAAAAACTACACGACGTGTATATATTAATACACACGGCGAGTACTTTTATTTTTCCATTTTTTTTATTTCCTCCACCACATTTATTAGACTTTGAATAATGACTATTTATTTCTCAAATAAATATCACTGCATTATTTGCTTATAAATATATTATTTTGCCCACACTATATTCTCTAAAATAACTGGTGTCAAAATAAATGTGATCAGACATCCTTGAATAATTATTAAACCACAATCGGGAATAATCTTTATTCAACTTGTTAAATGAACATTTAACTGAGATACTTGGACTCTCTAAGCCTCCTTCTCATTGGCATTAGGTGACCCTCTAGGCCTCTTTCTCAGTGGTATTAGGTGGAGTCTGCCTAAAGTCCAATGTTAGGGTCTAGCAACACGTTAAGGCACCCATAGAGAAAGAAGTTAAAGGTACAATGATGTGTCACCTCCTATGAACGCTTACCGCCTAATATAATCATTTTGTCTCGATATCTCGAATCAAGCGGGTTGCATGCTAGTGTCATCAACTCATGTGATCGATTATTCTTTCTTTGACTTCTCATAATTGAATTTACCCATTCTTCACCATGGTCATGGATTTATTTATGCTATATCAATTCCATCAAAGGGCCTGAGATATCAACTCCCATTATGGAACAAAAGGGACAAACCATTCCTCGCATTATCTATTAATGCAGTATTACTCGTGACGCACCCAACATATCCTACCTCACTGCGAACAGTGTGTCGTCACAGTTTTCGTCAATACATCTAAGTGTGTGAGTTGTAATACCCATTAATAATAATCTTAAAGTCTAAGGACCAATACACACGTCCGCGTATAATAACATCCAATGAAACTATGAAATTTGGATTTCCTACTAGCGGGTCTCGTTCTCATAATATCCTTCTGGATATTACCAAGGGTGCACACCATGAGAAGGTGCCTCAAAATTTTATGAGTCATCACCCCTAATAGTTTGTATTATTTCTTTCCCTCAAATAACATCATCCGACCATAGAACATATATTCAAGAATAGTGTTATGGCACTTCTAGGTTCTTATCATAGCAGGAATCCGCTATAACCCTATAGTGAAACAGTTATCCTTAGGACATTATCACATGCATTGTCACGCATAAGAACAATCAAGAGGTGATAAGGTATTTATTAATGAATAAAGTACAAAGTAGCTGGTTCTAGGCCACCAATTCCAACACACAGCACATGCTAAACTTGACTGACACTGTTTCTCTACCAACTCATGCAACCTCACCTGTGTCTAACTCCAAACTTCATCCTATCCCTCAAACTGGCTCTGATACCACTCTGTCACGACCCCCTCCCCACAAAGTGTACCCCTCTTGGGCCGACAATATGAGAAGGAAGATAGTGACACTTGTATCCCGCCTCCAGTAGGCACCGGGTTGGAGACTAACACTGAGGGTATAGTAGACACACAAATGGGAGGCATTACCCTCTAAGAGAACACATGCAAAAGAGAGAGATAAGACAGACACCAACCAACTCCAACTCAGAGTGGACTATAAAAAAACTCAAGTACGTATATGTAATGTCATGCAAGAACTAATACAACTGAAAGGGAAAACTGCAAGTACCAAAAGAAAGTAAAATGACGACAACCACAAAGCCCGAACAACTCCTGCAAACCCCAAGCTAGTAGTAACCAGCCTGATCTCCAACCTGCTCCAAGTGACCTGAAAAAACAGTTGTATATACATAGGGTGAGTATAACAGTATACTCAATAGAATCCTCCCCGGAGCTTCTCGTGCAGAAGTAACGAAAGCATGCCAAAGCACAGTGAACAACAAGTGAAACTAACTCGCCACCTAAACATGTATACTATGTTCTCAGCCTCACCATGACTACTCTAAGTATTGTATATAAGAGCATATAATATAATAAAGAATATCAAGGGTATCCTGCTACCACTTCCTCACTGATTTGCAGCTTTGCCCCAACGTCGCACGTCCTAAGCATCTCTCTCTAAAAAGGCTTGTCTGTAGACACCTGGGCATAGCACCACAACATGCGTCGTGTGCAACACCACCACTACATCCACGTAACCAAAGTAACCAAGTAGTTTCCGGGAACCACCACAGCTCGCATAACGTGTATCATACGTCGGGCATTATACCTCAAGTCATTACAGATCATACGCCGAGTAAGGATCCTCAATCCATCACAGCCTATACACGTTACACCTATAGTAATCCATAGGAAACTATATCCATAATATATGTGTGTGAATAAACATAAGCCATTACAACCCTCTATACACATATAGGGGGGAAACTAACCATTGTGCCTACCAGCACAAGTAACTACCAAGAGAAGATAGTGGAGCCAAAGGGGGTAGTCAGTCATCCATCCTCCCACCTGAATGTTGGGGAAAACACCCTCCAAGGCTCAGAATCCCCGAGGTGTCAGTTACCCTAACTGATAGGGTGGAGTAGCATATAGAAACACAAAAAGTATAAAATATACTACAGTTAATAACCACACTAAGGGAAAAACTAGTCTTAGACTCAACTGCAGCTAACGTCACTCGGACTCCCGACTGCCACCGCTAAGACTAGATATCCTATAAGCATATAACCATTTAAATAACGATATTAAGTTACTTATCCCTTTTTATCAGTTTCACTTTACGTAATTAATTATTTAATCATTAATTAATCGTTATTAATTCCACATTACATTTCATTAGCATCACACCAAGTTTCATGCCCTCTAGGCATAATCAAACCAAACCAAGTCCACGGTTTCTCAGAAATATTACCTCAACATTGCATCCCAATAAGCTCCAACCCCATAGGTTAACATCGTTTATTCAGTCATTTATTAACAGCATTGTTACTTTCCCATAATTCCAGGAATTCTAGAAAATCAAAACTAAGCTACCAAACACAAGGGGCTCAACATGGTGAGTAGATAGACTACCCGTCGATCCTTTGCCACCTATAGCTGGAGCATAGACTCATCCACTCTCGAGAAGCTAAACATGGAAAGCAAGTGGCATACCCCACACGTCTCCGCCTCCTTTGGAAGGAGGGTAAACAAGACCAACTACCTTAAGTAATGGGGAAAGTAAAGAAGATAAACAACCAACAAGATTCAACAAGCATCCAACATTCATAATCGCCATGTTTCATCATCTTTGGTGTCCTCCCAATACTCACATGCATAAATCAATGCATCTCACCACTCTAGGCATCAACTACTACCCCAACCCCTGGGCCTCCCGGCCCCACATACCAAAACAGCCTCCCAGGCTCAGTCATCCCAGGCTCACACCACAACACAAGCAGCAGGAAAACAATCAACAAGCAATTGGGCTCTCGGCCCCAAGCAAGACATCTAGCCTTTACACAAAAAGAGCACTCACGACTCCAAGAATAAGGCTCTTCGCCTTTACAAGCAAGATGGTAACTCAGAACCCTGTCAGACATTATCTTTTATCAAACAACTGGTTATTTAATCCATCTTGAATTAGGTTATTAACTTAAACATGCATAACTGCATCCATTCGATTATCAACAGTTTACCACAGCAACAACCAAATTCAAAAACATGCCTCTTTATCTTTATCCAATTAATTCACAATTAATCTCGGCTTTACGTTCTTTACTAATTTCCATCAAGGACATGCTAAACAAAGCAAACCTAGATATCACACTATCTAGAAAAAACAAGAGGCAACAACATGATCGATACCAATTTATTTATCCAGTTCAAAAATTTATTATATCAATTCCATTGTGATCCAGCGAGCTAAAACATGATAACTCTACAGTTGCACATAAAAGAATTGAGAAGCCACGAATCCTCTACCTCAAAAGGTTTCAGACGTTCTTTGCACGAGAACGGCCAACACAACAGATCACGATTACCTCTCTTAGAAGACTTATATCGAAGACAGATCGACACTTCCTAGTTGCACCAAAACAGGGGGGTGCACATGCAGCAGGAAGAAACTCCATGGAAGACACGATCCAAGGCTTCAACACTACGCACAAATCCTACGGGAAGGAAGGAAAGGTTTGAGCGTCTCGCACCAAGGAAAAATAAGGAAGAACAATGGAGGAAGATATCTTGGCCCTTTAGAAGATTTAACGGAACAGCGGTTTAAGATACGCTGGATTTTTCATTAAGATATCTGGAAAAATCTGGAAATTTGACAAAGGAAATGACACAGTTCTGGAAACACTATTCATGACACCGTTTCAGTGCCACAGTTTCTGTGCCATCGTTTCATGAAACAGTTTGGAAATTTGACAAAGGAAATGACACCGTTTCGTGACACCGTTTCATGAAAGAATTTGAAAATTCAACAAAGGAAGTGGCACCGTTTCGTGACACCATTTCATGAAACAATTTGAAAATTTGGTGAAGTGACACCGTTTTGTGACACTGTTTTATAAAACTGTTTTGGAAATTTAGCAAAGTATAGGGGATAAGTCACATTGACTTCCCAAAACAGCTTAAACATCAAATTTCAGCAAAAGAATGGATCTGAGAGGTCTGGGCCATTACAAGGACACTTAACAGAGAAGACATAACAAACGTCGAGAGCAGATCATCAAGAGCATAGTTCCGAAGGATTCTCTGGAGAACTCGAGATGGAGATTCCCACTACTCCTTCAATGAAGTTGGAGTGTGAAAGATTCCACCTGCACCCAAATGATGTTCGTCTAAGTTTCATCTGTGGCTAAATCTAGTAGATTCTCATGATAAATTATTTCTTATTTTAATTTTTTCAATTTCGAACTGTAACTCTCCCCGAATGAATGAATGTTAAATTTTGATTGAGTTTTGATGTTCATTCAATCTGTCCTCCAATTAAACATTGTTCTTTCATTCTGTGACCAATATATCTCTGATTGGTGATGGAGGATCGTGGGCAGCGGAAACACGGATGTGGATCACTGGAGGTGATCGCAAGAAAAAAAAAATATAGCAGCAGCACGGTATTTATTTCTTTACACTTCTAAATCATCTATTATTACAACACACATGGTACTCCATTTTATAGGGTTACAATCACAGAACTAAAATCAAACAGAGGATAAAACAAGTCCGGATTTGGTTGCGGTAGGTGCCGCCCAATCCTCTGGATCCACACACGTCAAGCCGTCTTCATGGAACTCTTCAAGCCTCCATCCCAGCAGTGGATGGTAGGTGCCATCAAAGGAATAGTGAGTTTAATATCCAACATCCCCCCTTAAACTCATATTCCTCGTGACCCATGATTTTTCATTATGTCTAGGGGTAACCAACCGGTATAATGACTTTGTTATAGTCATTAGCTGCAGTAAAATCAATAGCACATGTGGCAGCAAATAAGCAGATCACTGGAGGTGATCGCGGGATCAAAATCACATCACCAAGAAGCAAACTGGATTTTGTTGCTTCGATATGGAATTATTTCATCTCGTACTCCTCTTGAATTGGATTCTTGTCCACAAAATCTTCTACCACGGGTTCAGATTCTTTGAAATGTCCCACTTTGATGCTTCAAGCTTGAACTGGCGGATGGTCCGCCAGATACAACATTGATGTCAGTCTCAACTTTCAAGAATACGTCTGTGTTTGACGGCAATACATGTTCTTCGGTGCCTTTTGGGAAGGTGTCTGCATTGGTAGATGGTTCGACAGATACAACGTCGACCAAGGTCTGACTTTCAAAAAGTCGTCTTCATTGGACATCAATTCCAGTTCTTCAGTGGCTTCAATTGCAGATGATTGATTCAGCTTCGGGTTACAAGACAAAGGCGGAGGGCGTCCGTCATCGTCGTCAATGTCCAAAAATAAGTCGAAGTAATCGACGAAATTGAAGTCACTATCCCGTAGAATCATTTTTCAGATAGTAATTGTTTTTTTTCCTGAATTGCAAACTTCCTCTTTTTTTTCAGAATTGATGATGACAATTTTTTTTTTTTTTTTTGAAAATTGGCAACAATATTTTTTTGTTCACCCAAATCTTTTTGTTTTGGAATAGGATTGGATATTTTTTTTTGTATTTGGTTGTATGATGGGCGGAGGGATTTGGAAATGAGGGAGTTTTTTTTTTTTTGTTGAGCCACGGATATGAGGGTGGTGGAGACAAACGTGGAGAAAGATACAAAAAGTTGAACCACCTTTTGACAGATGATAAAATCAAAAGTCAACTTTACTTTTGACAACTTCAAAAAAAACCCCAAGTGGGGATTAAATTCTAACACACGGAGTATGAATAGTTGGGACTATTCATCGTCTTCTTCAACTAGTCGGAGTATGAATAGTCGGGACTATTCATCGTCTTCTTCAACTAGTCGTTGCAACAGATTAGAAGGGGATATCACATATCCCTCTCAGCGCTGCAATAGACGGATCGGGAGCACAAACCACGGATCTATGTCCGCTCAACTCACCTTCGACCCTCTAATACCACTAAGGTGGTTTTTGACAGCGGAAGCTTCAACCTCCTCTGATACCACTGATGGGGGATCATGGGCAGTGGAAACACGGATGCAGATCACTGGAGGTGATCGCAAGAAAAACAAATATAGCAGCAACAAGGTATTTATTTCTTTACTCTTTTAAATCATCTATTATTACAACACACACGGTACTCCCTTTTAATAGGGATACAATCACATAACTAAAATCAAACAGAGGATAAAACAAGTCCGCAGTTGGTTGCTGTAGGTGCCGCTCAATCCTCCGGATCCACAGACGTCAAGTCGTGTTCGTGGAACTCTTCAAGCCTCCATCCCAGCAGTGGATGGTAGGTGCCCTCAAAAGAATAGTGAGTTTAATATCCAACAATTGGATTGTATTGATCAAAAAATGAAGCATGTTAATTCAAGCCAAGCAGGAATTTGATGATAATTCTCTGTTTAAATTTCTCAATTTTCACCGGTGAGCGACTATCTTTATGTTGTTGAGTACAATAATCGACTCATACTGAAAGGAAGTCGCCTGTTGGGGTCATAGATGTTGACTTCACCCTTACGAATAAAAAGAGATGCATAATTTGAGATAATGAATCTTGTTTCGAGAGAAATATTAATACGAAAATCTTTTTAAACGATCCATGAGAAATGACCGCATATGCCACCATTTTCATTCCTTCCAACTCCATCATTCTATTGCTGCTCCCATACGGTTGTTATCATTCTGCTTTTCGATCCGTTGCTTTGTTTAAAAAAATAGAACGGTTTAATTTCAGAAAAGTTTTCCCCTCATTAAAAATAGAAAGAAAAAAATATCGTGACACAAGAGCTCCATAGTGGCAACCACATAAGAGACAACTTTAGGGTATTGCAATACTGCATTATTAAGAGATTAATAACTTGAAGAAAGTTTTAAAAAACGACTGTAAAAACCTTGTCGTTCATGAGGCTCCCATGCCAAAAAACGACTGTAAAAACCTTGTCGTTCACTCAGCCAACTTTAAATTCTGCAGGTGCGTGATTTGCTACATATAGATGCCTGGATTTGGGCCTACCTTGAGCCCTCCTTCCTGGATGAGACTCAACCTTAATCAGACTTTCATTCTTCCCACCTCTGAGAACGCGTCCCTCCACCCTTGGACACATCTGACCGCATTTGAGAACCCCTGGTAAAAGATTAACAAACTCTACAATTCAGAGGAGGAAGTTGATAGGGCTGACCTTACACACTAATGACAAGCCATTGGAGTCTCTAAAATATAGGTTAGAATAGACATATTTTCCACATTGAAAGAATATCAACGATCTATTCCTTAGTGAATTAGAGGGAACGGGGTTGGAGGGTCATTGGACACTCCCGTTACTTCCCATTCGAGACTCCTCACAATGACAAGATGGAGAACTATGGCTCCCACTAGCGGCTGCTAAAACCCTTCTGATCAGCCCTACCATACAATTTCCATCCATCACTTCCTTATTGACCACCTATGCATATGTGGGAAGGGAAAAGAGAACCTTGAATTGGATATTAAGCCTCAAACCCATCTCAAATTGAAGAGCATGAAGAGTCATTTGAGAGAAGCTCGGGAAAAAACATATTCCACCATAGAATAGTTCCCTTTCTCAAGAGTCAAAAACTCCCTAGCTTTTTCCATTTTCAATGTTTTAAAATATAATTGTTGATTGAACATCTCCCTGAAACCATTCCAAACCAAAGCCCACCATCTACAGACTGGCCCCACCAACATGTAAGTGGAAAATACAAGTCTACATACACACATGTGTGTATAAAATCAGCATAAACATTAAAGCAAGAATCCAACGAAATCACATAATAATGTATTACAAGGTAAATCAAAATAGTAAACCACATCATTAAATAAAACATGACATGAGATAACAACCTTAAATCTACCAGGACAACCTAAGACCTCGCTAAGCAGAACCATTTGTTAGCCTACAAAGCGATCCTACAGACACAAAACCCTGACATACCCATGTTGGTCTTGCTGAGCGGCAATCCCCTCTATTCAAAGCATGAACTAAACTAGGGGGAACACTAGACAGAGCATAATCATAACTAGTGTTACACTCATCCACTATGTAAACCCTACTAATCTCAAACATAAAGATGTCAGTCAAGTACATCAAATAAACCCTCATCACATCTAAAACACCCTCTAATCAACACCCCATTTATCAATTCCAAAGCACAACGAACAATGTATCAAATTCAATAATTATAACACCAATGGGCATGTCTAAAAGCGGGTAACAACAATAATAATATCCAGAATACCAAACATATTTACGTGTCAAAACATAATATAAAATCATGAAACAACTTTTAAAAAAATCATACATCCTTCAAAACACCTTTGTAAATCCATTTGAATAAACACATCTCAAGAACATTTTAATGAACAATTTATGTGCATGAAATAGGGCTTAAGAAATGCAACACTTAAATACTATTGAAATCAACATCATGTTAGTTACAAAAAAAAAAAGCAATGGAAAATTTTTATAATTTCTTCAAAGACAATTTATGTGGGTAGTAATTTGATAGGAAAAAAACTTAGAAACCACAAATACTATGAACAGGACAAATAAAAAGTATTACATAGAAACAACTACCTCAAATCAATGAAATTTCATACCTTTTAATCACTAGAAACCGAAAACCGTAAGATTTAGCCACACCTTTACCTTCAGTTCGGCCACCATGGCTGGTTAGGGAGAAGAAATTGAAGAATGGGATAAGAGGAGAAAGAATGAAGAGAGAAATGAGAGTTTACCTTGGATGATTACATGAAGATCAATGGAGGAAGATCATGAAGCCAAGGAGCAGAGGGTTGGCTAAGGTCTCTGGACACGTCCCGAACAAGTGAGAAGGGGAAATAAGAGCCCTAAAATAAAAATAGATGGAAAAATATAAAATTTATAACATCTGGGCAGGTGCACGGCTGAGAGATACAATCAAGGAAATTGTGCCTCAACCGCGCAACACCCACTGTATTCAAAATGCACCCCTTAAACGGTCAGGATACACAGGTGCACAGCAGGGTCAATCCACTGCAGTCATGGTCCGTGTGAGAGGGTGAGCCCTTCAGCTTTGGTCAGGCACCTCAGTAATAAAGAGATGGAACGATCTGTTATGTCCAACTCACAGATGGATTGCTCAGCCACATCTCCCCTTTATCATGAGAGGCATTCATATCCACCCAAGCCCACCAAGCCAAGAAAGGAATATAATCATCTGTTAGGTCCAACACGCAGATGGATCGCTCAGCTTGTTTGGCATGAGGCTCGACGAACTGCCTAACCACACCAACACAAAGAACTTAATTTAATGGAAGTAGGAGAGCATCGCCAGACATGATTGAAGAAAGCATATCAAACCTGACCTTGGAAGCTTCCTGGTGCAGGACTGTACCCCAGAGGAGGGTCATGATAGTATGCCAACCAACCGAGGGTCTGATGTGAGCAGCATTTTCCTTCACCAGCTCACTCACTTCCAGTGTGATGGCAATAATTAAAATTTAAGACATGGAAGTTCTTGACGGTCATTGAGATAAATTAACCCAGAATCAGTGACATCAGAGCCAGAGAGGTCAACAAGCAATGATGACCCTTGACAAGAGATGACACCCATCCACTGGTTAGCCTCTCCAAGATAGCCTCCCAGATAAAGATCCTGCAACAAAAGGGAGAAAATAGAAACACCTCAAAATCAACCCTACAGAAAATAATGTGCATTTCAATGCCATAGATCTGTTAATGATTGTCATGTGGAGGGCACGGTCTAGAAAAGCCTCTCGACGACTGTCGTTTAAACATGAATGGACCAATTCATTAAAAATATGAAGAGTGATATCCCTAGAGACTCTGTAAAGGTAGCATGGTCATCTATATCCTAATATATTTTCTAACATTCAAGAGAATGGATAGAGTTACTACAAACTGAAGAACATCATATAAGTGAGACAAAACATAAACAGTATAGAAGATCCGTAATAAAATTTACTTGTACAAGTTTGCTTCTAATAAAAATTCCAGTTACTAAACTCACGGCACTGAATGACATCTCTGAGCATCAGAGTGGTTTCTTTCCAAAAATCTACACAGATTAGTTTATAAGTCTATAATTCACAACCAAAGTATCCATGGTAGGTATTCGAGGTGCGTGAGAGACAAACAATGGATTTCTATTAACAGGAGGAAGAATAAAGAAAGAAGAACAGGAGAAGAAGAGGGAAACTCCCCAAGGAACGCTGCCCCAAGTCTTGGCCGCAGCTTCCTTCAGCTATGCTGAAAGCCAATTCCAAATACAATCCATCCCCCACCCTAGAGTCCCTCCCCTTATTTAATATCCTCCTGCCTACTACCAACTCTAACCTACTAACAACCAGCTAACAACTTCCTATTGAATATTACATTGCTGCCATTGGCAATTTATTAGACACTCCCTACCTGCTCCCTTACACAGCAGCCCCATTCCTATCAATACACATTGTCCAAAATCATCAAAACCAAACATCAATGTTAGGGCTATGAAAATTGGATAAAATCAACCATATCAAGAGATCGGGACAGAATTATGGTACTTCTAAATATGTACATCAGTGGTTTTTCTTGGGGATCCATGGTTCTAGATCTAGGATTGGGTTTGCAAACTCTTAAAGATGAGGAGAAATATAGTGATGAAAATACAGTGACCCGAAAACTAGTCTTATAGCGACTTCTTAACATATTTTTCCAACAAATACATGTAGAGGATCCAGAGGTCTAGTGACTTTGAAAGATTAGACATGTTAAGCATAAAAACACCATCTTTATTTAAAACTTCACATAGTTCTCCAAACTCACATAGATCTTCCAAAACTGCACAAGACATTCTGAGGAAAATATATTAGGAAAAAGGTGAGCTGGAAAGCCAAGTAAATAAATAAACATAGCAATAAAGCATAACATGACAGTCAGGAGGCATAACATGATATCATAAAGAAGTTGATCACAAGCATGGAGACATGGCATAAAGAAATGATGTCATAAGATCATAAAAATGTGGAAACAACATAAAATATGATATCATAAAAATGGGTCAAGGGTCACTCCCAAAACCATCATCATAAAGGGGACAAAGTCCCGTGAGGGATTAGGTTCACTCCTAAATCCCTTACATGGCGTCTCATGAGATATGAAACTTTACCCAATGTATTGGAGGGTAATATAATTCTGTGTTCACCCATCATCATATAAATAAAAATCATACATATGTGTGTCACATGAGGAAAGTAAATCAAACATAAATCATAAACATGATCAAACCTATGAGAGAGAAGTGGGTTTCATAATTCTGATTCAAGGCACAATCGAAGACTAAATCATAAGGATTCTCAAGAGAATAATGAATTAAATCATTTGGATGTTCCTATTTGAAAATGAAAAATCCGTTTTGATCATTGAGTTTGAATTTAGAGATTTCATAAGAAATATCTCGGAGAAGAAAGAATAAAAATGTATCACTTGGGTGAAGCTTTATGAAACAAGTAAAAGATCATTTTAAACAAGGAAAGACCTTATTGTTTTCCATAAAACCAAAATTGAACCAAGAGGGTTCTCCATAAAATAATGTGGGTTTTTAGAAGCATTTCATGGTTTCAAAAATATTTTATGGGAGTGGTGCTCAACGTGAGACAAGAAATAGAATAGTTCCCCTGAACTGGGTTTACTTAAAAGTGTGAATTTCGAAGGGCACTAAAAACTTATATAACCACAACAATGAAAAGGATATTTAACTAGGTATATATGTAAAGGACGTATATACAAAAATATAAGAGGTGCATGAGAAGAAGATCGTATAAAATAGGAGGGAAAAAAAGAGCATGTAATTCAAAAGCAGCGAGGATGGTACGGGAGATCCCTTTTTATGTTTCAAAACACCTTTATTGAAATCTCACATCATAAAAAAAATAACACAACTTGCTCTTAAAAAGAGGATAAGGCAAATATGAAGTTCACATGAGATAATACTTAATTAGGTTTCCAGTTAAAAAGGAGAACATTGACGAAAGTATTTTCTATAAGAATTAAAACTCATAAATAAAAAGATTTGAATCAAAAGTGATCTTCCAAGATAAAAATTGGGTATACCATATGAAATGAAAGATGAAACACAAGGAGAAACATTATAACTCGAGAAAGCAAATTGAGTTATGGAAGACCCTTATTGTTAAGAATGTGTGGCCCGTGTGGGATGTCGGTGTTATTAAAAGTGGTGGGGTTATCTGTGTATGTGCTGGAGTAGGCAATAACTGCCTAGGGGAAATATCATATTTTTCCTTATGTAGGGGAATTGCTATAGGGGGGGGATATGATTGATTTTTAACTTCGGCTGGATGCTGGTAGGCATCGACTTTGAGAAGTCGCTGCCAAGGCCTTGGGAGAGTGGTCTTCTCCAAGGGAACTCCTCCATCTCTATCTCTTCTTCCACTATTTTCTTTCCTTTTATAATCCTTCGCAGTGTCTACAGAGAATGCTTAATACAGAGTTTATGGTTGTTTTCTTCTCTCTCTCGCACTTTTGGTCTGAACACTTATATTTTAGGACATAAATCATAGAGTCGTATGAATTGATGTGAATTTCCCTTGTTCAACAATAATTTATGATATTATAAATCAAGGGGGCAGTAGTTACACCATACAAATGAAGATTGGTGCATAATATCAAAGTATGCCTCAATGAAGAGTGATTGAGACAGAAACTCTAACCTCATGTTTGAAAGCACTCTGCATTTGCACTTAACTGCCTGAATAATCGAATTAAATTTATTAAAAACTTTCCTAAGAAACTTCTTCATCTATATTTCTTTTTATAAGGTTTACTTACCATTATGTGTCACTAATTTACTACATCATTTCTGCTTATGTCAGTTACTTGAAGTTCTTCGGTCAATTTTTTGAAATCTTTCATGGTATGTTGACCAAGGTCAAAATGATGTAAAATAGTTTCATAATCGCCAAAATCGTAGATTATTATGTCCTTTATTATTTCATTAGTACATAATTTATACAAGTAAAAATGAATGTTCCATTAGAATAACAGCATACCAAAATACTGGTGTTATCATACTCACATGGATAGAAGAGGTTTAAGGTGGAAGAAGTAGAAAAGACTTAAGATGTAGTGGAAAATATTACCTTTCGCTTTGGATGTTCTCATTTGGTCAACGCATTAAGGCACCTTGGCTTGGTATTTTGGAAAGATCAAATCTTCTGGGGCGTGAGAAGGGTTGTGGAGAGACTAAAGCAGAGTGGGGGTCGCATAGAACCAAACTTTTCTACACATATTTTAAACATGTTTTTAAGACATGAAGTCTTAGATTTTTATTTTAACATTTTTTGTTTTTACCGAGGTAACTAATTTTTACCTAGGTATTTATTTTTAATGCCTAAAAATAAAATGAGTCTTGTTGGAGTCTGCATCCCACATCGGACTTGTGGTCCAATGTGGTCGTTATTTTTCATTATTGTTAAAACCCTTTTTATTCTTCTGGGTATTTTCCGAGTCCCACATCGGAATACCTCTATGTATTCATTTTTCTCATTCTATAAAAGAGAGTCTCCACCTCAACTTGAGGTAAGGAGATTTCCTCCTACATGGTATCAGAGGAGGTTACATCTTAACCTAGCCTGTAATGACCCGCCAATTCTCATTGGCTTGAGAGCTCAACGAATCATTACTAGGCCTTAAGCGATATCCCCAAGGCGCCAAAGGCTGGCAATAAATGCCGAAGGGTTCCAAAACAAGTGGGGGACGATTTACCCTTTAAGAATATACCACAGAGCCAACAAGCATAACCAAACAAATCTACTAAATGATGCATGATAAAAACTAAGACAACTCAACCATTTATTTTATCAAAAACCAACCAAAAGTACCACAGCGGAAACCAACACTAAAACATCAGAGTAAACAGCGGAAAGACAACACAAAGACTACAAGACAACAACCCAACTCCATGCTCCACAAACTCCAAGCTCCAACATCACGAACCAGCCCAAGTATCACGAAGCAGTGCTCTAAACACGTGACACTTTACCTTTGCCAACGTCCCGGTACAAGACATCTGCAAAAGCACCGACGTGCCAAAGCAGGGGGTGAGTAATTAAACTCAGTAGGTTTTCCCCGATTACTTCCCAACCCATGCCTCTAGGATAAAACATGTGAGCACATTTATATAAAACAATTTATATAAAACAATTCCAAAAACAGTTCACAATATAACAAGTTCCATGTCAAAACCATTTTCCAACAAAACCCATCTTTCTCAAGAAAAGAAATCAAGCAAAGTTCCCAATTTCATTTGGCACATTCGTTCCATTTCACCAATCCACACAACCAACCATGCATGCAACCTGCACATCCCTATACTCGCGAGTGGTGAGTTATCCTTCCACTAAGCCATCACTTAGTGGACTACCTTGACGGGGGTACTTCGCGACCTTATCCGTCCCAACCTATTGATGGGGGGACTTCTCGCCCTTATCCATCCCAACCTTTTGATGGGGGTACTTCTCGCCCTTATCCATCCCAACGCATATGAACACACACCACAACCCATGCAATCCATGCCCAAAACCAAATGTGTTCAAAACCTTTCAATAAAGCATCACCCTTTTATTGAAAACCATTTCATTCAAGCAGTAAAACCATAGCCAATTTAAAATCACCATTTTAAATTTACTTTAATAACCACTTTCCAAAAACACACAATTTTCATCACCCGTTACTAAAAAGGGGTTTCAACCATTCTTTCGCAGCAGATAAACAAACCATTTCAATCAAGGAAAACAAATTAAAACTAAGCCTTCAAGTTCTGAGAAAGATGAATCGAGAGTGAAGTCACCTACCTCAAAGGTTTTGACGAAAACCCTAACAAACGGATAACGCACAAGAAAACCGGCCCGATTCACCAAGGATCCCCCTTAGATCTCTTCTCCTAACACAACCAAGACCAAAACTCATCATGTTTGGCATCCACACACTTAGATCTACTCATAACGGGCGTAGATCTAAGAAACCGAGAGAAGAGGAGAAGTAGATCTAAGTAGATTTGAGAAATCAAACAAGAACGGTCACATACCTCAAGAATTCGGCTTCGAATCGCCAAGAGAAGCCTTCGGATCGCCTCCGAAACGATGGGAGAACCTTCCTTGACCTTGGGAGAACCAAAATCCCGAGTTAGGGCCGCTTAGGAGCTTAAACGAGGCATTTAGAGGTGAAAACGCGTGAGATCCACAATTATAGGATCTCGTTTAAGTGGTCGCACGGTTAGTTCGCACGGTTTGACAAACCGTGCGCTAACCGTGCGTTAGCTACTGCCTCGGCCACCCTTCTCGCACGGTTTGGCCGCACGGTTAGACAAACCGTGCGCCAACCGTGCGGAAGCCACTGCCTCCAAGACCCACTGCGCACGGTTTGGCCGCACGGTTTAGACAAACCATGCGCCTCCTGTGCGACTTCCCATTTGCCTCAAAACATCATTCCAAGTTCTCCCGACCCTCCCATTCAACACTCTTAACTTTAAAACCATGAAAAGCATCGAGTAAGGGTTACATACCAGAAACCGGGGGTACTACATAGCCCCACTCTTCTTTGCGATTTTCCCAGCTAAGTCCGGCCCCGCCTCCCCGGTGCATTTTTACACCCTCCTTCCCCGACGCCTTGTGCCCGGTGCAGCTCCCCGGTGCGCCTTCCCTCCCAGCGCCCGCTCCTCCTGCGTGCGAGCCCTCCCCGTCGCGGCTCCCCCCCGATGCGCCTTCCCTCCCGGACGGAAGGGTCGTCGTCCAAATGCTTATGTCAAGTTTCCCAATATCCTCCAATATCAAATCCAAACAATGAGCTACGCATGGAGTCCAGTAAAGATTTGGATACTTTACCTCAAGCATTTTCCCTAAAAATAGGATTTAAGAAGAAAAGAAACAAACATAAATAAAATTCTTAATATGCATAACATAATGTATATATATAAACTTATATACTAATAAGGTGGATATAAATAATACCTGCTAAAACATTTGAAGAAGCGCTATCAGTGACAACTTGAACAACTTTTCTGAACCAATACTTTCCACAAATTTGCTTAGCAATTCAAATATTTTGTCTCCATTTTTGCAAAATGATGAAGCATTGATTGAATCAACGAACATGGTCCCTTTACGACAATTCACTAAGAAATTGATCAATGTTCTTTGTCTTTTATCTGTCCAACCATCAGACATAATTGTGCAACCATTTTTTGCCCAATCTTGTTCATGTTCTTCCATCATTGTCTTTGTGTGCCCCATTTCCTTATTTAACAATCGAACTCTCACCTCGTGATAACTTGGTGGCTTCATTCCTGAACCAAATTGCCCAATTGCTTCAATCATGGGATGAAAGCTATCATATTTCACAGCATTGAAAGTTATTCCCACATCATACATCCATCTTGCAATTTGTGCACATGCTCTCTCTCGCATTTCTTTCTTGTGTTCTTCGGTTTTGTATGCATCTATGATCATCTTTTGTTTTCCTTTCCTACCATGAACAATTTTTTCCGGATCACGTGTAAAATATGTATCCATTGGTCCGATATTACGCGGTGACTTAAATGATGACTTTCCCGCAGTGGTTCTTCCAGCTTTCGGATTGATCTTTTCAATGTCATCATCATCTTCATCTTTATAATGGAAATCATCAGTATCTGGAAGTATGTTTCGTTGTTTCTTTTCTTCTTCCCTTTTTTCATATGTTGTCTTATCTCCTCCTTCACGTGATCCGGACATTTCTTACAAGCAGTAGTATTTCTATATCCTCCAACCATGTGCTGTTTCATTCGATTAATACCTCCTCTTTTTGTTTCTAAACAGAAACTGCATGTTACTAAATCAATGTCGCCAAGATTTCCTTGATAAGCATACTTCCAAGCCGGGTCTTTCCTTACACTACTTGGAGTTGCACTAGTTGGTGTTTCGACACAATTATCACTCATAATTTCACTGCTTGGTGGGTGTTGCAGTTGATGTTGATGGAAATAGAAGACCTGAAGTTGGAAGGAAAGATGAAAACAAATGAAAATGAGGCATAAATAGAGAAAATTTGAAACAGAAGTTGAATAATAGGAGATTATAATATAAATAACATTTTGGCTGTAGAAGAATGCAGCCTGCTGCTATTTCAACGGGTGCAGCGAGGTGCAGGTGCAGCGTGGTGGTGAGCATCCAGTGCAGCAAGGTGCAGGTGCAGCGTGGTGGAGGTGCAGCGTGGCCCGCGCACCTCCGTCCAGCCCGAGCGACACCCTCCTGCCCACAGCCATCCTCCCGCGCGCGCCTTCCATGTGTAAGACGCCTGACGGGCTTCCTCCCCCTCTGCCGGCCTGCACAAGCCGCAACATCCTCTGTGCGCGACGGAGGAGGCAGCCTCTCTCTACCGAGCGCGACCTGGTCCGGCGCTGCTCTCTCGTTCCACTTCGGCCTTCTGTGGAATCCCCAACAGCCTCCCCTGTGCGTGCGACGGACTCCCGGCGGTTCGCTTCCGCACCTACATCGCGTCGTCGATCTACAAAACGGCTCCTGCGCAGCTTTCCCGACGCTCTATCGTCCGACCCCGCTAGTTCGGATTTCCCGACGCTCTATCGTCCGGCCCCGCTGGTTCGGGTTTCCCAGCGCTCCGACGTCCAACCCCGATTGCGCGGTTCCGTTGCTGCGCCTCAACAACATGCCACACCACTGATCTTATCCGGCCTTTCAGCGCCATCTTCAATCATTCATCGTTTTCATCTCAAGGGGGAGCTGCGATCTTGAGGGGGAGCTGCGATCGCGAATGTTTTCTTTTCTTTTGTTTTGTTTAGTTTTGTAATCAAGCTAGGTATGTCCAGCTTGAGGGGGGAGTGTTTACAGTCTGTTGATTGCTTTGTTTTTTCTTTATGTGTTCAAACTAGGTACACCTAGGTTGAGGGGGGGTGTTTGAGTCTGCATCTCACATCGGACTTGTGGTCCGATGTGGTCGTTATTATTCATTATAAAAGAACCTCAAGGCCTCCTTTAGAGAGGACCTTGGGGGTTCGGATCTCACTTCTCTTATTATTTTAACAAGTCTTATTAGATAATTTGAACCTACTGATTCTAAATATGAAATCCAAATTATCAAATAAAATTTATAAAAAAAATTCTATGTAAGGAAAATTAATTTTAACATTAACACATACAACACGCAAAACCCATTTTAATAAAAAGTGTATTTTTAAGCATAAATTTTATGTTTAGAATAAAATATTCAATGTTATTGATTCTATTGACATTAAAATGTTTATTGTTATTCAAAGAAGAATTAATTAGCATTAAAAGAAGTCGAAAACTAAATTTCACCATGTGAAAATTTTATCGAGAAACAGATGAAACAGTTTTTGTTAAAACATTACATAATTTTCTAAAATGTTAAACTTCGGTTTTATATATGAACATAGTATTTTAAAATATTTAATTTAACATTATAAAATATATTTTGTATAGTAAAAAGGGTTTCAAAAACTTTCATTGCAATCTTATATAATGTCAAAAAAGTGACAGTATTAGTAAAATCGGTATTTTTCATTATTCACTTAAAAATCAATTATTTTAGATGAATCCCAAAAATTGACCGTAAGTTAATAGTGTCATGATAAATCCAAAAATGAACTTTTTCCAAATTCAAAATCTAAATATATTATAAATATTGGAATTCAAAATATAGTTAGTGATATCTATTCCCGCTAGTTGAATGGTTATAACGGTCGTCTTGAATGCTTTAATTTTATTAAAGTTTAAAGCAGTGTTGTAAAAGGCGCGCACCTCAGCGCGCCTTGGCGTGAAGCAAGGCGCGCCTGGTGAACCTCAAAATTGGTGAGGTGGCACAACCTCATCGAGGCGAGCCAAAGGCGCGCTCCTCGCGAGCCAAACCAAAGGGCGCTAAAAGCGCTAAGAGTCGTAAGGCGCGGCCGCTGGGATCAAGGGCGACGAAAATCGTGGGTACAGGTACAACAGAAAAGGATGGCGGAGATCGGGGGTGACGATATTGGGGGCGGCGGCGGAGATCGGGGTAGGATGGAAATCTGGGGTGCAGGCGGAAATTGGGGGTACAAATAAGGGTGATTGAGATCGGGGGCAACAAAATCCGAGGTGGCGGCGGAGATCGGGGCCGGACGATGGGAATCAAGGGTGGGTGGGTGAGGGTGATGGGCGGAAACCATGGGGCACCACGATGCAAATAGGGGTAAGTCATAAGTTAAATTAAATACATTAACAAAAAAAATAACAGACTGTAAAAACATCACTCACAACACCTCAAATCACCACGAATTGTTGCACCACGTACCTCGTTGCACCACGCTGCCCTCACTGCACCACGCATTGGTGCACCACACACCTCGCTCCACCACGCTACACTTGTACCTCACTGCACCTCGCACCCTGGTGCACCTGTTGGAATAGCAGCAAGCACACGCATTGTGTTGGGCGGCAGCAGGGAATAGCAGCAAATGCATTGGGCGGCAGCAGACATCCGACTACACGCAGCATCACCTCTCCTCCCTAGCTTTATTCTCTCATTGATTCTTCTACAGTCAAAAGGTTATTTCTATTCCTATCTCTTATTATTCAACCTCTGTTTTCAATTTTTCTATTCATGTCTCATTTTCATTTGTTTTTCTCTTTCCTCCCAACTTCGGGTCTTCTATTTCCATCTTGCAGCACCCACCCAGCAGTGAAATTATGAGTAATAGTCGTGTTGAAACATCAACTAGTGCAACTCCAAGTAGTTTAAGGAAAGATCCGGCTTGGAAGTATACTTATCAAGGAAATCCCGATGACAGAGATTTAGTAACATGCAGTTTCTGTTTAGAAACAAAACGATGGCGTATTAGTCAAATAAAACAGCACATGGTTGGAGGATATAAAAATTCTACCACTTGTAAGAAATGTCTGAATCGCATGAAGGAGGAGATAAGACACCATATGAAGAAAAAGGAAGAAGATAAGAAATAGCGAAACATACTTCTGAATATTGATGATTTCCATTATGAAGACGAAGATGATGATTACATTGAAAAGATCAATCCAAAGGCTGAAAGAATTACTGTAGGAAAGTCATCATTTAAGTCATCGCGCAATATCGGACCAATAGAGACATTTTACACGTGACCCGGAAGAAAATGTTCATGGTAGGAAAGGAAAACAAAAGACAATCATAGATGCATACAAAACTAAAGAGCACAAGAAAGAAATGCGGGAGAGAGAGCATGTACACAAAGTGCAAGATGGATGTATGATGTTGGAATAGCTTTCAATACTGTGAAATATGATAGCTTTCATCCCATGATTGAAGCAATTGGGCAATTTGATCCAGGAATGAAGCCACCAAACTATCGAGGTGAGAGTTCGCTTGTTAAATAAGGAAACGGGGCACACAAAGACAATGATGGAAGAACATGAATAAATTTGGGCAAAAAAAGGATGCACAATTATGTCTGATGGTTGGACGAACAAAAGGCAAAGGACGAACAAAAGGCAAAGGACATTGATCAATTTCTGAGTGAATTGTCGCAAAGGGGCCATGTTCGTTGATTCAATCGATGCGTCATCATTTTGCAAAAATAGAGACAAAATATTTGAATTGCTAAGCAAATTTGTGGAACATATTGATCCAAAAAACGTTGTTCAAGTTGTCACTGATAGCGCATCTTCAAATGTTTTAGCGGGTGTTATTTCTATCCACCTTATTAGTATTTAAGTTTATACATATACATTATGCATATTAAAAATTTTATTTATGTTTGTTTCTTATTCTCTTCAAATCCTATTTTCAGGGAAAATGTTTGAGGTAAAGTATTCAAATCTTTATTGGACTCCATGCACAGCCCATTGTTTGGATTTGTTACCAGAGGATATTGGGAAACTTGACATTAGGATGCAAACATTGAAACGAGCGACTTCTTTGAGCTTCTTAATATATACTCATCCGGGGGCATTGAATATGGTGAGGGAATTCACAGGGAAAAAAGAGTTGATTCGACCTGTAAAAATTAGATTTGCTACTGCTTTCGTCACAATGAAAAGTATTCATAAGCAGAAAATTTGAGAAATGTTCACATCAAACGGGTGGGCAAGAAGCAAGTGGGCTAAAGAGGTGCAAGGCACACAAGTTTCTAAAATCATATAAAGATATCATTTTGGACTTCTATTTTGTATTGTCTTAAAGTGAAAAATCCACTTATAAAGCTGCTTAGATTGGTTGAGAAGAGAAAAAGGCACCAATGGGATACATTTATGAAGCTGTGGATAGGGCTGAAGAGGTAATCATGAGGGCTTTTTCGATGAAGAAAGAGTACAAAGAAATTTTTACAATTATTGATCATAAGTGGGAGATTCAGCTTCATCGGTCTTTACATGTTGCAGGGTATTTCTTAAATCCCGAATTTTGTTATTCAAATCCGAATATCCAATTGGATTTTGAAGTACAAGAGGGATTAATTAAATTCATTCAAAGGCCGATTTCAAGCCTTGAGATTCAAGGTGGTGACGAAGAAAGTGACAGTCTACCTCAATATGCTTCGTGCGTTAATGGAAGACGGGATTCGAAGCAATTTTAGTGGTTGCCTGATTGTCACACCACATGTGAGCAGATGTCTGCGGAGGAAAGTCAAGCTCCTGGAAGAGATATCGAAGCCAAATGATCTCTATAGTGATGTTGGCCATGGCTCGGTACTCGGACTTCGCACTGGAGCGGGAGACGACTGTCTGTTTCTTGCTGCGCCAGGAGCTTGTCTGCCAAGAACACAGCAAACCCAGAAGTAGATTTTCAGGTAGCAAGACAACCAGCATAATCAGCATCCCAGAAGGCCTCAATATTCAAATGAGCATGCTGGGAGTAGTGAAAACCACGAGCAGGATCTCGTTTGATGTATTTAGCGATGCGGAGGACTGCATCCCACTAAGAGGTGGTCGGATGCTCCATGAATTGACTCACTTTGCCAACAGCGCAGGCAATGTCTGGACGAATCATGGTGAGATAATTGAGTTTGTCCACCAGTCAACGGTATCGCTCTGGGTGTGAATACTGTTCCGATGAGTCATAGAGAGATCGTTCCTTAGGCTCCAGAGGAGTGTCCACAGCAGTGGTCTGTGTCAGCCCAGCATCCAGCAGAATATCCAACGCGTATTTCCTTTGGCAGAGGAAGATGGTGTCCGGAGAATAGGAGACCTCGATGCCTAGGAAGTATGTAAGAGGGCCGAGATCCTTAGTGTGGAAGTGTTGGTGAAGATGCCCCTTGAGGTGGGTAATTCCATCAGAGTCGTTGTTGGTGATGATGATATCATCCACATAAACAAGCAACATAAAGCAGCCAGCGGATGTCGTCCTGTAGAACACTGTGTGGTCCTTCATGCTGCGGGAGAGCCCAAAATCGGTGACGACAGTGCTGAATCGGCCAAACCAAGCACGAGGAGACTGCTTGAGGTCGTAAAGAGAGTGGCGGAGTCGACAGACTTGAGACTCGGCACCGGAGGCACAAAATCCAGGGGGCTGCTGCATATAAACCTCTTCCTCAAGAAATCCATGGAGAAAGGCATTCTTGACATCCAGTTGATAAAGAGGCCAATGATGATGGGCGGCCAGAGATATGAATAATCGAACAAAGGCTATCTTGGCAACTGGAGAGAAGGTATCAAAATAGTCAATACCATAAGTCTGCGTGAAGCCCTTTGCCACAAGGCGGACTTTGAGTCGATGGAGAGTGTCATCGGGATTCAGCCTGACTGTGTAAATCCGTTTGCTTCCAACCACCTTTTTGCCTGCAGGAAGGGGGACAAGATCCCAAGTATGGCTTTCTTCTAGAGCCTGCAATTCATCCCGCATTGCTGCTAGCCACCCCGGGTGAGATTTTGCATCACCAATTGTGCGAGGAATAGATATTGTCTCCAGAGCTGACAGACCCTTATATGAAGATACAAATAGAGGAGTACGCTGGCAAGATCGAGTACCTTTCCGCAGTGCAATGGGCAAATCGTCTGGTGTCGGGGCAGGAGCATCGGACAAAGCGGGGATGATGGTGTCCTCGGCCGGGACAGGGGGTACAGTCGATGGGTGACAAGAGTAAACTGTACCGAAATGGTGATCAGCAGCAGGGGAAGACACCAGTGGAGGGTGGATAATGAGAGGAAGACAATCATCAATGTCCGTGCCTGGATGGTAAGAGGGATGTGAAAAGGGAGAGCTCTCAACAAACGAGACGTCATCAGAGATGATATACCATCGTCGGTCCGGAGAGAAGCATTGATATTCGCGTTGAGTGCGGGAATAGCCGAGAAATATGCAGCAGAGGGATTTAGGAGAGAGCTTGGAGAGACCGGGTCGAGTGTAACGGACGTAACAGAGACATTCAAAGACACAGTGGAAGTGAGTGAGGAGGGAGAGAGGAGAACAGAGTTCGAAAAGGAGTCTCCCCTTGAAGGATAGAAGAAGGGAGGCGGTTAATGAGGTGTGCAGCAGTCAGGATAGCATCGCACCAAAATTTGAGAGGCACCTTCATGTGGAATAGGAGGGCACGGGCAGTCTCAAGAATATGGCGATGTTTCCGCTCAGCCACTCAATTCTGGTGAGGTGTATCGGGGCAAGATGTCTGGTGAATAATGTCTTTATCCTTGAGAAACTGCTGAAGGGGGTGGATAAATATTCGCGTCTATTGTCAGAGCGGAGACATTTCAGGGAGGTTGAGAATTGAGTATGAATCTCATTGTAGAAGATCTGAAAGGTAGAAAACACTTCAAACCGATCACGAAGAAAGTAGAGCCAAGTCATGCGGGAGTAGTCATCAATAAAGGTAATATAATACTGGAACTCGGGCTGGCTAGGAACCCTGCAAGACCCCATACATCAGAATGAACAAGGTCAAAAGGATTTGCTGCACGCGGGTCCAATCGAGGAACATATGTCACCCGATTATGTTTTGCAAACTTGCAGGGTTCACAATAGAAAGAAAGGTTGGTACAAAATTGGGGGCAAAGCTTATGTAGGACGGAAGTTGGCGGATGACCAAGCCGAGAATGAAGGTCAAGGGCACGGGCTGAGGTGGATGAGCAAGCAAGAGGTTGTGGGATATCGATTATGTACACCCCAACCCGCAGATGACCTCGACCAAGTTCCTGATTCATCGACCGCTCCTGAAAAACAACAACCGAGGATGTAAAAATAGCAGCACAATTTAAATCTTTGGTGAGTTTGCTGATGGAGAGAAAATTAAACTGGTTGTGAGAAACGTGAGCGACTGAAGGCAGGCTAATAGACGGGGTCACAAGGCATGTGTCAAATCCCGCAATGGGGATTGTTGATCCATTGGCAATAGTGATTGGAGAAGCACTAGTAGATGGATGATAGGTAGTGAACATACCAAAATCCCCGATAAGATGTTCGGACGCACCGGTGTCGAGCATCCAGGCTGGCGCTCGATGAGATGAGAACGGGTGCTCAAGTAATGGTCGGGAAACCGTGGGAGGTGGGCCGAGAGACCGCTGAGGAGGGCGGGGCCCGAGAGACCGCTGAGGATCCAATAGCCGAGAAGAGGTGGGATCTCCGGGAAGAGGCGCCTGAAGACTGCAGAGGGAGGCGGGTTGACCAGTCGATGAGACCGTGGGATGCGGGACTTTCTGCGGGAGGGCGCCGCTGATCCGGTTAGTGCCGGACGCAGATGGAGTTGGGAGGCCGCCTGAGGCGTCGGACCGCAGCCGCAAGAAGGCGGGCAGCGCCAGGAGCCAAAAGCACCTCTGGGAGCCAACGTAGGAACCGGGAGGATGCGCAGGGAGCTACTGGTGAATCAGGCAGCCGGTGGAGGGGTGGCATCGACGTAGGAGGGCTGGCGCGGAGGCGGCGGGCTGCTGATGACGTCACGAGGGAGCCGCCTGAGGTAGCGCATAGGGAGAGAGTCGCCTGGTGAGTGCCGCGCGCAGAGGGATCCGAGAGGACGTCGGGATGCCGCCGGTAAAGGAGGGTCGGTCATCATGGAGGATGCCGCTGGGAGAGGCGGAGCCGATGGAAACCGATTAGCCGCTGGGAGAGGAGTTGGGGCTAGGTCCGTCGGGAACGAAGGCCAAGCGGGAGGCGCGACTGGGTGCGCGTCTGGATGGGGAGGGCGGCCGGGAGTTTGTGACGAGACGGGGCCGGGATACGCCGAGGGAAGGGCGAGTCGGGATCGTCGGTGGGAAGAGCGGGTCGGGAGTCGCCTGGAAAGGAGAATCGGGAGAACACCGGGATTGCTGGGAGAGAGCCCGAGGAGCTGCGAGGGAGGGCCGCGGGATGCGCAGAGGCGGAGGTCTGGGGTGTCGCCGTGAGGGAGGGGAGCCGCGAGTCGCCAGAGGGGCGCAGGGAGGCGTCGCGACAGAGGGGCGACGCTGGGTCGATGCGGAGGGAGCCGCAGGAGGGAGCCGTCGGGATGGGATCCGCCGGGGAGGGAGCCGCCGGGATGGGAGTCGTCGGGGGGGTGGGCCGCGTAGGGCAGAGTTGAGAGGGGGGATAGCCACGTAGGGAAGACCCGAGAGGAGGGGTGCCACTTAGGGTAGAGCCGAGAGGAGAGAAAAAAAATATCTAAAGGAGGGAGGGCTCAGGATTATGTTCCCTTTGATACCATGTTGAAGAGCCGAGAGGAGAGAAAAAAAATATCTAAAGGAGGGAGGGCTCAGGATTATGTTCCCTTTGATACCATGTTGAAGAGGTAATCTCCATACCTCAAGGTGAGGTGGAGGCCTTCTTTTATAGATTGAAAATACGAAATACATAAAAGGGTATTCCGATGTGGGACTCGGAAATACCCAGAATAATAAAAACAGGGTTCAACACTATTGTTCTAAGAGAACTCGACCAAAGGAAGATGTTGGTCCAGCCTCCTTTGAAGTCCATAGAGCAAGCTCTCAATATATCCTAAGTGTCGAGATAGTACATTTAGATTGGACATCAATCTGGGGATAATAGTTAACACTGTTTAAATCATGCTCATAACTTTGAGGTGGACCTCGAATCTCAATCAGATACAATTAATAGTGTTGTTTCATACAACCTCAACACTTCTCTAATGTATATCTTGTTGGATTGGTGTTGCCCGATCCGGTTGGGCCGAATGCTTGTGTCCCGCAACTGCCACGGGTCGAGCTCCGCGGTGAGCTCGTTGGGGGTTGCAGGGGGGTTGTAGCAATGTTGACCACTGTAGCGGAGCTGACCGACCGACACCGACAGGCACTGTAGCGAAGCTGACTTCGGGGTCAACTTTACTGTAGCGCTTTTGACAAAGCCAGTCGCCGTTCACTGTAGCGACGCGGACCACTTTTCGAACAGTGATCGTCTTCTCCATTGTTTTATAGCCCATTTTCAGGCTAGGGTTACTACTGAAAAACCCCCTCTGTAATTTGTGCTCCCGAAATAGTGAAATATTCTGCCTCTCCCGTGGACGTAGGGATTATTCCCGAACCACGTAAATCGCTGTGTCTCTTGCTTTCTTTCTTTTCGTTTTTTCTCGTTTCTGTCGTTGTGTCTCCCGGCGATTCCGCAACATATCTTTGCAAAGTGATCGAGTGAGAAATCCTCTCGAAAGGCAATGAAGTGAGCAGTAGTTGTAAGACAGTTCACCACAACCCATAACATTGTTCCCTTCTAATGTCCTTGAAAGACCCGGGATAAAATCCATATTGATGTTTTTCCATTTTCATGTAGGTATGGACAATAATTGCAACATCTCTTTGGACTTTTGCCTCTCAGCCTTCACCTGCTGACACACTTGATACTTTGATGTACATTCAACAATCTTCTTCATATTATCCCACCAATAGTATTCTAGGATATCTATATACATTTTCATGTTTCCAGGGTGGATGGAGAATTCCAAGCTATGAGCATAATTAAGTAGCTCCTTCATCTCCGGATCTGATGGAATGCAAAGTTGTTTCCCAAATCTCACAACTCCATCATCAACCATGAACTCATAGGTTTTCCCCTTCCTCGCGGCATCTACCTTCTCCTGTATCACCGCATCACCCCTTTGAGCTTTCTTAATCTTCTCAAGTAGTGGTGGTTGAGTAATCATTTCAGAAAGGTAAGATGATGTTTCTTTCTTCACAATTCTCATGTCCATCCTCTGTCCAAGAAGATAAAATCTTTCTCAATCCTCATCATAGATAAAGTTGTGTGATCTTTTCTACTTAGTATCTGTCACTTTATTTGTCTTCCTCGGATGGTAGTGAATTAGCGCATGTTAAGCACCTTATGTGTGAATATATATTTCAGGCTATTGTGGCATGTATATATATATATATATATTACACTTCTCTCCGTAAAGATGGTGACTCCAAATTTTCAACGCGCAGATCATTGCACCAAACTCAAGATCATGAGTCAAATAGTTCTCTTCATACTCCTTCCACGGTTTTGAGGCATAAGATAACCTTTCTCCGCTTATGTGTGAATATATATTTCAGGCTATTGTGGCATGTATATATATATATATATATTACACTTCTCTCCGTAAAGATGGTGACTCCAAATTTTCAACGCGCAGATCATTGCACCAAACTCAAGATCATGAGTCAAATAGTTCTCTTCATACTCCTTCCACGGTTTTGAGGCATAAGATAACCTTTCTCCGCTTATGGGTACGGTGAGTACAGGGGTTGCGGTTAGCCTCTTCTTCAGCTCCTCGAAGCTCTCTTTGTAACATCCCGATACTTTTATGTCTTTTTAACTCAATGATACAAATAAACAAGTCTTCTGAACATAAAAAAAGTTAAAATTGCATTTTATTGAAAACAATACACTAACCCAGATTTAGGTACAAGAACATCTCTTCACAATATAGAAGTTGGCTACTAATTAGGGAGTTGGGAATACTAAATTTGCAACGATCATCAATAACAAAAAAGGACTACGAAAAATAAACATGATAACACCAAAATCGCAGTCCGCTTCGTTACGATCAACCATGAGGAGGAATCGGCGTCTCTCTCCTACTTATTACCCTAAAAAAACACTAAAAACCCTTTTCTAACTAATACCAACCCCAACCACTAACCAATACCAAAATACAATAATGTTCTTGCTATAGCACACACCAATTACCTATTAGACCCTCACATGGTAAACCCCCTACATTCGTAACAATTCCACCGTCTAGAAAACCACCCAGTCCCCAAGATGAACCTCCTAGCACAACTGTTGTAGAACTGGAACGGAAACCCCATGGTGGCGGCTTTCGTGGTGGCCGAAGAAACAAAACAACTTGGTCTTCCCTCGGTTTTAGAACATAATGAAATTCCTTTTGGTGTGGTGGTTCTTGATCCTCTATGTCCTCCATTCAATCCCTAAGAACAAGCCAAGTGAACTCTAACTAACTTGCAGCATGTAGAGAGATAAAAGAGAGAGAAACCCGAACCCCCAAGGTGTCTCTCCAAAGGAGCCCTTGGGGTGTATTTATAACAAATAAGAAAGACCACACCGGACCTCAAGTCCGATGTGGGATGCAGACTCCAACACTCCCCCTCAAGCTAGGTGTACCTAGCTTGGACACATAATGAAAAGAAAACAACAAAACAAACGCTAACACTCCCCCTCAAGCTGGACATACCCAGCTTGATGACAAAACATGACGAAATCAAAAGAACGCTCCAAAGGCTGCTGCTCCCCCTCACGATCGAAGCTCCCCCTCAGGATGATGGATGGATGAGGTTGCGGGCACAGCAGAAGAAACCACTCAGATCGGCTGGTTGACGGAACGCCAGGAATGCCGCACTAGTGGGGCCGGTCGTTGAAACGCCGGGAAATCCAAACTAGCACCGGGAAAACCGCACTGGCGGGGCCGGCGACGGGAGGCGGGGATTCCGCAGAATTGTTGTGGGACTGGCGGCGCCAACGGGCCCAAAGCCGAGGATGTCGAGCTACTGCGCCAGCGAATGGACGTGCCGGCGGAGAGAGATGCGGCTGCCAGGAGGTGCCGGGAGATGCCGGCGAGGCGGGGATCCGCAGGAGGAGGCCGGCGAGGGTGCAGGAGGCCGGGAGGCGGCGCTGGAAACCGGAGGAGGCCCCCTGCGTGGAGATGCGCGGGGACGGATCTGGCCGGAATAGTCCGGAACTCACCGGACCTGGCCGAAAATCGCCGGATCTGGCCGGAGTAGCCTGGATCAGGCCGGAGCCGGCCGGAGCTGTCCGGATCTGGCTGGAAATCTCTGGATCAGGCCGGAGTCGGCCGGAGTAGCCGCCCGGAAGAACAAGGGTGGAACGCGGCCGGGTGCTGGAGGCCGGCTGCTGGAAGCGGGAGGGTCGCGCTCGGGAGGGGCAGCGAGAGCGGACAGCGGGAGCGCGCAGGGAAGGCGGGGGCCGTCGCGCGGGGAAGAATGGAGTCGGCGCGATGGAGGGCTGCGCGACCGGGAGCCGGCAGGGAAGAGGCGGGCCGTCGGGAGGAGGTGCGTCGGGAGTCGCAGCGACGGGATTCGCGCGCAGGAGCGGGCCGCACGCAGAGAGGGAGACGGCGCCTGGGACTACGCAGCAGCTCTGGATCGGGAGGGAGACGGCGCCTGGGTCGGGAGCGGGAGGAGCGCCGGGGCAATTGCGGGAGCCGGAACGGCAGCCGAACCCGTCGCGCACAGGGAGGGGGGACGAGGAGACAGCCGCGCGGGAGGGCCGGCGAGGGTAGGAGCGGCGCTGGAGGGGAGATTCGCCGGAAGGACGCGATCCGGGCAGAACCGGGAGGCCGGCCAGACGAGGCCGTCGCGCGGGGAGAAGCACCGCCGGGAGAAGAGCCGCGCCGGAGAGGGGTCGCCGGACTGGAGGGAGATCCGTCGGGGATGGAGGGAGCCGCGCGGATGGAGTCACGGAGGGAGGGGGGGCGGCGGCTATTTGGATTGGAGCCGCCACCCCCCGGACGGGGAAACCCTAAACAAAGGGAGAAAAAAAAATCAGGAGGGAGGGTCGGGGGTAAATCCCTCTGATACCATGTAGAGAAATAAAAGAAAGGAACCGAACCCCCAAGGTATTTTCTCCTAAGGAGCCCTTGGGGTGTATTTATAATAAATCATAAAGACCACACCGGACCTCAAGTCCGATGTGGGATGCAGACTCCAACACAGCACAACAAGCCTCCATTTCACCATAAATTCCAGCCAACCCCTAATCCTTAATTTCCACTTCTTTAGGCTTCTTTAGATGTCTACCTGTTATACCATCTTTCCATACACAAAAACCAGTATCAATTGCAAGCAGTTGACAGTTAAAATCAACCCTCAAAACTGTTATTGTGCATTTGTTGTGACATTCTGGAAAAACCACTCTCCCAAGGCCAAAGGCCAGTACCTCCCACATGATTCTAAGGCACAACAGCCGAATTCAGTGGGCTTTGTTGGTACAACAACCGCAAGTTGGACCTATAAATTAATTTCATTTAATTTAAAATGTTTAAAATCTGTATTATCACATATCTAGATGAATAAAATTCAAAATAAAAGACATACCTTGATCCATTGAACCTTCTGGATTTGAGTCTCTTTGATTTTATCCCGCTTAAAAGGATTTATATCCTTTGTCTACCCTCTCTTCCGCAGCAGTTTTGATGGAACGTACCAGAATTATATTTGAGACTTAATTGGCAAGAACAGAACCCTTTAAATAAGGATAAAACAGTTTTCATGGATGGTTATTTAAGTAACGGTCAAAGTCCATCAATTTGACAAGTTATCCCTCATTATCCCTTATAATAATATTAAACAAAATATAACGTGAGTTATTCTAACATTATTCCACTTAACTCATGTGATATTACTTTATGATGTTTAATACATTCAATCGGTCATTATGTGCATTTATATCTATTCTATCATGTATACAACATTCATCATAATTAAGGATAATGTCCACATGAGTCATGGCGGTCGTATATTCTCTTATTAATATACTTCCATGTACTACAATATTGACATTTTTCCTATCATAATTAAAATGGGATATGTATATATAATTGGTCCAACGATAATGTCTTCATTTAAGACTAACTGTTATCATTAATCAATTCAATCATGTATACTTATTGAAAAAACAGGCAACATGATCAAAACACTTATAAATCGAAGTGTCAACTGTAATAATCATAACAGTCAATACATACAGTGAAACCTACTCGGTGACAATGCTCATACTTTCAACATGTCAAATAAATGTCTTGGGCAGCAACCCTTTCGTCAAAAGGTCGACAATCATAAGATTTATGCTAATATGTTCAATTGACACCTTACGTTTTTTAATTTCCTCCTTAACTGCAAAGTACTTTAATTTCATGTGTTTAGCACCTTTGGAATATCAGTCATTCTTGAAAAACAATACCGATGCAGTATTGTCACAATAAATTTTCAAGGGCTTTGCAATAGTGTCAACAATTCCAAGTTCTGAAATAAAGTTCTGCAACCACGTACCCTGAATTATAGTTTCAATGCATGCTACAAATTCAGCTTTCATGGTAGAAGCAGCTATAACCGATTGTTTTGCACTTTTCCATGATATTGCTCATTTGGCCAGAAGATACATATAACTAAAAGTGGACTTTCTAGTACCAACACAATTGGCAAAGTCTAAATCAGAGTATCCAATCACCTCAAGATCATTGGATCTTTTATAAGCAAACACGTGATACTTTGTTCCTTACAAATATCGCAAAACTTTATTTCCAACTCTCCAATAATCCAATCCAGGATTACTTTGGTATCTTCCCAACATACCAACTACAAAGCTAATATCTGATCTCATACATGTTTGAGCATACATCAAACTTCCAACAATTGATGCATAAGGAATTCTTTCCATCTATTTTCGTTCCAAATCATTTTTGGGACATTGATTGAGAGTAGATTTATCGTTGGTTATGCGATCCCCTACTCAGCGCGTGGTTTCGGTAGGGTTGCGGCATCGTCAGTTCGATCCCCTACATCGCGAGTTATACCAGGTAGGGTTCCGGTATCGTCGTGACCACTTTTATATGGGCGATGATCCGCTATCTGAGTGATGTGTTTCTGTCGATCGCCAGATCGGGTTGTGGTATCCCCCAGCGGATCCTGGGAGTGATCCCCTATCTGTTAGACCTATGAATGTCAGATCGGATCGTGGTATCCCCCAGCGGATCCTGGGAGTGATCCCCTATCTGTTAGACCTATGAATGTCAGATCGGATCGTGGTATCCCCCAGCGGATCCTGGGAGTGATCCCCTATCTGTGAGATCTTTGTCTATCGGAGTGGGTTTTGGTATCCCCTAGCGGACCCTAGGAGTGATCCCCTATCCGAGGAGTTTGGTGGTTATGTTGTTTCGGTGAGTTATCCTCTGTGATGCTAACCGACGAGCGTGATCTCTCGGGTGAGCGTCTGAGAGGTTTGTGAGAAACCCGATGGAGTGTATCTCTCGGACGAGTGTCATCTGGGATGACAGTGATCGTAGAGGGTGCTCTCCTAGTTGTGGGCAGTTGCTGGTGATGAGGTCGGTACCTCTTGTGGCTTGGTGCGTGAGCTGAGCTGAGCTGAGCTGAGCTGAGCTGAGCTGAGCTAACTAGTTGTGTTTAGCCGAGGTTGGTCACGAGATGGAGTTTCTCTCTCGTCTGGGTTCCCTCTGGCTGGGATGAGCGGACTGTTGTCTTTCAGTTGCTCTCTTTGGTTTTGGGTTTTTGGGGTGCCTACTGAGTATGTTTATACTCACCCTTGCACGGACTTTGTCGGCACATGTTTGTGTCTTGTGCAGACCACAGGCCTTTCGACGGAGTCCCAAGAGGACCCGGAGCAGGCGGAGCTGAGTGAGCGAGACTGACCGGGGTGTTTGTCGGTGCGGTGCCGAGGGAGCTTTCCGGCGGTGTTTGTGGCATCGTTCCCCTTCTACAGAGCAGGTTGGACGCGCTTTTGTAGTTTACTTTTGGTGGGCCCTGTTTTGCCCATTGTACTTCTGTTGTACTCTGGTTGTGGGATAGTGTATGCATGCATTTTCTTTTCAGTTTTATATATCTCTGCACTGTTGCATGCAGGTGTATGTGGGTGCGTGTGTACAGGTACCTTAGGCTAATGTCTCTCATGTGTGTGATAGCCTACTCGGCGCTGGTCGCCAGCCCCTGGCCTATTGGAGGCGGGCTTGGGGAGTCACGGCTCGAGCCCCGTTGGGTCGGGTCGTGACAATCTGAATCTAATGATATCTAGATTTGAGATCCAACTTAGAAAAATATGTTGCATAATGTAATTCGTCCAATAATTCAACAATCGGGGTAGGAAATTTACCGAGAATGGCCTCCTTGTTGAGAGAGCGATAATTGACACACATTTTCCAAGAGCCATCTTTCTTTTTGACCAAGAGAATCGGGCTAGAATAAACACTAGAGTCGAGGCGGATCATACCAACTCCTGACATTTCTTGGACCAGGTGTTCAATCTCGTTTTTTTTTTTAGTATGCGGATACCTGTATGGCCTAACCATCACTCGTCCATGACAGGAGACAAGGCGAAGTCGCCGAGGGGGAAGCCCTGAGGGTTCCACGAACACCTATTCATACTTGCCGAGTAACTTGTTGAGATCCAATTGTCGCTCCACCAGAGAAGAGGTTTCCATACTGGTCTTACCACTCAGCATTACCTAACCTTTCAAGTCAGTGTGGTTTGACTAAGTGGGGTCGCCCCTGAAGACAATATTCTCGGTCACCAACTGCAAATTTCATAGACATTGTTTCCAATTGGTTTGCACCTCCCCAAGAGTATGCAGGCCATGAAATTCCCAGAATAAAATCCAAGTTGTCAATGTCCAAGACTCAAGCGTCAAGCACACAAATATATTCGCCCATGGACAGAGGTCATTGTTGACAAGTCCCCTTAGACAAGGGTTGATGCCCATCACCGAGCTATATTCGCATTCTTTGCGACAGCCAACCCAATGAACCAAACCAACTTGGGTGATATAAAATTATGAGTAACTCCACTATCAACCAAAATGAGAATAGGAATGCCTCTCAGAGGAATGCCTCTCAGAAAGCCTTCAACTTTCATCGAGGACATCCCCTTACTTTTATGGCCCCGGTCTGCACAGCAGGCCCCAAGATGTTGATACTCCACCACTTGACATTCGGCTGCCTCAAGTACCTTGGGTGGCACTCCTTCAATCTCTTCAAGATCCCTATTTTCAGGATCAGAGTCACTCTTCTGCCTCTCATCTCACTCCTGACTTGTGAGATGACGGGCCCCTCTACCTCCATTTGTAACTCGTTTGGGGGTCACTAAGGAAGACTTGCCCATGCCCTTCCTTGCTTGAGGCAAAGGTCGCGGAGGAATGCTACCGTGGTGTAGCATCCCCAAGCGTGGTGACGATTGTCATACATCTCCCTCGCGTCCGTTGTCGTAGGTTCGCGTTTCACCCCCATGGAATTGTGGACCTAGACCTTTGTTAATTGCGATTTCTATATGACGCGTCAGACACATTGGCAACTCGACCCGCTTGGCGATCAGCGTGTGATCGGAGAAAATTGCAGGTGCAGGTGTGGACCATGCCACATCCCTCTCCGACAACTCTTGATGTGCAACGACATCTACAGTTGTGCCCGACTCTGCAGAAACCAGCGTCGAGCAAGAGTCATCCAATTGCAACTGATTCTCATGATAACGCAGCATGATCTTTTGAAATTCCATTTGCTCGGCCAACTCTTGGTCCCAACGCCACTGACCGTGTCGGAGCTCCTAAACACCTTGTTGGAGGCCCTCGACTATTGCAGACAGCTCGGCAAGAGTTGTCTCAACTCAGCCCATCCGTTCAAGCGAGTTTGATTGCGAGTCACCATGAAGTGATCATTGCCTCGTCTGAAGCAATTGGTAGCAGCGCACGGCAGGTCAGACCAAGTGTCGGGAAGCTTGGCCCTTTGGTATGTATAATGAATGTGGGAATTGGAATTACAATAAGAGACAAAGGGGAAGAAGACACCAGTGAAACTCAAGAGCCCCCAAGTACTCCCACCCAAGCATAAGCCAAACAAACTAACAGAAAAGATTCCCTCCCAGGTTCTTCACGTGGCCTAACTGCTTCCTCTTCCTACTTGGACCAATTTTCCCCTTCTAGAATAGACTTTTCATTCCCCTGGAAGGTCCTCATCTCTATTAACCAACTTCTATATGAAGAAACATTTGTATAGAAGCATTTATCATAATTGATAGGTACTGTAATCAGTTTTTAGTAAGCACTATCAAATGAAGACTCCGCAGTTTTCAATAAGCAATCTGAAAACTCTTATACAACAACATGTAAGTAATGAGTACTATAAGTAGTTTTTCATAAATGGCATCAAGAATAATATAAAAGTTGAGGTTGAAGCCTCAGTTTATTCGAAAAAAGGGGTACACTACATAGAAAAAAAGGTCACGTACAATGCAGGGATGTACTCGACGAGACTCGAACTCGAGACCTCACCAAGACCCATAGAGGCAGCTACTACTGAGTTTCACCCTGAGGGCACTCATCAAGAAGAATATATAATGATCATTTCATATTGTTATTGATTTTCTTTAAGTGAGTACGTGCAATTCCAAACCTACGTTGTTATTCCATAGCCGCTACTTAAAGAATCGTATTATGACTATTAAAAGCAGAGTTCTCAACATGTAACAAATGAAGAACACAAAGAAAATATAAACTATACAAAAAATTCATAATGTTAACAAAACAAATTTATTGAACATAAAATACAAATCATATGCATACCATTCACTGGCCTGATTTTACCACGTCAAATTCTAAAGAAGAGGCATCGAGAAGAAAACACCTTCCACAGTCCGAAATGTTGTGAGGCACCGCGATCAAAAATTTTGGAACCTAAATCTTATACAGTCGAAATCTATGGAGATATTGGGGAGAGGGCGAATCTAACAGAGATAAACTCATTGATGTTAGATTGAGTCCAGTCAGGAATAAAGGTCTGGATATTAGCGTTGGGTGATAGAGGGTTTTGCGAGATCTAGGTTCGGATTTGGGTATAAATGTGGGTGATAAGGTTTTGGGAGAGGAGTTGTGTATCCGCTGAACTAAGGGATGATGAAGGCGGGGAGACGACATGGCTGATGGCGGCGATGGTGGCGAGTATCTCGCAACGATGACGCCGAGTACACAGGGTTTTGGGGGAGGCGAGGCGATCCACAAAGACGGGGGTGGGAGCGCCGAGGGTTTTGCATTAACAAAATATAAATTTTAATAATATTATTAACATTTTATATATAATGTAGTAAATATTGTTTACTTTTTATAAATATTAATAATATATTATACTATGTAATAACTGTAAATTGAAGAAAATTTTTCAAAACCATAAAAATTAATGAAATCTAAATTTAATAAGAAAATATTTAATTTATTCTCAATTGATACATTCTAATGGAAAAAAATTAAAAATTAAAAAAATTGTGATAATATATATATATATATTTCAAAATAATTGATGAAATATCATAAATATTTCAAAAAATATATTTAAAATAATGAAAAATATTTTAAATATGTATTTTAAAATAAATGATAGATTTAATTTTAATGGGAAATAAAATGAATATAGCATTCTTATAAAATTATTATTAAAGTAAATAATGCAATATAGTTTAAAAAGTGTTAATTGAAATTAATTTAAAAAGTTAATATATCGGTGCATTTTATGTAAAGTTTATTAAATTAAAACTTTGTAAGCATGGTTAAGGGGTTGCTTAAGTGGTAAAGACTCCTCGTAATCCTACATTTGACTCGGGTTCAAATCTGAATGGGAGTGAATTTTTTCATGTAATATAACAGGGTATTGTGACAATGATATTATTCATCCCGAATGGTCTTTCGGGCCACAAAAAAAATGATATTCGGGCCACAGGGTCTGTGGGCCATCAACATGGATCGGGCAGGCGACCTCCAGCGAAAGGTGATGTGGCAGGCAAACGTGGGAGTAGTTGCGATCATGGGTCCTTTGGACCATGTCTTTGGACCTACTAGTCTTGGGGTTATGAACTGTGCAATAAGTTTCCCTCTATCGAGAAAGAAAACGGTTCATTTGTTTAGTAATTAAAAAAGACATCGACCTCAACTTAAAAAAAAAACTTCTTAAGATATGGAAAAACATTATATAAAAAATAATTTTAAATATGACCCTGGATATATTTTTCATAAGATAAACTTTTAATTTTTCAAAAAAATAATATGATAAAATAATTTTAAATGATACAATTTTTTTAAAAAAAATTATGTTTTCGGCTAATTTTTAAATGTAGTTCTATGATATAAAAAAAATTATGAAATTTTTATATGCTGAATTTTAAATATTATTTCTAAACGATTTAAAAAATTATATTTATAATATAATATTTTTCAAGACTTAATAAATTTATTGTTTTTTATTTTCTAACATGCACCAAATGTTGGCCAATTATGTTTAAACTACTTTCGACATAAATTGTATATTGGCAATCATTATAATAATTACTGATAGGTTAAATAATTGGCAAATGAAATTAAGTGTCGGTGTATTATTTTCCAACGTGGTAATGGTCATGTTGTCAAGTGTTGAATAAGATTGAGTATGCTTGTTTACATTTTAATGTGAATATTGAGTATTGTATGGGCGATATTGAAAAACAATGGTGAACAGTGTTTTTCCTAACATTTTCTGAAAGAAGTTGGAAACAATTGCTAGTGACTTTGTATTTTGTTATAGTGTTTGACTTTTAATAAACCTAATAAATGTACCTATAATTGAAATGAGTTATATATGAGTAATAATAAACAATATGGGCTTTATTTATAACACTTAATAATTTTAAAACCAATTATAAATGGAAAAAATATACATTTGGTCATTCTAACCACACCGCATATTAGAATAATATGAAATTAATTTCCACATGTTACAAATGAATCATCGATCATTTTCATAGAATTTCATGATAATCTGAGCATGTTTGCTCGGTTTTTAGTATGTATCGTGTGTTGTGTACTTTTTAAATGCTTAAATGGAAAAATACACTTTTGTTATTCCAATCACAATGCATGTTGGAATGACTTGAGTTCCATTCTTACATGTAATTTTTTTTATAAAAAATCAGTTTCCTAGATTTTCATGAAAACGTGAGATTGTTTTCTCGATTTTGAACATGTGATGCATATTTTGAACTAAAAATATTATTTTTATATTGAAAACATGCACTTTCTGTCATCTCAACACATTGTGTGTCAGAATGAAGTTTGATTCGTTCTTACAAGTCAAAAATGAATCATTGATCATTTTATTAGAGTATCCCAACAGTCCAATCAAGTGTGTTCGATTTTGAACACGTAACTCATATTTTGAACTAAAACATCACTTTTAAATATTAAAACATGCACTTTTAATCATACTAGCTACATCACACATTAGAAAAACATGCATTTTATTCATACGTGTTATAAATGAATCAAATATCATTTTCATAGGGTTTCAAGGAAATTCAAGTGCATTTTCTATGTTTTTGTGTATGTGATGTGTGTTTTAAACTTCTTTAATGCTTAAAAATGAAAAAAATCACTATATATAATTTTGAATAAACCACATGTTAGAATGATGTTTGGTTCACTCATGTATGTGAAAAATTAATCAATGATTACTTTTGTAGTGTTTCAAGACAATTTGAGCATATTTACCCAACTTTGAGTATGTGATGCGTGTTTTGAGCTTCTTTAACAGTAAAAGTAGAAAAATTTCCCTGAGGTCATTTCGACAACACTAGGCATCATAATGATATGTGGTTTATTGTTATAGGTTAAAAATGAAATAATTATCATATTCCTATAGTTTCATGACAATCCAAGAGCATTTGTTTGAATTTGACCATGTGATGTACATTTTGAACTAAAATGCAACTTCTAAATTGGAAATAGGTACTTTTAGTCTTTGCGACAAAAAATGCCTCTAGAAGATGTGAAAATTATGCCTATATACCACAAATTAATCAAATATTGTTTTCATAGAGTTTCATGATAATCCAAGATTATTATTTTTTTTGTTTGGAACATAGGACACATGTTTTGAACTAAAATATCACTTCAAATTGAAAACATACACTTTAAATAATTCCGAGAACACCACGCATCAGAATGGTGTAAGGTTCCTTCCTACATGTTATGGATGATTCATTGATCATTATACTAGAGTTTTGTGATAATACTAATTCTTATTCTTGGTTTTGAGTGTAATAGTTCAAACCTTCCAGCTAGTTACTTTGTAGGAATTATGACGATGGAGGTGTCTGGGGGAGGTCCTGAGGAGTTGAAGAGTGGAGGAGAGGTTGCAGTTGGAGAATCCAACTAAAGTACCTTTGTAGTGAGTGTGGTGCTACGTCGTAGGGGTGGCCACTACACCATAGGAGGGTCGATTGCGGCGTTAAAGACAATTGGAGGCGTTTTTGGAGCTACTACCTTGTATGTTCCTTGTGATTTCTATACACATCTCGCTCATGTTGTTCACCATGTTCCGAAAACTAGATATTTTTTGTGTGTTTTCCCTAACATCCTAGTGGTGAGGATGAATGGCTATCTACCAACTCTTTCCCACTCTCTCTTCCAGGCGAGTTAGATATGCACGAGCAGTGATGGTTAGAAGTCAAAATTGAACAAGTGGTCGTTGTTTGATGAGATGATGATGTGGTTATGGTGGGGGTCATGCATGGTATGAGGAGGGTATAAGGTTGATGTCCTTTATATTCATGATACCGTAATATACTTGTTATGACTGTGGTGTGACGTCCTAGATGTCTTCAGGCGAAATGTGGTCTGATGGACTAGGTGTCTTTAGGCGGGATATGATGTGATAGCTCAGGTGTCTTCAGGCGAGATGTGATGTGATGGATAGTCACACTTGGGGTGTTTGGCATGATGTGATGTTTAGAAGAGATGGGAGTGCCAAGACATACGATGTTGGGTTGTGAAAACAAAATATCAGTAGGGAAAGTGGTAAGAGTTGCATTTTTATCGATATGCTTCTTATTATGCTATTATACTTGGATGTTTTATTTAGAGAGCATGCCCTGGTGAGGATGAGTTTGTTTATTTAACCTATTTAGGTGTTGTTGGTTATGCTATTTTCTCACAAGTGCATTAGTATACTCCGTATAACCCTATTGAGTATATGTGTATGCTCACCCTATATATATACAATTTTTTTAGATTTTCAGGAGGATTACGTGGATCGTACAGGACATTACTAGCTCGAATCTTTAGACTATTTTCATGTTGCTACCTTAGATTTTATTTTGGTCACTTTCTTTGGAGACTTTTATCTATATCTATTTTACCTATACATGCATTGTGGGATAGTTTTGGTTTCCTTTTATATTATGTCATGTAGTTGCTTATGGTTGATTTATCCTATCTCTCAATCCTATTATTATAGAGAGAAATTTCACCTATTTATGATATTTTTTTATACTCTCGGTGCTAGTAGCCAACCCAAGGCCTACTAAAGGTAGGACTTAGAGGTCATTATATTTTTCCCTTCATTATCATCACAGGAGGGGTACCTTTGGAGGGGTGGGGTCATGATAGAGTGGTATCAAAGGTTTTGATTGAGGAATAACATGAAGTTTGAAGTTAGGCACAATGAGGATTACATGAGTTGGTGAGGCAATGACGTTAGTTGATCTTGGTTAATGAAATAGGCTAGGGAAGATTGGTATAGTACATGGGATTTTAGCCCCCCCCCCTATGATCTGATGTAAGAACTCAACACCTATCAAACAACCAAGTGAGCTGGCACCACTTGCAAGGTAGAGACCTAGGAGAGGTACATGTATCATGTTTGACTTGTGATCTTGTTTGAATTGGGTGGTTTTAGGAAAGTTGGAATAATTTAGAATGAGTTAAATAAATCTTAAAAAAATTAAATACTACCAGGCTTAGAAAATATTTGTTCCCCTTTCAGCAATGGATCTTAGTAATCACCCGTGTGTGGTTCAGGCAGTATAGGTTCAACAAGTTGATCTGGTTGATCACCAGAGGGTTGATTCGGTAAAGGAGGAGGGTCAGTAGTAGAAATTGTTGTGTACTTTTAAGCGGTAGGCTTTAGGGAAGTATAAGGGAAGCATTTTCGATTTAGATACAGAGAGCTGATTGGAGGAGATCAAGATCTCTTTCAATTTGATTGGGGCCCTAATGAAGTATTGGGTCTTGTTAGAAGTTAGTCAAATATGGGGAGCTATGCATTAGTGGTGGATGTTGTACCTTGGTGAGTGGAAGGAGGAAAAAGTTTCATGGGTTGACTCTCAAAAAGAGTTTTGGGAAAAGTTACTTTCATCGACCAGGAAGGCAGTGAAGAGGCAGGAGTTGCTCCTTCTTCAGTAGTGAAGTATGTTTGTATGGGATCTAGGAATCAATTTCAAGGATCTTTTTTGTTTTACTTCCACCACTAGAAATTGGACCTATACCAATTATTTGGCATAAAACGTTGGTATAGGTATCATAGAGAGACCCTATACCAATAGTTTTTTCAAAACTGTTGGTATATGTGTTAGATATACCAATGGTTTTGGTCAAACCATTGGTATAAATTCCATAATAAGACCCTATACCAATTATTTTGGACAAACCACTGGTATAGGTTATAGTTATACCAATGGTTTGGCCAAAACCATCGATATTGCTTCTATATTAAGACCTTATACCAATGGTTTTGAAAAAACCGTTGGTATAGGTCATAACTATACCAACGATTTATCCAAAACCATTGGTATAACTTTCATAATAAGCCCATATACCAACGGTTTTAGAAAACTGTTGGTATAGCTCCTAAAAATCTAAATACCTATACCAATGGTTTTCAAAACCATTGGTACAGGTATTTGCATTTTTTTACATGTTCTTTTATCAAATAACATTGAATACATCAAAATTTAAATTAATTTTTAACACACACACACACACACACATATCATATTATGTTCATAAAAGTTACTATAGCTTGGTGGTTAGGTCATTGAAATATAAGTCAGAGGTGATGAGATCAAATTCAACCAAGGTTTTTTTTAAATTAGTTATACCAATAGTTTCTCAAAACCATTGGTATAGGGATATACCGACAAAATATAGGCCAACGGGCCTCCAAACTATAGGTATAGCCTATACCAATGATCTGGGGGCCTATACCAATGGTTCCAAACTGTTGGTATAATATTTTTTCTATTAGTTTTCATACTTTTTTGCAGAGGAGTATTCCTAAGTGTGGTGTCTTGAGGAGGCACTTTGTCCTTCTATCTAGCATATGATCACCCCTTTGCATTACCGACGTACTTGAAGATACAAAATAAGGAAGAGTTGATCGAGTGTATGCATTCATGAGGAGGTTTACCTCAATAGGGGGACTAGAAGGGTTCCTTAAGGAGTAAAGTTGTTAGTGGTAGGTCTTAGGTGCTAGTGCCTTTAAGTTTTTGACTAACAGAGAGTTGACCTCAGCAGTTTCCTTTCTAGCATTCTAGGGTCAGTGATTTTCAAGCTTTTTCCTGGGGGATTTAGGATAGTGTGCTTTATCTCTAGGGTTTGTTTCCCATCATAATAATCAGTTCCCAATGGTTATTTGAGCTTAGTATAGTGGAGGTTTGAAAGTTCGACGTTAGCCTCAATAACTGCTACCAATGAGACCTTTTCAGTAGCAAAATAAGTAAGATTATGCTCTGCTGATAGGGTATGAAGCAGGTAGAGTCCGACCTTAGGATGCTCCTCATGTTCAGGGACCTCAGACTGAGTATATTTGTGGAGGTGGCCTTCATCAAAGTGGCATAGGATCTGGTCGTGGTCAATTTCGTGTAGTGGAGGTGGCAGTGTGAGAAGGGCTAAAGATCATTTGAGGTACACTCAACTTGTCGTATACCCTTGTATGTGCCTTGTTTTTTCAGGAGCTTCACACTCATTTGTTTCACCTAATTTATTCCATGCTCTGGGACTAGATGTATAGAGGCTTCTTGTGCCCCTGGTGTTGACTACGCAAGTCGGAGGCCATACCATCTTGTTTGATGTGTGCCAGAGGTGTATAATGATGATGGAGCCACATTAGTCATGTGGAGATTGATTATTACATCAAATTTAGTCATACAATTTCATTCTCATCATCTACTGGTTGTATTCTATGCACGTTGTTATCAACTGCTTCTGTATAAGAGTAATGTTCTCGAATGTAGATAGTCAGTGTATGATTTTTGTTGGCGAGCAGAGTTGTCAGGTGGGCAGTAGACATGTGGAGCCCCTTCTTTCTTTGATGATTGGGTTATCTATAGAATCAGTGGATGCCAGGATGGAGGAGACTCCTAGAGATTTTAGAGAGTTTCTAGATGTAATTCTTGAGGAGGTTGTGACACTACCCACTTGACATGATATTGAGTTCTTGATAGACTTACAACCTGATGATTCTCCTATTTCAATGGATCCTTATTGGATGAAACCTTATGAGTAGTAGGATATGATGATTTAGATAAATAGTCTGATGTAGAAAGGGTTTATCCATCTCAATGTGTCATAATGGGGTGCTCTGGTGTTATTCACTAAGAAAGCTGATGATAGTTTGGGGTTGTGTATAAACTATAGAAGGTTGAATCGGGTGATGATCAAGAATCGTTACCCTCTTTTTGAGAATAGATGTTTTTTCAACCAGCTAAAAGGGGTGATTTGGTTTTTTATGATCGATCTATGGTCTGGGTATCACCAGTTGTGGGTGAAGGAGAGCGATATCCCATAGTCTGCCTTCAAATGCAAGTATGGGCACTTTGAGTTCATGGTTATGTCGTTCAGTGTCATGAATGCACCATTTGTGTTCATGGGGCTCATGAAATCCATGTTTTGTGAATTATTAGACCAGTTCATAGTCAGGTTCATCGATGTAATATTGATATACTCGAAGTCATAAGAGGAGAATATCGATAATCTCAGAGCTATTTTACAAGTTCTCTGGTGCCACCAGCTCTATGGAAAGTTATCTAGGTGTAAGTTTTGGACATAAGAGCTATATTTATTCAAGAATGTGGTTTCCTAGCAAGGTGTGTCCATGGACTCGTTAAAGATCGATATGATTGTTTATTGGGAATCACCCATGAATGTGGCAGAGGTTCATAGGTTCCTTGGTCTTATGAGATATTATAAAAGGTTCATATATGATTTCTCATGGATTTTGGCCTTATTGATAGCTTTGCTTAAGAAGGACCAAACTTTTTTCTAGACTGATCAGTTTCAGAAAAAATTTAACTACCCAAAGGGGAATTTGATCAGTGCTCTGGTGCTCTAATTTCTAGATGAGGGGGTGATATTTGAGGTGGTTTTTGGTGCTTTATATCTAGTATTGGGGTGCATCTTGATGCAGAAAATAATAGTGATATCTTATGGGTCTCGAGAGGTACAACCACATGAGCGTAACTATTTCCCCCATGATCTGGAGCTAATATTGGTTGTGTTTGCACTGAATTTTTGGTGATATTTCCTCATTAGGGATCTCTTTTTGGTCTTTATAAATCACAAGCACTCGAGGTATATCTTTTCTCAGCACGGTCTGAATTTATGAAAACAAAGGTAGATGGATTTTCTTCAGGACTGTGACTTTGAGATCTCCTAAACCTTGGGAAAGAGGAATGTTGTGGATAAAAATATGTGTATGAAGTCATGGAAGGATGTTGTTAAAGAGTTGGGAGATGCTTGGAGGGAGATGGAGGAGTTGGAAGCCTTGCGCTTAGATGAAAGGATGATTGATGGTAAATATTTCTTATTTCATATAATAGTGCAGTATTATCTGATGTGGAAGGTGGAGGAGTCTTAGTGGGGAGATTTGGAGGTAGAGGTGATGTGTGATCATGTTGGCCATGGTGATGCTCTGAAGGGATGGTCAGAACTAGATGTTGTTTTAGGGGTGGATGTTTGTTCTAGTGGAAATGTGCAAGAGAGTCCTTATAAAGTTTCATAGCTCACCTTTGGTGGTACACCTATGAGTATCTAAGATGTACCAAGGCTTGAGAATGTAGTTTGAATGGTCCAGGATGAGATGGGTGATGACAAAGTTTGTTTCTTAGTGTCTGGTTTACCAATAGGTAAAGGTTGATCACCATGTTCCGAGTGATTTTTTATAGCCCTTGGATGTTCCTGAGTGAAAATGGGATGATGCGTCGATAGAATTTTTCATAGGGTTACCTCGAGCTCCAGGAGGTTGTGATGTTATCTGGGTAATCATGGATCGACTGACAAAATCAACCTACTTCCAAACAATCAAGGAGTCAAATGCCCTAGATGATTTAACGAGGATGTATATAGATGAGGTGATGTGACTGCATGGAGTTTCAAGATCCATTATCACAAATCATGATGAATGTTTTACCTAACGAGTTGGGAGGAGATTGCAATATGCTTTTACCACTCAGTTACACCTCAACCCTACTTTCCACCCTTAGACAGATAGGCAGACAGAGCAAACTATCTAGATGTTGAAGGATATATTGCCAGTGTGTATCTTGGACTTCAATGAATCTTGGGAAAAAACTTGTCTTTGGTTGAGTTTTCTTACAAAATCAACTATCGTTAATCCATAAGCATAGAACCATTTGAGGCCTTGTACGACCGACCATGTCATTATATGTTGTGTTGGGTCGAGGTTGTGGAATCATCAATTCTTAGTCCCGATATTATATAGAGCATGGAAAATAAGATTCAGGTTGTTCGTGAGAGGATGAAATTAACACAGGACCAACATACATGTTATGCCGATCATAGGAGGAGGAACTTGAAGTTCAGGGTTGGATACCATGTGTTCTTGAGAGTCTCCCCTCGATGTGGGTAGCAAAGTTTTGGCAGGGGGTAAGATTTCACTTCAGTTTATTGGTCCATTAGAGGTATTGGAGCATGTTGGCAAGGTGGATTATTGTTTTACACTTTTACCATAATTGGACCAGATTCATGATGCCTTATACATATATCATATCCATCATTATCTTCACTATGACTCTCATGCCATTGACTAGGGAGAGTTGGATATCAAGGATGATGCAACATTCATGGTGTGGCTAGTGGAGATCCAGGATCATCGAGATAAAGTGTTGTGAGGATGAACTATTCCTTTGGTTTGTGTGTTTTGAAGGCATGGTAGCTTGAAGGAGAGTACTTGGGATCATGATTCGTAGATGCATGCCTAGTAACTAGAGGTTTTTTTTGAGTTTTTCCTTGCTCTATTTTGCTTTGATGGTGTAATGTTTGGTACTTGTTGGTTATGAGGTGTGTTTTCCTTAATGTGATGCGTGTTTTAAATCTTCAAGCATATGAAAAGGGGAAAACCTGATTCCTAATCAAGATGAATTATACTTTGACATGATTAAAACCATGTAGGTGAGTCATTGTCTCCCAAAGTGGATAATATATTGACACGAGGGATGAAATTCCTTGATTTGTGTGCTTGGGGAATTGTTTTGTGGTGGTTGTGGTGATCATTGACTTGGGATTTGTGAGTGATTTTTGGTGTACATTTTTAGTTGGTTTTGGTGTGTTTTGTTGGTGGTAGTGTTTTAGTTGTAATGAGATCCTTAATAGGTATCTCATGGGATGATTTTTTGACCCCTTTCCCTCTTTCTTTTGATTTAGTTTTGATTATTAAGGGTGATAATAGTTTGAGAGGTATCAAATGTAATAGTACATACCTTCATACCTGTTACTTTACAAGAATTATAATGGTGGAGGTGTCCAGGGGAGGTCCTAAAGAGTTGGACAGTGGAGGATAGGTTACAGTTAGTGAATCTAGTAGAAATAAATCTATGATGTGGATCATAGTGATGCACTGTAGGGTCATCCACTGTGGTGTAGGAGGGTTGGATGCAATATAGCGGACAATTGGAGGTGTTTTTAGAGAAACTTCCATTTTGGGTGGTAGTTGCACCATGGAGCTTGGTTGTGGCGTGCCCCCATCTTGGTATGTGATGGTTGCAACATGGAGAAACAGTTGTGACATAAGGGGAGGCTCAAATGGATTTTGAAACTAATGCTAATTCTTGAAAGGTTGTGATGTGGTGAGGCGGCTGCGACGTAGTGTCCTAGGGTCTAGTTTTTAGGGTTCTGGTATTTTTAGGGTAGTTATACCATTGAGATGGGTTTTATTATATCCCCCTTCATGGTTCTTGGGTCCTGAGGCATAACAATCTTGGCTACGCCATGGTCCTTTTCCCAATTTTTGGGGTCTTGCGACATATTGTACGTGGTTATATTGTGGTGACTTACCTTGTTTTCGATATCTACATCATGAATATAACTACAGATCTCGAATGTAGCTTTGACTAGTAGGTTGTGGGGTGGTCACTCCCCTTTTCACTGTAGTCCTTCATTTTTCATCCATTCTTTAGTGTAGTCCTAGAGGTTGTGCCATAGTCTTGTGTTTTGCGGTCCGGGTATAAATTCTTAAAGCCCCTCAAACCCTAACTTTTATTTGACTTTTTTCTCATTTATTGGGAGAACCAAGTGAATCCCAAGGATATCTTTCATCCCCCTTTCAGTATTTTTCAACCTCAGTCTTGGGAGATCAAACTGTGGCGGTTTATGTGAGTTCCCCTTTTCTTTTTCCCGTTCCCCTATTTTCCTTCTAGTTCTTCATCTGGGAAGGATTTATGTCAAGAGAAATCCCGGGTTTTGATGTTGTTTTGTTAAGGGAGTGGTGTGTTTATCGTGTTCTAATATGGTAAGAGTGTTACTCTTTGTTGTGGTGCTCAGTGGTGGCCTTCCTCTTGCTTCAACCATGTGCAGTGAATTAGAAAGCTTTGTTTGAGGTAGGGAATCCTTCATTTCTCATCCAGTGTATCATGTGAGAGGGGTTATTCTATTGTTTATCTTTGGGAAGATAGTTTACACTGACCTAATTAATATAATGAATTGGTAGTTTGAAATTGAAAGGGTAAGGGAATAAAATCACATGCTTTACAACCTTTTGATATTATTGATATTATGATTGCACAAGCTTGACACCTTTCTAAAAATTATGGCCATTGGGGGATTTTTTTTCATTGTAGTTGATGAGTTATGGAAACCTTGTGTTATTGATTAACATCACCTTGAATAAATGGATAACCAATTATATCCTACTAATAAATTGGTTTCACATGAAATTTATGGCTTGTGTGATAATGCCCTTAAAATAAAGAAGTGGAATGTGATGAAATCCACTTAATAAATCTAAAAAATGCTATGTAAATGTGTGAAAGTGTAAAGCATGGTTGTGATGTGTGGTTGTGTTGTGGGGCAGTAATGTGATGAGAAGTGGGTGTGGTACGTGGTGATTGTGATGTGTATTTTTCTATGGGGGAAGATGTGATGAATTGGGTGGTCATGTTATGGAGAAACTGTGATGGAAAATTAGTGGTTATGTGGTGGTTATGACATGGAGGTGGTTCTAGCCCTGTGATGGTGGTAGTGTGGGTTGGTTGGCATGGGGAGGTCTTTTATGTTGTGTGGTGTTGTGATATTACAGTTTCCTAGGTAGTATCAGAATTAATTGGTTAATAATTTATGGTAATGACATGGGTTGAATGGTTAATGAATGAATGGATTAAAATGGACTGTGTGGTTAAATATGGTTTATGTTTAATATGAAATAAATGGGATAAAAATATGAAATGAATGAGATATTTAAATGGAATTGGTTGATAATGGGAAATATGGAAATTGACTTGATTTGAAAAGAAAGGGTAAACATGTCTTGTGGCTTGTGGCTTATTATATGTGGTATTTTAAATTTAATGGTGGTAGTAAAATTGGCAGTGTTATGAGGTTGGGTGGTGATGTTGTGAGTTGGTTGGTGCTCTTATTATGAACCCATAGGCTAGGATTATGTGTGGATTTATATATATACCTTGTATGTTCCTTATGATTTCTATATGCACCCCAACCATGTTGAGCACCATGTTGAGCACCATGTACTGACAACCAAATATTTTTGGGGGTGTTTTTTCCAACATCCTGGTGGTGAAAAAGGCTGTCTATCTACACATTTTTTCCTGATCTCTCCTCCAGGAGAGTTAGATATGCATGGGATGTGATGTTCAGAAGTTAAAAGTGCATTAGGGGTTGGTTTTTTGATGATATGGTGATATTTTTATGGTGGGTATCATACGTGGTAGTAGGAGGGAATGAGTTTGATGTCCTTAATGTTCACAATACCCTACTATACTAGTTATGACTATAGTGTGATGACCTAGCCATCTTCAGGCGAGATGTGGTGTGATCGACCAGGCGTCTTTGGGAAGGATGTGATGTGATGGACCAGGTGTCTTTAGGTGAGATTTGATATGATGGCTAGTTTCACATAGGGTTCTTGGCATGATGTGATGTTTAGAAGAGATGGGAGTGATAGGGTGTACGACATTGGGGCGTGAGAGCGAAAAACCAGTAGGGAAAGTGGTGCATGATACCTTTTTTATCGATATTCTTATTAATATGTTATTATAATTGGATGCGTTATTTGGTGAGCGTGCCTTGGTGGGGATGAATTTTATTATTTGACATATTAAAGTGTTTTTGGTTTTACTGTTTTCTCACAGGTGCATTAGTATACACTTTTTCACTTGTGCATGAGCGACTTTGGTACAAACCTATTGAGTATACTTGTATGCCCACCCCACATATATACAAACAATTTTTAGATTTCTGGGAGGATTACATGAACCATGATGGACATTACTAGGTTAGACCTTTGGACCATTATCGTGTCATTGACTTAACTTTTCTCTTGGGTGCTTTATTTGGAGGCTTTTATTTTTATTTGTTTTACTTATACATGCATTGTGGGATGATTTTAGTTTCCTTTTATATTATATCATGGAGTTTCTTGTAGTTTATTTATCCAATCTCTTGATTCTATTGTTATAAAGGGCAATGATTCCTATTTGTGATATTTTTTTATACCCTCGGTGCTAGTCACCAACCTAGGGCCTTCTAGAGGTGAGACTCGAGGTTCATTGTCTCTCTTCATTCATTTCTGGCCTAAGAGGGGTTCCTTTGGAGGTAGGGGGTCATGAAACTAATCCCTTGACACATATTTTGAACTCTTTTAACACTTATAATGGAAAATACATTTTTAATCATATCATATGAAATGCATGTTAGAATGTTATTCAATTCATTCCTATAGGTAACAAATATGTGAATTGTGATGCCCCGACCTAGAACCACTATCCGAGCTCAGGTGTCACATGGCCTCAAGCACACCTCTCTATATACTAGAGGCTTCCAACCAGTATCGACTGCCTAATACTTACATTGAGGAGACTATAACCTTGAATCAGAGTGAAAAAATATTTTAAAATAACCAAAAATCTATCACACAATTAGAGTACGTAGAATAAATCAATACATGCAATATCATACATGATTTTGTTATAAAAAACATATATTGATCTCCCACTGGGTTGATCCCATATACATGATAAACTAAAAACAAAATACTAGAGGATCTGCTACATACCCATGCCTCAACCCAATTGTCAATACCCATCGAGCTGCTCCAGCCCGATCTAATGCACATCTTGTACTCTAACATAAAAGAAAGCACAAGGTCTTCACACACACAGAGATGCCCATGCAGGGTTGGATCATATTACTCAGAAGGGTCTCACTAATAACCCCTAATATATGTCATCATATGTGTGTGTATTCATGAGGAAAATAAATACAGTAGATAAACATGATTTGTTGGGTCGTCGTGTGATAACCAAAAAAGAGAAGACAATTAAATTCTCTTTTCTAACAATTTGAAAATTTGGAAAAGTGACACAGTTTTGTGACACTTTTATGAAACTATTTTGGAAATTTGGCAAAATGTTGAGGATAAGTCACATTGACTTTCCAGAACAGCTCAAACACCAGATTTCAGCAAAGGAATGGACCAGAGAGGTCCGGGCCATTACAAAGACACTTAACAGAGAAGAAATAACAAACGTCAAGAGAAGATCATCAAGAGAATAGTTCCAAATGATTCTATGGAGAACTCAAGATAGAGATTCCCACTACACCTTCAATGAATTTAGAGTGTGAAGATTCCACCTACACCCGAATGATGTTCGTCTAAGTTTCATCTGTGTCTAAATCTAGTGGATTCTCATGATAAATTCTTTCTTATTTTAATTTTTTCAATTTTGAACTGTAACTCCCCTCGAATGAATGAATGTTAAATTTTGATTGAGTTTTGATGTTCGTTCAATCTATCTTCCAATTAAACATCGTTCTTTCATTCTGTGACCAATATATCTCTGATTGGATTGTGTTGATCAAAGAATGAAGCATGTTAATTCAATCCAAGTAGGAATTTGATGATAATTCTCTGTTTAAATTTCTCAATTTTCACCAGTGAGTGATTATCTTTATGTGGTTGTTGAGTACAATACTCGACTCATACTAAAAGGAAGTCGCCTGTCGGGATCTTAGATGTTGACTTCACCCTTATGAATTAAAAGAGAGGCATAATTTGAGATAATGAATCTTGTTTCGAGAGAAATATTAATACGAAAATCTTTTTAAATGATACATGAGAATTGACAATATATGCCACCATTTTCATTCTTCCAACTCCATTCTATTTTTGCTCCCATATGGTTGTTATATTTCCTTGTGATTTGTCATACGGTTGTTATCATTCTGCTTTTCGATCCATTGCTTGTTTGTTTAAAAAAAATAGAATGGTTTAATTTCAGAAAAGTTTTCCCCTCATTAAAAATAGAAGAAAAAATATATCGTGACACAAGAGGCCCCCACGCCAAATAAATCCAAAACCATCGTGGAAGTAATAAGCATGATGCCTTTAACATTCACTCAGCCAACTTTAAATTCTGCAGGTGCGTGATTTTCTGTATATAGATGTCTGGATTTGGGCCTACCTTGATCCCTCCTTCCTGGATGAGACTCAACCTTAATAATACTTTCATTCTTCCCACCTCCGAGAACGCGTCCCTTCACCCTTGGACACATCTGACCGCATTTGAGAACCCCTAGTAAAAGATGAACAAACTCTACAATCCCGAGGAGGAAGTTGCTGGGGCTGACCTTACACACTAATGACAAGCCATTGGAGTCTCTAAAATATAGGTTAGAATAGACATATTTTCCACATTGAAAGAATATCAACGATCTATTCCTTAGTGAATTAGAGGGAATGGGGTTGGAGGGTCATTGGACACTCCCGTTACTTCCCATTCGAGACTCTTCACAGTGACAAGATGGTGAACTATGGCTCCCACTAGCGGCTGCTAAAACACTTCGGATCATCCCTACCATACAATTTCCATCCATCACTTCCTTATTGACCACCTATGAATATGTGGGAAGGGAAAAGAGAACAACCTTGAATTGGATATTAAGCCTCAAACCCATCTCAAATAGAAGAGCATTGAGTATCATTTGAGAGAAGCTCGGGAAAAAACATATTCCACCATAGAATAGTTCCCTTTCTCAAGAGTCATAAACTCCCTAGCTTTTTCCATTTTCAAGGTTTTAAAATATAATTGTTGATTGAACATCTCCTTGAAACCATTCCAGGTGAGGCCTTCAAGTAAATTAGCATGCACAACCAAATCCCACCATCTACAGACTGGCCCCACCAACATGTAAGTGGAAAATACAAGTCTACATACACACATAGGGTGGAAGCTAATGCCTAACAGGATACAACCAAGAATATATGTAATTCCTTTTACAAGACAAACTCAAAAAGCTTGTTTGAAATAAAACTAGAAAATTCCTTTGTTAGATTACTGAAGAAAACCAATCATGTTTCATTTTCCTTTAAAAAATATTCTCACTTATAAAATCAGCATAAACATTAAACAAGCAAGAATACAACGAAATCACATAATAATGTATCACAAGGTAAATCAAAATAGTAAATCACATCATTAAATAAAACATGACATGTGATAACAACCTTAAATCTACTAGGACAACCTAAGACCTCGCTAAACAGAACCATTTGTCATCCTACAAAGCGATCCTACTGAAACAAACCCTGACATACCCATGTTGGTCTTGCTGAGCGACAATCCCCTCCACCGCAGTCATGGCCCGTGTGAGAGGGTGATCCCTTAAGCTTCGGTCAGGCACCTCAGTAATAAAGAGATGGAATGATCTGTCACCTCAGTAATAAAGAGATGGAACGATCTGTTATGTCCAACACGCAGATGGATTGCTCAGCCACATCTCCCCTTTATCATGAGAGGCATTCATATCCACCCAAGACACCAAGCCAAGAAAGGAATATAATCATCTGTTAGGTCCAATATGCAGATGGATCGCTCAGCTTGTTTGGTGTGAGGCTTGATGAACTGCCTAACCACACCAACACAAAGAACTTAATTTAATGGAAGTAGGAGAGCACCGCCAGACATGATTGAAGAAAGCATATCAAACCGGACCTTGGAAGCTTCCTGGTGCTGGACTGTACCCTAGAGGAGGGTCATGATAGTATGCCAACCAACCGAGGGTCTAATGTGAGCGACATTTTCCTTCACCATCTCACTAACTTCCAGTGTGATGGCAATAATTAAAATTTAAGACACGGAAGTTCTTAACAGTCATTGAGATAAATTAACCCAGAACCAGTGACATCAGATCCAAAGAGGTCCACAACAAGCAATGATGACCCTTGATAAGAGATGACACCCATCCACTGGTTAGCCTCTCCAAGATAGCCTCCCAGATAAAGATCCTGTAACAAAAGAGAGAAAATGGAAACACCTCAAAATCAACCCTACAGAAAATAATGTGCATTTCAATGCCATAAATCTGTTAATGGTTGTCACATAGAGGGAACGGTCTAGAAAAGCCTCTCGACAACTGTCGTTTAAACATAAATGGACCAATTCATTAAAAATATGAAGAGTGATATCCCTAGAGACTTCTGTAAAGGTATCATGGTCATCTATATCCTAATATATTTTCTAACATTCAAGAGAATGGATAGAGTTACTGAAAACTGAAGAACATCATATAAGTTAGACAAAACATAAACAGTATAGAAGATCCGTAATATAATTTACTTGTACAAGTTTGCTTCTTATAAAAAATCCAGTTACTACACTCACGACACTGAATGACATCTCTGAGCATCAGAGTGGTTTCTTTCCCAAAATCTACATAGATTAGTTTACAAGTCTATAATTCACAACCAAATTATCCATGTTAGGTATTCATGGTGCGAGAGAGACAAACAATGGATTTCTATTAACAGGAGGAAGAATAAAGAATGAAGAACCAGAGAAGAAGAGGGAAACTCCCCTAGGAACGCTGCCCCAAGTCTTGGACGCAGCTTCCTTCAGCTATGCTGAAAGCCAATTCCAAATACAATCCATCCCCCACCCTGGAGCCCCCCCCTTATTTAATATACTCCTTCCTACTACCAACTCTAACCTACTAACAACCAGCTAACAACTTCCTATTGAATATTACATTTATGCCATTGGTAATTTATTAGACACTCCCTACCTGCTCCCTTACACGGTAGCCCCATTCCTATTAATCCACATTGTCGAAAATCATAAAAACCAAACACCAATGTTTGGGCGATGAAAATTGGATAAAATCAACCATATCAAGAGAAGATTGGGACAAAATTATGGTACTTCTAAATATGTACATCATTGGTTTTTCTTGGGGATCCATGGTTCTAGATCTAGGACTGGGTTTGAAAACTCTTAAAGATGAGGAGAAATATAGTATCGAATACCTAATACTTACATTGAGGAGACTATAACCTTGAATCAGAGTGAAAAAATATTATAAAATAACCAAAAATCTATCACACAATTAGAGTATGTAGAATAAATCAACACATAAAAAATCATACATGTTGTTGTTATAAAAAACATATATTGATCGCCCACTAGGCTGATCCCATATACATGATAAACAAAATAAAAAATACTAGAGGATCTCCTACATACCCGTGCCTCAACCCAATCGTCAATACCCATCGAGCTTCTCTATCTCGATCTAATGCACATCCTATACTCTAACATAAAAGAAAGCACAAGGTCTTCACACGCACAGCGATGCCCGTGCAGGGTTGGATCATATTACTCAAAAGGGTCTCATTAATAACCCCTAATAAATGTCATCATATGTGTGTGTATGCATGAGGAAAATAAATACAGTAGATAAACATGATTTTTTGGGTTGCCGTGTGATAACCAAAAAAGAGAAGACAATTAAATTCTATTTTCTAATAATTTATAATAATTTCTATAATTTTATAGTTATTTATACTATTTTTTAATCTTTTATACTAATCAACACTCATTTATAAAAATTTATACTAATTGCCACTAATTATTATTAATTTCAGGCCATCACGAAACTCAATGAGGTACACATGCCCATCAAGCTACAATGTGTTAACCAGGACACCATGATACCTGACCATACCTACTTCTTCAGCATGATAGAATCCACTCATCACATCACCTAGTGCTACTATAACAAATTCCCAGCCCATACTCGAAGGGTCATAGTAGGGAATCATCCAAACCTCATCCCAATACCCAAAGAGTCTAGGCATGGTCATACGTCCACATCTCAACCCACAGCCTGAACACTCTAGGAATGGTCCATCTTATTAGTGTTTGAACTTGGAAAATAAATTTTATGTTTAATTATTTATGTTTTGTTAAATTTCACATACCTCACATTTATTGTATTTTAAATTTCTAACATTTATACTTAGGTTAATGTTTGGGTATTTTAATTTTGGTTAGCTTGTTTTAATTAATATGATGTTATTTATCATGTGCTTAGTTTTAATTTTGTTTACCTTGGTTATTTTTTGTATTGAAATTTAATAACACATATTTTTTATCATGTTTATTTGTTTTGAATATATATTGTTATATATACTCACAATACATAATGTTTTATTTTTTTTATATACAATATTTTTTTAGAAATATATATATATATATATATATATATATATATATATATATATATAACAACATCTACCATGCAGTGAACCTCATATGCGGTAAACTCTTCAAGTGACCATATGTGTATTTTTCAATCTGCCACACATTGTGTATATAAAAATACCACACTATCTTGGAGAACATTTTTTTAAAGTAAATTGTTTAAGCGACCACATGGTGCATTTTCTACCTACTATGTGTATATGTGTTTTGTGGAAAACTATTTAAGCAACCACACGGTGTATTTTCTACCTACCATGTGTATATGTGTTTTGCGACAAATTAATGAAGTGAATATGCTGCAATATCCATTTCCCATACATTATAGCGATTGACCGTATAAAAAATCATTAAACAGAAGGATCAACTATGAGTATTAAATGAAAAAGTACATCGACTATACGTTATATAGTTCGACCATACATTGAAGTGATCAAATGCATGTTATAATTCTTGGTCACATGATAAGTCTACCAACCACACGTTATAAACCTCATGTTAAGTGGATCGAGCATGAACCTCATGGTCACTCCAATAGTTTTTTAATTTTCTATAATTTTACAACACGATCTGTTTATTCATTATTTTTATAAATTGTTCAATTTTATGTCTTATTTAATTATTTTTGATGATTTTTTTACTTCATAAATTCATATAAATCAAATGAAATATATTTTTGAAGAAATATTTAAATTGTTATTCATTGACAAATCGTCAAATTAAAAATCTAAATAAACTATATTTTATGATGATTTTTATATTTTATATTTACTTCAAGTATGTAACAATTTATTTTAATCATTTTATTATTTATATATTGCACATATCTACTAATGAATTTTTTGGAAGTATTTTTAAATATGTTTTATAGAAAAAACATCATGAAAATGATTATAGAAATAATAAATTTCATATCATTTATTTACAATCTATTTTTACATATTTATATTATTTAATTATTATAAGACCGTACTAATGGTTTTTATTATTTTTTTATTTGAAAAATTCTCTTTTATTATAATGAACATATTTGAAAGTTTTTAACGGGTTCAATGTAGGAGTTATAGCATACCAAAATCATTATTTGAATATTCCTGATGTTTAAACAGGTAATGACATGTTTCTATATTTTTATTTTTTCTAACTGTTGAATAGTGATGATAAGTTTAAGAAACTCTTGTACAATGAGAAATGAAGGAGGGAGCTTGATCACAATTGCTGATTAGTCTATAAATAGAGATAAATTCATGTGGTGTGACTAAATTTACTACTTGTCTAATACATGATACAAAGTGCTGGGATCTTCTGTGATGACTATTTCATTAGTGTGATCACGAAAGAACTTCAAAATTCATTTAGTTGGTGCTGAAGTGATCAAAGTTCCATAAGCTACATCAACTTCCACATATTATACTCTCTATTTTTCTTTATTGCTTTATGGTTTTCACCATGTTATATTGTATTTCATTTATTTGTAATTTTAAGTGTCAATTTATGATTTTCCTAATCAAAATCAATTATGGTATCAGTTATTCCTCTAAAAAAAGGAAGTTCCTTGGGTTGTGACTCCTAGAAAAAATCTAGGTTAGATTAGGTTGTCACTCCTATAAAAAGATAGGTTGGTTGTACCTTCGAGTATTGTAAAAGTCAGGGTCTGTGAATAGGTTATCACACCTTTAAAAGAAATGTTTCTTAGTGGGTACCGATCTTCTTACCATATAGATAAGATTGAAGAGTAGAGTAAGATCTTAGTGATCCTAACTACTATAAAAATACAATGTTCATATTTTATTTCTACTGAAATATTCTTTGAACACTACATTATATTATTGATTAATATAATAATAAACTATGTCTAGTTCGTTATTACTATTTATTTGTGACCAAAAATTGGTATTAGGGAGAAATCCATTAGTATATAAATTTTGTTACTTTTTCCCTATCGTGCTAACTTAAATATACTAGAATTGACAGTTTAAGGAATACGATCCTTGAAAATGGAAGGTATTAAAGAAAATGATGGTTAGATAACTCAATAGCCCCCATTTTTTGATGTAAGTGTGATAACAATAGTTTGTCGTGAATCATCAATCAATTAGTTTCTTATTTTCCTAAGAATGCACCATAGTGGCACCACTGAGGGTTGATCTCAATGAGGTCATTCATAACAAACTGAATTTCTATTATCACCATTATAAATTAACTAATATACTTCTAACTTATATAATTATTTAGAATGATGGGTTTTGAAATACATGTGATATAAATTACTAATATAAGAATGCAATAAAAGTTAAAATGTTGATAGGATGAGTTAAATAGAAAGAATGAATGAAAATACTCTTGGGAGGTCACGATGATTGATATCATTGTTCAAAAAGAATCTTAAGATTCAATTCAATGAGGTGATCTAGACCTATCACACCTCACCTTATCATTTTAATTATGATTACCCCATATCAAGACCTCTTTATATAGGGAAATACTCTTCCGAACATCATCTAGGAGACCTCTTCACCGACTATCACTATCCATTTCATGTTCTATTGTATGCACCACATAAATAGTGAAGATAAGGATAAATGATAAATGAGAAGAAAAACTCCATGAAAGAGAAAATAGGGTATCCACATATCATAATTTATTTAACCACCACCAAAATTCAAATAATTGAATAAAGAGATTGAAAATTCAAGCGTAATGGAACTCAATCAAACCACCATTCTTTCCCTTTAACAAACAATGAGGTTAGTGCCCATTTTCATAGAGAGAAAACGATGGGAGATAAAATATGAATAAAAACAAGAGAATAAAGGAATTAAGAAGAATACTGATATATATTTAAACTATAAAAATATACTACAACATAAAATAACATTCAAAGCTATAAAAATGGCCAATCCTTTTGAAAGGAAGTGGAGTATGAATTTATAAGGAGAGGGGTGGAATATTTTGGCTCTAAATCTATCCTTAGAAAGTTTGAGCATGGATGACACATTAAATGGATGATTTTTGAAAAGTGTAATTTTATAAAGTTGTTTCTAAATATCTCCTACGTGCACCCACAAAATGTGAGCTTCATTGGACATCTAATGTAGTAGTTTTGGTTGAATCATTAATTTGAAACTTTTTTTGTCTCACAGTCTATTCATATTCGCATGCACCGACTTCCCATACATTTATGACCACGAGGGAATAATTTTTTTCATGTACATAGTTAATGAGGTTGTTCCATGACCTCTTTGTAGGATCGTAAGAATTGGATTATATGGCTATACTTACAAGATCGGGGAGGGGTGAGTTGTAGTTTAAAAAACCTTTAAACTAAACTAAACACAATACCTCTTAAAGTATTTTTTTTGGACTCAGACTCAGTCCCATTATCAGAGTGGAAAAATCAGAACCAAAATATGTTTGATTATGTCATAGTAAAGATCAAAATCATAATAGATATGATTAACAACAAAGTATTGTTTTTATCATATTTACAATCACACTGATAAAACCAATTGTATAGAAAGATAAGTATGATGAGTAAATTTCTATAACATGCACAACAGAATAGACACTTGTAGAAACAAGAAATACAAAACCTAGTAATATTAAGAATGACTTAAAAGATATATTTAAAAGATTGAAATATTTTAACCTTAAGTGTAAGGTAGTCAATAAACTTGACTAAATTTATCCACTATTTTATACTTACACTAAAGTCTGTCATTCCTTACCAGGAAATATCTTGATATGATAATCAGAATAACTATGTATTCCTAGCCTTGGAAACCCTCGATATAATGATCAATGTCTGTCTTCTTATCCCTATAATCCCTTGATTAGATGGATAAGATTCCCTATATTCCTATCCTCATAAGCCCTCAATTGTAACAATGATCAGACACAATTACAAAAGAAATTTTTCATAAGGAAACAAACCTAATAAGGATTCCTTAGAACTACCAACCCTCTAAAGTATTATAATGACTAGGAATGAGAATTTCAAACAGATAAATCTTTAGAAGACTTGAGTTGTGAATGTGATCAACTCCAAACTCTTTAAATGAATTTCTATTTATAGGTAATTATCTAATGATCATATTTCCAATTTTGTTGTAACAACCTCAGATAACTGGTAATTTACAAATCACAAATATCTAACATAAAAGAATGTATAACGTCATATTTATTAACACCATTGAAGTGTTAATGATATTTCTTATGATAGAAACAAGTCTTTGTATTCTGATTATAAACATAGGTTAGTCTAATGGAATTCCTTATTAATTTTAAATACGATAATCCTTATGAGTGTAAGTCCAATGATCAATACTAAAATTATTCTAATAGTAATGACTTTTGTCAGTATGAAAGACAAGAAAAGAGTCTAACTCTTAGTCTGATCATGGTAAGTCTGATGTATCAAACACATTCTCAATCTGATGATCGTAATGGATAATTGTAAATTTACATTCATAATTCATTAGAACTTTTTATATGTATGTTAGAAGATAATGTTTTCTAAAAAAACATACTAAAAACACTTGGGATATAAAATGTTAGTAAACATGTTTTAAGAAAGTGTTTTTTGATTTCCAAAACTAAATGAATAGAAAAGTAAGAAGAAATAATTCTAACTCAACAATCTCACCCTTTTTAGAAAGAACAAAACACAAAACTTAAATGGAAAATAACTTGAAAAATTACACCCCTTTGTTCTTTTAATAAATATGAAGTTATTTTTTTTTATAACTAAACCCCCCTAAGTTTGTAACTATTATGAATATGATGTTGAATATGATGTGGAGTATTAGAATAAATTTTTATTTAAAGAAAACTTCTCCCCTTTAGAAATTTTACTCCCCCTAAGGATAATATTCTACCCTTTCGATAAAAAATTCTCCCATTTAAAAGAAATACTACCTCTTAATAAATCATTCTCCCCCTTTGTGATTTTCAAAAAAGGAATTGAAAATATATGATGTTTCTTGAAATGTTATAAAATATAACATATAAAATAATACTGAACTAACTAATCATCCATGTAATTATGAAATAATATATGACTAATAAGAATTGGAAAAAATTCAAGAAAATCAAATTTGGATGAAAAGAAATTCATTCATAAACAAACATTCATTTAAAAAAAAATATTCGATAGTTCAAAATAAAAGAAAATAATTATTTCTTCATTAAGTTTTTGATAAAGGTTTTCATCTTCTTGAACTCGTGGTGATCTTTATAAATCTTTGAAATTCATTCTTATTGAGTTTGGTATTGATTCATCAACCTTTTTACTTCATCAGAAAACTCTTTATTCTGATCCCTCATTACGATCATCTCATCTTCACAAGATCAAAGTCTTCTCATATCAAACTCCATTTGTTGAATATTTTTTAGAACATTTACGTCCTCAATACATTTATCCATGGAATATTTGAATTCTTTATCAAACTTTACTCTATCTTCCATGTCTGATGATAACTTGTTAAAGGTTTCAACCGATTCTAACATAAGTTTCTATACTTCATCAAAATTTTCATCTTGCATATGAATATCTAAATCAACCAAGTTGGGGAAATTTTCCATCTGATTTCATGATCTTTTTTAGTACGAGAATTTTATTGAAAATTCTTCAAATATTCTTCAATCTGAATCACTGATTATATTAAAACTTTTATTGACTCCGATTTCTCACTGAGACTATTTTGAATTAGCAGGAACCTTGCTTCAAGGTTAGGAAAGCATAGAATTGTTCCTTTTAATCTTCTCAAGATGTGTAAAATATAATCAAAACCATTTTGATCTATCGTTACCCCTAAGTTAGATTGAATAGGATCAACCACAAGATATTTTTGTTCTAAAAGTTACAACATCAAATTCCTTGAATTTCTTATCATATTTCTTAGAAACTTTCTTATCATGTGATAATTCAAGTATTTCAACATCTTTATCAGATTTGGATTTGTCAGATGCTTTGGTCTGAGACTGTTGATCTTTTTCTTCTTTGTTGTAGGATAACTTAGCTTCTCTTTCCGACAACGAAGCTTCTTCCTGAGTACTTCTAGATTTATCATTCTTATTGGTCTTGGAGGGTAAACTTGATGAGGATGAGGATAAATCTGATGATTCCTTATCTGAGTGAGTTTATTCATAATCATATTATTCATTATCTTATTGTTCCCACTCTTCTTAATAAACTTAAAATTTTTATTCCACTTCTTCATATTCTTCTTCTTCATATTATTTTCATTCTCCAACTTTTCCATCAACATGTTCATTGAATTCCTTATTGAGCTCTTCTTCTAGCTATCTTGTGGTTCTAAAATCTCATTTTCTAGGTAATTGTGGTTCCAATTCTTTTTGTGGAAAATTTGGGATCGATTCTTCCACATGAACTTTTCTTTTTCCCTTGTCCATAAAAGAAGGGATATCAGTTGGTACTATAACTATTTCTTAAAAAACTAAACATGCTTCCAGATTTATCTAATCAGTATGGGAAGTAGTAAGGACAACATTATCAAAATCCATTTCTACTCCTTTCATCAAATTTTCACAAATTCTAGCTTCTTGCAATATTTTCTTTTACTTATTTATTTTCGATTCTTCTTCCATATGTTTGGCAGTACAAATCTTTAAAGAATTATCTTCGGTAGGGTTTTATTCTAAATTCTGGATCCCATGGCTTCTTCTAACCCTTTTGAGCCATCATTTTTTCAAATACTTGATCTAGAATCTTCTTTTTCCTCTTTTTCTTTACTTAAGGACATGACTCTACCTTTCACTTCTTCTTTTTATCTTCATCATACTTCCTTGATGGTAGTATATTAAATTTAACACCATCAAATTTTTTTATAAACTTATTTGACTTAACATCAAAAAAAAACTTCATCCTGGACATCATATCCTCCCTGATAAAGTAAATCTTTTCCCTCATTGGATACAATTTGTTTTATACCTTGAATATATCCATACACTTTATAACAATTTTATTGAAATGGTCAAAAACATAATTATCTTCAAATTTATTTAAGCTATTTTGAAATTCTATATTGTGATAAAGATAAACTTGACTAGATCTATCTTCCTCAAGTTCACAAAATAATTCAAAAAAACAAAATTCAGAAACCTTCAATGTATCTCTGTCACCCTTCCTCAAAATCAAGTATCCTTGAATCCATAGGGCTATGATTCTATTATCAAGAGTCATGTGGGATAATTTCTTTACTTTCACATATTTTGAGAACAAGGAGTCTTCAAAATTGTTCTTGTTAAATGTTCTGAGATTGTTTGGAATCTTATGAGATGGAAAATACACTTATGATTCTGAAGGAAATCCAACTAAACCAGCTACCCTTTTATAATACAACTTATACCTCTTACCAAACATTATAAAGGATACTTTATCCTTATCATTTTATTTAACAAACTATACTAATGCATATAACTTTGAAACAATCTTAGGATATTAAATTTCAAAATCCTTATCATCATTTTCAACACATATTGATTCCCATCCTTGAAATGAAATGATATTCTTGTTTGTAGAATCATATTTTTCATACAATGACCTTTCAACCAACATTTATCGGAACATGAACCACTTAGTATAATCTTCCTTTGTTTCCATTTGAATGAGATCTGAAACTAGAGATCAGATGAAAAGAAAGATTATCGGGCTGAGGTGTTTGAAGGGTGCAATAGCTCAGGTGAAAAAACACTAAAGAATTGATGTGGGAGATGGGGTGACCCATCCTTATATAGGATCTAAAGAAACAATTAGACTTCCATAAGATAACAAATGGTATAGATTCAAAACCATTATAATCTGATGGTCAAGATTGACCTGAAGAAAGTGTTAAAATAATTTTTGAACTCTTGAGGTTTTTAATACTTTCATCAGAGTGAGGATCAATGCGATTAGATTTTTTTTTAAAATTTTATAACGAAACAAGGTTTTTTTAAAACTAAAAGTATAAAAACAATAATTATAAACTCAAGTAATGAAAAAATTGAAAAACTAAAAAGAATAGAGGAGTACCTTTTTGAGTAGAAAGATTCAATGGTACGATTAACCTGTTTTTCTTGGTTTTTGTAAAATAAACAGAATATGGTAGTTTTGAAATAAAAAATGGATTATTAATTTTTCATTATGAAAATTAATTTTTATATTTTTGAAATAAAAAACTAAATACGATAGTGTTTATAATAAAAAAACTAATTATGATAGTTTTTATAGAAAACTTTATATGATATTTTCTTAATACGAAAATTTGTTAGAAAATATTGAGTCCAAAAATTTTGTAACACTTTCAAAGTCCAGAAAACAATTTTCGAATCATGAATTTGAAATTTTTTATAAAAATTTTGAGATTGGAAAACTCATTATGATAAAATTTTTATAAAAACTCACAATTTAGAAAACTAAAAGGTTTTAGGAAAAACTAAAAGTTTTGAATATATATATATATACCCCCCTATGAAAAGGAGTATCTTAATATAGGGATATGGGTTAACAAGTAGTAGATATGAATGATTACTTTACATTGATCATTCCTAGATTCTATTTAATATATTCAAATCTATCGGAACTAAGAGGTTTAGTAAGAATGTTAGTAAGTTGTTCTTGCATTCTGATGAATTATAAAATTATATCTTCTTTAAGTGCGTGATCTCGAAGGAAATGGTGTATTATATCTATGTACTTGGCATGTGAGTGATGTCCTAGGTTTTTACTTAAAGCAATGACACTTGTATTATCACGAAGTATTTGAGTTTTAGAAAAACTCATGACATAGTCAGTGAATGCGTGTTTCATTCACGATACTTGAGCACAACAACTTATAACTACCACATATTTGAATTAAGCAGTGGAAAGTGCTACTGAGTGTTGTTTCTTACAAGATCAAGAAACTCAATAATGTCATAATAAATGAAAAGTTTCAAATGTACTTTTCTTATCCATTATATATCAACCAAAGTAAGCATCTAAAAAATATTTTTAATTAAAAATAATTTCTAGAAGAATAAAAATACCTAAATCCATAGTTCCCTTAAGATAACAAAAAACCATTTTACAACTTTAAGATGGGATTATTTTTGTATTTTCTTGATATCTTGTACATAAACATATAGAAAACATTAAATCTATATGACTAGTAGTTAGTTATAGTAAAATTCCTATCATACCTCTAAAAGTTTTTCGATCTACTTGTTTCCCAACTTCATCAGGATCTAAAGTATTAGTGGTACCAATAGGAGTACTAATACTTTTAGTATTTTCATATTCAAATTTATTAAGAAGATATTTCATATAATGTTTTTGAGATATAAAAGTTCCATCTGGTTTTTATGAAATTTGAAAACTAAGGAAATTTGCTAACTCACCCACCATACTTATTTCAAACTCAGACTTCATGAGATTCATAAAGGAATCTCATAAAGATTTTTGATTTAAACCAAATAAAATGTCATAAACAAAAATTTATACAATAATAATATTTTTATTTACTTATTTTATAAAAATAGTTGGATATATAGGCCCCTTAACAAAAATGTTTTGTAATAAAAATCTAGTTAATCTATCATACCAAGCTCTAGGGGATTTTTTATAACCATATAAATCTTTATTAAGTTTATAAACATATTATAAATATTTTTTATTTTCAAAACTAGGTGGTTGTTCAATATAAACTGCCTCCTAAAAATATTCATTAATAAAAACATACTTCACACCAATTTGAAAAAAAAATTGAAATTAAAGAATCCTACGAAGGATAGATGTATTTGAATAGCTTCAAGTCTTCCTAACACAACATAAGTTTCTTCATAATCAATTAAATCTTGTTGATTATATCCCTTAGCAACAATTCTCTCTTTATTTTTGACTATTATTCCATTTTTATCACACTTATTCTGAAAAACCCATTTTACTCCAATTATAGAAGTTTCTACAGGTCCTTAAACTAAAGTCTAGACTTTGTTCCTTTCAAAATCATTGAGAATATCCTAAATTTACATAATATAATATTCATCACCTAAAGAATCATCAGGATTCTTAGGCTCAAATTAGGATAATAAAGTTAGATGTTCAATTTCATTTATTAAGTAACTTCTTGTCTAAATTAGTTGATCTACACCACCAATGATATTTTCAATAGGATGATTCTTAAGAAACAACTAACTTATTAGGTTTTAAAAAGTCTTTTATTCAATAATAGTTAGAAAATATTCATAAGGAATAACTTTAGGAAGTAGTTCTTGAGTTATTTTCTTATGAGAATAATTTTCTAATGAATATTGAAAATCAGTTTTAGAAATAAAATATGAGGATGTTGGTTGAGTTTGTTTAAAAACAAATGGATTAGTTTCATCAAACATAAAATGTATTATTTCGTCAATAATACAAGAATTTTTATTAAAAACTCTATATACCTTAAAAGTTACGGAATAACCTAAAAATATTCCTTCATCAGATTTGGGTACAAACTTATGTAAATTTTCTTTAGTATTAAAAATGAATACTTTGTAACCAAAAACTTTGAAGTAAGAATCTTTTAGTTTTATTCCTATCCACAACTCATAAGAATTTTTATTAAGAAAAAGGTATAATTAAAACTCAATTTATAGTATAGCAGATAGTACTGACCACTTCAACCTATTTTTTTTAGCAAATGAGTATTCACTCAACAAGGTACTTGTAATATCTCGAAGAATTATATTTCTTCTTTTAACTACTCCATTTTTTTTGGGGAGTTCTAGGTGCTGAAAAGTTATGTTCAATACCTTTCTTACCACAAAAGATTTCAAATTAATAATTTACAAATTCTCCACCATGATCACTATGAATAGTTATCAAGGAGATGTTTTTATTATTTTTAAATTTGGCTAAAAATGTTTTAAAATAACAAAAGGTTTTAGGTTTTCTTATTAGAAAATTTATCCAAGTATATCTAATGTAATCATCAACTCAGACATATACATAGTATTTTCCACCAATACTTCTAGTTTGTGTAGGACCAAATAAGTCCATGTTCACTAACTATAAATCATCAGAAGTTGAGACTTCACTAATAGATTTAAAACTAGACTTATTTTTCTTACTACATTGACAAGGGTTACAAACATTTGTAGTATCAAACCTAATTTCTGATAGTTCCTTAAAATGTATTTTCTTAGTCAACTTAGATAAGTTTCTAAGGTTACAATGTCCTAACCTTCCATTACATAACCAAGATTCATCTTCCATTGCACTAAGGCAAGGTAATTATATTCTTCTAAGGTCTTCTAAGTTTTGTGTGTAAAAATTATCATGCTGATTATAAGAAAGAATAAATTCATCCTTGGAACTATGTATTACACACTAAGCATTCCCAAAGTTTACAAGGTAACCTTCATCACATAATTGACTTATGCTTATAATGTTGTTCTTAAGACCTAAAACAAATAAAACATTTGAAATAAGAGATTTTCCAAGAAGAAGAATGTTACCTATTTCGATAATCTATCCTTGATAATTAGAACTAAGTTTTTATTATAAAACATTTTTCTTAGAAATAACTTTTTCAAAGTCTTTTGAAATAGTATCTTCTTCAAAAATAGTATTATCAAGATCTTTCAAAAGATATGATGTTTTGTTATTACAAATAGCTATTCTTGAAAATGACCTAGAATGTTTAGCCTTAACATTATCAAGTATTTTATAAATCTTGAACTTTTCATTTTCGAAGAGTTTTGAGAATTTTGAAACCTCATCATAACTAGGTAAAGAATTATCTTATGCCGAGGAAGATTCTTCAACAGAAGATGTTAAATTTTTCTCATCATGATAATTTACATTTAAAGAAATGTTAATAAGAGATTCATTTGTATGTACGTTAGCCATGAAACATTGATTTACCATGGGTACTTTAGAAAAATGACCAATATTCCTATATTCGAAACATTCATTCTCAGAATAACTTTCAAAAGAATCACCACCGTTGGAACTCCATGTGTCAGAATATTTCAAAACATTCTTGCATTTAGATTTTTGTATACTTATTTTCATTTTTTTCTTATTTTTTTTCATTTCTTTCCTCTTCAGCATTGGACAATCAGGTTGGATATGTCCATAATTCTTACATTCATAAAAATTAACTACATAATATTTCTTATCACTTTTATCCTTATAAACTTTATTATATTGATATTAAAAATTTTTCTTTCTAACTATCTTATTCATACTTCTAGAAAGATTAGAAATTCATTCTATGAATGTTCTGATGAACTTCAGTATGACTGAACAATAACTTTCTTCTTCCATAAATATTTCACCACTTTCTCAGCTAACTGAAATTTTGAAGGAACAATAGATGTTGTAGAAAAAGAAACACCACCATTTTTCTTTTTTCTTTCTTTCCCAGCATCTATTTTAAGTCTACCCTCAAAACGAATAAGGGTACCAATCAAATCATCATGAGTAATATTAATTAATTTCTTTATACCATCAAAAACTGTTCCTTTTTGTTCCCATTCATTGGGTATTATATCAATAATCTAATCCAAAATAATTTCATCATAAATTCATTTTTCTCCAAGAGATTTTAAACTATTAATAATAGTCATAAATATTTGATGAATATTTGAAATTGACTCTCTAGGAAGAAAATAAAAATCTTGGTAATCAACTCTTATTATAGCTCTTCTTGTTTTTATAACTTTGGATGTACCAAAATGTGTAACTTTCAATTTACTCCAAATAATGTTAGAAACTTCACAAGATGATATCTAAATATAGATATTCCTTGTCATATAACATAATAAAGTATTTATGACTTTATATTTTAACTAATATTTCAAATTCTCAAAAATTTTAAATGCATAAACTTCCTTATCTGAAATATTATATTTTACAGTTAGAATAAAAAAGTTATCAACTCTAGTGTTGATAAAAAAGTATTCAGTTTATCTATCTAATATTCATAATCATTACTATCAAAGATAGGTGGTCAACTATGATTTAGACTGTCAAGATATAAAAAATTCATACCTTCCATCTTAAAATAATAGAATCTCTTTTCTATAAGTAAACATTAGTGTTGAAAAATTTATAAAGAAAATGTTTGTATCAAAACACTAAATAACTTGCAACAAGTAAAGAAAGTAAAAAATTAGTAAGTATATAAGCAGTAGAAACCTTCTCTGATACCAATTATAAGATCGTAAGAATTAGATTAGTTGGATATAATTATAATAGGGGGTGAATTGTAGTTTAAAAAACCTTTAAACTAAACAAAATACAATACCTCTTAAAGTAATTTTATTGAACTCAAACTCAGTCTAATTATCAGAGTAATAAAATTGGAACCAGAATATGTTCTATTATATCAAAAAGATCAGAATCGCAATGGATCCAATTAATAACAAAGTATTTTTTTATCATATTCACAGTCACACTGATAAAACCAATTGTATATAAATATAAGTACGATTACTAAATTTCTATAACATGCATAATAGAATAGAAACTTGTAAAATAAATAAATATAATAGCTAGTAATAACAATAATGACTTACAAGATATATTTAAAAGATTTAAATCTTTTAACCTTAAGAGTAAGGATGTCAATAACCTTGACTAAAGGTATCCACTATTTTATACTTACAGTAAAGTCTGTATTTTCCTTAGTAGTAAATCCCTCGATATGATGATCTGAATAACCCTGTCTTCCTTTCCCTAAAAGCCCTCAATACGATGATCAATGTCTATCTTCCTATCCATGGAATCCCTCTATCTGATGGATTTAATTCACCATCTTCCTATCCCTTAAATCCCTCGATTGTAATGATGATCAGACATGATTACAAAAGAAAATGTTTATAAGGAAATAAACCTGGCAAGGATTCCTTAGAACTACCAACTCTCTGAAGTATTACAATGACTAGGAATGAGAATTTCACATAGTGAAATCTTTAGAAGTCTTGAGTTGAGAATGTGATTAGATCAAATATCTTCAAATGAATTTTTATTTATAGGAAATACTCCAATGACCATATTTCCAAGTTTGTTGCAACATCCTTGGACACCTAGCACTTGAAAGCTCAAAAAGATATAGCATAATTGAATGTTTGACATTGTATTGATTAACACCATTACAATGTTAAAGATATTACTCATGATAGAAACAAGTCTGTGTATTCTGATTATAAACTTTGGTTAGTCCGAGGGAATTTCTTATTAATTTTCAATATGATAATCCTTATAAGATTAATTCTGATGATCGATACCAAAATCAGTCTGATAGTCACGATTTTTGTCATTACAAAAGAAAAGAAAAAAGTCTAACTCATAGTCTGATCAAAGGTAAGTCTGATGTATCAAATACATTATCAATATGATGATCATAATGAATAATAGTAAATTTACATTTTCAATTCATTTAAACTTTTTCTATGCATGATAGAAGATAATTATTTATACAAAAACATATTAAAAACACCTGGGACATAAAAAGTTATTAAACATGTTTTAAGAAAGCATTTTATGATTTCCAAAACTAAAGGAATGGAAAATTAAGAAGTAATGATTTTGATTCAACTCTCCATATCCTTGTAAAATTTAAGCTTATTTGGGTCAGTAATTGTGAGATATGGGCCCATCTTCAAAATTCACCAGATCTGGGTATATATTCCAAGTTCTGACTTGTTAGCTTGATTTGAGCCTCCAAATGTTGGATGGAGATTTATATATAGTTGAATGAAATGAATCCCAACATGTATGGATTCCTAAAAAAAGTAATTTCACAATTTTAATTAGTGTATAAAAATTTATGGCTGAAATATAAAAGTAACTAAAACAGTTTAAAATCTAAAATTAGATCATTTTACAAATAAGATTAAAATATTACTAAAAACTAAAAATGTAACAATTTCCCATAAAATACCACAACAGAGAGATAAAAAACATTTAATTATAATATAAAATGTGTGAAAATACTAGCTTCATAATAGTGATTATGGGTATTGGCAAGACTAAATGGAATCATATGTTAGAACTCGGGTTTTTAGAATGGGTCAAAATCCTAACCTTGTTTGAATTTTTGACTTGTTTCTGAGAAAACTGGGAAAATCTGGGAAGTTCTAGAAATTTCCATACTACACGCTATGTACTCTAAAGTATACGCCGTTTGTGGGTTAGGTGCGTACCAACCGTGTGCTCTCCTAGTAGTACATGCCGTGTGATGACCATGTAGAAATTTCCTACTACACGACGTGTAGTGCTCGATATGCCGTGTACCCTCGACCATCTCGAGGCCATACATGGACTGTAGTCTTGTTGGTTGGGTAGAATGTTTTTAGCAAGTACAAGACATGTAATATTTGTACACGTCGTGTAAAGGGGCCGTGTATGGGGATATACATGGAGTGTTGGGGATATTGGCCGGGTGGATAAGTACATGCCGTGTACCTCTAGGTACACTCCATGTAGTTAGTCGGAAAATCCTCAACGAAATATAAGCCGTTATATGAACAATAAAATGATACACGATGTGTAGCCAAAAGTACACGCCATGTACTTTCTTTTTCCCCCCGCTAAAATGGGCAGTAGCCTCATTTTGAGGCAGAAACCCAACCCCTTGATAGGTTTTAGTGGGGAGAGCCGACCAAAGCTTATTTTTTCTCTCGATCATCTATCCAAACTCCGTTTCGATCACCGTCAGATGCGTTAGAACCCCCTAGGTAAGGCCTTGATTCCTCTTGATCCATTCTTCTTGATTTCTGTTCTAAGATGAGTTATAGGGGTTTGAGAGGTTTTGATTCTTTTTTAGATATACTGCATTTTAGACCTAATTGGAGGCTATAGTTGAAGGAGTATCATCGTACGAGTCTCAGGTAGGTGGTGCATACCTCTTTTTGTGTTTTCGCGAACTTATGTGGTGGTGCGACTTTGGCGCATTTTCAGGTATTTTGAGTGTGACCCTGTTTTACCTGTTATTTCATGTTTAATTATTATCTGACCTATAGGATGCCTTTGGGTATTCCCAATTACCTGTTTTTCTTGAGCGGGGCTAGGCGAGTGGTCGTTTCTCATCGGGGCATTTTGGTCAGGGAATGCCAAAATGGTTATAATTGAATTGTATTGTTTTAAACTGTTGAGTTTATTTATTGAACCCTGATATGAATTGTTGGAGACTTTAAGGACCTTAGTGATGGTATGGGACAACACTTGGTTAGTGATTTTTAAACTGTTTAGTTTTCTTTCCTATTTAAAAGTGATTCTTTTGATTTTATATGTAATTGTTGAATTGCATATGATGGAACCCTTGCGGTAGTGTTGGGGGTGGCCCGAATATTCTTAAGTGATATGGATCATAGGTTGGGCTTTACCCAGGTTACATTGGGTGGTTCTAACCATGATATTGGATGTCATGGACATCGGCTTGGGGCAGGGTGACTGTCAGGTTGGGCATGACCCAATTTACTTGGATGGCGAGGTAGTCAGACTTGAGTGGCATGGTCACAGGGACACAAGGTGTCAGAGGTGTCGTGACTTGGGTACTATTTTTGTGATTACCGCTCACCCAAATCTTTGAGTAGTGTGAACATAGAGAGACTTTGTGATGATGTGGTTTTGACCACTCGTGTGGGTAGAGGCACCCTTTAGTTGTAGTTTAGGTACTATTGGGTTGAGGTGCTTGTTGTAGGAAGCCACAAGGAAGGTGAGGAGCCTTCAGGGGATAGTAGTGAGACTATCAGGTTGGGGGCAGAGGATCATCGTTATTTGAGGGTAGACATCACTATCCCTCTGGTTACTTATTTAAGGGTAGACATCGTTGTCCCTCCGATTACTTTATTTGAGGGCATACATCATTGTCCCTCCAATTACTTATTTGAGGACATACATCATTGTTCCTCCAAGTTACTAATTCTTGGGCGTGCGTTCAGGACGTTGGTAGTTGAGACATGCGGTGTTAGGGGGAACATGGTGCCATGTTACATGATAGAGATTCTAGCATTGGCCGAAGTAGGTGACTTTCCATGGTGGATGCTGAGCACTAGTGGGGTTTGTGTTTGGTTGTGTGCATCATACTTTTTACTGTTTTCCTTATAATTCATTCCTGCTTAAACACTTATATTAGGTATGCACCATTGGGTGGTATCCTACTGAGATTAGTCTCACACCCTGCACAGGCCCTTCGGGACACGTGTAGACTTTATGGATTTATGTGTAAGAAAGAGGCTAGCTTCAGGAGCTGGACTGATTTAGCTATCACATGGAGATTGTAGGGACCCTGATGTCTTGCCTAGCTATAATTTACTTGTTTTGATTTCTTTCTTGTATCAACATGCTTACTTTTTTTGTATCTACAGTTGGTTATCCATTGGTTCCTTTTACATATGGATATGTATGACCTTCTTGGATGCATGTTTGTCATTCAGTAGTAGTTACAAGTGATCAACATGATGTTGTGTTTACTTTCCGCTGTTATTGTTTATATTTATTGCTTCCGTTGTTTATCTATATTGAATGTGCTTCCACTCTACGGGTCTGGTTTGAGTTTGCCGAGTCATTTATTCTGCTGCATCTTTATTATTATTTGCAGACCAGTACCATTATTATCCTCCAAGAGGGTATACCCTCCCCACTATACCTATAAGACCCTCGCTGCTATCCGGCAGCCTTTGGCGTTCGGGGAGGCGCGCCTAAGGTAGTAACACCTGAAAAATTTAGCACTGTTTGGGTGGATGTTCAGGTTTGGGTCATTACAATGTGGTATGAGAGGAGTTATTGATAGGGATTTAGTATCAGTGTTTTGCTGGCTACTAATGAGATTGAGGCTTCTCTTTTTATTTTTACTGGTTTTACTATTTGGGATATGGTATACTGGGGATAGGTTGTTACTGGAACTAGGCTTCTAACTTGTTCTTGGGTGCCTAGAGCCCCAGGTATGAGTTATGGACCAAGTTGCCATGGGTGGTAATTACTATTTTCTTTTTTGCTCAGATTACAATTTATATGATTTCCACCTTGGTGGCTCACTTGGTGTGTGATGTTATTGATTGTGATATGTGACCCTTGACCCGGTGCGGTAAGGGAGAATTAGACCTTGGCATGGTATGGAAAGCCTTGATTGCTTGGCTTTTGATAGGCATAGTTTTAGGGTATTTCAATTTCATAACTGCACATGTACTTTGTGAAGTGATAATGCCATGTGAATAATGTCAATTTACATGCTTTGTATGCTTTGAAATGTGAATAGGTGAAATTCCTAATAGAATTGCTTGTTTATTGCAATGTGTTATGCCATGCTTTATATATTTGTAGAATTTTGATGTGGCATGGTATTTGGGTCTGGCTCTTATAAGAGCAGGCATGTACTATAGTTGAGGTGATTTTAATCACCAGGATTGGGTGACTCGGTCATCGGTTTGAGGCAATGTTGGTTGTCAGGACGGGCATGGCCCGAGGTACATTTGATACTTGGCTCTGTTGAGGGCGGGTAAGGAGGCCATGAAGTCGGTCTGCCGTGGGAGAGGGTACAGTGCCGCAGGAGCAGGATCAGGTTCAGGATCCGGTGCAGGTGGAGCATGAGCTGCATGTACAGGCTCATGGACTGGAATAGGTCCGGGATCCAGTGCAGGCATGACAATAACCGGGTTTGGCAACATTCAGACCATGGTTCGATGAGCAGCTCTGAGCTAGCCCGATATGCGTCTTGCAGGGGATCAACAGAGGTGTGTAGGGTACAGAACCATCTATGGTATATCTGACGTGGGAGTTCCAATCGCAGCACCCTCCGCTTTTTCAGGGTGAGGGTGGTCCGCAGACAGCTGAGAACTGGGTAGAGAGTATGCAGATGATATTTGTGCAGCTCGAGACGCCTCTAGGGTAGAGGGTCAAGCTAGCGACGTATATGTTGCGAGGACCGGCAAAGCACTGGTGGGATGTACAGGTTCATGCTCGCAGGCACGAGGGTCTGGCATTGAAAGACTTCGAGGATAGGTTATTTGAGAAATTTTACATAGAGACACTAAGGGTAGAGAGAGATCGGGAGTTCTTAAGCCTTCAATAGGGAGACATGTTCGTCATGGACTATGCAACTACTTTCACTGAGTTGTCTTGCATTGCACCGGGTATGGTAGGTGATGACATGACAAGGGTGAGGTGCTTCGAGGATGGATTACGACATGCCATTTAGATCCAGGTGAATATCTTCAAGCTGGGTTCATTCTTAGAGGTGGTGAATCAGGAACTCATAGCATAGGGTAACCAGAGGGACAAACCCCAGATCGGCTGGGCAACAGCTTTAGGTGAGGGTTCAGATAGCAGGATACGAGAATGGGATGAGTTCCAGTAGGGCAGTCAGGCTAAGGACTTAGCTAGACCACCTCGTAGAAGTTCATCAGTGGTTTTCTTTCTGTGTGGTCAGCCAGAACATGTTCGGACTCAGTGCGACAGGCCTCCAAATGAGTGCCGGGCATGTGGGTAGGTCAGGAATCTGGAGAGGTTCTGCAGGAAGCCTTCTCAGACAGCTGACATGCAGGGACCAGGACAGATGGTGGCATCTGGAGTTGGTTCAGGTTTGGTACCAGGAGAGGGTATCCAAGTTTCAGCTGCACGCGGAGGACATGACAGAGACAGCAGGACCTGGATGAGGGGTCAGTGGCCGGTGACTGGAGCAGCACCGTAGTGAGGTCAAGTATCAGGAAGCCGTACTTCAGGCTAGGTTCATGTTGTGGAGCTATCAGGGGCTGAGCAGGCTGGTGAGCTGACGACGATTAGAGGTACATCGGAAGTGTGGTCGTGACTTTCTCATTTTATTTTTGGCCTGAACTATTGAGGCATGTCCTTTTTAAGTGCATGAGGTGTACAAGATTCAAGTGGAATGACTAGATGCTGGTTAGTGGGATTGACACCATATCAGGTGCATGATATATTTATATATATATATGAGATGTGTAGAATCAAGAGCATCAGGAATGCAGGTTACTTGGGGTGCCTTGGGCATCAGGGCATTGAGGATTGAGTTTACTTGAGGTGTCGTGGGCATCGGGGCATCGAGGATGTAGTTTACTTGAGGTGCTAGGCACCGGGTTCATTTTGAGCATCCATGGGATGCAGGACCTCGTGAAGGCGGACACCAATGCGGTGCAGGATATGTTTGGGTGTTGGAAATGACACAAGAGCACCAAAAAGACGTAGGGGTGATGATGCATCATTAGAGGACCATGAGTCTAGAAATAGGTTAGTAAACCCTTACTTTGTTGAGTTTTGTAGGGTTGAGACCAAATTAGGCAATTCCTGAGGTGGAAAGCCCCCTTAAGGAATTTATCCAGAACCTTTGAGACTAGGGGAGTCTAGGTTATTTTGATCAGGGTGGTATGTTCAGTTTCATCTCCGGGTTTCGTTTGATAGCTCGAGGATGATCTATGTTAAGGTAGGGGGATTGTAAGAACCCGAGTTTTTAGAACAGGTCAAAATCCTGACCCTGTTTGAATTTTTGACTTGTTTCTAAGAAAACTGGGAAATTCTGGGAAGTTCTAGAAATTTCCAGACTACATACCGTGTACTCTAAAGTACACATCGTGTGTGGGTTAGGCGTGTACCAGCTGTGTGCTCACCGTGTAGTACATGTCGTCTGATGACCATGTAGGAATTTCCTAGTACACATCATGTAGTGCTCGACATGCCATGTACCCTTGAACGTCTGGAGGAAATACATGACACGTAGGTCTGTTGGCTGGTTATAATGTTTTTAGTAAGTACACATCGTGTACTATTTGTACACATTGTGTACAGGGGCCGTGTATGGGGATATACATGGCGTTTTGGGGATGTCGTCCAGGTGGAGAAGTACACACCGTGTACCTCTAGGTATACACCGCGTAGTCAATCGAAAAATCCTCAGCAAAATATCAGCCGTTATATGAATAGTAAAATGATACACGATGTGTAGTCAAATGTACACATCGTGTACTTTCTTTTTTTCGCTAAAATAGGCAGTAGCCTCTTTTTGAGGCAGAAACCCAAACCCTTGACATGTTTGAGCAGAGAGAGCCATCCGAAGCTTATTTTTATTCCTGATCGTCCATCTGAACTATGTTTCAATCACCGTCAGATGCGTTAGAACCCCCTCAATATGGCCTTGATTCCTCTTGAGACGTTCTTCTTGATTTCTGTTCTATTATGAGTTATATGGGTTTGAGATATTTTGATTCATTTATCGATCTACCGCATTTTAGACCTAATTAGAGGCCGTAGTGGAAGGAGTATCATCGAATGAGTCTCAGGTAGGTGGTGCATACCTCTTTTTGTGTTTTCACAGACTTTTGTGGTGGTGCAACTTTGGCGTGTTTTTGGGTATTTTGAGCGTGACCCTATTTTACCAGTTATTTCATGATTAATTGTTATCTGACCTATGGGATGCCTTTGGGTATGCCCTGTTACCTTTTTTTCTTGAGTGGGGCCGGGCGAGTGGTCGTTGCTCGTCAGGGCATTTTGGTCGAGGAATGCCAAAATGGTTATAATTGAATTGTATTATTTTAAACTATTGAGTTTAGTTATTTAACCTTGATATGAATTGTTGGAGACTTTAAGGACCTCAATGCTGGTATGGGATAACACTTGGTTAGTTATTTTTAAACAGTTTAGTTTATTTTTCTATTAAAAAGTGATTCTTTTGATTTTATATGTAATTGCTGAATTGCATATGCTCGAACCCTTATGGTAGTGTTGGGCATGGCCTGGATATTCTTGAGTGATCCTGATCACAGGTTGGGCTTGTCCTGGGTTACATTAGGTGGTTCTGACCACGAGATTGGGCGTCATGGACATCGACATGAGGCGGGGTGACTGTCAGGTTGGGTATGACCCGATTTACTTAGATGGTGAGGTCGTCGGACTTGAACGACATGGTCGTAGGGACATGAGGTGTTAGAGGTGTTGTGGCTTGGGTACTATTTTGGTTATTACTACTCACCTGAAACATTGAGTAGTTTGCACATAGAGAGACCCCGTGATGAGGTGGTTTTGACCACTCGTGTGGGTAGAGGCCCCCATTAGTTGCGGTTTAGGTACTATTTGGTTGGGGTGATTGCCATAGGAAGCCACATGTAAGGTGAGGAGCCTTTAGGGGATAGTAGTAAGGCTATCGGGTTGGGGGTAGAGGATCGACATTATTTGAGGACAGACATCACTGTCCCTCCGGTTACTTTATTTGAGGGTAGACATTGTTGTCCCTTCGGTTACTTATTTGAGGGTAGACATTGTTGTTCCTCTAAGTTACTAATTCTTGGGTGTTCCTTCAGGATGTCGGTACTTGAGACACACGATGTTAGGGGGGACATGGTACTGGGTTACATGACAGAGATTCCAACATTAGCTGAAGTAGGTGACATTCCATGGTGGCTGCTGAGCGCCAGTGGGGTTTGTGTTTGGTTGTGTGCATCATAATGTTGACTATTTTCCTTATAAATGCATGCCTACTTAAACACTTATATTAGGTACACACCGTTGCATGGTATCCTACTAAGATTAGTCTCACACCCTACATGGGCCCTTAAGGACACGTGTAGACTTTATGGATTTACGTACAGGAAACATGCCAACTTCAGGAGCTGGACTGATTTATCTATCTCATAGAGATAGTAGGGACCCTGAGGTTCTGCTTAGCTAGAGTTTACTTGTTTTGATTTCTTTCCTGTATCAACATGCTTACTTATTTTGTATCTAAAGTTGGTTATCCATTGGCTCCCTTTACATATGGATATGTATGACCTGCTTGGATGCATGTTTGTCGTTCGATAGTAGTTACAAGTGATCAGCATGTTGTTATGTTTACTTTCCACTGCTATTGTTTATATTTATTGCTTCCGTTGTTTATTGATATTGAATGTGCTTCCGCTCTGTGGGTCTGGTTCGAGTCTGATGAGTCGTTTATTCCACCGCAACTTTATTATTATACTCGGACCAGTACCATTATTATCATCCAAGAGGGTATAGCCCCCCCACAATACCTATAAGACCCTCGCTGCTAGTCAACAACCTTTGGCATTCGGGGAGATACGCCTAAGGTAGTAACACCCGACCCATTTAGCACTGTTCGGGTGGATGTTCGGGTTTGGGTCGTTACAACATACCTGAAGAATTTAAGTGTGGGTCATTATATAATCATGGAGAAATCACATAAACCATCTGAAGCTAATCTAGAGACACTTGTAGGTAATAATATGGAAAAGTATGTTTTAAATTATAAAGAAAATAATATTTTTTATTGTACTATAAATATAAGTGTGTATATACATTTTTCATCCTGTAAGATAACCCATGACATTTAGACAATTCTACAAGTTACTCATTATGGGTCATACAATATTAAAATAACCAAGATGATAAAGCTTCATGCAAAATTTCAGGATTTCAAAATGGGAGAAGATGGGTTACTGAACCAAATGTTTCACATGTTTACAAGAATTACAAATGGAATGAGTTCACATGGTGAAGCACTAGACAATACATATCTAGTTGAAAAGGTACTGAGGGTATTACCAAAATATGGCATGCAAAGAAAGTGACGATTGATGAAAGTAATTATTTTAAAGAGTATATTCTAGATGAACTAATTAGTTCTTTACTGCAATATGAACTTGAATTGAAAAATATTTTTTATGAGGAGTATATAAATAATAAAGGTATTTCTTTTAAATCTAATATTAATGAATCCTATAACTCTTATGAATATAAGTTTTTTGAAAGTGATAAAGAGATGGCTAATTTTAGAAAGAAGCTTTACAAATTTATAAAAAAATTCAAAGGGACAATTCAAAATAAATAAAAAAAGAGTATAAGAAAGGTAATACTAGTAATACTAATAATGTTTCAAACATAACATATTACAAGTGTAGGAAGAAATGAAACATCAGGACTGATTTTCCCAAACTCAAACATTCAAAGAAAGATAAAGACAAAAAAAGAAAGGAAATTCAAGTATTTTTTTGAGGATTGAATTATTCAGATAGTTTTGATTCGAGCAGTGACACATGAAGTGAACAAGATACAAGGAACCTTTCCTTGATGGCTACACATTTTGAGGTGCCCAACTCATTCTTTACTCAGTTAACAACTCATACTAATGTTGATCATAATGCAATAACTGAAGATGAAAAAAATTTGAATTTAATTATAGTTTAGATTCCAGTTCTACGAATTCTAAAGTTAAACAACAATATTAATAGAATAAGGAATGAAGGAATATTGGGTCAAGATTGTTGAAAAATATACTATCATAAAAATTAAAAATAAGAAAATGGTTAAAGAAAATGAGAAACATAAAATAAATGTAAAGATATGAATATCTCTCTTTCCCAAAATAAGGAATATAAATATAATTTTGATTCTAATATATTGAAAATAAAAAAAGAAAATGGAATAATTAAATATTTTCTAGAAGTAAATGATAAATATCATGAAAGAAGGTTTAATTCAGTCTTGGAGGAAACGCATAAAGTTGATGATGAGTATAAGAAGATCAAGTAAGAAAATAAAAATTTAATAAATACAACTTCTGGTTCTAATGAAAAATTCTATATTGATTTAGAAGCTATTCAAAAGGAGAATGTGAATCTAAAAATATAAGTTGATAATCTTAAAGAAAATTTATCTAATTTTGTTCAAGGAAAATAGAAATATTATAAAATGATGTCTCTGATGAAACCAAACTATAAAAATAATATTTTTAGTTATAAAAAAATTTCACTAAGGATGAATAAGACCACTTTTTTTGAATGTTTAAAAGTGAGTATTTTGACCGTAACATGCTTTAAATGTAGAATGCAAAGGAATCATGACAATGAATTATATTTTATATTTACATAACTATTCATCCATGCTAACAGTTTTAACACTAAATATTTTTTTTCTAAATAGTAGACAAATAGATTTTTTAAATCTATTTGGGTGCCAAAATGTTCTGCTATTAATCTAATTGGACTCAAATTTTAATGGATACCAAAACATTTTACTTGATTTATTCATTTCAGAAAATCTACCTTAGAATTATCAAATATTCATGGTATCTAAACAATGGGTTTTCCTGACACAAGACACGTGAAAATTTAAAATTTAAAATTTTCAATTCATGTGATGGAGACCTAGTTACATTTGGAGAAACTTTAAATTCTATATTAAAGGGATTAGAGAAGTTGGATTTTCTAAAACTGTTATTATTTTGAAAGTATTATTTGTTGATGATTAAAAAAATAATTTAATAAGTATATCATAACTATGTGATGATTGATATAAAATAATATTTGAAAATAATAAATGTAAAGTTTTGAAAAATAAATCTATTTTATTTTTTTTCAAATAGAAAAGATAATGTTTATACTATTGATTTTTCTGATGCAACCAAATAGAAAGTTAACTACTTAAATTTTGTAGAAAAATATGATATTTTATGGCATAAGAGACTTGGATATGTTAACTTCAAACTATTGCACAAGTTCTCAAATCATGAACAAGTTCGATAATTGTTTAAGTTAAATACAAGTAAGTATTTGGTCGGTGATTCTTGTTTAAAGGGTAAGAAATATAAAGAAAGGTTTAAATCCATGAATAATTTTAGTACTACTAGATGTATTAAATTTATACATATTAACCTATTTAGTCCTATACAACCAACTATTTTATAAGGAATGAAGTATGTATTTGTAATAGTTTATGATTATAACAGATTTATCCAAATTTATTTTCTAGGTCATAAAAGCAAAACTTTTACCATGTTTTTTACTTTTTGAAAAATAATAATTTCTTTAAAAATATTTAAATTATATTTATCAGAAGTGACCAAGGTGGTGAATATGTAAATTTATAATTTGATAAATTTTATGAAAATAATTGATATAAACATTTTTTCAGCCCTTACGACACCATAGTAAAATGGTGCAGTTGAAATAAAGAATATGCCAATTTAAGAAATTGCTAGAAAAATGATTATTGAGTTTAATGTGGCTAAATATTTTTGGGTTGAATCTGTAAAAATAGATTTTCATGTTTTCAATAGAGTTTATGTTATACCATTTTAAAATAAAACCCCTTATTAATTATTTAAAGGGCTTAAACCCAAAATTTGATATTTTAGGGTGTTTGGGTGTAATGTTTTTATTTTAAATAAAAATGATAATTTAAAAAATTATGATTATAAATGTGATGATGAAATATTTTTAGGATATTATAATTCTAGTAAGTAATATAGAGTTTTCAATAAAAGAACATTTGTTTTTGAAGAGTTTGTGCATATTAAATTTGATGAAAATAAAAATATCAAGCAAAATTCAGATTTAAATAAATATGATGATGAATTCAGGGAATTCAATTTTGGTGAAGATAATGATCAATAAAATGATAATAAATCAAATTATGGGGATAAAATATCTCCTAAAACAAATCTTAAATAGTGGGAAAATCATAAATATCATTCTCTTGAAAAATTAATTAGAAATGTTGAATCTTGAATACAAACTAGGAAATCCGTTTTAAATTAGCATGCTAATTCTGCATTTGTTATTGATTTTATGCATGTTAAAATTGATGATGATTTAAATGATTCAAACTGGATTAATTCTATGAATGAATAATTAAATCAATTTTAATTTGGTTGAAATACCAAAACATAAACAAATAATAGGAACTAAGTTGTTTTTTTAAAATCTTGATAATGTTGGTAATATAGTTAAAAAAAAGAAAGACTAGTTTATCAAGGTTATTATTAGGAAGAGGGAATTCAATTTGAAGATTTTTTTGCTCATGTTTTTATGATAGAATCTATTATAATTTTATTATAATTTTCTTGCTTTCAGAATATGAAATTATTTCAAATGGATGTAAAGGGTGAATTTTAAAATGGAATAATTTATGAAGAATTTGTTAAATAATCCCTTGTAATTGAAAATGAAAAATTTAAAAATCATTTTTTAAACTTAATAAATATTTATATGTCCTGAAGGATTCTCCTATAGCTTGGTATGAGATACCAACTCAATTTTTATTGAAAAATGAATTTATTAAAGGAAAAGTCGACCCTGCTTTGTTTATAAAGAAAATTTAAAATGATATTTTGATTTTATAGATATATTTTTGTGATATAATTTTTGGTTCTATAAATTATTTACTTTGTAATTATTTTTATAACTTAATGAATAATAAGTTTGAAATGAGTTTAATGAGAGAACTCAAGTATTTTATTGGCTTAAAAATTAACTAAAGAAAAGATGATATTTTCTTAAATTAGAATAATTATACTAAAAAACTTGTTAAAAGGTTTGAAATTTATTTGTGAAGTTCTATTGAAACATCGATGAGTATAAATTTAAAATTATATTTGGATAATTTTGGAAAGTGTGTTGATGCTAAACTGTATAGTGGGGTGATTGGAAGTTTACATTATTTGACTACATCTAGACTGAATATAATGTTTTTAGTTTGTTTGTGTGCAAGATTTTAGTCGAATACTAAGGAAACTCATCTTAAAGATGTTAAGAATGTTATTAGAAATATCAAACGAATCATTAGTTCCACTTTATCTTATTCAAACCACAATAAATTTGATTTATTATTTTATTTTGATTATGAATTTGGAGGTAGTAGGCTTGACCAAAAAAGCACAATCAGCATGTGTCATTTTCTTGGTGAGAATTCAATTTCATTCAATTCTAAAAGACAAATATCACTTGCATTATCTATAGGTGAGGTTGAGTATTTATCTTTTTCTATTTGTTTTTCTCAATGTATTTATATTAAATATACTTTATGTGATTTTAATATTATTTTTGATAAAATTAAATTTTTTTGTGTTGATCCTAATGCTATTACTATTTCTAAAAATCCTTTGCAACACTCTCATACAAAACAGATAGATGTTAGATTTCATTTTGTGATGGATCATGTGAATAAATGAGATATTAGTTTAGAGTTTTTTCCAACAGAGAATCAACTTGCTAACATATTTACCAAACCATTATATTCTATAAGATTTGAGAAAATGAAGTTTGAACTTGGTATGTTAGAATCATGATATTTTGATTACTGCATGTTAAAACTAAATATAGTTTTTTTCTTCAGATTCAAATATCTTCTTTCATGAGTACTGATATTAATAGTTAAATATTCTTGAAAATGTTCTAATTTTTGTTTTAATTCATATTGAATTTTAAATTTTGTTAAATTATTTTCAAAGATATGTTTTTTTATATTCTGATAAAATCAGTCTATAATATGCTCGTGTTTAACATAGTTTAAATATCTATATACATGTCATAATTATATTAATATTATATATTTATTTATAAATGGGGGATTATGCATTTAAATATATTTACTCATACTTTTTTTTATAAGATCACTTAATCTGTTTATTATTTAAAAGGGTGAATGTTTTGAGGATTTAATATTTTTTATAAAATTTTTTATTTTTTGATAAATTTCAAAAGGGGGGAGATTGTTTTGAATAAAAATAAATGTTCGGTTTTATAATTTATAAAATGGTAGATTGTTTGTGTTTGAACTTGTAAAATTAATTTTATGTTTAATTTTTTTTTTAAATTTCACATACCTCACATTTATTGTAATTAAAATTGTCTAACATTAATACTTGTGTTAGTGTTTGAGTGTTTTAATTTTGGTTAGCTTGTTTTAATTAATATGATGTTGTTTATCATGTACTTTATTTTGAAATTTTTTATCATGGTTATTTTTAGTATTAAAATTTTATAACACATATTTTTATCATGTTTATTTGTTTTGAATATATATTGTTATATATATAATATATATTTTATTTTTTATATGCAATATTTTTTTAGAAATATATATAGGTAGAAACATTTACCATGTGGTGAACCTCATATAGAATAAAATTTTCAAGAGAACGCATATGTATTTTTCAATCCGCCACATGTTTCATTTATTAATACACCACACTATCTTGGAGAACCATTTTTAATGATAAACTATTTAATCGACCACAGAGTGTATTTTCTATCTACCACATGTATATGTGTTTTGCAAGAAACAATTTAAGTGGTCACATAGTGTATTTTCTACCTAACATGTGTATATGTGTTTTGAATCAAATGGTTTAATAAACCACATAGTGTATTTTCTACCTACCATGTGTATATTCATTTTACGACAAAATGATAAAGCGAACACACTACAATATTCATCGATTGAACGTTATGACAATCAATTGCATGAAGAAAGTATTGACCTTAAGGATCAACCATGAGTATTAAATGACAAAGTACATCAACCATACATTATATGGTTCGACCATATGTTGAATTGATCAACCACATGTTTTAATTTTTTTTCACACAATAAGTCTATCAACCACACGTTATGGACCTCATAGTAAGTGGATCGACTTTGAACCTCTTGGTCTCCTCAACACTTTGTCATTTTTTTTGGAATTTTACAACAAGATATGTTTATTCGTTATTTTTATAAATTTTTTAATTTCATGTTTTATCTAAGTATTTATAATGATTTATTTACTTCATAAATTCATATAAATAATATGAAAAACATTTTTTAATGAATATTTAAATTTTTATTCATTAACATGCCATCAAAGTGTAAATACGAATATAATCTATTTTATGATGGTTTTTATATTTTATATTTACTATAAGTATGTCAAATTTTTTTAATCATTTTATTATTTATATAATAATCACATCTACTAATGAAATTGTTGAAAGTATTTTTGAATATATTTGATAGAAAAATACCATGAAAATAGTTATGGAAATAATAAATTTCATATCATTTATTTTATACTCTGTTTTTATATATTTTGATTATTGAATCACTACGAGATTGTCGTAATGGTTTTTATTATTTTATTTATTCAAAAAACTCTCATTTTTTACAATTAACATATTTAAAGTATTTTGATGAGTTCAATGTAGGAATTAGAATGAACCAAAATAATTATTTGAATACTCATGATATTTAAATAGGTAATGAAATGTTTCCATAATTTTAATTTTTCTAATCATTGAATGGTGGTGATGAGTTTAGAAATTCTCACACAATGAGAAATGGGGGATATAGATTACCATTGCTGATTATTATACAAATAGAGATAGAGGCCTATTGTGAGACTAACTTGACTACTTATCTAATACATGATACTAAAGTTCTACAATCTTCTGTGAATATTGTTTTATTAGTGCAATCATGAATGAACTTATACATTCATTTCATCGGTGCTTAAGTGACCAAAGTTTCATGATATACATTTAATTCCACATCTTATTCTCTATGTTAATCATCATTATTTTCTAGTTTATACCGTGTAATATTTTATTCCATTTGTTTGTAATTGTAAGCATCAGTTTATGATTTTCTAAATCAAATGAAAGTATGGTATTGGATATTAAACATAACCAAAAGGAAGGTCCTTGAGTTGTGAAACCTGAACAAAAATTTAGGTTAGATTAGGTTGTGACAATTGTAAAAAGTCAAGTTGGTTGTGCCTCTTGGTATTGTAAAATGTAATGTCTGTAAATAGGCTATCACACCTTTAAAAGTGAGGTTTATTAGTGGGTACCAATATTCTTTACAATTAGAGAATATTTAAGAGTAGAGTAGGATCTTGGTGATCCAAACTACTATAAATATTATGTTCATATTTTATTTTCACTTCATTATTCTCTGAACACTACACTACATTATTGATTCATATAATAATATTCTTTGATTGATTATTTGTTTTAAAATTTTAAAAGGACTATTCACCCCTTCTAGTCCATTATTTCCATCTATTTGGGACTAACACATCCATCATGTCTCACATCGTACCATGAACCAACCCTCAGGTTAGTCCTCAACCCAAGTCACTCATGGAAAGGTTTATATCTAGACTGACCTATTCCCACATACTCAAGGGAGGTCGCATCAAGTACACTAACCCATCCCTACAAACCCAAGGGGGGCCACATCAAGCACACTGACCCATTCCCACACACTCCAGATATGATATAGTCAATCACATTGACCCAAACCTCTTACAAGTAGTCCTTTACCCAATCTTTCTAAGGCATTATCCACTTAGCACATGCAACACAAGAAGGACCTGAAAATACCGGATTTTAGAGAGGTAAAAATCCATTAAATTAATGTTAAAACCTCTTATTTAAATCCAATAAATGTAACTAAGATTTTAAGGAAGTATTAAAGAGTTTCTAAGGCTTATTTAGAGCCCAAAGCTCTTGTTTTTGTTGAAGCAAGATGAGGTGTACAGTTAGTGATAACCGCGTGGCTCAAATGTGCGGGCCCAAATAGGTGAACCATGATTAAAAAAAACATTTAATGGAGGATGAAAAACTGTGTGTAATGGTGTAGAATTTTTATAGAGGTGATTCAAATGGTGTGTGCATAGTTTGTCAAAACGTTTATAATCTGTGTAAGGGGTGTTCCATATAGAGAGTGGTTCCACATAGTTGGCACATGGTTTGGCCAACTGTGCAGCCAAAACATGTGACCCAATAAAAAATGGGTGAAATTATATTTCCCCCTCCTTCCTTTAAACCTCTAATTTTATTTCTCCTCCCTCAAATGCACAACAACCTCCTCTATTGAGAGATCCTCCACCTCCTCTCCTAGGATTTGAGGTTTCTCCTTCTTATGAAATTCGATTCTTCCACTTTTCATCATGTTGGATAACCAACAGTGATTATCTCATTCATATCATTTCCTCTCCTTTTTTATCTCGTCATATCAAATCCTATTTCCTTGCGAGATTATATTCCCTATTTTTAGGATGTTTTTATGGTTTTGCAATTTCTCCTATTCTAGCCCAAATCAGTGGCTGATACTAGATAAGGAATCTATTACCCATATAAGGTATGTGGTCTAACACATTTTCCTAAAATATACGATTTCTATAACATGAACCTTTTTGACATGATTCAAAATTTTCTATACATCACATTTAAAATGTTTTTTTCTTTTAATTAATTTTCTTTCCCATGTTAGAGATACTTCCATAGGTTTCTGATGTTGTCATAGGTTATCAACCTCAACTAGAACTACCCCATTTCATGTGTTTAATTAAATTCCCCTTTTTACCCTTAAATTACTTATGAAAAAACCACCATTTAAGTGAGTTTGGATTGCTTCATATTTTAAATTTCTAAGATTAATTGGATGGAAAGTGAATGGTAAGGCCATGAATCTTGAACCATATTTAATTATGATATTATTCCCAAGAATAAATGGGATTAAATGGAATATTAAATGTATTAGAAACCATCACTTGAATTATGATAAAGCATGAAATGAAATGTTTAATTATTATTGTGATTATCTTACCTTGAAATTTGGTTGTTGTGACACAATTAAGGCAAGTGTTGGACATGACGATCCATTCTCCCTTGATTTGAGATGTCAGAAAAGATGCTCCTCATCATTTATTGAGATGTTTTACATGATCTGTCACACTTCCTTAGATAGTATGTTGAACATGACGCTTATGATCATTGATTGTGATTTAACGGTTATGATATTTTGTATCCATGGTTAAATATTGGGGTTGATAACCTTATAAAAATATAATACCTCTAAGATTTATACACGGATGCCTAGGTTATAAGCCTTAGGTCCTTACAAGTATTTCAACACTTGAATACACACACACACACACACATCTATATAATACACATGTATCATGAAACATTCTTAGAGACATTCTGTCTTAGTCCGAAGCAAGTAGTATACAAAGAATATCCTATAGGGAATCTAGACTGATAATGTTTATTTATTTAATATAATTACTTATTATACCTATACACTATTCATTTATATTCACATACTGGATAGTTATAGACAACATCAGTGGTGGTCTACTGAGTTTTACTCACACCCAGTTCGGTCCACCGATTGGTACCTAAATATACTTCATGGATGCATATAGGGATAACAAGAAGTGTCCAACTATAAAAACCTGATTTTATATACTAGGATGGATTATAGGAGTAGAGGACCGAGCTGGTGCTTATTATTACCTTGATATAGCTTTTGGTCTTTCGTGTATTTTTGTATACCTTGTATTGTGTATGACCATTGTCTGTTCCCCTTTACTCCCATTCTTCACAGCATAATGACATCATAATTATTTTATATATGACACTAATTATTGTTTATGTTAGTTTACTTATACTGTTTCCATTATCACTGCTTATGTTGGTTTATGTACATATCTAACTGTGGTGCTCCACTCTGATTATGAGGGTATAGTCTCCTCACCATACCATCACTAAATCTCATTACTAGTCTGCAACCACTGGCGTATGGGAAGACACACTTGAGGCCATGTGGCCAATTGGGTTTTGTTACTTATGAATGATCCAGGTCCAAGACATTACAAGTGGTATCAAAGGTTTTTTTCTTGGTCTTACTATTTTGAGATGGTAGACACAAGATTAGGATTTGTTTAAATTTGGTAATGAACCTATGTATGGGAGTTGTTAACCCACTTACAGAAAAAATTAAAAGTTTCCTGGTAAGGGAATTTATGTTATGGTTTTTTCCTATAATAGTTGTACTAATTTAACCATAGGGTGATGCACATGACTTCTAATGTCGTTATTATCATGGATTTTATTTTTACTCTTGGACCGACATGGAAAAGAGGTATTGTCTCATGATCATTATATACACTTTAGGATTCACATGCCATGTATATTCCATGCCATGTTTATTTTATTTCGTATATTTCATGTGGCTATTGTGTATTCTTTGGTTACTATATATACATGTTCCACTAACATATTTTTCAGGGAAGGATAAATTGGTCATTTAAAGCGTCTACATCAACCTAAGAGGTGTTTTCTCACGTAGCATTATAGAGGAACCTTGTCTAAACAATTTCAATACGTTAAATTATAAGGCCTTGGTTATATGATCTGAGACTTTGTTTTTTATTACATAGATTCCAATTGTAATTTATAAATTTGGAGCCTCTATAAAATGGGAATGGTGATCCATATAATCTAGCTATCATATATAGACCTATTATATTCTGAGACTGAATATAAAGGGTTGGTTGTAGTTACATGATGTACCAATTGTAACTTATAAAGCATAGGTATTTATAACTTGGTAATGATAACTCATCTAACGGTATTGTGATATATATATATATATAGACACACACACACACAAAAATAATTATGAATTTCAAATTTATAAAAGCTTAATGAAATGGTTACTATTATAGGAAACTTTATAAAGTATTTTTTACATCCAGGGAAACCTATTATAAACTTGGATAAGAAGGGTGTTAAGTTTACATGGTTAGAGGGTTGTGAGAAATACTTTCAAGAGTTTAAATGAATAATTACCTCAACACCGATCCTAGTTTTACCTAATCTCAGTAGATTCTACACTATTTACTATGATGCATCCGACATTAAGATGGGAGTTGTTTTGATATAGGATAAGTGAGTCGTGGTGTATGGTTCTTATCAATTGAGACCTCACAAGAATATTTACTAAGTGCATTATCTCAATTTAGAAACAATCATTCATGCCTTACGTTACTGGAGACATTATCTATTGGGAGAGAGATTTATGGTGTACACAGACTAAAAGAGCCTAAAATATATATTCAATCTATGTGATTTGAATCTCATACATTTAATATCGGTTGAATACCTATAGTCCTTAAATATTTTGCTTGATTATATTACCAAGAAAGGTAATTCAAGAGTTAATGTTCTAAGTTGGAAGACTTAAACATAAATGGTTTTGGAGGCCAGTAGTGAATGGCAGTTGATGACCTTGTTTTATGAGATGCACTTGGAGGTGTAGGACCATTATGGGTAGCCTGTACTTGCATCATTATCAATGAATTATTCACTTCTAGATAGAGTAATATGAGACTAATTTCATATCCCAAAGTCTTAGCCCTAATGGAGAGTGTTTTAGTGAGGACCCACTGCTTGGTTGGGTCATTTATAGGGATGAGATCCTACACATTCATGGGTGTGTTTGGGTTTTGGAAGACATATGAGAGGAGTTGATGAGAGTGTATCATGATTATAAATGGGTAGTACATCCCAATCATAGCAAGATGTACCATTACTTACACCACCATTATTGGTGACTGGGGATGAAAATGGAGATAACAGGTATTGTTACTAAGTGTCCCACTTGTCTGTAGGTTAATGAGGAGCACCAATGACCTGAACAACTTTTACAACCATTACCCATTCCTAAATAGAAATGAAAAAACAACACCATGGATTTCCGGATGGTATTTTCAAAGTTCCCTTGAGGTAGTGATGTTGTATGGGTCATTGTGGATAGGCTGAAAAAGGTCATCCACTTTCTGCTTATTTGGGAGACCTTCATGATGGACAAGCAAGGGAGAATATATTTCCAAGATATTATACACCTTCAGAGATTTCCACATAACATCATTTTAGGCATGGATGATCGATTTACCTCTCATTTCTAGCATAGGTTGCAGAAGGATCATGGATTACAGGTGTTTCTGAGCACAACCTACTATCCTTAGATGGACGGTCAGTCCAAGCACACAATTCAGGCATTAGAGTACTTGCTTTGAGCATGCGTACTTGATTTTGGTGGTTCTTGGGAGAAAAATTTACCTCTTGTGGAGTTATGTTATACCAATATCTTTTAAGCTACTATACAAATGGATCCTTATGAGATCCTATATGGTAGGTTGTTCTTTTCACCCCTATATTGGTTAAAGGAATTAGAGACAATGCTACTAGGACCTCGTCTTATTCTAGAGACATCAGAGTAGCTACAACTGATCAGGAATTGTATAGATACAACTATGTCTAGGAAGAATTCTTATGTCAATCATCATTGATGACCTTTGGAGTTTGAGGTTGGGGATCAAGCCTTGTTACGTGTTTTGACTAGACTAAGTGTAATATCCCCTGATCCAACACTCTCTCACATGGCCAAATCAGGTTGGTTAATATACCTCAAGTGAATTTACCCATACTCCAGAGGCTTATTAGGGGTGTAGAGAACATAATGGGGAGACTATATACCCTACTACCGAGTTGTAATATAGTGGAAATAAAAAAATATCAGAGTTATGAAAATATTAGAAACAATACATCATACAACTGGAGGATAAAGGTTGAACCAAGTAAACCAAATAATAATGAACCATGTAATCTTAGGCTGAAATGTTACTAAATTTGACGATGGAAGTTATACAGATAAAAGACCAAGATGACATAAATAAACTCAAAAGACCCCAATCCCTAATCCCTGGTCCATCCTTCTCCAAGATCCAACCCATCCAACAAGCAGTAATAAAAAAAGGTCCTTTTTCCTTGTCTAAACCAATATCCATGTAATCTGATTAAGTAGTAGATGAAGACCCAAAAAGGGCGTGAATAAAACTTAATAGTTCTACACCACCATGTTTAAACAAAACCAGTTTGATAATAAGCTCATGCAATAAAATGATAAATGATAGCATTAATTATATAATTAATACAATAATATTATTAATTTTCTTTGATATCATGCTAAAATAACTCTAAGAATGTAGCACCACCATGCCAACTATAACCACAAGTCTATGGAATAATCACATAATTTGGAAAAATCCCTCTATATAAGCATTTCATCATAACCAGGCCGGGCCCTATAAGCATTACAGTATAACCGGTCCAAGCCCAAAAAGAATTATTGTATAGATAATACAATCCTTCTATATAGTCATTTTAGCATAATCAGGCCAATCCCCATAAGAATTATAACACATCTAGGCTAATCCCTCTATGTAAGAATTTCAGCATAACCGGGCCAAGCCCTATAAGCATTAAAACATGAATAAAAACATAATTAATAATGGAAGGAATAACAAAAAATAACATCCTAATTCACAATGTTCAATCCATCCAATTACCAATTGTCTTTAAATTACCATTTCATTCCTCAAATTATATTTCAATCCATTATCAAGAAAGTATACACACCAATTTCTTATCAAATTATCACCAGTCATTTCAGTAAAAAATTAAGCTATTTTCTAAGGTGAATCTATAAAATTTAATCACCTAAGGTCTAATGTCATGCTAAAACATATTTTAATCTATTATCTAGTTTATTATTGTTCAAGGGTAGGTTCATCCTATGGGTAGCCACAAGTTTGGTCTCAAAACCATCAAATCCAAAGGGATCTAAGGAGTAGTCCAAACACTTGATTATCATCACCCATTATTATGTTAGCTAATGTACACATTGAGTTGGCACAACTGCATAGTATTGAACACACTCCAATAAATATAAATAGACTATAGGTATTTATTATAGACCACATAACTTTATCCTATGATCAAAAAAATTCTATCAATAGGTAATGCCCATGAATAATGAAGGTGATGGAGACCACAAGGAAAACATAGATCACACAAAAATCATGATCAAAATATGATTCAATGGTGGTAAATAGATCACACCATTATAACAGAGGAAAATAGAAGAAAAAGGGGAAAAAGGAGAAGGAACTCACTAGAGATTAAATGCTAGACCAGGACATCAAAAAGAGAAGGAATCACTCCAAAATATCCTGAATTCTCCCTAGGATTCAAGAGAGAATTATACACAATGGATGAAAAATATATCATATGCATAGTGTTGTTTAAAACCATTGGTCTTAAGATATTCAGGATGTGAACCCCTTTCAAGACGTGAATTTATTTCTTTATAAGATATGTTGAAAAACATGTTGCCTCAAGTTAAAATAACCCCGATCAACCTTTTCATGATGTAAACTAGATTCACGGTGTGTAACCATTTCATGCTATGAACCAGTTCATTGATTGTTCCCAATAACAGATTCATGTTGTGTAAACTGTTCATGATGTGAAAGTGTCCAACAGATAGTTCTCAATCCATCTTTTATAGAAAGTACTCGAACCACCTCTAAATCTTTTTAAACCCACATAGAACTCTCATAATCCCTTTGACACATTTATACTAGACTCCATTAATTCAAAAAACATACATCCATAAAATTTAGGTCATTTTCCCTGATAAAATCTCTCCAGCCCAAGAAAAGGCTATAACACCAAGCTTTTAATAAGAGAAGATAACCCAACTAAAATTGGTTCAACCAAAACTCAAGAGGGATGTACCTAGAAAAATATGGGATCTTATAACCTCCCCACCATATAATAGCTCACCCCTAAGATACTCTAAGCATCACTATGGGGTCTCTGTGAACAAGTTTGTCCACCGTGCTCACATATCAGATTCCCTCTCCCAAGTCTCCTCTTAAACACATCCATACTGCACTCAAACTAGAGGTATAGTTTTTCCTTGGTGATACTTCTTACTAAAGTACACAATTCATATCAGATTATCCTCATAGGAAACATCTACACTAACCTCAACATCATCAACATCTACCACATGAGAAGGGTCATGATGATATCTCCAAAACCATGACATGTGAAATACATCATGCATGGAACTATAACATAGTGGAAGGGCCAATCACTATAATATCAGACAAACCCTTTCCACTGTCTCGAATGACCTAACAAAACTGGGTGTTATATTTCCTAGTTTCTTAATACAACATTTCCCCAACCTAGGTGACACCCAAAGGAAAACATGAGAACCCACTGCAAACTCTAGAGGTTATCTCTACTAGTCAATATAAGATTTATGTCTGCTCTGCCTGGTCACCAACCATTTCCCAATTAACTAAACTTGCTCAGAAATATCTTACATGATACTAGGTACAACAAGCACTGATTCACATTTCTCTAACCAACAAAGAGGAAAAAACATGGACTTATATACAAATCCTTGAAAAGTTCCATCTAGACCGATTCATGGAAGTTGTTATTATATATAATCTATACGAGTTCCATAGGATGCTCCCATGAACCACCAAAATCTAACACACAAGATCATAACATATCCTCTAGAATTTGAATCATCTATTCAGATTATCTCTCAGTATGATGATGGTAGGACATATTCAGAAGAACATGTGATCCTAGAGTATTTTGAAGATCCTACCAAAACTAAGACATGAAAAAAGGATCTCTATCAGAAATGATACTCCTTGAAACACCATAGAGTTGAACTATCTTCCACATTTAGAGACTACCTAAATCATTAATAGTAAAGTTATCCTCAATAAGAAATAATTGGTATACCTTTGTCAGTTGATCAACACTCACTCATACTATATCATTATTATGAGGGATCTCGGGTAATCTCATTATGAAGTCCATAGCAACATTATCCCATTTCCATTCAGGAATGGGTAGATGCTGCAACAACCCAGTTAGCCTCTAGTTCTTGGTTTTCACCTTATGATAGGTAAAGAATCTCACCACAGAGCCCACTACCTCCTTCTTCACTCCTAGACACTAGTAATGTCTACAGAGATCATGATACAAGTTTTTTAGACCCAGTATTACTACCTATCTAGAATCATGGGACTCACTCATCATCTCCTCACACAATCCCATAGAAACCCATACCCGACTGTAGAAAACAAGAGAAGTTTTACTTTTAGGAGACTATCCTCATGGTGGATCCCCACCATATATGCTATCCCTCAGAGATAAGACCACTAGATTAGATAATTGCTCGGTCTTGATCTGATCCAAAAGCATGGGTATAACATATGTCGATGTTAGAGCTACTCATCCCCAGGATTCATAAACATCTAGATGCATGTTTTTAAATAGTACTATCATCCTGTACTCATTACAAGACTCTCTAAATGCCTTTTTCTACATCTTACATCTCAAGGAATTGACAATGATATTTCCCTTGACCGGTGTATAATCCATATCAAAGTTAAACTATTGTAGATACTTGACCAACCTCCTCTTCCAAATGTTTAGGTCCCTTTAAGAAAATATGGACCTAAGGCTCTTATATTATATTTAAACCAAAAAACTCTCACAAAAAATATAGAATCTCTATTATCTCAGGGAATATACCACTGCCACTAACTCTAGATCATGAGTAGGATAATTCCTCTCATGTGAACTCAACTTTATAGAGCCATAAGAAACCACTCAGTCCTCCTGCATCGAGTCCAACTCTAGATGCGTCATAGTACACAATATATTCCATACCTAGAATAGGTTAAGTGAGGATCAATACTGATTATAGACTGATATCCAGCTCCTGAAAATCTCTCTCGAAAAGACCAGACCAAACAAAATTCACTTCTTTCTTGGTCATCCTAGGCATCAGTGCTTTTAGATGAGATAAGTCATAGATAAAACACCGATGATAACCAACTAAATCCAAAAATATCTAAATCTAGAAGACATTATTAGGTTGATACCAAGATACTAGGGCTGCAACCTTCTATGGTTCCACTGAAACTCCATCATATAAGATGTCATATCCTAAGAAGTGCACTTTATCGATCCAGAAAATACATTTGGTTCACTTGGAATAAAGCTAATGCTCTCTTAATGTACTCAAGATGGTGTCCAGATGTTGGGTGTGATCGCCTACTAACTGGTAGTACACTAATATTTCATAGAAAAAACCACCACATACTAATCTAGTAAGGGATGAAAAATATGATTCATCAAGGCTATTAATATTGTCGGTACATTTATTAAATCGAACGACATCACTATGAACTTACACAAGACATACCTATTCCTAAAAGTAGATTGAGGTATGTCTAATACTCTCACTCTTAGTTGATGATACCCCCATCTCAAGTTAATTTTGGAGAAAATATTAGCACCTCTTATCTGGTCAATAAGGTCATCAATGCATGGAAGGGGATACCAATTCTTGACCTTTATCTACTATAATCTCTGATAGTCCACATGTAAGTGTAAATTCCCATTAGCATGCTTGGTGGATAGCATGGGAGAACCCCATGGTGATGTACTAGGCTATGTGAAACCATTATATTCTAGATCTTCCAACTGAACATTCAACTCACGAAGCTCTACTGATTCCATCTTATAAGTCCACATAGAAACTAGCTCTACTCCCGACACCAACTTGATCATGAGCTCAATCTATTTCTCAAGTGACAAACCATAGAAATCACCATGAAAGACATCTGAAAAGTGGTCTACCGCTGTAGGAAAAGTACCCTACTTCATTACACTATCACATAGAAAAATAATTTCTATCTGAGACACAATAGAATCAAATATGCATCGAGTTGGTACTGCACAACTAGTATAAAGATCCCACTCCCCTTGGTGAAAATAGTTGTCTCGTTCTGGAGATAGAAAGGTAACTCTACTATGATAATATTCAATATGAGTTTGGTATAGAACTAACCAATCCATACCTAGAATAAAATAGAAGTTTGACATTTCTAGTACAAACAGATCTTGAAAGAAATGGTAACCACCAATTTTTAGAGAACATACATTGCAAAAATTTGATTTTCTTTGACTGCACTCCCAATGATGTGTCGATGGTCAAGACACAATACAAGATTTCCATAACTAAGCCCTAAACATTTTCAAAATGATAAGATATAAATGAATGCGATTCTCCTATATCAAACAAAACACAAGCAAGGGTAGATGATACAAGAATCATATCTCTGACAGTATAAGGTTCAACATCCAAACTAGCCTAAGTAGACTACATAGTGTGAAATTTACTTTCCAATCTACCACGAGCTCTAGTATGACTTCCTTACACTGTTCCCTCTGCCTGGTACTACTACTCCTGTACTGGGGTATTACATAACCTATCTTGACTTGAACGTATAGTGGAACTCGAGATAACAGTCTATTAAGGAGTAGTTGAGTACTTCCTAGATTCTAGCACCTGTCCTGATCTCCTAACACTGCTTTATTATTGTATGAGCCTATAAAACCTCTACATGTGGTCCAATCTTCTACAATTACAATACTCTAATGAAGGGTACATACACTAAGTCCGGTTGTGTCCAAACCTTCCACACTGATAGTACTACAATGTAACATGGCCCTAAGATGGATGACCACTTCCCTGACTTCTCTTCCCATTATTTCCTTAATGATAACCATCATAGAATTTCTTCTTTAAACCAGAAGAAGAGATCCCAGTTCACCCTAATAAAATAGTTTGGTAGCTACACAGATCCTCTCCCAAATTCCCTTATATGACAAGATTCTGATTCATCACATAAAAAAAGTACTCAAGTGAAAAATGTTCACCTATGACCTAATCTCATAGAAAAACCCATCTTAGAAATTCCTCACTTGAACTATCTCATTAAATTCTAAAGATGGTGTAAAGCACTACAAGATGGTGAAATGTCCAATATAGTCTATCACTGACACACCCTCTAGAGTCAGATGCATGAACTTATGAACCTTCTCGTCCCTTAATGTTTCTGGGTAGAAGAGGCTCAAACATCATCTCAAATTCCTTATAGTATAAATTCTCTTGCTTCACATCTTGTTCCATAATGACCCACCAATGCTTGCCTGGTCCATGAAGCATGTATGTAATAAGATTTACCCTTTTCCAAGATAACTCCTCTTACTGCCTAGCTTGGTCCAAAATGTCCCACCAATGATTGGTGGGTCCACGAAGCATGTATTCACTAAGATTCACACTCCTATTTATGGGTGTCTTGAGGTGATTGAAAATCATCTGGACTGACTCAATCTAGAAGTCGGCTACACATACTACTAAAAAACTAGGTTTATCTAGTGCTAGGGATTTAATAGTGCTATCTAAAAATGCTATTAAAGATCCCCTTTGTCAGCACTAAAAAACAATGTTAAAGGGGGTCTTTAATAACACTAAAAAAGCGCTATTAAAGGGTGACCTTTATCTGTGTTTTTTTACAAGTGATAATAAATGGGGTTGTTTATCATTACTTCTAGAAAAGCACTAATATGGCGGTTATCAATGCTTTTTTAGAAGTGATGATAAATACCCCCTTTATCAGCGCTTTTGTACAAGCACTGATAAAAGTATACTTCAAAAAAATTATATTTCATTAAAAATAATATATTAATATATTAATACATTTATATTTATATAAATATAATATACATTGTTTTGAAATATGTTTTATATATGGTAAATAGGCATTTACACTTAAAATATAAGATATTCAGTGAAAATGGCTTATAAAATAACTAAAAAATATTTTAAATTAATAATATTCTTATTATTATTGATTAATAGTCATTTAATAGAAATTTTAAGATAAAAAAATCAGAAAAAATAAGATGAAAACGTAACTCAAACTTCAAATGGCCATAAATTTTGATATGGGTGTCCGTTTGGGTTCTACCACATATCAAATCAAATCCTGAAATGATATCTATGCCCTTAATGATAGAGGTAAACCTTTACTTCATCATTAAATGCCAAAAAAGGACTAGAAAGCCTCTAAAATCGAGTTTTTAGTTTAAGTACCCTAATTTTTTTAACTTTTGCTGGATTTTAAGCCTCATTTATGGGGTTATTTTTGACCTTTTTCAGTGGGTACTAAATTTATTCCTAGGTATTACATTCATATTAATATTATGGATTTCAAATTTTATCATTTTTCATAACATAATTTTAATTATTATCAAATATATAACAATCTATACATATTTTTTATATCTTCACACATAAAAATTTAATTTTATAAATAAATAATTAGACATATTTACATATACAATATATTTATTAATATATAATCATATATATAAATATATTGATAAAATAATGTGATGAAATATATATAAATATATAGATATATCATAAAATGTAAAACAAAACATTATAAGGGAGTGGAAACGGTGCTGGTGTATAAGTTTGAGCTCTAGGGTTCGAAACTCGCTGGAGGTAGGGGCACGCGCGGGAGGCTGGAAACTAAAGCGCTAATAAAGGGGTGAGGGGAGCACTGATAAAGGGGTGGGTAGGTGGTAAGTGCTGATAAAGGGGGGTGGGTGGGGTGTGGGAAAAAATTTAAATACACTTTATCAATGCTGTTAAAGGCCACCATTAATAGTGCTAAAAAAAGCACTGATAAAGGGGGACTTTAACAATGCTAAAAAAAGCGATGTTAAATGGGGTCTTTAACAAAAAAAATTTAGCACTGATATTTTTTTTTCTTTTATCTGCACTTCGATTATCAGCACTAAGTGGCGATAGAGGCCTTTTCTAGCACTATTAAAGGCCTATTTTGTAGTAGTGACAAGGGCCTCCCTCTATAGTGAACTTAGGAAAATTATACTACTAGAACTATCTTTTCAACTTTTACATTAAAGGTATAGTTATAATAGTATTACATTACATGAATCTCATAACCCCTATGAATATTTCATGAAGATGAACATCCATTTGATCCTCAAGTGCTACAGAAATATCCGATTCAGCTGTGCTAGGAGCATGCTAATTTCTGCTCTCCTAAAACTCAATTTGAAGATGAGGAGGTTCCATTTTCTCTACAAGACAAACTCATTCCTTATAACATTGGATAAAATCATGTTCAACCTCAATAGGTGACAACAAAAGAGAACCAATGGCTCATGGTGTCTTTAAACATGGAATAAAAAGTGAATTGGCATGACATAATAGTTCTTTAATTTCATTTATCAGATGTAATAGGTATCATATTTCACATTTCATATAGGAAAATACATCACATACAATAAATATATCCCTATCTTAAATATTGCATGTCAATATATATCCCTATCTATCTATCATGATGCATGCATACTCATGTCGTTCCATACCGGCCCATGAGTAGAAATATCAAGAAACAATAATATCACACAACATGTGAATCACCCAAGGTGAAATAATATCAACCATTACATGAAAACATCATGAACAATAATCCCATCCCTGAGAATTCAGGTTTTCCCGCATACATGGGTTAACTACTCCCATGAACAAACTCATTACCAAGTCCCAACACATCCTTGTCTACTTTATACCTTTCCAAAATATTAAAGTAAAAAAATAAAAAAACATAACATCCTATGATACCACTTTATAACATATCTTGATTTGACACTCTCTCACATGGCCAAATCAGGTTAGTTACTAGACCTCAAGTGTGCCTTTCCATAAAACAAAGACTATTGACAAGTAACGAAGGTGTAAAGAACATAATGGGGAGACTATAACCTCTAGAATAGAGTGAAAATATAGTGGAAATAAAAAAATATTAGAGTAACATAAATAGTGGAAATAATACACCATACAACTAGAAGATAAAGGATGAATAAAGTAAACTAAATAATAATGAACCATGTAATGTCAGGATAAAATATAAATAAATTTCATATTGGAATTCATACATATAAAATATCAAGACGACACAAATAAAATCAAAAGACCCTAGTCCTAAATCCTTGGTCGGTCTGTCTCCAAGATCCAACCCATCTATCAAGAAATAATCAACAAAAAAAGTCCTTTTCCCTTTTCCAAACCTACATCCATGTAATCTTCTCGGGTAACAAATGATTTCCCAAATAGGATATGAGTAAAACCCAGTAGGCCGAAACCACCATGTCTAAACAAAACCAATCTGATAATAATTGCATGCAATAAATCGATAAATAGTAGTATTAATTAAACAATTAATCAATAATACAATTAACCTTCTTTAGCACCATGCTGTAATAACTCTTAGCATGTAACATCACCATGAAAACCATAAAAATAAGTCCATGGCATAATCACATAACCATGAAAAATATTTATGTATAATAATTTCAGCATAACTAAACCAACCCCTACAATCATCACAACATATCCAGGAAAATCCCTATAAACATTACAACATAACTAGGCTAATCCATCTATTTAAGTATTTCAGCATAATTGAGCTAAGACCTATTAGAATTACATCATATCCAAGCCAGTCCCTCTATATAATAATTTCAATGTAATCAGTCCAAGCCCTATAAGAATTACAACATGAATCACAACATAAATCATAATGGAAGGAATAACACAATGTAACATCATAGTCCACAATGGTCAATCCATCCAATAACCATTTGTCTTTCAATTAGCCTTTCATTCCTCATATTATTTTTAAGCTATTATCATGAAAGTATACACACCCATCTCATATAAAATTATCACAAATCATTTCAATAAAAAAACAATCCATTTTCCAAGGTGAATCTATCACAAGTAATCACATGAGGCCTCATTTCATGCTAAAACATATTTTAAGCCATTATCCAGCTTATTATTTTTCAAGGGTAGGCTCACCCTAGAGGTAGTTGTAAGCTAGGTCTCAACACCATTAGATCCAAAGGTATCTAAGGATAAGTACAAACAAATGATTATAATCACCCATTATCCCATTATTTAATGCTCATGTTGAGTCAATGCAATCACATAATAATTTACACACTTAAACAAATAGGAATGGACCATAGGGATTTGTTCTAGACCACCTAACTTTATCCAGTGATCAAAAAAATGATCCCAAAAGGCAATTCCAAATAAGAATGAAGGTGATGATGATCATAAGGAAAACCTAGATCACATAAATATCAATATCAAAACCCAATTCAAGGGTGTTCAATAGATCACACCATGATAATGAAGGAAAATGAAAGAAAATGGGAAAACCAAAGTGAAGGAAATCACTAGAGATTTAATGCTGGAATGATACATCCAAAATGGAAGCAATCACTTCAAAATCATCTAAATTCACCATTGGATTTGGGAGAGAAAGCTTCATGGTATATGAAAAATAAATCATATGCATAACATCATTTAAAACTATTGGTCCTGAGATATGAATGAAATGAACCCCTTTCACGATATGAATTTCTTGATTTATAAGATACACTGAAAAACAGACCTCCTTGGGTTAAAATTACCCCAAACAACCTTTTCAATACATGAACCAGTTTCATGGATTGAAAACATTTCATGCTCTGAACTAGCTCATAGCTTGTGCCTGATAATAGATTCATGTCTTGTAAACCATTCACGATGTGAAAGTGTTCAATAGATAGCTCTCAGTCCAGCTTCCGTAGAAAGAACCCGAACTAACTCTGAAGCTTTATAAAACCACAAAGAACACTCATAATCCATTTAACACATCAGTGCCTAGAATACATTGATTCAAAAAAACATACATCCCCAAAATTTAGGTCATTTTCCCTGAAAAAGCTATCCAACCCTAAGAAAAGACTCTTCCACCAAGGGTTTTAGAATAAAATAAAACCCAACTAAAATAGTTTCAACCAAAACTCAATAGGGATTTACCTAGAAAAATATGAGATCTTATATTGGGGCACTGATGGTTTAGGCAGAAAGGTAAGCTATCACCTCAGTACTCCAAACCTTTCGAGGTTTTAGAGAGGGTTAGACAAGTGGATTATTAGACAGAACTTCCTCAGAGATATAGTGATATTCATGAAGTATTTCACATGTCTCAATTACATTGTTATCATTCATACCTATCTCATGTCCTTCATCCTGAGGAGGTTTAATTACATGTAGATACTTTATTTGAGGAGCATCTTATTTTCATTGTTGATTAGAGCATAAAGAATCTTTGAGGCTGGTCAGTTCCTCTAGTTCGGGTGATATGGTATAAAAACCATGTATAGGATGAGAACTAGGAGCATGTGACCAATTTAAATACTCAATGGTTGGAGTTATTCTTAGATGATGCTCAATCACCCTCAGGGAAATCAAGGATAAGCTATTTTAAGGAGGAGGGGTTGTAAGATCCCAATTTTTTTAGAGAGGTATGTATTCATCAAATTACTATTTAAACCTCTCATTTTACACTAATAAAAAATCATAAGTGTTTTAAGAAGTTTTTAGGAGCATATGAGGATTTTTTGGAGCCCGGATCTCTAGTTTTTGTAGAAACAGTATGATGTGCATGGTTTCCACACAGTTAGTGTTAATCATGTAGCTCAACAATGTGGCCCCAAATAGGAGAATAATAGTTTGATAAAACATGAAAGGGAGGATGCTCAACCATGAATATTGGTGTAAAACTTTTGTAGAGTTGATTTTCATAATGAGAACATGTTTTATCAGATCCTGCATAAATAGTGCAAGGGGGTGTGTAATATGGAAATGGTGGTACATGTTTGACACACATTTTGACCAATCGTTCGGCCAAAACACGCGCCCTCTTAAAAAATGGTTGAAATTATTTCTCCCCCCTACATACTTAAACCTATAATTTTACCTTTAAACCTATAATTTTATTTCTCCTCCATCAAACACACAATAAACTCCTCTATTAAGAGCTCCTCCACCTTCTCTCTAAGGATTTAAGGGTTCTCTTTCTTACAACATCTGATTCGACCACCCTTCATCGCATTGGATATCCAATAGTGATTCTATCATTCCTCTTCTTTCCTTTTTTTCATTTATATCACTATATATATTAATATTTCCATGTGAGATAATATACCCTATTTTCTAGGCATTTTTTAGTTTAGAGATTTATCCTATTATAGCACAAATCAGAGGCCAATACTGGATGATAAGTCTACTACCCATCTATGGTTGGTGGTATAATAATTTCCCCTAAAATATTTGATGTCTATAACATGAAATATTACACTGAAAGCTGGAAATTTCCACCTATCACCTCTAAAAATGTCGTTTTCTTTTAATTAAACATATATCCCATGATAGAGATACTTACATAGGTCCTTGACATTATTCAAGGCTGTCAACCATGACTAGAACTACCCCATTGTGTTTGTTTAATGAAATTCTATTATCATTCCCTTAAATTCCATATAACCAAACCACTATCTAATTGGGTTTTTAGTGCTCCCCATTTTAAATGGCTAAGATAAATTAACTAGAAAGTGAATAGTAAGACCATGCATCTTGAACCTTATTAAATTGTGAGATTACACCCATGACTAAATGGGATTAAATGGAATATTAAATTAATTGGAAACCATATCTTGGCTTATGATAAAGCACAAAATGGAAAGTTTTAATTATTATTATGATTATCCAACCTTGAAATTTGGTCGTTGTGACATGGTTAAGGCAGGTTTTAGACAATATGCTTCACACTCCCCTAATGCGGGATATTGGACAAGAAGATATTAATCATTTATCAGGATATTAGACCTGATATTTCATGCTTTCTTGGATAGTATGTTGAACATGATGCTTCACATAATTGATTGATATTTAATGGAGATGATATTCCATATCCATGCTTAAATGTTGGGGTTGGTTCCCTTATCAAAATATGAGACCTCTATGGATTTATACATTGATCCCTGAGTTATAATCCTCGAGTACTCACTAGTATTTGGACAATTTCATATATATATATATATATATATATATATATATAATAGACATGTGTAATGACACTTTCTCAGTGAAATTTTGGCTTAGCCTGAAGTAGGTAGCATCGGGTGGGTATCATATGAGGAACTTAGTCTAAAAGGGTTTTTTAATTTACTATACTTACTTATTATACTCACACACTGATTATTTATATTCACATATTGGATAGCCCTAAACACTATTGGTGGTTTCCTAATGAGTTTTACTCACACCATATTCGGGTCGCCGATTAATACCCATACAAAATTCACGGATATAGGTAGGGATAAATGAAATATTACAACTATGGATGCCTAATTTTCTATACTAAGATGAAGTACGAGAGTAGATGACTGAGCTGGTGATCATGATGCTATTAGAGATAAATTTTGGTCTTTTGTTTATTTCTATATAACTTGTATTGTGAAATCCTACTGTCTATTATTCTTTACTCATATATTTTATAGCATCATGACATCATCATTATTTTTTATATGATACTGCTTATTGTTTATATCTATTTACTTTTGTATGGATGTTTAATTTATCTATTTCAATTATTATTATTTTTTATGGTTTATTCATATATTTCACCACTGTTCTCCACTCTAATTATGAGGGTATAGTCTCCCCACCATACCATCACCAACCCTCACTGCTAGTTGGTAAACTATAGAATATGGGGAGGAGCGTTTGATGACATATGGACAACTAGGTATAATTACTTATGAGTGAAATGGATCTGGGACATAACAAGACCTACATCTCATTACACGACTCACTAGATGATCCCAAGGTGCTAGTCATTCGAGACCTAGATCCTTATCTCGAACACATAACATCTAGCCAGTCACGGATTCTATTGGTTCCTCTAGACCTATCATGATCATTGATGATCAATACCACATTAAGCCCATCACCTGATAGTGAAAACACTACACTAAGGCCCCACCGGCCCAGACCCCAAGGTCTGGTCCAACCTTTTACAATCCCTTATTCACTATCATTTTAGTTACCTAGATATCATCCCAAGCCATCATGTTCTACCCGGACCTAGAATAAACATACAAGGCCCAATTCATGACTAAAGACCCCCTTGGAGTCCCATGTCCTAGTCCCGAACAACTACCATGACCCACACCTATGTCTCATGTCACATCTTATAATGGAGATCTGTAATTTTCTATAACTTAAACAACCCATAACTACATGATTTATAGAAATTGTTTCACTTTATTACATTTTTATGATCCTTTCAGTTTAGAGTTAGAATAAATTATATATATAAAACCCTTACAATACAAAGTGGACACCTCCACTCAACATACATTTTATTCCACAAAAATAGGATTCTTAAATTTGAACTCATGTTTCATTCAAATCATTTTCACTTCTTTTTAAAATAGATCCCCATAACAGAAATATAGTCTATGCAATTGTTTCTACTCATATTTAAGCCCCATGAAAAACATTTGAAAACATGGGATAAGAAAAATAAATCTTATTAAGGGATATAAAAATAATGGAAACTCGTTAATCCTTTTGAAATTCATAAAAACCCACAACAATGTTTTCCTTTTCTTGTAATAAACTTTGAGTTTAAAATAATCACTTATTATTGAAGTCAACTTCTTGCCCAAATTATTTAGTCTCATAAGTAAGAATAAAGGGAAAAAATCATAATGTACGAGGGTTCCATGAAAAGCATGAAATATTTTACATAAGAATGATCTTTTTACCCATATAAGAATATAAAAAATCTTTTAAATCAAAGTTCATTTTCTTATCTAATGAAAACAAAAGATTTCTATAAAAAACATCAACAATTAGAACATGAAATATATATAAGTATAAAAATATAAATAATCACATGTATAATAATAAATGATTCCATAATTATGGAATGCATAATGTAAGACATAATAACCACACCTTTAAGGCCTTATTACGAGACATCATAAACATATTATCAAGGCCTCAACCCATGACATCATAAAAAATTGGGCAGACATACACCAAATACCTATGATAGTTTGTATTATAAGATCTATTGATGAATCGAGGGGCTATAATGATCCCCACCTATCACTCACTAAGTCCAATTAATTCATCATATGAAATAAATTAATAAAAAATCAATACATAATAAATATAAACATTCAAATTAAAAAACAAGTATACAGAATGTTAATATTTTACCTAGTTAATAAATAAAACAACATGATGACAAGCTATCTAGAGAAATAAGGTGGATGATATCATTAGATTACATCCCTATTAAAGTATAAGAATCATCAAATGATGTTTACATAGAATAAAATACCTATAAAAGATCATTCAATCCTTTATTTGAAAACATGAGAAAAATATCCCTTTCTTTTGATAAAAATTTAAATAAAAATTTATAGAATATTAAAAAAATTATTTTCTTTGAAAATAACCATAGAAAATTATAAATTAATCTTTAAATAAAATAATGTTCATGATGGTGGGAAATTTTTTTCATGTAATATATGTTAAAAGAGAACATTCTTTTCAAACTTTTATAAAAAGTCAAAAGTGAATCGTATGGAAAACATTTGAAAATATTCATTTTAATAAATTGTAAAGAAGTAAAAATTAGTTTAAAATTAAATTTAAAAAAATTTGAAACATAAATAAGAAAATTATTTAAAAATTTTAATTACATGGTCATAAAAAGAAAGATTTTGAAAGGAAAACTTTAAAAAAAGGTTTTAATGTAAAGTACCTTACCTCGAGTCCCGATTCATTTCATACATTCTATAAATACCAAATAATAAAATTATATTAGTTTTATAATTTATTAATATTTTTTTTAATTTTAATTACCTTATCATTATTCCTTTTATTTAATTTATTACCATGACTTATTTAATTACTAAATTTGTTAAGTTTACATCAGGATTTTTGAGTATGTTTGGTTCATAATCCCCCAAAAAAATTGGTAGGTTGACCATGGTCAAAGGGGTAATTATTACATAATATATATAATATTAATCATGAAATAATTATCATTTTTATATATTTACAATTTTATAATAATTCATTAAATACAGTCATGAAAAACAAATCACATTTATTTGTATCTAATATATGGTTCATTAAACCAATAATTTTTAGTAAACTGTACATTTTTAGTCATACTTTCTAAGTCTATGATATGTTTTACTCAGTCAACTACAGAGTTTAAATTCATGATATTTCCAACAATTTTATGTATGGTTCAAATGAAGAATTTACATATTTTTGATAAAATTTTAAATACCAATAAAAATTACATTATTCAATGGATTAAATCATTTTTATTTTTAAGGGATGTTATAAATTTATCTGAGTGTTCAAATTCAAATTCGAATCATAATGCGCAATTTTATAATCACATTTCATCATATGATATTTATTGATTTGTTCGAAATAAATAAAATCATATTTTATTTTAAACTACCAAGAATTTTATATTAGTAATAGTGTAGTGTTTTATTAATAATGATATCTCTACTATTATAAAGAGCCACACTTTAGAGACATATATGTTTTGATATTTTTTTGAATATCTTTATTTTGCTTCTACTGTAACAATTTTTCAATGTATTTATATACAGATCATCTATACTAGAATATTTTTAGAGGATTTAATTTGTGAGAAGTTATTATCTTTGAATAATAAGATCATTAATCTTTTATTTTTTTGTTTCTAGTTTGATTTGAATTTGTTTCTCAATAAATTAATTGATCTTGTTTTCTTAGAGAATCACATGATCATTCTCGGTATTGGTAGAATCTCATAATCTCACATTAAATATTTTATTAAGAGGTACCATGTAAAGTAACATGTATTTTGGTATGGTTTCAATTCACTATACTCAATTGTAGATATATTATTATTAGAGTATCTATTTAGTGAAAATCATCAACCTCACCAAGAGAGCATCAGTTGAGTGGACTAAGGGGTCTTTTTTCCAAGAACCACTATAAAAATTTCTATTTTATTGTTTTCTATTTTCAACTATGTAATGTGTTTAATAAAAATTTTGTTAAATATCATTACCATACATGAATAAGTATAAACATTGTATTTTCCAAGATTTTTCAAAAAATTACAATTAAAACCCTCTCTTATGTGTCATAATATTATTCCCAAAATAAAAATTGGTATTAGTGGAGTGTTTTTTGATGAATTATGATAATATCTATTAGGATCAAGTTATAAATCAATACAAATAAACATGTATATAGAAGAACTAAAAGAAATAAATTCCATGATTATAGTTTCATTCTTAATTAGAAAAAATTTTGAATTTTGGAAAGGAATAATAATTATTTATATAAAGATTCATTGTTTTTAAGTATAGATTAATATTTTAAAAAATTCATAAAATACCTATAGAACCAAATAAGAGTGATGTAGCTAAGGAAGCTGAATATAATATTAATTCAAGAGACAAGAATGATATATAATGTGGAGTTGGTACAACTGAATTCAATCAATTATTAAATTGTAGTATTTTCTATGATATGTGGTAAAATATCAAATATTCTTATGAAGGAATTGAAAATTCCATGAAATTAAGATAAAAAAATATAGAGTAATATTTTTACACCAAGATAATTCATGATGGTGAAAGGAACACACATATTAATTGGAAATTGATTCAAATAGTTAATGGTGTTGCTTCCTTAGGTGATTTTATTACTCAACTAGGTCATTATTCAAAAGTTTTAATAGACATAACCTTTAAATGAAATGTAATATATTCTACAATAATACAATATAATCATATCATATTATTAACCATGAAATATTTGATTTTAACTCTAATGAAGTATGAATATAAAATGAAATCTTATACAGAAGTTCATTTCATGATAAAAAAAGTAAAATGTGACCATTAAATTTACTACTCCAAAATGAAATGAAATTAAAAGAGGATGTTATATCCTCAAATTATTCTAAATGATCTATTTTAGGAAATGAACTACCTCATCTATCTAGATGATTCAATAAATTTTATAAAAATAAAAAAGGCATAAAAAATTATTTCAATAATATCAAGAATAATAGATTGAGTTATTAAAGTCATTAGACTCTATGAATATAATAAAATTGGGAATATGATACCTTATTTTCCATAGATAAAAGAGGGGTAAATAAATATAGAAATGAAATAAAGTATCAGATAAAAACTGGTTTTGATTAAAAATATAAGAACAAAATTAAAGCTATATGGAGTGTTTCAAAGGACTCAAACAACTATTATAAATTAAATTATGAAAAAATACCCAATGATGCTAAAAGAAAATATGTTCTTTATATATAAAGTTCAACAAATGTAACTATATAATTATTCTCTTACCATTACCTATCAATAATGGTATCATAGTAAATTAGCTTCCAACTACTCAATTCATGATTAAAAGTATGAATCTCTAGTGTAAAATAAAAAATCACTAAAGAATATTCATAATTATATCTTATGTGAAAAGGATGGTGGGTTAAAATATCAAAATTAATTAAAATAAAAAATGAGAATACATGCATCAAATTGAATTGTTCATTAAATAATAATAAAAGGGTAGTAGGCTTAAGTAAACAACTTCAATAGTGGTGGAACTATATTAACAAAGGGTGAAAAATATCTGAATCAGGTTCTTAGTAACAATGATTAAAAAATTGTAAAATAAGGAATATTTATAAAAGGAGACAATATTTAAATATATAGAAATTATTTTATACCCAGTTATAATAATAATAACATATTTGGAGCCGTCTATTTTTATTTTTGAATTAAAGGCCATTTTGTTAATAACATTTTTATGAAAAATCCAAATATTAACTTTATAAAAAATATTTTTTTTCAAAATATTGGTATGAATCTAATTTTTTTTAAATTAATATAATTAATTACCCAAATCATTTCTTAATAAAATAGATATACACATGATGGATTGGGTATCAAAAAAAACATTTATTTAATTTTTTTTAGTTAAAAGGGAATGATAAAATATGTATTATGGTAGATGGATAGTGGATTCTCAAAGGACATGAGTAGAGACTCTTATAATTTTCATACACTAAAAAACATAGATGGAGTGTGGGATACCATTGGTGATAATTAAAAATGTAATATAATTGGATTTATGTCATTTTGAGAAACAAAATCCATTTTTATCAACCTAGTTCTATATGTTCAGGGGTTGAATAAAAATCTCACAAGTATATCTCGACTTTGTGATGGTGGTTTTTATACTGTGTTTTTCTAATAATGCATGTGATATCTTTAAGGATAATCTTCTTAAGTTTAAATCACCTAAAACTAAAAATTCTTTAACTTCAGATCTTAATTCCTTCTGTTATCAAAAAGTTAATTTTTTTACTACTGAGACAATTGAATACAGGATTCCATATTGGTTACATAGACACTATAATGTATTTTCTATATAAATGTTATCTTAGAAACACTCAATTTCATATTTTTTAATTCTTTAATTTGATAAGGATATATTTTTTATTGCACATAAAATAGGAAACCAACATAAGTTATCCTTTAAATCTATTAACAAGTTTGTTACATATAAACCGCTAGAATGTATCCATGTGGTTTTATTAGGTCCTTATAGATTAGCATGTTTGTACATTAGATCTTATGATAGTGTTTTATATGATTGTTTTCTTATTTACCTAGGTTTATTTTCTAAAATTCAAAACAGGTTTTTTTGTATTATTTTGTAAAATTGTTCACAATGCATATGATTTAAAAATAATTTCATTAATTACTAATCATGGAGGACATTTTATGAATAAAAAATTTAATACTTTTTTACACATTAATTGGTATTAAACATAGCTTATATACACACAAAAACCACAAAACAATTAAGTGCATAAATAAGATATATAAATATTCAATCAATGGAAATAAAAATGATAAATGAATATTGTCATACAAACTATTTTTTGGTAGAATATTTCAATTCAACATACATATCATGAATAGAGTTATAATAGAAACCTTTCTAAAAAAGGAACCCCTTGTTTGTTATGGAATAATAGAAAACCTAATTTTGGGTACCATACTGTATTTGGGTGAAAGGTATATATCTTTAAAACTAAGAAAAAAATTGGTAAATTTGATCCAAAAGTTGACGAATGAACACTTTTAGGATATTTTTCTACATTTAAAGAGTTTATAGTACATAAATAAAAATTCAAGGATAGTTAATGAATATTTTCATGTGATTTTTTATGTAATTGATCCTTTTGATCACATAAAAAATCAAAAGGTTAGAGTTAAAAATTATTTAAGTAACATCATACTTGAATATTCTAAAGTTTATTTTGAAGATAAATTAGAATGCGAAGAAATTTTTTATAATTTAGAAGAACATGAAATTAGTGTACCTGAAAAAAAATGTCAAGACATACTATAACCTTAACGTACGTCTCATTAGAATTATTAATAATATATCTATACACTACAATTAGCTATAGTGTGATGGTTGTAAACCTAGTAGAATTTTCTACCTTCCAATCCAAAATAAAACCTAAAACCATAGAAGTTTCTATAAATGTTGTGAGTTGGATAATTTATTTTCTATATGAACATATAAAATTTGGAATAAATATTGTTTTGGAATTAGTTGACATGCCATGATATAATCAATTAATAAGAACCAAATGGTTTTTAAGAAATTTTCATTATGAATAAGGGATAATTATTATAAATAAGAATATATTTGTATCTAAATTTTATAACCATTAAGATGAGATATATTATGACGAAACCTTTTCTCCCATTTCCATATTAGAATCTATTAGAGTCATTTTATCATATATATATTATATTAATTTTATTTTTTATCGGATGGATTTAAAATATTCTTCCTAAAATGGATATTTATTGTAGGATGTCATTATTAAACAACCATAAGATTTTAAAATTCTTTATCTCGCATTTTTTAAAACATACTATATCTCTTTAGGTCCCTAAACAAACACCAATTTATTATAATGAAAGAATAATCTATTTTTCATTAAAAATACACCTTTATATAGTGTTGGTATATCCTACTTTCTGTAAGTATGTTGTTTGTTCCCATATTTTATTTTTACAAATTTATATACTATAATTAGTTATACTAATAAATATATTTTCAATTATTTTTCAAAGCATATTCATAGTGAATTTTAAATATGTATAAAAGGAGAACTAAATTTCTTTTATGCATTTCAAATACATCAAAAATATTATTGGAATATTTCATATCGAAGTAAATATATTATTGATTTGTTGAAGAAGTATGGAGTTATAAACAGTAATTATTATACAACTCCAATTTATACAAATATGAAACATTATTTGGATATTGGTGGAATTTTTTTTTAAAAGAAGTTATATAGAGGTAGGATTGGAAGTTTTCTTTATCGTACTTTTAGTAAACAAAAATTTTGTTTTATATTAGTCTTCGTGCAAGATTTCAATCAAACCAAATATAATCTCATCTTACTACTATTAAAGTAATTTTTATATATTTAAAAGGAAATATTTTTCTATCATTACATTATCTAAAAACAAAAAAAATTAATTTAATCTCATATTCATATGTTTAATTTAGACATTATAGGTCAAATAGATAGAGTAACTCTAGATGTTTTCACTTTTTTTGGAAGTCCCTAGTGCCATGGTCAACTAGGATTTGACATTCAGTTTCATTATCAATAACTGTTGAAGAATATATTTCTGATACTAATGGTTTTACACAATTTTTTTGGATGAAATACCCTGTTCTATAATTTGGACTAAATTTTAATAAAATTTCTATTTTAGGTGACAATAAAAGTGTGATTAATATTTTTTATGAATCATTGGAGTCACTCAAAGACTACAAATATTCATATAAGTTATCCTTTTCTAAGTTGTGATGTCTTAAATAGGGATATAAATTTAGAATTATTCAATACATTAAATCAATAAGATAAAATTTTCACTAAACCACATCCCACTATAATAATTTAAATTTTATAAAACGGATCTATGTATATTTAATTTTAATTTAAAATTTTATTTTCTTTAATTAAACTCATTATTTATTTTAATTTTAATTATTACCATAATTATTTTAATTATTATATTAATTTTTTTTGTTTTAATTTAAAATTTTTAAATATGTGTTATGAATTCATTATTTATTTTTAATTAGATTTTATAATAAATTATTGATTTATTAGCTTACCAAAAAAAAATATATTTCAAAATTATGTTCTTAAAGGATTAGTCTCAATATTTTGGCTTTAGAATTCGATCCAAAGTCATGAAAACATTATGAAATTTCCCAACAATCTTCTATCCTCAATCTCATGCCAATTTCATCCTTTATAACTCTAGATTTCTCTTTGAATCCCAAAATTTGCACCTCAAACATTCAGATTATATGTTATAGAAAAATAAAGAAAATATAAGGTCGTATAAGTGAATCAATGTGATAGTGATCCTCAGGATTTGAAAGAAAATACCATGAAAAAAAGAACATCAATTTTGACTGATTGTTTCACAAAATATCTAATATTGAAGAAAGCTCTGGATTTTCATGGTTTAGAATTTATTTTCAATAGATAAAATAAAAAATGAATTTTCAACAGTGATGTGAAATATTTTAATGTAAAAAACTAGTTTATATTTATAAAAATTTATTATACAATATCCTTAAAGGAAAATAAATGTGGAGTTTTCAGTTTCTATATTTGAAATTTCCAAGTCATTAAATTTTCCCTATAAAGGGGACTTTCCCCTCAATCTTCGATCAATTTAAGATTAATTTCATAAATATGGGGATATTATTTATTTTTTTTCTGTACCTACCCTTGTGGGGAATATGATTGTAAAAGATCTTTAAGGTTACCAGAAGGTTATAGTAACATTTATTCAATCAACTAATGTACCTAGGATAGCTGAGTTGGGAAAAATTCGTTTTTCATATATTTATATCACAATTTTATTATTAAATGAAATATAATTTCATTTTATATCAATAAATGATAATATATAAACATATTTTTGTCAAAAAGAGGTAAGAATATCCTTATATCTCTATATAAGGCTTATTTGTTTGTTTCTGTTTAAAAATAATAAGATCTAGGATGTTCAGTCAGCTATCAAATGTCACCATTGAAATATTATCTATATAGTATCCTTCAGAAAATTTTGTTTATTTTGGGGTATAACAAAGGGAATTTTGATTCCCATATGTCCTCAAAATCAAGAAGAATATGGTGCTCATGCTCAGGGGGAGCATAGAAGCTAGAAATCAGCTAGATCAATTCAGTTTTTTGTTAACAATATTGGTGAATCCATAGTAGAATAATTTTCTAAGACAATTTGAAGAAGACTTAGAATATATTTAAGTGATTTAGCTAATGAAATAGGTGTTTCTCTATCTTTATAAAAACTTTTGTTAGAAGATAGCAGTGATTCCATTATTCACATCCCTAAAATAAGATTATATCATGTGGTTCAAGTGAATGTAGTTTATTTTTTCAAAGATGATAAACTAGTTTTTTTATAAATATTAAATTTAAAAGATTATGCATTGGTTGTGGAATAAATAGATAAAACATGTATATTAGTTACTTATTTGGAAAAGAGAAATGAAATTCAAGATAATCAATTTTCCCACAAAGAAATTCATGTTTGAATAATGCTCAAAATCACAATTAGGTAGAAAAATAATTATATAAAACTACCTAAATGATTAATAATAAAATCGATTATTTTTACAAAGAGTATCTTGAGAAGACTGTTAGTGATGTTTTTGAAAATATATAAGTTCATTAAAAAAATTCATCCTTATATAGTGAAATAATAGAATGACAATCCTCTCTCTTGTATTTTCCCATGTGTCTTTAGGATGATATGTGTTGTGTTATCCAAGGATTATTCAGGATGAGATTACTTGTTCATTCCTTAGAGTTTTTAGGATCAGATGTGGTATGGGTTACAGGTTTCTATGAGCATGATTTTATGTGGCTCATGACCCTGGTGATAGGATGAGATGTGGTTTTGAGGCTTAGTTATGTTTGTATGGGTTGTAATGAGGTGTGATCAGAATATATATAAGTACCATTGTGTTTTATATTAGGGTGTGAGAGTGGATCATCAGTGGGAAATTGGTGTGGGGTAATTTATTATCGATGTGAATTATATTACTTTACATTAATTTCATTATTTCTTTAGCATGCCTTAGTGAGGTTGGTTGGTTAGTATACCTACTTAGGTGTTGTTGGTCCTGTTATTTTCTCACATAGATATTTGTATACTTCCTTCACATCTGAAAGAGAGTCATTTTTTTCCTATTGAGTTTACCTATATTCTCATACAATGTATATAAAACAGTTTTTTGGTTTCTAGGAGGATTATGTAGACTATGTGGGGTGTTACAAGCTCAAGCTTTAGGAATGTTGTTGTGTCACTACTTTAGCTTACTTTTGGTACTTTGTAGAATTTCATTTCGTATCAGTTTGATTTTAAAAATGCATTTGGTTTGTATTTTTATTTCATTATATATGTATCTATATCTTTGAATTTTTTTTGTATGAAATATCTTATCACATCTTATTCGTTCTTTGAAATGGGGAATGCCTCCCATTTTGTGATATTGTATAATCTTGGTGTTGGTCACCACTCTTGGGACTTCTGGATGCAGGGCTCAGGGGTCATTATCTCTCTTTCTTCATTGTCGGAACATGAGGGGTATCTTTGGAGAGAGGGGCCGAGACATTTATTTTAGGATAAGTCACCCCTTTAGTATTTTGGGTTTCAACTTATTTCTTTTACACTTTATTCAAATAAAGTATATGAACTGATTTAATATTGTTCAATTTTATAGTATTATCTTGTCATTTCATATTAATACTATTTTTCTCATCATCCACTACTTTTACATTGTCATCATAAGCATTTATTATCAATTTAACTCTCTCTTCATGCTTTCTGTTCTTTTATGGAACCCAATGGAGAAATTAATTAATTCTTTTAACCTTGACCTCAATTAGATAAATTTTAATATTTAGATATATGTCTTATTTCCTCATGTTTTTTCTTGTGTTATTATCTTTCTTCAAGATCCTCATTCATGGTATATAATTATCTGATCTATTTACAAGGATTAATATAGGTTTTATTTAATTATTTTAATGCCTTATGAAATATTTAATTATCATCTTAAAATTAGGTGATCTCCACCTATATATTTCTAAAAATCTGCAAACATATGTGATAATTTATTTTGGGATGTTATACACGATTTCTTTTAAAAAAGTTGGTTCATCTTCTAAATCCATTGAATTATGATCATCCCCACAGAAACTGTGTTAATTTTGAGAAATATATTGAAAATTGAATTTTATTACACCATTTTATTATGAATATGATGTTCTATATATGTTGTATTATTTTACTATCTCTTTTGTAGAGGATTCCACCACCAGATCACCCTCATACATGTCTGGCTTCTTTTTAAGAAAAATAATTCTTATATAAGTTTATATTTATTAAAATTATCATAAGAGGAATGGATACACATCACTTATTTTCATAACATAGATATTATCAATATAAATATTGTCATGAAATCAAGTTCCAATACTATAAATTGGTAGAGAGACATTGTTCTATCCTTTATTGGATGAGGATATTTTCAATTATCTTCCTTAGAATCTCTTAATTTTATTAACTTTCATGGATAATATATCAATGGTGATTAGTTTTATGGGAAACTTGCATGATTATTCAAAATTTAAAATTATATAATACACGAAAAAGGGAAATTTTATTCACTAAATACACAAAAAAGAGATCCAACAACTGTGTGACAACAAATCTAATATTAATTATTATGATTTCAAAGGGATGATACAACATGAGAGGGGGTGAATCATTATTTGAATGCTTTTATAAAATTTTAATTTTAGACCCATATCACCACTCCAGTTATTCAGTGAATGGATCTCTATCTTATTTCACCCCTCCTTTGCCTATTTTTCATGCATATATAAATAGGAAGCATCAACAAAATATCACATTGATTTTATAACAGGTGTCTCCTCCTTATAGATGATTATTTACTTAGTTTAGAGTTACTTTTTTCCCACTCCCACATATCTTATATTTAATTATAAAATAAATCATGATTACAGTTATGGACCTGAACTCATTATCCTTGATCCAACCCAATATAAAGAAATTCATTATCTTACTTATAATACCATTCATCATAAACAACCCCTTATTAAGTTATTCATAATAGGGATTCACATTCTTGCATTTCCTTAATATTTTATGATTAGAGTTTAAGGGAATTATATAAAACAATATAAAAAAAGTGGACACTTCCATAAAGTATTTATTTTTTCCACAAAATATGTATTTTATTTTAACCACAAATTTGATTCAAGAGAAATTTTCTTGTTAAAAGATGAGTCCAAAGTGGAATTTTCGACCTTGATATAGTTCTTATGTAACCTTAGATCCTATGAAAATAATTTTAAAACTTAGGATGAGAAAGAAATATTTTTAAATGATATAAAAATTAAAGGAATTTCATTAGTCAAATAAGAATATTGAAACCCCATTAAAATGATTACCCTTTTCACAACAATACTTTGAGTGTATATAAATACGATATTCACATTATAAAGTCAAAAATTTCTCAAAAAAACCTTTTAAACCTATTATTATAATATAAAACCATAACATAAACATGAGGTATATGAGAAATCATGAAATGATTCCACGAGAAACTATCAACTACCATTAAATGTTTATAAACATTTCTTTACTCTAGAAATTGAAATATTTATTGGAAACCCCTTAGGAAATATATATATATATATATTATAATTATATTCATAAACCATTATCACTCATATATAAATCATCTAATAAATAACTTAGGTATAATTAATTCCTTAAGAGTAACCTAATATGTCATCTCCCTCTTTTTTCCATCGAATACAATTCATTACCCAATGCTTTGAAGAGCTATATGAGACTCACTCATCACCATTAGGTATATCAGGCTCAAAATATAGTATATATAATTCCCAAGTAAAATATAATTAAAAAAATTATTATATTTTAATTTTACTTCATAGAACTAGTGAAAAATTATTATATATTTACAATTTTATATTTTATACTTCTATCTCATTTCTTACTCTAATAAATGAATATCCAAGATGATTTTTTTTCATTCCATAAGTACTAAAAATAAATTTTAACATATCATAATATCCACAAAAGGATGAAATATTATTCCACATGTTTCTCTCCATTAACCAAAACCAAAATGGTCAGCACAAGATGATATAATATACAACATGAATAAACCTTAATATGGATAAATAAAACATTAATCGATAAAGATTCAATAAAAACACCCAAAGTTAAACTTAAATCATTCCATAAATAACTAACCTTAAAACTATTCAAAATACACAAGACCTGTAACGTTTCATTTTTGAAACGGATGAAAAAGCACAGGAAATAAAATTTTTCCATTAACTGGGCAGGTCGGTTTTAAAACCGAGCGTCAAAACTTTTTATTTCTGATAGTTGACATTGTGATGGGTCTTTTAAATAAATTTTATTAAATTAATTAAATTAAAATTAAAATGGAAACAAATTAAATGAAGTGTAAAATTTTATTAAAACTTTGAAATATTCTATATAATATTTTCAGAGTTAAAAAATGAGTCAGTGTGGGGTTTAGAGACCATAGACCCTTGGCGTTGATAGAATAAAAATATTGAATTTATTTTCTTCATACATATGTGTGTGTTTTTAAAATTAAATAACTCTCAAACAGTGTGTCGTATAAGAAATATGAGACCACCGTTAGGTCTGGAACGCCGGGTTTATCCTAAGAAGGGTATAACCTTGATTCACATAGGGTGTTTGGCACCCTCACATATGATAATACCCTATTTATTTTTAATTAATTAATTATTGCATTTTTTATATAATAAATAATTATTTTCTCACAAACAGTGCATCGAATGAGAAATCCGAGACCACCAATAGTTCCGGGACATGGGGTTTACCCTAGGCAGGGTATAACCTTTGCGAGCACCAGATGTTTGGTCATATCACACCGAAAGATAATTTATTTTAGTTTTAAATATTTTTGTTGGCTATTAGAAATAATAATAATAATTTTATTATTAATATTATTATTTTTATTGATGATAAAAAATAAAAATGTGTTTTCACAATTAATTAATTATGTCGTGGTGTAAATAATAACTAAGAAATGTAATAAATGTGATAATATTAATTGTTCTAATTAAATACAAATGTGAAATCAATATTAATTTAATTGGTGTTATCAGTTTTTAAATGGTTTTTGTTTTTAAATTGTTAATAGTGTCATTAATGAGTTATATTAAACAATAATAATTTTAATTTTTTTAACGTATTGACTTAAATTAGCGTTTGAACACCCTATTGTGGGTCCCGGGTAGTTATTAAATTAATTAAATAATTGTTCGGTCTTTATGTAAAATATTATATCGCGTCTTAGCACAGAGTTCTAGTTAAAAACAATTAAAAATGATTAAATTAATTTTAAAGAAATTAAAAGTGATGGAAAAGGAATTAAAATAAATAATAAAATTAAAAGCTGGAAAGAGACGAATAGAAAAATCATTAAAAATGGGTCTAACCATTTTTATTTTCATTTCCCTCCTCTTTTATTTTTTTAATTTTATTTTCCATTTTTCCATTTTTCTTTAATTTTATTTATTTCTTTCCTTTTTATTTCTTTCTTTTCTCTCCTCTCCCTTCCTCTCCTATGCGTGGTGCACCCCCCTCTCCCTAGGTGGTGCGCACTACCTTCTTCCACCTTCAGAAGACCGCCTCTCCTCCGTTCGTCATCCATTTTCTTCTCTATCAAGTGTGCTATAAATCTATCAGTAAGACTTATCCTATACACCAAGAATCAAACAACCTCATTCTATATCCTTTGTGCAGTTCGTTGTGGAAGGATTTTACCCTATTTTGCAGGTTTTCTAAAATCATCAGTTTTCTTCCGTTTTAGGTCAAATCAAAGCCTACTATAGATCATAGGATCATCTATGACCATAAGGTAGGGAATATACTCTCTTTCCCTCCGTTTTGTTGTGATTTATAAAAATGCACCATTGTTCCGTTAGTTAGTGCCTACCAACTTTGTGCAAATTCACCCAAATTCTTTAATTTATTTGTTTCGCCTAGTTGTTACAGCCCTATTGATTATGAATTAATTTGTTTGAATTATTGAAATGTGGTCGAACACCCCTTGGGTGTGCCGACATGGCCAGTATACTTTCCATTAGCCAGGTTTTCAATTTAATTAACTGCATGTGTTGCGTAGCCTATTTATATGATGTTTAATTAAAATAATTAATTTAGATTAATTATGACCTTTAAAATTTTTGGATCTATTATAGCTGGTTATGATAATTTATTTATTTACTTAAAAGTGCATTTATTTTCTTATGTTTATGTGGTAATTTTCCTTGTTAAGATTGTTATGCTGAAATAGTTAACTTTGCACTATGTGATGTTTAATTTAAATAATTAATTTAGTTTAATTATGAACTTTGAAATTATTAGATCTTTGGTAGTTGGTTGTGATAATTTATTCGTTTATTTAGAAGTGCATTTTATCTACTTATGTTGATGTGGTACATTACCTTGTTAAGATTTCTATGCTGAAATAGTTAATTTGCACTATGTGATGCATGGGTGTGCCTGTTTAGTTTCAAGCTACAATTACATATGTTGATGTCATATCTGCTACTGTGAAAACTTTAGTTAAATTCAGGGCGGGGATGGAAGGTAGGTCCCATATTAAGGGCCATGCCTAGACCCTCCGTTCTTGATTGGTTACCTCTATGTGCCGGGGGAGATGTCATTGGCTTTACAGAACCGAGGCTTCCTCGAGCTTTTTAATACATATGAGTGATACCAGTTCCAAAAGGGCCCATTGAGATAGATCTGTTGAAAATGTGGCTAAGCCAACCTCAGATGACACTCTACCCCTTTTTGCGAGATCGGAATAGACTCTGGTTAAAGCCATGTCTCAAGTGATACTTGGTCTTTCGAAAGATTGCCTCGGATGATCTCAGTTATATTAGATAAATTGAATGATGTTCCATAGCGATACCTTCGGTACAAGCTTAAACTCAGACACTCAACTTGAACCTTAATAATGATGCACTGAAGGTTTATATTAATGCCACTCGAGCCTCTTGATATTTGTGATATTTTTCTGGGATATTGAACCTTACCTGGTTGACACATGACTTAGACCCCAAGTTAAAGCAAAATATTGGGGGTATTCCTATTCATTTATTTACCTTGCTTTTCTAGGATTTATATATATGCGTATATGTATTCTTCTTATAGGTACTCCTTTCAGACTTCTGGATTAGGCCGTAGTAGGTGATTAGGGATGGGTGCCGTTGGGAACCCAGACCGAGTTATATATTTCATTGAATTTAATTAATTATATGAAATTGTTATATATTGGAACACTGCATTTTATTATTGCATGAAATGGAAAGGTTTAGACATCGTGGGTGTTGGACTACTGGGATTTTATCACACCCTGCTCGGGCATCGTTGACACACGAGTAGATTATATATTTGCAGGTATTGACAAAGGGAAGCGTTCTGCTTCTGATGTTTGATTGTTTCATGATACTTAGGATGGAGACTGGGGTAGAGGATTGAGCCTTGATTGTGATACATTTGTTTCTTTGTGTCTTTTCTTTTTTGCTGATAGAATTATTGGGTTCCTGTTTTATGTGCTTTTAGTTTAGATAGACATCATGGCATGTCATTGTTTTGTGAGCTTCCGCACTAGATTCTTATTCAGTTAGATTATTCATATTACTTCTGCTACAGTTTATTCGTTTATATGCTTCCGCTATTTATTATTTAATTTTTATTACATCCTCTGTGATATTACCAATTACCTATGAGGGAATAGTCTCCCCCACGGACATGAAAAAATCCTTTTCTGTTAGTCGACAGCCTCTGGTGTTTGGGGAGATGCGCTTGAGGTCATGTAACCAACTGGTCCAGCCACCATTTTAGAGGTGAGCCGGGTCAGGATGTTACAAAGTGGATTCATAGGTGGTATTTTTCCTTTATCTTACTATTTTGGATTGGTAGATAGGAGATTAGGAATGTGTCGGTGCTTGGTTAATAGCCGTGCCTGGGACTGATCACCCCACGTATTGGAAATGACCAAGTGGCTAGGGTTGGGATTGTTGTTCATGCTTTTTGATGTTACAACTGATATGATTTTACCTCTAGTGATTGGTGTAATTTTCGATTCTTATGAATTTATGGAATTTATGATGTTTTACCCTTGGCCTATTTAGGAAAGGTTGAAGCATTGCATGCATCATAATAGGCACATAGGAATTCACATGCCATGTATAGTGCCATGTCATGTAGTTGCATTTTAGGTTGCCTGTTAATTCAAATTGTTTTCTTTAAATGTATGCCATGTATTGTTATTATTTAGAATGTCTTTTTAGATACCATGTTTTGGTGACATATTTAGCATGCTAACCTATTTCCATGCTGCATGTTCAATACCATGTTTTCCTTGTATCCTGATTTTGTGCTTATTAGCATGTCTCTATGATTAAAATGTTATGATTCTATGAATACAACATGTTTCTCTCTATTAGATTCCTGTAGTGACATGTTATATTGTTTGTTATGTAATTTGTTTCCATTGAATGAGATCCAAATTCTAAAAACTATAACGTGTTTAGTCATTTTATAGGTTGATAGCCACCCATATATCTAGGCTGATATGTGTTTGAGCATGTTGTAATCTCAAATGAATTAGTTAACTACCCAAAGGCACAACTAGGACCAAGTAGGCTAGTTGGTGCATGTTTCCCATGAGATAACCTGGTATGAGTGTTGATACTCTTAATAATTAAACAAAAATTTTTGGGTTTCATTCTAATGAACCCAGGTTGGCTTAGTAGAACCCTTGTAGGTCACCTTATCTGCTTAAGAGGATTTTTTGTAATATATTTCCTAATTAAGGATGGGATTAACTTAGAGTAAAATGTTTTAAAATGGAGTTTTATAAAGCTTGCCTATTTTTCCCTCAAGGTGTTGGTTAAGATCAAGTACCTTGTTTTCTTTTGTTTTGAGAAATAGAAATTGATGTTTTTATTAAATATTTTTTTGATTAAAGATTAAATGTGATTAAATATAAAGGACATGGATATGGAACCTATAGATATGAACTTTTTTTAAGACCCTAGTATAATGGTAGTTTGAGTTTCTCCTTGAGTTTTGTTTGAACAAAAAATTTTCGCATGTTCTTGTCCCTAGTCGGACAACCTTCCTTAAAATGACACCCTTGTTCAGACGGGTGGTTATGTTTTCCTTGACTTTTGTTTATTTCTTGAGCATCGTGTAATGATCATTTCCATCAGGTTATTCATACCTTATTAATGGTTAATTTCCCCATAGGTTGTTTGAACCTTTCTTCTCCACAGTGATGGATGACTCAGTATGTCGTCATCTGAGTTAAAATTCATCTTGCTTCTGTATCACCTTGGGGTAGTATGCGTTCACATACACGGTACCGTTGAGTGCTTAACATTGTGATGAACCAGTTGAGTTCAGTTTAATCATCAAGTCCTTCACTGTTAAATACGTTTTGGGTCATCTCCATAGTAAAATGACTTATGTTTTAAAGGAATCAAGTTTGTCCCAATGCTCAAGATGAATTCCAGAGACTTGGGTGTTTTGACACATCGGTCAGTTTGGTTGGGTTTTCATGCCCTTTTTTCAATGTTTTCCTTCTGGTAATATTCTAAACCTCTTAGTTTGCTCTTCCTTAAGTGACGAGCATGTCCCCCATCTTGCCTTCATCCTTGATGAACTAAGAGAGCACTCGTCTTACACTATGCTAAACCTTTAAAAGTTGTTGGGCTAGTTTAGGGTTGTTTTCTCAGTGTTGCACGTTGACGCGTTGTTCTTATCAAGGATTTGTTAGTCTTAATTGACCCTCATATTTCCATGTCAGAATTCTTTGGTTGAACTCTTTTACACCAGCCATTTCATATAAATTGACTGCCAGGTCAATGATGCTCTGGGCTCGGTCAATGTTTTGATATGGGAATCATTCCCTTATACCAACGTATCATTCGTAAGAATGGAGTATAGACTCCTTTGAATTAGTTTCTTTCACTCCTATTTTTCTAATCCGAGGATACCCTAGACTTGTTGTCAGTCTTAGTGATGCCTAAATAAAAGTAGGTCACTGGAGGTTAGGTATGAACTTCGGTGGACGTGTTTGCGGTAAATGCGAGATACCATTGAAGAAGGCATCACCGTTTAGTTCATAAAACAATGGCCGTCTAAGATGAGATTTTTCTTAAATGGCCAGCCAGTGTGGATTGACTAGTTCTTTATCTTGTTCAATAAAGCAGTCAGTTAAAGACATTTTTCTGTCACTTCGTCATGCGAGACGAGTGCAGTTTGTGCCTACTAGGGCGTTTCATAAAAATATAGCTCGACTTAGGATTTATGGGTAAAGAGGAATTGACCGTTTTATCCATTTCAGAAATCAAGTGAGAAGCATCACTAGAATTATTAAGGGAATTTCTTATAGGAAATTTTGATGGAGGAAGGTGTCCCGACATTTTCAAAAATTAAAACCTAAGGTAGGAATTAACTTTGGCCAGAATTTAATGAGATAATGACATGGTTGTGTCTCTAGAAAAAAGGGCTTGGATAAGTACCATCTTGGTGTTTTAGTTATAAATTGAGCATTGGTTCATATCTTAATGGATTTTGTTCCATTTTCCTAACCAATGTTTGAACGTGCTTTGGGCATTTAGATACGCAACGTGACCTTTTGTATGATACTGCATTGCCCTGTAGATCGGGTGAGGGTTATGTTGTTCCTGAAGGATTCTTGGGGATGAGAAGTTCTAATGTGATAAGGTTTTAACGTTTCATTTTTTAAACCAGATGAAAAAGTGCAGGAAATACAATTTTTCCATTAACTCGGCATGTCGTTTTTAAAACCGAGCATTAGAACATTTTATTTCTGATAGCTGACACTACGACGTGTCTTTTAAATAAATTTTATTAAATTAATTAAATTAAAATTAAATTAATTAAATTAAAATTAATATAGAATCAAATTAAATGAATGGTAAAAGTCATATTAAAACTTTTAAATATTCTATATAATATTTTCAGAGTTAAAAAATGAGTCAATGTGGGGTTTAGAGACCCATAGATCCTCAGTGTTGATAGAATAAAAATATTGAATTTATTTTATTCGTACAAATGTGTGTTTTTTTAAATGAAATAACTCTCAAATGGTGCATTGTATAAGAAATATGAGACCACCATTATGTCCGAAACGCTGGGTTTACCCTAGGAAGAGTATAACCTTGATTTGCATTAGGTTTTTGGCACCCTCACATATGATAATACCACATTTATTTTTAATTAATTAATTATTCCTTTTTTTATATAATAAATAATTATTTTTTCATAAACGGTGCATCAAATGAGAAATCTGAGACCACCAATAGTTCTGAGACGTGGGTTTTGCCCTAGGAAAGGTATAACCTTTGCGATCACCAAACATTTGGTCATATCGCACCCAAAGATAATTAATTTCAGTTATAAATATTTTTGTGGCTGTTATAAATAATAATAATAATTTTATTATTAATATTATTATTTGTGTTGATGATAAAAAATAAAATGTACTATCACAATTAATTAATTGTGTCATGGTGTAAATAATAACTGAGCAATGTAATAAATGTGAAAATATTAATTGTTCTAATTAAATACAAATTTGTAATCAATATTAATTTAATAGGTGTTATCGGTTTTTAAATGGTTTTTGTTTTTAAATTATTAATGGTGTCATTAATGAGTTATATTAAATAATAATAATTTTAATTATTTTAATTTATCGACTTAAATTAAGGTGAGAGCCTTTTAAGTTTTTGTTGTCCAAATTCTTAAAGCGACCCGGGGTGCACATTTTCACACCCTGTTGCGGGTCCCGGACAATTATTAAATTTATTAAATAATTTCTCGGGCTTTATGTAAAATATTACGCCGCACCATAGCACATCATTCGACTTAAAACCAATTAAAAAGGAATAAATGAATTTTAATGAAATTAAAAGAGATGGAAAATGAATTGAAATAAATAATTAAATTAAAAGAGGGAATGGGAAGAATAGAAAAATAATAAAAAATGGGACTAGCCATTTTTATTTTCCTTTCACTCTTTTATTTTTATTTTTTATTTTATTTTCCCTTTTTTTTCTTTCTTTATTTCATTTTTATTTCTTTCTTTTCTCTCCTCTCCCCTCCTCTCCTGTGCATGGTGCACCTCCCTCTCCCTAGGTGGTGCGCACCACCTTCTTCCACCTTTGGAAGACCGCCGCTCCTCTGTTCATCATTCATTTTATTCACCATCAAGTGCACTGTAAACCTATCAGAAAGACTTATCCCACACACCAAGAATCATACAATCTTCTTCTCTATCCTTTGTGTAGTTTGTCACGAAAGAATTTTCCCCTATTTTGGGATTTTTCTAAAATCATATATTTTCTTCCGTTTTAGGTCAAATCAAACCCTACTGCAGATCATAACATCATCTATGACCATAAGGTAGGGCGCCTACTCTCTTTCCATCCATTTCATTGCGATTTATAAAAACACATCATTGTGTCGTTAGTCTGTTCCTACCAGCTTAGTGCAAATTCACCCAAATTCTTTAATTTATTTGTTTCACCTAGTTTCTGCAACCATATTTATCATAAATTAATTTGTTTGAACTTTTTCAACATGGTTGGGTGTTCCGACGTGGTTGGTATACTTTCTGTTAGTCAGGTTTTCAATTTAATTAATTATATGTGTTGCGTAGCCTATTTATGTGATGTTTAATTTAAATAATTAATTTAGATTAATTATGAACTTTGAAATTGTTGGATCTTTTGTAATTGGTTGTGCTAATTTATTTATTTTTTTAAAAGTGAATTTATCTGCTTATGTTGATGCGATACTTTGCCTTGTTAAGATTGTTATACTGAAATTGTTAACTATGCACTATGTGATGTTTAATTTAAATAATTAATTTAGATTGATTGTGAACTTTGAAATTGTTGAATCTTTGGTAGTTGGTTGTGCTAATTTATTCATTTATTTAAAAGTGCATGTTATTTGCTTATATTGACGTGGTACTTTGCCTTGTTAAGATTTCTATGCTGAAATAGTTAATTTACACTATGTGATACACGGGTGTGCCTGTTTAGTTTCGAGCTGCAATTACATATGTTGATGTCATATCTAATACTGTGAAAACATTAATTAAATTCAGGGCAGGGAAAGAAGGTGGGTCCCATATTAAGGCCCATACTTAGACCCTTAATTCATGACTGGTTACCTCTATATACCGAGGGGCAGTGTCATTGGATTTTCCAGACCGAGACTTCCCCAGGCTTTCTAATACTCATGAGTGATACTGGTTCCAAAAGGGCCCATTGAGACGGATCCGTTGGCAATGTGGCTAAGCCAACCCCGGATGATACTCAACCCCTTTTTGTGAGATTAGAACAAACTCAGGGTAAAGCCATGCCCCGAGCAATACTTTGTCTTTTGAAAAATTGCCTTGGATGATCTCTATGGTATTTGATAAATTAAAGGATGTTCCATAGCGATACCTTCGGGACAGGATCAGTCTCCAACTCTCAACTTAAACCTTAATAATGATGCACTGATGATTTATATTAATGACACTTGAGGCTCTTGATATTTGTGATATTTTTCTGGCATATTTATGCATACATGGTTAACACATGACTTAGACCCCAAGTTAAAGCACAAGCTTGGGGGTATTACTCTTCATTGTTTTACCGTTCTTTTCCAAGCTTTATATATATGCGTATATGTATTCTGCCTACAGGTACTCCTTTCAGACATCCAGATTATGCCGAAATATGTGATTAGGGATGGGTGTCATTGGGAACCCGGATCGAGTTATTTATTTCATTGCACTTAATTAATTATTTGAAATTGTTATCTATTGGCACACTATATTTTATTATTGAACGAAATGGAAAGGTTTAGACATCATGGGTGTCGGCCTACTGGGATTTTATCTCGCACCCTACTTGGGCATCGTTGACACCTGAGTAGATTATATGTTTGCAGGTGTTGAAAAAGGAAAATGTGTTGCTTCCAATGTTTGATTGTTTCTTACTGCTTAGGATAGAGACTGGGGCAGAGGATTGAGCCTTTCTCGTGATGCAGTTGTTGCTTTGTGTCTTTTCTTTTTAGTTGATAGAATGCTTGGGTTTCTTTTTTGCGTGCTTTTAGTTTAGATAAACATCATGGCATGACATTGTTTTGTGAGCTTCCGCACTTGATTCTTATTCAGTTGGATTATTCATATTGCTTCTACTACAGTTTATACATTTATATGCTTCTGTTATTTTTATTTAATTACTATTACTTCCACTATGATATTACCTATTACCTATGAGGGAATAGTCTCCCCCATGGACACGGAAAAGGCCCTTGCTTCTAGTTGGCAGCCTCTGGCGTTTGGGGAGATGTGCTTGAGGTCATGTAACCCACCGTTCCGACCACCGTCTTAGAGGTTATCCCGGGCGGGACGTTACAAGACCAAATTAAAACCCCAAGATTAGAATGATTTGATCACACATTATTCCAAGATCAACTTAACATTTATCTTCAAAAAACATTAGTCACATATCAAAATTTACATACCCTAATCATATATTCTCCAAAATATACTAATCATTTACTAAAATGACCTAAATTACTATAAAACCACTATAAAAATATATACGCTTCCACAATTTAACTCAATATTTATTCCTCAAATGAAATCCCATCTCGGGAAGAAATATTTCCATTTACACTAATAATATAATGTTCCCAATATTGTAAAGTTATTCAAAAATAAAATTAATCACTTATTCACCAAATCAATTTTTAATCCAATATTTATATATATGATAAAATATATTTTCCCTAAATGTAATAACCATTTTATCCAATTAAACATAATTAACTTAACATCATAGAACATATTAACCCTAAATGTTATCAATACCTTTAAATTTATGACCACAAAATATAAAATAATTAATCCTTAAAAAATATTTTCACTAAAACACATACTAAACCCAAGGGATGTATTCCAATAAATGCCTCTAAAAATATACTTAATCATCTTAAACTACCATCATAAAAAACCTCAAAATGGGTATCCACATCTTTAAAATTACGATCAACATTAGACTTATTAAGCCATGATGGTATATAAAATTCTAAAAAAATCCTCATCTGAATCATCCTAACATATTAAGTTATCTAACCTTTGTTTTGATACCAACTATAATTCCTTATAACTTAAAAAATCCATAATTACATGATTTATAATAAGGGTTTTACTTTCTTATATTTTGATGATCTTTTCATTTTAAAGTTTTAGAGAATTAGGAAAAACACTTACATATAAAACCCTAAAAATAAAAAGTGGACACCTATACTCAATGCCTATTTTATTCCATAAAAACAAAATTTTTAAATTTAAACTCATGTTTTAGTCAAAGCATTTTCTCTTCTTTTAAGATAGATCGACATAATGGAAAGATATACCTTACTATAGATTATACTCATACTTAATCCCTATGAAAAATATTTTGAAAATGTGGGATGAGGAAAAAATCTCACCAAGGGATATAAAAATAAAGTAAACTCATTAATCTATTTGAAATTCATAAAAACCCAAAAGGGTGTTTTCCTTCTCTCATAATAAGCTTTGAGTTTAAAATAATCACTTACTTACTCTTAAGATCAACTTATTTCCCAAAGTATTTCATAAAAAATTTCATAAAAAATAATAAATAAAAAATAATAATTCTTGATTGTTTCATGAAAAACATGAAATATTTTCCTTAGAAACAAACGTTTTATCCACAAGAGATCATAAACAATTTTTTAAATACAATTTCATTTTCTTATCTTATGAAACAAAATATTTCTATAAAAACCATCAAAAACTAGAACATGAAATATATCCAATTATAGAAATATAAATTATCACATGGAAAATAATAATTTATTTTATAATGATGTAATGCATATTTCTAGATATTATAATCATATCATCAAGGCCTTGTTCCAAGACATCAAAAACATACCTTCAAGCCCTCATTCCAAGACATCATAAATAATTTGTCATAATTACACTAAATACCCAAGATAGTTTGTCTCATGATACCTATTGATTCATCAATGGCATATAAAAGGCCTCAAACATCTATTAATAAGTATAATGCATTAATCTCATGAAATAAATGAATAGAAATTCAATACATAATCAATATAAACATTCATTTTAAAAAACTAGCATATGAAATGTTAATATTTTCCCCAGTTAATAAATAGAAAATAATGATCATGAGGCATACAAATAAATAATGTGGATGATATTATTATAGTATATATCCATTAAATAATAATAATAATAATCAAATGATGTAGAAATAGATGAAAATACCTTTAAAATATCATTTTAACATTTTGTTGAAAACATGTGAAAAATATTCTTTTATTTTGATAAAAAATTAAATAATAGTTTCCAAAATAATGAGAAAATGAATGTATTTGAAAATAATATTGTCAAATGATAAATTAATCATTAAATAAAATAATATTCATGACAAAAGGAAAATATATTCATTCCGTATATGTTAAAAGAGAACATTCATTTCACACTTTTATAAAAAGTCAAAAGTGAGTTGTATGGAAATTTTTTGAAAAGATTATTTTTAATCATTTGTAAAGAAAATAAAAAGTATTTGAAAATGAAATTAAAAAATATTTTAATTATAAATAAGAACTTTATTTAATAATTTTATAAACAGTGACATGAAGAGATATATATTGAAAGGATAACTTTAAAACAAGGTTTTAAAGGAAAATACCTTTCCTTGAGTCCCGATTCATTTTGTACATTCTCTAACCAATGAATAATAAAACTATATTAGTTTTATAATTTATCATGATTTTTTTTCATTTTTATCCCATTATCATTATTCCTCTTATTTAATTTATTACAAATACTTATTTAATTACTAAATTGGTGAAGTTTACATCAGGCGTTTTGAGGACGTTCAGTTTATAATCCCAAAACAAATTTGGTAGGTTGACCATGATCAGAGGGGTCATGGTTACATCATAAATATAATATTAATCATGAAATAATTACCTTTTTTATACATTATAAATAATTTTATAATCATCCATGAATTTTATTGATTAAAAATGAATCACATCACTTCGTGTAGGTGGCTGTCCACACGTACGCACAAGCGACATCATCATTTTAATGGGTGGAAGGGTAATAAGATAAGTAATATATTATATTGAAATAATAATAATTATTTCATTAATATAATATATATTCATTAAATCCATCATAATAACAATCCCATTAAGTCATTGATGAAAAATAAAACACATCACTTTGTGGATGTGGTAGTCTACACGTACAAACGAGCGATATTTTCATTTCCCATATAATGGAAAAAGTGATTAATAAGGGTTGTTAAATCATAATAATAACATTTAATTATATGTAAGACACTGATTTTATTATATTATCATGGTTAATATATAATTTAAGGAGGTATATGAAGAAATAAAATTAAATAACTCGGTTAAGAGTTATACCTCTTCTTTAGACAACCTCATTTGGATTACACCTTAAGACTTGTTAAGATGGTATTAGTGGAAGTAAATAAGATCTAGTAAGTGAATAAGGAATATAATAAGGTATTTTTATAGATATTATCTTAGATAAATGTATTATTAAGAGTGAGTAAGTGAGGAAATATGGTTTCATTTTATAAGTGAGGTGAGAGGTAAACTTGTAAATACTTGAAATATTAGTATAAAATATGCGTATAACTCTTTTAAAATGGATCCAAAGGAACATATATTTGAATATAAGGAGTATTAAATCTTAATACTAACAAAAAATATAATTTATAAATGTTCATGTGCCATTTTAATCCTTATCTTTTGGTTTAACCCCCTTATTAACCCTGTTTAACCTTAACCTCTATAACAGATTTTTAACTCTTTAAGAGTCATGAAAGAATTTTTTTTTAATTTTTTTTGAAATAAATTAACTATACATGATATTATAAATAATTTCCCATCTAGTGGATTAAATATAGTAATTTTATAATTTTCTAATGACTTAAAAATAAATTTTTAATATTAAATACCATTTAAAGAAAATTTGGGTGATTATTCATAAAATTCAACTATAAAGACATCAAGACAACCCTAGAATTAGAATATAAAATATTTAACAATTAATTATACATTATTATTATCAAATAAATTCATGTTTAATAATAATTAATAAAAAATATATTACTTTTAATATTTTTTAAATCATTTATTTTATTTTTCTACTGCTTACACAAGCGTTGTGTCCGCGTTGCATAAGCATTCAAGACAATTATAATTTCACTATTTTTTAAAAATTACTATAATAAAAATAATTTATTAATATTAAAAATAAAAATTTATAACCATTCATATATTCTTTTTATACTTATGAAAACATGTTAGAGATATTAAAAGAAAGAGCGACATTTTGTAATTTTTCTTAACTTAAAATAATATAAAGGCCACAATCAAGGGACAATGATACCAAATTATTTTAATCTAGAAAATATTATGGTTATTGTAAAAATAAAATCATAAAATTAAATAAAATAATGTTTTAGATTTATTTTGATACCTTATCCCATAGTTTTTGATCTCGTTTAACCCATTTTACCATTTACTGTGGTGATAAAATTTTAACACAGTTACTATTCATTATGACTAAAAATAAAATCAATATATTTACCAAATTTGAACCTAATGATTCCAAATATTAAATATATTTTTTATAGATTCAATTTATATAATTGAAATAAATTTCTTTTAATATAAGTGCACAAAGCATAACAAAAAATAGCTTTTAGAAAATTATGTTTTTAAGCATAAAAATGAACTTGTACAAAATTAAATATAATTTTGATTCATATGGTATTATTTAGATTATGTTTAATAAAAGAGACCTTAATTAAATTTTAAAAAAATTCAAAACATAATGGAACTTTTAAATTACTTGATTTAAATAAAAAATGACAATTTTGCAAAAATTGACATTTTTCATAATTCACTCAAAAATGATTATTTTTAGAAAAATAACAAAAAATAATCCTAAGAATATTATTAAATAATGATTTGAAAAATGTTTTCATTTTTTAAAATATATTTTCTATAATTTTAATAAATTAATTATAATATCTTTGCATAAAATGCAAAAAAAAAAACATTTTTTAAGAAAATGTATTTTTGAAGAACAATGTATTTTTGAAGCATAAAATGTTATTCTCTTTCCTTTACTAATAAAAATAATTAAATAGATGTTAATTTATTTAATTGAATATATAATATAATTATTTCATTATAATAATTTATTAGTAGTGATTAATTTAATCTATTATGATAAAAATATATTGCGCATATTGAAATAGTTTTATGATAAATATTTCTTTTACCTTCAAATGATTTTATCTTCATTTCCAACCAATTGATAATAAATGTAAGATTTATTATTCATTTTATTAAGGAAAATATTTCTACATATATTTCATAATATTTTTATTCCTATTCATACTCTCCAAACAAATTACTAGGTTATAATAATCATATTTAAATAATAATATTTCTATAGTATATCGATGTTCGTTTAATCTCAGTGTTGCGTATACCACAAACTATTGAATGTAATATTATTTAAATAAAATACATTCTAAAGTATTTGGGTGTTAATAGACCACTCATCCTATTATACATAGTAGAATCCTCTTCATAAAACTTGTCAAGTCTCGTAGGACTTCTTCTACTACAAGTGCACACCGAGACTCACATCCATCCTTAAGAGGGAGTTACTAACCACTTATAAGATACATGACCATCTTGTTTGTTAGAATTCAGCCCCTATCCATTCATGAATTTTAAATAGCCATATGAGCTCAACCTAGGATACCATTTATCTCATCTTACATCCCAGGAGCTTCTAGAGGTCTCTCTCCAGTTCAACCAGAGCCCTCTACCCTTGGAGACACAATTATCAGGCAATCCCAAATTACACAAGGTGCTAAAGAGCACTTGGTATCATCGCAAGAGGCTCAAAGAGACCCCTTAATCTCACCTATGGAATATTTTGGTATGTATACTCTGTTCTGAAACCCATTTAATTATTCAGACATGAATAAACATAAATATGCATGCATATGAATTCTTATTATAGAGGCCACCAACATGGAACCCAAAGTTAACCCCTTTCCAATCGACATCAAGACTTTTACAAGACAACCAAGCCTTGTTAATGTTTCTAGGAACCTATATCACGTCAGAATTCACATATATTTAACCACAAAAAATTATAATTAATTAATTTAATTTAATTTAAATAGGAACAAATGCCTAAAAACTCACTAGGAAACATTCTCTCATTGAAACCTTGAGTAATAGGGTGCGTTCCACTCTTGATGTGCACCTGAAACCATGACACAATAAATACCTAACCATTACATCCAATTCAATGACCAATTTTACCCAAATTAGGAAAAAACCCTAGAAGTAACATACCATCACAAAAATGGTATTCAATAATATACAGATAATGTCTTAGGTCCTCCAATATAAAATCTGAGAAAAATCCCATCATTATCAGTCGATTGCACTATGATCTAGTTGAATTGACATCAAAACCCTAAAAAAAATCCATATTTTAGGGCTATGAATTTGAGGAAGATTGTATGGTTATTATGTTATAAAACACCTTGGATTACCTTGAAATCACACCTAGAAACACTCCAGATTAGGGGGGGGGGGAGAAATGGATGCACTGAATATAAGACCGTCCCCGTGTGCACCTGTTCGACCAAAATGGGGAAGGGGGGGTCTGTAACACCCTGATATTTCAAAATAAGAAAATTATTTTTGATAGCATAATGGACACACAATATTGAGTTTATCTTTCATTACACGCAATATTCAGTTAAGCTTGTGGTGTATGAAAACCTGAGATTTTTATGTTCAATAATGTATTCAACATGAAACACCAAACTTAAACCACCCATGATATATATTACCATTATAACATAGCAATTATAATGGTGGGTATGAATAAGATTAAGTGAATTATGAAAATATTTTTTACACACACACACATATATATAATTAATTATTTTGTGACCAATTAATTAGAAATGAAGATAAAACCCTTTAAAAAATAAAAGGATTTTTTTTTGAAAAATTATTTAAACACACACAAGTGTGTTTTATACCAATAAAATATACAACTAAATATTATTGGATTAATGGAATTTAAATATAATATATTCCATATAATCTTTAACATTAATCCTATCTATTTTCTAGATAATATATAAAAATAAATCCATTTTTGCGCTTAAAAACCGTATTGTTTCTCTAAAAATCAATTTTACCGCCTTTTAATAGTGCATTTATTTTAAAACTAAAATTTAAAATTATTATAAATTTTATTTGAAAAAATAAAATTAATTTTTAAAACTTTAATATCAAAATTATATTAGGGTTAATATTTGGTACTTTTCTGATAAGTTTTATTTTTTGATAAATAATGAAAAATACCGCATTTTAAATGAAAACTAAATTATAATCTAAATAATTTATAATGTAAAATTATATTTTTAATTTTTTTTACAGTAAAATAATATTAATTTTACATCTATTAACCGAATATATTTCATCGGGATCATTTTCATATTGAATTTGGATATAAAAACTTTTCAAAATTTTGAACATTATCACTTTAAAAACCCGCTTTCTCATCACGTATATGAGACTAATTTTAAATTAAATTATGCCACTTATGTGAGTTTAGTTTGGAATAATTGATTAAAAATTTGGATTCAATATAATTTATAATTAATAATGAGTCCAAATTAATTTTTTACCAAAGTTATTAGTAAAATAAGTAAAAATTAATTACAATGATTAAGGTAAAAAACAAGTATACTTAGTGGTTAAACTTTGAAATATAAGGTTCAAAAATGACCCAAAACTTATCCAAAAGCCATTTTATGGAAAACTTTAGACTCTTATTACCCTATTATATAAAGTTATGAGTTTTTGGGACACTATTTCATGAAAGTGACCAATATAATAAGTTAATAGAAGAAAAAGATAAAAAATGTACCATTATTCCTTTTAATTTCCATAAAGCATTGGAGATATGGAAATAATACATATGTTCAGTTATAAATATTAATTTTAAATATAATTTAATTTTTTATCATAATAATTTATCTTTAATTTTTAGAGATAATATAATATAATTAAATTCTTAAAATACACCAACACAAGGATTATTTAGTTAATAATAAAATAAAATAAATAATACTAAAAATATTAAAAGTGGGGAAAATAGACTGATTTTTTTATTCCATTGTTTTTTCAGATTAATATATCATGATAAAAAAAATTTAAATTAATATATTTTAATTTCATTATTGTATTTATATTTTTTAAATCCAAATTAAATAAATAATTCCAAAATTGACATTAATGTTATATTATAATTAATGCTATTTTATTAAATGATTTAAACTTACTAAAAGTTCAATATTATGTAAAGAAAATTTTAAATTTTAATAAATATAAGATATTGTCCCTTCATGGACCAATTTATCTTTTATAATGAACATATTGGCCCCTAAATAATAAAAATATTGTTGGCATGATTAAGGTTAAAATAGTGTTTTTGCACGTTACATGCACTTCTGTTAAATTTAATTTCCAAAAAACATGAGATTTTTATTTTATAATTTAGATTTAATATTTAAATTAAGTGGATATATTTTTTCTAATAATTATCATTTTAATTTAGTCTTAATGGATGAATTACATAGGTTAAAAAACTAGTTACCTAAATGAAAAACCGAAATGGAAAAAATAAGGAAAATTAGGAGTCAAAGAACAAAATGTTTAAAATATGTATTTATTTTGTGTGATAGAGGTGTTATAGACCAAATAATCCATCTAATAAATTATTATTAAATATTTAGGTACATTAGGCAAGTTATACTTTCCAATAGTAAATACTTTTGAGTATTTACAAGAATGACATTTCTCCTCAACTATAAAAAGACACTCACTCTCCCTAAATTTTCACACCTACAATGCCTTTTTTATCATCATAACCTTAAAAAAATAACCTAATAACTTCCTTCTAATCATACTTGATTCCTTATTTTGGTAAAAAAAATAACTCTTTCAAAGTTTAAGTGAAAACCTAAAGAGGATACCTGAAGGAGAGGTAATGTTCTTCTAAAAGTGTTTTTATTTTATTTCCTTATCCACATCCTTAAAGTCTTTTTACATCATTATTATATAATAATATAAGTATCATAAATATACTAAGATGTTTTTATGTTAATTTTAAGATCTAAAACAACACACACTTCCATAAAATGGTCTATAAAATCATTATTCGTGTGTACGGCAGACTATCTCCTCACGAAATGATGTTGTTCGGTTTTTTCCATTACCACCCCTCATGGTTGATCTTAATGATGGAAATACTATTTATATATTATATTTATGATATATATAACATATTAATAAATTTTGAGTCATTATATCATATAAAAACTCTTTATATTTTGTTATATAAGGGATACAATAACATCGCTCATGTGTACGGCAGACTACCATCTCACGAAGCGATGTGAAGCGTTTTTCACTAATGTGTTACATAGAAGTTAATAAGGGTATATATAATGAATTTGTATGATATAAATGACATAATTATAATATTAATTATATAATTATATTTCTTTAAATATAATATATCATTTTATTCTCACTATTTCACACATTGAAAAAGTGATAATGTCGTTCGTGGATGTTTGGACTACTGCCACCTCGAAGTGATGTGATTCCTTTTAAATCAAAATAATGATATATAAAATCATATATTATTAAATATAATGTATTTATTATATAATTATCATTATTTAAAGATAAAATATTACTTACCTTCTTTCTATAATGATCATTGAAAAATGGAAATGTTAATCATGCGTACGTACGACCTTCCGTCACCATAATCGTAATGTTGTTTCATTTTTCATAAACGTATTTTGTTATTGATTTTAAAAGTATAATTTATTTATAAATATGATAATTATTTCAGTATTATTATTCTGTATATATTTATACAATTATATCTTTGACCATAGTCAACCTACCAAATTTGATTTTGACACATAAGCCAAATATGATCAAAACATCCGATGTAAACTTAATTGATTAAGTAATTATATATAACTTTTTTATAAGTGAAATAAAAGTAATAAAAAACTTGGAAAATTTTCTCAAGAAATTAAATAATTAACATAGGTTTATTATTCAAGAATATAAAGGAAAATCATGATGAATCAGACTCAAGGTAAGATTTTTTCTTGTCTCACTTTTATTTACGTGAGATACATGACATCTTAACCACTTATTTTAATTGTGTGGTGTATATAATTCACATGAATGTATTTTATGATTATTATACTTAAATTTATGGTTATTTACATATCCATTTTATGATATATATTTCATGGGGTTTATGGTTTCAAAGTTACCAAGATTTAAGGGTTTTTTGTCACAATTTTCCTTCCCTGAGACGTTTGTTATACTATACACCTATATTATTTTATAAGGTGTATATAATTCCAATTTGGAAAGTTATATAATTAATAATATAATTTTTCAGGATATTATAATCTTAATTTAATGTTATTCCATCATGGGGATTATGATTCAAAGTTACAAAAGTGGTAAAAGTCTTTTGTTATAATATCAGTGTTTATCGGGATTGCATATGCTTAAGTTTCTGATGTTGAAATCTTTTAATTATCATGAATTATATTATAATATGGTTATTAATGATAATTACATGTAATTTTATCATTTTTTCCAATCTTTGATACTTATTTTTTTTTGATGAAACGTTTTTATGAATATTAGACTTCATTTTTCTCTTCGGTTGGAAATATATGTTCTTTCAAAACCATGTTTTATAAAAATATTTCAAAAATATTTTAAAAAGTTTTTTGAAAATCCTAAAGGATATTATTATCAATAATTTTTTTAATTTTTTTAATTTTTTTTAAAATATTCCTTTATAAGTTTTCAAGTTTATTTTTAAAGAAACTTATTTTCAAAATGTTTAATGTTTTTAAAAAGTGTTTTTCAAAATGAAAATGACATTTTTCTTATTAATGTTTTTAATGATAATTTAATGAAATTTTCATTATTAAATTCAAAAAAATTGTTTTTACTTATCCTATAATTGGGATAATTTATATTGATACCATCTTCATTCTTTTATGGATGGATTAAGATTGTTTTAAAGAGATTGTTATAGAACTCCTTTCTTTTCCACAGGTCAATCAAGTTATGAAAGGGATAATGATTCTTCCTATGATTATATAATTAAATTAAAGATTTTATGTGTTATTATTATGTTATGGTTCTTGGAAATTATGATGGGTGGTTATTTTATAAAAAATGATGGGTGGTTCTATGATAAACCAACGAAGGGTGGGTCCATGATATCCCTCCAATGCATTGGGTATAGAAGTTGACCATATGGTTATTCCATTTGTAAGATTGATTTTAAGAGTGAAGTGAAAATGATTTCCCAAGTTACATACATGTTTTATTTATTCTTTATATGGGTTTATAATGCTTCTCATGATAAAGATTGATATCATAGGGCCCATGATTATTTATTCTGACAAATATTTCCTTTTCCATGATTTCATATTTAATGATTTATGTATTGATTTGTATGAGTTCCTCTATGATCCACTCATAAAAATTGATTATGTCATCATAACCTTATGCACTCTTATTATAATTTATGACATTTAATTATTAATGCCTATGTTTACCTTTAATAATCATTTGATCTCACACTTCACATGTTTCCTTTTCCTTAGGTTATAAAGGATGATGATGAATGATTTATGTCTATAAAGTATTAAAAAAGGATGATGTTGATGACCTAATGCGAAATAAGAATAGCTGGGTCAAATGGGAGAAATGATCATTTAAATTCATGTGATTTGTTTATGTAGGAGTTTTTCCTAGTTATCTAAAACTCTAAACCGAAAAGTTTATAGAGGTTATATGTGATCTTATTTTTCCTTTTGGTGTTGTAAGATTTGGTTGGAAAAAAATTAGGTCACAATTATCAACATTAAAGATGAAAATGTAATGTTCATGATTTTAGAACAGGATCTAGAAGTAAGAGTCTTGAGAGGTTATGGTTAGTATCAAAGGCCAGTTTAGATAAATTTGGATATTATAATGTTATCATGTGATGTTATCTTAAGAGATATGGAAACCATCATAGGTCAATCATGATTTTAAAGTCTTATACACCCTATTTTGGGGTTTTATATAGTAAATATTTTGAGGTTATTAATAAAATTTTTGGAGTTGTTTTTTTTGGTTTAGGTATTTTTTAACCCTAGGATCAACATGTTGTGTTATTTAGGAAGTCAATATTTCATGTTTTAAAAAAATGACAACCTATATGTTGGGTGACAACCTATCACATCCTGAAGGGCGATGGGGCTTGAAATAATGACCAAAGGACGATAAGGGTTTTTTTGCCTACCATTAGACTACAAAATTTCTTGTTATTATTAAATTTATTTTATATAGGTAAATATTATGTTTATTTTAGAAAAATATGGGATTTTATTTTAGGAATAACAATTTATTTATGTTGGAAGAATATATGTTCAAATCCTTATAAAGCTTTGGTTTTCAAACTTAGTAAGAAAACGATTGAATATTTTTATGGATAATTATTTATGGAAAGATTTATTTTGAACTTTGGGAGTTACTATTGAAATTTGGATATTATTTTATAAAGGTTTATTCATTTTTGGAAATATCATATCATGTGAAAACCATTTTAGTTTTGGTTAATGCCTAAAGTCAAGAGGAATAACTTGTTATCCATTTTATGGTATTGTGGTATTTAAAAGTTTATTTATTAATTAAGGAATTAAAAATTCATCTTGAATACTCATCATTTGGAGAAAAATATGGTATTGTTTTGGAAATTAACTAAAGGATGGAATTATACTTATCAAGTAAGTATATTTTCATGTTCTCCTAGTCTAAAGGGTAAGAGAATTACTTAACTCTAAGAAAAGAATCTTGAATTTTTTTATCATAGTACCTACATTTATGATTAACCGATGGTATTTTCTACCATCACATATTTATGGTTTTGTTTCCTTTAACATTCCATTTATCATTCACTTTTTTAGTGATCAATGAACTCAAATCACTCTCTATAATTATTTATGATTTTCTTCTATTCCCATCTCTGTTATACTATATTGAAACCTAGTTATGTGTTATTCCATATGAACTTTGTAATTAAATTTCTCTATTATTAAGATGAAGTTTTATTAAACCTTTTTACAATGTGTATTTTCAAAAAAGTATTTTTAAATGTCCATCCTTTGATTACCAAGATAAATTTCATATTACGAGGACAAAATTTATTAAAAGGGGTGGATATAACACCTTGGGATTTTAAAAGAAGGAAATTATATTTGGTAGAATAAGGGACATGAAATACTAAGTTTATCTTACATTACACACAACACTCATTTTATCATGCGGTGCATGAAACCCTGATATTTTTATGTTCGATAGCGTATTCACCACCCAACACTAAAATTAAATGACCCATGATACATATTACCGTTATAACCTAGATATTAGAATGGAGGGTATAAAAATGATTAAATTAATTATAAAATTATGTTTTACACATTTATACATAATAAATTATTTGGTGAACAATTAATTATAAATGAAAATAAAACCTTTTTGAAAAAAAAATTTCAAAAAATTTATTTAAATGCGCACAAGTGTGTTTTATACTAATAAAATAAACAAATAACTATTGTTGGATTAATGGAATTTATATTTAATATATTAAATCTAATTTTTAACATTCATGCTACATGTTTTATAGATAATAGAAAAAAATAAATCCAATTTTATGCTTAAAAACCATTTTTGTTTTCTAAAAAGAAATTTTACCACCTTTTAATGGTGCACTGGTTTTAAAACTAAATTTTGAAACTTTTATAAATTTTATTTGGAAAAATAAACTTCATTTTTGAAATTGTAATTTTAATATTATCTTAGGGTTAATTTTTGATATTTTTTTGATAAGTTTTAATTTTTGATGAATAATGAAATATACTGCATTTTAATTAAAAACTCACTTTTCATCTAAATAATTTATAATATAAAATTATATTTTAAATTGGTTTTAAAGTAAAATTAGATAAATTATACATATATTAATAAAATTTATTTCATTTTAATAATTTTCATATTAAATTTGGATATAAAAATATTTCAAACTTTTGAAGAGTTTCACTTTAAAAATCCGCTTTCTCGTAATGTCTCCAAGACTAATTTTAAATTATATTCCTCATTTTATACGAGTTTAATTTGAAACAAATTTATCCCATACTTAGAATAAGAATAATTTATAATTTCTAATAATTCCAACTTAATTTTTTACAAAATTTATTAGTAAAACAGTTAAAATTAATTATAACTATTAAAGTAAAAAAAGTGTTTACTTAGTGGTTAAGCATATAATATAAGTTGAAAAAATGACCCAAAATCGGTAAAAAATCAACTGGATGGAAAAATTTAGACCCTTATAACTTTATGATCAAAATTTTGTGTTTTTGTGACACTTTTCCATGAAATTAACTCATATAATAATTTAAGAAAAGAAAAAGACTGAAAAATGTACATTTATTCCTTTTAATTTTCATAAAGCTTTGGAGATAAGGAAAAACTAAATAGGCTCATTTATAAATATTATTATGAAATATAAATAATTTTTTATCATAATAATTTGTCTTTAATTTTTATATATGATATAATTACATTAAATGCTTAATAAATGTTAATGCATGAATTATTTAGTTAATAATAAAATAAAATAAATAATACTAAAACTATAAAAACTGAGGTAAATAGAATTAATTTTTGTGTGAATTTTTTTAGATAAATATATAATGATATAAATATTTAAACTAAATATATTTGAATTGAATTATTGTCTTGATATTTTTTAAATTCAAATTAAACAAATAATGTGAAAATTGAAATTAATGATATTTTATAATAAATAATATTTTATTAAATGATTTAAAATTACTAAAAATACTATATTCTGTAAAGTGATTTTCCAATACTGATAAATATAAAATATGGTCCATTCATGGACTAATTTATCTTTTATAATGAACATATTTTCCCTTAAATAATAAAAACATTATTGGTACAGTTAGGGTTAAAGCAGTGTTTTTGTTCCTTACATGCGCTTATGTTAAATTTAATTTCGAAAACACTTGGGATTTTTATTTTATAATTTGTATTTAATATTTAAATTCAATGGGTATAAAGTTTATAATAAATATCATTTTAATTTTGTCTTAATGGTTTATTTATATAGGTAAGAAAACTAGTTACCTTAAAGAAAAACCGAAATAAAAAAAATAAGGAAGCTTAGGAGTTAAGGAGCAAAATGTTTAAAAAATGTATTTATTTTATGAGGTGGAGGGGTTTATAGATCAAATAATACCTCCAATACATTATTATTTAATATTTTTGGTACATGAGGTAAGGGAGACCTCCCAATAGTAAACACTTTCGAGTGTTTACAAGAGTACTACTCCTCAACTATAAAAAGACACTCACTCTCCCCACTACTTCACACCTATCAAGCCTTTTGAATCATCCAAAAGCCACAAAAATCACCTAAAAACTTCTATACCATCATCATATAAGCCTTATTTTTTGCATAAATTAAAAATTTCAAGGTTTTAATTCAAACCTTAGGAGGATAACCAAAACAAGAGGTAATGTTCTTCTAAAAACGTTTTTATTTTATTTACTTCTCCAAATCCTTAAATAATTTTTATATCATGATTATACAATGAAAAATAACACAAATATACTAATATATTTTTGTGTTAATTTTATTACCTAAAACCACACACACTTCCATAAAATGGGTTAAAAAATCATTGCTCATGGGTACATCGGACTACGACCTCACGAAATGATGTTGTTCATTTTTCCATTACCAACTCTCATGGTTGGGAATAACGATGGACATAATGTTTATATATTATATTTATAATATTTTAAATATAATACTACCTATTTATTCATTATATCATATACACCCTTTTTATTTTCCATTTTGTTAGGGATACGATAACATCGCTCGTGTGTACGACATACTACCACCTCACAAAGCGATGTGAAGCATTTTTTACTAACATGGTACATGGAAGATAATAAGGGTAACCATAATGAATATATAAGATATAAATTAAATAATTATGATATTAATTACATAATTATCTTTTTCTAAATATAATATATCATTTTATTCTTACCATTTTACACACTAAAAAAGTGATAACGTCGTTCGTGGATGTGTGAACTACCACCTCCTCGAAGTGATGTGATTCCTTTTAAATAAAAAGAATGTTTTATAAAAGTATATATAATTAAATATAATTTTATTTATGATATAATTATATGTTTTATAAATATAAAATATTTTTTTACCTTATTTATATAATTATCATTGAATAAATGGAAACGTTACTCATGTATACGTACGACCTATCGTCTCCATGATCGTAACACTGGTTCATTTTTCATAAACATATTTTGTGATTGGTTTTAAAAGTGTAATTGGTGCATAAATAAGATAATTATTTCATGATTATTATTTTGGAGATATTTATATAATGACATCTTTGACCATAGTCAACCTAACAAAGTTGATTTTAATACATAATCGAAATATGGTCAAAACATCAGATGTAAACTTAGTTGATTAAGTAATTATATATAACCTGTTTGTAAGTGAAATAAAATAAATAATAAAAATGTAAAAGGTTACCAATAAAGTAAATAATTAAAATAAGTTCATTATTTAGGAAGATAAAGGACAAATATGTGGTGAGCAAGCGTTGTTTTCAACAATACATAATTTTATTATTAATAAGGGGGAGATTATTTAGAACAACACTCTATCTCTTTATGATGATTTTGATGCTCACAAATACCCTTATTTGTTATTCTAATGATTTTACTTTAAGTAAATTCTAGGAATTTAATATTCATTTTATTATTATTTATGGAAGAAATATTTAAGTCTTTGAACAGTTAGAATTAATTACTAAAGTATTCGAAAATCATTTTTAGTGTGTTCTGGAAACACTATCCATACCCTACGTTGAGAAGTGTAGCGTAAGGATGGAATGAGGTGTTTACTCTATGAGATTTCAGAAAAGTATGGTTAAACAACCATACGTTATCGGAAAAGTTTGAAGGAATTAACCCTACGTTTGGAAGGAACCCTACATTTGGAAGGAACCCTACATTTTGAAGGAACTCTACGTTTGGAAGGAACCCAACGTTTGGAAGGAACCTTACATTTGGAAGGAACCCTATGTTTGGATGGAACCTTACATTTTCAAATTATCAAAGTATGGAAGAATATCATTACATAATTATTGAATGATAAGTTTTTTTCTTAAAAGTATGGTTTATCAACCATACTTTTGTAAACAACCATACGTTTGAAAGCTAAAGATAAAAGTATAGTTCATCAACCTTAATTTTATGAACAACTGTACATTTGATTTAAAAGTATGGATTATATACCATATGTTTGAGAGTTAAAGAGAAACTTTTGAGATCAACCATATGTCGTGAACCTTACATTTAGAGAATGTATTCTATACAGTTCAACCCTACGTTTGACGTCAGATGTTTAAATAACGACTTTATTAAAGAAATGGTATTTATGCGGATTATTAGGCTGATTTCAAGCCAGATTAAAAGCCCGAATTTAAAGAGAGTCTTTGAATGATTCAAATCCATTTATTTGTGATTCAAAGGATCAATTTAAGAGGATCTTTTCATGCCAAATTTTTAGGGGAGTTACGACTGCTCCGCTATTCAAACTTTTGAATATCGCGACTCTAATGGCAACTTTTGTGGATCTAAATTTAAAAGGAGAACACTCATATTTATTCTATATATACCTATATTATATTGTTTAAAATACACATGGGAGAATTATTGAAAAGAATATCTATTGTTATGAAGAGCGAAAAAGCTCTGTTTTTTAAAGAAGAAGAAACACAACTAAAGATTTACAGATCTACATCGAATATATTTTTGTGAATCAACTACTATTAAAGTTGCGAATGAAATTTCAAGATCTATTACAACTGGATCGGATCAAAACTTCTTTTACCCGAAGATCATCATTTCAGATGATGAAGATCCATCTACTGTCAATTGCATGCTGTTGCAATTGTGAAGAAAAACTGGGAAAGTCTTTTCAACGAACAAAATACTCTTTTATCTTTAGTGAACAGATTCTCATTCTAAGCTGTGTTTTTAGTTATATGTATGAACTATAAGGCTCTGTTTAGCCTTAAGATTGTAAAGGTATAAACTTCCTGTACTCATTTGTGGAATGGTCTATTGATAAGAGGACCAGATAGTGAAAATCACCAAGCTCATAGAGTAGAGCGTTGGTGGAGTAGACTAGGGGATTTCTGTTCCCCAAAACACTATACATCATGAATCCTGTGCTATTTTCCACTGCTAAATCTTTGATATAAAGATAAAAGGACAAATCACGATTATGCAAAGAAATTATAAAAGATACATTTCACCCCCCTCTTGTGTATATTTGGTATAACCCGATCTAACAATTGGTATCAAAGGTGGAGATTTTTTTAAATCTATATCAAGCTAAAAGTTTTAAAGGATTATACTCAGGTCAAGATGAATGATACAAGAGAAGTAATGTCTAAGGTCATAGCTCCATTCTTCAATGGTGAGAATTATGGTTGCGGGAAATCAATAATGATAATCTATTTGAAAAACCTCAGATATAGAGTTTACTCAAAAATATTGACTCTTTTTGAAATACCAGAGAAACATGAAACATGGAGTGCAGCTGTAGAAGCTGAGTATGACATGAATTCTAAGGCTATGAATGCAATCATATGTGGTCTAGGACCATATGAGTTTAACAGAGTATCTCAGTTCCCAACATCATATGAAATGTGGCAGACAATTGCGATTTCTTATGAAGGAACTGACAATATCAGACAAATGATGTATGCTACTGCCAAACTGAAATTCGATACATTCAGGATGTTGGAAGGAGAAACATCACCAAAATGAATGGAAGATTAATAGATATTATCAACAATATAACTACTTTGGGAGATCTAATCAAACAAGCTGATCATGATTTGAAAGTACTGAGAGTACTTCCAACTCGATGGAATGGAATTTCGGATTCTATCAGAAAATCAACACCTAACAAAGATTTAACAATAAGAGAGTTAATTGGAACTCTCATGATGTATGAAGCTTAGATACAGAATGAAGAAAATGAGCATAAGATTCTGATCAATAGATAAGAAACTACTTTAAAAGTGTCATCATAAAGTAAAAGCAGAAAGCTGAAGAAAAAGGAATCAAGGGTGAAATAAGAAAGTTCTAATTCATCAAATTCAGATGAGGAACTAGATTAGATAGCCAGAAAATTCAGTAAGTTTTATAAAAAGAAGAAAGGTTTCAAAAAGTCTTTTAAAAAGGATTAAAAGGAAGTTATATGCTATGAGTTCAAGAAACCTGGTCGTATCAGACATGGCTATCCAAAATTAAAGGAAGACAAGAAGAAGAAATTCTTTAAGAGAAATGATTATGAGAAAAAAGACAAGAAAGTAATGAAGGCTACTTGGAGTGTATCTGAAGACTCCATCATCTATTCATAGTTTGATTCAGAAAAGGAGGAATCAAATCTGAAATCCAATATGTAATTTATAGCAGAAAATGATGAGGTACAATCCTATTATTCTTATGACTCTAATTCTGAATTAATCAATACAAATGATAAACTTGTAGCCTAATGCAACATGCTTGAATAAAAATATGATTCGTTATTTAAGAAACACAAATCATTAAAGAATATTCATAATGATATTTTAGGAGAGAGAGATAATTTACTAAAACAACATCAGTAATTATTGGAAAAATATAACTCAATAAATACAAACAATACAGATCATGAAGATAAAATAAAAACACTGCAAACTGAAGTAGAAACACATAAAAGTGCAGCTCTTATTTTTACAAAAGGAGAAAATACACTAAATTAAATTCTTGTAAAGAATGTGATTAAAAAGGAAAGATATGGAATTGACAGTAAAGGTAAAAAACCTAAACTGTACAAGAATTACCTTGTGCCTAGTACAAAAAGATTAAATTGTAACTATTGTGGAACAAGATGACATATTTCTAAGAATTGTTACTTAATGAAACCCCAGATAAGTAGAGTAAATAATGCCTTTGTTTTAAACAATTTATATGATTCTTTTGATTTTAGAAAAACAAAGCAAGTATGGATTCCCATATCTTTACTGGCTAACACCACTAGACCAAATAGAATATGGGTACCAAAACAATCTATTTAAATTCCTTTTTCGGAAGTACGTCACAGGATCAAAAGGACCATATAGTATATGGACAATGGATGATCCGGGCATATGAGTGGAAATTCATCTAATTTTAAAACACTAACACAAAAGGATGGCAGTCTTGTCACATTTGGTGACAATGACAAAGGTAAAATTATTGGCATTGAAATAGTTAGAGATCCAAAAACCGTCTCAATCAATAAAGTTCTCTATGTACAAGGATTGAAACACAATCTGATAAGTATCTCTCAACTCTATGATGATGGTTATATTGTTGATTTTTCTAACAACTATTCTTATATTTTCAAAGATAAATTGCTTAAATTTAGAGCACCCATAACTGATAATGTGTATACCCTGGATTTAAATTCCATGTGTAAACAACAAGTAAACTGTTTAGCTGTTAAGATAAATGAATCCTGGATCTAGCATAAAAGACTTGGACATTTCAATGTATATGATATACATAAGTTATCTAATAAACAATTAGTTTCTAATTTTCCTAGTCTCAAGTTTGAAAGTGATAGATATTGTGATGCATGTCAACTTGGAAAGCCACACAAATCATCCTTTAAATCAGTTAACAAAATTGCTACATATAAACCTCTAGAACTAATCCATATGGATTTTTTTGTACCTACAAGGGTAGAATGATTGGCTGGTAAATTATATGTATATGTTTTAGTTGATGACTATTCTATATTTACTTGTATTTTCTTTCTAAAATATAAAAATGAAGCTTTTACAATATTTGAAAGTCTTTACAAAGATGTTCAAAATGAAAAAGGTTTTAAAATAATTTCATTAAGAAGTGATCATGGTGTAGAATTTGAGAATCTGGAATTAAATTCCTTTTGCTCAAATATGGGTATTAAACACACCTTATCTACACTAAGAACACCTCAAAAAAATGGAATTGTTGAAAGGACAAATAGGACTATTCAAGAAATGGCTAGAACTATGTTAAATGAATATAATTTACCTACCTATTTATGGGATAAAGTTGTAAGTACAACCCGCTATATAATAAATAGAGTTTTAATTAGACCAATTTTCAAAAATACACCCTATGAACTCTGGAATAACATAAAACCTAAACTAAATTACTTTAAAGTTTTTGGATACAAGGTTTACACCTTAAACACCAAGGAAAATCTTGGTATGTTTGATCCAAAATCTGATGAAGACATTTTCTTAGGATATTCTGCTACTTCCAAAGCATATAGAGTTTTTAATAAATGGTCAAGGATTGTTGAAGAATCAGTTCATGTGAAATTTGATGAATCTATTCCCTTTGAGTAATGGGAAGACCAAATTGATGAATCTGACTCTAATGATAACATGAGATTTAAGAACCTAAAAGATGATTTTGAAAAAGATATAAATTAAATTCAATCCATTTCAGAAGAACATGACACTGAAGAACCTATAAGTGTACTACCTAGATAGTCAATTACCCTAAAGAATCACCCTTTCTAAGAATTAGACATAGGAATAAAAACTATAAGGAATATAAGAAATCATGTTTAGTTTTCTACCTTTCTATCCCAATTAGAACCCAAGACTATAGAAGAAGCCTTAGTTGATGAAAGTTGGATGATAGCAATGCAAGAAGAACTAAACTAGTTCAAAGGAAATAAAGTTTAGAATTTAGTTGAAAGACCTCAGAACTACCCAGTTATAGGAATGAAATGGGTCTTTAGAAATAAAAAAGATGATCAAGGAATAAAAACTAGGAATAAAGAAAGAATAGTAGCTAAAGGATATAATCAAGAAGAAGGTATAGATTATGATGATACATTTTCACCTGTATCTAGATTAGAAGCCATTATAATCCTTTTAGCCTATGAATCTCATATAAACTTTAAATTATTTCAGATGGATGTTAAGTATACCTTTTTAAATGATTATTTATTGGAGGAAGTTTATGTTGAGAAACCTCTTGGTTTTGAAAATTATCAAACACCAGATTTTGTTTTTAAACTTAATAAAGCTCTTTATTATCTTAAACAAGTACCTAGAGCTTGGTATGAAAGATTAAGTTCTTTTCTTTTGAAAAATGATTTTATTGTTAGAATGGAAGATCCAAAAGTATTTAAGAAAACTATCAATTCTAATATTTTATTAATTCAAATTTATGTTGATGATGTAATTTTTGGTTCAAAAAATAAAACTCTTTGTCACGAGTTTTCAAATTTAATGAATTTTTTTTTGAAATGAGTATGATGGGAGAATTAAATTTCTTTTTAGGACTTAAAATTTTTCAAAAAAAAAGGAAATTTTTTGAATCAAAGAAAATACATTACTTATGTACTAAAGAAATTTGGACATGAAGACAACAAGACATATACAACTCCTATGCGTACTAAAATAAAACTTTATTTGGATGAAACTGGAAAATAATTTGACACCAAGTTATATAGAGGTATGATTGATAGTTTACTCTATCTTACTGCTAGCAGGACAAATATAATGTATTCAGTATTTATTTATGCAAGATTTCAATCAAATCCTAAAGAATCCCATTTAACTGCTGTTAAAAGAATTTTTAGATATTTAAAAAGAACTATTTTTCAATCTCTCCTCTATTAAAAAATGTATGATTTTTATTTAATTTCATATTCAAATGCAGAATATGGGAGTTGTATATTGGATAGAAAAATAACCTCAGGAACTTGTCACTTTTTATGAAAATCCTTAGTATCATGTTCTAGTAAGAAACAACACTCAGTTTCCTTATCAACAGCTGAGACATAATATATATCTGCTGAAAGTTACCGTGCACAAGTTTTTTGGATGAAAAACACTTTTATGGATTTTAGACTAAATTTTAATAATTCACCTATTTTATGTGATAATAAAAGTTCTATAAATATTTCAAAAAATCCTATTAATCATTATAGGACTAAGCATATTGATATTAGAAATCACTTTTTAAGAGAACACATTCTTGAAAAGGAAATATTTTTAGAATTTGTGAATATAGAAATTCAATTAGCTGATATTTTTACTAAACCACTTCCCACTACAAGGTTTTATTTTATTAAAGGGGAGTTAGGTTTATTTAATTTTAAGTAGTTTTTTTAATTTTTTTATACATTTGATTACATTTTTTTATGAAATAATTTAGTTATTTGTTTTTCAAATAGTATAATTTTATTTATTTATTCTACATTTAAATAATGTAATAATTACTTTGTGCGTAATGACACAAGAATCAAGGATGTTAGAAACCATTTCAAATTCTAATCCCATTCATTTTCTCAATACCCTTCGAAACCTCGAAAACTTTTACTGCTCTTCTCTCCCGAACTTGAACCTTCGAAACCCTAGTTCTTTTTGAACCTTTAGATATTTACAACAGAAATGGAAAAGACCAATAAAATAGATGAGCCAGAGACTTGCACTGCGAAGAGGCAGTGCTCGGCCATGAGAATGATTTTTCATGGAAAATTCATAGATCCAGAATGGATCTATCAGACAAACCTAATGATAAAGCAATCTCTAGAATTTCAGAATTTAGAACAAAATTATAATTGAGATTAGACGGAGTTTCTATATGAGGTATAACTTCATCATTTCTTTAAGTCGGTATAGTTTAGTCTGGGAAATGACGAAGATTTGATAATCGCTAAGATTGAGGATCAAGATTTTTCAATCTCATCTATGGAAATATAAAAAATTCTAAACTTCCCTCATGAAAGAGTTTATCAATTTGATTTGAAAAATATTGGCGATAGTGTACATAAATCTAAAGATATTATATAATTTCTATTTGGATCAACTAATATCAAGAAGATGTTTATTAAGGACTTGGAACCAAACCAGAATATATTGGTTAAGTTTTTGCAAACTGGTATTACACATAGGATGTCTGAAATGGAAAATATTCTTTATCCAGATATGTATTTAATGTTTTTACTGATAAGTGATATCAAATTAAAATTTCTAAGATACATGGTGAGGTATCTCAGTTACTATTTCCAACTAGAGGCAATAATGAATTTTTATCCTTTTGGAAGGTTCATATCAAAGATCCTGGTTAAAAAAGATATAATAAGACTGGTGGATTCTCGAGTGAGATGCCACCATAATAATATCTTCAATGCTGGTACATTGAGAAAGATTGGATATTTCTGGAGCACAATCAAAGCCAAGCTTCTACCTGTAAGAGTTGAAGAGGATGAAGAAAGTGCTCAGGCCCAACTAGAAAAATCAAAGGAAGGACAAACTGAAGCAAGATTCAATATTGTATCAAGAAGAATCAGGTTTGAGGCTATAGATGTACCTGAAGAAAGAAGTCAGGAAGGATTTAAATTCAAAAGGACCAGAAATCCTAATCCTATTCAAGAGTCTCCTGTAACTTCGAATGTTTTAACATTTTTTGATATTTTATGCTATAAGTTTGTAAGATAAGCGTCAGTTGAATCAGAACCAATAATAGAAAAAGAAGATGAGATAGTTCACGGTGAAGGAGAAGCAGTGGCCCGAACTCAAATTGATCAAGTAGAGGTTGATCAAGAACAAATTATTTTGGAGAATCCATTAATGGAGGAAGAACTTGCAGATGATGCTCCTGAGAAGCAACCTACAACACCTAGAAACCAGGAAGAGAATGATTCTGAGATTCATATTGAGGTATTAAATGAGGATTTTTCTATAGATGAGTCTGGGAAAGGCACAAAGGATAAATCTATTGAGAAACTAGTACATAGAGGGGATGATGACAAATCAGATGCTAAATCCTTTCCGATAGTGTTGTTGCATCAAGATGAAACTGAGAACCAAGCACAGGGTGCCTCTGACTCAGTAAATGTTGATATGGAGGAACTAAACAAAAATTTGACTAAATCTAAAAAGAAGAATGCTGCTCTACGGAGATAATTAGAAAAAGAACATTTAAATTTTCAAAGGCTGAAAGTAAGTACTGTTTCTAAACAGGAAGTAGAAAATTTTAAGAGAGAGATGCCCAATGAAGTTGAAAAATTGAAATCAGAAATGGTTATGAAGTCTGATTTAATGGAGTTCAGATCTTTAATGGAGCAATAGTTTGCATCTGTCAGAACCAATGAGACCAGTACATCAGTTACTTCACCCGATTTAATCAGAAGATTTCAGGCTATCACAGTGGTCATGGAGAATATGAATACTAAACTGTAGAATTTATAGTGCAACCGTACTCCCTTTTCAGTGCTGTTAGACAATCATAAGTTTCTACTTGATCAGTTGACTTCTAGTGAACCTGAAATTAGAACTGTGCTGAATCAGTTCACAGAAAAGTTGAATCTTTTTATGGAGAAGGAAGAAATACTTCATGAGTTTTTCAGAGTGAATCTGATTGAAGATATTCATTTGACTCCGGAAAGCAGAGATCAAATTATCCAGTTGGGAGATGAATTGATGAGAAGGTTGAGGGAATAATTGAAAGAGATCAAGGCAATAGTTCAAAAAAGATGAACCCTATCTCACACCCTTACCCAACCTTTATTATTTTTGTTTTTTATTATTATACTTGTAATTATATGAAATATATTTACATCACATTTTCATGTGTTTTAATTTGTTTTACTGTACTTTGTATGATAGAAATGCCAGTAATCCAGATTCACATATTGATAAACAGTTTATAATAACATTTACTTATGTTCAGTGCTACATTAAAATGTGTTATATTTCATATTCTATCATTCTTTTTGATATCACAAAAAGGGGGATAAATTAGGATAAAACACAACATTTTCTTTTAATATATTTTAATTTATTTTAAATTTTACATTAATCTTTATATTCAAAAATAGGGAGAAATGTTCAGTATTATCTTAATCCTTTAAGGGGGATAAATTAAGTCAAACCAAACATTGTATTTTATGTTTTTTTTTAAAATGTTATTTTAAGGAGATATATGGATAACCATAATCTTTTACTGGGGGAATTTTTTTTAAAAATAATTTTGTTCAAATTAAATATTGTATTTATCTTTGAAAAATTCAAAACTATATGTAAGTTAATTTAATTGGTTATTTTATGGGATTTTTGATCATAAAAAAGGGGGAGATTTTTGAGAAAGTGTTATTTTCAATAATAAATAATTTTATTATTAATAAGGTGGAGATTGTTGAGAACAATACTCTATCTATTTATGATGATTTTGATGCTCACAAATACCCTTATTTTTTATTCTAATGATTTTAGTTTAAGTGAATTTCAGGAATTGAATATTTGTTATATTCTTATTTCTAGAAGAAATATTTAAGTATTTGAAATGCAAGAATTAATTGCTAAAGTATTCAGAAATTGTTTTTAGCGTGTTCTGGAAACACTGTTCATACCATACGTTGAGAAGCATAACATAAGGATGGAATGCGGTGTTTACTCTACGAGATATCAGAAAAGTATGGTTAAACAACCATACATTATTGGAAAAGTATGAAGGAAGGAACCCAACATTTGGAAGGAACCCTACGTTTGGACGGAACCCTACGTTTGGACAGAACCCTACATTTGGAAGGAACCCTACATTTGGAAGGAACCCTATGTTTAGAAGGAACCTTATATTTGGAAGGAACCCTATGTTTGGAAGGAACCTTAAATTTGGGAAATCAGCAAAGTATGTAAGAAGATCATTACGTAAGTATGGAATGATAAGTTTTTTTCTTAAAAGTATGGTTCATCAACCTTACTTTTGTAAATAACCATACGTTTGAAAGCCAAAGATGAAAGTATGGTTCATCAACCTTACTTTTATGAACTACTGTATGTTTGATTGAAAAGTATGGATTATATACTGAATGTTTGAGAGTTTAAGAGAAACATTTGAGATAAACCTTACGTTGTGAACCTTACATTCAGAGATTGTATTCTATGCAGTTCAACCCTACGTTTGACGTCATATGTTTAAATTACGACTTTATTAAAGAAATGGTATTTATATAGATTATCAGGCTGATTTCAAGACAAATTAAAAGCCCGAATTTAAAGTGAGTCTTTGACTGATTCAAATCTGTTTATTTTTTATTCAAAGGATCAATTTAAGAGGAGCTTTTCATGCCGAATTTTCAGGGGAGTTATGACTGCTCTACTACTCAAACTTTTGAATATCGCGATTCTAAAGGAGACTTTTGTGGATCTAAATTTAAAATGAGATTACTCGTATTTATTCTATATATACCTATATTATTTTGTTTTACATACACAGGGGAGAATTATTGAAAAGATGATCCACTGTTACAAAGAGTGAAAAAGCTCTGTTTTCTGAAGAAGAAGAAACACGACTGGTGATTTAATGATCTACATTAGATATATTTTTAGGAATCAACTATAGTTAAAGTTTCAGATGACATTTTAAGATCTACTACAACTGGATAAGCTTATAACTTCTTTTACCCAAATATCATCATTTCTGAAGATGAAGATCCATCTACTGTCAATTGCGTGCTGTTGAAATTGTGATTAACAATTGGGAAATTATTTTCAACGAACAAAATACTCTTTTATATTGAATGATCATCTTCTCGTTCTAAGCTGTGTTTTTGGTTATGTGTATGAACCAGAAGGCTATGTTTAGCCTTAAGATTATAAAAGTTTCAACTGCCTATACTCAGTTGGGGAACGTTCTGTTGATACGAGGGACAAATAGTGAAAATCACCAAGATCGTAGAGTAGAGCATTGGTGAAGTGGACTAGGGGCTTTCTGTTCCTCGAACCACTATACATCGTGCGTCTTGTGTTATTTTACGCTACTAAATCTTTGATATAAAGATAAAAGGAAAAATAATGGTTATGAGAAGAAATTATAAAAGACCCAATTCACCCCCTCTTGTGTATATTTGGTATAACCCGATTCAACAGTATGATGAACCAGACTCAAGGTAAGAGTTTTTCTCATCACATTTTTATTTCTATGAGATACATGCCATATTCATCATTTATTTTTATTGTTTTGTGTATATAATTACCATGAATGTATTCTATGATTATTATAATTAAATTTATGTGTATTTAAATATCCATCTGGTGATCTCTATTTCATGGGGTTTACGGTTTCAAATTTACCAAGTGGTAAGGGATTTTTGTCATAATTTTCCTTGTTTGAGAAATTTGTTATGTTATACACATATATTATTTTATAAGGTGTATATAATACTCATTTTAAATGTTATATCATGAATATAATTATTTTTCATGATATTATAACTTTCATTTAATGTTATTCCTTCTTAGGGATTATTATTCAAAGTTATAAAAGTGGTAAGAGTCTTTTGTTACAATCTCATCATTTACCAGGATTGTGTATGATTAAGTATTTGATGTTGAAATATTATAATTATAATGTATTATTTTATAATATAGTTATTCATGATACTTTTAAGTAATTGTACAATTTTTCCAATATTTTTTTATTAAAATGTTTGAGAATGTTTTTTAAGAAAATACGACTTCATTTCTCTCTTTGGTGGGAAATATTTATTCTTTTAAAACCATGATTTGTAAATATGTTTTAAAAAATTCATTTAAAAGTTATTTTCAAATATGGAAGAATATTTTTATAAATAAATGTTTGATTTTTTTAAAATATTCCTTTATAAATTTTCAAGGTTATTTAAAAAAAGGATTTTTTTATGTTTTAAAAAAGTGTTTTTAAAAATGAAAAGGATATTTTACTCAAGAATATTTTTAATGATATTTTAATGGTATTTACATTAATAAAAGTCAATGAATCTTTTTTTACTTATCCTCCATTGGGGATATTTTTTATTAATACCATCCTAATTATTTTTGGGGTGGATTAAGGTTGTTTTAAAGAGATTATTATGGAATTTTTTTTCATGGGTTAATAAAGTTATGAAAGGGATAACGGTTGTTCCTATGAGTTTGTAATGAAATAAATGAATTTATAATTTATGATTATGTTATGTTTCTTGGAAATTATGATGATTGGTTAGGTTATAAACAAATGACAGATTTTTTTTGTGATAAACCAATGACAGGTGGGTCCGTGATAACCCTCTGATGCATTGGGTATGGAAGTCAAACTTATGGTTATTACATTTGGAAGAGTGATTGTATAGTGAAGTGAAAAAGTTTTCCCAAGTTATGTACATGTTTTATTTATACATGTTATGGGTTTATAATGCTTCTTATGATCGATATTGATATCACATGGCTCATTATTATTGATTCTGATAACTCTTTCCTTTTCCATGTTTTTATATTTAATGATCTTGGTATTGATGAGTATGTGTTCCTTTATGATTCAATCATGAAATTTTATTATATCATCATAACCTTATGTAATATTATTCTCATTGATGACATTCAATTGTTAATGTTTATGTTTATCCTTATTGAGCATTTTACCTCACCCTGATTATGTTTCCTTCTCCTTAGGTTATAAAGAATGATGTTGAATGATTTATATCTATAAAATATTTTACAAGGATGATGTTAATGACCTAATGTGAAATAAGAAAAACTGGTTTAAATGAGATAAATTATCATTTAAAGTCAAATGAATTATTTATATAATAGTTTTTATTAATTCTATAAAACTATAAATCTAAAGGTCCTTAAGGTTATAAGTGATCTAATTTCCCCTTTTTGTGTTATAAGGTTTGGTTGGAAAAAAATTGGGTCACAATTATCAGAATCAATGTTGGAAATGTAAAGTTCATAATTTTAGTACAAGATTCGGGAGTTTGGGTCTTGGGATATTATATGCAACAAACCAACTCAAGCCACCCTCAAACTTGGAACTTGACCCGATCCATCACATACTCGAAGGGAGTTCCCGATCCCCACAGGCGAGAAAAAAGTACCCGGGCATCAAAACAACCAGAGGGAACAATTTCTCCCAACCTGAACAAACACATGACATATATATATACATGAAGAAAGAAGTTATAGTAAAAAGCCAATAAATATATGCCATAACTGTAGGAAAGATAACAGAAACAAATGACTATAAAAGTATCCAAAAAATCTAAGAGATAAGTCCAATTGTAAAGGACCAAAACCAAAAGGCTACTCCAAGTGATGGTAAGGACAAACTCCCACTATCTCACCACCAGTTACCCAACCCAACTGACATGAAACCCTACCTCCTCACTACAACGCCTTGAATTTTCCTAAATTATGAGAAATTCAAAGGTATACATACCACTGAAGAGGTGCGCATGGTAGGCACAATAGGATCCCACCCATGTGTTTCATAGCAAGTCTCTGTATAAAAATTCTTATATGATCATTTTAAAAAAAACATGGCATGATAAGTAGTAAAACAGTTTTATAGAAAACATAGTAAAAGTTTCCTCTATATCACAATTATAAAACAAAATCAGGTATATCAATTTAAAAGAAAAATTTCCATTTTATCTTGCAAAATAATCAATATGAATATTAAGGCTAAAACAGTACAGAGCCAAGAAATACAAAAGAACACGAGCACCATAAGCATCACAACACCAAGGAATACAAAACATCAGGAAGCAGACTACTCGTACCCAAAAATCTATGAACAACACACTACGGTACCTCAATCCAATTATCTACACTCAATGAATAGGGAGACACCTCAGAAAGTGAAACCCCAACATCATATATATACCTAGAGACAATAATTTACACTCTAGGATTAGAGTAACACCCATAAAGTTACCCCCACAATGAACAATGGCCTCAAACTAAACCTTCCACTTAGTACCCAAGGCAACCCATGTGCTTGTTTTCACAATCATATCAATGTTTTGAAAATCATTTCAAAACCATTTCAAAAAGTCATTTTCAATGCTTTGAAAATATCCCTATTATTTACATTTATAAAAAACCAATGAAAAAACACTTTTATTCAAATTCTCATTCCAACACACACAAAAAATCATGCCACTTTCATACTAATTTATTTATAAACCAATTTATAAAAATGGAACAATACAGTTTATCAAACACATGCTAGTTATGGAACCACCTACCTCAAAACTCGTGTCAGAAACGCCCGTAATGGGATCCACCAACGATGAAACCCAACAACGCCAATAGTGGCCCTAGAATCTAATCTAAATCTCCAGATTGATCCAATTTAGAAAACAAATTGTCGAAAGAAAGAATGAAACCCACATAACTCAAGAATGAACACCCACCGCACCATAACCAACAAAGGAACGATCACTGGAAAGAGATTACACAACATATCTTAGAAGAAGACAAGAAGAAACACCAGTTTAGATCAATGGATCTGATAACTAAACCCAAGGGAGTTACCATGATCAATGGAAATGATGAAGTGAAAAGGTCGCTTACCCATAGAGATGAACCACAACTTCAATGGAGATAAAACACTGAACAGATCGATCTAGTAGAAGAAGAGTATCCCAAAATCACCTAGTAATTTCCTTGGGTCGAGGGAAATGAAGTTTGGAGAAATAACTGAAAGAAAAACAACCACACACCTATTTTAAAAATTGTTTATGGGGCGTTACATGATGTGTAACCCGGTTACAAAATGTGTAACTTCCAAAGCCTCAAATATGCTGAAAAAACAATCACTACATATTAAAATCCAAAATTAATATAACTCACTATGTGTAACCAATATTCATGTCATGTAACACTTCATGGTGTAAAAACTTCTCACGATAAGAACCAAGAAACCATTACATGGTGTGTAACCTAGTTACACGTCGTGAAATTCCCTTACAACCAACAAAAAATCCAGAAAAAACTTATTAAAATTACAAACCAAAAAGGGAACTCAGAGAGAGGGAAAAACATACATGATCAAGGTAATAGGATGTTACAAACTCCCCGCCATAAATAATTTCCATCCCCATGAAGTCATGTGGAAGATGTAATCCCTAGAAAAAGATGAGTTCATTACTCCATTATCAATGACTCACATTCCCAAGTATCATGAGAATCTAATCCATGTTTCCATAGAAATTTGAAAAAAATAATCGACTTCCCATTCAAGACATTAACTTTAGAGTGAATGACCTCAAGTGGTTTCTTCAGAATAGAAACTTATGGCTCTAACTTAATTTCTTCCAAACTCAAAATGTGAGCGGGATTAGGATGATACTTCTTAAGTTGAGACATGTGGAAAACATTATGAATACCTATCAAATGAACCAACAATTCTAATCTATAAGCAATATTTTTGAGCCAATTTGTGAACTCAAATAGTCCAAAATATCTCAGATCTAACTTTCCTTATTTTCCAAGATGACGGTGACCCAACTGAGGAGAAACTTTCTAGAAAATCCAGTCACCAATAGAAAAATCCATAGGTTGACATCACCAATCCACATATGATTTCTGTCAAGTTTGGGATATAACTGGACATTGATGTAAATATCGAATCATTGTGGACATCTCCTAAACCAAACTTGGTCCAAAAAAATATACTTATCCTACCTCATCACAACAAAGAGGTGATCTGCATGGGAAACCATACAACGCCTCAAAGGGATCCATTCTGATAGATTGACAACTGTTGTTATAAAAAAACTAAACTAGTCCTAGATGGATATCCTATGATCCATTAAAATCCAAGACACATGCACGAAGCATATCCTTCGGGATCTGAATTACTCATTTCATCTGACAGTCTTTCTGTGGATGGTAAGTTGTGATTAACATGACCTAAGTTCCCATTTCCTCTTGGAGAATCATCCAAAACCTCAAATTAAACCTAGGATCCCTATCTAAAATAATGTTATGAGGACTTACTTGTAACATCACAATATCTTGTACATAAATCTCACCCATATCTTGAAAATAAGTGGTATCCTTGATCAGAATGAAATGATAAAACTTGGTCAACCGATCAACAACCACCAGATAGAATTTATCTCTTAGGGAGTTCATGGAAATACAACAAATAAATACATGGATACCTCATCCCATTTATTGAATGAAACTAGAAGAGGATGTAGAAAACCAGAGGGTTTTAATTGCTCTACCTTTATCTATTAGTAGGTGTAACAGTGGGACACATAATCTATAATGTCATGCTTCATACCTGACCACCAGAATCATCATCTCATATCATAATACTTCTTCATAGTGACTGTTTTAACATACCTTGAAGAGTTTTGAAAATTAAACAAGACTAAAATCCTCACAGATTCTATGATGAAAACCTGCTTCCCAAAGTAGAGCATACCATCTGAATAAAGAGACATAATAGAAACGGTCTCCCTACCATAAAGTCTTTATCAAATTTTACTAAAATCATCATCCTACTGCTGAATTGAAAAAAATATACTATAGGAGAGATGATGATAACTGAACACTGGTCAGAACCATATCTAAAATATCATCCTGAGCATCCAGGTACAACTGAGCAAAAATCCCCATAAGGTTCCACTCCTCCTTTGATTCCAGAATAGGTTGCGATGGTACTTTCATACTAAGAGCATCTACAACGATGTTTCCCTTCCCTAGGGTGTAAGAAATATATAATTCAAATAGCTTAAGGTATTCTAATAATCATCTCTATCAGGTATTCAATTCTTTCAGAGAAAAGATATAACTCAAACTCTTATGATTAGAGAATACCATGAACCTCTCTCCAAAAATATAATACCACTAACATTTAAGCACATGAATAATTATAATAAGCTCTAAATCATGATTGGTATAATTATTATCATGTGGAAAAAGATGACAAGAGCTGTAATATACCACATGGCCATCTTGCATAAGCACACATCCAAAACCAGCACCAGAAGCATCAAAAAACACCACGTGCCCCTTACTGGTCTCAGATAAGATCAGAATAGGATATGATGTCAGAAGTCATTTCAGTTCATCAAAATAAGACTAACACTTCACATCCCATGTTAATTTCAATTCTTTTTTTAGTAAGACCAGTCAAAGGTGACACCAATTTAGAGAAATCCTTAACAAACCATCAGTAGTATCCAACAAGACCAAGGAAGCTTCATATCACAAAGACATTCTGTGGTTCCTTCCAGGACCAATGATCCTTTACCTTCTCAATATCAATTGATAATCCATGTTAAAAAATATTTTCCCCCAATAACTTCACTTCTTGAATCCAAAAACTACATTTCAATATATTTCCATAAAAATGGTGACTTCTCAGAATTTCTAGATCCAAACTCAAATAGTGCTCATGCCCATTCTTAGATTTCAAATAAACAAAAAAGTCATCCACATACACTACCAAAAAAGTGTCAAGATATTTATGGAATATCTGATTCATTAAATCCATAAAAACTAAAGGAGCATTAGTTAAACCAAAAGGCATCACAATATATTCATAATGTCCATACCTACTTTTAAAAGCTGTATTTGATATATCAGACTCCCAAACTATGAGTTGATGATAACCCAACCAAAGATCAATATTTGAAAACCACTTTTCCCCCTTTAACCGACCAAACAAATAATCCAAACAAGGTAAAGGATACTTTTTATTGACTGTCACTTGGTTCAACTTTCGATAGTCCACACATAATAAAAGTGAACAATTCACCATATTAGAAAAGAGAACATGGTCTACCCAAGGCAAAACACTAGTGTTAATGGAACCTTTTTTCAAAAATCTATCCAATTTAATATTGAGTTCTTTTAGCTCCATTGGTTCCAAACGATAAGAAGGTATTGATATTGGTTGCGTACCTAGCACTAGGTCAATCATAAATTCTACCACTCTCTTTGGAGGAAGATTGTAGAATTAATCTGGGAAAATTTAAAAAAAAAGTCTTGAACAACAATGGTAAGATAAAAAAATAGAATATATTTCACTAGGATCACTTTAAACAATAGAAAACAAATTCCTGAGCTCCGGGAAGGATGGTTTTGCATGACCAGACCTCGGGTCCCACTCCCATTGAAACACATGAAAGATCCCATCGATAGTAAGAAACGAAACATGCCAATGATAAAAATGAACCTCACCTCAATGAGAGACAAGACAATCCATATTGATTATGATATAAAACATATCTAGATCAAGAATGAGAAAATCCCAGACCAACTTCATATCAACTATCATTAACGAACAAGGACACTGAAACCCCTGCTCTTTCCTTTTACCTAGAGGTTTCACTAAATCCATTATAAAGAAAATAATTTCCATTTAAAGTTTTAGAATATTAATAAAAAATGTAGATATAAATGAGTCGGAGGAACCAATGTCAAATAATGAAAATTTTAAGGAATATGCAATAAGGATAATACCTCTCACTATTACCAGACCAACATCAATTTCTGCTGGACACTCATCTACTATGTGAATGTGATTCACTCTTAAGACCTATGGAATGAGACATATAGTCCATGAATATTCTGACAGAACCATAGTAGCCTTTGGAGTTGATGAACCTTGACCATAATGAGGAGTATTCATAGCCTGACAAAAGCGTTTTAAATGAACAACACATCCACAACTATTTCATTTCTTCACAGACATAGAAAAATACATCTAATGTATCCAATCTTACCAAACTGATAGCAAGTCAGAGGCACACTACTAGATATAGTATATGGTGTGGAGGAGGATCAATACTGAGACCCACCTCCACCACTTCTGTGATGATCCTGCCACTTCCTCTTCTTCCCATGCACACCACTAAAACTACTACTAGATGTAAGAGAAGGTTTGGAAAAACCAAACATTCCCACCATATCCATCTCTGCCATAATAGATATATCTACAATCTCTATATATTTATAAAGTTTTAATATAAATACCCATGATCTGATATTCGATCACAAACCCTGTAGGTAATTATGAGCCTTCACCAGATCATTCTTCACCACGTTCAAAGAAAAACAGACAAGCTCAGAAAACCGGTTGGTGTATGAAAACATCGAATGCTCTAACTATTGAAAAGATAGAAACTTTAGAGACTTTTCCAGCATAAATGACTCAAGACAAAACTACCAGAAGAACAGAGTTTTTAAAACCTTCCAATCCAAGTCCACATGTCTATTTTTCTGGACCATAGAATCCCACCATCGCTTGCTGGAACCCTTGAGCCTGAACACTGCACATTTCACCTTGATATTTTTTTGTTTCTCTAGGAAGTCAATTATTTTGTCGATCTTATCCATAGAGTCCTCCTCCTATTGAAGTTCATTAGTTACTTTAAAGGATGGTGGATTATCATGTAAGAATTCCCATGACCAATCTCTCTCTCCTACAACTCATGGATGTACATCAATAACTGCATTATGAATACATGGTATATCCTGATCAACCAATACTAGAAATTTATGCTATATCCATGGTTTCAAACCATGGATATAAGCCCAAAAACCGTGGCTATAGGTTATAGCCACAGTTCAATGAACCGTGACTGGTATCGGTGTGGCTATAGGCCAACTCCTATAGCCACAGTTTCAAATCGTGGCTAAAGCCTATAGCCACGGTTCAAACTGTGTCTATAACCCTATATCCACAGTTTAAAACTATGGATAAAGCATTATAGCCATGGTTTCAAACTGTGGAAGAAGGTAAAACACAAACAAGCCTTATAGCCACAGTTAGAAACTGTGGCTATAGATCAAAGTTCAATAAAAAAACACAGCATGCCTACAGGCCTGCCAATCCCCCCTGCCCCCTGCTAGTCCCCCTACCAGTCCCCCCTGCCCCCTGCCACCGCCCTGCCAGTCCCCCCTGCCCCTTACTAGTCCCCCCTTCCCCCTACTAGTCCACCGCCCCTGCTAGTCCCCCCTACCACCCCTACCAGTCCCCCTACCCCTGCCAGTCCCCCCTGCCCCTACCAGTCCCCCCTGCCCCCTGCCACCCCCTTCTAGTCCCCCCACCCCTGCTAGTCCCCCCTGCCACCCCTGCCAGTCCCCCCTGCTCCCTGCTAGTCCCCCTGCCATTCCCCCCTGCCCTTGCCACCCCTGCCAGTCCCCCCGGCCCCCTGCTAGTCCCCATGCCCCTACTAGTCCCCCTTACCACCCCTGCCAGTCCCCCCTGCCCCTGCCAGTCCCCCATGCCCCCTGCTAGTCCCCCCTGCCCCTTGCCAGTCCCCCTTGCCCCTACTAGTCCCCCCCTGTCAGCCCCCTGCCAGTCCCCCCTACAAGTCCCCCTGCCCCTGCCAGCCCCCCTTCCAGTCCCCCTTCCCCTGCTAGTCCCCCCTGCCAGTCCCCCTGCTAGTCCCCCTACCAGCCCCCTACTAGCCCCCCTGCCAGTCCCCCTGCCCCTACTAGTCCCCTACCCCCTGCTAGTCCCCCCCTGCACCCTGCTAGGCCCCCTGCCAGTCCCCTGCTAGTCCCCCTGCCCCCTACTAGTCCCCCTGCCAGTCCCCCCTGCCCCCTTCCACCCCCTGCTAGTCCCCCTGCCCCTGCTAGTCCCCCTACCTGGACACCCCCTAATGCACATATGTTGGAGTTTTTCAAAGTAGCAACACATCAGAATCCTATCAGAGTACTGGAAGGTTTTATTTGGTGGGCCAAATAGACCATGGATGAGCATCACTTAGTTTTCGGAATGGTGAATAAAGGCTATAGTTGGGATGCCATTACAGCTGGGCTATCTATGCTGAAACTGTTTGGTTTTACACGGGATGTTGGTGGATGAAAAGACATAAAGGTTCAAGAAGCACTGCACTAGAAGGAGATCCAACATGTTCCAGATAATGCTATTATGGAGGGAGAGAATGATATTACAGTTATATCCAACAACCATCTTAAAGATGAAATGAGACAATATGCTGTTTGGAATGAAGAGTGAAAACCAATGTTTCCCATGGTTATAGGTTTTGGAGTTATCACTACTCTTGGTATCAACGATTATGGAAATACTAACCTTTTCCATTTATTACTTTTAGAGGCAAATAACAAATAATAATTGGTTTCTAGTGCCACTAGTACTTCAAATACGTTGACTGTAATAGCAAAGAAACATGTCGGCCATGCTCTCCTAGTCAGGAAATTAATTCAATGGTGGTGGTGACGACAATGCTGGTGATGGCAGAAACAATGGTTTACTTGATGAATATGAAGTTTTCTCATGAGTTGAGACTCTTTGAAGCATGTGAAATCAACCAGGAAATGATTTCTGTTAGCAGTTTCTGGATATTCACCTTGAGGACAAGGTGGGTTTTTGTAAGGGTGGAAATGCTAGGAGTGTGGATGTGTGGCTGTTAGTTGTGCTTGGCAGGGATATCGTTATGTGGGTGTGGCTGGTGGGATTTCCTAAGGGAAACATAGTCTTTTACTTTTATTAGTTACTAGGGGTTGGTAATAGTAGGTAGGGGTGGATGGTTGTTGGGTTGGGGTATTAAATAACGGCATGGCTAGGATCCGATCCTAGGTAGGTCTGGGAGGCCCTTTGAGAAGTGGTATTTCTAGGAGAATTTCTTCTCTTCCCTCTTCATTTTATTTTTCATTTTTTTCTTCTTAGTTTGTTGTTAACTCTGTTCCAATTACTTCTACTAGATATAACAACTTCTGCCATATTTTTTTTTCTCTTCTTCCTACCTAATCAGTACCATTGTTAGGCAAGAGTCCTAACACTATTCAAAAGGTGTATTTTTATCACTCATTTAAGTAATATTCTCTAGAAAGATATATGTAACTATTTTTTTAGAATCAAAATGTAGTTTTAATTAAGTGTTGTGAAATTTAGCTGAGGATAGTTTAGTTCGCTCATTTGTCCAATGTTTTCCGAAGTGGACTGAACATCGAACTAGCTAAAACACTCGTTAAAGATTCAATTATAAAACCATGGTTATACCGGTTATTATTAAAATAATATATATTTAAAAATATATATCATTAAAATTTAAACAATTTATTTTCATTATTGGAGTCGGTGTTCCACATCGGACATGAGTGTTTTGTCATCTTTATATTTCCCTATAAATAAGCTCCAAGGATTCTCTTAAGAGGTATCTCGGGTATTGGTTCACCTATCTTATCATTCTACATGGTATCAAATGGGATTTGATAAAAGAACCCTTAGCAAGCTAGGTTCCCTGATCTCACATGATAAATGATCTATGGGAGAAACAGGGGAAAACTAAGAAGTTTGTTAAGTTGCGCGAGAGTGGGTCTCAGATGGCTTACTACATAGGTCTAGTCCGTATGATGTTTGGAGCTGCATTTTTATCATCTTACATGTCATGATTGAACCCATTATTAAAGATTTATTTTTCCATGTTTATCCTATGATGGATGTAATAATGTTTTATGTTGTTCTTGTATAAAATATACCTATGCAGGTCTAACTCATATGTAGGGAGGGATCATTTTCATGTTGATTGTTGTAAATTGACCCAAGATTGGAGATCCAATCAGACCCAAATATCCTATAATGAAAGAAATATAGCCACATGAAGTTCTTGAATGGGAAACTGTCTATACAAGTCTTCCCCATACATAGAGAGGGGCATTGTTCCCATTAATTATTGTAGCTGGACACGAGATTGGAGATTTGGGTGTCGCTCTATATCCTATGATAACATAAATAAATCCACATATAGTTCTTGAATGAGAAACTATCTATGAAGGTCTAACCCATATGTAGAGGGGGATATTGTTCCTATTTATTTTTGCAGCTGGACCAAGGATGGGAGATTCATGCATCACTACATATCGTGTGATGACTAGAATCAAACCACACATAGTTCTTCAAAAACCATGTAGTTTAATGTCATGCATAAAGGATGTAGGTTCCATAGCATGAAAATGAAATATTGTGGCTGGAACCAAGACAATAGATATGGGTGTCACTATGTATCATGTCATGGGAGAATTAAACCCACATGTAGTTCACGAACGGGTTGTTCCCTATATAGGTCTGGCCCAAATGTAGAGTTTTCCATAGATAAGTATTTTTAGAGATGGAAACTAGACTTCAATGGGAAAAACTAGGTCAGTTTTTTATACGGTGTCTCTTGGGTAGTAGTTCACATGGTGGTATGGTAGGCCCATAAATCATGTAGGAGATTGTCCGTCTAGGACTTATTCTATTTTTCAACCATCTTCTACTACTTATTCGATAGAGACTTATTAGAGGCATGAATCTGTCCATTTTTTTCTACATGATAGCGGTATGAGTGGTTAGTGATAGGTTTTAAAGTCAGAGAGAGAAGAAAAACAAGAGTTTCTGTTGATTTCTACTACAATAACGAGCATAATTTACAGTAGGAAAAAAGAAGAACAGTTGAAGAAAGGACTTCCTGTGGTCGCACCACGAGGCCGATGGCCACTGCCCCTGTATCTGTACAGCAGATCCGTTTTATAAAAAACAATATCCCCCTTTTATTATTCCTCCTTCCAAACAACATCTCACAACAACCTACTTTTCATAATCTGTTGGATTCTACCAGTTAGACTCAATGGTATACTCCTGGTACACTTTCTTTAACTATCTATAGAAGAAGTTGGTCTCATTTTCCATATTGTATAAGGATTTTTTTTCTTTTGGGCCATCTTGAAGCATAAAGATCTATGCCTGATGCCAAATTTATTCCCTTCTAACTCTCTATATCAGGAGGGTCCCATTTTGAAGATAATCAATTATGGGCACCTGCCATCTAGGGGTGGATATTAGTTCATCAGGAACTAGGGAAGTTTTGATCTGATTGATTTCTTCCATGTCATAGATGATGATATATGAGACCATCCTTTGATGCGTAATGTGGTAGAAAACCTCATACTGATCAGGGTCAGCTAAAACTATGATTTCATTAGACATTACATCAGTAAAATCATTTTTTTATAGGGTACGAGATACAATGTGGGTTCAAAATGGAAATATTCCATCAATATTCAAACATAGCCAGTGAGAGGGGCCAATTCATCCTTTTTTATTGTATATTCATCATCATATATTTTATCACTGGCTTTAAATTTCCTATGATATTTAGGTAGTCTATTTTCAGCTATAGTACCAGTTCCAAGATAGAAATTAGGGCTTCATATTCTATCTAATTATTTTTCCATCCATCAGATAGTGAGAAAGAGTATAAAAAAATTACTTTGTCTAGAAAAGTAATACAATCCCTAGAAATACACATATAATCTTTAGGTTTTCCATACTTTTGTTGATAGGACTCTGGGAGGCAGAAAAAATATACATACCCTGTGTTCGGGGAGCTTCATGGGAATGGAAAACCTTCTAATCTAGAAGTTTTATTTCTAGTAGTATACTTTCTTGGAAAGGATGTGCCATGAGGAAATTAGATAGGGTCTTCCATTTCACTAACTTATGTGATATGAACTGGATATCATGTTGTCTTAAAGTGACTAATCATAGGGAAAAATTCCCAGTCAACATAGGGCAGCTAAAGATGTACTTGAGCGGGTCAATACGAGTGACCAGGTGAACTTTGTAAGGATACAAGCAGTAGAAGGGTCAAATCACGACATTATCATGGCGTGACCGTGGTGTGACCACGACATGACTGCGGTGTGACCGCAGAGTGACCGCGACGTAACCGCAGCGTGACCGCGGCATGACCGCAACATGTTAGCCCGGTCCAGCGACATCTGCAGGGCATCATCTTCCACTTAGTTTCAAATAAGATGATATGGATGGCATGAGAGGATGTTTTCTCATAATATTTAAAGAAATGAATGCTAATATGTTATGAATAAAGGATTGTATAACCCCTGATATGCCTAATTCGGTGAGGGCTCGAATGCAAGTGGAAGGGGGTTGGTTGCAGGTGCTGGGGGGATGGTGCAGGCTGATTCGAAGGTGGTAGGGGGGATGTTAAGGGCTAGAATGTTGGTGGCAGCGGGCTGAAATGAAGGTGGAAGGGGGCTGGTGTGGGCTGGATGTGGCTGGAGCAGGGCCAAATCATAGCATTACCGCGGTGTGACCGCGGCGTGACCGCGACGTGACCACAACATGTTGGCCTGGTCCAGCGACATCCGCGGGGAAGCATCTTCCACTTAGTTTCAAATAGGATGATATGGATAGCATGAGATGATGTTTTCTCAGAAGAATTAAGGAAATGAATGCTAATCTGTGATGACTAGAGGATTGGATGACCCCTGATATACCTAATTTGGCGAGGTTTCGAGATCTAGCAATGTGTAGGAATACCTAGAGGAATACCCCATGGGATCAGGAAAATCACAGGTTACATAACATGTAATCTGACATTACTGGTACTGTGGGACCCCTGGGCTGTGGAACTGGGATTTTGGTTGGATTTAAATATCACATGCCATGTGACATGGTCACACAACATGGGACCCATCTTAAAAGTCTAACAGCACTTAAAGAGTGTCTTGGTTCAAACAACCGTTTTAATAAAAATAGGGAAACCCCCTACATGGATATAAAAAGGGTCAAGTACAATGTGTGCTTTATGACTAATAACGACATCAATTATAAAGAAAACATCAATTCACTAATGTTAAGAAAGGTATACCACTGTGAGTTTTCGCAGACAGCGCACCTCTGTTGGAGGGGTTTTATTATAAAACCATGACTTATTTATCAAACGAAACAATTATCTTAACTAACACTTATTAAAGAATTGAAATTTAATATAAACATGAAAAATTAAGAAGGAAACTAAATGCAATTTAAAACATTCTTTAATTAAATAGGCTAGGAGAGGGACCCTACCTCAACCTCAAGGCACGTTTTCTTTTGACGACGACAACTCGAATCTTCCTTTTTTCCGCTTGCACGCATATGCAACTTAACATATATATAAGGACAACTATCCCCTATGTACATATTTTCATGGCCAAATATGCACAAGGGGGTCCTTAGATATATGTTTATACTTGCATATACCCCTTTACACTTACACGCGTATGTATTTTTCATATCTATATATAAGAACACCTAGCCCCAATATATATATTCATACTACCATGAGTGAATATATATAAAGGGGGAACTTATATATGCGTATGCCTACCTATGCATACACATGTAAGCCTTCATCAACAGCGACTCAAATCCACCTCAATGAAATCCAAAACACACAACAAAAATATAAGGAACCCAAAAATCAAAAAAGCCCTAATTAAAATTGGGGCAAAGAATAAAAATGGAATAAACCTTACCCAAATATTGAACTCATTGTCTTCGATGGTGGTGGATAGAACCAGTCTTATCATAAGAAACCACCTATAAGAAAATAGTGGGAAAAGAAATGAGATATAACAACTTCTTATATATATGTGATCAGTGTGTCAACTTCTTATATATATATATGATCAGTTTGGGGGCTATTGTAAGTTCCATTGTTTCTCTAAATTAGTTGGTTCTTATACATGGAAGTGAAGGATTATTTATATACTAACTATGAATGTGTGAATATATTATAGAGGAGTCCAAGACTAGAAATATTGATTTAAATATTGACATCTCTAAAGATTTTGACACTCTTAGCTAGGATTTCACTTTTTAAGTACTTGACAGTTTTGGTTTCTCAACCATATTTATTAAGCTTATTCAAGACCTTATCTACAAATCAAGACTCTCTTTCATTATTAGTGGGTCTCACAAAATATACTTCGGTCATACCCAATGGGTTAGATAGGGGGATCCTCCCTCAACTTTTTTATTTAGAATTATCAGGGATTAACATATAAAATGCCTCCTAAAAACTACAGATTATGGGGCTTTATCACCAGTTAAGGCCACTAGAAAGATAAGAGAACCCAACCACTTGTTTTATGTTGATTAAATTCTCATTTTTTGTCAAAATGATGACCGATCACTTTCTTTCATCAAGGGGATTTTAGAGCATTATGAATCTGTCTCAAGACAATCCATTGTTTGAGGAAATCTAAGCTTTATTGTAGAAAGGACATGCATTTTTCCAGGAGGCATCAAATTGCTAAATTCTTTGGAGTTATAGCTGGAAAAATTATTTTCACCTAGCTATCTTAATAATTTTAGAAAGAACTTCATCTTGTCATCAAAATTTATTTTAATATGGATGATATGGAAAAAAATTATTCCTATGGATGATCAAATTTATTTATTTGGTCTTCATATTACCTCAATTTTCTTGATCTATATGAATCCCCAAGATGATTTTCATCATTTATTTCCAAAATGTCACATATGAAATGATGATGTCCCGAGAATGCATGAATTCAATAAGATGAGGTCTAGTGAATTGCAATGTTCTTCGCCTCCATATGTTCCACCAAACATCATCTACCTGTCCATCAATTTTCCAATTCTCACCTAAAACTCAAAAAGGTAATTAACCTAAATCTGGGAGGAGAGGGGGGAGGTGAAATATATGACAAGAACATATTTTTCATGCATCATCATGTGTTAAAATTAAATGTATGACATCCTATTTAAATTGAGTTTGGTAAAACTTATTGAAAAGCACTTCCAGCACTTATCACCTATGATACATGCTTCTGTATAAGTATTTCTAGATCACTTACTGAAAAATATTTTTGCGTTGCATATTTAAGGCTCTATTTGAGAACAAATCTGAAATTGTTTATAACACTTATTTCTTGTGATTAACATTTTGAGAAATTGAAAAAACACCGCTTATTTTTTTCACTCTATCACTCAGCCTTAACTAAGTGTACAAGATGTACCCTTCTTCATGAATAACACACCATATAGAAGGGATGATGATAATACCCACCAAACAGTTGACTAAAATTCAAGGGTAGGGTTAAGTGATACTTGAATATATTTATTTACCCTAAACCCCACCCCAAAGAATCATACATTGGGTTGGATTTATTCCTTTATGTTGTAGTGACCGCGGCGTGACCGCAGCGTGACTGCGGCGTGACCGCGGTGTGACCGCGGCGTGACCGTGGCGTGACCGCGGCGTGACCGCGGTGTGATAGCGGCGTGTTGGCCCGGTCCAGCGACATCCGAGGGGCAGTATATTTTGGCCAGGAGTGAAGGGAGTGGGAGGAGGCTGGAATGCTGGTAGAAGGGGGATGGTTGCAGGTGCTGGGGGGATGGTGTGGGCTGATTCGAAGGTGGAAGGGGGGGCTGTTGCGGGCTGGAATGTTGGTGGAAACAGGCTGAAATGAAGGTGGAAGGGGGCTGGTGTGGGCTGGATGTGGCTGGAGCAAGGCCAAATCACGACATTACCGTGGTGTGACCGTGGCATTAAAGCCATACCAATAACAACTAGTGGTATCATACAAAATCTTATTTGTTGCAATTAATATCAAGCCATGATTTAGTGAAAGAAATATGTTGTAAATAGGAGGGCATATTTGGAGAAACCCAATCATGAAGAAATGGAGGAGTTAGAGGTGGATTTTAATGGTTATTCAACCTTATCTAAGATTGAAGAAACCTATAGAGACTAACTACACCCCCCTGCCCCACCCCCCTTACCCCACTGCCCCACCCCCTCCCCCCTGCCCTGCAGACCTCCCCACTCCACCCTGCCCCCTCCACCGACCCCCTCCCCCCTCCCCCCTCCCCCCTCCCCCCTCCCCCCTGCCCCCTGCCCTGCAGATCTCCACCCTTCCCCCTGCCCCCTGCCCCCTGCCCTGAAGACCTCCACCCTGCCCCCCTCCACCCTGCCCCCTCCACCCTACCCCCTGCCCCCTTCCCCCCTCCACCCTGCCCCCTGCCCCCTCCGCCCTGCCCCCTCCGCCCTGCCCCCCGCCCCCTTCCCCTGCCCCCTGCCCCCTGCCCCCTGCCCCCTGCCCCTGCCCCCTGCCCCCTGCCCCCTGCCCCCTGCCCCCTGCTCCATTATTCGTCAGTTTGCCATGGATTTCCTTATTCCTCCCTAGAATCAACCACAAGGGGCATGCTCAAGTCCTTCCCACCCTGTTCCTACTTATCTTAAGGATTTATATCCTTCTCATCCCATTCCTATACAACAGGAATAGAGATTTTATCTGCTGGCATTAAAATGATTCCGACCTTTCCCTTCTCCTTTTGAGCCTCCTTGAGAATTTTATTAGGGATACTTAGTGAGTCTACCCCTGGTACCAAGTCCTAGCTTTCCACATTCTTAGTAGTGTTGAAACTCACTGTTTCATTTACTTCATGTTTTTAAGAAACAGATGCGTCAGTTTCTAGCACAACTTTCTCCTATATAGCAACAAGAACAATATATTTAGCAGCCAACTTGAAGTTACTTATAACCTTCTCTCGAGTTTTTTTAGTGTCGACCAGATAGATTTCCCTGTTGTAAAAAACACTTATGAATCTAACATAGAGAAGAAATTGCCTCCCACTGATGTCATATCTAACTGAGGGTTACCACCAAACCCTTTACCACTGCTTAGATTAGCCTCATCAATTGGAATAGCCAAAGTTGCTTGAATCGCTTTCTTTTTCCTTATATCCAGCTTAGCACTCAAAAAATAAGTAGATTTATTTTTCTCTTTAGAAGAAGATTCCTAAACATCATCCAAAATAGAAGTGTCTCCACTATCCAAGGTTTACTGCTTCACCCACTTACCTATTTTCTTACCACACACCGGTGTTAGTACATCAGAGTTTCCAAGACTAGGTTCCACTACCTCATTGGGAACTTTCCCTGTATCTATCTTAGTTCCTAGTGAGCACATGTTGAAACATGAACCTATTCTGTATCCATGGGGGAAGTAGATTCATCTTTACCTCTAATTGAAACACCATTTTCTTCTATTTCCTCTGTACTGAGGAATAAACACCAACCATAGTAGTGTTCTTATTACCTTTACTATCTACAAAATTCATAAAATCTTTTTCTTGGAGATCTGATGTATCCACCTCAGTTTCATTATCTGAGAACCATGGATCTTGAGTCCTAAGCTCTCCAATATCTTGGGTAGTATCATTACATGATTTTCTCTTTGAAATCTGATCCTCCCGACCAACCTCAACTGATATAACTGTAGTTTCCTTATCCATAAAAATTTGCGTTGGTTGATTAACAACCACCGTAGCAGGAAAGGAGATTCCCAAACCTTTACCCTGTTTGTCTCCCCACATAACATTCCCAACCTAATGAATTTCAAGCTCCGTATGTAGGATTTCCCCATCCTTGGAAGAAATATCATTAACAGGTAGTTTAAAATTAAATTGATCAATCAGATGACCAATCTTCTTGTAATTGAAAAATCTTATATTTTTACAACACTTCTCACTCTAGTGCCCAATGCAGTTACACTTACTGAAAAATTCAGGTAACCTTTCAAACTCAGACGATAATTCAAGCTTATAACCATTAACAACAAGGAAAATAGTTTCAATGAGAGGAAAACATAAATCAACCTCAACAGAAAATCTTACAAAATGACCATATCAAGCACACTTAGTCTCCCCATTGAATTTGATAGGAATTCCCACAACTGGTTCACTACCCCAAAGGATTTGATAATTCCAAAAAAACCAACTTAACCCATGAAAGAGAATCCGAGTTTGAATAATTAAATTCTTAACCAAAGCTAGATCAAAGAGAGGATCCCAATCTTGAAACCTCAAGATTCCAGATTTGAGGGAGACAAAACTGAAGCCCCGTGTTCTTGATTTCAATTCATCCTATGGGGAGAAGAAGAAAAAATCCCCTACCAATCGACACCATGCGCCATCCATCGAAGCCACAAATCTGATGGAACTGCTTTAGGAGATCTTCAATTTTCCATGGGTTATTATTCTGCTGCAACATTAAACATCCACGAATTAAATGTTGCATTATTCTAAATGCTCTTCAAGAATTTTAGCGTTCGGATCAATAAAATCTAAAGTAACATTTCTAATAATTCTTTTATTTTATGAATCAAAACTAGCTCTAAGGTTAAAAAATATCTATCCGAGCATAAGAGAGATGGTTATCCTTCAAATAATCTTGAACATTCACATTGCAGGGATACTTCACATCATGATTCACTGGACTATCTTCATCCAAACCCAAAGGCACTTGAATCACTCCATGTCCAGAAGCAACCTTCCTCAAAATCTTTAATGAAATCGTCCTCTGGATTGAAGTATCACTCCAATGGGAAATCCATCAATCGAGGGCATGGGTGAGCATGGAGAGAGATAGTGTGGGTGAGCGTGGGGAGAGCGTGGGCATGCATGGGGTATGGCATGCATGAGGAATAGGAAGGGGGCATTAGTGAGGGAAACATAGGTACCTGATGGGCCCATTGGGGACTACTCGACCTAGGCCCTGGTTTCATGGGAAGGGGCACATCATTTGACCCCCATGGCAGCTTGAGCTGAGAAATCTATAAATTATGGCCTTTGTGCCACAAGGACTTTAGGAAATCTCATCTAGGGGCCTTTGGTAATCCATCATCTAAGCCTTCGAGACATTTCAAATTCTTATAAATAGTTCCAGCTGGATTGACAATGCTAATTTGGAGGGATGAGGCTTGATCCACTAATGTACCTGAGTGTGTGTGTGCTTGTGTTTATAATTACCCCAATTGAAAAGGATTTATTTGGCTTTTTATGAGATTACATCAGGAAAGATGTCTTCAAGATTTCTTTGGCCTATTATTTGGACCATTCTCAAGATGTAATGAAATTTCTATGTCAGAATCCTCATGCATCATCATCAGCCACATTTAATAAAGGAAAATGGGTTATATTATCTCTAAATATTGATTAGAGGTAAATATGTAACCTGTTTTAAACGACCAAATTATCGTGAGAACCTATAAGGATCAAAAGGATCTAAAATGGTTACTCCATCTATAAAATCATCCAAAAGCCCATATCACAACAAGATAATGTATGAAATTTATTCTGAATTCCATCTATCATTATCTACCACTGCACCAAAACGTGTTGAATGAGGAATGAACCCAAAATGGGAAACATCCATTAATAAATAAATAGAACCATCAAGTCATTAATTGAAAAATAACAAGACCATCTACCATAGCTTCGTCCACATCCAGTATTAGTTTCAGATTCAAGAAAGAACAGAAGAAATAAAATAAATTTTCAAATACCTTCATGATAGGGCGTGGGGGGTGTCGAACTTGGCGTCCGGGGTGTTGAGGGTTGTGGGGGAGAGCCTTCGGGAAGGAAGGGAGGAGGTGGGGAGGCCGCTCGGAGTAGCTTCGCTGGAGGAGGAGGATCGTGGGGAGGAGGGTCGCGGCGAGGATGCATCGTGGGTATTGAGGTCTGTTGGCGAGGAGACATCGAGGAGGAGGCATCGGGAAGGAAGAGAGGAGGTGGGGCCGCTACGTTGGAGGAGAAGAATCGGGTGTGGCCACGTGTAAGGAGGATCCCGAGAGGTGGAGTGGCCGCATCTGAGCCGGTTGGGGCAGCATCGAAGCCGTGTCAGGCCAGCGTCTGAGAAGGAGAATTGCGGTGAAGTGGGGTGGCCGCATCAGAGGCACGTCATCAGAGGAGTTGGGGAGTCCGTGTCAGAGCAATGACGACGGGGAAGTGGAGTGGACGTGCCGGAGGAGGACGATCATGGGGAGGTTGGGTGGCCCATCGGAGGAGGAGGATCACGGAACGTCGGGGAGAAGAGTCACGAGGAGGAGGGGCGTTAGGAGGAGGGGTGCGATAGGGTTATGGTAAATTGGGGAGTGGGGGTGGGTTAATTTCCACAGAAAGCGAAATTGTTGTGGCTGTACATAGGATATAGACACAGTTCCTATTGTCCGTGGGTATAGCTCCGTGGCGGTAGCTCTAAATTCTAGTAGTGAACAAAATGAATTCCCCAAACAATTGTTTCAAAGAGATTATGATATATATGTGGATTTCTTTGAGGAGCATCAATTTCACCCTCCTGAAGAACTCATGGAATACATCTTAGACGTACACTGCTACATACCGAAACATAAGAATGACCAGACAATGGAAAAAATCTCAATTTAAAATAAAATGTCCATAGATATAAACTAAGATTTAAAACCAAAACCAACAGTAGATACATGTATCCCAACTTCCCATGGTAACTTGAGTCTCTTCACGACAAGAGTTGTCCATACACTTTCACAACATACCTCTCAAGTCTTGACAATCCTATCTCCATTATAATAGACATCCTAAGATAAAAAATCTTGAGGAAAAATAACCTCTGATACAAAATTATAAAAAACCAACCTGAGCTTCCCTTAAACCTAGAACCCAACCTAATCCATCACATGCTCGAAGGGTGTTCCCAATCCCCACAGGCTGGTGAAAATCACCCAAGCATCAAACGACAAACTAAAGGGAATGATTTCACCCAACCTAAACAAAAAAATGGAATATATATATATATACATATGTACACACACACACACACACAAACAAAACAGGAAGGAACGATTAAAAGACAATAAATATATTCCACAACTGTAAGAAATACATTAGAAGAAAATGACTGTAAAAGTAGCCAAAAACTCCAATAGACAAGTCCAACTGCAAAGGATAAAAACCAAAAAACTACTCCACATGATGGCATGGACGAACTCCCACTATCTCACCAATAGATACCCAACCCATCTGACATGAAACCCCACCGCCTCACTACAACACCTTTTCTTTCCCTATATTGGAAGACATAAAAAGGTCTATGCACCACTGAAGAGGTGTGTAGAGTGTGAGCTAATTGGCTCAATAGGATACTACCTAGGTGTTCCATACCATGTATCTATATAACAATTCTAGTATTCTCATTTTAAATAAAACATGGAATGAAAAGCAGTAAAGCAGTTTTATAGAAAACATAGTAAATGCTTCCCCTTTATCACAATTCTAAAACAAAAACATGTATATCAATTTCAAATAAAATTTTCTATATCATCTTTCATAAGCTTAAACATGAATATCAAGGATAAAATAGTATAAATCCAAGAAATAAAATACAAAATGAATAGCATAGGCATCACAACACCAAGGAATACAATAGGTTAAGAAACAAACTACTCGTACCAAAAAATCTATGAACAATGAAATGCAGCACCTGAAGCTAATTATCTCCACTCTAGAACCAGTGAGACACCATATAAAGTAAAACCCCAACATCATATATATACTTATATCCAACAATCTACACTCTAGGACTATAGGAACACCCAGAAAGTGAACCCTTATAATGGAAGATGGCCTCAATATAAACCTTCCACCTAGTAACCAAGGTAAACCATGTTCTCATTTTCACAATCATCTCAATGTTTTGAAAACCACTTCAAAACCATTTCAAAAATTCCTTTTCAATGCTTTGAAAATGCCCCTTTTCTTTAAATTTATCAAAAACCAAGGAAAAACCAATTTTATTCAAAATATAATTCCAATACACACAAACAATCATTAAAATTTAATACTAATTTATTTATAAAACAATTTATAAAAATGGAACAATACAGTTTATCAAAAACAGGCCAGAGATGGAACTACCTACCTCAAAATTCGGGCCACACATTCCTACAATGGGATCCACCAATGAAGAAACCCAATAATGCCAATAGAGGCCCTAGAATCTAATACACATCTCAAGATTGATACAATTTAGAAAAAAGGGTCAAAATAAAGGAGGAAACCCACATACCACAAGAATAAATTCCCACCGCACCACGAACAATAAAGAAATGACCCTCGGAATGAGATCACACAAAGGATATTGGAAGAATACAAGAAAAACACCAATTTAGATCAACCGATATGACAATGCAACCCAAGGGAGATACCATGATAAAAAGAAATGGATAAGAAGAAAGGTTGCTTACTCAGAGAGATGCATGACAACTATAATGGAAATCAAATACCAAACAGATCGATCTAGATTGAGAGGAGTCTCCAAAAATCACCTTGGAAATTCCCTGGGTGAGGGAAATGAAGTATGGAGAAAGAACCAAAAGAAAAATATACACACACCTATTTTAAAAAATATACATGGGGAATTGAATGACATGTAACCCTATTACACAATGTGTAATTACCAAACCCTTAGATACATCAAAAAACCATAACCTCATATTAAATCCAAAACTTAAAATAACTCACAATGTGTAACCACTCATCACATAGTCTAACCCTTCACGACGTAAAAAATTCTCACAACATGAACCCAACAACTATTACACGGCACGTAACCTAGTTACATGTTGATAAATTCCCTTAAATCTTTCAGAAAATCCAAAAAGAAACATATTAATACTCCAAACCAAAAAGGGAAATTAGAGAGAGGGAAAAACTTACCTGATAAAGGTAACAAGATGTTACATTATAGTTGGTATTAACGGTCGGTTTAGACAACTTTGGAGATTAGGATATTATCATGTGAAGTTATCTTAAGAGTTATGGATATAATCATAGGTATATCATGAGTTTAAAGTCTTAGAAAACCCATTTAAGGGTTTTAAGTATTAAAATTTTTGAGGTTATTAATAAAATTTTGGTGACATTTTTATGGTTGAGGTATTTATAACCCCTTGGATCAACATGAAGTGTTATTTATGAAGGAACTATTTTTAATGTTTTAAGAAAAGGAAAACCCATATATTGGGTGACAACTAGTTTCATCTGATAAGGTGGTGGGTATTCAACCCATGACTAAAGGAAGATAAGGGTTTTTACACCTACCACTAGCCTATTAGCTATCCTCATTAGTGTGAAATTTATTTTATATAGGTAAACATTAAGTTTATTTTAGAAACATATGGGATTTTATTTAATGAATAATAGTTTATTTATGTTGGAAGAATATATACTCAAATAATTCTAAATCTTTGGTTTTTGAACTTTGTTAGGAAATGATTGGAGATTTTTATAGATAGTTATTTATAGAATTATTTAGTTTGAACTCTGAGTATTACTTTAGAAATTTTGAGATTAATGTATGAAGGTTCATTTATTTGGTGAATTCTCTTTCCATGTGCTAAAATTTTTAGTTTTGGTTAATTCTTAAAGACACGAGGAATAGATTTTTATCTATTTTATGGTAATATGGTATTTAAATGTTTATTTTAGTAATTAAGGCATGAAAAATCCATCTTGAGTGCTCATAGTTTGGATTAAAAGATGGTATTGTGGTGGAAATTAACTAAAGGATGAAATTATACTCATCAAGTAAGTATATCCATGTTCTCATAGTCTAGATAGTAAGAGAATTCATTAAATATAGGAAAAGGATCTTGAAAAAAATGTTATCCTATTACCTTCATTTCTTATGAACCAGTGGTATTTTTGATCATCAATGATTTAGGGTTTTTAGGCCCATAACTTTCTATTTATCATTCACTTGTTTGTGATCAATTACCTCAATCAATCTCTATAATTATTTATGAATTTCCTCCACTCCCACCTATGTTATCCTATTTGAAAACCTTGTTATGTGTTATTACATATGACCCTTTTAATTAAATTTATCTATTATTAAGAGAACGATTCATTAACCCTTGTATGATGTGGATTTACAACAAAATTATTTTCAAATTTCCATTTTTTGGTTACTAAGATAAAGTTCAAATTGTGAGGACACAATTTATTAAAGGGGTGGGGGTGGGGGGATGTTCCACCCCAAGATTTTAAAAGAAGAAAATTATATTTGATATATTAAAGTACAGAAAATATTAATTTTATATTTCATTACATTCAACACTTAATTTATCTTACAGATCACACAACCCCAAGATTTTAATGTTTGCTAGCATATTCACACACAATACCAAACATAAACGACCCATGATATTTATTACCATTATAGCCTAGCTATTAAAATGGAGGGTATAAAAAGGATTAACTGAATAATGAAAATATGTTTTAAACATGTATATATAATTAATTCTTTAGTGACCAATTAATTATAAATGAAAATAAAACCATTTCTAAAATAAAAGGAAATATTTTTCAGAAAAACTATTTAAATGAACACAAGTGTTTTTTTTATATCAATAAAATAAACAAATAACTCTTCATAGATTAATTAAATTTATATTTAATATATTAAATATAATATTTAACATTCAACCTATGTGTTTTGTAGATAATAGATAAAAATAAATCCAATTTTATTCTTAAAAACTGTATTTTATTCTTCTAAAATGCAATTTTACCGCCTTTTAATAGAGAAATTATTTTAAAACTAAATTTTGAAACTTTTATAATTTGTTTTTTGGAAATATAAAATTCATTTATTAAAGTGTAATTTTAAAATTATCTTAGGGTTAATTTTTGGTATTTTTCAGTTAAGTTTTTTTTGATGAATAGTGAAAAATACTTCATTTTAAATGAAAACTAACTTTTCATCAAAATAATATATAATGTAAAATTATATTTTAAGTTGGTTTTAAATTAAAATTAGATAAATTATAAATCTATTAATCCAATTTATGTAATTTTAATCATTTTCTATTGAATTTGGTTATAAATTTTTTTTAATCTTTTGAACATTTTCACTTTAAAAACTCAATTTCTCATTACGTATATGGGACTAATTTTAAATTAAAAATTTCCATTTATGTGAGTTTAATTTGAAAAAATTGATTCCATATTTTTAATTATAAAAATATATAATTTATGATAATTACAACTTAAATTTTTTCCAAAGAGATTAATGAAAATAGTTAAAATTAATTACAGTGATGAAGGTAAAAAATGAGATTACTTAGTGGTTAAACGTAGAAAATAGGATGTCGAAATGACCTAAACTTGTCCAACACCAATTTTATGGACAAATTAATACCCTTATGACCTTATAATATAATGTTATTAGTTTTTGGGACACTTTTCTATGAACGTGATCTATATAATAAGTTAAGAAACAAAAACGACTAAAAATGAACCTTTCTTTCTTTTAATTTTCATAAAGCTTTAGGGATACAGAAAAACTACACAAGTTCGGTTATCAAAAGTATTTTAAAATATAAATTAATTTTTGTTATAATAATAATTTATGTTTAATTTTAAAGATTATATAATTATATTAAATGCTTTAGAAATGCTAATACATGGATTATTTAGTTAATAATAAAATAAAATAAATGATACAAAAAATATAAAAAGTGTGGTAAATAGAATAAAATTTTCTGTTCAATTATTTTTTGGATGAATATATCATAAAAAAAATATTTTAACTTAATATATTTTAATTCCATTATTTTATTAATATTTTTAATTTCAAATTAAATAAATAATGTTAAAATTGACGTTACTGATATTTTATAATAAATGATATTTTATTAAATGATTTAATATTACTAAAAATCAAATATTTAATAAATTGATTTTTAAATGTTAATAAATATAAAAAAATTTCCATTCATTTACCAATTTATATTTTATAATTAACATATTAAGCCCCAAATAATAAAAACATTATTGGCACGGTTAGGGTTAAAGCGGTGTTTTTACGAGTTAGATGTGTTTTTGTTAAATTTAATTTCGAAAAAACATGAGATTTTTATTTTATAATTTGGATTTAATATTTAAATTAATTGGGTATAAATTTTATACTAAGTATCATTTTAATTTAGTCTTGATGCATGAATTACATATCTCAGAAAACTAGTTACCTTAATGGAAAACCAAAATGAAAAAATAAAGAAACTTTGGAGTTAAGGTCAAAAAAGTTTAAAAAATGTATTTATTTTGTTTGATGGAGGTTTTTATAGAAATAATAATCCATACAATCCATTATTATTCAATTTTTGAGTCACATGAGGTAATAGAGACCTATTAATAGTAAATAATTTTGAGTATTTATAAGAATTCCACTCCTCTTCAACAATAAAAGGCACTCACTCCCCCACTTATTCACACCTATAAAGCCTTTTGGATCATCCAAACCCAAAAAATAACCTAAAAACTTCCCTAAACTCATCATAAAAGCCTTTTTTTTGTAATAAAGAAAACATTTCAAGGATTTAGTGAAACCATAATGAGGATACCCGAAGAAAAGGTAATTTTCTTCTAAAACCGATTTTATTTTATTTCCTTATCCATCTCCTTTAATTTTTTTATATCATGATTATATAATAAAATGAGTATAATAAATATACTTATAATTTTTTAGTTAAGTTTATGACTTAAAATAATACATACTTCCATCAAATGAGTTACAAAATCATTGTTCGTGTGTACGATGAACTACCGCATTGCGAAACGATGTTGTTCGTTTTTCCATTACCACCTCTCATGGTTGGTAATAATGATGAAAATAATATTTATATATTATATTTAGAATATATATAAAATAATAATATATTTTTATTCATTATATCATATAAAACCATTTTACATTTCATTCCATAAGGGATATGATAACATCGCTCGTGTGTATGGTGGATTACTGCCTCACAAAGCGATGTGAAGCGTTTTTCACTAACTTGTTACATGGAAGGAAATAAGGGTAGATATAATAAATATATATGATATAAATGAAATAATTATTATATAAATGACATAATTATCTTTATTTAAATATAATATATCATTTTATTCTTACCATTTCACACACTAAAAAAGTGATAAAGTCGTCCATGGACATGTGGACTACTGCCTCCTCGAAGCGATGTGATTCCTTTTACATCAAAATAATGATATATAAAAGTATATAAATTAAATATAATGGTACTTATGATATAATTATAATAATGGAAATATAATATATTACTTACCTTATTTCCATAATGATCATTGAAAATTAGAAATGTTACTCATGTGTACGTACGACCTTCCGTCTCCATGACTGTAACATTGGATCATTTTTCATAACCATATTTTATGGTTGAATTTAAAAGTATAATTGATGTATAAATATTATAATTATGTCATGATTATTATTATTTATATATTTATATAATTATATATTTGATCATAGTCATCCTACCAAAGTCTGTTTTGACACATAAGCCAAATATGGTCAAAACTTCCGATGTAAACTTAATTGATTAAGTAATAATATATAACTTGTTTATAAGTTAAGAAAAAGTAATAGTATAATTATAAAAGTATATAAAGAAATTAAATAATTATCATAAGTTTATTATTTAGTAATTTAAATGGAAATCATTATGAATCAGACTCAAGGTAAGGGTTTTTCTCGTCTCATTTTTATTTATGTGAGATACATTCCATATTCACCAATTATTTTATTGAGTGGTGTATATAATTCCCATGAATTTATTTTATGATTATTATAATTATATTTATATTGATTTACATATCCTTTTTATGATATATCTTTCAGGGGTTTACAATTTCAATGTTACCAAGCGGTAAGGGATTTTTATCACGATTTTTCTTCTTTGAGAAAATTGTTATGTTATACTCCTATATTATTTTATATGGTGTATATAATGACAATTTGAAATGTTATATAATGAATATAATTATTTTTCATGATATTATAAGTTTCATTTAATTTTTTTCCTTCATGTGGATTACGATTCAAAGTTACAAAAGTGATAAGATTATTTTGTTACAATCTCATAGTTTATCGGGATTGTGCATGATTAAGTCTACAATGTTGGAATATTATAATTCTCATGAATTATATCATCCTATAGTTATTAATGATAATTAAAATAAATTTTACCATTTTACACTATTTTATAATTAAAATGTTTGACAAATCACTTTTAATAAAATATGACTTTATTTCTTTCTCATATCAGAAATTAGTGTTCTTTTAAAACCATGATTTCTAAAAATGTTTTAAAAATCGTTTTTCAAAATCAAAAGGATATTTTACAGAATAAATGTTGTAATTTTTTTAAAAATATTTCTTTATAAGTGTTCAAGGTTATTTTAAATGAAAAGTTATTTCAAAATGTTGTATGTTTTAAAAATAAAAAGGATATTTTCCTCAACAATGTTTTAAATGATATTTTAAAGGTATTTACATCCATAAATTAAAACAACACTCATTGTTACTTATCCCCCACTGGTTAAATTTTGTATTAATACCATCCTCATTCTTTTATGGATGGATTAATATTGTTTTAAAGATATTATTATAAAATCCATTTCTTTTCCATGGGTTAATCAAGTTATGAAAGGAATAATGGTTGTTCCTATGAATTTATGATGAAATTAAAGGTTTTATGTGTTATTATTACATTATAGTTCTTGGACATTATGAAAGGTGGTTACATTATAAACAAATGATGGTTTGTTCCATGATAAAACAATTATGGGTGGGTCCATGACAGCCATATAATACATTGAGTAAGGAAGTCGACCATATGGTTATTCCATTTGTAAGAGTGAAGTGAAAATGATGTCCCAAGTTACGTATATGTTTTCTTTATGCTTGCTATGGGTTTATAATTCTTTTCATGATCAAGGTTAATATCACATGGTTCATGATTATTGATTCTGATGACTCTTTCCTTTTCCACGTTTTCATATTTAATGATCTAGGTATTAATGGGTATGAGTTCCTTTAGGATTCGATTATTCAATTTGATTATGCAATCATACCCTTATTCAATATTATGCTCATTTATTACATTCAACTATCAATGCTTATGTTTACCCTTACTGAGATTTTGAGCTCACCCTTCTTATGTTTCTTTTACCCTTGGTTATAATGAATTATGTTGAATGATTTATGTCTATAAATTATTTCAAAAGGATGATGTAGATGAACTAATGTGAAATAAGAGAAGTTTGGTTAAATGGGAGAAATGATCATTTAATGTTATGTGGATTTATAAATTTGGAGATTATCATAATTCCCTAAAAATCTAAACGAAAAAGTTATTTAAGGTTTTAAGTGATCCAATTTTTCATTTTGGTGTTGTAAGGTGTGGATAGAAAAAAATTGGGTCACAATTATTGACATCACAAAAATGTAAAGTTCAGGATTTCAATACAGGATTCGGGAGTGTGAGTCTTGTGGTATTATTGGGTTGACCCCCTTTTTATTTTAAAAAACCACTATCACCCCTTTCACAGTATGATCCATATTTTATGATATAAATCATCTAGGTAGAGTGGTCCCCCCTCTACCCTTGATACTTTCATAGTCTGAACACTATAGTCATGTCGTGAATGGTCTATTGTTATAGTTTTATAGTATCCCAACCACCCATACCTTCTCCGATTCTCACCCTTACACCTAAAAAACCACCTGATCCTTAAAATATCTCTAAAACACCTTTTAAGGGTGTAAAAACTCTTAAAATACCATTCCTAGTCTCATTTCTCAAAACTAACCCCAATGAAATAAAAATCAAAATTCCTCTGAAGCATAATGACTGAGATAACCATGGGTTGTTACATTAATAATAGTTTTCCTATAGTTTCACAATAACCTAATATCATTTTATCAGTTTTAATCTCGCGACACATATTTTTTACTAAAATATGACTTAAATTGGAAACACATAATTTTATACATACTAACCAAATTTACCCTCTTAATTACGTTTAAATCATTTTTATATGCCAAAAATAATAAAAGAAAATTTAACTATATTTTCATGATAATAAAAGATCATTTTATTAGTTTTGAACTTATAAAAAATATTTTTTTACTAAAATATAAATTTTAAATTAGAAACATGAACTTTCCATGATTTCGTGCACACCATATGAGAAAATGGAATATGGTTTATTTATATAAATAAAAAATAATTCATATATTATTTTACTATTGTGTCCCAATATTCATAATTATTTTTCTCAATTTAGAGCATGTGATACATGTTTGGAATTTCTTTAACACCTATTCTTGAAAAATACACCTTTATTCATAACGGACACACCAATTATTAGAAAGATGTGCATTCCATTCTAAAGGTAAAAAATGTATCAATAGTAATTTTCTTAGAGTTTCAATATAATCTAATATTTATTACTAAATTTTAAGAATGTAACATTTATTTTTCACTAAAATATCACTTTTAAAACAAAAAATTTCCTTTTTATTCATATCAACAAAACCACACCTTTGAATGATGTTTATATCATTCATATATTCAACAAATTAATCAAAAATAATTTTAATAGTGTTTTATTTCAATCCAAGATCATTTTAATAGTTTGAGAAAGTGAGACATGCATTGAACCAAAATTTCACTTTGAAATTGAATTTTTTATGTCATTTTAAGAACAATACACATCAGAATGAAAATTGGTTTATTCTTATACGTAACAAATGAATTATCAATCATTTTCCTAGAGTTTCAGGAAAATCACAATTAATATTCTTGTTTTGCATCATGTTGTGCTTGTTTTAAACTTCTTTAACACTTATAATTGAAAAATAAACTTTTAGTCATAGTAGACACACTATATGATAGAGTGGAATTATTTCATTTATATAGTTATAAGATGAATCAATAATAATTTTACTAGAGTTTCCTGATAATATTATCATGTTTCCTTGATTTTGAGGATGTTACACATGTTTTGAACTAAAATACCACATTTTAGTTGGAAATATGAACTTTCATAACTTGGAAAAAAATGCCACTAAATATATGATTTAATTATTAGAAAATAACTAAGATTGTAAATTATTTTGATTAATTTCTTGGTTCTTTACTCAACTTTGGATGTCTTATTTATTGAAATTTATTTTTCAATATTGGTTTTGTATTAAACTATGAAACTTATTTTTAGATAAGAAAATTAAATAAATAATCTATAGATAAAAACATTTTCATGATTTTTTTTCATATTCTGAAACAACCTAACTCACACATTCATCTCTAACTTCATCTCTTAAATTATATATAAATGGGTTAAAATAACTATCAAGATAATATTGAAAACATATAAATAAATTCATTGTTAATAAATATACCAACTGAATGTGTATATATTCAAAAATAGACACATATAATTGACACCATTAAGGTGATTTTAGTTGTTCCATTGGATATGATATCTTTCAAAAATCTATCGACATAATAACCATAATCGTAGACATTTGATTTTTTAGGAACAACTAAAACATTTAAAATTATAAGAAATTTATTATAACATATTCTTCAATTGATAACTATTAGTATATATATTAATATATATTAATATCTATAATAATACATTAGTTTATTCATTTGGTTCAGTTTCCTTAAACACATTACCAAACATTACATTGGCACTTAACTATCAAATAAAAGAAGAGAGTTTTAATATATTACATAACATATAATTTAAAATCTAGAAAATATTTAAAATATAATTTTTAGAAGTTAAAACAAGACATAACATGTGATAGATTTTTTAGATATCCAAGCAATGGATCTTAATGATATATCCTTGGATTAACTGGATTTATCAAAATTAACATGTTGTGGTTATTATAAATTTTTTTAAATTTAATGAGTATTTCATACTAATATTGATAAATTATCTTAAAATAATCCAATAAATATAGTTTTATACTTACAAGTTAGGTATTATGCATAACTTATTTTATATTTTATTTTATCCAAAAAATCATGCAGTTTTCCCTACTATACCTATAATTTTATCTTCATCCATTAATATCGCTTATGATGAATGATTATAGAGACTTAAAAATACAAAAAGATTCCATAATTTTCTATAAAATTAACATCAATAATATAAATATCATGAATAAAAAACACTTTGTTAAAAATATAATAAAAATAGTATATCAATAGTAAGGAAATTGTTTTGTCAGTATGCCTCATAAATACATTTATAATGGATTCTTATAACTAATCATGCTACAAAATATCATTTAGATGAGAATGATTGATAAATTTAGCAGACTATTTTCCATGTATGTCTACTATGAAATAAAATAGAATAAAATTACCATTCTCAAAATATGAATTTTAAAGGGCCTTTAATGTCATTAGTTGTGTAATAGTCACTGATGGATAAAAATTAGAGTTCATAGTCACATTTATTGCGAAACAACTAATCCCTATGTCTTCTATAATATAGATGTCTATTAACCTTTTTTTTAATTATATACATTTTTTTTAAAAAAGTATTCATCATAGAAGTTATGGAGTATAATATAAGTTAGAAATGACACACTGCTTTGTTATTATGTGTGTTAATAATAATTATTTAAAATTATATGCATATTAAAATAACCTATTTAAATATTTGAACATTAACATCATTAATGGGTATAGGTAGCTTAGGTTGTAACACATGAGTACCTGAATCCCTACTCTCACATGACCTCACGGTAATGGTGTATTGTGAAGGGCATCACCCAAAATATTGCATTTCATACCTCTAGAAACAACTTAATGCATGGGTACCAATTGATATATGTTGTAAAAAATTTCACCTATAAATATTTAAAAATAACTAGATAATAATTAAATATTTTATATATAGATATTTTATTTTTAAAAAAAAAATTTAGTACGTATGGTATGTTTCTCCTTTTTGTAGAAAAATTATACTCACAACTTAGTGTTTGTGGTTCTAGATATATTAGATGTGGTTGTTGGTTCATCGATTATTGATGTTTAATTTTTTTCATGATCAATGATTTTTTTTTTCAAAAAGTACTTCATTTTGTTTCATAATATTTTTTGTAACTTTTTATATTCCTAGTAAATATTCTTCCATGTTTGTCTGTTCTTAATGTATCCACTTAGAGAAAATCCAAAATAAACTCCTCTAATATATATATATAACCCTAAATGATATAGAATCATTGAAATTAGTTCTTTCTCATCTCTTGTAGATGAGTCAAATTTTGTTTGAACCAGATGATGAAAAGATTTATATATTTTATTATACATTAAAATATAATTTAACCCCATGGTTTACTTCTTTTACACTTACAAATTTATCCTATAATGTTTTGAGTGTTTTCATCTACAAGTTGTTTCTTCTTATTACTATGGGTCTCCTTTAACACCACATGATTTTGGGATTAATGTAGTGAGATGATATAATTAAGAAATATGCATCTCACATAGATATTCCAATCAATTTTTATATTAACAATTTTATTATAAAGTATAATAATGTATCAGTTATTTTCTATGTTCACCATACCCCATCCTTGATTTATAATATGGGTATTTAAACTTTGTTAAAAAATTATTATTTTTAGAAATAGTTTTATATTTTTATAAATTAACATATATAAAAATGATTTTATCATAAATATCATCCTAGATACATTAAAATCACCTAAACATTACCTTAAAAATATTTAATTCACATCTTAAAACAAAATAATTCAATATTTCAAGGGAAATGAAGTTAGAATATAATACTCATGGGTGAGGATTAATGTTACCATCATTACACCTATTATAATTAATGTAAATTATTATTTGGAAATATTTATGGTAATTTATAAAAAGATTAAAAATAAAATACATTTTAAAATATTCTTTAATAAATTAACTTTTCTAAAGAAAAAATAATTTTACATTTTAAAACTCGATTTTAAGGGAATATAATAGAAAGTCTAATATCATGTTTCCAAAATTTACTTGAAATAAATGGCCTTCATTGAAGGTAATACACTATGCCAACTTTCAATTTAGATGAGAACATTCAATATTTTACTTAAACTAATATAACAAAGGAATATTGATCTATTAGTGTTAATGGGTTGACTAAGGTCATTCCATCCAACCTAGAATTTTTGAAATTTCTTTCAAGATTTAACTAATATTGTTAAAACCATCATATAAAGATGAATTTTATTTAATTATTTCTAATTATTCATGTTATGATTACTTTAATGAATGATAAAAATTGGGGGTGGGGGTGAATTAGTGTTTATAACTTTTCTCCTTCAAACAAAATCGCTATCACTATAGTTTGGAAATGATCTCTTGAACTATCTTAGTATAGAATATAAATTTCATGCATAATATATTTAATATGGTTCATCCCCAATGAATATGAATAAATCCCTCCTGTATAATGGTTTTTATCCCATACACACATGACTGATCTATTATTATTGAGAACAACCAAGGTAAAGAGAATGGAATTGATCCCTTAACAACTGGAATCTACCAGTTTTGCAAGAACCAACTTAATATAATAAAAGAGGATATAAAATATCATAAAATAATGACAAAAAATAAAAATTTATTCTCTATAAGACTTTATGGATCAGATCTTCATCCTCATTTACACCAATATCTGACTTTTTATCTTCCCTTCTTCAACTATTCTCAAATTCTCGAATGTCATCATTGTTCATCTTTTTCACAATTCTCACATCACCATATCATGATCTTATGACTCAGATAAAATATATTTTCTTCAATATTTGATATCACTTTATATGTCTTGTATGATTTTGTGTATCCAAATATGTCCAATAAGGCTACTCAATCTTCATGAAATATAGGTGATCACATTATTGAACATGTCATACTAGTTGTTAATTTCGACATGAATTTTTGAAGTATAAAAGGATCCCAATTTCATATATCAATGAATAATTAGATCAAAAAATTAAAATAAATATTTAAATTATAGAAACAAAGTGTTATTTTAAGGAATTGGGGGTTTGGGTTTAAGATATAAAGAAGAAAAAAAATATTTAATGTGTGAGAATTAAAATAGTTCAATGAATTCTCTTTATTATGATAAAAAATTACTTCAAATAATAAGGATATATCTTTTAATACTTGTTTTTACATTTTTTAAAATAGGTTGTTAACTGAGTTATTATTTGGACACATATTAGGGTTCATTTTGAAGTTCAAATTGATTCAAAAACTACCATAAATGATCAATTAATTTTCTTTACAAGGCATTACACAACCTCATCAAGTAAAAACATGAGGAACATGATTTTTTCCAATATTTGTATGATTTTATTAATCTTCCCATGAATTATATTTTAATGGCCATGGTCGTGTTCATATTTTTTTTAATTAATTAATATGATCCATAAAAACACCATGCTTGAGAAAGAGAAAATAAAAAAATAATGAGAGCATGAATCATAACATGAATGGGTACCAAAAAATAAATCAATTTATTTTGATTGTGATATAGTGGTAAAAAAATAAAAATAATAAAAACTTGTTGAAAATACCAACACAAAAATCCTATAAATAAATGATAATTCAAATGATTAGAAGTTGAAGATTAGGATTTTCATCAAGGTTCCTCCTTAGGTGATCATAAAGATTAACACTCCCTAGAATGGAGGTAGGAAATATGAAATTTTTAAAAGAATACTCTCTTACTATTTGTTTTTATACCCTTCAATAACAAGGTTGGGGTGGGTTTTTATTAACACATCACATAACATATATCTGAAAAAGTCAATTATCTATGATGTCAACATGAGCTATCCTAAAATATAATTTTCACCAACTTGATCCAATTGGATAATAAAAATTGTCATGAAAAATTAATTTCAGATTTATTGGAGATGTGGGACTTCGAATTAATATTTAATAAAAGAATAATCTTCCCAATTTGAGATCAATATCCCAATATATGGGCCATTTATAAAAGGATGTTCCCAACCACCTCACCTATATTTTATTCTATTATGTGCCTCCATTGGGACTCTTATGTTTGTATTCAGATCTTGGACCAGTTTAAGAAATTTTATCCCAATAAATCCTTCATATTATAGAAGTGGAATTTTATAATTTAGATATATGTATATAATATAATGATAAAAATAAAAACATGCCATCCAATTGGTTCACAATGTAATTTCATTATTTTGAGCATGTTTTTATAGATGAATTCAAAATATATGTGGACTGTGAAAACCTATTTCACCTAAGATGAAACCATTTATTTTATATTTAATATATATAAATGAAGAACATGTACCATTTTATTAAATGAATCGGTCTATTGAATATCTTCTGCATGAGGTTGATAGAGATATATGAGAATTATCCAACAAAATACTTATTTATAGGGTATACACATGCTATGTGAATCTCCAAATTCTTGGGAACGAATTCCTTCAAGATGTGGAATACTAGAATTTTTAGTTAAGGGATAAAGAAAAAAAGTAATATATTAATCTTTAAACTTCAATTTTCTATGAAAAAATGTTCTCCAACCATCTCTTGGTCTAGGAATATTTATATAGGATTCATTGAAATTCATTAAATATAATTTCATTATTTTTACTATAAAAAACATTTTAACTATAAGTCTTATATTGAAAACATTTTGTAACATTTGAATATTCATGATAAAACATTTCACTCTTTAAATGTTTCATATAAAATCTACAAAAATTCTATGAATATCATAATTTGATATTCTAAACCAGCTATGATAGTTTATAGTGGGAGAAATAGAAAATTCAAGCATTATATCATAACACATGCATCATTATTCATAAAACCAAAATATAGAGATCTTCACTATGTAATATTTTATACCAACATAAACAATGACATGGTTTATATAACCACACCATGGTTTGGATTTAGTGTAGATTTCAAAAAATATCACACTTTCACTAAAGGGTCTTAAACATGGTGCACTTTCACCTTACGTTTCATCATATGTAACAATTTTTAAAACCATATACAAATTTTTTTTGGATATATTCCAAAACTCATCTTGGAAAGTATATCATTTATCATTACCACAAGTTATATCATATGTAATTTTTTTTAAAATTCATCCAAAACATAATTTAAATATATTTTAAAACACTTTTGTGGAAGTTATCAATGTTTTTATAAATTATTTTTAAAAGTAAAAAATCCTTACTAAAAAATTCACACAGAGTGACTACATGAACAACTGTTTTATTAAAAACAACTATGAATTCTATAATCAATAGTTATAAGTAAAAATCATCTTTTAGAATAGTGTTTGTGTTACTTAATCTATAAAAGGAACTAGCGTGATCTCTAACAAACACATGCATCTACATACATGTTTCCATTAACTATATCACATACATGTGCACATAATCATATAATACCTTTATCTAAGATATTGAGTAAAAAAATACACAGAACATGTTAATCCTATATAGCTTTCTTATATGATTTTACAAATATGGATGATTCCAAAACATGATCCTTATGAAATAAGATAAGAAAATAATATATACCTAATAAAGGTATGACTATATAAATTCTTATCCCATATCCATTGAGAGAACATAGACCATACCCATCATAAAAGAGGATAAATCCTATCTTAGTTAAACCTCAATTGATGTCATGATCTATAACATACCCAAGTACCCATGATTATCTCACCCTTAAGATGGGTATAAGAGAGGTATCAAAGTATGAAGGTTCCCATGCCTTATATCATGTAAATATTTAGTTACATGGATTCAATATGAAATATAAATCCTTATAATACCGAATACATAGTGTATTATACTCAATATGGTATACTTGGTGTGTCATCCGACATAAAAAAATTCTTCTATACACTCCGGGAGAATTAAAATATCTAGATGAAACCGTACCCAAACTAAGATTTATATGTTATCACAACCTATAATATCCCTCGATGTCTATCAATTATAAATAACTTAATGTAATACTCTGATGGGTTAATTATCATTTCATATCATGTAATATATGAAACCAACATGAAAAATGATAATGTGGAGATTATATTTTGTATAACATGAGATATTTTATGCATTATTAAATTTTATGTAATAATTTAAAAAAAAATTATATAAGTTCTAGTCTAATAGTATCCTACATGATAGTCTACAAGAGAGGCCTTATGTTTTATACAGTTTTATGATTTTTTAAAACTCATTACATCACTATATAATTACTAATAAATCTTTATTTGAACATTTGATAAATCCTCCCAAAAAATACTTTAAAGGGTATCATTTTTGAAGAAATATTATTTGAATAATGGTGAGATTATGATTTATAATCCACATGTTAAACTCGTTGAACATAACATTCAAACATTTTTACTCCAAAACATCTAATGTTACAATGTAATTAAGACATATTTTCCAAGAACTATTTTTATGTTTATTATTATCATCATTGGAACCTTTTTATGAATCATTTTCTTTAAGATCATTTGGTAACAAATTTAAATATAAATCTTTACATTATGTTCATTATTTAATAACATAACCTATAATATTTTTGGATATAATGTGAAATTTACTTTAAATTAGATTTAAATAATAATTTATTTGTTACACATTGAACTTATTTAAGTTCAAACATACTCCAACTATCCTTTTAGAAACTATATTTTGTCCAAAATATATTTCCAAGGCATAAACATCTTTGGGTAAAGAAATAAAAAATATTTCCTTTTTGGGAATATTTAACAAATAAACTACTAGTAACCAAATTTTATGTTGTCTTATATGTGTTTTGAGAAATAACCTAAAAAATTATTTTATTGTTTAAAGTATTCCATTATTGGGTGGTGGGAAAATTCACTTCATATTTAAAAAAATATCCTAGATAAATTATTTTATTTAGGATAAAACATTTTATCTTTATCTTATTATCAAACCATGTTTTTGAATTAGATCAATAAAAAACCATTAAAATCAAAAAATAGAATCTCATTTGTTGATAACAATCATTTTTTTATAATGATTTTTTTTAAAATAGATGGAAATATATGAAAAATACATATCTTTTATAATTTCTAAATCCTTTTGAGAATTGAATTTACTTGTTACATCTAAATTATCATTATATGAACTGTTTTCTTCATTATTAAAATACAAACTTCAAACTATATTCCTGAAATTTACATCAAAATTTTAATTTATGTACATATTTTTTTATAATTCATAGATGGTAACATATAACTTTTAAAATAGATGAATTAAATTCTATAAAGTTAATACTTAACATGGATTCCCCATGATTCTTCTTGAAACCCTTCAGGCATTCTGGAAAATTCCATCTCCAATATCAAGTCATGCCATAGTGGAATCAATTAACTTCCTTAGAATCTCATTTCCATAGTTTCATAGAACTTTGTGTGAAATCTCCATGACTTATCATCCTCTCCTCCTGGATAGCACTTTGACCCTTTCATTTATGTACCATAATAATGACACTTGTTCTTTTAACTTTTGATATAGATTAACCAACTGGGACCATGTCTGGGATGATGATAAGTTGACCATAAAACCTTAATCCTACCTCTAATAAGCTACGGTCCAGTTCATAGAACCAATATGGAATATCTCAAATATGAGAGTACTTAGCCTACCAAATGCACATAAAAACACTTATCAGCACAAAAGAAAATAATAATTCAAAACTAAAAAATAAATAATTTTAACACTAAATTAATTTGAGACATGATAACCATTTACATAGTTTAACAAGTTAAATAACAAGGAATGTCGGGGGTGAATACATGGTCTGATGTCCATAATAAAGACCAGCCTATAACAACCATGAAAAATAATAACTTCTCGGTGCACCAATCTTAACATGAATATTGGCTGAAACTAACTCCTCTAAGAACCACTAATCTCATGTCTATAATAATCACCATTGAACTAACTATCATCTAAAATATATATAATTTGTACAAAAAAAATGCTAATGTAGGGGTGTGTATAAACATACCCAGTAAGGAGCTCCAAAAAAAATGAAGGAGAAATACAAAAATCTAACTCAAAACACATTCTGAAAGAGAGAATATAAGAATATGGGAACTTAGATATGCTAAAAGGATTAAGAAACAGGAATATATGAGAGTAAATATCTTCATTGCAAGCTTCAAAAGGATTTAACACTATATATACCCCAAAAAATTTAGATTACTCAGCTTTACAAAACCCATTCCATATTGAAAAATATAACAGGGGACCTGCACTAGCCCATGGTATCTGCATCAGTCCAGGGATTATTAACCTCGATAGAGGAATAAAACCTTTCTGATTAATAATAATCAGTAATTGGAGCACCAAATATATATATTAATGATATGAAGACTTTCAATAGGGGAGTTCCTAACTCCATAATCTATAAGGGGATCTTATTCCATATCAAAATTAGGGGAATACAAACCCCATGCCTAAATTTAGAGGACACATTACATATCTATATAGGGGAGTATAACAATATTTTAAGTGTTGGGGGTCCCATAAACTATCTTAATAATGTCTTTGATGAAGTATCAAAACCCATATTAACTTCTTTCATATCTCTCTAACTCAGTCACTAACTCTATATAGCGAAATATCTTAATCCTTCCAAATAAAATAAAAAAAATGTAATGGAGAGATGGAAGATTTTCCCCATAATTTTATTTACAAAAAAATAATTAGGATATAGTATCTATGTGTCTAATTTTGATTCATGTAAAATAAGATATGGAAAACATAAAATAAAACACAGTACATGACATGTACTTTGAGGGATATGACATTTAATCCTTAGGTAGTGGCCAATTATATACTTTAATTATACTTAAATGTAAAAATCAATCTAAAAAGCATAATCCAGAGAGGTATATAGTGCGTGGGACCAGTGAGTTTTCTAGACATGTTCAGCCAACAAAATAATTCCTGTGGTTTATTATAATGGAGCATACCCAAGAGTGGTACATGGATTTTATAGCCAATGGGACAAATGGGTGTATACTCTGGTACAATTACATCCATGTAACCTTGAACAATATAATATACTAACCAAAAATATACATTGTGTGATATTTAACATGGAACTTGTAACACCCCAAGCTTCCACGATACTTTTCCCTTTGAATAATGCAGTAGCTTGCGTTATACGCAACTTGGAGTTTTAACACACCGCGACCAATCAAAGTAGCCGTTATGAATAGTAATACACACTTTTTTAAATTTTATAATTTTTTTTTCAAAAGCGACTTCATTTTTGGATTTAGAATATCAAAATTATCTTAGGATGAATTCTTGGTATTTTTCTGAAAACTTTTAACTTTTGATGAATAGTGAAAAACACTGCATTATTGTTTAAAACTGACTTTTTATTAAATTAATTAGTTATTTTATTTTAATTTATTTTAGGTCAAAATAGATACATAATAAATATATATATATTCAATGTAATTCATTAGAGTCATTTTAAAATATGTTTAGATATATAAAATTTTATTGAACTTTTTACCGTCTTTTACCCACCTTCTAGAAGCATTTGGAAATTTGAATAAAATATAATTTTTATGCTTCTATGAGTTGAATTTCAAAAATCCAAGAGACATGGTTGATATTAGTATGTAAAATTTGATTCAATAAGATGAAAATAAATTTTGGTGAATAATAACTTTTCAATTTTATTTACCACGAGTTAAAGTAAATAGGGTAATTAAGGGTAAAAAGGATATTATAATTACCCTAAGACATGTCCTAATTATATTTTATAAGTGTAATTAGACCAAAAACAACCTAAGGAATAAAATATGATCCCCTTTGGTCCAATTGGATTAGATTAGAACATTTATTACTATTTTATTTAAATAAGAGTTAAACGAGTTAAATTCAAAGTTTAATAACTAAACCATTTTTAATATAGGGTTACACACAATATAAATTAGACTTTAAATATTAATTAGTAAGATATTAATTTTTCCTAAATAATTGTATTTTATTTATAATTTTTAGACATTAAATAATTTAATTTATTTATGACACAATGATGATTCAATAATTGTCTTATTAATGAAAGATTAAAAAAATTGATATTATAAATATCCAAATAAATGTAATTTGAGACTTATGATAAATTACAAAAATTTTATAGGTTAATATGACATGTTAGGGTTGATTAAATAATTTTTTTTCGAAGTAATAATGTTGTTATTATTTTCACAAAACCAAATACTAAATTGTGTCAAATTTGACATAACTGAGTTATTAAAAAAAATACTATATTATTAATTGATATAATGTTCCTAAAAATCTAAATTTTGGAAAAAGGACATATATAAGGTTATATATATTAATAATGAACCACTTGGGGTTCTCTTGGCTTGTTATAGTAAGTTTATTAACCTTATAATATAAAAATACAAAGAGATATAGTAAATATCAAACTATTTAACAAAGAGTTTAATCTAAAAGATAAGGTTAATGTGGTGACCTAAACCAGTATAAAACCTATTGATTGAGATGTTTTCGACCCATACCCACCTTATCCTAGAAATAAATCATTTCTAAGCCATTAGAAACCGAAAATGATTTTATTATAAAATAATATTTCAATATTTTCCTAAAGTGGCCCTCACCTCTCTTATAAAAGGGTACTTCCCCTTCTCTAAATTTCACACATCCAAATCCATTTGGCTCGGCCAAACCCTGCCCAAATATCCTCCCAAATTCCCTCAAATCATCCTAGTGTCCTTACTTGGATCGGAAATCCAACCTAAGGATCCCTTTTGATCAACTCAAAAAGGAAACACCCGAAGAAGAGGTAATAATTTCACCACCCTATTTCAAGTTATTTTCTTCATACACTTCATCTTTCTTTGATTCCATACCAAAATAAAAACTCTAGTTCCTTCTACATACTGTGATGTTATTATAAATATGGTACAACCATATTCGTTATTCTACCCATCCTATAAATGACAAAGTCACCATACATGCTTACGTACGACTTACCGTATCCACGTCGTGGTGTAGTTTGTTATTCAAACACTTAATTATTTTGGATGGGTATAATGATGAGTATAACAGATGTAAATAATAAATAAAACATGTTAATGATTCTGTATATATGATATTCATTCTCCATCATAATCATTTAAGAATAATTTTAATTATAGGATTAAAAATAATTTTTATGAACACAATAGCATTCTGTATATGAATCAAATACATCCTATCCATAACAAACTTGGATTACATAACCAAGCATATAAAGGAAAACATATCAGTTAACACCTGAAACAATGATACTACTGAAATATTATTAACAAAGAAATATTAGAGGATCATATATGATATCATATTTATGTATATTATTCTTGTATAATTTAATAGCAATGATTTAACTATTATACAAGAGGTTAACGTACCCTCAACCAAGGAAAATTACAAGGTAAGGGTTAATTCTACAACCTATTTACTTATTTTAGGTTGTTAATACGTAAGTATCTATTGGGACCTCTTTATCATCCACATCTCTTTTTTCTTAAAAATATAATTCGAAGCATTTTTACTATTCACTAGACTATGGGTTAAAGTCATTTATACCCTTATTTGACTATATATGTTTTGAAAGGAATCTTTCTGTCATTTTACAAACAATTTACTTTATGAAGTTTTTGAAAAAATTAAGGTAAGAATGTCTTTTTTTAACTTATATGGTGGGTGCGTCTATTTTCTTCCGTTATAAAATCATCTAAGCTTCCCATAAAATCTTATAAGAATATTTCCAAAATAAATGTTTTTTTTATAATTATATGACTTTTAAATGATTTCAAAATATAAAGACATATTTCTCTAAAAAATCTTTGATTTCATCTATGTCAACATCCTTTTATGTATTTTAAGCTTTTTTGAAGATGATTTATTATGATACAAGACTTCAATATTGTATTAAAGGTTTTGTGATATGTTTGACTGTGGATGTGTTATTTTTATACCATTCAAGGTTTATGTATAATGTATTGACATTTTGTATGCTAGTTTTAATACGAATGTTCATGTTATGTTTAAACCTTTTCATATAAGGAATGCATTTTACTTAGTAATTGACGGGTGGAGCCTGATATAACTCCCAGATGAATCGGTAGGTCTCATGAGACAAAATAGTGTCTTGGAATAAGGTCTTGAAAAAATCTTATTTGTAGTCTTGGCACAAGGCCTTGACTATGTGGTTATGAAGTCTGACATTATGCATTCCATCATTATGAAAGTGGATATTGATATTGCATGTGATTATTAGACTAGTAGAATATCCATGTGAATATTTAAATGAAATTATTTGATTTTATCTTTTCCATATTATGCTGAATTTTAAGTTTAAAATGCTTTTGTTTTAGTCTTAAACATTGCCTTAAAATGTTTATTCTTATTTTTGAATGTTTCCGCTATATTGTTATCCTTACTGAGTATCTGAGATCATCCCATTCTATGTTTTATTTTCCCTAGGATGTGAAGAAGTATTTTATGGTTGACCTATAGGGATAGGCTAAGGATATAAGTTTGTTCAAAAGGGGACAAAATTTTGTTGATGTTTTTATTTCCTGATGTAATGTAAAACTTGTGAATGTATCTAGTACTTCTAAGGTTACTAAACTGATCAGTCTTTCGGGATATGATTCCTTGTATCATTCAAATGTTATGTAATAATGCATCAACTCTGGGTAACTGGGGTCAGAGCATTGTAGTTGGTATCAGAGGAAGTTTAGTACAAACATTGGAAACTAGATTTAGAAAAACCGTCATTAGAGAACACTACCCTAAGATAGAATTTGAGGATTAGTATAGAAGAAATTACTAGAATTTTGGTAATGTAGAGATTTTGTGAGTTTTCAAAGAAATACTTCCCTATCTAGATATGAGTAGGTAGAGGCATCTCTGGAACTGATGTACCTAGGGGTAAAAATTGAAAACACTTCTTTGAGTTAGACTCGAACGAGAACTAGTGCACAACAACGGGCCTTGCTGCACTCTTGGTTACATCACTCCTAGGGGATATGCTTACGATTATTCTCATTTCCTTTAAAAATCATCAGGAAGGTTTTATGAGTATATACTTCCTCAAAGAAAACATTTTTATGATTATGGATTATATCCATAAACTGTTCAATTTATGGTAAGTGTTTTAAAAGTTTGGAATTATGTATTGCGATTCATAAACTAATATACTGTATGCCATTTTTTATAAATGGCACCTAGTGGAAGGAATGAAAACTGTAACAACCTGAGATTTTATAAGATTAATTTCATTCATATCTTCTATTGTACGACACACCAAGATTATCTTGTGCTATACACAATACTATATTAGCTTGCAATATACACAACACTTTTCTTGGCTCTTGTTACACACAATTTCAAGTTCGTTTGATAGAAGTTATTCTACACAACATTGAGTATATATATATATATTCAATGTATAAATGAAATATGGTTGGATTCTGTTATACGAAACAACGAAGGATTCTTGCACAACATGCAACCCTGACTTGGCTTACATTACACGCAATCGCGACCTTCCTCGATAGCGTGTGTTGTACGCAATACCGAGTTTTACTAAACAACGATATATTATTATAATATTATTATGAACTAGCCGTTATGAATAGTATTAACTAAATTTTTAATTTTATAACATTATTATTCATCTTACACATTTTATAGAACATGGTATAAGAATAAAATAATTTTTTTGGGTAAAATAAGTATTTTTCAAAAAATGCAGTTTTGCCACCTTTTGATGGCGCACCCACTTTAAATCTAGTTTTTGACATGTTTATAAGTTCAATTTGACAAAATAAAATTCCTCTTTTGAATCAGGATATAAAAATTTACATTAGATAAAGTTTTGATATTTTTCCGATAACTTTCATATTTTAATGAATAGTAAAAACACGCTATATTTTAATTAAAAACAACTTTTTTCATCGTAATATCTTATGTGGTTAAATTATAATATTGAATGGTTTTAAAGTATAAACAGAATATATTTTTACCATTTAATATAATTTATGTCATTAGCATTTATTTTACCTTGAATTCGTAGGTTAAATCAATTCAATCTTTTACAATGTTTTAAAGAAAAACCCGTTTTCTTTCGACAACGGGATTAATTTTAATTTAATTTCTGCATATTTTGTGTATTGAATTTGGAAAAATGGATTCCATATTTGGAATCAGTGGGTCCAAATTATGTTAATAAGCTACTTTTTATTTTTGGGCATTGTGAATAGTAACTTCGGTAAATTTTATTTACTATAGTTAAAGGTAAATCGGGTAATTAAGGGTAAATATAAGATTATAAAATTACCCTAACACTTGGAAAAATCCTATTGGATGGATAAAAGTATACCCATATAACCTAAGGGTCGTATTAGATTCATTTTATGGACTTTTGTCCATGAAAATAATTTAATTATTATTAAACACAAAGAATGTGACAACATGTCACTTTCTTAAATCTTATAAGTATAATAATTTTAATTTAGTGATAAACTTCATGAAACTTCAAACATGAATAGTCTCCATAAATATAATACAATTATCTACATCATAGGAATTTATCTAGAATTTTTAGGGATTAAATAATTATCATTTATTATGACACAAAGATGATGCAGTAATTGTCTTATTAATGAAATATTGACACAATTGATCTTATAAATGCCCAAATAAATGTAATTTGAGACTTTTTATGACTTACATTAATTTTCTAGGTTAATATGACATGTTATTGTTGATATAAGTAACTTGTTTTGAACTTATCATGCATTTATGAATTTCATAAAAATCATGTACCAAATTGTGTCAAAATTGACATAAATTAGTTTTTAAAACAAATATTATATTATTAATTTTTATTTAATTCCTAAAAATCTAAGGTTCGGCAAAATGACTTAGATAAGGATAGATATATTAATAATAAACAACTTGGGGTTATTTTGGCTTGTTATGGTAAGTTTATTAACCATATAGTGTAAGAAAACAAAAAGACACGGTAAAAGTTAAATTATTTAACTTAGAGTAAAATCTAATTGATAAGGTTAAAATAATAACCTAAACTTGTCTAAATCCTATTGGATGAGATGATTTCGACCCATCCCCACTTTATCTTCGAAATAAGACCCTTTGGAACCATTATAAACCGAATTTGACCTTAATATAAAATAATGTTTTGAGATTTTCCTAAGGTGCCCCTCTCCTCCCTTATAAAAGGGCACCTCCTCCCTCTCCTCCTCACACCAATTTGAGCCTTAACGCTCGGCCAACCCCTGCCAAAATATCTTCTCCACTTCCCTAGTATCATCTTAGAGGTCCTGGTCTTCTTCAAATACCATCCTTAGTTCTTTAAGTGGAGGTTAAGTGAAGGCGCGTCAAAAAGAGGTAATATCCATTACCGATCTCTTTCAATTTCTTTCTTCTTCAAATTCTTCTTATTTAGTTGTTTCATTATAAAGTAATAACATCAGTATTTATTATATACTGATATTATAAATATGAAACAATTCTAATTAACCTTCTATCCATCCTACGGAAAAAGGAAATCACCACACGTGCGTACGTACGGAATACCGTCTCCACGCCATGGTGTAATCTATTTTCCACCACCACATTAATTGGATGGGTATAATGGTGTAATGAGTAACTATATATGATTATTATAAAGTGATATTGATACTGAAATAGTATACATACACTTCAACACAATTCCACGACCATGGGAACGATATCATCGCTCGTGCGTACGTACGGACTACCGTCTCCACGACGCGATGAGATTCATTATCCATGTTAACCATTCCAGAATGATTATAAAGTATATATAATGAATAATAATGAAATATATGACATGGTAAATCTACTGGATTTATGTATATATATATTTCATCTACTTACTTCCATTCAAGACAATAAGGAAAGGAAAACATCGTTCATGCGTACGTACGGACTACCGTCTCCATGAACGGTGTGTTTCATTTCATTTATCTATCTATTATATATATATATATATATACTAAATATATAAATCATATTTTATATTCTGGAAGTAATTAAATCATGATATAAGTAATAATAATGTCAAGAACAACAAGTCCAAACACCTACGATAAATGAAACGATTTTACCCAAAACGCTTCTTTAACATGGAATTTACAAAAGAACGGGTAATATAAAGTCATAAGTGAACCACATATGATATCATAACAATGAATATGATTCTGTAACAAGTCAATGACATTATTTAAATCATTATACAGGAGGTTCGGACACATACGAAGCAAATCGGACCTAAGGTAAGGGAAAATATCACAATCTCATTTTTATCCGAGATTGTTTATACTTTGGTATTTATTGGGGTGTATTTTATCATCCACATCCATGTTTCCTCAATATGTAATATTTATATCCTTATACAATAGTTATATCAAATTTTACCCTTCGGTGAGTTTTTAGTAAAATATATGAAAGGAATCTTTTGTCATTTTTCGTACGAGGTACTTTTTGACTTTTCCGACAAAAGTACGAAGAATGTTTTTTTAACTTATATTACATGAATGGATTTTTAATACATTATTTCCAGGAATCTTCCTTTAGAAGTTTTCAAGTTTATTTTTAATCAACTTCTTTTAGTTTATAATTGTACGACATGTTAAGAAAGGAAAAGTGTTTTTGAAGCAGAAAGGATATTTTCCTCAAGAATGGAGTTTAAGTGTTTTATCAAAATTATTTTCCATCTAAGATAATAAAGGGTTTTGTTTATATCCCTATTATTACATTGATTTGATTATGTTGTGATGGAATTATATTTATGAATTCATTTATCTTATATGAATTGTTTTATGATGTCACGATGTTTAAGATTCCCATTTTTATTACATGGCTTATGCAATGATGTATGATTTATGATTTTGTGGCACACATAAGAATGTTATCATTATGAGATGGGTGGGACCTATATCTCCCTCCAATGCATTGGGTAAATATTTTATATCTCATGAGATAGACATGGCTGGAATGGTAGGTTATACCGGTTCAGTGAAACAGGACTGAAACGAGGAGTGAACTCAGTTCAGAAAGGGGTTTTGTCCACTAAGATAGTCTTGGCAATGAGTCTTGACTAATAAGAAATGATTCTCTATGATTATGTGTGTATGACACAAAGTTTCATGTTTTAAGTTATGATTATTGGGATTTCATTTCACTACTATGATTTATCCCATGTTATGAAATTATGATCTCTTTTGCAGGTTAAGATTTCCAAAAGATATGTTTTTATGAATATGACGTGATTGATATTTATTTTGTTTACCCTTACTGATCATTTTATCTCACCCTTTTATGTTTTCTTTTCCCCAGGACATAAAGAAAGAATTTAGGTTTAAAAAAAAGAATATCTTTATGGGAGATGTTGAAGATCTTTCACCATGATTAGAAGATTATATTCCGAGTTTCCAAAGACACTAAACTATTACGGTCCTTGTGTGTGTGTTTTTGTTATGTACTAAGTATTCCACAAAAGTAATGTAATGTCTATGTACGTCAAGCTTTGGGTCTCTACAGTTGGTATCAGAGGAAAGGTTTAGTCAACCTTTGGAAACTAGGATGTGAAAACATTAGTGAGATCCCTAGATATATTTCTAAGATATGTCTAGGGATGTCTCTTAGATTAAGTATACGTATAGGATATAGTCCTAGAATTGCTCTAAGGATCTTATAATTTAACCTAAGATGTTAGATATTGAGGGTACTCCACTTTTACTATGTTGTTTTCTCTAGCATGATTTTGCCTCTCACAGAATTCTTTTTGTGTTTTAGTTAATGGAGGGAACCAAAAGGAATTCAGTTAAGATTGAATCCAATGGAAAAATTGGTGACTATGAGAAAAAAAATTGTGTAATGCCTAGAGAGAAAGATATTGTGATTATGCCGAATCAGTCATCGCAATATATGATTAACAAGGTGAAATTTAGTGGTATGCCTAATTCATCAAATAAGAGGAAGATAGACTATTATGCATGTTCGCATGTTGAGGAGCATAAAGAAAGGAAGATTGAGATTTCTAAAGAAGGGAAGAATAACCTTGAGGAATACCTCAAATGGATGGATTGATGTTATCTGTGTGGAGAAAAGGGTCATAGAGTGACAGACTGTTATGGAGTTCAATGTATTATTTGTGGAGAACATGGGCATTACCCAACTCAATGCCCTGACCTAAAAAGTTACTTCTAAATCAAGGAAGGACTTATTACAGTACAATCATTGAAGAGGATGGATTGAAGTGTTTATGTATTGGTATTCAAGAATAATGTTGTTGATGTACTTTTATTGTGTATTGGAATATTTTTGTATTAGTCTATTGTGGTTTTCAATAATTTTAAGGTACCGGTAACCATGAAAAGTGATTCAAATATTTTGGAAAGCAGATGATATGTTCATAATGAAGGGATAAGGAGAAAATGAAATGTTTGATAGTATTCATGAGCTCATGATTGATATAAGGACTAAGTGATATCATGGTTTGAGTATATAGAATTTTGAGGATTTTGTTATGTGGAAAGTGTTAACTTTTAACTGCATTCATGTTTCCACTAAGGTTCAATGGGTATTCATTTTTCAAGAGAATACATGATTAAGGCCTTCGAATGTTTGGAATGTGAGCAACAAGACATATCTCATGATATACGGGGATCAACGATGGTATTAACATGCTTTAACTCTTTAGTAATTGTTTTCAATATAATATGAGATTGGACAGCAGTATTTTGGATAAGCCTAAAGATTGGAAATGATTATGTTGGACATAAGTTAATATTGTTTAAGGATAGAACTTTTTTTCGATATTATTGATGGGATGTTATAGTAATGTAGTTTTAGAAAAAGGACAACCTGCAGGACGGGCGACAACCCATCGCGTCGGACAAGGCTGTGGGAATCGAACCCACAACCGAAGTGCGACTGGCCTTTATCGCTTACCAGTGGCCTACAAGAAGTCCCTCGTTAGTAGAAACTAGTTTTATTTTATTAAGCGGTATGATATATGAAGTATAAGTTCATTTTTGGAACCATATACGATTAATATAACCATAAGATGGACTTATAACTTTTGCTAACCTTTTGTTTGAAAGAGATGTAATGACCCATCATTCTATCACATGATCTGCTAACACATCACAAATAACAAATTCAACTTTATTTCTTTAAGGGATGAAGTGGAAATTGTTCAATTCACGAACAACAGTAAGATTGTACCAAAATCATGAAAGTATTTCTTTTAATTCATCAACTTTAGGGAAATGATCTTGAAAACCAAAAATGTTGTCCTAGTTCCCTTATATCCGATGAATCAGATGGTACCTTAGATCATCACAAATCAATAACTTTGTGATTGTTGGCTTTTTCATAGCCATGTTCTCTACCACTCTCCATCAGAACTTGATGGTTAGATTTTTCTTCCATATCCATATTTTTAACCTATGTCCTCCTACGTGGAAACCCAGTGATGAGTTAATTTGGGTAACCGTTACATTTCATACTTTAGTTTTTAAAGCCATGTTTTGGTATTTCTTTTTACGATGTGGGTTTTTATGAATAGTAAACGATTTATAACCTCGACGAATTTTGAGGGCGAAATTCATTTTAAGGGGGGTAGAATGTAACAACCCGATATTTTATAAGATTAATTTCATTCATATCTTCTATTATACGACACACCAAGATTATCTTGCACTATACGCAACACTGTATTAGCTTGCAGTATACACAACACTTTTCTTGGCTCTTGTTACACACAATTTCAAGTTCGTTTGATAGAAGTTATTCTACGCAACATTGAGTATATATATATATTCAATGTATAAATGAAATATGGTTGGATTATGTTATACGAAACAACGAAGGATTCTTGCACAACATGCAACCCTGACTTGGCTTGCATTACACGCAATCGCGACCTTCCTCGATAGCGTGTGTTGTACGCAATACCGAGTTTTACTAAACAATGATATATTATTATAATATTATTATGAACTATCCATTATGAATAGTATTAACTAAATTTTGAATTTTATAACATTATTATTCATCTTACATATTTTCTAGAACATGGTATAAGAACAAAATAAATTTTTCAGGTAAAATAAGTATTTTTCAAAAAATGCAGTTTTGCCGCCTTTTGATGGCGCACCCACTTTAAATCTAGTTTTTTACATGTTTATAAGTTAAATTTGACAAAATAAAATTCTTCTTTTGAATCAGGATATAAAAATTTACATTAGATAAAGTTTTGATATTTTTCCGATAACTTTCATATTTTAATGAATAGTAAAAACACGCTATATTTTAATTAAAAACAACTTTTTTCATCGTAATATCTTATGTGGTTAAATTATAATATTGAATGGTTTTAAAGTATAAATAGAATATATTTTTACCATTTAATATAATTTATGTCATTAGCATTGATTTTACCTTGAATTCGTAGGTTAAATCAATTCAATCTTTTGCAATGTTTTAAAGAAAAACCCGTTTTCTTTCGACAACGGGATTAATTTTAATTTAATTTCTGTATATTTTTTGTATTGAATTTGGAAAAATGGATTCCATATTTGGAATCAGGGGGTCCAAATTATGTTAATAAGCTACTTTTTATTTTTGGGCATTGTGAATAGTAACTACGGTAAATTTTATTTACTATAGTTAAAGGTAAATCGGGTAATTAAGGGTAAATATAATATTATAAAATTACCCTAAAATTTGGAAAAATCCTATTGGATGGATACAAGTAGACCCATATAACCTAAGGGTCATATTATATTCATTTTATGGACTTTTTTCCATGAAAATAATTTAATTATTATTAAAACTAAAGAATGTGACAACATGTCACTTTCTTAAATCTTATAAGTATAATAATTTTAATTTAGTGATAAACTTCATGAAACTTCGAACATGAATAGTATCCAGAAAGCTAATACAATTATCTACATCATAGGAATTTATTTAGAATTTTTAGGGATTAAATAATTATCATTTATTATGACACAAATATGATGCAGTAATTGTCTTATTAATGAAATATTGACATAATTGATGTTATAAATGCCCAAATAAATGTAATTTGAGACTTTTTATGACTTAAATTAATTTTATAGGTTAATATGACATGTTATTGTTGATATAAGTAACTTTTTTAGAACTTATCATTCTGTTATAAATTTCATAAAAATCATGTACCAAATAGTGTCAAAATTGACATAAATTAGTTTTTAAAAAAAATATTATATTATTAATTGTTATTTAATTCCTAAAAATATAAGGTTCGGCCAAATGAATTAGATAAGGATATATATATTAATAATAAACAACTTGGGGTTCTTTTGTCTTGTTATGGTAAGTTTATTAACCATATAGTGTAAGAAAAAAAAAAGACACGATAAAAGTTAAATTATTTAACTTAGAGTTAAATCTAATTGATAAGGTTAAAATAATAAACTAAACTTGTCTAAATCCTATTGTATGAGAGGATTTAGACCCATACCCACTTTATCTTAGAAATAAGACCCTTTGTAACCATTATAAACCGAATTTGACCTTAATATAAAATAATATTTTGAGATTTTCCTAAGGTGCCCCTCTCCTCCCTTATAAAAGGGCACCTCCTCCCTCTCCTCCTCACACAAATTTGAGCCTTCAATCTCGGCCAACCCCTACCAAAATCTCTTCTCCACTTCCCTAGTATCATCCTAGAGGTCCTGGTCTTCTTCAAAGACCATCCTTAGTTCTTTAAGTGGAGGTTAAGTGAAGGCGCGTCAAAAAGAGGTAATATCCATTACCGATCTCTTTCAATTTCTTTCTTCTTCAACTTCTTCTTATTTAGTTGTTTCATGATAAATTAATAACATAAGTATTTATTATATACTGATATTATAAATATGAAACAATTATAATTAACCTTCCATCCATCCTACGGAAAAAGGAAATCACCGCGCGTGCGTACGTACGGAATACCGTCTCCATGCCGTGGTGTAAACTATTTTCCGCCACCACCGTAATTGGATGGGTATAATGGTGTAATGAGTAACTATATATGATTATTATAAAGTGATATTGATATTGAAATAGTATACATACACTTCAACACAATTCCACGACCATGGGAACAATATCATCACTCGTGCGTATGTACGGACTACCGTCTCCACGACGCGATGAGATTCATTATCCATGTTAACCATTCCAGAGTGATTATAAAGTATATATAATGAATAATAATGAAATATATGACATGGTAAATCTACTGGATTTATGTATATATATATTTCATCTACTTACTTCCATTCAAGACAATAAGGAAATGAAAACAGCGTTCATGCGTACGTACGGACTACCGTCTCAATGAACGGTGTGTTTCATTTCATTTATCTATCTATTATATATATATATATATACTAAATATATAAATAATATTTTATATTCTGGAAGTAATTAAATCATGATATAAGTAATAATAATGTCAAGAACAACAAGTCCAAACACCTACGATAAATGAAACGATTTTACCCAAAACGCTTCTTTAACATGGAATTTACAAAAGAAAGGGTAATATAAAGTCATAAGTGAACCACATATGATATCATAACAATGGACATGATTCTGTAATAAGTCAATGACATTATTTAAATCATTATACATGAGGTTCGGACACATACGAAGCAAATTGGACCTAAGGTAAGGGAAAATATCACAATCTCATTTTTATCCGAGATTGTTTATACTTTGGTATTTACTGGGGTGTATTTTATCATCCACATCCATGTTTCCTCAATATGTAATATTTATATCCTTATAAAATAGTTATATCCAATTTTACCCTTCGGTGAGTTTTTAGTAAAATATATGAAAGGAATCTTTTGTCATTTTTCGTACGAGGTACTTTTTGACTTTTCTGACAAAAGTACGAAGAATGTTTTTTTAACTTATACGGCATGGATGGATTTTTAATACATTATTTCCAAGAATCTTCCTTTACAAGTTTTCAAGTTTATTTTTAATCAACTTCTTTTAGTTTATAATTGTACGACATGTTAAGAAAGGAAAAGTGTTTTTGAAGCAGAAAGGATATCTTCCTCAAGAATGGAGTTCAAGTGTTTTATCAAAATTATTTTCCATCTAAGATAATAAAGGGTTTTGTTTATATCCCTATTATTACATTGATTTGATTACGTTGTGATGGAATTATATTTATGAATTCCTTTATCTTATATGAATTGTTTTATGATGTCACGATGTTTAAGATTCCCATTTTTATTACATGGCTTATGCAATGATGTATGATTTATGATTTTGTGGCACACATAAGAATGGTATCATTATGAGATGGGTGGGACCTATATCTGCCTCCAATGCATTGGGTAAAGATTTTATATCTCATGAGATAGACATGACTGGAACGGTAGGTTATACCGGTTCAGTGAAACATGACTGAAACGAGGAGTGAAATCGGTTCAGAAAGGGGCTTTGTCCACTAAGATAGTCTTGGCAATGAGTCTTGACTAATAAGAAATGATTCTCTATGATTATGTGTGTATGCCACAAAGTTTCATGTTTTAAGTTATGATTATTGGGATTTCATTTCACTACTATGATTTATCCCATGTTATGAAATTATGATCTCTTTTGCAGGTTAAGATTTCCAAAAGATATGTTCTTATGAATATGACATGATTGATATTTCTTTTGTTTACCCTTACTGAGCATTTTATCTCACCCTTTTATGTTTTCTTTTCCCCAGGACATAAAGAAAGAATTCAGGTTTAAAAAAAATAAGATCTTTATGGGAGATGTTGAAGATCTTTCACCACGATTAGAAGATTATATTCCGAGTTTCCAAAGACACTAAACTATTACGGTCCTTTTGTGTGTGTTTTTGTTATGTACTAAGTATTCCGCAAAAGTAATGTAATGTCTATGTACGTCAAGCTTTGGGTCTCTACAAAAACTGTATCAACACATGTAATCTATGTAGTGATTTACCTCCTACTCAAGATAATTATAGTGGAGCTGGTGATGCAACTGGTGCTGATCATCTTATCACCATACTAGGACAACTCACTCAGGTTATGAATAATAATCTTACCCATATAGAGCCCCCTTAACCACAATGCGGAGGTTCAATGTTAGACCTCTTAATGATAAAACAACCATCGACATTCAATGGGAGTACAAATCCATTAGTAGCTGAGTAATGGATAAGTTCTTTAGAGGAAATATTTCCTGCTATGGGGAGTAGCGAAAGGGAAAAAGTTGTCATGGATGTTTATCGCCTCACAGGAGATGTAGATCAATGATGGTCATGAATCCAAAACACAAAGGAAGATGAAGAAGTATAAAACATGGAATGGAGGGAGTTTAAAGATATTTTCTTAGAAAAATAATTTCCTCATGACCATCGAGCGAATATGGAAAGACAATTTCTGAGTATGAGGAAACGGGAGGATGAGAATGTCGCAAATTATGAGGATAACTTTACATGGTTAGCAAGGCATTCAGAAAATTATATACATGACCCAAAGAGTATGATTGATCGATTATGGGTTAAAAATATTTCTCCATCAAGAATTAGTCTCACAATTGTTCTCATCTTAAGAAGATATTGTCTCATATACTATCAAGACAGAAAATGAATTCTCTATGTCTTATGACTTTAAAGAAAAGAAATAGAAAAAGAGATCTGCTGAATACTCTGGAAATATAAATAAGGAGAATAATAAAAAAGTTGAATTTCCATCCTACAGTAAATGTGGGAAGAAACACCCTAGTACTTGCCTGAAGGTAATGAGAGTCTGTTACAAGTGTGGTGAAAAAGGCCACCAAGCTCGTGATTGTGAGGGGAAGAAAGAGGATGTCAATATTGAATACTACAATTTTAGAGAAATGGGGCATTATGAAAATGAATGTCCTAAGTTCCAAGGGAAATTACCTCAGAAAATGCCAAGGGAGAAAGGCCAAGATTATGCGATCACTACTACTGAGGTTGAAGTTCCTAAAGACATAGTGGCAGGTAATTTAATGGTTCCCTCAAATTTAGAGAATGCTTTATTTGATTCGGGATCATCACATTGTTTCATATCTTCCTAGTTTTCTAAGAGAATTATATATTTTCAATTTGAATTAACAAGGGATTTGTCAGTCAAAACACCTAATAGATGTATCATCACAAAACAGTTTTGTGAATCAGTTCCCATTAGGGCATATAAATGTTTTTTATCTACCGATTTCATCATCATACCCATGATTGAATTTGATATAATCCTAGAAATGGATTGGCTTTCAGACCATGATGTGAAAATTTATTGTAAGAAGGAGGTTACAATTTTTGATGATGATAAGGAGTACATTATATTTAGAGTAGAAATGTCACCACCTGATTCTTATCTAGATCCACCCCCATTAGCTCTACTAAATTAAATTATTGGGGAGGAAGAGAATGAAATAACTATGGGCGGGGAATAGAATGTTCGAATAGAGGACGTACCTATTGTGCAAGAATATGTTGATGTGTTTCTAGAGGATTTACCAGAACATCCTCCAGAATGAGAAATAGAGTTTTTCCCTGATTTAATTCCTGGTTCATAGCCCATATCGAAGAACCCTTATAGAATGGCCACTGTTGAATTACTGGAACTAAAGAAACAACTAGAGGAATTGAGTAATTAGGGATTTATTCACCCTAGTGTTTATCCATGGGGAGCCCCTATCCTTTTTATTAAGAAGAAAAACATATCTAGGAGGTTGTGCATTGTCTATATGAAGACCAATGCTATAACAATAAAGAACAAGTATCCCCTACCTTGTATTGATGATTTATTCGACCAACATCATAGAGTTGAATATTTTTTAAAGATTGACCTTCGATCTGGATATCATCAGTTGTGTGTGAAGAAGGAATACATTCTGCAAACAATATTTCGAACTTGGTACGGGCATTACGAGTTTACAATAATGCCTTTTGGATTGACTAATGCACCCTCTGTCTTCATGGATCTAATGAATAGAGTTTTCAAGGAATATATTGATGAATTTTTAATGCTACTATCTTGACTCTACCATTGGGGAATGATGGGTTTGTTATTTATAGTGATGCTTCAAAGAAAGGACTTGGTTGTGTCTTTATGCAGAATGATAGAGTTATTTCCTATGCATTACGGAAGCTAAAAATTCATGAACCAAACTATCCCACTCATGATCATGAGTTATTAGCTATAATCTTTGCTCTGAAAATATGGAGACACTATCTTTATGGTGAAAAATGAGAAATTCATACTGATCACAAGAGTTTGAAGTATATTTTCTCACAAAAAGAACTCAACATGAGGCAAAGGAGATGGATTGAAGTACTCAAGGATTATGATTGCACTATACACTACCACCCGAGGAAGGAAAATACGGTGGTATATTCTTTGAGTAGAAAGGATCATAGATTTTGGATAAGATGAAAGTTGAAATGGATCCCATTTTCATGGATCTAGTAAAGATGAATATGGGAATAACCATGGAAGGTGAAACATCAATGATTTTTCAAATGGTTTCCAAACCATCTTTACGAGAAAGGATAAAAATTTCTAAGACTAATGATGAGAAATTACAAAATAAAATTAAAGCTGTGAATGATGGGAGATTGATCGACTTCATATTTAAAGATGGAATTTTGAAAATTGGGAAGAGAATTTGTGTTCCCGATATACCAGATCTCAAAAGTTAATTGTTGGATGATGCTCATAGCTCCAATTTCTATATACACCATGGTAGTACTATGATGTATTGAGATTTGAAAGAACATTTTTGGTGGGACAACATGAAGAGAGAGATTTCTGATTTTGTGTCGAGATGTATGGTTTTCCAACAAGTGAATGTTGGAAGACAACATCTTAGAGGAGTCATGCAACCTCTTCCCATACCTGAGTAGAAATGGGATGATATTATGATGGACTTTTTCATGGGACTACCAAAGAGTCCTAGTAAAAATGATGCAATATGGGTCATTGTTGATCGTCTTACCAAGTCAGCACATTTTCTCGCTATAAGAGAAGATTTACCACTAGAACGTTTAACAAGAATATATATTAATAAAGTTTTAATACTTCATGGAGTAACCCTATCGACTAATTCTGATCGTGATCCCTGTTTTACATCATGATTTTGGAAAATTCTTCAGAAATCCCTAGATACTGAACTTCATTTGAGCACTGCCTACCACCCTCAAATCGCTGGACAATCAAAACAAACTATTCAAACCTTATAAGACTTGTTTAGATCTTGCTCACTTTTCAAGGTATGTGGGGTCAATATTTACCTCTTGGTAGAATTTTACTATAACAATAGCTTCCATTCAAGTATTCAGATGACACCATATGAAGCGTTATATGGAAAGAGATGTCGCACACCAACTTGTTGGGAAGATTTTGGTGAAAGGAAACTCATAGGCCTAGAACTTGTTGAGAAAACAATGGAAAAAGTGAAGATTATCCACACCCACATCAAAGTAGCCCAGAGTAGGAAAAATAGCTATAACGATAACTAAAGAAAAGATTTGTAATTTCAAGTAGGAGACCGTGTTTTCTTGAAGGTATCTCTAGGGAAGGGTGTTATATGTTTCGGTAATAAATGTAAATTGATTACTAGGTATGTCGGACCTTTCGAAAATCTAGAACGAATTGGAGTTATATCTTATCATTTGAAAATGCCTCCAAGTCTCTCCAAAGTTCATGATGTGTTCCATGTATCACTATTGAGAAAATACATGCCTGACCCAACCCACGTACTCATCTATGAGGAAATTGAACTCGAACATGATTTGTCTTATTGTGAAGATCCTGTCAAAATTATTAATACCAAATAACATGTGCTGAGAAACCAGACGACTCATCTGGTAAAATTTCTATAGAGAAACCATAATATAGAAGAGGCAACATGGGATCCTGAGGAACTTATGATGAAGAACAACTCGATTCTTTTTATTCAATAATATTCTCAAAATTTCGAGGACGAAATTATTTTAAGGAGGGGAGAAGGTAACACCCCAAGCTTCCACAGTACGTTTCCCTTTGAATAATGCAGTAGCTTGCATTGTACGCAACTTGGAGTTTTAACACACCACGACCAATCAAAGTAGCCATTATGAATAGTAATACCCCATTTATGATATTTTATAAATTTTATTTTTTAAAATGGACTTCATTTTTGGATTCATAATATCAACATTACCTTAGGGTAACTTTTTGGTATTTTTCTGAAAACTTTCAACTTTTGATGAATAGTGAAAAACACTACATTATTTTTTAAAACAAACATTCTATTTAAGTAATTAGTTATTTTAATTTAATTTATTTTAGTTCAAAATAGATACATAATACCTATATATGTTCAATGTAATTAATTGGAGTCATTTTATAATAAGTTTAGATACAAAAATTTTTATTGAATTTTTACCGTCTTTTACCCACCTTCTAGGAGGATTTGAAAATTTGCATAAAACTTAATTTTTCTACTTCTGTGAGTTTAATTTCAAAAATCTAAGAGACATGGTTGATATTAGTAAGTAAAATGTGGTTCAATAAGATGAAAATAATTTTTGGTGAATAGTAACTTTTGACTTTTATTTACCACAGTTAAAAGTAAATAGAGTAATTAAGGGTAAAAATGATATCATAATTACCCTAACACATGTCCTAATTTTATTGTATAAGTGTAATTCGACCAAAAACCACCTTAGGAAAAAAATATCATCTTCTTTGGTCCACTTGGATTAGATTAGAACATTTATTATTATTTTATTTAAAGAAGAGTTAAAAGAGTTAAATTCAATGTTTAATAACTAAACCATTTTTAATATAGGGTTAAACACAATATAAATTCGAATATAAATATTAATTAGAGAGACAAAAATATTTCCAAAATAATGGTATTTTATTTATAATTTTTATACATTAAATAATTTAATTTATTTATGACACAATGATGATGCAGTAATTACCTTATTAATGAAAGATTAAAATAATTGATATTATAAATATCCAAATAAATGTAATTTGAGACTCTTGATGAATTACACAAATTTTTTAAGTTAATATGTTATGTTAGGGTTGATTAAATGATTTTTCTGATGTAATCATGCTGTTATGATTTTCACAAAAACCAAATACTAAATAGTTTCAAAATTGACATAATTGAGTTTTTAAAACAAACACTATATTATTAATTGATATAATATTCCTAAAAATCTAAGGCTTGGCCAAATGACTTATATAAGGTTATATATGTTAATAATGAACCACTTGGTGTTCTCTTGTCTTGTTATAGTATGTTTATTAAACATATAATATAAAAATACAAAGCGACGTGGTAAATGTCAAACTATTTAATTAAGAGTTAAATTTTAAGGATAAGGTTAATATGGAGAACTAAACCTGTATAAAACCTATTGTTTGAGATGTTTTAGACCCATCCCCACCTTATCCTATAAATAAATCATTTTGGAGACATTATAAACCCAAAATTAATTTATTATAAAATAATATTTCAAGCTTTTCCTAAAGTGACTCTCACCACTCTTATAAAAGGGTACTTCCACTTCACTTAATTTCACACCACCAAATCCATTTGGCTCAGCCAACCCCTGCCCAAATATCCTCCCAACTTCCCTCACATCAACCTAGAGTCCTTACTTGGATTATAAATCCAACCAAAGAGCCCTTTTTATCAACTAAAAAAGGAAACACCTGAAGAAGAGGTAATAATTTCCCCACCCTCTTTCAAGTTCTTTTCTTCTTCTACTTCCTCTATCTTTAATTACATAAAATAATAATAAATACAGTACCTTATACATATTGTGAAGTTATTATAAATATTTTACAACCACATTCATTATTCTATCCATCCTATAAATGAAAAATTCACCATACTTGCTTACGTATGGCTTACCTTCTCCACGTCATGGTGTAGTTTGTTATTCAAACACTTCATTATTTTGGATGGGTATAATAATGAGTATAACTGATGTAAATAATAAATATAACATGTTAATAATTATTTATATATGATATAACATCCAATTACATACGATTTTACCATCAATATAATGATATTGCTGCTCGTGCGTACGTACGAATTACTCTCTCCATGAACACGTTGAGATTCATTCCCCATCGTAATCATACAAGAATAATTTTCATTTTATGATTAAAAATAATGTTTATGAACAAAATATAATTCTGTATATGAATCAAATACATCCTATCCATAACAAACATGGCTTACGTAACCATTTATATAAAGGAAAACGAATCAGTAAACACCTGAAACAATGATACTACTGAAATATTATTAACAAAGAAATATTTGAGGATCATTTATGATATCATATTTATATATATGATTATTGTATAATTTAATAACAATTATTTAACTATTATACAGGAGGTTAAAATACCCTTAACCAAGGAAAAGTAGAAGGTAAGGGTTAATTTTATAACCTCTTCACTTATCTGAGGTTGTTAATACGTAAGTATATATTGTGAACTCTTTATCATCCACATCCGTGTTTTCTTAAAATTGTTATTCAAATTTTTTTTACTATTAAATAGACTATGGTTTGAAGTCATTTATACCCTTATTTGACAATATATGTTTTGAAATGAATCTTTTAGTCATTTTCCAAACAATTTACTTTATGACCTTTTCAACAAAATTAATATAAGAATATATTTTTTTAACTTATATTGCAGGTGTGGCTGTTTTCTGTCATTATTACATCATCGAAGATTCCCATAAAATCTTATAAGAATATTTTCAAAATAAATGTTTTCTTTTATAATTATATGACTTTAAATTTATTTTAAAATATAAAGACATATTTTTCTAAAAAAGTTTTGATTTCATCTATGTCAACATCCTTTGATGGATTTTATACTTGTTTGAAAATGATTTATTATGATACAAAACTTCCATATTGTATTGAAGGTTTGGTGATATGTTTTAATGTAGATGTATTATTTTTACACCATTCATGGTTTATGGATAAAGTATTTAAATCTCTTATGATAGTTTTTATACAAATTTTTATGTTATGTTTAAACCATTTCATATGAGGAATGAATTGGAATTATTAAGTGACAGGTGGAGCTCGCTATAGCTCCTCAATGCATTGTTAGTTCTCATGAGACAAAATAGTGTCTTGTCACAAGGCCTTGACAAAATATTATTTGTAGTCTTGGCAAAAGGCCTTGATATGTGGTTATTAAGTTTAACATTATGTATTCCATCATTATGAAAGTGGCTATTAATATTGCTTTTGATTATTAGACTTGTAGAATATCCATGTGAATAAGTAAATGGAATTATTTGATTTTATCTTTTCCATATAAAGTTTAAGTTTAAATGGATTTTGTTTTAGTCTTATACATTTCCTTAAATGTTTATGCTTATTTATAAAAGTTTCTGCTATATTGTTATCCTTACTGAGTATCTGAGATCACCCCTTTCTATGTTTTATTTTTCTGAGGATGTGAAGAAGTATTTTATGGTTAACCTGAAGGGATAGGCTAAGGATATAAGTGTGTTCAATAGGGGACAAAATATTGTTGATGTTTTTATTTCATTATGTAATGTAAAACTTATGAATGTATCTGGTACTTCCCAGGCTACTAAACTGATCGGTCTTTCGAGACATAATTCTTGTATCATGCCAATGTTATGTAATAATGAACTAACTTTGGGTAACTGGGGTCAGGGCATTACAGTTGGTATCAGAGGATGTTTATTACAAACATTGGAAGCTAGATTTAAAAAAACTCTGATTAGAGAAGACTACCCTAAGATAGATTTTGAGGATTAGTATAGAAGAACTTCCTAGAATTTTGGTACTGTAGAGATTTTGTGAGTTTTCTAAGAAATACATCCCTTTCTAGATACGACCAGGTAGAGGCGGCTCTAGAACAGATCTACCTAGGAGTAAAACCAAAAAACACCACTTTGAGCTAGACTCGAACAAGAACTGGTGCACTACAACGGGCCTAGTTGCACTCTTGGTTATGACTCTCCCAGGAGATATTCTTAGGATAATTCTCATTTTATTTAAAAAACATTATGAAATGTTTATGAGTATATAATTACTCAAAGAAAACATTTTTATTATTATGGATTATATCCATAAACTCTTCAATTTATGTTAAGTGTTTTAAAATTTCGGAATTATGTATTGAGATTCATAAACTAATCTAGTGTATTCCATTTTTTAAAAATGGTGACTAGTTGAAGGAATGGAAACCATATCAACACACATAATACATGTAGGGATTTCCCTCCTAATAATGATAATTATAGTGGAGCTGGTTATGAAATTGGTGTTGATCAACTTATCACCATTCTGAGACAACTCACTTAGGTCATGAATAATAAACTTACCCATATGGAGCACCCTGATCCATAATGTGGAGGATCAATGTTAGACTTATTCATGAGGAAAAAACCACCAACATTCAATGGGATTACAAATACATTAGTAGCTCATCAATGGATAAGTTCCTTAGAGAAAACATTTCATGCTTTGGGAAGTATCGAAAGGGAAAAAGTTATCATGGCAGTTTGTCGCCTCACGGGAGATACAGATCAATAGTGGTCATTAATCCAAAACACAAAGGGAGATGAAGAAGTATCAAACATGAAATGGAGGGAGTTTTAAGATATTTTCTTATAAAAACACTTTCCTCATGACCATCGAGAGGATATGGAAAGAGAATTTCTGAGTCTGAGGCAAAAGGAAGATGAGAATGTCGCAAAGTATAAGGATAAATTTACAAGGCTAACAAGGCATGCACCAAATTATATATGTAACCCAAGGAGTAAGATTGATCGATTATTTGATGGGTTAAAACCATTTATAAATTTAGGATTAGTCTCACAATCCTTCTCATCATACAAAGATATCGTCTAATGCGCTATCAAGACAGAAAAGGAATTCTCTAAGTCTTATGACTTTAAAGAAAAGTAAGAGAAAAATAGATCTTCTGAACACTCTGGAAATGTAAATTAGGGGAAGAAGGGAAAAGTTTAATATAAATACTATGGTAAATGTGGGAAGAAACACCCCGATACTTTCTTGAAGGGAATGCGAGTCTATTATAAGTGTGGGGAAAAAGTACACCAAGCTCGTGATTGTAAAGGGAAGAAAGAGGTTGTCAATGTTGAATGCTAAAATTGTAGAGAAAAGGGGAATTATTCAAATTAATGTCCTATACTCCAAGGGAAATTACCTCAGAAAAGGCCAAGGGAGAAAGACCAAGCTTATGCGAACACTACTACTGAGGTTGAAGCTCAAAAAGACGTGGTTCCGGGTAATTTAATGGTTTCCTCAAGTTTAGCCAATGCATTATTTGATTTTGGATCATCACATTGTTTCATATCTTCCCAGTTTTATAATAAAATTAGATATTTTTAATTTGACTTAACAAGGGAGTTGTCAGTCAAAACACCTAAGGTAAGTATCATTGAAAAAATGTTTTGTGAATTATTTCCCATTTGGGCATATAAATGTTCTTTATCTGCTAATCTCATCATTATACCCATGATTGAATTTGATATGATCCTTAGAATGGATTGGATTTTGGGCCATTATGAAAAAATTTATTATAAGAAGAATAAGGTTAAAATTTTCGATGATGATAAAGAGTACCTTATCTTTAGAGGAGAAACGTCACCACCTGATTATTATCTAGATCCACCCCCAGCAGCTCTACTAAATTCAATTATTAGGGAGGAAGAGAATGAAATAACGAGGGGTGAGGAAAAAAATGTTTGAATAGAGGACATACATATTGTGAAAGAATATGTTGGTATGTTTCTAGAGGATTTAACAGGACGTCCTCTAGAATGAAAAATTGAGTTTTCCATTGATTTAATTCATGCTTCAAGGCCCATATCGAAGACCCATTACAGAATGACCGCTATAGAATTAGTGGAAATAAAGAAACAACTAGAGGAATTCAGTCATAAAGGATTTATTGGCCCTAGTGTTTCTCAATGGGGAGCCCCTATCCTTTTTGGTAAGAAGAAAGACAGATATATGAGATTGTGCATTGACTACAGGGATATTAATGCTATAATAATAAAGAACAAGTATCCCCTACCTCACATTGATGATATATTCAACCAACTTCAAGGATCTCAATATTTTTAAAATATTGACCTTTGATCTGGATATCATCAGTTGTCTGTAAAGAAGGAAGTTATTCTGAAAACATCATTTCGAACTAGGTACGGGCATTACGAGTTTACAGTAATGCCTTTTGGATTGACTAATGCACCCTCTGTCTTCATGGAAATAATGAATAGAGTTTTCAAGGAATATCTTGATGACTTTTTAGTGGTATTTATTGATGATATCTTGGAATACTCAAAAATCTATGAAGATCATAAAAATCACTTGCGCACTATTCCTAAAACCCTTAGAAGAAATGAATTATATGGGAAGTTTAGAAATTGTGAATTCTGGATTCAAGAGATTTCTTTTCTTGGCTATATTATCTCTAAGGATGGAATCTATATTGATCCTTCAAAGACCAAGGAAATCCAAGAATGGCTAACACCGACGAGTATAACTAAGGTATCCAGTTTTATTGGTTTAGTAGGTTATTATAGACATTTCATCCAGAATTTTTCCCGGCTGGCTAACCCATTAACCAAGCTCACACGTAAAGGGATTAATTTTTTTGGAAAAAAGAGTGAGAAGAATGTTTTGAAGAACTGAAGAGAATATGAGTTAATGCTCCTATCTTGACTCTACCATCAGGGAATGAAGAGTTTGTTTTTTATAGTGATGCTTCAAAGGAAGGACTTGGTTGTGTCCTTATGCAGAATGATAGAGTTATTTCCTATGCATCACGACAACTAAAAATTCATGAACAAAACTATCCCACTACTGATATTGAGTTAGAAACTATAATCTTTACTCTGAAAATATAGAGACACTATCTCTATGGTGAAAATTGTGAGATTTATTCTGATCACAAGAGTTTGAAGTATATTTTCTCACAAAAAGAACTCAACATGAGGAAAAAGTGATGTCTTGAACTACTCAAGGATTATGATTTCACTATACACTACCACCCGGGGAAGGAAAATAAGGTGGTAGATGCTTTGAGTAGAAAGGATCATGGAGTTTTGAAAAAGATGAGAGTTGAAAGGGATTCTATTTTCATTGATCTAGTAAAGATGGATATGGGAATAACCATGGAAGGTAAAACATCAATGATTTTTCAAATGGTTTCCAAAACAACTTTACTAGAAAGGATAAAAAGTTCTCAGAATGATGATGAGGAATTTCAAAAGAAAATTAAAGCTGTGAATGATGGGAGATTGATCAACTTCGTATATGAAGATGGAATTTTGAAATTTGGGAAGAGACTTTGTGTTCCCAATATACCTGATCTAAAAAGGGAATTATTGGATGATTCTCATAGCTCCAATTTCACTATACAACCTGGTAGCACTAAGATCTATAGAGATTTGAAAGAACATTTTTGGTGGGACAACATGAAGAGAGGGATTGCTGATTTTGTGTTGAGATGTATGGTTTGACAACAAGTGAAAGCTGGAAGAAAACAACCTAGAGGATTCATGCAACCTCTTCTCATACCTGAGTGGAAATGGGATGATATTATGATGGACTTTTTCATGGGTCTACCAAAGACTCCTAGAATAAATGATACAATATGGGTCATTATTGATCGTCTTACCAATTCTGCACATTTTCTTGCTATAATAGAAGATTTACCACTTGAACATTTAGCAAGACTATATATTAATGAAGTTATAATACTTCATGGAGTACCCATATTGATTGTTTCTGATTGTGTTCCCCATTTTATTTCAAGATTCTGGAAAATTTTTCAGAAAGCCCTGGATACTGAACTTCGTTTGAGCACTGCCTACCACTATCAAATCGATGGACAATCAGAATGGACTATTGAAACCTTAGAAGAGATGTTGATATCTTCCTCACATTACTTTCAAGGTATGTGGGATCAATATTTACTTATGGTAGAATTTTCCTATAACAATAGCTTCCATTCAAGTATTCAGGTGGAACCATATGAAGCGTTATATGGCAAGAGATGTCGCACACCAAATTGTTGGGATGATGTTGGTGAATGGAATCTCATAGGCCCAGAACTTGTTGAGGAAACAATGGAAAAGTTGATGATTATCCAAACCCACATCAAAGCATCCCAGAGTAGGCAAAAGAGTTATACCGATAACTGAAGGAAGGATTTGGAATTTCAAGTAGGAGACCGTGTTTTCTTGAAGGTATCTCCATGGAAGTGTGTTATACGTTTCGGTAAGAAGGATAAATTGAGTCCCAGGTACATCCGACCTTTCAAAATTCTAGAATGAATTGGAGTTGTAGCTTATCATTTGGAAATGCCTCCAAGTCTCTCCAAAGTTCATGATGTGTTCCATGTATCCCTGTTGAGAAAATACATGCCTGACCCAATGCATTTACTCACCTATGAGGAAATTGAATTGGAACCTGATCTGTATTATTTTGAAGAGCGTGTCAAAATTCCTGATACCAGAGAAGAAGTGCTGAGAAACCAGACGACTCATTTGGTAAACGCTCTATGGACAAACCATAAGATGGAAGAGGCAACGTGGGAACCCGATGAACTTATGATGAAGAACCACCAGAATATTTGTATACAATAATATTCAAGATATTTTGAGGACAAAATTATTTTACGGAGAGGAGAATTTAACACCCCAAGCTTCCACGGTATGTTTCCCTTTGAATAATGTAGTAGCTTGTGTTGTACGTAACTTGGAGTTTTAACACATCATGAACAATCAAAGTAGCCATTATGAATAGTAATACCCAATTTCTGAAATTTTATAAATTTTATTTTTCAAAATGGACTTCATTTTTGGATTTGGAATATCAAAATTGGCTTAGGGTAAATTTTTGGTATTTTTCTAAAAACTTTCAACTTTTGATGAATAGTGAAAAACACTGCGTTATTGTTTAAAACCGACTTTTTTATTTAAGTAATTAGTTATTTTATTTTAATTTATTTTAGGTCAAAATAGATACATAATTCTTATATATGTTCAATGTAATTAATTGGAGTCATTTTATAATATGTTTAGAAATATAAAATTTTGTTGAACTTTTTACCGTATTTTACCCACCTTCTAGGAGAATATAAAAATTTGCATAAAACACAATTTTACCAATTTTGCGAGTTGAATTTCAAAAATCCAAGAAACACAGTTGATATTAGTAAGTAAAATTTGGTTCAATAAGATTAAAATATTTTTTGGTGAATAGTAACTTTTGACTTTTTTTTACCACGATTAAAAGTAAATTGGGTAATTAAGGGTAAAATGATATCATAATTGCCCTAACACATGTCCTAATTCTATTGGATAAGTGTAATTTGACCAGAAATAACTTTATAAAAAAATATGATCCCCTTACGTCTGATTGGATTAGATTAGGATATTTATTATTATTTTATTTAAAGAAGATTTACAAGAGTTAGATTCAATGTTTAATAACTAAACCATTTTTAATATAGGTTTACACACAATATAAATTCTACTAAATATTAATTATAATGATAAAAATATTTCCTACATAATGGTATTTTATTTATAATTTTTAGACATTAAATAATTTAATTTATTTATGACACAATGATGATGCAGTAATTACCTTATTAATGAAAGATTAAAATAATTGATATTATAAATATCTAAATAAATGTAATTTGAGACTTTTAATGAATTAAAAAAATTTTCTAGGTTAATATGACACATCAGGGTTGATTAAATAATTTGTTTTCAAAGTAATAATGCTGTTATGAATTTCAAAAAAACCAGACACTAAATAGTGTCAAAATTGACATAATTGAGCTTTTAAAACAAATACTATATTATTAATTAATATAATATTCCAAAAGCTATAAAATTTGGCCAAAGGACTTAGATAAGGTTATATATATTAATAATTAACCACTTGGGTTTCTCTTGTCTTATTATAGTTTGTTTATTAACCATATAATATAAAAATACAAAGAGACATGGTAAATGTCAAACTACTTAACTAAGAGTTAAATCTAAAAGATAAGGTTAATATGGTGACTTAAACCTATTTAAAACGTATTGGTTGAGAGTTTTTCGACCCATATCCACCTTATACTATAAATAAATTATTTTTGAGCCATTAGAAACCGAAAATGATTTTATTATAAAATAATATTTCAAGCTTTTCCTTAAGTGACCCTCACCTCTCTTATAAAAGGGTACTTCCCCTTATCTTAATTTCACACCTCCAAAGCCCTTTGGCTCAGCCAAACCCTACCCAAATATCCTACCAACATAACTCACATAAACCTATATTCCTTACTTGGATAAAAATCCAACCTATGGATCCGTTTTCATCAACTCAAAAAGGAAACACCCGAAGAAGAGGTAATAATTTCACCACCCTCTTTCAAGTTCTTTTCTTCTCCCACTTCCTCTTTATTTGATTCCATACCAAAATAATAAATCCAGTACCTTATATATACTATGATATTATTATAAATAAGTTACAACCATATTCATTATTCTATCCATCCTATAAATGAAAAATTCACTATACGTGTGTACGTACGGCTTACCGTCTCCATGTCGTGGCGTAGTTTGTTATTCAAACACTTAATTATTTTTAATGGGTATAATAATGAGTATAAATTATGTAAATAACAAATATAAAATGTTAATTATTATGTATATATGATATACCAACCAATTACATACGATTTCCCCAGCAATATAATGATATTGTCGCTCGTGCGTACGTATGAATTACCGTCTCCACGAACGCGATGCGATTCATTTCCCATCGTAATCATTCAAGAATAATTTTCATTTTATGATTATAAATAATGTTTATGAACATAATATCATTATGTATATGAATCAAATACATCCCATTCATAACAAGCATTACTTACATAATCAACCATATAAAGGAAAACAAATCAGTTAACACCCAAAACGATGATACTACTAAAATATTATTAACAAAGCAATATTAGAGGATCATATATGATATCATATTTATGTATATTATTATTATATAATTTAATAACAATGATTTAAATATTATACAGGAGGTTAACTTACCCTCTACCAAGGAAAATTACAAGGTAATGGTTAATTCTACAACCTATTTACTTATTCGAGGTTGTTAATACGTAAGTATATACTGGGACCTCTTTATCATCCGCATCCGTGTTGTCTTAAAAATGTAATTCAATTTTTTTTAATATTTACTAGACTATGGGTTAAAGTAATTAATACCCTTATTTGACCATATATGTTTTTATAGGAAACATTCTGTCATTTCCCAACTATTTACTTTATGACCTTTTCGACAAAATTAAGGTAAGAATGTCTTTTTTTTAACTTATACGGCGGGTGCAGCTATATTCTTCCATTATAACATCGTTGAAGCTTCCCATACAAGCTTATAAGAATATTTTCAAAATAAATTTTTTATTTTATAATTATATTAATTTTAAATTATTTCAAAATATAAAGACATATTTCTCTAAAAAAGTTTTGATTTCATCTATCTCAACATCTTTTGATGGATTTTAAGATTGTTTGAAGTTGATTTATTATGATACAAAACTTTCATATTTTATTGAATTTTTTGTGATATGTTTGACTATGGATGTGTTATTTTTACACCATTCATGGTTTATGGATAAATTATTGACATTTAGTTTTCCAGTTTTAATACGAATGTTTATGTTATGTTTAAACCTTTTCATGTGAGGAATGCATTGGACATAGTAAGTGACAGGTGGAGCCCGATATAGCTCCTCGATGCATCGGTAGGTATAATGAGAAAAACTAGTGTCTTGGCATAGGGCCTTGAAAAAATCTTATTTATAGTCCTGGCACAAGGCCTTGACTATGTGGTTATGAAGTATGACATTATGAATTTAATCATTATCAAAGTGGCTATTGATATTGCATGTGATTATTAGACTATTAGAATATCCACGTGAATAAGTAAATGGAATTATTTGATTTTATCTTTTCCATATTATTCTGAATTTTAAGTTTAAAAGGATTTTTTAGTCTTATACATCGCCTTAAATGTTTATGCTTATTTATGAAATTTTCCACTATATTGTTATCCTTACTGAGCATCTGAGCTCACCCCATTCTATGTTTTATTTCTCCTAGGATGTGAACAAGTATTTTATGGTTGACCTGCAGGGATAGGATAAGGATATAAGTGTGTTCAAAAGGGAATAAAATGTTGTTGATGTTTTTATTTCATTATGTAATGTATTTTTTTTGAATATATCTAGTACTTACAAGGCTACTAAACTTATCAGTCTTTTGGGACATGATTCCTTGTATCATTCCAATGTTATGTAATAATTCTCCGACTCTAGGTAACATGGGTCAGGGAATTACAGAACTAAAAACCCAAGCTACAACATAAAAGGATACATAACATGTACTTTAGAAATAACATGGTGTGTGATCACTAACTTGGATTCTATAAAGCCTAGAATTATATAAAATACACTGATACCAATGATTTCACCAATATTCATTCATGATATATTTCTTATCGAGCTTTGGAATCATCGCTTCTCCTTTGGAATCCATCACATCCCTCCCTTGATGCCTTGACATATAATCCTAACCAATTCCATCTCGAACCATGTATTTTAATTATATTATTTATATTTTATTGAAACCAATGCTTCCTTACCTAACTAATACCATGACACCATTATATATTGCTACAAGCCACCTCCAAGGCTAGTGGACCTTTTTTCGATCAAGAAAGAGGGATATAGTGGAATGAGGAGAGGGTTTGGTGGATGGAAATATGACCATGTTGTGAAACAACATCGTACATGTATAGTGGACACCATTCCACCTAATAGGACACATTATACACATCAGGGGGGGGGGGTGATGGTTAGGATTGACAAGCCACACACTTTGCAACCTACCAACTCACTTTTATTGATGAAATTCATATAATTAGAGCCTAAAAATTATAATAAAAAAACACAATGAATAAATGAGATTGATGTAATCAATATAATAATTTAAGAATGAAAAATATAACATAAAAATCATGATGAATGGATCGTAATTGAAGTAATTAGGCCTACCTCAAATTTGAATCGATATCAATCAAAATCCTTATTTTCACTAGGGTTTGTTGATGATTCCTTAAATAATGAATATAAAAACCTCAAGTTCTCCAAAATATATATTAATTTGGGTTTATGAACATGGTTTATAACCTTTACTAAGTGGGTTGATGATGAATTTATAATCATTAATTATTTTTTGCAGTATTTTTATTTAAATACCCAGTGTTTGTCTAGACTGAGGTGCCTCAAACTCACACTGCCAGTTATAGTGCTAAAACACATTGTTTAAACATTGTATTTGATACAAATTGAGATGGACCAAGCTAAATATATATTTATATTACATCAATTACATAATTTAAACATTATATCCCATAACAAACACACAATCCCACGAATGGATGGTTTAATGTCTTTGAGGACTAGCTACATAAGCATCTTATTTTACAATACTTATGAACAATTATTCATAATTGAGACACACTAGACTCCCTTCTATAAATATTATAAGTTATATTCACCTTTATAACCTAGGGAATAAAAAATTAAGAAATGGGTGAGCTCAAAAGATCAATAAGGGAAAATTTATCAATATTTTATCAAGGGTTAGATCATAAGAAAATGATAAAACATGAACAAGAGATAAATATATTATTAAAAAGAGCATGGAACAATAATATTTTTTTATAATTAATGATAAAAGGACATGAAATATCAAATGAAAAACATATACCATTAAAAAAGAGTGTGGAATCATGTGATAATAAAAAACGAGCCATGGATCATAATCATTGGAATACGGCATGGAAATGTAACATGACCTTGAAACATAACATAATAAAGAACATCAGAATAAACATATGCATAAATAAATTATAACATTTTGAAAAAACAAAATTTCCATGCTTCATGTTATGAAAAAACAAAATGTTAACAATTCATACTATGAACAAACAAAATGTCCATGCATTATGTTGTGAACAAACAAAATTCCCACTCTTAATATCCTTATATCATGAGATATAAATCCTTAACTAATGCATTTTAGTGTGACAGAGGACTCCATCCATTATCATCCACACATATATTATCTATAAGATATCAGTCATTCTACATATCATTAAAACACATGGTAGGGAAATGATTTTCATATCCTTTTTATATGTAATAACATAAATAAATCATTTATAATTCCATCAATAATCATAACATGATAAACCCATGGAAAATAAATTGGTATCCAAATATATTCTGCAACTTTCTAGGTAAATACCATATAATTAAGATGATAAGGTATATTGTATTTAAATTGTATAGTAAAAGGTATAAAATTTACTCAATAATTTCATTAATTTATGTATTGGAATCTAAGTGAACACAATTAAAATAAGGAAATGTAATATAGGGTATTCATTGAGGAAATTAATTGGAAGAAAAACATGTTTATAAACATTATATGATTAGGAAAGAAAACATTAGATTATTAGGCAAGAAAAAAGGAGTAATGAATCATTCCTATGATGAAAAATAAAATTTCATAATCCATCCTGATATATAATCCATGTGATACTATTTTAATAATATTTATGATCAAACATAAATTATGTCAAAATATGTAGAAATATATAAAAAAATTAAGAGTGTTTAGAAAATTGCTTTGGAAATAAGAAATAACCATGAACTTTTGAAAAGAATTATTAAAATAGAAAATTATAATAAATCTAGGAGAATAGTATTATCTTTTATAAACCATGAAAATATAGAGTAAGTTTTATAAAAAAATACAAAAATGATAGAAAGACGTGTTTACATAGAAATGTGTAAAAGTGATTCTTTTCACACTTTGTAAAAAAATAACCCATATGAAAAGCATTAAAAAGTTATTTAAAACCTTTGTAAATAAATTAAAAATAGTAAAAAATAGCCTTAATCAATAACTGAGGCATAAATAAGGACATCTAGATAAAAATCCAATGAATATAGACATGAAAAAAAAAGATACCCGACCGAAAATAAGAGGTGGGGCCAGATTCTATTACAATGGATAAACTCTGAGACAGGGGGAAAATAAAATAGTGAGAAGACATGTAAAATAAATAAAATGAATATAGGATAATAAAATTATGGGGGTTTGAGATATAAAAGTGTTCAAATTCCCCAGATGTATTATATTTCAAAAGAAATATCTATTTGTAAATGAGATTGGTGATTAAACCTTTAGGGATTGAATACATTGTAATTATAAAACCTTTAAAGATAGAGATTGAAATTGATTTTGTATGAAAGATAATTCATTATATAACATAAAAAATGTGAAATTTATACTCCATAAAAAATAAAACATAACATTCATTATCAAACATGTCTCATGGAATTGAAAATTGAGACAAAGAAACCCTTACATCATCATTATCTTTCAAATTGAAAACCCATAAAAGGTAGAAAATGAGATGTATTTTTAAATACCGTATATTTCATGAAAAATAATGATAAAATAAATATTTGTACAATATATATACAATATAAAAATTAAAGAAGTGGTCAATACACATCATATCTCAATGAATAAAAACTAAGATGTAAAAACCCGTATGAACATCATAATTCATGAAGCGAGTAACATTTTCAATGTGTTTTATGTGGTAGAAATGTAAATCCATAGAAAATAGTGATAAAATTCAACATAATACAATTATAGGGTATAATATACCCAACATATAAGAATAATGTTCAAAACTAACAATCATAACTTAATGAATGAAAATCGAGTTAAACAAAAACAATTACCTTAAATCTCATTTAGTCGAACGTTATCTAACCTCCTCTATAACAAAAATAGATATATTAATCACCTATTTAAGAAATTTCGTAATACCTATAATATTTTTTAAAAATTCAATTTAAATAATTTATTACAAATATATTAGTTTTTTTTATTTTATTTTCATCATCATATGTTTATTAGTTTTGATTGTTTTGTTTAGTTCTAGTTTCATAATGACATTGTAAATTATTATTTATAGATTAAAAGTCAATATTTATGATATCATTAAATTTACTTGAATATTTGTTTTATAATGATTAAGAATGTTCAAATTTCATTTCATAGGTGATGACAAAGTTTGTGATAATCATATTTCAGTAATTTAAAACAGAAAATGGTGGTGCAATAATAATAAGTTTAATATTAGTATAACATTTACAGAAACATAAACTAAAAATTATTTTATCATAAATTTCATACAATACCAGTATTTAAGTTTTCATATTCATCCATGATAGAAATTTATAGCATTGTTCAAGTAGGTGATTAAACTGATCCAAATTAGAACAAGTTATATTCTATGGGTGAGTATGATTAATAAAGTGAGTCTTTTGGAATAATACCATTATTAAATAATCTTAATAATATTATTTATATTTTTTAAGGTGTTGAATTATACTTAGATATATTCAGTTAAATAATAAAAGGCTAGATGAAAAATAAAATATTCCACTTTCATGGAGGTGGTAGTACACACATACATGTGGGTGACTCATTCATTTTCCATAGTCTGAGAGGAAGATATGGAATGCTATATAATTTCATAATATTACACTACTGGAAAAATGATTTTTCCCAACGCTTCTATACCAACGGTTTGTCAAACCGTTGGTAGAGGTACCCTTTCCCAACGGTTTGGCCAAAACCGTTGGCAAAGGGCCTCCAAGATTCAACATTCGGCCAAACTTTCCAAAAATATAACTAGACTTTTCCCAACAGTTTTGAGAACCGTTGGGAAAAGTCTAGGCCTTTCCCAACAGTTTTGAGAACCGTTGGGAAAAGTCTAGTGATTTTTTTGGAATAATCCTACGGAGAACATTATATATATCAAAATTTAAAATAATTAGAACAATACATATATATTTTTATGGAATTATGTAAAAAAAAGTCATGTTAGGTTAGTGGTTAAGTCTTTGAGTTATAAACTAGAGGTCCTGGGATCAAATCCCACTGGGTGTTTCTTTTTTGAAATACATATACCAACGATTTTGAGAACCGTTGGTATATATTTTCTAATTACTTATACCAACGGTTTTCAAAACCGTTGGTATAGAGCCTATACCAACGGTTTTCCCAAAACCGTTGGTATAGACCTATTGTCACGACTTACTTGCCAACGGTCCCCCAAACCGTTGGTATAGCCTATACCAACGGTTTGGGGACTTATACCAACGGTTTGGAACCGTTGGTATAGGGTATTTTTCCAATAGTGTTAATAATTTTATAGATATCACATAAAAACATTAAATATTATTTTTTAACCAACCATATAAATAAATGATTAAAAATAAATCACACCATTCATGGAGGTGTTTTTCCGCACGTACGCATGACAACGTCTTTAATATTAAAATGGTTTTAGAGGAAGGTAGAAAATGCATATTAAATTAGTATAATAAAATTTCGTAATATTAAAAATACTTATGATATAATAATTTCATGGATATAATAGGTTTTATAGGTCATGTGAAGAAGATAATTATGAGCGCTCATTTGAGAACACTACCTCTCTCTTTGGATATTCACCCTTGGGTAACACCTTAAGGCTCCTTAGATAGGTATTTTTTAAAGACCAAGGATTATAGGATGTGAGGAGTGAGTATTGGAGTGACTAGGGAATAATTTTTTCAAGGTAATTCTTTATAATGGGTGGATAAATGTGGTGGATGTGAGATCTTTTTATGGGTGAAAGGAATGGTTTTTTTGTAAATATAACTTTTTAATATAAGGAGAGAACATGTTTCACATGGAATGTGAAGAAAAAGTGTAAAAATAATGGAGTGTTGGTTGATTTAAGGTCAATAATACTTCAACCATTAATTTTCTCACATCTGTTAAACATTGTTTTAAATATTTTACTTTCAGATTTTTTGCTTTTACTATTTTTAGTTTTTACCGTGGTAATAAATTTTTACCAAAGTAATTTAATTTTAATACATAAAAATAAAATTGGTATTACTACCTAATTGATAATTACTAATTAAAAGTATGAAATAAATTTCATTAAATAAATTTATAATTTTAAAAAAAATTAATTTTAAAATTAGCGCATGTAACACATAAAAACCCATTTTTAGAAAATGTGCATTTTTAAGCATAAATGATACGTTTAAGAACAAAGTATCAATGTTGTTGATTTTAAGGAAATTTATGGAATTATTATTAATCAAATTTGATAAGTATTTTTTTTATAATTTTTAGTTTATAGTTATTGATATATTCACAAATATCATGGTTTTAGTTAAAATTGTATTATTAACATCCACTTAAAATCATCTCTTTCAGAAAAATCTCAAAAATTCACCCTAAGATAATTTTGACATGTTTTATTTAAAAATAATGTTCATTTTAAAAAATAAAAATTCTAAAAATTATAAATTTTTATTTTAAATGAAAATACAAAAATTTAAAGAAAAACTAATTTTATTGAAAAATGACATTTTTAAACATTAAGTGTTTTTAATATTAATTTATATTAATTTCTAATTTAAATAATTTTAATATATTATCTCATGTATAATAATATTTTAAAATTGTTTAATTTAATATATTAGGTAAAATAAATATTTTTTTTAAAAAATAGTAATTTGAGAAAGAACAACCCTTTTTAATATTAAATCATATCAATTATTTATCCTCTAAATGTAATCAATTTTCGTTCAGTAAAATCATTTTTACTAGATGTTTTACTATTCTTATAATTTTCATAATAATATTCATCCAATAATTTGTCAGTTGTTTTAGCCCATCATTATGCGTTCCATAAGATAAAAATAACTTTTAAAAAATGAAAATAATACTAAAATATCACGGTGTTACATGGACTGGGACCCATAACCTACACATAAATTTGACCACACCTAGTGTAAACCCACCCATCCTGAGTCAAACTAAAGAAAAATATTTCCTATCTAGGACTCTGTTATAAAGATATCAATGATTCTTCTTGATCATGCAAAACTAAATTAAAAATTAGTACATTATATTTAATATAACATATATGTTCACCCATGATGTGACTTACATGAAAATAACTCATCAACCACCACATAAAATATTATTATAAATATTCCAAAGGATGAAAAACAAAATAGAGGTCATTATATTCTCTACACATTCAAGGATTTTTATTCTAAAATACCTAACTCTTTGAAAAAGTTGAGGGTATTGAGCTCACATATGGTTTTAGAATTTCTATGAGCTCTTCTATAGGTTCCCATATAACTTCAAAATGTACACCAATTGTCATGAACTAACCTCCTCTGGCCATAAAATTAGTCATATAACCTCATGGTCTCCTGTAATACCTTGGTTGTCTTCCCAGCACAACCCAAGATATCACCCATCAGTTTCACTTATTAGACTAATGATTATCCCCACATGCTAACACATGTTATATTAGTATGATTTTTCATCACTCATACACACCCTAGGAAACGTCCTATGAGGTCACCCATTCCGACACTACTCCAAGACAAGAATGGTTAACTATAGAGTTATATTTAGTTAGGATCTCAAAAATAAAGGTCCACATTATTAACATGGGTAGTAATATTTAGAATTTTAAGTCTCACTTCTCCAAGTGTTTTACTCTCTTCAACCCTTTAAAAAACTACAACCTCATTGTAGACTTTATAAGTCAAATTCAAGAATTTACACTACACCTCCAGTTGTGTATTAGATCTAATACCATTTTTCATGACCTAACCTCCTCAAACATAAACCTGGTTATCTAAACCCACGGGTCTCCTATAATACATTGGTTGGCTTCCCATCACACCACATAATATTACCCATCGAGGCAACTTATCACACTAATGACTGTCCACATGGGGTAACACATGTTATTTTAGCATTCTTTTGTCTAACCCACAAACACCCTAGGAAACTTCCCAGGAGGTCACCCATAATGGCCCATACTTTTCATATAGATATATTATATCTTTTTAGATGAATATTCATTGCATAACATAACAAAACCATTCTAGAACCATATGTGTTTAGTGCCCTAGTAATCTTGGAAACATAAAAAATTAGTTCATAAACATCTAGATCATCTCCTTCTTATTTCTTCATAACTAAAACCCTTTCTGACATATCATACTTAATACTTTTCTTCATATCCTAGGGAAAAGTAACATAATAATAGGGTGATATTAGATGCTCAATAAGGGTAAAAAAGGGAGATAATAATTATTTCATAAGTATAATATAAGAATAAGGGTATAATAATATGAAAAAACATTTAAAAATTATACCCTACATATCAAAGATCCTAATTTTAAAGGATTGAGTACATCTTGGTAGTTCATAAGACATGAATCATAATGAAATCAAATAACATGAGCCATGAGAGCATAATATTTCCATAATATATGGAAATTGTGGCATACACATAATCATAGGAAATCATTTCCATAGTAGTCAAAGATATTTTCCAAGACTATCGTATTGGAATGAGTACATTCCTCAAACCATCATAATGGACAAATTACCATATTGATTTGGGTTCACTCCATATTCCAACCCTGTCTTTTTAAACCAGGTTCACTCCCTATTCCAGTCCTATATATCTCTTGAGATATAAATATTCACCCAATGAATTGGATAAAGATATAGATACCAACCATCACATAATGAAAACATACATATGTGTGCCACTAGAACATAAATCATTCATCATATTATAACCAATGAAAATAAATAGGTTTCATAAATATTTCATCATTGTATAACACATATAAAAGTATCAGGATTCATAAACACCATGCCATCACAAACATAAACTATCCCAAGAAATAATAAGGATGGTATCATTAGAACATATCTCTATTAAAGAATAAGTAACATCTAGGAATGTTATATTAGATGATAAATTAATTTTAAAGATCAATTGAAATAATTCTTGGGGAAAATATCCTTTCATTTTTGAAAAAATGCTTTTAAATGTTGTAAAATTACAAAATAAAATATTTTCTTTGAAAAGAGACCTGTAAACTTTTAAAGGAAGCATCAAGACATTAAGTAATCATGAAAGAAGTAAAATCCTTTCATTACATACAAGTTAAAAAACATTTCTTTCATATTTCTATTGGAAAATTCACAAACTACCTTGTTTGTAAAATGATAAAAATATTCCTTTCAAACTATTTTTTAAAAAGTAAAACATAGGTAAAAATGACTTTAAATATTCATTGGAGAATAGTGAAAAAAATTGAAAACATTTTTAGGAATCATGGACATGGAATATATATATTCCCTAGTGAATATTTAAATGTAAACAATCCCAAATAATAATTAGATTGTGAAATAAAATCATACCTGAAGTCTCACATTTCACTATTATCGTTCAAACCACCTCTTCTTGAAAACGTATCCCTTGGATCTAATATAAAGGGCTCTAGTGTTGGCCTTTTGGGAAGTCTATCACCTGTAGAAGGTGACAAGAGAATATTAGAAGAGAAATTTTCAAAGGATGGTCGAGCTAGAAGGCTCAAAGTGATGTGAATAAGTGAGAGGGAATGTTCCCTTTTATAATTGAGGTGAGGGGCACTTTTTGGAATTTTTCTAAATATTAAATTATAATAAATTAATTTTATATCCAAATATGACCAAATGAACATGGATTCTATGATAATATAATATAAGGTTTGTTTCATCTAGAAATGGGGATGACCTTGTTTGGTTAAGGTTCAAATATTCCAATCAGTTTTTAACGGGTTTATTCATAGAACCAGAAACACCCAATGATTCTATATCCATTTGGACCTAATTTCCAAAGGTAGGTGCTCATTAGTTGTGAACCGATGAGGCTTAAGAATTTTTATTGGTCGAGAGGATGGGAGTTTAGGCTCATCACACCTTTTTTGGGGGAATTATTACCTACTTAGAGAATCTCTTATAGATTATGTTCACGAGTCCTTATTATTTCACCAAGCAAGAAAATGAGTTTTCCTTTATATTTGGCAATCGATGATTGATATTTTTGGGATTTAGAGAATATTTTATATGTATTTGAGGTTCATCATCGATGGAGAATCATCCGTATGTATTAGATATTCTTAGTTAATGGTATCCTACAATACATTATATAGAAATATCTTGGTCATTATGATGACCATATTGGTTTTAAAGCCACTCAGTGGGGGCACTTGAAGTATATTGTCATTCAGAAAGATATGGACTATTTCAGAGTTGGGATCGTACCCGTAGATGGGATACCTACGTATCCTCGTTAAAATGGAATCAGAACCCACATATTTTGATAATAAGGATATAGTTTAATGTCATATGGGATAGAAAAAAATTAATGAATTATGGGCTTGAACCTTACAAAGGATTCCTACATACTCTACTTTTAAGGAAGAGATCAAAGTCTACGTAGTTCGGGTGAAGAAATATGGGGCCTATGCATGGTTAAAGGCCCAAAAAAAGATATTGTGATTACTTTTACACTACAATCTCACGTGAGTAATGCTTGGTGTGAGAAAAAAGAGGTATCAGTAAACTTGATGATTGTGCCATGAAAGCTGCAGTCACAAGAAATGATGTGGGGCTTACGTATGTATGACTACCCAAGTAGATGAAGACCAGGACTTACTTCAGGAAAGAAGCCCAGGAGTAGGATCCCTAAAAGTATTTTTAATTTATGGAGATTTGGAGTTTTAACACGGGGCTTACTCCTAAATAGGATTCCCAAATTAAAGGGGACTTATAACTTGGGTCTTACTCCTGATAAAGAGGCCCAATGTTAAAGAAAATTATGACTAGGGCTTACTCCTGAGAAGGAGGCCCAAGTTAATGGGACTTGGGGATTTCTCCTAAGGAGGATGCCCTAATTAAAATATCTTCTCATCTTAAAGGATGAGGTTACATGGAGGAAACCTCTAACCGTGGTGACATAAAGCTTGTAAGTCATGAGGTTTTGGGAGAGGTTCTCACAGAATTCCTTTCAGATAAAGAAGCCAATAATGGAACTCAGCCATAAATGGATTTGAAAAGGGATTCGAGGACTAATATCCGAAAGAGGAGAGGTGAATGGGAGAGAGGCACTCAAATGAAGTTGGCGTACATGTCTTGGCCGCACAAGTGTACTTGCGCAACATGGGTTCACCGGGGAGATGATTAATCTGTAGGGTAATACTTGGGTGAGACTTAACTCAAGCCTTTAGTATTTTCCTAATATGTTTCCAAAAGGGTGGCGTTCAAGTTTCATCTAAATGGTAGGGTGGTGAATTTTTTTTTTCCATTTTTAAGGAGGTTTGGATACTTAGGTGCACATGTTTTGATGAATTCTAAACACTTAGGCCTTATCCTACTCCTTCACGTCTTCCATTCTAGGTAAAAATTTTCCTTAGAAGCTTTCAGAAGTGTTGAGTTGAAGACTTGGGTGACCAGAGATTGAATTTGAGTTTTGGAAAATCCGTCCTTGAAATGGGGGCCCACAGGGGCTATTTATAGGCCACCTTGCACCTTGGGTGAAAAAAAACAAATAGGGTGCGCAAGTGAGCTGCGCGACCCATAGGTGGCGCGCAAGTGACTTGCGCGACACACAAGTAACTTGTGCGCCTCACTCTAAATGGGATCCTAGTTCATGCCTTATTCAATCTTTTTGATTTTCTTCAAAGGGTGAACCTCTTTGTGCTTAAGGTATTCCCCTTTTCCATTCGTTGGACTCTGTGATGGAAAGAAGCATCAACAAAATCCCCCCCTCAGAGTTGGATATGAAAAGGAAAGAGGATCCAACTCCAAGGTAAAGCCAGAGAAATCAAGGGTCTGTGGCGTGCAAGTTTGGAACATAGATGCTGGGGCGTGCAGGTATGGTGCGCAGGGGGTCTAGATCGCCTATATATATAGGCTCACTCCCACACAAACTCACTCGGCTTCCAACAACTTGAGCTCTCATTGTGCAGGTGATTCTGTCTTCAGTGAATCGCCCTTCTGAATTTTAGTCGTGCTTCTACAGAAGGTATTTGACTTGCGCACCATGACTAGGGTGGAAAAACTTGCACGACCATTTTTGAATTGCATGACTTAATTAATTTTCCATTTTTTTGATTTACTTCATCAAAATTTCACAAAAAAAACTTACTTAATAGTTGATTGTTTGATCTTTGTACAGATTCAATGGCTCTTAGAAGAATTGGATCAGCTAATGAGTTGGCCAACAAGAGAATAGATGACATGATGAACGTCATTGGCCATGACTATTATGTTATCTGGGACCACAATCTCCTGGATTTGGATAAGTACTTGAAGAAATATCATTCCAATTTCCCATAGAGCATCTACTTTCCCTTGTATGGACATGGTCATCTGCAAGGAGTCAAAGTTCTAGTGGCAAAGAATTATATCCCTCATTCTTGGTTTCAGACCTACACCAACTTCTCTTTGGTAAATTTCTCAGTTGCAGGATCATTTGTCAATACTGGGACAGTGGAGAAGGCATACATAATGCATCATATCCCATGTTCTCCAGATCTGAAGCCTCACACACCTGAGCTCAGCCGCATTGCTATCCCTCTATTTTTTGAAATTCTCAGATGGACCAAACTAAGGTATGGAAGAAGAATTGGGATTTCCATCCTCGAGGAGGTGTTAAGCCGAATTGGATGTGGGAATATTGGGTGTGACTAACCTATGAAAAGTTTTCCAATAATCTGAAGGGAGATTCAATATATGAAGATGTCTGGGCTGGGCAGACATATGTCTACAGAAATACTGATTTTGTGCTGGAGATAATCTGCCGCTGGATCTCAGAAATGAATTCTTTCCATCTGACTCATGGAGAAGTTGGTATCAGTTTGTGGGATGTCTACAAGATTTCAGGGGCTCCAATTTTGAGAGATATGTGTGATGAATTCATCCCCCACAATGTGACCTTGAATGATTCGGATAAGACTCCGTCTTTGGCTTGAGAGTTAATGAAATTTTTTTACAAGCTTAAGAATACCACCACCATGAAAACCCACTCCAGAAAAGATATCCATCCAGAGGAGTGGATGGACATGTTTTTTATTAAGAAGAGAGAGAAAGGACCTTCTTGCACTCATCTTACTAATTGACCTAGAGAGAAAAAGGGGGTGATCTGGGCACATTTTGTACAACTCTGGAAGAAAGAGTGTTTGATAAGTGGGGGTATGATGTGAAACAGACAATTCTAGCAAAGACCCATCTGGCAGGCTTTTTTGCCTTGTGGCTCAGTGTTTACCTTTTACCAGTTCGGGATTTGAAAGGAGGTGTGAGGCTGGGGACCTTTGTCGTTGCAGCCAAGATGATTGAAAGGAAGATGGTTGGGTTGGCCACCCCAGTTTTGGAAAAGATTCATAGGAGCTTACTTAATGTTTATATAGTTAAGTCTCCTCTAAGAATAGTGGGACCATTCCAAGTTTTATGGGGATGGATCACCACCCACTTCAGGACATATGTTGTACAAAGTAGGGTACAAGTTCCTGGAAGTTCTTTCCGGCTTTCTGTTCAGGCCTTTTATCAAATTTCTCCCTTATCCCTCAACGCTTATGATATTAAAATAAGGATAATCATGTTCAAGGAGTTTCACTTATTTCCTTATGGAAATCTTCCAACAGGGTGATTTTTTGATGATGGAACAACCAGCCTAGAGTTAAGGGCATATATGCTGGCATGTAGAGATGGTACACTGGCCACGAGGATTGATAGAGAGATTATATGCGAGGCCTATGCTCCATACATATTTTCATGCCAATTCAAATGTCTGTAGAAAATTACCATATCCCCTCCAGTGCATGTCTGGTTAGAGAAGCAACTGATGGTTACTCGTGAACTATGGTTGCTGACATCTATGGAGAAGAGTGGGGCATTATTTGATCTACCAGCTATTGAAGTGGCAAGTTGATTGACTATATGGTATGCCGAGAGATGGGTAGCATCATACCCTGAAGGGGTACTGAATCATCCAGTCCCTCGAGTGGGGATAAAGAAGATAACCATTAGTAAAGAAGATTTTCATTTGGAAGGTGACTCTCCCTCACCCGGAGCTGATTCACCGGATTCCCAGGATGGGGATGATAAGGCTCAAAATGCGTCAAAGCAGCCTTGTGCCAGATATAATCCTCCTGCCAGAGTCAAGATACCTACTCCATCGACTCTTGGTGAGTTACATAATTGAGGCAATTTAGTCTCCATTATTTTAAAGAGCAACAAGTTTCATTTTCTTATCCTTTATCTGTGATTGCAGAAGTTGGGAAAAAGTTGAAGTCCCATATTGTAGGACCCTAATCGCGACCTTCTGGTGCACATTTTGAATATTTATGACCAGAGGCTATCTGAACATGGCAGAGTTTAATTTTGATGCTAAAACCGCCTGGATGAGCTTATGCGAAGGGCTGCATATCCCTGGAGTGGGGAATCTCTGGTCTTCCTCTAACATCCGTTTTGAGGATAACCCCAATGAAGTGAGGGCTTACATCAAAAATATGGAAATGCTCATATATGACAAAGATGAGTCAGTTTCTATCACCAATTGGGGGAAGTAAATGATGGACCGTGGTACCACTGAGGGGAATGGTCCTTCATTAGACGAAGAGTGGCGTGATTACATGGCTTCTGAAGATATAAGTTTCCTTTTTTCTCATATTTCTATTTTCTTTTCAATTTGAATTTAGTCAAAGCTTTGTTATTCAATGAAATAATCTTCTTCATCCTTCATCTTGTAAAGGAAAGAACCACTAATATCCCTTTTCTATAGTATATCCCTAGTGGCACTGCTCTTGGAGCCACTGGATCTCCTTGTGAGCCGGGCGAAGTATCTCCAGGACAGCAAGTCATGAAGGAGGAGTTAGAAAGAGATTTATTGTCTCCGATACCTGTTTTCGGAGATAATGATTCCAGTCCACTCAAAAAGGCCAAGAAGCAAAGGAATCTAAGAAATAAGACCATAGTCAAATGCTTTATCAGTAGTGGTAAGTCTTTCTGGTAGTCATGAATCATAACTTATGAAAAAGTGATCAAACTTATCGGGATTGCATGGGATTATTCAGTTTCCCCTTTAATGGAATAGACTAACCATCCTCATAGTAAAATAGAGGGTGCTATAGAACAACCACATGTTCCTATTGAAATGGCTGTTCCTGAAGAAATACTGAGAGCAGATGAGCCGACGTCTGTTCCCAGCACCACTCCTGTTTCTGATGCCAAGATAGAAAAGACTTCTCTTAAATTAACAATACTTCATATAACCTCAAATGAGACAACAAATGACTTCCATTATGTGATGTTTTAGGTTCAACACATGCACCAGAACATTTAGAAACCACCGAAGCTGACCCCACAACTGTCTTTGAAGAAGCTATATGGGGTCAAAGATTGCTAGATGAAAGTCACGAAGAAGACATGTCAAGTGCTCCCACTGGTGAGACTAACCTGGGATCTAGGACATCATTGGATAAAATGATGAATCTTGTCATGTCCTTTGATGAAATTTCAGAACATGTTAAATTACCATGTGATTTAGAAGATTTTGGAGATCTAGTTATAGAATCAACTGGACGTGAGTTTCATCATTTGTCATGTTAATCTTCTCACAATTACACTTATAACCATGTTTGGTTAAAAAATGTATTGTTCCATATGATGAATCTACAGAACCAACAATACTTGAAATGGGTGTAGACATTGATCTCAACCTTGTTATTGCAGAAACACTGGCTTAGGTGGAACTTTTCATAGAAGACCCTCCTGAAACCCATCCTGAAAATCCTGTTGAAGCTAAGAAAGATGGGGAGGAGTCTTCACATGTTTCTGATATACTGTTAGGTAAAAGATGATGATATTTGTATCTTAATTAACCTACAATACAATCAATCAACTTTTACTGTCCTTTGAAACTAACCATACTTTCAATTGACTAAATAGGGTTGTCAACTTCAATGGATAGATCTGGAGGTGAAGCCTCAGCCTCAGCCCAAATAGTAGGAGAAGGTGAAGCAACCAGGGTTAGTAAGGAGCAGAAAATGGAACTTCCTTAAGTGAATTAATCCCATACTATGTTCCTCTCTATGATAGTGATGTCGAATTAGACCTATAGGTGCAAAAGGCGCTCCAATTATCATGTCGCAAGGCATGGAAAAATATATGGAAGATAATATCTGAGGTGCCTCTTGAAGAGATACCTTATAAAATTCCAAGACTTTCAATCCATGTTCATCATGCTGGGGCTTGGTAGTTTTGGATATCAAGAAATCCATGTCACAGTAAAACAAGTCATACGAAGGAGGGATCAAGAGAAAAGGTGTCATCAAGACCTGATCAGGGCTAGATTGCTAACCATTATTAGTGAATTTCAGGCTGTAGTGTCCTGAGTTGAGTCTCATCATGATGAAAAGATGAAGGAACTGAATTAGAAGATCAAGGAGAAGATTTTCTAGCAGTTTCACCTTCAGCAAGAGCTAGATGATATTACTGGAGAGGTCGACCAGCTTCATAATTAGTTGAATGAAGTCCAAACGGATGGTATAAAATCCATAAAAGATGCCAAAGAAGTAATTCATCAAGCTAAAGAGAGTGAAGATGGTTGAGTAAATTAACTTCAAGTGGATTCTAATGAATCTTGGGATGTAGTGAAATAAATGAGAAAGAAGAGACTCGAGTATGTGGATGTTCTTCTAATCTTGTTCATCAATAAAAAATAGTTCATCGTAAATCATATGCACCTTAATTTTCTTGATAATTTCTCTTATTTTTACCTAAGTTGATGGGATTAGTAAACATAGTATGATTTTTACTAGGGTTATATAAAAACCCCACAAATTTTATCTTTTAATTGCTCAATATCTCTTAAATCATACAAAATGTGCGTTTAGTGAGATGGGACTCGAATTTTATTCAGAGTTCCCTTTATAGGTTCCTAATTTAATGAGTACCATTTATTTTGTTATTTTTAGTTTAAATTCATGTATGTTGGACTATAAAATGGCTAATATTTAAGGTCGAATAGCTTTGACCTAATGGATGATATTGACTCAATTCTTGATAATTTGTTTGGAAACATATTACCATATTCAAGTATGGAGGGGGAAAATTGTAAACTGCGACTTGAGAAATTTTGAATCTGAGGAATGACATGGGAAAAGATCTAAAAGGCATTAGAGGAAGTCTTTTCTAAGAATGAAGTTACCACTACTTGACAAACCAGTTATGGGGGCTGAATTATGTAGGGCCAACTATGGAATTTGCTGCATAGTCAAATAGTAGTATCTTTTGGTAGACAGGTCCGTTATTTAGACAACTTATGCAAGGCCACCTAAGGGCACGTGCTATATATTTGGGAAAAAGAACTCTCAGAAATTTGACTTTCTATTGCTAAAAGCCGAATAAAGTTTTATGGAGATTCAAATTTTCCAAAGCATAGAGTCTACTTTATAGAGAAAGGTACTTGAATATGGACAGGATATTTCCAATCAAAATTGTCAAAGAATTGGAGGAATGTGACTTCTACAAAGGTCTCACCCAAACGTAGGGAAAAAGGTATCTCTGGTTTTAAATCATAGGACTAAAATCGGAGATAGAACCATTATACGAAATATGGTCAAGTGGTCCAAGGTTATTTCATATTGTTCTTAACATATGGAGAAATAGAAAAATGTAAACCATAGACTTGAATACTTTCAAATCATGAAAAAGAGTATGGAAAAAATATGTTAAGGAAGGTAATTTTTTTGAAGATCCATACATATCACCATTAAGACTAATAGGGACAAAAGCGGCTTCTACTAAGAATGATGTAACCATTACTTGACAAACCCATTATGAAGGTTGAATTATACAGGGCCAACTAGGGCATAAACTGCATAGTCAAATAGTAGTATCTTTTGGCTGATAGGTCCGTTATGTAGACAACTTATGCAAGGCCACCTAAGGGCACATGCTGCATAGTCAGGAAAAATAACTCTCAGGTATCAGATGTTTTGCGACCAGAATTCAAGAAAAGGGTTATGGAGACCATGAATATTATTTGTATAATGTTGCAGATGGGTCCTGAATTGAGATTCTGGATGTCACTACGTATCTCATTAGGATGAGAATCAAGCCATATGTAGTTCTTGAAAAATAGTTTAACATCATATAGGACGATATCATGGAAGATCTTAGTTTAGGGTCGTAGATATTGGACTATAGTGAGGGAGACACATCGTGCATTTGTTATAAACCTGATGTGAATAAAGACCAGGGTGTTCCATATCAGACCATGTACTTCCAGGGGGACTTTTTAGCCAAGGGGCCAAAAGTAGAGTTTGGGGTTAGGCCTAAAGGCTCCGACTTGGACTCGAGGAATGCTCGAGCATTCCTACATATCCCATGAGGATGGGAGTCAAGCTTTACGTAGTTATTGAAATATCCATTGTACAGATTTGGTTCGTACATATGAGGGGTAAAGAGGACTTTATTTCAATTATGGCTGAACCCAAGAATAATGACTTGGGTGTCGCTATGTATCTCATAATGATGAGAATCAAGCCATACATAGTTCTTGAGATATGAAATGGTTGGAGACCATGTCAATGATGATTACTCTTGAGTGAGGGTATCAGGGATTGTTGCAGTTTATTGTCATACAGAACAAAAGTGCAAATAGTTTAAGGTCATATGCATGGACCAGTGCTATGCAGTTTAATGTCTTGTAGCAAGAACAAAGGGGGACTGTATAGTTTAACGTCATATAGCTAGGATTATGGGACATACACAGTTTAACGTCATGTAGGAATAAAGTAAACTAATATGAATAAGACGGTTGATGGGGGATTCATGGATCAACATTGCATGGGATGGAGGTGAATCGATGTGAAGAAAGTGGTTTCAGGCTAAACCTCAGGAGGTTGCCAACATACCTAGCCTAGGAGGCAAGGATCAAAGTCCTCGTAGTTAAATTGAGATGGATTCAACAATCAGGGTGTACTTGAGGACAACAACCCAAAGATGATGTTGGGACTTAAGTGTGGTTAGCGACCCAGGGAAGATGTCATGGTTGAAGCTTACTCTAAACTCACATGATTCATTCTCGGTGTGATAAACAAGAGGCAAAAACAGACCTGACGATCGTGTCATGAAAGATGCAACCATGAAGGATGGTGTGGGGCTTATGCATGGTTTGCTACCCAGGGCATGCATGGAAACAGAGTTTAAAAGACAATTATGCATGCGGCGATCATAATTTAATTTCATGTGTCACAGACATGGGGTTCTTGGCAGTTTAATGTCCTGCAGGTCGGATGATGCACCATTTAATGTCATGTTGGACGATAGAGGGACACAGTTTAACTTCATGTTGGATGATAAAGGGGGTATGTAGTTTAATGTTCTGTAGCAAGGACAATGAGGGTTCTTGTGTTACACAAAATACTTCTTCATTAATATTGCTTTGGTTGGAGTTGTAATGAGGTGTCCATACATTGAGATTAAAGAATAAGCTCCATTGGAGTAGACCTTATGTATTGAATAAGTTCCATCCCATTTTGGCTCAAGATTTGGAGGCTTCTTTCTTGGTAACATTGGGGTTCTGAGGACCAATACCAATTCTCCTTGAATAAATGAACGAAGATGAACTTTTGTATTGAAATCTCATGCTATTCGATTCTGATAGACTTCTAAATGGTTCAGTGTGCACAATCATTTTTCATATAGTAGTTCCAATTCATCCAATACATTTTGATATTATTCATCTGTAGATAATTGATCACAAATGGTGAATCTAACTGAAGGTAATTGGACTTCAATAGGCAAGACTAATTCCGTTCTATATACTAATGAATATGGAGTTGATTGTGTAGTAGTGTGGGTGGTAGTCCGATAATCCCATAGAGCATGAAAAAATTTATCCGGCCATAACTTCTTATCTTTATCCACCATCTTTTGAAGTATGATTAAATGAGTTTTATTGAAAGCCTCTACTTGACCATTAGCCGCTGCATTATACCGAGATGAATGATTGGATCTGATATTGTGTTCTTGATACCATTTTCTTACCTCGGATGAACAAACATTGGTGCCATTATCCGTCAATATGGTATGAGGAACACAAAATATGGTAATGATGTTGGAATTGACAAAGATAACAATTCTTTTAGCACCGAATTCTTTGAGAGGTATTGCCTCTGCCCATTTGGAAAAGAAGTTAGTAATAGTAAGAATATACTTAAACTGCTTAGCTGTAGCTGGAGGATAAGGTCCTACTACATCCATTCCCCATGTAGCAAATGGCCAGGAGTATTTAGCCATATGAAGCAATTCCAGGGTTTGATGAATGAAGTTGGAACATACTTGGAAAGAATTACACTTCTTAGTGAAATCAACACAATATTGCATCATTGAAGGGCAGAAGTATACAAGCCTTCTAATTTGACCCGAAAGTCTATGTCCAGGCTGGTGGGCACCACAAACTCCTGCATGTACTTCATTCATGATAGCCATTGTCTCTTCACCATCAATACATCTGAAGATAATTCCATCAAACCCTCTCTTGTAGAGAATTTTTTGGTGATATGATCTATCATAAAGATTAAAACTGGCCACATGTCACCAGACTTCCTAGCTCTATCTAGTGGGAGTGTTCCATTTTGAAGGTATTCCATGATAGGTTTCATCCATCCTATAGTATGACCATATGTTTCAGAAATGGGAATGATTTCATTGATTTCCTCTGTTATGATTTGAACAAAAGTTGAAAATATACGATGGTAGGCAATACTGATGATTGTTTTGTCCCGATTTGGATCTTCCATGGCTGTGGCTACATTAGCTAGTGCAACAGCTTGAGCATTTTGTGATCTCGGGACATAAGAAAATTTCGGTTATGAGGGAAATTCCACCATTAACTCTTTGAAATAATCACACAAAGGGATTAACTCTTCCTTTCTGATGGCATAATACCCATTGATTTGTTTGATTACCAAATCTGAATCACCTTTTACCTTCAAGTGATTCACCTGTGCCTGAAGCGCTAATTCCAAGCCTGTTCTGAGAGATTGATATTCTACTTCATTATTTGTACCACATTCCAACAATAAGAATGAATAGGGTAGCACTGCCTTTTCTGGGGAAATAAGCATGATTCCTAACCCAAATTTGTTGAATTTAGGATCTTCCATTTTCTTCCCTGTTGGACTTCTGGAGGTACCATCAAAGTAAATTTACCATGTTTGAGGATTATCATGAATATAGAAGACTTCCTCATCAGGAATTTCAATATCTAAAGATGTATCTTCTAAATATGGGTGTTTAGCAAGGAAATATACCAGAGCTTGGCCCTTTATTTCCTTTTGAGACACATATTGGATATCAAACTACTGCAAAATAACTGCCTACCTTGCTAGATATCCTGTAAGAATTGGACGACTAAGGATAAATTTGATCAGGTTATTGTGATATACCAATTGGACCTCATGATGCTGCAGGTAGTGTCTCAATTTCTGAACTGCAAAGATTAATGCGAGGTAGCATTTTTCAATACTTGAATATCGAGTTTCTACCTCAAGCATAGTCCGACTGAGATAGTAAAGGCTGTTTTCATTCCCAACATCATTCTTTTGGGAAAGGAAGGCATCCAATGATTTCTCTAAAGCTATCACATAGAGAATAAGTGGTATTCCTTCAACAGGTGTCATTAATACCAATGGACTCTAGAGATATTTCTTGAGGATATCGAATGCTTCTTGACATTCTTCAGTCAACTAGTAAGTGACTCCCTTCTTCATTAATCTGGTGAAGGGTAAACACTTTCCTACCAAATTGGAAATGAAATTCTGAATATAGGCCCAGTGTCCTTGAATTACTCTTAATTCATTCAAATTTCTAGGAGGTGACATTTTAAGGATTGATTTTTTCTTCTCAGGATCAACTTCGATACCATGATGGCATACAAAAAAGTTGAGAAATTTTCTTGAGGTTACCCCGAAAGCACATTTCAAGGGGTTCATCATCAAATTGTGTTGTCGAAGTTTATTGAATATGATTTCCAGATCAGACAAGTGATCAGAACGCTGACTGGATTTAACCACCAAATCATCCACATAATATTCAACAAATTTCCCTAAAAAGGGTTTGAAGATATGGTGCATGACATGTTGATAAGTTTCACATGCATTATTCAGGTCAAAGGGCATTACCCGATAGAAAAACAAACCTTGAGGAGATCTAAAGGCTATAGACTCCTCATATTCTAGGGACATTCATATTTGATTGTACCCAGAGTAACCATCTTTGAAGGAAAGATCTTCGTAGCCAGCTGTTGCATCAATTAAGAGTTCTGTGATCGGAACTGGAAAATCATCATTGGGACAATGCCGATTAAGATCTATAAAGTCAATGAAAACCCTAATTTGTCCATTCTTCTTTTTCATAGGGGAAATATTAGCCAGCAATTTGGGATATTGAATGTCTTTGAGGAAGTTATCCTTGATAAGCTTATCAACTTCAGCTTCAATTTCGGAGGCATAAGTTGTGTGTGTTCTTCTTGTTGCTTGCTTGAATCCTCGATGTTCTTTTGGAAAACCCAAATGATGAGTGGAAACATTGGGATCGAGACCTATCATTTCTGTATAATTCCAAGAAAATACATCCCTATTTTTATTTATAAATGAAGTATACATTTCTTGATCTTCAAGATTCATGAATGCACTAATTAATGTGGGGCGTGAATATTCTTTTTTACCCAGATTTATTTCTCTGATTTCATCCACAATGGTAGAGATACCCTCTTCAAATGCTAGAGGAGCATCTCTGAGATCTTCCTCTTCTTCTTCAATATGTGTTACATATTCTATTTCTACTTTCATAGTAAACAACGAAGCAGAATTTCCATGGTCATGGGAGAAGTTAAAATTTGAACATCTTGAAGAAGAGGCTTCCATTTCTGACCCTATTGATGATGAAGGGTTTTCTTGGGGTGATAAAGAGGAGATGATGGATTGAGAATCAACATCATTGTTTTCCTCAAGTATTGATATAACTTATTTTGGCCTAGTTGATGAAGTATAGAATTTATTAATTTCAGAAGATGAAATGAAGACATCTCTATTGAAGCTTTCATCACTTCTATGCGAATCAACAATTTCCCTCATGCTGTCTGGCTTGATTATCGTAATTGACATTATGGGAGTTTCCATAAGTGTGTTTGGATTTAGGTCTATCTTGTCATTTTTACTGATAGGCAACACATAATCTGTACTCACATGTATGAATGGGATTAATGGAATCTTTTCCAAACCATTTGGAGCATTAATTTTGTTAACCCCCTTTGTTGTGGATTTTTCCTTTCCCTCCATGTGATAAAATTCTGCCTCAATGTATTGAGATTCACACATTTTTAATGGGGCCTTGTCACCATAAAATGTCCCAATTTGACCATTGAAACAATATTTGAGACATTTATGGTATGATGAAGGTACGGCCGCATATTGATATATCCAAGGTCTTCCAAGAAAAATGCTGAAGGCTATGTCCTAACGAACAACCATGAAATCTGAATTAGACACCAGGTCTCCAAAATGAATTCTGAGTGTAATTTCGCCCATGGGTTCTTGTTAATTCTTATCAGATCCTTGGAAAATCAAAGTAGAAGGAGATAAATCAGATTTGGTGAGGCCCAATCGACGAAGTGTATGAATAGGCATGAGTTTGACTCCTGAGCCATTATCAATGAAAGCTCATCAGATGTCTATATCATTGACTTTACCAGATAGATAAAAATGTCTGATATGTCCATGTACAACATCATATTCATCTTCATCTATAAAAGATATCACTGCATGGAATTCTATAGGATCATTCTCTATATGGTAGACCTCAGCCACAACAATTTCAGTTTCGAATTCTTGAGGACTTGACAAAGCCTCAATAAGTGCCTCTCGAAGATCATTTGAGAGATTCAAGGCATCCATAATTGATAACTTGGCCGGTATTTGGGCCAAATGTTTCAAGACATCATACTTTTGGTCCAAAGGTCTGCATTTTCCATCATGAAATTGTGGTTTGGAAGGTGCCGTGGAAGTTGATGCTTTGGAAGTATATGCATCACATATCGGGGTAGGAATTAGAAACAATCCTAGCTTTGGTAGATTAGACCGACTGGGTCTATCTATTTGGATGGATGAAGAAGGTGCAACCTCTAACCCATCCTCCAAAATAACTATGTTAGGACCGAATCTTTCATATGTGGAAGAACATTCTTGTTCCTGTTGAGCCTGATGAAGGGCTTTTCCATGTGTTTCTGCTGCATATATAGTTCTAGCAGGGGTAGGATTGAAATAGTGGCTTCTGGAATATCCATGTCTTACTTTGTATCCTAGACCTCTGTCTCTTCCTCTAGTTCATCTGTTAGATACGAGGAACTTAGTCTCATCATGATCGAAACTGTCATTGGCATAGGGATCCGTTAAATGAATCATGTTAACAGAACAAAAGATCAATTCTTCATATGATGAAGATTTTTCCTAATGAACTAGTTCAGACTGTGCCATTTGGTGGGGTGGTGCCCGTGCTTATGAAGCAGATGGCATTAAATCTGCCAGAGTCAAAGACAACTTAGGCTTTGACACGAGCTTGTCTTCTTCTGACTTCTCTTCTTCCTTCAAATTACACAGCTTCGTTGAGGATTTTCCTTCTGATGAAGGGGATTTTGTTGTGGTAGAAATAGAAGAAGACACAATTGGTTGATTCAATTGTGTTTGTAAAATGGAATGAGTTCGGTTGATCATTTTCCTAACCATCCAAACATCATATTTCTGTGCATTTTTACTTTTGACTTTGTGCCACTCGCCTTCTTCCTTTAGATTAGTAACAACAAAACATGCTACCTGGGATGAAGAACCATTCAGTTTCAATTGTCCAGAGTCCACCATCTTTTTTTAGAGGTCTTTAAAGACAAAAAACTCTTGAATGGGATTCCCCAATATTTGATGAAACATCCAATAGTTGGGGAGGTATTCATCTCCATTATTGTTCGGCCTTTTGGGCCTTGTCAACTGAACCAGATTGTTTTCTAGAGCTGAGATGAAGTAACTAGGAACTTTTTCATTCCAAAAAGAATAAAATTTGTTCTTTAAATCCTCAAATTGTTTCCATATTTGATCTCTTTGATCATATTGATGAGGCGGTCGTTGTTGTTGATGCTCATGAGGTGGATCCCTTCAATATGATGAAGGTTTTGAAGTGGAAGTAGGTACATGTGCTTGTTTAAGTGTAACTATAGCAGTCTCTGTTTTCCCTATTCTCCTTCCAAGAGATGATGGAATTACCCAAGTTTTAGCCTTAGTCTCTATAAGAGAGTCTTCTATCTGCTGAGTGATTAATGTAAGGTCTCGAAACCCTCCTGTGTATTTCACAGGGATGAATGGTGTGCGTAATTCAACACACAGATTTTCCACACAGATTGGTAGCAACTCTTCTTGAGGGAGTGCTAAACTTAAGGAATATGTTAATCTCTTTCAGTGAGCATTGAAATCTGAAACTCTTTCATTTTCCTTTTTTTACAATTGGTAAGATCAAAAACTGTCATCTTTGGTATTGTTGAGATAAATTGAAGAAGGAATTTTTGATGGAGATCTTCCCACCCAGTAATTGAACGAGATTGTAAACTTGTATACCAGACAAAAGTAGGTCCTTGTAATGACAAAAAAAACACCTAAGCTTAACTGCTTCTTATTGTTGAGGAGTTCCTATCATAGGATCACAACGAGAAAAAAATTGTGTCAAGTGTTGTTCTGGATCTTACGAACCATTAAAAATCGGGAATGTGGTATTCGAAAAATTTGATTGGGGAGGAATTGCATCCACCCATTCAGGGTAAGATTTATTTTCTGGTTGAACTGGTGCACGTTGTCCTTCCATAAATTCCAACCGAGATGTTAATGAGTCAATGGTAGTCATTAATGTTTGAGAAACATTTGGTTGATCTTTGACCTAAGTAGGTGAAATAATTAGAGTTTATATGGGTGGGGCAACCGGTACTGCCACTAATGGTAGTATTATCAGTTGCTATCTTGTATGACCCATAGGATTGGACCTGTGAGGGTGTACTTGTAAAGGGGGATATTCTTGATCCATCCCAATAGCTGTAAAAAATTCTCTTGATTGATTAACTCCAGCATGCTTAGGAGGAAGACTACCTTGAAATAGTTTTGCATTTAACCTCCATAACTCCTTCATTTCTTCTTCTTGCTGTGCGAACCTTTCCTCTAATGAGAGTGATTGGCCTATTCTAGAGGTAGGGTGGGATATAACCTGACTTTTACCCTTTTCCTTGGCATGTGCCTTTATAGAGTATGGAAGCGCATTACCCGAAGGAATGTCTTGCCTCTGGGAAACTCTCTAGCTTCTACTACGCACACCTCCTTCATTTGTTTCTGTGTGTACAACCTCTTGAATAGGAACTTCATCATCTGATTTCTCTGAGTGAGCCTCATGTTCTGGGAGATTAATGAAAATGACATTGATGAAATTTATTGATGCATAACGCATTGCATACATTATTTTAGAGTTTTAGTGATACTATCTTCTTCCATGTCCTTTATGAGACATTGACTTTTGTTTGGTTGATCCCTCAAGAACATCTTGATGAACTGTAATTTGGAGGGAATTTCCTGATAATACAGATCTGCGTTCCTCTTATGGCTTCTTCCCTAATCGAGAGAAGACTGAATTTTACTGAGGAAGAGATTGAGAATTTGAAAAAGTCCCCAGTCCGGTGGACTGGGGATGTTCCTATTTTTCCTGGTCTACTCCTCGAATCCTGTCTGTTGATCCCAAGGGTTAGATTAAAAGAGTCCCAAGCCTGGCAAGATGAGGTGGATCTTGAGATGCTACAGCTGAAACTTTCTTAAAATCTCTCTTGATTTTGTGGATTTTAGTCTAGAAATTGGCTGGATGCGTCATCCGACATCCACTCAAATCACCTGGCTTAGATGACCGTTGGATTATTTCTGACACCTCTATCGCTTGATGATGCGCATGCTCTAAATGAGAAGCCTATTCGATATTATCATTTGCTTGATGCAAGAGTAATTTGACAACTTGTTCTTTATATTCCTGACTTTGGGAAGAACTAGTTGAGGCATGTTCTTGAGAAATCCTTTGATTACACACAAAACTTGTTAGCTGTGGCTAGCTATGGGCAATAAAATTGCATGAGACCAATTTTGGCAGGATTTTTTGACTGGAGATCATAGTGAAATACAATTCTCCATGAACACCCCATCCCCTAATATGAATACCAGATGAGGAATTGGTAATTAACTAGTGCAACCTTTTTAATGCGCCAAGGAATGTATGATGAAGGGCTCTCTGCTGCTTTTCAACCTTTGGATATCAGAAAACAGAGAGAGATGCCAAGTCAATTTGGCTTTGAAACCCTTCTATTCCCTTAACATGATTTTTATATTCATCATAAGGTAATATTTTCTCTTTTATGTGACAAATAGTTTTCTATATGTTGAGACGAATATCGTGAATACAATATTCTGTCAAAGTTTCTGGAATATCATACTGAGAGTCAGCCAACGGCCAAAACATGACTGCTATTTCACCTTTCGCCAATTGTTTTCTCATATTCAACACTTCCTCTTTCTCATTTGATGAAGATTATTCTACCCAATTGGAAAAAAGCTAGTGATTATTTGTTGCTTCATCAGATTAAACAATATTGGTAGAGAATTCATTTGTCAAATTAGAAGATAAATGACCTAGGGGTGGTTCGAAGAATGACCTACACCTCAAGCTATCTTCTGATTGAGAAAGTATTTCACTTGCTAGTGGTAAGGCATCAGACATGACTGGCTTCGCATTTTCAAGTGCCTCAAGATAAGAGAGCTTTCTCGTTACTGCATTTTCCATTGAAGAATTTTCCAATAAATGTGAATTACTACTATGGATAGGACTTTTGTAGATAAATTCATCATCATGGGGATGACAACCATGGAGGGTTACAACAAAAGATGGAACCTTTTCCTCCTTTTTCTTCTATCCACGCATAGGGTTATCGTGGCTCTCATCTGAAGATGATGCTTCAAAATTGACCAAATTGTCATGAAGAAAGACTTCATGTGGAAGTGTCTGATGAAGACCTTCAGAATTATTGTTGTTATTTCCAGAATTTGAAAATGAGAGAGTAGAATATTGAGTTGCAATAGATAATTGTCTGAGGGCTTCAAAACTCCAGCATTGAGCAAGGCCTTATTGTAGATTGGATCTTGATTTTTTAACTGTGCTGGACATGTATTTTTCTTGGATGCCTTCTTACTCACTTTGGAAACCAATTGTTCATGAAAGTGGTTATTATGGGCAGGTGTATGTGCCTGCTCAAGAGAAATCATCAGGTTAGGATGACTATCTTCATTTAAATCTGGTGTATATGCCTGACTTGATTATCTATATGACATGGGGGAGTATGCCCCACGACCCTCCTAGACTGGAAAAAAGGTGTTTATCTACTCCAGAGTGACATGTTGATGAGTCACTCCACTAATAGGGATAAATTTTTGTTTTTTTCCATATGATGTCGTTGAAGTTGTTATAATATTCTGGTAGGTACCCAGAATATGGGCTGGGATTTGCTTATGCTCTTTCACCATTATCAGAATGTTCTTGGTTACTTAAGCTGCCAGAACGGGAATATACATCTATTCTGTGTTTGGAGTAGGTGTGCGTTCCTTCTTATGTCCTCCTTTTCCTGTCAGTGAATTCTGACAGTACTCATGTGTGGGGGTAGAAAGATGTGTCTGCCTCCTGTTTGTCATTGGAGATTTACAATTGACATCTCCAGGTGCTAAAAAACGAGGCTGTTGGTTATCTTGATGAATTTATAATGTATGTGCTTGCTGATTGTTCTCCACCGAATATGATTGATTAACTTCCTTCAATACTGGTAGATGAGACTGCTGGCATAATTGATGAGTGTAAGCAGGTGTATGTGCTTGTTTACAGGTGGTCATCACATTTGGTTGCTGGGTTTCTTTGGATGCAGTCAAATGAGCCTGTTGACTGGATGATGATTTATAAATAGGTGTACGTGCTTGCCTATATTACTCCACTGGAATTGCCTGGAAGGATTGGTGTGTTACTGCCAGACGAGTCTGCTGGCTAGTGAAAATAGGACGGACATGTGTATATGCCCTCTTTTTGTTTTCCATCAAGTTAGGTTGATGGACTTCTATGGCGGGGGAAGAGGTAAGAACCTGCTCCCTGTTTGCCGATTTTTGCCTCTGACGGTTCATCTTGCGTGCTCAGGTATGAGGAACCTGAGCTGAATGCCTAAAGGCGATACCCCAATCATGTTGAGGGTGCACTACCGCACGAGTCTGACGATGATTGTTGGTGGGAGTCCTCAGGAAGGAATCATGTCTTCTTGAACTGAGGCATTGAGTGACCTCTTGATCCACCTCCCTATAATATGGGAGGGATCAATTGTTGTGTTTCGGGGATAAAGACCCGAAACGGTTAGAGACGGTGGTTGGAACCACCTACTTTTTCACCACTAGTCATCACTGTCTGGAAAATCAAGGTGAGTTGTTAACTTGGAGGGCTTGTCAAGCGGCCTCCAGAGTCAGGATGGTACCGTGTTGACGGTATTCTTTCACCAATGCATTTGAGACACAACGTTGAAGACGCTGAGTAAGTGATTTCATTCTCAGAGCGGACGAGGATCCAGTAGGAGTAGCAACTGAGGAATTCACCGGTGTGAACCTTAAAGAAGCCATTTTGTGTTGCAGAGAGATCTTGGAAAAGAGTTCCTATTTGATATAGCAGACATAATCAAGATAAATCTGGCCATACTACATCTTTTGGATGAGTACATATGTTATTGATTTCTTTGTTGGCCCTCATATTGAGTTTAATAGGGGCCTAACAAATAAGTAAAACATCATTTAACTTGGTTAAGGATTCATGTCAGGTTCACCATTTTTTGTTTCGTCTGGAAATGGGGATGAACTTGTTTGTTTAAGGTTCAAACTTTCCAATCGGTTTCTAACAGGTTTATTCATAGAACTAGAAACAACCAATGATTCTATATCTATTTGGACTTACTTTTCAAAGTTAGTTTCTCATTATTTTTAGACCTATGAGGCTTAAGAATTTTTTTTGGTCGAGAGGATGGGAGGTCAGGCTCATCACACCTTTTTAGGGAGAATTATTGCCTACTCCAGGACTCTCTTATAGATTTATTTTATGTTCACAAATCCTTATTAATTCACCAAGCATGAAAATGAGTTTTCCTTTAGATTTTGCAATTTATGATTGATATGTATGGGATTTAGAGAATCTTTTATATGTATTTGAGGTTCTTCATCGATGGAGAATCATCCGTATGTATTAGATATTCTTAGTCAATGGTATCCTACAATACATTATATAGAAATCACTTGGTCATTATGATGACCATACTGGTTTTAAATCCACTCAGTGGGGCACTTGAAGTTTATTGTCATTCAGAAAGACATGGATTAATTTAGAGTTGGGATCGTACCTACATATGTGCTACCTACATATCCTCCTTAAAAAGGAATCAGAACCCACGTAGTTCGATAAACAGGATATAGTTTAATGTCATATGGGATAGAAAAGAATGAATGAATGATGGGCTTGAACCCTAGAAAGGATTCCTACGTACTCTACTTTTAAGGTAGAGATCAAATTCCACATAGTTCAGGTGAAGAAATTTGGGGATTATGCATGGTTAACGACCCAAAAAAAAGATGTCGTGATTACGTTTACACTATAAGATCATGTGAGTCATGATCAGTGTGAGAAAAAAGAGGTATCAATAAACTTGACGATTGTTCCACGAAATATGCAGTCACAAGAAATGATGTGGGGCTTACATATGTATGACTGCCCAAGTAGATGAAGACCAGGACTTACTTCAGGAAATAATCCAAGGAGCAGGGTCCATAAAAGTATTTGTACTTTATGGAGATTTGTAGTTTTAACCCAGGGCTTACTACTAAGGAGGATTCCCAAATTAAAGGGGACTTATAACTTGGGGCTTACTATTGAAAAAGAGGCCCAATATTAAAATAAAACTATGAAAAGGTCTTACTCTTGAGAAGGAGGCCCAAGTTAAGGGGACTTGGGGCTTACGCCTGAGGAGGATGCCTTAATTAAAAGATATTCTCATCTTAAAGGATGATGTTACATTGAGGAAACCTCTAACCGTGGTGACATAAAGCTTGTATGTCATGTGGTTTTGGGAGAGGTTCTCACAGAATCTCTTTCAGATAAGGAATCCAACAAAGGAACCATGCCATAAATGGATTTGAAAAGGGGGTTGGGGGCTAATATCTTGAAAAGGAGAGGTGAACGAGAGAGTATCCCACAAATGATATTGGAGTGCAAGTCTTGGCCACGGAAGTGTTCTTGCACGGCATGGGTTCACCTGGGCTATGAAGAATTTGTAGGGTAATACTTGGGTGAGACTTAACTCAAGCCTTTAGTATTATCCTAAGATGTTCCCAAAAGGTGGCGTGCAAGTTTCATCGAAAGGGTAGGGCGACACACAAGTGTTTCCATTTTTAAGGAGGTATGGATACTTAGGCGCGCAAGTGTTGATGAATTCTAAACACTTAGGCCTTATCATACTTCTTCAAGTCTTCCATTCTAGTTAAAAAGTTACCTTAGAAGCTTTCGAAAGAGTTGAGTTGAAGACTTGGGAGACCAGAGCTTGAATTTGACTTTTGGAAAATCCGTCCTTGAAATGGGGGCCCAGAGGGGAAATTTATAGGCCACCTTGAACCTCGGGTGAAAAAATAATATACTGCATGACCCATAGGTGGTGCGCATGTTACTTTCACGGTGCGCAAGTAACTTGCGTGCCTCACTCCAAATGGGATCCTAGTCCATGCCTTTGTCAATCTTTTTGATGTTCTTCAAAGGGTGACACTCTTTGTGCTTAAGGTATTCCCCTTTGCCTTTCGTTGGACTCTGTGATAGAAAGAAGCATAAAAAAGGTTTTAATATAATCAACCTATATATTTTAGACAAGTTTTGGTATTATTTTAAAACTGATCAATTTGATTAACCCTTAGTTAAACTATTTTAATTTTAACTATGGTAACAAAATTTTTTATATTAAAATGTTGTACTTTTTACTTATATGGAATAAATTGGTCCATAAATGGTCAATTTATGAAATTTTAGACCATATCATAATCACTTGGTATTTTTTAAATATTATTAAGATTTCTAAACAATTTAATATAATATTAATCCCATAAATTATCATTATTGTCAATTTTGACACTATCCACTATTTTTACTTGAATAAATAACTAGAAAAAATGTATAATAAAAAAAACTATTTTATTATATCCCCAACATGTCAATATCATCTAGAGAAATCATGGATCACCTTAAATATCTCAAATTATTTTACTTTTAAATTTTTTAATATCATTTATTTTATTTTTCTGTTAATTGAATAATTACTGTATTAGGGTTGTATAATAATTTCAGGTAAATATTTAATTTATAAAAAATATAAATAAATTATCATGATAAATATAAATCTTTTATATTTCCCAATAATATTTATAGTCAATCATAACTTCTAGTTAACTCCATATAAAAAATATTATACTTATTAAAAATAAGAGCGTGACATGTTTGACTTTTCATTAAATAAAAGACTATAAATGTCATCATATTATCTAAGTGGACCAAAAAGTCATAAATAAATTAATGATAATATTTTTTTTATTAATTTCAAAATTTACACTTGTACTCCTTTATAACCTACTTTTTCCCCATGTGGACATTTAAGAGATATTTAAGACAAAGAAAATGAAATTTTGTGAATTTCTTTGATTTAAATAATATATAAGTCATTTTTATGGAAAATATTCCATTAAACAAAAAAAATTTCTAACCTTAAGTGTTAAGGGTCGAATTAAATTCATCCAATAAGAAATAAGATGAAAAATTATGGCCTTATCACTTATTTTTAATCTAACAACACAACAACAACATATTTTATTAATAATAAAAGGCAGAATGTCAAGAATAAAATCAAGAACAACAACAAAGCAAGGAACACAAAAGTAGGGAAACAAGGGCGAGAAGCCTGGATCAAGGGGAATTATAGAAATTAAGTCCAAGTTCATATCCTTGGACAATGATATTGCACTCTAGAGGCAAGGATCCCAATCTGGAGTAGGAAACTAGATTGGCATTGTGAGTGATCTGGGAAGCCAGGAAGTCTGCCACCTTGTTTCCCTCACACCATGTATGCAATATTCTAGTACTGTTGTCAATGAGTTGCCTGCATCATTGGATATGTTATGAAATAGTCCATGGAGTGGACCTATTTTCTGTTAGAGCATCATAGATAATTTTAGAATCAGTTTCAATATATGAGAGAGAAATGTGGGAGGTCACACAGAGCTAGATCCCTTTGAGTAGATCCCAAGACTCTGCCTATTGGGAGTCTCCTCTTCCAAACCTTTCACTATAAGCAGCGACCACACTTCCCCATGGATTGTGAATAACCCCTCCACCCCTCATTATACCCATAACACAAGACCCATATGAATTTAGTTTCAGAACTTTAGTAGGGGGTCTCCAACAGATCCATCGGCCCATAGACACCATGTTGTTACCTGCATGAGAAGAGTATCTGTGAAGAAGTACCTCCACAACAAAGGATCCTCCTACCATTTTTTATAAGCAAACCTGGATCAGCTATCAGGCATTTAGTTCTAGCAACCAGACCCATCTTTGTGCACGCCACACCTTTGAAACACAGGCTGTTAAAGAAATCAAATTATTTAAAGAGAAATATTTTATAAAAATATTAGGGAGTTACATTATACCCCTTTAAAATGAATTTCTCACTTAGATAAAAACTGATGAGGATACCACTTCCTTATTACATCCTCATGTTCCTAATAACTACCTCAAATTACTGGTTTTTCCACAAAACTTTAACGAGTTGGGTGGTCTTATTTTATCATTTTTTTTATAATCCATAATCTCTGCCATTTGTTCTTCACAAGAAAGTTCTTACTCCAGAATTATAAGCTCTGGGTTTATGTGATATCCTAACCCAGGTTCCACTCAATGGTACCCTAAACTCATTTGTCCACATGGCCTCAAGTATGCCTCCATGTATGCCAGAGGCTACTGACTTGCAGTGAGGGCCTAGTGTGTGTCCATGGGGAGACTATTCCCTCATGTTAGAGTGAAAAAATAGGATGTATATAAAATATATGGATAAAAATAGAAAAATCATAATAAAACTACTATGAAAATAGGTTTATCTAGAGTTATGACTTTAACATCACTAACTGAAAATGATGTTAAAGACCCCCTTGGTTAGATATAAAAAAGTGATGTTAAAGGGGATTTTTGACTGCACTTTTTTTAGCTCTCTTAAAAGGGGTCTTTAACAGCGCTAAAAAAATAACTATTAAAAGGAGACCTTTATCAGTGATTTTTTATAAGTGCTAATAAACAAGGTATTTTATCATCGCCTGTAAAAAAGCACTGATAGGAGGGTTATCAATTTTTTTTAGAAGTGTTGAAAAATACCCCCTTTATGAGAACTTTTTTACAAGAACTGATAATATTATACTTCAAAAAAAATTATATTTCATTAAAAATAATATATTAATATAAAAATATATTTATATTGATTACATATTATATATATTTTTTGAAATATTTTTTAGATAAGGTAAATAGGAATTCAAACTTAATATGAAGCATATTTAATGAAAATAGATCATAAAATAAATAAATATATATTTTTAATTAATAATTTTTTTATTATTACTGAGTAATAGTCATTTATTATCAACTTAAAGATAACAAAATTAAAAAAATTAAAAAAATATCTAATATAAGGTGAAAATTTAAGTCAAACTTCAAACAACCATAACTTATGATATATGTATACGTTTGGGCACTACCACATATCAAATCAAAGACTGTGATGATCTTTATTAATTGGTGACATAATTAATCCTTCAGTTTCATTTTTAAGTCCAAAAAATCCCAGAAGGCCCCTAAAAATGATTTAGTCGGGGTACCCCATGTTTTTTTAACTTTCGATGGATTTTAAGCCTTGTTTATGGGGGTATTTTTGCCATTTTTCAGTCAGGACTAAATTTATTCCCAGTTCTTACATTTTTATTAATATTATGGTTTTTAAAATTTATCATTTTTCATTATTTAATTTTATTTATAATCAAATATATAACAATATATACATATTTTTTTATATATTCACATATAAAATATTAAATTTATCAATAATTAATTAAACATATTTACATATAAAATATATTTATTGATATATAAACATATATATAAACACATATTTAAATATATGGATAAAAAATATGATGAAAAATATATAAATATATAGATATATCATAAAATTTAAAACAAAATAGTATAGTGAAGTGGTAAAGTCACTGGTGTATAACATGAATGCCTAGGGTTCAAAACATGCGGGAGGCAGGGGTACACGTGGGAAGATGGGATTATCTAAAGAACTGATAAAGGGTTTGGGAAGTACTAGTAAAGGGTAGGTGGGTGGGCTATGGAAAAAAGATTTTATATACCCTTTATCAGTGGGGCATTTATCAATGCTAAAAAAGCACTGCTAAAGGCCCCCTTTAACAGCATTAAAAAATGCTGATAAATGGGTCCTTTAATATCACTTTTTTAGCACTGTTAAAAGTTTCAGGATTTTAACTGCACTTCGATTATCATCACATTTTTATCACTAATAAAGGCCTTTTCTAGCACTATTAAAGACCGATTTTTTAGTAGTGTAATGAATAAGAAAATAATACTGGCAGTGGAATGAAAGTTAAACAACCACAAATAATAATAAACTCAAAAGATAAACAGTATCATATAAAAAAATATGATGATGGAATGTATCTATAAAATTAGACAATAGGTATACACGATAGTATAAAATATAGTAAAATAAATGCCGCAAAAAAATGTCGGAGACTATCCAAGCATCCCGAGTACTGGCCCAGTCATATGCTACTATGCTTCATCTTAGTAAGCAATCAAGTCAGGTGTCCAAGGCGGGATGCTTACCCTTATCCATAATTACTATCATATAATATTCCCAGGTACTAATGGTGACCCAAATAGGCTGTGAGATAAATCTTAGTAGGCCACCAACAATGATATATATACAATCCATTCTGTGAATATAAACTATATAGTGTGCAGGTATATAATAAAGAAAATAAGTAAAAATAAATAAATCATACCCACTTCTACCTCAGTTGGTGTCTAAACATGTAACCATTTAATTAATTGTGATATATTATATATATAAGTCATGTGAAAGTGCAAAAAACACTGAAATAGATCATAATAATAATTATAGAGGATCCAAGGTGAAACCAAGGAATCCTAGAACTTAGGGGTAGACCAACTCAAAGTAGTAACTCATACAGTCTAGAAATAAAGGGTCAAAGTGTAATATAAGGGGATCACCCAAGGCATTCCACTATAAAAGAGTGTAACTGATTCCATGGAGCTCATCCATAGTAATCTCAGGCTAAGCATGACTGGGCCTAATGGGGTTAATCCATAGTGCCGCATATCTGAAGACATCAAGCTGGATACAAGATTGTATACCAGGAATCCTAATATCACTACCGAAAATCAGGACTTTAATAGAAGCAGTAAAAGGGATTTATCAGCACTATAAAAGTACTGATAATGTAAGTGATTTTAAAGGGTTATCTTTAACAGTGCTCATAAAAAGAACTGATAATGGCCCCATTGATAAAGGGGATAATTTTTTTGTTCACACCCCCTTTATCAACTCCCCGTCTTTATCAGCACTTCCCATACCCATTTATCAGTGATTTAGATAATCCTACCCTCCCTCGTGCACCCCTACCTCCATCGAGTTTCAAACCCGAGACCTCCATCTTGTACACCAACGCTATTTCCACTCCTCTATATTGTTTTGTTTTACATTTTATGATATATCTATATATTTATATAAATTTTATTACATTTTTATACACACACACACACACACATATATATATTTATATATATTGATAAGGTTTATATATTTACAAATATATTTTATATGTAAATATGTTTAATTAATTACTTATAAAATTAAATTTTTATGTGTGAATATATAAAAAAATATGTATATATTGTAATATATTTGATTATAAATAATAGTAAATTGTGAAAAACCATAAAATTTTAAATCCATAATATTAATATGAATGTAATACCTAGGAATAAATTTATCACTCATTGAAAAAGGGAAAAAATACCCCCTTAAAAAAGGCCGAAAATCTATTGAATGTTAAAAACATTTGGTACCCCGACTAAAAACTCATTTTTGGAGGAATTATAGGCCTTTCTGGCCTCTAAAAAATAAGGAATGGGGTTTACATAGTCAACACAATGCATATTTCATTATAAGATTTGATTTGATATGTGGTAGAGCCCAAATGGATGCCTAGATCAAAATTTATGATCTTTTGAAGTTCGAGTTTTGTTTTCAACTTATTTTAGATATTTTATTAATTTTTTTTATTTTTTTATCTTCAAATTGTTATTAAATGAATATTACTCAATAATAATTAGAAAATTATTAATTAAAAATATTTATTATATTATTTTATAAGCTATTTTTACTAAATATCTTAAATATTATGTGTAAATGCCTATTTAGCCTTATCTAAAACATATTTAAAATTTATATATTATATTAAATAAATATAAATATATAAATATATTTATATATTATTTTAAATAAAAAAATATATCTTTTTTGAAATATAACATTTATTAGTGCTAGTAAAAAAGTTCTAATAAAGTGGAGGGGGGGGGGACTTTATCAGTACTTCTAAAAAATGTTGATAAAGACCCCCCTTTAGTAGTGCTTTTTTAGAAGCATTGATAAGATCCCTTTTTATCAGTGCTTTCATACTAGTGCTGATATGTGGGGGGGGGGGTTTATCATATTTTTTTTAAAATAATTGATAAAGGGCCCCATTTAATAGTACTTTTATTTAGCACTATTAAAGACTCCCTTTAACAGCACTAAAAAAGCGGTGTTAAAGACCCCTTTTAACAATGATTTTTATAGTGCTGAAAAAGGGGGTTTTTAATAGTGCTTTTAGATAGCACTATTAAAACCCTAGCATTGGATAAACCTAGTTTTGCAGTAGTGTATCTGGAGAGGTAGTGAGGATATCCAACAATATCATTTCAGGAATCCACTAGAAGATAAGGACCATGTTCCAAGGTGGGTATCTCCCTTAGAAACTAGCTTCTTGAATTAGATTGGCGTCCTTTGAGTACTTAAGTATTTCCCTTGGGAATCCAAGGATGTATCAAGTCTGACCATTCCTATAAATATAAAAAGTTCCATATGAAATATTAACCTTATAGATAATTCATTATTAAAATTAGGCCATGTAACACTCATTCCAATAAGTATCTCATTATGTTCATTCCATTGCCTCTCTTCTCAAGTGACAAGGTCAATTAAGGAAATGTAACTATGTTCCATAAATTTTAAGAAAAGGGCCAAGTGATATATATAAATATACATATTCTTTCCAACTATTAATTCATTAGGCTTATTCTATTTCCTTTCATATAAAGTGAAAAGATTAGATAGGACATGAAACCAATTAAATTCAAATTACAATTTAACTAGGCCAAGTGATATATGTAAATATACATGCCATTAAACAATATAAGATTCATTTATTAAATTGTAACACTTACCTGAGAAGGTTCAAGTAATAAACACATACAATATACATATTCTATCCACTATCAAATCATAAATCATTATAATTAAAAAGGACATACCATTAGTAGGGTCAAGCCAACACACCCAAATAGTGCCTCAAATAATTATAAGAAGGGTTATAAATGAATTATAAGGGAATCATCCTACATGGGTAGAAAATGTTGAGGTTCCAACCTCCAATAGTAGGAAGAACATGTGTAATTATGGATTTATAATTTAATCATAAAAAATAAATTTAAGGCATATGAATTTTAGAAGCAATGCCTGGTGAAATAGGCATACACACAATTTCAACAATTTATAATAGACCAAACTTTCAGAATAAGTCATAAACCACCTACCTTATAACTATAACACTCTCCACATCCAGTATCATCCCATAGTTTGGCCTGGATCAGAAGAAAACTAAATAATGGATTAATGCCCTAAAAATAAGGAATATGATCCTATATAAAAATAGCATCATCGAGGGAAAGTCAAATGATAAAATGAGACAAAATATTAGAGATCATACATGGATGAATCCAATAAGACAAAAAAATCTTGATTCTGAGTCCATATAGAGAGGAAATCAATGAACATAGGTTATACCAGGGTGCGATCTCCAATGTGAAGAAGGGGAGACTCTGTCACTAGAAATAAAAAATAAGATAAGGGGTTTAAGTTTAAAATAATTTAAGTAAAACGGTAATTTTACCCTAAAATTACTTGTTCAAATGGTTTGGCTGCACGGTTGTCCAAAATGTGCACCTACCATGCTTGTCTCGCTGTCTAAGGAGGGACTCCACAAGGTTTGGCCTCACTATTTAAGAAACCATACACTAATTATACCATTTAGCTCTGGTAAAAATTTAAAACATTTGGCACAAGCATGTATCCCTAGGTACATAGTTAGGGCATATCATGTGCCCTACTCTACCCTCTAAAATTCCCCACATGGTTAGGAGAAAAATTTCATTCTGGGCCATATGGTTTCTACTAACCATGTGACCCATCTCTTTCTTACATTGCTCAATGTTCAAGGAACTAAACAAGCCCCTTAGACCCTCATTTCTTCCATAGCCTCAATAGTCATCCATATTAGGTAAAAAAACAATTAGAATAAAAATAAATGGATATGTACCTCATAGAAAAACCAGGTTGTTATAGTTTTATCCCTTAAATGAACTCATCCCCAAGTTACCCTTATAAGGGCATAAAAAATTCATTTGAGAATAACTCTAGCCACTTGACACATACATCGACCTCCCACTCTCAGGTCTTTTCCTATACATGGCTATGATTCCATCACACCTATACTAAAAGGACAGACTAACCTCAAAGAGCCTTCTTTCTCCGATCAGTGATGAATATAAGATACTCCTCAAAAGAATCATCAACATTTAATTCAACATCCTCAAGAACAAAAATATGAGATGATCCAACATTATAAGATTGAAGCTATGAAACATGGAATATGTCATGGATTGAATGATACCTATGAGGTAATGACAACTGATAGGCTACTAGCCCGACTCTATCCAAGATCTTGAACATATCGACATAATAAGGTGATAACTTCCCTTGCCTCCGTATCCATCTATTCCCCAATCTGGGTGATACATGTAAGAAAACACAATCCCTGACCTCAAACTCTTGAGGTCATTAACTATGATTGAAATATGATTTCTATCTAGACTAAGGGTAGACATACACTTCATGATATTATTTACCTTCTTTGAAGTCTCCTACACAAGACTAGGACCTAGTAGTGCCACCTCTACTTCCTTTTACTTGCATATGGGTGAATGAAATAACCTAACATATAAGGCCTCATACGAATCCATCTGAATAATGTCCTAATAGTTATTATTGTAGGAGAAATTGATGATATTGATATGATTATCCCAAGAACCACTGAAATCAAGGACTCATGATCGAAGCATTTCCTCTTACTCCTATATCATCTGTTCTAATTGATGATCGGTCTATGGATGAAAAGATGTGCTTAGGATCACATGTATACCCATATCTCTCTGTAACCCCTACCAGAACCTTAATGTGAAACAATAATCCCTATCTGAAATGATATTATGAGGGAAACCATGTAGCCGTATGATCTCATAAATATACAGTCTTCCCATATCATCAACTGATAAAGTATCATGGATAGGAATAGAGTGGAATATTATAGTTAGTCAATCCATGACTACCCAAACCATGTTACTAACTTGAGATGAACTTGGTAATAAGACTACAAAATTCAATGTAAAATCTCCCATTTCTATTATAGGACTTGTAACGACTGTAAAAATCCATCATGTCACTAGTTCTCTACCTTCACCTACTGACAGTTGGAACACCTAGTGATAAAACCTGCTCTAAGAAATTTCATCCTAAGAAACCAATACTGGTGACAGATATCACGATACAACATGGATATTCTTGGATGAACTGACGACTCAGAAGAGTGTGACTCTCACATTAGTTCCACCCTCATATCTATAAGAACATAGATATTCCTATGTATACATAGGATGTAATCTCTATCAACGGAACAATCTAGATGTGGTTCCTCACTAGAAATACTCTCCAAGAGAACCAAACCCTCAATATCTGAAAACTAACTACTCTTCATCCTATCCAAAAGGTAAGAGTTAACTATTAAGGATTTAATAAAAGGTTGATCGTGACTATCATGAAACTCTAGAAGCAACTCTGAAAATAGGGTCATCAATTTCCAGTCATCACTAGCTTCCTATACGGCCTGTACTTGAGTCTTCTGGCTCAGTGTATCACCAATCAAATTACCCTTTCTAGATGTATAGGCAAGCTAAAAGTCTAAGTACTAAAGATATTTAACCAATATTCACTATTTGAGATTCAATTCATGTTGCATAAATACATATTTGAGGATCTTGTGGTCTATATACACCATAATGCACTTATCCATCAGATAGTGTCTCTAGCAATGTAAGGCATTGAAAAATGCTACCAGCTCAAGGTCATGCATCAGGTAGTTATGATCACGAGTTCTCAACAAGAGATACCCATAAAAAACACATCTCTTCTCCTACATAATCATTTTACCCAACCCGATGCACTATGCATCATAGAAAACTATGTAGCCTCTTCCAGGTTCCTGTAGAATCAAAATTGGTGGTGAGGTAAGACTTCCTTTGAACTCCTAAAAGCTTTTTTCACATGATTTTGACAATAATAACTTCACCACCTTCTTAGTAAGACTAGTAAGAGGTGAATTAAGGTGTGATTATTCCAATGTGAAATGATTATAATATCCATTCATACTCACTAAACTCTGTATATCAAACATGTTCTTTGGATGCTCCCAAGAAACCACAATACTCAACTTCTCTGGGTCAACTGATACTCCTGATTCCAAGATGATATGACCCAATAATTGAACTATTTAGATCTATAAGTGGAACTTATCAAGCTTAACGTATATCTATTCTCCCTCAATGTATTCAAAATGATCTCAAGATGTTTATAATGGTCACTTTGATTATGATAATACACCAATATTTCATCCATAACAACCAAAAAAAAGGAATACAAATAGGTATGGAAAACCCTACACATCCCATCCATGAAAATAGAGTATGAATTTGTAAGACTAAATGGTATAACATGTTACTCATATAATCTTTAACAACTTTAGAAATCCATAAGTGGTATATCTGAAGGCTTGAATTTCACATGATGATAGCTCGATGTTAGTATGATCTTTTGGAACACCCTATCTCCTTGGATTTGTTCAAAGAGATGATATATTTGAGGTAGTGGATACCATTTCATAACCGTAATAAGGTTCAACCATTAGTAATCTATTCATATCCTAAGTATCCCATCCATCTTCTTAGAGAAAATCATGGGTAAACCCCAAGATGATGTATTGGGTTGGAAAAAACCCTTGTGATATAAATCCTTTAACTATCTCTTGAGAACCTGGAGCTTAGTATGTGTTATCCTATATAGAGGAATAGATACTAGATTTTATCCTGGAATAAACTCTACCTATATGTAAGGATATAATACATAAAAATTGATCGAAAAAATATCCATGAAATGATATACTACCAGAGGAAATCAATATGAGGCTAGACCTGCTTCTCCATAAAATGACTAGAAATATGGGTGGTTACCCCACTGAGCCCATGATGCACTAGTCTAGTTCTACTAACATGGACATTCCACACACCCTTTTCAAGATAACCACCTCCCCTAGGTAATGTAAAAAATACCCTACTGTGATAGAAGTTTTCATAGGCATGACAAGGAACCAACTAGTCCATCCAAAGAATGAAATTAAATCCCGTCATCTTGAGCATGAAGAGGTCCCATAATAAGGTATAACTACCTACCTAAAGGGGACACTCCCTACATTGGCGTATTCCCTCTGACCATACTCTCAAATGTGTTCCCAGGGTCATCACCTCATAGTAGTACTAAATTTATATATTAAGACTTTTCATGGATGATAAGGATACAAAGGAATGATAGTTACCTATATTGAATAAATTAGATACAATAATAGAGACTAATAGAATAATACCTCATACATTAAATTATTATACACTCTGATACTAAGATGTCAACTGTAAGGCATGAAACTGACCTAATCCATAACCCTATGCCACAACTGGACTACCCTAAGTAGGTCCGCTCGGCTGGCACTAATAATCAAAAGTATGGATTCCATGACCACCACCTCATCCTCAACCTATCATTCCAGTGATACTCAAACTCCCAAATTGACTTGGTGTAATTGATCCTACCCTCAAAGGTGGAATAAGTGTGTATTATATTCCACTATAAACATGTGTAAAGGTTTGACATAATCTATAATGATTACCCACACGACTAAAGGAATGACACTCAAGTGGGTCCCTATCACATTGAGGCTTCAGATGCCCATACCACCCACACTGATGGAATATAAAAGATCTTCCAGTGTGGATACTCTTACTACCACTTCTCTGATGAGAAACCTCAAGTCCACACTTCCTACTATTGGATGAAATACTTCCTTATCTCAGCACTGAACCTCTATTCCCGGTACTATCGACTTTTATCAAGTTGTACTTAGTGATTATACCCTAATTAATGATCTTAGAAAAGGTAGATAAGATAAATACATTCACCAGTGAGTGAATGTCATATTTGATCCCACCCTCAAAACTTCTCGCTCATGATAACTCAACATAGGCTAGAAGTAGTGCAGAGCATTGAAACTCAATGAAACAAGTTTAATAGTCCATGATGGATATAACACCCTAATATAGATGCATGAAATATCTGGCTTGGTTATCTCTTAGTTTATGAGGGAAAAAGTAATCATAGAAGGTAGTCTAGAAGTCTACCTAGACTATGCCTTGATGAAGAACAACCTGAGTAATCACATCCCACCAGCGTTTGGGGGAATCATGCAACATGTAGGTGGAAATATTGATCCTCCTTTCCAGTGGAATCTCCAGCATGTATAAGATAAAAAGGATGGACTCTAGATAAGAATCAGTATCCTGATGACCACTATCCTCTAAGAATATAGGAGGATGCTGCTACTATAACTCATGAATCAGATAAGCCCTTGTAGGTGTAGGTCAGGGAGAACCTTTTATAGACTAATTCAGACATAGGAAACTCTCTTGTAGCTGAGCGTCAGGGAATAGTTCAGGAATAACATGTGGTTTTCAAGTATCACTACTAGAGGGATCAATGGAAGCTTTGGGCCAAACACCTCTAGAGCATGATCTTCACCACCCTCCTAGAACATGACTAGAATATTTCGTGGTGGCATACATTTATAAATTCCATGCACATAATTTATAATATATTTGAATAATATATAAACACCATCGAAAATAAATTATAAATAAAAGGGATCACTACCTAAGGTATACTACCCCAACTACCTACATACAAGGAAAAAGTATTGGTAAGTGTTTGAATTTTAATTTATAGAGTTTCTAGGTGGTGAAGGCTCAATTGAAATGTTCATATTCATTTAATAGAAACCATTTCATTTTATAAGTCAATTTTTACATTTAAATTATTTAGTTTCTTATGTACATATATTAAGGTTTAATTAAGTGGATCAACATTCCCAGTTAATAATGGCCCATACATCTTATAACTAATATCACCCCCCATATAAGGTTAATTATTCCCCATACAATTAAGTCTCAGAATGTAACTGGGAATATACGATGGATCAACCTAGTTAATTATCCATTCTAATTAATAAGGGTCCATACACCTCATAAATTGATACTGGTAGCTACTCAATCAAAACCAAAGACCAGATCATGTATCTAGGGGTACATAGATAACATGGGTAGAAACTATCTATTTAAGATTCCAACATCAACCTATATAGGAAAACACTATTTATATTGATGTTGAAACTTTAAATAAATAATTCCCTTACCCTACAGAAGATTTTAGAAGCACAAGAATATATAACAACCATGGTTCAATCAACAATTATAAGAAACACAAGCAATGAAAGCAGTAAAATGAACATGTATGGAATTCCATATACATGGAATTTGAATTCTATGTGCCTATGATGATGCATGTAATAATTCTCCTTGATATACTAGGCCAAGGTAAATATACATAAAGCATATGAATAAAAAATATCAAAATTCATGTGCATCACCCAACAATGAAAGTATATCAAATGTAATAAGTGAAATAAAGAGCAACAATTTCCCATTCCCAAGAAACTTGGCATTTACACTGAATGCGGGTTAGCTACTCCTAAGAATGACCTATAACCAAGTTCCAAAATGATTCTAATCTCCTATATATATTCCCAAACAATAATAAAATAAACAAAAGGATCTGATACCACTTTGTAACATCCCATCCTAGGTGCCACTCAAATGTTCCCCCGAACCTGGTTGGACAAATGTCCTCAAGCAACCTCCCCATATGCCAAAGGCTGATGACTAGTAGTGAGGGATTAGAGCGTGTCTATGGGGATACTATGTCCCCATGTCTGAGTAGAGAACAATGGATGGTTATAAAATATATGGATAACTGTAGAAAAATTATAATAATGAATAAATAAATAAGTTTAGTAGTGGAATGAATGTTAAAAAACCACCAATAATAATCAACTCAAAATACAAATAATATCACATACAAAAAGATGATAATGGAATTTCTCTAGAAAATTGGAAAAAAAGTGTACATGGAAGCATGAGATACAATATAATACATTCTATATAAAAGAAACAAAAGGCCACAAAATATCTAAGAATCCCGACCACTAGCCGAGTCATCTACTACCAAGATCCATCCTATGTAAGCAAACAATTCAGGTGTCCAAGGTGGGATTCTCCCCCTTTTCTATACTTGTGATCATATAATCTTATCAGGTACTAACAGAAAACCATATAGGATATAAGATAAATCTTAGTAGGCCACCACCAATAATGTCTATACAATCTATTATGTGAATATAAACTATAAAAGGTATAGATATATAATAAATTAAAGTAGTACAAATAAATAACTCATACTTACTTCAGCCTCACCTAGTGTCTAAATAGGTAAAAATATAACTAATTATGATACAAATTATATAAAAGTCACATGAAAGTGTCAAAAACACTGAAAAATATAATAATAACAATGAAGAAGGATCCAAGGTGAAACCAAGGAATCCTTGACCTTAGGGGTCGTCCAACTTATAGTAGTAACTCATGAAATATAAAAATAAAGGGTCTGAATGTAATACAAGGGGATCTCCTAAGGAATTCCATTGTAAAAGAGTCTAAATAAGTCTATGGAGCTCATCCATAGTAATCTTAGACTAAGCATGACTGGTCCCAATGAGGTGAATCCATGGCACAGTGTGTCTGAAGACATCAAGCTGGATCCAGGGATTGTATCTGAGGCATCATAATATCCCCATAGATAGTGATGGGATCCTATGAAATCATGCCGGGCATCCACTAGAAGTCATAGACCATGTTCCAAGGTTGGTATCTCCCTTGGACACCTGCTCCTTGAGTTAGAATGGTGTCCTATGAGTGATCAAGGAATTGCCTCAAGAATCCAAGGATAAAGTCTGACCATTCCTATAAAGATAAAAAGGTCCATATGAAATAAAATCCTTTTACATAATTCATTATTCAATTTAGGCCATGTAATACTCATTCCAATAAGTATCCCATTAGGTTTATTCTATTGCCTTTCTTCCCAAGTGACAAGGTCAATTAAATAAATGAAACCAAGTTCCATTAATTATAAGAAAATATACATATATACATACATACATATATATAATTACAAAATTTTAATTCATTAGGTTCATTTCATTTAATTTCATTTTAGGAGATAAGGTTAGATATGACATGCAACTAATTCAATTAAAATTACAATTTAACTATTCCATGTGATATATGAAAATATAATTTACATTAAACAATGTAAGATTCATTTTTTAAATTGTAACAATTACCTTAAAAGGTTCAGGTGAAAAATATATACAATATACATGTGATATCTATTATCAAATCATAATTCATTTTAATTAAAAAGGACTTACCATTATGAGGGTCAATCCAACACACCCGAACGACGTCTCAAATAATTATAACAAGAGAAATAAAGGAATAAAAAGGGAAAACATAAATGGGTGGATGGTGTTGAGGTTAAAACCTCCAATGATATGAAGAATATTTGTAATGATGGATTTAGAATTAAGCATAACAACTAAATTTAAGGCAGAATAATTTTAGAAGCAACGCCCGGTAAAACCTGCGTGCACACAATGAAAAAAATTTATAAATGATAAGACTTTTAGGGAAAAGTCATAGACCACGTACATTATTCCTATAACTCTCTCCTCATCTAGTATCAGCCCTTGGTTTGGCCTGGATCAGAAGAAAACTAAAGAACAAATCAATGCCCAAAAAATAGGGAATATGCGCATGCATCAAAACAATATCATCAAGAGAAATACAAATAGTGAACTGAGCCTAAGGATTGAAAAGCTTACTTGGGTGAATCTAAGGATAAGAAACACTTGATTATATGTTTGGATGGAAAACCAAACTTAAAACCTAGGTTATGCTATGGTGGGAGCTCCAACATGAATAAGGGGGCCTTTGTCGCTAGAAATAGGAAATATGAGAAGAGGTTTATGTTTTAAAGAATTTAAGGGAAAAATTATCATTTTACCCAAAAATTAATGGGTCACATGGTTTAGATGTATAGTTTTCCAAATCATGCACCTACTATGATTGGATCACTATCTATGGAGGGACCCCTCACGATTTGAGAAACCATGCACCAACCATTCCATTTGGCTCTACAAAAAACTGCAGACATTTGGCATGGGAATGAAAAACATGGTGCATGATTAGGGCACATAGTGCACATTGATATAAACTTTGAAATTCCATATATGGTTAGGAGAAACCATGTAGGCTGGGATGCACTGTTTCTACTAACCGTGCAGCCTAGTTCTTTCTTCCACCATCCAGGGTTCCGAGCTTTGAACAAGTCCCAGACACACTGTTTTCCTCTATATCTTCACTAGTCATCCATATTATGTCAAAACCAAATATTTATACCTATAATAAAAGTATCCATACCTCATATAACAATTGGTTCCTTATAGGTTATTACATGTGAAGGATCGGGTCTGTAATCCTCAGGAGAGATACATGGAAAACATCATGAACTTAAGAGAGATTTGTTTGAAGAACTAATTAATAAGATACCATCCTAACATGATCAATAATTTCAAAAGGAATTATATAATGTGGGATTATCTTGACCTTATTTACAAAAATCATCACTCTCTTACATGGAGATTTCTATAGAAATATCTTATCACCCACTTCAAACACTATGTCTTTCGAATGATTGTCTGCATAACTATTTTGTCAACTATGAGATGATATTATATATTGTTGAATGGATCTAAACTTATACACTATTTCATAAAATATATTAGGTCCCAATAGATTTATTTACCTAACTTTATTCTATCATGTTGGAGTTTTTTACTTCTTACCATAGAGGGATTTATAAGGAGTCATCTGATTGCTGGAGTGAAAACTATTTTTGTAAGAAAATCCTACTAATAGAAGGTGTTGATCTCAAAATCCTTTGAGATAAATAGACCAATATCCCAAAATGTCTTCTATATTTTTAATGGGTATCTAATAATAACCATTTGTATGAGGATGATAAGTTGTTTGAAACTTAACTCTGTATCTAGAGTCAGTTAAATATTTTTCCAGAACTTTAAGGTAAACCTCAAATCCCGATTAGATATAATGGAAAATGGAACTCCATGTAATCTTACCAATTAATTAATATATATTATAGCAAGATAATTAAGTGATAAATATTCTCTAATATCAATGAAGTGTACTGACTTTATAAGGTGATCTACTATAACCCATATAGCATTATTCCCTTTAGATGTTCCGGGGAGTCTGATGATAAAATCCATAGCGATGTTTTCCAATTTCCATTATAATATGGTAAATGGTTGTAACATCTCATTATACTTTTGTCACTCATCCTTAACCTGATGAAATATCAATCCCTGAGAAACATACTCTGAAATATCTCTTTTCAGTCCATACCACTAGAAATACTCTTGCAAGTCTCTATATATATTTGTGCTTCTAGGATGAATAGATAATGATGAACTATGAGCCTGATCCAACAAACCCTTATTTAAATCTGTTATGGGAGGGAAAAATAAAATAGTTCCTAAATCTTATTATTCCATCAATATAAAATTTGAAATCAGGAACATTTTTCACATTCTTTTATAGCTCTACCTCTTATTTCTGTGACTTTTTAATCTCCACTTGGTTAGATAGTTGTACATTCATTTGAGCTAGATAAGAGTTCTACCCTTTCTTTATGATTTATAGGTCCATCCTTTGTAAATCAATAAATATTTGTTCTTTTGTGATCCCCATCATAGATAATATAGCATGATCCTTTTAACTCAAAGCATTTTCACCTTGTTCACTTTCCCAGGGTGGTAATATATAGAGTGGTCATGATCTTTAATCATCTTCAACCATCTATTTTGGAATATGTTTATCAATTTTAGAGTGGAAATATACTTTAAAATTTTTTGATCAGTATATATGTCACAAATTTCTCTATAGAGATAATGAATCCATATCTTTAATTAAAAAATTACCACAACTAACTTATAACGTCTTCCATTCCAGAACTCTCTCACATGCCCAGAAAGGGTTGGTTACAAGACCTCAAGTGTACCACCCCATATTTTATAGGCGACCGACTAATAGTAGGTGTATATAGTGGGGATACTATAAAACTTGGTATGAAGTTTCATAAAATTATAAAAAACCATAATAAACATAATTAATCAATGTATAAACATAACAAAAGATAATAATAATATCCAACTGAATAATCCAATAAAAAATAAAAGAATAATGTAATGATGTGATGGAATGTAACTAAATTACATAATATAGACAATAAAAGTAAAATAATAGAAGAATCAAATAAAAGACTCAAGGTCCTAGGTACCCAACCCCATGTCAATCCCAACTCCAAACTCCAGCCTATCAGTAAACAAGTAATGAACAGTAAGGTATTTTTCCCTTGTCCAAACCCGCATCCACGTAATTTTCTCAGGTAACAAATGGAACACCAAATAAGGTGTGAGTATAACTTAGTAGTTTGACACCACTAAGTCTAAATGAACTATTCTAATAATATGTGTATGAATTAAAGCGATAAGAAGGTGTATTAATTAATTCAACAATTAATTAATTACAACAACAACCTGATTTGGATCCATGCTGTAATATCTATGATAATGTATTATGACCATGCCAACCAAGGTAAAATAACACACTTCATCATCATGCCAGAATATCTCTGAGCATGTCTTACGACCATGCCGTCCACCACCATATAACCATGGTATAGTCACAACAATCTAGGAAAAAGCCTTATAAGCATTACAACATTTGGGTCAAATCCCTATAAGCATTACAACATGGTACTGGTCATAGTCCGCTCACTATAATCATTAAAACATGCGGTTAGTCTGATCCCACTCAATATCAACATTTCAACATATAAGTGTGAATGTTATAGGGCCGAGCCCAATATATAATCATTTCCACATGGAACATAATCCCTGTCATATAACATGGTTATCACAATATCCCATCACATTTATCAATGGTTAATTATGATAATTACCATTTTTATTTCATATGACACTTGAAATTACATCAAATTGATTAATAGTTATATTAAGGAGAAATAATCCACAATTTAGGGATTCTATATCAAAAAATCACCTAAGGTCTCATATCATGCTAAACACACATTAATCCATTATGCAATTCAATTATATTTTTGTTTAGATCACCCAATAGGTATCCATAAGTCATATCATAATCCAATTGAAACAAAGGGAATTAAAGGAACAATCCCATTCATTATTTAATTGATTCATACACATATTATATTGGTACAATCACAATATTGTCTAAATTTTAGTAATTATCAAACCATATGGTTAAGATTTAGACCATCTACCTTTAAATGATAATCTAACAATGTTACCAATGGAAAAAATCCATGAGGAAGTAGGTGTGTATGGTTTAAAAGAGGTTACTAGATAAAAAATGATCAATATCAAAACAAAAAATTCAATCAGTCAAAGGATTTCACTGCAATAGTTGAAGAATAAGGAAGAGAAGGGAGAAACCTAACCAAAAAGACTTACCAGGTAATGTTCACACAAACAAGATTTCCAGAAGGGAGGTTCATAACCAAAAATCATATGGAGAATTCCTTAGGGTCAGGAGGATAAGATCTTTAGCTGAAAAAATGATAATCCTACCACACAACATGTTAAAAATAGACGGTCTGGGAATTACACATTGTGTAAACCATTTTAATAGAATACTCTGAAAAACCTATCACCTCAGATTTATTTTATTAAAACCATCAAACAATTACACAATGTGTAATCACTTTAAACATAATATAATTTTAATATAGAAACTTTTTCATCCCATTTTCCATTTTAACAACTTGAACTTCATTTAAAGCTACTCATATTACCAAGAACTTATGAAACACTTTAACCCATTTATACCCAGACTCCATTAACTCAAGTAAGCATACATCCCCAAACATTATGTCATTTTCACCAATAAATATCTCCATGTAGATCCACTATGGTTTTCAAATGTTTCCTCATAACACAAAATAACATTCATTCAAATGAAATACTTTCACTGTAAAAACAAAATTGAAAGAAAAGTTAACCAAAAACTCAGAGAGAGACGTACATGAAAAAATATGAGATCTTAAAACCTCACCAAATTATAATAGATCATTCCCATGCTACTTCAAGAATCATTGTGAGGTCTTAGAAAATGAGTCCAACCACTATGTTTTCTTATATTACTCCCCCTCTTAGGACTCCTCTTAAACTTTCCCATGCTACCACTACACTCGAACCAACAATATTTTCTGATACTGATGACATTTCTCACTATGATCCATAACCCGTATCATATTTTCCTTAAAGGATGCATTATCATAAAGCACGATGTATGTTATGTATATCACATGGGAAAGGTATATATGATATATCTATAGCTGAGACACATGGAACACATCATGTATGGAACTATAGAACTATGGAAGGTCTGAATGGTATGCCACTGGACTAACGCTTTACACTATTTCAAATATCCCGACAAACCTAGGTGATAGCTTTCCCTATTTCTTGATACGTTGTATCCCTAAACTAGGTGTCACCTAAGGGAAAACATGATGACCAACCTTGAATTTTAGAGTTCATCATCGATGGTCAGTATATTATTTATGACTACTTTGTGTGGTCACTAACCATTGTCTAATCATTTGAACCTGTTCATATGTCTCCTGCATGAGACTAGGCCCAACAAGTGATAATTGACCTACCTCCAGCCAACAAAGAGGAAAACGAAACTACCTTCCATACAAAGCCTCAAAAGGTTCCATTTGGATTGATGTCGGGAAGATATTATTATAAGAAAACTCCATGAGTGACATACGTTTCTCCCATTAACCACTAAAATAAAATATACAGGCTCGTAACATATCCTCCAGAACTTGAATCATTCTCTTAGATTGACCATCAATCTATGGATGATAGACCATTCTAAAAAAATCCCATTATCCTAGAGCCTTATGAAGACCCTTATATAAACACAATGTGAAATGAGGATATATGTCTAAAACAATACTCCACAGAACACCATGCAACCAAACAAACTCACAGACATAAAGACTACCCAGAAAATCAACTGTGAAGGTTTCCCTGATAGGTAAGAAGTAGGATACCTTAGTCATTAAATCCAAAAATACCCATATAGTATCATTATTATGGGTTGTTTTAGGTAATCATATCACAAAATCCACCATTTCATCATCCCATTTTCACTCAGGAATGGGAAAAGGATGAAAAAACCCTATTGGCCTCTCATGCTCGGCTTTCACCTACTAATAAGTGAATCATCTAGACATGAATCTTTCCATCTCCTTCATTCCTAACCACTAGTACTATATACGGAGATCATGATACATATTTATTAAACTATGATGCACCATCAATATAGAAGCATGAAACCCCCTTATCATCTCCTTACACAAGACCATAAGAACCCATACTCGGCCATAGAAGATATGAGAATTAACACTGCTGTGATTCCATACTGATGCTATCTCCCCACCATATATTTTTTTCTCTCATAACTAAGCCCACCAGATTAGTCAACTTCTTGGTCTTAATCTGGTCAAAAATCATGGGTATAATAGGCATTGAAGTTGGTTTCATTTATCCCTAAGACTCCAAAACATCCGATGCATGTTTTTTTAAAAGGGCCATTATCCACCACTCATCACAAGACACTTGTACTACCTTTCTCAGTGTATTCCGTCTAAAAGAATTCAAAATGACTTTCCCCTTTAATAATTTATAAGACAATTCAAAGTTGAAAGAATACAGATACTCAACCCACCTCCTCTAACAAAGGTTTAGGTCCCCCTGAGAAAAAATGCACTTCAGGATCTTATGATCTGTGTATACCGCAAACCTCTCACCCATGAGATAATGTCTCTAACATCATAGGGAATATATTATTGTTACTAACTCTAGATAGTGAGAAGGATAATTCCTCTAATGCGGTCTGAGATCCCTAGAGCCATAAGAAACTAGTTGATCCTCCTATATTAGAACTACTCTAAGTCCAACTCTAGATGCATCATAGTACATGGTATCTGATTTACTCAGGATATGTAAAGTGAGAATAGGCATTGAGGTCATCCTAAATTTTATCTCCTGAAAATATATTTCACAAGCATATAACCAAACAAACTTCACCCCTTTCTTGGTTATACAAAACATTGGTTCTACAGAATAAGATAAATCTTGGATAAAATTCCATTAATGACCTACTAAACCTAGAAAGATCTGAATTTCAAAGACATTCTTGGGTTATTCCCAAGATATCATGGCTGTGAATTTCTCTAGGTCCACTGAAACTACTACCTCTGAGATGAAATGACCCATGAATTTCACATTATTAATCCAGAAACTACATTCGGTTAGCCTGGTGTAAAGTTGATGTTATCTTAATGTACTCAGGACAATGACAATATGTTTGGCATGATTGTCTGCTAACTGGGAGTACACTAAGATATTGTCAACAAAAAACACCACAAAAAGGTATAAAAAGGATGAAATATCCTATTAATTAAGATTATGAATACCTTAGGAACATTATTCAACCCAATAAACATCAATACAAATTCATAAAATCCATAACTACTCCTAAAATCAGTCCGAGGTATGTCAGATGGTCTCACCCTTAACTGATGATATCCTGATCTCAATTCAATCTTACAAAAAAATTTATCACCTCTCAACTAATCTGAAAGATCATTAATGCATGGAAGAGGAAACCGATTCTTGAACATCATCTCGTTCAACCTTCAATAATCCACAAATAATCATAAATACCCATAATACTTTTTGGTGAAGAGAATTGGAGAACCCCAAGAAGATTTACTAGGCCTTATGAAGCCTTTAGATTTTAGATCTTCCAACTAAAATTTCAGCTACCAAAGCTCTGTTGGGGACATTGTAAAGTAAGATATAAAATGGCTCTTCTCTTAAAACTAACTCGATCATGAACATGATCTCTTTCTTGGGAGGTAATCCACAAAACTCATCAGGAAAGAAATCTTGAAAATGGTCTACCACTAGAGGAAACTAATTCTACAATACTCCACCATTGTTTAGAGAAATAACAACTATCTGAGATGTAATATAATCCAATCTGCACTGAATTGGTGCTGTACGACTAGCTTGAAGATCCAACTCGCCTTGGTGAAAATAGCTACGTCCTTTTAGAGATAAGAAAGTAACTATCCTCTTATAATTTTCAATATGAGAATGGTATAAAACTAACCAATCCATACCAAGAATCAATTCAAAGCCTGTCATTTCCAACAAAAATGTTTCCCAAAATAAACGGTGACCACCAATATCTAGAGAACACACCTTGAAACATTTTATATTCTATAAACCCACTCCCAAAGGTATGTTGATGGTTAAAACACCATCTAAGATTTCCAAATCCAATCCCAAAACATTTTAAAAAAGTGAAAATAGAAAAGAATATGATGCTTCTATATAAAAAAACACAAGATAAGGTATTTAATATAAGAATCGTACCTATGACAATAGATATTTCTATATCCATGTTAGATGAAGTAGTTTTCATAACGTGAAACTAACTTATCCCTCTACCCTAGGATCTAGTTTGAAAACCTTGAGCAATTTCCATTAATTAGTACTGCTGCTCATACACTGGGGTATCATGTCTCCTTCCTCAGCTTGAATGACATGTGGAACTCTATCTATCAACCTACTAAAGAGTAGCTGAGCCCTTTCCCGACTATGGTGCCTGTTTTGATCTCCCACCACTTGTCTGCTGTGGAAAGTTCATACAGAACATCTGAAGATGACCCAGTTTGCCACTTGTACAACATTTAATAGAAGGTCCCAAGGTCTCTTTGGAAGATGGTGGGACGAATATTTTTAAATTTTTTATCATTGGGATGACATGACTTGTCATCACCAATGATCTGAGCCCCAGTACAGTTCGAGGATCTCACATAAATTAAAAAAAGCGTAAAATGTAATATGAAAAGATACCTATTTAAATATGAATCCATGTTCAAATGTAACTCATCTCCAGTGATCATTTATTAAAGGATCTATAGTGGCATCTCTCTAGATTATCCACAAATTCTTTAACAATCCTTTGGGGCATCGATCATCAAATTCTGGGTGTTTGTGTGGAGATCCGACGATGCCTTCAATGACATGACAATCCCCGCATCAACCTACCTTCGATGTGTGGGGGAGAACTCGATCTAAATTCTAGGATCGAGTGATTATCTATCTAAAAAGTGGTAGGAGAGATAAGTTCTTGCAAATTCTCCATGAATAATCATTGAGCCAAAGGAACTCTCCTTTATTTATAGTGGATGTTCTAATAATCAATTTGGTTTCCCGTGCCCTCATTTATTAAACGTCCACTAAATAAATAATAATGAAGAAATAAACTATGACAATATTGTTTTTTATTTTGTCACATAACTATAATATATATAAAATATATTACATGATAAACCTGAGTCATTTAACTTGACTTATAATTCTGGCTTAATATTAATAGAACTTGTAATATTGAAAATAATATTCATTTGATTAATATTATTCCTCATATTTACATAACTTTTAAATAATTTTAATAAATAAATTCATCCCAATTATTATTTACTTGAATAATATGAATTTAATTTTTTTATCGGTGATCGATAACTTGGACAACACTCAGACCCTGTGGTGGGACCCACCATGTCTGATATACCTATTCATATGAATAGGGTGGATTCTTGAATACACAATTGTGTGTGACCCTCTAGGCTCTTATCTCGATAACAATGAATAATATCCACTTACCAAGAGCAGAGTCTAGAAACCCATCAAGGCCCCTAAAGAGATAATGATAGTCATAACAATGATAACCAACCTAAGAACACACAATGTGTATTACAATCTATTTGTTTTTAGATATATCATAAAGCAGGATGCACACTCTTGTCATCACCCTTTTCTTGATTTATTGTTTATTTCTCTAAATGGATGGATTTACCTTTCAACTACCTTGTCCTAGGATTTATAAAGGTACTACCATACTAATCCACAAGGCCTGAGATATATTACTTCCTTAACTTGGATGTGATAAATGATTTCTTAAAAATTCAATCAATGCCATACCACCAATGACACACCCAACACAAACTACCTCTCCAAAATTCCAATATCATTGGTTTTTCCTTGCATCAAATTACATGATAAAATGGAAACACATTAATAATGATCTCAAGTCAAGAGAACAATACTCATGTCTGTAGATGAAAACAACCAATGAAACCAGAAACATGTGGTGTTCTTATTGGTGGGCTTGCCCTAATGATCTCACTACTAGAGATCACCAAGTGTGAACTTCATGAGAAGAGGTATCAATTCTTATGATCCCCCAACACCTGGTAGTCAAACATATACTATGTCTAGTTAGTAAAATGTATGTAGACCATAAGACCTTTATTTATGATTAATGTCATAGTATCTTGAGGTTATCATTATAGTCTGGGATATTTTATAACCTTTTGATATGAAAATTAATCTATGGACATTACCATTTCAATAGTGGACATAGAAAAATATGTACTATAATGGTAAGTGTACATCATGTATATATAACTGTATACATGGTACGGTAATCAAAATTATTGAAAATTTGGGTCTAGGAGTAATATCTCGGATCCAAAACCCACTCAATTGGATCCCCATACCCAGTTGGACACATGACCACTAGAACCTTTCCCCAAACACCAGAGGCTACCGACTACCCGTGAGGGACTAGGGTGTGAGAGTATAAAAACTATGCCCTCATTGGAAGAGTGTAACACAACAGAATAAATAATAATAATAGCGAAAGCAGTAAACAACCTACAACTGATGTAAACAACTGAAGACTGAAAGATAAAGATAACCAGAAGGAATATAATATCAAAACGATGTAGCACATCACGTGTTCTAAGAAAATCGTGAAAATAGGATACACTTTAATATAGTAAAATACAATACCAAAGTACGGTAACACAAAATGAAACTCAGCAGCATCACAAACCTTGGCTTGGTCCCATGCTCTCCTGCTCCTAAGCAGCAATCAAGTACATGAAAAAGGGGCCTTTACCCTATCAACACCTACAACAATATAGTATGTTTGGGCCCAAAAATATGACCCAAACAAGGTTTGAGAAATAAATATAAGTAGCCAACAACCTAAGGTCGGTGCCACCTATTAGTGAATATATGCAGTAATAATGTACCAAAGGAAATGAATTAACTATGAAGTACTCAAAACTACACACTTCTACAAGTATTTTTCCCATTTTCATTCATTATGTTTAGTACGACAATTTAATCACATTAAATTATATAAGCCTCAATATATGGACTAAGACCATTGATCCCCATATAAGAAAGATTAACAGATACCTCAGAAGGTTATCTAACAATAAAGTGAAGACTAAATCCAAGCTTGTTCTTTGGATTGGAAGATGCGTCATAAGTCATTATATTTCAATATCCAACTTAAAATCTTGATCACAGGCATAGAAAAACCCTTCACATGGGCATAATCAAATCCTCACCCTCGGGCCCAACAAATTCTCACCCATAGGCATAACAACTCCTCACCTACTTGCCTAACAAATCACCGCCTACAGGAATAACAAATCCTTGCCCGCAGACATAACAAATAAAAAAGGGGAAACCCTGGTATATCATCATTTTAGCATATTAAACAACACATGAAATATTTTAACTATAATATGGTTAAAAAAACAACTCAATTCGGTAAACATTTAATTAACCACTCTTTTCAAATAACCCATAATAGGGAAAATAGAGGCATACCCACAGGGGTTGTAATGCCCCGACCCCAGTTACCCAGAGTCAGTGCTTTATTACAGAAAATTGGCATTATACAAGGAATCAATTCCCAAAGGACCGATAAATTTAGTATTCTTGGAAACAAGATACATACATGAGTTCAACATTACAACTTGAAAAGAAATACAACACTAATTTATTCCATTAGAAACATTCAAGCCTTCTAGATATGCCTGTAAGTCACTCATAACAAACTTCTTTATATCCTGGGAAAATGAAACATAAGAAAGGGATGAGCTCAAACGCTCATTAAGAGTAAGAAATACAATGGAAGATAACATAAACATTATGCATTGTGAATAATTGAAAACAAATTCCTTTTCAAATAATAAACAGAAATACTTTATGGAAGGAATATGAGTTGAGTAAATAATGCCATAATAAAAAATACTCATGGGTATTCTACAAGTCGAATAACCACATGAACCATAAATATTATTTTCATAATGAGGGAATGTATAATGCTTGAAATTCTGAAATATTTTATCAAGTCCTCGACCAAGACGTCTAAAAATGATTAAGGCCTCGGCCAAAACCATATATCAAATTGGGAAAGGCCTCGGAAAATTCCACATCTAATTGTCTCAGGAGACCTACCGATACACCGAGGAGCTATATAGGGCTCCACCCATCACTTACTAAGTCCAATACATTCCTTATATGAAAAGGTTGAAACATAACATTAACATTCCTATTAAAACTAGCATACTAAATGTCAATAATTTAATCCTAAACCATGAATGGTCAAAAAATAATACATCCACAGTCAAATATATCACAAAACCTTTAATAAAATATGGAATATTTGTACCATAATAAATCAACCTCGATCAAGAACAATATCCCATAAAGGATGTTGACATAGTTGAAAATGATCAGTAAAAATCTTTGAGAGAAATATCCCTTTTTCATGAAATCATTTAAAAGTAACATAATTTATAAAGGAAGTAATTTAAAATCTAGTTTTGAATAAATGTGTCCCATACCACTTTGAATCTTTTAAATTTAATTAACATTTTAAATCATTCATTTCCATATAAATAAATCCTTAAAACCATTTTGAAAACATGGAAATTAATGAGAAAGGTTTAGAAGAATAAATATTTAATAAATTTAAAATGATTTTTTAGTAAAAAAGTAACTTAAAAATAATACATTTGAAAAATATTTTATAAAACATGTACATGGATTATATATATGTACCATTAGATACTTACATAAAAACAACCTTAGATAATAAAGAGATTGTGAAATTTTCCCTTACCTTGCACTTTTCTTTTGTTGAGGGAACGTTTAGCCTCATGTATAATGACCATAGTATGTTATTAAATTATAAAAGAACCATATTCATATTTATTATATCATACATGATTCATTTATGACATTATACTACCCATTTAATAATTATTTCCATGTTAAATTAACATTTTGGGTAGTAATCGTTTTCTTTATCGTACGTGTTTTAACTTGTTATTCTTGATCGTATCATTTATATCATGATTTAAATACTTACAGAATATAAAACATGATTTATATATCATATATATTTTTAATATAAATATTTATAATAGATATATATATGAAATGGAAGGAACCGTTTATGGATATGGTAGGCCGTACGCACGCATAAACGTTGTTTCCGTTTTCACATCGTATTGAACGGAAGTAAGTGAATAAGATATATGTAATTATATATATATATATATATATATCTCCAGTAGAATTATTATGTAATATATTATATACTTATTAATAATATATATTTTTATAATCATCATTGAATGGTGAATGTGAGAATGAATCTTATCGTGTCGTGGAGACGATAATCTGTACGTACGCACGAGTGACATTATCATTATATTGATGGTGAAATCGTATGTAATTGGATGTTATATCATATATAAAGAATAATTAACATGTTATATTTAGTATTTACATTAGTTATACTCATTAGTATACCCATCAAAATAATTAAGTGTTTGAATAACAAACTACACCATGACGTGGAGACGGTAAGCCGTACGTACGCACGTATGGTGACATTGTCATTTAAGGGTTGGATAAAATAAAAAATATGGTTGTAACATATTTATAATAACATCACAGTATGTAAGAGGTACTAGATTTATTATTTTTGGTATGGAAACAACAAATAAAGAGGAAGTGGAAGATGAAAAGAACTTGAAAGAGGGTGGTGAAATTATTACCTCTTCATCGTGTGTTTCCTTTTTAGTTGATCAAAAGAGCTCCTTAGGTTGGCTTTATGATCAATGTAAGGACTCTATGTTTATTTGATTGAATTTGGTAGGATATTTGGGTAGTTTTTGGCCGATACAAATGGCTTTGTAGGTGTGATTTTGAGAGAAGAGGGAGTGGCCTTTTATAAGAGAGGTGAGGGTCATTTTAGGAAAAGCTTGAATTATTATTCTATAATGAAATAATTTTCATTTTATAATGGCTCAAAAATGATTTATTTAGAGGATAAGGTGGTTATGGGTCGAACTACTCCCAACCAATAGGTTTTAGACAAGTTTAGGTTACCATTTTAACCTTATCTTTTAGATTTAACTCTTAGTTAAATAGTTTAACTTTTACCATGTCTTCTTGTATTCTTACACTATATGGTTAACAATATTACTATAAACTACCAAGAGAATATCAATTAGTTCATTAATGACATATATAATATTATTTAAGCCATTTTTACTAACCTTATATTTTTAGGAATATTATTTCCACCATTAATATAGTATTTGTTTTAAAAATTAATTTATTCCAATTTTTACACTATTTGGTATTTGGTTTCTGTGAAAGTCATCAAAACTTTATTACTTAGAAAACGATACATTTAATCAACCCTAAAATGTAATATTAACCTATAAATTTTTTTGGTGTCATAAAAACTTGGAAATTATATTTATTTTAATATTTATAATACCATTTATTTTATTCTTTCGTTAATAAGATAATTACTGCATCATCATTGTGTCATAAATAAATTTAATTATTTAATGTCTAAAAATTATAAATAAAATACCATTATGTATTAAATATTTTTATCTTTCTAATTAATATTTATAGTCGAATTTATTTTTTTCATAACCCCATATTAAAAATGGTTTAGTTATTAAACTCTGAATTTAACACTTTTAACTCTTCTTTAAATAAAATAATAATAATTTTTATAATCTAATCCAAGTGGACCTAAAATATAATATTTTATTCCTAAGGTTGTTTTTGGTATAATTAAACTTATCCAATAGAATTATGACATGTGTTAGGGTAATTATATTATCATTTTTACCTTTAATTACCTTATTTACTTTTAACCATTGTAAATAAAAGTCAAAAGATATCATTCACCAAAAATTATTTTCATCTTATTGAACCACCTAATACTTACTATTATTAACCATGTCTCTTGGATTTTTTAAATTCAACTCACATATGTGGTAAAATTATGTTTTACGCAAATTTGAAAATGCTCTTAGAAGGCGGGTAGAAAACGTTGAAAAGTTCAACAAAATTTTTATACATCTAATTTTATTATAAAATGACTCCAATGAATTAAATTTAACATATATAGGTATTATATATATATTTTTTTAAAATAAATTTAATTAAAATAAATAATTATTTAAATAAAAATCCGGTTTTAAATAATAACGTAGTGTTTTTCACTATTCATCAAAAATTGAAAGTTTTCAGAAAAATACCAAAAATTCACCCTAAATAATTTTGATATTCTGAATTAAAAAATGAATCCTATTTTACCAATTTCAAAACACAAAAGTTTTACATATTAATTTAAAAATAATTCTTGTTGCGAAAACCAAAAAGCAGGTTTTTAAAAAAGTAAAAACTATCAAAAGATTGACATGTGTTTATGTCAAATTTAAATGTGAAATTACTTATAATGACCTGAATTATATTAAATGATAAAAATATAATCTAATTATACATCCAAACCATTCAAATGTATAATTTAACACTCTAAATTATTTCGATTAAAAAAGTTGTTTTCAATTAAAATTTAGTATTTTTCAGTATTCAACAAAATATAAAAGTTATCAGAAAAGTACTAAAAATATATCCAAACTAAATTTTTATGTCCCGATTATAAAGAAGAATTTAATTTCATTAAATTGAATATATAAAAGTGTCAAATATTTGTTTTAAAAAGGATTCTCCATTAAAAAGGTGGTAGAATTGCATTTTTTGAAAACAACTTCTTTTATCTGAAAAATTGAATTTGTCCTTATGTTATGTCTAATAAACACAACATATGAATGTTAAAATTATAAAATATATATATATAATTCAAAATTATGTTAATACTATTCATACCCACTTTTTAAACGGCTAGTTTGGTAAGTCATGGTGTGCTCAAACTCGTTGTTGTGTGTAGTGCAAGTTATTGAATTACTTTGAGAAGATAACATATTATGAAATATTGGGGTGTTACAATATCCACTCCTTTAATAAATTTATTCCTCAAAATTTAAAAATTTTCTTTGAAAATAAATTGTTAAAAACAGAAAAATACCTTTGTGGAAAACCCACATCAGAAATTGGTTCAATAAAATTTAGTCTTAATAAGTGGGAAAGGAAATGTAAAAGTCACCACCAAATTATGATCTCGATTAGGAGAACATTGGTGGAAATTAGAGACACATAATTGGAGGAAAAATGTAAATATTTATAGGGAGTGATTGAAGTCATCAATTTCAAACATGTGTACAATTGAGGGCCTCAAATCCATCAATCTATGATGATTTAAAATACCATCCATTCAATAAAACATAAGGTATTAGGATAAAACGTTTTTGGTTTTAAGATCTCTTCCCTAAAGTTTAAAAATTAATTTATTCATAGAATAAGAGAAAAAAATATATATACTTGACAAGTAGAGTTTCATCCTTCAACTAATTCCTACCACAAACTCATCTTTCACTCCAAAAGATAATAGAATTAAAAAATATTCTTTTTATCCTAATCATATAGGTTTCTAAAAATAATTAATTTATAATTCATTTGTCAGGCTATTTAAAAAAACTATATTATATAAACTAGGACATCACATGGGCCAGTGGTAGGTGATGCACCCTTGTCACCCTTTGGTTGCGAGTTCAAGTCTCACGGCCTTGCCGGACGTGACAGGTTGTTGCCCGACCTCTGGGTTGTCCTCTTTATGATAATCCAAAAATAATCTCAAGAAATGATTTAACCTTAACAATAGTATCCAATGTCAAAATTAATCGATTCCAACCTTTAGACTTATCCAAAATACTTCTGTCCAAACTCATAGTCCAAAATTTATTAGGAAGGTAAACACAATGAAGATTCTTTTTACCACGTAATAACTTGTGAATACCTTCATCATGTATTCTTTTAAAACACTATAACACCCTGGATTACCATAAAACCTTATAGATTACATTCATGCTCCCTTATTCTTTATAGAATACTGGATATACTCCTTCTATCCAAAAATGTTGTAAAATCCATCAATGATGGAATATATAAATCATTAATCAGTTTCAAGGTAGTCAATAATATCCAATATAATTTATACAAATCAATCACATATTATTTCAAAATCAATACCTCACTATTAGAACCATATTATGGTTTATATTTCTCTCAACCATATATTTTCTAAAAAATTGAACTTGTTATTGAGTCACTTTTCTTGGTTCCACACAATCTCAAGACCTTAATGAAATAGTACTACAGTACAATCCTTATATACTCTATAATTCTTATAACATGTACATCATTAATACAATACTCAAATGACATAATAATTTAATAACAACATAATAAATCTAATCATTCATCTTCATCTTTAGTAGTATCATAACTTGATTATTATCCAATAGTATCATTTGGGGTATACTCTGATGATTTGGACATTGATTTGCGCAGTGTCCCAACTCCTTGCAGATGAAGCATTGTACATTTGAAACCTTTTTCTTACCCTTGAAATCATGTACTTGGTGTCCTTTTTCTCAACACTTATAACAAACTCCCACTACCTTCAATCATTTACCAAAGTGATTATTTCCACAGTTATCACATATGAGGAAATCCTTCTTTCCCCTCTTCACTTTATCCATCTTTCTCTCTTCCATCCTTTTCGTCTCTTACTTCCCTTCAAGGCCATAGGAATCAGATAATTAATTACTTATCTTATTAACACATGATACTATTTCTTCATATGATGAGAATACGTGCGAGACTATTTCCGTTTTAAATGTTCGCTTAATACAATGATCGATATGACCATTTTTAATCTTTTGATCTTGCGTATTGTTGGAATTATCATTCCTTCTACTATGTGCTATTTCTAAACAATTGAATACACCAGGTTAGTTTATGAATCACACTGCATAATTCAAAACTTGTAATATACCCAACTTAAATTGAAAATATTATGCATATAATCTCTAATCATAAAATGTTTTCTTTGAGGAAGTATTCAATCCTAAATCATTCATAATGGATTGTAAAGAAAATGTGAATTATCCTAATCATATCCCCCAGGAGTGTCAGAACCAAGAGTGCAGCAAGGCCCATTGTCGTCTACCAGGATTCCCCAGGTCAAGACTGAGACTCCTTTTCGGAGTTTTCACTCCTAGGTACATTTGTGTTAGAGATGACTCTACCTAGTAGTATCCAGACATGGATTTATTTCATGGAAAACTCACAAAATCTCTACATTACCAAAATTATAGGAAGTTCTTCTATACTAATCCTCAAAGTCTATCTTAGGGAAATGTGCTCTAATCAGAGTTTATCTAAATATAATTTCCAAGGTTTGTACTAAACTTCCTCTGATACCAATTGTAACTCCCCAACCCCAATTACCCAGAGTCGGTTCTTTATTACATAACATTGGCATGATACATGGAATCAATTCCCGAAGGACCGATCCGTTTAGTATTATTGGAAACATGATACATACATGAGTTCAACATTAATACTTGAAAAGAAATACAAGACTAATTTATTCCATTAGAAACACCCAAGACTTATTGATATACCTGCAAGTCACTCATAACTAACTTCTTCATATCCTAGGAAAATGAAACATAAGAAAGGGGTGAGCTCAAATGCTCAGTAAGAGTAAGCAACATAGCGGAAGATGACATAAACATTATGCATGGCGAATAATTGAAAACACATGCCTTTATAAATAATAAACATGAATAATTTATCGTAGGAATATGAGATGAGCAAATAATGCCATAAAAAAACATAATCATGGTTATTCTACAAGTCAAATAACTACATGAACCATCAATATTATTTTCATAATGAGGGAATATATAATACCAGACATTCTAAACCATTTTTTCAAGGCCTCGGCCAAGACATCTAAAAATGATTAAGGCCTCGGCCAAAACCATATATAAAATTGGGAAAGTCCTTGTCCAATTCCACATCTAATTATCTCATGAGACCTACCAATGCACCGAGGAGCTATATCAGGCTCCACCCTTCACATACTAAGTCCAATACATTTCTCATATAAAAAGGTTGAAAATAACATACATATTCGTATTAAAACTAGCAAATGAAATGTCAATACTTTAACCCTAAACTATGAATGGTATAAAAATAACACATCCAAAATTAAATATATCACAAAACCTTCAATACAATATGAATTATTTGTATCATAATAAATCAACCTCGATCAAGAACAATATTCTGTAAAGGATGTTGACATATTTGAAAATGATCAGTAAAAATCTTTGGGAGAAATATCCTTTTTTAATGAAATACGTTAAAAGTCACATAATTTATAAAGGAATTCATTTAAAATATAGTTTGGAATAAAAGTGTCCCATACCACTTTGAATATTTATAAAGGAATTAACATTTTAAAACATTCATGTCTATATAAATAAATCCTTAAAACCATTTTGAAAACATGGACATTAATGAGAAAGGTTTATAAGAATAAATATTTAAAACATTTAAAATGATGTTTTAGTAATAAAGTCCCTTAAAAATAATCCCTTTTAAAACTCTTTTATTAAACATGGACATGAATAATAAATATTTCCTAGTAGATACTTACGTAAAAAAACCTCAAATAATAAAGATATTGTGAAATTAACCCTTACCTTGCACTTTGCTTTGGTTGAAGGTACGTTTAACCTCATGTATAATGACCATAGTATGTTATTAAATTATAAATTAACCATATTAATATTTATTTTATCATAATTTATTCATTAATGACTTTATACTACACTTTTAAAAATGATTTCCATGTTAAATTAACATTTTGGGTAATAATCACTTTCTTTATTGTACAAGTTTTAACTTGTTATTATTGGTCGTATCATTTAGATCATGATTTAAATACTTCCATAATATTAACATTGATTTATATATCATATATTTTTAGAATATAAATATTTATAATAGATATATATATGAAATGGAAGGAACCGTTTATGGAGACATTAGGCCGTATGTACGCATAAACACTGTTTCTGTTTTCATATCATATTGAACGGAAGTAAGTGAATAAGATATATGTAAGTAAATACATACATATATATATATATATATCTCCATTAGAATTATTATTTCATATATTACATATTTATTAATAATATATATTTTTATAATCATCGTTGAATGGTGAACATGAGAATGAATCTCATCGCGTCGTGGAGACGATAATCTGTACGTACGCATGAGCTACAATATCATTATATTGATGGTGAAATAATATGTAATTGGATGTTATATCATATATAAATAATAATTAACATGTTATATTTATTATTTACATCACTTATAATTATTATTATACCCATCCAAATAATTAAGTGTTTGAATAACAAACTACACCACGACGTGGAGACGGTAAGCCATACGTATGCACGTATGGTGACTTTATCATATAGAGGATGGATAGAATAACTAATATGGCTGTACCATATTTATAATAACATCACAGTATGTAGGAGGTACTATAGTTATTATTTTAGTTATGGAAACAAAAAATAAAGAGGAAGTGGAAGATGAAAAGAACTTGAAAGATGGTGGTGAAATTATTACCTCTTCTTCAGGTGTTTCCTTTTGAGTTGAACAAAAGGGCTCCTTAGGTTGGATTTCTGATCAAATTAAGGATTATAGGTTGATTTGAGGGAAGTTGGGAGGATATTTGGGTCAGTTTTGGCTAAGACAAATGGATTTGGAGGTGTGATTTTGAGAGAAGGGGAAGTACCCTTTTATAAGAGAGGTGAGGGTCACTTTAAGAAAAGCTTGAAATATTATTTTATAATAAAATAATTTTCATTTTATAATGACTCCAAAATGATTTATTTCGAGGATAATGTGGTTATGGGAAGATATATTCTTAACCTATAGGTTTTAAACAAGTTTAGTATACCATTTTAACCTTATCTTTTAGATTTAACTCTTAGTTAAATAGTTTAACTTTTACCGTGTCTTCTTCTATTATTACACTATATGGTTAATAAACTTATTATAAATATCCAAGATAACCTCAAGTTGTTCATTAGTGACATATATAATATTATTTAATCCCTTTGGCCGAACCTTATATTTTTAGGAATATTATATCAATCAATAATACAGTATTTTTTTTAAAATTAATTTATGTCAATTTTGACACTATTTGGTATTTGGTATTTGTGAAAGTCATCAAAACTTGATTACTTCAAAAAAGATACATTGAATCAACATTAACATGTCATATTCACCTAAAAAATTCGTTCATTTCATAAAAACTTTGAAATTATATTTATTTTAATATTTATAATACATTTATTTGATTTTTTCATTAATAAGGTAATTACTGCATCATCATTGTGTCATAGATAAATATAATTATTTAATGTCTAAAAATTATAAATAAAATACCATTATGTAGGAAATATTTTTATGTTTCTAATTAATATTTATAGTCGAATTTATCTTTTGTATAACCCTATATTAAAAAATGGTTTAGTTATTAAACTTTGAATTTAACACTTTTAACTCTTCTTTAAATAAAATAATAATAAATGTTCTAATCTAATCAAAGTGGACATAAAGGATCATATTTTATTACTAATTTTTTTGGTCTAATTACACTTATCCAATAGAATTAGGACATGTGTTAGGGTAATTATAATATCATTTTTACAATTAATTATCCTATTTACTTTTAACAGTGTTAAATAAAAGTCAAAAGTTACTATTCACCAAAAAAAAATTTCATCTTATTGAACCACATTTTACTTACTGATATTAACCCTGTCTCTCGGATTTTTTAAATTCAACCCACAGAAGCGGTAAAATTAAGTTTTATGCAAATTTGCAAATGCTCCTAGAAGGTTGGTAAAAAAGGTTAAAATGTTCAACAAACTTTTATACATCTAATGTTATTATAAAATGACTCCAATGAATTAAATTGAACTTATATATGTATTATATATCTATTTTTACTTAAAAAAACTTTTATAAAATAAATAATTATTTAAATAAAAATCTGATTTTAAATAATAACGCAGTGTTTTTCATTATTCATCAAAAATTGAAAGTTTTCAGAAAAATACCAAAAAATCAACCTAAGATAATTTTGATATTATGAATTAAAAAATGAAGTATATTTTTCCAAATTAAAAACATAGAAGTTTTATTTATTAATTTAAAATTAATTCATGTTGTCAAAACCAAAATGCGTGTTTTTAAAAAAGTAAAACTATCAAAAAATTGACCTGTGTTTTTGTCAAATTTAAATGTGAAATTACTTATAATGACCTACATTGTATTAAATGATAAAAATATAATATAATTATACATCCAAACCATTAAAATTTATAATCTAACACTATAAATTATTTCAATTAAAAAATTTGTTTTCAATTAAAATTTTGTATTTTTCAGTATTCATCAAAATATGAAAGTTATCAGAAAAGTACCAAAAATTTATCCAAACTAAATTTTTATGTCCCGATTATAAAGAAGAATTTAATTTCATTAAATTGAATATATAAAAGTTTCAAATATTTTTTTTAAAAAGGATTCTGCATTAAATAGGCGGTAAAATTTCATTTTTTGAAAACTACTTCTTTTATCTGAAAAATTGAATTTGTCCTTATATTATGTCTAGGAAACACAAAATATGAATGTTAAAATTATACAGGATATATATAAAATTCAAAATGTAGTTAATACTATTTATAACCACTTTTTGAACTACTAGTTTGGTAATTCATGGTGCGCTCGAACTCGTTGTTGCGTGTAGTGCAAGATATTGAATTACTTTGAAGAGATAACATTTTATGAAATCTTGGGGTGTTATAGGTGTCCTAAGCTAAAAGACCAACAATAATTATCTAAGGGAAACACACCTGCGGGGTGTCCCTTAATCAAAATAAGAAATCTCGAGCATGATTCAATATATATAAGTAATTTCCTAAACATTTATAGGTATTAACATGGTCAGAGTCCCAACAAAGCGACACCCTAAACATGGGAATGTGACACAATGGAACATATAAACAACTTTTCATTAAGAAATAAGCACAAGACAACCTACCTCTTCGTAATATGGCTCTCCTCCTCTAGCCTTGACTTCCAATTCAAGCTATAAAATTTTATATCTATGAAAAAAATATACACCCAACCTTAAATAACTCAATCGAGAGAAAAAATCACCATGAACAGCTCAAGAGTAATCAAGAACTCACTAAGAGGATTCCAACGGATCCGACAGTGTTCGAATCAGATTCCAAATGATTAAACAGAAGAAGAAATCAATCTCAGCACTACTTATTCATCCACCCAATGACCCCTCTGTCCAAATGACTGAAGAACAAGGCTACTGACCATTTTAAGATAAAAACATAAAATACACGGCATGTAAGTCCATATACACAGTGTGTATATCATTTAAGTAATCATTTGGTGGCAGAATTTTGCCTAATTAATTTCCACGACCTGCTGACATGGCTATACATTGTGTAATTGGATATACATGGCGTGTAGTTGGTTTTTTCTCTCTTCCTTGCCGACATGACCACACACTATGTATTCCCATTATACATGGCCAAAAATACATGGCATATACTTAGGACTACATGGTGTGTAACCCCTAATTCCAGTATTTTCCCAAATTTACCTTGTTTTTTCAAAAACAACACAAAGGAAAAAGAAGAAAAGAAACATGTACCACCAAGTAAGAAACAAGTTCTTACAAACTTCCCCCCTTAAAGCAATTCATCCTCGAATTCCCTTTATAAGGGTGTTGAAGAAATATCTGAGAATAACTCTGGCCACTGAGTATGTATGTTTTCCTCCCTCTCCCAAGTCTCATCCTGTACTCAGTTGTGCAACCATAACACCTACACGAGAGGTACTGACTGGCCTTAGATAACCATCATTCTCCTATAAACTAGACAAATTAGTTGCTCCTTAAAGGATGCATCGACCTGAAGCTCAACCTCCTCGGGCTGAAGAATGTGACATGGATCTGAGTTATAACAGCATAACTGAGATACATGGAAGATGTCATGCATGGATTAGTACCTCGGAGGTAACTACAACCCATATCAAACCAGCTTGACTCTCTCCAGAATCTCGAACAAACAAAAATAACTTGGTGAAAGATTACCCTATCTCATGATCCTCTTGTTTCCCAACCTCAGTACAACACATAGTAAAACTCAATCCCTGACCTCGAACACCAAAGGTCGTCTACGATAATCAATGTATGATTTATGATGAGAATTCATAGTATCCATCTACTTCCAAATCTACTGAACTTGCTCAGTGTTCTCTTAGACAATACGAGGTCCCATCATAACTGCCTCTCCTACATCCAAACAACACAAGGGTGATTGACATGGACTTCTATACAAAGCCTCATATGGCGCCATATGAATAGTATCCAAGAAACTATTATTATAGAAGAACTCAACTAGGGGTATGTGTCTCTACCAAGAACCAATGAAATCCAGGACTCATTCCCGAAGAATTTTATCTAGCACATGAATTGTGCGCTCTGACTGGCCATTTGTCTGGGGGTGGTAAGCTGTGCTCAGCAGCACCAGTGTACCTATAGACCAATGTTTCCCTTTCCAAAAACGATAATTTAAACAGGCATACCTATCTGAAATTTTAGAATGTGGGATTCCATGCAGTAGAATAATATCACAGATGTAAAACCTCCCAAGTTCATCAATATTGAAGGTTTCCTTGATCGAAACTAAATGTGAAACCTTCATGAGCCTATCAACAATAACCCATAAAACATCATTTCTTCAAGGCGATATCAGTAAACTTGTCACAAAATCCATTGCGACATCATTCTATTTCCACTCTAGAATGGGTAACTACTGTAAAATCCTTGTTGGTCTTTGGTGTTCCTCCTTCACCTACTAACATGTGGAATATATCAGGACAAAACCAACTACATCTCTCTTTATACCTGGCCACCAATACTGACGATGTAAATCCCAATACATCTTGGAGACACTAGGATGCACTGCCCATACAGAGGCATGAAAATATTGCATCATCTCCTCGCATATGTCCACTAGATACCAAAATCATCCTTGGATACACAGGATCTCATCCTCGCATACCGTCCATCCAGGAGGAGGGTCCTCACTTGAAACACTCTCCTGTAGATCTAGGACTTTGGAATCTAATAGCTACCTCATTCTCACTCTATCCATTATGGTATAGGTAACATCAAAAGATGAATGAAAAGTCTATCATTGTCTATCATGAACCACCAAAATCATCTCAGAGAATAATACCATTAGCTTCCACTCACCACTGGCCTCTTGTACTACCTATATCTGATTTCTCCTACTCTGTGCGTCGGCCACTACATTTCTTTTTCTAGACATATAGGCAAGCTCAAAATCAAAGGAATGAAGGTATTACACCAACCTTTACAGTCTCAAATTTAGATCCCACTGAGTAAAGATATACTTGAGGATTTTGTGGTCTTTTTACTCCACAAAATTCTATCCCAATAAGTAATTTCTCCAACAAAAAAAGGAATTAACAACTACAACTAGCTCCAGATCATGCGTAGTGTAATTCCTCTCATGTGGCCTTAACTGCTGAGACCCACACACAAAAACTCGATCCCCCACTATATAAGCATGACTCTGATCCCGAAACCTAATTAATCATAGTATACAATGTAAATCTTTCCTGGATCTAGAAATATCAGTATTGGTGTTGAAGTCAAACTTCCTTTTAGCTCCTAAAATTCCATCTCACCAGAATTTAACCACAAAAACTTCACACCCTTCTTAGTCAATCCCATCATTAGTGCTATTAAGTGTGAGAAGTCCTGTATGGAATGATTTTAGTAACAATATAGCCACATAAAACTCCGCACCTCAAAGAAATTATTGGGATTCTCTTAGGTAACTAATGCTCTTAGCTTCTCTAGGTCCATGATACTCCTGTCTCTAAGATGACGTGACCCAGAAAGTGAATCTGATCCATCCAAATGTGAAATTATCTAAGATTAGAATATAACTAATGCTCTCTAAATGTATTCAAAATAATCTCAAAATTCTTGTCATGGTCATGTCTATTGTGAGAATACACCAAGATATCATCCACAAAAACCACCACAAAAGAATCTACGTAAGGATGCAACACTCGGTTCATTAGCACCATGAAAACCACTTCGTGTTCATGAGACCAAACAACATAACCAAGTACTTATATAGACTATACCTACTAAAAAAGGTTGTACATGGTATTTCTTACAGTCTAACACGTACCTGGTGATATCCTGAACTTATGTCAATCTTCAAGAACACTCAAGTTCTTCAAAGTTGATCAAAGAGTTCATTTATATATGGTAAGGGAAATCAGTTTTTAAACATCAACTGGTTAAGTTTTTGATAAATCATGCATATTATAATGGTACTATCCACCTTTTTCATGAAAAGACATTTTGAAAACCAAGGAGAAGTACTGGGTCAGATAAAACTTTTAGATTCCAGATCGTCCAACTGCCTCTTGAGCTCTTGCAACTCCTTCATAGCCATACTATAAGGAGGTATGGATACCGATGAAACTCTTGGCACTAGCTTGATAGTGAACACTACCTTTATGACTGAAGTTAATCCTGAGAAGTCATATGGGAAAACATCCCTGAAATGATCAACCACTGGAGGGAAATCTGCCAGACATATTCCCTGGTCATCCAGATATAAACTCATAATCCGGGATGTCATCCCACCTAACCCACAATGATCAGGTCGAGATCTACCCTCCTGGACATCCCATTCACCCTTGTATAGAAAATACCCACCATCTGGTGTTGTAAAACTCACCATGTGGTGATAGAAGTCATGAAATTCCTAAAAGTAGACCACCCAGTTTATTAAAAGAATGAAATCGAATCCTGTCATCTCGAAGACATAGAGGTCCCAAAAGAAGTGACACCTCCCAACCTCAAGGAGGAACTACTTAAACTAACACACACCTTCTGTTCTTATCCCTAAAGAAGTGTCTAGTGCCATAACATCATCAAAATTAAATATACAAATACCAAGTCTCTCCATAATAGAAACTGATATGAAACTATGTGAAACACCTTTATCAAAAATTGCAGAAGATAAAACAGAGGTGACTAGAATAGTACCTCTGACAGTAGAAGGTCTGGGATCCTACCCTTACTGGGTATCTTGTACTACATATGTCTAACATGTACTATGACCCTGTGACATAGCCTGGCTACCCTGAGTTTACCTACCCTGATGTCACCGAGATCCTGGGGTCTGGCTACCATGACCACAACCACCTCCTCAGCCTAAACGACATGAAATATTCAAGTTCTCTTAATAGTGAGAAGATACTGACACCACTCCTGAACGTGGAGTTTGTGAAGACCCTCTCTCACTATATACTGGTGGAAACACCCTGCAGTAACACTGTAGATGGCCCATCCTTTCTTAAGCTCGACACTCGACAGGGTCCATCGAACACTATGGTCTCAAGTGTCTAGTTCTTCCACACTGGTAGAAAATAACCTAGATACTAGAAGAAATATTATGACTTCTCATATCTGTGAGAGAAAACTCCATACGACGCTTCTTGATTTTGGTCGAGACAATACCGGATCTCGGTGCCGAATCGACCTAGTTCACACCTCTAAAATCCCACATATTATGATTTGTAATTAGAACCTAATTCACGATTGCAGAGACAGAAGGAAACCTGAATAAATTCACCTATGATTGGATGTAAAACCTGAGACTATCCTTGAATCGTCAAGATTTCAATACATCATCAGCCATCAGAATAAGTGAAAATTGATGAAGCTCAGTAAACTGGGTAGAATAGTCCATAACTGACAGTGTGCCCTGCTCCAGGTGGATGAACTCCTAGGCTCAGTTGGCCCTTAGTGTATCAGGAAAATAATAATAATATAAGGACATTTGAAAGTCTTCTTATGTTATATACTGATGATTTTGTACCTGAGTGATAACATCCCACCACATGTTGGCAGAATCACGCATCATATATGTCGTGATCATGACCCTTCTCTCAATAGAAATCTCCAGATGTTCAAATATAGTCATAAATGATTCCAACCATGATTCTGTAGCCTGTGGTCCTCCATCCATTAAAATATTAGGTGGATGTTTCTACTGGAATATACGCGTCAGCTTTGCCATAGATGTGGAAGTATACAGTGCTCCCTAAAAGGTCTGCATAAACCTAAAAAATCCTTCATGAAACTGTACTTATGCATCTACATTTAGTATAACAGCTGGTTCCACAGCTGGCACAACTATAGGATCCATCGGTAGCCCATGGTATTCTGTCTCTGGAGTATGATCATCGCCACTCTCCTAACATACATCACATGGTCGTCGTGGCGACATGAATCTACAATGTCAAGAACATGCCTTACTTCAAACTTATTATCATGATTTTATCTGTTCAAGAGTGCCAAAATGAAATAGGAAAAGACCCTCAAAGTTTGAAAAAAAGGGAATACGTGGTGTGTAGAAAGAATACAAAGCCTGTACCCTTAAGCTCTTACATGGTCGTATGCTACCATTGGCCTGGGCATGTACCAACCCCAGGTACACTGTGTGTTCCACACATACACGACATGTACACAGATCTATCATCCCGGACATATACTCTCACATGGTCAAGTCCACACGGGTTCTTCCTGGGTAGGCTACATGACGTGCACTGAAATCAAACGACGTGTTATGATCAAAACTCAATAGCCCATGTTTCCTCTCACACATCTAGTGACATAGTCAGATACTACACGACATGTACACATGGTACACGACATGTTAATCTTAAAACATGGAACATCATATACCCTAAAAAAGAAGAACACACGCTATGTTAGGCTAAACTACATGCGGTGTATATTGGGTTTTTCGAGACATAAAATTTAGATGGCCTAGAAAAACCGATGTTCTACCAAAAAGCCAACCAGTGGGATACCAAATTCTGATATGTGAGGTCCCATACTCCCCACGAATAAATGTTTGGAACCCAAGTAGAACATATCTCAAATAATTCTATATAAAAGGATGAAAAATGATCCACCAAATTCTGATCCAATGGGGCCCATACACCTCCGGGATCAAAGCTTGGTGTCCATCAAATTTGAACCATATCACGTACCGATAAACCTATAATAGCAGTACAAATATCTTTCATGGTGCTATCACAACAATATGCATCGTTAGCACGACATCTATCACAATAGCATGCAATCAGAAATGCACCCTAAATGGCATGACAAGTATGCATGGCATGTGATTTCTAACAAGTGACTATATAATGCATGATATGACACACCCTCATCTCATCAGGTTACAACATAATAGAACCAAAATAATATCAATAATAATATCAAAAAATGAGTTCATCACCCAAAGGTGAAATCTAATAAACTGTAATAGATCAAAATCCAAAAGCACAATTTTTTTCAAAGAAAATTTGGATTTCCCTCTACATGAGGTAGCTACTACTGGGCACATTTAATTTCAAAAGTCCATATCATTTACATCGTTTCCAAATAGTAAATCCAACCAGAAAAGAAACACCTCTGAAAGCACTTTGTAAAAATCCTGGATCTGAAAAGCACTCAACTGGAGCCCCATACCTGGTTGGCCACATGGCCTCAAGCACATTTCCCCAAACGCTAAAGGATACCAACTAGAAGTGAGGGCCTAGGGAGTGATAGTGGAGAAACTATGCCCTCATTGGAAGAGTGGAACACAAAAGAATAAAGAATAACAATATAGGAAGTAGTAAATGACATGCAACTGAATTAAACAACTGAAGGTTGCAAGATAAAGATAGCCAGAAAGCATATAATATCAAAATGATTCAGCATGTCACATGTTCTAAGAAAACAACAAAAATAGGATACAATTCAATCAAGTACAATACAATACCAAAGTACGGTAACAAAAAATGAAACTCAGTAGCATTGAAAGCCATGGCTTGGTCCCATGCTCTCATGCTCCTAAGGAGAAATCAAGTACCTGAAAAAAGGGCCTTTCCCCAATCAAAACCTACAAAAATATAGTCTGTTTGGGCCCAAAAACATGACCCAAACAAGGTGTGAAAAATAAATATCAGTAGGAAACCACCTAAAGTCAGTTCCACCTATCGATGAGTATATGTAGAAATAGTTTACAAAGGGAAATGCAGTAACTATGAAGTAATCAATGGTAAAATATCCTACAAGTCTTGTTTCCCATTTTTGTTCATTATGTTCAGTCCAACCATTTAATCACATTAAATTATATAAGTCTTTTTATCTTGCCTAAGCCCATTGATCCACTGTATAAGAAATCTTAATAGATACCTCATAAGGTTATCTAACGATAAATTTAAGACTGAATCCAAGCTTGTTCTTTGGCTTGGCATACACGCCATAAGTCATTCTATTTCAATATCCATCTCAAAATCTTGTCCACAGGCATAGAAAAACCCTACCCATAGGCATAATAAAATCCTACCCTTGGGACTAACAAATCCTTAACCACAAGAATAATAACTCCTCACCCGCATGCGTAACAAATCATCACCCACATGCATAACAAATCCCCACCCGCAGGCATAAAAAATCAAACAGGGGGAAGCCTGATATATCATCATTTTATCATATTAAACAACACATGTAATCTTTATACTATTACATGGTTACCATGAAACAACTCACTTTTGTAAAAATTTAATTAACCACTCATTTCAAATAACCCATAACAGAGAAAATAGAGGCATACCCATAGGTATCCTAAGACAAAAGGCTCAACAACAGTTATCCAAGGGAAACACACCCACGGGGTGGCCCTTAATCAAAACAAGAAATATCGAACATGCTTCAATACATATAAGTAATTGCCTAAAAATTTTTAGGCATTAACACGTTCAAAGTCTTAACAAAGAAACACCCTAAACATGGCCACATGACACAACAACACATATAAACAAATTGGCATTAAGAAATAAGTATGATACCACCTACCTCATTGTAGTATAACTCTCCTCATCTAGCCTCGACTTCCAATTCAAGCTATAATGGTATAGATCTACGAAACAAGAATTTTCACTCAACCTTAAATAACTCAATCAAGATAAAAATTCACCAATAATGACTTAAGGGAAATCTAGAACTCACCAAGAGGATTCCAACAAATCCAACTTTGTTCGAATCAGTTTTTTAAAGATTAAATGGGAGAAGAAATCAATCTCGGCAATGCTTGTTCATCCAACCAATGACCCCTCTGTCCAAATGACAGAAGAACAAGGCTACTGACCATTTTAAGCTAAAAACATAAAATACATGGCATGTAAGTCCATATACATGGAATGTATATCATTTAACTATTAATTTGGTGGCTGAATTTCTCCTAATTACTTTTCAAGACCTACCGACATGGGTACAGGGTGTGTACTAGGAAGTAAATGATGTGTAGTTGGTTTTTCCCCTCTTACTTTCTGACATGCCCACAGACCATCTATTCCCATCATACATGGCCAAAACTCAATGATCTATACTTAGGACTACATAGTGTGTACTCCCTGAATCTAATACTTTTTCCAAATTTCACTTATTTTATAAAAAACAACACAATGGAAAAAAGAAGAAAAGAAACCCATACCACCATGTAAGAACTGGGTTCTTACAAACTCCCCCCTTAAAGAAATTAATACCTGGATTTCCCTTACAATGGTGTTCAATAAATATCTGAGAATAACTTCGGCCACTGAGTATGTACGTCATCCTCCCTCTCCCTAGACTCATTCTATACTTGGCCATGCTTCCATAACACCCATACGAGATGAACTGATTGGACTTGGAGAAACTTTATGCTTCTCTTAACTATTCAAATCAGATTCTCCTCAAAGGATGCATCAACCTGAAGATCAACCTCCTTGGGCTGAATAATGTGTTATGGGTGTGAGTGGTAGCAATGTAGCTGAAATACATGGAAGATGTCATGCATGGCTCAATACCTTTGAGGTAACTACAACCAATTGGAAACTGGCCCGACTCTCGCCCTAATCATGAACGTAGTGAAATATCTTGGTGAAAGCTTACCCTATCTCATAATCCTATTGTGTCCCAACCTTGGTGCGACATGTAGGAAAACTCAATCCCCGACCTTGAACTCCAAAGGCCATCTATGATAATCAGCATATGATTTCTAATGAGACTGAGCAGTATCCATCTACTTTAGAATCAACTAAACCTGCTCAGTAGTCTCCTGGATAAGACGAGGTCCCAACATAATTGCCTCTGTAACCTCCGACCAAAATAGGGGTTATCGACATGGCCTACCAAAAAAAGATTCATATGGAACCATCTGAATAGTATCCTAGATGATAATATTGTAGAAAAACTAAACCAAGGGTATGTGTCTCTTGTAAGAACCCCTAAAATCTAAGACGCATGCCTGAAGCATATCCTCTAGCACCTAAATTGTGCACTTTGACTGGCCATTTGACAGGGTGTGGTAATATATACTCAACATCACCTGTGTACCAAAATCTCACAGTATCCCTTTCAAAAAATGAGAAGTGAAACATGTATCCCTATCAGAAACGATAGAATGTGGGACCCCGTGCAATCGAGAAATATGACGGATGTAAAAACTCCCATGTTCATCAACACTGAAGGTTTCCTTGATTGGAAAGAAATGTGAAACCTTCATGAGCCTATCAAGAACAACCCGTACAACATCATTTCTTCGAGGGGATCTCAGTAAACCTGTAAAAAATCCATTGCAACATCATTATATTTCCACTTCAGAATGGGAAACTACTGTAAAAGACCTATTGGTCTTTGGTGTTCCGCCTTCACCTGCTGACATGTGTAACATCTCATGAAAAATCTAGCTACATCTCTCTTTATACCTGGCTACTAATACTGATTATGTAAATCCCAATATATCTTGGTGACACTAGGATGCACTGCCCATATAGAGGCATGAAAATCTTGCATCATCTCCTCACGTATGTCCACTGAACCCAAATGCATCCATGGACACACAAGATCTCATCCTCGCCTACTATCCATCCAAGAGGGGTTCCTCACCTGCCACACTCTCCCGCAGAACTAGGACTTCAGAATCTGATAGCTTCCTCATTCTCACTCTATCCAGTATGGTAGAGGTAACAACCAAAGATAAAAGAAATTTATATCCTTATATATCATGTACCTACAAATGAATCTCATAGAACAATTCCATTAGCCTCCACTCACCACTGGCCTCTTGCAATGCATGTATCTGAATCCTCCTGCTCAGTGCATCAGCCACTGCATTGAACTTGGCGTATAGGCAATCTCAAAATCAAAGGACTAAAGGTATTCCACCCACCTTCACTCTCTAAAATTCATATCCCACTGATTAAAGATATACTTGATGCTTTTGTGGTCTATGTACACCACAAAATTCTCTCCCAATAAGTAATTTCTCAAACATATCAAGGCTTGAACATCTGAAACCAGCTCTAGATTGTGCAAAGTGTAATTCCTCTCATGTGGCCTCAACTGTCGAGACCCATACACAACAACTAGATTCCCCTGCATAAGCCATACTCCAACCCTAATACCTAATGCATCACAATATAGAGTGAAACTCTTGCCCAAATCTGGAAATATCAGTATCGAATCTGAAGTCAAACGCCCTTTCATCTCTTGAAAGGCTGTCTCATAAGAATATGACCACACAAACTTCACACCCTTCTTAGTCAAGCCCTTCATTGGTGCTGCTAAGTGCGAGAAGTCCATTATGAAATACCTGTAATAACCAAATTTCCCCATAAAAGTCCACACCTCAAAGAAGTTATTTGGATGATCCTAGGTAACTACTGCTCTCAACTTCTCTAGGTCCACATATACTTTGGTCTTTGTGATGACATGACCCAGAAAGTGAATCTTATACATCAAAAAATGGAATTTTTTGAGATTAGCATATATCTAATGCTCTCTCAGTGTATTCAAAAATATCTCAAGATTCTTGGCATGGGCGTGTCTATTATGAGAATATACCAAGATATCATTCATGAAAACCAGCACAATAGAATCTAGGTAAGGATGGAAAACTCAATTACTTAGTGCCATGAAAACTACCAGGGTGTTCTTGAGATCAACCTAAATAACCAAGTACTCATATAGACCATACATGATATGAAAGGCTGTATGAGGTATGCCTTCCTATCTAACATGTACCTAATGTTATCCTGGCCTTTAGTCAATCTTTGAGAACACTAAAATTCCTAGTTGTTGATCAAATAGTTCATCTATCCGTGGAAAGGGATATCAGTTTTTAACCATCAACTAGTTTAGTTCCTGATTATCCATGAATAATATAAGGGTGCCGTCCACCTTTTTCATGAAAAGGACCGATGAACCCCAAAGAGAAGTATTGAGTCGGATAAAACCCTTAGCTTCTAGATCTTCCAACTGCCTCTTGAGCTCTTGGAACTCCATCATAGCCATCCTATAAGGAGGGATGGGTACTGGTGTAGCTCCTAGAACTATCTAGAGAGTGAAATCCACCTCTATGGTCAGAGGTAATCCTGAGAAGTCGTTTGGGAAAATGTCCCTAAAACAATCAACCATTAGAGGGAAATATTCCAAAAATGTTCCCGGGTCATCCAGATATAAATTCATAATCTGGGATGTCATCCTACCTAACCCATGATGCTCAGGTCCATCTCTACTCTCCTGAACATCCCATTAACCCTTTTGTAGAAAAGACCCTCCCTCTGGTGATATGAAACTCACCCTACGGTGATAGTAGTCAATAAAGGCCTGAAAGGATACCAAATAGTCCATTATGATAATGACATGGAAGCCTGTCATCTCCAAGATATAGAGGTCCCAAAAGAAGTGACACCCACCAACCTCAAGGGGGAACTCCTTACACTGATGCACACCTTCTGTTCTTATCCCAAATGAAGTGTCTTGCACCATAACATCATCAAAAGCAAAGACACAAATCCCAAGGATCTCCACAATAGAAACTGATATAAAACTATGTGAAACACCTATATTGAAAAGTATAGAAGATAAAATAGTGGAGACTAGAATAACACTTATGAAAGTAGAAGGTCCAGGATCCAACCCCTCCTGAGTCTGTTGTAATGCATATGTATGACCTATACTGTGACCCTATGACATAGCCTGGCTACCCTAAGCTGAGCCGCCCTACTATCGCTGAGATCCTGGGGTCTGGCTACCATGACCACAACCACCTCCTCAACCTGAATGGCCTGACGTATTCTAGTTCTGTGATTGGTGAGAAGATTTTGACCCCACTACTAGATGTGGAGTTGGTGCAAAACCTCTCTTACTAGATGCTGGTGGAAACACCCTACAATAATACTGTAGATGGACCATCCTAAAGTAAGATCAACATTCGATTGGTTCCATCGGACACTATTCTCTCAAGTGTACAACTCTTTCACACTAGTAGATCCTCACCTAGATACTGGAAGAAACATTCCAAATGCTTGTATCCCCACAAGAAAAGTCCATATGATGATTCTTTCTTTCGGTTCAGACAATACCAAATCTCGGTGCTGAATCAATATGTTTCACATCTCCAGCTTCCCATAGATTATGATTGGTAATCATCACCTGATTCATGATAGAATAGATAAAAGGAAACTTGAAGACATTCACCTATGATTAGATGTCAAACCTGAGACCATCCTCGAATCGTCTAGATTTCCATATGTGATCACCCATCAGAATAATTGAAAATTGATGAAGCTTAATAAACTGGGTAGAATAGTCCATAACTGACAGTGTTACCTGCTCTAGGTGCATGAACTCCTGTGTTCAGCCAGCCCTCAGTGTCTTGACAAAATAATAATGATAGATGGTCATCTGAATGTCTTCCCATGTTATATCCCAATGACTCCATGCCTGAGTGATAACATCCCAACATCTCTTATAAGAATCATGAATCATATATGTCATGAGCTTGAACCTCCTCTCAAGAGGAATCTCCAGATGTTTGAATATAGTCAGCATTGATTCCATCTATGATTCTGTATCCTATGGTCTACCATCCCCAGAAAAAGTAATCAGATACTACTGCTGGAATATACGTGTTAGCTCTGCCATAGATGTGACAACCTGTGGTGCTCTCTAACAGGTCTACATAAATCTTACAAAAACCTTCATGAAACTATGCTTCTGCACCTAAATTCAGTATAACAGCTGGTGCCATAGCTGGAATAAATGTAGGATCCATTGGTAGCCCATGACTTACCTTCTCGGGAGTATGAACATTGACACTCTCCTAGAATAAATATCATGGTCGACATAGCAGAATGACTCTACAAGGTAAAGAACATGACTTATTTCAAACTTATTATCAAGATTATTTCCATTCAAGAGTTCCAAAATGAAATAAGAAAAGACCCTCATAGTTTGAAAAAAAGGGACTACACGATATGTAGAAAGAATACACAACATGTACCCTTAAGCTTTTACATGGTTTTATGCTACCTCCGACCTGGGCGTGTATCAACCCTAGGTACATAGTGTGTTCCATGCGTACATGGCATATACACAGGTATATCCTCCTAACCATGTACTCTCACACAACCATGTCCACACGAGTTCTACCTGGGTAGGCTACACAGCATGTACAGAAAGTACACGATGTGTTTTGATCAAAACTCAACATCCCATGTTTCCTATCACACATCCAGTTACACAGTCAGATACTACACGACATGTACACATGGTACACAAAATGTTCATCTTAAAACTTGGAACATAATCCACCCTAAATAAGAAGAACACACAACATGTTAGGATAATCTAGACGTCATGTATATTGGGTTTTTTAGGACAGAATCTCCAGATTGCCCAAAAAAACTACTGTTTTGCCAAAAAAACAACTAGTGGGATGCCAAATTCTGATCCGTCAGGGACCACACTCCCCGAAAATCAAAGTTTTGAACCCAAGAAGAATATATCTCAAACAATTCTATACAAAGGCTGAAACATGATCCACCAAATTCTGATCTAAGAGGGCCCATACACCTTAGGAATTTCTAGCATGAAATCTATCATAAAAACCAATACACCTATCATAACAATAGCCATATATATCATGGTACTATCACAAAAACATGAATTTATAGCACAACATCTATCACAACATTATGTAATCAGTAATGCTCCCTTAATGGCATGGAAAGTATACATGGAACATGATTTCTAACAAGTGACTTTATAATGAATGAGATGGAATACCCTCATATCATCTAGTTGAAACACATTAAAACCACAATAATATCAATAATAATATCACAAAATGAGTTGATCACCCAATGGTGAAATCTAATAAACTGTAATAGCTCAAAATACAAAAATCACAATTTAAGTCGAGGAAATTTAGATTTCCCTGTACATGGGGTAGCTATTCCCGGACAAAAGTAATTACCAAATTCCACATCCTTTACATTGTAAACAAATATTAAAGCCAACCAAAAAAGAAACGCATCTGATACCACTTTGTAACATCCTGGATCTAGAATCCACTCAACTGGATCACCATATGTTGTTGGCCACATGTCCTCAAGAGCATTTCCCCAATTTCCATAGGTTTTTTACTAGTATTGAGGGTGTAGGGTGTTATAGTGGGGAAATTATGGCCTCATTGGTAGTGTGTACCATAGTATAATAAAGAATAACAATAGAAGAAGTAGTAAACATCATGAAACTAAAGTAAACAACTGAAGACTGAAAGATAAAGATAACCAGAAGGCATATAATATCAAAATGATGCAGAATGTCACATCTTCTAAGAAAACATAAAAAACAAGATACACGACAATCAAGTACAATACAATACCAAAGTATGGTAACACAAAATGAAACTCAATAGCATCATAAGCCTTGGTTTGGTCCCATGCTCTCCTGATTCTACGAAGCAATCAAGTACCTAAAAAATGGGTCTTTCTCCTATTGGCACCTACAACAATATTTTCTGTTTAGGTGCACAAACATGACCCAAATAGGGTGTGAGAAATAAATCTTAATAGGTAACCACCTAAGGTCAGTGCCAACTGTCAGTGAGTATATGCACCAAAGGTGTACAAAGGGAAATGAAATAACTAGGAAGTACTCAAACGTAAACAATTATATAAGTATTGTTTCCCATTTTCATTCATTATGTTCAGTACAACCATTTAATCACATTAAATTATATAAGTCTCGAGATCCGTCCTAAGCCCTTCAATCCCCCATATAATAAAGCTTAATAGATACCTCAGAAGGTTATCTAATAATAAAGTTAAGACCGAATCCAAGCTTATTATTTGGCTTGGAAGACATGTCATAAGTCATTCTATTTCAATATCCAACTCAAAATCATTCCAACAGGCATAGAAAAACCTTTCCCATAGGAATAAACAAATCCTTATCCTCCGGCCTAACAAATTATCAACCACAGGAATAAAAACTCCTCACCTGCATGCATAAAAAATCATCGCTTGTAGGCATGAAAAATCCTCACCCACAGGAATAACAAATCAAATAGGGGAAAGCCCGGTATATCAGTATTTCAACATATTAAACAACATATGAAATCTTTACACTATTACATGGTTAACAAGAAACAACTCACTTTGGTAAAAATTTAATTAACCAATCATTTCAAACAACACATAACAAGGAAAATAGAGGCATACCCATAGGTATCATATGCCAAAAGGCTCAAAAATAGTAATCCAAGGGAAACACACCTGCGAGGTGGACCTTAATCAAAACAAGCAATCTCGAACATGATTCAATACATATAAGTAATTGCCAAAACATTTTTAGGTATTAACATGGTTAGAGTATCAACAAAGAGACACCCTAAACATGGGAACGTAGCACAAAAACATATATAAACAACTTGGCGTTAAGTAATAAGCATGAGACCACCTACCTGATCATAGTATGACTCTCATTATCCAACCTCCACTTCCAATTCAAGCTAGAATGGTAATGATCTATGAAACAAGAATATTTAATCAGCCTTAAATAACTCAATAAAGATAAAAAATCACCTAGAACGGCTCAAGAGTAATTGAAAACTCATCAAGAGGATTCCAACGGATCTGACGGAGTTCGAATCAGCTTCTAAACGAAGAAATAGGAGAAGAAATCAATCGCGACATTGCTTGTTCATCCACCCAATGATCTCTATTTCCAAATGATAGATGAATGATGATACTGACCATTTTAAGTGAAAAACAAAAAATACACAGTGTACAAGTCTATATACATAGTGTGCATATCCTTTAACTATTCATTTGGCGGCTGAATTTCACCTAATTACTCTATAGGACCTGCCAACATGGCTACACGGTGTGTACTAGGAAGTACACGACGTATAGTTGGGGTTTCCTCTCTTTCTTTCTAACATTCCCACACACTATGTATCCCCATCATACATGGACAAAACTCCATGGAATGTACATATGAATAAATGACGTGTAACCCCTGATTTTAGTACTTTCCCCAAATTTACATTGTTTTCTCAAAAACAACACAAAAGAAAAAGAAGAAAAGAAACCTCTACCACCAAGTAAGAACTGGGTTCTTACACTAGGGAACCCACTTTTACAACACTCCCACATTCACTAGATACATATTTATAACCATACTTTTTAGCTCTCACATGATTAAGATCATGTTTCTCCTGAGTCACACCTTTATTTGTTGGATCTTCCATGTTTCCACTACATGGATATTCTGTTATATGTAGCCTCATATCCTTGAGTAAATCTTCTCAATAGATGGTTTCCATGAGTATATACCTTTTTTCCACTGGCGTAAATTGACATATTGGATAGTATCTGTAGAAAATTATCATAATGATAAAACTTTATATGGTAGGTGAAATTACAAGAGATGGAATAAATAATTTCATTTAATAGCTGATTCTTAGCTACCTCAGAAGATGGAACATTCTTGGTATTATAGGTATGACTACCACTGGATTTTATGATCTTTTCTCTCACAAAACCTTAGCCTAACTAATACACAAGATCAAATTTATCTAAAGGAATACTAGTTTGTGCCCCACTATAACTAGTATATTTTCTTCTCCATTTACTAGACAAATATCTTTTGTACATCCCCAAGTACAATCATATAGTACTAAATTCTTTACATGTATTTCTCCTGAAAATAAATGATATTTAATTTCCATAATGTATATGTTGGAAATATCATTTCTTGTACATATCACAGCATGTGCGATTGATCCATAACTTAAGTGCATAGACCTCAACTCACCACTTAATCTCCACCTATTCCTTTGCATATCTTCATAGAGAGGTTTATGCCATGTGACACTGGAAACAATTCTTCTCTTCAATTGTTCCAACTTATATTTTTCATTACCATGTCACTATATGTATGATTGACTAGGTTCAACAAATAGTTGGATCTACCTCAGTAGATCCTGTTCCCTAAAACTTAAGTTGCCACTTTAAGTCAATCTCTAGAGAAATATTTCCAACATGGTCATAACTAGCTGTAAGAACAAAAACTATTTTCCATATGTTGTCAAACCTATTTAATTTGGAAAACAATGGAACTCCCAGTAATATCTGAAAGATACATGGAAAACATTTATTCCAAATTAATGTTCTAAGATCTTATTGTTTACATGAATCATGACCTAGATTTTAGTAACTTTCAACCCTTATTGGCATCCTATGGTGTCATCATCCCTTTCTAGTTGCATTGTATAGACACCTTATATGAAAGTTGGTATTTAAATCTAATGGACAAATATATGATCTTAGAAATTAGATATGACAAGTAAAAGTATAATCAATTTAGGAATATTGACTTGGTATTACTAATTGATCCTTATTGGTACTTTTCTTGTACCATCCATGTATCATCTCACTTCAATAACAACTACAATATTCTAAATAATAGACCCCTTTGTACTTTAATACATGGAATCCATTATTAAATTTTAATTGATCTTTTCAATCTTAGCTAATTTCCATATACTACTTACTTATAGGAATTATTATTCTCACTGAATAATGTATCACTGACCATAGTGAATATAAAACAATCACTATGGTTTTAACTTTCCTACACAGTATGTGTCTCTAGATCATTCCTCTTTGACATGCACTTATGGAACTTGTTCCTATGTCAACTACCTGTGCATCTCTATAATTGAGTAAACCCAAGTCAATCTTGCTCCCACCATCTCAAGTAGAGATGACACCCTTTTATATAAATATAGTCTATCACTTGAATAATACTTTTCTATCTTATGAATTTAAGTAATATCCTAAACAAATGTTAGGATAATTACTTTAGATGCACATTATGTTTTTTCTTGATGCATGTTTGTTTATATCCAAAACAAACTCTTTGCATCCAAACACATGTCTTATGTAACGACCCAGAACTCTATCAATAAAATTTCCCTTATATTGTTTATATAATATAGATCACATAAAATCACATATAGAGTATAATACAAACATCATAAATGAATAATGAATGAAATAAGAGGTATTTCTAGAAGTTAAGGAACCTATACTGATGAAATAGTAAATTGACCTTAGGAATAGTAATATAACCCGTGTGAATAGTAAATTATACTAATGAATAGTGAAATCACCCATGAAAGTTTAAATAAAATTTAAAAACCTTATAAATGAATGTATCATATAATTATATCATAGTATAAGTAAATGAATATTTTAAATTGTTAAATTAAGTGTTGGTATTTTTGTAAGTCATAAATATTTATTTAAAATTTCATAATGATTTAAAAGAAAAGTTATATATTTAAAATGTATTCATAAATTAATTTTTTTGTCTTATGATTTTATGATAATTTTATGAGACCTTAGTTAATTTTTGAAAATGTTATAAAATCAGTTATAGATTTAAAATCAGTATTTTTTTGAGTAAATGGTGGTTTTAATTAAGTTTTTTTCCAATATTTAAAAAATTTTATTCATAAAACAGAGTTAATTTTTGAATTATACAATTCAAAAAATTGTTAGTTTTAATTTTTGATATTTTTCTAAAATACTTTATTTTTTGGTGAATAGTAAAATATGATAATTTACGTTAAATGATACATACACAGTTTATTGAGTCATAGGTGATTTTTGGATGATATAAGCACCCTTGGTTCAAAATAATATGTAATTATTATTGTATTTAGTCACAATAATAAATTTTATTGCTTGTCTTGAGAAAAATAATAAACTAAATATTAAAATATTCAAAAACCACCCCTCTCTTCCGCTACAAATATCACCCCTCACACCCACTTCTCCTCACACCTATAAGCCTTGAATATTGTCAAATTTCTTTCCAATACTCCCGAAGACTCTCCCACACTCCCAAGATATCTTGTTTTTAACAAAATATCAAAACCAATACACTTAAGGAGGTTCTCAAGGATGAGTATTCAAGAAGTAAAATCCTCTTCATTTTCCTTTAAATTTCTTTTTATGTTTTTTATTTTATTATCATCTCCTCACCTCCTCTATAAAAATGAGCATGATAACTCCAATATAATCTACATACTAGAATGATATCATGTTTATGGAATATCCTTTCTCAAAATCCTTTCTCTCTATATTTTTTTATTTTTAAAATAAAATCATCGTCTGCGAGGTGCTGATTTACAACCTCTGTGGACGACAGATTTTCATTGTTCAATTTCTAATTCATGGATGTTAATGAAACCATTTTTATGGTTAAAAAACTATAATATATTTATTTAAACATATTTAATTTTATATAACCAATATATATACATAATATTAATTCATATTACAAAACTAGTTCGTAATGATCGAAAAACCGTCAAAATAATCTAAATGATTATCACTAACATTTTATCTAATGACTTATCCTCATACCATATAAAAAATGAATTATATAACCATTTAATCTTACTTATTTTCATTAATATAATATAAATTCAATTATATATAATTATACCCATTCCACACGAACTTCCATATACAAGTATACCGATCGTGAAAACCAAGGAAACAAATGCTCCTGAGCAATAAAATGGTATCTTATAACTCATCAAAATGTCCAACAATAAAAATAATAAAATTATAATAAATAAAATAAATTTATATAAGGTTATGAATTAATTAATTAATGGATTTAAATTTATTATACAAGACATTAATTAATGGTTCTGGCACATATTTACCTAGGGTTTACAACTCCAACAAGATGTCCTGGGCCTGACTTGAGATAACCTAGTACACGACAATGAGCATTACTGTGCATCTGGTTTTAAACTCTTAGGGGATATTATTAAGATACGTTAAATTTTCTTTAAAAACCATTATTAAGGATTTAAAAGTAAATATATCCCCAAAGAAACCATGTTTATGATTATGATATTAACAATGCATAAAACATCAATTTACGTTAAGAGTTTTTTCTAGTTTGAGATTATATATTACAATTCATATCCTAATCTAGTGTATGTCATTATTTAGAAATGGTGAATAGTGAAAGGAATGGAAACCGTATCGATGAACGTGTCCCATGTAGGAATTTCTCTCCTATTAAAGATAATGATGTAGGTATTAGAGCTGCAACTATTGCTGAGCAACTTTTAACTATACTGAGATAGCTAACCCAGGTTATGAATAATAACCTTACTCATATGGAGAATCCTGATATACAATGTGGAGGATCAATGTTAGACTAATTTATGAGATATAAACCTCCATCATTCAATGGTATTACAAACCTATTTGTAGTTGAGAAGTGGATAAGTTCCTTAGAGAAGATATTTCTTGCTTAGGTAAGTAATGAAACGGAGAAGGTTTTCATGGAAGTTTATCATCTACTGGGAGATAAAAATCAAGGGTGGTAACTAATTGAAAACAAAAAAGATAAGTAAGAAATTAAAAATATGTAATGGAGATATTTTAAGGAAATTTTCCTAGAAAAATATTTTCCTCACGAATAATGAGCTGATATGGAAAGACAATTCTTGAATCTGAGGAAAAAGAAGGATGGGAATGTTTCCAAGTATGAAGAAAACTTTATAAGGTTATCAAGGCATGCCATAGACTACATACATAATTCAAGGAGAAATATTTATTGACTCTTTGATGGTTTAAAACCATTTATACAAAGGGCACTAGTCTTTCTAAATTTCTCATTGTATGAAGATATATTCTCATGTACTATCAAAACAGAAAAGGAATTCTCTATGTAATATGATCTCAAAGTAAAGCAAGAGAAGAAGAGGGCTACTAAATACTCTGGAAAATGAAATCTGGAAAATGGGAAGAAGGAAAGATTTTATTTTCCATCCTTTGATAATTGTGTGAAGAAACACCCGGACACTCCCTTGAAGAGTATGGGTGTTTGTTTCAAGTGTGGAGAAAAGGGTCACCAAGATCGTGGTTTAAAGGGAAATAAAGAAGCTACCAATGTTCAATGCTAAAATTTTAAATAGATGTAACATTATAAAAATTATTTTCCTATGCTCTATGGAAATGTTCCCCAAATAAGTCCATGGGAGTAAGTCCAAGATTATGTGGTCAAAACTACAAAGGTTGAAGTTCCTAATGATGTAGTTAAAGGTAAATTAATCATTTCCTCAAACATATCCAATGGTTTATTTGATTCTAAATCATCACATTATTTTATATGTTCCCTGTTTTCCATGAAAATTAGAAATTTACCTTTTGATTTAATAAAGGAGTTTTCAGTAAAAACTCCTAAGGGAAGTATCATTGCAAAAAAGATATGTCTATTTTTCCCCTTTATGACACATAAACATGATTTAGTTGTTGACCATATCATCATACCCATTATTGATTTTAATATAATACTTAGAATTATTTTTATTTCAAATTATGATGCGAAAATATATTACAATAGGAATCAAGTTACATTTTTTGAGAATTATGTAGAGTCCCTTATCTTTAGAGTAGAAACCTATACATATGATTCTTATCTAGATCCACCCTCAGTAGATCTACTGAATTCAATTATTTGGGAGGAAGATAACACAATATCTATGTCTAAGGAAATAAATCTTCAAATTGAGGATGTACCTATTGTGAATGAATATGTTGATGTATTTCCAAAGGATTTACCTAGACATCCTATGAAGTAGGAAATTTAGTTTTCTATTAAAAGAATCCTTATATAATGTCTATAGTGGAATTAATGGAGCTAAAGAAAAAAATATAGGAGTTTTAGTAATAAGTTGTTTATTCTCACTATTATTTCTCCATGGGGAGATCCTATTCGTTTTGTTAATAAGAAAGATGGATCTTTGAAACTATGCATAAACTACAATAAAATTAATGCTATTATGATAAATAATAACTATCCCTTACCCCACATTGATGATTTATTTGATCAACTTCAAGGAGCCCAATATTTTTCAAAGATTGATATTGAATCGGAATATCATAAATTTCATGAGAAAAGGAATATATTCCAAATTCAACATTTAAAACTAGGTATGGACATTATGAGTTTATAGTAATGCCATTTGGACTAACTAATGCATTTTCTATTTTCATGGATCTAATGTATAGTGTTTTCAAGTAATATATTGATAACTATTTTTTGGTGATTATTGATGATATCATAGCATATTTTAAAAACTATGAATATCATGAGAATCACTTGAGAATTGTTTTGAAGACACTTAGAAGAAAAGAGTTATATGGGAAGTTTATCAAGTGTTATTTATGGATTCAAATAGTTTCTTTTCTTTGCCATATTGTCTCTAAATATGGAATCTTAGTTGATTTTTTAATGAAAAAGGTAGTTCATGAATGGCTTGCACCAATGAACATAACCAAGGTACATAGTTTTATTGGTTTAGCAGGTTATTATTAGCGTTTCATTCAAAAATTAACCTGATTATATAACAAGTTAACCAAGATTACTCATAAATGGGATAAGTTCATATGAAAAATGAATGTGAATAATGTTTTGAAGAATTAATGTGGAGAATAGCGAATGTTCCAATATTGACTCTACCATCGAGAAATTGGGGAGTTGTGATTTATAGTGATGCATCAAAGAAAGGAATTAGATGTATACTTATGCAGAATGATAGAGTTATTGACTATGCATCAAGACAGTTAAAAACTCATAAAAAAAACTATCTAACTCATGATCTTGAGTTAGCATCTGTAATATTTTCTCTAAATATATGTAGACACTATCTTTATGGTGAAAGATGTGAGATATATACATATCACAAGAGCTTGAAATATATATTTTCAAATAAATAACTCAACATGAGGCAAAGTTTATGGCTCGAGATACTCAAAGATTATGATTGTTCAATACATGAACACCCAGGGAAGAAAAATAAGGTATTAGATGCTTTGAGTGGGAAGGATCATGGAGTTCCAAAAAAATGAGAATTAAAAAGGATCTTGTGTATATGGATTTATAAAATATGGATATAGGAATTATCAAGAAAGGTGTAACATAATGAATTTTTTATCTGGTTTCCCAACCATATTTATTGGAAAGAATTAAAGGTTCTTAGTGTGATGATGAAAATATTCAAAATAAAATCAAATCTTTGAATGATGGGAAGTTTCAAAACCTTGGGTATAAGGATGGAATTCTAAAATTTGGGAGGAGGCTATGTGTTCCCTCTATACCCGAGCTAAAAAGGGTGTTCTTGGATGATTACAATAGTTAGAATTTCTCTATACACCATATTATCACTATGATGTATAGATATTTGAAGGATTATTTCTACTGGGATAACAAAATGCGGGAAATTGATGATTTTGCATCAAGATGTTTTTTCTGTCAACAAGTGAAGGCCGAAAGACAACATCCTAAAGGATTCATCCAAAATATATCTATTACTATATGGAAATGGGATTAAATCACTATGGATTTTGTCCCTGGATTACCAAAAACCCCAAGAAAGAATGACATAATATGGTTGATTGTTGATCAACATACCAAATCTGCAAATTTCCTTACTATAAAGGAATATTTTCACTAGAGAAGCTTCAATGGATCTATATTAATGAAGCTTTAAGACTTAATGGACAACGTATATCAATTTTTTTTGATAATGATACATAATTTAAATTTAAATTATGGAAAATTAATTAGAAAGTTTTTGATACACAGCTTCATTTGAGTACTACTTATCACCCTCAATCTGACGGGAAATCAGAAAGGATGATACAAACTTTAGAAGAAATGTTTAGATCATGATCACTTGAATTTCATGGTATGTGGGACCAATATTTAACTTTAGTAGAGGTTTCCTACAATAGTAGTTTCTATTCTAGTATTCAAATGAAACCACATGAATCATTGCATGGAAGGAGATGTCGTACACCAACTTGTTGGGATGAAGTTGGTGAAAGAAATCTTGTGGGATCAGAGCTTGTGGAGGAAAAAAAAAGAAAAGGAAAATAATATTCCAACCCATATGAAATAAGTTCATAGTAGTAAAAATTTATATACCAATAATCAAATGAAGGATTTTTAATTTTAAGTGAGAGATCATGTTTTCTTGAAAGCATCTCCGTGGATGGGTGTTATAAGATTTGAGAAGAAAGGGAAACTGAGACCTAGGTACATTATCCATTTTGAAATTATGGAGAAAATTAGATCTATGGATTATCATTTGGAAATTCCACTTATCCTTTCTAAGGTACATATTGTGTTCCACATCTCTTTTTTAAGGAAGTACATGCCAGACCAAACACATGTACTCGATTTTGATGGAATAGAGTTAGAACCTGACTTATTTTACTGTGAAGAGCCTATCCAGATTCTAGACACTAAATAATTGGTGTTGAGGAATCAGATTACTCAGCTGTCAATGTTACTTTGGTTAAATCATAAAATTGAATTGGTGAAGTGGGAGAGTGAGGATCTTATGATGAAGAACTACCCAAATCTTTTTGTGTGGTGACAATCTAGAAATTTTGAGGACAAAATTTTTTTAGGAAGGAAGAATGTAAAAAACCATAACTCTATCAATGCAATTTCCCTTAAATTTATATAATATAGATCATATAATATCACTTATAGAACACCATAAAAACATCATAAATGAAGAATGAATGAAATAAGAGGTATTTATAGAAGTTAGGGAACCTATACCGATGGAATAGTAACTTGATCTTAGGAATAGTAAAATGACCCTTATGAATAGTAAATTTGACAAATGAATAGTAACATCACCCCTAAAAGTATAAATAAAATTTAGGCACCCTATAAATGAAAGTATCATATTATTATATCATTTTATATGTAAATAAATATTTTTAAATTTTTAAATTAAGGTTGGTATTTTTTTAATTCATAAATATTTAATTAAAATTTTATAATCATTTAAAATAAAATTTATTTATATAAAATGTATTCATAAATTAATTTTTTTTTGTATTAGGATTTTAGGATAATTTTATGAGACCTTAATTAATTTTTGAAATTGTTATAAAATTAGTTATAGATTTAAAATCTGTATTTTTCGATTAAATAATGGTTTTAATTAAAAATAAAATCTCTCATATTTATAAAATTATTTTCATAAAATGGAGATTATTTTTGAATTCTACACATCAATAAAATTGTTAGGGTGAATTTTTGAGATTTTTCTAAAATAATTGAATTTTTAGTCAATAGTAAAATACGATAATTTAGGATAAATGATAAATACATGATTTATTAGGTGATGTTTGGCTGATGTAAGCACCCTTGGTTCGAACTCACACTCAATTATTACTTTATTTATTCAAAATAATCAACACTATTATTGTCTTGAATGAAATAATAAACTAATTATTAAAATATTCAAAAATCACCTTTGTCCTCCACTATAAATACCACCCCTCATCACCACTTCTAATCACACCTCTAAGACTTGAATATTCCCAAATTTCTGCCCAATGATCTCCCCAATACTCTGACCCACTTCTAAGAGCTCTTTCTCTTAACAAAATACCAAAACCAATCCCCTTAATGAGGTTCTCAAGGTGCACTATTCAAGAGGTAAAATTCTCTTCCTTTTCCTTTTAATTTATTTTCATGTTTTTTATTTTATTATTCTCTCATCACCTCCTATGTACAAATGAGAAAGATAAATCTAGTATCATATATATTATAATTATATCATGTTAATGTAATATCCTTACTGAAACTATTCTCTATGTCTTTTATTTTAAAAATGAAATCATTGTCTGTGAGGTGTCGATTTACAACCTTCATGGATGACAAATTTTTGTTCTTTAATTTCTCTTTCAAGGCTGGTAATAAAGCCATTTTATGGTTAAAAAATTCTATATTAGATGTATTAAAACCTATTTAATGTTCTAGAACTAGTATCTATACATAATATTAATTCATATGACAAAACTAGTCAGTAATGATCGAAAAACCGCCAAAATAATCTAAATGATTATCACTAATGTTTTATCTAATGACTCATACTCATACCATATAACCATATGAATTATATAATCATTTAATATTATGTATTTTCATTAATATTATATAAATTCAATTCGGTATAATTATATCCATTCCACATGAACTTCTATACTTATATACAAGTATACCGATTGTGAAAACCCAGGAAACGAATGCTCCTGGTCAATAAAATTGTATCTTATTACTCATAAAAAAGGGAATAAATAAACATAATAAAATTATAATAAATAAAATACATTTAGAGAAGGTTCTAAATTAATTAATTGAATGTTCCCAATAATTTTATTGTATCACTAAGAGGGGGAGGGGGTGAATCAGTGATACTCTTTTTCTTTTATGTTTCTTTTCAATTGAAACAACCTTCACCTCTTGTTAGAGATTACAATTCCTTGCTGAAAAAAAACTCAAAACATATCCATAGGAACACAAAGACTTACAAGGTTTACTACTAAAAAATAATAGCTATGTCCTTGGTATGGTTTAGAAATGATAAAATACCATACAATCCACTAAAAATCAATCATTGGATTACAACGAGTAAGATATACTCTTACACTCATGTAACACTATGAAACAATCTCTCCATTGCATGTGAACCCTCCTAGTACAATAGGGAGATACAATTTCTTTTTTAATTATTTATGTTACCTGAATTTATTTTAAAGTCACCAAATATATTCAATTGTAAAACAATTCTTCATTTCCTTACCCAGAAGAAAGGTAAGATCCTCTTGGATTATGTAAAACAGTATGTCTGATTACCCTAAGTATGATGCTCCCAGTCTGATTCTTCTCAGTCCAATTTTCGTTCAATTGAATACAAAAGAATAGAATTAGTACCAATCTAATAATTGCATAAAATAGTTAAGAAAAATATAATCATCACCACTTCAAAACATATATGTAATAGTCAAGACAAATTGAATTAGCACCACTTCAAAACATGTATGAAATAGTCAAGAAAAATAGAATCAACACCACTTCAAAAAACATAAGACCGATAGAGACTCAGTATGATTCTTCCTCAACTCGAGAAGCCCAATATAGAAACACCTAGTATGTAAAACTCAAAACATATTAATTCATCTTGATATGATGAACACATCAAAAGAGAAGTCAAGAAGAATACTCTTTACCTCTTCATCTCTTTCTAAAACCCAGAGTTTATCTCTCCTCTACTATGAGTAGTGCTCGTTTTCCAAAAGTACAATATACCTTTTCATTTTTATTGGTGACACAAAATGAGTTTAGGCAAGAATCCAAAAAAGTTTCCCGCTCACTTAAATTCACAAAAATCTGAATTTATCCTGAAATCTTAGAGCAATTATGACTTTGTCAATGCTTTCGATTCTTCTCAAAACATCCTCAGTATTCAACTCTTATTCTTCAGACTCCCATTTCAATTGCTGAGAAATATTTCAATTGTTAGGAATACATGGGTCTGATAAACTTAGTCTCATTCCTCATACTGATTACTGAATAAAATTCTCATAATTTATTTGAATCAAAATCTTGTATTTGAAAGTTTAGTTCCCCCTCGACAAATCATTCAACAATCTTCTTATATTTTATTTTCTCTTGAACCACTTTGAGATACAATACATCATTCAAAAAACCAGTGCTTGAATCATTACTATATTCATGACTTTGAAATAATTGTGGATCAGCTTTAACATCATATGATTTCAATCAGAAAGTATTGTAACTTTCTATTTAGTACTGTTTCTTTATTTTCATCTCAACCCAAGCATGATATTTTCTGAATACAAATGGTCTAGATACGATCATCATGAATATGGTCATTTCTGGTTATGATCATTCTAGATACGATCATTCTGGATATGATTTATAGTTACGATACAAAACAATATGATAAGTATGATCTATTCAGATACAATACAAAACAATATGATAAGAATTACTTCTTGATTGGTACCATCTCTTTTGTTTTATTATACCAAAATATGATCAATTACATTCTGAATATGATTCATTCTTTATCAGAACCGTCTCGTTCCTTTTATTCTAACCGAATATGATTTTTTTGGAAAACAATCAGTGTCTCCTCTTCCATCGACATCACCACTTCCATTGGAACCACTTCGATTGAAATCACTTTCCATTGACACCACCTTTCATCTGCTTCACCTAATTAAAATTAGCACCAGATATTTTAATTCCACTAAGTATCCAATTGTTTTGAAAGAAAATTGATACTTTATCTTTCTCTTCTTATTGGTACAGATTCTTCAATAGGTACCGCCCCTTCAATCTGGATAGAATTGTTTTGAAAAACAATCGATACCACTTATTTCTCTCTACCATCCAAATATGATAAATCTTAATGTGATTATTTTAGAATTAGAAACATATATTTCACTCTTCCATTTTCTATCAATCTAGAATAACATGTTTTCACATCAACACACGATTTATATGAAATAAAAATCATCAAAGCATCATCACAATTACACTGGAAAGTATCATAAATTTCTATTCATTCAAGTTTCATTCTTTCCTTCTCATCCTGAGAAAACAATTTCTAAATAAATGAGTCCAATTTTCAAAATACATGGGTTTGATTATCTTTAAAACACAACCCAATTAGAAAAACTGATCATCAACAAAACTTCTTTCTTTTGATCTCTTTTAATCTGAATTCCCATTCATCATCTTTCTCAATATCCTTTATTTCTTCAACATAATGATAGATTATTTCTTAGCATACGAATTGATTGAAAAAAATAAAACCAAAACACAAATTGGCACTAACAATCTCCCCCTTTGTATTTTTTGGTAATACCCTCTTCAATCACTTCAACCAGATGAAACTTTTCTTTATTTTTATTTTATTCATTCCTTTCTTTCTCATCCTATTTCTTTTATCTCTCCCCTTTATCTTATCTCTCCCCCTTATTAACAATCAAATTCAAAGATTCCATCACGATAAGTTCCTCTTTTATTGAAAAATGGTCTTCCTTTCCAGAGGTTGGTACTTTCTTTAACAAGGGTATCATATGATTTTATAAAAAAATAAAATTTAACTAAACAACTCTAAGTCTATGTGGGTGAACTTGGTGTAGAAAACAAGAGTGTATAATCAAGGTGATCAATGGTGTCCTTAACACAACTTTAATGTAATACCTTTTTCATACTTCTTCTAGCATTCTCATGATTAAGTCAATTCTTGAAGGAATTTGTCTAAGAAAAAAGTAATATACACCCATATCAACAAACACATAATAATGTTCAGATGTATAAAAACACAAATTTTCAAAACAAATTTTTTCACATACTCATTTCTTTATTTTTCAAGAAATTAATGAGACTCATAAATTCCATCTTCCGTGTTTACACTCATTAAATTCCCTGTATGTTAGAAAAAGTATACACATATATTGGGAATAAAGAGGAACCTTGATTGTTTGTTAGAAACAACAATCAGACTGAGAGTCCTCTCGTAGTATTGCCTTCTTCTTCTTCTTCTTGGATTTTTCATTAGATGTTATTTCTTCCTTCTATTTATCCTTCTAGAGTTTTGTAATATCTTTTTTATTATCTGTTGAATCTTCTGATGAGGATGTAAACTTTTCATCATCTTTTTTAACATCCTTATTATAATAAATTAGTTTCATGTTGTCCATTTCTATCTTATTCTCTGAAAAGATTGTTGAACAATTTTTGACATCATTCCCTTATTTCTCATCTTCACCATTTGTGGATACATTTTTTTCAGCATTTCTCATATCTTTAAAAGTATGCTTCTTCCTTTCTTTTTCACTTTCTTTTGTGATTCATCCAATTTCCTATCCAGGTCAATGTGTTCTGGCCAAACAACCAAGAATTCTTTCTTTTGAAACTTAGCAGATATGTGTTTCTTGACTTTCAAAACATCCAACTTCTTAAAATTGTTAAGAATATTTTGTTGTGCTGATATCAAAATAATACATCCATTCTCAAGGTTTATAGGTTTCGAAAACCTTTCACAAATAATTTCTAATTGTTGGAACCTATTTTTAATTTTTCATCATTCTTCTCAGATTTCACCAACACAAACTTCTCAGAATTCTTATTTTGAGAAAATTGACTCCCCCTCAAACCCTTCATCCATAAAATATGGAATAATAGTAGTAATGTTGTTTTAACCAAAACATATTCTCTGTATTTCCAAATCTACAACAATACCAGGAATATCCAGAAAATGAGTATTTTCCTCTAAAACATCCATACTTTCCAGAATTACGAATGTATTTATCATCCACCTTCTTCTCATTATTTTCAGATCCACCAAACTTTCTATTATCAATCAGATTCCTTCTTTTCTTTTATGAATTATCAAAACCAGAAGTATTGGAAACATTTCCAGATTTAGAATGATTCAAAACATTCCCAACTTTGTTGGTCTTGGACACATACATAACATTTCCGACTTTCTTCTTTTCAAAAAAAATTCAATTCTTATTCTCACCATTTTAAGGTATATTTTGTTGATACTTATCAGGTTTCTCATTCTAAGAACATCCACTAATTTTAGTTATATAGTTTAGGAAACTTGTATTTCTCAATTCAACATTATATAACTTTTGTTGGACAAGTCCGAACTCTTATTTTTTCCCTTCATCTTCACTTCTAGATACTCATTACAATTATTTTCTTATTCAAAATATTTATTCAAATCATCAATCTCTTTCTCCATCTTCTCTTTGAAAAAAATCCATGATTTCTTATTGAGGAAGATTTAACTTCTAATTTTTTTTTCTTTTCAAGACTTCTGATCTTTCTCAAGAATTATTTCAATTCATCTTTAAAATTCATCTCAAGTAGAGTATATGCTTCATCAGAACTGCTGCTTCTGATTTCATAATCATTCATTTCTACAATAAATTTATTTTACTCGGCATGCTCAGTTTTGTTTTTAGAATAAACTTCACTTTCTTCTTCTTCTTCTTCAACATAAATTCTTTCATTATTGGAATAAATTTCTTCCTTAACTATTGCAATGAACTTGTTGTCTTTACAATATATTGTAACATCCTCACTATGATCTTCCTTAGACAAAAATCATATCCTTTTGAATTTAGAGAACCTCTTATCTTTCCTCTTAAAATATAATCTTTCTTTATCACTCTTTTTCTTCTATGGTCTTCTTGGCCTTCTTTCTTCGTCTTCAATTTCTTCTTCATCACCGTCTTCTTCATTTCCTCTTTGAGTAAAATTAGAAACAAAATGACCAATGACTCGATTTCCAAAAAACTTTAAGGGAATTTTCCCTTTATTCCATCATGTAAATATTTTCACATTCTTAGAAAACAAGGAAAAAATTGAATCAATATTTTTACATACCTCATTTTCAGAGTCAGAATCTCCAACTTCTTCTTCTTCAAGAATATTTTTTTCTTTCTTGAAATCCTTGAAAGAAAATTCACTATAAAATTTATTTTTTCATTTTATATAATTCTCCCTTCTCATTTCATAAGTAATGAGAGTACTATTCAAATCATCAAGAGATAATGTTTCATGATCTCTGTCTTCCAATGAAGAAATATTTTCATTGATTTTTTTGGGTAGGATTCTCAAGATCTTTTCTACCACAGTAGAATCATCCAAATTTTCACCAAGACATCTTATAGTACTTAATATGTCATTTACATTGGAAAAGTAGTCCCCAATAGATTCATGCTCATCTATATTGATATCTACATACTTCAATCTCCATATTTGTAACTTTTCCTTCTTCACTTTTGTATTTCCTTAATATATGTTTTTCAATTTATCCCATATACCTTTGGCTATGGAAACACATTTTACTCTAAAGAATTCACTTTCAGAAAGTGATAAAAATATAGCATTCTTCTCCCTTCCAATATTATCAAGTTATCTCTTATCAATAAGTAAAAGTGGAGTTTTATCGTCAATGGGAGGAAACCCTATTGTTATAGATTCAAGAACATCATAACTGATAGAAATGAGATATGGTATCATTATATCTTTCTAGATATGTTAATTCTTTCTATAAAATACTAGAATACCTTTACTATTCACACAGTTCAAATTATCCATCAATAATGACTAGTGAAGGAAACCTTCCCTTTAATACCACTTGAAAGTTCCCAGTAAATGTATTGTATCACTAAGAGGGGGAGGGGTGAATCAGTGATACTCTTTTTCTTTTATGTTTCTTTTAAATTGAAACAACATTCACCTCCTCTTAGATATTTCAATTCATTGATGAAATCAAAATCAACACACATCCAAAGGAACACAAATATTTACAAGGTTCACTATTAAAAAAGAATAGCTACATCCTTGGTATGGTTGGGAAATGATACAATACCATACAATACACTATAAAAACAATCATTGGATTACAACGAGTAAGATATACCCTTACACTCATGTATAACTATGAAACAATCCCCCCAGTGTGTGTGCACCCTCATAGCACAATAGGGAAATAAAATTTATTTTGTAACCAATCATGTTACCTGCACTTCTTTTCAATTCACCAAATGTATTCAATTGTAAAATAATTCTTATTTTCCTTACCCAGAAGAAAGGTAAGAACCTCTTAGACTATGTAAAACAATCTCTTCGATTACCCGGATTACGATGGTTCGAGTCCGATTATTATCTATTTGATTTTATTTAAATTGAATACAATAGAATTGAATCAACACCACTATAATACTTGAATAAAATAGTTAAGAAAAATAGAATCATCACCACTTAAAAACATATATGTAATAGTCAAGACAAATAGAATCACCACCTCTTCAAAGCATGTATGTAATATTCAAGACAAATAGAATCAGCACTACTTAAAAACATGAGACCGGTAAAGAGACTCAGTACGATTCATCCTTTGGACAAGAAGCCCAATACAGAAACACCCAGTATGGAAAAGTCGAAATTGATTAATTCAGCCTGATATGATGAACACTTTAAAACAAAAGTCAAGCTGAATACTCTTCACCTCTTCTTCTCTCTCTAAAACCTAGCGCTTCTCTATCCTCTACTGTGAACCGTTCTTGTTGTCCAAAATTACAATTTACTTGTTTCCATTTTATAGGTAAACCAAAATGAGTTTAGGCAGGAATCCCAAAATATTTCCTGCTCACATAAATTCACCCAAATATGAATATCTCCTAAAATATCAATGAAATTATGACTTCTTCAACACTACTCGATTCTTCCTGAAACATCCACAATATTCACATCTTCTTATTTAGACTCCCATTTCAATTGTTGAGACTGATTTAAATTGTTAGGAATACATGGGTCTGATCAACTGAGTCTGATTCCTCATTCCGATCATTGAATATGATTTTCAGAATCGATTTGATTCAAAATATTGTATTTGAAGGTTCAGCTCCCCCTCGACAAATAATTCAACAATATTCTTCTATTTTCATTTCTCTTGAACCACTTTGAGAAAAAATAATTCATTAAAAAAACTAGTTCTTTAACCATGACTACATTCATGGATTTGAAATAATTGAGGATCAACTTTAACATCGTCTGAATTCAATTGGAATGTATTGTAACTTTCCATTCATTCCAAATTCTTTATTTTCATCTCATCCCAAGCATGATATTTTCGGAATACAAATGGTCTGGATATGATCATCCCGAATATGATCATTTCTGGTTACGATCATTTTGGACACGATAATTCTAGATATGATTGCTAGTTATGATACAAAACAATCTGATAAGGATGATCTGCCAGGATACGATACAAAACAATCTGATAAGGATTCATTCTTGATCGGTACCATCCCTTTTCCTTTTTTTTTTCTACCCGAATATGATCAATTATATTCTAAATATGATTCATTCTCAATCGGAACCATATCTTTCCTTTTATTATACCTAAATATGATTGTTTTGAAAAAAAAATCAGTGTCTCTTCTTCTATCAACATCACCTCTTCCATTGGCCCCCACTTCGATTAGCACCACCTTTCATCAGCACCAGCTGATTACAAATCGGAAGCAGATCTTTTACTTCCACTCGGTATCCAATTTTTTTGAAAGACAATCGATACTATCTATTTCTCTTCTTATCTGTACTAATTCTTCAATCTACACCTCCCCTTCAATCTGGATACAATTGTTTTGAAAAACAATCGATACCACTTCTTTCTCTCTACCTTTCATATACGATAAATATAAAAGTGATTCTATTCCAATTGGAAGAATCTTTTTAACTCCCCCATTTTCTATTAATCTTGAATCATAAGTTCTCACATAAACTCTTAATTTATATGAAATACAAATTAGTAAAGCATCACGACAATTACATTGGAAAGTATCACAACTTTCCATTCATTCATGTTTTTATTTCCTTCTCATCCTGAGAAAAAAATTTCTGAATATGAGTCAGATTGTCAAAATACTTGGATCTTATTGTCTTTAAAACAAAACCTAATTAGAAAAACTGATCACCCAAAAAGCTTCTTTCTTTCAATCCCTTTTAATCCAAATTCTGATTCGTCATCTTTCTTAACATCCTTTCTTTCATTAACATACTGATCGATTATTTCTCAGCATACTGATCGATTGACAACAAATACAACCAAAAAAAACTTAGGAATAACATTAATTAATTAATTTAAATTGATTATCTAGAATGTTAAGGTCAATTTCAGAACATATTCGAACATATGGTAAGGGTTTTGTTCTCAAACCTTCACTCTCATTTAGGTTATTATTTCATCCTCTATAAACCAATGTGATTCTTCGTTATTTTTATATAATTCTTATAATTTATGTGTATACATTCCAACATCTTGTATATAGATCATTTAATATTTCTTTTATGATAATTACATGTTTTTAAAAAGGTTCCCTTCTCAATTCTTCCCGATATGCAAGGCCAATTAAAGGGAACATCTAGATTTCTTACCCATTTTCAAGAACCATCCATAATCTGTCTTAAGAAACCATTATTTTTCTAAAATCAATAATTTTTTTCATGAAAAACTATATTTGTTCATTTATGATTTTATATAAACAATCATGAAAAATAAAAATGATTTTTCCAAAATAACTCTTCATTGAAAAGTAAAAGGGTATTTCTTTCAATAATTCCTAGATGATTTTATTAGAGTATTTTCATCTATTTTAATACCTCTATTGAATTTTATTCTTTATTGAGGTTTATCTCCAATGTTTATCACCCATAATATTTTATTAAATAACTTATGATTAGTTTGACTATGGATGTGCTATCTTGATACATTTCACCATTCTACTCAGAATGGTTAGTGATTAGGGAAATTTATTTACATTTCATATTTATATGTTGTTTATGTTTATCCCTATTTATATGATGAATTAATTGGACTTATTAACTAATGGGTGGGTCCCAATATAGCCCCTCGATGCATCGGTAGGTCTCATGAGACAAGCTATACTAGGTTTTTACCCATTATGTATGGTTTCTTGGCTGAGGCCTTGAAGATATGTTTATGATTGTATGACATTATGAATTATATCATTATGAAACTAGAAATTTATAGTCCAGGTGATTATTTGAGTAGTAGAATATCCATGGCTATGTTTTATTATGGAATTATTTAATCAAATTTTAATTCCTTCCATTTTATGCTCAAGATTATGTTTTAATGGTATGTGTACTTTTAGTTATTCACCATGCATTATATTTATGATACTGTTGTATTAATTTCCCTTACTGAGCATCTAAAATCACCAATTTCTTATGTTTTGTTTCCCCCTAGGATGAAAAGATGAATATTATGAATGACTTATAGGGATAATCGAGAAGTTATGGATGTTTATAATATAATCTCTTTATTTTTTCCTTTCAAAGTTGTAATGTAAAACTTATGTTTGTATCTAGTTTTCCAAAACTACTAAATTATTCGGTCCATCTAGACACAACTTCCTTTTTACCATACTAATGTATTAATATAAGGCACCAACTCTGGGAAACTAGGGTAGGGGTCATTACATCTTATGAAATAATGGATTTCAATTATACTATGACTTATATGATATCCACTTATCATGATAGTTTGCATATGGTTATGGGATATCACCGTTATTTTCAAAGCATGTATTGAAATATAATGTATGTTTTTCCATGTTTCAACATTGTTACTACTTACAACATGACCCTGATGTATAAAATGTTGTGTTTAGGAATTGATCCATGCCACATTTTATTGATCAAAATTAATATGTAAGACTTTTCATAAATACTCCTTTTAAGCTTCAATTCCATGATTTATATAAGGTAATGTGTGTTTAGGAATTACTCCACCCTACATTATCATGATCAATGAATGGTGAGTCAAGATATTCTTCGGCATGCCTGCCCGAAGCACCTTATATCTTTTAAAAATGCATATTTCAGTCTTCACTCTCATTCCTTAAGCATGTAATGAAATCATATGAAGTATACTTACCACTATACCACCCTTGTAATACTTCATACTTTCTTGCTAAACTAATTTCGGGAGCTTTGTGGCATATATTTATATTTAAATGTTTTTTTCCCAAACTAAATACATCGATAATACCAAAGGTGTTTTTATATACTGAGCCTAAATACCAAAATGAGTATATCCTTGATGTACACTTTTAGATTTCCTTGAAAATGAATTATCTTTCCACAAATGGGTAAAAGTCTTACATTTTTTTAACCTTAAAAAAATGCACTTGAATAAAACATTTATTCTGGAACCTGGAATAATTTCTCCTAATGTTAAATGAACACATGAGATAAATGTTTTGGTTATACTCTATAATAGTTCGAATTGAATCATTAACTTTGAAATTAGAAGTTATGTGTTTCTCACCACCAACTTTCGGAATCACCCTTTCTTAGCCACTTAGAGAATACACCCAACGTCTTATAATGTTTCTATACTTACTTGGTTACCATATTTCAATACAAATTTGTGAAAAACATATTTTATTTAATACCCAAGAAGTATATCTGAAACATTACATTTTATATTGATAAATATACCTGAAGAAGAAGTGGGTATTTTCTTCTTAAATTAAGTTCATTGCTTTTAACTTTCGTATGTTTATTTCAAGTCATTGGATGGAAATAATCTCCTATTTAATAACCAACCTATATTTGAATTATGTTGTGAATTTTTCATTTGATTTATGCTTTCCATTGGATATTTTGATTTGTATTTGATTTTATTCACAATAAGAATTAAATATTTCACTTTCTTTAAGTTCTTATTTGCATGTAAAACCTTACCTAAATAGGTAATGAAGTGTTTACTCAATAAATGTTTATTTTGAAACCTAAAACAAAAATGGAGTAATTGGTTTTAAGAGTGGGATTAATTGAAATATTATGACCCATCGTTCATATTTACACAAAGATGGTGTAATTTATCTCCCATTCAAATCTTGCTTCACTTTCTCCTCCGATGTTTCTTGGAGATGAGACAACTTGTGTAATCAATCATGTATGATGTTGCAACTATAAGAAACATCAGAAATTGGTGATAGCATTATGAAATAACCATCATATACTTTATACATGTGTCTCATATAATAAATCTTACATCCTCACTTCTTGAGGTTTCTTAACATGTATTTGGACATCAACACCCTGAATTTCCTAAATCGTAGTAGTATGTAAAAGTGCATGTACTGAACTTAGAAATTCTTGCTAGTTTGGATATTTACTTTGTCTAATATTTATTAGAGTTTTTCTTGTTGTATTACATTCCATTTTAAACAAAAATAAAAACTATAAGATTAGTACTTTTATATTGATTACCAAATTAGACATTATTGAATAATTATATCATTATATGTCTCCCACTATTTTTTCAAATTCTAGGAACCCTCTATACTAGAATCAGAATAATATATCACTTGAGTATTCTAGTGGAAAGGGTCCCTAAACCTCCCCTCGTAGTATACAAGCATTGGCTATGCCACTACTTAGAGGGTTCAAGGTAGGTGTTTATCTAGTCAACCATATTAACTCACAGTTCCTTGATCTATTGAGTGAAGTAACAAATTATTAGAATCATAATGTTGATTCCCTCAATGCTTTCCTCTAAAATGATATCAAGTTATATTTAGATAATCCTTACTACCAATTTAGTTAATTCAACCCACCACTTTCATAAGAACTCCTCGATAGTAAGATGTTCTCTCATCTTTGGCATGATGAGCACCCCAAACACCTAATTTTGTTCAAATTTGAATAATGGAAGGCTCTTATGAATTAATATTTATTTGAGGGATTTTATGGTTTTCTCTTGATGAATGTAATCCATTTTGATTAACCTCGTTCATCTATGTCGTCTCACTCACAACTGAATGTTAATAGAAAAATATTCATTTATTTTTTATGCATTTTATTATTTATTACTTTATGTATTTTTCTAATGTTATAAAAATTCATAAAATAATAAATAAATTCATAAAGGTAATCAAATACCCAACTAGTATTGAGAATCTAAAACAACCTAAGGGGCATCATACCTGAGTCGTAGATTGACTCTTGATATAGCTCGTCCCCGTCCAGTACGTCCACTACTCATCTAGAGCAATGCCATGACTTGGTGTTGTCTGCGTCTTACATCGTCCTCATCTTGGTGGGATCCATGTTACATCTTAGAGTACCGCCTCATCTTGGAGGGGTCCACATCATGTCTTGGAGTATTGCCTCATCTTGTAAGGTTCCACATCACATCTTGAAGTACCGCCTCATCTTGGTGGGGTCGAATTCACATCTTAGAGTACCACCTCATCTTGGTGGGGTCCACATCTTGTGTCACGACCCGTCCTCGGGGCCCGTGCCATGACTACCCCAAGACCGCCTTCCATAGGCCAGGGGCTGGCGACTAGCACCAAGGCATAAATCCTGGTAAAAAGGGAAGGCATTGCCTTTGTAAAGTAAACAAGCACCACAGAGTAAGCAAGTAGAAAGTAAACACTAAGTGAAAGCAGAGTACAAATATAAGTGCAGAAAAGTAAATGGGCCAGTATACAAACCCCAACTGAAAGTAAAGTACAACTCGAAAAGGAAAACATAAACTGAAAAGTAAAAGCAGCTACGCCGAGTCGTCCTCTGGAAATCCCACCTGAAGGGTGGGTACAGATAGCTCCACAGATCCTCGGGTCCCGCCGTCTGCTCCGAGTATGTCCTGCCCAGTGGTCCACCTCCAGGTACTGTACTGCTCTGCAAGCCTCAACCACGATCAACGCTGTCCGTCGTCTGCAACCAACACAACATAGTGCGTGCATAGCCTGTGCATGGGTGAGTATAAGCTACTCAGTAGGCACCCCAAGACCCCAGAAGGTCTCCCAAAATCCACAAAGGATAAACCAAAAAGGAAAGATAAAATCACGAAGTAACAACCGACACTACTTAGGTATATGCCCATACATATACCTAAGTCATCATTTCAATACGCTCCAACCTCTGAGCCCAAGTACAACTCAGTCCACACAGGAAAGTATACGTATTCCACAGAGGAAAGAAAAACTTAATCCACACAGGATAGCACAACACAATCCACACAGGAAAGCAACAGGATTCAGCTCACACAGGTATACTTCTTTGAGGACGATAGAGATGATCACTGATCCATCTAAGTCGTCGGACCCACAAAGGATCGATAGGTACTAACCCCCACAAAGACCCACACAGGATCGGACCCACACAGGATCTGTAGGCGCTGGTTCACACAGGTCCTTCCGAATTTGATACCAATTTGTCACGACCCGTCCTCGGGGCTCGTGCCATGACTACCCCAAGCCCGCCTTCCATAGGCCAGGGGCTGGCGACTAGCACCAAGCCGTAAATCCCGATAAACAGGGAAGACATTGCCTTTGTAAAGTAAACAACCACCACAGAGTACAAGCGGAAGTAAAACAAAAAGTATAAAGAGAAGTGCTAAAAGGTAAGTGGGCCAGAATACAAACCCAAATGAAAGTACAACTACAACTGAACAAAGTACAACAGAAAAAGACAACCGCTGGAAGAAAGGAAACAGCTCCTGGGTCGTCCTCCTCGGATCCTACCTGAAGGGTAGGTACAGATAGTGCAGCTCCTGGATCGTCCACCACAGATCCTACCTGAAGGGTAGGTAAAGATAGCCTCCAAAACTCTCTTTCCCGTCAATATCCTCTGAGAATCGTCTCGCTGTGAAGTCCACCTCCTGATACTGACTCGTCATGAGGTCCACCTCAGGGTATCATCCTGTCTTCGAACACTCGGCCTCTGTCAGTACTGCCCATCGTCTGCAACCAACACAATGAGGTGCGGGCATACCCCGTGCAGAGGTGAGTATAACGATACTCAGTAGGGACCCCGAGACCCTCAAGGTCTCACTAAAACCAAAAAGGATAACCACAAAGAAGATCTCAACAGATGACCTCCACTTAGGTATATGCCCATACATATACCTAAGTTATCAAGTAACCCATCTCAATCATGAGGAAACACAAAGATTATAAAATCAATGGATAACCACTACCCAGGTATATTCCTTCAAAGAGGTGAAGTTGTGTAAATAAAATAAGGCTTAAGCTTATTTTATTTTGGTTAGTTTTATCTTGCCACCTTGAGATAATTTGGGAAGCATTCTTCATCTTCTTCAACCACGACGAAGAACATGAAGAACACTTAGGCTCCGACGAAGAATGCCGTCACCATAAGAAGAGAAATACGTGTCGTATCTTCTCTTCTTCGCAGCCGATGTGTTTCCGAAGATCGACAACGCCGCTTCTTTCGATCTTCTTCCCGTGTCAACGAAAGGAGACGCCGCTTCCTCCTCGGACTTTCTTCGTCAGCTTATGAAGCTTCTCCAGCGACGATACCTCTTCGGACGCACCTTGACGTCAACGGAATCGACGTTCGATTACTGCGACACCCGACCTCCGCGGTGCTTGTCTTCCGCGGCTTATTGGCGTGCTCCGCTCTTGAAACCGAAGTAGGGGAATTTTGTTATTTATTTAATTATTCCGTTCTTGATTCTAGCATGTCGAACTTCATGGATAATCGAATAAATGCTATCATTTAACGAGAGGGGGCCGGACCGCACAAACACGGCCGAACCCCCCTCCTTAGTTCATGATTGTTTCTTGCAGATGGAACGAGATGGCGTGGTGCCGTCGCACCACGCGGGTATCCTACGACAAGTATTGCGCGGGGCCGTCGCGCCGCGCCGTGGAAAGAAATCCAAGAACGAGACGCCGTCGCGTCGCGTCGAAGGAAGTTGAAGGCGCCGCAGCCGGAGCGGGGCCGCGGCAGAGGGGAGCAGTGCCGTCGCACCGCGACGGACGGCATAGGCCGCGGCCGGTTCCGGGCCGCGGCGGAACAAGGTGACCGACGGCCAGCCGGGCCGCTGGTGTCAGAAGTCGGAAGGGGACCGGCCCTTGTCGGTCCCCTTGAGGAGGAGCCGGCCGGCCAGGTCGGGCCTGGCTGGGCCTTGCCGGGCCGGGACGACCCTGTCCGGGGTGGGTCGACCCGGTTTGGGCCAGCCGAGGGTGGGGGGGGGGGGGGGTCTCGGGCCGAGTCGGCCCAGGCCCGAAACCCCCGATACTGAACTATTTAGGTTCAAATGCCCATAAATCGGGCTACGAACCTCCAAACGACGCTCCATCAGCGGCGATGAGATCCTTGGATCGAGACGGTCGTTTCGGTATATCGCACTCAAGGTTTCGGATTACTTTGAGTTCGGCCGGGTTGGTTCGTACACGAAACCAACCGGGCCCTCGGAACGGAAACGCTCATATCTTGAGCTACGAACGTCCGATTGATGTGCCGTCAGGTTTGTTGAGTTCCTCTTAGTGAGACGGATCTTTTGGAATACTCCGCCCGAGGTTTGGACGCAGGTGGAGTACGGTCGGATTGGTTTTGCCTTAAAAACCAACCGGGCCTCTAGAACGAAAAATCCAATAACTCTCAGACCGGGCGTCCGATTGACGCGCCGTCTGTTGTGTTGAGTTCCTGTTGATGATACAAAACTTTTGGATACATCAACCTTGGACTATGTGACAGTTGATGTATCAGCCTCTCAGCTCGTGGAGCGGACCCTCCCGAACGAGCTTGCTGTGTGCGGGAACCCTAGAGCTGGCTGCGACTGCTACTGTGACTGCGATGACGGCTGTGCAGAGATCCTCAGTGGATTCGACGACGACGACTACAAGACTCAGCGATCCTGTGTGGATCAGTGCTACCGATCCTGTGTGGGTCCGATCCTATGTGGGTCAGCGCTCAGCGGTCCTGTGTGAACCAGCGCCTACAGATCCTGTGTGGGTCCGATCCTGTGTGGGTCTTTGCGGGGGTTAGTACCTATCGATCCATTGTGGGTCCGATGACTTAGATGGACCAGTGATCATCTCTATCGTCCTCAAAGAAGTATAACTGTGTGAGCTGAATCCTGTTTTCTTTCCTGTGTGGATTGTGTTTTACTATCCTGTGTGGATTACGTTTTGCTTTCCTGTGTGGAATACGTATACTTTCCTGTGTGGGCTGAGTTGTACTTGGGCTCGGAGGTTGGAGCGTATTGGAATTGATGACTTAGGTATATGTATGGGCATATATCTAAGCAGTGTCGGTTGTTACTTCATGTTTGTATCTTTCCTTTGTGGTTTATCCTTTGTGGATTTTGGGAGACCTTCAGGGGTCTCGGGGTCCCTACTGAGGAGCTTATACTCACCCCTGCACGGGCTATGCCCGCACTACGTTGTGTTGGTTGCAGACGACGGACAACGTTGATCGTGGTTGAGGCTTGCAGAGCAGGACAGTACCTGGAGTTGGACCACTGGGCGAGACGTTCTCGGAGCGGACGGCAGGACCCGAGGAGCAGTGGAGCTATCTGTACCCACCCTTCAGGTGGATTTTCCAGTGGACAGCTCGGTGTAGCGGCTTTTACTTTACAATTGTTGTTTTCCCTTCGAGTTGTACTTTACTTTCAGTTTTGGGTTTGTATACTGGCCCATTTACTTTTCCGTTGACGTCAAGGTGCGTCCAAAGAGGTATCGTCGCTGGAGAAGCTTCGTAAGCTGACGAAGAAAGTCCGAGGAGGAAGCGAAGTCTCCTTTCATTGACACGGGAAGAAGATCGAAAGAAGCGGCGTCGTCGATCTTCGGAAACACACCGGCTACGAAGAAGAGAAGAGACGACACATCTTTCTCTTCTTATGGTGACGACGTTCTTCATCGGAGCCTAAGTGTTCTTCATGTTCTTCGTCGTGGTTGAAGAAGATGAAGAATGCTTCCCAAATTCTCTCAAGGTGGCAAGAGAAAACTAACCAAAATAAAATAAGATTAAGCCTTATTTTATTTACACAACTTCACCTCTTTGAATTTCAAAATTTTGAAAAACAATAACTCATCTCAATTAAAACTCAAGTTGTCAAAATTAAATTGAGTGGAGTTATTGGGAGTTTAAAGGGGAGTTGAGGAGTTAGGGTTCGTGTGGGCCCCACCACACTTAATCCTCTCAAGGGAGGTTAAGTGGATGTGGGTCCTACCTCTAACTCCTTTTGGGAGGATATAACCAACATGGTTTAAAATAAATTGCGTTTCCACAATTTATTTAAATTCATTTAAATTTCCCCAAAACTAACTCTCAACCCGCATAAAACGCAACCTCGGAAAAGGTCTCCTTAAGCGAAAATCGGCACTGCGAGTTCACCGGTGCCCTCGGAATTCGATTCTGGGCACCGGTTCAAAAGTTAGAAATTCCCGCTCGTTCGTTCACTGAATGTACCCGAGCCAAACTTCGGAAATTAATTCCGGGCACACCGGGCCTCGGAATCAGGTACCGTCAGAAACCGCGATCTTGAAAAATTATAAAGAAAATTAAGAAAAATTTTCCCTTGAATTTTATGGGTCTTTACATCTTGCATCATCTTCATCAATATAAAAGTATAATCATAAGCTGGTGAGCAGGAAAAGGGGTACAATATACATTATATGTAATTAGACATATAGAACCTTAGATAAATTGACTAAAAAATAAAAGATTATGCACAAAACATATTATTTAATTAGTTATATTAATCACAGATAGTTTAAAATAATTAATTAAATAAATAAATACAGACATACACAGGTCGATTCTCAAGACCATTAAGTGGGTAAAATTTTTTCACGAAAAAATATTAAATTTCATTAAATTAAATTATGAGGGATTTTTAAATAAATTAAATAAAATCAAATAATTTAATTATTTTCGGTCCACTATTAATTTGATTTTAATTTCAAAAATTAAATTAACTAATTAATTTAGTTTAAGACCAAAATTAAATTATTTTTTATCCTAGGTATTAAAAGTTTTATTTTTAAATCCAAAATTAGTAATTTAACTAATTTAGTTTAATTATAAAATTAAATTAAGTAATTAAATTAATTTTATTAACACAGGACTTGAAAATCAATGCAGGACCTGTGCGGTGCAGCCTGAACCCACACATGCCCATTCCAGGCCATTTGAAGCCAATTTTGGGAAATTCCGATCTAGATAGTCCTCTCCAGACCCATTTTGGGTTGGCCAGACCCGCACGAGCCATTTTTTGGGTGATACAGTCTAGTAGATTGGGACAAGGGGTACCTCACGATGTCAAGGGACACATGAACACTTGGGAGGAGATGGTTGGGAGCTCTGGAAGCAGCTGGTACTACTTGGGAGCAGTGAGGACTAGGGTGAAGGCACCTAGATATGGCCACAGATCTTCTCGAAGAGGCAGATGACGTCAGATTTGGGCTCGGCCATGATGTGGCGGCACACCGACACTATTAGTCGTCAACACATGATGATGATCTAATGAGACATCCAGTGGAGAAATCCCAAGGCTTTGGCCTATGTTGTATCCGATGTGGGTGGAAAAACCATAGGTGGCGGAGGGGTCAGTCAGTTCCTATAGTTGGAAAGGGGTGGTGGCCTGATCGAGTGGCTGTAGTGCTAACATTGGTTGCGAGCGAGGACCTCTACACCGAGATCTGGCTGAGGAGTTCACAAAAATGACCTGAGGAGTTTTTGGTGGTCAAGATTCCATGATGGGGTGGGTGCTGGTCTCAACCAGATCTTTCTATTGCTAGTGAGCGGAGGGAGGCGGTCAGAGAGCTCCGATAGAGCTTGGAGGAGGACCACAAGATCCAATTGGCTTCCAAGGAGGATGCCTGCCTGTGGCCTGGAGGAGGAAGCCGATAGTGGGGGGGGGGGGGTCAGCATATTTGTTTTTCAAAGTTTTTTTGACTTTTTAAATAGCCCCCATCCACCATAGGTTTTTTGTGGAAATTTTGTTCTGTTCTTCATTTTCCAATGGCTAAACTATCCGCTCAATTTTTTTTATTAAATTGTCATAAAGATACTTAACATTTTGAAAAGTTTTATCATTTTGAAATAAAAATAACAATTTTATTATTATTATAATTATTATAATATTATATTAATCTAATTATTATAAAATTAGAACTTCCAAAAAATATGTGGATCAAAGGGTGGTCGCATGAAACTGTTCCAGGCATCACCGGCTGGAATGGAAAGGGTTATGGAAAAAATATATTTTTAAATTTTAATACTCATACATTCAATCATGATCCATATTTAATAATTTTGATGACCATAACTTGTCCGTCTAAAATTGGTTCGATGGGAGGTCTGTGTCATTGGAACTGAAATTAAACAATCAAATTTAATTTATTTCAAATTAATTTTTCTTGGATTAGATAATTTACACGATCAATCTAATACAAATTAAAGATACCGGGATCATAGACGAGGCTGGTGGGCCAAGTATTTTTAAAATTTTTATCATTAGAAGGATGTGACTTGTTGTCACCGAGGATCCAAGCCCTGATATGATCCAAGGATCTTATATAAATTAAAGAGAGAGAGAAACATAAACAAAAAACATACTTATTTAGATATTAAATTGTGCTCAAATGCGACTCATTTATTAAAATCCTTTCATGAAGGATCCATAGTGGTATCCCTCTAGATCATCCAAAAGAACCAAAAATATCCACTGGAGTATCAATCATTGATTGATAGGTACTAGTATAGAGATTCGATGATGCCTTCAATGCCCCGATGATCACCACAATCACTTTACTTCAATACGTGTTGGAGAACTTGATCCAAATTCTTGTATCAAGATATTTTCTCTCTAAGAAGCAAGAAAAGAGAGAGGATCTAGAAAATTTTCCATGAATATTCCCTGATCCAAAGAAACTATACTTCATTTATAGTGGATGTTCTAATACCTAATTTGGGTTCCCTGACACCCATTTATTAAATATCCACTAAATAAATAATTATAATGATCTAAACTATATCAATATTATTTATTATTTTATCACATACCAATAATATATATAAAATATATTACGTGATAAACCCAGTCATTTAACTCAACTCGTAATTCCCACTTAATATTAATTGAACCTGTAATATTAAAAATAATATTTGTTCGATTAATATTATTCCTTGTATTTATATAACTTGTAAATAATTTTAATAAATAAATTCAGCCCAAATTTTCTTTAATTGAATAATATAAATTTATTTATTTATCAGTGATCTATAAATTAGACAATAAGTCCAATATACCTATTCAACTGAACATAGAGGATTCTTGAATACGCTATTGTGTGTGACCCTCTAGGGCCTTATCTCGATAAAAGAAAATAATACCCACATACCAAGAGTGGAGTCTGGAAACCCATAAAGGTCCCTAAAAATATAAGGGTATTCATAACAATGAAAAACAACCTACAAACACACACTATGTACTATAATCCCTTTGTCTTTAGATATCTCATAAAGCAGGATGCACACTTGTGTCATTGCCTTTTTCTTACATTATTATTTGTTGATATAACCGGATGGATTTACCCTTCAACTACCTTTTACAAGGATTTATAAATGCACAATCATCCTGATCAACAAGGTATGAGATATATTACTTCCTCAACATGGAAGCGACACATGCTTTTTTGACAATTCAATCAATGTCATACCACCGAGGACACACCCAACACAAACTATATCAACACAATTTCAATATCATGGTTTTTTCCTTACATCAAAGTACACAATCAAATGGAACACATTGATAATGATCTAATGTCAAGATACCAATACACATGTCTATAGATTACAATAACCAATGGCACTAGAAACATGTGGTGTTTGTATTAGCGGGTCTGTCATCAAGATCTCACTACTAGAGATCACCAAGTGTGAACATCATGAGAATATGTATAAATTCTTATGAGACCCAGTACCTGATAGTCAAAAATATACTATTTTTATTCAGTAAGATGTATCTAGACCATATGACCTTTATTTAAGATTAATGTCATAGTATCTTGAGGTTCTCATTATAGCCTAGGATCAACTATATTATTTTGATATGACAATTAATCTATGGAAATTACCATTTAAATAGTCGATTCAAAAAAATATACAGTATAATAGTAAATGTACATCACGTATACCTAACTGCATATATGGCATGGTAATCAAAAGTACTTAAAAGATGGGTCCAAGGAAGTCAATTTTACAACATCAACTGTAGGGTAAGGAAACTATGGGTGCTTTTGAAAAAACTTTCCACATTGGTAGCACTAAAATACAACATGATCTTGAGATGGGTTTTCACTACACTAACTGCTATTCCCACTACTACCTTGGAGGATGCTATCATAGCAGTGCTACTTACCACTTAATGAATAACTCCCAGATCACCCTATTGAAATAGCCTATCCACTACTCAGGGCCTCTCTTAGATTCCCTTTCACGATGAGTTCCTAGTTCATCACACCCTCAAAGACAATTAAATGGATAATGTTTACCTACAACCTAATATCGTAGCGAAGTGTATCCTAAAAATGTATCCCCTTGGAGATGTCATCAGCTTCTAAATATGGAACAAAGCATTGGAGGTCAGTAAAACATCCAGTATAGTCTAGCATTGACAAGAATTATTGCATTAGATGGATGAAATGAAAAGAAAATTCATCCCTCAAAGACATGGGATATAAATGGATAAGGAACTTCATCTCAATGTATTTCCAGGATAACACATCCTATTTTCCATCTTCTCCCATAATATCCCACCAATGCATGGAAAGTCCATGGATCATATATGAATCAACCTTCACCCTCCTATGCATGGGTGTCTCAAGTTTCTTGAAGATTGTTTGGATTGAGTCCATCCAAAACATGGATTCCTAGTGTCATCCTTCCCTAGTAAACATTGAATGATGGTGAAGCTAAATATATCTTATTATCTTAGACATCAAAGAAATAGTATGAAAAGTGTCCCTTTCCGTGAATCTCATGACCCTCAGGAAGCTGTCACAATGCAGGACATCAATTTATTCCTTAGGAACTATAGGAAGCTCTATTTCAGCTATGTTGGGATCATGATGATTTACACTCTCCTAATGATCAAGTAAAATATTATGAGGAGTCATTTTATCTATAAGAAAAATACACACCTTAGAGAACTGTCTAGAAATAAGGTCAACCTTAATAGGTGACTACAACAGAGAACCACCAAGTCCTGGTCTCTCTCTAGACATGGATTACATGTGTTTTAACATGACATGAAAAATCATTTCATTTATCTAGTGAAATAGATATCTCATATCAGAATTCAACAGAAAAGTATATACCACATGAAAAAATGGATATTCCCCTATCATGAATAATGCATGTCAATATATCCATATATGTTCCCATTATTATTCATGTATTTTCATCTCTTTCCATACTAGGCAATGGCTAAAAATATCAAGAAAAAGTAACCTCATAAAATAATAACCTCACACACCATGTGAATCACCCAAGGTGAAATGACATCAACTATAACAAGAACACAATATAAATAGAAATTCCAATCTTTGGGCACTTGGATTTCTCTCTGTACATGGGTTAAATACTCCCATGCACTAGATCATTACCATATACCAACACATCCTAGTAACCTTTATAAATTTTAAAAATAATAAAAAATAAGAAAAGAAAACTTTCTCCTCTGATAACACTTTGTAACGTCCCCTATTTTAGCACTCTCTCATGTGGTCATAAAGGGTTATTTACGAGACCTGAAGCACACATCCCCATATGCCAGATGCTATTGACTAGAAGTGGAGGTGTAAAGTGTTTAGTGGGGATACTATACAACCTGAAATGAAGTGTTATATCATTATAAACAAACCATAATAAATATAAGTAATCAAAGTATACCTATTGTAGAAGACAACAATCAAAGCCTACTAAATAATCCAATAAAAAATAAAGGAATAATGTAATGATGTATTGGAGTGGAACTAAATTTCATTATAGAAAAAATACAAGTAAAAGAGTAGAAGAATAAAATACAAGACTCAAATTTCTATGTCCCAAACCCCACATTGGTCCCAACATGAAACTACATCCTATTAGTAAACAAGAAATCAAAAAACACAGTCTATTTCCCTTGTCTAAACTAGAATTCATGTAATCTGCTTTTGTACTAAACAGAGGTCTGAAGAGGGTGTGAGTATAACTCATTAGATCAACACCACTATGTATAAATAAACTTTTTCTGATAGGAAGTGTATATAATAAATCAAAAAACTAATGTATTAATTAATTCAACAATTAATAAAATATAAAAACAACTTACTTTGGCTCCATGCCAGAATATCTCTAATCATGTATTATAACCATGACATCCAAAACCATTTAACCAAGGTAAAATAACATGCTTCAACGCCATGCCATAATATCTATAAGCACATCTTAGAACCATTCTACCACCACTATATAACCATGGTATAGTCACAATAATCTAGGTCAAATCCCTATAAGCTTTACAACATTTGAGTCAAATCCCTATAATCATTACAACATGGGACTGGGTATAGCCCGCTCTCTATAATAATTTTAACATAGTACTGGTTCAAGACCTCTCAATATCAACATTAGAGTATATAAGTCTGCAAGTGCCCGAGATGAGCCATATATATAATCATTTCAACATGGAATACAATACCTATCATACAATATGAATATCAAAATATAACATCACAATTATCAATTATTAATTATGTAAATTACAATTTTTCTTTCATATTACAATTGAATTATATAAAATTGATTAAAAATTATATCAAGGAGAAATAATCCAAAATTTTGGGATTCTATATCAAGAAATCACTTAGGGTCTCATACAATTCTAAACACACTTTAATCCATTATCCAATTCAATTATATTTATGGTTTTCTTACCCAATAGGTATCCATAAGTCAAGTTAGAAGCCAATTGAAAACAAAGGACTTCAAGGAATAATCCCACTCATTATATAATTGATTTAGAAACACATTCTATAAGCACAATCATAATATTGCATAAAATTTTGAAATTATAAAACCATAGGGTTAATATTTAGACCCCCTAACTTTAACTGATGATCCAACAACACTCCTAACAATAAATACCCATAGGGAATAAGGTAGAGAAGATTGAAAAGTGGTTACTAGATCAAAACTGATCAAGATCAAACCCAATAACACAATCTGTCAAACTATTTCACTATAATGGTTAGAGAATAAGGAAGAGAATGGAGAAACCTAATTATAAAGACTTACCAAGTATTAATAACACAACCAGGATGTCCAGAAGGGAAGTTGGCACCCCAAAATTTCCTAGAGAATTTCTAGTGGTTGATAGAAGAAGAGCTGCAGATGAAAAAAATGAGAATTCATCCACATAGCATGTTTAAAACAATAGGTTGGGGAATTACACATCATGTAAATATTTTTAATGACATACGATAAAAAACCTTTCACCTCAAATTTATTTTATTAAAACCCTCAAATAATTATATGATGTGCAACCATGCATCCCTAAACTTTAGGTAATTTTCTCCAATAAATATCTCATTGTGGTTCCAATCCATTTTTCCAAAGTTTCCTTTCAACCAAAGACCACATTTATTCAAAAGATATAATTTAACAGCTAATGAAAAACCGAAAGAAAAGTTAATTAAAAACTTATAGAGAGACATATGTAAAAAATATGTGATCTTACATAACTCCAAATCATGAGTTGGATAATTTTTCTCATAGAACATCAATTGGCATGAATCATAAAGTATCACCATATATTATTTCATGATAAAACATCCCAGTACCTTATTTGATTCATCACTATAGACCACAAAACATTCTCCACTACATGGTAGTGTGAGAACAAGTTCACTTAGCATCATTCTTTTCAGCTCCTTGAAATTATCATCACAATCCTCCATCCATATGAACTTAAATCATTTTTGAGTCAACTTGGTGAGTGGATTAGATAATAATAAGAAATATTTCACAAATATTTGATAATATCCATCCAACATAAGAAAAATATGGATTTATATTAAAATGGTTGGTCTAGGCCAAGGTTTAGTAATTTTCGTCTTTGGAGGATCCACATATATACCCTATCTTGAGATTATGTGACACAAAAATGAAAATTTTTTATGCCAAAATTCAAACTTGGTAAATTTTTCATAAATATTATCCTTTCTCAAGGTATTCTATACAATCCTCATGTGATCTTCATGTTCTTCCTTTCTCTTTGAATATACAAGAATATCACCTAAAAAGACTAAAACTAACTAATCATGATATTCTCTAAAGACTCTATTGATTAAATCCACGAATATGGTAGGTGAATTAGTAATACCAAAAGGTATCAATATAAATTAATAGTTTCCATACCTATTATGAAATTCCTTCTTGGGTATATCATTATTCTCGACTCTCAATTGATTATATCCATAATGAAGATCAATCTTGGAAAAGTATTGAGATACTCATAGTTGATAAACTAAGTTATCAATATGATGAAGACGATACATGGTATTGATATTATTCTTGTTAAGATCTTAATAATCAATCAAAATTCACATTGATCAATATTTATTCTTAACAAATATGAAAAGTGCACCCCAAGGTGATGCACTAGAATGTATGAATTCATTATCAATATTCTCATGGTGTTTCTTCTTAAATTCATGAATGTAAATTGGGGCCATTCTATAAGGAGTCATTGAAATAGGCAAAACAATAGGTACGGGTTCTATTGAAATCTCAACTAAATGATTGTTTGAAATACCTAGAAATTATTTAGGAAATACATCAATAAAATTTGTACAATAGGTGTATACTTAATGTTGAGATTCTCCCCAACTATCTGAGATAGATAACCTTAATTTATAGGAATTAATACCCAGAAGATGGATGCAATTTTCATTGGAAGTTCATATTCATCCTGGAATCTGTAGACGATCATAGGTTCCTTAAGAATATAAAATAAGAATTTTATTCCTAAAAAATTAATATGAACCCCATATATATAAATCCAATCCATGTTAAGAATTACATTGAATTCAAATAAAGGAAAAATCACTGGATTTTGAGGTAGCACTTTCACACTAAATTCAACCAGAGAAGAATTAAAAACTTGAGATGCTGACTGTTGTTCCATTAGGAGTTTTCCAAACTAAATCAACATCTAGTTGTTAAGGTGATATATTGATAACTTTATAAAATTCTTTATAAATAAAACAGTAGGTGTATCTCGAATCTAATTAGACATTAGCTATTTTATAGTGGATGGAAAGCGTACAATTCAACACTTCATTTCCATATTTCACATCACTAATAGTGATTGCAAGATATTTTCCTTTATCTTTATCCTTAAGAGGTTTTTGACATCAAACATCATTTTTGACCCTCATATTTGGGCATTGGTTTGCAAAATTATCATTTTTCTTACACCTAAAGCATTACAGTGTGGGGAGTTTATTATGTGAAACCTCATCTCTATTTGAATAATTAGATAACTTTTCCCAACACTTCAGCAATAAATTTCCTGATGACCTTCTTTCCCACAGTTAAAAAGTTTACTAGTTATATTTAGAAAATTTACTCTATTTTTCTTTCCACATTTTGAGCATAAAGGAAAGATCATATTATTTTCTACACGCTTGTTAGATTTTCCCTTGAATTCCATATTTATTTTCTAAAAAAACCATAAGATTGACGAGTAACTCCAATCTCCATATCAAACATGAGAGAAAATCGAATGGTTTATTCATATATACTAAAGTCCCTTATGACCAACACGCTTCAGAGACTTAGTTTTAGGGCACTAAAAACTTGACCAACATTACTTTTAGGTTGGATGATAATGATTGAAGCACACATCACAAGTCTCATAAAATTTTCTTCATAGGTTCCAACATATTCATAATCCTTTTTATTGAACTCGAGGAATTCCTTCTCTATTTTTGTATGAAGAATTCAAGGAAAGTAATTATTGAAAAATAAGTTCTTGAACTCATCCCATTCAATGGACTCAATTTCATCTTGTTGAATCTTATTATTGATAATATTACACCATTGATCCACTTCACCTTATAAATGATTGAAAATGAAAATTAATTTCTCATGTTCTGAACATTGGATAATAGAAAATATCTTTCTAGTGGTACTAATCCATTTCTCACCCACAATTGGATCAGAAGACCCACTAAAATAAGGTTTAAACCCCCTCATGAAGCACTCACCATAATGATGTTCTCTCATTTTCTCATTTGTAAGTCTAGTATTATTTGCAGCTTGAAAACGTTGTGTGAGAATAACAAACATATTTTACATTATTTCTCCCATAATATTCGGTTTCTCAGGAGGAAAATCATTGCATTTCCCATCACATTCAGCATTAACATGCTTCATTTGGGTTCTTTCCATTGACTAAAACCAAAAGAGAATTGTATAGGAAATACCAATCATAGTGGGAAAACCACATAATCAAGGTAAATTACTTATAAAATTTCAATCTATCACATATTAGGTTTAATCCAAGGTTATCTATAATTATAATCAAAATTATATGATTTTATCCTATACTTAGACTATCCTTAGGATCCATACAAAGGTTTTACCATCCTAGTTTCCAAAGGTTATCTAAACCTATCTCTGATGTCAACTATAATGACCCATACTTTTCATACAAATATATTACATATTTTTAGATGAATATTAATAACATAACATATAAAACCACACTAGAACCATATGGGCGTAGTGCCTTTGAAAAATTGGAAACATAAACAAATAGTTCATAAAACATCTACCTCATATCCCACTTATTTCTTATTAAATAGAAACCATTTTAACATATCATACTAAAAACCTTTTCACTACTGGAAAAACTACCTATACCCACGGTTCAAAACCGTGGGTATAGCCCCCAAAACCGTGGGTATATCCTATACCCACGGTTTTGGGAACTGTGGGGCTGAGTGGCATCGGTATAGGGGTCTTGATCTATCCCCACGGGTTGAAAAACAATGGGAATAATTTTTTTCCACCGTGTCAACCCATCCTCCACACTGTCAAAGTGTTCTTCCCACGGTTTTTGAACTGTGGGTAAAAATATTGCACATATGTAGCCGCTGGGTGTTGAACCTGTGCCAACCCGCGACCAGACAAAAATTCCTACGCACATCGGCACTTCATCCAAGGAATTTATATTAATATATATATATATATATATCTATATTTGTAAATATATATTAATATATGGCCGTATTACGAAAAAAAGAACCTACTAGGTTTCGAACCTGCGTCTGCACAACATACTTGAAGCGCTTAACCAACTAACCTAATTCAACTATTCCTATATGTATCTGTATTTATAATAATACACTAATTCCCATCTCTGTATTTTAAAAAAAAATGCCAGCAGGATCCGATACCTCAACCGCTGCAATAATTATTAAACGCCTAACCAACCAAGCTGCTGAAATAATTTGCTTATAAATTTCTATCAACATAAATATATTTGTTCAAGCTAAATATTTTAGTTACCCACCAAATTATTTTTTTCCCGTGCATTTTTTTTCCGCCATAATGTGGGGAAGCTATCCCCACGGTTTTAAAAAACCGTGGGTATTGGCCTTCGAAAAAAAATATTCATCCCCATGGTTTTTGAAAAATCGTAAGGGTAGGAGTTGAAATAAACACCTATACCCATGGTTTTAAAAAACCGTGGGTATAGGCCTTAAAAAAAACACTATCCCCATGGTTTTTCTAAAACCGTGGGTATAGGTGACCTATACCCACAGTTTTCCAAAACCGTGGGTATAGGTTCCCACACTATACATATACCCACGATTTTCTTAAACCATGGGTATAGGTCTATTTTCCAGTAGTGGTTTTCATATCCTGGGGAAAGGAAATATAAGAAAGGGGTGATATCAAATTCCTAGTAAAGGTAAACAAGATAATAACAATGATTTCATAAGCCTAATATGAGCGTAAGGTTATAAGAATATGAAAAAAAAATCATTTGGAAATTATAACCTATATATAAAAGATCATAATTTTAAAGGATAGAGTAAATCATGGTAGTTCATAACACATTAATCCTAAGGAAATAAAAGAACATGATCCATGATAACATAATATTGGCATAAGACATGGAATTTATGGCATATACATAAGTATAGAAAATAATTTCCATAGTAGTAAAATCTCTTTTCCAAGACTATCATATTGGAATGGGTTAACTCCCCAAACCATGATAGTGGACAAAGTCCCTTTCTGAACTGGGTTTACTCCCCATTTCATCCCTATCTTACTGAATTGGGTTCATTCCCCATTCTAGTTCTATCTATATCATGAGATATATATCTTTAGCCAATGCATTGGAGGGAGATATAAGTCCCACCCATCACCTAATGAAAACCATGAATATTTGATCCCTAAAAACATAAATCATTCATCATATCATAACCCATGAAAAGAAATGGGTTTTATAAATATTTCATAATTACATAACCCATAAAAAAGTAAAGGGACTCATAAACATCATTCCATCATAAACATAAACCAACCAGAGAATGAATAAAAATGGTATCATTAGAACATATACCCATTAAAGAATAATTAATATCAAGGAATGTCATCTTAAATTAAAAATGAGTTTTAAAGATCACTTAAAGTAATTATTGAGGAAACAATTATTTCTATTTTGAAACCATTTTTTAAATGATGCGCAATTAAAAAAGAAATCATTCTATTTGAAAAGAACCATATAAGGCTGTAAATAAGATTCAAGGAATTCAGGCATCATGAAATCTAGAAAATACATTCATGATCTATATGTTAAAAAAATACCACTTTCATATTTTTTTAGAAAAGTCACAAAGTAATTTGTTTGAAAAATGATAAAAATATTCTTTTCAAATTGTTTAAAAAAAATAAAACATGGTTAAAAATGAATTTAAATATTCATAGAAGAATCATAGAAACCTTTTTGAATTTTTTTAGGAATCATGGTCATTGTAGATAATTATTCCCCAATAGATACATAAATGTAGAAAATCCTGAATAATGATGAGATTTTGAAATAAACCCTTACCTCAAGTCTTTCCTTTCTTTGTTCACATTCAAACCTCATCTTCTTCGAAACATCTCATTTAGATCTTCTCTAAAAGAATCTAAGGTGGAATTTTGGGTATACTATAACATATAAAAGGTGATTAGGGAATTTTATAAAAGAAATTGGTATGGGATGGTCGATCTATAAGGATCAAAGTGGTGTAAATAAGTGAGGGAGGAGGTTCCCTTTTATAATTTAGGTGAAGGGAACTTTTAGAATTTATAAAATATTAAATTATAATAAATTCATTTTCTATACAAATAACACCAAATATTCATTGATTCAAAATAAGATAATATAAGTTTTCAATATTATCAACCAGTTGATTTTAGAAAATTTATGGTATTATTTTAAACCCTATCATTTTTATTAACCCTTAGTTAACCTATTTTAATTTTAACTATGATAACAAAATTTTTAATATTAAAATGTTGTGATTTTTAATTATATGGTGTCAATTGGTCCATAAATGGTCAATTTAGGATATTGTAACCATATATTAATAATTTTTTTATTTTTAAATATTTTTATGATTTTTTAAATAATTTAATAAAATATTAATCCCATAAAATATCATTATTTTCAATTTTGATACTATTCAATATTTTGACTTTTAAAAATATCAATACAACATGTAAAATTAGAAAAAAATATTTTATTATACTTCTAACATGTTAGGTAATCTAGATATTTTCTGAATCACCCTAAATATCTCAAATTATTTTACATTTAATATTTTTAATATCTTTTATTTTATTTTTATGTTAATTTAATAATTACTACATCAATGTTGTGTAAGAACTTAGGGTATCTATTTAATTTATAAAAATTATTAATAAATTACCATAATGAATATAAATATTTTATATTTACAAATAATATTTATAGTTGATCATATCTTTTGGTTAACCCCATATTAAAAATATTATGCTTATTAAAAATAAGAGTGTGATATGTTTGAATTTTCATTAAATAAAACACTATAAAGGTCATAATATTATCTATCTAGACCAAAAATTCATAAATAAATTTATATCATGAAACTATGTTTATTGAGTTCAAAATGGACACTTATATTTTTTCATAACCTACTTTTTCCCCATGTGGACACACAAGAGACATTTAAGACAAAGAAAATGACATTTTGTGACTTTCTTTGATTTAAATAATATATAAGCTATTTTCAAGGAAAATTTTCCACTAAAAGAAATAATTTAAAACCTTAGGTGTTAAGTGTAAAATTAAATCCATCTAATAAGAAATAGAATGAAAAATTATGGTCTTATCATTTATTTTAAATCCATATTAACCCATTTTACCCTTTACAAAGGTAATAAATTTTACCACTATTACTATTCATATTAACTAAAAAAGGAGCATAATTACAAAATTTTAAGCTAATGAGTCTAAATATGTAATTAATTTTTATAATTAAATAGTTTTAAATTATAGAAATTAATTTTAATGTAAGTACAAAAAATGTGGCAAAAACAACTTTTTAGGAAAAATGCATTTTTAAGCATAAAATTGGATTTATTTTTATCCTATGATTAGAAAAATATTATTTTAATGTTTAAAAAATTAGATCAATTAAATATTATTTATTTCATTAAAATATCTCACCAATATTAATTTAATATATTGATATAAAATTCTTTGTATGCATTAAATTTTTTTTTTTAAAAAAAATCACTTTTATTTTAAAATAATTTTTATTTTAAATTACAATCATTTGATAACTAATGAATAATTTTATAAATGAATAGAACATAGATTTTTCATAATTTATTTATTACCATTCATTCCTACCAATCTAATGGATAGGATATAATGGTTGTATTAAATAGTATCCCGCAGTTTATTTAAAAATTGGCGTTGCATGCAACACATGCTATCAAAGAAATCAAATTATTTAAAGATAAACATTTCATAAAAATATTATGTAGTTAAATTACCCATATTTACACTACTCTAGGACAACAACACTTAACTATAGAGTTATAATTAGATAGGTTCCTATAAATAAAGGCATACCTTGCTAACCTAGCTTGTAACATCTAACCTTTTAATTATCACTTTTCCAAGGGTGTTACACCAATGAAATCCCATGACCCTGATGTGTTATTTCTCACTGGTCCTTAAAAACCACTAGGTATTTTATGAAGGTATCATTTTCCTTGTTACCAATCATACTCCAATTGATAAAGTGAGGCTAATCGTGTATATCCATCCCGAAACAACTCCAGAAAAAACATACTTAGCTAGGGAGTTATAATCAAGAAGGGTCTAAAAAATAAAGGCATTCCTTATTAACATAGCTTATAACATTACCCTTTTAAGTATTAATCTTTCAGGGGTGTTACACCAATGGTATTCCTTGAACCTGGAGGATTTTCTCTCATTGGTCCTTGATCACCACCAAGTATTATATAAAGGCAACATTTCCCTTACCATCCATCCTACTCTAGTTGATAAAGTGAGACCGATCATGTATATAACTCCTCATTTATGAAAAATGGATGAAATTATGTTCTTAGTTTAAATATGTTGGTAACAATATGTGATAATAAAATTTTACCACACTGCATAGGATATGGAATATCCTAATGAACCCATAGGATAACTTACTTCTTAAACTAAACTTCTATAAACCACATCATAGAGAGAACTTGAATAAAACATTATTCCACTATTCAAACCCCAAATTTATCTTACTTAAATACATATAAGACTTATGATATATTTTTACTATCCTTATATACTCTTGGATCACCTACACCTTCTCCGTTATCAACCACACCTGATCAAGCCCAATAAGCGATGACTCAATAATATTAATCCAAAAAAATAGAGAACCTATCAATTCTCAAATACATATCCTATAATGGTTCCATTCCAAAAGTGGAGTGGAAAATGTTATTTTATACAAACTCCACTAAAGGAAGGTAATAAATATAGGTATTTTAAAAATTAAGCTTAAAATTCCCCAACATGTTTTAATAAAATTGGATGGTCCTCTTTATCTAGGTGACTGTTTGAGGGTGGAACATTATACTAAAAAAAAATTGTGTACCAAAGGAATCCTACAAGATCATATAAAAACATGTACTAAGTCAAATACCTCAATAAAAAATGATCATTGAAGGTACTACATGCAATTATATGATCTCATTTATATATAGACATACAAATATTTCCACTGAACTTTATTCTTGATTAAGAAGGAAGTAGGTTGAATTGATGATTTAGTCGATGATCACCAAGATGATATCATGAATATTTTCTAATAATGGAATTAATTTCTTGAATTAAATCATAAAAGAATTCCACTTCCACTTTATAACCTCGAGGGGTTGATCGGAACCCACAAAAACTGAATGCTCTATCTTTATCATATGAAATGTGAGGCATAGTGACATGAACTCTACCACCCTTATCTTCAAGTCAAAACACCAATACTAATTATTTAAATAAATTTATATCTTTATAACACATATATGTGCCTCTATGGTTAAAGTGTAAAAATACCACAACACCAACTCATGTAGTGAGACTAAAACCTCATCCCACACTTAAAAGAGAATAGAATTCTCCCTAAATTTATAAAATATATTAGGCACATCACTTAATGATATATGGTGATGCAGTATATCAAAGTGATATCTCTGATTTGAGCCATAATTATTCTCTGAAGTAGTGTGGGTGATACCATAGTAGATAAAATTTAAGTGATGTCTCCCTCATCCACCAAGGATAATTGAATTAACGATAGCTACTAGAATCATCCTCCAACAAATGATATCGGAATTTCCAACTAAGGGCATATTCCACCATATCAAGAGTAAAATGAATCTCAAAGTCATAGTCCTACAAGAACACTAAATATCATGTTTGATTTATTTTGAGATATCTCTGGGTGAAATTATATTTGAGGCTCTAATGATCCATGAATACTAAAAATATTTTTCTATGAATATAATGCCTCCAAAAATTTAATACAAATACTACTACTACATGATTTAGGCCACGAGTGACATAATTTTTCTCATAAGTATTAAATTTTTAGATCCATTAGCAGTAAATGCTTATACCTATGCCAATACATAGCCAATCCCTATCCTAAATGTTATTTTTAACACCATATACTCAAAAAAGTATTCAATTAATTCCAACATATAAGTAGTGATAAATTTCTTCTTTAGTTTCCAACCCCCTAAATTGATTAGACTACATTATGGTTTCAACTTTTGGTTAATGAAATTCATGATAGGGTTGATCCTATATAATATTTCCACAAATCATTATTAATATCACATCGACTAAATAAATATGTGCACCATGAACAGATTCTATGGTTTCTACCAAGTAATGAATTCTTTGATATTCATGAGATCTACATTTAATCCACATTTCAATATAATGCGGACCAAACTAATCCAAAAATTAGAAAACTAGATTTTACCATAATATCGATTCTCCCAAAGAATTTATTAAACAATGCTCAGGTTATATGAAAGATCTTTCTCTGATTCTAAAGAGATAATTATGTCATCGATGAATACTAGCATAATATAAACCTTAAATGTATTGAAGATCATATTTATGAGTTCCATGAACAAATCCTGATCATTCATCACACTCAAAAACATCCAAAGATACTTATAATTCCTAGATAATCCCATGAATTCCGAATTCATTATATTCTCATCACAAACCATGTTCTAGTGATAGTCGGACATGAGGCCAATTTGCGAAAACCACATCACTCCCTTAAAATGGTTAGAGAGATCATAAAACCTTATAAAAGGGTATTTTTTATTCAATAATATTAAATTTAGGGTGTGATATTCAATATAAATACTCAATATCCCATTCAAATTACTGAAGAATAACATTAGAACTACCCATGGGACACAATAGGCTAGATAAATCCCTCCTCCAACTAGTCCTCCAAATCCCTACGTTTAGTTGGGGCTTTTTGATAAACTGTAGTGGATATCATTATGGCCCCATGGGTAGGTTTTTCTCTAGAAGGTTTGGGTTTATGGTGAGTATTAAAGTAGTATGGGTTTTTCATTTTTATTATTTTTTCCGGGTTTTTAGTTTATTTCTCAAGTATGATAGTTGTGTACTTGATTATGGTTGTATAGTACTATATTAGAGGCTGATTTGTGTTCATGTGGAGTTTCCTTGTATAGAGAATTTTGAGTGGATCTATATTAAAGTTCAAGGCTATTATTGATGGTATGTAGTTTGAATGGTGTTTCATAGTTATCTTCCATAGTTATAGTCTTTAGGCCCCTTCAGATGTGGTAACTTTTTCTTGTGGTGTCCTTCTTTGGGACAATTTCCATTTCTTTTTTATGGTGTTGTTCATGGTTCTCTGCTTACTCCTTAGTTCTAGTTTTTTTGTGGGGGGAAACCATGTGGTTCTTTTAACTTAGCCTTTTTTGTATGTTAATAGGCTCATGATATTTTTCTCAAGCATCCAGTCAGATGATTTATTGGCAGTCATTGTAACTATCTTTGTTCATATAGAATAAATTTTCAAATTTTTCTAAAATATAAAAATTTATCTTTAAATGAGGGATAAATTGTATAAAATAATTTATAAATACATATATATACTCTATGATTGAATGGATATGATACTTCAATTCATTCATGAAACATAATGATAAGCTCAGTAGTTGATGGGTGATCTACTATACCTTCTCACATGTTATCCACTCTTACCTCAACTAAATATCCCACCCATCCAGGAAAGAGAAATTTGATCCATTGGCTCAATAACATTACACATTCTAGTGGTATTATTTTTTCTAGTCATGGACTGAAGATAACTACTCTATAACAAGGATGATTTTAGATAAACTCATAATTAGTATGATGAGGTTCCACAAAAACCTCTCTCCACTAAGCATAGAATTACAACATTGACAAAAATTGGTGAGCATGTGATTACATTTTGTAGTAGTCACTAGACACATTGGTTTATCTAATGTTTATATTTGGATTTCAATCACATAAACTATATATATAATAATAAAATAATATCTCTCACTAGTATCAATGAGTATGAGTTCTATTATAGATAATACCCAGATCATACCTTGAACTATATTGATAATTTTTGGTTCATAGTCCCATATCATCTATATCTTCCCATAACCTTGAAACATAGTTCCTTGATCTTGGTGAGGGACTCCTGGTGATGGAGTTGGGGGTGGAATCAAATTATAACATCACCCACCTATAGATCTTTCTAGTTCCCCACCATCTACTCTATTATAATTGTCTCTTGGGATAACAACATGGTTTCTAGGGGCAGGTCCCTAATCATGCCGCTACCACTAACATGTAGGTTCATCATCTATACCTCCAAATACACACTCTACTACACATAGGGTCTAGTAGTTAGATACCATAGGTCTCTATCCTCTATAGTCGTATCAAAGGCTATATCCTTTCTAATTAATTCCACTATATTTCTCTCCCATTAATGAACCATAAGACTAGGATTGAACATGAATATACCTCCAATTTCATGACCTAAATTCCTATCATCAACTATCCACCACTGATAAATCTACCCCTAGATAACTGGTACCATTTCCTTGATGGATTTTGGGCATTTATTTAATGGAATTAACATTCAAATAAAACCCATATAATGCCTAATCTATTTTTAATAGTATCAATATGCACATGAATAACATAAAGAAAGAATACATATATAGCTGAGTAATCTATCTTTTACTCCTCGGTGTATACTTAATTACGATCACTATAGAAGTAAAAAAAATCATCCCACCCCCATGGGAATACACCATCCTTGAATCCTCAATAACATTGAGAATAATCTTGATAACCAAAGGGGTGATAATGAATTCACTAATTAAAAAACATTGACCAAGAATGAGGAGTGTTTCAAAAGGATTTCATACTAATAAAGTACACCAATAGGAGGTAAACCATCCCTTATATATCCATCTTTAACACCCATCATTAAATGAAAAGTGATGATCGCATTGAATTCCATCTCATGGAACCCATATGTTAATTACCATTAGAGTAACATTCATTAAACACATAAATGAATTAGAAAAACCATAAATTAATTAAATCTTTTATTTATAACTAATGAAATTATGTAAGAGGATGCGGCTGAATACATGCACTCAAATCCATAGGATCATGTTACATTAGGTGCAATGTAGTTTCATGATACATCACTTGAACACTAGATTACATTGGAACTAATGTATACTAAAACTCCCATTAAAGGATATATTGGTATGAACATATCATCAAGGTCCTGATATACATCACACACATATCTCTTTTAGTGAACATAAAAAGTATAAAACTTTCACTAAAATCTCATAAAAAATTTATGTAAAATTTCACAACTCCTTGTGAATCCATCCAAAACTATTTTGAATAAGGTTTATTTAACTCACTTAATTTTTAAATGAAACACTTTTTCCAAAACATAATCATTATCCAAATTCCTATCTATATAACCCTGTAGGACTTAGTAACATTGAAAAAATATCAAATCCATATTTCATAATTGTAAGAAAAAAGTGGCCTCTAAGAACGTGTCACTATTACTCAAGATACTAAGGGGTGTGTTGGTATACAAATTAAATATATTCATATCTCATATGAACGTGTCCACCACAAGATGTATCATATAAATCATATATATAAACATTTAATCAATTTTCCAATGACATCGATTGATCAATAGACATGGAACAATTTCAATATAGTATAGGCTATATCATACTTTATTGATTATCTAAAAAAGGATTACCTGGTTGATGAATACATCATTTATTATTCTTTTGGGGGATGAGTGCATCACATACCCGTCATCCAAGTAACTGAATGCATCATATGTGAATAAAATAATCATGGAATAAATTTCCTTAAGAAAGTTAAATCAATGGGAAAATGTATTTTATTATCATATAAGTGGATAAATCTTATCTTGGTTGAGATCAGACTGATGACATGATTAGAAACATAAACAAACACCCCACGATTAGCTAAGGTGCAATGGATCACATAATAAAGGTATCAAAGTATGAAGTTTCTCATTCTACGTATTATTCCAATCATAGGTAAAAATTATTGATAACAATCATACAATATTAAGTATATTTATGGATATATGAAATCCCATGAAATATAGTTGGTGGGTTCATCCAAATAATAATTCTTAACTTATTATCTCATAATTTCACTACTCATGTTAATATTAACATATCATCACAACCCATAATACACCGTGATGATCATTGGTTGGGTATAAATCAAAGTTATAAATTAAGGTGATATTATCATTCCAATATTCATGAAAGGTAAATTTTATCACAAATGAATGAATGAAAATTGAGGTTTACATTCCTATACAAAATAATACATTATTAAACTATTTCTCTTTTTCTTGAAGTCAGGTGGCTTATATCCTCTTTTAATAATTAATAAAAAATAAATTTTCAGTCAAACTGTTATATCAACATCTAAATTATCATATACCAAGAGACTTAGTATTACCATCATGCTTCTTATGAAATAACAGTTTCATCAGTAGATCCTATACATTTTCATTTGTATCCACAAAAAAATTCTAACGTAACACATATCTAAGATTCTCATATAATATGGTATTTGTGAAGGATGTGTTTAGTCCATTTGTGGGACCAAGGTTTGTTGTCCTAAGTGATGTACTCTACCTTTATTATCTAATCTTACATGGTGTATTATTTGGAAATCTTCCAGCTGATAACTCCACCATACAGGAAAAACAAAAAACTAGTTTGAGATTTTATATCATCTCTATAAGATTGAAAACATTCATCTATGTAACTCTTTACACATATCTCATCCTATCATTATATGAACAAGAATATATCCTTTGTCCTTATGAAGTACTTAAGGATAATTGTCATATAAATATAGTAACTCTAACTATGAATGAAATGGTATCTAGTTGTAATATTAATATGTTAAGAGACATAATCTCAAGTAAACAACATATCATACATTCTAAAACCTATAACAAACACTAAACTAATTGTATTTATCATTTAGAACTCCTTAGTATAATCCTAAATCTTCTTAAGAGCTGTTTCACGTAACACTTGTAACAAAAACATTTTTTAGTTATCCATGATAAAATTATTTAACACTTTACCAATATATGTATATTAACTAAGAGAAATAAACCTTTTATATCTATCTATATAGTTCTACATACCCAATATGTAGGCTACTTCACCTGTGTCTTTCATTGAGGAGAAAATACCCATCCACATCTTCATAGAGAGAAGAGTTGGGATTTCACTTTCAATTAAAATTATGTAATCAACACACAATATAAACAACACAACTACACTCCCACTAATATGCTTATATAAAAATGAATTTAATTGTTTTTTAAATGAAAGAAACTATTTGATTGCATCATAGAATAAGATATTCCAACTCTAAGAAGCTTACTTCAGTCTACAAATAGATCATTTAAAATTTACATTCCTTAAAAAAGTCATTTGGAACTTCAAAACCTCCAGGTTGTTTCATATACATATACTTTACTAAATTACCATTAAGTAAATAGTTTTTGAAATATAATTGATATATATCAAAATAAAAGCTTCTATTATGGATAACAATATTCAAATGGACTTTGTCATCACTAAAAGTGAAAATTTTTCTTTCTAGTAACTATCATGAATTTTCCTGTAAATGTTTTCCACTATGCATGCTTTATAGGTAGTCATTATACCATCCATTTTAGTTTTTCTATATAAAAACCACTTTCACTCTATTAGAGTCACACCATTAGGTTCATCCAAAAATTTACAAATAGGGTTAGTGTACATGGATTCCATTTTATATTCCATATATTTTAACAAGTTCTTGGAAATAAAACTCTTATTGGCCTCTAGAAGGTATAATGCTTATCTATTATGAACAACAATTCCTTATCATTTACTATAATAAATCCATATCTCATGAGCTCATGATGAATTCTACAAGACCTTCTAAGTTCTTGTGTATCTTGAGTTGGTTCACCCTACAAAAAACTTTGTGAATATGGAACAACTTCCATATTAAAAACAATTCATATTTATTGATATAAATCTTCTTGAAGTTCAAAATTTATCCCACTGACTCCTTGTCTTATTTGTTATTTCTCAATAAAAACACCATGTCAGGACACAAACACATTTTATTTAGTAGGATTGTAAAATTAATATCCTACAGTCTCTTTAATATAACCAATAAATAATAATTTCTATGATCTAGGTTTGATTTTATCATAAAGAAAATGTCTTATATATTCTTCACAACCCTAAATCCTCATAAAAGAGATATTTTGATGTTTCCCACACAATATATCATATGGTGTATTTTTTAATACATTATATGGAATGTGATTAAGTAGAAATTCATCACTCTCTAGAGAATAACCTCAAAATGAAATAAGATGGTCACACTGAATCATCATCAATTGAACTATATCCAAGAGGATATGATTCAACATCTCAGACACACCATTCCATTATGGTGTTCCTAGAGGAGTGAGTTGTGGAACTATTATATAATATTCTATATGATTAGTGAATTAATGAACCAAGTATTCACTACCCAAATCCAATAAAATAATATTAATACTTTTACTTAGATGTTTTTACTTATTTCTAAAACTATTTGAAAATTTTAAAAGTATCATACTTATATTTCATTAGTGGCACTTAACCATACCAATTAAAATCATTGGTAAATTTAACAAATTACATAAAAAAATCACTTTATTGAGTATTCATTGGTACACATACATCACTATGTATGATATCCCTGAACCCACTATCACTTTCACATTTTCCACTAAAATGTGATTTTTTTCATTTTTCCTAATAAACAAGATTCATAATTTTAAAACAATTCCTTATTGATATCTACGGATTATTCAGATGTTTTTCTTGTTTATATATCCAAGGTAAAAATTCTAAAGTTAGGTGGGATTGGAATCAATCTTTAACTTATTATTCTATATTCTATAGACTGTATTATCTATATTTTTAATGTATAATCCTTTTAACATATTCCTGATACCATAAAATTTTTCAATCATATATATAAAACAACACTTAATAGTGAATAGAAATCCCTTATTGTCCAAACAATATATAAAAATAAAATATCGGTTTATATTGGGAGCATAATTATAGTTCTCAAATTCTAGAACTAATTATCTTGGTAAAGTCAAATAATTAGTGTTGAATTCTAATGAAACAAATATTACTCTATTATTGAAAAAGATAACTACTTCACCATTTTAAATTCACTCATATCATCAAGTCTATGTTTATTAGAAAAAATGTGTGATGCCCACCTAATATCCAATACCCATGAGTCAGAGTTAGTGAAATTGTACTCTATAACATTCACATTTATATGCTCAAAATGATTACCTTTGATAACACTTATCAACCTTATATACCAATATATAACTATCTTATATGTCACACCTATAAGTGATCTCAATATAATTATCATTATGCAATCTATAATCTACAGGGAATTTTATATCTTTTCATAAATGAATTTTAATGAAATTAATCTCACTAAAAATGATAAACATATTCATAATATTTATTCAGTTATCCATAACCTATATGCCATCATAACTTATATTGAGTATCATTAAAATAATCCATGAATATATTTGGTATAAATCTATTGGAAATCAAATCATATATTACTCTTAGATAACTGAGTAGATAACTCTTTATAATAATATATCACACAGAGCTAGTCAACTATATTCCTTTGTAATATTAATGGTTAGGGTTTCCCAAATAGGATTAACCTAAAAAAAATGCCAATAAAAAATAATCTTATAGTTACGTCCACCTTGTAACATGCTTTCTATACACAAGATAATCTATGGAAACCTAAAGATTAGGGTCACCAATACTAAATGATCAAATCCTTTACAAGTACCACTTTTGAAGGAATCCCAAATAAAATATTTTTTAAAGAGTTTTATTTTTAAAATTATCATTGATTTAATATAAATCACATGAATATTAAACCCATTGCATCTCATATAATCATCATTATCTTATGTTTTATTCCTTTTGTGTATCCCTGCTTCTAATGGTTTTGTTTTGGAATCCATTATCCGTCCATAAAATTAATTTTTCCACACAACATTAAAGTGTATCTCTTTATATAACCCACAAGTTTTTATTACTAACTCAAAAGTAAAAGCCAAATTTATTCATACATATCCAAATGCATCTCATGTATATGGTACATGGAATTCATTATGTAAAGATTATAGTTACATGATATTTGAAAGATGCACATGAGTAATCCTAGAGTGAAAGATCCCCAACCCTTTACCTTTATTTAATAAGGAATAAACCTCCATGATGATGAGTAATATGACCCTAAGTCCCTCTCCAGAAGGATACTTTACTCATGGTAAATTTCAGTTCATGAAAACTCTAAAACAAAAAATGGACAAATTATATTCAATAACTATTTTTATTTTCATAACTCTAAAAAAACCATGGTCATGGTAGATGAAAACTAAATCTTAATATGTCACACCTAGCTTATAATTCAGTAATATTTCTCCTAGAATCAATTTATCTCATAACTAATTCATAAAATCATCACTATTTATAAAAAATTTATAAACAATAATTTTATAAAATAATACAAAAATAAATAAACACTTCATTTATTTTAAAAAATATAGATACAAATATGAATTTTTTATATTTAATTTAGGATTGAAAAATATCATTTACAAACTATAATAATTAAAATTTATAAACATTTTATAAACTATAATCATAATTATCCAAAATATTAAATTTCATTAATTTTGATTTAGATTCAACACTTAAGAATATGGTAACCCTTAATGTTTTTTAAAGGTGGAATCCTACACTATTTTATCTCACAACATAATGTAAAGAAGAGTATCTATTAGCACATTGTCTCACAATGTAATGTCAAGTAGTCAATTTATGATACTCTATTTTATTACCTTAAACTCTATATTACATTATCAGTATAACATAATGATGATGACTTAAAATTAGTAACGTTATCAAATAAATATAAAATATTGGAAAATCTTGAGAATATGATTTCACATAACATAATATCAAGTTCCCTCAGTGAAGACTATACTATCAAATAATATAATACCAATTTCTAGTTGTGATACATTATCACATTATCATATCTAAAACATATCTCTAAATATTATGTTAATGGTTAATATATTATAAATTATGCGCACCTCACATTTTGTTTTCTCACAAAGTAATATTAATCTATGAAACTCTTATTAAATTATAATATAACAAAATTTAATATGGGATTATATATTTATGTTACATAGAACTTGTTCTTATAGAAATAGTAAAATAAACATGTTTATCCATTAAATAAAAAGGCTCTAATACCACTATTGGATTTTGTAAATTCATATAATAAAGTTCGTAGCTAAATAAAACCCATGTAACTCTTGATTTATCTTCAATGATATAAATATACACATGAAGAATATAAATCAAGCATACATGTATAGCCACATAATACATATCTTACACTTTGATGCATGCTCAATTGAGATCACTAAATAAGTAAACAAAATCTTACTTCCTCTATTGGAATACGCTGGACTTGGATCATCGATCATATTAATAAGTCACCTGATAATCATAAGGGTGCCAACATCTTCATCGAGTAAAAAATGGTGATAAAGAACAAGTAGAGTTTCCAAATGATTTTATGTTAAAACAGAACAAAAAAAAGATGCAACCCTTCCCTTATATAAGAATTTGTGACACTCTTCATTAAATGTAGGGAATCATCTATATTCGATTCCATATCATGGGACCCATACCTTACTGACCATCAGATTAATTCTCATTTAACCCTTCTTTGAATGATAAAATCCACAATTTAATCAAAAATTTGAATCATAATATATCAAACCATGTTAGAGGATATGGATGAATGAATATACTAAAATTTTTATATCCATGTTATGTTTGGTGAAAAGTAGTTTCATGATACATCATATGTACACTATACTACATCAAAACTAATGTATGATAAGGATCATACATAAGGATATGTTTGCAGAAATGTATCATAAATATTTCGATATGTATCACATGAATATACCATTTAGTTCACATTAAATACTCCATCTTCCAACTATCCCTACATCTGGAAGTTGTTGATCAAAAATACATCTCCAAGAATCCAGTGTATTTGGGGATGTAAGGAGGTGAAACCCTTGATTAGATCTTTCTATGGAGGCCATGATCAAATATTCATTCTATAAGGAAGCCATATTGCATTATATAAAGCGATTTATGCATGAGGAATTTAAACCATGATGTGTAATCCACCATATAAATGATTCCAATCTATCAGCCCAACTTCCATTAGACTCATACCATCCACAACATCATTGGATAAAACTACTATCAAAATAGGCACTCAAAATCAATCCAATGTAGAGTAGAATCATCATAATATTGAGTCTTCAAGGTCCACCTATGACTTTTTATTCCATGAATAGGGAAAAATACTAAAACAAACATATGATGAGTATGTTTCCAAACAAAGTTGAACACCCGAGTCACCATATCTAGCTAGTTCTCACTAGATATGAGGACATTATAACCTTAGAACATTGGTCATATCTTCAGTTAAAAATAATGTATCAAACTCAAACTAAGGGTTTTCTTATCCTACATGACTAGGATCATTATCTGTAATACTAGTGGAGAATCACCTATCTACACTATGGGTGGAAGGTCTACCCATTTCAATACAAACAAAAGATTCTATACCAATTTACTTGGGGGAATGTATCATGAAAAGGTCCCGATATGTATGCCTCGCCACTCAGTTGATCCCTGGAAAGAGGCTCTAGTGCTGACATGGGCATGTCACGACCCTACCCTAGGATCCTAGATACATTTATATGTAGTGTAATCCTATATTTTGAAATAAAAACTCACAATTATTAAAGTATATAAAGGTGAGATGACATAACATGGACATATGAATCAAAAAACGATCACTACTTGATGTATTTACTATCATATTGATTCCATATAAGAATTAAATTAGAATTATGAGTTGTATATTAGATTATCAGAGTCCTGATGAAAGAATTAGTCAAAAAATACACCAATCACTAGGTTCATTAGTTCTAAGATAAACTCTTGACCCCTTGACATTGCTTCCCTAAAACCCCAAACTAAGCCTTAGATTAATCATAATACCAAACTCCATCCCTATAATTGAATCTCTATGATACCACTTTTACATGACCCAACACATTGGGACACCACATAGGCCAATGATAGTCCAAGTATTCCACCCCAAGACCACCTACAATAATCAAGGGGATGGAGACTATCACCATGATGGAATATCTCAAATATGGTAGGATTTAATTATCCTAACTTACTTAAAACCACATATTAACACAATCGAAAATAATCATGAAAATCTAAATAGAATAACAAACTATATTAGAAAATGAATGTGATATATGATAATCATAATCATAGTATGATAATTGTAATACTGGGGAAAATTTGGGTGAAAAAATGGATCGATATTAATAGTATAGAACATATTATAATAATATGGAATGAGGGGAACTTCTTGATACACCATCTCCAAATATGACCATCAAATACAACTGAAACCTATGATAACTACTAATCTCCTTCTCCATTAATATTGAATCCAACATGGTCAACACCAAACCAATCATCACTTACACAATATATAACACATTATTATGGAACACCTATGCATGGGAGAGTATAAACATACCTAGTAGGATTACCCAAATATAAGGAAGATAAAACAAAACAAAAGTTATGTCATAACCCATGACAAAGGAGAAATTCTAAAAGAGGGAAACCCAAATATACTAAAAGGGTTAAGAACCATGAACATTAGAGAGCCTTAATAATAACTTATAGATACATAAGGATCAAGTACTATATTTATCCCAATGGATATGATCTAACAATATTTATAAAACTAATGTATCCTTGAAAACTATAGTGTGATATTTGTTCCTCACTAGGGTATGCATGTTTGTTGATATATTACTGACTCAAAAGGAGGAATTATTTCTCATAGATTTGAGAAAATAGATCTAGGGAGTACCCACTCTATATAGAGTGGACCCTTTCCCCATTAGTGGGACAGTTCCTAACTTAATTAATCATATAGGGGACCAACACCCTATCAGGACCAGGGGAGTATCAACCCTATGCTCGAATTTGGAGGACCCACACCCTATGTATATGGGGACTAAAAAATTCAATAAAGTGTGTTGGTGACCTGTACCATATCATAAATTCATCCACAAGGAAGTAACTAACCTTGAATCCACTATATTTATCCCTCTCAAACCTAGTCACCAAACCTACAAAACCAAAGATCTTAATCTACTCATATTATCTCAAGAATGGTACCATATAGCCATAGGGTTTTCACTATCTATGACTATGTGGAAATTTTATATATGGGTACTATCTATGGGTCCAATTCATATCCTGATTAAATATGATATGGAAAATTACAAAGGATATATAGTACATGTCATGTACTTTGAAGGGAATGATGTTTAATCCACAAGCAGTGGTCAGGAATGTACTACTATCACATTTCCATGTAAAGTTAAACTTATGTGGAGTGATCAAAAAAGTTAAATAGAATGTGGGTATAAGGGGTTTTTTTGTTTTGTACTACTGGTAACCTAAATCATGTTATTTATTATTACATCACATACCCAAGAGATGTACAAGGTGTGTGTGGATAGTGGGGAAACCAAGAATATATTTTGATGAACCCCGATCTATGTACCCTTGACCAAAATAGTTTTTGGACCAAAAATAAATGAAATATGATATTTAAAAAATAAATATAAACCATACCCACAACTTGATGTGGTAGATGGTGTAACATCCTAACCTGAATCACTGGGTCTGATTTGAAGTATTGTATGACCTGATGCATGACTCCCCATATGAAATAGGATTGTAACTAGTGGTGAGGGTCTCTAGGTTACATGGGGAGACTATTCCATTAGTAATTATAACCATAGACTAGGATGTCGAAATATAAACATAGTCAAACTAAACATTATAGTGGAAAATAACACAATCAAGACACTATAACACATGCCATGTATGGATAAACAATGTAAACAAAACATAACCCCAATGTGGTAGGTTCACAAGTATAAGTTGAAAAAATATAATAGATAAATAAAAGGGTGTTATGGTATCTATCCAAAGTCTTTCCCACTAACACATCCATCTCCAGATGTTATACTCCCCAAAAACCTACCATTGGGCTCTTTCCCTTTTCTGGATCCCAGATCATGAAATCTATACACACACTGAGATTCCTATGAAGGGTGTGGGTATAAAACCAATAGGATACCAAAAATTAATCTTTAACACAAGTTCACATGTATATAGAGGTGTATGTCATGATTGAAATGTAAATGTGCATATAATTATAAAACCAATCATATACCAAGTTATCATGTGAAAACTAAGCTACCACAAACCCTAGTCGTACCTGTTATGTTGCCATGCCGAAACAATGTCAAGTTAGATCATGATATATGTCTCCATATACCTTTAAGAACATCACACATCCCAACTTTAAAGAATAAATACATGAATTACTTTAAAGTAAAGTGTCACCATGACCCATGACTACCTTCAATGGTACGCATGCTTGACCCACCCACATTAATGGAACTCTACACATCAGCAAGGATATTCCCCATAGACACATCATTATAAACTAAATACCCCTTTACAATTGAATATAATATTCCCCTATAATAGGATAATCAAATAACAAGCTCTGGAACTATCCATCCTATATCCATAGTCACAACCAACAAGTCAGGTCATCTAAGCTCCCCTTCTAAGGGATCTATTAAGTATGTCAGGTCCACATATTAACCTGAACACTAAAATAGAGATTCCACTAGCTATATAAAAATCGACATGTCAAGAAATAAATATAAAGGAACAAAATATCATATAAAATATTCCACATGCTTTTAATAATATATAATTAAGGTGTAATATAGAAAATAAAAATCATAGAATATCGAATAATCCATGACTATAAAATAACCACATAACAGGTATGGAATAGAAATGAACACACAATCTATACCAAGAAAAGGTACCAAATGATACCCAAGAATGAAAAACATAAATATCATGAAATGGTCTATACACTAGGATCATTCACAAAATCCATGAATGTTAAAAAATTCCATATAAAGGCCCAAGATGATAAGGACTTTTTACCTTTAATGTGTTGATGCTAATTTCCAAGATCCATCAAGGGATGACACCCATATCATACCCACACAATAAAATTCACTAGAATATGACCCAATACATCATAATATAGTCTCTAGAATTGATATTCAATAAATATATCCTGCTAATAAGTGGAATCTACATCAACTTACCAAAGGAGATTCATCGCCAATAGAAGATCTAAGGTTGATCAAGGAGAGGCCACCAATTATCATGATCCAAAACTAATATATCAATATAGATTGAATCCTTTATTAGATATATGTGGAAATTCATGTATCTAGAAAACATGTATTGAGTATATAATAAATTCCATATAAGGAATTATAATTAGTCATATTATAGAAATATCTTGCCTCAATCAATGCCACTGGATCCATATTGAACTCAAATACCTAAGAGAAGTGGAAGGGGAATCGTATAGAACCTAGGGAGAGATATCTAGAAGGTTATAGTAAAAATTGGGTTAGTTTAGGGTGAATATTATGTTAAAATTTTGATTAGAAGAAAAATACCAAAACACCATTAGTGATGGAATTTTCTAGGCACAACCGGCTGGCTGGTGGGATCTATAAAAATAAAGGTCCCACTACAAAAACCACTGGATGGATGGTGGACTTGTTTTAGTCACCATATATACCTTTACACCTCTAATATATAAAGCCTAATCCAATAACACTGTATCCATAATACACACTTTCAAAAAATAAACAAGATAAGATTCTTTGTAATTTAAAAACAAAAATACCTTGAAAGTTGAGGATGTTAAAATTCTCCACCGCTAACGATTTTTCATCCTCGAGAAGTGTCTCTAAAAATCAAGATTGAATAGCTCAGAACACTATTCTTTCATGGGACTGGTTCTTGAGTGCTCATACTTGGTGGGGTCCTATTCATGATGCAGTTGCTGGGGCGAGGCAGGACATATTTTTTGGGTTCTTCTATGATGTTGCTTTGGTTGTTTTGATAGACTATGTGGTTCGCACTTTTCCATTAAAAGTGACTCAATAATAAAATAAAAAATATTTTTCAGTCATTCATAATTGATCACATGTGAAGAATACAATTATTCTACCTCATACACCCTTTTTATGGTGGGATATGTATAAATATAAATCACACAACCAACACCATTGGATAGTCGGTGACCTTATTTCATCCACCATGCATCCTTTTATGCCTAAAACCTCTAAACACAATCTACGTGACCACTTTTCCATATAATAAACACATATAAATAATAAAATGATACAAGGTATTCCATAATTTAAAAAAACATACATTTAATGTTGAGGATGTTACAATTCTTCTCCTATAATAACTTCTCATCCCTAAAATGTCTCTAGCAGTCTTATTGAATAACTCAGGACACTGTGCCTGAAAATTTGATTCAATCTCTCAAGTATACTCTTGAAACTAACCATGATACCATATAACTATGATAAGTTGCACTATATTTCCCTAAAAAACTTTCTCACTCTGATTTATGATCCACATTAGGCACTTCAAGAATGATGCGTCCGAATCCATCTTAATTCCCTCATAGGTGATCTCATGCATAGGATGGAGCATGCACCTCCATAGAAAAGACACATGGAATAAATCATGCATAACTCAGTACTATAAAGGAATAAATAAATGTTAGGCCAATATCATGATATGATCGATAATCTCAAATAGTCCAACAAATCTTAGCACTAACATACTTTGTTTCCAAAACTGTCAATGCCCTAATAGAGGAGTTACCCACAAAAGACTCAGTTTCCTACAAAAAACTCCAAGGATCAACTTACCCTAATAATTAATGATCATTGTTTTCTATGAGTAGGGATTAAATGGTTTCATATTAGATTTAATTTCTTAGATGTATTCTGGACCATGCTCATCAACACAACTGTTGCCTCACCCGCCTGATGCCAACATGGAGGTGGGAGACATGATTGTCTATAATGAGCCTCATAAGGTTCCTTATGAATTGATGCCCTAAAGTTATTATTTTACGTTAACTTAACCAAGTCTGGGTGATAAACCCAAGATCCACCAAATTACATAACACATTAAAAAACATATCTTATAATATCTGGATCTTCCTCTCTATCCGTCCTTCCATATGTGGATGATACACTGTACTTAGTTTCAGACATGTACCCAAAGCCTTCTATATGACTTATCAAAACTATGACATGAAATTTGGGTACTTATTTAACATGATGCTTAAAGTAACTCCATATTGTCATAAAATATTCAATACATATAAATTTCCCTACTCATCCACTAAAAGGGTTGCTCAAATCATCACAAAATGAGCCACTTTCTTCAGCCAATCAATTATCACCCAAACAACATCACAACTTGTTTGGGTACTAGGTAACCCCATAAAAACGTCTATCTATTTGTCAAACCACATCCACATAGGAATTTTAAGTGATTGAATAAAATGACGAGGATGCTAATGTTTTACCTTCTACCTCTAGTTGGTAAGGCATCTCCAAATAAAACTGTATGTCCCACTTTATACTTGCAAACCAAAACTCACATCGAATGTCATGGTACATCATTTTCAACCTAGGATGGACTTCCCATTTAGAAGAATGGGAGTCCATAATAATCTCCTTCCTCAAGGTAATTGAAACAACTAAACTCCTATGAATATTTATCACATCGTCATCATATAAGGACCACCCTAAAACTGAATCATCCCACACTAAGTGCTCTCGCATCACCACAAACTTGGGATACAAATCTTGTATGGACTTTACCTAGACCACTAAATAAGACATGATAACAAAAGATATATATTTCATAACACCATGATCCTTAGAATAATCCAATCTCCACTTAACCATCAAAATCATTAGATGTCATTCCTCCTATAAAGGATTATATCCAAGCTCCTATGTCTTTGGAATTTTCTTGCTAAGAGCATCTGCAATGACATTACCTTTTCTCAAATTATAGTCCATATCAAAGTAAAATGTCTGTATATATTTCATTGAACTCATTTACCATATATTCATATATCTTTGAAAAAATATGTACCACAAGATCATGTGGTCCGTGTAGATGATAAACCTCTCACACAAGAGATAATGCCTCCAATACTTCAGAGCATAGGACACAACTTCCAACTCTAAGTCATGCATCAGGTAGTTCCACTCATGGGGTCATAGTTGATGTGACCAATAAGTGACCACCTAATCTTACTACATCAACAAATCTCCCAACCCAACAATTTAGGTGTCATTATATATTACGTATATAATCTCAAGCTCTGTCGTATCAAAACTAGAGCTGTCATCAATCTACTCTACATATCTAGAAAGGCCTCTTCACAATAATAAGATCACTCAAACATTAACCCAATTTTGGTTATCCATGAATTGGTATTTCCAAATAAGATAAGTCCTGGATTAAATCTAGATAGACCCTATATGCCCAAGGAAAATCATAATCTCAAAAACATTCCTAAGATGTTTCTAAGACATCATCGCCTCTAATTTCTCTGGGTCCACTGAAATTAACACTTAAATAATTAAATTACATAAGAACACACCACCGAAATATAGAATTGATAATTGTTTGGAATAAACCTAATGTGAACAAAGTGTACAAAAATTAAATCTCAAGGTTTCTAGCATGCATATTTGAAGTCCTTGGATATATCACGATATCTTCCATGAATAAAACGATGAAGGAGTAAAGGTATGGATGGAAAATCTTATTTATAATTTCAATGAATTATACTAGATCATTTGTTAATCCAAAAGGCATGAAAAGATGATCATAGAGTCCACATATTCTCCTAAACATTATATTGGGAATATCCTCTTCTCTAACCAATAATCGATGGTATCCTAAATGATGACAAATCATGGAAAACTACTGGGATACCCATAACTGACCAAAAAAATAATAAATCCTAGTTAATGGGTAACTATTATTCTATTTTTCTGGATTTAGTTTCCTGCAGTCCACATAGAAATGTAGACTACCACATTCCTTCTTGGAAAACAATACTAGGGCACCCTAAAGATATATTATCAGTTGAATAAATCCCCTTAACTTCAAATCCTCTAACTTCACCTTCAACTCTCTCAACTCAGTTGATGGAATATGATAAAGAGGAATTGATATCATTTTTACCCAAGGTGTATTATCAATATTAAATGTAATTACTCTATATAGAGGATGATTTGAGAAGTCATATTGGGAAATATACTTTTAATAATACACTATTTGAGGGAAGATAGAGGGGGATAATACTGATTCTACTATAAGAAAAAATCATTCTAATTGTATCATGATAACTCAAATCTAGTTAAGGTCCAATCCCATCATACCTACTCCAACATCCCACTCACTATTCAACTCAAACCTCTATCCTTTAGTTGTGGTAAAAGATACACATTTATGGTAACATTTAATATTAGATCGATAACTGGTCAATGAATCCACTCCAAATATCTCATAAAAACTAGTCATTTCTCAGATAATGAATTCTTATAGATGTACATAATTAGAAAAAAATATGGGATACTCAAGACATCACCAGATACAGTCTATTTTATTTCCCATAAGAGTGTTAATATAGAGAAAATCAAAAGATAACATAGTTAGTAAATCTAGGCCAACTAAAACTTGGGAAGATATAAAATAATGGGATAATATTGTATCAAACAAAAAAATTGACAGCATAGAGGTAATAAAAACTATATCTATAATTATTAAAGATTCATCTACACCAATTACTGGAACCTAATCCATTGATTTCATCCTACTTATCTCTGGAGCATGACCTCGCTTTGTAGTGTATCACTTGCCTAAGCCACTGATGTCTTTGGTTCCTGGGTCTACTTCTGAGGACCTATGGTATCCTGCCATTTTAACATAACTTTTCATTACATTTAACAGAGGAATTTTAAATTCTAGTGTCTTGAAAATCAGGAACAAAATACATGAAAACTTAAAAAACTCTTTTAAATCACCTTGAAAAACCTCTTAAAAAGTTCTTCTTATGTATAACTATTGCATCTCATAACCTGGAGACATACATAAATGGAAAGGCTGAGTAGAAGCCCCAGTAAGAAAAGCAAGGGAATCAGTTTACTTGTTATATCAATAAGAACTTGATGAAAAACACAAAGACATGAGAAATTATAGTAGAGGAATAACATAATGAAAATAACTTGAACCATAACATGAATATGTGGCTACAAAATTTAATTTAGACATTAATGAACCTATCACTAAGGTCCATCCCCAAGGTGTCATAAAAATTACAAAGTTTATTCACCAAGGTATCGTGAAACTTGTCATCTCTAAAAATTAAATTCTTTACCCAATGCATTGAAGCGCTATCAGGGCACACCCTTAATATGTATTTATTTTCATGTGAACAACATATATCAATATAAAACATTTAATAAACTACCTATATAGAATAAAATAAATGGGTTTCATTTCAAAATCGGGATGTTTTAAAAGTTCTTGAAAATAAGATCATTATATCATTTATAACCCATGGAAAGGGAGTGAGGGTTCTATGTATGTCAATTAAAGAATAAAATAGATCAATATTAGGTCTTTATGAATACCCCAAGAAATTAAATAGGTTTGGGTATTCACAAAAATAATATAAGATAATTTATTGAGAGAAAGAGAGAGAAATTTTGAGATGAAATTTCTGCAGCATAACGGCTATATAACATGGTTTTAGAAAACAATAAAAAGAGAAGGGACAAGGGAAAAACACTCAGAAATAACTTATAATATAGTATAGGGACAAAATAAAATATAAATAAGAAAATGTTATGGATATTTAAATGACATACCACATCGAAAAGAAACTTGAAATAAAAGAGAAGATGTAATTTCCTTTACAAAAATTTGGCAGCATAACAATGTCACTTAAAAATTCAGAAAATCAATTGATGAGAGTGTAGAGGGTATCTAATCATTTGGAAATGAAATTGATGGTAATAAGGATATATAATAACATACCCCAACATAATAAGATGGAAACTAGAAGACCGAACATAATGGAATCCATGACTTAAAATAGGAGGGTGAAAGGTTCCCTTACCTTGAAGAGTAACTTCGAAAGCATGAAGGTTTTGAATTTGGGGGATTGAGGAAACCTTTGGAGGACTCCTTGGGAGGACTCCTTAGGAGGTAAAAATATTAGAACTTCGTTGAGGAGAATTTTTTAAGGAAATGAATGATGGAATGACTTGGTATTTAAAGGAAAGGTGAGAGAATATTTAATATCGATGCTCTGAATTCAAAAATGAACTCCATTTTATGAAAATAATTTTATAAATATTTTAAATTTAATTAAAAAAAATCATTATTTATTCAAAAAAACAACAACTCTAAAACTATATGTTATTTTTTAATACCTAGAAAATGTAATCAAGGTCTCATAAAATTACCATATAACCATAAGACAATAAAGTAACAATTTATTATTACATTTTATGAAAACAAATATTCATTTTAAATTATTAAATTAATTATAAAATTGTAAATAAAATATTTATGACCTAAAAAAATAACAAAACTTATACTATGATCGTTTTTTCACTTTTAAGATGTCTAAAATATATTTATACATTCATGGGTGAAGTTTCTATTTTTTGGTCAATTTACTATTCATTACTATTCATAAGGGTATGTTACTATTAATACTTTACTATTTAAAAAAATCATGTTGATCTTATTAGACTCTAAATTTATTACTGATCACAACTGTAGAAGGCCATTTTTGAAAAGAATTTCACATTATTAATTATTTAATGATTACATGAATATTTTAAAATACCCTTTTCCCAAATTCATCAATAATATTCATCCTATATTTATCTGGACATTTGAAAATCAGAAATTTTAACATAGTAAGAAATAACAATTTTATTTATACCAAGGTATTACAAAAAGTATCTAAGGCCTCATTACATAGCCCCTTATTACACCTGCATAGGAACCTAAGTGTAAGGTGTGCTATGGTGATAAAATATTGGGGAAGCTTGGAAAACATTTCCTATGTGCTGATTTCTATCAGCTTGAACTTCTCCCTTAGAAAATTTTGTTCAAGATTAACTTGTTGAATCTCATCTTGGGCTTGGTCCAAAGAAAATCCTAGAGATGCTACCTCATTCCCAAGTTCTGACAGTTGGGATTCGTATGGCCCGAGTCTACTAGATGAGGCCATCGACTCTTCTTTCTATATTAATTCACCAAGAACACTTGTATTTATAAACAATAATGGTAAATTTAAGAGTTTAGTTTAATAACAGTCATATTGACCAAAGATCATATAACAGTCAAAACCCAATGGTATCACATCATTAATTAAAGGATATATTTTTGTGAATTATAAAATTAAATAACACACAAATTTAGGAATCAAATATTATTCAAAAGTTTGGGTCATTACATTCTTCCCCCCTTAAAAAGTTCATCCCTGAAATTTTAACTCATACCCTAAGAAAAGAAAAGGTGTGGGTTCTTCTGCCTCATAGAATCCTCTAGTTCCCACGTGGCTTCTTCGCATTTGTGGTTCCTCTACAATATATTAAGATGGTGTGTAGTCTTGTTGCGTAGAACCTTATCTCTGCGATCCATGATCTCTATCGGATGATCCTCATAAGAGAGGTTATGTTCCAGTTGAACCACCTCCGAATTTAGTACATTTTAAGGGCGAGGTATGTACTTACTCAAGAGGGATACATGGAAGACATCATGAATTTGTGTTATATTTGGAGGAAGTGCAAGCTGATAGGCCACTACTCATACGTGATCAAGGATTTTATAGGGGCCAATGTTCCTTGGACTAGGCTTCCCTTTCTTCCCAAACCTCATGTCTCTCTTCTAAGGTGAAATTTGAAGAAAGACTTTGTCACATACATCAAACTCAAAGTCCCTTCGATGGTTTTCGGCATGGCTATTTTGCCGACTCTAAGCATCTTTAATGTGTTGTTTTATGGCATGGACTTTTTATATCATCTCTTTCACAAGATCAGGCCTAATAATCCTTCTCTCACTAGCTTCATTCCTACAAGTAGTAGTTCTACATCACTTACCATATAGAGCTTCATGGGGTTCCATTTGAATGCTTGAGTGGAAGCTGTTGTTGTAAGAGAACTCAACTAAAGGGAGATGTTGATCCGATTCACCTTTAAATTCCATTGAGTATGTTCTCAGCATGTCCTCGAGTGTTTGAATTGTCCTTTCAGATTAGCCATCAGTTTGGGGGTGATAAGCCGTATTGAAATTCAATTTAGTGCTCAGATAATGTTGAATACTTCTATATAATTTTCATGTGAACCTTGGATCACTATCATAAATGATAGTAAGTGGAAAAAAAATGAATCCTTACCACTTACTTAATTTAAATCATGGAAAGTTTATCAAGAGAAAAATCATCCCGAATAGAGATAAAATAGGCATTCATGGTGAGACGGTCCATAATAACCCATATCACATTGTTTCCTTTGGAAGTTCTCAGGAGACCAGTGACGAATTCCCTAGTGATATTGTCCCACTTCAATGATGGTATGGGTAGTGGTTGCAATACCCCTTTAAGAAGTTGTCACTCTGCCTTCACTTTTTGAAATACTAGGCACCTTGAAGTGTAGTCATCAATCTCTCTTTTCATATTATCCCACCTATAATGATCACAAATTTCCCTATACATTTTTGTGCTTCCAGGATCCATAAGTCCCTTCTTTATTTCCAGAATAGAGGGAACACATAGTCTTTTACAAAATTTCAATACACCTTCTTGTTCAATATTGAACTCATGAAATTTCCCATCCTTCACAGCCTCAAACTTCTTCTATAATAAATGATCTTATTTATGAGTTTTCATGATCTTCTCTAGAAATGATGGTTGAGAAATCATTTGGGTTATGGTTGATGATGTCCCTTCCCTTATAATTCCCATGTCCTACTTTACTAGGTCATTGATCAAAGGATCTCTTTGAATCCTCATCATGGAAAGAAAAACTAGGTATTTCGTACTTAATGCATCAGTGACTTTGTTTACTCTTCCAGGATGATAATGAATTGAACAATCATAGTATTTAAGAAGTTCCAACCATCTCTTTTGGATCATGTTGAATTATTTTTGTGTGAAAATATACTTCAAATTTTGATGGTCTATGTATATATCACATTTCTCCCCATAAAGATAGTGTCTCCATATCTTCATAGAAAAAATGACCGCAGCCAGCTCCAAATCATGCGTAGGATAGTTCTACTCACGAGTCTTCAACTGTTGAGATGCATAAGAAATGAATTTTTCATTTTTCATGAGGATAGAACCATGCCCTTTCAGAGATGCATCGCTAAAAATAATGAATCCTTCTCCACTTGAGGACAGAGTTAACACATGTGCAGTAACCAATCTATTCTTCAGCTCTTGGAAACATTCCTCACACTCCTTTTCCCAGATGAACTTGAATGCTTTTTGAGTTAACTTGGTTAATGAATTATAAAGTTGTGTTTTTTTTTCAAAAACCTCCTATAATATCCCGCTAGTCTAAGAAAACTAGGAATCTCAATTATTTTTGTAGGATAAGGCCACTACTATAAAATTTTTGTCTTTGTATGGACAACTGTGATTCCCTCATTGGTAACAATGTTCCCCAAGAAAGAAACTTGTTGTAACCAGAATTCACATTTTCTAAACTTCCCAAAAATCCTTTCCTTCTATAGAATTTGCGAAATAACCCTTATATGATCCTCATTCTCCTCACGACTTTTGTTATATATCAAAATATCATCAATAAAAACTACCACAAAGTTATCAAGGTAGTCCTTAAAGAATCTATTCATCAAATCCATAAAAATAGTAGGTGCATTAGTCAGTCGGAAGGGCATCACAACAAACTCATAATCCCCATATCTTAATCGGAAGGTATTTTTTGGAATATCTTCTTTCTTCACACTCAATTGATAATAACCAGATCGAAGATCAATCTTATAAAATAATCGATCCCCACAAAGTTGGTCAAATCAGTCATCAATTCTTAGAAGAGGGTATTTATTCTTCACTATGATCCCATTCAGTTCTCTATAATCTATACATAACCAAAATTATCCATCCTTCTTCTTCACAAAGAGAATATATTCTCCCAAGTATATACACTAAGTCAGATAAAACCCTTCTCCAAAAGATCTCGGAGTTTCTTCCTTAACTCCTCCAAATCCACATTTTACATCCTATATGGGGTCTTTAATATTAGATGGGATACAGGTATGAGTTCAATGGAGAACTCTACCTCTCTTTCTAGAGGAGGTCTAGATAACTACTTAGGAAATATGTGAACGTATTCCTGGACAATGGGGACATTTTCTATCCTCAAACTCTCATTTCCTTCTTATTCTTCACCGATCAACTTTATAAAGAAGGATATAGGAGGTTCTTCTAGACAAATATCTTGTTGAGATATTTCTTCTTAGAAGATATCTGTAGGTTTTCTATTTAAGACTACTGATATTTCCTTGATTCTGCATTTGATCTTAGTAATATACATTGAGAGCCAATCCATCCCCAGTATAATGTCGAATTCTAGCAGGGGAATGACTACTGGATTTGCGATAATATTGGTCTCATTAAAGTAAATACTAGAGTTCCTAAACACTGATTTGATAATCCTACCAGGAGTCTTGAATGATAACTCTACATTTATCAAATCGGGGGTTGATTCTAAATTCTTTGCAAACTTGTAGGAAATAAAGAAATGCGTAGAACTAGAATCAAACAAAGTACTTTCTAGATTTGAGAAAAAACAACAATACCTACCACCAAATCATTTGGCACTTTAACTTCACCTGTAGTGTTTGAAAAAGTATGCCCTTGTTCCCTTGGCCGTTGTTAAGGCAGATGGTGATTCCCCTCCACTGCCCTCAGGTTTGGACAGTGATCAGAAAAGTGCCCAAGTGGTCCACACTTATAACATTGGACATATGTAGGTCCTGCACCATCTTCTCCTTGTCATTCGTGTTGGGAAGTTGTGGTTTCACCTCACTAGGACAATTCTACACAATATGACCATCTCTACCACACTTGTAGCACTTCCCGCTTCTGAGCAGGCAGTTCCTCAAATGCTTCTTCCCATATTTATTACACATGGGATGTTGTACTTTCTTTGCTCCTCTTCCCAGATCAAATATCCTCCCTATTCTTGGATCCATTGATATTTTCTTTTCATTGGATTTATGAGACCATTGTGTCTTACCAAACTCTAGTTTGACTTTCATCGCACTTCGCACGATCTCGTCATAGCTATCATAATTTTGGTTGGCTAGATTCTTCTGTAGATGAGGTCTTAGTCCACGAAAGAATCTATCAACCTTACCATTTGGATCCATGAAAAATCTATAGGTGTAATGTGAAATACTTTTGAAGTTCATCTCGTAGCTTCCCACAGATTCATTATCCTTCTGCTTCAGCTCGAGAAACTCATTCTTTATTTTTTTTCTCATCGATCGAGGAAAATACTTTTTGAAGAATATCTCTCTGAACTCTTCCCACTCCATAGATTCAAATTCAACTCTTGCCCTTGTGTTTTTAATCAGTTCCCACCACTGATCAGCTTCTCCCCCTAAGAGATAAATATCCAAGGTAACCTTCTCTTGTTCAGAACAACGGAGCACAAAAAAGATCTTCTCAATAGAGGAGATCCACTGTTCAACAATCAATGGGTCGGTAGATCCACTGGTGGTCTTTGACACATATATTATTAAACATAAAGTTTTTCCCTTCACAGTGAGACCATTCTCTCATCTTGATTTAAGTTATTTCCCATATCTTGAGTTAGTTGGTTCATCATTCGTATGAAAGTTTCCATTACGGCTTCCATAGGAGGGCTGCCATCGCATGAGCAATTGTGGTCACCATTTGCACGGTTCTTCCTATTTCCCACCATTTTCTAAAAGAATAAGAACTTAGTGATAAGATTATTTCATTTATAAATCTTTTAACTATAATGGATTTTATGTCTTAAAACTTCATTCTTTAAACAATTACATTTCTATATAAATCCTTCACAATGATTCATAAAAAGCTTATGATTAACCAAAAATATCCCCCGAGAGTGTCATAAGTAAGACTGAAGCAAAGCCTATTGTCGTGTACCAGGATACCTCAGGTCAAGCCCAAAACTCCTTGTTAGAGTTTTCACTCCTAGGTATATCTCTACAAGATCCACCTCTACCTGTTTGTATCTAGACGGGGATGTATTTTCTTGATAAACCATTTACTTAATACTCACCAAAATACCAGGAAGTATTCCTATATTTAAACTATTTTATAGGGTTCTTCCTAAAGTATTCATATCTTAATTTCCATAAATAACTAAACTCTCTTTTAATACAAACAGTGGAATCCCACCTTTTTAACATAACTTTTCCTTACATTTTACAAACAAAGGACCTTTTTAAGTCTAGTGTCTTTGAAATCAGGAACAAAATACATGAAAACTTAAAATTCTCTTTTAAATCATTTTTAAAATCCTCTTGAAATGTTTATCCTATGTATAAATGCTTCATCTCATAACCTGGAGACATATATCAAAGTAAAGGGTGAGAAGAAGGCCCACTAAGGAAAGCAAGGGAATCAGTTTACTTATGATATCAATAAGAACTTGATGAAAAAAATAAAGACATGAGAAATGGAAGTAGAGGAATAAAATAATGAAAAGAACATGAACCATAACATGAATATGTGGCTACAACATTTAATTTAGGTATTCATGAACATATCACCAAAGTTCATCCCCAAGGTGTCATAAAAATTACCAAGGTTATTCACCAAGGTATCGTGAAACTTGTCATCTCTAGATATTAAATTCTTTACCCAATTTATTGGAGGCCTATAAAGGTGAACCCTTAATATTTATTTATTTTCATGTGATCCATATAGATCAATATCAAAAATCTCATAAATAACCTATATAGAATAAAATAAATGGGTTTCATTTCAAAATTGTTACGTTTTAAAATTTCTTAAAAATAAGATCATTATGTCATTTATAACCCATGGAAAGGGAGAGAGGGTTTTATGTATGTCAATTACAAAAATAAAATAGATCAATATAATGTCTTTATTAATACCCATTAAAATTAAATAGGTTTGAATATTCAAAAAAATAAAATAACAGAATTTATTGAGAGAAAGAGAGTGAAATTTTGAGATGAAATTTCTACAGCATAACGACTATATAACATGGTTTTAGAAAACAATAAAAAGAGAGAGTACAAGGGTAAAAAACTAAGAAATAACTTATAATACAGTATAAGGACAGATTAAAATATAAATAATATCATGGTATGGATATTTTAATGACATACCACAAGGAAAGGAAACTTGAAAGAAAAACGAAGATGCAATTTCTTTTATGAAAATTCGGCAGCCAAACGTCGTCACTTAAAAATTCAGAAAATCAATTGATGAGAGTGGAGAGGGTATCTCATCAATTATAAATGAAATGGATAGTAATAAGGATATATAAGAACATACCCCAATATAATAAGATGGAAAATAGAAGACATAACATAAAGGAAGTCATGACTTAAAAGAGGAGGGTGAAAGGTTCCCTTACCTTGAAGAGTAACTTCGAAAGCTTGATGGTTGTGACCTTGGGGGCTTGAGGACACCTTGGGATGAATCCATGGAAGGTAAAAAGACTAGAACTTAGTTAAGGATGATTTTGGAATGAAATTAATGAGGGAATGTCTTGGTATTTATAGGAAAAGTGATTCAAATATTTAATTAATTTCCAAGGGACACCTCATCAGTGGTATTTGCTAAACCATGGGATTGACCATGGTATTTTCCCATGATATTGGCCACATGGGACACCTCATAGCATATATTACTATTCAAAATTCTACTATAATGATTAAATCATTATTACATCATTATTACATCATTAATGATGTCATTAAACACCTGAAACTCAAAACTGTATTTTCACTATTCACTGAAAAACAAAACATTTTATAAAAATCTCATAAATTCACTATAACCTAATATCAATGCTCTAAATTCAAAAATTTACTTTATTTTATGAAAATAATTTACTAAACATTTTTAATTTAATTTTTAAATAAAATCATTATTTATTAAAAAAACCACTCTAAAACTATATGTTATTTTGTAATACCTTAAAAATGTAATTAAGGCCCCATAAAATTTTTGTATAACCATAAGAAAATAATGTAACAATTTATGATTACATTTAATAAAAAAAATTTCATTTTAAATTATTAAATTAATTATGAAATAGTAAATTAAATATTTATTACCAACAAAAATAAAAAAAACTTATACTATGATCATTTTTCACTTTTAAGATGATTAAATTGTATTTATACATTCATGGGTGAAGTTTCTATTTTTTTGGCCGGTTTTCTATTCATTACTATTCATAAGGGTATGTTACTATTCATAATTTACTATTTATAAAAAATTCAAGTTGATCTTATTAGACTCTAAATTTCTTACTGATCACAAATGTTAGAAGACCATTTTTTGAAAATTATTTCACATTATTAATTATTTAAAGTTTACATGAATATTTTAAAATAATCTTTTTCCAAAATTCAACAATAATATTCATCCAATATTTATCAGGACATTTGAAAATCACAAATTTTACTATAATAAGAAATAAAAATTTTATTTATATCAAGGGATTAAAACAAGTATTTAAGGCCTCGTTACATATCCCCTTATAACATCTGCATAGTACCTAAGTGTAAGGTGTGATATGGTGATAGAATCTTGTGGAGCTCAGACAACATTGCCTGAGTGGTGATTTATATCATCTTGAACTTCTCCACTATGCGATTCTGTTCAAGCTTCACTTGTTAAAGCTCAGCTTGGGCTTGGTCCAGAGCAAAGCCCAGAGATGCTACCACCTTCCTAAGCTTTAATAGATGCACTTAGTATGGCCCGAGTCTACTGGATGAGGCCATCGACCCTTCTTTCTGTATTAATTAACCAAAATCACTTGTATTTATAAACAAAAATTGTAAAGTTAAGAGTTTAGTTTCTAATGGCCATATTGACCAACAGTTATATAAGCGTCAAAACCCAATGGTATCACTTCATTAATTAATGGATATAGTTTTGTGGAATATAAAATGAAATTACACAAAAATTTAGGAAAAAAATATTATTCAAAATATTAGGTCGTTACATTCTTCCCCCCTTATGAAATTTCATCCCTGAAATTTGAACTGCTGCCAAATGTTCTTCCTTCAGATTTCCATGAAAGTGGGCCACTAAGAATGTTGCAAATACTATATCTGTCCATGTTACAATTAAGTACAATAGGATTCTTATTATTATCCAATACATGGGAGGATCTATATAAGTACCATCCTCATACTTTCCAAGTTTAGTTCCAACCACAATCAGAGTCAACATTGGTTTGGATTCATGCATATTGATTTTCTTCAGCCACACTCTTGTATAATTTTCCTAATAAATTAAAGTGTAGTCTTTCCTCCTAATCACTTACAACCCCAATAAGTATGTGAGTTCACAAATCATATAAATTTCAAATTATGATTTAATGTTTTTGGAAAATTCATCCACTGATCCATTCCTGCTTCTTCCAAATATAATACCATCTACATACACCAGAACCATGAACTAATCTTTTTGAGAATTCTTCACATAGAGAATGTGATCCACTACTACTCTTTTAAATTAATGCTTCTTTAGATAAGAATATAGCTGAGAGTACCATGCCTATGGTGCCTTTTTTCAGACCATATAGATCATTATTTAATCTGCAAGCTTTCATTTCATCATAATTAAGAAGTAACCCCACTGTTTGTTCAACATAGGCCTATTCTTCTAGAACACCATTTAAGAAAGCTATATTGAAATCCATTTGATACAATTTGTATCCACTTTGAATTTACAAGGAAAGAAACAGTATTATTGACTCCGGTCTAGCCACCGAAGAAAATATTTCTTCAATATTAACACCTTAAATCTATGAATAGACTTTACACACCATCCATGCCTTATTTATGATAACATTTCCAGGTTTTTAAAATTTATTTTTTCAAATCCACTTCATACCAATCATATTGTGGTTTTTGGGTCTCTTAACTAGATCCAATTTTTGGTTATTATCGATCTGATCCAACTCTTCATTCATGTCATTAACCCATGATTCATCATTTACATCTTCTCCAAATGAGGATGGTTCTACAACTGATAGGAATGCAGATTGTGCATTATTACTCATTTTCCCTGTCTATGTGGGAGTTATCTATTCCCAAATGATGTTGGATTGATCAATTTCTTCTCTTAGATTTATCCTATGAGGTTCAAATGAATTTTCTTCATCCATGGTATCCTATTTGGATTATTATTCTCATTCAACATCATGATGTGATTCCTGAGTGTTTTTACTCCTTCCTAGACATATATATTTGGATTTGTTCCATGTCCACATTCTTACTCATCTTCTATCACATCTGTAAGTGAATGTTTTGAGGTATTTTTGGTATTATCTTCAATGATCTTCACATCAACTCTTACCACAATTTTTCCAATAATTTTATTAAAACATTTATAGGCTATTCTATTTTTTTAATATCAAAGTAATATTCCTTCATCTGCAACATCACCATACTTTCCTTGATTTCCTTCATGGTTTTGGATAAAACATTTACTTCTGAAAACATGAAAATACTTCAAAGAGGGATTCCTACTATGCCAAAACTCATATGGTATCTTTGTTTCACCAATATAAATCCCTATTCGATTTTGAATACACACCACACCTTGAACATACTCTTTCCAATAATTTCAAGGGATTCGACTCTCAATCATCATAGTTTTATCCATATTGTTCACCTATTGATTATTTCAATCAAAAACACCATTTTTCTATGGGGTTCTCACAATATCCACCTCATGTTCTATTCAATGATTCTCCAAGTAATTTTTAAACTCAATAGATGTGTATTCCACTCCATTTTCATACCACAAAACATTTATTGTCCATATGGTATCATTCTCAGCAATTCAGTGATAAGTTTTTATGCAATCAAGAACTTTTTGTTTCCTATGTATAACCATTACACAAGCCATTATAATATAATAATTAATGAAATGTACGAAGTACCTTCCTCTATGAGTTCCAACAACATTTATTAGACCACATAAGTTTTTATGAATGAGATCAAAAAGTTTTGATTCCCTTTTCTTCTTTGGATGGTATGAACTATAGTCCAAATTCCCTCAAATGCAAGCATCACAATTATTTTTTTGTTAACAAATCATATTGGGTATATCCATGTCTATCTTCACCATATTTATATTTACCATGTATTGTTGGTTGATTTGACCCAAAATTCAATGCCAAAAGTTGTTTTATTCTTCAAAAGTCATGTAGAAAATGTTTTCTTTACTATTAACTTGATATAGGTTTCCATCTATTATGAAAACTTTCATGAGAGAATCTCATATTCTTCCTTTTGTAGTTCACCCATTTTTATTGAATGTCACTCTATGTCATGAATCATAGAGTTTACTCACACTCAGGATATTGTGATGCAACCTGTTTATATAAAGAACTTCAATGTTATTCATCTCACCATTGTCCAATTTAACACTTTCAATTCCTTTGATATTCAAAGCACCATCATTACCAAATCTCAGTGTTCTATCAACCTTTTTTTTTAAATTCGTTAATAGGTCTGCATTTCCCATCATATGGGATGCACATCCACTATAAAGAATCCAAGTACTGTTGTTCTTGGTAGCTTTGAGAGATACTTTTGCAAGGTTGGATTTTTCAATTTTCATCTATTCCTTCCATGAAATATTAGTATAAGTTAAGGAGAAATATGGATTTTCAAATCTATTTTCCATGTGCATTGGTTAATCATACACTCTTTTTCAAGAGGAGAGAACCTATTTATAAGAACAACACCATTTGGTTGGAGAGTATTGACTTGTCTATGAGTTTTGTATGAATTGTTCCTATCATTCCTCCACCCGCAATCAGTAATTTTATGACCAAAGTTAGAATAATGAAAACAATATCCATAGAAACTGTTTATTTTAGAATAATTAGGGTATGAATTCTTTATCATTTGTTGACTTCCTATCTATTTCCCATTAAAATAGATCCTTGTCTCTTCATAGTATGACATGGTATGGTCCAAATATCCCCAGAATTGATTTTTCATAAGTGAAAATGTATTTTCACTTCTATTCCTCCTCATTCCAACTTTCTTAGAAGAATAGTTTTACTTTCTATCATATTGGGAAACTTGAGGATAGTTTCCAATCCCCCTTTCCGTTTGATTTTACACTTTCTTTGTTTGGACTTTAGGTGTCTTTGTGATATGTCCAAATTTCATCTTGCCTTTATTTGGGCCCATTTTACTTCCAACATTCATTGTTTCAGAATCAAAACCAATTCATATGTTTCCCATTCATGAGGTTCTTTGATAATTTAAATCCTTTTCAACTCCATTAGAACCACACTTAACTCTCTCTAGTAGCTCAGCATCTGAGAATTTTCCAAAATGAATTTTCTTCTTTGTTTCTTTTATGATTGATTTTATTTCAAGTTTACTCTTAAGAGTAACAACTTATTCCTTAAGTCCCTCAACAGTTTTGTAATTCTCCTCTAGTCTAGATGTAACGTTATTAGTGACCTTTTCCTGTTATTCAATTTTTAGATTTAGGTCAACCATATCTTCTGGGATTTCAAAAGTTTTTGAATGTTCATTTACTACTTCCTCAAGTTTATCAATTTTCTCTTGTAGTATATCAACATATTCTGAAGACTCTTCCACAAATTTTATCCACTTTTTTAATCTCTTGAATTGATTATCGAGCTTACCAAAAGCATCCTTAAGTTGAAACCTGAGATCAACATCAGTGGTGAATTGATTATCTCTAGATTTATCTCCTAATGGTATGACTTTTAAATGGTAGAAATCATTGACACATGGGTTCTAGATTTAAATTCTAGTTCTTCTTTCTCAAATAATTCACTATCATTATCTTATTCTTCATAGAAAAAACTCTTTCTCTTTAATTTCTTACCAGACATGAAATCTCCCTTTTTGAAAAATCTTTTCTGAGGATTTTTTATATCTCTAACTTATATTTTTTCATTATCAAATTTCTTGTACAATTATAGGAAATGTTCCGAACTCTTCCACAAAAAAACAAGACATAGGTAATTTACCTTCAAATTTCACTTTTACCTTCTTGAATTTCATGGAAATGAGAGAAATAAGTTCATTTTCCTCATTATCTTCATCAATTATATCTTCTTAAATTTCATGTTTGTTCATGGATTTGAATTCCATTTCCTTGCTTAATCGAGTCGTTGAATCTTCTTGTTTGACTCTCATCTCATATGCAACTAGGATACTTAGCAGATTATCCAGAGAAAGTTTAGAAAGATCCCTTTCCTGAAGAGCCACCTTTGAATTAAAAAGAGGTGGAAGTGTTATCAATATTTTCATTGAAATATCAATGTCTTTTATTTATTCACAAAGTCTTTGTATTTATCCAACAAATTCAGTAATTCATTTGAAAAAGGTATCAACATTTTTCCTGGACGCATCTTCATATCATCAAACCTATTGTGAAAAACTTTTAGTTTCGACTCCTTCACTTTGTTGTCACCTTCATAAACATTCTTCCATTTTTTCCACATAAATTTTTATAAAGTTAAACACATCACCTTTATATATATTTGATTTGAAAGATTGTAGTGAGGTAATTCTATGATTTTTAATCTACATCAATAATTTTCCGGTCTGTATCAGTCATAAATATCCTAGTTATATCTATGACCTATATTCCTTATGCAGTAAAAAAAGACTTCCATTCCAAGAGATCTTTAATAAAGTATCATCCTATTCTTCCAGATCTGAATGTTGATTCCATCAAAGAGGGGGACTCCCCTATCATTAAATATATTATCCCTAGTATAAATGAAGGTCAGATTTACCACAAGCAACCTTTATGCTCTGATACCACTAGAAGGACCCCGGAACACCCTGATAGGGGAGGGGTGAACCAGCGTGTCAAATTTTATTTTTAAGTGGAGGATATTTTTCCCACATTGGTAGGAACATGTTAAATCTATCTGTTGGTAATTTTTAGTAATTTAAAAATTTGCATGTAGAAGAACCACATAATTTTTTTTTACTTTTTTCACCAATAAGGGCTAGTCTAATGAGTATACACTGATAGGTTTTCTGTTGTACCAAAGTCCACTAATCATTATTAGTTATTGAATAGAAAATTTTATCATAGTCATTCTATTCCAGACACATTTTAATTACAAGGTTTTAGGGATAGAACACTGTATCTCTCATATCACTTCCGTTGACTCCCCCTTGCTCACTACATTGGGAAGAATATGAACTCAATTTATCAACTTGAAGGTCACTACAATGGGTTGGCATTAAATCATGAATCATCAACTATATATAGATTCTCTATTTAAGTCCTCGTTTTCCCTGTATATATAATATAATTTTCTGTGTACTACTCGTTCAAGAAATTTTCCTTCGTGAATCAAACTTCTTCCTCCATGCACCTCATTGCTCTATGTACTATGAGTCTTTCACAAATTGCTTCCACATACTTCCTCCACTAGCAGCCTTTGCGTACCGCTTATTCTCCACGAACCAACTCCTCTTCTTATAACTATCTTCCGTGAACCATCTTCCATGAACTTTCTTTCAAAAACCATTTTCCATTGTAGGCTTTAGTGCCTAGAAAAACCCTTCCATGGAATATCTCAGTGGACCACTTCTCTTTTCGCAGAATCCTCCTTGCAAACCTATTATCCTTTATAGGGTTGTTTTCCCGTGAACCACTTATGGACTTCACCGAATTCCTCTTGGATTTCTAATAAAATATTCTCTACTTAATGAAAATATTATTTCTCCCTATATTGGAAAATAGATCCATATAATCCGCTAAACAAAGATTTACCAAATCTTCACCACGTATTTTGCTCCCGCAAACCATTCTTCCCTATGAGGTCCACATACCACCTTTTCCTTTGTAGCGACCAAACTCTTCCATGAACTAATATCTGCATCATTGTTTTAAAAGACATTCCATCCCATGAACCATCTATTCTGTGAACCACTCCACCTTGTTTTTGTGAATGAAATTCCATCCTACGAACTATTTGAATTTTGAGAACCACATACCTTCCCATGAACCTCCTTTGCTCTACAAAACTTTCCTCCTACACTGTCTACATACTGATTTCCTTTGAAGAACCAATCCTATGTACCTCATTTTAAATCCTCAAAACATTCTTCATGGTCTTCATACTTTCCACTCCTACATAGAAAATATTCCTTTTCAAAAAACCAAACTCCAGATTTTGAGGCCTAAAAATTCGGCAAACACTAGGAAACATTTCCACTTTAAACACTTACTCCGACCTGTACTATAAGAATCCTTGTCTTGAAAACTCCTTGATCAACCCAACATGGATTGAAAATAAACACAAACATACTCCAATTACAACAAATAACACCCTTCATTCTAATAAGGAACACACAATAGATTTCTATAAGAAGAACTATCCTAGAATATAAACACACAAAAGGTATAACCTTTATAGTTATACCCAAGGATTAATCTTAGGCCTCTATACCCACACACTAGTCACAATTATATATATATATATATGTATATATATATATCTTAATAGTATTCCCAAGTTCAACTAACTAATTCCAACACTGATATATCACAAAAATAGAGAACATTGATATATCACCAAATATATTAACCCAAATCAAGTCATTTAATTAAAGAAATACTATATAGTGACCAAAAAGTATATATATATATATAAAATGTGATCCTTCATGTCTATTCATGATACATGAATGCACCAAAATCCCATAAAAATAAAACAAAAATCACATTACAGTAACTCAGATGTATGTTATATATAAGCTAGCTAGGCACATGGAAATTCCCCTACCCTAGTTCTGCATAGCCTATCTCATTTATAATTTGATAAAAAATATATAAAATAATTTGACACCATTTTGTAATACCATAACCAGAATCAAAAGGTCCAAGTTGAAGTGCCACATGACCTCATGCATGTCTCCCTATATGCAAGAGGCTACCGACTAGTGATGCAGGCCTAAAGGTGATGTGGAGAGACTATCACCTCAGTAATCATAACCATAAACCAAGATATATAAATATAAACATAAGAAAACTAAACATTATAATAGAAATTAACATAATCTAGATGCTATAACATATGTAATTCCCATACAGAGTCAACCAAATAGACCCCCAATGTGGAAGTTCATCAAGTATAAGTAGTACAACTAGAATAAATAAATAAAAGGGTGTTACAGTAGTTATCCTGAGATGATCCTATTACTGATTCCATAACCTAACTCCAATATCCTCATAAACCTACCATTGGGGCCTTTCCCTTCTTCGGAACCCTAATCATGAAGTTTGCATGTGCCTTAAGATGCATGTGTAGGGTGTGAGTATAAACCCAGTAGGACACCACCAATGCATCCTTAAAAAAGTGCACACGTATATAGAGGTGTATTTCATGATGGAAAGGGAAATGAACTTACATAAATAAAACCAATAATATACCGAGTGGTTATGTGCTAACCAAGTTTTTGTAAACCTTATCCCTACTTTATATGATTCCATACTAGAAAAACGTTAATATTAGTCACTACAAGACTTAGATCATTCTATATGTGTCTATTTTCCTTTATGGACATTCAAAATTCCACCTTTGATGAATAAATCCATGATATCCTTTAAGGTAAAGTGTCACCACGACTCATGAATATCCTTAAATGGTACACATTCTTGGCACAACCAAAATAATATAACTCTATACTACACAAGGATGTTCTCCATCAGAACAACATGCTCACCTACAAACCATCTTCCAATGGAGTATAGAGTTCTCCTCCCATGAGATAATCACATTAAAATCTCTAGTTTTATATATCCTATATCTAGAGTCACAACTAAGGAGTCATGTTATCCAAGATCCCCATTTAAGGGATTGACTACGTCCTTCAGGTCCACCTATCAACCTAAAAACTAAAACAAAGATTCCATGGCTATCAAAAAATCGACATTTAAGTAAATATAGATAAAAGAAAAACATATCACAAAAAATATACCATAATATATGAACAATACATAATTATGGAATGACATAGAAAATAATAATCATATCATATCAAATAATCAATGACTATTAAATAACCACAAAAATTGGTACAATATAGAAAGGAACACACAAGACGTACCTAGAAAAAGACTCACGAGATACCCAAACATACCAACATACATATCATGAAAGTGTCTATACACTAGGAATAATCACACAAGTAAATTATGTAAAAAAACACTATACAAAGGCCCAAGATGGTATGAAATTCATACATTTAATGCATTGATTCCATCTTCCAAGATCCATCAAGGGATTACACCCTAATTACACCCACATGCCAATGTTCACTATAAAAAGACCCAATACATAATAATAGAGTGTTTAGAATTGAGATTCAAGGAAGTCATTATTCCCAAAGGTGTAATATACATTAACTTACCAAAGAAGATTCATTTTTGATGAAATATCTAGGTACAATCAAGGATAGGCCACCAGTTCTCATGATCCAACACTAATATCTAGATCAAGCTTGAATTCCCCATTATATCTAGATGGAGATTCATAAATCTTTCAAGCATGGCTTAGATCTATGATCAATTATATTGAAAAAAGAAATAATTAGTAATATAAAGATAGATATTACCTCAATTAACTCCACCAAACTAACATACTCATCAAACATCCAAGAGGTGAAGAAGGGGAAGTCTAAAGAACTAAGGGAGATCTCTCTATGAGGATTGGTCATAATTATGATGGATTAGGGTGATGGGTATATTGATAATCATATTATAAAAAAAATAACAAAACACACTTAATGAAAGTGTTTTCTTTGCACCATTGGTGGAACGACATGCCTGGGAATAATGTTAGAATTCTTCTTTACCCACCGATTGACCGGTGTGATCTTTAGAAATGTAGGTCCCACCGCCAGCACCACTAGTTGGCTGATGGACTTCTTTCATCCAAAATACATCCCTTTATGACTCCATCCTTTGAATGATAACATCAAGTCCCCTTTACCCATAAGACAGACCTCCAAATAAGAAAAAAAAATGATATATTATCATCTAAAAATAAACATAACTTGAATGTTGAGGACATTACACATCATGTGTGATTTGAAAATCACACACCATATGATCAACCACTCAAAATATAGAATTGATGGACCCTTTAGAAGTACACATCCAATAAAAAGTTCACCAATATTCATGAATAATGTGTAGTTTTATGAGTTATAACATCTCTATATCACCTTTGAAATCCATTATTTCCTTTATTCAACACCTCGCTAGTTACCCCTCTTTGAATCTATTATGAACCCTATGTTCTTGTGCCGAATTTATACCATTAAATTGAAACCCACACCCATTGATCTATATAATTATTTTACAATATCAGATTTTGTTACTGGACACCTTGAAGTCTATATACCCTTCATTCAGTTGATAGATAGAGACAGAGAGTAAAAATGAGGGATGGTTTAGTGGCCATAGATCCAAACACCACACAGAAGGCCACTAATGATGATTCAAAACCACTATTCCACATAGTGGGGAATAAAAAATGCATGTGATAAAGAGGGAGGAATATAAAATGGATAAATTCAACCATAGAAACATTCTTTATACTTCAAATAATTTACCATTAGTGCTCATTTCCCAACAAGAACCCAACCAACATAATAAAAATTCATAAATAAGAAATGATATTGATACAATAAAAATAATACATAAACAATAATGAATATAAAATAAAAATAAGGAAAATGGATATTAATTAAGTTAAATATCCCTACCTAGGATTGGGATCTATGTTCATGAAAATCCATGCTCATACCGGGATCTATTGATGATTCCTCAATGAGTTCATGCACAAATATATGGTTTTCCCAACTCTCTCTCAATTAAAGATTTTTCCGATGGTTGATAAACTTAATTGGGAGGGTTAATAAAAAAATTTAAGGGATTAATTAGGTTTTATGGTATTTTTATTTAAATACTTATGAAGGGATTGGCCTAAATATTGAAACTCATACATTAATTACACTACCACTAGGGTAAACCCTAAATCTTGATTCAAACTATAAAGATGGATTTCCTATTTGAGAATTATTCATAGATATACTGATGATGCTTAATTATTATATAAACATAGACTAAATATTAATAAATTATATTTTATATAATATACTCAAGCACTCATGGAATGACTTAAGTGAAAATGACTCAATGACCAATTTGGAAAATATTATTTTAAATATTACAAATATTTAATGAAAAAATTTGGGGTTGCTGCAATTCCCATTGATTGAAAAAATATATTTTAAACATCATAAAGATCACATAATTTTTTATTGAACTCAATCATATTATAATTCACAATAAACTATCATAACCATTTCAATAATGACTGTAGAATGAAGTTTATGGCCAGATCAATCTTGAGTAGAGACCTTGGTAAATCTATGACACTAACATACATAATCATGTTGATTACATATATTGAGACTGATATACCAATTTATATCTTTTAATAAAACTTGATTTTGAATCTTTGTTTCTATCATGTCAAGATTATTATTAATAGAACCCTTTTGGGTTATTTATCTTCCCAGAAAAATCTATATTCTCATATCTCTTTTAAATCTTGGTATATATTACAATAAGAATCAATGTAAAGTCATCAATATGATCATTAATATGATTACTATATAAATACTTCCCTTATTGACTAGTTTTATCATCAAGATATTTTCAAGGATTTTTTATCCAACACATTTAATTTCCATTATTATTTAAGAACAATTTATAAATTCTAATACCAGAATAAGATGATTCTTCTATTAATGTTTTCCTTTTCCAGAATTGATTGGAAAATTCAGGTTTGAAGATGAGAATTCAATTTTATCTATAAAATATACTTTTATAAAATGATTATTATGTTTTAAAACTATTTAATAAATACTATTATAAAATATTCCAAAATTAAAATGATTATCCCCTTTTAAATTTTATAATATACATCAATATCCCATGATCTGAATTTTCTTTCCCAATCAATGATATGGAGTATCTCAACATTAACTCTCTGGGAACCTAATCCTACTAATTATGGAAAAGGGGATAATCATTTTAATTATGTAAAATGGGATAATCATTTTAGTTTTGATCTTGGATTATTATGGAAAAAATTTCTTTCCCAATCCATGATATGGAGTATCTCAACATTAATTCTCTGGGAACCTAATCCTACTAATTTGGATGATTGTGGTCTTTAATTTTTTTTTCTTCAGAAGTAATATGACACTATAATTTTAAGGGGTTTTAAATCACCCAATATTATTTCATGTATTCATTTATACAAGTTGTTTCTAAGAATTTAGTTTTTATATCCAATATCTTGAACCAAATTAATATGTTCAAAACATGTTAATGTACAAATATTTATAGAACTAATGATTTATATTACTTATTTAAATTTAAATAAATTTATACTCACACATATATAAATTTATCCCATTTATTAGGTGTACGCAACCTTTTTATGAAATTTTTAATAATCATATGAAACCAAAATCCAGAAAAGTGCAAGTTTGGTGTGATAGATAGTCAAACAACTTTTTTTTGGATAAATATAAAGCCCCCCATGCTAGTGAGTAGTCTGGCCTAAAGTCCCACTATAAATAGATTAAAACTCATGAGTGGATTCAATTCTTATACAATACTAACACCTCATATGCATAAATAATCAGAATTATTAGCATTCAATATCAAAGAAAAAAAAATCAAAGTCATGGTTTTATATAACTAATTATTATATCATACCTCACATGTTAGTCCTTATATACATGATATGTAACTTATTAATTTTTTTAATAATTTAAACTGAATAATACATTCATTGATAAATATAAACCCACTATATTCATGAATAATAAAATTGGTAATATAAAAAATTAATAAACATTTTGAAAATTTAGAAGTTAGATAAAAATATATAAACAATTTATAAAAATATAATCATTAATGATTTATAATTTTCACACAATTTTATGAGAATTATATAATAAACAAAATAATGAACATTTAACATTTATTTAATCATGAACTCTCTCATAATAGTAATTTACATGGTATTAAATATGAACTCGTTCAAATTCCAAAACATACAATATCGATTAAAAATTTTATTATAATATAATTTTTTTTTATTTTATATAAACACATTACATAAAATAAATAAAAAATATTTCATTTTATTTAAAGATCTATCAAATATAAAATTTTTTTTTGGCAGGGTTTACTTTTTTTTTTACTAAATAAGGGCTTTAATATGAATATTTCATGTTGGTATTTTTGAAAATTTCAAAAAATAGTAAAATCTATTTTATATTATGCCTTATTAAAAAATTTATAAACAAATTAAAAATTATTAAATCATGTAAAATACTAAAACCTTAATAAATTTTTATGTAAAACATGACATGGTTTTTTCTTGGAGACAACTCTTGATAAGTAATTCATGACCATTTTATTTTGGTGAATTTATTTTGGGAAAATCACTCATGAGGCTTACTCATGAAATCATGATGTAGTTTTCTCGACTACACCATGGTTTTATTTTATAAATTAGATTTAAATAATAACCATAATAATTTTATGATAAAATCATGACACAATATTATTATTTTAAGATTTGATATGTTTAGAAAATTATTACATGCCAACTTTTTTTTCTAAACAATGATGGGGTTTTATAATTTTTTGTAAACCCTATTTGTTTTCTAATTGAATTATATCATCATTTTGAAAAAACTCAATAAACATAATTATATTTTATAAAAAACTTTATGGTTTTAGAACCTCATATTTTCTATCCAATTAATGAAATTAATAATTCAATCTAAACATAATTGAAGTGGAACAAATACCACTAGATGGTTTGGAGGGGGACAACCTTGATATAAATGCAATGGAAATAATCAACCAAAACCTATTTTCCCAAGATCTAAGAATTTATAATATATTTAACAAAAATTAATGAATAATGAATAAAATTTTCTCTAATGAATAATTATATCTAATACCCTATATACATTATTGATTTATATTCCAGAGAAACAACAAGAAAAATCTTTCCTCATAGGGTATACATGTGCTATGTGAATAGAAATGTAACTTTTAGCATGATTCTATTCAAGGAATGTCACAATATAAATATACTATTATAATTACACACACCACACAAGGAATGAACATATTTATGTATTCCTCCAATGATCTTGATCATTTATCAAATATTCATATTTTTTATGAAATGTTTTGTAAAAATTTTAAATGTTAGAACACCTTAGAACTTATGCTTCAATCCCTGAATAGTTTTTTTAAATTTAAAACATCATTTACACACTTAAAATTACTCAATTTGTCATCACTTGATAATATAACAGATATATGATGGTTTATAGTGGCTAAAACAAGCAATTTCATGTTATCTCATAACAAATGCACTGTTAATCACAAAACCACAATGTTGCAACCTTAAATGCATTAAGGCTTCAAAAAAAAAAACCGGGATTTGGTTTATACCACCACACCAAGTTTTATATTTACTAAAAATTTCTAAAAATCCTCCCATCATAATCATTATTGAGATAATATCCAGTAAACACATTCAACAACAGCACAACAAATAAACTCCATCAATCAATCAAGGCATTAGAATACAATCTTAAATGAAAATTTATTGAGAAAATTAAAATTACATCAGTGTGGAAAACTATTAGTTATTTTTGAAATTCAACAACCTTGGGTGAAATTTTAAAAAATGATGATTAATTTCTAAATTTATTAAATATTTATCTTCACGCATACCCACCATTTATAAAATTAAAGTAATTGAATGAGATTTTCCCATATTTTTCGTGAAAATATAAATACATGGTTTAAACTTATAAATAGTATAATGATAATTGAGAAAATAAAACATAAAATGATTCACATACTAAAGTCATAAAGTACAATTCTATGAAAAATAAAATTAATATACCCATATAAACCAACCGATCCGTATTTTTGGAGAAGAAAATATTTGGCTAAGAAAATATTATTTTCTTAAAGTACTATATAATTTGAGAACGTTTATGAGAAAAACCCTTTTTAGGCAAATTTATGAGTTTTATAATGATAGTTTTCACAAAAATATTGATTAGTTCTATAAAATATCAACAAAAATAGTGAGATAAATATTATTTTTTACAATGTTTCTAACTTTTGTTTTATTTCAACTTTCCTTTTATACAATATTAATAGTTACAAGTAATGATACAATTACTTATAAATATTGTGCATACTATATTTCAATACTAGAAATATGATGCAAATTTAATGAATTGACATTTTTAGTAATTAAAAAAGGAACTTTAAGATATTGTTTTTTTAAATTTTTTTTAATGAACTACAAGGTGGGAATATTCCCAATTGATCATTAATAATTGGGGTAGAGGAAACAAGGTAGAAAATTTAAAATCTATAGGAATAGTTTATTGTTTTAATTTTCCTCATTATTTAAAAAATAAGAAGTATTATTAAAAAAATCTAAAATATGGGATGAATGATGAAATAAAAAAACATCATTTAAACATATTATGAATTGTAAAAGATTAAAAAGTTAACAAAAATAGCTTTTCCAAATATAGAATCCAAAAAAGTTTTCAAAATCAATCAACTAATTAGATTTTAATACCCCAGTTTGATTATAAAAATAAAGTAAGCTATTATAAAAATCTCAAAGTGATTCATTGTGTAACATCCTTCCCCTCCCCACTTTCTTGGAAAGGTGGTAGGATATTACTTGGACTTAGGTGATATCCTCAAGACACCAAAGGCTGGAAATAAATTCAAAGAGCATCAATATAGTTGGATGATGATTTTACCTTTGATAATAAAACAACCACAACTAAGTATACCATAACAAAAAAAAAGACAATATGATTCATGATAACAAAGTATACAACTCAAGAATACCAACTGACAATAATACCAAACTATAAACAATCACCATATTAGAGTACAATACAGAAGATAAGACCAAAAAAATCAAAGACTCCAAACTACCAACTCCAAAACTACTAACATGCTCCAATCTCCAAATCCACTAGTCATGCTCAATGTTTAACGATGAATCACTAAAGAAATGTGATAATTTTCCTTTACCCGTGTCCTGATACACAATATCTACAAACACACCAAAGTTACCTAGTCGGGGGTGATTAATGAAACATAGCAGGTTTTCCTCACATGAATTCTATACTTATTCCAATAGGATAGAAAAAGTTAGTGAATTTATATAAAAAAATTTATATAAAAACAATTTAAAAACATTTTGATAGTTTATATCAAAGCCAAGAAATTTCACACCAAATTTTTTTTCCATACTAAAATAGTTTCCATGGAAATAAACTAACCTAGTCATTCAAAAATTTATCATTAATAATTTTTCTTGTCCCATTTCATTACACACAACCAAACAAACAAAAACATTCAAGCTTGGTATTAACATTTACGGTGGAACTTCATGTCCACACTCCATCCCATTGGTGGTGGAACTTCAGGACCATTATCCATCCAATTAAACTATTTCTTAAATATTTAATCAAAAAACCATGCCAATAAAATTATTTCCAAACCATTTAAATATAACTATAATTTTATTTAATTTTTTTTTCCATTCATCAAAACTAAACAACCATGTTAAAATTTCCATTTTAAGATCATGTTACAACATTCACTTTTCACAAAACACCCAATTTTTACAATTACATAAACCATCACCAAAGAGGGTTTCCATCAATCATTGCATGATAATTTCAAAATAAATTTAAAGAAAAAAAATATATTTAAAATCATGAATTCATGTTCTAATAAAAGGAGTCGATAGTGAATCCACAGACCTCATAGATTTAGGCGAAAACAAAGAATGACACAAATTCTTCAACAAAACTAGGATGAAACTCTAAAAAACCACATTAGAAATAATTATATAACATCAATTGATTTAATGATAATAAAATTATTATTATTGTGATATCTATTTAGTTTCATGTATTATATAATCATTTTCTATTTCGAGACAAATTTGTGAAATTTACCCGAGTATGAGACACCACCAACAACTCACCAAGGATAACTAACCACCAAGGACGAGTCACCATCAGTAATGAGTCACCATTGAGACAGAATTTTGAAAAAGTATAGAAAAGTCTCACCACCAAGAATGTGACGCCACCAAGCATATCTCACTATGACTAATGTCTCACCACCAAGTATAAAACACTGCCAAGTATGAGACATCATCACTAATGTGTCACTATTGTATTGAGATGCCATTAAGGAAGTTATATAGGTAGAACATATTTTTGATATGGTATAGAAAGAATCAATGTCGAAAGACACTATTCGATCCTAACACACCACCATCCTAACATAACGCAAAGAAAGTGTCACCATTTCATAGAAAAACCACCAATGTATCTCATTGCTAGATCAATACATCTCTCCAATATCACACCAACATACTCAGAGTCTTCTCAAGAATCAGACACTACCTGTGTCACCCTTTAAAGAGTCACCACCATTGTGTTAATTTATTTTGAATTAAATATTTATAATAGATAGTTTATCAAATTTAATACCAACTTTTATTTTAATGATTTTTCTTTAATTGATTGACATAATGCATTGAAGTATGTTTCGGACATGCAGTATGAGGATGCGTAGTATCTAACTAGTTCTCTTTTCTAATTTTACTGCTAATACAAGAGGAAGAAGAATACCTAGTTCATAAGAGCTCAATAATGTGGAAATTGAATCAGAGAGCTTCACACATAAAGTAAGATGGAAAAATTTTCAAGAACCATAAGAACATACCCACTTCATCCTTCTTACACTTGACTGAGGTAGCCAAATAACATATTACATCCACTGCCTTCCTAAAGTTAATAAAAAAGTTTCTAAAACACTCTATTTTGATGAAAATTATGAAACTTGACTCGAGCCTTAGTTCAAATCAATTTCAAGGAGTCATGAGTTGTATATCATATCATCTAGAGTAACATGAGCTTTCTACATTCTTATTTACTATGTTTTTTATTTATCATTAAAATATGATAAGTGTGAGTTACTCGCTTTTCTGCACACACTATCTCCTATTTTAAACTGGAGGATACTTATATATCTTCTCAACACCTTTTACTTTTGTCTCCCATGTGTTGTGGCAGAGGCCCAACTGTGGCTTGTATATTTTTACTGCCATGAAAAAATGTGGAAGAGGCCATGTGGGGTCTAGATAGTTGGTATATTATTGTAAACCTTGATCCATGTTATGGATCAAAAGTTTATTTTCTAAAAACTTATATCAAACCTCACTTTTCAAATATTAACACTGCATAAAATATTTAGAATACTTAAAAAATTATAAGAGAAACAAAAAATGGCAACTGTCTAGTTCCATTGGAAATATGGAAGCATAAACACTTCTAAATAAGTGAGCTACATTTTCTCCCACTAGTTTATTCTTGACTAACAATATAACTAGAAACATAAAACATAATACATATCTTTATAACCTAGGAAGGAAACATAAATGGGGTGAGATAAGATGCTTAGTAATGGTAAATAAAGGAGATATGTAAGTATAATCATGAGCATAAGGGCATGAGAACACAATCATGGATATATAAGATATTACCCGTCATATCAAAGATCATATGCATAAAACATGGTTTAATGTTTGGAAGTACAAAAGAAATGAATCATAAGGAAATAAAGAACATAATCCATAAAAGAATAACATAGGAATAAAACATGTAATTTTTTAAGACACATAATCATATAATATAATTTCCTTAATAGAAAATGAATCACTACCAAGACCATCTTGGTTGTATGGGTTCACTCCCCATACCATCTTGGTAGTTATGGTTTACTCCCATGAACATATTAGTAGCGTGAGTTCACTCCTCAAACCATATTTGTAGTCATGGTTCATTACCATGACCATCTTGGCAGTAATGGTTTATTCCCAAGACCATCTTAGTCAATATCATTAGATATAAATCTTTACCTAATTCATTAGAGGGAGATATAGGTCCCACCTATCTCATAGGGAAATCATACATGTGCCACAAAATCATAAACAATAATATCATAACCCATAAAATAAAACGGGTATTATAAACACGTAATCATATCATAAACTTTGGAAAAAGGTAGGTTTCATAATTATAAACATAACCCATGAAAATAAGTGGGTTTCAAAAGCATATAACCCATGAAATAGAAGTGAGTTTAATCAAAATCATGTCTTCAAAACATAATCCATTCTGAGAAATAATATGAATGGAAGCATTGAATAATTTCCCCAAAAATACATGAGTAACACCAAAGGATGTTTTCTTATATTATAAATATTTTTGAAATATCTTATAAAAATATTTCTTCAGAAAAATATCATTTCAATATTAACAAATTCTTTTTAAAACATAAAACATTTCTGAAAACAATTTTCTTTAAAAATAGATTTGAAAACATATAAAGGAATATTTGAAAACCATAAAAAATTAAAATATTTTTTCCTTGAAAATGTTATTCATGTATCATTTGAAAACATTTTTGAAAACATTTTTTAAAACACGTTTTTTTGAAATAAAACCAATTTCTTATTGAAGAGACAAATACAATCCGTTTTTTATTAAAAACATTTTATTAGTTATATTAAGTACCAAAGAGTGACAAAAATATACTATTAGATGGAAATACCTTGAATAAATATATTATAATAAAACTCATGGGTTTTCTTGAGAGACAGATCTTAATATTTCATCAAAGGAAGCATAAACATAAACAATCTGGAAAAGTGCTGAGATTGTTCCAATAAACACTTATAACTTGGTAACATTGGATCATATTATAAATGAAAGGAAAGGAAAATAAATAAAGCTTAAAATATAATGAAATTATATATATTCATGATGTTACATTTAAAATTTAATTATATACATCTTGAAAAGGAATGTAGGTACATAATAAAACATGTGTCTCAAAGAAGAAAAATTGAGACAAAACCGTCTTACCAATTCGGTAGCTTTTGAAACATTAACACCATGAAATAAATATGATATAATGGATATATAAATACACTTAAATTTAAATAAAATAATAATTTAATACATACATGGGTAGTATACACACTAAACAAAAGTAATTGGTGGTGAATAAAGCAAGTATCTCACGGAAATAAAAAGTGAGTTGAAATCCACATACATTGTGTCTTGACTCTCATTGTATTCATTCAAACCTATTGTATAATAAATATAATTTTACTATAAATATTTTTAAAAAACACATTATTATATCTAATACCACATATATTTTTATTATGACCTTATATTACCTTCTTATTAACAATCTTATGTTAAGGTTTCACTTTGGGTAATGTTCGTTTGTTCTTCGCATGTGTCTTAATTTATTATGTCATTCATCCTTATACTTATATAATGATTTAAATAATGTACATAATTATATAAATATAATTTATATTAAGTATATTTTTATTATAATAAATTATTGAATGTATAATTATGTAATGGAATACACCGTTCATAGAGACGGTATGTCGTACATACGCATGAACACTGTTTCGGTCTTTATTTTCGCATTGAAAAAAGAAGGTAAATGAAATGTGTGTGTAAATATATATATCATTATTAAAATATAATTATTATACTATATTTATCATATAATTTCACTAAACCATTTCTCAGTATATTCCATTGTAGTGTGTAAACAAATCACATCGCTTTGAGGGGGCGGTAGTCCATACTTCCTCAAACAAAATTATCACATTTACACCAAATGGAAAGTATAAAGAGTTGTGTTTTAAAAATATTACATAATCTTAAATAAAAAAAATATATTATATTACATATATAAATATAGTTTCCCTAATAATTTCCACCATGATAGGCAGTAAAGGAAAAATGAACAATCATCATTTTGTGAGGTGGTAGTTCGCTGTACACATAAACAATATGTTTGTTAGCCATTATATAGAGGTGTGTGTAAGTTTAGGTTGAAATATTAGAATAAAAAATACTAATACATTTAAAATACTTTTGTTGTTATAAAATCATGGAATAAAGATAGTTTAGGGGGTGGAGAAAGAAAATAAAATAAAGGAGCTTGATAGAAGTTGTTACCTCTTAATCAGGAAACTCCTTTTGGTTTGTGCCAAAAGGCTTCCTTGGATTGATTTCTGAAAAATGGGAGGCTTATAGAAGTAGGGTATAAATTATTGGATGTTTATTTTGTAGATATTTTCTGAACCTAAGTGGGTTTAGAGGTGTGAAGGAGGGAGAGGTGGTTACCTTTTATAGGGAAGAGAAATGACACACTTTGTATTTTTGAAAACAAGTTAGGTTTACCCATGTTTTTACCTAAAAAAGACATAAAAACACAAAATAACTCAATAATGGAAGGTAAATGGATGAATAATTGACATAAAATGGGTCTTTGAAAAGTTTATATGTGGGTATGGGTCTTAAATTTAAGGTTTAATGCTTTGTTAAACTAAATTTTCACTTAATCATTGTAATTAATTTTAATCACTTTCACTAATATTTTTGGTAAAAAAATATGTTGAAATTATTAGATATTATAAATTATGATAATTAAAAATATGAAATAATTTTTCCAAATTATAATCACAGAAGTGGAATAAATTAATTTAAAAATAATCTCTTAGACGAGATGACACTCCGGGTTTTTAAAGTAAAAACATCCAAAAGTTTGCTATGTTTTTATACCCAATTTCAAAGTAAAATTGATTCCAATGACCTAAATTGGATCAATTAATAAAAATATGATATAATTTAACTTTTTAAGAAAATTAAAATAAAATTTTACCTTATAAATAAATTATATGAAAATCCAGTTTTGAATTAAAATCTTACATTTTTCACTATTCATCAAAAAATGAAGTTTCTCAGAAAAATAACAAAACGTCACCCTAAGTTAATTTGGAAATTCTAAATTAAAAAATGGATTGAATTTTATCAAATTATATTTCTAAATTTTTAAAAAATTAATTGAATTAATTTTCACAGAAGGACATTAAAAGCAGTTCATTTGAGAAAATAATATTTTGAAACATATAAGGACTTTACCAAAAATTAAAATTTTTATTATCAATAAGTTTTATTTTTATAAAAACATTATAAAAAAATATTTTAAAATTAGTTATTACTATTCATATAACTAAGTTTAATAGATAGGTTATAATTAAATCACTTAAATAATTATAAAAATAACAAGTTGTTTTGTAGAAACCTCAGTGTTGAGTGTAATGTACGCCAAGTTGGTGTTGTATGTAACAAAAACCAATTTTATGTTATGTGTAATGTACACCAAGTATATTTTCCATATAATATACGTCATATAGATACCATGTTAAAGGAATGTTTGACTTAGTGCATTGCAATATATAAATGAAAATTAATTTATTTGAGAAAAAGGCCCATAAAAACTCAAGGTGTTGCATTCTACCCCCATTAAAATGAACTTATCCCTTGAAATTCATCACTCGGGTAAAAAAATGATGATACTTACGCTTCATCATATCCTCAAGTTCCAATTTAGCTTCCTCTAACTGATGATTTATCCACAAAACATTTACTAGGTGAGTGGTCTTATTTTGTATAACTTTATCTATATGATATAGAATTTCAACTGGTTGTTCATCGTAAGAAAGATACTAGTCTAGTAGTATGACCTCTGAGTTCAATATATGTAAAGGGTCAGCTATGTACTTCCTCAGGAGAGATATATGGAAACCATCATGTAATTGAGATAGATTTTGAGGATGTTCCAAGAAATTATCTACCATCCCGATATGATCAAGAATCTTAAAGGGATCAATATACTTAGGGATTAGTTTAAATTTCTTTCTAAAAATCATAAATTTCTTCTAGGGTTAAATTCATAAAAACACATTTTCACCAAATTCAAATTTTATACCACACTGTCAGTTATCATCATAACTTTTTTGTTGACTTTGAGCTACCTTGATATTTTGTTGAATGGTTCTAACCATCTTAAACATTTTTTTAGAGATCTCAGGTCCTAATAGATTTCTCTCTCCAACCTCATCCCAGAACGTTGGACCTCTATTTTTATTCTCATAAATGGATTCATAAGGTTCCATATGAATGTTTGAGCGAAATATATTGTTTTAAGAAAACTCAACTAAAGGAATGTGTTGATCCCAACAACCTTTAAAATATAGATAAAAAGATCTAAACATATCTTGTAAGGTTTTAATTATTCGTTTAAACTGAAAATCTGTCAAAGGATGATAAGAAGTGCAGAAAATCAATTCTTTATTATGTTCTTACTAAATACTTCTCCAAAATTTTGAGGTAAACCTAAAATCCCAATCAGATACAATGGAATGTGGTACTCCATGTAGCCTTACCACTTCCTTATTGTATATCATGGAAGGCTAATCTAGAGAGAAATATTATCTGATAGTAATGAAGTGTAATAACTTAGTATGGTGGTTGACTACCACCCATATACCATTAAACCCTTTAGAGGTTTTGTGTAGTCCAATGAAAAAATCCATAATTATGTTCTCCAAATTCCATTATGATATGGGTAATGGATGCAAAATCCCCTTTGAATCTTGTCTTTAAGCCTGATCTTGTTGGCATACCAAGCACCAAGACACAAACACAACGATATCTCTTTTTATTACATCCCACCAGTGGTATTATTTAAAATCCCTATACCTCTTCATACATTAAAGATTAATAGATAATTAATAAGTATGAGCTTCCTCTAATATATCCTTCGATTATGGTAATAAAGGAACACATACACGGTTACTGAACGTCATTATTCCATTTTGTACAAGGTAAAACTCAAGAACATTTCTAACTTTCTTTTTAAAATCTACATCATCCTTCTAGACCTCTTTAATATTCACTTGGATAGAGGGTTGAAAATTCATTTGATAAAGATAATATTTTTACCCTTCCTTCAGGATTTCTAGATCCATCCTTTTCAAATCCAGAAATATTGGATCTTTTTTTATCATCATCATGGATAAGCTAGTATGATTCTTCTGAATCAAAGCATCAGCCACCCTGCTCACTTTCCCAAGGTGGTAATGTCTTGACCAGTAATAATTCCTTATCAAATATAACCATATTCTCTAGAGGATGGTAAAATCCTTCTGTATGAATATATATTTCATAATTTAATGATCAGTATATATATCAAACTTTTCCCCGTAAAGATAATTCCTCCATATCATTAATGCAAAAATTACCATTGTTAACTCCAAATCATGAGTTGGGTAATTTTTATAATGAATCATCAACTACCATAAGACATAAGAAATAACCATGTTATTCTAGATAAGAACACATTATAATCCATTATTGGATTCAACTTTATATATTACAAACCTTTATCCACTATAAGGTAATGTAAGTATAGGTGCGCTGAGTAAAATTTTCTTCAGCTCCTTGAAATTTTTCTTACATTAATCTATCCAAAGGAACTTGACACCCTTCTGAGTTAACTTGGTTAGAGGATTGGATAGTCATGATAAATTCTCCACAGTTCATTAATAATATCCAGATAAACCAGTCAGCATAGATTTTTTAGGACAACATTCAATAACCTCAGTCTTTGATGGATCTATTTTTATACTATCTCTTGATATTATGTGACAAAAAAATGGGACCTTTTGCATCCAAAATTCACACTTCGTGAAATTTTCATATAGTTTCTCCTTACTTAGGGTCTTTAGTACAATTATAAAGTGATATTCATGATCTTCATTACTTTTTGAATAAATAAGAACATCATCTATAAATACTACCACAGACTTGTTGAGGTAATCTCTAAATACTATATTCATCAAATATATGAATATAACAGGGACATTAGTAAGACCAAAAGAAATCACTTTATATTCATAGTGTAAAGACCCGTAAAATTCAAGGGAAATTTTTTCTTAATTTTCTTTGGAATTTTACAAGAACGCGGTTTCTGACGACACCTGATTCCGAGGCCCGGAGTGCCCGGAATCAATTTCCGAAGTTTGGCTCGGGTACGTTCAGTGAACGAACGAGCGGGAATTTCTAACTTTTGATCCGGTGCTCGGAATTGAAATCCGAGGACACCGATGAACTCGCAGCGCCGATATTCGCTTAAGGAGACCTTTTTCGTAGTTGCGTTTATTGCGGGACGAAAGTTAGTTTTTGGGAGAATTATAAAAAGTTGAATAAAAATGTGGAACACTTTTTATTTTTCTTACTTGTTGGTTAACTCCTCTCAAAGGAAGTTAAAGGTGGGACCCACATCCACTTAACCTCCCTTGGGAGGATTAAGTGTGGTGGGGCCCACACGAAACCCAACCTTCCATCTCCTCTCAAAACTCCTTAAACCCCTCTTTAAATGACATGACAACTTGTTTTTAATTTGGAGTTATTTTATTTGAATTTCAAACCTTTGAAATTCAATTTTTTAGGTTTGTGAATAAAATAAGACTCTATCTTATTTTGTTGGGTTAGAACTCTCTAGACTTCTTGAGAGGTTTTTGGGAGCTCCTTCTTCTTCTTCAACCTTGACGAAGAACGCGAATAACCTTCGAGCTCCGACGAAGAACGCCGCTCCTCTCATCTTCGTAGCCCGTTGTTTCCGAAGATTGACGACATCTTCCGTGTCAACGAAAGGGAACGTCGCTTCCTCCTTGGACTTCCTTCGTCGGCTTACGAAGATTCGCCAACGACGTACCTCTTCGGACGTACCTCTTCGTCATCGGATTTGATGAACGATTACCGTGACGCCCGACCTCTGTGACGTTGTCTTCCACGGGTCGTTGACGATCTTCGAACTTGAACCCAAGGTAGGGGTTTGTTGTGGTTTATTTCCTTACTCTCGTTCTTGGTTCTAGAATGATAATTTGTGATTAAATATTTAAGAGTTATCATCTAACGAGAGGGGGGTCGGACCGCACAAACACGGCCGAATTCCCCCTCCTTTGTTCTTGGTTATTTATATAATCTTGTGATGAACGAGAAGGCGTGGTGCCGTCGCACCACGCGGGAATCGACCGGCTTGTTTACGCAATGCCGTCGCGTCGCGCCGTGGATGGATTATCATGAACGCGACGCCGTCGCGCCGCATCGAAGGGAACCGAAGGCGCCGCGGCCGGAGCGGGGCCGCGACGGAGGGGCGCGGTGCCGTCGCACCGCGCCGGACGACGAACACCGCGGCCGGTTCCGGGCCGCGGCGGGACGAGAGGACCGGCGGCTCGCCGGGCCGCCGGCGTCGGAAACCGGAAGTTTGCCGGTCCCGTTGAAGAAAAACCGGCCGGCAAGGTGGGCCGGCCGGAGGGTCAAAGACCGGGGGAATTTAATTCCCCCGGTCAACTCAAAAGCCCCCCCATTTATTTGGGGGGGGGGGGGGCGGTTTCATTAAGGGGGGCAGGCGGCCCCCCAGTTTCAATCAAGCAGGCCCCCACGAGGGGGGGCCGGTTCTCCAAAAAGGTGCGGCCTAAGCCGTGCCGCCAGCTGGAAGCGGGGGCCATGCCCCCCGCGCGTGGCACCCAGCGGAGCCAGGCCGCGCCGCCGCCGGCCGGGCCGCGCCGCCGCGCCGGACCGCCACCGGTCGGGCCGGGTCGGACCCGGGTCGGGTCGACCCGGTTCGGGCCGACCCAGGGGGGGGGGGGGGTCGGGCTGGGTCGACCCGGACCCGGACCCCCCGTTTTCGAATCGTCTTCAGTCTTTTGGCCATAACTTGAGTTACGGACCTCCGATTGACGAACTGTCAGCGGCTACGTGATCCTTGGATCGAGAAGGTCGTTTCAGTATATTGCACTCGATGTTTCGGAAAACTTTGAGTTCGGCCGGGTTGGTTCGTTCACAAAACCAACCGGGCCTTCGGAGCGGAAACGCTCATATCTTGAGCTAAGAACGTCCGATTGACGTGCCATAAGCTTTGTTGTGTTCCTCTTAGTGAGACGGATCTTTTGGAATACTCCGCCCGAGGTTTGGACGCAGGTGGAGTACGGTCGGGTTGGTTTTGCCTTAAAAACCAACTAGGCCCCTAGGACAAAAAAGCCAATAACTCTCAGACCGGGCGTCCGATCGACGCGCCTTCTGTTGCGTTGAGTTCCTGTTGACGATACAAAACTTTTGGATACATCAACTCTGGACTTTGTGACAGTTGATGTATCAGCCTCTCGGCTCATGGAGCGGATCCTCCTGTACGAGCTTGCTGTGTGCGGGAACCCTAGTGCTGGCTGCGACTGTTACTGTGACTACTAATGCTACTGCTACTGCTACTGTGACTGCGACGACGACAGTACAGAGATCCTGTGTGGATTCGACGACGACGACTACAACACTCAGCGATCCTACGTGGATCAGTGCTACAGGTCCTGTGTGGGCCCGATCCTGTGTGGGTCCGATCCTGTGTGGGTCTTTGCGCTCAGCGGTCCTGTGTGAACCAGCGCCTACAGGTCCTATGTGGGCCCGATCCTGTGTGGGTCTTTTGAGGGGGTTAGTTACCTATCGATCCTTCGTGGGTCTGACGACTTAGATGGATCAGAGATCATCTTTATCGTCTTCCGAAGAAGTATACCTGTGTGAGCTGAATCCAGTTGCTTTCCTGTGTGGATTGTGTTGTGCTATCCTGTGTGGTTTTCGTTTTTCTTTCCTGTGTGGAATACGTTCACTTTCCTGTGTGGACTGAGTTGTACTTGGGCTCGGAGGATGGAGCGTGTTGGAATTGATGACTTAGGTATATGTATGGGCATATACCTAAGCAGTGTCGGTTGTTACTTCGTGATTGTACCTTTCTTTGTGGTTTATCCTTTGTGGATTTCGAGAGACCTTCAAGGGTCTCGGGGTCCCTAATGAGTAGCTTATACTCACCCCTGCACGGGCTATGCCTGCACTACGTTGTGTTGGTTGCAGACGACGGACATCGTTGATCTTGGCTGAGGCTTGCAGAGCAGGACGGTACCTGGAGGTGGACCACTGGGCGGGACGTGCTCGGAGCGGACGGCGGGACCCGAGGAGCAGTGGAGCTATCTGTACCCACCCTTCAGGTGGGATTTCCAGTGGACAGCTCGGTGTTGCAGCTTTTACTTTATAGTTGATGTTTTCCCTTTCGAGTTGTACTTTACTTTCAGTTTGGGTTTGTATACTGGCCCATTTACTTTTCCGCACTTTCAGTTGTACTCTGTTTTTACTTAGTGTTTACTTTCCGCTTGCTTACTCTGTGGTGTTTGTTTACTTTACAAAGGCAATGCCTTCCCTTTTTACCGGGATTTACGCCTTGGTGCTAGTCTCCAGCCCCTGGCCTATGGAAGGCGGGCTTGGGGTAGTCACGACACGGGCCCCGAGGACGGGTCGTGACAAATTGGTATCAAAGGAGTTCGGTTCTACCGCGAACTCTGATCTTTTCTATGTGAAGCAATAATGTTTAGCGTATTTAGTGTGGTTATCAGTCCAGGGAGTCCAGTGCTGGTGCGGCGGCCGACGTATCTGTACACCAGGACCCTGACTTCTGATTTCCGACTTAATGCACGAAAACATTGATTGCGTGTGTGTTTCAAAGTTTTTTTTGTGATTACTTTATATCAGCTCACCAGGTATACTGTTTGACCATGGCGCACCTGATTCCTTTTCCAGATGGACCCACGACGGCAGCCAGCTAGGGTTCCGAGAGTCGAGTGTGAAGACAGCCCACCGAGCGATGAGGCCTCGGTGCAAGGCTCTTTTTCAGCAGTGGCACCGGCGGTAGCTCTACCCGTCGAGCCACCGATACTTCCAGCACCAGCCGCTGACGATGCACGTCGCCTCGGCACACTTCATGAGTTTCAGCGCCAGCGACCGCCTAGGTTTCGCGGGGAGACGGATCCCCATGCATCCGAGGACTGGCTGGAGGCAGTGGTACGTGTGTTTAGGATAGTGAGGACACCAGCAGACCTCATGGTGATCCTCGCTGCGAGCCTACTACACGCAGTAGCAAGACGATGGTGGAGCATGATGCTCCAGGTACACGATGAGGCATCTCTTATTTGGACGGACTTTGAGAGCCTCTTCCGCTTGGAGTTCGTCCCAGCCACCCTTCGTGCGGTGCGTATCCATGAGCTTCTTCAGCTGCGGCAGGGCAGCATGACGGTCGCTCAGTACTCGGCGAGATTTACTGATCTCTCGCGCTACTCGACTGACATGGTACGAGACCCATTCTTCCGGGCCTGAACCTTCGAGCAGGGTTTGAGACACGAGATCAGGGCATCACTGATCTCCCTCAGCATACCAACTCAGACAGGAGTACTGGAGCGGGCCCTTTTGATCGAGAGCTTCCTTGCTGAGTCTACACCAGCACCGAGACCCACCACAGGGTGGCACGTGGTAGAGTCATCTGTAGCAGGCAGTCGACAGATGACTCAGGGGTCCAGGCAGACCAAACCTTCAGGCAGACGACCTCATGACACTGGCTCAGTAGTGCGGGACACACAGCGCGGAGCCAGTATTTCGAGTGGAAGACAATGCTATGCATGCGGCGGGCAAGGCCACATGGCTCGTGACTGCCCGACCCGCCATGCAGAGGAGCAGCAGACGGTTGAGGAACCACCTAGGAAGAGGCAGAGGTTCGACTGTGGCGGTCCGCAGGGAGGAGGCGGACGAGGCAGAGGAGCTGGCCGAGCAGCAGGTGGTGGGCGACGCTTTGAGGCTCTACCACCACCACCACTAGGAGGTCCACCCCGACCTCAGGGAAGAGCACAGCTTCAGGCAGCTGAAGCTTACGATCATGGAGCTCCGGAAGTGGGTGGACTAGTTCGGGACTAGCTCCAGGCATAGAGGCCTTTGCCCATAATGCCTCTAGCTTCGTAGATTGTGTTGCCTTGTGTCCTTGTACTTTGAGTTGAAGTAATAAAAGATACTTGCCTTGGTGACTTTTGTTTTCTTGTCTTTTGTTTGTTTTTACTAAGAGGTGCCGGTTAAAAACTGTTGACTTGACCCTCACTTGTGAGATTCTTACTGGAGGAAACCCAGTGACCACACACTGATGCCGATAGTGTGACTCAACCCTTGGAGGTGAGAGTGACGGTTGGATCTCTTGGTAACAGCGTCGAGGCCTTACGACGTCATCCATGCCATGAATTAACTAATCATAATGGTATTGACTGTATTAGTCAAGGAACGTGGTTCATCCAGGGGATGAGACCGAATTTCACTTTTCGGCAAAAGAGAAATCTTTGCAGCTTTGCCGTACGTTAAGGAGAAAGGGGAACATAGTAGCCGATGCCCTCAGCAGGAGGACGGGCATTCAGCTACTTGAGGAGGCGACGAAGCAGCTAGCCTCTTTACAGATATCCTTCATGGATAGAGATGGAGCATCCTTCCTCCAGTCTCTCACAGTCACCCCTCCACTACTGCAGTGGGTCAGAGAGGCACAGCGTGAGGACGCTGACTGTGAGACATGGCGTGCACAGATATCCTCGGGACAGGCACCTGATGGTTTCTCCGTTGGAGCAGAGCACGACATCCTTTTCAGAGGACGTACCATGGTACCAGTCGCTTTGCGAGAGAAAGTTCTGAGAGAGTTTCACACTTCTCCTTTGGCGGTACATCCTGGAGTGGCAAAGATGTACCAGGACCTCAGACGACAGCACTTGTGGCCAGGCATGAAGAAGGCAATAGCAGAGTTCGTTTCTCGATGCCTCACCTGCCAGCAGGTGAAGGCAGAGCATCAGGTACCAGCAGGCTTGGTACAGCCCTTGGAGGTCCCGGAGTGGAAGTGGGACGACATATCTATGGACTTCGTGACTGGACTTCCACACACTTCTAGAGGTCACGACTCCATCTAGGTGATTGTTGACCGACTCACCAAGTCGGCACACTTCTTACCCATCAGAGAGCAGGGCTCAGTGGAGAGCTTGGGACGTCTCTACGTTCAGGAGATTGTACGGCTCCACGGTGTGCCATCATCTATCGTCTCCGATCGAGATTCTCGCTTTACTTCCCGGCTTTGGAAGGGGTTACAGGAGGCGTTCGGGACGCAGCTACATCTGAGCACAGCCTTTCACCCTCAGATGGATGGTCAGATGGAGAGAACCATTCAGACTCTCGAGGACATGCTCCGCGCATGTGTCCTCGACTTTGGTCGTAGCTGGGAGGACCACCTACCCTTGGTGGAGTTTGCATACAACAACAGCTACCACTCCACCATCGGGATGGCACCGTATGAGGCGTTGTACGGCCGACCTTGTAGATCTCCTTTGTGCTGGACAGACCCTGGGGAGTCAGCACTGGTGGGACCGGAGATGGTCCAGGCCACGACAGAGAATATAAGTCCCCAACCTTAAACCTTACTTAAAATTGAATTAAATGAATAATTCACATTTAGGATCTTTTCAGGTTTAGAGTTTTAGAGAATTAGGACATAACTATTACATCTCAAAAGATTACAAAGTAGTCTCTTCTACTAAATTTCCATAAAATAAAAATTCTTAAAAAGAAACATGTCTAGTTTTATGTTTTAGGTAGCATGACTTTCCCTTGATCCCATCCTTGACCCTATTCCATGCTAAGTCCTGTGAAAAACATTTCAAAAACTTGGGATGAGCATAAAAACTCAGTAAGGGATACACAAAGAATAAAAACTGTTAGTTTATCAAAACAAATAGTAAACCATGTATACTTTATCAAGGTAATACTTTTCACCTTTATGAAGTAGTAAAAACTCTTCACTGAATAAAATATCATTACTTACCTTTTTGTAACCAAAGTATTACCATAAAACCCATATAAAGAACACATAACATATATAAAGGTAACTTGGGACATAAACATACTTAAGTGGAATAACCATACGGTCGACTCCCACACACATCACTTAATGGAATAGCCATACGGCCAATTTCCATACATACTTAATGGAATAGCCATACGGCCGACTTCCATACCCAATGCATTGGAGGTTATAACGTAACCACCCGTCCTGGTATTCACGACACCACCTGTCATATGGTTTATAACGTAACCACCCGTTAAAATGTCCAAGTACCAATATAAAATCATAAAACATAAAACCAATATAAAGGAATGATAAAATTTCCACTTTTCAATCAAAATATATCATAAATATATTGACATAATAGAATCCTTTTTCAAAACCATTTTCAATACCAAAATACATAAAAGAGTATATGGTATTTATTTTATTCTAAAAACATTACGGCTTGTTGAGAAATCCAAAGACCAAATAATACTCGCGGCGGCGGAAAAGGTCGTTGTCGCCGCGTATGTTAAAAGAAACATTCCTTTTTGTCGTTTTGTAAAACGCTTCGTAGAAAAATATTACTTTTGTATAAAAGTAAAAGTCAAAGGGGTTTATACACCATTTAAAAGAAATTTGTGTATAAAATGAAATATGCCTCAATGAAAGGAGATTGAGACGAAGTCCCTTACCTCGGGTCCGACTTGACTCGATCATTCTTTAACGTCCTGAATAATAAACTTGAGTTAATTTATACTTGATTTATAACCTTTTTAAAGTTCATTATTCCTTTTATATCACTTATTGCCATGTTATAAACATTATGTAACCATTTAAGTTAATAATGTTTGTTTTGTCAATATTTGGTTCTTAAGTTGAAAGTGGACTTCTTACAATTACATGTTGTTCGTGTGGTCAAAGGTTCTTTATATCCAGAATGAAATTCCCGATTTGGATATAATATGTATCATATATATCCATCATATACATGTATTTATAATATTACATAATCATTTATAGGTAATAAATGAAATGCACCGTTCATGGAGACGGTAAGCCGTACATACGCATGAACGCTACTTTCATTTCTTTGTCATGTTAATGGAATTAAAACTAAATGAGAGGTATGTATATTTTAATTCCAGAATTATATTAATCATTTAGATATATCATTAATTTTATATATCCATTATATACATGTACTTTTAATATTACATTACATTTGGGGATAAGAAATGAAATGCACCGTTCATGGAGACGGTAAGCCGTACGTACGCATGAACGCTACTTTCATTTCTATCTCATACTTTAAGGGAAAAAAATAATAATGATATAGAAGTATATTATAATTCCAGTATAAAATCATATATAATAACTTTAAATCCATCCTTTACACGTCCCACATATGGCATTAACGAATCACATCACTTTGAGGGGGCGGTAGTCCGCACTTCCTTAAATGAAGATATCGTGTTTACCCATAATGGAAACCATAAAGGTATGCCAAAAATGAAAAATACAGAAGCTTAAAGAAAACATAAACATATCATATATCATATATAAAAATAGTGACATCATAATGGCCACCTTTGAAGGTGTTAAAAGAGTATTGAACAATCATCATTTCGGGAGGCAGAATTTCGCCATCCACGGAAACCGTATGTTCTTTAACCATTTGATGTAGTTGTGTGAGAGTGTAGCTCAAATAAATCTTATAAAAACATCCTAGTATATTGAAGATACTGGTGTTGTTACAAAATAAGTAAATAAAAAGAGTTTAGAGGGTTGGTGAAGCAAAATAAAACAAATGAACAAGAGAGAATGAATTACCTTTAAAAGTGTAACTCCTTTTGATTTGAGCCTAAAGGCTTCCTTTGAAAGGATTATGCCCAAATGGAATCCTCTAGGATGAGTAGAGGGATGTGGAGAGAGTAAATGGGCAGGGTTTGGCCGAGCCAAAGGCTTGAGGCGTGTGTGAAATTAGGTAGAGGTGGGGGCCTTTTATAAGAGGAGAGGAGGGGCACTTTTGGAAAGTAAAGAAATATTACTTTATTTGAAAATGTGTTTCGGTTTTAAAAGGTCCCACATTGATATAATTCGTGGATAAGGTGATAAGGGTTCGAAATCCACCCATCCAATAAGTTTTGGACATGTTTAGTTCATAGATTTTACATTATCTTTCCATTTTATTTAAATCATCAAATAATGATGTCATCGCTGCATCATTATTATGTCATAAATAATTTAATTTATATAATGTCTAAAAATTATAAAACAAATACTATGATGTATTAAATCTTTTTATCTTTCCAATGACTATTTATAATCAAAAATCTGATCTTTATAACCCCATGTAAAAATTGTTTTCGTAAAACATATTATGTTTGTGTCATTTTTACTTTTACATTAAATAAAAAGTTATTTATGTCATTTCCCAACCAAAATTTCTCCATGGGGTCCCCAAGTTGACCCATGGATTGTCTTGGTCGGCCATGACACAACCAATAAGGTTGGGACATGTGTATAGGTCATTTCATATTATTAAAGCATTATTTATACCTTAAACTACACTAATTACCACTAATCGCGATTAAAAACTTAATAAGTTACTATTCACCAAAAAATTATTTTAATCTCATTGAACCACATTTTACTTCTTAATGACAACCATGTATGTCAGATTTTCAAGATTCAATACACATTAGTGGTAAACTTTCATTTAACTGAAAAATCAGTTTGCTTGATTACCACTTAGTGGTTTCACTATTCATAAAAAATTGAAGTTTTTCAGAAAATTACCAAAAATTCACCCTAAGCTATATTTGATATTCCGAATTCAAAAATGAAGTCTATTTTACAAAATTAAAATCATATAAGTCACATTAATTAATTTAATAATTAATTCCCGCTGTCAGAGAAAATAGCGTGTTTTTATGAAACAATAAGTATCAAAAGATTGACAGTAGTTTAAGTCCGATTTCAAAGTGAAATTAATTCCAACGACCACTATTGGATTTAATGGTAAAAATATTTTCTAATTTCACTTTAAAAAAAATTCAAAAGATAATATAATCATATAAATAAATTAGATTAAAAAGAGGTTTTGAATTAAAATACAACATTTTACACTATTCATTAAAAAAATGAACTTTATCAGAAAGGTACCAAAAATTTACACAAAGTAAATTTTGATGTCCCGATTCTAAAGAAGAGTTATATTTGGTCCAATAGAATTTATAAGATCGATCAAAACTATATTTAATGACGGTTCTCCGTCAAAAGGTGATAAGTGGACCTTTCGTGAAAATTAGGGTAAAATTTGAACTCTTTCCGTATTTTAAGCCTTTATCTTTTGTTGGGTAAATGTAAAAACATTTAAAAACATATATAATCATATTTTAGTTATTTCTATCCATTCCCGCCAGTACAACGGCTACTCGTTAACTAACATTTAAAATAATATTATTTTATTACTTGTGTGCAACGTAAGTTTTCAAAGAAACTCATCGTTGCGTACCGAGTACGGTATCGAACGTAGAAACCCCTTTTAATTAAAATTAATATTTAATTCGTAATTATTAATAAATATGAAAATTCTTTATTCTTTATTTACCTGGGATGTTACAGAGAAGGTCCATGTCATCCAGGAGCGGATGAGGACAGCTCAGAGCCGGCAGAAGTCATACGCTGACAGGAGGCGGAGGCCACTAGAGTTCGAGGATGGTGACCACGTCTTCTTGCGGGTCTCACCTCGACGTGGTATACAGAGATTTGGCCGAGGCGGCAAGTTATCTCCACGCTTCATCAGACCCTTCTAGGTCCTCAGCAGGATTGGCGAGGTGGCTTATCGCCTGGCTCTACCACCTCAGTTGCACCGGGTGCACGACGTCTTCCACGTATCCCAGCTGAGGAGATACGTGCATGACCCGACACACATCATTGACCCTGGGGAGATTGACGTTGACGATAGGGAAACTTTTACGGAGGTCCCGGTGGAGATAGAGGATCGACAGGAGCAGGTCCTATGTGGGCGATCGATTCCTCTTGTGTGCATCAGATGGCCGCACGAGAACCTCCAGGAGAGCACATGGGAGCGGGAGGCTCAGATGCGTGCTCAGTACCCTCATTTGTTTTCCTAGTTTTTGATGTATCTTTACGGGGACGTAAAGCCCTGAGGTGGGAGTAATGTAAAGACCCATAAAATTCAAGGGAAATTTTTTCTTAATTTTCTTTGGAATTTTACAAGAACGTGGTTTCTAACGGCACCTGATTCCGAGGCCCGGAGTGCCCAGAATCAATTTCCAAAGTTTGGCTCGGGTACGTTCAGTGAACGAACGAGTGGGAATTTCTAACTTTTGATCCGGTGCTCGGAATTGAAATTCGAGGACACCGATGAACTCGCATCGCCGATATTCGCTTAAGGAGACCTTTTCGATAGTTGCGTTTATTGCGGGACGAAAGTTAGTTTTTGGGAGAATTATAAAAAGTTGAATAAAAATGTGGAAAACTTTTTATTTTTCTTACTTGTTGGTTAACTCCTCTCAAAGGAAGTTAAAGGTGGGACCCACATCCACTTAACCTCCCTTGGGAGGATTAAGTGTGGTGGGGCCCACACGAAACCCAACCTTCCATCTCCTCTCAAAACTCCTTAAACCCCTCTTTAAATGACATGACAACTTGTTTTTAATTTGGAGTTATTTTATTTGAATTTCAAACCTTTGAAATTCAATTTGTTAGGTTTGTGAATAAAATAAGACTCTATCTTATTTTGTTGGGTTAGAACTCTCTAGCCTTCTTGAGAGGTTTTTGGGAGCTCCTTCTTCTTCTTCAACCTTGACGAAGAACGCGAAGAACCTTCGAGCTCCGACGAAGAACGCCGCTCCTCTCATCTTCGTAGCCCGTTGTTTCTGAAGATTGATGTCGTCTTCCATGTCAACGAAAGGGAATGCCGCTTCCTCCTCGGACTTCCTTCGTCGGCTTACGAAGATTCGCCAACGACGTACCTCTTCGGACGTACCTCTTCGTCATCGGATTTGACGAACGATTACCGCGACGCCCGACCTCCGCGACGTTGTCTTCTGCGGGTCGTTGACGATCTTCGAACTTGAACCCAAGGTAGGGGTTTGTTGTGGTTTATTTCCTTACTCTCGTTCTTGGTTATAGAATGATAATTTGTGATTAAATATTTAAGAGTTATCATCTAACGAAAGGGGGGTCGGACCGCACAAACACGGCCGAATTCCCCCTCCTTTTTTCTTGGTTATTTATATAATCTTGTGATGAATGAGAAGGCGTGGTGCCGTCGCACCACGTGGGAATCGCCCGGCTTGTTTACGCAACGCCGTCGCGTCGCGCCATGGATGGATTATCATGAACGCGACGCCGTCGCGCCGCATAGAAGGGAACCGAAGGCGCCGCGGCTGGAGCGGGGCCACGACCGAGGGGCGCGGTGCCGTCGCACCGTGCCGGACGACGAACACCACGGCCGGTTCCGGGCCGCGGCGGGACGAGAGGACCGGCGGCTCGCCGGGCCGCCGACGTCGAAAACCGGAAGGGGACCGGCTTTGCCGGTCCCGTTGAAGAAAAACCGGCCGGCCAGGTGGGCCGGACGGAGGGTCAAAGACCGGGGGAATTTAATTCCCCCGGTCAACTCAAAAGCCCCCCCATTTATTTGGGGGGGGGGGTTTCATTAAGGGGGGCAGGCGGCCCCCCGGTTTCAATCAAGCAGGCCCCCACGAGGGGGGGCCGGTTCTCCAAAAAGGCGCTGCCTAAGCCGCGCCGCCAGCTGGAAGCGGGGGCCATGCCCCCCGCGCGTGGCACCCAGCGGTGCCAGGCCGCGCCACCGCCGGTCGGGCCGGGTCAGACCCGGGTCGGGTCGGGCTGGGTCGACCCGGACCCGGACCCCCCATTTTCGAATCGTCTTCGGTCTTTTGGCCATAACATGAGCCACGAACCTCCGATTGACGAACCGTCAGCGGCTACATGATCCATGGATCGAGAAGGTCGTTTCGGTATATCGCACTCGAAGTTTTGGAATACTTTTAGTTCGGCCGGGTTGGTTCGTTCACAAAACCAACCGGGCCTTCAGAGCGGAAACGCTCATATCTTGAGCTACGGACGCCCGATTGACGTGCCGTCAGCTTTGTTGTGTTCCTCTTAGTGAGACAGATCTTTTGGCATACTCCGCCCGAGGTTTGGACGCAGGTGGAGTACGGTCGGGTTGGTTTTGCCTTAAAAACCAACCGGGCCCCTGGGACGAAAAAGCCAATAACTCTCAGACCGGGCGTCCGATCGACGCGCCGTCTGTTGCGTTGAGTTCCTGTTGACGATACGGAACTTTTGGATACATCAACTCTGGACTTTGTGACAGTTGATGTATCAGCCTCTCGGCTCGTGGAGCGGATCCTCCTGTACGAGTTTGCTGTGTGCGGGAACCCTAGTGCTGGCTGCGACTGTTACTGTGACTACTACTACTACTGCTACTACTACTGTGACTGCGACGACGACAGTACAGAGATCCTGTGTGGATTCGACAACGACGACTACAACACTCAGCGATCCTACGTGGATAAGTGCTACAGGTCCTGTGTGGGCCCGATCCTATGTGGGTCCGATCCTGTGTGGGTCTTTGCGCTCAGCGGTCCTGTGTGAACCAGCGCCTACAGGTCCTATGTGGGCCCGATCCTGTGTGGGTCTTTTGCGGGGGTTAGTTACCTATCGATCCTTCGTGGGTCCGATGACTTAGATGGATCAGAGATCATCTTTATCGTCTTCCGAAGAAGTATACCTGTGTGAGCTGAATCCAGTTGCTTTCCTGTGTGGATTGTGTTGTGCTATCCTGTGTGGTTTTCGTTTTGCTTTCCTGTGTGGAATACGTTCACTTTCCTGTATGGACTGAGTTGTACTTGGGCTCGGAGGATGGAGCGTGTTGGAATTGATGACTTAGGTATATGTATGGGCATATACCTAAGCAGTGTCGGTTGTTACTTCGTGATTGTACCTTTCTTTGTGGTTTATCCTTTGTGGATTTCGAGAGACCTTCAAGGGTCTCGGGGTCCCTACTGAGTAGCTTATACTCACCCCTGCACGGGCTATGCCCGCACTACGTTGTGTTGGTTGCAGACGACAGACAGCGTTGATCTTGGCTGAGGATTGCAGAGCAGGATGGTACCTGGAGGTGGACCACTGGGCGGGACGTGCTCGGAGCGGACGACGAGACCCGAGGAGCAGTGGAGCTATCTGTACCCACCCTTCAGGTGGGATTTCCAGTGGACAGCTCGGTGTTGCAGCTTTTACTTTATAGTTTCTGTTTTCCTTTTCGAGTTGTACTTTACTTTTAGTTTGGGTTTGTATACTGGCCCATTTACTTTTCCGCACTTTCAGTTGTACTCTGTTTTTACTTAGTGTTTACTTTCCGCTTGCTTACTCTGTGGTGTTTGTTTTCTTTACAAAGGCAATGCCTTCCCTTTTTACCGGGATTTACGCCTTGGTGCTAGTCTCCAGCCCCTGGCCTATGGAAGGCAGGCTTGGGGTAGTCACGACACGGGCCCCGAGGACGGGTCGTGACACATAGTGTCCATACCTTGTACGGAATGCAGTCTTGGGTATATCCTCCTTATTGACCCACAATTGATGATTTCCAGAATGAAGTTCAATCTTGGAAAAGTATTGAGATCCATGAATTTGATCAAATAAGTTATCAATATGAGGAAGAGGATACTTGATCTTGATTGTGATCTTGTTTAACTCCTAATAATCAATGCAGAGTCCCATTGATCTATCTTTCTTTTAAAAAAAGAATTGGTGCACACCAAAGTGACACACATGGCTGAATGAATCCCTTTTAAGGTTTTGTTGGAGCTTCTTCGTCAGTTATTAAAAGTCAATCAGGGAAATTATTTAAGGAGTCTTTAAAATTGGTGTGGAACTAGGTATATGTCCTATTGAGAACTCAACTTCACATTTTGGTGGAAGGCTAGGAAACTCTTCTAGAAAGACATCCAAAAAATTCCAAATAATAGGAATATAATAAATGTTAATTTTCCCCAACCATTTGAGATAATCATCCCTTTTGAATTAGAATTAAGACCCATACACTATATATAATCTCTATAGGAAGTTCCTGCATATCATCACATTGATAGATGATCATAGGAGGGTCTGAAATAATAAAAGTAACTTTACTTCCTCAAAAACATATGTGGGATTTATGTAGAGAAATCCAATGCTTGCCTAAGATTATATCAAATTCAACCAAATTAAGAATGAAAAAAATTACACGAAGAACATTCCCAAAAACTTCATCCGTATATTAATCTTATAAATTTGATACAATAATCATATCATTTTGGATTTTCACTACTAATTCCACATCTAATCATTTTGGTGGAATCTTAACACCCTTAGAAAATTATTAAGATATGAAAGAGTGGGTAGATCCAGAGTTAAATGTGACATTAGTAGTTCTAGGGAGGATGATAAGTGTACCTTTCATCATGTCTTTATCACAACCCTCATCATAAATATAGATTTCATGATATTTCTCCTTTTCCCTCTCTTTAAGAGGTTGCTGACATTGGTCATCATCACTGTTATCATAATTCCCATTATCCTTACACTTTTAATACTGAATCATGGGAGGTTCAAGTTGTGCTACTTTTTATCCATTCACAATGTTATCTAACTTATTCCCATTAATTTTACAATAAAATTCACAATGGACTTCCCTTCCACACTTAAAAAATTTATTATACCCCTTAAGGAAATTTACTTCATGCTTCTTTCCACACTTAGAGAATAAAGGAAATATTATCTTCTCCTCCTCATGTTTTTTAGACTTTCCTTTAAACTCCATCTTCCTCTTCTTATAAAAATACAGGGTTAATACATGACTCCAACCTCTATTTCAAACTTGATTGCACAATTCACAATATATTAATAGATAATAAAAACTATTATGGCTAAAACCCTTTTAAGAATTAGATTTAAGCAACTGAATAACCTATCAAATTTACTTTTATGTTGGATGATAATTTTTGAAGCATACCTCAAAATTCTAATGAAATTAGCCTCATAGGTACCAATAGATTCATCACCCCTTTTCTTCAAATCAAGGAACTTTTTATCTATCTTGTTATGAAGAATATAATGAATTTACTTATTGAAAAATAATTTCATAAACTCGTCCCAATCCATGGATTCAATCTCATCTTGCGTCATCTTATTCTTGATTAGAGTCTATGACTAGTCTACTTATGCTTCTGACCGATAAATAGCCAGAATGAATTTATCATGCTCTAAACACTGAATAATGGAGACTATATTTTTAGTATTACTAATCCATTTTTCACAGACAAGAGGATCAGAAGACCCTCAATAGAATGTTGACTCATGAAAGACTCAATAGAATGATGCTATTTCATTTTCTCATTTAAAAGATCACCATGATTTATATCTTTAGAGAGTTGTGCAAACATCACAAAGAGGGTTTTCATTCCATATCCCATAACATTCGGTTACTTTGGAGGATAATAATTGCATTTTCTATTGTAATCACCATTAACACAGTCCCTTTGGGTTCCAACCATTGACTAAAACCAAAAGTATAGAGTAAAAATAAATTATCATATTAAGGAACCATATAATCATGAAAATTCACTTATAGGATATCTAAATCATGACACCTTCCTTAATCTATGACAACTTAGGTTTATCCTAGTTTATACATATCCAACATCTATTTAAATCCTATATGATTGTTCATGATGATTTTGAGAATTCCCAAAGCATATCCCCCAGGAGTGTAAAACCAGGTGTCCAACAAAGCTCATTTTCATTTACCAGATTATCCCATATTAAGACTTGAACATCTTTTAGGGGTTGTTACCCCTAAGCACATATGTTCTAGAGTCACATCCACTTGTATTATCCAGGCAGGGAAGTATTTCTAGGAAACCAATCACTCTATCCTTTACAAAAATTCTAGGACATTTTCATATAATTTTCCTTATCCTTAAAATTATCCCTAAACATCTGTTTAGGTTTCCCACTAAGGTTTTCTCAACCTATATTCCAAAGGTTAACTAATACTTTGATATGGAACCATCTATAATGACCCCATCTTTTCAAAAATTAACATTACACAACATTTTAGGAATACTTAAAACATTATGAAAACAAACTCCCAAAGATCATAATAGTTTAGTACCTTTTGAAACATGGAATCATAAACACTGATACATAAGTGAGCTGAATTATCTCCCATTATGTTCTTCTTAACTATCACCCTTCTTAGACATATCAAACAAAATATATATATTCATAACTTAGGGAAGGAAATATAAAAAGGGGTGATCTCATATGCTCGGTAAGGGTAAAAAAAGGGAGATATGTAAGAATAATCATGAGAATTAGTGTATGATGGAATGATCATGAATGTATAAGATCATACCCTTCATATAAAAGATCATATACATGAAACATGTTATAATGTTTTGCAGTTCAAAATACACAGATCATATTAAAATAAAAAACATAATCCAGGAAAGAATAACATAGGAATAAAACATGGAATTGTGGAATAAACATAATCATATAACATGGTTTCTATAGTATCCAAGGCATTGATATAAATACCATCTTGGTAGAATGGGTTCACTCCCTACACCATCTTGGTAGTCATGGTTCACTCTCATGACTATATTAGTAGAATGAGTTCACTCCTCATAGAAAATTAGTAGTCATGGTTCACTCCTATATCTATCTTAGTAGTCCAGGTTCATTCCCAAGACTATCTTAGTCTATCTCATGGGATATAAATCTTTACCCAATGCATTGGATGGAGATATAGGTCCCACACATCTCATAATGAAATCATACATATATATTCCACAAAATCATAAAAAATCATATCATAAACAATGAAATCAAACAGGTATTATAAACATGTAATCATATCATAACCTATGAAAAAAGACGTGTTTAATAATCATAAACATAACCCATGAAAAGAAGTTAGCTTCAAAATCATATAGCCTGTGAAAGAGAAATGAGTTTCATAAACATCATGCCATCAATGTATAATCAATTCAGAGAAACAATACAAATATAAAAATTTAATAATTTCCATATAAAGCCATGGGTAACACCAATGAATGTTATATTAGATGGGAAATAATTTTTAAATATCTTCTAAAGAAATTTCTTTGGGAAAATACTCTTTCTGCATTGAAAAAATCATTTTAAAAAATAAAAAAATTATAAAAAACTTTTTCCTTTGAAAATTGATTTTAAAAAATTATAAAGAATTATTTGAAAACCATTAATAAATTTTAAAATCATTTTTTCCTAAAAATTATCTTCAAGTATCATTTTTTTTGAAAACATGATTTTTTTAAATAAAACCGATTTTTGACCTAAGAAAGAAATACACGCTGATTTTTATTAATTTTTTTTATTAATTATCATAAATAACAAAGAGTGGAAAAATTGTACTAATACATGGATATAACTTGAATAAACATAGGATAGGGAAAATAATGAGTGTTCTTGAGATATGGATCATAATATTTCATCAAAGTAAGCATAAACATAAACAATCTTGAAAAGAGATGATATTATTTCAATAAACTCCTATAACTTGGTAACCTGGGATAATAATCTCCATGTAAGAAAAGGAAATTACATGTAGCATAAAATATCATAAAAATAATTATATTCATGATATAAAATGTAAAATTAAAGTATATACATCTAAAAAAGGAATTTAGGTGCATAATAAAACATGTGTCTCAAAGAAAGAAAATTGAGACAAAACTGTCTTATCGATTATGGTAGCTTTTGAAACATTAAACTCTTGAAATAAATATCATAGAATGGATATATAAATACCCATAAATTTAATTATAATAATAATTTAAGACATACTTGGGTAGTATACACTCCACACAGAAGTAATGGGTCATTAATAAAGCATGTATCTCAAGGAAATAAAAACTGAGATGAAATCCCCTTACCTTATGTCTTGCCTCTCATGATACTTGTTCAAACATCCTATATGATAAATATAAGTTTATTATAAATATTTTAAAGAAAAATATTATTATATCTAATAGTATATATGGTTTTATTATAACCTTATATAACCCTCTTGTTAAAAATCCCATGTTACGGTTTCACTTCGGGTAATATTCACTATAATCTTTGCATGTCTCTTAATTTAGTGTATCTTTGGTCCTAATACTTATATAATTATTTAAAGAATGTAAATAACGATATAAATATAATTTATATTCAAGATATGTTTATTGTAATAATTTATATAATATATAATTATGTAATGGAATACACCATTCATGGAGATGGTAATACATACATACACATAAACACAATTTCCGTCTTTATAGTCGTATTGAATGAAAGAAGGTAAATGATATATCTGTATATATATATATATATGTGTGTGTGTGTGTGTATATATATATATATCATTATTATGGTAGCATTATTATATCATATATGTCATATAATTTCACTAATCTCATCCTTAATACATTCCCTATAGTGTGTGAACGAATCACATGCCTTTAAGGGGGAGGTAGTCCACACTTCCTCAAACGAAATTATCATATTTAAACCAAATGGAAAGTTTAAAGATATGTGTTGTAAAGAGATTAAATAAAATTAAAAAAATAATAAAAATAATATATTACATATATAAATATAATTTCCATCATGAGAGGTGGTAAAGGAAAAATTAACAATAATCATTTTGTGAGGCAGTAGTTCGTTGTACACATAAACAATATGTTTGTTAGCCATTATATAGAGGTGTGGATAAGTGAAGGTATAAAAAATAGCACATAAAAATCTTATTATACTGAATATAAATGGTTTTTTATAAAATTATGTAATGATGAGAGTGGATGGGTTATAGAAAGAAAATAAAATAAAGAATATTGAAATAAGTTGTTACCCCTTAATCGGGTAACTCCTTTTGGTTTGTGCCAAAAGGCTTCCTTGGATTTATTTATATCAAAGGATAGGTTTATAAAAATAATATAGGGATTTTTTAAATTTTATTGGGTAGATATTGGTCGAATCTAAGTGGTTTGTGAGGTGTGAAGAAGAGGGAGAGGTGGTGGCCTTTTATAGGGAAATGGAAAGGACATACTTGGAATTTTTTAAAACAAGTTAGGTGTATCCACGTTTTTACCTTAAAAAAGTCATAAAAAACCTACCAAACTCAATAATTAAAGGTTAATGGATGAATAATGACCATAAAATGGGTTTTGAAAAGTGTATAAGTCATTTTATGTCTTAAATTTAATGTTTAGTACTTTGTTAACTTAATTTTTCTCTTAATCATTGTAATTAATTTTAAACACTTTCAATAATACTTTTAGTAAAAAAATAATTTGAAATTTTTAGACATTATAAATTATTATTATTCAAAATATGGAATCCAGTTTTAAAAATTCTTATCACAGAAGTGGCATCAATTAATTTAAAAATAATCCCACTGATTAGATGACACTGTAGGTTTTTAAAGTAAAAACATCCAAAATTTTGCTAAGTTTTATACCCAATTTCAAAGTGAAATTGATTCCAATGAACTAAATTGGATTTATTTATAAACATATTATCAAATAGATATTTTAAACCAAATTAAAATATAATTTAACCTTATAAATAAATTAGAATAAAATCAGTTTTGAATTAAAATCTAGTGTTTTTCACTATTCATCAAAAAATGATGTTTCTCAAAAAAATACCAAAAATTAACCATAAGATAATTTAAAAATTATAAATTAAAAAATAGATATTATTTTTTCAAATTAAATTATAAAAGTTTATAAAATTAATTTTATTATATTTTATAGAAGGACATTAAAAGTAGTTCATTTGAGAAAATAGTATTTTTAAACATATAAGGAATTAAAAAAAAACTATATATTTTGTTATAAATATGTTTTATTTCTATTAATAAAATTATAAAAAATATTTTAATAGTAGTTATTAATATTTATATGACTAATTTTAGAATTTAGGTTTTAATTACCTCATTAAAAATAATTATAACAATAAAATTATGTTTCATAGAAACATATATGTTGCATGTAACATATGCTAATTTTGTGTTGTGAGTAACATAAAACAAGTTGATGTTTTATATAACATACACCAAGTCTATTTTTAGTGTAATGTACACAAAGTAGGTTCCATGTGAAAGGAATATGTGATGTTTTCCTTGTAAGATATAAATGATAATTAATTTATTTGAGAAAAAAAGTCCTGAAAAACATGAGGTGTTACAAAACTGCTTAGTAGCAGGTTATTTCGAAGTGGAGAGAACTAAGTCTCATATTGATACTGAAACTATTATTTTTAAATTTCATTATGTGTTTTTTACATTATTTATTTGTTTTATGACTGAATTTTTTTTAAACTATAGAAAAGACCACTACATTGAAAGTTTATCTTGATTAGTGTTTATATAAGATTTTGATTAATTAAGTTGATTTCAAAGGATATAAAATATTGTATACTTTTTTACCTGAGACCTAATAAATATTTTTATAAATTTTCTAAAATATTAAAAATAATATCAAACTACTATTTTAGAAAACTAGGATGTTCTTTTATATAAGGGGGATTTTATTTAAATATGTTTTAACAGAAATTTTTATTGGGTACTCAATTTATATTCCTCTTGAGATAATAACGCCGAACAAAATTTGATATCAAAGGTGTTAGATTTGGTATCAATGTTTTTGAAATAAATTCAACTGTGATTTTAGTTTTGATTTAAATATCTTAAAATTTTATTAGTTATAAATTTATTTCTTTAAATGGATAATAGACAGGAAGGCTCTACCACCAACATTCCTTCTTTTTTCAATGGAAGGAACTATTCTTAGTGGATGATAAATATGAAAATGAATATTGAGAGTATGGGTTTTGAAATCTGGATTTCTATAGAGGATAAATCTAAATTTCCTACAACAACTAGAGTAACTGGGGATGAAGCTACCAAAACAAATTTTAACAATAATTATAAAGATATGAATTTACTTTATTGTACTTTAGGAGATGAGTAATTAAATATAATTTATTCTTTTAAAACATATTTTGAGATTTGGGATACACTAACTATTTTTCATGAGGGAACAAATAATTTTAAGGAAATGATACTAAATAGATAAAATAATAAGTATGATACTTTTATGATGAATCATGACGAGTTAATTTTTGATATGTATATTAGGTTTAATGAAATTGTGAATACTATGATCTCACTGGAAAATCTAGTATCTGACAAAGACCAAATCATGAAAATACTCAGATGCCTTCCAGAAAGATAGAGAGGCACATATTTTTGAATTACAGAGTCATGTGACAGTAAAAAACTTCTAGTCAAGGATCTAATTTGGAAATTGATGATGTGTGAAGAATAATTTAAATTCAACTAGGAAGAATATGATGATACAGAAAAGAAATTAAGTTGCATTCAAGTCTACTATATCCAAATAGAGAGAAAAAAAAGGAAAAGATCAAAACTGAATATTTAAGTGACAACGAGTCAGTTCTGAATAGTAATGAGGAAATGGATCATCTAGATAGGATATTTAAGATATTATATAGGAAGAAGATTTTTTAGAAATCCAAACTATAAATAAAAGTATAATACTAAATGCAACTGGAAAAAGGATTGGAAGAAGGATGATAACACCAATGAAATTATCTATTATGAATGAAAAAGGAAATGACACATGAACTAAGACTAGATAAAGTTACAATACAAAAATAAATATTATAATAAGGACTAATGGTATAATAAAGCATTAAAATCGACTTATAGTGCTTCTGAGGATAAATCTAGTGATTATGATTCATCATATGAACAAAATTCTAAAAAATCTAACAAGTGATTTATGACTAATTTCTATGAGGTACCAATTGTTTGTACTATTTTTCTGGTAATTAATTATGATAATTAGGATAATGAATATAATTATGATGAATTTTTTCAAGAAGATATGTTTGGATATTTCAAAATGATGGAACAGACTTTTAATGAACTTTAAGACAAGTACAATATTCTTAAGAGACAACATGATTTAATAAGTAATACTAAAAATGATTTATCTATTGAGAAAGAAAAATAATTATCATTTGTTAGAAGAAAACACTAAATTTAAACTTTCAAATGAAAAATTGATGGAATAAATAGAAAATTGTAAAAATGGAAAAAAATATTATACAAATTTTAGGAAAATAAGTTTCTCTAAAATATGTTACAGGTATAGGACACCAACCTGGACAAAGAAGAGTTGTAAAGAGTGCATTTTTTCAAAAGTCCAAATATAAAAATTTTATTTCTATTTATTTTTTTAGTTTCTAAAAATGTTTCATACATGAGTGTTTTATATAAATAATCTTGTATTTTGGAATAAAATACTATGACATTGTAATATTCACTCACTTAGGAAGCCTACCCGGAAATAATTAATAAAGGATCTACCAAAACTATAGTTTCCAAATGAAAAAGTTTATAACCTCTATCAAAAATGTAAACAACAAAAGATTTATTTTTGGTTAAATAAATAATTTTCAACTTCTCAACTTATCGAGTTGGTTCATATGGATTTATTTGGAACATATAGAGTTTAAATTTTAAATGTGAAGCACTGTGTTTATGTACTATTAGATGACTATTCTAGGTATAATTGGGTGTTATTTCTAGCTCAAAAAATGTAAATCCTACCATTAGTTTAACTAGTATTCTACATCTATAGAAAATTTAAGTGGAATTTTGATTAAGAACATAAGAAGTGACCTGGTCTATGAATTCCAGATTTAAGACTATGAATCTTTTTGATCAAAAAATTTCTATAGTCATACTTCTACGCTCCCAGGACCCCTCAATAGAATTAAGTTATAGAAATAAGGAATAAAACACTTCAATAGATAGCCTAGAACATGCTAAATGAATATGATTTACCTGTATTATTTAGAGAAGAAGTTCTAAATACAACCTATTAAATAATCAATAGAGTTTTAATCATACCTATCTTAAAAAATACCCAGTAAGAGATTTGTAACAATTTAAAGCCTACATCTAATTAATTTAGAGTTTTTGGTTCAAATTTTTTATTCTTAACACTATGGGTATGTTTGAAAAATTTTCCTCTAGAAGTGATGATATAATTTTCCTAGGCTATTCAAACTCAAGTAAATCTTATATAGTTTTTTTAAAAAGGACCAAGACTGTGGAAGAGTATATTCATATAAAAATTTATGAGACATATCCACATGATCCCAAGAACTCATTAGAAACCTTGTGGATTATTTATCAACTCTGAACCTAAATTCCAAACCTACTAGTTATGCTGTAAAATTGTCAGAAAAATCATCCAATTCTAAGGATTTTTTCGAACTTCTAGAAATAGAACCTATTGAAGAATCTGAAGTGACCAACCCTAATTTATCTAGATCTATTAGGACCATTAAGTACTATCCATTAGATGTAGTAGTTAGATACCTAAATAGAAATACAGAAAATAGATATTCTCTTAGAAATTAGGTTGAACTTCAAGCATTCTTGTCTCATCTAGAACCAAATAACAGCAATTATACAACTGATGATGAATTCAAGGTAATGAAAATGAAATAAGTTTTAAATCAGTTTGAAAGAAAAAAATTATGGGAACTTGTTGATAGAACCAAAGACACCTTCACTATAGGAACTAAATGGGTGTTTAGAAACAAGGTAGATGAACCATACACTATAGTTAGAAAAAAGGCTAGGCTAGTTGCACAAGGTTATAACCAGGAAGAAGGAATAGACTATGAAGAGACCTTTACACCAGTATCTAAACTTGAATCCATTAGAATAATCCTTACATATACATCTCATCTATATTTCAAAATTTATCAGATAGATATAAATAGTGCATTATTAAATGGGTATATAGTTGAAAATGATATTATTAAACAACCCATGGTTTTAAAAATCCCCATTTTCCAAATATAGTTTTCAAATTAACTAAATATTTATATTGTTTAAAAAAAGATCCTAGAGTTTGGTGTGATAATAACATCAATTTTCTTATTTTAAAAGTTTTTTATAAGGTACAACTAATACTATACTTTTTATAAATGAATTTTAAAAGATGTTTTAGTTGTAAAAATCAATGTTTATGATATTATTTTTAGATCTTAAATTTTTTCTTATGTACTGATTTTTCAAAAATGATACAAAATGAATTTGAAATGAGTTTAATTTGTGAACAAAAATTCTTTATTAGTATTTTGATTTTTCAAAATAAAGAAGGAATCATTTTAAATCAAAGTAAATATAACAAGGATATTTTAAAAAAATTTGGTATGGGTAAAACAATGAGTAGTGATACTCCTATGAGTACTACATATAAGTTGGATCTTGATGAAGTTGAGAAACCATTTGATCAAGACAGCTATAGAGGTATGATTGGAAGTCTTGTCTACATGACTACCAACCGACCTGACACAATTTTTAGTGTGTGTATGTGTGCTTTATTTCAAGCTGATAAAAAAGAGTCACATATTGTAGCTATAACAATAATTTTGATATACCTAAAATATACTACCAATTTAATATTGTTTTAAACAAGAGGATAATAATTTTATTTATTTATTTATTCTGATGATGATTTTTTGGATAGGCAAGTCTCTAGTTTCTTGGTGTAATAATAAAAAAATTATGCTGCATTGTCTACTTCTAAAGCTGAATACATAGCTATAGGTAGTTGTTATAAACAAATTTTTTGGTTGAAACACACTTTACTTGACTATGGATATCAATTTCAACATTTCCTTATAAACTATGACTATGAAAGTGTTATTAGTATCTCTAAGAATCATGTATCACATTCTAGAAAAAAAACATATTTATGAATTAAATAACTTTTTGAGAAATCATTTTTAAAAATGTGATATCATTCATGAATATATTTCTACAAAACATTATCTTATTGATATATTCACCAAGAGTTTGAATTCTAATAGAATTAATTACATCAATCTTGAATCAGGTATGATTTTTTTTGGTTAAATTTAATAGCCTTGGACTCACCATTGTGAATGTATCACCGTTGTGAATGTATCACCCTTGTGAATGTCACAATTTTGTGAATGTATCACTATTTTGAATGTCTCACTATTGTGAATGTATCACTATTGGAATTCTCACCATTGTACTTCTCATCATTGGAATTATCACCATTGGACTTATCACCATTGGACTTCTCACTATTGTAAATGTTTATTTCCTCTGTAAAATTATCAATTATAAAATTTAAACCATAAATTTTAAAAATCTTTATAATTTATTTAATTTTTTATGTTTTGGTTCAAATTTTATCTCGATTTAAATTTATCCCAATTTCCAATTTTGATTTTTCTGGATCCCTAAAAAACCCAAATGATAAATGCTGCACATTGTTTAATTTTAATTCACACTCTTTCCTCACACATTTTTCTCTCAAGCCCTGTGATGTCATTTTGTCCTAAACTTTCAAAATTCCAATCACCTTTGACCAAGACAACTGAGCTGACCTCCATGGATAGATTTAAGTGACCTTTAGAGTTTTCACCAAACAAGTCACATTCTATAAAGAAGCAAAAAAGATAACCAAGTCATTATGCACTTGTCAAACCAGTTGAAAATAATATTTCAAAGAGGGTTGTTGTACCCAAAAATAAAGATGAAGAAGAATGGAAACTTTTAAGTAGATCATTAGTGAAAAATGTTATAAAGAACCAATGGTGGATGGATTGGTTATCTTTAAATAAGATACAATTTTATCTTAAGATTCTGTATGAGTTCTATTAGTATGTGTAGTTTTGTTTTGAGGAAGAAGAAGAGTACTGGGTGTGAACCATGGTTAAAGTTCATAAAATTTCCTTTTCTTCAAGGTAGTGGGATGAAAATTTAAAATTACCACATGAAGTTGTGTTTAATGATTATTAAGGAACCATTCCAGAAGAGGGAGATGATTTAATTTATGAACAATCCCTTGATGAGTTTACGAGAGATGTGAAAAAAATAAAAAAATGGTTTATTTTAAGTTATATGGAGAGTGAAAATCTCTCTTCAAGTTAATGCAGTACTTATTGTACCCAAGAAAGGGTGAATTTTCCACTCTAAGGTATCAATATTTTTATGTTATTTGTCTTATGAAAAGTGGATATAAGATAAATCTCTATAGAAATATTATACTACATAATTTGAAAATGATCAAACCTACCTCTAGATAAAATTCCCTAATTTATCTGAAGTTAATTTCGACTATGATTAAAAAAAGGTCTTATTGATGAAGATGAAGAGTCAACTATGGGCTATGGTGATTTTTGTTTCACAAGGATAATTTTAATAAGGATAAAGATCAGTTATAAAAAATAGATGAAGAAATGTGTAATAACCCGCCAATTCTCATTGCCTTGGGAGTACAAAGAGTCATTACTAGGCCTTAAGCAACATCCCAAAGATGCCAAAGGTTGGAAATAAATTCCTAAGGGTTTCAAATACAAGTGGGGGGTGATTTACCCTTTGAGAAATAAACTAATAAACCAACAAAGAAATCACTAACAACCACTATATGATGCATGTTAATGAAACAACCAACTCATGCATTCCTAAAAGAGAACTACACTATTCCACAAACCAATACATAACCAACAAAATATCAGAGTACCAAGAGGAAGAATAAAAAAATACCCAAAACAAGTCAATACACACTCCACAGCTCCATGCCGAGCTCCATGCACCAAGCTCCAACACATCTCCCAAACATCACCACAGACCACTAGCAATAAGATGCTTTACCTTTACCTGTGTTTCGGAATAAGACATCTGCAAAAGCACCAACGTGCCAAAGCAGTGGTGAGTATAAAACTCAGTAGGTTTTCCCCAATGACTTCCCAAATCATGCCACTAGGATTGAAGAGTTAGCCACATTTATATAAAACAGTTTATATAAAACATTTTCTCAAAAGCAGTTTATAACTAAATATAAACAGGTTTCCAAAACCATTCATAACCAAGGGCATTCCAAGAGAAATTGAAACCAATTTTTCCAGAAAGTTATTTTTCTAGAAAAATAACCAACAAGATTTAGAACCATTTCATAATATCCCCTTTTGGAAAACCAAAACCATTCCACAAACCCATGAAACCAACCATGCATGCTACCTGGAATAGGGGAGAATCCCTAACCCTTATCCATACCAACCATGATGGGGGAGACTTCTTACCCTTATCCAACCCAAATGAACATGAATGATTGATGTGGGAGAGCCCTAACCCTTATCCATCCCAACACTGATGGGGGAGACCCCTAACACTTATCCTTCCCGAATGCAATATGAATGTTTGATAGGGGAGAGCCCTAACACTTATCCATCCCAACACCGATGGGGGAGACTCCTAACCCTTATCCATCCTGAATGCAATATTAACACACACCACACATTCACAACGATCATTCCAAAACCATCCTTTTAATAAAAAACCTTTTATTGAAAACTATTTCCATCAAAACCAAGTGTGTTCAACCAATTAAAACCATTTTAATAAAATCACACTTTTTTATTGAAAACCAAAGAATGAACCAATTTCATCAAGCCATTTCAATACCAAACCATTTCAATAAAACACCCCTTTTTATTGAAAACCCATCTTTCATCAAACCATTTACCATTCCAAAAAATACATAATTTAAAATCAGCATTTTGAATTCAAGAAGCCAAATCACTTTGCACAACAATCCACCAAGATTTCACAATTTCATCAAAACCATAAATCATCACTAAAGAAGATTTAATACATGATTTTCACAATAAATTCTCTTCAAATAAACCAATTTAAAACTACACCAATCAATTATAATAAGAGAAGTCAATAGAGAAGCCACCTACCTCAAAGGTTTTGACGAAAACCCTAACAAACGGAGAACACACAAGATGACTGGGTCGATTCTCCAAGAATCCTGCTTAGATCTCTTATCCTAACACAAACAAGACCAAATATCATCATATTTGGCATAAAAACACATATATCTACCCATAAAGGGTGTAAATCTAAAAAAAAGAGAGAAGACGAGAAGTAGATCTAAGTAGATCTAAGAAACCAAGCAAGAACGACCACATACCTCAAGAACCCAGCTTCGATTCGCCAAGAGCAGCCTTCGGATCACCTTCGGAACGATGGGAGAACCCTCCATGACCTTAGGAGAACCCTCCTTGACCTAAGGAGATCCAAAATCCCGCATTAGGGTCGATTAGGAGGAAAAATGATCTACATAGAGGCAAAAACACGTGAGATCCACCTTTATAGGATCTCGTTTAAGTGGTCGCACAGTTAGTTAACACAGTTTGAAAAACCGTGCGCTAACCATGCGTTAGATACTACTTCAACCACCCTTCTTGAATGGTTTGGCTGCATGGTTAGACAAACCATGCACCACCCATGTGGATTCCACTGCCTCCAAGACCCACTGTGCACGGTTTAGACAAACCGTGCGCCTCCCATGCGACTTCCCCTTTGCCTCAAAATATCATTCCAAGTTCTCTCATCTCCCCCATTCAACAATATTAACTTTAAAACCATGAAAAGAATCAAGTAATGGTTACTTAACCGAAACTGGGGGTACTAAATTCTCCCCACCATTGGTATTTCTGTCCACAAAAATTAGAAAACCTTTACCCGAATAAAAGAGTTCCGATTGCTCTTTCATTTCTTTTTCACGTTCCCAAGTCTCTTCCTGAATCTGACTATGTTGCTATAAAACCCGCACTAGACCGATGCTTTTTCCATGAAAGACTTTCTCTTGACCATCCACAATCCACATCGGGATATGTATCAATGAATCATCAGGCTTTAGGTCAACGTGATCCCATCTAATCACATGGTCAGGATCAGGCTGATACTTTTTCAATAGAGATACATGGAACACATTATGCACCGAACTAAACCGTGGTGGTAATTCCAACCGATATGCCACCTCTCTAACCCATTCTAGTATTTCAAAAGGGCCAATGTTTCAAGGAGATAACTCTCCCTGCTTCCCGAAATGATTTTGTCCAAGCCTTGGAGAGATTCTCAAGAAGACATGATCACCCAAAATGAACGACAACGGTCTTCGACGGTGATATGCAAAAGATTTATGATGACTCTGAGCTGTCTCTATAATATTCTTAATTAGCTAAATCTTCTCCATTGTTTCTTGGACAAGGCTCGGCCCAAATAGTGAAGTTTCACCAGTTTCCACCAAGCATAGTGGAGAATGACAAGGACGCCCATACAATGCTTCAAACGGAGCCATGCGTATCGAGGCATGATAGCTATTATTGTATGAGAACTCTACTAAGTGTACATGATCCTCCCATGTGCCACCAAAATCCATTACACATGCATGAAACATATCTTCCAATGTTTATATCGTCCGCTCAGATTTCCCATCCATCAGAGGATGATATGCCATGCTCATAGTCAGCTGAGTCCCAAAGGCTTGCTGTAATGATTTCCAGAAATGAGATGTGAACCTCAGATCTCTATCGGAGACGATAGACATTGGTACACCATTCCTCTTTACCACTTCTCGGATATAAATTTTTGAAAGATCTTCCACCGTACGAGTTTCACAAATATGGATGAAATGTGATGACTTGGTTCGACGATCCACTATCACCAAAATGGCATCGTGTTTCTAGACCATTCTTGGAAGAACTATAACAAAATACATTGCTATCTGATCCCATTTCCACAATGGGATAGGTAAATACTATAACATACAAGCTAGTCTCTGATGCTCTACTTTAACCAGCTGACAAGTTAAGCACTGTGAGAAGAACTCGACCACCTTCCTTTTCATGACGCTCCACCAAAACTGCACCTTCAATGCCTTATACATCTTCTGTGTACCTGGGTGTATAGCCCATATTGAAAGGTGATAAGAATGAAGGATTTGTTCCTGAAAAACCATAGGTAAAACCATCTGATCTCTGAAACACAAAAATGAACCCCCATCAAGTTTCCAGCCATCAATGGTCTCCCCACCATTGAGTTTTGAACTTACCACCATAAATTATGCATCAGATGTTTGTGCTTGTTTGATCATATTTCCTAAATTAGGAACATGTTTAGATAAAAAAAACAACAACATCACATCGGTCTTCACATTCCACATGCATGTCAGTTAAAACCGACATCAACTGCCATTCGTCCAAAGATTCTTTCGCTAATTGATCATATGAATTTCTACTCAATGCATCTTCCACCGAATTTCCTTTTCCGGGTGTGTACATCAAGTCAAAGTCAAACATTTGGAGATACTTCATCCATATCCTTTCCCTGAGATTTAAATCTCGCTATGAGAAAATGTGTTTCAAGCTTTTGTGATCCGTAAACACAGTAAATTTCTCACCAAAGAGATAATATCTCCATATTTTCAAAGCATGGATGACTACAGCCAACTCTAAATCATGTACTAGGTAATTTTTCTCATGAACTCTCAACTTCCTTGAACCATAAGCAACCTCATGATCTCTATTCATGAGAACACAACCCAACCCTGATCCTGAAGCATCACAATACACCATATACCCCTGTCCTGATTCTGGAAAGATCAAGATAGGTGCCGATGTAAGCCAAACTTTCAGTTCCTGAAAGGATTTATGACATTCTTCTGTCTATTGGAAGAGAGAATTCTTATTAGTTAGAGATTTCATTGGTGAAGTTAGTCATGAGAAATCATGAAGAAAGCATCGGTAGTAACTAGCTAGACCAAGAAAACTGCATATCTCAAACACATTCTTTAGTGGTTTCCAAGAGATAACAACTTCTATATTTTTAGGATCAACAAAAACGCCTTTCTATGAAATGATATGGCCAAGGAAACATACTTACCATATCCAAAAATCAAACTTTGATAATTTGGCATACAAACTATGATCTCTCAAGATTTGTAACACTATTTCCAAGTGAACCTCATGATCAACCCTTGTCTTTGAATACATCAAGATATCATCCAAAAACACAACAAAAAAAGAATCCAGATACTCCTGAAATATTCAATTCATCAAATCCATGAAGAATGCTGGTGCATTCATCAGACTGAAAGGCATGACTACATATTCGTAGTGGCCATATCTACTTTAGAAAGCTGTCTTTGGGATATCCTCCTTCCGAACTCGCATTTAGTGATATCTTGATCGCAAGACTATCTTGGAGAACCACTGATCTCCCCTTAATTGACCAAACAGATCATCAATGCGTGGAAGTGGATATCTATTCTTTATATTAACTTGGTTAATCATACGATAATTAACACACAGCCCAAGAGTTCTATATGCCTTTTTCACGAACAAAACCGGTGCTGCCCATAGAGATGTACTTGGTCGAATGAAACCCTTGCTTTCCATCTCTTCTAACTGTGATTTCAATTCCCATAACTCTATTGGTTCCATCCTATAATATGGAAGGGAAATAGGAATGGTCCCCATATGGAGATAAATCTTAAACTCTACTTCCCTTAGAGGTGGTAACCCTGAGAATTTATTGGTCAAGACATCTAGAAATTGATCCACAACAGCTGGAAAACTATTTTCCTTAATACCTTCCATTAATTCCAAAGTCAATGATACCAGTTGGTAAGGGATCATTCCCACCATTGGTGCCAACAAGCTCTTTTCACCTTTCTTTACTATCCTCTCTCCTATGAAGAGATGGTCGATGCCGTCCTCAGTATTGAAACTAACTTTTCTCTTATAATAGTCGATGCGAGCCTTAACCATTTTCTATAAATCCATACCCAGGATTACATCATAGACATCCATGTCGAACATCGAGAAGTCCCAATTTAACTCATCTCCATCAACAGTTATAGCACATTCTCTACACACGAAGGCTTGCCATTCTCTTTCACCAAGAGGAGTTTTCAGTTTCAAAAAAGAAGGAATCATTTCCAGTTTTAAACATAGCAAGTCAACAACACGAGAATCAATGAAGGAATGTGATGCATTGGTATCAAAGAGAACTTTCACAAGGGTAGAATTAAAAGTAATCGTAACTCTCACCATAGATGGTCCAACCTGATCATTGACCATCATCTGCTCAGCTCCATACTATTGCTTCGTCGCTGCACTATTCTCCTTATTGCCTTGCTAAGATTGCCTTGGTTGAGGATTCATGGTATTTTGAGAATCACCATGGCTAGCTCTATTATGCTGACGAGAGTGATTCTATTGTCCTTGTCCTGTCTAAGCATACGATGCTTATGACGCCTGCGAAATGTCACATGCACCCGACCTCAGAGCATTTCTAAAATAGCACTGTAGATGCCCTATCTACTTGCAATTGTGGTATGCTCTAGGTTGCTTCTTAAAATCTTGCCTTTTCTGGTCAAACAAACCACATTGAAAATAACCTACTTTTCTCTAGGGTCGTGGAGGAAGGTTCACTGATCCCGTCATCTAGTTCTAATTTCCACTAGCATCGTGGAAATAGGTGTCCATTTTCATCTTGTTCCTAGAGGTTGAGTTCCTAACATTTACTGTAGGTATGAAAATTCCTCCTCCCATTGATCCCAAGATATCAAGTTCAACAAAAGTCGTTATGTTCACCATATCTATATAATCTGTAATATAGAGCACCAAAATCTTCGATCGAATCTCCTGCCTTAACCCCGATTCAAAGATGCGTTCTTTCAATGACGCACTTGCCACATCCTCTGGTGAAAAACGGACTAAATTCATGAATTTAGCCGCATAATCTGTGATAGAGAGACTCTCCTGATTCAAGCTAAAGAAGTCCATCATTTTTTGGATCTTGAACGTGTGAGGATTGAATTGTTTGTTGAACAATTCTTCAAAATCCTCCCATGTTATGACTTCATCCAATTTAGCATGCACTGCTAAATCCCACCACTGACGTGAAAGATCCTCGAGCATACACATCACAAACTTTACTTTGAGCTCTGATTGTGTGCTGATGAAATCGAAGATATGATTCATCCTACTTAGCCGCACCTCTGCCTTTTTGGGTTCAGGATCACCTCAAAAGTTTGGTGTATTCTGCTTCATGAACTGGATGGTATGATCCACATGCCTTGGTTCATTCCTCTGGTTCCCCGTATCCACAGCTTGAAATGTTTGGAGAATACTCTGAACCAGCTCTTGGTTCACATGTGGTTCAGGTGCAACCACACTCTCTGCAGCTTCTTCGGGTTGGTTCCGACGACGCCTACCGGGTGCCATTTTCTAAACCAACAACAAACTCTGTCAATCTCACTCACTAGTAACTGATGGCTTAGAATTCAAATTCTATGACATCATTAATCAAAACATTGTTTTTCCAAAACAATATTTTTACCATGTTCAAACATTTTTGAAGACATTCCTCATTCCTTTTGAAAATCAACCCATTTTCAAGATACACCAAAAACCCTGTTTTCACAATCTTTTACTTGAAAAAAAATTCTGCATTTTTCAAAAATTTGCACCTTGCCAGAAATCATAAATCATTCTTCACAATGATATTTGAAATAATAGTGGGAAGTCATTCCTCTATAATACATGTCATGCTAATCTCATTTTCTAAACCCATTATAATGAGATTTCCATCATTCTAGAAGTGTATCCAAAACACTTATGTACCCAACACCCTAGTAACTTGAAGTTCAGTATAAATGGGTTAGCTACGTCCTTTTATGCTATACATTTCAAGTTCTGACAATCCTACTCCTGTCTAATATTTAGACCCACGGAATTGACAAGAATTAATTTCAACTGAAAGACCAAGAACATCGATGACTACTTGTTAGGCAAGGACCGAACAAGCTGATACCATTTGTAATGACCCACTAATTTTCATTGGCTTGGGAGTACAATGAATTATTACCAGGCCTTAAGAGACAACCCCAAGATGCCAAAGGATGGCAATAAATGCCAAAGGGTTTCGAATACAAGTGGGGGATGATTTACCCTTTGAGAAATAAACTCATAAACAAACCAAGAAATCACTAACAACCACTATATGATGCATGTTAATGAAAGAACCAAATCATGCATTCCCAAAAGTGAACTACACTATTCCAAAAATCCATACATAACCAACACAATATCAGAGTACCAAGCAGAAGAATAAACAAAAGACCCAAAACAAGCCAAGACACACTCCACGACTCCACGCCGAGCTCCATGCACCAAGATCCACCACATCTCCCAAGCATCACCACGAACCACTAGTAATAATATGCTTTACCTTTAACTGTGTCCTAGAATACGACATATGAAAAAGCACAAATGTGAAAAAGTAGGGGTGAGTATAAAACTCAATAGGTTTTCCACAATGACTTCCCAACTCACACCACTAGGATAGAAGAGTTATCCATATTTATATAAAAACAATTTATATAAAACATTTTCATAAAAGCAGTTTATAACTAAATATAAACAAGTTTCCAAAACCATTAATAACCAAGGGAATTCCAAGATCAATTGAAACCAAATTTTCCAGCAAGTTATTTTTCCAGAAAAATAACCAACAAGCTTTAGAACCATTTCACAATATCCCGTTTTGGCATACCCAAACCATTCCAAAAACCCATGCAACCAACCATGCATCCTACCTGGAAGAGGGGATAAGCCCTAAACCTTATCCATCATAACCATGATGGGGGAGACTTCTTACCCTTATCCAACCCAAATGCACATGAATGCTTGATGGGGGACAACTCTAACCCTTATCCATCCTAAAACTGATCGGGGAGACCCATAACACTTATCCTTCCTAAATTCAATATGAATGTTTGACTTGGGAGAGCCTTTACCCTTATCCATCCCAACACAGATGGGGGAGACGCATAACCCTTATCTATCCCGAATGATATATGAACACACACCACACATTCACAACGATCTTTACAAAACCATCCTTTCAATAAAGAACCTTTTATTGAAAACCATTTCCATCAAAACCAAGTTTGTTCAACCAATTCAAACCATTTCAATAAAACTGTACTTTTTTATTGAAAAACAAAGAATGGACCAATTTGATCAAGAAATTTCAATACCAAACCATTTCAATAAAACACCCCTTTTTATTGAAAACTCATATTTCATCAAACCATTTACCAATCCAACAAATCCATAATTTAAAATCAACATTTTGAATTCAAGAAGCCAAATCACTTTTCACAACAATCCACCAAGATTTCACAATTTCATCAAAACCATAAATCATCACTAAAGAATATTTACTCCATGCTTTGAAAAATAAATTTCATTCCAATAACCCAATTTGAAATTAAGACTATCAATTATAACAAGAGGAGTTGAGAGAGAAGCCACCTACCTCAAAGGTTTTGATGAAAACCTTAACAAATGGAGAAAACATAAGAATACCACGTTGATTCTCCAAGAATCCTGCTTAAATCTCTTCTCCTAACACAACCAACACCAAATATCTTCATATTTGGCATCCATGCACTTAGATCAACCATAACGGGTGTAGATATAAGAAACCAAGAGAAGACGAGAAGTAGATCTAAGAAACCAAACAAGAACAATCACATAACTCAATAATCCAGCTTCGATTCGCCAAGATAAGCCTTCAGATCTCCTCTGGAATGATGGGAGAACCCTACTTGACCTTAGGAGAACCAAAATCCCAAGTTAGGGCAGCTTAGGAGAAAAAAATGAGCTACATAGAGGCAAAAATGTGTGAGATCCACCTTTATAGGATCTCGTTTAAGTGGACGCATGATTAGTTCGCACTATTTGACAAACCGTACACTAAAATTGCGTTAGATACTGCCTCAACCACCCTTCTCGCACGGTTTGGCCACATGGTTAGACAAACTATGCGCCTCCCGTGTGACTTCCCCTTTGCCTCAAAACATCATTCCATGTTCTCTCAACTCTCCCATTCAACACTCTTAACTTTAAAACCATGAAATGCATCAAGTAAGGGTTACATACCAGAAACCGAAGGTATTATAAAATGGGTAGCTGATAATGAAAATCTATATGATGAGTTTAATCCAATTGACCACCAATCTATACCAAGAGACCTTATTGAATATGGTCTAGAACCTGATGACATTATTGAATATTTTGATGATAAGGATGAAGTTTTTGTTGGTAGAAAAGAAGAAGAGTAATATCCAGTTGCTTAGGGAAGTTACCTTGAACTATCTCCTATTTCTCCTTCCATTACTTATGGAGATGATCGACTTCATAAGGCTCTCCCCAAAAGAGAAAAAGTTTGACAAAAGTGATGAAGAAGAAACCAAAGTCACTAGATAAGATCATTTCAAAATTAGTTCCAAATCTAGTGATGATAATGGTAAGAGTGATAAAGTAGATGAATAAGAAAGTTGAAATGATGATAATGATGATGAAGGATTATATCTTGATGCTTCTAGTGGGAAAATTAGAAGAGAGGATATCAATATTCTTTATGATATTTTAACTTCTCTTGGTGGTTCAATTTCCAAATCAGAGGACATGCCCAGTTTTGTTGATGAGATATATGTTTCTACTAGAAAAGAGGGATATGCATCTTTTGAGTAGGATAAATCCCCATTTCATGGAAGACATCATGTTTTTTTGATGGTGTTGATGGAAAATATGTTTATGATCAAATATAGGTAGTCCAATTCCTTTTGAGATGATGTTGATTATTGCTGTTGCTGAGTATCATGTGGATGAACAGATGGAAGTAGAGAATTTAGAGTAGACTGTTGATGACCAAAGATCTATTGAGACCTATGTTAATGTTCAGTTGAGAGATGTGGATGCTTCTGATAATCCTTCCATTGATGATAACATGGGTGGTTCAGCTTCTATTGAATAGAGAAGAGATGAAACCTCTGTTGGTGTACCTTCTATATTAGTATCTATGGCGACAGTTTCTTCATTGGGTGAGCTTCATGATAAGCCTTCAAAAAGTTAGATTGATCCTATATTAGAGGAATGGAGTTTATTTTTTGGTAATGTTGGAAGTTTACCAAAGAACGGTGAACCTAACAATCAATAATAAAGAGATCCAAAACGATCAATGATAAATCAGATTGATGTTATTGGTTTGTTAGAAAGGATTTCCTCTACAAGAGATCATGTATCTTCTATTCCATTAGTTTCGGTTGATGTGGTCACCAAGGGGGACTTGAATGTTTTTAGAGAAAATTTATTTTTTTATTTTGGAAATATTTTTAAAAGATAAGAACCACTTCTCACTAATATATGTGATCAAGATTATACTTATCTATTTGAATTAGTGATTAAACACATTAAAACATAGACGATGAACTCTATCCAATATGTTGAAATTGAGAATAAAATGTTTGAAAATGATTTGGAATCCCTAAAATCCACTATGGAAGGAATGTTATCTTTTTTATATCTTCTATGGATTCCCTCCATGAAAGTGTTGAAAATCTTACCCTAGCGGAATCTTGTTCTATTATTCCTCTAGCCTTTTTTATATTGATTTGGTCATAACTGTTTTCATAGAAGGGCTTACAAATTCCTCAAGTAGTACTTAAAGTGGTGCTACTACCTTACCTATAAAGAATTTTAGGAATCTTGAGAAAAAATGATCATGATCATATGATGATAAGGGAATACATGAATTATATGAAAGAAGATATAGAGACTATAGACAAATCTATCAATTATTATCTCTCTAGGATTTACTCCAAGAATGAGCTTAATGGTCACTTTATGTTTTGGGTAGAAAATTTGGGGATGCCTCCTATGACCTGATCCTTTAAGGAAATAATTGATTAGTTAAAAATATTGTTTCCTATTTTGAAAATTTTTATGTATGAAAAGATGGATATATTTAATTCCATGGAGACAGAGGTGGGAATATTATAATGGAATTCATACATATTATGAAACCATTTCATCATTTGCATGGGACTACCATTGTAGCTCATGAATCCATCCCTGTTACTTCCCACCTTACTACTCCTAAAACTACCCCCAAGTATTTATGGCATGGAGTGGCTAGAGACCCTCTTAAACCTTCTCCAGATAAGTTCCAACTATTTTATATCACTCCAAGAAAATATTCCAGGCACCTCAAGATGATTCTCATTCGATAGTTTCAGCCTCCTTCCACTATTGTTTTTGTTCCTTTAGCTATAACTTCAACACCCTCAACCATTATTATAGTTCTTGTAACACCATGACCCCAGAATCCTAGAGTTGGTGCATTATTAAATATCATTAACATGATCATAAAATATCATGTCTCGAAAGACCAATTAGTTTAGTAGCCTTGGAAGTGCTAGATACATTAATAAGGTTTACATTATATCATAAAATGGAAAAATACAACAACATTGTATCCATAGAAAACACTGAGATCCCATAGACTATCCCTGGAGGTCAGTCATAATATACTTATTTTTATCCTAGGAAAATAAAACATAGAAAGGGGTGAGCTCAAATGCTCAGTAAGGATAACATTATAGCGGAAACTTTCATAAATAAGCATAAACATTTAAGGCAGTGTATAAGAATTGAACAAAATCCTTTTAAACATGAACTTCAGCATAATATGGAAAAGATAAAATCAAATAATTCCATTTACTTATTCACATGGATATTCTACTAGTCTAATGATCACATGAAATATCAATAACCACTTTCATAATGATGGAATTCATAATGACAGACTATCACAACCATATAGTCAAGGCGTTGTGCCAAGACTACAAATAATATTTTGTCAAGGCCTTGTGACAAGACACTAGTTTATCTCATGAGACTTACCGATACATCTAGGAGCTATAGCGGGCTCCACCCGTAACTTATTAAGTCCAACACATTCTTCATATGAATAAGTTTAAATATAACATAAACATTCGTATTAAAACTAGCATACAAAATGTCAATACTTTCTCCATAAACCATGAATGGTATAAAAATAACACATCCACATTCAAAAATATCACAAAACATTCAATACAATATGTAAGTTTTGTATCATAATAAATCAACTTCAAATACACTTAAAATCCATCAACGGATGTTGACATAGATGAAATCAAAACGATTTGAGAGAAATATCTATTTTTTTGAAATAATTTAAAAGTCACATAATTATAAAAGAAAACATTTGATTTGAAAATATTCTTATAAGATTGTAAGGGAAGATTCGGCAATTTTATAATGGCGGAAAATAGCCGCACCCGCCGTATAAGTTAAAAATGACATTCTAACGTTAATTTTGTCGAAAAGGTTAAAAAGGACCTTGTTTGGAAAAGGATGGAAATATTACTTTATAAACATCTTATAAAAAGTAAACAAGGGTAGAAATGACTTTAATCCATAGTCTATATAATAGTAATAATTATTTGAAATACATTTTTAAGAAACATGGATGTGGATGATAAAGAGGTCTTAGTAGATAATTACGTATAAACAACCTCATATAATGAAGAGATTGTGAAATAAACCCTTACATTGTACTTTTTTCCTCGGTCAAGAGTAGGTTAACCTCCTGTATAATGGTTAAATAATTGTTATTGAATTATAAAATAATTATATAAATTAATATGATATCATATATGATTTTTTAACATTGATTTGTTAATAATACCTTAGTATTATCGTCGTTTCGGGTGTTAACAGATTCATTTTCCTTTATATTATTTGTTATGTGAGCCATATTGGTTATGGATGGGATGTATCTTAGTCATATCTAGAATGATATCATGTCTCTAAAAATTATTTTTAATCATCAAATGAAATATAATCTTGAATGGATGTGATGGGGAATGAATCTCATTGCGTTCGTGGAGACGGTAATCCGTACGTATGCACGGGAAAAAATATCACTCTTTTGATATTAAAATAATATATAATTTGATGGTATATCATATATACAGATTAAATATCATGTTATATTTATTATTTACATGAATTACTAATCATTATTATACCCATCCAAATAATAAAGTATTGAATAACAATTTCACCACGACGTGGAGATGGTAATCCGTACGTACACACGTATGGTGAAATTTCATTCAAAGGATGGATAGAATACTGAATATGGTTGTACCATATTTTTAATAACATCACAGTATATATAATATACCAGAGTTATTTTTTTATAATGGAAATAACAAAGAAAGAAGAAGTGGAATAAGAAAGGAACATGAACGAGGGTGGTGAAATCATTACCTCTTCTTCAGGTTCTTCTTTGTGATTTGATCAAAAGGGATCCATAGGTTGGCTTTATGATCAAAATAAGACCTCTAGGTTGAAGCTAGGGAAGTTGAGAGGATATTGGGGTAGGGTTTGGCTGAGGTAAAAGGCTTTGAAGGTGTGAATTAGTGAGTAGGGGGAGTTCCCTTTTATAAGAGGGGTGAGGGGCACCTTAGGAAAAGCTAGAAATATTATTTTATAATAAATCCATATTCAGATTATAATGCCTAGAAAGGTGATTATTTAAATTTTAATGTGGGTATAGGTTGAAAAACAATCAACCAATAGGTTTTAGATAGGTTTGGGTCACTATATTAACTTTATCATTTTGATTTAACTCTTAGTTAAATAGTTTGACATTTACTATGCCTCTTTGTATTTTTATATTATATAGTTAATAAACTTACTATATATTTCCAAGATACCCCCAAGTGGTCCATTAATGATACACCTATGATTATATAAGTCCTTTTTCCGAACCTTATATTTTTAGGAATATAATATCAATTAATAATATAATATTTGTTTTAAAAACTCATTTCTGTCAATTTTAACACTATTTAATAATTGATTTTTGTTAAAGTCACAAAAACTTTATTAATTAGAACCAAATACATTTAAGAAATACTAACATGTCATATTAACCAATAAAATTCTTTTGTGTCATCAAAACTTTCAAATTATATTTATTTAACATTTATAATACCAATTATTTGATTCTTTCATTAATAAGGAAAATACCTTATCATTATTGTGACATAAATAAATTTACTTATTCAATGTATAAAAATTATAAATAAAATACCATTATGTAGGAAATCGTTTTATATTTCTAATGAATATTTATAGTCTAAAATATAACATATATAACCCTATGTAAATTGTTTTTTCTAAATGATATATGCTTTTGTAATTTTTGTATTTACTTTAACTTAATTAATATAAAGTGTCATTATCACTTACAAGTGGCTCCATGGGGTCCCAAAATCAACCCAAATATGCCCATGGTTGGACATGTTTCATCCAATAGGGTTAGGACACATGTTAGGGTAATTTAATATTATTATAATATTAAGTGTTTACCCTTATTTACCAGATTTACCCTTTAACCATGGTGAATAAAATATTTACCGAAGTAATTATTCAAAATGTCTAAAAATAAAAGTTAACTATTTACATGATTTGGAACTCCTGATTCTAAATATGGAATCCATTCATATAAATTCAAAACACATAAGTGGCAGAAATAAATTTAAAATTAATTCCCGTTGTCAAAACAAAAAGCGTGTTTTTTAAGAAACAATAACTATCAAAAGATTGGCACTTTCTTATGTCTAGTTTAAATGTGAAATTATGTCCAATTACCAACATTAGATTAAATGGTTAAAATATAATCAAATTATACTTTAAAATCACTCAAATTCATAATTTATCACTATTAATTATTTTGATTAGGAAAGTTGTTTTTAATTAAAATTTAGTAATTTTCACTATTAATAAAAATATGAAAGTTATCAGAAAAGTACCAAAAAATCACCCTAAACTAATTTCGATATTCCGAATCCAAAAATGAAGTCCATTTTGAAAGTTAAAATTTATAAAAATTCAAAAAGTGGGTATTACTATTCATAACGGCTACTTTGACTGATCGTTGTGTGTTAGAATCTCAAAGTTGCATACATTTAAAGCTATTACATTATTCAAAGGGAAACGTACCGTGGAAGCTTGGGGTGTTACATTATGCCCTCCTTAAATAAATTGAATCCTCACAATTTTTAAAATTGGTCTTGGGAATATAATAGAAAGTCCCACATCATAAAAAGAGTCAATAAAACTATCACTTTAAAAGAAAGAAAGAGAATTACAAAGGTCACCCAAGATAACCCATACTAGGATTCCATGTAAGAAAACATGGATACGGAAGATAAAATAAGTGTCAATTTCTGATGGAGAGGGATATAAAACATGATGAAGAGAAAGTTAACAATAAGATAACCACAAACTTGTGTTAAGACAAACAGTCATTTGTCTCCTAGTAGGAAAAGTAAACAGACCACATTTTTGTTTGTTTTAAGTATCATTACTTAAATATGAGGAATTCAATTATGATATTTACTAAGAACATAAAGATATATACTTAATTTTTATGTATAGTTTCATTCTTTAATAAATTTCTACCACAAAATCATTTTTTTAAACGATGAGTATTCAAGAAGACATGGTCACACTGGAAGAGCTAGAATAAGCTTTTATAGAATCACATAATCCATGAAGGATAAACTATATATTTAACTTGTCTTTAGAGATTAATCAAAACCAAAACGATTAGTATAAGATCTGATGATCTCTTAAAAGGATATTCCATTAGAGAAAGAAACACTAATCTTAATTTCTAAAACTAAACCAACAATACCCCAAAGTTAAATAAATACTATTCAATAAACAATTGTCCTTAAAATCCTTCAATATAATCCAAACTAATATTGAAACCCAAAACATAGAAGAATTTGGTTATGTAGTCTTCCATGTTAAATTGTATCTTCAAATGACATCAACTACTCTTAAAGTCACATACTTAAAAGTAATTAACCTAATCACATATTCTCTATTATTGGTTAATCATTTTCATAAATAACTCAAAATCACTATAAATCCACAATAAAAACATTGATAAAAATCCACCATTACTCCTCAAATGAAATCCCATAGTATTCTATTTTCCTTGGGAATATAGTGTTCCCAACAAATAGAACATCTTCCAAAATAACATTTATCACTTAATCACCGAATCATTTTCCTATACTAAGGGTATTCATTTGATAAGACATAAGATCCCAAATCAATTTATTATTGATCAATAAAATCATTTAACTAAAAATAATTAGTCATGCTAACCAGGGACTTTACGTAGTCTAGTGGTAGGTGATAAATCCCAATCGCACTTTGGTTGTGGGTTCGATTCCCACAGCTTTATCCAACGTGACGGGTTGTCACATGGTCTGCATGTTGTCCTTTTTCAAAAACAATATTTTTTTAAATTACCAAAATGAGATAAATTCCTCAAAATAACCATAACATAATTTAACCACAAATGTTATCTCGTACCTTATATTTTCATCCCAAAATATAATAACTTGTAATTTCCTCAAACCTAATGATCATATAAAATCAAATGGTTATTTATAACTATATCCACAAGAGAAAAGATAAGTCTTACTCAAATATCATTCTCTCATGGAAAACTGCAGGGTTACAAATACAAGATAAAATTATTCCAAAGTAATCCCATCAACAAAGAGCACTAATATATTTAAACATTTCTCCAACCATTTATTTCCACATAGCTTCTTCTTTGACCAAGAAAATATCCTATAAAATAGGGCATTCACTCTTGTAATGGCCAGGTCCCCTAAATTTACGGCAAATGACTGTAAATGGATTCTTGGGACCATTTTTATTTTCTTCCATAGTACTCTTCATTTTCCTCGGAAATTCTTCACTTTAGTTCATTTTTTCCCACACGTAAAGCATTTCTTTGTTCCATTGAGACACTTTCCTGGGTGTCTCCTTTCACATTTCATACATGGTTGAAATTGAGGATTCTTTTCTCCATGGTCTCCACTGCTGGAGCTCTTATCAGTCATCACCTTTATCTTCTTTGTTGAGTCTGGGATTTGGTTAATATATATTTTTTTGATCATATTTTTAGAAAAACATTTTGGCATGAACACGATATCTTTTTTTCCTATCAACATTCCATTTTGTTTCTCATTTCCACCACTTTTCCCACCTTGTACATCATCCATAAAGATACTATGACTTCCTTGTAATACAACCATTGACTAAAACCCGAAAGCATTGTGTGAGTAACAATAGTCATAAAATAATTTAGAGAATATCATGACACCATTTTCTCAATTTGAAACACCTTAGGATTAACCAATGACATTTATTCTCATCTTATATTAAAATAATTCAAACCGATTTGTAAAGAAAATGTAAATTATCCTAAGCATATCCCCTGGGAGTGTCGTAACCAAGAGTGCAGCAAGGCCCGTTGTCGTGCACCATTTCCCATTCCTGTCTCGCTCAATATAGTGTTTTTGGGTTTTACCCCAAGGTACATCTGTGCCAAAGCCGCCTCAACCTTCTCGTATCCAGACATGGATGCATTGCTTGGAAAACTCACAAAATCACTACAATACCAAAATTTTAGGAAGTTCCTCTACACTAATCCCCAAAATCTATCTTAGGGCTATGTGCTCTAATCAGAGTTTATCTAAATCTAGTTTCCATGGTTTGTACTAAACCTCCCTATGATACCAACTATAATGCCCCAATCCCAAAATCCCAGAGTCAGTGCATTATTACGTATCATTGGCATGATCATAAAAGATCAAGTCTCAAAATACCGATTAGTTTAGTAGCTTTGGAAGTACTAGATACATTTATAAGGTTTACATTACATCATAAAATGGAAAAATACAACAACATTGTCCCCATAGACAACACTGAGATCCCATAGACTATCCCTAGAGGTCATTCATTATATACTTATTTTCATCCTAGGAAAATAAAACATAGAAAGGGGTGAGCTCAGATGCTCAGTGAGGATAACATTATTGAAGAAACTTTCATAAATAAGAATAAACATTTATGGATGTATATAAGACTTGAACAAAATCCTTTTAAACTTGAACTTCAGAAAAATATGGAAAAGGTAAAATCAAATAATTCCACTTACTTATTCACATGGATATTCTACTAGTTGAATGATCACATACAATATCAACAATCACTTTCATAATGATGGAATGCATAATGCCAGACTATCATAACCACATAGTCAATGCCTTGTGCCTAGACTACAAATAATATTTTGTCCAGGCCTTATGACAAGACACTAGTTTGTCTAATGAGACCTACCAATGCATCGAGGAGCTATATTGGGCTCCACCCATCACTTATTAAGTCCAATGCATTCCTCATATAAATAGGTTTAAACATAACAGAAACATTTGTATTAAAACTAGCATACTAAATGTTAATAATTTCTCCATAAACCATGAATGGTATAAAAATAACACATCCACAGTAAAAAATATCACAAAACATTCAATACAATATGGAAGTTTTGTATCATAATAAATCAACTTCAAATAAGCTTAAAATCCATCAAAGAATTTTTACATAGATGAAATCAAAACTATTTGAGAGAAACATCTCTTTTTTTGAAATCATTTATAAGTCACTTAATTATAAAAGAGAAAATTTAATTTGAAAATATTATTATAATCTTTTTAGGGAAGCTTTGATGATTTTATAATGGTAGAAAATAGCCGCAACCCACCGTATAAGTTAAAAAAAGACATTCTTTCCTTAATTTTTTCGAAAATGTTAAAAAGGACCTTGTTTGGAAAACGACAGAGAGATTCCTTTATAAACATCTTATAAAAAGTCAAAAATGGAAAAATTTACATTAACCCATAGTCTATAAAATATTAATAATGATTTGAAATACATTTTTAAGAAACATGGATGTGGATGATAAAGAGATCCTAGTGGATAATTAAATATAAACAACCTCGAATAATGAAGAGATTGTGAAATAAACCCTTACATTCTACTTTTTACTTGGAAGAGACTAGTTTAACCACTTGTATAATGGTGAAATATTTTTTTTAATTATAAAATAATTATATACATTAATATGATATCATATATTATCTTTTAACATTTATTTGTTAATAATATCTTAGTATTATCGTCGTTTCGGGTGTTAGCATATTCATTTTCCTTTATATTCACTGTTATGTGAGACATATTTTTTATGGATGAGATGTATCTTATTCATATAGAGAATTATATCATGTCTCTAAACATTATTTTTAATCATCAAATGAAATTTATTCCTGAATGGATATGATGGGGAATGAATCTCATCGCGTTCGTGGAGACGTTAATCCGTACGTACGCACGAGTGAAAATATCACTCTTTTGATATTAAAATAATATATAATTGGATGTTAAATCATATATACATAATAATTATAATGTTATATTTATTATTCACATGAATTAAACATCATTATTATACCCACCCAAATAATAAAGTATTGAATAACAATTACACCACGACGTGGAGACGGTAATCCGTACGTACGCACGTATGGTGACATGTCATTCAAAGTATAGATATAGTACTGAATATGGTTGTACCATATTTTTAATAACATAATAGTATATATAATATACTGTATTTATTATTTTAGAATGGAAATAACAAAGAAAGAAGAAGTGGAAGAAGAAAGGAACTTGAAAGAGGGTGGTGAAATCATTACCTCTTCTTCGGGTTCTTCCTTTTGATTTAATCCAAAAGGCTCCTTTGGTTGGCTTTATGATGAAATTAAGGCCTCTAGGTTGATGTAAGGGAAGTTGAGATGATATTTGGGAAGTGTTTGGCTGATCCAAAAGGCTTTGAAGGTGTGAATTAGTGAGTATGGGGAGTGCCCTTTTATAAGAGGCGTGAGGGGAACCTTAGGAAAATCTAGAAATATTATTTTATAATAAATCCATATTAGGTTTATAATGGCTCCAAAGTGTATTATTTGAATTTTAAGGTGAGGATAGGTCGAAAAACACTCAAAAAATAGGTTTTAGATAGGTTTGGGTCAATATATTAACTTTATCTTTTTGATTTAACTCTTTATTAAATAGTTTGACATTTACCATGTCTCTTTGTATTTTTATATTATATAGTTAATAAACTTAATATATACTTCCAAGAGACCCAAAGTGGTCAAATAATGATACAACTATCATTATATAAGTCTTTTTTCCAATTATTATTTTTTAGGAATTGAATATAAATTGATAATATAATATTTGTTTTAAAAAGTCATTTATGTCAATTTTGACACTATTTAATAATTTATTTTTGTTAAAGTCTTACAGACTTTATTAATTCAAATAAAATTCATTTAAGAAATACTAAAATGTCATATTAACCAATAAAATTCTTGTATGTCATCGAAAATTTCAAATTATATTTATTTTATCATTTATAATACCAATTATTTGATTCTTTCATTAATAAGGAAAATACTGCATCATTATTGTGTCATAAATAAATTTAATTATTCAATGTCTAAAAATTATAAATAAAATACCATTATGTAGGAAATATTTCTCTATTTCTAATGAATATTTATAGTTGAAAATATAACATATATAACCTTTTGTAAAAATTGTTTTTCTAAAAGATATATGCTTATGTCATTTATGTATTTACTTTAACTTAATTAATATAAATTGTCATTATCACTTAAAAATGGCTCCATGGGGTCCCAAAATAGACCCAATGATGCCCATAGTCGGAAATGTATCATCCAGTAGGGTTAGGACACGTGTTAGGGTAATTTTATATTATTATAATATTATTTGTTTACCCTTATTTATTGGATTTACCCTTTAACCATGGTAAATAAAATATTTACCGAAGTAATAATTCAAAATTTTTAAAAATAAAAGTTACCTATTTACACGATTTAGAACTCATGATTATAAATATGGAATCCATTTTTATAAATTAAAAACACATAAGTGGAAGAAATTAATTTAAAAATAATTTTCCTTGTCAAAATAAAAAGCGTTTTTTATGAAATAATAACTATCAAAAGATTGGCACTTGCTTATGTCTAGTTTAAATGTGAAATTATGTCCAATGAAAAACATTAGATTAAATGGTAAAAATATAATATAATTATACTTTAAAATCACTCAACTTCATAATTTATCACTATTAATTATTTCGATTAAAAAAGTTGTTTTTAATTAAAATTTAGTAATTTTCATTATTCATCAAAATTCGAAAGTTATCAGAAAAGTACCAAAAATACACCTTAAGCTAATTTCGATATTACGAATCAAAAAATGAATTCCATTTTTAAAGATAAAATTTATAAAATTTTAAAAAGTGGGTATTACTATTCATAATGGCTACTTTGACTGATCGTGGTGTGTTAGAATCTCAAACTTGCGTACAGTGCAAGCTATTGCATTATTTAAAGGGAAACATACCGTGGAAGCTTGGGGTGTTACAGTTACTTCCGAACCTACTGTTATGACCTTTTCCTCATACAAGGACAATGTAAAATCACTATTGGATCCTTCCAATGAGATTGAGAAGAAGCATTGATTAGACCACATGTCTTTGTTGGGAAGAATTTCTTTGTGTAACCTTTTTGATGAGGACTTCTGGGGTTGTATTTTTCATTGACTTTATTCCTGGAAATTCTACCATTTTCTCTCTTAAATTTATTGTTTTACTCTCAATCAAGTTTCTATTTTACCATGAAATTTTTGATAATCCCAAAAGGGTTATATGATCTATAGAATTTAGAAATTTATTTATTTTATTACCATATATTTTTCTAACTTATTTTTGTACTATGTTATATCTTTATTTACTTATTTTCCTTTGATATATTACTGATTTATAAAAACCATTTTTTATTTGATACTATGTGTTTGATATCATATATATAAAATATCATGATTTTCCTTTGATTCCATGAATATAAAATTCCATGATTTGTGATCATCAAAAATAGGGAGATTGTTAGCCTCCTTGTTTTAATGATCATAAAATCATGATTATTGTGATATTTAACAGGTTTCATGTATTTTTATAATCATTTTAAATTATGAGTCATATTGGAGAAATATTCTTAAGTATGAGACACCACCAACAAAGAATCACTGCCAAGGAAGAATCACCACGAAGGATGAGTCACTATCAATAATGAGTCACCGCTGAGACAAAATACTGAAAAATTATAAAAAAGTCTCACTGCAAAGCATGTATCACTGCCAAGCCTATCTCACCATCATAAAAGTCTCACTTCCAAGTATGAGACATTGGAATGTATGAGTCACTTTCACCAAAGTCTCACCATCATCTTGAGACACCATCAAGGAGGTCATACTACCAGAACATATGTTTGACAAAGTATGGAAAGACTCACCATCAAAAGATACACCGCCCACCTAACACACCTCCAGCCTTACATAACACCAAGAAAGTTTCACTATTTCAAGGATACACCACCAATGTATCTCACCACCAGATCAAGACATTTCTCCAATATCACACCGCTATACCCTGAGTCACTACTAGACTTAGACACCGTGTCATAATTTAAAGAGTCATCACCATTGTTTCAATTTATTTTTTATTAAATATTTCTAATGGATATTTTAATAAATTTAATGCAGAATTTTATTTTAATTATTGTTCCTTAATTACTTGACAAAATGTGTTTATGCTTGTGTCAAACATGAAGTACAAGGATGCAAAGGATTTGGATGATTCGTTTTTCTACTATTGTTGATAAAAGAGAAAGCATACTCCCCCATGCACAAAAACTAAATAACATAGAAATATAATTGGAGAGATTCACACATGAAGTAAGATGGAAATTAATAAAATGACTAGAATAGAATACCTAATTCATCCTGATTACACTTGAATGAGGATGTTTAAGTAAAAATTACATCTATTACCTTTCTGTAGTCAAGAACAAAGAATCTACGACACTCTGTTTTGTTGAAACATTTGAAACATGACTTGATCCTCAGTTCAAATCACTTTTAAAGAGTCATGAGATATAAATCATTTCATTCATAGAAACATGAACTTTCTACATTCTTACTTACTATGTTTTTTATTTATCTTTAAAATACAAATAATGGGTGTTACTCTATTTTCTACACAAAATGTATCTTAATTTAAACTGGAAGATACTCAGATATCTTCTCAAAATATTTTACTTTAGTTTCCCACATGTTGTTGTAGAATCTCAGTTATGTCATGTTTATTTTTACTCTAATAAAAAACTATAGAAGAAGCCATGTGTGGTCTGGACAGTTGGTATATTATTGTAAAACCTAATCTGGATTGTGGATACAAAGTTTATTTTATATAAACTTCTTGGAAGTAGGTGGTTTCCAAGTGGAGAGAACTAAGTCTCATCATAAGAATGAACCAACTGTTTTTATATTTCATAGTGTGTTTTGTTTAAATTTATTTCTTTATTTTAAAACTATATTTATTTTTAAATTATAATCAAAACCACTACATTGATAGTTTATCTTAATTTGTGTATATATAGAATTTTAATTAAGTAAATTTATTTTAAAAGATATAATAATATAGTATATTGTTTTACCTAAGACCTAATAAATATTTTTATAAATCTTATAAATGATTAAAACTTATATAAAACTACATTTTTTTTTGTAAATTGGGATATTTAATTTAAATAAGGGATTTTTTTTAAATCCATATTAAGAAAAAAAATTATTGGGTACTCAATTCAACCCCCTCTTGAGATACTCACTCTGAACAACAATAAACACTACCAAATATCATCATGATTGGAATAAAATATCATATATCTATCCCTAATAGTATGTATATATCATTTCAAGATAAGGAAAAAGAATAAATCTCAACAAAATGAAAAGGAACGGATAATTACAAAGGAATTTGAGATTCAACACACCAAGGTTTCCCAATAGACCTCTCTTGAATAAAGATGAATGGTATCTAGAACCTTTGTAGAATGATAAGGACACCCATAAAATTCTTCAAAAGGATCCATATGCATTGAGGCCTGATAAAATTTTTCATATAAAAACTCCACTAATGGTACATTCTTTTCCCATGATCCACCAAAGTCCATTATACAATCCCGTAACTTGTATTCCAATGGTTGTATCATCCTATATGAGTTTCCATGTGTCTGAGGATGATATACCATACTCATAGTCAACTTAGTCCAAAGGTATTGCTGTAAGGATCTCCATAATCAAGAAACAAACCTCAGAACATGTCCTGATACAATCGAAACTAGTACATTATTCCTCTTTACCACTTATCATATATAGATTTTTGACAAGTCCTCCACCATATAATATTCTATAATTACGATGAAATGGGAATAATTTATTATCCAATCCACTATAACCCATATAGAATCATGATTCTGAACCATTATTGGGAGATATGTCATAAAATCCATTTCTATATTCTCCCATTTTCAAACAAGAATAGTTAAAGACTGTAACATACCCATTGGCCTCTCGATCTCTTCCTTAACCTACTGACAGGTGAGGCATCTCATCACAAACTCATCCACTTTTCTTCTCATGCCAACTCACCAAAATTGTGATTTCAGTGCCTTATACATATTTTTTATTCTAGGATGAATATCCCATCTCGAAAGGAGTTATGTATGAAGAATTGTTTCTCGATAAGCCATAGGTATGACCTTCTGATTGTGACACCACAAAACTAAATTCCCATCCATATTACATCCCTCAATGGTCTCCTGATCATTGAGTTTTTACCTCATCACAACACATTATAAATAAGATGTCCATGCCTCTTTAACCATCTTTAACAAATCATGAAAAAAGAAAATGGAAAGGAAACCACAACAATACCTTGTTTTTCAAAATACAAGTGCATGTCAACTATCACCAACATCAACTACCACTGATGTAAAGATTCTTTTTCCAAATGACCATATGAATATTTACTTAATTTATACACCACCAAATTTACTTAATCCATTTCATACATAAAATAAAATTAAAATATTTAGAGATAATCCATCCATATTATTTATCTCAGATTCAAATCTCATTGTGATAAAATACATTTCAAGATCTTATGATCTGTAAACACCATAAATTTCTCACTAAAGTGGTTATGATGGAAAGTATTCAAAGCATGGACTTGAATAGCTGACTCCAAATCATGAGTTGTGTAGTAATTCTCATTAACCATAACTATCATGAGCCATAAGTACAAACATGATCTCCCTAAATGAGAATGAAACCCAACCTAGATCTCGAAGAATCACAATACACCACATACCATTTTCTTGATTTTTGAAAAATCAAGATTGGTTCTAATGTAAGGTAAACCTTAAGCTCTTGGAAAGTCTTTTGATATTCCTCATTATATTATAATGGAACATTTTTCCTTTCTAATGATATAATAAGTCAATATAGTCATGAAATTCATGAACAAAGCATCGTTAATAACCATCTAGTGCAAAGAAACTGTGTATCTCGAAGACATTATTAGAGATTTCCAAGAGACAAAAACTCCTATATTTTCTAGATCTATAGAAACACATATTTTATAGATTACATAGATAATGAAACATATTTCTTATATAAAAAAATCACACTTAAATAATTTGGAATATAGATGATGATCTTAAAAAATTACCAACAATATTTCCAAGTGTTGTTCATGATCAACCCTTATCCTTGAATACATCAATATGTCATCCATAAACACCACCAAAAAAAATCTAGATACCTCTAAAATATATGATTCATAAATTCTATAAATATCGTTGGTGAATTTTAATATCAAAAGGCATAAGCACATACTCATAATGTCCATATCTACTTCTTAAAAATGTCTCAGAATTATCCTCATTCTAATCCTATAATTGGTGATATCCTGATCAATAGTAAATTTTTGAGAAACATTGGACTCCCCTAAATTGATTGAAGAGATCATAAATTCATAGAAGTAGATACTAATTTTTTATCATCACTTTTTAAAGCTTACAATAATATACACACAATCTTAGAGTTCCATATGAATTTTTCACAAACAATACTGGTACTTCCAATAGAGATGTGATCAGCTGAATAAACCCTTTTTATAGATCTTATAACTACACATTCAATTCCATCAATTATGTTGGTGCCATAAAACAATAAGAAAGTGATATAGGACTAGTCCCTGAAAATATATTAATCACAAAATCCACTTCTATTGTGGGTGGAAACCCTAATAAATGTTTAGGGAAAACGTCTGTAAACTAATCAACAACAGTTGGAAAACAACTATTTTCAATATCATCCATCGATTCTAGGGTAAACGTTTCCAACTAGTATTATATTGTTCCAATAGATGGTGAAACATAGCCTGTTTCACCTTCCTTTACATTCCAAACTCCTCTAAAGAGATGTTCAAGGCCATCCTCAGTCATAAAACTAAATCTTCATGTATAATAATTGATGTTAGGTTTGAACATTATCAATTAGTACATACCCAAAATTAAGTCCCAGACATCCATATAAAGCACAGATAAATCCCATATCAACTTATCTCCATCAATCATTATAGAAAATTCTTTTCATATAAAGGCGTAAAATTATCTTTAGATAAGAGATGTTTTAAAATAAAAGGCATCATCTCAACATGAGATCTAAGAAGATTAATAACATAATAAATAATAAACAAATGGTATTCACCTATATGAAACAAATATTACATAAGGGTATAATTAAAAATAATCATACATCTCATTGTCGATGGTCCATACTGATCATCCAAGATCACTTTCACAGCCCCATATATTTTCTTACTCTCTTCACTTTTCTCTTTGTTACCCTTTTGAGATTTTACTCATTGAGAAGTCATTACATTCCTAGAATCACCATGGCTAGCTTAATTCTACAAATTATAATTATTATAATTCCCTAATCCTATCAAATCACATGACGTTTTTGAAACATGAGATGTGTCCCGAACACCCAACCATTAAGCAATACAACAATAATGCCGAATATTACCCATATAGTTGCAATTAGGGCATGATCTAGGTGGTTCCATACAATCTCTCTTAATATGGTCCAAAGAACCACACTAAAAGCATCCAGGTTTACCCTTTGGTTTTGGAGGAAGATTCACTTATCTAGCTATTTGATTCTAATCCTTTCCACTGCCTTGGAAGTAGGTTTCCCTCTTCCACTTGTTCCCAACATTATAGTTCCCACCATTTCCTATATGTATAAACATGCTTACTCCACCAATATCTCATGATACCCCCCTTTATTCCACCATTTAAATATTAACCATCTCCGTATAATCCATTATACAAAACGTGAAAATATTTGAGTGAATCTCTATCCCTAGTACCAATTCAGAAATGCATTCCGTCAAGGATACACTAGGAAAAAAATTTTGGTGAAAAAAAAACAAATTCATAAATTTATCTACATACTCTATCACTGAGAGGTTCTCTTGATTCAAGATGAAAAAGATTCCATTCTTGTAATCCTGAAAGTGTGATAATAGAATTTTTTGTTAAAAAATTCTTCAAAATTATCCCATGCAATTCCTTGGTCCAATTTAGCATGAAATTATAAATCCCACTATAGGAATACATGACCCCCTAGTATGCATGTAATAAACTTGACTTTTAACTCTGCTAGTGTGCTTAGGAAATCAAATATTTTATTCATCCTATTCAGCCACACCTCTACCTTCTCAGGTTCTAAATCACCTAGAAATATCGGTGGATTCTTATTCTAAAACTGAATGGAATAATCCAGTTTCTATGTTTATCCCCTAAATTACCTATATCTACAACCTGAATATCTTGGATTAGACTCTAAACCACCCATTGGTTCACCTGTGGGTCAGGTGAAACCACATTCTCACCATGTTCTTTGGATTGGTTTCTACAATGCCTACCAAGTTCCATTTTCTATAAAAAATAAATTCCATAAGCCTCACTCTCTATAAACTAAAGGCTCAAAAATTTCAAACTCTACCATATCAAACATATCACAATAAGTATTTTCAAAATTCAACACTTATCCTATTAAAACCAGTTTTTGAAAAATACACCATGTGTTTGAAAATAACACCATTTCCAAAATACCACTATCATTACCTTTTCAAAATGTCAGACTTGAAAATAATTTCAACATTTTTCAAAAATCAACATGTTTTCACCACATCATAAATAATTACTCAAAATGAAATATGAACTCCTAGTGGGAAGCCATTTTTAATAATGCATATCATGCTCTTATCATTGGATAAACTCATTATGATGAGGTTATATTCTTATAAGTGTCTTAAAAGACTTGTCTACAAAAATCCATGGTTACTTGATGTTAAATATAAATAGTTCAGCTTTTACTTTATACATTTCAAGTCCCAATGATCCTACTCCATTCTACCATCATAATTAAAGAACAAATCAAGAATGATTTTCCAACTATAATATCGAAAATCAATGTCATTTGTCTCAAAATAATGGATGTAATGGCCAATACTGATACCATTTGTAACATCCTACCCCTCCCCATTGGATTTGAAAGGCCGATAGGAAATTAAATAGAGTTAGGTGACATACCCAAGATACCAATGGCTGAAAATAAATTCCAAGGGATTCAATAAAGTTGGGGGTGATTTTACCTTTGAAAATAAAACAACCACAAACAACTATACCATAAACAAAAAATAGCTATATGATTTATGATAACCTAGTATACAACTCAAGAATACCAACTGAAAAATATACTAAACTATAACCAATCACCTTATCAGAGTATAATGTAGAAGATAAGACCAAAAAAACTCAAAGAATCCAAGACAAAAACTCCATACCTACCAATATGCTCTAATATCCAACTCCACAAGTCTTTCTCAAAGTATCATGATGAATCACTAAAGAAATGAGATACTTTTCCTTTACTTGTGTCCCATTACATAATATATGCAAACACTCCAAAGTTCCCAAGTAGGGGGTGAGTAATGAAACTAAGTAGGTTTTTCCCAAATGATTTACATACTCATGACAATAGGATAGAACAAGTTATTACATTTATATAAAACCATTTTAATAGTTTATATCATTTCCAAGATGTTTTATACCAAAATAGTTTTCCATAATAAAATAGTTTTCAAGGAAAAATTCAACCAAATCATTCATCCATTTATCAATAATCATTTGGATAACCCATTATATTTCACACATCAACACACACACAAACACTCAATCTTTGTGTTACTATTGAGGGTGGAACTTCACATCCATACTATGTTGCTTTGGTGGTGGTGCTTCATGACCATTATCCATGCCATTCATCTCATGCTTAACCATTTAATCCATCAACCATGCCAACACAATGTTTTCCAAACCATTTTAATAAATCTATCATTTTTATTGAAATCACTTTTCCATGTTTCAAAACCAAACAAACATTTTCAAATTTTCATTTTAAAATCATGTTACCACTTTCACTTTCCACCAAAAAACCCAATTTTCACAATTCCATAAACCATCACCAAAGATGGTTTACATCAACAATTGTACAAAACTTTCATAATCAATTTCAATAAAATGATCAATTTAAAATAAATCCTTGAAGTTATAATAAGAGGAGTCAGTGGTGAATCCACCTACCATGCAAATTTATGCAAAAAACAAAGAATGACACAAATTCTTCAACAAAATCGGGTTGAAAATGCAAAAACCTGCCTTTGATAACATCCCCTAAAATCAATACAACCAAATAAAATTATTTTAGGAATTGAATATCATATATCTATCCTCAAAGGACTGGATCTATCATTCCAATATAGGTAAGAAGAATAGATCTAAGGTAAATGATCGATAACAAAGGCTTACCAAGGAATATATGATTCAAATCACTAAGATTTTCCAAAAAATCACTTTTGGATCATGAGGAATGATATATACAACCTTTGGGAAGAGAGGAATATGAGTAAGGTCATGATAGGGTAAAAATAATTCATTATTAAGAAAAACCGAATTAGATGAATAATTTTAGATCTAATTTTCTTCTGTGCATGGTTAGAGCGCACATTTAAGAAAATCATGCACTAACCATACATATTACTATATATTCAAATGAAAAGTTACTCCTTGGTGGCCAGACAGTTTGAAAAAACTATGCATCTAAAAATGCATCAACCAAGAGTCCACTGCCTCACTTTTCATGGATTTCTATAGGAGTTTCATGGTTTCTATTAATCATTTTCAAATCATCTACCTTTAGAAATTCCCCAAAAACATTCCAAAATTCCTATAATACCTCCCAAAATTCACCCAAACACTTTAAATACTTAAAATACATAAATATATGGGTAAATTACTTGAAAATAGGGGTTTTACACATTGAAATGAGATTATTTTGAAACCATTTATGTAAATGTTATAGTGATACTTGAACTTTTCCCATTTAGAAGATGAAAATTTATTATCAATATATTATACCTTTTGAGACTTGATTTAATAAAAATACAAGAAAAAATTCATTTCAATTAAAGATTAATAATTCTCACTAAATTGTACCATCATATTTTAAGGAAATTATTTTTATAAAAGAAATTTTTATAAGTTGATTAAGATACCTGATTTTTTTCACAAAGGGAAAAAGTTAAAATATTTTAATAAATACTTATAATAACACTATTTTAATTTTTTTAGATTTGTTTTACATGGAAATCATAGTTAATATTATAAACAAAACACAATTTATCACATTCTAAAAGAAAAATAATACTCTAATTAAAAACCACGACTCCATAGTAAAAGGCTAAATAAATAAAATTAAAAGTCTTATAAATGTTCAGATAAATTAATCACGATGAATAAAAATTTAGTATAATGATTAGTGAAACATGAAAAAACTATCCAATTATTTTTTATTTTTATATATCAAATAGTTTCATCAAAGTAAAATGCATGAAATTTAAAACCAATAAGAAAATAGATTGACAGTTAAAATACCTTAAAATTTAAAACCAATAGATATACATTTATACATACAATATTTTTTTTGAAATATAATAAAGTTTATATAAATCATTTTTTTCAGACCTATTTAAACCCATTTCATTAAATTAAGAAAAGTAGTACACATTAGGAAGCATAAAATTAAGAAATGTCTCCAAATATTTAAGCACCATTAATATTAAGAAATAATATTATTATATTTTTTACTATACTAAAAAAAGACAAAATTATTTATATTTCCATTATCATTCTCACGATTGATATCTAGTAAATTTTTTAAAACAAAATAAACTTACATTTTGAGAAACTAAAAAATAACACTTGTAATTGTTTTAAATGGAAATAACTGAAAACCTAAAGAGTAAAATAAAATATAACCGTATAGTTTTTTTCAAAGGATATGAAAACCCAATATACCCCTTTTAACTTCTATATAAGGCATCACTTCTCATTTTTCTAGTTTTTTTCTACAAAAGAATCTTGAAATAAATAAAATTTAATTTTTTCCCTTTTTAAGAGAGAAATAAAAAAAATATTAACATATGTTTCTATTCACTTTGAAATGGTACAACTGAAACTAATTTCTCTTGTAAAATTAGCCCATAAATGTTACCAAATTATTGGACATTACGAAATATATTCATACATCATAATTAAACCAATAATAAAGTTAAAAAAGTCACTGCATAAATTATAAATGACGAAATATTCTACATATAGAAGAATAAAAATAATAATATTTTTTAACATATAAAATAAATGAACACAAATTTATTGATAACAAAAAGATATTCTTATCATGCTAGAACTGTAATAAATCATAATTCTTTTTAATTACATGAATATTTAATAGTTTTGAGACCTATTAGTCTATGAATTACAATGTCATGAGTAATATGGATAAGTAACTATATAAAGTGCATATAATAAAAACTTTATCATGTATATGAAATTGTAAATTTTGTATAATAAATAATATTTTATTTAAAAAAACATCTGTCTATTAAAAATGAAATCATAAATATACATGAGAAGTTTTATGAGATTAAAATATAGAGTAACAATCAAAGTATCTTGAAAACAAAACCCTTACACATTGTCTATAGTGAAAAAATAATAGTATTTTGAATTTTATTAAAGGCATTAGTTTTATCATTGATTTGGACTCATTCAAATAATATTTGAAATCCAAGAGAAATACCAGTGTTACTTTGCATGGATAAGAAAGATTAAACTAACAAAAAAACCAATGAAAAGAGTGATAGTTGAAATAATTATATAGTTACATATATTTTCATTAAAAATAAATATTTATGGTAAAAATATTTTTTCAAGAGAAAAAACAATTGGAACATTTTATCATAGGAATAAAAAATAAACATATATAATATATAGTAAAATAAGATAAAAATTACATAAAATCAAAAATTATATTCCTATATATAAATATTTTACAATCATACAAGAATGTATAACTACATGAATATCTATATAATTGAATGATATATGTGAATTTCTTGAGTAAAATGACAATACAACATTAAAATAGAGAATATAAAAAATAATATATTCAATGTAAAAATATAGAAATGTAGCATGAACTCCACTACTATTTTTTTTGATTTTTCCCATTTTGTGAGGGTATAAGGAAGAATAGAACACATCATAGCTAAATAAAGGATTCTTAAATTATAAATTAAGATGAGAAGTTCTAAATAGAAATACATGATGAAAATATAAACTAAGTCACTTATAATGATGAATGAAGTGATACATGTTAATGCGATAGTATATTCATAATATTTTATTTGACTATTGTTTCTCCTAAACTAAAGGTCAGTGAAAAGGATGATATTACTTTCACCTCATAGATACTTAGAGAAAGTATCCTTGATACTAATGAAATCCTTCTAAATTTATAACTTTTATTTATCCTATGAAATATAATATTGGGCTTTCTTATTGACCTCTCTAGAACATTTTAAAATTTTTAAGTGTTTTATTTACCCTCATAAAAGTGAGATAAAATATAAAATTATCACAATTTATAGATTTTTACTATAGTTTAATATTTTTTACATGGTTAATTTGAACCTCAAAAAAGTTTATAATTGAGAATGATCCTTTATAAGCCCATGGTTCTTCAATATAACACTTCCATTAACCCCTCCATTAAATCATTATACCAGGTTTTATAAAAATTATTAGAAAAAATCATTTTGTATTTGTGTTGTGTATTGTTTTAAAAAGAGTCCATGAATGCCCTAATGTGAACCATTATGCACAATAATGGAGACAAAATAGATGAAAAAAACAAATATAAAATCACATTGTTATTTTTTTAGGAATTAATTTAAACTATTCATTCAGATATTGGGTTATTGGATTTTTTTATAGTATTTTTAAAGGCTTCAATAACACTAGTTGTTACTTAGATACAGATTTTGATGAAGGATGATTTCCTTGATGCATTTAACTTCAATAATATTGTTTTTTTCTATCAATAATATAATAATATGAATCCCTTATTTTTCATAAAATCTTAAAATTATTATGATCAAAAAAATATTTTAACAATATATGAAATTAAAATTTCTAAAATTGGTAACATAAAAATTAATTCTTATAGAAAACTTATATTTTTTTTAATGAAAAATGTAAATAAATAGTTTTTTTGTTCACATTAGATAAAATAATTATTTATTTTAACAAAGTTATAATCTCATGAAACACCCATATATCTATAATAATATTAGAATTACTCTAAAACCCCAATGTAAAAGAAAAAAACAAGAATAATAAATTTCCTGAGAATCATCATGAAAAGGGATTAAAAACATAACTAACTAAATTTTTCTAAGTAATAATTATTTGTAAATTTATTGGGGATTTAATGAATTTAAAATGTGATTAGAATAAATATGATGTCACTATATTGTTTCTATGGGTGAAAAGATTAATATTTCACTCCTCTGATATGAATAACTCACCAATAATTTTCTGAGACACCTTGTCTATGAAATACACCATCTTCTAGTTTTACGAGAGTTAATTTACCACTACATCATATATATATATAATCATATAAAATTGTTATTACCACCAACATCAATTTATATTGATTAATTATTTCTTTTAACATAGTAAAATATCGAGTGAGGGGGGAATACGGTAAATGATTTAAAAGGGGACACATACCCATTCCATTGGATGATACATTTCTAAATGTGTAAAAACTCATAGAGATAGATAGAGAGAGAGGAAACTATTGATAAAGGAAGGGGTGATCTCTGAATCCATTGGTGGATATACATTTTAAAAAATTATGTAATTATTTTTTTATTCAAAAAAAACACTTACAAATAAATTTCATAACAAATCCACATAATTAAGTGGTAGAGTTTTTTTAGTAAATAATATATAAATATATAAAAGAAATGAAATAATAATAAATAATAAATTTTATAAGTGGTTTTAAATAATCATTGGTTTGGTTTAAATATTAGGTAATCGTGTTAAATAACACAAAAAATAGTGCACATTTGTTTGGTACCAGTGAAATTAATGGAATATTACTACTTATACTTGAAAAAATGTATTAAAAAACACAACAAAAATTCACACAAAAAATATCACTACAATACACACTAAATAAAAAATTAATTATTCAAACTATAAATAAAAAATAAGATAATTAAATATGTGAAATGAATTATTATTTATATCATAAGACATAAAACATATTGAATAATAAATATTCATTATAATCCCAAATTAGGAAATATAACCATGTTGTAACCTCTAATCCTTCTCTATAAAATCATTAATAAAATTTTATGTTGTCTCCTTTAAACTATCCTCTTAGTAATGGAAATTGTGTTAAGTCATATGATTTTTTAATTATGCATGAAATATGAAAACATATAAATTAAACAATCCTGAAAAATAAATAATACTAAACATAATACAATACATCTAATATAATCATCATCTAAAACAATTTATAAATTAGTTGAAAAAAATGTATACTCATTTATGACTTTTTAAAAAACTCATAGAATAAATTCTACAATTTAATAAATGATATAATAAATATAACCAAACAACTAATAAGGATAATGAATCATAGTGAGGTTAATTAAAAACTAAAATAAATTTAGGACTATTTTAACATTCTTGGAAACAATAGGTTTTTAGAACATAAGAAACACATTTATTTAATGCATAGAAATATGATAGTAATTTTAATATATGAATTCAATGTAAATAATTGAATAATTTTATAATAAAATGAAGGTATATAAAAATATCTCTATGGTATTAATATTATTCTTGAAATCTATTTTAATCCTTTTCATACATTCAATGAATTGTTTTAAAAATAGATTAGATTAATGAGCGATAATGTAAAATTTTAATATATGGTGAAACAAATCTTGTTAAATATAATAAAATTTCAAGAATAATAATTAAATAATTAAATAATGTCCTAAAAATATTTGAATTAATTTAATAATTCACTCTAGCATAGATAAATTACTGTGATCATGGATTTGATTTTGTTTATTGATTGAAATTATACAACTCCTTTCAGATTCTCTATAAAAAAATATCCATTATGTATATTATCTATGATTAAAAAATGAAAACCTAGATAGTCTTATAAAAATATAAATATCATATATAAACTTATAAAATAATCATTACATTTTTTTTAAAAAAATGATAAAAATCCTGAAAAAATTAACAAAGATAAAAAATAAAGAAAACTTGAGTCAATTGGAAATATTTAAGGGGGAATTAGGGATGGGGTAATCATTTGGTATAGTATAAATTGAAAAGTATCAAAATTCAAGAAGTATGGGATTTATCCTTGTCATATAAGGAAATATTATTATCAATGATAAAAAATGGCAGAATGGTTTCCCCTATATAAATGGGAAGCATACAATGAGGGAAATGAAATAATAGTTTTATGTGATTATTATATTTATTAGAAAATTATGACATCTAAACAATATAAAACATACTTAAAAATAAGAATTTTTTTGGACCATAACATTTTTTAGAATATAAAACTACAAAAATACCTATAATTGATTTGATAAAAAACTAAAAGGAACGATGATATATCAGCAATGTAGTGAATCAGTGGAAAATAAAAAAATAAGCGGTGATTGTAAAAAACAAAGCAATAACCCATATTAATTCAAATATGAAATATAATATTCACATTTATCTACCAAAGAAAATGAAAACTAGGTGGAAGGAAATGTGATGAATGCACACATTGGATCTGAGATACCTAGGGATGAACCATTAGTATACCTATACCCATACCTCTTCTTATGATGCTTCATATTAAACATCCCCACATGCTTCTTCTTACACTTACGATCATGAAGATTAATTGAGATTGATAACTTTACTCCCTACTTTATAAAACTACAAATTGATGAGAAGATATTGACTTATAGTGTATTCCCAACCAGGGAATGATTAAATAATATTATAAAGGGGAAGAGAGATGGTAGAATTATATGAGGGGATATTATTTTTCACATTTAGTGATTTAATGTCATAATGATTTTTTTCAAACTATAGTGGTAAGAAATCACATGTTGTCATATATCACACAACTGATCTTCATTTTTATCAAAAATATATTTTTATATAATAATTGAAAAAAATTAAAAATTAAATAATAACATGTTATGTTTGATTTATTTATAATAATAGTGCGTATTATATTTTAATATGAATATATCATATATAAAAATAATTATATTTTAATATAATTATATTTTAAAGGATAGTCCATGATTTTATTTGAATAATTGTAAATTATTCTTTCAATTAAAAATATATAAAATTATAAACATTTAATTATACATATATATATATATCATTCCAAAAATATTTCACCTTATTATACATTCTTGATCATCATAATAAGAACATTTCAACAAATAAATCTGGCTGTAAAACATTTTATAAGAATTTATATAAATATATACATTTTATATTGTAATTTATTATAAAGTAGAAAATAAATAAGATGCATATATTTAATTTTCCTGGAATTAATATAATTATAACATGAAAAATATTAATATTATTAAATATTTTTTGTAATAACACATATTTGTTTTTTAATGTTGTCGTATATTATTTTGTACAACACACATATAAGCATGTTGTTAATTACTTATAGTTAAAACTCAATTTCATTTTAGTTAATTCAAAATAATTGATCTGTGACTTTTATTCATACTTATTTATCTCATCACATTTGTAATAATTGATTGAATAAATTTTTATGCGTTTGATGTTTTTGGACCTTATCATAAAATTAAAACCATTACTTAAATGGACCAATTTGATATCTATTTAGTGTTTTCAATGGATTTTAATGTCATCAGTCTATTCAACTAGAGAAAATGATAGATCTAAACATTTTAGGCCCAAATGGAACTTTTAAGATGATGAAATTTTAGAAATTTATAATTGACTTAGATACTATATTTCGACTATAACATGGGATAAGAGGATCTAATTGGGATGATTCAAATGATAGTGAATTTATAAAAATAATCCCATTAATACCATTAAACTTTTGGCATGGATTTAGAAACAACATTAGTCTTCGACATGGATAAATAAAGAGAGACATATTTAAGGTGCCTGCTCACATACACCACATAAACCATGACATTTCATGGATATAACTTGCACAATTTGTATTTAAAATCACTTAAAATGTTATTTAAATGTTTTTTTGTTCTAGGGAAAGGATGAGTCAAGTTTTAGATTTTTATTGGGTAGTTTTACACTTGTTATCCCACATGTACTTCTAAAACCCTTATAGATCAATCTAGGTGGTGTTCTATGATGTACTATTGAGCTTTGAATTTTTAATAATTAGTATGTAATTGAATGTACATGTTTTAATTCCATTATTCTTTATTTTAATATTTTCTGTTAGTGTTTGTGCTGGTACACTCACATATGAATAGAAAGGAACATGAATCCTCCCGAATTTATGTATAGGATAGATTATGTGATGATTTGAATGTGGTTTCCTCTTATCTCACCCTTTCTCTTTCATGTTTTTAATTTTTTATTGTCTTAGATGATAACATATAGAATACAAAAAAAAATTAATATTCATTCTATTTATATAAGGAAATCATAAATATTGGCCCAAATATAGTCATCACAACAATTTGTTGATGTGATGTATTATTTGAGTTCAGATTGTACACTAACACACTTTCATTGATTTTTAGTGGTTTTGGATAAAAAATTTCATTTTAGTGATCAAATATTGTGCGTTAAACTAGTATAAACTTATATACCATTCTAATTCCTAGTGGTATAAGTGAATCAATTATCTATCCCATTAGATCAATGATACTTGAGAATCAAGGTACACTCTTCCAGGAAAATCATATATTTTTGATTAGTTCTTTATTTCAATAACACAATCGTAATACTTGAATCAAAATTCAAAACCAACAAAATTATTTTTTAAAATTTTAGAGGGTTTAATCAATCATACATTACTAGTCTTTCTATTCTGTGGGAATATGATCTATGTTACATTATAATATAAACCTAGTAAACATAAATCAATTATGATGCGTTCAATGATACAATAAAAAATTTTGTGCCATTAATAGGAAATAATATGACATTTTTATTTTGAGTTTACACCATATGAATTTCCCTTCCTCTTACCTCATATGTTTTCTTTTACTTTGTTTTTATTTTTTCTTGGACAATGCTAAATATTCAACTAGGATCAAGTATACCAACTTATTCCATATTATTTAGATTATATTGAAACATTATATAAATGGTTTAATAAACATTATAAACAATAATTTCATAGTGATCCTAACCCAATTTTTGTAAAATTGGATCATTTTGGTCCTTATTTTAATTTTTCAAATTTTTTCTATTTTACTTACTTTATACATTTTTACTCACCTTTATATTGGTTCTTGTTTTAATTTTAACTATTTTATTATAAAATGATAATTTTTGTTCTAGCTCACTCATATTCCTTGTGCAAAAAGGTATTAAAAATCCACATTAGTTAAAATAGACCCCAACCCTAAAATAATACTTCACAAAAAAATTGGTCTCCTAGAGTTGGGAAATCAGATTTAACTGAGGATAACACTGCAAAATAATCTTAATAGGTTCTATATTTAAAAAAGAGTTAACCTAACTATGAAATTATGATATTTAAGGGAAAGAATAAGACACTAAAAAATAGACTATCTTTGATGTGGATCACTAAACTAAGTACATACAATATTTAAAATAGGCTTCTAATTTTGGTCTTAGTTAAAGCCTTATCCATATCCTCCCTTGATTTCATGGTCTTTCATAAGTGGAAACACAAAATAACCTCAAGGATATTAACATAGTGTGATCCAAGAAGAAACCTCGGGGCATCACTAAAGACGTTATTAAACTTAGGGACTTTACTTTCTTCCATAATGTTTTGTCTATAAACTTGTTATAGCATCCTCCTACCATTATTTAGGGATATCTTGACCTTAAAAATCACTTTCTATAGAATCTTTTCCCAGACTCTCACACCACATCTATTAAGAAAGAAATAAGATAAATTATAAAATCACAAGGAGATTAATTAAATGAAAATTAGGAAATATTTAAAATATTCTTCCATAATTTCCATCACCACTATTTTTCCGACTGATTTCTAATCCAATTCCTCTATAACGGACTTGAATCCACGGACAGTGTCATGATAGATGTTATAATTGGTAGTATTTTAGTGGAAAAAATGATGCTTTCACTCATGACTTGATAGAAAATATGGCTTGAAATTCATAACAATTTTAGATATGAATGATTACACCAACTAAAGGTTTCCATGAGTTACATATTTCCTCACTTGATTAAAATGTGGAAACTAAACTTGATGAAATGAAAAATATTTTTTATAAAATGGTCATATGTCAATCCAATTATGAATATTTAGATATCCCATTATATATTTGTATTTTTATAGTTAACACTCATTTATTTGATCAATTCCCCTAAATTATGGATTTATATAAGTCTCATGAAATAATATTCCCTGGGATTCCATTTCAGTAGAATCCTCCATTTTATCATATATTTTATAAGAAAAACCAAAACCCATGGTGGCATGGATAATAACAATAGGAAAAAGGGGGAACTCAAAAAACCATAATCTATCTTGGTACTAACATGTTCAAGGTAACATTTCTTATCCTTAACCCCAAGGTGTATACCTTTATCACCTCCCAAGCCTAAAAAATAGATAATATTATAAAGAAAATTAAATCCTAAAACCGTAAGCCCCAATAGGTCACTAAATTAGAAAATTAGGAGTTTTAAACTTAAGTGATATGATTTTACAACAATATTGGTGAGAAAATAATTTAGTGTTTCACACAAATTACATCCCCACCACTTGTAAATATGAAAGATGAAGGTAATGTATGTGGCATTACACATAATAGTGGTAAATATTTATCTCCTCCAAGAGTTTAGGGTCACAAGATATCTACCCATGAGGTAAGTCTCAATTTTGGAAATAATTTTTCTTAATCCTTGAAATATTTAGATGAGAATAAAAATATATGGAAAAGGTAAAAAATGTGTTGAATTTTCTCCCATAAATTCAAATTTACCACTTATATTTACTTAAAAAATATAATCCTCAATGAAAACTAATGAAAATGTACATAATAAAGAAATTCATGACATATTTAAAAATGTACAATCAACATTTGAATTATTGATATTTTAAAACAAATTCATTGATATAAAATGTTCTTTAAGGAAGTTTTTACCCACTATTAATGAATTTTAGGGGATGAGATAGTAAGCATGGGGATAAATGTATTAGCATTAATTCAACCAACATCTCCAACAAATTGAATAGATCTAATAACATTATCAATTCCTTGCGCTACAGGGAAGTGATATTTATATGATTCTATAATTGATCTCAGTAATTATATTAATGTGATTCCATATTAAATTTTCTTTATATTATATGCAGGATAATAGAACCCGATGAGAATTTTAGTTCATAGTTTAACACGTATAATCAGTTTAATGGAGGATGTGTTAGTGGAGGTGAAGGATTTGATGTTCCCTAAATACTTTTATGAATTAAAAATTGTGTATGATAAAAAAAGTATTTGAACAATTGATTATTGGTAGTCCATTTTGAAAAACTACACGAAAAATCATTAATGTAAATAATGGAACCCTATACATGGAATTCAGTTGTTTTGCTGTAAATTTTAGCATTCTAAATGAAAAGAAACACATCCTGAAGGAGAAATTCATCTTATTAGTTAAAAATATTAATTTTTTACCAATAGATAGTGACATTTTAGATTCATCCTTGAACCCCTTTCATATTTTCCACTCTTTTTGTTATTTTGGGTAAGGATTCATCAAATTAATTCTACATTGGTGTTGATAAATATTGTTCTTATAAGTATATTGATTATTAATTTTACATTTGGAGAGTTTTTAAATTTTTATTTATTGAGGGTTTAAACCAATTTATTATCATTATATCCAATATTCTCTCTATAGATCATTAATTAAAACTACTTTACCTTTTGAGAGTGTTTATAAACAAAAAAGGATTGTCATTGGACAATATCCTCAGTATTAGCCTATTTATTTCTATGCATAGAATTCTCTATGATGATGAGGCTAAATTGGTATGGAAACCAAAATGATATCTATACCCCAGCCTCTATCACATTATTAAAATGGAGGTAAGAAAGCTTTTAGTAATAGAGATCATATATCCTATATATGGTAGTAAATGTGTTAGTATTATAAAAACTATGCTTAAAAATATTGGTCTTACTATGGTCCATAAGTAACATAATGTATTTTCCCCAACTCAAGAGAAGAATAGGTGGTGAGTCTATATAGACTATTATAAACTTAATTATTTTACTCAAAGGACCATTTTCTATTACCATTTATTGACTAAATTATAGAAATATTGCAAGGTAAGTCTCATTAATGATTCCTTGATAGTTTCTCTCGGCACATTCAGATACATGTAGACATTAGGGATCTAGAAAAGAAATATTTACATTCCTATTTTGTACATTTTCAAATATTAGGATTCTATTTAATAATTATACTACTCCAAGTACTTTCCAATGGTTCATGGTTAATATTTTCTTAGATTACCTAGAGTATTTGTTAGAGGTATTTATAGATGATTTCAAATTTTATGGATTCCATTTTAAATAATTTTTTTCTAATATCCATTTTGTGATTCTTAAATTCATTGAAAATAATCTTTTTTTTAAATTATAAAAAAAAAATTTATTTGAAAAGGCATTTTTTCAAATCATGTTGCTTCTTGGAAGGGTATCCAAGTTGATAATTTCAAAATTTATGTTATTTCATCATTAAACTACCCTAACTATATTATATATATGCATTAATTTTTGAGATATTCTATCTTTTACTAATTATTTATTAAATATTTTTATAATATTACACTCCCATTATCCCATAATTTATATAATGATATAAAATATATTATTGATGAAATTCATAAATTGGAATTTGAGATTTTGAAAAAAAGTCTTACTTCCCTAACAATAATCCAACATAAAAGTGGGATATACCCATTGAAATTATGTGTAATTATTTTAACTATGCTCTTCGGGGTCATACTTTCACAATTATAAGATCATATATCTCATTTGATTTCATTTAAATCATATAGTTCATACCCAATATAAGAGAGATACACTATAACTAAAGTGATATTCCTTTCTATACTGGTCAATTTAGATAGAATTCATTCTTATCTACATGTATATAAAGTCATGGTGTTTTCAAACCATGATTTAATGAAATCATTACTAAGAAATATCTATGAAAATCAATTCCATATTCAATGGATAATCATACTTAAAGAGTTTGATTTTCGAAATTTGAAATAAATGGGGATCATAAAATTTAATTTTTTGATCATATTATTCATATTCTTATTGACCTTAACATATAATCATATAATACAATGCTAATTTTGGAATTCATCCATAAAGAGAATTTTTATACAGTTCATGATACCATACCTTTCTTTTTGACTTGATGAAATTATTGGGTTCCTTACGAGGACCTCCTATATTTAATAAACACCAATTTGAAAGAATTAATAGTAGTTTAGGTGTTAAATTTATAATGACCCTTATTTGTTGAAAATTTGTAGTGAACAATTCATATGATAATGTATTCTGGATCATGAGTTCACATCCATTATTACATTCTACCATAGTATTTCATGTAGGGGATATGTTAGATCATAAAGAACTCCATGTAAAGTCTTATAATCTAGAATTTATTAGCTCATAGTTTTTCTTGATTCTTATAAATTTTTTAAGTCCTACACACTGTGCTAATTTACTGGAAAATGTTTCTAAGAGGAATTTGATTCCTAAAAATCCATGATCTTATATATGATATTTTATGTTCTAGGAATTAACTTCAAGGTACCTTTTCCTAGTTATTTTGGATATGTGTATATTCTTATTGTAGTTTATTATGTGTCAAAAATGGGTGGAGAAAAATGAAATACGAACTGGTGACTCATAAGTCATTGTTGAGTTTGTGATATCCTGTAACCTTTGTAGACATGGTTTACCATGATTTATTATTAGTCTCTTGGGGTCCAAATTTTGTAATCAGTGCCTGAAACACTTTCATAATGTTGTGAGATTTCAAACAATGGTTCTACAATATATCACCTCTAAACTAATAGTCAATACACATTTCTAATTGTTTGGTTAAATAAATATTGAAGAAAATAGTTAAATCCAATTTGAATGATTGGAGCACTTGATTAGATTATGCATTATATATAAAAAGTACTACTATTAAAACCCCAATTATAATGTCTCTATTTATATTAGTGTCTAGGAAGTATTTTCACCTTCTAGTTTAAGTTTATCACCATGCATATTGGGTCATCAAATAATGTGACGTGAATATTTTAGATACTGGTACTCATCAGAAACAAAAAAATCAATATATTTATGATATTATATATAACACCTATAATTTAAATTTATAAATATAACATCAATGATTCACTTTATAAAATGATTTTGGATAAAGAGTTCAAGATAGGGGAGAAATACCTATACAACTTAATGAAGAAAGATTATTCCTTATAAGTATAATTCCCATTGGTTAGGCCTATATATTTTTATTTATGTTTTTCTATATATTATTATGGAGATAAAAAATAATTCAATTAATTCATTTTCTAGGGTTAAAAGGAAAAGGGTGAAATGCTATCATGAAGATTTCCCAAATTAATAAGTGAATTTTTTTTCTCTCTACCATGAAACTTACCATTAATATCATTTGGTTATAACATTAAATATCACTTTATTGATTTATTTATATTTTAAAAAGAAACAAATTATAATCATAATCAAGATTTATTAAGGATAATAAAATAATTAAGTGTAGGGGGATGTCTTCTTGTGGATTTTTCTTAAGAGTTTTGTTGTTTATTGAATTTTTTATTTTTTCCATTTTTTATAGAACTCTTTAAGCTTAAATGGAATATCCAAAATCATTTTATATACTTGAGTTAAATATTTGGTATTTACAAGTTTTTTGAAAATAGATTCAAATGAGTGTTTATATGGAAGGTTTTTCTAGACTTTAGATCTTCAAAACATTCTTTGATGTTTAATGAATTTTTAAAACCCATTCCTTAGTATCACTAGACAATATTTAATGACTTATATCAAGAGTTCCTTTAAACCAATATTTTAAAATACTTAATAGTTCCCTCAAATCTTGAGTAAACTCATGATGTGATTTTCATCGAGAATTTTGTTCATCCTTTATTAAATATTTTGAAAATAATGAAATGTGATAGTGTGATGGCGGTACTAATTTGGAATGTTCCATTGGTTTTATCTACTTTTGAGAACTACCCTTACATTTTCTATTTGATTCGCCTAGGTTTAATGTTTTACTATTTATACTCTAATATATATGTATATTTTCTGGGAATAAAATCAAAGTACTAAACAATCCAATTCCTGATCAATTATTGGGTGATATGATTCAAGGATTATTTTACAAATAAGTTTTTCATGTTTGACAATATCCTATTATGTTTCTTTTGTTACACTGGGGTTATGTTCTATTATAACTTCCCAACTTCTTCCACCATATGTGTTATGATCATGTCATTTTAATATTTACTTAACCGTATACCACTAATCCATACAGTTTTTTAAGGGATGCTTAAATTGAAATCTATTCCATTTATTGATTTAAGAAATATTGAAAATGAATATTTTTTTATTATGATACAAGTGATTATTTATTACTCAAGATTTTTGAATATGTATTATTTGACTATACAAATTATTTATCTTAATGGTTTTTTATCATGTTATCAATTTTATTGACACGTAAAATTATTAGTGTTCCATTTATTGTTATTCCAATATGGATGATTATTGACTTGTTGAATATGTATTGTTTAACCATTAATATTCTTTCTCTAAATGGGTTATGATCATCTTATCCCTTCTATTAGCATTGAGAAAAGTATTGATGTTCTATATTTTGTTATTATAATAGGGATAATGATTGGTAAAGTTGAATATATATTGTTTACTCAAAATATATTATAATTAATGCATTGGAATTTAATAATTTATAGGTGGGGTCCAATATTATAAATCACATAAATGCATCTGTAGGTCTAATTACTGAAACATGTTTTTGAATTTTTGTGTATACCTACCTAGAAAAATACATTTTCTTTAATGGTAAGATAATGATGTCTTAAAATATGGTAAGGAATTAACTATCTAGAATTATTCATTTTACCACTAAGGTGAAATTTATTGATATCCATGTGATAAATTTATTTACATTATTATCCATGGATAAATTATTCTTTTATTTTCATCCTATAATGGAATTAGTTTTTATTATCTAATTTTCTTTAATATTTATGCTATGTGTATCCCTTGATTTCCTTACCTGTATATTTTCCCTTATTGAGTGTTTGATCTCTCACCCATTCTTTTGTTTCAATTTTAAAATATTATGAAGAAAAGTGTTACACATGATATTCCTCATAGGATATACTATGTGATTGAATTTATCAGATATATTGAAGACTTATTACAAAATAATTTGTTTTAAATATATTGAAAAAATATACATCAGTTGAGAAAGACATGGGTTTTGTTACTTTATATTTTGTCCAAATTTCATAAGTCTCTAAACCCAAATGATCTTGGGAATATATGTAATGAATTTTTTTTATTTATGTATTTTAATAACTGGATAGTTATGTTTGGGAATATATAGTTAGTATTGAATCCAGTACGTAAAGTATGTGATTATTGAACCAGATTCGGGCATGTATGTCTGGGGTGTCATAAAAATAAGCCAGCTTCCAACACCTCCTAAGATATTGCTTGACATCCATAATATTATTCACATGGTAGTTTATCATAAAAGGAAATAAGAAATTTTATTTCTTACTTGAGGACACAACTCTTAATTACTTGGTCATTACCAATTTTCCACAAGTAAGGATCAACCAAGAAATATTAATTTAACTAAAATTTCATTTTAAAAATATGATTCTTATTAAAGAAGGGGAAAGGTGACCCAACAATTACATAAATAAATATTACATATTAGAAGATTAATATTCATTATATATCAATATGAACCACACCATAACCATAATGGTTTTGTGTCTTTATAAACATAGATATATAAAAGAATGGTACAAAAAACATACCAACTAAGTTATTTACAATTATCATGATTCCTAACTAGAAAATAATCTAAATAATTTTTAATCATAACATGAAAATAATTTTATGAGAATATAGTATTAATATTTTAAAATAACAACTATAAATTCATAGATCATATCCATGACTCATGGTTTAAAACTTGTAAATTTATAAGGAATTAATCATAAAGGAATCAAAGAACATGATCCATGAGAGCACAAAATTGGCATAATATCATGTCATAATGTTGTATCATGGAATATAGAATAATAATAATCATATAAATCTCTGGTCAAGGATACCCACCAATACAATCATCTCATATTTGGCTTGAGATAACCACATTTGTACCTACTTTAAGATTGGGATTAAACCCATTATACCCTTATTTGGGCTTGGGATAACCACATGTGCACCCTTTGATCTTATAAAATAGTAATAGTTACCCAATTAATTAGAGGGATATAATAGAACCAACTAACTCATAATCATTATCTATTCAGATTTATGCTATAAGATCATGAAAACATTTATCATTTAATCCTAGCTTAACCCCTTAAAAATAAAAAAGGTTTCATATATATTTCATCATCCTAATAAAAATACATTGAGAGAATTAATTTGGAAAGTATTATAGGGTAATATCTCTTGTGAATCATAAGTAACATATAAGGATGAAATCATAGATTAAAAATGACTTTACAAGATCACAATAATATTTCTTAATCAAAATACCATTTTCAATTTAAAATCAAATATTTAAAATCTAAAATTTCCAAAACATTAAATATTTCTTTACATAAAATAACAATGAAAAAATATAAATAATTATTCAAATAAAATATTATCATAATATTGGGGAAATTATTTCATGTGATGTATGTTAAAATATAGATTTCATTCACACCTTTGGTAAAAGGTATCTTATTCTGAAAATAAAAAGAATATTACCTTTAATTTTTTTTATAGAAAGGAAAAAATGGGTAAAAAATTATGTTAATAAGTTTTTTTAGAATATTAGAAAACATATTAAAAAACGTTTTAAATAAAATATGAACATGGAAGAAAATATTTCCAGAAAAATAAAAAACAAATTCGGTTTTCCTTAAAAACATTCATTTAGATCTTTGAAAATTTAATGAGAGAAGAATAAAAGGAAAATATAAATTTATATAAATAAACATAGGAGAATAAAAGACATAATATTTTGGATAGATATATCCTATATTTTCATTATTTTAAATTTTAATCACAAAAAATCCTAATAAAAAGTGAGAATATAACATAAAACCCTTAACTCAAGTTTAATTTCCTTCGTACATTCTCTAACCTCCTATATGATAAATTTTAATTTATTATAATTATATAAAAACACATTAATAATTATAATTATATAATTTTTTTACTTATAAAATCTTATTAACCATTCATGAAAAATGAATTATTAAAAACATTCTTCTAAGTGATAATTGTTTTGTTTTTCACGTATATTTCAAATTTTCTATCATGGTCCTTGAAAATTGATCATGTTTTCATCATCTCTATAATTTTACTCAATATATAAATACCATATATATTCATTATATACATATTTATAACCACCCATAAATTATATAGATAGAAAAATGAATTACATCATTCATGGAGATGGCAGTCCATACACATGCCTGAATGATGATTTCATTTTCTAATGAAAAGAAAGAAAAAAAGACAATAAATTATATCATTATATAATAATAATAAAATAATATATATAATATATATTCAAATAATTCATCATAATTAATATCCATGTATGTATGTGATGGAAAATGAATCACTTTTCTTCATGGAGGTGGTTCCCCACACGTACACACAAGTGATACATTCATTACCAATTTGTTGGAAACAATGTGGAATATATATATGAAATCATCATAATAACTTAAAATTAAATTTATTATATTGTATTAATCAGGTTATTATGGGTATTATATGTTTATAGATTGTTGAATAAGAAATAAAATTCCAAGATTTTGGTTAATATATATAAATCTATTATTTGAGAGACCTCCTTTGGATTATACCTAAATCCATGTATTATGGGTCTTAAGAGAAGACTAGAGGTGATATAATTAATGAAAAGAAGTAGGGAAGGTATTAGGGTGGGGGATGAATGATCCAGAAGGATTAAAATTTGAAAATAATAGAGGAATGGTGGTTCACTTTTATAAGTAAGGGAGAGGACACACATGGAATTACTAAAAGGATTCAAATAATATAAGACAGTTTTCTCGTTAAAGTGGAACCAAATGGAAAAATAATAAAAAAATAAAATATAGGTTCAAAATCTCTCCATAAAATAAGTATTAGGAATGTTTATGTACTTTCATACCCTTTTTTCTTAGACTAACCTCTAGTTTATCGGTTTTGATCCTAACCATGGTAATAACTTTTTACTATTTTCTCAATTCATTATGACAAAAAACAAAAGTGTACTAATTATTATTTTTTAAATAATGATTCAAAATATGGAATCTAATTTATAAAATTATATTTTTATAATTGGTAGAATTAAATTTTAAAATAAACATGAAAATTGTAATGAAACCCCTTTTTTTGAAAAATGAATTTATATCAAACGAAAATTACATTTATTCCATGTATAGTAAAAACTAAAAAATGAATGTTAAAATATTTTATTGACTTATAATCCATAAATTTAATTAAAATATTTAACCAATAATTATTTATTAAATTCATTATGTTAAAAACACATTGTACACAAAAAAAATTGTTTTATGAAAAATAACACTTTTTACCTTTAAAAGATTTTATCTTCATTCCTAACCTTTAGATAAATAATGATTTAATTATAATTAATTTATAAATATAAACTATAAATATATTTTATTGAAATAATTTTTAAATAGCAAACAATATAATTTTTTAGATAAAAGTACATAACATGTAGAAAATACATCTCTTCAAAAAAATATTTCTTTTAATCACTAAATGATTTTTTTATAATTGAGTATTTATCAAAATATTTTTAACACTATACATATATTTCATAAGGTGGTCTATATTATTCAATCCTAAAAATAATATGGCCAGGATATAAAGGTATATTATATCATGAGTTCATTTAGAATTTGGGTTGTTTATAAATAAAGCTATCTGATATCCCAAGTTTATTTCAAAGGAAATACATATAATATCATGGGGTGTCACATTATATCCAAAAAAATTAAAATGAATTTTAACCTCGAAATTAAATCACTCCAATACCAAAAATGATGATATATTTATTCGTAACATCCTTTGGTTCCCATGTAGCTTCATCAAATTTTTAATCCTTCTAGAGAACTTTAACCCGGTGATTAGTATTATTATATAAAACTTTATCTATATTATCCAATATTTATACAAGTTTTTATTGATAGAAAATATCTTTATATAGTTTTCAAAAATTATAAATTTGTTTATGTGAAAGGTCAAGTGTGTACTTCCTCAAAATATATACTTGGAACAAATCATTAACTTGAGAGAGGTCTTGTGGAAGTGCTAAACAATAAGCTAGAGTGCCAACTAGATCAAGACACATCAATGGACAATTATACATAGGGATAAAAATTACCTTATTTCTAAATCTCCTAACCCTATCCCATGGAAAAATTTCAAGGTATACATTAACAACAACTTTAATTTCTAGATCTTTCAAATGATTTCCATTATAACTCTTCTATCAACTATGATATGCCTTGATGTGTCACGAACCGTCCTCGGGGACCGTGTCATGACTACCCCAAACCTGCCTTCCATAGGCCAGGGGCTGGCGACTAGCACCAAAGGCGTAAATCCTAATAAAAGGGAAGACATTGCCTTTATAAAAGAAAAAAAATCACACAGAGTACGCAAACTGAAGTAAACACTAAGTAAATTGTAAAACATACGTGCTGCAAGTACAAGGGGCCAAAAATACATGCCCAAAAGAAAGGTACAACTACAACTGAGAGTAAATTACAACTCAAAGGAAAACAACTGAAGGGTGAAAAGCCGCTCTTGGATCATCCTCCAGCTTCCTACCTGAAGGGTAGGTACATATCTCCTCCTCAGTACTCCCCATCTGTCAGTCTCCTCCGGGTACCCACTCATCGTGAAATCCACCTCCGGGCACCGACTCGAAGTGATATCCACCTCCGGGCACCAACTCGTCATGAGAACCTCTTCCAAGTACTGTCCAGCTCTACAAGCCTCAACCACGATTAGTGATGTCCGTCGTCTGCAACCAACACAAAGTAGTGCAGGCGAAGCCCGTGCAGGGGTGAGTATATGATACTCAGTAGGGACCCCGAGACCCCCGAAGGTCTCCCTAAATCCACAAAGGATAAACCACAAATAAAAGATACAATCACGAAGTATCATCCAACAATACTTAGGTATATGCCCATACATATACCTAAGTCATCAAATCCAGTTCAGCTCCAACTCACGAGCTCAAGTTCAATCCAGTCCACTCAGGAAAGTAAAATTAATCCACACAGGAAAGTACGACCCAATCCACACAGGAAAGCATAATCAAATCCACACAGGATATCAAGTCAATCACATCGAAGATAATGATTGAAGGTCAAGACTCAGCTCACATAGGTATCCATTTACGAAGAGGGGTGGAGATGATTAGATGTAGCCTCTGAATCATCTCCTCTGTCGAACCCACGTAGGATCCAAGTTTAGTAGTCATCACTGCCAAACCCATGGAGGATCCAAGTTTAGTAGTCATCGTTTCCAAACCCATGGAGGATCCAAGTAGTGTAGTCATCGCTGCCGAACCCACGGAGGATCCAAGTATAGTAGTCATCGTCGTCGAACCCATGGAGGATCCCATCACGGTAGTCGAACCCACAATAGATCCTAGTACAATAGTCATCATCGTAGAACCCACATAGGATCCTAGTATTGTAGTCGTCCTCGTCGAACCCATGTAGGATCCTAGTACAGAAGTCGTCATCATCAAACACACGGAGGATCCTAGTACGAAATTCATCTTCGTCGCAGCCAGCTCTAGGGTTCCCGCACACAGCATGCTCGATTCTGGGAGGGTCTACTCCACGAGCCAAGGGGTTCGATACATAAACTGACACGAATACCGGAGTTTATGTATCCCAAATTTATGTCACATCAAATGGATCTCAACGTGACAGACGGTGTGTCAATCAGATGCCCAGTCTGAGAGTTATTGGCTTTTTCGTCCCAGGGGCCCAGTTGGTTTTTAAGTCAAAACCACCCCAACCTTACTCCAAATACGTCCAAACCTCGATCAGAGTAATCCAAAAGAACCGTCTCACTAAGAGGAATCCAACAAAGTCAACGACATGCAAATCGGACATCCGGAGCTCAAGTTATAAGCGTTTCTGCTCCGAGGGCCCGATTGGTTTCGTGTTCGAACCAACCTGGTCGTACCCAATGTTCTCCAAAACCTTGAGTGTAATATACTGAAACTACCGTCTCGATCCAAGGATTGCTACGCAACTGTCGGTGCGTCAATCGGAGGTACGTAGCCTATGTTATGGGCGTTTGAACGGATCTGTCCGAAAACAGGGGGTTTGGGCACGGTCCGACCCGGCCCAATACCCCCAGGGTCGACCTAAACTAGGTCCGGGTCTGGCCCGGTGGGGCGCGACCCGGACCAACTGGTGTGTCCCGGCCTGGTAGGTGCCACCCGACCTGGTGCAGGGGTTCAGCCCGGCGCAGGCGGCCCGACCCACTGTGGGCTGTCCGGCCCGGTGCGGCTGGTCCGTCCTGGGCGTCAGCGCGCTGAGCGGATGCAGGGGGTGGGGGGGTCGGGGTGGGGGGGGGGGCTACCCCCCTTAAATTGTAAACGGTCGGCCAATTATGGCCGGCCTTAATTGAGTCGCGGGACCCGGGGGTCCCACCTCCACCTGGCGCCAGGGGCCGGCTCAGCTGACCGCTTCTCTGAACCGCCGCCGCGGGACCTGCTGGTCCTGTCTCCTGGAGCATCGGCAGCAGGCAGATCCGGCCGCCCACCCCTACACCTCGGCGGCCTAAGGCTGCGGCCCTTGTCCGACCGGCGTGGCGTGCCGGCGCCTCACCCCTCCTTCGCGGCGCGACGGCGCCACGCCCCTCTGTCGCGGCCCGCCCTGGCCGCAGCCCTCCATGAAGCTCCGGCGGGGCGCGACAGCACCACGCTCCTTTGCTGCAGCTCGCACCAGCCGCGGTTCCTTCATTTCCGCATGGTGTGACGGCACCGCGTTGCCTCCTTTCCAAGCCACGTAGAAGTTCAACAACAACAAGGTGGAGGAGGGTTGGCCATGTTTGTGCGATCTGACCTCCTCCCGTTATAATGATAACAAGCAGTTATTTAACGATGAACGTGAGAAATAAACACGAACGTAAAATCAAACCCCTACCTCGTAAAGTTGTCGCATAGCGTTGATCCGTAGAAAGAGGAAAGCGTCGTGATGATCGGACATCACGGTAGATCGGTGCCAGTTTCATTGACGTTGGAGGAAGAGTCATCGTCGATGGAGACGTTCCCTGCGGTGGTATCTCCTCCCTTGACGCGGAGTAAGAAGAAGAGAAGGTACGTCGTCGGTGACTTCGCGTTCTCCACCAGAGGCATTCTTCATCAAGAACGTTCTTCGTTGAAAGGAGGGATCTCTCCTCCAATTTCTCCAGAGGTTTTCCCCCCACCCAAAATATTTTCTCCACAAATATTTTACAAGGCCCCTTTAATAAAAACATTTCCATGCACAATGAAACAATTCAAAGAATTTTTGACACTCCAAAATAATTAATAAAAGTATTAATTATATGGGTTGGCATATTTAATATAGAGAGGAGGGTGAAAGGTTTAAAATTCAAAAATAATTATAAACACCCAAATTAATTCAAGCCATTAACTAAATGGGTTGGCAAACATTAAGAGAGGAGAGATGGCCTCATTAATGCTTGGGAGGTGGAGGGGTTTAAGAGTTAAGAATGTGAGTGTTTGGGCTCGTGTGGGCCCCACTCCACCTTTATCCTCTCAAGGTTAGTTAACAACAAGTGGGTCCCACCCCCAACACCCTTACTTAGGATATAATTTCTTAGAGGAAAAGAAATAAAATTGTAATACAATTTTATTTTATTCCTCACTAAAAACACATTTTTAAAAATTCCTCCCGAGAAAATGCACCTTCAGAAAAGGTGCTCTTGATAAATTATCGGGGCTGTGGTTTCATCGGTGCCCTCTGATTTCGATTCCAAGCACCGGTTCAAAAGTTAGAAAAACCCACTCATTCGTTCACTGAACATACCCGAGCTAAACGTCGGAAATTGATTCTGGGAACACCGGGTCTCGGAATCAGGTGCCGTCAGAAACAACAGACTCGTGAAATTCAAAATAAATTAAGGGAAAAAAATTTCCTTGAAATTTCTGGGTCTTTACATTACTCCCACCTTAGGGCTTTACGTCCCTGTAAAGCTTCAACACACACTAAGGAAAACAAAGTGGTATTGAGCACACATCTGAGCCTTCCGCTCCCATGTACTCCCCTGGAGGTTCTCGAGCTACAAGTGAAAGCGCACAAGAGGAATCGAGTGTCCACATAGGACCCGCTCCTGTCGATCCTCGATCTCCACTAGAACCTCCTCAAAAGTTTCCCCATCATCGATGTCTAGCTCCCCATGGTCAATGATATGCGTCGGGTCATGCACGTGTCTCCTCAGCTGAGATATGTGGGAGATGTCGTGCACCCGGTGCAACTGAGGTGGTAATGCCAGGAGATAAGACACCTCACCTATCCTGCTGAGAACCTGGAATGATCCTATGAAGCGCGGAGATAACTTGTCGCCCCGGTCAAATCTCCGTAATCCACGTCGTGGTGAGACCCGCAAGAAAACGTGGTCTCTATCCTCGAACTCTAGTGGTCTCCACCTCTTGTCAGAATAAGATTTCTCTCGGCTCTGAGATATCCTCATCCACTCCTGGATGACCTGGACCTTCTCTGGTCCTACAAGAGCTGCTAAGATTTCTTCTTTGCCGATAAGAGAAATTCGGTCTCATCCCCTGGATGAACCACGTTCTTTGCCTAATACAGTCAATCCCGATATGGATGATACTAATTCATACCAAGTATGACGTCGTAAGGCCTCGACGCTACTACCAAGAGATCCAACTGTTACTCTCACCTCCAAGGGTTGAGTCACACTTTCAGCATCAGTGTGTGGTCACTGGGTCTCCTCCAGTAGGTATCTCAAAATTGAGGGTCAAGTCAACAGTTTTAAACCGGAACCTCTTAGTATCAACTACATAAAAATGATAGGGAACAAAACTTCACAGGGAAAAGTGTATTTTATTACTATAGCTCAAATTACAAAGACACAAATCATCAACAAAGCTAGAAGCAACATGAACAAAAGTCCCCATGTCTGGAGCTAGTCCCGCTCCTGTCCATCTGCTCCCGGAGCTCCATGGTCATAAGCCTCAGCTGCATGAAGCTGAGATCTCCCCTATCCACTCATCCCCTGCGGTCGAGGTGGTCTTCTTAGTGGTGGTGGTGGTGGTAGGACCTCAAAGCATCGCCCACCACCCACTGCTCGGTCAGCTCCTCTACCTCGTCTGCCTGCTCCATACGGACCAACATGGTTGAACCTCTGCCTGTGAGGTCCTTCTACCGCTTACTGCTCATCTGCAAGATGGGTCGGGCAGTCTCGAGCCATGTGACCATGCCCGTCGCATGCATAGAACTGCCTACTCCTCGTGTGGCTGGCTCTCCTTTGTGTGCCCCACACAATCGAACTAGTTTCCTAAGATTGCTCGTCTGATGGTCTGTACCGCTTGGACCTCTGCGTCAACTGTCTACTGCCAGCTGTAGAAGACTCCGCTACTGGTCATCCTGTGGAGGGTCCCGCTGCTGGTGACTGCTCGGTGAGAAAACTATCCACTAGAAGGGCTCTCTCCAACACCCCTGCCTACGTCGGGATGTTGAGAAAGATAATCGAAGCCCTGATCTCATACCTCAGTCCATGCTCGAAGGTCCAGGCCCTGAAGAATGGGTCCCGTACCATATCTGTGGAGTAGCATGAGAGATCAGTAAACCTCACTGAGTATAGGGCCACAATCATGCTTCCCTGCCGCAACTGTAGTAACTCTTGAATGTGCACTGCACGGAGGGTGGCTGGAACGAACTCTGAGCAGAAGAGGCTCTCGAAGTCCGTCCAAAGAATTGATGCCCCGTCGTGCACCTGGAGCATCAGACTCCATCATCTACCTGCTGCCGCGTGCAGGAGACTCCCCGCAAGGATCACCATGAGGTCAGCTGGTGTCCCTACTAACCTGAAGACTCGAACAACAGCCTCCAGCCAATCCTCGGCTACCTGAGGGTCTGTCTACCCGCGGAACCTGGGTGGTCTCTAACACTAAAACTTGTGCAGTGCACTAAGGTGACGTGCAATCTCAGTGGATGGTGCTGGTGGCATCAGTGGCTCGACGGGTAGAGGTACCTCCAGTGCCTCCGCTATAATAGGGCCCTACACCGAGGCCTCGTCGATCGGTGGGCTGTCGTCTCGAAAAAAGCTCTGAACCCTAGCTGGCTGCCATCGTGGGGCCATCCTAAAAAGAGATAGGTGCACCACGGTCAATAAAGTATACCTGGTGAGCTGACACAAGGTAATCGCAAAAAAACTTTTGAAACACACATGCAATCATTGTTTTCATGCACTGAGTCCGAAATCAAAAGTCAGGGTCCTAGTATATGGATTTGTCGGCCGCCGCAAAAACACTGGACTCCCTGGACTGATAACCATACTCAATACCCTTAACACTATTACTTCACATAGAAGAAAGATCAGAGTCCTGAGTTCTACGGTAGAACCGAACACCTCTGATAGCAATTTGACACGACCCATCCTCGGGGCCCGTGCCGTGACTACCACAAGCCTGCCTTCCATAGGCCAGGGGCTGGAAAATAGCACCAAAGGCGTAAATCCAGATAAAAGGGAAGAAATTGACTTTATAAAATAAAACAAACACCACAGAGTAAGCAAACTGAAGTAAATACTAAGTAAACTAAAAAAATGTGCTGCAAGTACAAGGGTCCAGAAATACAAGCCCAAAAGAAAGGTACAACTACAAATGAAAGTAAAGTACAACTCAAAGGACAAAAGATGAAGGGTGACAAGCCGCTCATGGATCATCCTCCAGCTTCCTACCTGAAGGGTAGGTACATATCTCCTCCTCATCACTCCACATCTGTCCGTATCCTCCGGGTATCGACTCGTCGTGAAATCCACCTCTGGGCACGGACTCAACATGATATTCACCTCCGGGCACCGACTCGTCACGAGATCCTCCTCCGAGTAACGTCCATCTCTATAAGCCTCAACCACAATCAACGATGTCCGTCATCTACAACCAACACAATGTAGTGCGAGCGAAGCCCATGCAGGGGTGAGTATACGATATTCAGTAGAGACCCCGAGACCCCCGAAGGTCTCCCTGAATCCACAAAGGATAAACCACAAAGAAAAGATACAATCACAAAGTATCATCCAACACTACTTAGGTATATGCCCATACATATAACTAAGTCATCAAATCCAGTTCAGCTCCAACTCACAAGCTCAAGTACAATCCAATCCACTCAGGAAATTAAAACATAATCCACACAGGAAAGTACGACCCAATCCACACAGGAAAGCATAATCCAATCCACACAGGATATCAAGTCAATCACATCAAAGATAATGACTGAAAGTCAAGACTCAGCTCACACAGGTATCCATTTTCGAAGAGGGGTGGAGATGATTAGATGTAGCCTCTGAATCATCTCCTCTGCCGAACCCACGTAGGATCCAAGTTTAGTAGTCATCGATGTCGAACCCACGGTGGATCCAAGTTCAGTTTTCATCGCTGCTGACCCCACGGAGGATCCAAGTTTAGTATTAGTCGCTGCCGAACCCATGGAAGATCCAAGTATAGTATTCATCATCGTCAAACCCACGGAGGATCCCAGCACGGTAGTCGAACCCACAGAGGATCCCAGTACAATAGTCGTCCTCGTCGAACCCACGGAGGATCCTAGTACGGTAGTCATCCTCGTCGAACACACGGAGGATCCTAGTACGAAAGTCTTCATCGTCAAACCCACGGAGGATCCTAGCATGGAATTCATCTTCGTCGCAACCAGCTCTAGGGTTCCCGCACACAGCATGCTCGATTCTGGGAGGGTCCGCTCCAGGAGCCAAGGGGGTCGATACATGAACTGACATGAATACCGGAATTGATGTCTCCCAAAGTTCCTTCACGTCAAAAGGAACTCAACACGACAGACGGTGTGTCAATCGGACGCCCAATCTGAGAGTTATTGGCTTTTTTGCCCGAGGGGCCCGTTTGGTTTTTAAGTCAAAACCAGCCCGACAATACTCCAACTACATCCAAAACTCGAGAGGAGTAATCCAAAAGAACCTTCTCACTAAGAGGAATCCAACAAAGTCGACATCATGCTAATCGGACGTCCGGAGCTCAAGTTATAAGTGTTTTCGCTTTGAGGGCCCGATTGGTTTTGTGTTCGAACCAACCCGGCCATACACAAAGTTCTCTGAAACCTTGAGTATAATATACCGAAATGACCGCCTTGATCCAAGGATATCTACGAAACTGACGGTGCGTCGATCGGAGGTTTGTAGCCCAATTTATGGGCATTTGAACGGATCTGTCCGAAACAAGGGGTTTGGGCCCGGTCTGACCCGTCCCAATACCCCCTGGGTCGACACGACCCGGGTCCGGGTTCGGCTCGGTGGGGTACGGCCCGGCCCGGTGCGGGCGGTTCAGCCCAGTGCGGTCGGTCCGTCCTGGGCGCCCGCGCGCTGAGCGGACGCGGGGGGGGGGGGGGGGGGCTGCCCCTCTTGAATTGTAAACGGCCAGCCAATTATGGCCGGCCTTAATTGAGCCGTGAGAACCGGGGGGTCCCGCCTCCACCTGGCGCCAGCGGCCGGCTCATCCGACCGCTTCTCTGAACTACCGCCGTGGGACCTGTCGGTCCCGCCTCCTGGAGCACTGGCGGCCGTTGGATCTGGCCGCCCTCCCCTGCACCGCCGCGACCTAAGGCCACGACCCTTGTCCGACCGGCGCGCCACGCCGGCGCCACGCCCCTCCGCCGCGGGCCTCCCCGACCGCAGCCCTCCATGAAGCTTCAGCGCGACACGACGGCGTCATGCCCCTCTACCGTGGCCCACCCCGGCTTCGTCCCACCCTGAAGCTCCAGCACGGTGCGACGACACCGTGCTCCTTCAGTGCGGCCTGCACCGGACGCGGTTCCTTCATTTCCGCATGGTGCGATGGCACCGTGTCTCCTCCATTCCAAGATACGTAGAAGTTCAACAACAATAAGGGGGAGGAGGGTTGGCCATGTTTGTGCGGTCCGACCTCCTCCCGTTATAATGATAACAATCAGCTATTTAACGATGAACGTCAAAAATAACCACGAACGTAAAATCAAACCCCTACCTCGTAAAGTCGTCGCATAGCGTTGAGCCGCGGAAAGTGGAAAGCATCGTGATGATCGTACGTCATGGTAGATCGGTGCTGATTTCATTGACGTCGGAGGAAGAGTCATCGTCGATGGAGACGTTCCCCACAGTGGTATCTCCTCCCTTGACGTAGAGGAAGAAGAAGAGAAGGAATGTCATCGGTGACTTCGTGTTCTCCACCGAAGGCGTTCTTCATCAGGAACGTTCTTCATTGGAAGGTGGGATCTCTCCTCCAATTTCTCTAGAGGCTTTCCCCCACCCAAAATATTTTCTCCAAAAATATTTTACAAGGCCCCTTTAATAAAAACATTTCCATGTAGAATGAAACAATTCAAAGAATTGTTGACACTCCAAAATAATTAATAAAAGTATTAATTATATGGGTTGGCATATTTAATAGAGAGAGGTGGGTGAAAGGTTTAAAATTCAAAAAGAATGATAAACACCCAAATTAATTCAAGCCATTAACTAAATGGGTTGGCACACATTAAGAGAGGAGAGATATCCCCATTAATTCTTGGGAGGTGGAGGGGTTTAAGAGTTAAGAATGTGAGGGGTTGGGCTCGTGTGGGCCCCACCCCACCTTTATCCTCTCAAGGTTAGTTAACAACAAGTGGGTCCCACCCCCAACACCCTTACTTAGGATATAATTACTTAGAGGTAAAGAAATAAAATTGTAATACAATTTTATTTTATTCCTCACTAAAACCACATTTTTAACAATTCCTCCCGAGCAAACGCACCTTCAGAAAAGGTGCTCTTAACCAATTACCGACATTGTGGTTTCATCGGTGCCCTCAGATTTCGATTCCGAACACCGGTTCAAAAGTTAGAAAAACCCGCTCATTCGTTCACTGAACGTACCCGAGCTAAACTTCGGAAATTGATTCCGGGCACGCCGGGCCTCGGAATCAGTTGCCTTCAGAAACAGCGGACTCGTAAAATTCCAAAGAAATTAAGAAAAAAAAATTCCTTGAAATTTCCAGGTCTTTAAATGATGTGATACTAAATGTAACAGACATTATCATCCATTTTCCTTATTAGACCATGTATGAATTGATTTCATTATCTCTCTCTATATATATCCAATAATTTCATATTTTTATACTTCTTTCAATAGAGGTATTAATAAGGATCCTTATGAATGCTCATTTAAATGATATTGTTATAAGAGAATTCAAAAAGAGAAAGTTTTTTTATCACAAACAACTTTTAAATATAGAGAACATGATCACATAATATCCTCCAAGGTTTTAATAGTTCTTTCATAATAACCATATTTCCAAGAATGATAGTAACTCTTGAAAACAACTATATATCTAGATATTACTGAAGACCTCACTATAAAATTGAGTAAACTTCATATATCAATTAGATATAATAAAATGTGGTACTCCTTGAAACTTTACCACATCCTTAATGCATATCCTAGAAATTTGGTTAAGATAGAAATATTCTTTGACAATAATAAAATGTTCTAACTTCGTAAGGTAGTCTACTATAACCCAAATAACATTATGGTCTTTAGATGTTTTAGGGAGTCTGATGGTGAAATCCATAGAGATGATTTCCTATTTCCATTTTGGTGGGGTTAATGGTTGTAACATACCCATAGTCACCTATATCTACACCTTTACTTGATAACATAATAAGAACATAGAAACATACATTGAAATGTATCTATTTATGTTGTCCCACCAAAAATACTCTTTCAAATCACTACACATCTTAATACATCCAGGATGAATAAAGAATGATGTACTATGATATTCTTCCAATATCTCTTTCTTAAAATATGGTATTAAAGGGTCACACACACGTTTCCTATAACCTATTAGTCCATAACAATAAATGTTTAACTTATAAACATTTCCCATGTTATTTTTCATCTATACATATTCTTTTTGTTCCTCAATAATCTTCACATGGATAGATGGTTGGATACTCATTTTAGAAAGATATGATTTATCCCCTTTATTCAAAATTTCATGGTCCATACTTCATAAATCCATAAACATAGTATATTTTTATCCTAATAATAGAATCTAGCATGATCCTTATTATATAGAGCATCATCCACCTTGTTATCTTTTCGATGTTGGTATTGTACTGAGAAATCATAATCTTTAATCAACTCCAACCATACTATTAAAATCATTTTCAAGTATTTAAAGTTGAATATATACATTAAAATTTTATGGTAAATATATATGTCACACCATTATTAGAAAAGCTAATACCTCTATATTTTTTGAGAATAAATTACCACAACTAACTCCAAATCACGAGTCAGGAAAATTTTCTCATGAAACTTCAATTTATATGATGCATAAGTTATTACCATATAAATATTCATAATAAAACATCCTAGATACTTGTTTAATGAATTATTTTAACTAATAAAACCTTATCCACTATAGGTTAGTGTGATAAAAATTTCTCTTATAAACCATCTCTTCATTTAATAAACACTTTCTTTACATTAACCAGTCCAAAGGAACTTGAAAACATTCTGAGTTAACTTGGTGAGTGAATTTGATAGTCATGAGAAATTTTTCCCAAACTTTTAATAATATCCATAAAATACAAGTAAAATTTGTATCTTATTCATAATGGTTTGTCTAAGAAAATGCTTAATTACATAAGTCTGTGACAGAACTATGGACATCCCCACACTTGATATTATATAACAAAAAATTTAAACATTATGTAGCCAAAATTCTCACTTGGTAGAATTTTCATAAAAATTATACTTCCTTAGGGTCATCAGTACAATCCTCAAAAGAACTTCATGATCTTCCTTATACATGTAATATAATATAATATCATATATAATGACTATAAACAACTGATCAAAGTAATATCAAGACACTTTATTCATTAAATACATTAATACTAAAGGGGTGTTAGTAATAATAAATGGAATCAATAAAAATTAATATTATATATACCTTATACTAAAGGTTTTCATGGTTATATATTCAATTTTTAAATTCAATTAAAAGTATTCAGATCAATGATGAATCTTGGAAAAATATTAATATCCTCACAATTTATAAATAAAATCTTAAATACAGGGAAGATGATTCTTATTATTGAATGTGATGCTATTAAATTCATGATAATCATTGCATTTTAACACGAATCCATATTTGTTCTTTAAAAAAAGAGTAGGTACACCCCATGGTCATTCACTTTTCCAAATTAACCCCTTATAAATATTCACTTAGAGTGGCTTCTTTAATTAATGTAACTCAATCAGGGTAATTCTATATATAATCATTGAAAAAAGTGTACCACTAGCTATGAGTTCTATTGAAAATTTAACTTCAAGATTTATAGTAATAATATATAACTATTCAATATTTACATAAATAACTCTCGTAAATACATATATCTTCAATGATTATTATATCCCCAACAATTTGAGATAAATTCCTCCATTGAATTGGAATCATGACCCATACGATGGATGTAATTTACATTGGATGTTAATACTTATCCTCACACCGATATGTGATCATAGGTTAGTTTATAATGTCAAATGTGACTTCCCTTATTCAAAAATTAATATAGAATATATAAAAAGAAAGAAAATACATGATATAAATAACATCAAATTCAATTAGAGGGATAATAATAATATTTGTAGGAATACCATTCTCAAAAAAATCAATCAGTGAATAATCATAGACGTGATATTTGATTATCATACCATTTGGTTTTTTCATTTCTAATTCAATATCTAATCATTGAAGTGGTAATGTGATGCCCTTTGAAATTATTTCATATATAATAGAGTTAGTAGAGCTAGAATTAAATATGGAAATATTACTTTTAGAGTGGATGGTAAGTGTACCTTTCACCATTTCGTTATCATAACCCACATTGGAATGTTGATTATCATTATTAACACTCATATTACTGAATTGGATCTCAAAATTTCTAAACTACCGGCATTTGAAACATTGGAGTGTGGGTGGTGCATTCTGTGAATATTTCCCTCCATTCACATCATTAGTTAACGTATTCCCATCAATTCAGTATTCAATTTCCCAATGACCTTACTTTATACAATTAAATAATTTATTATTTCCATTATGATAATTTCCACTATGTTTCTTTCCACATATTTAAAATACATGAATACCCATATTCTCCCTTATATTTTTTATTATTATTTCCTTTCAATTATATATTTCATTTCACATAAAAACCATGAGATTGTTGGATGAATCCAATCTCCATTTATACCATGAGAGTAAATCAAAAAATTTCATCATAGTTACTAAATTAACTTATTTATAACTCTATTTAGAGACTTAGTTTTAATCAACTGAATAATCGATCAATCAGGATTTCATGATGGATAATAATACTAGAAGCGTACCCCACATATCTTATAAAATTTTCTTCATAAGAACTTATGGATTCATCATCCTTCTACTTTAGATAAAGGAATTACTTCTCCATTTTTATATTAAGAATAATAGGAAAGTACATGTTAAAAAATAATAACCTAAAATCATCCCACTCTATAGATTCAATATCTTATTATTAACTCATGTTCATAATAAGAGTCCACCATTGATCTGCTAAACCTTCTAAATGATAAACATCCTAAATAATTTTTTATTTCTATAAACATTGAAGACTGAAAAATATCATTTAAGTAGTACTCATCCATTTCTCCATAATCAGTGGATTCATATTATAACAAAAATAAGGTGGAAATTTCCTTATGAAGGACTCAATAGAAAATTTCACCTCCTTATTTTGGAATAGAAACATGATTCATGACATGAGAAGGTTCCATATTTATAAAATTGATATTTTTCATTCCATATCCCATAACATTTGTTTTCTCAAGAGGGAAATCCTTGAATTTACAACACATTCAATTTTTACTCAACTCCTTTTAGTTTTACCCATTGACTATGACCAATAATCATTGTTTTAGAAAAACTTATTCATTTTCAAAAACCTTATAATCATGAAAATAATTTATAGGAAGTCAAAATCATGATAGCTTCTTTGAAATTTATGAAATCATAGTTTAATCATAGGCCATCCATAATCATCATCTATTCAAATTATTTCATAATGGTTTATAAAGAAAATGTGAATTAACATAAGAATATCCCCTATTAGTATCTAACTAGGTGTGTAGTATTTGTCCCATTCATCTTGCACTGGTGATGATCTAGTTAATACCCAATACACCCCTTTCAAATTTGTTACCCCTAGGTAAATCTATTCCATATCCACATCCACTTTCTAGTATCCATACATGGATTTATTTTCTAATAAAACCACAATTTATTCTCTACCATAAAATTAGATGTTATCTTTTCGGGTCCCCAAAAGGAAGATAACATAATAGTCAGTGATGAATTAAATATTTTAAATAAAATTAATGATTATTTTAGAGTTTTAAAGATAATCTAGTGGAAATAAAATAAATGTACATAATAAATATTTATAGTAGATCAAATCTAAATGATCTTACTATAATATTATCACCTTCCAGAAACTGAAAGAGACAGATCCCACTATAATAGACTATCTTACTTTTTATGGGAGATCAGAACACTTTATATAAATATTTTTTTAACCCACATAGGAACAACACAATGCATCTTCCGTTTTCTCAATGGGTGGATTAACCCAATAACCTATCATTTTTATCACCAAGAGATGCAACCTAGAAGCTACCTTTTGAATTTGAGATAGAAACCAACCCCACCTTTAAATGGTATAAGGAACAACCGAATCCATATCCTTTTTATAGTTATGACCAAACTAAATTAACTTACCTTTTTATCACCTAGAGGCACAACCCAAATATATTTTTTTGGAATAAAAAACTACTTCCATATCATTTAATGGGTAGAATTACCCATTAAAATTTCATTAAAAGAAATAAATAGGAATAACTAAAACCAAATAACTAGATTAACACTTCAAGGAATGGGTGTTGAGGAATCAATGAACTCTCCAACAACAAAGGATCAAAAAATTTATGTTCAGTTCAGAGTAGTAGTTGATCCCCAATGTATGCAACACTTGTATAGTTAAATAGTATCCTTAAACTTGTTATCTTGAATTGGTTCTTCCAACTCTATATATAGAGTTTATTCATGTAAAACAACTTTAATATTTAAATATTGTTTCATTTTTCTTTTTCTCTAAGAAAGAGTTTCACATGTAATGAACAAATTTAGATTTTCCATATTTATTTTCCAGATAATGATCCATGTGTATTTATTTCATAAATGAAAAATAATATTCTTGTGAGTATTAATAGATATTATTTTAAAAAATACATACTTCATATTGAAATTTTTTAGAACATTTAATACAATAATAAATAATATGTTTTAATATCCTTAGAAAACTCCCTGATAATATACGAGAATAACTCTTCATATTTCAACCAGTTTGATTTTAAATATTTCTAGTTACAAATTCCAGTATAAATATCCATACATATTTAATATCATGTAAATCTCATTTAATTCACCATTAAAAATTTAAAACACGTTCATATGGATTCTTTATAATTAATAAATAATTATAAAACAAATAAAAAATAATTCATAAAAACATACGGAAAATGAAAATATGAAATAATACAAAAAATATATCATATTTCCAAATTGTTGAACTACCTATAAAAACTCACATAAATGTGTAGGAAAATTCACCTAGAAAAATATATTCCTGTAGCTAATTTTCACATAGATATTTTCACAGTCAAATTTAACTATTTAATAGAATTTCATAAATCATATTCTCATGTAGTTGATTTTTACCACATAGTCATTTTTAGGTATCTAAACAAAACCATGTAATATAATTTCTACTACCATTATGTGACACATATCCACTACATAGAAGTAACTGAGTTCTACCCTTATTCATACCCTTACATATGTATTGAATAACCCTAATTACCTTTACATGGGAATCAGGTATCCCTTACACGAGTATCGAAAATGTGCTATTACCATTATATAGGTTAGTATGACCTTTACATGAATAGGGTGTACCCTTAAATGAAATAGCCTAAAGTATTTACATTTACACATGAATTAAAATAATGGGGTTACCTTTACACAAGTATTATATTTCAAGGGTATCCTTTAAAATGATATTAAGTTTCATGGGTAAAATTTATCCAAGCATTAGATTTCAGGAGTTATATTAATGTAACTATATAAGTACCTTTACACAGTGCTTGGGACTAGTATTTTATCCTAACACAACTCCATAAAACTCACTCCAACCTCATATAACCCTTTTAAACCCATGGTTTCCCTTATATAACACTATATAATTTACTCCACTAATAAGTAACTCTAGAAATTAATACTTAACCTTACGTAGTACTGCAAAACCATGAATAAATAATATTTAAATTTCTATAATGGAATCTTTAGACTATAAAACCTTCATGAAACTTGTAGAAAAAGTTATAAACAATTAGAACATGACATATAAAGATATTTTAAGTAAATAATAATGATATTTAACCAAATTCAAACATACTTCAATTAATACCTAAGACAACTAACTAAATATAATAATTAATTATATTATGTAATTTTGTAGTTATCAAAATATAATTAGTGAATGTGTTCCAAGGATCCATGTAAACATTCTTCACATTTTTAATAATAAAATACCGATTATAATTTCAAAAAACCTCACATTTTTAAAAGCATAAAAATGATACATCTTTAATGAAAAACAAAAACATATTATATTTTATAAGCACATTTTATAGATAAATTTGAATAAAAATAAAAATAAATATTGTATAAAAATTCCCTAAACATGTATATTTCAAAACATGTGCCAAGGAGCCACTATAATATCTTCTATTTAATTTTATATAAACACACTAAATCTTCCCCTAAATTAATTCTATAAAAATTTAAATTTCCATTATACAAAGTTCAAAATTTATTTTTTATAACTTAATAAATCATTGGGGCTTAGAAATGTTATATAAAAGTTGATTTTATTTTGAAATAAATTCTAGATGTATATTTAATTTCTGAACATGATCACTTAGAAAATGAAATTTAATATCAATGTGCTCATTCCTAGAGTATTTTATGGTATTTTTAGAAATGAACATAACCAAATTATTATAACAGAATATAAGAATATTTAGCAATATCAAAACTAAAATTAGGGTATTTTCTTAATGCATAATTATCTAGCACAAAAAGACACAACATAAGTATTTTTAGGTTCAAAAATTGAAAGAGAAGTAATTTTTTTTTCTTTGAAACTGAAGAAAATAAATATTAATCATGTAAATGAAACATACCTAATTTTCTTTTTCTATCTATCTTTCATCCTCCAAAACCATAACTGGAATATCGTTTCAAATAAAAATTAGTTTTTTTAGGATAATATAATCCAAGATTCACAGATCCATTAACATATCTAAAAATTATATTAACATATTTAATTAAACTTTTCATAGGTTCACTTAGAAATCTTTCACACATGAATGTTGAAAACATTAAATCATGATTATAGGCAGTTAAGTATAACAAACTTCCAGTCATTACCCTATAAGTTTTAACATTGATGGTATTTCTATATTTGTATAAATTTTAATTTTATTGTAATAATCATGGGATTATTTTCACATTAAAAGTGTCTAATCCCAATATATTCCATATATCATCAGAATAATGGGATGGATTTAGAAAAATACCATCATTTATTTGAAATATTTGAATATTAAAAATGAATTTCAATTATTCCATCTTACTAATATGATATTAATAAGTCCTTAATTCTAAAAAATTATTACAAATATTTTCAATTAAGATAAATAAATAACTTCATTAATATAAATTTTCACAATCAATATATCATTAACTTTTTTTCTTAATAAATAAAGTAGGATCCAAAATTCCCTTCCCAAAATTTTTTTCTAATAAAAACAAGATAAATTTTCATACCAAGTATGATGATATTGTTTTAATACATATAAATTCTTATATAGTTTTATAAAATGATCATGATCCTTTTTATTTTAAATACCAAGGGGATTTTGATCATACACTTCATCAGAAAATATATCCCTTTAGAAAAGAAATTTTTATATCCATTTCAAATAATTTAAATATATGAAATAAAACATAATATAATAACATTATAATTTATTCTAATGTAGATGTGGGTGAAAAATATTTTTCAAAATAAATACCTTCTTATTTATAATATCCTTGAGAAACTAATCTAGCTTTATTTTTATCTATATTTTCATATTCGTAAAGTCTGTTTCTAAAGATCGATTTTTTCAAATAACATGAGAATAAATTGATGGAATAACTAAAGTCCACACATTATTTCTTGAAAAACAATTGAACTCATCTTGCATTTCTAAGATCCAATTATAACAATTTAAACAACCAATAATGTCCATCAATACAATTTTTTTCAAGTGGAGAGAAAATATTATGAAGAGTACCTCAAGAGTGTTAAAGTAGTGAAGATCCCCAAGATGAATCAAAAAGAATTTTCCACACTAGAATCCACACACACCCCTATGTAGAGGATGTGAAACCCTCTGTATAAATGATGCATTTAAATTTTCAAGGAAAAACCATAGATTCCTATTCCAAATCATGTGTTGGATAATTTAACTGACGAGAAATTAGTTTTATTGAAGCATAAGTAATTACTTGATCATTGTGTATCAAAAAGAAAACAAGTCCCTTCAATAAAGCATAATTGTAGATGAAAAACTCACCATTTATGGATTTTAAGGCCAAAACTAAAGCATTTATCAATCTATTCTTAAGTTCTTAATAACAAATATCACATTATTTTGTCCAAATAAATTTAACAACTTTTCAAATTAACTTGGTTAGTGGGAATGATAATCATGATACATTTTTAACAAACTTTTGTTAATAACCTGTTAATCCAATAAACCTACGAATATTTGTAATATTTTTGTGTCTTGGTTATTCATCAACCACTTTTGTTTTGGTATGATCAAATGTTATTCCATCCTTATATACAATGTTCCCAATAAAATAAATTTGTTGCAACCAAAAATCACACTTTATTAATATTCCATATAGTTTCTTTTCTTTTATGGTTTTCAAAAAAACCCATATATGTTTTTCATGATCCTATTTATTCTTATAAAATACCAAAATTTCATCAAAAATCACAACCAAAAACTTATCCAAGAACTCATGAAATATTATATTCATAAGATTAATGAACACAATAGGTGCATTAGTTAACCCAAAAAACATAAAAACAAATTCATAATGCTTATATCTAGTATGAAAATCTATTTTAGGGATGTCATCCTTCTTCAACTTCAGATGATGGTATCCGGATATCAAGTCAGTCTTGGAAATGTACTGGGCTCCCTTGAGCTGATCAAACAAGTCATAGATATGAGGCAAAGGATACTTGTTTTTAATAGTGATGTTATTTAATTCTCTATAATCAATGCAATGTCTCATGGAACCATCATTATTTTTATCGAACAAAACAGGAGCACCCCATAGTGAAGTGATAGGATGAATGAAGCCTTTGTCAAGCAAATTCTGAAACTGTTTTTTCACTTTAAGAAGATCCATTTGAGCCATAAGATATGGAGGCCTTGAAATTGTCTTAACATTAGGAACTGAGTATATTATGAATTTGACTTCTTGATCAGGTATGGCACTGGGTAACTCATCGGGAAAACATCAAGATATTCATTTACCACTGACACATCATTAATCTGAATAGTTCCCTTGTTTTCAACAATATGAGAAAGATAAATTTCATTTCCATCTTTCAATAGTTTCTCATCTTCCTGATATGTTATCAATTGTATGGTTTTGTTCTTATATAAAAAATGAAACTCATTCTAAAAAACAACTTCTTTATCTATATAGTCAATCTTGAAATGATAAACAGAAAGCCAATCCATTCCAAGAATAACATCAAACATGAATAAGGGAAAAACAAGAAGATTTGAAGGTAATGTATTTCCATACACTATAGTATAAATATTATTATAATTCATCTTTTCTATAATATTTCCCCCTGGTGTTTTGATAATAAGTTTTGGAATCATTTTTGGAGGTGATATTTCCAATTTACCTGAAAATTTATTAGAAATAAAGGAATGTGTAGATCTCATACCAAGAAAACATTAGAAAAAATCTGAGTAAACAAACAAAGTACATGATAAAACTTCATTGGATGGCCCAATATCTGTTGAAGTAGTCGTAAAAGAACTCACTACACCTTTCTTCTTATAGTCTATCATATTTGCATCATTCAGGTCTCTCTTTGGGAAGACATTTTCATAGTGACCCATCTCACCACATTTAAAACAATTTACAATTTTATTATCAGGATTAGTCTTAGGATCATTTTCATTACATTATCGAGCCATATATCCAAACTTAAGACATTTAAAAAACTTCCCAGTTTTGGTAAATAACTCAATAGGGTTCTTCTTAATACACTTTTTACAAACTGGAAACTGTATTTTCTTACCATTAGATTTCTTTGGTTGATTCTTTCCCAACACTTTCCATCAAGACCTCTTCTTCTCCTAGTTTCCAAAATTCACATGATCATATGAAAACTCCATCTCTACCCTCTCATCACATCATAAAAGTTTTTTATAACTTTTGAATTAATGGAAGTCCAATTCCCTTCGATACCTGGCTTCATTCATGAGTAAAAGTTGTTGATTTTTCTTTCAAGATCCAAAATAAGATTAAGAGGATACCTCACCAGTTGGGTGAAGTTCTCTTCATACACAAACACTAAATCCTCCTCATTCTTTTAAATTTATAGAATTTATTCTCCATCCTATGTTTCACCACATTAGGAGAATTTTTTTCAAGGAAAATCCTTTTAAATTCATCCCACTCTAATGCATAAATATCCTATCTATCCCTAATTTCCTTACCATTTACCACCACTGATCAAAATCACCTTCAAAACGATAAATGGAAACACTTACCTTTTGATTATATGAAAAATCCATTACATAATATATCTTTTCCAGGGATTTAATCCATCCTTTAGCCACTACTAGGTTAGAAGATCCATTGAAAATAGAAGGGTGTTGTCTCATAAAATGTTCCACTATTGTCATATTCCATTGTGGTGCCATTGGTTGTTCTCTTTCATGGATTCCGCCACCATTTATTTCCTATGTCAGCTGATCCATTATTGTCAAAAAATGATTTGTTCCAATCCCTACCATTCTAGGTTGTACATTAGGAAGGATATCTTTCTGTCGGTGCCTCTCCTCTTTAGCTTCCCTGTCACTTCTGTGGAAAATCATTATGAACAAACATATAATAGTAGAAGAAACATGGTAATCTTTAAATTCTATAGCATTTCAAATTAACCATAGAGTAAAAAAAATTATGGTATTATATTAATATTATCCTAACCCCTGAAGTTATCTAAACCATACTATGATACCAATTACAAGGACCTGGCCTTATTAGATTACATAGTCTTGAATTTAGTAAAAAAATAACATCCTTTCACATTGAAGATATTGTCAAGTTTATAGATTTTTAGAATTGGTACTTAATACATTAATAACATTACACACTAATACATAGTGGACACCATAAAAATAGAATTCATTTCTTCCAAAACATAAATTTTTTAAAATAAAACAACATATCTTGGAAAATTATTAAAATTTTTAACTTGGATTCCTTATTTGTATTACAAATCATTATAACCTATGAAAATACTTTAAAAGTTTCGATGAGTACAAAAATATTATCAAGGGATATAAAAGAAGGAAATAACACATTAGTCCATGAATACTTATAACTTATGAAATCATTTTCAAAATACATACTTGTCACCCATATATACTTACTTTGTGAAATATGAGATTTAAAAAATATTATCTAAAAAATTAGAACATAAATATAATCATAAAGGTATATTGGGGTATTACTTACATAATTTTGTCACCATTATGGATACCTTATAATTTGTAACCCTCACAGCTATCATACAATTTGTGTAACCATCGCAGATACACTTGGAGTAACCATATGGATGACCTAAAACATACACATAACAAATGCATTAGAAGGAGATATATGTACCACCCTTCATCATAAACAATTCACAAGAACCAGAACATAATCATACAACATGAATAATTTCATAAAAACATTGCTTTTGAATTTTGTAAAACCTAATTTTAAAAGAAGATTTTAAAAGAAAAGTTTCTTATAAATATCATATAATTGAAGTGAAATTTAATAGAGTGGATGGAATATGTATATAAAATATAAATAAAAATAATTCCACACAATATAAACAAAATTAATCTCACAAAAAAATTTTAATACCACATAAATAATGAAGTAGAAGGTTAACCCAAAGGATGGAAATCAGGTGAAGAATTCCCTTATCTTGGGTTTGTCTTACTTAAAACTTGTTTAAAACTCCTATATAATGGTTAAAAGAGTGTTATTAATATCTTATAGAAACATATTAATCTATTTAATTTCTTATGTGATCATATCATTACATAATTTATCTCTTTAATTGTTAGTATTTTGTTGTTTCCATTGTTTTGGGTGCGTTCATTACATGATTTCCATGATCAGTTCATGAGGGATATTTTTGTCGATTGGAAGAGAAACATAAAAATTAGAAAGGATTGGTATTTAAATATTTCTAGAACCATAAATTATACCATTTATCATTTTTAATTCTGACATGATGATGATTCATAAGTTAAAACAATATTGATATTTGTTTAGGTCATTTTGGCGATTCATCGATCATAATGAACTCATTTTGTTTCATAAATTAATAACATGTGTATAAAATGATTCCAAGACCTTATATAAAATATAATATATAAATTATAATATTTTTATGCAATAAAAATTGTTTCATGACCAGTTTTGAAGGATGTAAAAGAAATTGAAATCACACCATCCACGATGTCGGTAAATCGACACATCACAGACGGTGTGTTTTGATTCCTTGAATAAGTGGGAGAGAAGAAGAATGTTGATGGGGTATTTTCCATGAAAATGATAAAATCTAGAATATACAAGATTCGGGAGCATTCATGCATTTTTTATAAGAGGATGTGGAGAGATTATAATAAAATAAAAGGAAATGAAAGGAAAACACCTGAAAATGAAAGTAGATTGTTACCCCTTGATCTCTTCTCCTTGAGATCCTACTTAAGGCCTTTTTTGGCCTTTTTTTGAGAACAGAAGCTCGCAGATTTGGGGAACGATCCTTGGATGGATTATTTGGTAGAACATAGGAATGGATCAAGGCTTGATGTGGGAGGAAGAGGGAAACGAGGGTGGTATTTATAATAGAGGAGAGGGGGTATTTTATATTATTTTAATCATTATTATAATATTTTAGCTCAATACTATGAATAGTTCTAATTCATTTGACCCAAAATAGTACTAATGGCATGTGAGTTCTAACCAAGTGGTATTTCATCACATATGATGTCATAAAGAGTGCATTTAACTGATAATTTGAATATACATTATTTTACCGTATTTCACTATTCATAAAAAATTCAAGAATTTTAGAAAAATCCCATAAATTCACCCTTACAATTTTTAGATATATAGAATTAAAAAATGAACTCCATTTTTGAGAATAATTTTCTAAATGTTATTAATTTATTTTTTAAATAAATTCATACTTTATTCTAAAATTAACAATTTTAAAACTATATCTGCTTTTATATCACATTGAAAAATTAACCAAAATGTAATTATCTTAAAGCCTTATGAAAATAAAATTATAATAAAATTTACTATTCATTTGGGTCATAATACTATTCCTAAGGGTATGCTACTATTCACTAAAAAATCAAGTTGGTTCCATCAGACTCCAAATAACATACTGAACACAATTGTAGATGACCGTTTTTTCAAAATTTAAAACATATATGTGGAAAAATTATGTTTAATGGCTAGTTATAAATTTCTACTTAAAACAAAGTTTCATGCATTTAAATTTATTTTTAAAAACTTGGGGTGTTATAGATAACATACTAAATCTTTCTCTAGAAGGTTTATTTTAATGAAAACATGATGTTTATCAAACCCATTTATTTTACATAAGTTGTTCTATAATAAAAAGATAAAATATTTATAAAAACTATTTATTTTATATAGGTTATGATATGATGAAAAGATGAATTTTTTATTAAAACTTTTTGATTCCATGGGTTTTGCTATGCTGAAATATTTATGAATCCCATTTTTTTCATCCATTCTAATATGATGAATGGTTTCTGATCTTATAAAACACATATATATGATTTTTATTTAGTGATTGTTGAGACCTATATCTATATCCAATTCATTGGGTAAAGATAGATATCTCATGAGATAAACAAGTCATAATTGGGGAGTAAAATCAGTTCAGTAAGGGACTCTATCCACTATGATAGTCTTGCAAGTGATCCTTGAATACTATGATGATTTGGGGAGTAAACCCAATCCAATATGATAGTATTTGGAGTGTACCTTGGCTATTATGATGGTTTGGGGAGTGAAATAAATCCCATATGATAGTATTGGGAGTCAACCTTGAATAATAGAATGATTTGGGAAGTGAACTCAATCCACTATGATAGTCTTAGTCGCGAGCCCTGACTATTAAGGAAATATTTTCTATTCTTATGTTTGTATTATGCCAATGTCATACTATAATAGTTCATGTTTTTTGAATCATTTATGACTCATCAATCATGAACTTATAAAATTTATTCCAAGACTCAAGATTATGATTTATTATATGTATAGTAAGGATTTAAAACATTAATCTAAAGTTATCATAACATTATGATCATGTTATGCTTATGTGATCATTGATATATTAATTATTTACCCTTACTAAAAATCTAATATCACCATTTATTATTATTTCATTATAGAGGTTATGAAGAAAAGTTTTAGGAATTATATTTCTCGGAAGGGTGATAGTTCTGAAGAACTTAATGGGGGACTCTTATAAACCGGTTATTATGTGTACAAGTTTCCAAATATACAAGAATTATATGATTCTTGTATGGATAATTATGACATGTAATGAATATTAGTCTAAAAATATTTAATATATATATTTATGAAAATAATGGGTCTATATACTTCCATTAGTGTTCTTAATAAAGATGTTATTTTATATTTTGGGTAAATAATTATCACAACCAAGACCACATCACGTTTTTTTTCATTTTATTAAAACTCATAATTTTATCAAATTGTTCTCTACCATGAACAAAAATTGATATATTATAGTTCTAAATTTCAATTTCATTTATGAGTTGTTCAATATCATTATGAAAAATATAAAAATTATATACTTCAACTTTATGTAATTTTAACATGAAGTCAATTATTTCATTAATTTATAATTTTCATCTAGTATATATTTTAGGTTTTCTTGAGAATATTCTAAATCTATATGTGGATATTTTAAATTTTCCCATGTATATTTTTCAGTTCTTAATTTTTCTTAAGAATAAATTTATTTTCACTCTTATGGTCCTGATATACACTAGTAATATTTTCAACTTTAAGATCAAGTCTTTCAACCTCATTAAGAAATTATTTTATAGTGCTGTGTTTAGAATTAGATCTAGAGGAAGAATAATTAGTAGAATCAGTTACTTGATTTGATGAATCCATTAATAAAAAAAATGTCCACATCATTTTTTGAACCATATTATTTAGCGGTACTTGAATCCTCATTGAAACTCTATCCATATATGATTTCTTTCTTTTCTTTTAATCATTTCTTCCTCTTATTTTGTCATTCTTTATTCTTGGGAGATTAGGATTGATATTTCCCTTGTTTTTGCACTCATAACATATTATATCCTGAGAATGTTTAGGAATAACATTACCTTTCTTCTTATCCATGTGTTAAAATTTAGGATAATCATTTCAAGATCATATAGCGTATCCTTTATTCATTTTATATCATCCCTTTTTGACATATGAAGTATCATTCCTTTCACATCTCTGTAACTCAGAATCAAGAGTAAGTAGAAAATTTTGATTTAAAATAATTTATTTTCTTCTTTTTTTATATTCTTTAGAAATATTTTTATCCTATAACTCATATTTTATCTATGATCCAATAATCTCATCAAGTGTATATTACTATAAGTTTTTAATTTCATCTATATTTTTTAATCTTTACACATCATATGAAGTTATCTAAGAACTATATGAACAAGAGAAGGGTTTTAAAATATTTCTCCCAAAGAAGTCATATAATTTACTATACTTGTAAATCCATGGAACAGTTGATAAAAAATTCCTATTAACCCATTTTAAATTCTTGATATTTAAGACTAAACATTCAAAACATATTTTTAATGAGATTATCTAGAAAAAATGCATAACTTGTAGAATTGTAAAAATTTCATGCATATTTTTACATGAAGATAAATTACTATATATATTTATACATATTGAACAATATAAAATATTCAACACCTCTTAATTCAACTAAAAACATTATCAACTCATTACCAACTAATGATTGGGATTCACCTTCGGGCAATTTGTATGATTTTTCCATGATTGTCTAGTGATCAATGCTAAATTGATTTAAGAATGATTACATATGAGAATTAAAATATCCAATGTTGGTTCTATCAAAATAAGTTTGTTTTTGATTTATCCATCCATCATTTGAACTTGTTCCTGAACCCTACCATATTCAACCTTTGTTACTCCAAAAATATTATTATCATGATAAATTTTATAGATCTAAAATGATGTAAATGATGCATAAAATATTTATTTAGGTATAATATACTTACCAAAATGGTTGGAATAATAAAATTCCATAATAAGTATGTCATTACTTAGGTTGAAACCACTAATTTATCAAAATTCTCCTTTTTTCATTAATGATTCATATTTTTAATAAAGTGAATGACTTCTATGAATTAAAGATAAGATCTACTTCTACGAAGACATCAAATACTGATTATTGAAAATATAGTAGCCTTTTTTCAGATTGACCTCTCATATTTTCAGGATAATCGTTTCATAAATGAGATTTTTCATGCATGAAATAATCTCCATCATCCTTATTAATAGAAAATTGAATAATCACAAACCCAAACAGTGTACCTTAATGTCATCATAATTCATGATCAAATCACAGTTTAATCTACCAACAATACTTCTATCGCATTGATAAAGAAAAATAAAATTATATAGTAGTTTATCAACATCATCATATAAATGTGAAAAATTTTACTATATTAATATTTACTTTTTATCTAATAAATAATAAATGAATAATATTTCCATAATTATTATCAAATTTTACCATGATTTATAGTTTTAGTGAATTCTCTAGAAACAAAATCTCAAATTTTATTTCTATATAATTAATAATTAATGACTTCACATTGTCAAATTTGAAATCACCATTAATATCACATAATATTATCATTTAATCTTGGTCAAATAAAATATTTTTAATTTATAAGAATCTCATGATAATTATCCATAAAAATCCTCCACAAAATTCAATGGTGTTTGAAACTCATCCACATGTTTACATCCATTTGAAATAGAACTCATCTCATATAACATCCTCTGATCCAACACTCTCTCACATGGTTGAAACAGGTTGGTTATGAGACCTCCATCACATATCTCCATATGATAGAGGTTGTCGACTAGAAAGAGAGTGTGATAGGTATAGTGGTGAGACTATACCCCCTAGTTACAAAACAACAAAATAATCCAATATCAATATTACTAAATAAATAATAGAGTGTGGAAATAATGGAAACAATAAAATAAAACGAAATACCAACAAAAAAGGCCTAATGAATAACCCAATAAAAAATAAAAAATAATATAATGAAATGTTGGAATATAATTAAATGTCATGATAGAAGTAATACAAAATAAAATACTATCAAACCCAATAAAAGACTCAAAATTCCCTAGTCCTAAACCCCATTTCATCCCAATCACAAAACTCCATCCCATCTAGAAAGAAAATACCCAACATCAATTTACCTTTCCCTTTTCTAATCATGCATCCATGTAATATTATCAGGTATAAAATGGTGGCCAAAATATGGTACGAGTATAACTTAGTAGGTCTCCATGTTAATATTACAATTCTGATAATAAGTGTATGCGACAATGCATTAAAAAAGTGTATTAATTAATTAAATAAATAAATTAACACTCCATCAACCTACATAAAATCCATGTAGAAATATCTCTAAGAATATATCACAACCATTCCACCCATAACATTATAACCTAGGTATAAATTACACTAAAATGGGTTAGAACCAACTATATAATAATTTCAGCAAAAAATCAGGTCCAATCCAGGTATAAAATTATTTCATCATTTATCAGGGATAATGCCGATATATAAGCATTCTGACATGTTTTACTAGGAATAGCCCACTATATAATAATTTCAGCATGTCTTATGGAATACCCAATATATAAGCATTTTAGCACGTTTCACTAGGAATAACCCACTATATAAGCATTTAATCAATTATAAACCGCTCCAATACCCCATATAAGTGCTAAAACATTTATCAAAAAACAAGTCATAATAATAAAGATATAAAAATATAAAATCTTCAGGATAAATGGTTAATTATGAAAATTACCATTTATTTTTCAATAAAATATTTCATATAATTATCATTCATAAACAATAACATGATAATTATCTCAATAAAAAATCCAAGACAAGGTGAAATTGTATAAATCAATCACCCAAAATTCATGTCTTATTAAACACAATTGAATCCATTAATCAATTCATTTTATCAATGGTTCTCTGACCAAAATGGAATCCATAGACTGGGTTAATAACCAATTGTATCTAAAGGGACTCCAAAGAATAATCCAATTCATCAATTAATCTATTTAGGAACATATATGTTGGCGAAATTGTAATGTTGCATATACTCAACAATTATCAAACAATAGGGTTAAGGTTTATACCCCCTACCTTTAACTAATGATAAACCCACACTTATAACAGGATTAACCCACACGAATAAAGGAATAAATGATCACAAGAAGGATCCTAGAACATAACATATCAAGATAAAATCCAACAATTTACATGATCAATATATTACACTGAATAAATCGGTGAATGATGGAAGGGAAGAAGATATCTAAATAAAAACCACTTACATTAGATTGTATAAATGATTGGGATGTCTATAACCAAGTGAGGTTCTCCAAAAGCCCATGGGGTGTTAGCCAAGTGGTACTCGCTGGTTGTACCCCTGGCACTCCATGGGAACTGGCACATGATCGAGTCCCACCGGTCTCAAACACTGTTATTATTATAAATAGGGCGATTCAATGGCATTTCTTAGCTAGGTAACATGACACACACTTGGGTTGGTTCCCCCACCCCATCTAGGAGTCGGTGTTTACAACACACATTTTACACATGAGCCTCAGACCGGTTAGTGAGTAATATTAAGTGCATCCAGGTGACTCGGGATCAAATCCAGGAGGAGGAACAATTTCCGAATACTGTAGCAGTACTATAGTGGGGAATGTGCAGTACTGTAGTAGGTATTGTAGTGGGAATTGTAGAAGGCATTTTTTTAGGCACTGTATTATCTGGGAATTTGGCCCTGTTTGGGACTTCGACCACTGATTTGGTCCCCGAGTCCTTTAAGGCCTTTGGGACACCCTAGCCTTTGGGCTAGTAAGGCCTTTGGGCCACCTCAAGGCCTTCAGGACACCTTTAGTGAAGATGCAAACCAGACAACCTAAAAGGAACAAGATCTATTGGAGGATGAGCAAGGAGATTTCACCACATTAGAAGCTACACAGATTGCATGATTGAGAGGGTATGGAACCTACCATCAGGACAAGCCTATGCATGCATGGGATAGCCTATCTGAATAACCATGCATAGGTGGAGAGGTGATTTAACAATGAAGATGCTGAGAGGAGTAGTTCCAAGTAGTTATTCTAGGTTGTATGTAATTTTTGAAGCCTACAAGAAATGAATTCCTCTAAGGCCTATAGGGCCATGTAATACTTAAGCCTACGAGAATTTTAAGGGTTCCACCTCACCCCTTGAAAGGTGGATTATAAAAAATCAATAAAAATGAAGGCCATCGGGCCATTGGATGAAGAGAGGTTCTCCAAAATATCATGGAAACTGCCCTAGGGACATGAGGAGGAAGATTCACGTGATTTGTAAAAATATCAACAACTTGACATTGTTTGAAATACCTTTTTGGAAAATTAAATAGCATTAAATTCAGTTACACATAAAGAATTTATTATAAGAGGGATACATTGAAATACCAGCACCTCAGATTATTATTTATTTTGATTGAATATTAAATGATTTGTTATTAATTACATGAAATGTACTCTTTTAATGTTGTGAATCAGTTCACTACCTATAACCATTGAAAGAATTTGTTTGGAAAAAATTACACATTATGTATTTTAGTTAAACGATGTGTACCAATTCTGAATATAGTTTCAACATAGTTTATTTATAAAAAACCCAAACCCCATTTAATTCTTCTCAACAAACCAAGATTCCTTATTAACACTTGACCCATTTATATTTAGACTCCATTAATTCAAACATGAATCCCAAACTGCTCCATGAATGGATCCTCTCTGGTTTTCTAAAGTTTCATCACAACCCATATCTACATTTATTAAAACAAATATACATCCACAAAATTTAATTCATCCCCCCCAAATTCTCTCCATTACTAAACAAGACTCATCCACCAAGGATCAAATGAAAAACATAGATATAGACATATCTGAAAATAGATGGGATCTTAAAACCTCCCAACCATATAGAAAATCACCCATATGTTGCTCCAAGAATCACTATGGGTTCTTGATGAACATGTCTGGACACTATGATCGCATGCCAGACACCATATCCTAAGAATCCTCCTAAACTTGCCTATGCTGCCACTGTACTTGAACCAAAGGAATCTCCCTACCCCATAGACACTTCTCACAATGTTCCACTATCAGTATTAGATGATTCTTAAAGGTTGAATTGAATCTAAGCTTGATGACTTCTATGTCTATCATGTGAGAAGGTTCTAAATAATATCTATAAAGTTGAGATGTGTGAAACACATCATGCATGGAACTGTAGAATTATGGAAGGGATAAACATAATGCCACTAAACCAACCCAATCCATTATCTCAAATGGCCTAATGAACCCATGTTCTAGTTTTCGCTATTTCTTGATAAGAAATTTCCCCAATCTAGGAGACACCCGAAAGAAAACATGATAACCAAAATCAAAATCCAGTGGTCATCTATGATTTATATCATAAGATTTATTCCTACACTGCATGGTCACCAACCACTATCTAATAAACTAAATTTTCTCAGACATCTTTTTTCACGAGTCTGGGCACAATAAGAACCGAGTCACCTGACTCAAAACAGAAAAGAGGTGAACGACACAAAAATCCATAAAAACACATAAAAAGGATTCATATAGACCAAATCCTGGACGATATTATTATATAGAAACTCCACATGTTTCATATGATGCTCCCATGAATCACCAAAACTCAGAACACATGCTCATAACTTATTCACCAAAACTCAAATAGTCGTCTCAGATTGACCATCATTCTAAGGATGATATTCTATAATTAAAAGATGATTCAATCCCAAATCCTTTTGAAGAACCTTATAGAAACATGACGTGAATTGAGGATCTATATCTAAAATGATAATCCTCAGAACACTATGTAGATAAACTAACATGAACAAATAAATACTTCCCATATCATAAACTGTGAAGGTTTCCATGATAGGGAAAAAATGGGCTTGCTTCATCAGTCGATCCTCAATAACCCATACAACATCATTCTTATGGAATTTCCTAGGAAATTTTATAACAAAATCCATAGTGGTGTCATCCAATTTTTACTTGGGAATGGGAAAATGATGTAAAAAATCAACTATCCTCTAATGCTCATCTTTCACCTGCTGAAAAGTGAAAAATCGTTCCAAAAATCATGATACCTCATTATTCATTTATGATCAATGGTACTATCTATGGGGATAATGATACATATTTTTCAATCCAAGATGCACCACCCATCTAGAATCATGAAACTCATTCATCATCTCCTTGAAAAAGATCATAAGAATCCATACACAACCACAAAAAAGAAGATAATTGACACTGCCAAGAGACCATCCAGATAGTGTCTCGCCTCCGTATAATCTTTCTTTCAGAACTAATCCACCTGGTTTAGATTACTACATGGGCTTGATCTAGTCCAAAAGCATGGGTATTAAAAAAAATTAATTCAGAGCGACCCATCCCTGAGACTCTTGAACATCCAAATTAATGTATACAAAGAGGGATGTCACTTTCCACTCATTACAAGACTACCATACTTCCTCTGCATACATCTTCTGGCTCAAATTATTGGTAACTATGTTTCCGTTTCCTAGTGTATAAGCCAACTTGAAGTCAAAAGACCGCAGATACTCGACCGCCTTTTTTTTGAAGGTTTATGCCCCAATAAGAAAAGATATACCTAAAGATCTTGTGTTACATTTATACCAAAAACGTCTCACCCATTAGACAATTACTCTATAATCTCAGGGAATTTACAACCATTTCTAAATCCAAATCATGTGTAGGATAAATTTTCTCATGCAGTCTCAGCTATTTGCATCCATAAGAAACCAATTGATCCTCCGACATGAGAACTATTTCGAGTCAAACTACAGAAGAGTCACAATACTTGGTATATGCTTTACCCAACATAGGTTAAGTAAGGATAGGTTATGAGTTCATCATACCTTTCATCTCTTGAAAATATATCTTATAAGAATCTGGCCAAACAAACTTCACGAATTTATTGGTCAGCCCTGATATCAGTTCTTCCAAAGGGATAAATCCTAGATAGACTACCGATAATAACCTACTAAAATAAAAAAAATCAAAATATTAAAGGAATTATTGGGATTCTCCCAATATATTAGGACTACAACCTTCCCTAGGTCTATTAACACCCCTTCCTATGAGATGAAATGACCAAAGAAGTGAAATTTATCAAACTAGAAAATATATTTGGTCACCTTGGTGTAAATCTAATGGTCTCTCATTATACTCAATATGATGTAAAGATATTTAAAATCACTATATATGGAATGGGAGTACACTAATTTTTTGTTGAAAAAAACCACCACGGTCAACCCAAATGAAATCACTACAAAATAATACAAGCCATACCCACTCTTAAAAGGTATTTGAGGTATTCCTAATGGTTTCACCCTCAACTGGTGGTATTCAGATTCCAGGTCGATCTTGGAGAATATTTTTTCACCTCTCAACTGATCAAAAAAGAATGTCAATTCATGGAAGAGGATACTTATTCTTGACCATAATTTGGTTCAATATCTAATAATTCACACATAAGTGATAAGTCCCATCATAATTATTGTAAAATAGAACTGGAGATCCCCAAGAAGATGTACTTGGCCATATAAACCTCAAGATTCTAGATCTCCTAACTATACTTTCAACTCCTGAAACTCAGTCGGTGCTATTCTATATGGCGGGATAGAAATTTGATCTGCTCCTCGCACCAAATTGATTATAAACCCAATCTCTTTCTTGGGTGGTAATCCAAATAACTCTTAATGAAATAAATATTGAAAGTGGTATCCCACTATATGAAAATAATCCTATTATATTCCACCATTATCTAGAGCAGGAAATGATTCTGAGTCATGAGAAAATCCAATATTAAATTAATTGGTTCTCTATGACTAGATTTAAGATCCCACTCACCCTAGTGAGAATAGCTATCTCCATCTAGTGATAAAAGGTAACTATCATCTAGTAATAGTTGATATGATCCTGAAATAGAACTAACCAATCCATACTAAGAATCAAATAAAATAATTTCAATTTCAACACGAATCTTTCCCAAAAGAAATGGTAACCACAAATCTCTAGAGAACACACCTTGGAACATTTGATATTCTTTGACCGCACACCCAATTTTGTGCTGATTATTAAAACACCATCCAGTATTTTCACATCCAAGACCAAACCATTTACAAAAAGTGTGGATAAAAAGGAATGCAATTACCATGTACTAAAAAACCCAAGAAATGGTAGATGATATAAGAAACATACCTCTAAAAGTAGATGGTCCTACATCCATACTTGTTAGAGTAATATGAAAAATGTGTATCTAACCATCCCTTTTCCATGGGATTTACTTTGGCTCCCTTGATCTACACCCTCTTCATCGTAATTCCATTCCTGCACTTGGGAACCAAATCCCCTACCTCGACTATAACGTCTCTTAGAACTCCAACTACCTTTATACTGAGGAGTAACTAAGTCCTTCCAAGAATTTGGAAATTACCATGTTCTATTTTCAATGACATACAACTGTATACCCCTAAAAAACCTATATAGGCGGCCCAATATGCCACAAGAATGAAACTGCAAAGTGGGGTAAAAACACTGAGTCCATTTGTGGCCCATATTTCCACACTGATAGCACTATAATGGAATATAATACTGAGATGGCTACCCACTTCCCTAACTACTTTGATTACTTCTCCCTTAGATAAAACTATCATAGTGATGCTTCCTTCCACTAGAAGAATATTTCACTGTTTTATATACAAAAATAGCCTAGATGCTGCTTGGGGCCTCTCTCAGATTCCCTTCCATGATGAGTTCTAGATTCATAACTTCTAAAAAACTTCTCATATAAAACATGATCACCTATGACCATATATCATAGTAAAGAACATCCTAAGAATATATAACCTTAGAGATATCATCAGCTAAAAAATACGTCACAAAGCACTGTTGGTTGGATAAATGTATAGTGTAGTCCATCATTAACATTGCCTCCTATGACAGATGCATGAAATCATGAGGCTTCTCATCCCTAGATGTATTAACATTAAAATGGCTCATGAACTTAATCTCTAAGTCCTTCAAAGATAACTCTTCCTACTACCCTACCTTGTCTATAATTTCCCACCAACACTTGTCTGGTCCAAGAGTCAAATAGTCATCAAGATTCTCCATCCTATCTATGGGTGTCTCTATATTCTTAAAGATCATATGAACTAACTTGATCTAGAACTCAGCTACCAAGGGGCCTCCCTCACCAATTAACATGGGAAGATTCTACAGTTTATAATCTCTCATCATCTCAGACATTGAAGGCAAGGTGAAACCAGTTTATCTTTATATGGATAATATTACCCTCATGATGTTGTCATGAAGATTAAAATCCATATGATCCTTAGTAACTACATAAATATTCATTCTAGCTATGTTAATGTCATGCTTATTGACACTCTCTTGAAAATAAAATCAAATATGATGAGGAGGAATTTTCTCTACAAGAAAAAGAAACACTCATTTGAACACAGGATATAAAAAATTCAACCTCAGCAGGTGATAAAAATATAGAACCACTAACTCATAGTCTCTCTATACATTGATTACTAGTGTTTTTTCATAAAATAAAAGTTTATATACTTCATTTATTAGATATAAAAGGTATCTCATTTCATAATTCAACATGAAATTATATATCACATGAATAAATGTGTCCCCATCTTGAACAATGCATGCCAATATATATCCCTTTGTTCCTATGATGATGCATGAATACTCATCCTATTCCATACTGGTCCATGATTATAAATAGAAAAACCCAATAAAATCATAAAATAATATCCCCACACAACATGTGAATCACTCAGGGTGAAATAACATCAACTGTAACAAGAAAATAGTATAAAAAACAGTCCACCCCTGGGAACTCAGATTTCCCCCCATACATGGGTTAGAAACACCCATATGCAAGATCATTACCATTTCATGAAACATATTTTTCTCCATTAAAACTTTTTAAAATGGTAAAGAAATAGAAAATAAAACTGTCATTGATACTACTTTGTAACATCCCCCAAACCATCACACTCTCATGTGGCTAAAACAGTCTAGTTAAGAGACCTCAAGCACACCTCTCTGTATGCTAGAGGATTCCAACTACCAGTGGGGGTGTGATAAGTACAGTTTGGAGACTATACCCTTTAGTTAAAGTGTTACATCACAATGTAAAAATCTAATACCAATAATAATAAATAAATATTAGAGTGGGAAACAATGGAAACAATGCAATACAGTGAAATACCAACAATCAAATCCAACTTAATAACCCAATAAATAATTAAGGAATAAAGTAATTATGTTCTAGAATGTAACTAAAGGTGATTCTAGAAGTTATAAAAAATAAAAGGCTAGAAGAATCAATAAAAGACTGAAATGTCCTCGGTCCCAAATCCCATATCAGTACCATCTCCAAACTCCAAACCATACAATAAGAAAATGATCAACAAAAAGGTCCCTTTACCTCGGCCAATACCGAATCCATGTAATTTTCTCTAGTGCCAAATGACAGCCTGGATACAGTGTGAGTATAATTCTGTAGTTTGACACCACTGTGACTAAATATAACCAGCCTAATAATAAGTGTGTGAAATAATGCAATAAACAACTGTATTAATTAATAAAAAAATTAAATTAATACCACTTTAACCCTATTCATCTCCATGTCATAAAATCTCTGACCATATATCACAACCATGAAAACACTAACCCTATAACTAAGGTATAAATTACATGAAACATGGTCAAAACCCACTATATAATCATTTTACAAAATAATCAAGTCTGATCCCAGTATATAATCATTTCAACATTTATCATGGCTAAGAATAATATATAATAATTTCAACATGTGTCTCTAGAAATATCCCATTATATAATAATATTATCATGTATTAGGGAATTTCTTAGTATATAAGCATTTTAGCATGTGTCACTAGGCATAGAATTCTATATAATCATTTCAACATATATCAACCGGGGAAATACACCATATAATCATTACAACATTTATCACAATACATGTTATACAAACAAGGATGTCACAATATCATATCATTTAGATCAATGGTTAATTATGAAAATTATAATTTTTATTTCAATTACACATTTCATATAAAAATTGGTCATAACCAATAACAAGACAATTATCTCAATAAACAATCCAAGCCAATGTGAAACAGAGTCAAGCTATCACCCAAAATATATGTCATGCTAAAAAAAGTAATCCATTAACCAATTAATTTAATCAAAGGTTTGCTAACTGAAATGGTAGCCACTATGTAGTTAAATAACAAATTATATCCAAATAGACTTCAAGAATAATATAATTCATCATTTAATCCATTGAGGGATACATATGTTGGCGCAATTGAAATATTGCAAGTAATAGACAGTTATTAAAGTATAGGGATAAGGTTTAGACCCCTACATTTAACTTATGATCAACCAATGCAACCAATAGGATTCAAACATAAGAAAGAAGGTACATATGATAACAAAAAGGATCCTAGATTATAACATATCAAGATCAAAACCAAAAATACACAATGTTAAGAGATTACTCCATAATGATTGGAAAATGGAGAAAGAGAAGAGGAAAACTAAATCAAAACACATATTGGGGATCAGATGCATGATATGGACTTTTAAAACCAAGAGGGACACTCAAAAATTTCTTAGAAACTGCCCTAGGATAGAGAGGAGGATGTTTCACATGAGTTGAAAAAAAAAACCAACCACATGAATCATTTTAAAAACTTGATCTAGAAATTACATGGAATTTAATTCAGTTACACATCGTGATTTTTTTAGGGTTATTCTAAAAAACCCCATCTCCTCGTATTATTATTTATTCTAATAAAATTTTACATGATGTGTAATATAATTACATGAAGTGTACTATTTTCCTTTCATGAATTAGTTCATGACCTATAACAGTTCATAACATTTATCTTGTGATAATTACACAGTATTTATTATAGTTAAATGATGTGTAACTATTTTGAAAGTGTTTTTTCATCAAAGTTTAATTATAAAAAACCCAAACCCCCATTAAGGATTCACAAATTATGAATAACCATTTTTAACACATAAATTATTTATACCAAGAATCCATTAATTCAAACAGAAAGAATGATCTACCCCCATGTGGATCCTCCCTAGTTTTTTCAATTTTACTCACAACATAAGTCTATGTTTATTGAAACAAATATACATCCACAAATATTAAGTCATTTCCCCTAACAAAGGCTCTCCATCTTTGAACAAGACTTTACCACCAAGGCTCAAACAAAAAACATAGAGAGAGACACACCTGAAAAAAGATGGGATCTTACATCGCAAATATGCTTTCAAGGCATTATTGAATGATCCTTGAATTGATATTTTTCTACCAAGATCTCTACTTGAATAATGATCACCTGGTCGATCGTGATGTTTTAATCCCTTAAAATAACAATATAGAATCATCTAAATTTGATTTCTATTTGAATCCCCATTTTTTCTTTCTAGATTTATCCTTATGTGTGCTATCATAATAATATTTATTATAATATAAAAATATCCTTCCATACATGTCTCATATATATTATGGAATAAATTATTCATACACACATGTTATCTCACATATTACACATTATACACGATTCTCGTGTCATAAAAGCTGTGCCTATTTTATGTACAAGGCTTTATTATGAGATTATTGTATCATATGATGAAACCTATCATAAATTTGTTTTATCATACAATAGAATTTCAAAAAATCATACATATATGTTGTGTCTTATGAAATGAATTATTATACAATGTATAGAAATCATTGGTGGATGTTGTATCATAGAAGGAGAGTGAAATGTTTTATAAAAACCAAGTCAAAGAAAAAATAAAGACACTTGAACCTCTAGAATCATATTCTTTCCATATAAAACAATATCAATCAATCGTAACCCATCTCAAAAACACTTTATCCACATTTCACTATTCACATAATCTTTTAACAAATGTTTGAGAACAAATAAAAATACATTAATAATTCCAAAGGAACTTCTGTCCCCTCCATTGGGATTTCTTACTAAACCTTTAATCTCATTCAAAAAAATATGAGAACATAAATTATCATCCAAGTGACAGAAAATAATATCCTTTATCAATTGGAACACATCTTAACACCACAACGTAGGCCAGAGTAATGTTTTTGTGTGAACACTATCTCTCGGTAAAAAAATAATTTTAGAAAAGTGCCAAGATTTCCCCCCCCCCCTCATTAAAATAACTCATCACTTTAAAAACTACCCATTTCTTCAATAAAAATATCCAATAAATTAATAACATACAATTTTATAAATTTACCTCTCTATAATATTGAAATTTAATATATCCCCCATTATGAAGGTAAAATGTATCTTATAAGAAAATATTTATGTATCCAATTATTAACTATTGAATTAAAAATACATGGCTTATTTTGGGTCTTATGAATGATTCATAAGATATATAGATGGGATGGAAACCCATATTCAACCTAAAAGACAAAACTTTGTCCATAATGATAGCCTTGGTGAAAATATTTTCCAAATCATTTCATATATGAATAAATTCCAACTTTATATTTGCATTGAACACCGTCTCATTGATGAAGTGAAAATGATTATCAATCTGTATAGATATTTTTTATTTGTCATATTTTTTATAATGGCCAATGAAATGTTGATAATCACAAAAAATCATGACTGGAATTTGATATATCACTTTAATATCTTTGTACAACACTTTAATTAATATCATTTAGATTCCATAAATTTTATCTTATACAAATTCATCCTCTAAGGCGATTAGAGTAACTAAATTATAATTCTTATATTTCCACCAAACACATATTTTTATTATTAAAAGGATTCAACCTTAATTAGAACTTATATAATCAAAATCTGCTACCTGGTTCGTATAAGTGCTACAGAAACACAAATTTTATACTTTCCTATAAATCAAACCCTGGTTTGATGAAAATTTGATGTATTTAAAAATTATTTTTAATTACATAAGATGATATTACTTATGAAAACTTTTATAACAAGAATAGAAAATCAATGAATATACTATATCTGGTCTAGATTATGAAAAGCAGAGTAGAGTCCCAATCGACATTCTGAACTCCCAATGATCTATAAATTATCTTTCAATAATATTGGAAATTTTATCCCCACATGAATATATATAGATACAATTTTAGATTCATCTATATAAAACATCATAAAAAATTCCTTGTCATACATTTATTAAGAAGATATGATAAAATTTTCTTTTTTATGTAACGCCCCGACCCCAGCTACCCAGAGTCGGTGCATTACTTCGTAACATTGGCATGATCACAAAAGATCAAGTCTCGAAAGACCGATTAGTTTAGTAGCCTTGGAAACACTAGATACATTCGTAAACGTTACATTACATCATAAAGTGAAAAACTACAATAACAAAGTCTCCATAGTCCACACTCATATCCTCTTCCGACTATCCCTGCAGGTCATTCATAAAATACTTCTTCACATCCTGGAAAATATTAAAACATTGAAAGGGGTGAGCTCAGATGCTCAGTAAGGATAACAATAATGCGGAAGCTTTCATAAATAAACATTAACATTTAAGGCAATGTATAACTAAAACAAAAGCCTTTTAAACATGAACTTCAACATAATATGGCAAAAGTAAAATGAGATAATGCCATTTACTTCCTCACATGGATATTCTACTGGTCGAATAATCACATGCAATATCAATAACCACTTTCATAATGATGGAATGTATAATGCCGGACATTCTGAAACATTTTGTCAAGGCCTCGGCCAAGACATCTAAAATGATTAAGGCCTCGGCCAAAACCATAAATCAAATTGGGAAAGGGCCTCGGCCAATTCCACGTCTAGTTGTCTCATGAGACCTACCGATGCATCGAGGAGCTATAGCGGGCTCCACCCGTCACTTATTAAGTCCAATACATTCCTCATATGAATAGGTTTAAACATATCATAAACCATAACATAATTGTATCACATAAAACATGCATAATGTAAACATAACATTTCCACATTTCAATCACAAGATATCAATATAACACATTGATATAATAAAAACACTTTCAAAACCATTTTCAATACCAAAATAAAAGAAAGTTAAAACTTTGTATTTATTTTTCGTTAAAAAAATGATGGCTTGTAGAGGAAGCCGAAACTCAAATAATGGTCACGGCGGCGGAGAAGTCGTTGTCGCCGCATAAGTACGGAAAGAAAAACATTCCCTTTTGTCGTTTAGCAAAACGCTTTGTATAAAAAGATTCCTTTTGAATAACCGTAAAAGTCAAAGGGGTTTATACACCGTATAAAAGAAATTTGTGTATAAAACCAAATATGCCTCAATGAAAGGAGATTGAGACGAAGTACTTTAAAAGATAATTTTTAAATAAAATATATCTATTATGTGTATTCACTATAGGTACACATAAATAATGTAAAAATACAAGATAGGACATAATAATATCATGACATAATTTGAAAGTAGGAGATTAACCCAAAGAATGGAAGTTGGGTTAAGAAGTTCCCTTACAAAGAGCATTTTTAAAATAAAATAGATCTATTATGTGTATTCACTACAAGTACACATAAATAATGTACAAATACAGGATATGACATAATAATATCATGACATAATTTGAAAGTAGGAGATTAACCCAAAGAATGGAAATTGGGTTAAGAAGTTCCCTTACCTTGTGTCCGACTTGACTCAACCGTTCTTTAACCTCCTGAATAATAAACTAGAGTTAATATCTACCTTATTAAGAACCATTTTCAATTTCATTATCCTTTTTATATCACTTATTACAATGTTATGAACATTATGTAATTATTTAAGTTAATAACGGTCGTTTTGTCGATCTTTGGTACATGAGTCAACAATAAACTTCTTATAATTATAAGTTGTTCATGTGGTGAAATATCCATTATATCCAGAATTATATTAATGATGTAGATATCATATATATCATATATATACAGTATATACATTCATTTATAATATTACGTAACATTTAGAGGTAAGAAATGAAATGCACCGTTCATGGAGACGGTAAGCCGTACGTACGCATGAACGCTACTTTCATTTCAATTTCATATTTAATGGAATGAAATCATAATGATATAAATGTATAATATAATTCCAGTATAATATAGTGTATAATACCATTTACTCCATCCTTTATACATCCCACACATGGCATTAACGATTCAAATCACTTTGAGGGGGCGGTAGTCCGCACTTCCTAAAATGAAATTATCGCGTTTTACCCATAATGGAAATCATAAAGTATGCCATAAATGAGAAATACAGAAGCATAAGTAAAACAAAAACATATTATATATCATATATAAAAATAGTGACATCTTAATGGCCACCTTTGGAGGTGTTATATGAGTGTTGAACAATCATCGTTTCGTGAGGCAGAAATTCGCCATCCACAGAAACCATATGTTCTTTAACCATTGGATGTAGGTGTGTGTAAGTGTAGCTCGAATCCTTCTTATAACAACATCCTAGTATATTGAGGATACTGGTGTTGTTACAAAAGAAATGAATAAAAAGAGTTTAGGGGGTTGGAGAAGAAAAATAAAACAAAACAACATTAGAAAAGACATTACCTCAAAATCGGGTAACTCTTTTTGATTTGAGCTAAAGGCTTCCTTGGGAAGAGTTCTGCCCAAAGTGAGGTTTCTAGGAGTAAGGAAGGAATGTTGGGAGAGTATTTGGGCAGAGGTTGGCCGAGCCAAATGGCTTGATGGTGTGAATAAGGTGGGAGAGGTGGGGGCCTTTTATAAGTGGAGAGGAGGGGCACTTTTGGAAAGTAATGAAATGTTACATTATTTCAAAATGCTTTTCGGATTCTAAAGGTCCCACATCTATATAATTCGAGTCTAAGGTGATAAGGTTTCGAAATATCTTCATCCAATAGGCTTTGGACAAGTGTAAGCCTCGGATTTTGCATTATCTTCTCATTTTATTTAAATCGTCAAATAATGATGTCATCGCTGCATCATTATTATGTCATAAATACTTTAATTTATTTAATGTCTAAAAATTATAAAACAAATACTATGATGTAGGAAATCTTTTTAGCTTTCCAATGACTATTTATAATCAAAATTTGGACTTGTATAACCCCAATTAAAAATTGTTTTAGTAGAACAATTTATGTTAGTGTCATTTTCACTTTAACATTAAATAAAAAGTAATTTATGTTATTTCCCAACAAAAGTGGATCCATGGGGTCCCCAAGTTAGGCCATGGCTTGTCTTGGTCGGCCATGACTCAACCAATGAGGTTGGGACATGTGTCTAGGTCATTTCATATTATTAATGTATTATTTATACCTTAAACTACACTAATTACCACTAATCGCGATTAAGAACTTAAAAGTTACTATTCACCAAAAAAATTATTTTGATCTCATTGAACCACATTTTACTTCTTAATGACAACCATGTATGTCGGATTTTTGAAAATCAAATCACAGAAGTTGTAATATTTCATTTAAACGAAAAATCAGTTATTTAACTACCACTTAGTGGTTTCACTATTCATCAAAAATTGAAGTTTTTCAGAATAAGGCCAAAATTTCACCCTAAGCTATAATTGATATTCCGAATTCAAAAATGATGTCTATTTTACAAAATTCCAAACATATAAGTTGTATTAATTAATTTCATAATTAATTCCCGCTGTTACAACAAATAGCGTGTTTTTAAGAAACAATTTATATCAAAAGTTTGGCAATTGTTTATGTCCAATTTCAATGTTAAATTAATTCTAATGACCACCATTGGATAAAATGGTAAAAATATTTTCTAATTATACCTTAAAACCACTAAATAGTATAATTTATCTGTATAAATTATTTTGATTAAAAAAGTTGTTTTTATGTATTTTTCACTATTCATAAAAAATTAGAAGTTCTCAGAAAAATACCAAAAATTCAACATAGGCTAATTTCGATATTACGAATACAAAAATGAAGTCCATTTTGAAATATAAAATTTCTATAATTTTAAAAAGTGGTTATTACTATTCATAACGGCTATTTTGATTAGTTGCGGTGTGTTAGAACTCGAACTTGCGTACAATGCAAGATATTGCATTATTGAATGAGAAGCGTATCGTGGAAGCTCGGGGTGTTACATTCTCCCCTCCTTCAATAAATTGCGTCCTCGCAATTTGAAATTTTTCTTTGATAATAAAAGGCTGAAAATATAAAATACCTTTGTGGAAAACCCACATCGGAAATAAGGTTAATAAATATATAACATTAAAAGAAAGCAGGATAAGTACAAAGGTCACCCGATATAGCCCATTCTAGGATTCTATGAAAATATGGATATGGAAGAAAAACAAACCATCAAGGTCTGATGGAGAGTTATAGAAAACAGGATTAGGAGAAAGTTTAACCACAAGAAAATCACAAACTTGTGATTGGTTAAACGGTCATTGAATCCCTAGTTGGAAAAATTAACCGACAACATTTTTGTTTTAAGTAACCTTTTATAATGTTGAGGATTTTATTTAGGAGATTTACTAAGAACGTAAGGGAATATACATACTTGTTATGTATACTTTCATTCATTAATGAATTTTTACCACAAACCCATCTTTTACTCCAAATGGTAACAGAACTCAAAAATATTCTATTTATCCTAATTGTATAAGGTACCAAAGGTTAACACATACCATTTAGATTAGTAAAATTATTTTGTAATAACCAGGGACTTCCTGTAGGCTAGTGGTAGGAAATAAAGGCCTGTCGCACTATGATTGTGGGTTCGATTCCTGCAGCTTTGTCCGACGCGACGGGTTATGCCCCACCCTGCAGGTTGTCCTTTTCCTAAAAATATAGTACTATACTATTCCAAAAATAATCTTCATAAATGTTTTAACCTTAAACAATACTATCCACAGTTCAACTTAATCCACTCCAACCTTTATAGTTATCCAAAATACCTTCATCCAGACTTTCTCTAAAAGGTCTCTAAATTCCAAAATCAATTGTAACATCAGATTCCCCAAACAATGAAAAGTTTCTCTTATTGTCACATACTAAAAATATGATTACCTTAATCATATTAAAACCTTACTGAAATCAAAAAGTACTGCAGTACAATCCATATATATATATTACATTATTCTTATAACCAGAATATAATCCTTGAGTCCAAAAGCACCAATACATTAGTTATTCTGCTTCAACTGTAGTAATAGCATAAGATTGTCCTTGATCCCTTGTCCTTTTCTGAGGTAAGTTTCCTTGACGCTTAGGACATTCATTTGCATAATGACCCATTTCTCTACAATTGTAGCATTCAACTTTGACAGCCTCTTTCTTTCCCTTGCAATCACGTGCCTGGTGACCTTTTTCTCCACATTTATAACAGACTCCCATTCCTTTTAGGCAAGTACCAGGGTGATTCTTCCCACAATTATCACATAATGGAAAATCCTTCTTTCCCTTTTTCCCTTTATCTGTCTCTTGTTCCACCGTTCTCTTCTTCTCTTGCTTTACTTTGTTGTCATAAGACTTAGAGAATTCCTTTTCTGTCTTGATAGCACATGAGACTATATCTTCGTATGTTGAGAAAGATTGTGACACTAGAGCTCGACGGAGAAATGGTTTTAACCCATCAAAGAAACGATCAATCTTACTTCTTGGGTTACGTATATAATCTGCAGCATGCCTCGCTAACCTTGTAAAGTTAGCCTCATACTTTGCGACATTCTCATCCTCCTTTTGTCTCAGACTCAAAAATTGCCTTTCCATATCTGCTCGATGGTCACGAGGAAAGTATTTTTCTAAGAAAAGCTCTTTGAACTCCCTCCATTCCATATTCGATATGTCATCATCTTCCTTTGTGTTTTGAATCAGCGACCACCACTGATCGGCATCTCCAGTGAGGCGGTAAACTGCCATGACAACCTTCTCCCTTTCACTACTCCCCAAGGCATGGAATATTTTCTCTAAGGAATTTATCCATTGCTCAGCTACTATAGGATTTGTACCCCCATTAAAGGTTGGTGGTTGTTGCCTCATGAAACGGTCTAGCATTGATCCTCCACGTTGCGGATCAGGGTGCTCCATACGAGTAAGGTTGTTATTCATAACCTGCGTGAGTTGTCCCAGTACGGTGAGAAGCTGATCAGCACCAGTTGTATCACTAGCTCCACCATAATTATCCTGAGCAGGAGGGCAATCCCTACACGGAGTTCGTGCATTGATACAGTTTCCATTCCTTCTACTAGGCGCCATTTCTAAACAATGGCATAAACTAGATTAGTTTATGAATCAAAATACATAATTCCATACTTGTAAAACACTTAACATAAATTGAACTAATTATGGATATAATCCATAATTATAAAAATGTATTCTTTGAGGAAGTATATACTCGTAACCCTTCATAGTGGTTTGTAAAGAAAATGGGAATTATCCAAAGCATATCCCCCGGGAGTGTCGTAACCAAGAGTGCAGCAAGGCCCGTTGTCGTGCACCAGTTCCCGTTTGAGTCTAGCTCAAAGCAGTGTTTTCGGGTTTTACCCCTAGGTACATCTGTGCCAGAGCCGCCTCTACCTGCTCGTATCCAGACAGGGATGTATTGCTCGGAAAACTCACAAAATCTCTACAATACCAAAATTCTAGGAAGTTCTTCTATACTAATCCTCAAAGTCTATCTTCGGGCTATGTGCTCTAATCAGAGTTTATCTAAATTTAGCTTCCAAGGTTAGTACTAAACTGCCTCTGATACCAACTGTAACGCCCCGACCCCAGCTACCCAGAGTCGGTGCATTACTTCGTAACATTGGCATGATCACAAAAGATCAAGTCTCGAAAGACCGATTAGTTTAGTAGCCTTGGAAACACTAGATACATTCGTAAACGTTACATTACATCATAAAGTGAAAAACTACAATAACAAAGTCTCCATAGTCCACACTCATATCCTCTTCCGACTATCCCTGCAGGTCATTCATAAAATACTTCTTCACATCCTGGAAAATATTAAAACATTGAAAGGGGTGAGCTCAGATGCTCAGTAAGGATAACAATAATGCGGAAGCTTTCATAAATAAACATTAACATTTAAGGCAATGTATAACTAAAACAAAAGCCTTTTAAACATGAACTTCAACATAATATGGCAAAAGTAAAATGAGATAATGCCATTTACTTCCTCACATGGATATTCTACTGGTCGAATAATCACATGCAATATCAATAACCACTTTCATAATGATGGAATGTATAATGCCGGACATTCTGAAACATTTTGTCAAGGCCTCGGCCAAGACATCTAAATGATTAAGGCCTCGGCCAAAACCATAAATCAAATTGGGAAAGGGCCTCGGCCAATTCCACGTCTAGTTGTCTCATGAGACCTACCGATGCATCGAGGAGCTATAGCGGGCTCCACCCGTCACTTATTAAGTCCAATACATTCCTCATATGAATAGGTTTAAACATATCATAAACCATAACATAATTGTATCACATAAAACATGCATAATGTAAACATAACATTTCCACATTTCAATCACAAGATATCAATATAACACATTGATATAATAAAAACACTTTCAAAACCATTTTCAATACCAAAATAAAAGAAAGTTAAAACTTTGTATTTATTTTTCGTTAAAAAAATGATGGCTTGTAGAGGAAGCCGAAACTCAAATAATGGTCACGGCGGCGGAGAAGTCGTTGTCGCCGCATAAGTACGGAAAGAAAAACATTCCCTTTTGTCGTTTAGCAAAACGCTTTGTATAAAAAGATTCCTTTTGAATAACCGTAAAAGTCAAAGGGGTTTATACACCGTATAAAAGAAATTTGTGTATAAAACCAAATATGCCTCAATGAAAGGAGATTGAGACGAAGTACTTTAAAAGATAATTTTTAAATAAAATATATCTATTATGTGTATTCACTATAGGTACACATAAATAATGTAAAAATACAAGATAGGACATAATAATATCATGACATAATTTGAAAGTAGGAGATTAACCCAAAGAATGGAAGTTGGGTTAAGAAGTTCCCTTACAAAGAGCATTTTTAAAATAAAATAGATCTATTATGTGTATTCACTACAAGTACACATAAATAATGTACAAATACAGGATATGACATAATAATATCATGACATAATTTGAAAGTAGGAGATTAACCCAAAGAATGGAAATTGGGTTAAGAAGTTCCCTTACCTTGTGTCCGACTTGACTCAACCGTTCTTTAACCTCCTGAATAATAAACTAGAGTTAATATCTACCTTATTAAGAACCATTTTCAATTTCATTATCCTTTTTATATCACTTATTACAATGTTATGAACATTATGTAATTATTTAAGTTAATAACGGTCGTTTTGTCGATCTTTGGTACATGAGTCAACAATAAACTTCTTATAATTATAAGTTGTTCATGTGGTGAAATATCCATTATATCCAGAATTATATTAATGATGTAGATATCATATATATCATATATATACAGTATATACATTCATTTATAATATTACGTAACATTTAGAGGTAAGAAATGAAATGCACCGTTCATGGAGACGGTAAGCCGTACGTACGCATGAACGCTACTTTCATTTCAATTTCATATTTAATGGAATGAAATCATAATGATATAAATGTATAATATAATTCCAGTATAATATAGTGTATAATACCATTTACTCCATCCTTTATACATCCCACACATGGCATTAACGATTCAAATCACTTTGAGGGGGCGGTAGTCCGCACTTCCTAAAATGAAATTATCGCGTTTTACCCATAATGGAAATCATAAAGTATGCCATAAATGAGAAATACAGAAGCATAAGTAAAACAAAAACATAATATATATCATATATAAAAATAGTGACATCTTAATGGCCACCTTTGGAGGTGTTATATGAGTGTTGAACAATCATCGTTTCGTGAGGCAGAAATTCGCCATCCACAGAAACCATATGTTCTTTAACCATTGGATGTAGGTGTGTGTAAGTGTAGCTCGAATCCTTCTTATAACAACATCCTAGTATATTGAGGATACTGGTGTTGTTACAAAAGAAATGAATAAAAAGAGTTTAGGGGGTTGGAGATGAAAAATAAAACAAAACAACATTAGAAAAGACATTACCTCAAAATCGGGTAACTCTTTTTGATTTGAGCTAAAGGCTTCCTTGGGAAGAGTTCTGCCCAAAGTGAGGTTTCTAGGAGTAAGGAAGGAATGTTGGGAGAGTATTTGGGCAGAGGTTGGCCGAGCCAAATGGCTTGATGGTGTGAATAAGGTGGGAGAGGTGGGGGCCTTTTATAAGTGGAGAGGAGGGGCACTTTTGGAAAGTAATGAAATGTTACATTATTTCAAAATGCTTTTCGGATTCTAAAGGTCCCACATCTATATAATTCGAGGCTAAGGTGATAAGGTTTCGAAATATCTTCATCCAATAGGCTTTGGACAAGTGTAAGCCTCGGATTTTGCATTATCTTCTCATTTTATTTAAATCGTCAAATAATGATGTCATCGCTGCATCATTATTATGTCATAAATACTTTAATTTATTTAATGTCTAAAAATTATAAAACAAATACTATGATGTAGGAAATCTTTTTAGCTTTCCAATGACTATTTATAATCAAAATTTGGACTTGTATAACCCCAATTAAAAATTGTTTTAGTAGAACAATTTATGTTAGTGTCATTTTCACTTTAACATTAAATAAAAAGTAATTTATGTTATTTCCCAACAAAAGTGGATCCATGGGGTCCCCAAGTTAGGCCATGGCTTGTCTTGGTCGGCCATGACTCAACCAATGAGGTTGGGACATGTGTCTAGGTCATTTCATATTATTAATGTATTATTTATACCTTAAACTACACTAATTACCACTAATCGCGATTAAGAACTTAAAAGTTACTATTCACCAAAAAAATTATTTTGATCTCATTGAACCACATTTTACTTCTTAATGACAACCATGTATGTCGGATTTTTGAAAATCAAATCACAGAAGTTGTAATATTTCATTTAAACGAAAAATCAGTTATTTAACTACCACTTAGTGGTTTCACTATTCATCAAAAATTGAAGTTTTTCAGAATAAGGCCAAAATTTCACCCTAAGCTATAATTGATATTCCGAATTCAAAAATGATGTCTATTTTACAAAATTCCAAACATATAAGTTGTATTAATTAATTTCATAATTAATTCCCGCTGTTACAACAAATAGCGTGTTTTTAAGAAACAATTTATATCAAAAGTTTGGCAATTGTTTATGTCCAATTTCAGTGTTAAATTAATTCTAATGACCACCATTGGATAAAATGGTAAAAATATTTTCTAATTATACCTTAAAACCACTAAATAGTATAATTTATCTGTATAAATTATTTTGATTAAAAAAGTTGTTTTTATGTATTTTTCACTATTCATAAAAAATTAGAAGTTCTCAGAAAAATACCAAAAATTCAACATAGGCTAATTTCGATATTACGAATACAAAAATGAAGTCCATTTTGAAATATAAAATTTCTATAATTTTAAAAAGTGGTTATTACTATTCATAACGGCTATTTTGATTAGTTGCGGTGTGTTAGAACTCGAACTTGCGTACAATGCAAGATATTGCATTATTGAATGAGAAGCGTATCGTGGAAGCTCGGGGTGTTACATTTTATATCTCTTGAAAACCGAACTTGTATTCCAGATCACCTAGTATGGACATCTAAAACTTCTTCCTCATTATTTTGTAAAATTCATTTTATGTACTTTATTTATCAAATAAAAAGATAATATAATAAATATATAAAATAAAAATTACTTTAACTAATTTAATATCCTTTACATATTGGTTTTCTTCTACATACCCGTTGAAAATTTTTAAATTCTTCATATAGTTTTCCAGCATTTATTATTATGACCATATGGCATATTTTAACCCATATAACACAATATTTTGTTTTAAACTTTTTGATCTATAATTATATATCCCAAAACCTATAGTTTCCTCAATATAATCATATCATTCTATTTTACTCTTTTGAAAGTAATATTTGGATTCCATTTGATATATTTTGTACTGCTTAAAGGCTGTAATAGCCACACATATTAAGATATACTCTAACATTATAAATGATGCAGTGGAATATTAAATATAATTACCATTAACTTGAATGTATCCATTTAAAATAATCTTACCCTTATTAAATATAATTATCATTTATCATTTAATTTATTTCTTAACACCCGCACAGTTCTAAGGAACTTTTTATCATATGGTCTAGGGTTCATATCCCATAGGGAATTATTTTATATTTATCCAAGATACACATTAATAGCCACAATACAATATTATTTCATGAAAGGTTCATCCACTAAATATTGTACTACTTTAGTGACTAGAGATTTTTTATTATCACATTACACTTATATTCTAGTTTGGATAAGTGTAGACTAACTCCCTATGGTATTTGTAACTTTCACAGGATTTTTCGACCTCTGGTACTTTATTCATCCATTCTAGATTTCATCCTCTTCATCATTAGTATGTTTTGAGTCACCTCCTATAGGATATTTTTCATTTTAGGTTTTTTAGTTCTGTACTTATCTAATGTTTAATCATTGTATTCTGTAGGAAAAATAAAATACACTTATTCTAGAATATTAATTTTAGGTTTATTATGAATGAGATTCATATCATACTACTAAACCAAATTTTCAATCATTTTATTCTAGAAATTTGTACCTTTCCCATTTTATTGGTATCCAAAAAAGGAATTCTCTATAACCATCTCATCAAATTTTCCATGATTACAATATTTGATTTTAGTCATGAAATAGTAGCTAATTACTATGAAATAAACGATAGTTGGCCAAATTTTATACCACATTTATGTGAGGTAATATTTTAATTTTACTATAACAAGAACTTAGTTTCAATGTTGAAAATTATGTATAAATATTTTCTCAAATTTTTTTCTATATTTCAAAATTTCCATGAATTTTTATCTCTATTTCTAAAATTGTTGAATTAATTAATTAAACAACCCCACATTACTTAGGAGTAAAGGGGGTGATTTATTGGTTTTTTATTCTTTGTTTGGAATTATAATATTTGAATTCACTAATAGGGAACAATTTTGCATTATCAATCCTTATATTCAGTATTTTAACACAAAGTCCTCTTTAAAATACTTTTCTAAATAGTTAGAACATTTTTAATTACCTATGAATTGTGTTTCGTGAACAAAATTTGTAATTGATTTATAATTATTAAAGAAATATGAGTTATTTCTAGTGGGTTGGTTTTTCATGGGCCCAAGAAAATATGACTGGACCAACTTTGGTGTTATATTAGATTGTATATCCACACTTTTATGAATCTATTTAACCATCACCCCTTATAAAAATTTACCCAAATCATATCTCTATATCATTTCATAAATGATAGATATATCACAAAATTTAACCTGAAACATTTCTAATATTATTTAGGCTAGGGATTCCATATCTTCTACACAAAGAAGTTTTTTTCTTATTTAATACTAATATTGAAATAATTTCTTAGGTAATTATTTTGGAATAAATTCAATTTGGTTCGTTCATCGATTAAGATGAATTTTATGTTTGAAATTATTTCAATGAATCATGTATTTTATTTAAATTCACCTCATTTACCTTATCATAGAGTTTACTCACACCTACCAAATTCTACCCAAGTCCATTGATAAACCAATCCTTTTGATAATTCAACACATGTGGATACATTTATATTGAGCTAATTATATTGATACTAAAAGATCAATCACTTCCAAAAGTCACCAAAAAAATATAACTATACTAAATGGTTTTCATGAAATTGGTGTAAACCTATGAGATTGTAAAATAAGTATATTGTTTTTTCTATTGTATGTGACATAAATCATCAAGCTTAAACAAAATAAAAAAAATATATCATTTAAATTTAATCTCATTGATAGATTGCAGAACATGGAACACAAAGTCCAAATTAACTGTAATATAATTTAAAATTATAACCTATAAATTAAATTTTATGGAATGAATAGTACTGAAAAAAATTTGAAAAAAATTTATTATGTATTTATTAGAAATAAAATAAGAATCATTTGAAAGAAAAAGATTTTTTTTTTGAAAAACTATATTTTTAGAAATGAAAATTTTTTCATTTGCCTAAATAATTTAAAATTAATTTTTACTACTTTTAGAAAATTTAATTTATAAAATAAACTTCATTTTACAAATAATCATATCAAAATAATATTATTCTTACTTTTTGGTATTTTTAGGAAATGTTTTATTTTTCAATGAACAATGAGAAATATTGATTTTTTTATGGAATAAATCAATTTATTTTAAATTATTTATAATGTAAAATTATATTTTTAAATTGTTTTAAAGTAAAATTAGTTAAATTATATATCTATTAATATAATTTAGTTCATTATAATCATTTTAATATTGAAATTTGATATAAAAACTTTGTAATCTTTTGAACATTTTTTTTCTTTAAAAACCCACTTTCTTATGGCGTATGCGAGTTTAATTTTAAATATAAATTTTCCAATTATATGAATGTTATTAGAAAAAATGTATTAAGTATTTTGAATTAGAATAATTTATATCATATAATATGTTGAACTTAATTTTTTATCACTAAAATGAATAGTAAAAATAGTAAACAAATTACCATGCTTAAGGTAAAAATGGGTTTACTGGGGGTTATACTAAAAGGATAATGGTTAAAATGACCTAAAAACACATTTAAAATAAATTTTAAGGGAATATTTAGAACATATAATTTATATTTCTCTAGAATAATCCATTTTAAACCCTTTTGGGTTGTAAAACACGTGGGTACACCATTATATTTTCAAAAATTTAAAATGTACCACTCACCCTCTTATAAAATACCACCCACACTTATCTATTATTCACACATTAGAAACATTTTTGTTAGACAAATACATACCCAATTCACTTCCCAAATTCAATACCCTAAACCTAGAATCATTAATTTTTCCAGAAATCGATCCTTGGAAGGATTTTGATGCAATCGTTTAGAGGTTACATGAAGAAGGGGTAACGTTATTTAACAAAAATTATAATTTTATTTCTTTCTCCACATTATTAAATAACAATTAAACCATCATTATATAATAAAATAGGCAAAATAAATATTATGGAATGTTTTTATGTTAAGGTAATTACCTATAACCATCCCCACTTCTTTCAAATGGGTTATTAAATCATCATTCGTGTGCACGAAAAATTAGCACCTTGCGAACCAATGTCATTGGTTTTTTCCATTACCACCTCTCATGATTGGGTATGATGACGGATATAAAGTATATATATATATATATATAATATTTATAACATAATTATTAAATTATTTTCACTATATCATATACAATTTCTTTAATTTTTATTCCATAGGGGATATGATAACCATGCTCGTGTGTACATCGGATGACCGCCTCATGAAGCGATGTGTTTCATTTTTCACCAACGCTTTACATTGAAGGTAATAAGGATAAAGTTAACATATATATGAGATATACATAACATAATTATGATATTCATGTCCTATTTATCATTATGAAAAGATAATACATAATTTTATTTTTTACCTTTTCACTCATTGAAAGATGATAACATCATTCTTGCACGTGTGGAATACCACCTTCACGAAGTGACGTGAGACCCTTTTCGTCACCAAAAAAATGGATGATATATATAACTATATTTAATCATTAATGTAATAACTCAGATTATTATCTATTATTTTTGTATATTGTATGGATTATTTTTATGAGTAGTCACTGAGACGATGTGTGATTACAAGGTGTGGTGTTCTTGGAATAAATTCATGAAATATATTAAATATATTAAATAGAACACCCACATTATTTTCCTAAAAAAGTGGAATAAATTCTAAATGAGTTCCTCGATCAGAAATACAAGGGAATTATTGAGTTCAAAATGCAGTTTTTACCCTTGTCATGACTTAACCTTAGTCAGCGTTAGTCGTTTGTGGAAAATCTATCGTGGGCATAGAATTAATAAAATTAATAAAATAATTTAAATGAATTATTTTATTTATTGATGAATCAATGACCTAATTACCCTTTGTAAAACCACACTTATAAAAAAAATTCAGGTTTAGCCACATGACACTGTAAATTGTTGGACAACCATCAAAGAGCATGAAAAGAGATTCCATCGATGAACAACAATTGGATTAAGGATTGAAGAACAAAACCAGATGAAAGAAAATGATCTCACCAATGACCAAGACTCCAAATTGTTCTTAATTAGAAATTAATCGAAATCAAGGTAGGGTGGTTGTTTTATTTGGATTTATACATTGTTCAATTTTCCTTCCATGAAAATGGATTAATCGACCAACATATTGATCCATGTATTATGCCTATTTACATGATGGTTTTATTGTGGGGTGATTTTGGGAGAATTATTTTGAATTATAGAATTATTTTTTGTTAATATCTTGGAAACGAATTTATATCGACACGAATGTTGATCAAGGTATGTTCCTATCATTTTTTCTTATGCTATTCTCCTTAGGTTATTCATTTGGAATGGGGTTATACATATCCAAATCAATCAATATTTTCACACCGATTTCTTAGTAAAACAATCTGATATTATTGAAATGGTATTGAAAAACATTAAGGTGGTGAGATGATGGAGGAAATAGTGAATCAGATGATGTAGGTACCTAATTTTTGTGTTTTTAAGTGCATAATGAAGAACGATGACGATATAATTTTTCTGAGTAGATTGAATGCTTGAATATTATTGATTCAATGATATAATGATTCAATGAGGATTGATATATGTTTTTATGAAAAATCAGTTTCTAGGACAAGGGTTAGAGCACCGGTTGGGATGCATAGAGTTGAATATGATTTTTGGGAAAATCTAACACTACACAGTGTGTAATCCAGATATACACGCTGCATGGGACTCACCTTTATGGTGGATAAGGTTTTGGTTTGGGGTTAAGGATCACATGGTGAATGAACCTATGAAATAGTGAGTGAACCCTCCATGGGGACCCAATATGTACCTCAGAGGGTACCCAAACACGGGTCAGAGCATGATGTGTAATCTCGTACATAGACACAGACCGAACCAGATATATGGGCTTAGCCATATACTGGTACATGGGAAGATGTACATGGGAGATATCCATGTACTGGAACAAAGGTAGAATGTACAGGCAGCCTACACGCCATGTACTTCTACACAAACATGTGCAAGAGATAGATGGTGTTTACACATGTAGAACTCAAGGTCAAGGGACACAATGTGTACCCCCTAATACATTCCATGTACCTTTTTATACATGTATTATAACTCACATAATTAATATATTGGAAAAGTTTCATTAGGGTGCATTCACCTTTTCCTTTTTCATAGGGTTGGTATGGAATTATCTCTTACTCCCAGTACTATGATCTCTTCAACAAAAATTATTGTATTGACTCTTTGGAATCCCTCCAAGATTCTTGGAGTGAGATCCTTTATTCATCTTAATTACCCATGTGGATTTCATGGTATCCTCATGAAAAAAACTACATGGAAACCAATACTCTACTTAGAGGGTTAATCCAAATTGAATTGTTGGTGTCACCTCATGACCTTGGGAGTGATCCATATATGTGTAACATATCTCTTCAGACCTTCAACGTGTACAACCAATGGTGATTCATAATGAGAACTACCTCTTGGAAAAATTTCATTAGTGCTATCATACTAAGGAGTGTTTTCTATCATATGAGTTATTTATGTAATCTTTGAACATGAATCCTAGGATGGTACACTATAGTTGTGACTTACCATTAGATTTTGCGTCTTTGTTGAGTATATATGGATATTCTTATTATATGTGATGTATACATATACCTATGTAGACATGACTGTATTTCCTTTGATTTATGATTTATGGTTTTAGTATGAACTTCTGGTTATTGTTATACTCACCTTTATACAATCTTTTCCTACACAAGACGTATCTTGTATAAACAATCAACCTTTTGTTAGAGTCCTAGATGGACTTGGACTAAACAGTGATTATTGAGTCTGGATAGATCGAGCTATGTTCCTACGACTTTTTTATAGCAGTCCCCAGTACTTAACTTTCATATTGAACTTGTATTTTTAGAATCTTTATGGTGGGATTGTATTTGGCCCTATTCACTTTACCTCCCGTCGTACTCTAGATATGGTATTTCGATGTATGAATGCATGGTTGCTCGGTTGTTTTTAAATTTCAAAATTATATAGGCTATGAGATGTGTTCATGTGTATTGGTACTTAGGATAATTCTTCCCATGTCAGTGATATGCCTACTCATTTCTAGTCTCTAGTGACTGGCCTACTGGAGGAAGGAATTGGGAGTTTCCCCATGGCCCCCTTTAGGATGGGTCATGACATTGTGGTATTAGGTATGGTTGGTTATAATTTAGGACCATAGTCTATGATATTGGTTTGGGGTAACAATGTTAGGTGTTTCTAGTAAATAATATAGTCTTGGGACTCTAGTATTGGTTTGGTGGCTGATGTATCCATATGCCAGGACACTAATCACATCCTTTTCAACTTAGTTTTGGAACAAATGAATAGAATTAACTATATTATGATTTTACATATTTTTAACTATTTTTATATTTATGCAATGAATTTTAGAGTCTTAAAATGATAATGAATTGAAATTTAATTATAAAATACTCTAATATTTTTAAAAGGACATTATACCACCTTTTAATGGAGAACCCTTTTTAAAAATAGTTTTTATCACTTTTATATATACTTTTTGAAAAAATAAAATTTATATTTAGAAGCGGGGCATCAAAATTTACTTTGGTTGAAATTTCAGTATTTTTCTGATAAAATCCCTATTTTTATGAAGAGCGAAAAATACTACATTTTAATTCAAAACTACCTTTTCATATAATTTATTTATATAGTTAGATTTTACTTTTAATTTTCTTTAAATTTTAATTGGATTTATATTTTATCATTTAATACAATTATGGTCATTGGAAGTAATATCACATTTAAATTGGACATAACCACTTGTTAATATTTTGATTGTTTTATACTTCTTAAAAATCAACTTTCTAGTTTTGAGAACGATAATTAATTTTAAGTTAATTATTGTAAATTATGTGTTTTTAATTTTTAAAAATTTATTCCATATTTGTAATCGTAAGGATCAAATTTTGTAAATTGGTACCTTATATTTTTGTACATTATGAATAGTAACTTGTGTAATTATTTTTATTAACCATGGTTAATGGGTAAATCAGGTAAATAAGGGAAAAAATAAAATTATAATAATATAAAACTACCCTAAGACATGTTATTATCATATTTTAGGAGATATTCCAAACCCTAGTAATACTTGGGTCGATTTTAGGACCCCATAAAGCCACTTCGGTTTGATAATGACCTTTTATAATATTTATTTTAAAGGAAAGGGAAACGTAACATAAACATGTATCTCCTAACTGAAATAATTTTTATTTTGTTTAAATAAATTATCTCTTAAAATAAAAATAGTAATTATAAATATAAAAATAATTTATACATCATGGTATTTTATTTATTAATTTTAAACATTAAATAAATAAATTTATCTATGAAAAAATGATGGTGCAGTGATTACCTTATTAATGAAATATTCAAATAAATGATATTATAAATATTAAAATAAATTAATTTGAATATTTTTATTCCATAAAAGAAATTTTTGGGAAAAATTACATGTTAGGGATGAGTTAATTCCTTTTTAAGGAATAAAGTTGTGATGAACTTAATAAAAATCAATTTCCAAATAGTGTCAATATTGACATAAATGAGTTTAAAAAAATACAATTTTATTAACTGATATAATGGTCCTAAAAATATAAGGTTCATAATGATAAATTATATAATGTTTCAAATTCCATTAATGATCCACTTTTGGTTCGATTGATATTTTATAGTAACTATAGTGACCATATATTATGAATATACAAGAAGACATTGTAAGAGTTAATGTTTTTAAGTAAGGGTTAATGCTAAAAGATAAGGTTAATTTTGGGACCTAAACTTGTCTTAATCCTATTGGATGAGAGGATTTCGAACCATCCTCATCTTATACTATACATTTATCACTTTTGAACCATTATAATTCAAAAATAAATTTATAATAAAATGATATTTCCAGCCTTTCCTAATGTGCCCCTCTTACCTCTTATAAAAGGCCACCGACACTACCCACTTAATAAAACATATAAATCCCATTGTATCATCCATATTATGCTCACATAAGCTCACAACATTCCTCACTTCTTCATATAAACCTTTACTTGGGCATAAGGCTACTTAAGAAATCTTTTTGGATCAAAAGAAAAGGAGTTACCGAATTTAGAGGTAGCATCTTCACTCAAGATCCTTTCCTTTATTTTCCTTATCCACTACCAATACTCTTATTATTATAGTATTAAATAGAAACACCATTATGCTCAATATACTAGGATTTTTTATGAGAATGATTCTAACTACACTTACACACACATCCATTGAATGTATACGAACATACTATTTCTATATACGGGGAACTACTGCCTCATGAAATGATGATTGTTAAATTTTCTTCGACCACCTCTCATGGTGGCCATTATGATGGAACTATATTTATATATTAAATATATTATATATTATATATTATAACTATTCTTATATAATTTTTATTTACAACATATCATTAATCTTTCAATAACGAGTAAATTAGATAATTTCATTTGAGGAAGTACAGGCTACCACCCCCTCAAAGTGATATGACTCGTTAATGCTATACATGGAATTTATAAATGATTTAATTAAAGAAATTATTTAACATATATAAAATATATATTGTACTGGAATTATAATATACCTATGTATCATTCATTTTTCATTCCTTAATATGAAAAAAATGAAATAACGTTCATGCATATGTACGACCTGCCATCTATAAGAATGGTGCATTTAATTTTATCTCATAATGGTATGGATTATTATAAATAAATATATACTATATATATATGATATTTAAATAATTAATATAGATATGTATGATATTAAAATAATTAATACTATTTTTTAGATAATGGACTTTTTAACACATGGACAATTTACATCAAACAAGTTCATTTTCGACTCAAGTACTGAATAACGACAAAACGACTGATATGAAGATAAATAATTATGTTATTTTTATAACATGGTAATAAGTGATATAAAATGAATTATAAAAATGAAACTTTTATAAGGAAAGTAGAAACTAACCTAAGTTTATTATTCAAGAACATAACTATTCTATGTGATCAGTCAGACTCAAGGTTATAGAATTTTTAAACTCAATTTCCACTATTTGGGTTTTACTTATCCTTCATTGATTATATTATGAAAATATTATATGTGGAATCACATTTTATTTATATATGTTTTAATGAAAGTCCTCATGTTCTTATTTATATATCTTAAGATCACATGTAAACTATTTCCCTTGTTTTCCCTTAATGAGAATTTTGTGCTCATACCACGTTTTTAAATGTTTTTCATGGGTATTATGATTGGCAAGGACCAAGAAGATTCTATGTTTAATTTATTTGAATATTAGACTTGAAACAAAACAATTTTATTTTTAAAATGTTTTTTTGTTTTTGAAAAAAATTGATAATGATTAGAAGTGTCTAATTTGTAACAGTCAATTTGTTATGTATAAGTTATGGAATAATTCTATAAAATTATAAACCTAAGAAGATCCTCAATGTGATTGAAAGTCAAATTATTGACTTAACTAATGAATTAATTCATGGTCCTTATAATTGGTATAAAATAATGGTTTAAATAATTTTGGAAATTAGGATGTTTTCTTAAGGGTTAGGTATATCATCATGGGTTTATAATTTTAAGGTATATCATATGTTCAATGTATTAGAAACCCTGTTTAGACTTTTTGATCAGGAATATTAAGGTAATTAATTTTATTTTTGGAGACATTCACCTTTGAGTAAATTATGGGTTATTAATATTTGGGATGCAAAATGTGAGGTATGAAATAACATATGGGGTTAAAATATGTTATGGTTATTTTTTAGGAATTTTATCTCATTTTTGGGAAGGTTATAAAATTATATAGTTTTTGAAAAAAGGAAAACCCACATGATGGGTGAAAACGCAAGGTGTCCAGCAAGGCCACGAGAATCAAACCCACAACCGAAGGGTGACAAGGGAACATCACATACCACTGGCCTATGTGAAGTCCCTGGTTTGTATGACTTATTCTCTTTAGTTAAATGATTTTATGGATTAAGAATAAGTTTATTTTGAGAACTTATGTTATATCAAATGGATACCCTTAATATAGAAAGATTATTTGGTCATTAAGTGATAAATGATATTTTGTATGATGTTTACTATTTTTGGAACATTATATGCCTAATGAAAATAGAATACTATGGGATCTCATTTGTGGAGTAATGGTTGAATTTAATTTTGGAAGAATCTATGTATTGATTATATAATTTTGGTGATTTGGATTATTTATGGAAGTGAATAACTTATCATGGAAAACATGTGATTAGGTTAATTACTTTTTAGAATGAGACTTTAAGAGTAGTCGATTTTATTTGGAGATACATATTAAACATTATCTTTGATGACTATGTGATCAAATCCTTATGAATATTGGGTTTCAATATTAGTTTGGATTATTTTGAATAATTTTAAGGACAATTGTTTATTAAATGGTATTTTTTGAATTGTGGGAATTTTTTGTTGAATTTTGGAGACTTAGAGTAGTATTTCTTTTTTATAAAGGATTATTCTTTTTGGGGAATTATCTGATATTTTACGAATCATTTTTGTTTTTGGATAATGTCTAGAGATAGGGAAAATTTATAGTTAATATTTTATAGATGGTGTGATCTTATGGAAGTTGATTCTAGAACTTCAAGTGTCAAAAAGTCATCTGGAATACTCATCTTTTGGAGGAAATATTAGTTTGTGGTAGATATTTATTAAAGGATGAATCTCTACTTGAAAAGTTTGTATGTTTCCTTATGTTATTATTCAAGAACATAAATAAATTCCTCAACTTTAGGAAAATTATATTAAAACAAAAACGTTTTCCATTTAATTTTCTGATTGGGAAATCAAATACTATTTAACCCATCAAAAGTTTATAGTTTTTTGTTGTTGTTAACTTTCTCCTGATTAGGTTTTCTATCAATCTCTATTAGAATAAGATGGTTATTTTTTCTTCCATATCCATGTTTTTCTACTTGAAATCATAGTATGTGTTATCATGGGTGACCATTTTTACTTATATTTATTTCTTTTAAAGTGATAGTTTTATTAACTCTTTTTTTATGTGATATTTTCAATGAAGTTTCTGTGCCCTATTTTAAAATTGTGAGGACATAATTTCCAAAAGGGGGAAATGATGTAACATTCCAAGTATTTATAGAATAATAAATTTTCATATCTATTTATCTTTTTGAAATTAATATTAATTTTTGTTTAAAGGGGACACTATGTATGATTTCATACCCAACACGCAACAACAGAATTCTCTGAAATCTTAGGTTTCACACAACCCTGAGTTATACTGAAAAATAATACAACAATAATATTATTTTTTTAAATAGTAGTTAATGCCTAGGATTTTTATTATTGGGAATGAATAGAATTAACTATATTGTTATTTTTTATATTTTTTGAATGTTATAACATTTATCCCATGAATTTTAGAGGCTTAATATGAAAATGAATCCGATTTTAAGCATAAAATACTCTAAATTTTTTAAAAGGTCGTTTTATCAACTTTTGATAGAGAACCCTTCCTAAAAATATTTTTTTTTCACTTTTATATGTTCTACATAATAAAATAAACTTCTTATTTAGAAATATGAAATAAAAATTTACTTTGGTTGAAAGTTTTGTATTTTTTTGATAAAATCTATATTTTTAAAAATAATGCGAAATACTGCATTTTAATTAAAAACTACCTTTTCATATAATTTATTTATATAGATAAATTGTAATTTTAACTATTTTTTAAAGTGTAATTGGGTTTATTTTTTATTATTTAATCCAATTATGGTCATTTTAAGTAATTTCAAATTTAAATTGGACATAAACACAAATCAATCTTTTGATAATTTTTACTTCTTAAAAACACGCTTTCTGGTTTTGACAATGGAAATTAATTTTAAATTAATTTCTGAAAATTATTTGTTTTGAATTTAGAAAAATGGAATCCATATTGTGAATCAAAAGGTAAAAATTGTGTAAATAGGTACCTATTACTTTTGTACATTATGAATAGTAACATCAATAATTATTTTTATTTACCATGGTTAAAGGGAAAATCAGGTAAATAAGGGTAAAAAATAATATTATAACAATGTAAAACTACCCCAAAACGTGTTTTAATCACATTTTATGAGATATGGACGACCCTGAGAATCCTTGGGTAAATTTTAGGACCCCATGGAGCCACATTGGAGTGATGATGACCTTTTATAATATTTATTTTAAAGAAAAGGGAAATATAACATAAACATGTATCTCCAAACTAAAACAATTTTAATTTAGTTTATGTAAATGATATCATTAATAGTAAATAGAAATTAGAAAGATAAAAATATTTCCTACATCATGGCAATTTATTTATAATTTTTATACATTAAATAAATAAATTTATTTATGACATAATGATGATGCAATGATTGCTTTATTATTGAAAGATTCAAATAAATGATATTATAAATATTAAAAGATAGGTAATTTGAAAATATTTATTCCATAAATGAATTTTTTTATGGAATTGAAATTTTAGGGATGATTTAGTACCTTTTTTTTGTAAGGAATTAAGTTTTTATTAACTTAACAAAAATCAATTACTAAATAGTGTCAAAATTTTACTAAATGTGTTTTTAAAACAAATATAATTTTATTAAATTATATAATAGTACTAAAAATCAAAGATTCAGGAAAATGACTTATATAATTTTAAAAATTTCAATAATGATTCACTTGTGGTTCAATTACAATTTTATAGTAACTATAGTAACCATATATTATGTAAATATAAGAAGGCATGGTTAGAGTTAATGTTTTTAACTAAGTGATAAAGCTAAAATATAAGGTTAATTTTGTGACCTAACCTTTTCTAAAAACTATTGGTTATGATATTTATACCCATAATGATCATATAATTTTAAAATATCACTTTTTAAATATTAAAATTCTAAAATAAATTTATAATAAAATAATATGACAAAACGTTCTTAAAGTTCCCCTCCTCCCTCATATAAAAGGCCACCAACTCTACCCACTTAATAACACCTCTAAATCCAAATTTCTCATAAAACTTATACTAAAATAATATCCTAACAACCCCCCTTCCTTATATAAGCCTTAACTTGGGAATAAGGCAATTTAAGAAGGCCTATTGGATCAAATCAAAATGAGTTACCCGATTTTGAGGTAGTGTCTTCTCTCAAGATCCTTTCCTTATTTTCCTTGCCGACACCCTATGATCTTCTTATTTTATTATTAAATAAATAAACAATATCCTAAATATACAAGGATGTTTTTATGGGAATTATTATAACTACACTTACACACAACTCCATCTAATGGATACAAACATATTGTTTCTGTGTACGGCGAACTACTGGCTCACGAAACTATGATTGTTCAATTTTCCCCTACCACATCTCATGGATAAAATTATGATGTAACTATATTTATATATGAAATATATAATATATATATTTTCTATATTCTTCTATAATTATTATTTACAACATAACTTTATGCTTTCCATAACGTGTAAATACGATAATTTCATTGAGGAAGTGTGGACTACCGCCCCCTCAAAGTGATATGAATCCTTCATGCCATACATGGAATATATAAATGATTTTTTTAATGAACATATGTAACATGTATAAAATATATATTATAACAGATTTATAATATAACTATGTATCATTTAGTTATCATTTATTAAAATGACAATGAAATGAAAGTAGCGTTCATACGTTTGTACGACCTACCATCTCTATGAACCGTACATTTCATTTTTTATCTGAAAATATTATATATTATTATAAATACATATATACTAGATATTTATGATATTTAAGTCATTAATAATACTCTATATATAATGTACTTTTTACCACATGGATAGTTTACATCATACATGTTCATTTTTTACTCAAGTATCGAATAACGACAAAATGACTGATATGAACTTGAATAATTATGCAGTTTTTAAAACTTGGAAATAAGTGATAAAAAAAGAATAATAAAATTGATAAGTTTATCAGTAAATTATAAAGTAACTTATGTTTATTATTCAGGATCATAACGATTTTACGTGATGAGTCTAACTCAAGGAAAGATAATTTCTAAACTGTAGTTCCACTCCTTGGGTTTTACGCATATTTCATTGATTATATTATGTTAGGATTATCTATGGAATAACTTTTTATTTATATATTTTGTAATTTATACTTCAGTTTTTTAAGATATACTTTTTCTACACATATTTACCCCATTGATAAAATCTAACGTCATTTAGACAATCTTTGTAAGGGAAATCTTAACTCAATCTCCATTTATTGAGTTAAATATCCATTTCATTGGTTTTGTTTTTCAAAGAATATCTGTAAATGAACTATGATTTTTTTTCACTTAATGTAGAGACCCCGACCCCAGAAACCTAGGAGTCAGTTCCTTCTGAACATGATGTGTTATCTTAAAATAAAACACACTTTGTTAACAACACATCATGTCCCATACAGAGGATCGTGTGCGGTTTGGGTTCTGGGAAACCAGTAACTTCTGAAACAATTCATCTTTTAAAAGCTGATACCTGAAAATTTTAAATCAAAACATAGGGTGAGCATTGAAATACTCAGTAAGGGGGTTTTTAAAAAGAAATGAAAACAGTGTAATATTTGAAAACATTATTTTAAAATAATTTGAACATTCACTAAAGGAAGATTGTAACACATAACATAACAATGCTCAATCATGGTTTTAAAGAAGAACATGAAAAAATTATGTCAATTCTCGAAGGAGTAATAATGGTTATCATGAACAAGTACTACATGTGATTTAATTAAGCATAAATTAAACAGTTAAGAGTAATGTATGATCAGAGTTGCGTATAAAGGAAATAACTAAATTTTCATATGCTGGTCACTATTCTATTAAGTGATAACACCAATCATTCTCCAAGCTTATACCAGTGAAATAAGAACATTATGAAAACTTAAATGCATCAGTCGTGAAAGAACTTTATCTTGGAAAGAACTTGTTACATAACATGAATTATGTGGCATCAACATTCAAAATTGACAATCATTTCGTTTCACCAAGGTCCATCCCCAAGGTGTCATTAAAAATTACCAAGGTTATTCACCAAGGTATCATTCTAAAAGTTTATCTCTAGAGATTAAGTCTTTACTCAATGAATTGGAGCGCTATCAGGGTGCACCCTTAAATTTTCCTTTATTATCATGTGATCCACATCGTTCATGCTTTACTTAAACTGTTTGTATATTCAAGATGTCCCATACCACCTTAAATATCTCATTCATTTTCATTTTACCCAAGGTGTCCCATACCACTTTGGGTAATCTAATTTCTTAGCTCATTTAGTGATATGTCATAAGCATGCATTATGTACAATAATAAATAATGAACCACTACAAATTTTGATAATACAATTTATGATAGTTAACTTTGCAACATGTGTCAATAACTAATAAAAGGAATACATGGCTTAGTACAACATCCTATTCACTAAAGCATATAAAATAATGATATACTAAATGATGAATCTTTGTCATTATAAATCCATGGAAAAAGGAATGCTTAAGGAAAACACTTGAAATTAGTTACGGTGATAAACGGGCCCTTGAACCAAAATACATATGTTATCATAAAACTCATCAGGGAAATGTTAGATAACCCTCTTTAATAAAACATGTCCATTTGTGTGTATTTTAGAAACATGTTGGTTTAGCAATCACATAAATCATATCTTAATAAAATCTTACCTGCATCAAATCATAATTTAAGTCCTGTTATTTATAAATGAATATAATGGGGTTTGGAAATTATTCATATAAATACATATATACGTATCCATATATACCCGAAGTGTATATAGGGGTTTTACACAATTCAAAAACAAAGTCTATTAAATCCCTTAGGTAACTGAAGGTTTCTAACCATAAATTGCTTACATGGTTGAAAACTAAATCCATATAAGGTTTTTCATAAACGTAACCATATGTATAAAATTTTGGTTTTACAAACACAACTTCACTTAAACTAATAGAACATAGTTTGCAAATATATATATATAAATTTTATTTAAAGATTGATACCCAAAATAGGCCGGGTTAAGTTATGAGAAAACATTCATGAAACTATATATATACATACCATATACATTAAATACAAGTTTGAGATTTTTAGAAAACCATAAAATAAAACTGTATATACCATTTGTAAAAACAATATACAACCTGGGGGATTTGTAAACGTGCATATATAAACTGTATATACCGTTTACATATATATGAAACCATATATACACAATATATAAACCGATGGATTTGTACATATACATATAAGCAGTATATACAGGTTTCCCAAAATGGAAACAAGGTATATACGCACCCTTACATATGCACCCCACTTGAAACACGAAGGCCAAACTCCTTAAAAGAAATACAAACCGAAGGTTTTATATTAAGTATATAAATATAAAAAAACTATATATATACCGAGAGTATAAAACGGAGGTTCTTTTAAAAGAAAGCAAGCATGCAAGGACCCTTACATTGCTTGAGGAGAGAACTCGGACCAGGGTACGTCGCTGATCTTGCTGGGAGTTCGTGGGAGGGAAGGAGGAGGAACCACCGCAGTTTCATGAGGCCAGAGGTGTTTATATAGGCCTCGATATCCAAAGATGACTCGACCCAAGAGGCTAGACTGACATGGGGAAGACAAAGGAACAAAGCCCTAGGAGGGGGGGTGTTCGGAAGACAAGGGGAGCAGTGTGGGGGAGAGGCAGAGGCATCCTTGCGCAGGCCTATCGGTCGGGTGCTGCTGCGAGGAAGAAGAAGATGGGGGTCGACGCGGTAAAGGAAAGGATGGGTGGGATTAGATCTCGGGGAAGATCGAACGGCCACGGGAGTGGGAGGGGTGATCGCATGACTAAAAGGGACGGACAGTCGAGATCGACACGGGAGTCGATTGGACGGTCCCGATCGCACGGAGCGCGTCCCACATCGAAACAGAACGTGGTTGGGGAGAGGTTTATAAATCTAAGAGTGACGGCTTCGGTTCGATAACATGAATGCACACACACATGGGTCTTACACATGGACCCCATGTGGGCTTTGGCCCACCACTACGCAATGCGCACCGTGGGCCTTACACACGGGCCTGCGTGTGACTGGATGAACCCATGCTCGAACCATGCCTCGGGACCTAGTTAGACACCTCTGGTCCCTTGGGGCCTTGTCTCGGCCTAGAGGGCTTGTCCCTTAAGGGATACCCTCGGCTTGGCCAGGCCCCAGCATAAATTTTTATTAAAAACTTATTTTAAATTTATAAAATAACCAGTATACTTATTTCAAAATAATGTGTTCTATAAATATTTATACTAAAGAGAGTTAATACAATAAAACAAATAGTTTTAACTAAAAAAAATCTAAATCCCTTTACTAGCTTATGTAAAATATTTCATATCAACATAATTTTTAATAAAAATTTGTTTAGACTTTCGAAATAACTAGTTTAAGTATACTTAGTTCGAAATAGTGTATAATATGAATATTTGTACCAAAAATGAGTAAATATACAATAAAAAAAATTAGTTTCAACTTAAAATTTAAATCCCTTTTCTATAAATCTTTTAAAAGATATACCTCTAATATTTTTCATACAAAACCAGTATAACTATTTGGATCTTTAAAATACGCACCTATCTGTTTTCATAAAATTTAAAAAGATCAATAGTCCCCCCCCAATTCATAATTTTAGCAGTCAAAAGATACAATTATTATAGATACCCTTTAAACATATCTTTTATAAAAATAATACTAAGTTTTCAATACATAAGTATCCATCTGGATTTTGTGAAAACAAAAGGATTTATTTCCAAGAATACCCTTTTAAATTTTAAAACTATGATTCTTTTGTGAAACATACTTTAGACATATTATAATATTATAAAATTATAAGAGCATTAAAACAAGTTTTAATATGAAGATAAACTTTATCAATGGTAACCCATAGGTCGTTTTGAAAATCCAACGGCTATATATATTTAACGGTCATATCTCTAAGGTCCATTATAAAAGCAGGGGAATTTTAAAAAATTAAAACACTTGAACCAGAAATGATGGATCTCCTCATACCATTGGTGTTGAGTATGTGTGCTGTGGCTCTGGCTGTTATATTCTTCACACTAATGGACCCTGAAGACGACGACTATCCAATTACTCGAGTTTTTATTCTTAGTAGTCTTGATGTGGCTGTGTTAGGTCTTGTGCATGGTATTTTCAATTAGTTGGGTCTCATTGCAATGTAACTTTTAAATATATACCATTTTACTGTATTCTTCATGTTTTATTTTGTTTCAAGTTCTTTAATAGCACTCAAAGCATAAAATAAAACAAGAGATGTCATTAAAATCATAACAAATAAAACAAGATACATTACTAAAAGCATAACGTTGTTCAGTTGGACTAGTTCATAAAAAGTGGGGTGTCACATTGTCCCCCCCTTTAGAAAATTGCGTCCTCGCAATTTATTTCACAAAACTACAAGGTTCTGCAACGTTCTCACCATCTCCACCAACGTATAGGGTCAACAGGTGCATTTAGCGGAATCCCCGTAGCAAAGCTCACCTCTTCCAGTTCCCTAATCCAGATACACCTAAGACAGGAGGGGTTGCACTTATGTTCCGGGACTTCAGGCTTCCAGAGGGAAGCTCAAACAGTACAAAGTTCTGAAATGTCATTACAAACCATCATACAAAGGACTCGTTGAATTATATCTCGGTCGAGGACATCGAAGCCATAGATGCGGTCAAACAAGCTAAAGCTGAGAAGTTGGAGCATATAATCTACACGAAGATTTCCCTCTAATGCATCCTCCTGAAATTTCACTCTGTCCATGTAGTTTCGGCCTAGGGTGAAACATAAAAAGAGCCCTTCGTGGTAACTTCCTCGTCGTTCACCTCCGGCTAGCTGTGTAGATCCAATGCGGTAATAGATGGAGGCATTCCCCTGGCAGGTGCGGAGAATCTCTGGACCGTTTGTTATCTCAAACCACTGCTTGCACGTTCTTCGCAAATTTGCGAAGGGGTCATACTTGTCCTCACACGTTTTGATTGTAATGATTTCCAGAATCTCAGTGGGAAGAGATAACAGGTGGGTTTGTCCTTCCATCTGAAAGTTTTAAGGTAGGAGTTAAATCACTTGAAAATCATTCAAGGACAAAAACAAAGTAAAGACAAGGAAGGTGAAAGACAAAATTTCAATAAACATACGTTTCTTATTATTAGATCTTGAGTTTCCCTTATACAATAACTAAACGAACTCCACACAGAGAAGCAAAACTCCCTAACTCCTCGAACCAAACATAGGCTGGGCATTCAGGGAAAAACTCATGGGGGAACCTATGACATATTATGAGTCTAGCATGAGGGTTATGAAGTTGAGAGATATTATCATACACTTGTCGTCTGAAATACAGTCAGGTGGACTCGTCTTCTAACCTTCTGAAGTTCAGCAACTAACCCCAGAAGCTGTATTTTAAAATCTGACAAAGGTAGCCTGCTCGGAGGTCTCTTCCAGCAACAACTTCTTGAAAAGGGTTATCAATCATAGTGCCAAAGCTCTCACCTGCCGTGAAAATTCGGAAAAAGTCCCTCATAGTACCTTCCTCGATGTACATAGGAGGGAAACTGGGTTATCATCATAAGGAGGTAATCTATTCCTACCCCTTGGTGTAACTGAAGCACCCGTGGTGAATTGGATATGTCGTAAAGGTGTTTGCATGTCATGTGGATATGGGCATAGTTTAGAAAATCCTCATGGCTAGCTAAAGACAAAATGGTCTCTAGGGCCTCTGTGGGGAGAGATAAAATATTTGTGCCTTCGTTTTCCATCTGAAATTTAAGAAAACCCAATTTTTAATAAATTTAAGTACATATACATTTTTTTTTTCAATTTCTGGCTTTCCAGAGTTATCCAAACCGAACCTCTGATACCAACTGTAGAGACCCCGACCCTAGAAACCCAGGATTCGGTGCCTTCTGAACATGATGTGTTATCTAAAAATAAAACACACTTTGTTAACAACACATCATGTCCCATACAGAGGATCGTGTGCGGTTTGGGTTCTGGGAAACCAGAAACTTCTGAAACAATTCATCTTTTAAAAGCTGATACCTGAAAATTTTAAATCAAAACATAGGGTGAGCATTGAAATACTCAGTAAGGGTTTTTTTAAATGAAATGAAAACAATGTAACATTTGAAAACATTATTTTAAAAGAATTTGAACATTCACTAAAGGAATATTGTAACACATAACATAACAATGCTAAATCAAGGTTTTCAAGAAGAATATGAAACAATTATGTCAATTCTCGAAGAAGTAATAATGGTTATCATGAACAAGTACTACATGTGATTTAATTAAGCATAAATTAAATAGTTAAGAGTAATGTATGATCAGAGTTACGCATAAAGGAAATAACTAAATTTTCATATGCTGGTTAGTATTCTATTAAGTGATAACACCAATCATGCTCCAAGATTATACTAGTGAAATAAGAACTTTCTGAAAACTTAAAGGCATCAGTCGTGAAAGAACTTTATCTTGGAAAGAACTTGTTACATAACTTGAATTATGTGGCATCAACATTCAATATTGACAATCATTTCGTTTCACCAAGGTCCATCCCCAAGGTGTCATTAAACATTACCAAGGTTATTCACCAAGGTATCAGTCTAAAAGGTCATCTCTAGAGATTAAGCCTTTACCCAATGCATTGGAGCGCTATCAGGGTGAACCCTTAAATTTTCCTTTATTATCATGTGAGCCACATCATTCATGCTTTACTTAAACCATTTTTATATTCAAGATGTCCCATACCACCTTGAATATCTCATTCATTTTCAGTTTACCCAAGGTGTCCCATACCACTTTGGGTAATCTAATTTCTTAGCTCATTTAGTGATATGTCATAAGCATGCATTATGTACAATAATAAATAATGAACCACCAAAAATTTTGATAATACAATGTATGATAGTTAACTTAGCAACATGTGTCAATAACTAATCAAAGGCATACATGGCTTAGTACAACATCCTTTTCACTAAATCATATAAAATAATGATATGCTAAATGATGAATCTTTTTCATTATAAATCAATGAAAAAAGGAATGCTTAAGGAAAACACTTGAAATCAGTTATGGTGATAAACGGGCCCTTGAACCAAAATACATATTTTATCATAAAACTCATCAGGGAAATGTTAGATAAACCTCTTTAATAAAACATTTCAAATTGTGTATATTTTAAAAACATGTTGGTTTAGCAATCACACAAATCATATCTTAATAAAATCTTACCTGCATCAAAGAATAAATTAAGTCCTGTTATTTATAAATGAATATAATGGGGTTTGGAAATTATTCATATAAATACATATACACGTACCCATATATACCCGAAGTGTATATAGGGGTTTTACATAATTCAAAAACAATGTCTATTAAATCCCTTAGGTAACTGAAGGTTTCCAACCATAAATTGCTTACATGGTTGAAAACTAAATCCATATAAGGTTTGTCATAAACGTAACCATATGTATAAAATTTTTGTTTTACAAACATAACTTCACTTAAACTAAAAGAACACAGTTTGCAAATATATATATAAAAATTTTATTTAAATATTGATACCCAAAATAGGTCGGGTTAAGTTATAAGAAAACATTCATGAAACTATATATATACATACCATATATATTAAATACAAGTTTGATATTTCTATAAAACTGTAAAATAAAACTGTATATACCGTTTGTAAAAACAATATACAACCTGGGGGATTTGTAAACATGCATTTATAAACTGTATATACCATTTACATATATATGAAACCGTATATACACAATATATAAACCGATGGATTTGTACATATACATATAAGCAGTATATACAGGTTTCCCAAAATGGAAACAAGGTATATACGTGCCCTTACATATGCACCCCACTTGAAACACGAAGGCCAAACTCCTTGAAAGCAATAAAAACCGAAGGTTTTATATTAAGTATATAAATATAAAAAAATAAACTGTATATATACCAAGAGTATAAAACGGAGGTTCTTTTAAAAGAAAGAAAGCATGCAAGGACCCTTACATTTCATGAGGAGAGAACTCAGACCAGGGTACGTCGCTGATCTTGCTGGGAGTTCATGGGAGTGAAGGAGGAGGAACCGCTATGGTTTCATGAGGCCAGAGGCATTTATATAGGCCTCGGTATCCAAAGGTGACTCGACCCAAGAGGCTAGACCGATGTGGGGAAGACGAAGGAACAGAGCCCTAGGAGGGGGTGTTCGAAAGTCAAGGGGAGCAGTGCAGGGGAGAGGCCAAGGCGTCCTTGCGCAAGCCTATTGGTCAGGTGCTGCTGCAAGGAAGAAGACGATGGGGTTCGACGCGGTAAAGGAAAGGACGGCCAGGATTAGATCTTAGGGAAGATCGAACGGCCACAGGAGTGGGCGGGGCGATTGCACGACTAAAAGGGACGGACTGTCGAGATCGACATGGGAGTCGATCGGATGGTCCCAATCGCACGGAGCACATCCGACATCGAAATGGAACGTGGTTGGGGAGAGGTTTATAAATCAAAGTGTGCTGGATTCGGTTTGATAACATGAACGCACACACACGGGGGTCTTACACACGGACCCCATGCGGGCTTTGGCCCACCCCTACACAACGCGCACTGCGGGCCTTACACATGGTCCCGCATGTGACTGGATAAACCCATGCTCGAACCAGGCCTCGGGACCTGTTTGGACAGCTCTGGTCCCTTGGGGCCTGGTCTCGGCCTAGAGGTCTTGTCCCTTAAGGGATTCCCTCGGCTTGGTCGGGCCCCAGCATAATTTTTTTTTAAAACTTATTTTAAATTTATAAAATAACCAGTATACTTATTTCAAAATATGTGTTCTATAAATATTTATACTAAAGAGAGTTAATACAATAAAACAAATAGTTTTAACTAAAAAAAATCTAAAACCCTTTAATAGCTTTTGTAAAATATTTCATATCAACATAATTTTTAATAAAAATTTGTTTAGACTTTAGAAATAACTAGTTTAAGTATACTTAGTTCGAAATAGTGTGTAATATGAATATTTGTACCAAAAATGAGTAAATATACAATAAAAAAAATTAGTTTCAACTTAAAATTTAAATCCCTTTTATATAAATCTTTTAAAAGATATACCTCTCGTATTTTTCATACAAAACCAGTATAACTATTTGGATCTTTAAAATACGCACCTATCTGTTTTCATAAAATTTAACAAGATCAATAGTCCCCCCAATTCATAATTTTAGCGTTAAAAAGATACAATTATTATAGATACCCTTTAAACATATCTTTTACAAAAATAATACTAAGTTTTCAATATATAAGTATCCATCGGGATTTTTTGAAAAAAAAAAGGATTTATTTCCAAGAATACTCTTTTAAATTTTAAAACTATGATTCTTTTGTGAAACATAATTTAGACATATTATAATATTATAAAATTATAAGAGAATTAAAACAAGTTTTAATATAAAGATAAACTTTATCAATGGTAACCCAGAGGTCGTTTTGAAAATCCAACGGCTATATATATTTAACGGTCATATCTCTAAGGTCCATTATAAAAGCAGGGGAATTTTACAAAATCAAAACACTTGAACCAGAAAGGATGGCTCTCCTCATACCATTAGTGTTGAGTATGTGTGTCGTGGCTCTGGCAGTTATATTCATCACACTGATGGACCCTGAAGACGACAACTATCTGATTACTCGAGTTGTTATTCTTAGTAGTCTTGTTGGGGCTGTGTTAGGTCTTGTGCATGGTATTTTTAATTAGCTGGGTCTCGTTGCAATGTAACTTTTAAATATATACCAGTTTACTATATTATTCATGTTTTATTTTGTTTCAAGTTCCTTAATAGCACTCAAATCATAAAATAAAATAAGAGACATCATTAAAATCACAACAAATAAAACAAGATACATTACTAAAAGCATAACGTTGTTCACTTGGACCAGTTCATAAAACCTGGGGCGTCACACTTAATATACACTTATATTGGTTTTTTTTAATTTTCACACATAATAATGTCATTTATTTATCCTTAATCTAAGGATATGATCTATGTAAGGGAATTTGTCTGAATATCATTTCTTTGGGGAATATCTTGATGTTATGCACCTTAATTTTCCTAAATGGTGTATATACAACCCTTTGACTCATTTTATCATGAATTAATATATTATCATGATAATTAAAGTTTTGAATAATGTAATTTCTTCATGATATGTATTCAAGTGTTTCTTATGTGGTAAGTGAATGCCTAAACTCAATTTCCACTCATTGGGTTTTACACATGCTTCGTTGATTATACTATGCCAAGATTATGTATGGAATCACTATTTATTAATTTATGTTTCAAATTACATTTTCATTTGTGTGGATATACTATTTCTATAAATAATCACCCCATTGATAAATTCTTACGTCATTTATATGAACATTGTAAGGGAAATAATTACTCAATCCCATTTAATTGAGTTAAATATCCATGTCATATGTTTTGTTTTTCCAATAATATGTGTGAATATCCTCTGATTTTTTTACCCTAAATATCAACTTTTATTGGGTGTATTTATATTTTTCAATCATAATTATGTCATTGATTTATCCTTAATCTAAGGATATGATCATTATAATTGATTTCATTTTAATTTACATTCAATTGAGACTTTTTTGTTGTTATGCACCATTTCACTTTTATATGGATTACATACTACCCTTTGAAATATTATATCATGAATCTCATTATTCTCATGATATGATAAGTTTTGTTTAATGTTATTCATTAATTAATTTTTTCAATTATTTTCTCAAGTGGTAAGGGACTCTAACTAAAACATCATTTTAAATGTTTGAAAGATTTATTCTTCATAATATTTCTCATTAATGTACATGTTTTAAAATTGGTTGTAAGTATTTATTTATATGAACATTATTGTTTTAAAATTTCAATTCCTTTAATTGTTTCAATGTGTGATGGGACACTATGATTCAAAAATATTATTTTTAAATGTTTTAATTTTTTTTAAAAAATTGGATTGATTTTTTCAATATCTTTAAATGATATTTTGTGAATGAAAATGTGGAAATGTAATATTTCCTTTAATATGATTTTATGTTTTATGATTATGTTATGGTTTTTGGGCATTGATTGTGTGTACAGGTGGTTCCGTGATAAACTGAGGGTGGGTGAACCCATGATATCTCTCCAATGCATTGGGTAATGAAATTAATCTCTTGAGATGACAGATTTTCTGATACCTTGGTGAAAAACCTTGGTAAATTTTATGAAATTTTGGGGATGGACCTTGGTGGTATGACATATTGGGGATGGATTTTGGTGATATGCTTATGAATGTATATATTAAATTTTGAAGCCACATTTTCAAGTTATGATCCAAGTTCTCATTGTTATGATATTCCTCTTTCCAATGCCTTAATGAAAGTCCTCATGTTCTTATTTATATCTCTCAAGATCACATGTAAACTATTTCCCTTGTTTTTCTTTACTGATATTTTTTTGTTCATCCCATGTTTTTAAGAGTTTTTAATTTGTATTAAGATTTATAAGGAAAAAGAAGATGTTATGATGAAACCATTTGTAGATTAGTGTTGAAATGAAACCATGTTGATTTTAAAAGTTTTTTCTTTGTTTTTGAAAAAAAATGGATAATGATTTGAAGTGTCTACATTGTAATAATAAAGTTGTTATGTATAATTTATGGAATAATTCTTTAAAACTCTAAACCAGAATAGATCCTCAATGTGATTGAATGTCAAATTATTCACTTAACTCAAGAATTAATGTGGGGTCCTTATATAAGGAATCAATTTAGTGACTAGTTCTTGAGTTGTTACCTCTAGGTAGTGGAACAACTATACTACCACCCATGGAGAAGCACATGGTACCCACAATTACAATGGTTGAGGAGTGCACACTAAGCATGCTTGAATATTAAGAGTGAAAAATACCCCTCATGTTCTGAGGAAATCCCAAACCATAAGCTGCTATGGATTAGCTTGAGGCGGTAACCCGAGTTTTCTATATGGTCTGAAAATAAGCATATCAGATGGTGGTCCTGAAAACGATCCTTACACACGTCTCAACTGAATGATGGTGGAGGTTAGCGAACTAGTATTACGATGAGGAAAATATAGAATGGTCCGAGTTTGAGTTCCCTTTTAGATATGAGTTCTCACTATCTATGGTGAGGTATGTGCATATCTAGGAGCCTTTTCTGCTCTAGCAGGGAAGCATGACAATATCAGATTATTCATGGAGGATTACCAACCTCTCTATATACTAGATGGATATGGTTCATGAATAGTTCTTCAGGGATAAGACATTAGGGTGAGGTATGAAAAGATACATCTGAGCCAGTGTTATCCCTCTAGGAATTCTCACCTCGATGGATAGCTAGGGTAAGCTTTGGTGGTCGAGAGTTTCTTGGTCGAGCAGATATAACCAGTTGTTGTCGGTAGTGGGAAGTCGGGATCAAAGGCCTTTGAAGCAACGATCTGATTTCAGTATCAAGTACTTGGGCACGTGATAAATTTTAGGATAAGGTCCTAGGATATAGGTTCTATGGTCTAGGGATCATAGGGTGGGTCTAGTAAATTCAGACAGAGGCGTTGCTACTCATGTGATGATAGAGGACATCTTGCTCGAGATTGTTCAACCTGTCGTATAGTTGATAGAGAGAACATAGATGGGTTATCAAGGTAGTTGAAATGGTAGGAGAAGATATGGTTGAAGGGTGGATGACATAGAAGAGGAAATGGGAGGTAAGTAGGAGGTCTTCAATGCTTTAACTAGTTACCACCACCACCTCGAAGTGGTCCATGTCGGGCTTATGGAGCTAGAGGAAAGGGTTGGGGACAACTACAGGTGGTCAAGGATTACGACCCAGAGGCTCCATGAATTATTTGAGGTATGATATGTGTCTTTTATAATATATCTACAATACTAATAGACATAGGTTATAGTAATTAATATATTTCCACATACCATTTATGAGACATAGAGATTCTGGATGAGCACTTGACTAAACCCTAATTCTTGGAGACTCCTACTAGAGAAGACTCAATAATCACACACTTTTGTCGATAATGTGACATGACATTTAGAGGTGAGAGTTTCTATTAGAATATCATGGCATCAATGTTGAGGCCTTATAACACCATTCTTTGTATGGACTATTTATTTAATGTTCATGCCTAAATTGACTGTTTTAGGTGAATGATGTGGCATGTCCATAGTAAAGGAATAGGGTTTTCCTTTTTTGATGGTAAGGAAACCTAGGAAGAATAGGATGGAATCAATCATAGGACGGTGGAGATTACTTCCCATTAGTTGGATAGACTAACACTTTGAAGAGTGGATGCTATGATTTTCCAATTTTCTGTAATGGTGGTAGAGTATGGGGATGTCTTCCCCAAGGATGTTCCAGGCTTAACTCCCCATAGATAGATAGAATTATGCATTGACCTATACCCTTGGATGACACCGATATCGGCACCTGCATATCAGATGGCCCCAAAGACATTCCCAATATGAGGGTGTGATTAGAGGACTTATAGAGTAAGGTATTTATTAGACCCAATGTTTCACCATGGGAAGATCCTTTTTTTCCAAGAAGGTATACAAGAGATTGAGGTTGTGTGTGGACTACCGATACTTGAAATAGGTGACCATAAAGAACAAGTTTCCACTATGTAGGACCAATTACATCTTTGATCAGTTGATAGGGGAACAATGTTTCTTGAAGGTAGAACTTAGGTCAATCTATCACTAGTTACTAGTACGAGATGCCGATATATCGAAGATGTCATTCATATGTTTCTATGGTCACTATGAGTACTTGGTGGTACAATTTGGTGTAGAGAATTATCCAATAGTGTTCATAGGGCTCATGAAATAGATATTTCATTCTTTCATAGATTGATTTATGGTAGTTTTCATCTAAGATATACTTGTGTACCCGTCATCTGAGGAGGAGAACACGAGAGACTTGAGGATAGTTTTGGACATACACTGAGAGTACCAGCTTTCTAAATGAATATTTATGTGAAATTTATAGATTTAGGTAGTCCAACTTCTTGGAAATGTTTTCACAGTGGATGGGGTGGTAGTGGACCCATCCAATGTTGAGGCATTGTTATATTGGGAGCCACCAAAAAGTGTGGGAGAGATGTGGAGCTCACTTGGGTTGTAATGATATTGACAGAGATTTACAATTGATTTCTCCATAGTATCATCACCCATGAAAACTTTAACTCAAAAGGGGAAACCTTTTGTATAGACAAAATGGTTCTAGAAGGCCTTTTAGTAGTTGAAGCAAAGTCTGACAAGTTCTCCCATATTGAGATTTCCAAAGGAGGGTGTCAAGTATGTAGTGTTTTGCGATTCCTTAGGAACTCATACTAGGATATTTTATAATGTAGAGTTGAGTTGTAATTTTATGTGGTTCATTCCATTTGAGACCACAAGATAATAATTATGCAACCCAAGATCTTAAGTTAGAAGTAGTAGTATTTTAACTAATGATTTTGTGACACTAACAGATGGGTGAGTGGATTATTGTATACTCTGATCAAAAGAGTCTCAAGTATATCTCATCTAAGAAGGATATCAACTTGTGACAGAGGTGATGGCTAGAATTATTCTAGTATGATGGCTTTAAAATAGTCTATAATCTAGGGAATGGTAAAATGGTAGTAGATTATCTGAGAAGGATCTTGTTAATAGTTGATAAATTAGGATTTAGAGTTGTTGGACTCATTTAAATTATCCTTTGTGGATGAAGAAGAAGTATCATAGCTCTTGTCAATGTTTTCACCCTTCTTGTATTGCACCGAGTCAGGGAGGCACAACATGGGGATAGTGATAGTGAGACCCTACAGACAGAGATATACATTGTACATGATACTTATGGATTTTATAAAGCTGGGGAACATGTCATTCTATTTAGAGTACATATGATAGTACCCATGACGTTGTAGGAGGAGGTTATAAGATAATTTCATAAATCTCTTTTTTAGGTACATCATGGTGTGAAAAAGATGTTCAAGGACATATAATATTAGTCTTGGTGGCCAATGATAAATAAATGAGTTCCATAGATTATCTCTCAATGCCTTGTCATCTAGTGAAGGATGAGCACCATGTTCTAGCTGGTTTAAGTCAAACCCTTTAGGTGCCCGAATGGACATGGGATGAGATAACCATGGTCTTTATAATGTGATTACCACATACATCAATGTTACATAATTCCATCTAGGTGATCATAGACTGACTCAGAAAATCAGACCACTTCCTATCTATGTAAGAGAAGAGTTTGGTAGAGGGATTGGGATGCCACTACATTCAAGAGAGTGTCCAACACCACGGAGTTCCATTGATGATTTTTTCTGACCATGATGATCGCTTCAAATCTCGGTTGTGTAAGGGATTCAAGGATGAATTTTGGACTCAGTTATTCTTGAGAAAAATGTTTCACCCTCAAATCGATTATTGGACTAAGAACACTATTTATGTTCTAGAGGACATGTTGTGACCTTACTCGTTGGAATTTCACTATATTTGGGAGGATCACCTACCACTGGTGGGGTTTTTGTACAACATCAGTAACTATTTCACCGTTGAAATTGAACTATTTGAGGCTTTTTTGGGTAACCCTGCAGCTCCCAACTTTGCGAGAATACCCAAGGAGATTCGGCACTAATGGGCCCAGAGTTGGTGAGATCAACTATCGAGAAGGTGAATATCTTCTTGGAGTAAATGAAGATCACACATATCCCTTAGAAGTCTTATATTGATTGAGGATGGTGGCATTTTGAGTTCAAAGAAATAGACCATTTGTTCCTACAAGTTTCACCTCGGCATGGATTAAAAACATTTGGATGGGGCAACAAGATCCCCAAAAGATTCATTGTCCCTTTAAAGAAATTGTGTATAGTTGGTGAGGTGGAATACATCACAGCTATACCTTCGTAGTTAAACTAGGAACACGATGTGTTCCGTGTGTCGTAGCCGAGGAGGTATGTGCATGAACTATCACATGTTATTGACTAGGGAGAGATGAATATAGAGGATGGAGAAACCTTTATCAAGTACCCAATAGAGATATAGTATTGGTAGGATATGATCCTATATGGGTGAGATATTCCTTTAGTGTGTGTCTGGTGGCCGCATGAGAATCTTCAAGAGAGCACATGGGAGTGGGAGGCTCTTATTCGTTCTCAATACCCATATATTTTTGAGTATTTCTTGTTTTGGATATGTAGGGGCATAAATTCCTATGGTTGGGATAACGTAATGTCTTAGATTGTCCATGTATTTTTTTGGATATTGTATGGGTAATTTTTAAGACCAGGTGCTAAGACAATGTGAAATTACAAGGTCTGATGTGTCTATAATAAATGATTCAAATATATTAAATATATTAAATAACACATGCATAAATTTTTCTAGAAAAAGTAGAATAACTTTTAAACGTTTTCTTGAATAAGAAATTTGAGGGAACCATTGAGTTCAGAATGTGGGATTTATCCTAGGTTCAGCTTAACCTTAGTCAGTTCAGGTCATTTGTGGAAAATCCATTGTGGGTGTAGAATGAATAAAATGAATAAAATAATTTAAATGAATTATTTAATTTGTTGATAATGCAAAAACCTAATTTACCTATTTAAATGAACACTTATATAAAATTGGAAGGTTTTTTTCACATAACCCTGAAAATCGTTAGAGAGCTATTGGAGAGTGTGGAATGATAGTTTATTAGTGGACGATGGCTAGATCGAGGATCGATAACTAGAATAGGATGAAATCAAAGGATCTCACCAATGCCTATAACACTACATCATTATTCATCAGCTATAGATCCAAATCAAGGTAGGGAGTTTGTTTCATTTGGATTTCTTCTCCATTATTTATTGTTATAATGAAAATGAATCAATCAACCAACAGATTGATCTGTGGATCATGCGTATTTGTAGGATAGGTTTATTACAGGGTGATTTTAGGAGAATTACTTTGAATTATTGATTTCTTCATTGTTATTCTCATGGAAATGAGTTGAGATAGACATAAACATAGACCGATGTTTGTTCCTCTAATTTTTTATTTTTATTTTCACCCTTGGTTCATCATTCACCATGGGTATTCTTCATTTGGACCAGAGTTTGAGATATACCAATTAACTGATCACTATGCTCCTGTTTCTTAGCATAATGATATGATATCGTAGACTTGGGATCATCACGACATGAAGGTGGTGTGATGATGGAGACGATATTGAACCAATTGACATAAGTACATGATTTATATGTTCTTTGGAATGCAATGGATAAGATAGATTATCCTATTTTCTGAGAAGGTCAAAGGACCAAATCATGTTGATTAAGTAATGGAATGATTTTAAGTGGATCGATCTATGTTTTTGGGGAAAAGTGATAACTAGTTCAATGACCGAATAAATGAACATGATTCGTAGATGTAGACATGGTTTTATGGAAAATACTATGTTATATAGTGTGTAATTATGATCAACATTACATGTCTCGAACCCTTTACGGTGACTAGGGTTTTGGTTCTGAGTTAAGGATCACACGACATGTGACCCTTTCACGTGGCACGTGACCCCTCCCAAGTGAATGGAAGTATACCTCAGAGGTTACACATACATGGGTTGGAGTACATAGGTTGGATCATGCAATGTAATCCCCCACACAGACAAATACTGGATCAGATACTTGGGCTAAGACATGTACTGGTACATGGGAACATTTACATGGGTGAGATATGTGTAATGGAACATGGGTAGACTACATGGGTAGCCTACACTCCATGTACTTATACACATATATAAGAATGACCCATGGTTGTTTTACACAGGAAAAACTCAGGGTCAAGGTATATGATTTTTAACCACTACTACATGCCATGTACCTTTTAATATATGGATTAGATTCCTTGTACCACTTTTCTTAGTCAAGTTTTATTAGGGTGGGTTCCCCTTATACTTTACCCAAGGGTTGGTATGGAATCATCGTCTACTCCTAGGATTATGATCCCTTCAGAAAAACTTCTTAGATAGAGTTATTGGAAATATCTCTGAGAGGGACAAAGTGTGATCCTATATTCATTTTCACGCTCTAGGTGGGGTTATTGGTATCTTTGTGACCAACACTATGCAGATACCAATCCTCTACTTAGTGGGTTAATCCATATTGAGTTATTAGTATCACCCCACAACCTGGGGAGTGATCATCATATTTGTATCATATCTATATAGAACATTATTGTGTACTTCGTATGATGAGACCCAATGAGAACTACCTATCAGATGGCATTCATCACTTCTATCAGACTAAAGAATGTGTTATCCTAGATGAGTTATTTTTAGAATCTTCAAGATGGAATCCTTGGCTAGAATACTATGATTGTGGCTTACCTTTAGACTAGGTGTATTTGTTGAGTATATCTGAATACTCTTTTTATATGTGTTTTTTAAATATACTTGTGTAGATATAATTATATTTCCTTTATTTTATGATTTTTTGTTTTGGGGTATCCTTCTGAGTATTATTATACTCAACCCCACATAGGATATCCTCACACATGACGTTTCTTATGAAGAAGATCAAACTTTTGAAAGATTCATAGATGGACTAGGACTAGATGGTTCCTAGTGTGATCAAAAATATGAAGGTACATTCCTATTCCTTTTTTATATCAATCCCTTAAATTTACCTTTCATGTTGGACATGTGTTTTTAGGCTTTTGTGGTGGGCCTGTATTTGGCCTTGTTTACCTTACATTACTTCCTATCGTACTCTCATGGTGTGATTTAGATGTATACATGCGTGTTTGTTCAATTTTTTTTACTTTTCATAATTTTATAGGTTTGGAGAAATGTATGTTTATAGGTACTTAGGAAAATACCTCCCATGTTAGTGATATGCCTACTTGATGCTAGTTGCTAGTGCTTGGCCCATTGGAGGAAGGCTTGGGGAGTTGTGTAACATGACACTTTGGGACTTGTTGTAAAAATTAATTTAGAATTTATTATATTAATATCATTCTATAAATACAAAATATTTATCAAATCCTTCACATAATGATCTTTTTAAAATGGAAACGTTACTCATGTGTAAATATAGCCTACCGTCTCCATGATTGTAACATAATTCATTTCTCAAAACCATATTTAATAATTAGTATTGAAATTATAATTTATGTGTAAATATTATAATTATATCATGATTATTATTATGGATATGATGGAACTGTATAATATAAAGAATAACTGGATCTTTTAAGACAAAAAATTAATGAGAAAACAAGACAATTAACACCTAAAATAATGAAAATAGTGAAAGATTATTAATGAATGGGTGATAAGATTTCATAAAAGGATAATATATGATATTATAAATATTAATATTGTTTTATTATAAGTTAATAAAATGTTAACATCCACTATATAAGATATTAAATCACATTCAACCAAAAGGAAGTGTGAGAAAATGGATTTTATCTCAATTAACATTCCATTGAAAATTATTTTTTATTATGCACCAATTCACTTTTATGTGGTTTATATACAAAATATTTAATGTATTTAAAATTAATACCTATTTATTCATGATTTTTAAAGTATCAATTCATATTTAGTCTTTTAAGGGGTTATAATAGGATTGTTACCCAAGTGGTAAGGGATTTCATCTCAATTTCAATTCATTGAGTCATATTGTAGTGTTATGCACCCAATTTATTTTATCTGGTGTATATACTAAGCATTTTACAAGTAATATCACAATTAATTAATAATTCAAGGTATTTATAGTTTAAATATGAATTATTTTATAAAATGGTGTTTTAATTAAGAGTTTCTAAGTGGTAAATAATTTCAAAACTCAATTCCTTTTCATTGGGTTATATTACTTTTTCATTGTATTTTATATTCATAGATTATGTGTGTAATGAATTTTAAATATATTAATTTTTTTCCACATTTTTTTATTTGGATATAAATTTTTCACACATAATGAAATCATTGATTAATTCTCACTTCAACATTGTGATCTTTGAAAAGGTTTATTTCAGAATCACATTTTAATCAAGATTATTTATGCTTGAATATCCATTGAAGGAAATTATTTGATAATTAGATAATAAACCCATTTAATTTTATTATCCTCTAGTTATTCATATATGTTTCAATAAATATTTTCATTTTTAACTCTTTGGCACTTAAAATTACTGAAAAAATGTTTTTAAGAATACCTGAATTCATGTCTCTATTTGGTTGGAAATCCATTTTCTTCCAAAATCATTTTTTATAAAAAAAATTTCCAAATTTTTTTCAACCTTTTCAAAATTATATATTAATTAAATTTTTACCCATTTTTTATTTTGTAAATTTTTTTAACGGAATCTTCATATCTTTTTCAAAACAAGCCCATTCGGAGTTTATCGAAAAAGTGAAAAGAATCTTTGTTTTAACATGTATGACCTGAATAGAATTTCTAGCCACCATGAACAATATATTTTTTAAAAATTTTCATCCTATGTTTTAAATATTGTTTTCAAACAATGTTATTATAATATTTTTTTTCATAACCTTTAGTGATAAAAAGTGATTTTCAAAATGAAAAGGATATTTTTATCAAAGAATTTTTTGAATATCTTTTTATGGTATTTCAATTAATCAAAGACAAAAACCCATTATTCTTATTTAAATGGGTATATTTTGGATTAAAAATATATTTATTATTAATATGAATTATTTATTATCATTTTGAACAAGTAAAGTATTTACCCTCAGTTTGTTGATTCATTTTGATAGTCATTAATATTGCCTTGAAATATTCATTTACCTATGATCATTGGACATTATATTTCCCCTAAATATAAATATAATTTTTCTTGGATATTTTTATTTCTTAAAACATATACAACTTATACATATGGTATTAGAAGTTGAAATTTAATTATTTATCTGGGGAAATATTGATAAATTTGAATTCCTTACTGAATGCAAAAATTTAATGATAAGGAACATTATTCATAAATTAAATCAATCATTCGATATATGATGAATGTTTTGGAGAAGAAAACATGGGTAGAGACTAGATATAGACATACCCTATATGAATCAGCAGTATCATGAGACAAATTAATTAGTTATCTTTAGTTAAATGGGTTTCACAACATCATTTTTAAATTATCTTAAGGAAATATCTTGATAGTAGAGGTATCATAATGTCTGAGATTATGATGTATAATAATTAATAATTTCCTTCATAGAGAATTTAGTTATTTTTATACATGATATTTCCTCTATGATATTATCTATTTATGAATTTAATTATTTTTTATTGAATTAAATGACACATATTTTCTATTATTTACCTTTACCAATTGATTATTCATTATTCAGTTATAATAGTAAAGTTATTGATTAAATGGAATGTGTTTTTAGTTATTTACCTTTATATATTGATAATTTCATATCTAATAATGACAGTAAAATTATTTAAATGTCACGTGTCTTGATTTCTTTACCTTTCCATGTCATTTATTCTTATTGATTCATGATATAATCCATTCTACATAACCCATATTGAGCATTTGAGGTCACCCTTATTTTTTTCCTTTTCCCTAGAATCCAGTAAGTGTACTAATAATGATATTCTAGTATATTATAGATGGAATAATGTTGTTCTTGAAATTTTTTTATAATTTGTGTATTGAAATGTAATATTGGAATCATGCATGTATCTAGTTTACTAAGAATACTTAACTATTTGGTCCTTCAGGATGTGATTCCTTGTACCTTTTCCCAATGTAATAAAGTAGACACTGCTGGAATACTTTTTTTATTATTTTCAAACACTTTTAGGAAAAGTGAGAAACCCAAAGACACATGCAATCCCAAAAACAACCAAATCCCCTCCAAAGATGGACAGACAAACAGACACCCAAACAATCAACAAAAACTAAAAACCATAAATTCCATACACGTCATCTCCAACAGCACATGAACTCCCCTCCGCGGTGGCTGTTACCCATTCTAAAGCTGGATTTAAACACCTCATGAAATCACCATCATATTACCACCTCACGTCATCCAGATTGATTCGCCCGAAACCATCTTTCTTAGACATTATGCCTTTCTTGAAAGCCAGGGACACCCCATGGTCCCGCTTAAATGAGGCTCTAGTGCACAAAGGTTGAGGCAGATAGGAATAATCCTTCCTGCCTTTCCTTTTTGTAGTAGCAGAAGCCTCTCCTACATCCTCTGTCCTGGTTCTGTGTCCACCTTGCACTATATCTCTAAAGGAACAATTGATTGTATCACCTCTATTCTCCTTGTCGCATCTGGAGAGATTCCCCTTCCTACCAAGAATGTTGTCCGGGGATAATTCCTTACTCTCCACATCTCCTCCTCTCCTCTAACAAGGCGTGATGAAGTCAATACCACTCATATAAATGCCTGTGGTGCCATCATATTTTACTGCTCCTTTACCTTTCCCCTCAAGAACACTTCCCAAGTCGGCCAGTTTACACTGCTGGTCAGCTGTATTCTCCACAACCTTATAGGCAACCTCACAGTCAGCTTCTCCTACCACAGAATCCCACATACTGGTCTCCATGGGTTCATCCTGCTCCACTGCAACATCATCCATACCCTCCTCCACATGACCCTGGAACCTGTTACTCAAAGGAAACAGAGGTGTAGATGCAGCACCTATTCCCCCACTATCCTGGTTACTACCTTTTCTGCCCAAAGTCACTGTTGTATAACCTTTTTTACATTCCCCCCTCTGATCCCTCATATCCAAGGAATCACCAAGATGATTCTCCCTTAAAGACTCCCCACGTGATGGGTCACCATTCGTTTGATAACTCCTAGTATTAGTATTTTCTGGCCTCTGGCTCTTTCCTGAATCAGGAATCTTTAGATTACACTGAGTTTACATGGCATCCGACAAGGATGTGTTATCACCATGCCTATCAGAATCCTTTCCAACCCCTTCTGCGAGTTGCTGAACCAAAGTACCCAGTGATTGGGAGCCTTCATTTGCCCTATCCATCTTATTTTTCCTCAAATCCGGACCAACCATCAGCTGTGACATAGGGGTAGTCCCTGCTGTATCCTCTCTCCTAACCGAGGCCTGGTACTCTCGGCACTCGAGTTTCCAGCACCTGAGATGGTGTATCTCTTCAACATCTCCCCAGAAGATGTCCAAAATGATTTCAAGTCAAGAAAAAATCATACCAATTATCATAAACAACCTACTATTTACACCTATATTCCTCGCCAATTGTAATCTAAACAAACTCGAGTGGTACTCTAGAAGCATCAACCTCAACGCATACATGAGGGTTAATCAGATGGAACACTACTTCAGTGCGGCTATCCACACACAATAATCTACCCACAATATTACCCAACATTCTTATAATATATGGGTTCTGGAAAGGTAGGGGAGATTAGGAAAACTGATCCAAACCGCAGCCGAGGGCGAATCCCGTTTCATATGAAAATAAAACGACCAACGAAGTCAAAAATACCTAATACCATTGCAACTGCGAGGAGCTCTTGACCATGATTGAATGAGGTCCTCTTATGACTCAAAGCGGATCATAATATTTTGTCTGTCCAACATCCCGACAGTCTCCCTTTCTTGAAGATCTTAAGAAGAGAAGACAAACCAGTTGAACGCATCGATGGAAGGTCTCCTCTGTCTGAAGCGAATGAAGAGAGTGAGATTTAGCAATGAAGAGGTTTCTGTGTACTCAGATGTCGAAATCTGAAGATTAGGGTTTCCATCCAAAAGATCTGTAACTTTAGGGCTCACAAGGGCTTTTGGAAAAGGAGGAATAAAGGAGGGATTGGAGAAGGGTTGGAATGAAGACCTTGCTATCCCGGGGAATGATGATTCTCCCTCCCCCGCGAAGGGGGGAGGAGCCGAACCAGACATCGTCATCACTGGTGGAGGGAAAGCATCAGAGGTTTATGGCGACCAGCCATTCTCCCACAATATATTATTACTCTCCCCATGTGTGAATGTAATAAAGTAGACACTGACTCTAGGTTTCTGGGGTTAGGGTCACTACAATATTCTCTTTAAGGAAATTTGTTATAATCCTTAGGAACTAGATTTGAGAAAACATAGATTAGGGATTATAAACCTAAGATAATCATTGAGGATAATTATATAAGAACATACTAAAGTTTTGGTATGGTAGAGATATGGAAAGACAATTTCTAAGTCTGAGACAAAAGGAGGATGAGAATGTCACAAAGTATGAGGCTAACTTTACAAGGGTAGTAAGGAAAGAAACAAATTATATACGTAACCCAAGGAGTAATATTTATTGATTTTTTGATGGGTTAAATTCATTTCTCTATTGAGCATTAGTCTCACAATAATTCTCATCATACGAAGATATTGTCTCCTGAGCTATCAAGATAGAAAATGAATTCTCAGAGTCTTATGACTTTAAAGAAAAGTAATAGAAAAAGAGATATGATGAACAATCTGAAAATAGAAATAAGGGAAAGAAGAGAAAAGTTGAATATCCATCCTACGGTAAATGTTAGAAGAAACACCCCAGTACTTTCCTGAAGGGAATGAGAGTCCGTTACATGTGTGGTGGAAAAGGCCAACATGCTCGTGATTGAAATGGGAATAAAGAGGCTATCAATGTTGAATTCCAAAATTGTAGAGAAAAGCAGAATTATACAAATTAATTTCCTAAGCACTAAGGAAACTTACCCCAGAAAAGGCCATGGGAGAAAGGCCAAGCTTATGAAATCACTACTGTTGAGGTTGAAGCTCCAAAAGATGTAGTGTAAGGAAATTTAATGGTTTCCTCAAGTTTAGACACTGCTTTATTTGATTCTGGATCATCACATTGTTTCATATATTCCGAGTTTGCAATGAAAATTAGATATTTACAATTTGACTTAACAAATGAGTTTTCAGTCAAAACACCTAAGGGAAGTATCATCACAACAATGTTTTGTGAATAGGTTCCCATTAGGTCATATAAATGTTCTTTATCTACTGATCTCATCGTCATAACCATGATTTTATTTGATATAAACCATAGTATGGATTGGCTTTCGGACCATGATGGAAATATTTGTTTTAATAAAAATACGTTAAAATTCTCGAGGATGATAAGGAGTACCATTACATTAGAGTAGAAACATCACCAACTGATTCTTATCTAGATCCACACCCTGTAACTATACTAAATTCAATTACTGGTGAGAATGAGAATGAAAAAATTTTCGGTGAGGAAAATAATGTTCGAATAGAGGATGCACCTACTGTGAAAGAATATGTTGATGTGTTTCAAGAGGATTTAACTGGAAATCCTCCAGAATGAGAAATTGAGTTTTCCGTTGATTTAATTCATAGTTCATGGACTATATCAAAGACCCTTTATAAAATGGAAACAGTGGAATTAGTGTAACTAAAGAAACAACTAGTGGAATTTAGTAATAAGGGATTTATTCTCCCTACTGTTTCTCCACGGGGGCCCTTGTTCTTTTGGCTGAGAAGAAAGATGGATGTATGAGGTAGTGCCCTGACTACAGGGATATCAATTCTATAACAATAAACAACAAGTATACCCTACCTCGCATTGATGATTTATTCTACTAACTTCATGGAGCTCAATATTTTTCAAATATTGAACTTAGACCTGGATATCATATGCTATGTGTGAAGAGAGAAGACATTCTGAAAATAGCATTTCGAACCAGGTACGAGCAATACATGTTTACTGTAATGGCCTTTAGATTGACTAATGCACCATATGTCTTCATGGATCTAATGAATAGAGATTTCAAGGAATATCTTGATGACTTTGTAGTGGTATTTATTAATGATATCTTGGTATAATCCAAATTCTATGAATATCATTAAAATAACTTGCGAATTATCCTAAGGACTCTTAGAAGAAATGAATCATATAGAAAATTTAGCATATCTGAATTCTGTCTTTAGGATATTTCATTTCTTGGCCATATTTTCACTAAGGATGGAATCTTGGTTGATCCTTCAAAGATCAAGGCAATCCATGAATGGCCATCATCGACGAGTATAACTAAGGTATGTAGTATTATTGGTTTAGTAGGTTATTATTGGCGTTATGTCCAGAATGTTTCCCAATTGGCTGACCCATTAACGAAGCTCACTTTTAAAGGGGTTATATATGTTTGGAAAAAAGAGTGTGAAGAATGTTTTGAAGAACTGAAGAGAATATTAGTTAATTCTCCTATCTTGATTCTAAAATCAGGGAATTATGGGTTTGTTATGTATAATGATGCTTCAAAGAAAGGACGTGGTTGTGTCCTTATGTAGAATTATAGAGTTATTGCCTATGCATCACGACAATTAAACATTCATGACCAAAATGATCCCACTGATGATATTGAGTTAGCAGCTGTAATCTTTACTCTGAAAATATGGAGACAATATCTCTATGGTGAAAAATGTGATATTTATACTGATCACAAGAGATTGAAGTATTATTTCTCATAGAAAGAACTCAACATGAGGCAAAGACGATGGCTTGAAATACACAAGGATTATGATTTCACAATATAATAACACATGAGGAAGGAAAATAAGGTGGTAGATGATTTGAGCCAAATGGATCGTGGATTTTTGAACTCAATGAGAGTTGAAAGGGATCGTATTTTCCTAGATCTAGTAAATATGGATATGGTAATAACCATGGAAGGTGAAACATCAATACTTTTTCAAATGGTTTCCAAACCATCTTCACTAGAAAGGATAAAAATTTCTCATACTGATGATGTGGAATTTAAAAAGAAAATTAAATATGTGAATAATGAGAGATTGAGTGACTTCATATATGAAGAGTGAATTTTGAAATTTTGGAAGAGACTTTGTGTTCCTAACATACCTGGTCTAAAAAGGGAATTGTTGGATGATTCTCATAGCTCCAATTTTTTTATACACCCCAAGAGAACCAAGATGTATAAAAATTTGAAGGAAAATTTTTGGTGGGACAACATGAAGAGGGAGATTGATGATTTTTTGTCGAGATGTATGGTTTTTCAACAAGTGAAAGCTGAAAGGAAACAGCCTATAGGAGTCATGAAACCTCTTCATATACCTGAGTGGATATTGGATAATTATATGATGGATTTTGTCATGGGGATGCCAAAGTCTCCTAGAAGGAATGATGTAATATGGGTCATTGTTGATCGTCTTACCAAGTCAGCACATTATCTTGCTATAAGAGAAGATTTACCACTTGAACGTTTAGAAAGGCTGTATATTAATGAAGTTTATAGACTTCATGGAGTACCCATATCGATTATTTCTGATGGTGATCCCCATTTTACATCAAGATTCTCGAATAGCCTTCATAAAGCCCTAGATAATGAACTTTATTTAAACACTTCCAACCACCCTCATACCGATGGAAAATCAGAACAGACTATTCAAACATTAGAAGATACATTGAGATCTTGATCACTAGACTTTCATGGTATGTGGGATCAATATTTACCTCTAATATAATTTTACTATAAAAATATCTTCCATTCAAGTATTTAGATGGCACTATAGGAAGATTTATACAGAAAGCGATGTCACACACGAACTTGTTGGGATGATGTTGGTGAAAGAAAATTTGTAGGACCAAAACATGTTGAGGAAAAAATGTAAAATGTGAAGATTATCCAAACCCACATCAAAGAAACTCAATGTAGGAAAAAGTGTAATGCCGATAACCGAAGGAAGGATTTGGAATTTTAGGTAGGAGATCATGTTTTCTTGAAGGTATCTCCATGGAAGGGTGTTATACGTTTTGGTAAGAAGGTTAAATTGAGTCCCAGGTACATCAGACGTTTCAAAATTCTAGAACAAATTGGAGTTGTATATTATCGTTTGTAAATGCCTCCAAGTCCCTCCAATGTCCATTATGTGTTCCATGTATCACTATTGAGAAAATACATGCATGACCCAATGCATGTACTCACCTTTGAGGAAATTGAACTGGAACCTGAACTGTCTTATTGTGAAGAGCCTGCCATAATTCTTGATAGAAGAGAACAAGTGCTAAGAAACCAGATGAATCATTTGGTAAATGTTCTATGGGGAAACCATAAGATAGAAGATGCAGTGTGGGAACCAAAGGAACTTATCATGAAGAACCACCCGAATCATTTTGGGGTAGTATTCTAGAAATTTCAAGGATGAAATTATTTTAAGGAGGGAATAATGAAACACCCCAAGATTCCCCGATACGTTTCCTTTTGAATAATGCAATAGCTTTCATTATACACAACTTCGAGATTCTAACACACCGCGACCAATCAAACTAGCCGTTGTGAATAGTAATACCAACTTTTTAAAATTTAAAATTTTTTATTTTTCAAAATGGACATCATTTTTGAATTTTGAATACCGTAATCAGCTTACGGTGAATTTTTGGTATTTTTTTGAAAACATTAAATTTTTGAAGAATAGTGAAAAACACTGCATTATTGGTAAAAACCGACTTTTTATTTAAATAATTATTTATTTTATTTAAATTTATTTTATGTCAAAATAGATACATAATACCTATATAAGTCTAATTTAATTCATTGGATTAATTTTATATAAAAATTTTATTGATGTTTTTACTATCTTTTACCCACCTCCTAGGGGCATTTGCAAATTTGCATAAAACTTAATTTTACCACTTCTGTGAGTTGAATTTCAAAAATCCAAGAGACACGGTTAATATCAGTAAGTAAAATGTGGTTCAATAAGATGAAAATAATATTTTGTGAATATTAACATTTGATTTTTATTTACCACGATTAAAGGTTAATATAGTAATTAATGGTGAAAATGATATCATAATTACCCTAACACATGTCCTAATTATATTTTATAAGTATAATTCCACAAAAAAACAACCATAGGAATAAAATATTATCCTATTTGGTCCACCTGTAGTAGATTAGGACATTTATTATTATTTTATTTAAAGAAGAGTTAAAAGAGTTAAATTCAAAGTTTAATAACTAAATCATTTTTAATATAAGGTTATACATAAGATAAATTCGACTATAAATATTCACTAGAAATATGAAAATATTTCCTACATAATGGTATTTTATTTATAATTTTTATACATTAAATAATTTAATTTATTTATGACACAATGATGATGCAGTAATTACCTTATTAATGAAAGATTAAAATAATTTATATTATAAATATCGAAAAAAATGAAATTTGAGACTTTTGATGAATTGAACTAATTTTATAGGTTAATATGACATTTTAGGGTTTTTTAAATAAATTTTATTTGAAGTGATAAAGTTTTTTTATGGCTTTCAAAAAAAATCAAATGCTAAATATTGTAAAAATTGACATAATTGAGTTTTTAAAACAAATACTACATTATTAATTGATATAATATTTATAAAAATATAAGGTTCATCCAAAGGAATTAGATAAAATTATATATATTAAAAATGAACCACATGGGGTTCTTTTGTCTTCTTATAGTATGTTTATTAACCATATAATATAAAAATACAAAGAGACATGGTAAATGTCAAACTACTTAACTAAGAGTTAAATCTAAAAGATAAGGTTAATATAATGACCTAAACCTGTCTAAAACCTATTGGTTTAGAGGTTTTCGACCCATAACCACCTTATACTCTAAATAATTCATTTTGGTTCTATTAGAATCTGAAAATTATTTTATAATAAAATAATAATTCAATCTTTTCCTAAAGTGACCCTCACTTCTCTTATAAAAGGGTACTTACCTTCTCTTAATTTCCCACATCCATAGCCATCTTGATCAGCCCAAACATGCCCTAATATCCTCCCAACTTCCACCACATAATCTTAGAGGCCTTCCTTTTGTTATAAATCCTACCTAAGGATCCCTTTTGATCAAATCAAAAGGAAGTACCCGAAGAAGAGGTAAATATTTCATCACATCTTTCAAGTTCTTTTCTTCATCCACTTCCTCTTTCTTTGTTATTTCCATTCTAGAATAATAGTTCCAGTATATTCTATATACTGTGATGTTATTAAGAAATTTTACAACCATATTTATTATTCTATCCTCATATTAATGACAAAGTTACCATATATGGGTATATACGTCTTACCGTCTCCACGTCGTGGTGTAGTTTGTTATTCAGACACTCCATTTTTTGGATGGGTATAATAATGAGAATAAGTGATGTAAATAATAAATAAAACATGTTAATTATTCTTTATATATGATATAACATCCAATTACATACATTTTTTCCATCAATATAATGATATTGTATCTAGTGCATACATACAAATTACCGTCTCCACGAACGCGATGAGATTCATTCCCCATCATAATAATTAAAGAATAATTTTCATTTTATGATTCAAAAAAATGTTTATAAGAATAATATAATTCTTTATATGAATAAAATACATCTTATTCATAAAAAACATGGCTTACGTAACCAAGAATATAAAGTAAAATGAATCAGTTGACACCCGAAACGACGATACTACTAGAATATTATCAACTATGAAATAATAAAAGATCATATATGATAGAATATTTATGTATATAGTTCTTGTATAATTTTAGAACAATGATATAACTATTATACAGGATGTTAAAGTACCATCTACCAAGAAAATGTACAAGTTAAGGGTTAATTTCACAATCTCTTTATTATTTGAGCTTGGAATTACGTAAATATCTACTAAGGTCTCTTTATCATCCACATACATGTCTTCTTAAAAATGCAATTCAATTCATTTTTAATATTCACTATACTATTGGTTAAATTTATTTTTACCCTTATTTGACCACATATTTTTTGAAAGGAATATTTCCGTCATTTTTGAAAAAAGGTACTTTATAACCATTCTGAAAAAATTAAGGTAAGAATGTATTTTTTTAACTTAAACGACAGGTGGGGCTATTTTCCCCCACTATATCATCATCTAAGATTCCCATACATGATTATTAGAATATTTTCAAAATAAATGTTTTCTATTATAAGTATATGACATTTAAATTATTTCAAAATACAAAGATATATTTCTCTAAAAAAATTTATTTCATCTATGTCAACATCCTTTGATGTATTTTAAGCTTGTTTGAAGTTGATTTATTATGATACAAAAATTCCAAATCGTATTGAAGGTTTTTTGATATGTTTGAATATGGATGTGCTATTTTTACACCATTCATGGTTTATGGATAAAGTGTTGACATTTCGTATTCTAGTTCTAATATGAATGTTTATGTTATGTTTAAACCTTTCCATATGAGGAATTTATTGGACTTAGTATATGATGGGTGGATCCCGCTATAGTTCCTAGATGCATCGGTAGGTCTCATGATACAAACTAGTGTCTTGGAACATGGCCTTGACAAAATCATATTTGTAGTCTTGGCATAAGGCCTTGACTATGTGGTTATGAAGTCTGGCATTATGCATTCCATCATTATAAAAGTGGATATTGATATTGAATGTGATTATTCAACAAGTAGAATATCCATGTGAATAAGGAAATGGAATTATTTGATTTTATCTTTTACATATTATGCTGATGTTTAAGTTTAAAAGGTTTTTGTTTTAGTTTTATACATTGTCTTAAATTTTTATTCTTATTTATGAAAGTTTCTGCTATATTGTTATCCTTACTAAGCATCTGAGCTCACCCCTTTCTATGTTTTATTTTTTCTAGGATGTGAAGAAGTATTTTATAGTTGACCTATAGGGATAGTATAAGGATATAAGTGTGTTCAAAAGGGTAAAAAATATTGTTGATGTTTTTATTTAATGATGTAATGTAAATCTTATGAATGTATATTGTACATCAAAGGCTACTAAACTGATCAGTCATTTGGGACATGATTCCATGTATAATTCCAATGTTCTGTAATAATTCACCAACACTGGGTAACTAGGGTCGGGCCATTATAGTTGGTATCATAGGAAGATTAGTACAAACCTTGGAAACTAGATTTAGAAAAACTCTGATTATAGAACACTACCCTAAGATAAAAATTGAGGATTAGTATAGATGATCTTCCTAGAATTTTGGTACTGTAGAGATTTTGTGAGTTTTCTAAGAAATACAACCCTGATTGGATAGGAGAAGGTAGAGGTAGATCTAGCACATATGCACCTAGGGGTAAAACCCAAAAACACCGCTTTGAGCTAGACTCGAATTGGAACCGGTTCACAACAACGTCCCTTGTTGCACTCTTGGTTAATACACTCTTAGGGGATATGCTTAGAATAATTATCATTTTCTTTAAAAACCATTATGAAGGGTTTATGAGAATATACCTCCTCAAAGAAAATATTTTCATGATTATGGATTATATCCATAAACTATTCAATTTATGTTAAGTGTTTTACAAGTTCAGAATTATGTATTACGATTCATAAACTAATCTACTGTATGCCATTGTTTAGAAATGGTGCATAGTGGAAGGAATGAAAACCATATCAATTCACATAATCAATGTATGTATTTAACTCCTACCCAATATAATTATAGTGGAGCTGGTGATGCAACTGCTGTAGATCAGCTTATCACCATACTGGGACAACTCAATCCAGTTATGAATAATAACCTTACCCATATGGAGCACCCTGAACCACAACACGGAGGATCCATGTTAGACTGCTTCATTAGGAAAAAACCACCAACATTAAATTGGAGTAAAAATACCTTAGTAGTTGAGAAATGGATAACTTCCTTAGAGGAAATATTTTATTCTTTGGAGAGAAAGGGAAAAAGTTATCAGGGAAGTTTATCACCTCACAGGAGATGTAGATCAATGGTGGTCATTGATTCAAGACAAAAAGGAAGATGAAGAAGTATCAAACAAGGAATTAAGGGAGTTTAGAAATATTTTCATAGAAAAATACTTTCCTTGTGACCATCAAGTGGATATGGAAAGACAATTTCTGAGTCTAATGCAAAAGGAGGACGTGAATGTCGCAATGTATGAGGCTAACATTATAAGGGTTGTAAAGAAAGAAACAAATTATATACATAAACCAAGGAGTAAGATTGAACAATTCTTTGATGGGGTAAAACCATTTCTCCATCGAGAATTATTCTCACAATCCTTAAAATCATACGAAGATATTGTATCATGCATTATCAAGATAGAAAAGGAATTCTTTGATTCTAACGACTTTAAACCAAACCAAGAGAAAAAGAGATATGATGAACACTATGGAAATGGAAATAAGGGGAATAAGGGAAATTTTGAATACCCATTCCGCGGTAAATGTGGGAAGAAACACCCCAGTACTTGCCTGAAGGGAATGCGAGTCTGTTACATGTGGGGTGAAAAATTCCACCTTGCTCTTGATTGAAAGGGGAAGAAAGAGGCTATCAATGTTGAATGCTACAATTATTGAGAAAAGGGGAATTATACAAATTAATTTCATAAGAGCCAAGGAAACTTACCCCAGAAAAGGCCAAGGGAGCAAGTCCAAGCTTATGTGACCAATACTACTGATGTTGAAGCTCCGAAAGTCATGGTGGAAGGTAATTTAATGGTTTCCTCATGTTTAGCCAATGCTTTATTTGATTCTCTATTATCACATTATTTCATATATTCCCCGTTTGTAAAGAAAATTAGATATTTCCAATTTGACATAATAATGGATTTTTCAGTCAAAACACCCAAGGGATGTATCATTGCAACTATGTTGTGTGAATATGTTCCCATTAGGGAATATAAATGTTCTTTATCTGTTGATCTCATCATCATACCGATGATTGAATTTGATATAGTCCTTGGTATAGATTTGCATTCAGACCACGATTTAAAATTTTATTTTAGGAAGAAATGAGTTATAATTATCGATGTTGATAAGGTGTACCATACCTTTAGAGTAGAAACATCACCATCTGATTCTTATCTAGATCCACACCCAGTAGATCTACTAAATTAAATTATTGGTGATAATGGGAATGAAATAATTATCGGTGAGGAAATGAATGTTTGAATAGAGGACATACCTACTATGAAATAATATGTTGTTGTGTTTCTAGAGGATTTACCTAGACATCCTCTAGAACGAGAAATCGAGTTTTCCATTGATTTAATTCCTGGTTCATAGCCCATATCTTAGACGCCTTATAAAATGGTAATAGTGGAATTAGTGGAACTATTGAAACAACTGAAAGAATTGAGTAATAAAGGATTTATTCTCCCAAGTGTTTCTCAATGGGGATCCCCTGTTCTTTTTGTTAATAAGAATGATGGATCTATCATGTTGTGCACTGAATACAAGGATATCAATTCTATATCAATAAAGAACAAGTATCCCCTACATCGCATTGATGATTTATTCATCTAACTTCATGGAGCTCAATATTTTTCAAATATTGACCTTCGATCTGGATATCATTAGTTGTGTGTGAAGAAGGAAGACATTCCGAAAACCTCATTTTGAACCAGGTACGAGCATTACAAGTTAAATGTAATGCCTTTTGGATTGAATAATGCACCCTCTGCCTTCATGGATCTAATTAATAGAGTTTTCAAGGAATATCTTGATGAATTTTTAATGGTATTTATTAATGATATCTTGGTATACTCCAAGAGCACCGAAGATCATGAAAATAACTTGCGCATTATCCTAAGGATTCTTAGAAGAAATGAATTATATAGGAAATTTAGCATGTGTGAATTCTATCTTTAGGAGATTTTATTTATTGGACATATTGTCACAAATGATGAAATCTATGTTGATACTTCAAAGACCAAGGAAATCCAAGAATGGCCATCACCGACTAGTATAACTAAGGTACACAGTTCTATTGGTTTAGCAGGTTATTATCGGCCTTTTTTCCAGAATTTTTCCCGATTGGGTAACCCATTAACCAAGATCACTCGTAAGGGGCTTAAAATATGTTTGGACAAAAGTCTGTGAAGAATGTTTTGAAGAACCGTAGATACTATTAGATAATTCACCTATCTTGACTCTACAATCAGGGGATGATGGGTTTGTTATTTATAGTGATTCTTCAAAGAAAGGACTTGGTTGTGTCCTTATGCAAAATGACAGATTTATTTCCTATACATCATGACAGATACAAATTCATGAGAAAAATGATCCCACTCATGATCTTGATTTATCAACTGTAATATTTACTCTAAAAATATGGAGACAGTATATCTATGGTGAACAATGTGAGATTTATACTAATCACAAGAGTTTGAAGTATATTTTTCTCATAGAAAGAAATAAACATGAGGAAAAGACGATGGCTTGAACTACTCAAGGATTATGATTGCACAATACACTACCACCTAGTGAAGGAAAATAAGGTGGCAGATGCATTGAGGAGAAAGGATCGTGGAGTTTTGAATAAGATGAGAGTTGAAAGGGATCCTATTTTCATAGATCTAGTAAAGATGGACATGGGAATAACCATGGATGGTGAAACATCAATACTTTTTCAAATGGTTTCCAAACCATATTTACAAGAAAGGTTAAATAGTTCTCAGACTGATGATGTGGAATTTCAAAAGAAAATTAATGCTGTGAACGATGGGAGATGTAGTGACTTCATATATGAAAAGGGAATTTTAAAATTTTGTAAGAGACATTGTGTTCCTAACATACCTGATCTAAAAAGGGAATTAATGGATGATTCTCATAGCTCCAATTTCTCTATACACCATGGGAGCACCAAGATACATAGATATTTGAAGGAAAATTTTTGGTGGGACAAAATGAAGAGGAAGATTGCTGACTTTTTTTCAAGATGTATGGTTTCTAAACAAGTGAAAGATGAAAGGAAACAGCCTGGAGAATTCATGAAACCTTTTTCTATACCTGAGTGGAAATGGGATAATATTACGATGGACTTTGGCATGGGGCTACCAAAGACTCCTAGAAGGAATGATGAAACATGGGTCATTGTTGATCATCTTACCAAGTCAGTAAATTTTCTTTCTATAAGAGAAGATTTACAACTTGAATGTTTAGAAAGACTATATATTATTGATGTTGTAAGATTTAATGGAGTACCCCTATCGATTGTTTCAGATCGTGATCCTTATTTTACATCAAGATTCAGGAAAAATCTTCAGAAATCCCTGGATACTGGACATCATTTGAGCACTTCCTACCACCCTCTTACCGATGGAAAATCAGAATGGACTATTCAAACCTTATAAGACATGTTGAGATCTTTCTCACTTAACGTTCAAGGTATGTGGGATCAATATATACCTCTGACATTATTTTCTTATAACAATAGCTGCCAGTCAAGTAATTAGATGGCACCATATGAAGCGTTATATGGAAAGAGATGTCACACACAAACTTTTGGGGATGATGTTGGTGAAATAAAACTTGTTGGACCAGAACTTGTTGAGGAAAAAATGGAAAAAGTGAAGATTATCCAAACCCACATCAAAGAAGCTCAAAGTACGCAAAAGTGATATGCTAATAACCGAAGGAAGGATTTGGAATTTTAGGTAGGAGATCATGTTTTCTTGAAGGTATCTCCATGGAAGGGTGTTATAGGTTTTAGTAAGAAGGTTAAATTGAGTCCCAGGTGCATTGGAACTTTCGAAATTCTTGAAAAATTGGATTTTTAGCTTATCATTTGGAAATGCCTCCAAATCCCACCAAATTTCATGATGTGTTCCATGTATCACTGTTGAGAAAATACATGCCTGACCCAACGCATGTACTCACCTTTGAGGAAATTGAACTGTAACCTGATTTGTCTTATTGTGAAGAGCCTATAAAAATTATTTATACAAGAGAACAAGTGTTGAGAAACTGTATGACTCGTCTGGTATAACTTCTATGGAGAAACCATAAGATGGAATATGCAACATGGGAACTAGAGGAACTTATGTTGATGAACCACCCGAATCTTTTTATGTCGTAGTATTCTAGAAATTTTTAGGATTAAATTATTTTAAGGAGGGAAGAATGTAATACCCCAAGCTTCCACGATACGTTTCAATTTGAATAATGCAATAGCTTGCATTGTACCAAATTTGAAATTCTAACACACTGAGACCAATCAAACTAGCCGTTATGAATAGTAATACCCAATTTTTAAAATTTTTAAAATTTTATTTTTCAAAATGGACTTTATTTTTGAATTCGGAATATCGAAATTAGCTTAGGGTGAATTTTTTGTATTTTTCTTAAGACTTTTAATTTTTGATGAATAGTGAAAAAACACTGCGTTATTGGTTAAAACTGAAATTTTATTTAAATAATTATTTATTTTATTTAAATTTATTTTAGGTAAAAATAGATATATAATACCTAAATATGTTTAATTTAATTCATTGGAGTCATTTTATAATAAGTTTAGATATATAAAAATTTTATTGAACTTTTTATTGTCTTTTACCCACCTCCTAGGAGCATTTGCAAATTTGCATAAAACATAATTTTATCACTTCTGTGAGTTTAATTTAAAAAATCTGATATACTTGGTTAACATCAGTAAGTTAAATGTGGTTCAATAAGATGAAAATAATTTTTGGTGAATAATAACATTTGACTTTTATATACCACGGTTAAGTGTTAATAGGGTAATTAAGGATAAAAATGATATAATAATTATCCTAACACATGTCCTAATTATGTTAGATAAGTATATTTCAACCAAAATAAACCCTAGGAGTAAAATATGATCCTATTTAGTCCACTTATATTAGATTAGGACATTTATTATTGTTTTATTTAAAGAAGAGTTAAAAGAGTTAAATTCAATGTTTAATGACTAAGCTATTTTTAATATAGTGTTATACATAAGATAAATTCGACTATAAATATTAATTAGAAATATAAAAATATTTCCTACATAATTTTAGTTTATTTATAATTTTTAGAGATTAAATAATTTAATTTATTTATGACATAATAATGATGCAGGAATTACCTTATTAATGAAAGATTTAAATAATTGATATTATAAATATCCAAATAAATGAAATTTGAGACTTTTGATTAATTAAAATAATTTTATAGGTTAATATGTCATGTTAGGGTTGGTTAAATAAATTTTATTCGAAGTGGTAGAGTTTTTATTGCTTTAAAAGAAATAAAATGTGAAATATTGTCAAAATTGACATAATTGAGTCTTTAAAACAAATAATATATTATTAATTGATATAATGTTCCTAAAAATCCAAGGATCAGCCAAAGTACTTATATAAGGTTATATATATTAAAAATTAACCACATGTGGTTCTATTGTCTTGTTATAGTATGTTTATTAACCATATAATATAAAAATACAAAGAGATGTGGTAAATGTCAAACTATTTAACTAAGAGTTAAATCTAAAAGATAAGGTTATTATGATGACCTAAACCTGTCTAAAACCTAGGGTTGAGTGGTTTTCAACCCATACCCACCTAATACTTGGAATAATTAATTTTGGTGCCATTATAAACCGTAAAGTATTTTATACTAAAATAATATATCATGATTTTCGTAAAGTAACCCTCACCTCTCTTATAAAAGGGTACTTCCCTTCTCTAAATTTCACACCTCCAAAGCCATTTGGATCAGAAAAACCCTTCCCAAATATCCTCCCAACATCCCTAAAATGAACATAGAGCCCTTGGTTTTGTCATAAATCCAACCTATATATCCATTTTGTTCAAATCAAAAGGAAGAACCCAAAGAAGAGTAAATATTTCATCACCTCTTTCAAGTGCTTTTCTTTTTCCACTTCCTCTTTATTTGTTGTTTTCATTATAAAATAATAACTCCAGTATCTTCTAAATACTATGATTTTATTATAAAAATTCTATGACCATATTCATTATTCTATCTATCATATGAATGACAAATTCATTATACGTGCATACGTACGACTTACTGTCTCCACGTTGTGGTGTAGTTTGTTATTCAAACACTTCATTATTTGGATGGGTATAATAATGAGTATGTCTGATTTAAATAATAAATATAACATGTAAATAATTCTTTATATATGATATAACATCCAATTACATACAATTTCTCCATCAATATAATGAAATTGTCGCTCGTGCGTACGTACAGATTACTATCTCCACGAACGTGATGAGATTAATTTCTCATCGTAATCATTCAGGAATAATTTTCATTTTATGATTCAAAATAGTGTTTATGAACATAATATCATTATTATATGAATCAAATACATCTTATTCGTAACAAAAATGTCTTATGTAACGAATCATATAAAGGAAAATGAATCAGTTAACACCCGAAACAACGATACTACTAAAATATTATTAACAAAGAAATATTTTAAGATCATATATGATATCATATTTACATATATGGTTCTTGTATAATTTAATTACAATGATTTAACTATTATAAAAGTGTTTAACATACCCTAAAACAATGGAAAGTACAAGGTAAGGGTTAATTTCACAATCTCTTTATTATTTGAGGTTGTTTTATATAAGTATCTACTAGGACCTCTTTATCATCCACATCCTTGTTTTCTTAAAAGTGCAATTCAAAAGATTTTTTATATTTACTATTCAATGGTTTAATGTAATTTATATCCTTATTTTACCATATATGTTTTGAAATAATTCTTTCCGTCATTTTCCAAACCAGGTACTTTATGTCCTTTTTGAAAAAACAAAGGCAAGAATGTCTTTTTTTAACTTATACAATGGGTGTGGCTATATTCCATCATTATATCATCATAGAAGCTTCCAATACAAGATTATAAGAGTATTTTAAAAATAAATGTTTTCTTTTATAATAATATTACTTTTAAATTATTTCAAAATAGAAAGAGATATTTCTCTAAAAAATTCTTTATTTCATCTATGTCAACATCCTTTGATGGATTTTAAGCTTGTTCGAAGTTGATTTATTACGATGAAAAACTTCCATATTGTATTGAAGATTTTGTGATATGTTTGACTGTGGATGTGTTATTTTTACACCATTCATGGTTTATAGAGAGAGTATTGACATTTCATATGCTAGTTTTAATATCAATGTTTATGTTATGTTTGGCCTTTTCATATGAGGAATGCATTGGACTTAGTAAGTGAATGGTGGAGCCTGCAATAGATCCTTGATGCATCAGCAGGTCTCATGGGACAAACTAGTTTCTTGGAAGATGGCATTGAAAAAATCATATTTTTAGACATGGCACAAGGCCTTGACTATGTGGTTATGAAGTTTGGCATTATGCATTTCATCATTATGAAAGTGTCTATTGATATTGCATGTGATTATTCTACTAGAAGAATATCCATGTGCATAAGTAAATGGAATTATTTGATTTTATCTTTTCTATATTATGCTGAAGATTAATTTTAAAAGGATTTTGTATTAGTCTTATACATTTCCTTAAATGTTTATGCTTATTTATGAAAGAATCTGCTATATTGTTATCCTTACTGAGCATTTGATCTCACCCCTTTCTTTGTTTTATTTTTTCCAGGATATGAAGAATTATTTTATGGTTGACCTATAGGGATAGGCTAAGGATATATGTGCATTCAAAAGATGAAAAAATGTTGTTGATGTTTTTATTTCATGATGTAATGTAAAACTTATGAATGTATCTAGTACTTCCAAGTATACTAAACTGATTGGTCTTTTGGGACATGATTCATTTTATCATGCCAATGTTATGTAATAATGAACTGACTCTGGGTAACTAGGGTCAGGGTGTTACATATATACAATATAGTATCCCCAAAAGTTCCACAATGGCCCTCACTACTATTTGGAAGCCTTTTCCATATGGGGAGGCACATATGAGAACATGTGGAACCCTCTGTCATAGATTCATTCATGTTTAATGGTTAATGGATTTTCATAGGGGAATCTATGAACATTTCAATAAACTAAATATATAAATGAATGTGATATGATTTCTGTTAGACACATATATCTATACACATATGCCCCCAGTTGTGTCATATATATGTATACATTAATATAAAATCCATTTGTCCAAAATAGAGAGTGACCCAATACACAATGTATATTTATCCCATTTAGACTATACACAAATTCAATATTTTATAAGTATAAACTAACTTGATGATAGTATAAATCACATGTCATTAACACATATGGATAAACTCATCAAATACCCCTCAATTAAATATTTTAAAAAATAATATTTCATATGACTTGGTATTAAAATACAGTTTCTTAGTATATCTTTGTATATTTATCAATTGGAATACTCGCCATATAAGTGGAAAATCCCATCGTAGATAATCACTGACTAACAACACAATCAACAACATAGAAAAACACCCATGATAATCCAATCATCCGGGATGTTGTAATTTGATTTATGATTTTAATTATGACACACAATTTTATGGGGATGAAAGATAGTTCATTTTCATTTGGTAATATAAATACAATGTGCATGACATTTCATGTGGTATACATAGTGGGTCATCTGATAGACATAACTCATCTTTTGACTTATAATAAAATTACATATCTTAATATGAAACCTAACCCATGATAATATTAATTTTCAATTATAAACTGTAATTCACAATGATTACCATTTATTAAAGATAATTTATAGCCTAACACTTTAAAGGATATCATTTAACACCTTTAAGTAATTTATGCATTTTGAAAGAATAGTAAAATGATGATTATAATTTATATTTTCTAATAAATATTTTATTATTTATTGTTTTTTCTAAATACATACTATAAGATATATATATTCCCATTTAATCATATTTCATATGATAAATAACAATACATTCCTAATATTTTCTAAAGAGTTATTGTTTTTAATACTAATTACATATCTATGTTATTATTATCATATCTCAATGGTATTATATAATAAAATATTCAACGAAACTCATTAAATTGGAATCATCAGTGAATAGAAACTATTAGAATAATGGTGTGATCAAGATCCATACCCTTATGTTTAAATATTTGAGCTTAGTATTCAAACATCATCCATCCATAAAATCAAATGTTAGAATGTTAATAATATATTTAGTCTATATAAATGTATTTCTATGTTCATCAACATAATCATTATATATATTTTTCATGTAAAAAAATTATTTGAGGTTATTTGGTAAAAAAATAAAATTTAACTCATTACCTTTTGTCCATTCTTTACCACGATACACTAAAATAATTTATTATATATAATTATATTCACATTGAGTAAGACATATATAATACTTTATTTTTTATACATTGAATAAATAATATTCCAACAGTTATCCCTCTAGCCTCCCATATACACTATTTTTAAAAATATATATTTTATAGAGACAAAATACACGAGGATAAGAAATAACACTTATTTTATTTGTGAAAATACTCATTAACTAAACAATAGAAAAAAAGTACATATATGGTATTATATGTTCTTTTAGAAATTTTGTGATTAATGTTTTTTAATTTATAGTATCATACTAAATGGAGGTGTGAACTCATTACCTCATATTATAAAAAATAACATGAATAAACTCCTTATTCAAATATAAAGAAAATTTCCCATAAACATCAATTCAAATATGTTATTAAATTAATCAAATCATTAAACATTTCTATAAAAACTAGAATTTCTTTTTATTATAAGTAACTATTACATATAATAACTAATCTCTTATTAAATAATAAAAAAAGGTTAAAAATAATCATCATTCATAAATTATAATTACACTAAATTCTTGACGTAGAAAAAATCTATCCACCTACAAGTTGTATTAAACCTTTTCCTCGTCACTCTAATGCAAAATATAAGCTCTATAAATTATTAAATTGATTTTAGAATCCACTATATTTAACAAAATTTTTAAATTTACATTTTTTATCATATACTAATTAAAATATAAGAATTTATTTCAATTAAATTAAAACTAGATGTGGACTCTTCATTGTATTTCTCAATCCCACAGACCTACTCATTCAAATTACATTATCAATGGATGAACTGGACCAATATCATAAAAAATACTTAAGGATCCAATGACTTGGGTTAATAAATAGTCAATTCAATCTTCTAATTTTATTTTAAAGCACTATACATTTGAACATTCATCACATAACCAAATTAAATAAAATTTTATGAATCCTATATTGCAATGGATGAAATGAAGGACATATATTGTGATCTCTATAATATCTATTAGAGTGGATTAATAGAATAAAATAATAGGTGGTCATTAGGGATTGTTATATGAATTATTTTTAAGCACAATCTCTCAAAATTTTCGAGAATTATATAGTGCATAATATTTTATATATACAAAATAAATGATTTATAAGAATTTATTCCTAAATTAATCTACATGTAATTTGTTACATGGTAAATTATATAAGAAATTACATAACTATTTTGTTAGTGAATAATAAGTGAATATCAAAATAAAAAATTAGATAAAATATTTGGTGGATTTTGTTGAAGGGTTTTTTAGGGATATATCTTTAATGAAGAATGTTACATATACTAGAGGAAAAAGTTTGAAAAATTAGGGAACAATGTTTTTAATAGGATTAATTAAAATAAATTATAAATTTTTGATAAAAACAAAGAGGTTATTGAACATTTTTAACAAGATAATGTATATATTTATTGAAATGAAATTGATAATGAAGCTTGAAATGAGCTTACAAATGTAGTTTTTGACATAGATCAAAATATTTGAAAGGAAGCATTTTTGGAGACGGAAAATTGAGGTATCATAGATTGAATATCTATATATAATTAGAAAATATATTTAGTATTTATGATGCTCTATTTCATAAGGTAATAGGATATATAATGGAAAATAAGATAAGTAACATTTAGTATATTAAGAGATATTTTTTTTATTTAGGATGTTGTTAATAAAGAGTGTTTTCATGATAAGAATAAAGGGATTACTTAGATCGAGAATAATACCATTGGGAATATTTTTTTATACTTGAAGAGAATAATATAATTGTTATCAAGTGGGTCTTCATAAATAGATTAAATTTAAAGGTGTTTTTATAGGATAAATTCCAAGACCATAACAATGTGTAATTATTAGGTGGAAGGCATAGACATTGAATAGAATTTTTCAACAGTGACAACAATTGAATAAACAATAAAGTTCATGATAGTCAAAATAGACAAGGACTATAGGTTTTATCAAATAAATGTGATATTTACCTTTTAAAATTGATAATTAAAATAATTAACAATTATTTATAAACCTAAATTCATCAAATGTGATGTTTATAAAAGCATAATATACATATTGAAAAAGAGATTATATGTGTTAAAATATGAAAAAAGTTGTGAAATCCCATTAACATTGTGACATGTACATTTTAATCCTTTTATTAGTTTTCCTTTTTCATTATCTGGGTAGGGTTGAGAATAATTTAGGAGGATACCTCTAATTCTGAAGTTAGATATTTATTCTATTTTTTAGAAAACAACCTATTGGTTATACAACATGTTGGGGATTTACATGTCGTGTAATATGGTTACATGATGTGTAAATTATAAAATAATAATTAATCTATTTTTAATAAAATGTAAAGGGTTTTTAGGGTATGTGTGAATTATACATTACACGACATGTAACTGGGTTATATATCGTGTAATGTCTCGAGTGTCGATTTTATGGAAGCAGATTTGCATTTCCTCCAGGTATCCTTACTATTGTCCTAAATCTATCCCCATGTGTTTTTTGAGACCCATAACCCTTATAGGTCAATTATTTCAATGATTGATCATTTTTGAAGTTTTGGGGTGACTCTCCAGGTAAGAAGACTCCCTATATATCCATCTCTTTATATTTTCCTCCTTGGATTTTGATAGACCATCTTGGTATTAATGTATCTAAACTATGTGTTGTGGAATCTTGTTTCTATATTGAGTTCCTATATCTTCTACACTGTTGTTCTTGTTGGAAGGTTCTGTTGTGGGTGTTGTGTTTCCTTGAAAAATGTAAGTGGTACCATTTAATATTAGACAATTAATTTACCCTAAATTGTTTTATTTAAATTAAAATTATTTCAATTAAATTTTGAAAAATCAATTCATTACGGATTATGTTTTAGATTTTATTTTTTATGAAAATTATGTAAAACCCCCAATTATAGTGAATTAAACCATGATTGTGGAATTACATGGAACTTGGAAATTTTATTTGTGAAATTGATTTCAAATTTTTAATTTATAAAAACTGAATTAAATTGTTTGGATAAGAACACATTGGTTTTATCCTAAAAATATTTAATGAATTGATTAAAAATCCATTTTGGTTTTTAAATGAAATATTTAAATGGGTTAATTTTATTTTAAATAGTTTTAAAATAAATGTCCAATTATTGATTGTTGTTTTGAGAACATTAAATCCTAGGTAGTTATTGATTTATTAGGAAAAAAATCCATGCATGAGAATTACCTAGAAATAGATTAATGTTTTAAAACTCTAATATATACTTATTGGAAAATATTATCCCCATTGGGATGTTGGTTAGTCTTCTTAGCTAGTGTTAGAGAGACGTTTGTGAACATTGTTGTTATTATCATATGAATACGTGAGGATACCATAACCTAGAACTATCATACCTCTTGGATGATAACCATGTTTCTGCTTTTTTATTATTTGGATATATATTCCATTTATATAATCTTTTTTACACATGCCTTGTGAATTTATATAAACTATATTATATAGAATGTTTATTAAGAAATTTTTTAGAAATATTTTTCATCAACGAAAATATGAATCATGATTTTTTTAAATGTTATTATGTATTTACATGCATATTTATTTAAAATTGAAATATATATTTGGTTGATTAATTGTGGAATGTTCTTTTGGAATCCTTGGCGAGACCCTACCAAGATTATAACTCACACTATATCTATGCAATTGGGTGTTTTATATTTCCTACTGCCAGGTTCAAGAAATGGGAAAGCACTACTTGTAGGTGTCAGTTGTTGTTGGATTCTTTGATATTGGAGTTATATGTATATTGAGACTTGGGTTTTTTATATTCCCATATTTTGGTACTTTGATGATTTACTCTAGGTTTTTTATACCTGTTTTACTTTTGGAACTATTCTTGATTTTTTTTGAGAATACCGACTTGTACCTATTTCTTATGTTGTTTATGCGAAAAATACATTCCCACATTTATCATATGTGATTCCGTGTTATAGTCACCAACACATGGGGATCAAGGATTCCCTTCGGGCTATGTCAGGACCAGACCAGTTAGCTAGGTACCAGGGTATCTAGGATGGTTCATGAAAAAATGGTATCAAAGGTGTTGGTTAAGCATTTTCCTTGATGTTAGCACAGAATTTATTTCATTATGATGTAGTTGTGAGTGAGTGCTCGGAAATTTCTCATAATAATTATCCTAAGTAAACATAGAAGGTTTGGTAAATATGCCTTGAGGATTAGTTCTAGTATTTTACCTTCTTTTAATTTTTATGGGATGAAATACAATTTTTGTGTTCTTATTTTATGGGATTAGTTTTCCTTATTTATATGCTTGAGTGTTAATAAATTTTCTTAAATATTTTCTTCTAATGTTGTGTAACATCATTACTCGAAGAAGACATGCAAATTGGATCCAGGAGGAAGAACATGATGAACCACATCAAACAAATCTTCTTCTGGACCAAAACATGGTTGAGGTTGTCGTACATGATGCCCATGATCTGGGACAAGCACCTGCACCTATTCCCATTCAGGATCTATATATAGAACCTCAAAGGGATGTTTTTTGATGTCGTGATCTAGATTTCCATCACTGAAATCCACCCTTCTTCCAAGAATATAATGACCCTCAACTAGTTGAGGTTTTGTTGAGAAATAACGATTTTTTTCGAGTTATTAGAAACTCCTCCAGAAATCATGTTGAAATTGTCCACCTTCTTTCTAGAGGGATCTAACGGGAGAGGGTGGGACATGATGGTGATGATAAAGAGGCGTGAAGGATTTGTGTGTAAGGAATTTAAATATGTTTCACAAACTAGTTCTATCTAGTTTCAATGGTGTTGGCCAGTGCTATAGAGTTCTTCAAACTCAAGCATGTTGGAAGGACCATGATAGAGTATGAAAATTTCTTTACTGATATTGTTTAGTTTTCACTTGATATTGTATCGAATAAAAAATGAAGACTCAAAGGTTCTAGATGATACTTCAATATAATCTTCTTTGTTAGGTTTTCATGGTAAAGTTTCCTTCTTCTGCTGATGTGTTGGATATAGTGTTAATAGTTGATATGGACCTGGGTTGTTAGTCAGGTTTGACATGAGTTCCTTTTTCTCATAGTGGATGTCTTATGAGTTACAATAAATTGGTGAGGAAGAGTTATATTTCTCATAGTGTTTATTGATAGTAGGGATTTTCTAGACCTCCATTAGTACAAGGATGTTTCCCTTTGATTTTCTACCAGTGTGGCAAGCCTAGACACTCAAAATAGGTTCTCACTGAAGCATCCAAGGTATGTGATTCCTAAAGATTCTCAAGTCACTTTCATAGGTTCTTCCATGACTTTTCTACTCTAGGTAGTTTCACAAGATCAACCAAGAATAATAAAGTAAGGTGAAATAAGATTTTTTATGAACAAAGGGGTTATATACTTAGGCATCTGTAATGAGTCTTCTTCACATAGTGGAAGATTCTATAGAGGAAATAGATATGGGTCCCATGAATATTAGGGGTAACATCCTGACATATCCATCATTAGTGGAAACTTTATTTGATATTAGTGCATCTCATTTGTTTATTTCAACTTACTTTGTTATTATGATTAATCTTCCTATTGAGATTTTATCTCATGTGATGGATATTACTACGCCCCTTGGAACAAAGTGTGAGAATAGTCTCCATATCCATGCTTGGGGTTTCTCATTAACAAATATTAATATTTTTTTGGGATTTTTGGGTTCTTAATATGAAACTAATTGATATCATTTATGGAATGGATTGTCTCATTTCCAATAAATATTGGATTGGTTGTTATCTTAGAATGGTCTCCTTTATCGTACCCAATTGGGTGTGTCATATATTATTGTGGGAATGGGACCTAAGGTTGAGAAGATATTACCCTTCTTATCCAGAGTTGGGGATATTGATATTTGTGCTATCTTTTTATCTAGAGTGATAATATTTTAGAGATGAACTGCCTCCAATTATCATCAAATTTCCTAATTTTTTCCTTCTAGATTATCTGGTTTTCCACTGATAAGGGATGTAGAGTTTTCTATCGATTTAGTTCCTAATACTCAACCATTATCTCTTCCTTTTTACAACATGGAACTAGATAAAATTAAAGGGATGAAGACCCAGTTGGATGATCCTTTGGAGAAAGTATTTATACACCTGAGAGTGTCACCTTTTGTGGTGCACGTTCTCTTTATGAAGAAATATGATGGTCCACTTCACCTTTGTATAGATTACCTAAAACTAGATTGAGTAATGGTAAATAACTTATATCATTTCCCACGGATTGTTTAAATTTTTGACCAGTTAAAATAAGAGAAGTGGTTCTCAAACATTAACCTTTGATATGGTAACCATCAGTTGAGAATAAAATAACTTGACAATCTAAAAAAACCTTTCTGAGCAGGTATGTTCACTATGACTACATTTTCAGGACATTTGGTCTAACAAATTATCCTTCAGTATTTATGGATATGATGAACCTGACATTGCATGAGTATTATCATTGGCTTATAAAGGACTTTTCAAAATTGACTTCTCCAATGGCTGCTCTAACTCGGAAGGGAGTAACATTTTCTGGGGATGAAAACATTCAGAATTATTTTGTTGAGATGAAAAATATTTTGAGTACTACGCCAGTTTTGGACCTTCCAAAAAGTTTATAAGGTCTATGTGGTCTTTTGTGACACATCATGATTAGGTATGGGATGTGTTCTTACAAAGGGTTATCACATTTTTTCTTATGGATCTTTTAATCCTTGGACATAAAAGAGAATTATCCAACCCATGACCTGGAGCTTGCAGCTGTAATGCATATGATTAAGAGTTGGAAAATTGAATTTTTTTTAGAAAGGTTTACCATGTATTATAACCTCAAGATATTGAGTTATATATTCTCTAAAAATATTTGAATCTCAAAAAAAATGAATTGGGTTGATTACCTACAATCATTTGACTTTGACATCGCATATACCCCAGGGGAAGGGAATGTCATTGCATCTTCTTTGAACAGGGGGTTTCGACCCAATCAATGAAAGAATCATCTGAACAAAGGAACTTGATGTATATTTTTTTATGAATTGTATATTGTAGTCTATAAATCAGGGCCTATGGTTTTTTATCACTATTCAATTGATGTTATCTCTTCTCAATATTATTCTTCAAGAACAACAACTTAATGATTAGTTCTGTGGCACTAGAGACTCTCATTATGGTGGGAAGACCATTATTGACTGTTCATTCTCCACAGAGGTAATTATATGATATGATAATCATTTTTTGGTTCCATTATTAGTTAGGTATGTTGTTATGGGGGATTTATATAATTCCCAATGGTATTTTCACCGAAGAACCATGAAGATGTTCTATGACATGCAATGATGATTTTGGTGTCTAGGTATGAGATGAGTCATTTCTAATTTGTTCTATCATTATTATACTTTACAATTGGTTAAGTCCAAGAAAAAGATACCTTAGGGTATTATTTATCCACTTATAGTGCTGAATTGGAAGTGGGATCAGATCCTTATGGACTTTGTGGTTGGGTTGATACAAACGTAGAAAAAGAATAACACGATATGGGTTGTGATCGATCGATTCACAAAATCAGCTCACTTTATACCCATTCTAGTTTCAACCAAAGCTGAGGAGTTGGGGAATCTATACCTGAAATATATTATTTATTTTCATGTAGTTTCATTTACGATAGACTCTAATAAGGATACTAAGTTTACTTCTTGATTTTGGAGAGGCCTTCTGGAGGCACTGGGATCTTAGGTTTGTTTGAGTACCACGTACCATCTTTAATCAGATGACCAAATAGAAAGAGCTATACATAGTCTTGAGGATATGATCCATGAATACGTTCTTGACATTGATGGGGCTTGGGATGACCATTTTTTGTTAGTAGATTATTCCTATAATAATATCTACTAGTCCATGATTAGGATGGATCCTCTTGAGGCCTTGTATATCCAACCTTGTAAATCTCAACTGTGTTTGTCAAAGATTGATGAAATTTCCATTCTTGGACCAAGCTTGGTTCAAGAGAAGACAAAAAATTTTAATTTTATTCTTCATAGAATATTTAAAAAAGAGATCCAATATATGTATGACGCTGATCATCTCCATAGTCCATTGGTATTTTCATTTGGTGATCAATTGTTCTTGAATGTTTCACCTTTTTAGCTTATTGACGACTTGGGAGGAAAGGGAAACTTTCTATTAATTGTATGGGATATTTTGAGGTTTTTGATAAATTGGGGAAAGTGGATTAACTTTTAGCACTTATTATATAGATATTGTAGATATATAACATGTTCCATGTATCTTAGATACAAAATATCTTTTTGATCCATCACATTTTCTGAGATAGAGTGATCTTGATGTTGAACCATACTTATCCATGAACAAGTATCCATTCATGCTTGTTTTACAAAAACCAAGTCAATTCATGGGGATACAATACCTTTTATTCAAGTGCTTTGGAATCAAAGTTTTAATTCTCAATAAACATTAGAGTAGGAGGCAATTATGAGAGATTAGTGGCATCACCTTTTGAACAAGGAATCCTCTTAATAGGATTTCTGGGGACAAAACATTTTTTTTGTGGGAAGTTTGTAACATCCCGTTACCTTTCTACCAAGGATGTTTTAATTATTTTTATGTTTTTCCTTTTTAGTAGTATAGGTCGGCCCAAGAAAGAGTTTGGAATATACCTATAATAAAAAATTCAGGTATTTGTTGGATTTTTTAATTCAAAACCTTCTGTTTTTACATCCTTCTGGGGATTTACATGCCGTGTAATATGGTTACATGAAATATAAATTTTAAAATAATAATAAATAAATTTTTCTTAAAATTTGATGGGTTTTTTGGTGTACAAGTGACTTTTTAATTACATGAATTTTAATTGAATTATGTGACATGTAACATCTTGAGTTTCAATTTTAATAAAGTGCATCAGATGAAATTTCTCTTGCATTTCATACAGGTTTCATTGGCCCCAACCAAGGGCCATCCCCAAGTGATTTTAGAGCCCTCCAACCCTTACAGATCATTTCATTCTGTGATTGATCTTTGTTTTGATTATGGTGTGAGTCTCCTAGTAAGCGGTCTCTTTGTCTCTCAGTCTCTTTCCCTTTAACTCATTCATGTTTGATAGATTTTATCAAGATTTATTGATCTAAATTCCATGTTGTTGAATATTTTTTTGGTTGAGTTCCTAGATCTTTTATAACTTGGTTCTTTTTGGAAGGTTATGTTGTGGGTGTTGTGTTTCTATAAAAAATGTATGTGGTTCCATTTAAAATTGGATAGTTTATTTAATCCTAAATTTCTTTATTAAAATGAAATTTATTTCAATTACATTGTGATTTTTTTATGGACTGTGTTTTTGATTTTGTTCAGAATGAAAATTGGGAATACCCATTAATTCTAGGGAATTGGGGTGTGATTTTGGAAATTTTATGTAAATTGAAACATTTATTAGTAAAATTTATTTCAAATTTATATTTGAGAAAAAATTTCACAAATTGTTTGGATAAGAATGCATTGGTTTTTATCATAAAAATGGCTTTAATTGATAAAAACTTGTTTTTGTTTATAAAGGGAAATTGGTATATTGAAATGGTATAACTGTATTTTAGATAGTTTTGAAATAAATTTCCCATTATTGATTATTTTTTGAGCACATGAAATCCTAGTTAGTTAGTGAGTTATTAGAGAAATAATATTGGGATAGAAATACCATAAAAATAGATTAATACATTATAGCTCTAACATAAACTTGTTGGTAGATCTTATCACTAGTGGGATGTTGGTTAGCTTTCTTAGGCCAGTGTTATAAAGACATGTGAGCACATTTCCATTATCATCATATCAATGTCTGAGGATACCATAACATGGAACTATCGTACCACTTGGAAGATAACCATTTTTCTTAATTTTGATAATTTTGATATATATTCTATTGTTTGTAAACTATTTTACACATGCATTGTGAATTTATACAAACTATTTTATATAAAATGTTTATAAAGACATTATTTTGAAATATTTTTTATCAATTGAAATGTAAATCATCATTTTTTCTAAATATTCTTTTGTACTTCTAAGCATATTTATTTAAAATTGAATGATTTATTTGGTTAATTAATAATTAAATCTTTTTATTGAATCCTTTGGTGAGACCCTAGAATAATTTTATCTCACACCCCACCTTTTCCCTTGGGTGTTAGTATATTTCCTTATAGTAGGTTCATGCATGGGGAAATCACCACTTAGAGGAGGAAGTTGTTGTTGAGTTCTTTGAAAATGGAGTGATGTGGTCCCTAGAATTGTGTTTTTTATCTACATGTATTTTGGTAATTTATTATGTAATCTGGGGGTTTTATTCCCGTTTTACTTCTAGTACTATTCTCCCTATGGAGTTCAATTTTTAAAATAATGACAAGTATCTATATCTTTCATTTTTTATATGAAAAAAAACCATTCCCACCTTTTTTTTCATGATTCTAGGTACTAGTTTCCAGCCCAGGGGATTGGGAACTCCCTTTAGTCCAGGTTAGGACCATATTGGTTATCAGGGTACTAGGGTATCTGGGCTGGTTTGTGAGAAAAGACCAAGGCACTTTAAATTGGTAAGTTCACTAATGATCAAATCATTTCTAAAGGAAGATTTGATAGAGACAAATACATAATAAAAATTACCATAAGTACACAAATTTTCATATTTTATATTGATGATATAATATTTATAGGTTTCAATGAGTATTTCATTTAGGGATTTTCAAATATGATGAAGATGTACATTCCAATGTTAGTGTTGAATGAGATGTGATACATTTTGGGTTTTAATGTTTTGGAGGAAAATATAAAAATCTTCATATTCAATGAAATGTATTATATAACATTAATAAATCAATTTTGAATTAATTATTCTAAATAAGTCTAAACATTTATAAAATTAGGTATAAAATTGATCATGAATGAAATAGAAAATAGATCATAACATAAGGAATCAATGATGATCATTGGGATATTCCATTGTTATATATCATCAATACATAATATTTTATAAGAGATAAATATATGTAAAGGATATAAATGTTATATAATTGAGGTAAAAATGATTACATGCAATAAAATAGACAAATATATCAATAGAAAATTAGTAAAATATTTTATGTATAGAAGAACTAAAGAAATGAATCTGATAGGGTTCATTAATACATATTGTACTATTGATAGTGGTGATAATGAAATCTGCATTTAGTCGATCATTCTTATTATAATAAATTCATGTCAACGTGCATAATAAGAAATAAAATTCAGTTAACCTATGTATAGTTGATGCATAATATGTAGTTTCAACACATGTTATTCAAAAAAATTGTTGATTAAATTATAGTTGGATGATGTGAATATAGTTATTTAGAAGCAATTAAAGAAATTTTTTAAAGATTAATTAATCTAATAATCTATCTAATAATTCTCTATAGAATTACAGATAAAATCATATTGACATAAAATATAATTTCATTATGTGGAATGAGGAAAACTGGGATTTTAAATTGATGTATATCTTCAAAAAGTATCAAAAATCCCATATTTTATAAAATATATGTTTGGTAAATAATTTAAAATTTTATGGATGAAATTACATGTTTATCAGTCCAGGTTACTTGAGGTTGTGTTGGAAGTACCACCATAGTTCATTGCATTTTGTTTTCAGAAAGGGGGATAAGTTAATCAAAACTCTTGTAAGATAAGGGTACACTACATTCATTATAATATGTGAATATTTGGATGTGGTTAATATAAATGATGAAGATAAAAGTTAATTGATATCATGGATCGAGTAGTGAGCATTTATGTCACATGGGAAATATTTCTTATCACCATGAAATAAAATTATCTTAAACAAATTACCCAATAAGGTAGTGTTGTGTCATAAAATTTTTTATGAGAAAATATATGATTTTAGTACTTCTTAATATGAGTGGGTGTGATATGAAAATATTTTTTGAAGGAGAAAATAAATTAAGAGGTGGATATTAAAGTACTCAATGTAAATTTTAATATTTTTTTTTGTGAATATTTTTTTGTATATTAATGAATGTCTTTAGGATGTTTTTTTAGATGGTAAAATGATTTTGAGATGTGTTGATGCTTATTGAATTGCTTGTTAAGGTGTTAATAATTTTTTATATTAATTCCATATGAAATAATTATGCAGAAAATTTTATATGTATTCACTTAAAGAAAATAAAAAAATTGTAAATGTCTATATTAACACACTAATTTTTCAAATACTATGGTTTGATTCATTATGTTTAATTTATCTCTAGTGTGAGAAATTAAGGAAAAATGATAATTTTATATGATTCATTTTAAATTAGTCAGAGTTATTTCAATATTGGAGTTGAGTACTAACAAACTCATGGGAATATAAGAGCCAATCCTAAATTTATTAAGTATAAATTATCTCCTAATTAAGACTAACTATGATTACATACTAATAATTTTGGGAACCCTCAAATGTTTAAGAGTCTAATATAAAATTTTAAAAGTTGTTTTATAAATAAAGTTTAATATTATTAAAAAATATTAGATAAAAACTATGCCCCTAAGAGTTAATAAGATGAAATCATAAGATTAATTTACCCATAATAGAAATAATTTTCTATTTAAAAATATTCCAATGGCCTGGAAGTATACAAAATAATAACAGTTAGTTAAATATATAAAAAGTTCATCTATATAATAGTGGAAATTTATGGAAAAAAATATTAAAATAATATAATAAGAGACTTATTAAATTCTATAACCCTTAACTAGAATGATTTCTATTAGTCATGAGTTAATCGATTTGATGATGATGGTTGAAGAATTTGATTTAATACTGCACCATGGAGATGATGATTATCCTACAAATTTTTCCTGATAATGAAAAATCTAGAAGATGTTGGTTAATGACATTTAAAAGTTTCCACATAAAATGAAGGAAAATATTTCAGGAGGGAGAATTATATTTAATGATGATTTTTTATGTTATCCATATATACATCAATATCAATGTGGAATCAGTTATTCTAGAAGTTTAATGGAAATATTCCTTAATTGATTACTGGAAATCATGTGGATAAATTTTTTTAGAATCAACTATTGATCAATGATGGTTCATGTTGAGATTTATCTATATCTAATAAATATAAAGGTAATATTTTATATAGAATATGAGTTGAATATTAGAGAAAGTACAAAAGATATATTAATTATGATTGAGGGAAGAAGACTCAATATAATGTGGATAAAAATTACACTCTACATATATCAATAAAGTACAAGGCCTATTTTTATAAAGTGTTTCAGATATTATATCATATCCACTAAATCCATGTATTCTGATGAATAAGATCTCATATGATGATTATATGATATCATGGAGCGTGAATGAAAACCTGATTAATTGTAGTGGTGGTTAAATTTTTTCCATTGGGTGTGAATTGGTATAATTTTGGTCAGGAGATAAATTGGTGGAAAAAATTTCTAGGTACTATATGATACAACTTTATCAATATGTAAATGGTGATAAATACAAGTAGAAAACCATTAAATTAGAGGAAAACCTATCACAACAAGGAGTATGTATCCACCATGGGACATACACTTTTATGATTTTTTTTATCTTGTCTTGTTTTTTATATTTATAGTTTTCATTATGTTTGATATTATGAAATTAAAGAGGTTATACAAAAAAAATTAATAGAGAGTTATTTTTTGAAATGAAATAGTAAAATAAGCATCATTAATTCAACTCCCCTTCTCAGTGGTGAAATATATTTATTATCACATCATTAATATTCACTTAATTTCATTATTTTTCTAGAATGGTAAAATAAATTTCATTATGATGAAATTAGAAAAAAACCATCATAATAATTTTTTTCTATATAAAACCATCTTATCAAGGAATATTTTATGAACAAAAAATATTTCCAATCCTATTAAACTAATTATATTCTATAATAACACAAAATTTATACCATTACATCCCTATAGATTTTGGATTAATTGGATAGAAATCGATGAGTATTACGATTATATAGAAATAGTTTTCAATATGTGGACCACATATTCACATATCGAATCGAACAAAAAAATTTATTCAATAAAATAAATATTATAGGTTAATAAATGATAATAAATCAATATGAAGAATTAAAAATGTCTTTAAAAAAAGTAAATAGCTAATAAAATTTTACTATTCAGGAAGGTAGAGGTTGTATGATGTGAGTTTTAAATCGATGTAAGTTGTTATAGTCATCAACAATTTTATATTTGATATTTTCCTCCTAACCCACATTAATGTATTTTCTATGAATTTTTTCATATTTATGATATTTAAAAATGTTTGAAGCATTCTTTTGTAATTTACATTAATTTTATGGGCTTATATAAATTCCTCCTCATTTTAGTTGAAATGAAATTTTATGGTATTTATTCACGCTAATATGAAATACATGTTCCAATGTATTTATTCATTTTATGACACTTCATAAATATTAATGATGATGGTTTCACCTTGGATATAACCATTCATGTGTTGGGTAATGATTATTCTACAGAGATGTGATGTTGGAATTAACTAGTGAAGTTATTCAATAATGATGTTGGAATTAATTAGTGAGGATATTCAATAATGTTGTTAGAATTAATTGGTGGTGAAATTACATTATGTATTATTAGAAACAAATGGTAATGTCATTCCACTGATAGGGATATATAAAGGGGTGGTAAATAATTTTTCATCCCATTATGAATTCATGTTATTTTATTGGTTTTAATGATTTTAAATAGAAATATTTGAGTTTCTAAACCACCAAAATAATCTCACAATGAGTATTAATTGGAAAAGTGGTGTCACATAACCTTAAGAACATCTCCATATATGATAGAGGCCATCGAATAGTAGAGGGGGTCTTATAAGGTACTATGTAAATACTATTCATCATATACCAGAGTGTGAAAAATAAATGAAATAACCAAGTATCATACATAGAGATAAATAATCATAGTGTGTTGGAATAAATAAATATCCAACATAAGGAACATGATATGTTAGTAAATATATTGATTCATACTGCCAGACAACACAATGGTCTAATCACATATACAATATACATAAAAAAATAAAAGTCCAAAATAAAATTATAAAAGGCTCCTCTAAAATCCACTAATATTTTCTCATAGATATCTCTAATTAAATGCAAGAAACTCTATCTCGATCATGAAATCCCAAGCTCCTAACACAACCTGAACCTGCAAAAAGTGAGTGATTCTCGTGTACCCAATTACAGTGGTAGAATGAGCATGGTTTGACAACATAAATTAGTAGGTGACCACAAAACAGTACAATACTACGGTATAAATTATGGTATATGAGTATGTGTCATTATTAGAATAAATAAATATTCTATTGTAAATAATGAATCAAAACCACTAACAATACATACTTTATATTTATGTCAGAATGTCTTTGATTACGTCGTATGGATCATACAAAACCATGTACCATATCATTGTCGATCCTTTGGTACATAACCTGATTAACCATTACTGATTTTTCTAGTTATGGGTTATTTTTGAAACCATCATGATTATTTTACCTCACAATATAATAGAACATTTTCTCCTCGGTATGCATATTAAGTTACATGGACATCATATACAAGTATTTTATCACCTGGGGAATGAGTCTATAATTAAAAAAATTGAGGAATGCTACTATAAAGATAAATCCCAGTATACTGGATTATCCTAAAATCCATATCCATGGAATCCTCACTAATAGTATCACAGATATTCTTTACTGGTGTTTTCTTATTCAGTTTTCACAAACCTCCCCTATGAGAGTTTTCTCAAGCAATGGAATATGAATAGATGTTACACGAACCTCCCATAAAAGTTTTTTCTCATCCAAACAATCAAGACCACCACATGGAAATTATATATAAATAATTAAAATAATACCCTTATGTCCATTTTACATTATATAACCAAAACCTCCCAAAGGGCATATACCATACCTCAATATAAATAAAATAATTATCAAGGGATGTCCAAATGGCGAATCCCAACATCATTTACCTTAACCAACCATACCCGCTTCACATTAGTCTATCTCTATGGAACATACAACAATACATTTACTAAATACAATATAATGGTACCCCACTTGAGGTACATTAATCACCATAAGGGTGAAGAAACCCCTCTTGGGAAATTGGTCTAATTCTAGTCACATGGTCATCACCCAATGCTACAAGGATAATATTCTCTAAAATAGTTTCATAAACATAAAATGATTTCACGGTACTAATGTGTAAGAATAATAGGATATGGTCTTAGAAGATGTCACGTGACCTATCTCAGTGAGAAAAATGGCACTAGGGTATCTCAAGTGTCCCCACATGACCAACTTGGGTGGTTCCCCACAAGACATGTCACACCTCCTCTTAGTGGTGTCTATGGGTTCTTACACAAAGTTTCTCTATTCTGTAACCATTTTATTTTACTAAGGAACACACCTTATGGGGGTACATGTATCAAGGGTAACAATTTATGTTATGGACTTAGACCTTAGTAGAAAAGGCCTTCCAGTCAGCGCACTATGGACACTGTGGCCTTGGAACCATATACATTCATTAACTTAGAATTTAATGAATTTTAAAAACTAAGATTAAATTAACATATAATGTAAAATTTACTAAAAATTTAACTTTAAACCTTTGGATTATATTATCAATAGATTCTAATTAAGTAATAATAGGTAAATTTCCTTGGAGGTGTTTCCTCATAACACATCCATCATAAAAAAAATCATTAATTCCACATAGAATGTACCAAAGACCACCTACATCTATTTGACGTATCTAATTTTTAATTTCATGTTTGGGAGCACAAACAAGGGCCACCAAGGTATGTAAAACTATCCCAATCCCCTAACTCACCCCCATCATCATATTTAATTAATTATAAAATTAACAATTAATTAACCAAAATACTGTTAAATAGGCATAATCGATCAAAGGTTCAACAAGAAACCTCACCATGAAAGAATTGTGATAAACAAACTATGAGAGGACCAAAGTGACACCCTAATAGAAACACAAGAAAAATCCCTAAAACAAGAAACCAACATAATAATGAATTTAATTAAAATTTGTGAAAAAACCTATGAATAATAATAACAGTGATATAACTTAACAAATGACTAAGAAACTGGGTGCAGATGGTGTCTAAGAACACCCTCATCATAAGAAGAAATGGTGTTCCATCTCATTTAACTAGTTCCCCCAAAATTTTGTGGAATCAGAACCCAAACATCTGTTAGAAGGATAGAAAATTAAAATAAGAGAAGGGAATAAATCCAAATAGGTTAAAAAATCCAAAACATATTGTGAACCGATGAAAAAAATCCCCCCAAATACCATTAATCAAGGGGGGAAATGGAATAAAATGTTAGAAAATTCTCTATTCCAGGTGCACAGATAAGGGTAAAGAAGGGGGTAACCCCATAATAAAATCTAAGGGGGGGGGGGGATTTCATTCTTCTCACTTTAAATCCCACTGACTAGCCAGTACTAGGCCACCATATAACTGATGGTTACAATAGTTGAAATAATTTTTTACCTTCATACACTAGGAGGCTAGTGGTGCGATATATCCTATATTTCACATGATATCACTGGGTTAGTGGATTCCATTAGAATTCTAGTGGTGTGCTACATCCAAGGATCATAAAACCTCCTCGACCTCTCCAAGGGCTCGTAGATACCCTATGATGTATATCAAACATAATTACCCAAATAAAAAACTTTTATTTGAGGCTTTCCAACCTTTAAAATTCCAATTTGAATCCTAGTTCAAGAACCAAACAATAAACTAGACTAAAAATTCAAAATTTTCTTAGATTTAAAGGCCCATAACTATATACATAATATTTAAAACTCTCCACCATAATAATTATCATGTATGAGAATTCTAAATGGTCATCTGACCAAACAACCAAAACTATCCTAGTCACTAACTCCTGTTCAAATGGGAATTTATACTACTGAATTCTAATCATTATCTCATAGAATAACTCTAACATTGAGGCTCCCAAACTATAAAAATATGAGCTATCACTCAAATTCATTACCAAAACACAGATATAGTGACCCCACATACCTCACTACCATGTTACGCCCAAGTTATCTTTATCTAATGGGTCATCTGACCTATGGAAATCCACACCATAAGAGTTATCTCATAATGGACAATTTGATACCACAATTCCTTTACAATATATTAATTATATGACAAAACAATTACAACATTAATATTATGATCCTGATGTTTTTTTGATATACATCCCTAAATAAATAAATAAAACTATTATTGCAACTATGGTACTAATATCAAATACAACATTTTAATCCAAAATTGATATTCCTTTAGTATCTAGGATTAAAATGATTAGGTTTTATTTTCCCCAAAATGACATGAAAAAAATAAAAATTAAATACCCATATCTAAAACAACATTCTTGATGTGTTTTCCATATCACCACTTCCAATTGCATAAGAAAATGATAGTTGTAACTCCTTTGTATAACCAGTCTTATAATGAAAACTCTGGCGTCCAACACACTTATAAACCAACTGATCCCGATTCTTTTATCTAAGGAGGTTTCCCCTTACTTCCCAATCATCCACAATAAATTAAAAACCTCAAATATAGTGAAATTTCATGGTGGAAACTCCAACCATCCAAAATGATTTATTGTTCCTTACCATACCATGAGCACCAGTACACCTCCAATCCAACTCATTCTTATCATAATGAATTATCTTGATCTCAAAGACAATACCAGGAATCCACCTAAAATCATAACTGAGATTGTATCTGGAATACCCAAGGAATTTAGACGAACCACTCCCCTTACTCATTTACATCTCAGTGCCAAATAACTATACAATTATCATTCCCACGCATCCCTGATCACTTCAACTTGAGGGTTGTATCACGATAACTGACACATTGCTCCCCTCCATTAGAGTTTCCTTATTTTTTAATTCCCTTGATCTTCAAATAAACACCATGACCCATACCCATTCCATCCCAAAATATTATTACTGGATATGGAAAAGCACTCTCATTCTAGGGTTTTAACTGGTAATGTAAATCATCACCCATACCCTCCCCATAGAAACATCAACAATGATATCCACTAAAATTCAATATGAGATTAGGGTAAATTCCCCAAACTAGCTATAGTTATATCCCCATATGAAATTAATGATATCACTCATCAAATACAACATCAAATGGTTCAATCCTAACTAAATGACTATTTATCCTCCCAAGGAACACACATAAAATTCCTTGGATAGTAGTTCCACAAAAAACTAACTAAATCCTATCGGTCCTCATCCCACTCATGGTCATCATTGAATTTTAAATTTGGAATAAAAGGTTCTTAATGAGTTCATACCACCTCAATTTTATTTATACACAACCGAAATATGCTCCCATACTTCCCTTTCATTAAAACCTAACCCAAAATACCATGAATTTTACATTAACAAACTAGATTGACCATGAAAATGGAATGTAAACTGATTAATAAAAAATAATCCTAGATGCTCTCATCCAAAAGCATGAAAACATTCCCACTATAAATATAACTAAATCTTTATATTCCATCTAGCACAATTATAATCCATGTTATTCCGTCCACAGTCTCACCCCTTAATAAAATACATCCAAAATAATAGGGTATAGAATTCAAATAATCTTATCATGTGAAGCAAACCTCGATGCCATGAAACTCCCATTGCTCCACATTATAAAATATCAACACTAAAATTACTGATCACACAAAATAATAATATGGAATCAATATTCCAAAATCAAAACCTTGGTAGAACCTATAATACATTTATCATGAACCCCATGTATCTACACATGATTCTGTCTCTATGGAATTCACATGATTTGGATAACCCCTCACCTAAATTTCCCTCCCATGTCACTATACAGTAACATGATAATGTCTATTAAAATCTATTAGGTTTCAAGATCTTCTACTAATTCCAACAGGTCAGGTCTCTTATAAAGGTCACAACCCATGGAGAATCATCTTAGTAGTTGTCTCAAACAAACAATGAAATCTTATTTGATGAATCAACCACTCAAGAATATTATATAAATAAAATAGTTATCACATACCAAAAACCAACATACTAAGAATAGGTAATCCCTAAGCACCTACCTATGAGACTGCTCCCTTGAGAGTGAAAACTCATCGGTTATTATTTCTATAACTAAAAAATCATCCAAGACAATCTATATACAGTGAATGATTGTCATGTGGATCAGTTAATTATAATTATATTCCAATATATATGGTAAAATACAATGTAGTTTGATTCTTGAAATTTAATAGATTGAACCTTTAAAATAAATAGCCATGAGGATTTCACCACCAAGTAATTAAATGGCTATGGTAATCCACTAGGGCCACATCATGTCCCACTTGAGAGGGAAATCATCCCCATCAATAATATCTCAAAAAAATCCATGAGACATTCCATAAGAATGAATTGTACATACATGCAAGTCCAACTGAGTAGAATGGAACCATGTATTATATGGTAAAACACTGACTGTGAGGTTTCTAAAACATTAAAAAACTTGGAATCTATCTCCAGTGAAAACAATCACACTCACAGACCCCTGTGTATCAAGTGAATCCCTTCATTGTAATACTAATGCATTCCCATATTCTTGCCACCTCTACGGGTTAGGAGACAAAATATAGTGATAAAATCAACAACCTCAAACACCATGTGAATCACACGAGGTAAAAATCATATCAAACATAACATAAAAAATTTGGAACATCAATCCCATCCTTGGTAAAATAGACTTCATACCAGAACTAGTCTTCATGATGCACTAGCCTGATATATGTCAAAGGCCCTAACACATTCCATTATATCTTAACTACTGTGTCAAAAAAAAGTAATATAAATAAAATATATTTGATACAATATTTTAATGACACTACCTGATTCACCATAAGAAGTAATGCTAACTATGGTTCCATGTGGCATTATGTATTCCTCAGTGTATGGCAGAGGGCACCAATAATATTAGGGGTATAAGAAAGTCTCATAGATATAATATTCATCCTATATCAATGTGCACAATAATAAAAGAAATAACCTTGTATAATTGACTAAGATATTTAATAAAATTTCCTAGGAATATATAAACATCCAAGATCTGGTACATGCAAATTAGGGATATACATACAATCATACTACAGGATGGCCCCATGGGAAAATAAAATATATAGAATCCACAAAAAAATAACAACACTAATGTAAAAGTTAATGTGGCTCATATATAACAAAAAGCCTTACCTTATCTGAATTTCTAATCCCATCTGAGCTATTCCAGCTTTATCATGCAATCTTGGGATCTCAGTCCAACCTGAAACTAAAAAAAGATGGTTTTTCAGGCACCCATGTGTAGAGGAAGCCTAAAATTGGTTATATTACATAACTCAATAGGGAACCACCCATAAGGTACCCTCCTATACCAGTAATATAGTGATATGTGCATTTGAAAATATAAGAATAAACTAATACCGTACAATAAATAAGTTAACAAAACTACAAATATAATTTCTTGAATCTTATGTTGTAATGTGTTTGAGCATGTCATTTAGACCACCAAAAATATATGTACCAGGTACCATATCATTTTCAATTATTAGTTCTATGAACACAATCAATCTTAACTTCTTCAACCACTGATTGGGTATCTCTAATCACATTCCAATGACTAAGATTCATAATATAACAAACCTATATCACCTTGGTATATATATCAAGTAACATTGACCTCCTGTTAGGTCCTCTAGGTTAGATACCCTGAGAGGGGGGTGAATCAGGGTATGGTAGATTAAAATAAAAACCCCTCTTGATCTTGTTTCATTGTTAAGAAAAACTATCTTCTCTCTCTTTCCTATATCAAAGTATAGACAAAAATTAAATCATTCACGGGACACAGCGATTTTACTTGGTTCACTCTCACTAGGATATGTCCAAGGAGCATACACTGGAAATGTGACGATGTACCAAATCCACTATAAGTGCACTGCTTTTTACAAGATCGAAGCGGACTCACTGTCCCTCTTGGTTTACAACCACTCACAATATGAAAGCTCACTGCTCTCTCAACTGAAGTGCGCTGACTGCTTCTTCTGAAGATCCAGTCATAGTTTATAGACCTGTAGGTCTCTTCATTATCTCTAATGAAATATGCATCCTTAATTATTGATAGATGCTCTGTTGACATCCAACTTGCACCCGTAGATGAATCTCACTTTGCACCGGATGTACCGGGGAACCCCAATTTTTACGCGCAACCCTTTCGACACCATGTGCGTAATTCCCCTGCCTTGCGCGAAATAAAATTTTTTGTGCAACACATATTTTACATACCAGTAACAAATTTTACATGAAGCCTCTACACTGCCTTGTGCATAATTTTCTGCTTTTGCGCGAAATCCACTTTTCACACAACACCAGACTTTGCATGTAAACTTGATGTTTATGTGCAACTCCCTTTCAAACTTCAATTTCACGCACCACTACTTGGTTATTCTATAAGTATTGAGCTCTTCTCGAATGATGGGGGTCACATAATATTTATAGGAAAAATAAACCCCACGGGAAAAACCCTCCTTGAGCGCGTAATTAATTTCGAGCGCGAAAAACACATCTTTCACGCAACATCATTTTTCGCGCACTGCTCTAATTTTTCTCGCACCTCTTGACTTTGCCAATTTTCGAGCTTTTGATCTCAAAACACCTCTTATGCGAAAATATAGATCCTCTATTTCACTCAACACACTGATATTTCACGCACCATTTCTTTTGTGCATCCCACAAATATTTTGCGCACCACAATCCTTTTTCACATACCACACAAATATTTAGTGCAACACATTATTTTTCCACACACTGCGCTGATATTTCGTGCACCCCATTGTTTTTTCATGCGGCACAATATTTTTTGCACAAAAAGCTGATTTTTCGCAGACCACTATATTTTTCGCACTCCACGCTGATTTTTCTCACATATTATTTGTTCACACACCTCCCTTTTCCAAAAACACATCTCTCCATTTTCTGATTTTCAGGCACAAAAATTTTCCAAACATTGGAAAATGGAATCACCTTGTATCTACTCTTTTTGAAATGCCTCCGGATCATCCATTCCTTTGTTGAGGTTCTTCAATAAAACATGGATTGTTGAAATCATCCATTGAACCCAAAAAATCACCATATAAACCCCCTTTCTTGACAAACTCACACAGCATGGTCTGCTTTGTCAACAAACACAGCATGGAGGCCCACATTTCCAACAAACACAATCACCTCAAAAATGCTTCAATGATGCCTTGAGGGATTTTTTCCAAAAAATCCCCCCTTTGGGTTTGTTGACAACTATTATCAGAAATATTTTCTACATTTTGATATTTCATTAAGACTCCATCCAGCCACTACTTCCATTCTCCTCTTGCGATTCTGATAGCGTTCACGGATTCACATAAAACGTACTCTAAGCCCACATGAGCAATGCCCGGCGTGAGAAACATGAGTAAATGAGAAGTTCATCAAGGATACACTTCATTTCAGACACCATCAGTTGACACCAATCTAATACCAATTGCAAAATTGATACCAATTGTTGATCGCTGGAAACCTTCTCACACCATTCCAACATCACTCTTGTTCTTTTATCACGATCCATAGCTGTCATGAAATCTATCCTTTGATCGATCACTTATAGCATCGTCAGATTTAATACTCTACCCCTTTTTCATTGATCCCCCTATATCGTTGCTCCACCTTTCAGCTTCTCCCCATATCATTCATGATTTTTCAAATAGCCACTCTGTCACATTGTCTCCCCTTGAACAATACTATTTTCTCTCATTTTGTCAACAAACCCAAAGGGCACCCCTTTGCAGTCTATAACATGGTAAAACACATATTAGTACATTAGGGTAAAACACATCAAACCTCGGGGAGGGGGGGGGGGCTCCCACATCCAAACTTTTTCAAGTGTGGGGAGTTGACTGAACTCCCAGAGTCAGTCGATGTCGTTCAAAAGCTTCCTTGGATAAGGCCTTTGTTAGGATGTCTTCAACATACAGTTCTATAGGCACATACTCCAACTTCACGATACCCTAATCAAAATTCTCTTTGATAAAATGATACTTTATCTCAATGTGCTTTGTCCTTGAGTGATGGACGGGTTTTTTACTTAGATTTGTAGCACTTGAGTTATCGCACTGGATTCCGATTGAAGACTTCACTTCAACTCCCATATCATAAATCTGATGCTTCATCCACAATAATTGTGTGAATTCTTGAGTGGCCACAATATACTCATATTTTGTGGTGCTCAATGAAATGAAATATTTCTTCTTGCTCAACCATGTAATACATAGTATAAAAAAATAGAATACACCTCCTGACATTGATTTCTTGTCATCCGCTGAACCGACCCAATCTTCATCAGTATATCTCAATAACTCTATCTGATATTTTTCATTATACATCAAGAAGAAATCTGATGTGACCTTAATATACTGAAGTATTCTATTCACTGCAAGCATGTGGATTTCCTTGGGATTACTTTGATATCACACTGCTTGGCATGTGGAAAAATCAATATCAGGTCACATCGCTACCAGGTAAAGTAAACTACCAATGATCTGCCTTTATTCTGTGATATTAACTACCTTGCCATTATCATCTTTTGATAATTTCATCCGAGTTGCAACCAGAGTCTCTATATCCTTGGAATTTTCTATTCCCAATCTTCTTAGATCCTCCTTGGAATATTTGGATTGAGAAATGAATGTTCCATTACTTCCTGGTGGCACTTGTCGACCAAGGAAAAATGTTAGCTCTCCAATCATTGACATTTCAAACTCACTTTTCATGAATTTAGAAAATTGTCTGCATTGAGCTTCATCTGATCCACCAAATATTATGACATCGACATAAACCAGCACCACCATCCTTTGATTACTATTGTTGTTGAAATAGAGATTTTAATCAACTCCACCATGCTGGAAACCAAGATTCTTGAAGTACTAATCAAGCCTTGAGTACCATGCTCTTAGTTCTTGTTTCAGCCCATAAAATTTCTTCTTCAATCTGCAAACCTTGTTCTCATCCTCATGAAATAGAAAACCATCTAGCTGCTCAATATAAACTTCTTCCTTCAGAACCACATTAAATCATACTGATTTGACATCCATATGGAAAACATTTAACTTCCGTTGAACTACAATGGCGAGAAAAAATATGATTGTCTCTAGTCTCGTAACCGGTACAAATTTATCATCAACATCTATTACCTCTATCTGGGAGTATTCTTTGCACACCAGTCGTTATTAATTCCGAATCACTATGCCATCTTCATTCATCTTGTCCCGACAGACCCATTTAGTCCTGAGGACATTCTTATCTTCTGGACTCAAAACAATCTTCCATGTCTGATTTTTTTTCAATTTGATCAAGCTCTTCATTCCTTGCCTGAAGCCAGTTTTCATCTTCAGCTACATCAGTGAAGCACTTTGGCTCAACCTGAGATATGAAAGATGTATGCTATAGAGATTTCATTCTCCTTATCTGAAAATGAGTTGACTGATCACCTATGATATTCTTCCTGTCAATTTCAGCTTGACTCTTTGGATTTTTTATAGATACAGATTTTCCTTCTTCATTTTCATCATCAGTATCTTCTTCTGAATCATTAGCCGCCACTTCTTCTCCTCTTGTGTTGCTTTCCTTCGGATCACTTTCATCGGGAAATTTTTCACTGTATTGTTGAGTGTTCTCATCATTTTCCACAATAATGACATCATTTCTCTCAACTAATTTTCCCAGCCTTTTATTAAAGAATTTATATGCTTTTCTTTTTCCTGAGTATCCAAGGAATATTCTTTCATCTCCACATGGATCAAATTTCCCATGTTTTTCTTTATTGATTATAAAGCACTAACTCCCAAAGATTCAGAAGTACTTCACCCTTGGATTCATCCCATACCACATCTCATAAGGATTCTTTGCTTCCTTTAGACACAACATAGCCTTGTTAAAAATTTAGACCGATGTCAATACTGCTTCCTTCCAAAATTTCACTCATAGGACTTTTTCTATAAGCATCGTTCTGGCCATGTTGTTGATGATCTAATTTCTCTTTTCAACCACTCCATTCTGTTGGGGAGTATATACTAAATAAAATTTATTTCTTATCTCATGTTTCTCAAGATAGTATTCCACCAGGCTGTTTATAAATTTCGTACTATTGTTAGTACAAAACATCGGAATTTTTTGTCCGAGCATCCTTTCGTACTCCCTCCGGTGCTGTTTTAAGCAGCTGAACACATCTGACTTATGGGAAATAACAAATACCAATTCCATTATGCTATATTTATCAATGAAAAGAACACAATTCCTCTTTCTGTCAATTGTTCTTGGCGTGATAGTACCAAAAACATCAACGTGCACCAATTCGAGTACTCTTGTTGGATTCTTTTCCTTTTCCTTATACGTCAATCTGATGATCATCTCTTGTTGGCATGAATTGTACATGTGAGTATGATCACCTGATAGATTAGGGAGTTCTCTTGCTGCATCACACTTTACCAGATCTTCCACGGATGGTTGGTATAGATGACCAAGTCTCTTATGCCACAATTTTTTCTCTTCCTCAATGGATAAAAAGCACATATCTTCTTCTCCACATAAAGGTAGAGATTCCCTTTTGTCCTTTTTCCATATCGTATCACTATACCATCTCTTCCCATGATGACACATGTCTTCTTAGTAAACTTTATAGAATGTCCTCAGTCACATAGTTGACTGACGCTGAGCAAATTTTGATCGAGGCCTTCTACTACTAAGACATTAGCACGTCTCATCTCTTTACCCCCAAAATTGGCCTTTCCTAAGTTAATAATATTCAGGTCTTCATCATTTTCAAACATGAAAACTACTTCATTGTCATATTTTACTCCTGTAACAAGATCCTTATTACCTGTCATATGAGATGTGAAACCACTATCAAGGATACACACCCTAGAGTGATCTGATGCCTTAAGGGAAATTTATCCCACCACAGCCTTCTCACCATTCTTCTTCTTGGTACATATTTTTTCCTTCACACTCAGCATGGATTAATACTTTTGTTCTTTCTCAAAGTATGATGGACCAGATTCATCTTGCATATGTGAAAATCAATTTTGTGTTTTCAACTCACTTATTGGTTCATTGATCTGCTACTTGCAAACATTTTGGTTCTGCTTTGGCACATTCCTCTGTATGGTTGAAATGCAATACCTAGCCATGTGCCCAAATCCTCCACTCCAAAAACAGTGTCCTAAGAAATATGTTTTGGAGAACCATTCTATGTTTGGCTGCCAACTTTGTTCTTGTGCCCTTCTATATATCTTGGCTATGGAACACACATACTGTGAATGTCCCATCTTTCCACAACAATAACACCTGACATGAGGTGTATTCCTTTGTGTGACATCTGTACTGCGAGTTTCCTCTTATGATATTTGAATATTTTGATCCTGCCTTATCCCCAAATCAACCTTTAATCTTAAAGTGGATGATAGCGTTCTGACCTCAATTTTTACAGCTTTTTGTTTTCGATCATTCCCCACATCGGTCATAGCATCTGAACATAGTTGATGCTTCATTTCTGCTGACCCACTATTCTCCACTTTTAGCTTCTCGGTTTTCTGTGTAATCTTCAATCCTGATGACCCAGCAAGACTCAAGAGTTTTTCTTGATCTTTAACCTATTTCCGAAAACTGACAACTTCTATTTCAAGTTCTTCAATACACTTGATTTGATCTTTCCCTGTGTTATTCAAGCTATAGATCTCCATTTTATATTCTTCAATTTTTATTTTATACTCTCTATCTGATTTTGATTCCTCTAGTGTTGATGATTTGAGTTTCTCAATTTCTTCCATCAACTCAGACTTATCTTCTTTCTGCTGCTGCATATAGTGTTTGGAATCATGAAAAACATTCTTGGATTTCATTGTTTTGGCTCTCCAAACATGTATCTCCTCAAGAGCAGCCTCTAACTCAGCTTGCATATCAACCATTCCATTAACTTCATCTTCTTCTTCATCAGCTTTAGTTTTATTCTTATTCTGAGAACTGCCGGCAACTGTCACCATAGCATTTTCTCCACGATCTCTTCAGTTCTCTTTCTCTTTAACCTCCTCAACATCAGACTCATCTGAACTGTCATATTATTTTGAAAAAAGGTTGTTCTTCTTAAAGAAATTTCTCTATAACTGTTTCTTGCCTTTCCCATTGGCTGGAGACTTCTTTTGGGGAATTTCAATTTCATCAAGATCATCATCCTCTTGGAACTTTTTGGGACACCTTACCATAAGATGTCCAACCTTTCCACATTGAAAACAAGAAAGTGGAAGCAACTCTTTAAACATTCATTTTCCTATTTGAATGGTGGAGCAGAGGAATGAAATCACCTCATCTATCTCTTCTTCATCCTGAGAGTCTTCAATGGTGAGATTCTTCATGGCCTTAAATGCCACCTCTTGGGATTTCCCCTTTTCCACAGCATGATTATCATCATTTCTCATTTCATATGCAATAATGGTGATATGCAGGTTATCCAATGTTATCACTTTCGGGTCTTTATCTTCCAAAATGGATACTTTCATATTTAACCAAGGTGGAAGTTTCCTCAAGATGTGCTTCACAATATTTATGTCTTCAATAACTTCTCCAAGTCCTCAAATGTCTTCCACTACAAAATTTTCCATGTCAAAGAAAACATCAAAAGACTCATTCGGGTTCATTCTCTGATCTTCATACTTTTTCAACAAGAGTTTCTAATTTTCCTATATTTCCTTTATATCCCCTTCATATATATTCAATAGCTTTTCCCACATGGAATATGATGTTTTTCATGAAATCACCTTTGTATAGGGCTCCCACTAAGGCATTAATTCCTTTCGCATCAGCATCCAACTCTCTACGCTCAACATCTGGGAATGCACCAATATTAATATCAGTTGTTATGCCATGCATTTCTACTGTGAACACATCCATTCCTAATGATCGGAAGTAGTGTTGCATCTAATTCTTCTATAGATGGAAATTGTTCCCATCAAAGATCAGAATCCCTTTATGATTAGTGTCCTCCATTTGAGAGAGAAACACTGATATTGACCATCCTATGATACCAATTGTTAGGTCCACAAGGTTAGATACCCTAAGAGGGGGGGTAGTGTGAATCAAGGCATGACATATTAAAATAACTGCCCCTATTGATCTTGTTTTGCTTTTAAGTAAAACTATTTTTTCTCCCTTTCCCGTAGCAAAGTATAGACCGAAACTAAATCATGCACGGGACACAACGATTTTTAATTGGTTCAACCTCACTGGACTACGTCTAAGGAGCATACACCGGCAATGTGCCGATGTACCAAATCCACTATAAGCGCACTCCTATTTACAATTTCGAAGTGGACTCACTGTCCCTCCTGGTTTAAAACCACTCACAATATGAAAGCTCACTGCTCTCTCAACTAAAGTGTTCTCACTGCTTCTTCAAAATATCCACTCAAAGTTTATAGATATGTAGGTCTCTTCATTATCTCAAATGAAATCTAGATCCTTAACTGTTTATAGATTCTCTGTTGACGTCCACATTTCTCCTGTAGACGAATATCACTTTGCACTAGATGTACCAGGAAAACCCAAATTTTTACGTGCAGCCCTTACGACACCTTACACGTAATTCCCTTACCTTGCGCAAAATAAAATTTTCGCGCAACACCTCTTTTATGTGCCACCAAAAAAATTTATGCATAGCCTCTACACAACCTTGCACGTAATTTTCAACTTTTGCGTGAAATCCACTTTTCGCGCAACACCAGACTTTATGCGCAAACATGATGTTAACGTGAAACTCCCTTGCGAACTTCAATTTCGTGCACCACTACTCAGGTATTCTCTAAGTCATGAGCTCTTCTCTAATGAGGGGTCACTTCATATTTATAGGAATACTCGACCCCGTGCGAAAAACCCTCCTTGAGCGTGTAACTCATTTCGAGAGCGAAAACCATATCTTTCAGACAACATCATTTTTCACACACTTCTCCAATTTTTCGCGCACCTCATGCCTTTTCCAATTTTCGGGCTTCTGATCTTGTAATACCTCTTGTGCGAAAAATACCAATCCTCTATTTTGTGAAACACACTGATATTTCCCGCACCATTGTGTTTTTCATGCATCACACAAATATTTCTCACGCCATTTTGTTTTTCACGCATCACACAAATATTTCACGCACCATAATCCTTTCTCGCGAACTGCACAAATATTTTACTAAACTCTTTATTTTTTCACACACCACACTGATATTTCATGCACCCTGCTGATTTTTTGCATGCCACTATATTATTTGCGCACTATAGTGATTTTTCGCGCGCCACTATATTTTTCACACACCCTGCTGATTTTGCACGCACCACATTAATTTTTCGTGCACCTCCCTTGGCCAAAAACACATCTCTCAATTTTCCGATTTTCCGGCCCAAAAATATGTCAAACACTAGAAAACAGTGTCACCTTGTATCTGCTCTTTTTTTAATGCCTCCAGATCTTCCATTCCTTTGTCGAGGTTCTTCAATCAAACATGGGTTGTATAAATCATCCCTTGAACCCCAAAAATCACCATGTAAACCCCCTTTGTCAACAAACTCATACATAATGGTCTTCTTTTTCAACAAAAACAACATGGGAGGCCACTTTGTCAACAAATACAATCACCTAAAAAATGCTTCAATGATGCCTTGAGGGATTTTTTCCCAACACCTCACATATGAGAGTTTTCTTATATTCTGTATATGAATATAAGTAACGCATACCTGTGGAATGCTCCTAAAATTCTCCTTTAAAGTGTCGTCATAGTATACCAGATCAACTTTAGGTCAATATCCATCATATCCCCCCTGATAGTTTCCAATAATAGGATCACTACAATGTTATTCCATGGTCCGTCCAAGCATGTCCAACTATCCATATCCCCTAACTCAATCCCAACATAAATAATTAATTAATAAAAACATAAATAATTAAATAACGAAACTAATATTAGACAAGGATAAACAATTAAAGGATCACTATGAAACCTCTTTATGTTAGAATCACAACCAACCAACCACATGATGATTGTAGTGGACCCATGACACAAACCCACAAAATTTATAACATATGGAACAAAAATTATAATTAATTAAATTAAAACCCTAGAAAAAATATATGAAAATTAAAAAACAGAGACATAATCTGATTAATAAATGAGAAAAAGTGTGTATATAGTGTCTCATAACTCCATAATCATAATTATAAATGAATCCCCATATCATTTTATCAATTTTATGACTCTCTAATATAATAAGAATAAAACCCTAATAAACAAATAATAAAAATTATATGACAAAAATAGAAAATATCTAGATATATTAATGAAATCCAATCCATTCCATTAATAATTGAATAACACCTACTAAAACTATCCTTAATCAAGTGGGATAAGGGGAGAAAAAGTGGTAGATGACCATTGTACCTATACACAATGAAGAGGAAAAGTGGGGGAAACCCCTTCATAAAATTTGAGATGGTAGCATTTTCACTATTACATACTTAATTCTAATTGATTAAACAATAACTAACAACAATCTATCTGATTGTTCCAATAGTTGAAATATTTTATCTCTATAGCCACCATCCTAGTAGTGGTGTAATATAGCCTATCACACACATGCCACTGGATGATGAATTGGGTGCTACAGCCATGGCTTCACAATCCACCCTAACATATCTCATTTATCTTCTATACCCCTGATACCCCTCATATATATCATTAACCATTGAAAAATATTTTTTAAAGGATTTATAAACTTTAAAATTCCATTTCAAATCCCAGTTTAAACACCAACTATCCTCCAAAGTAAAAAATTAAATATTCTCTTTGATTTCAAGGATTTTGTGTACATACATGTTATTAATTTTTTTTTGAAACATGATGTTTATTTAATTAATTAAGAAATGGTTTAATTAATTCAAGTGTTAAATGATTGAATATAAATAATCTGTTTTTTTTTTCAAATTTAGCTATTTTCCATCAAGGATTTTTTATTTCCATTGAGATTGATGTTTTAAATTTTTTTAGAAAATAAGTTGTCTTTAATATTTGAATAATTTTTTTGTATAAGAAAAAGTTCATTATTTAAAGGAAATACCTTTTCAATGGTTTTCATTATTTCCAATTTAAAAATGGTGTTTCACCATTTTTACAACCCATGTTGATACTTTTATTATCATCCCTTATTTTTGAATTATTTTTTATAGGGCTCATGGATGTGTAAAAATTACATTAACGTCAAGTTACATTTTAATAATTTTAGCTATTAATGATTATGATTTATAATTTATGATGTTTATTTACATTGAAAATTATACATTTAGTGTAAAAATATTGGTTAAGAGTGTTTTCCCTAATTCCCTAAAACTCTAAGAATAAATTGTATTTAGTATGTATGTGATATATTTTTTAATATAAATTATGTAATTACGGATTTATTGGGTTCCAAATATCATAGTTTAATTCAAATTCAGTTTTAGATATCTTTAGAGGTTTGGGATTTTTTACTTAGGGTTAATTTAAATTTTTTATTTACCATAAATAGTTAATAAGTTTTTGGAAGATTATACATTCAATGACATAGATACCTTATTTGGGACATATATGATCTAATTTTAATGTGATTCATGTTATTTTTTTAGTTATTTATTAGGTATTAATAATAATTCATGATTTATGAATAGATAACCATTAGATAGTGTTTATGTTTTTTGGTCATGGTAATTATGGATATTTAAAAAAATATTTATCATATTTTTGGTAACATATATGAATTGTATATCTGAGAATTTGGGTTGAAATTTTATTTTTTGAAATTTTTATGAACTTATTTTTTAGGAATAATATGGAATTTTTTATGAGACATGATTAAGGTTTATATAAGAAATTGATGGTTAGTATGAGATTTTATATCATGATGCTTATAGATATGATTGGATATTATGTAAAGGTGATTTTTTGGAGCCTATGGTTTTATAATTGAAAAAAATATGTGGTTAGAGAATAATAAGGAGGGTTTTATTTATAAACATTGTTCCATAATTTTGAAAAAAAATGTTTGTTTGATTTTATAGAACATTTGATCAACTAATTTGTAATTTTTTAGTTTGGAATTATGTTAGTGTTTATAAAGTTTAATTTTTTTTTATTTGGTTATGATGAATAAAAATAGAACTCAAAACACAACATTTTTTCTCCCAAAATATGAAATGGATAAACTAAATGTTTCATAACCTGAATTAATGTTATAGTTGATTGAATTGTGAAATTTGAATGTTATAGGGTTAATATTTATATGATATTTTGTTCAGATTCTATATAATAAAATATTTACTTACACGAACCATTTGGGTATTCATAAAATAACTGAATACAAGAGGAATAAATCATAAAAAAATCCTTCATAAAATAATCAAAATCATCCATTAGTTGATTAAATGATTCCTTAATGGATTTTATTCTTTCATCATTCATTGAAAAATCATCTTTGGCATTCACTATTTGTTATATAAAATAAATAAGTTGTCAAAAATTGATTAAAACCAAAAACTAACACATTAAAATAAGACAATAGAAGGGTTATAATTCTGGTAAATCCTTTTTCTTTTACCCATATGTCATCGGTACATGAATACATCAATCTCATGGAATTGGAGGTAAAATATAATCCGGCTCATATAGAAAATATCATCAAACTTTCAAGGTATTGTATTGAAAACTCATTCAAACATATAATACATATTACAATATATAGGATCATATAAGGATTTGTTAATATATTATATATGATTCAATCATTTATTTTTTATTGTAATGAAAATAAAATTTAAAATTTCATGGGTGAAATTTTTTTATGGGGGGAGAATGTGACAACCTTGGTATTTTTAATTTTATATATGTTTATGTTTTTTTAATACTCATGTTATGATAATATTTTATTTAAGAAACTTTCAAAATTTACATACTATAATTTCTTGTCACAATATATGATAAATAAAGAATTATACAACACATAATAATGAAAAAACAATATGGTTCTCTTACTTTGTTAAAAATGTTTTATTTTAAGGTTAAATATATTTCCATAATACTTTTTTAATGATATATATAAAGAAATAATTAGTTGTCAGATATTTTATAAATGAATATTCAAGTTAATGCATTGGATAAATATATATATTTATTATTATTAATGGATTATAGATAATTTTATCAATTTATGAAAGAATAATATATTTTGTTTCTAAAAAAGAAACATATATTATTCAAAATAATTTGTTAAATTAATTTATAATGACATGATTTAAATTTTATTATTTAAAAAATTTATATTTATTTTAATAAAATTAATAAAATAATCTGAATCATCATGTTAAAGTTTGGAGGAAATTAATTAATTTAAAATTTATAACAAAAAAAAGAAATCATAGTGAATAATAAATTTGATCCATATTTAATGTTTTTGATTTAAAATTATTATAAAAGCTTATGAATGTTATTTTAATTTCAATTTATGTTTTAAATGTTTTTAATATAATGATTTTAATTTTAATATTCATCAATAAAGTGGTTATGTTATAATCGATACAATAGATTTTAAATTTAAATTAATATAATATTTTAATATAAAGAGAAATTTTACATATTATTGTTAAATTTTTATAAACAATGATATTGAACATCCTAGAAACCTATTGTAAATGCATCCAATATTATGGGTTGAAATTTCCTATGGAAAATTACATTTTTTCATTTGGTGGATGGTTTTTTTATTACTAGAGACTATGTATCTAATGTAAGGGTCCGAACACCTCTAAGGTATGTTTTAAAACAAGACTATAGATTCTAGCTGGTTTGGGGGTGACATCAAGTGAATCCAGAGGGGTTACCCTGAAAAATGGTGTTGTAGGAAGGAATCACAGTGTGACACTATGTTTCAATACGTGAACCATCATTTATAGCCTCCCTTGTATTTATGTCCCAAATTTTAACGATGTGAAACCATATTTCACACCATGGACTGCTCCTAGGTTGTATATTTGGTTTTTTTAATATGAATATAATTTTACAAATCTATCATTCTATATTTATTTGAATCCCTTATGAGAGTTTACATCAGAATGGATGGTTTTAGCTTCTAGGGGGCCTCTAATATTGTTTCATAATGAATATAATGGAAGTATTTTGTGATGGATTCCTCTTGATATGTCTTAGAATATGAAATAACTTGAAGTATTATTTATATTTAAACTGTTCTTGATTTCGGGTTGTTTTTTAAAAGATAAATAGTAGGAAATTTCAACCAAATTATGAAAGAATTGTATGAGGGTGATGATGTTTTTGTTCAACATTGATAGATGATGTCATGTGGTGATGAATGCATATTGTTGATGGTAATTTCATAGAAGGAATTTTTCTAGTTGAAAACCTCAATATTTTTCAATTTAATTATATTTAATTCTTTTATGTCATGTTTTCCTAAAATAGGTATTTTTGGTGAAATAAATATTGAAGTATGTTAAAACCGTTTTCATAGATTATTAGTCATTGTTAAAACTAGATTATATTTTATAGTAAGGGATTATACATGTATACCATTCAATTTTGAATATGATGTTACTTTTAATTAATTAATTAATTATAAATTAGTTGTAATTAATTAATTTTGGAATTATTGGGTGTGATCTAGATCGTCTAGAGATTGATGGAGGATGAATAGACTTTGATAAATCAAATAATGATAATGTGCTTTGATTGATTGGGAGTTGACCTCATTTTAGGTAGGTGGGATCATGTACTCTACCTTGGATTTTATGTATGTTTGGTAGCACCTCTAATACATTGACCATGACCCCCATGAATCTACACATGATCCCCTCTATAAGGAATTCACATGATTAAGATAATCCCACACTAGAATTTCCCTCCCATATCACTATATACTAACATGATAAGGTCTACTAAAATCTATTAGGCTTCTTGATCTACCACCAATTCTAATAGGCCACGTCTCTCATAAAGGTCAAAACCTAAGGAGCATTATCATTGTAGTTTCCTCAAACAAACAATGAAATCTAATGTGATGAATCACCCACTCAACCATCATAAATACAAAAAAACTATTATCATTTACCAAAAACCAACCTACCATGAACTAGTAGTCCCTAAGAACCTTCCTATGGGACTGCTCCCTTGAGAATCAATACTCATCGGTTATTATTTCCAAAACTAATTTTTTTTCCAAGACAATCTATATAGAGTGAATGATAGTCATGTGAATCCATTAAATAGAATCCCATTCCAAGATATACGATAAAACACAATGTAGTTTAATTATTGAACATTAAATAATAGAACCTTTAAAATAAACAGACATGAGGGTTTCACCCCCAAGGAATTAAATTCCAATGGTATCCCACTAGGGCCACAAAATTTCCCACATGAGAGGGATATCATCACCATCAATAATCTCTCCAGAAATTCCACATGAACTTCCATTAGAAAGAGCTGTAAAAACTTGTTAGACCAACTGAGTTGAATAAAACCATGGAATATATGATAAAACTTAGTCTATATAGTTTAAAAAACATTAAAAAACTTCAAATCTATATTTAGTGAAAAAAATCACAGTCACATCCCCCTATATATCAAGTGAATCCCTATGTGAAAATAATAAAGAATTCTCATATGCCTCTTACCCCTATGTGTTAGGAGAGAAAATATTTTGAGAGAATCAACAAACTCAAACACCATGTGCATCACATGAAGTAAAAATCATATCAAACATAACAAAAAAAATTGGAACATCTATCCCATCCATGGTAAAATAGACTTCCTACAAGAACTAGGGATCATAATGCACTAGCCCAATATCTTTCATAGGCACTGACACATTCCAAAATATCCTAACTACTAGGTCCAAAATAGTAAGACAAATAAAATATCTTTGAAAACCTATTTTAATGACACTACCCAATTCACCATGAGATGTAATTGGACCCACAGTGACATGCGGCCCCAGGTATTTCTCCATGTATGAAAGAGACCACCCATAATTGTAAGGGTATAAGAAAGTCTCATAAAGATACTATTACTCCTATATCAAAGTGTAAAATATTAAAATAAATGATGATTTATAATTTACAAAGATAAATATTAAAATTTCATAAGAATATGTAAACATCCATGATCAGGTACATTGAAATTAGGTACATACATACCATCATATTACTGGATGTCCACATGGGACAAGCATATATATAGAATCCAAAAAATAATAATACTAAAGTAAAAGTATGAGTGAATCCTATAAAACCCCAAGCTTTACCTTATCCAGATTTCTAATCCCATTTGAACTGTTCCAGATTTATCATGCAATCCCAGGACCTCAGACCAAGCTGAAACTACTACAATTTAGGGTTTCTCAGGTTCCTATGTGTAGTGGAATCCTAAGATTGGTTCTATTGCATAACACAGTAGGGAACCACCAATATAGTCCATTTTTATACCAATAATGCAGTGATATGTTCATGTGACATGATCATAAAAAATTAATACACTACTATAAATAACTTAATAAAACTACAAAAATAATTACATGAAATTGATGTTGTAATGTCTCTGATCATGTCATTTAGACCACAAAAAATAAATTTAATAGGCATCATATCATTTTCAATTCTAATTTCCATATCAATTGTTGTCCCACCGATAGTTTTCAACACTTAGAGCACTACTATGGTATTCCAAGGTCCTTCCAAGCATTTAAAACCATAATGATCCCTTAACTCAACCCCAACATCAATAATTAATTAATAAAAACATTTAAAATTAAATAATAAAACAAATATTAAATAAGGATAAATGATTGAAAGATCACTAAGATACCTCTTTATGCTAGAATCAAAACTAACCAACCATTGGTTGCCGGTAGTGGACCCCCAACACCAACCCACTAAATTTCTATCACATGGAACAAAAATAATAAATAATTAAATTAAAATTTGGGGAAGAGTCTTAGAAAATTAATAATGGCGAGATAATTTGATTAATAAATGAGAAACTGTGTATATATGGTGTCTCTTAACTCCATCATCATAAATATAAATGAATCCCCATATCATTTATCCAATTTCATGATACTCCAATGTAATTAGAATAAAACCCTAATCCCGGAGGAATAAAAGTTAGATAAAAAGAATTGAATATATTTAGATAGGTTAATGTAATACAATTCATTCCATGAATCATTAAATAACACCTACTATAACTATCCTTAATCAAGTGGGATAAGAGGTGAAAAAGTGGGAGCTGACCATAATTCCTTTGCTCAACAAAGAGGAAAACTGGGGAAAATCCTTCATAAAATTTGATATGGTTGAATTTTCATTTTCCCTCCTTAATCCCCATGGAATAGATAATAATTAAAAACAATTTATCATTTTTTACAGCAGTTGAAATATTTTTCTCTCTACTTCCACTGACATAGTAGTGGTGTGCTATAGACTATCATACACATCTCATTGGATGAACAGTGGGGTGTTATATCCAAGGATATACAATCCACCCTGACATCTCTCATGGATCATCTATTTCCATGATACCCCTCATGAAAATAATTCCCCATAAAAAAAATATTTATAGAAGAATTTAAAAACATTATAATTCCATTTTAAATCACAGTTTCAAAACCAACTATCCACCAAACTAAAAAACTAAATATTCTCTTGGATTTCAAGGCTTCTGTGTATATATTTGGTATTAAATTTTTTTAGAAACATGATTTTTTTTAACGAGTTAAGGAAGGTTTCAATTAATTCAAGGGTTGTATGATTGAATATAAAGAATTGGGTTTTTAGATATTCATGTACTATCCACCAATGATTTTTTTTATTTCCATTGAGATTGATTTGTTTAAATTTTTTAGAAAATAAGTTGTCTTTGTATTAGAATAAATGTTTTTATGAGAAAAAAGTAAATTATTTAAAAGAAATAGCATTTCAATGGTTTTCATGCTTCCAAATTTCCAAATGGGGTTTTACACTTTTTTCACCCCATGTTTATACTTTTATTCTCATCCCATGTTTTTGAATTATTTTTATAGGGCTCATTGAAGAGTAAAAATTCCATTAACATAAAATTCCATTTTTATAATTTTATCTATTAATTAATATGATGTTTTATTTATGATGTTTTATTTACTTGGATTATTGTACATTTAGAGTAAAAATATTGGTTAAGTTATATAAGGTGTTTTTACTAATTCTCCCAAAATATAAGACAAAATTGTCTTTAGTTTGTAAATGATGTATTAATTCATATAAATTATGAAATTATGGATAGATTAGGTTCCAAATATTATAGTTTAATTCAAATTTGTTTTTATATATCTTTAAAGGTTAGGATTTTTTAGTTAACGATAATTTAAATGTTTAATTTACAATTAATAGTTAATAATTTAATGTGTGATTATATATTCAATGACATAGATACCCTATTAAACACTTATATGATGTAATTTTAAGGTGATTCATGTTATTTTTTTAGTTATTTATTAGGTATTAAGAAGAATACATGATTTAGGTATAGATAACCATTATATAGAGTTTATGATTTTAGGTCAAGGTAATTATGGATATTTAAGAAAATGGCTATTATATTTTTGGTAACATATATTTAAATGTACATAAGAGATTTTGGGTTGAAATATAATTTTATGAAAAATTTAATGAATTTATTTTTGAGGAATATTATGGAATTATTTTGATCATACATGATTAAGGTGTATATAAAAAATCGTTGGTTAGTATGCGATTTTTTATCGTGATGATTATAGAAATGATTGGAGATTAGGTAAATGAAATTTTTGGGAGCCTATGGTTTTATATTTAAAAATATGAGGTTATAGAATAGTAAGGAATGTTTTATTTATAAATTGTGTTCCATAATATTGGAAAAAAAATTATTTATTTTATAAAACATATGTTGAAGGATTTTCTCATTTTTTGGTTTTGAATTATATTCAAAGTTTATAGAGTTTATTTTTTTAGATTTGGTTATGGTGAATAATAAGAGAAGTTATAACATTAAATTAGTTCTCCCAAAATACATAATGGATAATTTAAATGTTTAATCATATGAATTAATGTTATTATTGATTGATTTTAGAAATTTTAATGTCCTATGATGAATTTTTTATATGATATTTTGTTCATATTCTAACTAATAAAATATTTACCAACACCAACCATTTTGGTTTTCATAAAATAACTAAATACGAGAGGAATAATTTATCATAATATCCTTCATACTATAATGAAAATATTCCATTAGTTGATTAAATGATCCATTAATGGATTTTACTCTTCTACCATTCATCTTTGGAATTCACCATTTGGAATATAAAATGAATAATTTGTCAAAATTTATCATAATAGAAAACTAAAGCCTTAAAATAAGCCTATGAAATGGATATAATTATAGTAATTTCGTTTTCTTTTACACTCTATGTCATAGGTAGATGAATACATCAATCTCATGTGATTAAATGTTAAATATAATGAGACTTATATGAAAAATATCATCAAAATTTCAAGGTATGCTATTAGAAACTCATTCAAACATATAATCCATATTAAAATATAAAAGATCATATCAGGATTAGTCAATATATTAAATTTTATTCAATCGTTTATTTTTTATTGGAATGAAAATATTAAAATTTCAAGTGTGAATTTTTTGATGGGGGTAGAATGTGACATCCTTGGTATTTTTAATAGTATATAAGTTTTCTGTTTTATTAATACTCAGGTTATGAGAATAATTTATTCATTAAATATTTAAAATTTATACGATTATTTGATGTCCAAATATATGACAAATAAAAAATTATACAATATATAATAATGTAAAATTAATACAGTTAGGTTATTTTATAATATTTTTATTTAAGGGTTATATATATTTCCATATGAAATTTTTTAATGATATATATAAAGAAATATTTAGTTATAAGAGATTTTATAAATTAATATTGACCTTAATTCAATGGATAAATATAGATATTTATTATTATTAATGGCTTATAAATAATTTTATTAATATATGAAAGAATAATAATTTTTGTTTTTAAAAAAGCAACATACATTATTCAAAATAATTTATTACATTAATTTATAATGACATTATATACAATTTTATTATTTAAAAAATTCATAATTATCTTAATAAAATTAATAATATAATTTGAATCATCATGTTAAAGTTAGAAAAAAGGCACTTCATTTAAAATTTATAAGAGAAAAAAGATATCATAGTAAATAATAAAATTGATGCATAATCATTGTTTTGGATTACAAATTATTATAAAAGCATATAAATGTTATTTTAATTTCAATCTATGTTTTTAATGTTTTAATTCATTGATTTTAATGTCAATATTCAATAATAAAGTGGTTATATGTTAAGTGATATCGTTGAATTTAAATTTATATTAACATAATATTTTAGTATAATGATAAATTTTACTTATTATTTTTATATTTTTATGAATAATGATATCGAACATCATTGAAACCTGTTAAAATGCCTTGCATCATAATGGGTTGATATTTCCTAGGGAAAATTACTTTTTTTTGATCTGGTGGATGGATCTTTTTGTAAACTAGAGATAAAATCTCTAATATAAGTGTTTTAACACCTCTAAGGCATGTTTTAAAACAAGACTAAAGATTTCAGGTGGTTTTGGATGACATCAAATGAATCCAAAGGGGTTCCAAAAACAACTTGGTGTTCTAGGAAGGAATCATAGTGTGACACTATATGCCAATATGTGAACCAATATTGAGAGCCTCCCTTGTGTTTCCATCCAAAAATTTCACAACGTAAATCCTTATTTCACACCATGGAATACACCTAGGTTGTAAATGTTGAGAAAGTTTTGTTTTCAAAAATACATAATTTTATAAGGGAGAGATTTTTGAGAATAATACTCTATCTTTATATGATGATTTTTATGCTCAAAATATCCTTATTTGTTATTCTAATGATTTTACTTGAAGTATATTTCAGAAAATCTATATTCCTCATATTATTATATTTGGAGAAATATTTATGCACTTAATCCATGAGGAATATTTGACAATGTATTCAGAAATTGTTTGTAGCATGTTCTAGAAACACTGTTCATACCCTATGTTGAGAAGCGTAACGTAAGGATGGAATGCGGGGTTTACTCTTTGAGATATCAGAATAGTATGGTTAAACAACCGTATGTTATCGGAAAAGTATGGAGGAAGAAACCTTATGTTTGGAAGAAACCCAACGTTTGGAAGGAACCTTACATTTGGGAAATTAGCAAGGCATGGAAAAAGATCATTACGTAAGTATGGAATGATATGTCTGTTTCATAAAAGTATGGTTGATCAATCTTAATTTTTTAAACAACCATATATTTGAAAGAAAAAGATAAAAGTATGGTTCATCAACATTACTATTATGAAAAACTGTACATTTGATCGAAAAGTATGGATTATATACCTTACATTTAAATTTTAAGAGAAATTTTTGAGATCATCCTTACGTTTTGAACCTTATATTCATAAAATTAATGCAATTTAGTTCAACCCTATATTTGACGTCAGATGTTTAAATTACGACTTTATTAAATAAATGGTATTTATACAGATTATAAGGTTGATTTCAAGATAGACTAAAAGCTCGAATTTAACGTGAGTATTTGACTGATTCAAAGCCGTTTATTTGTGATTAAAATGATCAATTTAAATGGTTCTTTTTATGCCAAATTTTCTGGAGAGTTACGATTGCTCTGCTATTCGAACAATTGAATATCGTGATTATAAAGGTGAATTTTGTGGATCTAAATTTAAAAGGAGAATTCTCATATTTATTATATTTATACCTATATTATTTTGTATTACAGATATAGAGGTGAATTATTGAAAAGAATATATGTTGTTATGAAGAGCAACGAAGCATTGTTTTCTGAACAAGAAGAAACACGATTAAAGATTCATCGAATCTACATAAAATATTTCTTTTTGTGAATAGACTATTGTTAAATATGGAGATTATATTTCAAGATGTACTATAATGGGATCGACTCGGATCTACTTCTACCTAAAGATTATTTTTTCTGAAGACTATGATTCATCGACTATCTATTACATGTTGTTACAATTGTAAAGAACAACTGGAATGTATTTTGAAGAACTGATATAATTTTATTTTGAGTAATTGGCTTCTAATACTAAGCTATGTGTTTAGTTTTTTGTATGGACCAGAAGGCTCGGTTTATCCTTAAACTTGTTAAGGTTTCAACTGCCTACACTCAGTTGTGGAATGGTCTATTGATAAGTTGACCGAATAGTTAAAATCACTAAGCTCGTGGAGTAGAGAATTGGTAGAGTAGACCAGGGGCCTTCTGTTCCCCAATCCTCTATACATCATGCGTCCTATACCATTTATTTTCCACTTATAAATATTTTATATAGAGATAAAAAGACAGATCATGATTACGTGAAGAAATTATAATAGACACAATTCACCCTCTCTTATGTATATTTGTTATAACCCAATCCAACAATTGGTATCAGATAAGGAGATTTTGGAAAAGTTATAACAAGATGAATGTATTTTAATTATATAGAGTAAAATGACTAATACCCGAGAGGGAATTTCAATGGTTCGAGATCCATAATTCAACCATGATAATTATGGATGTTGGAAAATCAAGAATGATTATTTATTTGAAAAATCATGGATATAGAGTCTACTAAAAAAATTCTAACTCCCAATGTGATTCTAGAGAAACCTGAATCATGGAGTGTTGATACAGAAGCATCGTACGACGTAAACTAAAAATATATTAATTCTATAATCTATGGCCTTGGAAAAAATGAATTCAACAGAGTATCTTAGTGCCCGACAGCTTATGAAATGTAGCAGAAAATTACAATTGCTTAGTAAGGAACACACAATGTTAGATAAATGATGTATTCTATAGTTAAACTTAAATTCGATACATTCAGGATGTTTGAAGCAGAAAGCATCACCCAAATGAATGGAAGGTTGATAGAGATTGTTAAAAATATCACTGATTTTGGAGATCTGATCAAACAAGATGATCAAGCCTTTAAAGTTTTATGAGTATTACCACCAAAGTGGAATGGAATTTCTGCTGCAATCAGAGAATCGTCTCCTGTAAAAGGATTAAAAATTAAAGAGTTAATTGGAACTCCTATGATGTATGAGGATGAGATGTAGGATGAAGAAAATGAGTATAAAATTTTGAGCAAGAGAGAATACACTACCTTAAAGGTGTCTTCTCAAAGCAAAAGTAGAAAGCTAATGAAAAAAAGAAATGAAGGTGAAATCATAAAGTTCGGATTCATCCAATTTAGATGTGGAACTAGATTAGCTAGCTAGAAAACTCAGTATGTTTTATAGAAAGAAGAATGGTTTTACAAAGTCATTCAAAAAGGATGAAAAGGAAGTTAGATGATATGAGTGCAATAAGATGGATCATATCAGACCTGTATGTCCTCGATTAAAGGAAGAAAAGAAAAAGAAATTCTTCAATAGAAATGATTATGAGCAGAAATTGATAAAGGCAATGAAAGCTACATGGAGTGTATATGAAGAATCCAGCAACTCATCAAGGTCTGATTCAGAAAATGAAGAATCAAATTTGAAAGATAATATATTCTTTATGGCAAAAACTGATGAGGTATAATCCTATTATTCTTTTGATTCTAATTCTAAATCAAGCAATAAAAATGATAAAATTTTATCCTACTACAACATGATTGAATAAAAATATGATTCTTTATTTAAGAAACATATGTCTTTAATGAATATTCATAATGATGTTTTAAGAGAGAGATATACATCTCTAAAACAACATCATGAATTACTGGAAAAATAGAACTCAATAAATTCAAACAATACAGATCATGAATCTAAAAGAAAAACACTGCAAACTAAAGTAGAAACATATAAAAGTGCAACTCTTATTTTTAAAAAAGGAAAAAATACACTAAATTAAATTCTTGGAAAGAATGTAATTAAAAAGGGAAGATATAGATTAGGCAGTAAAGGTTAAAAGACTAAACTGTACAATAATTACTTTGTACCATGTACTAGAAAAGTAATCTGTGACTATTGTGGGGAAAAATGACTTCTATCTAAGAATTGTTACATAAGGAAACCACATATAAGTTGAATAATGAATGACTCTGTCTCAAATAATTTATATAATTATATTGATTTTAGATCAACAAAGAAAGTATGTATTCTTATATCTTTGCTGGCTAACACAACAGAACCCAATATAATATGGGTACCAAAACAATCTATTTAAATTCCTTTGTAAGAAGCAGGTGACCAAAGATGAACTTCCATATGTTATATGGATTGTGGCTGCTCCAATCATATGATTGGAAACTCATCAAATTTCAGAACTCTAACTCAAAATGATGGTGGTCTAGTCACATTTATTGACAATGCCAAAGGAATGATAATTGGAATTAGAACTGTTGGTGATCCAGTAGCTGTCTCACTCAATAAAGTACTCTATATACAAGGATTGAAACACAACATGATAAGTATCTATCAACTCTGTGATGATGGTTATATTGTTGATTTTTCTAACAATTACTGTACTATTTTCAAAGATAAATTACTTAAATTTAGAGCACCCAGAACTGATAATGTGTATACCCTGGATTTAAATTTCTTGTGTAAACAACAAGTAAACTACTTAACTACTAAGATAAATGAATCCTGGATCTTGCATAGGAGACTTGGACATTGCAATGTATATTCTTTACATAAGTTAACTTAGAAACAACTAGTTTCTGATTTTCCTAGTCTCATGTATGAATGTGATAGATTTTGTGACGCATCTCAACTTAGCAAGCATCACAAATCACCTTCAAATCAGTTAACAAAATTTCTACATCAAAACCTCTAGAACTTATCCATATGGATTTGTTTGGACCTTCAAGGGTAGCAATCTTGGCTAGTAAACTATATGTATATGTTTTTGTTGATGAATATTATATATTTACTTAAATTTTCATTCTAAAATATAAAAATAAAGATTTTAGAATATTTGAAAGTTTTTGCAATGTTGTTAAAAATAAAAAGGTTTTTAAATAATTTCATTAAGAAGTGATCATGGTGGAGAATTTGAGAATCTGGAATTCAATTCCTTTTTTCTCAAATATGGGTATAAAACACACGTTCTCTGCACCAAGAACACCTCAACAAAATGGAATTGTTGAAAGAAGAAATAGGACTATTAAAGAAATGGCTAAGACTGTGCCAAATGAATACAGTCTTCCTACCTATTTTAGGGTAGAAGCTCTAAGTATAACCTGATATATAATGAATAGAGTTTTAATTAGGCCAATATTCAAAAACACACCCTATGAACTCTGGAATACCATAAAACCTAATGTAAATTACTTTAATGTTTTTGTATGTAAGGTTTACACCTTAAACGCCAAGGACAATCTTGGTATGTTTGATCCAAAATTTGTTGAAGGCATTTTCTTAGGATATTCTGCTACTTCTAAAGCTTGTAAAGTTTTTAATAAAAAGTCAAGAATTATTGAAGAACCATTTTATGTGAAATTTGATGAATCTGATCCTTTTCAGAAAAGGAAAGACCATATTTATGAATCTAACTCTAATTATAACATGAGACTTGAAAATAGGAAAAAAGAATTTGAAAAAGATATAAATGAAATTCAGTTCAGTCTAGAAGAACATGACACTGAAGTACCTATAATTGTACTACCTAGATAGTCATGAACCCTAAAAAATAACCCTTTGGAAACTGTAATAGAATACATAAACATATAAATAAAAACTAAAAGGAACATAGGAAATATTTTTGAGTTTTCTGATTTTTTATACCAATTAGAACCCAATACTATTGAAGAAGCCTTAGTTGATGAATGTTGGATGATAACAATAGAAGAAGAACTAAAAAGTTCAAAATAAATGATGTTTGGAATTTAGTTGAAATACCTCATAACTACCCAGTTATAGGAACAAAATGGGTCTTTAAGAATAAATAATATGATCAAGGAATAATAACTAGGAATAAAGAAAGACTAGTAGAAAAAGGATATAACCAAGAATAAGATATATATTATGATGAAACCTTTGCAGTTGTAGCTAAATTATAAACCATTAGAATCCTTTTAGCCTATGCATCTCATATGAACTTTAAATTATTTTAGATGGTTGTTAAGTCTGCCTTTTTAAATGGTTATTTATTTGAGGAAGTTTATGTTGAGAAACCTCCTTTTTTTTAAAATTCAAAAAAACCAGATTCATTATTTAAAATTACTAAAGCTTTTTTATAGTATTAAACAAGCACCTAGGTCTTGGTATGAAAGATTATGTTATTTTCTTTTTAAAAATGATTTTACAATTGCAATGGAAAATCCAACACTATTTAAGAAAACTATCAATTCTAATATTTTATTAGTTCAAATTTATGTTGATGATGTAATTTTTGGTTCAAAAAATAAAACTCTCTGTGTGAGTTTTCAAATTTAATGAAAAAAAGAATTTGAAATGAGTATGATGGGAGAATTAAATTTCTTTTTAGGATTTCAAATTTATCCAAAATATTTTTGAAATGTTTTGAATCAAAGAAAATACATTACTGATTTACTAAATAAATTTGGACTTGAAAACTATAAGACATATATAAATCCTATTTGTACTAATAAAAAACATGATTTGGATAAAACAAAGAAATCAGTTGACAACAAGTTATATAGAGGTATGATTGATAGTTTGTTATATCTTACTACTAGTAGGATAAATATAATGTATTTAGTATGTCTTTTTGGAAGATTTCAGTCAAATCCTAAAAAATCCCATTAAACTACTGTTAATTTTTTTTGATATTTAAAAGAAACTATTTTTCAATCTCTTCTCTATCCAAAAATTTCTAATTTTAATTTAATTTCATATTCAGATGTAGAATTTGGGAGTTTTAGATTAGATAGAAAAATAACTTTAGGAAATTGTCACTTTTTAGTATAATCCATAATATCATGTTCTAGTAAGAAACAACACTCAGTTGCTCTGTCAACAGCCGAGGTAGAATATGTATCTGCTGGACGTTTTTGTGCACATGTTTTGTGGATGAAAAACACTCTCATGGATTTTAGAATGAATTATAATAATACACCTATTTTTTTTATAATAAAAGTGGTATACATATTTCAAAAAATCGTATTAATCATTCTAAGACTAAGAATATCGATATCAGAAATTATTTTCTAAGAGACCATGTTTTTAAAAAGGATATATTCTTAGAATTTTTATGTACTAAAATTCAATTAGCTAATATTTTTACTAAACCACTTCCCACTGCATGGTATTATTTTATTAATGGGTAGTTAGGTTTATTTATATTTAAATAACATTTTTTAGGTTTAATTATTTGTTTTTAGAATAATTTAAAATATAGTTTGTACTACATTAATTTTTTTGTTGTTTATTTATTTATTCTAAGTTTAAATAATGAAATAATTACTTTTTGTGTAATGACATGGTAATCTGGGATGTCAGAAACCATTCTGAATTCCAAACCCATTCATTTTCTCAAAACCCTTCGAAACTTTGAAAACTTTTACCGCTCTTCTCTCCCATAGATGAACCTAAAAACCCATAGTTATTTTAGAACCTTTAGAGATTGATGATAGAAATGGACAAGACCATGGAAACCGATGAGCCATAGACCAGCACTGCAAAGAGTCAGTGCTCGACCGGGAGAATGATTTTTCAAGGAAAATTCCTAGATCTAGAATGGCTCTATCAAACGAACCTAATGCTAAATCGAGCCCTAGATTTCCAAACATATAACAAATATTTAATGTAGATTATACGGAGTTTCTCTAATATTTAGAACTTCATCATTTCTTTAGTTCAGTATAGTTTAGTCTACGAACTGATGATGATTCGATTGTTGCTAAGATTGATGATCGAGATTTTTAAATCTCATCTGTAGAAATTGATCAAATTCATAACTTCCCTCATGAGGGAGTTTTTAATTTTAATTTAAAGAATATTGGTGATTCTGTGCATAATTCAGAAGATATTATGTTCTTTTTTTTGGCACTACATCTATAAAGAAGATGTTTGTGAAGGATTTAGAACTTTTTTAGAAGATATTTTTTATTTTTTGCAAACTGGTATTGTACCTAGAATGTCTGAGATAGAAAAGATTCTTTACCCAGATATGTATATAATGTTTTTGCTGATGATTGATATCAAATTGAACTTTCTGAGATACATGGTGAGATATCTTAGTTATTGTTTCCAACCAAAAGAAAGAATGAATTTTTATCATTTTGGAAGGTTCATCTCGAAAATTATATTTAAGACAGATATAGTAAGATTCGTGGATGCTCGAGTGAGATGCCACTATAGTAATATCTTCAATGTTGGTACATTGAGAAAAAATTGGATACTTTTGGAACACTATCAAAGGAAAGATGCTTCCTGTTGGAGCTGAATAGGATGAAGAAAGTGCTCAGGTCCAACCAGGTAAATCAAATGAAGGAGTAGCTGAATATAGAAGCAGTGTTGTATCAAGAAGAACCAGGTTTGAGGCTGTTGATACACCTGAAGAAAGATGCCAGGAAGGAACTCAATTAAAAAGTACAAAGGATCTTAATTCTATTGAAGAACGGGCTATAACTTCGAATGTTTTAACATCTCATGATCTCTTAAGCAATAAGTTTGTGAGAGAAGCTATAGTTGAAGAGATGATATAGGAAGCAGTTGCTCAGGATAAGGTGATTCCTCCAGTGGAGCTATAAATTTTGGCTTAGTAAGTGAAAGAAATATAGGCTCAAACAAAAAATATAATAAAGACAGTATTGGAGGCAGAAGCAGAACCAATAATAGAAAAAAGAATTAGATAGTGCGTTGTGAAATGAGAATTAGTGGCCCGAACTCAAATCGATCCAGTATAAGTTGATCAATAAAACATTATGTTGGAGAATCCGGTAACAGAGGAAGAACATGCAGATGATGCTCATGAGGAGCCACCTCCAGCACCAGTTAAAACTCAAGAAGATAATGTTTCAGAAGTTCATATTGAGATATTGAATGTAAATTTTTCTATAGATGAGTCTGGGAAAGGCTCAGATGAAAAATATGATGAGAAACCATAAAAATGGGGGGATGATGAGAAATCAGATGCAGAATCTTTTCCCATTGTATTGTTACAGCAAAATGAAATTGAGAATCAAGCATAAGGTGCCTCTGATTCATAAATGATTATAAAGTCTGATTTGATGTAGTTTAAATATTTCATGGAGACACAATTCCCATTTTTCATTACCATGGAGGACAGTACATTAGGTACTTCACCTGATTTAATCTGAAGATTTCAGGATATTACAATGGTCATGAGGAATATGAATAATAGACTATAGGACTTACAGTGCAATATTTCTCCTTTTTCAGTACTGTTAGATAATCATAAGTTTCTAGTTGATCAATTTACCTTAAATGAACCAGGAATTAGAACTATGTTGAATCAGTTCAGAGAAAACTTGACTCTTTTTATGGAGAAGTAAGAAAGGCTTCATGAGTTTTTCAGAGTGAATATGAATGAATATATTCATTTGACTCCGGAATGTAGAGATCTAATTATACAGTTGGGAGTTGGATTTATGAGAAGATTGAGGGAATAATTGATAGAGATCAAGGAAATAGTTCAGAGGAGATGAACCCTATCTCACACCCTGACCAAACCGTTATTCTTCTTGTTTTTCATTACTGTACTTGTAATTATATTTTCAATAAAGTATATTTATATCTCATTTTCATGTGTTTTAATTTGTTTTATTGTACTGTCTATGATATAAATGCCAGAAATCTAGATTCACATATTGATAAACAGTTTATAATAGCATTTACTTATGTTCAATGCTACATTCAAATGTGTTATATTTTTTCTTCTATCATTCTTTTTGATACCACAAAAGGGGGAGAAATTAGGATAAACACAACATTTTTTTAATATATTTTCATTTATTTAAAATTTTAATTTAATATTTTTAATCTAAAAGGGGGATAAATGATAAGTATTATCTTAATCATTTAAATGCGAGAAATTAATTTAAACCTAACATTGTATTTTAGGTTATTAAAAATGTTGTTTTAAAGAGATATATTGATAAAAATATTCTTTTATTGGGGGAGAATTTTGTTTTACTTTTTATGACTTTGGATTATACAATGTTTATTTATATTAAAATAATTTTTTTCAAATTCAATATTGTATTTATCTTTGCAAAATTCAAAACTATATGTAATTAATTTTGTATGTTAATTTCATTGGTTATTTTATGGGTTTTTTATCATCAAAATGGGGGAGATTGTTGACCAAGTATTGTCTTCAACAATACAAAATTTTATAAGTGGTAGATTGTTGAGAACAATACTCTATCGCTTTTTGATGATTTTGATGCTCACAAATGTCGTTATTTGTTATTCTAATGATTTTACTTGAAGTATATTTCAGGAAATTTATATTCTTTATATTCCTATCTTTGGAGAAATATTAAAGCACATAATCCACGAGTTATATTTGAAAAAGTATTTGGAAGTCGTTTTTAGCGTGTTCTGGAAACATTGTTCATACCCTACATTGAGAAGCATAGCGTAAGGAAGGAATGCGGTGTTTACCCTATGAGATATTAGAAAAGTATGGTTAAACAACCATATGTTATTGGAAAAGTATGGAGGAAGAAACCTTACATTTGGATGAAACCCTATGTTTATAAGAAACCCTACCTTTGGAAGGAATCTTACATTTGGGAAATCAAAAAAGTATGGAGGAGGATCCTTATGTATGTATGGAATGATAAGTTTTTTTCTTAAAAGTATGGTTCATCAACATTACTTTTGTAAACAACCATAAGTTTGAAAGCTAAAGATAAAAGTATGGTTTATCATCCTTACATTTATGAAAAACTATACATTTGATTGAAATGTATGGATTATATAATTTATGTTTGAGATTTGAAGAAAACATTTGAGATAAACCTTACATTGTGAACCTTACATTCATAGAATGTATGCTATGTAGTTCAAACCTATGTTTGACGTTAGATGTTTAAATTATGACTTTATTAATTCAATGGTATTTATGAGGATTATCAGGCTGATTTCAAGACAGATTAAAATCCTGAATTAAAAGTGAGTCTCTAACTGATTCGAAGTCATTTATTTATGATTCAATGGATCAATTTACAAGAATATTTTTATGCCGAATTTTCAGGTAAGTTATGACTTCTCTTCTATTCAAATTTTTGAATATCTCTATTCTAAAAACAACTTTTATGGATATAAATTTAAAAGGAGAATGATCATCTTTATTATATATATACCTGTATTATTTTTTATTACAGATACAGAGGCAAATTATTGAAAAAAAGATCTGCTGTTACGAAGAGAAACAAATATATGTTTTCTGATGAAGAAGAAACACGATTAAAGATTCATCAAATCTATATAGAATATATTTTTGTGAATCGACTATTGTTAAAGTTGTAAATTATATTTCAAGATCTACTACAACTGGAACGACTCAGATCTACTTCTACCTGAAGATTATTCTTTCTAAAGACTATGATTCATCGACTTTTAATTACGAGCTGTAGAAATTGTGAAAAACAACTGGAAATTATTTTGAAGAACAAATACTCTTTTATTTTGAGTAACTGGCTTCTTTTACTAAGTTTTGTATTCTGTTCTATATATGAACAAGAAGGCTCTACTAAATTGTGGAATGGTCTGTTGATAAGAGGACCAGGTAGTGAAAATCACCATGCTCATGGAGTAGAGCGTTGGTAGAGTGGACTAGGGGCCTTCTTTTCCCAAAACCACTATACATCATTCATCTTGTGATATTTATTTTTTTCTGCTAAATCTTTGATATAAAGATAAAAGGACCTATCAAGATTATGTGAATAAATTATAATAGACACAATTCACCCCCTCTTGTGTATATTTGTTATAACCTGATCCAATAGTAAATTGGGTTTTTAATATGAATATAATTTTCTAAAACTATAATTATCCATTCCTTTTAATCCCATATGAGAGTTATATTGGAATGGATGGTTTTAGACTCTAGGAGGGCCCCCAATAATGTTTCATAACCAATGAAAGTGCAGAATATTTTTATGGATCCTCTTGGTAAGTCTTAGAACCTGAAATCCCTTTAAGTATAATTTGTCTTTAAATTATTATTGATTGTGAGTTGATTTTGATTAGATAAATAGGATGAAAATTCCACCATATTATGAAGGAATTTTTTGAGGATGATGAGGTTTTTGTCCAACATGGATAGAGGATGTCACGTGGCGATGAATGTATATTATTGATGGGAATTTCATAGAATGAATTTTTCAATTTGAAGTTGTCTATATTTTTCAATTTATTTATATTAAATTTTTTATGTCAGGTTTTCATGAAATATGTATTTTTCATGAAATAAAGTTGAAATAATGTTAAAAAATTTTCATTCGTGATTGTAGATCATTTTAGATAGATAATGTTTTCTCGTAAGGGATTATACATGTATATGTTTAACTTTTTAATACAAGGTTCCTTTTAATTAATTAATTAATTATAAATTAGTTGTAATTAATTTATTATGGAATTATTGGGTTTGATATAGATCATATAGATATTGATGGAGGATGAATTGACTTGGATGACTCAAATAAAGATAATGAGCTTTTCTTGATTGGCAGCTGACTTTGTTTGAGGTAGGTGGGACCATTTACTCTACCCTTGGATTTTATGAACGTTTTTTGGCATGAGATATGCGGTTTCATAATTTTTTTTCTCAAAATCACAATATTCATAATGTGTTATAAAAAATAAAAAATCATAATTGATAAATGATTCTTATGTTTTAATTAATTAATGTAACATGCCCAATGTAATTATACAAAGTTACAAGGGACTTAATAGAGCTTTGTGCACTGGATTGATATTGGCCACTGAGAGTCGAGAATGGATCACCCTAGAGTTCCTTTATTTACATGGTCACCTTGATGTGTGTTGTGTGTGCATGTGTATCCCATGATACCATGTGTTTTTATTTATAAATTGAGTATTCATAAAATCCATATAGAACATGATTTATTTTGATCAAATGTGTAGCATCTTTGATTCGTGATGATATACCATTCTCTATTTATACGATCAATCTTGTTTCATTTATGTGAAACCTGTTTTAGAAGAGATTATTGACCAATATTTATTGTAAATTAAAGTTTTTGTGGGTGGATGTGTGACCCTATTATGATTCTTTATTTAATTGATCATCACATGTTATGTCTGTTCCAACAGTTTCCTCATGACGATGTGTTATGCTATGATGATATTTTGTGATATACATTGTTATGTGTGTTGGATATAACTTTTGAATTATTTCTTATGTATTCATAATAGGTGGACTATAATGGTATGGTTTTTACTTGAGGAGAAGTATGGATGGATAAAAACACTAATGATGAAGAACTTGATTAGAGGGTAGGAGCATAACATCATTGTGGATAGATAGAACTTGATGCCTTGTGGGATCTAAGTAACATGTTGATACTTTATGCCTTGTATATTTTGTGTACCATGAATATATTCAATGAATTTTAGATTATAAGTAGTATGTTGATATTCGATGGATTATGAATATTGAGTATATTCTCACTAGCCACCAATTTGGCCCAACCTATAACTTATTGCCTAGTTGATATTGAGAGACACATTTCTTCAATTCCTTGAGGATCTAAAGTGAAAATTTGTATCATTACCTTGTGTAAAATCATTCTTTGTATATATTACTTATTATGACATAATTTCTGACTATTATTATATCATAGAGCTGAAGCAGGTTTGACCAGGTGTTTTGGCGTCTTAGTAATCTCACAACTGCTCGATATATGGTTGTTTATTTTCTAGATTATTCACAGGTTATTATATGCTATGTTGTGTAGATATATATTTCCCATTTATATTCTTCTAAGATTATCATACGCACTTACAATACATATTGCCAATAAAGTACTAGATCATGTTGGTGACATCCTACTGAGTTATAATCAAACCCCACTCAGGATTCCATGACACTTGGGTCCCCAAGAATCCCTCACTTGTTCTAGGTACAAGTTGGGATGAGGATGTTGTTTATCTTCTAGCGGGACAAAATTAATGAGGTCAAAGAGTAGGATAAGTCTAGGATTGTTGTTTTGGATATTTCTTTTACTTTTTTACATTTCATTATTTTTATATATGATTGGACTAGTGGGTGATTAACTATTGTATCTTTTTTTGAATCTAGAGTATGTTGTTTCCTCATTCATTCATTCAGTTTTTTTGTTATTGATTTACATATAATGTTATTTTATATTTCCATAATTTTGGTTATTTATTTTATAGTATACAATATGATGGAGGGTATAATATCCCTCTGGTTCTACACAAGACCCTACTACTAGTTGATAACCTCTAACATATGGGGAGGCATGGCTAAGGTTGTATGGGATTTCAGCTCAGACTCAGTGGTTCTATTTAGGATGTTACGAAATTCTATAAAAGGTGGATATATTTATTTTATTATTTTAGGGAGTTGGGAAATAATAAACATAGTAAAGTGTCAAATCATGTGATAAAACTCATACTGGTGTGTAGTGTACACCTTTTCTGAGGGATGTCTAGGTTATAAGGGAATGAAGTTGATGTTCTTGGTTTACACTATTTTCACATGAGTTAAACTATTTTAAAACAAATGGTTTTTTAGTTTGTGATTTCATATGGATTTTAATCTTGACCATATTGACAAGAGGTTTCACATGAATCATATTTGGTGGGTAGGTTTCTCATGACATGTATGCTGATTTTGTGTGATTGTATTGAGTCTCATGTGTGTTTAATTATGATAGATGGTCATGTGAGACTGTGATATGGGGAACCTAGGTAATGATGATGATTATTATTATTACATGAATGATTATGTGGTCCCTATATCACGATAAATTATCGTACACTTTTTTTCATTGTTGAGTTTAAATTTCCTTAGAATGAATCATGTGAAATCAACCATTGAGTAGTTTGGGTTGATTTGGTTCCAAATATAGACTATGTGTAGTGATTTATCTATCACATAATGAAATCTTATTTAATCAAACCATTCATCTATGATTATTTATATGGTTATTCTAAGGGATATTCCTCCATAACATGACTTTGGATATGTGCCTAGATAAAATTTCATGTGTCATAACCCCTAATGAATCATTGTGTTGTTTTTTCAAAATACTTCATGGATATTGAAATGAAACTATAGTTTATACCTAGTCGGTGTCTCATACTTTTTAGAAGTATCCTAAGGGAGAATTTTCCTCGTGATGTAATTACCAAGGTTAATTAAGAAGGGTAGTTTTCATTGACTGATATTCCCTTTTCATGTGAGTAATCTTTGGATAACTCAAAATAAAGTTTTTAAAGAGTTTTTATAGACCTCGAGTATTAAGAATCCTATTTTATAGTATCTATGATGCAAGGTTGATTTTAAAATAATGGTGTATATGCAATATCTTGAGCTGAAACCCATGTTATGGGTGGTGCATGGTGAAACTCAATACCAAATTGTTTCATTTTCTAAAAAGGATCACTATGAATGATCATGTTTGGTGGAGTTGGAACCATGTGGTTCATGAAATACTACAAAGGAAAGTGTGTTCAACATAGAGGTCTATGAATTTCGTAATAACCACTATGATTTAGAGTAAGAGTTGTGTTTATTTTCCTTTTTGGAAAATCCTTGATTATTGAGTGTTCAAACAATGTATACATGTAGGTATATTAGACCATTGAGAGTGGGGTGGTGAGATGACCATTGTTGATGTCTCTAGTTCAATAGATGAACATGTATGAGGTATCAATGGATTGTCACTAGATATTTAGGTCAAGGACACCCTTGGTGTTGGAAATATGAGTGTTTTTTTTAAATATCACACTATTTAGTATCCTAGTTGTTATGTATTATGGATTTTTCTATATGGAATAATATGAAATCAATAATGGAGAGTGATACCATTATCCAGTCAACCCGAGTTTGAAATTAGGGGAGTTATCATGGTTTGGTGTAACAACATGTGTGGGGGTTGAGACCATTTGAATAGAGGGATTAAAATACGACTTCGCTACTGCAGAATGTTATGAACATACAAAATGGATTGTTCGATGTAGTATAAAATATTATTAGAAATCTAGGTATACATAGTTTGTGCTATTTTCCTCAGAAATCGATTGAATAGATGGTCATGCGTAGTCTTTGTGTTTGGTGAAGACTAGTTGTGGATCATGTAGACCAATGTTTTCAGGGAATGAGACAATAAGGATAAATATATGGTGGGGTGAATCGATATGGTCAGTTTTATAATGGCCACTCTTATGATATTGGTTTTGGTTTATACAAGACTGACTATTAGATGATCATAGAGACTCCAGATGATTGATGTGTAGTGGACTAGATAGTATATTGTTGCACATTAAATGTATTATTTTTATTTTGATATAGAACCATACAGAGACCAGATGTGGAATTTCAATTGATTAAAAAAATTTGCATACAAAGAGGGATTCAGATCATTAGCGTGTTGATGTAAAATTTAGATCCTTATGGATGATGCAAGAATTTTATAAACAAACTATTGAAAATCATTAATATTAATTTCAAAATTAGGTAAAGATGCTGAACTGATTAAATGAGTCCTCTGAGTCATAAGGCATCGTGATCGGTGGATTAGTGCATCTTGGTTTGTTAGGTTGGGATCTTTTATCGGTAGATGGATGGAAATGCATTAACTGGCATTCCATGTGATCCTGAATGTGTTAGGTTGGAACCACATAAAGTTATACATTTTATGAATGACTATCATGATCAAAATTTTATTGGAAGCATTAAGAAATGTTGTATTTTTTTCAGGTTTCATAGGTTATCGTGACTAGTTGGATTGGATTAGAATTAGGAATGTGTTTTTGGTATAGACTTTTAACCAATGTTTAGACTGACAAGTCTCAAGGGGTGAAACTCAATTTTCTCACATGGTTTAATGAATAAATCATGTGAAAAAATATTTTGTTTCATAATTCAGTTGGTGAATCTAAGTTTCACTATATGTTTTAGTGGATTAACCATGTAATAAAATTTGTTGAATGTTCGTTTAGGGAAAAAATTCTTGGAAATCATAGGAAAGTGGTGAAGTGGTGCGTGGGAAAATAGAGACCCTATATGTCGAGTCATTAGAGGAAATGAAATGTTATAGAGAAAAAATTATTTTGAGGATGCATAGAAAGTGTTCAAATGTCTTTCGGGAAAGTTGGATTGAGGGGATCCAAATAGCATTATTTCATGATATTGTACATGAAAGAAGAGATTTGTGTTGGCGAACATCATGTGGAATGTGGTTAGTAGGTCGGTGGAGTGATGGTTTAGCATCTTCTGTAGGCGATTATTATAGAGAGGAACACCATGGATTTGAAATTGGATATGGAAATATAATTCTTATCGTGGACACAACATAGGTTTTAATAATTATTGGTAGTTTACTTCATGAATATAAAAACCCTATTCTTTATTACACACATAAACACGATTTATTACATAAACTTTCACTTGAGAAAACTCTAAGGATCGAGAGGTATAGTGTCTTGGGAAATTAGGAACATTACATGAAAAAATAAGACATAAAAAACAAAAACTTTATTGAAAACTTATTTTACATGACCACAACATTCCTTCATACTTATCATTGCATGGGATAACCTAAGGACATGTATAAGAAAAGGGTGAGCACAAAAGCCTAGTAATGGTGTAAAAAAGGCATAACATGAAGAATACAGTACATAATAGGAAATAGGAATATCAATGGAGCACAAGAGAAACATGAACATAAAGGCCTGATATATAATGAATCTCATAACATGGAAATGTGGCAATAATATTTATCATGATATTAGCATTAGCCAAGGCTCATTGCACATGGATAATGAGTAGACCCTCATTGCAGTTGAATTAGCATAAGTAAACACTCATTTCAATTGAATTAGCATGATTAAACCCACATTGATCTTTAATTAGAATGATTAATCACTCATTTCACATGGAGTATTATGATACTATTCTTTACCCAATGCATTGAAGTGCTATCAGGGCGCACCCTTTATAAACATTTCATTTCATGCATAAGTGTGCCACATGGATCACATAACATGGATTCAATAAATATCATATTTATTCCAAGATGAAGTAATGTGGAATACATACATGAATGTTTCATTAAATATGTATTTGTTCATAGAGATGAATACCCTAGATAGTGAAATGAATATGGTATTCACTTACATGATGATTTCAGCATGAAAATTTTGTGTGTAACTTCGGCAGCATAATGACTTCGAATAGAAATCTCAAAATGGGTTGATGAGAGAGAAAGGGGTATCTAATCATTTATAAATTAAATGGAAAGTAATGGGGTCATGGAACATAATATCCCAATATATTTAATGGTATTTATATGCCTAATATAAAATAATTTCTTGAATGTTTTTAAGGAGAGAGAAATTCCTTACAAAATTCTGGCATGGTAAAGAGTGTATATGGGAGGCATTAATGAGAGATAAAGATGTCTCTCATCATTAAAACGTAAGGATGAATGTATGTGGGAGGTTCTAAATCATACCCTATCATTTTTAATTGAAAATAATTGGTTATAACAATATAAATAAATATGGACAAAAATGAGAAAGGAAGAAATCCCTTGCATGGAAGTGTGATCCTGAATGCATAAGAGAGGATTTAGAGAGGCTTCTTTGGAGCTTAGGGAACCTTGGGAAGATTCTAGAGAGAGGAGGTCAGAGTTTGGTCAATCTCATAAGGTTTTATGTGAATATTAATGGGAGATTGAGTGGTTTTATATCGGAAAAGATAGGGAATTCTTTGTTATTTAGGTTTTGGACACTACACATTAAACTAATCAAAACCACAAATCATATCATGGTTTTCCCCATGGTTTTTGCCAAATTTTAGTGAACAACAATATGTTATATGGCCAATGGATTAACATGATGAAAAATTAGTATTTCTTATGTGTAGGTGAGTAACACTCTCAAAGAAATCATTTTAAAATGTTAAAATATTTTATTATAAGTCATATAGGGTCCACTAAGGATTTTTAAAATTAATAAAACAAATATAAAATCACAATAATTTAATGTTAAAACATATATTGACCAAATATAATATTTATAGTATTTTATTACATCACTATTCGGTTATTATGATGTCATAAAACACATTATATATTTAAACGGTATTAAATTTTTAAATAAAAATTTGACTCTCTCAAAAAATGATGAAAAAATCACCATGAGATAATTATGACATCTTGAATCCAAAAATAATTTTCATTTTATCTAAATAATTTTCTACATATTTGAATTTTCAATTTAAAAAGGAAAAAAACATTTATTGGAAATTAATGGGTTTTGACAAAAAAAAAATCCAAACCTTAATATAAATTTCAATTGTATTCATAAATAATTATACAATCATTTATATTTAATAAATAGTAATTTAGAAATAATATTTTATTAAAATATTATTTAATTCAAAATCCACTAATTCATCAAAATATATTTATTAATTTAATATTAACAAAAAATACTACTTGTGCTTTTAAAACCATTTACAATGTAAAAATAATTAAATAAATGTATATTATTTTTACAAAAAATAGTGCACATAATCATAGTGCTTGGGTCTTGTTATATAACACCTTATAACACCTGTATAAGACCTAAGGGTAAGGTGTGTGATGGTGTTAGACTCTTGGGGAATCTCGGATAACATCGCTTGGGTGGTAATCTCTATTAACTTCCACTTCTCCTGTAGGTGATTCCATTCAAGATTAATGCATTGAAGATTGTATTGGGTTTGGTCAAGAGATAAGATAAATGATGCCACCTCCTTTCCGAGCTCCAACAAATGTACTTCATATAGAGAAATTCTACTAGATGAGTTGATCATTTCCTTTGTCCTTGTAAATTGAATTTTTTAAAGCAAAATATTTAATCTAATCATGTGATCACTATTCAATGACTATATTAGCAACGGTAAAAATTATTAATAGTATTTTAAAATCCAAATACATAAAACCATGGAAGTGCATATGTTTTATATAACCATTTTACATAATAATATGTTCAATTAGATCAAGATGAATTTTTATTAATAAATTTTGGGTTATTACAATCTTCCCTCAAGAAATTTCACCCGCAAAATTTCCTTTTCCCACACTCAAATAGACGAGGGTAACTCTGCTTCATCACTTCCTCTGATTCCTATATTGCATCTTCAATCTGGGGTTTTCTCTATAACACCTTGATGGGGGGGGGCATTGTCTTAATTCTTATAACTTGGTCTCTACGATCTAAGATATTCACATACTTCTCTTCATAGGAGAGGTAATTATCCAATGGTACCACCTCTGGATTGAGTACATGTGATTGTTCAGGTATGTACTTCCTCAAGAGTGATAAATGTAATATATCATATACTTTAGATAGGTTTGGTGGGAGTGCTAGTCAATAAGCCACTACTCCAATGCAATCAAGGATATCAAAAGGGACGATGAAACTTGGAATAAGCTTTACCTTCTTACCAAATCTCATAAATCTCTTTCAAAATGATATGCAAAGGAATATCATATCTCCAATATCAAATTCAAGGTCCCATCATCGATTATCAGCATAGATATTTTGTCAACTCTAATTAGTCTTAATGTGCTCCTGGATTGTCTTAACTTTATCCACCATTTCTTCAACAATTTATGTACCTGGGAGTTTTCACTCCCCAACTTCATACCAACATGTCGGTATTCGGAACCTCTTACCATAAAGGGTTTCATAAAGATCCATTTGGATGCTTGCGTGGAAATTGTTGTTGTAAGAGAACTGAACTTGAGGAAGATGTTGATCCCATACTCTATTTAAGTCTATTGAGCATGATCTCAACATTTCCTCATGTATTTGGATAGTCCTCAGATTGGACATCATTTTGAGGATGATAAGATGTACTGATGTTCATCTTAGTATTTAGAGCATGTTGGAGACTCTTCCAAAAATTAGAGGTGAATCTTAGATCTTGATCGGATACAATAGATAGTGGTACCCCATTTAGCATTACCACTTTACGAATGTATATCATTTCCAGTTGATACAATGAGAAATCCTATCGAATTGAAATGAAGTGTGTAGTCTTTGTTAGATGGTCCAAAACAACCTAGATAGCATTGTTTCCTTTGGATGTCTTTAGAAGTCTAACAACAAATTCCATGGTGATGTTCTCCAATTTCCATGTTAGTATGGGTAATGGTTGCATCATCCCCTTAGACTTCTGCCTCTCAACCTTCATTTGATTACATACCAGACACTTTGATGTATACTCAACGATATCCTTTTTCATGTTATCCTACCAATAATTCCCTTGGATATCTTGATATATCATTGTTCTTCCTAGGTGAATGGACAAATTTTAACTATATGCATCTTCCAAAACTTATTTCGTTATCTCTGGATTTTATAGAACACATAGTCTTGACCCAAATCTCACAATTCCATCTTCATTAACATTTAACACTGATGATTTTCTTTTTCTTATAGTTTCCACTTTCTTATGGATTCCCACATCATGCTTTTGAGCATCCATTATCTTTTCCAAAAGGGATGGTTGAACAATCATTTTTGAATGGATTGATGATGTTCCCTTCTTTATGATTCCCATTTCCATATTCCTCAAATCTAAAAATATTGGATCCATTTCAATTCCCATCAATGATATAATTTCTGGGACCTTTTTACTTAGCGCATCCCCAATTTTTTTTTCTCTTTCCCAGGTTGTTAATGGATTGAGTAGTCATAGTCTTTGATCAACACTAACCATATTCATGGGAATATGTTCAAATCTTTCTGTGTGAATATATACTTGATGTTTTTTTGATCAATATATATTTCACATATCTCCCCAAAGTGGTAATGCCTCCAAATTTTCAATGAGAAGATTACTGCAGCCCACTCCATATCATGTGTTGGATAGTTTTTCTCATGATCTTTAAATTCCTTGAATCATAGGAAATTTCATTTTCATTTTGCATCAACGCATAGCTCAGGACCTTCTTCTAAGAATCACTAAATACCAAAAAACATTCTCCACATTTGGGTAGTGTGGCCATGGGCACAGTGATAAGCCTCATTTTCAACTCCTTGAAGCTCTATTCACATTCATCAATCCAAGAAAACTTGACTCCCTTCCGAGTAATCTTGGTAAAAGGGTTACAAAATCATTACAAATGTCTCAAAAATTAGAAATAATATCTATCTAACCCTAGGAAGCTACAGATATCTATCACCGATTTTAGCCTTGGCCATCCCTGAATTTAATTTATCTTGGAGGGATCCACATATATGCCATTGCTTATGATGATATGATCCAATAATGAAACATTATTCAACCATAACTCACACTTGATAACTTTGTATAGATCATATCCTTTCAAAATGTAGATACCCAAAGCTTGACGTACCTAGACATTACATTACTTTTTCAGAAAACAAAATATTTTACACAAATAGACACCCAATGACTATATTAGTTTAGTGTATTTGGAAACTCGGAACATAATATTATAATCATGGTAAAAGTTCTTCAACATCTCCTATAAAGATCTTCCCCTTTTATTTCTTAACTAAAACCTTTAATTATATCCTGGTGAAAAGAAAACATAAAAATGGTTCAAATGATCAGTAAGAGAAAACATGGAGAACATAAAAAACCCATAAACATTTGAATGTAAAAACATGAACATAAAACATAAAAAGCATGATTAATGACATAAATATTGGCAGTACATAAGGAATAGATCATCAAGGAACATTAATAATGATAAAATAACATAAGAATAAAACATGTAATTGTGGAATACCATTAAGTATATGATATGATTTCCATAATATCCAAGGCATTGCTCCCAAGACCATCATAGTGGACAATGTCCATTACTGAAATGTCTTTACTTGCCGTTCCAGCCCTGTAATACTAAACTGGATTTACTTTCCATTCCAGCCATGTCTATCTCATGAGATATAAATTTTTACACAATGCATTGAAGGGAGATATAGGTCCCACCCATCTCATAATGAAATCATTCTTAAGTTTTCCACAAGATAAACATAAATCATTCATCATAACCCAACAAATAAAATGGGTTTCATAAAAATTGTCCAATCATGAAATAATCCATATAAAATAAATGGATATCATTTCATCAAAAAAAAATCGAAACATGTAAATAATATGGACATTATAATTGAAACATAACAATATTAAATAATTTCATCTTGGATGGAAAATAGTTTTGATAAAACACTTGAAATGAATTCTTGAGGAAAATATTATTTCTTTTTCAAAATCATTTTATATTCTCAAAATTTCATTCAATTTTAAGGTAAAATAATTTTGTTGAAAATAACCATGAAAAATTATAGAGGAAGCTTCATGGAAATAAGGCGTTATAAAACCATAAAAATCCATTCACGGCTAAAAAGTTAAAAATATATTCTCCTCATACTTTTGCAGGAAAAATAAAAAAGCACATCGTATTGTAAACAAAAGAAAGATTTATTCCATAACTTGTGGTAAAATTAAAAAAAGGGTAAATTAATTTAAACATACATGTAATAATAGTAAAAAATTTATGAATTTTTTTTCAGAAAATATGGACATGGATGATAAACATAACCCCGGTAAATACTTACGAATAAATAATCTCAGATAATAATGAGATTGGAATAATTATCCCTTACCTTATATCCAATTTCTTCTATATGTGTTTGATAATTTATATAGTGGGTTTAAACATATTATTAACTTATAAAAAACCCATAATAATATTTATGATATCATATATTATTCACTTAAGACATTATATTACCCGTTCATTTTTCAATTCCATGTTAAAGTAGTGTTTTGGGTAAAATCATTTCATTTTTCATACGTGTTTTGACTTGTAATTATTCTTATGATTACTTATATGATTATTAATTACTTCAACAATGTAAAACATAATTTATATATAATATATTCTCATAATATATATATATAATAGATTGATAAATAGAATGAAATACACCATTCATGGAGCCAGTAGGTCGTACGTACGCATGAATGATATTTCTGTTTCCTTAGTAAATTGAATGGAAGTAAATAACATATACATAAATCAAGTATCATTATTATGTAATATATTTCATTATTATTTATTATATATACTTTATAATCATTCGGGAATGGTTATCATGGATAATGAATCTCATCGCATCGTGGAGACGGTAATCCGTACATACGCACCAACGATTACATCATTCCCATAATTATTGAATGGAATTAGAGTGGATGATATAATATATTAGATTCAGTATGATTTTATAATAATAATATATAGTTATTTCTTCCATTATTATACCCATCCAAGTATGTTGGTTATGAAAAGCATATTACACCACGACGTGGAGATAGTAGGCCGTACGTACGCACCCGCGGTGATTTCATTTTTCGTAGGATGGATATAACGTGGAATAGTGTTGTTTAATATTTATAATAACATATCAGTATATTAGTAATATTTATTTTATTAATTTATGATGAATAAACTAAAGAAGAGTAAGTATAATAAGAATTAAACTTGAATGAATTGGTAGAAGAGATTACCTCTTCTTCGACGTGCCTCTTTTAAAATTCCTCTTAGGGTATTAGGGTTGGCCTTTTGCGAAGACCAGAACCACTATAATATAAATATAGAGTTTTAGAAGAGTAATTTTTAGGGTTTTTCCAAGATTTATGGCTTAAAATGGAGTGAAGAGAAGAGGGAGGATGTGCCTTTTAATAAGAGAGGAGAGGGGCACTTTTGGAAACCACCAAAATATTAATTTATAATAAACTCAATCCCACTTAAAAACTTCCAAATTGACTCAAACTCGAATCTTAGATGAGATAGGGTTGTAATATCATCATCCAATAAAATTTAGACATGTTGGGAAATTATTTTAAACCTTATCAATTTGATTTATCCTTATTTAATCTACTTAATCTTATTTGTAGTAATAATTTTCTAAATTTTAAACTATTATAAAAACATACTTATGTGTTTTAAATTGTCCCTAATTAGACACTTTATGATATTTTAGACCATATAAATTTCTATTTTAAATTTTTAAATATTTTTGTGACTTTAAACCATTTAATAATATGTTATTTTTATAAAATATCAATTGTGCCAATTTTGATACTATTCCTTTATTTCAATTTAAATAAAATCCACACAGAAGAAATGTTTGAAAAAAAATATTTAATAGATTCCTAACATGTCATATTTATCTATATAATTTTTGGATCACAATAATTAGTTGATATAATATTTATTTATAATTTTAAAAACCATTTATTTAATATTTCTCTTAATAAAATAATTACTACCACATTTTTGTATGCTTATTTAATATACTGATTTGAGGCATAAAAATTAAAAATAAAATACTATGATTAAGATAAATATACTATATTTCATAATAATAATTATAGTCTTATTTATCTTCTAAATCAAACAACTTTTAAAATTTTATCTTTATTAAAGTATGAAGGTGACAATTTTGACATCATTTAAAATAAAATAATATAAATGCCATATTTTGTATTATAAGGCTCCAAATGGTCCACAAGTCGACCCTTGGATTATTAGGGTATATATATACTCGAACAATAAGTATTGGGCAAGTTTATGGTATTTTGTTTGGGTATTATTATTTTAATAAAAACAATATTATTGATTTTTCAATAAAAAAATAATTTCTCCATCATTAATTTATAAGTTAATAAGGTAATTATATATTTATAAAAAATCAAAAATAAATTACCATGATGAATAAAAACATTTTATATTTAAAATGAGTATTTATAATTGAATTTAAATTCTATATAACCTTATATTAAAAATAATTTTATTATTAAATTTTGAGTGAGACATATTTCACTTTCTTTAAATAAAATAAATTAAAGGTATTGATCACATCCAAGTGGGATCCAAAAGATACCATTTGGACCCAAGAATATTTTAGGAACAAATATAATCATCCAATTATATTAATAAAAGTGTTATGGTAATTTTATAATATTATGTTTACCCTTAATTACCTGATTTACATTTAAATGTAATAAATAAAATTTACCGTAGTTACTATTCTTAATGTCTAAAAATAAAAAGTAGCCTATTAACATAATTTGGACTTACTGATTCCAAATATGGAATCCATTTTTCCAAATTGAAAACACAGAAGTTCCAGTATTTAATTTAAAATTAATCCCGCTGTTGAGAAAACGGGTTCTTGAAGCTAAAACATTGCAAAAGATTAAAAAATATTTACCTATGAATTAAATGTAAAATTAATGATAATGGCATACATAAGTAGAAATGGGAAAAATATATTCGATTTATACTTTAAAACCATTCAATATTATAATTTCCCATATAAATTATCTTGATGAAAAAAGTTGTTTTAAATTAATTTTTAGCGTATTTTTACTATTCATCAAAATATGAAAGTTAGTGGAAAAATATTAAAAAAATTATCCAAAGTAAATTTTTATATACTTATAGCAATGAAAAATTTTATTTCGTCAAATTGAACTCATAAACGTGTCAAAACTAGATTTATATTGGGTGCACCATCAAAAGGCGGCAAAAATGCATTTTTTGAAAAATACTTATTTTACCTGAAATATTTATTTTGTTCTCATACCATGTTCTAGAATATGTTTAAGATGAATAATAATGTTATAAAATTAAAAATGTAGTTAATACTATTCATAACTGCTAGTTTATAATAATATTATAACAATATATCATTGTTTAGTGAAACTGAATATTGCGTACAACACAAGTTATTGAGGAAGGTCACTCTTGCGTGAAACAAAAGCCAGGAATAGTGTTTATGTATACTATAAGCTAATACAGTGTTGTGTATACCCTGAGCTAATCTTGGTGTAGCATACAACACAAGATATCAAAGAAATTAAAAAATATATTTCTCATAAAATCTCGGGGTGTTACATTCTACCCCCCTTAAAATGAATTTCACCCATGAAATTCGTCGAGGTTATAAAAAATTTACTACTTGAAATTTTCTTTTATATAAACCCGTAACAAAAAAATGAATACTAAAACTTAATTTTAAAAAGGAAAGTCATAAAAAATGGTCACCCAATGTAACTCAGCACTGGGTTTCCATATAGGAGAATATAGGTGAAAATATTGATTTTGGAAGAGAAATCTTACCCTTATGTTCTGATAAAGAGTGGTAGAGAACATGGCTATGAAAAATACAACAATCACAAAGATATAAATTTGTGATGATCTAAGGTACCAACTTATTCATCAGATATGAGGTTAATATAACAACATTTTGGGTTTTCAAGATCATTTCCCTAACGTTGATGAATTTTTGCATAAGGAGAAATACTGCTTGACTTTAGTGTAATATCATCATTGTTCATTCCATGAACAATTTCCACTTCATCTCTTATTTAAAGAAATTTTGTTGAATTTTTCATTCTTGATGTATTAGCAGATCATTCGATAGAATGATAGGTCATTCCATCTATCTCTATCACAAAAAATGTTATGACAAGATATTAAATATATATAAGTCCATCTATGGTGAGGTTAATCATATATGGTTTCCAAAATGGACTTATATATCATCTATCATACAACTTAATAAAATAAAAATAATTTATACTAACCAAGGACTTCCTTTAGGAAAGTGGTAGGCAATAAAGGCCCGTTGCACTTTTGTTGTGGGTTCGATTCCCGCAATGTTATCTGACGTGACGGGTTGTCACCTGTCCTGAAGGTTTTCCTTTTTCTAAAAATATACTATTATAAAATTATATTAAAATTTTTTTCCTTATACAATACTCTCTGATGTCCAACTTAATCTATTCCAACCTTTAGGATTATCCAAAATTCTTATGTCTAATCTCATAGTATAATGAAAATGATGTGAATACCTTAATCATGTATTCTCTGAAAACATGAATTACCATGAATGATGCCAAAAGTCAACTCTTTCCTCATACCAAAATTATAAAAATTTTATACACCAAAACAATGATAGCACTTTTTCCTTATACCAGTCATGAGCTTGTTAGTAATATCCAATAGATTATTTTCTCCTTATCCCTTTATTATGCGTGTATCATCTGCTTCCAAAAATATTTCAATCACTTTTCATGGTTACTGGTACCATGTACTTATTGAAAACCACAATGGACCAATACATAGATATTTCAATATACCATAAAAGTACCTCAACAACATTACTCTTGAATTTCAATACATAATCCATTCAATCCATCCTATTCAATTATTGGCATGAAATAGGTCCTTCCTCAATTTAGAAGTAACCTCTCAGGTCAGGTCATTGAGTTGGGTAATGCCCATGTTCTCTACAATTAATACATTGAACTCCATAATGGTATGTCTCTCTATTCCCCTTTTCCCCACACATATAACAACTTCCCCTGCATTTGAGGTATTTCTCAAGGTTCTTCTTCCCTTCTTCTTGATATGTAGAAAGCTCAATCTCCCTTCCTCTATGCTCCTCACCATTCGAATGTGCATAAAAGTCCATCTTCCTCTTATTTTATGACTTAGGAATACAACTAAAGTTCACCTTATTAATCATATATCGTGATGACTGATTCATCATAATCATAATATCTTTTTCTCTAGGCATTACACAATTTTGTTGATCATAGTCACCAATTTTTCCATTGGAATCAATGTTAACTGAATTCATTATCATTCCCTCCATTAATAAAACCATAAACCATATTGTAAGAAATAGTTAAAATAACAAGGAACCACATAATCATAAAAATCCACTTATAGATGTCTAACTTATCACACATTATTTAATCCATGACACCTTAGGTTCACCCTAGTATATTCATGATCGTCAAAATAATTCTAGTACTGTAACCTATAGTTATACTAAACCTTAAGGAAATCCCTAGACATACCTTATAAATGTCTATAGGGATCTCACTAATGTTTTTTCATCCTATTTTCCAAAGTTTGACAAAACCTTCACTCTGATACCAACTATAAAGACCCAAACCTTGACGTACATGGACATTACATAAATTTTACGGAAAACTTAATACATGAAAAAAAACAAATGTCCAATGAATGTATTAGTTTAGTGTCTTGGGAAACTCAGAACATAATATTCTAATCATGGTGAAAGATCTTCAATATCTCCCATAAAGATATTCCCCTTTTGTTTTCTTAACTAAAAACTTTCTTTATATCCTAGGGAAAATAAAACATAAAAAGGGTGAGCTCAAATGGTCAGTAAGATCAAACATAGAGATCATAAAAAACCCCATAAACATTTGAACATAAAAACACGAACATAAAACATCAATAGCATGAGTAATGACATAAATCTTGACAGTACATAAGGAATAAATCATAAAAAAACAATAATCATGATAAAATAAAATGGGAATAAAACATGTAATTGTGAAAAACCATTAATCACATGATATGATTTCCATAGTAGCCAAGACATTGCTACCAATGCCATCATAGTGGACATAGTCCATTACTGAACCGAGTTTGCGTGTCGTTCCAGCCCTGTAATATTGAACCAGATTTACCTTTCATTCTAGCCATGTCTATCTCATGAGATATAAATCTTTACCCAATGAATTGGAGGGAGATATGGGTCCCACCCATCTCATATGAAATCATTATTTTGTGTGCCACAAAATAAACATAAATCATTCATCTTAACCCAATGATTAAAATGGGTTTCATAAACATCATACCATCATGAAATAATCCATATAAAATATATGGATATCATTTAATTATAAAAAAAATCAAAACATGTAAATAATAGAGACAATATGCTAGAAACATAACCATATTAAAAATGTCATCATGGATGGAAAATAGTTTTGATAAAACACTTTAAATGAATTCTGGAGAAAAATATTCTTTATTTTTCAAAATCATTTTCTATTCTCAAAATTTCATTCAATTTTTAAAGAAAATATAATTTTTGAAAACAACCATGAAATCTTGTTATGTAAAATTCATGGAAAGAAGGATTTATGAAACCGTAAAAATCTATTCATTCCATATAATTTAAAAAAACATTCTCCACATACTTTTTCCAGAAAAGTCATAAAGTGCCTCGTATGGTAAAGAAAAGAAAGATTCCTTCCATACCTTGCCGTAAAAGTAAAAAAAGTGTAAAAATGAATTTAAACATACATTGAAGAATATTAAACATTTTATGAAAACATTTTGAGAAAACATGGACATGGATGATAAACATAACCCTAGTAAATACATACGAATAAACAATCTCGGATAAGTACGAGATTGGAATAATTATCCCTTACCTTATGTCCAATTTCTTCCATATGTGTCCGAGACTCATGTATAGTGGGTTTATACATATTATTAACTTATATTATAACCATAATAATATTTATGATGTCATTTATGATTCACCTATGACATTATATTACCTGTTCATTTGTCAATTCAATGTTAAAGTAGTGTTTTGGGTAAAATCGTTTCATTTATCGTACGTGTTTTGACTTGTAATTATTAATATGATTACATAGTTATTTATTATTTACTTCAAGAATGTAAAACATTATTTATATATAATATATATTCAGAATATATATATAATAGATCGATAAATGGAATGAAATACACCGTTCATGGAGACGGTAGGCCGTACGTACACATGAACACTGTTTTCGTTTCCTTATTATATTGAATGGATGTAAGTAAATAACATATACATAAATAAAGTATCATTATTATGTCATATATTTCATGATTATTTATTATATATACTTTATAATCATTCTAGAATGGTTAACATGGAGAATGAATCTAATCACGTCGTGGATACGGTAATCCAAACGTATGCACGAGCGATGATATCATTTCCATAATTATTGAATGGAATTGGAGTGGATGATATAAAATCTCAGAATCAGTATGATGTTATAATAATAATATATAGTTATTTATTCCACTTTTATACCCATCCAAGTATGTTGGTTATAAAAAACATATTACACCTCGGTGTGGAGATAGTAGGCAGTACGTACACACGCGCGGTGATTTCATTTTTCGTAGGATGAATATAAGGTGAAATAGGGTTGTTTAATATTTATAATGACATATCTTTATATTAGTGATACTTATGTTATGTATTTATGATGAAACAACTAAATAAGTGGAAATATAATAAGAAAAAACATGAAAGAATCAGTAGAAGAGATTACCTCTTCCTCGACATGCCTCTTTTAAACTTCCTCTTAGGGAAATAGAGTTGGCCTTTTGAGAAGGCCAAAACCTCTATAATATAACTAGAAAGGTTGATAAGAGGAATTTTTAGGGTTTAGCCAAGCTTTAAGGCTTAAAATTTTGTGATGAGAAGAGGGAGGAGGTTCCCTTTTATAAGAGAGGAGAGGGTCACTTTTGGAAACCTCAAAAAGATTAATTTATAATAAACTCAAACCCCATGTAAAAAATTCAAAAATGACTCAAATTAGAAGATGAGGTGAGATAGGGTTTAAATATCATCATCCAATAAAATTTAGACATGTTGGGAAATTATTTTAAACATTATCAATTTGATTTATCCTTATTTAATCTATTTAATCTTATTTGTGGTGATAATTTTATAAATTTTAAATTGTAATAAATACTTACTTATGTGTTATGAATTGTCCATAATTGGATAATTTATGACATTTTCGACCATATGAATTTCAATTTATAATTTTTAAATATTTTTGTGATTTTTAAAAAATTTAATAATATGTTATTTTTATAAAATATCAATAGTGTTAATTTTGACACTATTCATTTATTTGAATATAAATAAAATCCACACAGAAGATATGTTCGAACCAAAATATTTAATAGATTCCTAACATGTCATATTAATCTAGAAAATTTGTGGATCACACTAATTAGTTCATATAAAATTTAATTTAATATTTTTAAAACCATTTATTTGATATTTCTCTTAATAAAATAAATAATACAATATTTTTGTATGATTATTTAATATATTGATTTATTGCATAAGATTTAAAAATAAAATACTATGATTAATATAAATAGAATATATTTCAGTTATCACTAACATTACTACTTCCATGATTTTTGGTGGTGTTGGGATTGTTCTACAAAACTTTCGGGATATAAAAGAATGCATAGAACCAAAATAAAAAAGAACATTATCTATTATTGAATGAATAACTAGTGTACCTATCACCACTTCATTGTCGGGGTTTGCTTCGGTGGTAGGGATGGAAAAATATATCCCTTGGTTCCTTGGAGGTTGTTGGTGCCACAAAAAACCCTTGTCTTTGGGTACCAGTTTGTAAAGTGACCTGGTTTTTTTCAGTTAAAGAAATTACAATGCATTGAGTATTGAACAGTGCATTCCTCTCCTATGTCACAACACTGGGTTTTTCTTACTGAATGTTAATGGATATGTTCCCTTCTCTTCCACACCTAAATCATTTACTCATCACCTTCATGAAATTTTTGGGGTTCTTCTTTCCGCACAATTGGAAAATGGGGTGATGGATTTTCTTAGCACCATTGGATTTATCTATAAGATCACTAGAATTAAAGTACACTTTCCATTTCTTATCCACATGATACCGTGAATATTCTCCAATCTCCATTTCGACTTTGAGGGCACATCAGAAAATTTCTTCATAGCTATCAAAGTCACGGATCATCAGGGATTTATGTTGGCTAGGTTTTATCCCACTAAAGAAGTGTCCAAACTTTCATTCGGGGGTAACAAAAATGCCAGAGGTGTATCGTGCAAGCCTTGTTATGTTATTCTCATACTCTCTAATAGATTCATCGTCTTTTTTATTGAGGAAAGGAAGTACCTTAACATCTTATGTTAGAGGGAGTATGAAAAATATTTATCAAAAAGAATTTTTCAGAAATCCTTCCATTTAAACGCCTCGATCTCTTCCTTAGGAATCATATATTTTATCAATGTCCACCATTGATAAGCTTCACCCTTCATATGATACGCAACTCTAAGAACCTTCTCTTGTTCAAAACATTAAAGGATATAGATTATATTTTCAATAGATTTGATCCATTGTTTGTAAATTGATGGATTTGATGATCCATTAAATGTAGGAGACCTTTGTCTAATAAAGTTTTCTATTGCGGCTGGTTCTTTCTTTGGGGGGGGGGGGGGTTGGAAGTTCCTTTGGAACCATGTTTCTATTCAAAACATGAGTTAATTAAGAGAGTATCATGAGAAAGTATGTGATTCCTGCTCCCATAAGATTAGTAATCTTATTAGAAAAGTCATCACATTGATCTTTGCAATGGATGTTAGCCTGATTCCACCAATTACCGACCATTGGCTAGAATAAAAACAAAGTTAGGGGTAACACATAAAAGGTAACCCAAATAAAAAAGGGTATAAATTATAAATTACATTTATTTCCTTAACATATGAATTTATAGGCTTCACAATATATTATCTATGATATACTTCCCAACATATATTCTTAGGGTAATTTTTAATTCCCTTAATAATAGTTAATACTAAGCTTATGAATTTAACAAAGCATATCCCCCCCGGAGTGTTGTAACCAAGAGTGTAGCGAGCCCCATTTTCTCACACTAGTTCCCATTCAAGTCTAGCTCAAAGAGATGTTTTTCGACTTTACCCCTAGATACATCTCTACCAAATCCACCTCTACATGTTCATATCTAGACATGGATGTATTTTCTCAATAAACTACTTACTATATACTCACGAAAATTGATGGATGTTTTTATTATACATAGTCTTATCCCTAAAGCTTTCACTAGGGGTTTCTTAATCCTAATCCCAAAAAGAACTAAACATATCCTCTGATACCAACTATAACAACCCTACACTTTATTACATACATAAACATGATTCATTACATAAACATGCACTTAAGGAAACTCTTAGTATTGAGAGGTCTAGTGTCCTGGGAAATTAAGAACATTACATGATACATAAGACATAAAAACCCACATATTTATTGAAAAATTATTTTACATGACCACAACATTCCTTCGTACTTAGAATTTCATGGGATAACCTAATTACATGCATAAGAAAAGGGTGATCAATAAATACCAGTATGGGAGTAAACAAGGCATAACATGAAGAACATTGTACATGTTAAGAAATAGGAATATCAATGGAGCACAAGAGAAACATCAACATAAAGGCATGATATATCTTGATTATAATAATATAGAAATGTTTAAATAACATTTAACAAGACATTAGAATGAGACAAGGCTCATTGCACATGGAGCATGAGTATACCCTCATTTCACTTGAATTAGCATGAGTAAACCCTCATTTCAATTGAATTGTCATAATAAAAATAACAATTTTACTTGAATTAGCATGAGTTAACCCTCATTTCACATGATGTATCATGATACTATTCTTTACCCAATTCATTGGAGTGCTATCAAGGCACACCATTTATAAATATTTCATTTCATGAATAAGTGTGCCACATGGTTCATGTAACATGGAGTCCTTAAAAATAATAATTTTTTCCACAATGAAGAAGTGTGGAATACATACATGAAAGTATCACTAAATATTTATATGTCAATAAATGTGAATATCCTTTATTGGGGAATTGGTATGGTATTAACTTAGACGATGATTTTGACATGTAAAATTTGGGTGTAACTTTGAAAAAATAACGACATCAAATAGAAATTGTAAAATGGGTTGATGAGAGAGAAATGAGTCTCTCATCATTTATACATGAAATGGATAGTAATGGGGTCATGGAATATAATATCCCATCATATGTAATGGAATTTAGATGCATAAAAAAAATAACTGCTTGAATGTAAATGTGGAGAGAGAAATTCCTTATGAAATCTCAGCATGGTAACAGATGTACATAGAACGAATTAATGGGAGACAAAGAGGTATATCATCATTCAAACATAAGGAGGGAAGTATGGGTAGGTGTGAAATCATACCCAAATATTTTTAATTGAATATAAAACGGTATAAAAATATAAATTAATTTGGAAAAAAATAGGAAAGGACTAAATCCCTTACCTAAATGTGTGATCCCAAAGGATTGGGAGAGGATTGGGAGAGGCTTCGTGGGAGATTGAGGCTCATTTTGGGAATTATAGAGAGAGGAGGTCAGAGTTTTTTCAATATCAATTGGTTTTTAGTGAAGAGTAATGTGAGATTGAGTGGGTTATATTGGAATATAGAGGGAATTCTTTATTATTTAGGTTTTGGACACTACACATTAAACTAATTAAAACCACAAACCATCCCATGGTTTTTTACCATGTTTTTTGATAGTGGAGTGTAAAAAATATTTTATATGGACTATAGACTATAAAAAAATAGTCTTTCTTATGTGGTGGTGACTCACACTCTCAAGGAAATCATTTTAAAATGATATAATATTTTATAAGTCTTGGAGGGTCCACTAAGGCATTGTAAAATCAATCAAGCAAATCTAAAATCAAATCATTTTAAATTTAAAACATATATTGGATGAATATATATTTGATATTATTTTATTACATCACTATTTGGTAATTATGATGTCATAAAACCAATTATATATTTAAATGGTATTTAAAGTTTATCTAAAAATTAGACTCTCATTAAATTATGAAAAATTCACTGTAAGAAAATTTGGAGATCCTGAATCCAGAAATAATATTCATTTTATCTAAATAAATATATATATATTTGAATTTTAAATTAATAAAATCAACCATTATTGAAAATTCCTGGTTTTTGACAAAAACTGTTTTCAAACATTATTTAATAAAAAGTAATTTAGTAATAATATATAATTAAAATATTATTTAATTCAAAAATCCTTTAATTAATCAAAATATCATTCTTAATTGAATATTATCTAAAAATAATATTTTTGATTTAAAAACCATTTACAATGTAACAATAATAAAATGAATTTATATTCTTTATACAAAAAATAATGCACATAATAATTGTGCTCGAGTCTTTTTACATAACCACTTATAATACCCATATAAGACCTAATGGTAAGGTGTGCAATGGTGATAGAATATTGCGGTGTCTCGAATAACATTGCTCGGGTGGTAATCTTTATTACCTTCAACTTATCCCGTAGGCAATTCCATTTAAGCTTAACATGTTGAATCTCTTCTAGGGATTCATCAAGAGAGAAGCCCAATGATGCTACCTCCATTTTGAGCTCCAACAAATGGGCTTCGTATGGAGAAATTATACTAGATGAGGTCATCGCTTCCTTTTTCTGAGTAAATTGGATTTTTTAATGCCTTATATTTATACTAATCATGTTATCACTGTTCAACTACTATATTTGCACCATTAATAAGTCTTAACGGTATTTTAAAATTGAAAAACATAAAACAAAGGAAGTGTATATGTTTTATATAACCATTCTACATAATAAAAAATTTAATTAGGTCAAGAATAATTTTATTTAATAAATTTTTGGGTCATTATAATGAATAATGGAAGATATGGGTTTTTATAATAACCATTTTAGTGTTTGTGTGGATGGAAGTGACATTTTATCTCATATTCTAACAATCATCCATGGATTTGAGTAGAGAGATCATGATGGGAATTTAGGAATGATCAAAACCATTGGAAGGTTCATCAAGTTTATAATTGGAACACCGATAAATACTTTTTATTGAATATCATGGTAGATTGGGTAACATGGTTCATGTGCTATTATAACTTATAAAAGAAAATAAGTACTGTGGTGGAATGATTTTAATGGTCCGCATCATTATATGTTGAAATTTTATGGGTATAATTATGTTTTTCTATTTTGGGGACAATTCTTTTTGAGAAATAGAACTAAAATATTTGATTCATGGCTGGAACACCTCTAATGTATTTTTCAAAATAAGGATAGATTTTTCAGGTTGATTGGGTGCTAATTTAAGTGAATTTTAGAGAGGTTTAAAGGTGCTGTAAGAAAGATTCATAGTGTGACGCTATCTATCATGTTGTGAACCATCATGGCCATCCTCCCATGGTTTTCCATCTTGAATTGTCAGGATGTAAAACCATATTTTATGTTGTGAAATTATTCTTGGAAATTATTTTGTTGTTTCAAAGAGATGTTATTTTTTCAAGATCCTTATTACCTATTCCTTGAAATCCCTTATGAGTGTTTGGATAGGATATAGGGTTTTGGACACTAGTAGCTCCTATGATCTTCTTTCTACACCAATTCAGGTCAAATATGTTGTGATAGTTTCCTCTTTATATTTGTTATCCTATTAAATCACTCAATTTCTCTTTAATCATCAATGATTTTTTAATTATGGGATTATTATGATTACATAAATTAGATGTATGTTCCACTAGATCATAAAGGAATTGTATGAGGAAGATGATTCTATAGATCAACATGGAAAGAGGATGTCACAAGGTGATGAATGTGCATCATCGATGGGTGTTTCAAAAAAGGTATATATCTAGATGATTTATTCAATATTTTTCAATTGAATTTTATTAAATTAGTACATTTATTTTTTCTAGGTGAAAGGTATTTTTCTCAAAATAAAGCAATAAGCTTTTTACAGACCCTCAATGGAAGTTTGGCCATTTTTATATAAAGGATATTTTTTCTAGTAAGTCCTTTGTAAAATATAACATTATATTTTTAATATGAGGTTACTTGATATTAGTTAATTAAATAATTATAATATAGTTATAATTAATTAATTTTTAAAATCCTGGTAAGGAGTTAGAACCTATTGTGATCAATGGAGTATGGATTGACTTGGACTACTTAGATATATATAATGGGATTTATTGGTTTAGAATTGATTTTTTTGGAGGTAGGTGGTTCAATGTACTCTATACTTGGATTCTATGATTTTTTTGGAACAATATATCACTATATTTTTAAAACAACCACTGAATTCCTAATATATTATGAATAATTAGTAATTATTGATTAATTAATGTTTACTAAGTCTAAATTAATTAATGTAACATGCCTAATGTAATTGAGAAAAATTCCAAGGGCCCCGATGGAATATTGTGCACTGGATTGATGTCGTCCACCAATGGCCAAGAGTTGATCATTATAGAGTTCCATTATTTACATGGATAACATATGTGTGTTATGTGTGATTTTGTATCCCATTATAGAATGTGTGTTTATTTATTCCATGATTATGATTTATATTATAATAGACTATATTGGATTTTGATCACATGTATAACTTCTATGACTTAGGATGATATGCCATGGCATGTTTATATGTGAAGTACTGATGCATTTATGTGGTACCTATTTGAAGTATCTTGTGGACATGTTTGATTATGATAACATGTGGGTGTACACATAGGTGTGGGACCCTTTTATGATTATTTATTCTATGAGTGTGATCATATAGCTTGTAATAACATGTTTTATTGATGATTACAAGTTATGTTTGTTTCTATGGTTTATACACAATGACATTATATGATATGCGTATATTTTATGCTCTACCTTATTATATGTGTTGGAAATTTATTTTATGGTATTTCTTATAAATCTATAACAGGTCGATCATCTTGGTACATTTATCCATCAGAGATAAGTATGAATGGCTCATGTTGTTGAGGATGAGGGACTTGAGTATAGGGTAAGAGCATGACAACCTTGTGGATAGATGGAACTTAATGCCTTGTGAATTATATGTAATGTGATGATACTTGATTTTTTTATGATTCCAGTTAGTATTAAAATACTCAATTCATTGAGTATTCTGAATATCATGTCGATACTTGATGCCTTTTGGATAGTGATTACATGATCCCTGGTTATCTATGGGGAATTACCTAAAAATTGTTTCCTAGTGGATATTGAGAGACATGTTGCATCAATGACTTGAGGATGCTAAGTGACATGATGTCTCGTTAACTGTTCGTGAAACACTACTGGAAAATGTATCTTTCCCAACTCTTTTATACCAACGGTTCAAAAGAACCAATTGTGAAGGTGTGATTAGGGAAGATTTCCCAAAAGATTAAAGAAACCATTGGGAAAATGAAAGTTGGAAAGGCTTTCCCCAACGTTTTGAAGAAACCATTGGGAAAAGAGTTTTCTTTCCCAACGGTTTGAAGAAACCATTGGGAAAGAATAGTATTTCCATTCTTTCCCCAACGGTTTGATGAAACCGTTGGGAAAATTCACCCCCAAATTCCACTAAACTCTCCCCGACTCCCCCAGAACCTCCCAGACCGCCCAAAATAAGATCCCCCGCCTCATAAGCGGTCGGCCAGGTAAATCTTTCATCTGCAACTCCCCCATTCAAATTATATTCTTTCAAATTATTCTCATATTAGTTAAATATATACTTTTATTCTCAACATTTATCCATTTATTTGACTATTTATCCATTTATCATATAGTTTTACCCTATTTCTAGGGATTTTGGAAAATTTTATGATTCATTATAATCCCTTGACGAATTTTGTACTCGAATCACTACATCAATGTAAACAATATCCAATTAATGTTTTCATTAATCATTTTTAGTGTTTTCATTAATGGTTTTATTAATGTTTTATTTCAATTAATGTTTTCATTAATGTTTTCCTTAATGTTTTCATTAATTAAAGTTCTTTCTTGTGTGTATGATTTTTTTTTCTGTTTGATTTTGGTGTGGGGGGACTGTCCGAGGGGTGGGGGCTGTCTGGGGTGAGTGGGGGTTGTCTGAGGGGTGGAGGGCTGTCCGGGGTGAGTGGAGGGTTGTCCGAGGGGTGGCGGGGGCTGTCCAGGGTGAGTGGGGGTGTATGAGGGGTGAGGGGGTTGTCCGGGGTGAGTGTGGGTTGTAAGAGGGGTGGTGGGGGCTGTCCGGGGTGAGTGGGGGGTTTTCTGAGTGGTGGGGGCCGTCCGAGGTGAGTGGGGGCTGTCTGAGGGGTGGGGGATGTCCAGGGTGAGTTGGGGGCCGTCCGGGGGGTGGGGGCTATTCGGTGTGAGTGGGCTGGTGTTCGAGGGGTGGGGGCTTTCTGAGGGTTCGGGGGCTATTCAGGGTGAGTGTGGGGCTGTACGAGGGGTGGGTGGTTGTCCGGGGTGAGTGGGGTCTGTCCGGGGTGAGTGGGGGGTTGTCCGGGGTAAGTGTGTGTGGTGGACATTGATCTCCCTAGGAAGAATGTTTTAAATAAAAAATTTCTTAATGGAATTAAAACATTATCGTGCGGACATTGATTTTTCAAACATAATCTAAGACAGTCGATTCATTGTAGAGAAGTACACCTTAGGGATCCAAATAAAAATAAATTGATATAAGACTTTTGATAATGGAGTAAAATTGAAAATTGGGATCCAATGAGGAATATTTGAGATATTATGCATCATGTCCAAGAGTTAATCCATTTTTAAATATCCAATAAGTTATTTTTCACAATTTTCACACATTTATTGTTGGTAAAAATGGAAAAACATTTATAAAGGTTATAATATATAAAAATGAATCCATTTGTGGATCCAGCTTAACCAGAAATGTCTAGCTCATCTGCCTCTTCCATGATCATCGATGTGCATGTCCCGTCTCTATCTGACCTCGTACGATGGGTGACTCAACATCTGGCTAATGTCGAGCACCATATTCTCTTACTTCTGCATCAGATTCACGGCCTCTACGCTCCTGAAGTGATCGATCCCACTAACCGTCCTCGTGAGCTTGATGAAACGTCCACCAGTTCTTGTAAGAGGAAGAGGAATTCTGAGCTGATGGACCAAGACGATTGACCAATTTCCATCTGTCTGGATGAAGAAGAAAAACTTAGCGCTTCCTGGGAGGCAACCCATGTTATAGAGTTTCATCATTTTTCTTGTTTTACATTGTTTTAGGAAATAAACATGGCATGTAAGCAATAAGTTTTTAGTTGCTTCTGATTTTTATGTGCACTTGTCATTATTCTGCATGTCTTCTTCTATTTAGTCTGATCCTTGGTGTTATTTTTTATGATATGATGCGGGTATGTCCCCCAAAGAGCCCCCCGAACACCCCCCCCCCCCCCCCGAACACCCCCCAGACAGCCCCTGAACACCCCCCGGACAGCCCCCCAGACAGCCCCCGGACAGCCCCCTGAACACCCCCCGGACAGCCCCCTGAACACCCCCCAACCCCCCCCCCCCCGCCTCAATCCGAGGCGCGGTGTGGACGGTACCATTCAAACTGTCTCTCTTTTGTTCAAAATGACTTTAATTTTAAGTGAAAACAACAACTGGCATACGGAAAATCGACCAAATGTGTTACGAATCTGTTGAATCTTTAGGAAAACGATCCATGGGTCATATGTGACGTGTAAGAGTCAACCCCGCCTCAATCCGAGGCGCGGTGTGGCCGGCACCACCCAAATTGTCACTCTTTTGTTTAAAATGGACAATATTTTACGTACATACGCAAAACTGATCAAAAGGTTTCTTATTATGTTGATACTTTTTCAAAATGATCCATGACTCATATGTGATGTGTACGAGTCAACCCCACTTCAATCTGAGGCCCGGTGTGGCCGACACCACTCAAAGTGCCTCTGTTTTGTTAAAAATGGACTTAATTTTAAGTGAAATCAACAACTGACATACGGAAAACTGACCAAACGCATTCTGATTCTGTTTAAACTTAAGGAAAACGATCCATGGGTCAAATTTGATGTTTATGAGTCAACTCCGCCTCAATCTGAGGCGCGGTGTGGCCGGGACCACTCAAACTGCCTCAATTTTGTTCAAAATAGACTTATTTTTAAGTGAAAACACCAACTGACATATGGGAAACGGAACAAACGCATTCCGATTGTGTTGAAACTTTAGTAAAGCGATCCATGGGTCATATTTGATATGTACGAGTCAACCCCGCCTCAATCCGAGGTGCAGTGTGGATGGCACCACCCAAACTGTCCCTCTTTTTTTTTTAAAATGGACAATATTTTAAATACATATTCCAAACCAATCAAATGGATTCTGATTGTGTTGATACTTTTTCAAAATGATCTATGACTCATATGTGACGTTTACGAGTCAACTTCATCTCAATCCGAGGCCCAGTGTGGCTAACACCACTCAAAGTACCTCTATTTTGTTAAAAATAGACTTAATTTTAAGTGAAATCAACAACTGACATACGGAAAACCAACCAAACACATTCGTATTTTATTGAAACTTAATTAAAACGATACATGGGTCAAATGTGATGTGTACGAGTTAACTCCGCCTCAATCCGAGGTGCGGTGTGGCCGAGAACACTCAAACTGCCTCACTTTTGTTCAAAATGCACTTATTTTTAAGTGTAAACACCAACTGACATACGGGAAACTAACCAAATGAATTCGGATTGTGTTTACACTTTAGGAAAACGATCCATGGGTTATATGTGATGTGTACGAGTTAACTCTGTCTCAATCCGAGGTGCGGTGTGACCGGCACCACCCAAACTGTCCCTCATTTGTTTAAAATGGACAATATTTTACGTACATATGCCAAACCGATCAAATGGATTTTGATTTAATTGATACTTTTTCACAACGATCCATGACTCATATTTGATGTGTACGAGTCATCTCTGTCTCAATCTAAGGACCATTGTGGCTGACACCACTCAAAGTGCCTCTATTTTGTTCAAAATGGTCTTATTTTTAAGTGAAAACACCAACTGGCATACGGAAACCAACCAAACACCTTTGGATTGTGTTGAAACTTTATGAAAACGATCCTTGTGTCATATGTGACGTGTAAGAGTCAACCCCACCTCAATCCAAAGCACGGTGTGGCCAGCACCACCCAAACTGTCCCTCTTTTGTTTAAAATGGACAATATTTTACGTACATACGCCAAACCAATCAAAAGGTTTATGATTGTGTTGATACTTTTTCACAATGATATATGACTCATATGTGATGTGTATGATTTAACCCCGCCTCAATCTGAGGCCTGGTGTTGCCGACACCACTCAAAGTGCCTCTGTTTTGTTAAAAATTGACTTAATTTTAAGTAAAATCAACAACTGACATACGGAAAACTGACCAAACGCATTCAGATTCTATTGAAACTTAAGTAAAACAATTCATGGGTCAAATGTGACGTGTACGAGTCAAATCTTCCTCAATCCGAGGTGCGGTGCGGCCGGGACCACTCAAACTGCCTCACTTTTGTTCAAAATTGACTTATTTTTAAGTGAAAACACCAACTGACATACTGGAAACTGACCAAATGAATTCGTATTGTGTTGACACTTTAGGAAAATGATCCGTGTGTAATATTTGATATGTACGAGTCAACACCGACTCAATCCGAGGTGCGGTGTGGCCGGCACCACCCAAACAGTCCCTCATTTGTTTAAAATGGACAATATTTTATGTACATACAACAAACCGATCAAACGGATTCTGATTGTGTTGATACTTTTTAAAAAAGATCCACGAATCATATGTGACGTGTAAGAGTCAACTTCGTCTCAATCCAAGGCCCAGTGTGGCCGACACCACTCAAAGTGCCTCTATTTTGTTAAAAATAGACTTAATTTTAAGTGAAATCGACAACTGACATACGGAAAACTGACCAAACACATTCGGATTCTATTGAAACTTAAGTAAAACGATCCATGGGTCAAATGTGACGTGTAAGAGTCAAATATGCCTCAATCCAAGGCATGGTGTGGCTGGGACCACTCAAACTGCCTCACTTTTGTTCAAAATGGACTTATTTTTAAGTGTAAACACCAACTGACATACGGGAAACTGACCAAACACATTTGTATTGTGTTTAAACTTAAGTAAAATGATCCATGGGTCATATGTGATATATACAAGTCAACCCCACCTCAATCTGAGGTGCGGTGTGACTGGCACCACCCAAACTGTCCCTCATTTGTTTAAAATGGACAATATTTTACGTACATACGCCAAACCGATCAAACAGATTATGATTGTGTTGATACTTTTTCACAACGATCCATGACTCATTTTGACATGTACGGGTCAACTCTGTCTCAATCTGAGGCCCATTGTGGCCGACACCACTCATAGTGCCTCTGTTTTGTTAAAAATGGACTTAATTTTAAGTGAAATCAACAACTAACATACAGCAAACCGACCAAACGCATTCGGATTCTGTTGAAACATAAAGAAAATGATCTATGGGTCAAATTTGACATTTACAAGTCAATCCCGCCTCAATATGAGGCCCTTTATGGCCGACACCACTCAAAGTACCTCTGTTTTGTTAAAAATTGACTTAATTTTAAGTGAAATCAACAACTGACATACGGAAAACCGACCAAACACATTCGGATTCTGTTGAAACTTAAGGAAAATGATCCATGGGTCAAATGTGACGTGTATGAGTCTACTCCACCTCAATCCAAGGCATGTTGTGGCTGGGACCACTCAAACTGCCTCTCTTTTGTTCAAAATGGACTTATTTTTAAGTGAAAATACCAACTGACATACGAGAAAACGACCAAACGCATTCGGACTATGTTGACACTTTAGGAAAACCATCTATGTGTCTATTGTGACGTGTATGAGTGTGAGTCAACCCCGCCTCAATCCAAGTCACGGTGTGGCCCCCACCACTCTATGTGGCCCACTTTTATTTGAATTGGAAACCATTTTAAGTGAAAATAACAAATGACATACGGAAAACTGACCAAACACATTCGGATTCCATTGAAAATTTAGGACAACGATACATGGGTCTATTGTGATGTTTATGAGTCAACCCTGCCTCAATCTGAGGCACGGTGTGGCAGGGATCACTCTTAGTGTCTGTTTTTTGTTTAAAATGGACATAATTTTAAGTACATATGGAAAACTGACCAAACGGATTCTGATTGTGTTGACACTTTATCACAATGATCAATGGGTCATATGTGGTGTGTATGAGTCAACCCCACATCAATTTAAGGCAAGTTGTGGTCGGCGCCACTCAAAGTGTATCTCTTTTGTTTAAAATGAATAAGATTTTAAGTGAAAATAACAAATAGCATACGGAAAACCGACCAAACGCATTCAGATTCTGTTGAAACTTTAGGACAACGATCAATGGGTCTATTGTGATGTGTATGAGTGAACCACTCAAAGTGGATCACTTTTGTATATGTATTTTTATAATTACATATGTTTATATTCTAAATTAATTATGTATGTTTATGTTTTTTTGTGTATGTAGGTTTATAATTACGTTATGAATTATGTATGTGTTTGTCATCAAATTATGCATCATATGTTAAATGTGTATAAATTAAAATGAATTATGATTTAATTCTTAATTTGCATAAAATTATGCATCTAATTATTTTAGGACACCTCCACCTATTCCTACTATGAAAATTGTAGGGATGCTGTGCAATTTGCACAGTATAGGGTATGCCAACGGTTTGAAACCGTTGGCATAGGTCTTGTAGGAAGCTTTTTACCAACGGTTCTATTTGAACCATTGGTAAAAAGCTTTCAAAATGGTTGTAGAACCATTGGGAAATCCTTCCTCCTTTGGTTTTGCCAACGGTTTAGCACAACCGTTGGTAAAACCTTTCCCAACGATTTTATGAGAACCGTTGGGAAAGGTTAACTTTCCTACCCCTACTCCAACGGTTCTATGTAAACCGTTGGGAAAAGCTTTTCCCAACAGATTACTTGCCTATGGTTTGTTGAACTATTGGTATAGATTATACCAACGGTTCAGAAGCATTTACCAAGGGTTCTGAACCGTTGGTAAAACCCAAGTTTCTAGTAGTGAAACCTTATTGATCTATCTTACTTACTCTATTTACCTTTCTACAATTATTTATATATGGAGTTGGAGGTATGATAGAGTTTCATGGTGGCTTGGTAAGAACATTACCACTCGGTATATGAATGTTTATTTGGTTCCACGTTCCTTGGGGATTATATTATATGTTGTGAAAATATGCATTTCCTTACTTACATAATACTAATCTTATCACATTCACATACACAACATATTAACAGTTCGGTACATAACTACATTGGTATTGTCTTACTTAGTTATACACACACCTTGCTAAGGTGGCCATGACACAATGGTACCTAAGTACCCATCACTTGTTCTTTGTACAAGTTAGGTTGAGGTTTAGTTTTATCATCCATTGGGATTGATTTTTAGGAGCTAGACTAATAATGAATCCTTAAAAAATCCCAATGATTAATAAATTTCACTATAGGGTTATCCTCGCACCAACCGAGTATATGTTATTATATTTCAATTCTACAGTCACCTACATATTTATTACCATAAAGAACAATATAATTAATAAATAAATTTACTATTTGATTCATATCCATTATTAATTTTCTATTTAATTAAACTAGGCCTCTATGAAATAACATAATATTATATGTTTTCCCTAAGACGAAAACCCTAAAAATAAAAAGCAACATATAATTTTTGGGTTATAATATTTTATTATTCTTCTTTTACACATTATCCCATCTCAATTATATCTTTACTCTCCATTGAAAACATTATTCTACAAAGTTTAATATATTTCCCCCAAAAGCTACTCTATTCTGTATTCACATAATTACTCAAATAATTAATTGAGTCCTCTGAAATGATTTTTTATAACACATTAACACGTTTTCATTGAAAATCATGTTTGTAAGAGTGAAATGGAAATAGGGGTGGGCATTGGGGTTGGAGGTGAATTTATTTTTATAAATTAAGGTGATAAAAGAAAATAGGAAAAAAACATTTTCAAAACAATGTAATGATAAATCTATAAATTTAATATCTATTAAATAATAAATATCAATGTTAATTAAGTGATTAAATAAAATAGAAAATGGATGTATTGAATTTATTCACATTAATTATATCAATATATAAATTATTAAATGTTATAGATTAAAAGAGAGTGAAAATTTTATTTGATAAGGAATTAACTAATAGTGCATGAGGTGCCCCGATGTCTCCACCTCTTAATTAGAGAGATATTTATTATTTATAATTTTAATTTTTTTTAATTAAAATTAAATAATAATATTACCTTTTTCTTAAAATAAATCCAAGAATGAACATTCCTTGGTTTTAAAGGAATCCCAAAAACCAATATTCCTTGGTTTTAACTGAGACCCCAGAAACAATGGTAGATGATGGGATGTGAAGAGATTATTTTATTAGTGAAAATCTATTACAAGTATGATCATCTATCCCTTTTAAAGGATAGGTATAATTTTATATGGAGTGAGATATAGACCGAGGTGATAACCATGATATTTGTAAAATAATATTAAATTTTAGAGAGAGATATGAGATAATGAGAGAAAATCGATAACAGATTCTTCAATTGAAGCATTACAATTATATAGATTCTATTTTATGTTATATAAGTTTGATAAGGAATCTATTTACTGATTTCATAGGAGCTGGGAAGGTCATAGGCTGAGTTATATCATTAAAGAGCCCAAAAAGGTCATTTTTGACCATCATAAATGAATTATCAAAGGATCATCCCCAACACCACTAGATATCTAAGGAAATCCACTAGTTATATGGAATATATTTTATTTTATTTTTTGATAAAAAATTGGTTAGTCCCGAGATATAAAAGGGGAAATATCAGTTTCACATGTGGGGGAAGAGATCATAATGCGGGAGCTTGCCCACATGGAAATATTAAGGTGGGAGAGAATATTGAGTTAACATAATGAATAACCTAAAGATCCATATACTCTCATTGTTTCCACCAGATGGCTAGTAGGACTCCACCAACTGACTGAGGGGTCTTTTGTGTGCCAGGAGGGTTCTTTCCATCCCACTAGTTATCCAGTGTCCCCGCTGCATTTTTCTTCATTAAGTAGCACCATCACTTCATACGAGGGCCTCTTAGGTTTTCTTATTACCTTCATACTAGGCTTCACAAAGTGTAATGACACAAAAATAATATATTTAATAAAAAATTTATGATCATCAAGATTTCATTGAATTCCATCACTTTAATATTTAAGAACATGAATTGGATTCCAAAAATTCATAACTTCTAAATCCTCAATGAAAATATAAGATACACAAATGAGTGCTTGTGTTCATTAAAACACCCTGAGAGATATATAGAGACAATGATATCTCAATTTTTAATGTTCATAAACACTTAACAAATAATATAAATTATTTGAAAATAAATAGTTAAAGGATTATCAATGAAAATCAAAAATATTGTGGATGATTATATTGAAAATGAACATGAGATAAAAGTAATATAAAATATTATAAATAGTTAATAAGATATAAAACATACTAAAGGATTAAATCAAATTCTCCCAAAAAAACAAGAATCATATCCCCCTTTGATACGTAAAAATATTATTTCATCTTTTAACACAAAATTACCAATAACCAAAATACCTCCCCCGTTGTTTTTACCAATAAAGAATCAAGTAAGGGAAAATAAGTGGACTAAATTGTAAATTTTATTATATGTTGAAACAATTTTAACATGAAATTATATATCCCCTTCAATGAATTCTATAAACATAAAAAATACAAGATTAGATAATAAGTATAAAAATCAATTAAAAATAATAAGATAGAAATAAAGATAAATTTGAAAAGAAAAAGAAATGAAAAATAAAAATGGAATAAATGAAAATGAGAGGATGAAAAAAGAAATTAAAAAGATAACATCTCCTCCTGTAAGAAAGAATGTATATAAAATAGTGATAGAGTGAGAGAGGAGAGATATATAAATTCATAACAAATGGTAATTAAACAAATAAGTGATAAAAAACCATTACCCGTGTAGATCAACCCAAAAACTTCATTGTAATGGAAACAATCCAAGTTCCCCATTTATTGGAGTAGTTAATAATGAGATCAACATGGACAGATTTGATAAATTATCTCAAGTGGTTTAAACACCATTTTAAAGAGAAGTTAATTTATTATATATTAATGATTTTCAGTGTCATATTACTTAAAAAACATCAAAATTATTTGATTTTTAGTACCCTTATGTATTTTGGTCTAGAAGAGTTATCAGTAAACGATTTTGGTATATAAAAAATATAGTTCTACAAATATTGGGTAGTAAGGATCTATGGACCCAAAATTATTTACTATGAGAATTTTTTTTGAAATTTGAGAATAAAGATTATTTATTTTTTTATCAACCAAAAATATATTTTTTAAATCACATTGTTAAATTAATTTTTTCAAATTTAAATGATAATTGAGAAATCTATTTTAAGAATCACCATTTACAAAATTGGTATTTTTTTAAAGGGTTAGAATTATTTGAAAAACTAAAATAATGATTATTTTTTTACCAAATTAGAACCCTATATTATATTGATATTTTATTCAAAATGTGTGAAATTAAAAAGATATTTTTTGGGATCCTTGATTTTAAATTTCAAAACATATACATCTGGTTGTTTTTTAAATTTCAAAAACAAATGATCTATTTTTTAATGAAGAACCAATTCTGTTTTATTTTTTTCTCATAAATTACTTTCATGTATTTTTATAATGTTATTTAAATAAGAAAATAATGTTAATGATTTTTTTTGAGTTTATCATTGAAATATTTAAGGTCTATGTAATCAAGTTGATTAGAAGAGGAGGAAGAAGAAGAAAAATAATAAGTAGATTGAGGAATTGTAGAACTATCCTCATCACCTTCCTCTAGATGTTTCAATATGTATTTTAACTTGACTCAATTGAGGATGATGAGATCATAGTGTAATCACTATCACTCTAATTCAAAGTACTAATATTTTTCATATCATTATTCTTACCTTTAAAATTATTTATTTGTAAATCAGACAATCTGGTATAATAAAAAGTTTTCTTTCACCTATAGAACATCACCTATGGGTCGTTAAAATAATTCTTGTTTTTGACATGTTGGTATGATTAATTATTATTTTGATGTTTTTTTTATTTTTTACTAGTTTCTTATGTTTACCTTCATCACCAATGAGACTTTTGAAGTGATCGTTATCTTCGATTACATTAAAGTATATGCTCTTATTGATTTTACTAGCATCCATAACATCCTTTTACACTTGTATTTTCATTATAGTTTAATAATTCAATAGGGGTCTGATTAGTTCTTTGACCATCATATTATTTATATCATTTTATTTATGGATCATCAAAAATTTGGGATCCAATGAACTAGGTAAGACCCATAGAATTGTCTTCACGAGTGTTTTTGTATAAACGTAATCTCCAATAGATATTTTACTATTAAAAAATTCTCTGAAGAGAGTAAATATACTAGTGATGGATTCATTTATATTCATATAAAACCTTCAAAATCTTGTCCTAACATATCTGATGTAGTATATTAAACATTGTTCAGGCCATCATTAGTAAATTTTAACAATTTCCATATTTTATGAGCCTTCTTATAAGTAACTAATTGATAAAATGTATTTTATTCATAACTACACTGTAAAACATTCATATATTTATTATCTAAATCCAATGAAACAATATATTGGGGAGTATATTTATCTTCATGTTTAATTATAGGGGTATGACTATTCATAAATGTTTTCCAAATAGGATATCCAATACTTTTATGAAAAATAAATGTGTGAGTTTTACAATTTGAATAATTGAAACTATAAAATAAAGGAGCATGTGTATAATTGTTTTATTCCATTTTAAAATTTTACTTTGAAATAAATTAATATTTTTAAAATAAGAAATAGTTTTTGAAAAACTAAAATTTTGAAACAAATAAAAATATAGCATTTGATACCAATTAATGGTTAGAATGAAATGACAAGAGGGTTGGGGTGGGGTGGGGGTGAATTGCCTCTTAAAAGATAAAGTGATTGAATAAAATGAAAATTAAAATAGAAATATTTTGATAAGATGAAACATTAAATTAATACTTTCGAACCATATTCATGAAATAATATGAAATTTAAATAATATATTATGTATAACAAAAATTAGATGTATCAAATCTATGAACTTTATGCATATCAAGATACAAATGTTATAATGAAAAAAAGTGAAAGAGAGAGAGAAAAAAAGATTTTATAAGGAGTTTGAAAATAGAACATGAGGTTCCACTATGTCACCACCCCATAATTAGAGATATATTTATTCTTAATACTTTTCCTTTATTTTAACCAAACCCTATAAACCAAATTTTCCTTGTTTTAATATAAACCCAATAACAAAAATTCCAAAACATTAATGTAAACTCAAAAACCTATCTTAATTGGTTTTAATGGAGAATAAAAAACCAAAAGGTACAAGATTAGATAAGAGTATAAGATCTTCTTAGTATAAATTAGTTACAATTATTTTCTACTAAATCTATTGAACTATGGGTACAATTTAGAGAAGTTAAAGATAGAAGAAACTATAAGAGAGAGAATATTTTAAAAATATGTTTTTATATTAATGATATGTCTAAGAGAATGAGAGATAATTTACTAAATATTTATTTTTGTAATAATAGTAATTCCTACAATGTTTTTAGATTGGATCCAAGGCACCAAAAGAATTTATTTAAATCCTTTATAGGAGTTACAGAGGTATTGGGTCTAGCTTGATCATTTATTAGATGATCATGGAAATTTTTAACAATAATTAATGAATTCCATAAGGTTTTCCCCTATCACCATATGATTTTTGATAGACTCCACTAGGTAATTAGTGGGATAAACTTAGTTCCCTGCACTCTTCCTACTTCTACTAGCTGGGTATTAGGGCTTCTGTACACCAAGAGGGTTCTATCTGTTCCATTATCTAGCTATTTCTCCCAACTACATTTATCTTCAATATGTGTAACCACCTCTTCCTTTTATGGAATCCTTCAATGGATTCACATTGTATAAAGAAACTCTAACAAGATATTAAATGAATCATCAAATATCATAAAGATGAAATTGAATTCCATCACATGATTCTTTAAAAATGTGAATTGGATTTCCAAAATTCATAAAATAGTTAATGAAACTGTTATATATATGTAAGTGTTTTTTATCACTAAAACACCAAGAGAGAGATGTAAAATAAACACTTTCATCTTAATTATAATATATCTTTTTGTTTTTTTACTTTCCCCTATGTTTCTGACATATTATCCTTATATTTTTTACTTAAAATTCAACTTTATATCATATTCTATTCTTAATGGTTCAATTCCATATTTTTTGTTCATTACCTTTTCCAACATATATCCATATATGAATTGAATTATAGATTAATAGGTTTCCACCATATTTATATTATAATTTCAAAATTGACTCGTTATCTTATGTGGAATCCCATGTAGAAAATTCATTGAATTAAGGTTGTAGAATGTAACCCAAAAATAATATATCATCAAAAACATTATAAATTATTCAGCCTGTATTTTAAATCACCCCATGTAGTTTTCTTCCATCACATTGTCCTTTATTATTTTTTATCTTTAGAAATAATATTCATTACACCAATCTAAACACAATTCAACTTCAAATACAGATGATCACATAAAATCATTTATCATAGTAGTGACTGTAAAAATATTTTAGCAGTTTTGGAAACATGTATAAGGCCGACATGAGAATATTAATATTCACTATTTCATATCATGGAAACACACATTTTCTTCTATGCAAGAATTTATTTCCCATATTCCCATGTCCTTTAATTTATAGAATATTTATGAATTCCAGTGGGATTAATATAATCATAACATTTAACTATATAATGTATGATCATTATACTATAAACTATCCCTAACATTAATTTAAATGAATGAAAAACATTTAAGAAACCCTTACCCTGGACCAAACAAGAACCCGAGAGAAGAGTGGCATTGAAAATAAAACATGAAAATTAAAATCCTCTCATAGGGATAAATCTCAACCATCTATATCAAGGAGATGGCCTAATAGTATATTCACATATAAATAAAAAACCCTCCTCCTAGACCATTTCATCTCCACAAATCCTAAAGTGATAATTACACATATCTCATCCTATGCAGTTAAGGATTGGTATATTGTGAATTTTTAGGAATGGTGCAATGAATATTTTTTATAGAATATAATTTTGTGTCATTATTTGGTGAATGATGTTTTTTTCATCAATCATTACACAGATATAAAATTTGAGACCAGATGAAGATAGTTCTACTCATTCAATACTATCCAATTTTAATCCAAAACTTTTAAGGATACAAAATACTTAGAGGTATTATCAACACATCAAGTATGTGATATTTCAATTAATGATGAAATATTTAAATACATTACATGTAAGTGGTGGTAAAACATGGGAAGCACTGCCGTTTAATCACACTTTAATCCTCCTCTAACCTACTGCACTATATAAAGTGAAAAAGGGAGAGATGTTTATATGGTGTAGAGCCATCGAGGTTGAGTCCTATATTTTAATAATGTGTTTTGAATCTTCCTATATCATCTCTCCTCATACAGTGCTATATGGAATGTAATAAAACAACATGAGATTGAGAATATTATATTTTTGTGTTAGTATATATATTTATATATATATCAATAGAGATTGAATGTTGATCATATTTTCTCCTTCGACTAGAATCTGGATTTCTCATAATTCATGCATGAAAACCGATTCCAAGAGAACATTTATATTTTCTATAATCAAATGTTTAATGGATTATATAGATGCATCAAATCAATACATCTCCCCAAAATTCAACAAGGTTATCACTGATTTTTTTTCTTTTGTGTATATTAAATGTGACATATCAGATAGAATGGATTTATAACAGATTCCCTCTAACTTATAGTTTGGGAGATTTTCATGGTTAATCAAAGGAATCTTCAACACCATTGAAGAGATATTAGTGAAAAAGGTGGTGTTGTATTCTACAATAATTCTATATAGTATTTGATAGATTTTATGCCTTCAAATAGACATATGGATAAGGGAATCCTGAGAAAAAGGTTTAACTAACAAAACAACTAGAAATGAAGGAAAAGAATATGGACCATACAACACTAGTCCCAATTCAATTTACAAGGTCTTGATTATTTTTCATAAGTCTTCGTTACCCACATCACATGGTCGCTGTCAGACAACTTACCACGAGTGGATTACTTAAAAATAAAATATAGGAGGTATAAACACTTATTTTACTTTGGAAACTAAACTCAGGTCAATATTTTTTTTTCAAATAGTAATATGGTCTTGGGAACTACGAGAGTTGAATTCCTCATGGGTGGGGTTTACACACTGACCATACCATTTGAAGAGAGATAATAATGAGTGGAATTATAATATTTAAAATATAAAAACCAATTTGGAGTGGATCAAAGAGGATATTGAGAGATTTAATGGGTGGATTTAAGAAAATTATGAGGAATATTTGTATCTCGACATGGTTTATAAGAGAAATTTATTGGTGGAAAAATTATTAGAGATTGAACATGCGTGAAGGGAAAGATCAAGGGCCCTTCAAATTAGGAAGGTGTATATAAACACTACCTAGTTTTAGGTGTGTTTTAAAGGGAATATGGTGACCAAGAATATCAACTTAAAAAATGAATATGGTTAATATATGGTGGATATTAAAGTGGAATGGAAACTAGATCTCAATCATTTTTTGGATCTATTGGTAGCTGCACATAACTTTAATAAAAGAAGTCCAAGAAGAGTAAACAAGGAGGAAAAAATTATGAAATGCCTCCTTAGAATAGTATAGGATAGGGAGAATGATGAATTGTAAGATATTATGGGAGATGAATAGATCAAATAGATAGTGTGTAGAAAGAAGATGGAAAGTTCCCCCAGTCTTTATGGGTTCCATGGTCATTTTTACATGGTTGTATGGGATATAATCAGGGTGCTTATTGGGGATGTGGTGCAAGATTATTTTATACGTGGAGCACTCAATAGAGAAGTGTGTTCATCCAATTTGTTTCTAATTATAATGTTTAATGAATCCAATACTATCAAACATTTTATTCCTATCAACCTTTTATTCTTCTCCTATAATATCCTCACTTGTATTATTAACTAAAGGCTTTGTCAGGTTAACCAAATAATTATCTCAACGGATCAACATGGTTTTATTCAAGTGTCAGTCATCAAAGGGGTGATAGGGATAGAGAAAGAGAATTTGGATGATATTAATAATAAGGCTCTTGGATATAATATTATGATCAAAGTAGATATAGACACGTCATACATTTTTTAAAATGAATCTTTATTGTAAGGGTTAAGAGGGAATTTAGGATCAAAAATGGGTATGATATGAATTCATAAAATGTGATGAGTCCCCATGGATAACTATTTATATCATTGAAAGGGGTTTTTTATTCTTCAAAACCATTTTTGTAATAAGGCACATAAACCCTATGCCACAATCCAATTCATCTTAGCCTAAGAGGCTCTCATAAGGAATTTAAATCCTGGTTGGAGGAGGGGAATATATTTCATTTTCGAAATAGGTTTGTATATTGAACTATATCTCATATTATTATTTTGGTGATATACTATTATTCTTTAATGGTAGGAAATGTTCAATCAACTAGTTTAATAAAACCATGGAAATCTATAGTAATTTGAGTGGCCAATGGATCAATATGTGAAAAGAAGTGTTTTCATATAAAATAAATGATCGAACAGGTGTAGTAGGATCATTCATGATAATTTATTTATTTAGAGGAACTACCTTATGATGGAGTATATCTATACTCTTACATTGGATGGAAGGATTAAGATGGTTTTATTTAAAGGATTCATCAACCAAATCACTAGGCACATCTGCAACTTGAAGAACCATTTCCCCTCATTTGGAGGACAAATTACTCTAGTTAATACTATACTCACATCTATGAAAATACATGTTCTATCGATCATTAAAGATCCCAAGAGGACCATTTAGAAGCTATAAAAAAACTTGATATCCTTTATCTAGGATGATAATCATATTTGAAGGTGCCACTGTGTGTCATGGAAGAGAATGGATAGGCGGATCAAGGAAGGTAGAATAAATATATGAAGAATTCCAGAAGCCATGAAAGGAATGCTAGTAAAGATATCAAGGGATATTATTGAAGGAAACTTATTATGGGAGATATTTATAAGTAACAGTTATGGACAATATTGGAGAGAATGGTTTAATCGAACTGGGATAATTTCTATAAGGTGTATTATAATGAAAATGAAAGTATTAGAGGAGAATGTATGATGGGTTGTGGGTTGTGGATATATTAGATACTAGAAGGAGAACCGGTATGGGGAAAAACATATCTTTTGGGGGTGTCCAGTTTAAGATATCTCAATTATGGAATCCATACTTGTCCCAAACCAGTCCGGGATATCATCTGACCCAACACCCGACCTAGTCCGCGATATGGCCCGAAGGGAGTTACCATTCCCCACGAGCTAGAAACTAGTGCTAGACAGAAAAACATACAAGTGGGAACGATTTAATCCCAAAATAAATAATTAGTATCAACAAAGGAATTAAGACAACTAGACAATTATAACTGATCATAAACCAATAAACAACTAGTCTAGATACAAAGAAAACCAAATGGAAACAAAACTAAAAATGATACAATGATAAATAGGACTTATACCAACACGACCTCCATGTGACCTCAAGGTCACCACCATCCACCAACCAACCCACTCCAACCATGAGAAAATGAATCAGAAACCTGAATAAGAATCGGAACCTACAAAATGGATTACTTCTACTGGATCTGAGTGGTACAAGTAGGGTGTGATCAAGATAGATCAGTATAAAACCACCACAGAATCCATGAGTTTCCTTTATCAAAACAATCCATTAACAGTAGTTTGAAAAACATTTACAGACATAGGTTTTTCAAATTTTATAAAATGAACATAGGTTTCCCATTTCAATACTAACAAAAAACACCTTCAATTTCCAAAAAAGAATTACCATTTTTTCAATCAAAACCCAAACCAAATAATAATAATCCTGTGTTCAAAATAAATAATTAGAAATACTAAGTGCATAAAGATATAAAAATAATATATAACTAATAACCATGGGAGATCCAAAACATCCCTAGAATACCCATGGATTTACTTGGTTTAAAAACCACCTATCGGCATATGGTGAAGCCCCTAAGTCAATAACCAACTTGCTACTCTACCCTAGCCCCACCAGTTCCACAATCCTCTTGGCCTGTCTATAACTCTTGGAGGGTACCAACCCATCTAACCTATGTTGGTAAACTAGTGTAACTCAATCATAAAAAATACACCCAATAATCCATGATGGATGTAAAACTATGAATGTTGGAGGCCAACACATGCATGAATTATCTTACCTGCATTATAGCACATGACTAACCCAACACAATCACCAATATACTATAACCCATGAAGCGAAATCCATCCTATAGTGGTTCCCCATTTATATATTTACATATATCCAAACTTTTCACATCATCAAGGTACCAACTAGTTGCTAGACCATATACACATATATACTATTTCATAAAAAACATTAGGTTTCCAACTGGGCACATACATTTCCTAAACCAAATTATTTTCCATATTTAAAAAAATACCTCTTCTAAATAAACAACAACAAAAAAACTCTTATGATCTACACACCCCAAATAAATTTACCAAAAATACTTCAAAATCAAGTTCCAATAACATGAAATCCAATTTTAGTAATCATTTTTTCAAATGGGACTTACCTTTCTTAACCACTTAACAAAACATGTTTCATAGACAACTAGGCCAAATCTCAAGGAATACACTCAGAATCATTTTGAAAAAACTAGAAGCACTACTTTTTTTATTAAAAAAACACATATCCATTTTAGGGAATGTAGAAAAAGGGGAGAAGTGGAGTTCTTGAAGGGGAATTTGTTATGGAGTTCCCTTTTCATTTGATTGCACATCCATGTGTGCACTTAGTGCACCCATGGATGTGCCATAATCCAATGACACCCTCAATGTTTCATGAAAGGACCCAAAAACATTTTTAAAACTATCACTTTCTTTTTGAACCCAACTCATTAATTACACCTCATTCCAAAAGTACAAATGAGAATTTTAGAAATAAAAATAAATTTCCCAAAAAACAATCAATTCAAATCAAAAAAATAATTATGCTTCACATAAAATCCTGAATAATCACACAAACATTTTAACTAAACTATTATAATTAGAAAAACACACAATCATACAACTTCACTATTAAAAACTGATTAACATTTCACCACACACATTTTGAAAAAACAAACATAGGCATACCTTAAGGATAATTTCTAAATATATTTTTAACAATTAATTTCACCAAGTAAACACCACAATAAATTCACTAACTCTATCAGGGTGGTGTAACTTTGTTTAAAAATTAATTAAAAAAAAGTATCATATAAAGTGATTTAGAAAGAAATGGCATGGAAACACCCACCTCAACCGTATGTAGATACAACACAACACTCGGGAATGGATGATTAGGGCTTCGAGGATGATCCTCCTACCCCAAATAAAAAGAAAAAAAATCCAATCACAAACTTTATATATTATGGTTTGGCTAATAGGAAAACCTCGAATGAAAAACCTTAGAAACCAAGGGGGAAATATAAAAAGAGGGAAGGAAAATTCAAAAAATCCTAGAAACCTAACCATGGAACCTTCAAATATATTCCATGGAAGAAGGGGAGTAAGGGAGGGGGATTTTTGAGGACCACCGAGTGTTCCTAGGTCAGAAAAGGGATGAGGAACGTGAAAATGGGCCAAAAAGAGGAGAGAGGGAAAGTAGTGATTATGTTTTTATTGACCTAGCATGACCACAATTATTTCCAAACTATGTGGTAACCATGTAGACCTGTATACCCATGGAAGAACTGTTGAAATATTACATGGGATAAACTGCACAACCATGTGATGGCCTTGTGATGGCTATATCTATGGATTTTTCTACTACACAGTTTCCTGAACCTACCACACTATTTATTCAAACTTTTTGGTAACCATGCTCTACTAGAAAAAAACTACATGAAAACTTCAAAAACCAAAAATTTTGACTGGGAGTCAAACCTGAAATGTGAAAAAAAACACCCAAGATTAATAAAAGGATAAAATATAGAAGTATTCAAGGTTGGGGTGTAACAATTATCCCCACCATAGACACTTTATTCCCCCATAAAGTAACCAAATAGATAGTCAACCAAAACTCGAGTCCATTCCTAGACAAAACCAATGAAAAAATGAATCATGGGATAATCGTACCCTCCACAGGTGACACCCGACTAACCTGAGGAGAAATTGAAACCCAAGATTGAGGGAAACACATGAGAGGGTTCTCCCCACAATATGAATTCATATAGAATGAAAAACCTCAAAACTCAAATGAACCACCCCCTGTGGGGGGGATGTGGTAACTCCCAACACAAACTAATTGAACCTCTCCAAAATATTAATCTACACCTCCAAGTTCCAATTAGAAAAACCTATTATAAAAAGACTCGAAAAACTGGGATCATGGGGATCCAACCCAACCGCTTTACATTAACCATAAAAAACTCTCACCTCAACTTGGAACTTGGGGACTCCTAGCCCGAACTCAACCAAGATCCTTAGAATGATTAAAACAAATCCAACATATGGAATCATGAAGAGAACATACTACGAAAAAACATGGCATAATAAGACTCCGGAAAAGACAATATTTCTACACATACCCAAAATCCTTCACATAAGTGTGAAAAACATCACTACTAGAATTAAAATTACCCACATATGACGATTTCCCCAATACCAAGGAGAGCCCGTGAATGAAATTAAAACAAAAAATAGAACTAAACACACCTTCAAACATTTATCTTCCCAAATACTTGCATTTCTAGATGAGAGCAACTTAAACCAAAAGTGAAACCGACCTATATGAGGGCCAAAAATTCCCAAAGAAAGTTGAATAAATCCAAAATCCATGTTCAAACTGTTTAAACTGTTTGGATAACAATAGAAATAATTCATCATAACAATACAAAAAAAATAATGAACTTACAATGGTAGGAAAAAATGATCCAGAAATCTAAAAAAATTTCCTTCCCAACACTTAAAAAAATAACCAAGACAAGGTTTCACACACCCTCAACAAATCCAATCTTTGTGCGAGCATCATCCCAAGACCTGTGTAAGGGGATCCGATGGCTGAAGCATCTCCTACCTCAAAGTCAGGCATGCAAGTCCCTTAATAAAAAATCCTCATCTAAGAAATGATTCATACATGAATTCACTCGGTGACCTGAATGGCCACAAAAATAGTAGGATTTTGGAGGGTCAAGACAAGAAGACTTTATATTCTTAAACCCACCACACTGATGACACACCAAGAAGCATTTTGACAAACCAGAAACCTTAACCAATAAAGAGGACTCCCTATAAACATGTTCCTTCAACCTCATTGTATTTGCACATAGAGAACCCTTACGAACAATGAGATCTACCAGATTTCCAACCACCAATGACTACACCCTAGGAACCAACTATTTAAAATGGTCAACATATACCTTTACAAATCGATGTCCCTATCAAACATCCCACAACTCTAACAACTGCCTATACTTCCCATCCTCATTAATGAAACTTTATAACATTGGGAGTTCCCAAAACCATGATTACACACTATACCTCTCCAAGCTGTATAGAATCCTCTAACGAACCTCTTACACCACAAAACATATGCAATATCCAAGAAAACTCAAGAACTGGGCATGGATTATTATAAATTTTGGGGATTTTTCTAGGTGACATTATCAGAACAACATCAAAAAAAAATTCAAATAATCAATATCAAACCAAATCACCACCAAAAGAAACACCCAAATCCAAAACAATAGTCTTACATACCTAAATTATAACTAGAAATCCAAAAATTCATCTCTTTTAAAAAAAACCTATCTCCATTTTTAGTTTCAAAACCATCCTATTCCAAGATGCTTCCCAAACACAAAACTATATTTCCCATAATAAAACCCACATTCTAAAATGAAACTTGTTTCTAAACACATTTTCCATTTTCAAAGTAAATTTTGAAAGGCAAGGCCAAGCATTTGGTTTCAAACACTTTCCCTTGACATCCCATGAATAGTTTCACATGCGTTCATCCATTTCCACCCATGCATGGAAAAATTCACCTTCCAGTCACATATGATCACATACGCAAAATTCCATAAAGAGTAATGAGGGTCGCACCCAATCCATTTCCTTATCAAATCCCAACATTTACCAAATACTCAAACCAAGATAATTTCAATTTTGGAACCCATTTAACCAATTTTAAAACCACTTGGAATAAACCAATCTCCTTTTCAAAATCCATTTTCCTTTTAAAAGTAACATTACCATTTTGAAACCACTCAAAAGAAATAATTTTTCATTACAAAACCATCTCTATTTTAGGAATAAAATCACACTAACCAGAACAAAAAAACATCTTACAATGAACCACCAGAATGAAGAACTATTAGATATTCTTAACTTGGTAACATGGGAGTGAGCCACACCCCATGAAAGCATAAAAAACTTGGAGGTACTTTAAATTTCTACTTAGACATTTCATGGGTCACTACACTATGTGAAATAAAAATATAACATTGGATTGCCTCCATTGTCATCCCTAAATCACAAAACAAATGAAAAATATAAAATAACTCAATTCCTAAAATACACCTGGTAACTCAGGTTTCATTATGAGTGACAGGGATCAAGAACCGACCCATAACATATCTCTTCAGCCCCGATAATCCAAATATCCTTCTATCAGACACCAAATATCTCAAGAACCTAGACTTGATACCATTTTTTCTTGAACCATCATCGGATTTCAACTGATACGACCCCCAAACCAGTCCATGACATGGCCTAAAGGTCATTCTGAATCCCCACAGGATGGAAACTAGTTCCATGAATCAAAACATACAAGTGGGAATGATTTAAGCCCAAAATAAATAACCAATATCAACAAAGGAAACATGACAAGTAGACAATGGTAACTGATCATAAAAAAATAAATAGATTTTCCAGATATAACATACAATTGAATAGAAAAACACTGAAACTAAAAGAAAGCTAAACTAGAATGCTACCTAAATGACCTCCAAGAGAAATCATGGTCACCACTAGCCACCAACAAACCCACTCCAATAACAAGCAGACAAAATAGAATCATGAATATGAATTTGAACCTGCAAAATGGTTCGGGCTACCAGCATCAAGGGGTAATAACAGGGTGTGAGCTAGATAGCTCCATAGGGAACCACCACAAAATCCATGCATTTCCTTTCCAAAAACAATCCATTAACACTATTTTGAATTATATTTATAAAAATAGTTTTTTAACATTTCATTAAACTCACACAGATTTCCTATTTTGAAACCAATACATTACACATTACATTTACAAAATGAATTACCATTTTACAATCAAAACCCCAACCAAATAATAATAAGGTTGTGAAAAAAATAAATAAGAAGAAAAAATAAATGCAGAAATATACAACAAGAAGATATAAATAATAACCACGGGAGATCCTAAACATCCATAAAAGTCCCCTGGACGTACTCAGATCTGAACCACCTGTTGGAATATGAAGAATCCCATAAGTACGTAAACAACTGGATGCTCTATCCTAGCCTCACCAATGTTACAACCCTCATAACCTATCTACAACTCCAGGAGGGTACCAACCTATGTAATCATGGAAGAAAATATATCATCACTCGATCATCTAAAATATTCCCAGGAACCCATGGTGGTAGTAAAATTGTGTATGTTTGAGGCCAACACACCCGTGTATCATCTTACCTGCTGTCACTACACTTGCCTACCCCAAATAGGAAAACCTATATATGATAAACTATGAAGGGAAATACCACTTATAGATTTTCCTCATATATATATATATATATCCAAACTTTTTACATCATGAAGGTTCCAACTGAATTCTACACCATATATACACATTCGAAAAAATTCATAAAAGACTTTAGGTTTCCAACTGGGACACAAATTTTCCAAACCACAATCTTTTCCAAATTCAATAAAAAACACCTAGTTTAAATACAAAACACCAAATAGGCCCTTATGATCTATACACCCAAAATATGTTTACTAAAAACACTTCAAAATTCATTTCCAATTATATGAAATCCTAATTTCATTAAGCATTTTCCAAACATGACTTAACTTTTCAACCACCTACCAAAACATGTTTAATGGAAAATGGGGCCAAACATCAAGTAATACACTCTGAAACATTTCTAAAACACTAGAGGCACCATTTATATGATTTTTTTAGAAAAACATAGACCCATTTTACAAAAAATAGAAAAAGGGGGATATGGAGTTCTTGAAGGAGAATTTATTATGGAGTTCCCTATTCATTTGATTGAACCTCCATGTGTGCATTTGGTGTACCCATGGAAGTTCCATCATCCTATGACACCATTAGAGTTCCATGAAAGGAACCAAAAACAATTTTAAAACTACCAATTTATTTTTGAACGCAGCTCATCAAATTATTCATATTCCAAAAGTACAAATGAGCATTTAAAAACCCAAATAAGTTTTCCAAAAAACATGAAATTCACATTACAAAATCATTATGCTTCACATAAATAGATGAATCCCAATGAAACCATTTAAAAACAACTAGTATAAAGGAAAAAACACTCAAACAAAAAAATCATTGTTATAAACCAATTAAACTTTAACAAAACACATTTGGAATAAACAATCATATTAATAACAAAAGGTTCACTTGAAAATCTATTTTTAATAATTAATTTCACCCTGAAAACACCAAAATAATATAACCAATATAATTAGAGTGGTTCTGACCATGTTTAAAAATTAATTGAAAACACTCAATTATCATATGGAGTGAATCAGAAAGGAAATGAATGGAATCACCTACCTCAACCACACACTGATACAATTAGACTCTTGGGAATGGAAGATTAGGGCTTCTAAGATGGTCTGCATACCCTAAATAAAAATAAAAAATATCCAAGAACAAACCCTATCCATTAGGGTTCATCTAAAAAGAAAACCCCCAAAGAAAAACCAAATAAACCAAGGGGAAAAATAAAGAGGTGAGGAAAATTACACAAATCCAAGAAACCTAACATTGGAACCTTAAAGGACATTCCATGGAAGAAGGGGAGTAAGGGAGAGGGATTTGGGAGGACCCCCTAGTGTGTCTTGGTTGGAAAAGGGAGGAGGATCCAAAAAATGGGATAAAAAGAAGAGAGAGGGAAAGTAGGGATTATGTTTTTAATGACCTAGCATGACCACACAGTTTTCCAACCCATGCAGTAACCATACAGACCCATCTACCAATAGAAGAACCGGAACACAACAACATGGGATTTACTACATGTCCATGCAATGTCCTTGTAGTTTTTTCTATCTGAGGATTTTTTTTTGCACAGTTTCTTGTACCAACCATACAACTTCTACTAACTAGGTGGTAAATGTGCTCCACCTAAAAAACTACTTGAAAACTCCAAAACCAAAAAATTAAACTGGGACTCAAACCCAAACCTCATAAAAAAGAGAAAAGACAATAAAAGGATAAAATAGAGGTGTTTATGAGCTCAGGATGTGAAAAACCTTTTTCCCTGATTTTATCAACATGACTCTTGATCAGTAACATAATATCCTTCCAAGAAATATATTATTAGTCGAAGAGTCCGATAGAAGAATTTTTTTGGAATCGCGTTTTAGATTCTTTAATGGAGAATAATTCTAATAAATGGTACATGAAATTAATGAGATTAATGAGTATGTTCCAAATGTATGGTATAAGGAGATCCCTGTGAAGATGAATTTTTGGGTGTGGGGTTTGGGGAACCAAGAATTACCCACAACAAACAACAATATGAAGAAGAAGGGTTTTTTGTGGCATTTCAATGTTACTGTTGTGCATCACTTATCATATAATCATTTGGGAATATCTTCTACAAAAGTGATTAGCATATGAAGCTATAGGGGACATTGAATATGCATTTAAGGAAATGGGGAAATGATTTTATATTTTATCATGTTATGGTTCCAAGGAGATAGATAGTAAGGGGTGGAGTTTAATTGCCATTTCTTGACCATCTTAGTTATGTATTGAGTGCTTTGAGAGGCTAAGAACAATGCCAAAGAAGGATCATAATATTTTTTTAGGTCCACATGAAATATCTGGTGGTGAAACATAGAACTCCATTAATGGAAGGGGATATTTGGTTATGCTAAGGAGGATTCTTCCAAGTTTAACAGTTAATACCAAAGGAATATATTGAATTAATTAGGGGATATGGGTAAAATGGATTCCACTAAGTACATGGTTGAAGATGAATCAATACAGCTCATTTTTTTGGTAAAATGAGAGGGTTTGTTCATATATTAGACAATAAGGGTTCAATGAAATATGGTTTTAGAACTTATTATGGTATATGAAATTGTATTGTACTTGTGGAATGGTCTATATTCATTGGAATTACGATGTGAATTCTATTCAACATTAATATCTCAAAGGTTGGATCAGACTCCCACCATGTTAGTTGGGCTTCTCCATGGAAACAACAACTCACCATGGGAATTATCTTACATTGTTAGAAAGTACATGATTTTAATTAATTAAGGAATTTATGTTGGTAACAATTTGAGGGAATGTAGTTTTTATTTTTATTCTTTATCCAGTAAAGGGATCCCCATAAAGAGTGTAATTTTATATACTTGTACTAGTTCCTTATCGAATGACTTTAAATTCATTTTAAGGGGTTAACACTGATAGTCAGCACCACTACCTCCCCCACAAGATTGGGATTTTTAATAAAATTATAATAAAAATAATATTTATAGTTTATTATTTAAATATATTTTAAATTATTTGATTTATAAACTCAATTAGACTCACCTTTACACATCCACCTTCAAAGAAAAAAAATAAATCACTCTAAAATTCGATTACAAATTGGAGTTATTTTTATCAATATATTTTAACATTAATATAAAATTCAATAAGACTCAAATTTCATGAAGTAATGTGTATCCAAAATTTATGTTATATATATCATAGTGTTTTAGATTACATGTAACTGAAATATATTTCTCACACATTGAACATTTTGGAATTTAGTACATTAAACTACCATTTAATCTGTGTGTTTTAACAGATTAAACAAAAATATTATTATTCCATCATTTTAAAAATTTATTTCACATGATTTTATCTTAACATATAGGTAATCTACAAAAATTCATGTTATAATATATATAAAGAATAAAAAAATAATTTTGGAATATTATAAATAATAATTATTACTTGTACGCATTGTGGGGGACAGTGTAATGGTAATATCACATAAATAGATGTAACATATGAGACCCATCTTGAGAAAAAGTAAGATAATGATATCTTTAAACAATTCCAGAATACTGAATTTTATAAAGGCAAGTACAATATTTCCATTATATAGCACATGGATTCCAAACCTACCTTTACATAGAAGAAAAAAAAGTCTGAACATAAGGGAAATTTTGAAATACTCTAATACATCAAAAGAACAAAAAATTACATCTTAGTATTAAACAAATTTAGGAATTCATTTCTACCTTTACAAATGGAATGAGAAACCATTACACAATAATTAAAAAAACAAATTACCTTTACATGAATCTCAAATAAAACCCCAGCATAAATTTAAATAGTTTTTCTTTTATGCAGCAATGGGGTTATTTGTAATGGTACAATAGAAAATAAAAATAAATAAATTTTAAAAAAATATACATGTAAATAATAATGAAAAAACCTTGAACACCCTAAAGGAACAAAAAAATAACATAGGATGGCTCAAGAAAAATTGGGTTCTTTCATTACATGACACTCAAGTAATTCAAAACCATAATAAATTAAAACTAAACTAATATAAGTAAAGAATAAATCTTAATAATTAGTGGAATATACCTCTCATATTTTAACCAAGCTATGAATGTAAATCAAATAAATATTAAGATAACATGTTTTTAAATGGTTAAAATTTTGGATAAAGAATAAATTATATATTTTTTCAATATCATTATAATTTCATAAAAAAACTCTGTTAAATGATTTCATAATACAACCATCTTGTTCTAGTCGGAATGAAATCCATTTATTTTATATATTTTAATAAACATTGATTTATTTTAAATCTAAAAAATTTAAATATTTATAAATTATATATTATTTCATAATATTAATCATTTAATTCATAACCATTAATGATTAAAATTATAAAACTCTTTTAAAATTATAAATTGTTGGCTTACCATTTTCCATTTTTATAGGGGAATATTTTTCATTTTCATTCATAGTAATCATAAAAACCCTAATTTTTTGAAAAAACACATAATTTCAATTCAAATTTTTTTTATAGTTTTATATGAAAACAATAGATTAGTTGACATATAACACAGCTCCATCCTAAAAATATGCACTGGGTGTAAAGAATCACCAAGCCTAATATATCCCATTTGACAATACCCAAATGAAACACATAATCGACCCAAATATATTACCATATTAGAGTCTCTCAGTCGATTCTAAATTCATATAGCCCTATTGTATCATTCATAATCTCATATCCATTTCAATGGAAAAAAAGAGTGGTAATATATATACCTTTTTAATCAAATTTACATACCTAAAAATTAGGTTCCAAATAAGAATTTAATATAGGGTTTTATATTTCATGATTTATTTATTTAAAAACAAAATACCTGCTCTAGTTATTAACAGTATTCAATTATATTATTACTAAGAAAGTATGAGTTCCATATATAATCAGGGACTGGTCACAGTCAATCACTATAATCAATTCTTACAACATTTATCTTTCATTTCCATTTTAATTCATTTAAATATGATATTAGTAGGTTTTAGCGTGAATTAAATCAGTTAAATAATCTCTTATAACTATAATAAAATCAAATAAACTTTCTTAAACAAAATTATATCATATAGATTAATATACTAATCATTTTTTTGGAAAATAATAAATATAAGCTAAAAATAATCAAACAATAACTAACATTCAAGGGAGAATAAGGTTATCAAAAAATCTATCAATGGAAAACCACTATAATATTCCATTACCTTAATTAAACCAAGAATTTATCCTAATATATATCTAGGAGCACTATTCCATTATACATAATATCATTCTATTTACAGTCAATTATACAAACAATATTTCAAAAAGCGTTATTTTTAAAATCATAATCTCATTATGATGAATCAACAACCACAAATCCAAGTTGAGAGCCTTAAGAAAGATAATTCATATCAATGTAATATTTCATTATAATTTATCAATAATTATCACATACCTTTAAAAAAATATAGATTTCACCACATAAATTGATTCATTAAGGTTAATTATTATTTTTATTTAATTCATATTTTCCACTTATCTTCTTTTCAATCTTCAAATTTAATCAAGAATAACATAATAAATCTTTTAGAAAATTAAAATTCAGTGAAATATATATATATATTGAATTGAAACCAAAAAATAACTTAAATAATTAACATGAAATATAATAAACTACTTTATTAGGAAATTAACAGGCTTATATAATAATAAACTTATAATATTTATTAGTAATATTCATATTTTACATAATAAACTTTTTATGCATATAAAATTCCATTTTAATTTAAATACTAAATTTTCATCCATGTTTAATCACAATATATATACTTTGGAATACATCACACCTCTTTATTAAGTTAAACATTATTTTTGACACATATTTAAAATTCTAGCATGAACATTAATAGAATAAATACCTACTCATATATTGTATTCATTAATAAAAACACACTAAATTATTAATTATTTTACTACAAGAAAACAATAATTCATTTTTAGAAATTTAATGAATTTTAGAAAAGTTGGTAAAATTTTATTTTTTTAAATTTTTCTTTCTAATCACTAGTTTATAAAAGAATTATTATACAAGAATGTATTCTAATGGATTTTAATGGGAAACATGATGCTTTATATATAGAAAAATATAATCATTTACATTTAAAATAACTCATTTAAATTCCACCTTCTTGAATATTTTCCTGAAAAATGTATTAATTTTCCAATCATAAATCATGAAATGGAATATAAAATGTCCAATATTGATTTAAAAATAATAAAATCATTCTATCATACATCAATATGAATTTAAATAAACATTTTTAATTTATGAAAAACTCTTACAAATTTATTTATTTTCATGTATAAATTCATTAATCATAAATTTATTATGGATATTTGGAAATTGAACATTAACCCTTTCCCCTCCATGAGTTTTATATAAAAAATTTTTCTATCATTAATCAATTTATTAAAATATGAATTTATAAAAATTATTAAGTGTGAAATATTGAAATATAGGATATAAAAATAAAAATTATTCCATAATCACAAATAAATATCTCGAAAATGAAACCCATGGAAATGATGCACAAAAGATTCCAAATTTATGCCATAAATTCTATGCATATTCTACCCAAACATATTCAATTGGCTATCATGGTCCATAGATCAGATCATAGGGGTCTATGATACCTGGATCCTTGAATAACTATATGAAATTAAGGTTATGTAATATTGAACAAGGGACCATAAATATATGTGTACTATTTAATCCATATCCTTCTATATTGGTAAGGATTTAGGGAATTTTTTCTTCTTCCAACCCTATGCAAGCCTCACATGTTCCTAAATTCAAAAAAACCTTCTTAACTCTCAACTATAGTCTCTAATACTACATTTTTATAACCCACCCACACTCAAAACACATTATAGGTCGGCATAGGTGACATGAATGATCCTCAAGGCCTACATCCAATAATACTTAGGTCAGAGAATAAAATTGTGGTAATCTATCACAAAAATGGTGGTATTATCCACTTAATTCTAAATAGAAAAGAATTTAACCACTGATTAACACCCAATGATACATGTAAAAAGATATTGTGATAACAATAACTAAATTTCATCTATAATTCATATGAAACAAAAGTAGATAAAAAAATAAAAAGAATATAAAAATTATAATTCATCCACCAACTCCATCCATGATACCAAGACAATTTCTCAAATCTCTCATAGACTGTAATGAAAAATACTATGAAACTTATGGTGGGGTGAGTACCTGGGAGTACTTATTATGATTATCTAAATATTAAAATCTATATCTATAAGAAATATGTTGTCAGAATAGACATATGGGGAGTAATATATGAAATATAATGGTTTTTATAAATATATTTAGAAATTTAGTAATCATATACTCTTAATTATTAATTGAATCACCAATAGACATTTTATCATACAATGTTAGCTATTTATCATAAATGATAATGGGAAAACCTGTAATTCAATGATTATAATTATCAATGAGGTGGTCTAGAAGGTGAAATCAATAGTGAATAAGCATGTCCGATTATAAATATTTTATTTATATGGTAAACATAAGATTATTCATACATGTAAGAAATTATACCTCTCAACATACACCAATCGTCCCACTATCACAACCATGCACCCCGTATAAGAACATTATCACATACCTGAACCCTATTCATCCCCATAATTACATCCATTCACCATGTGCTACTGTATCATCAAATACTTCCTCCTTGGGAAACTGTATCACCAGATCATTTCACCTAATGAAAATATTGATTCACATTATTTCACCTAATCCAAAAATATCATATCATCCATGAACCTTTTGCATCCACATCATTCACAAACTAAATTTTTTCGACAACTCACACTAAACTATGATATATTAAAACACAATACATCACAAAAATATTCAATCCATCATTGGATGATAATATATGTAAATGTTAAAATTATTCATTTGTAGTCCATAATATATGCATGTATCATTACAATTACCCATTATATCCTTTATGAATTATATAATATGACGCATTCAAGCAAGAAGACAAATATAAGCATAAAGTGATTAATCAAGTATACAAACACATACATTCAAGTAGTCAACAAATAATAACATTAGTAATTAACTATATAGAGAATATAATAGGAATAATATAATAAGAATGCATTTTATCATTAAATTTGAACAAACAAAAGTAATTAAATAAGTGCCATGACACAATACTTAACCATAAAGACTAATAATGAAACTAATAGAAAACCAGTCATTCCATTCCTTGACTAAGTAATATCCAAATATTGTTCTCTACCAACCCACCTTTTATATGTTATTATCTTCGAATTCTCAAATATCCTCTATAAATTTTACATTAAAGAACCAAAAAATTAATTCATACATTAATTTTTAGATTCACATCCCTTATTAATTATCTAGTTTTTAAAAATAAATCTCTGTGAAATAAAATTAACTTACATGTCCTTCCTTAGATGGCATCCATATTAATACTAATAATAGTATAGTTATTGGACCATAATATTTTCTCATCCATCCTTTACACATTACTCAACCTCAATTAATATTTTACACTACATTAATGAAAAAATCTATAAATATTAATAATTATCCTCCATCACACTCATAATTATCTATTTATATAATTATTTATATAATAAACTGATAAAACTGATTTTAAACCTACGATTAACACCTAAATAAATTTTTAATGAAAATTATTTAATATTAATCCTATGTTATGTTCTTAATTGTAATTAACATGATGCTTCTAAGATCCCATGCACATATTTTAAAACTAGAAATATTTTTTTTGTTAGATCGTGTTGTTAAGGGTTCTATTATAGAGTTATACTACATTAATTTTTCCATGATATATCCATTTATACATATAAATCTAGATTTTTAGGTTTTTATTACTTAATCTTATAATCCCACCATTTCTTCATTATCCTTTATAGAAATGAATGTAGACATGTTATTAATATATTAAATTAGAATAAAATATAATCATAATATACAACCACCAACATACTAAATTATTAAACAAGTATATTCAATTAGTTTAATGTTCTTTACTTCCATAAAATTATCCATTATTATTTTATTCTCATTAGACGTAATATTCATTAAACAAATATGAATATAATGTGACTTATAATATAGTTTATCATGTAACATTTATAATATGAGTTAATGTAAACATATTTCAGCAGTAAAAAACACATGTATAATTCCAACATAAAATATTAATAATCAATAAAATTCATCAAGGAATCATACATTTTATTCCATTCTAGAATTTCTATTTTATTCTGCCCTCTCCTTTCATTTTTGTAATATTTCCAAATTTTTATTAGATTCTCATAATCATATAAATAAACAATATTATTTATTACAAAACACCATATAATATCCCAAAGATAAATTTAAATGATGAAAGGCATTTCATAAACCCATTCCTCATGAAAAAATAATATCAGAGAAAAGCATCATATCAAGTGGAACATGTAAGTTAAATATGTCTCCATGGGGAAAACTTCCATAATTTCTCTTGAGGTGAGGGAATAATATTAAATTCATAAGTAAATTAAAACCCCTCCCATAATATCATATAATATCCACTAATACAAAGGAGATACATAAACATACCTTGCTCTCTCTAGAAAAGGGATAATAAATTATCCATTTTCTTCGATTTATACAAGGAATATTATATTTCTGAATATAAAGGAATGTTAAAATTGATTAAATGATTAGGTTTAAATTCACTCAATCATAATGGTTAGAAAAATGAGTGAATATTGATAATTTTTGTCATTCAATACTGTGTACTCTAAATCAAAGTATTTTTAGGCTAAAGAAGGATTATTGGTGTTATCCATACATCATGCATGGGATATTTCAAATGATAAATACTGTTTGATGATTGACAACGAGAAGTGGTAGTTCTGTATGAAGAGAGTCTTATAGTCTAACTTCACTGTAAGCCTCCAAAAAATTTCTATTCTACATGGGTACAAAAAGGGAGATATGTTCGCATATACTAGTACAAGTGAGGTTGAGGGCATGATTGAATCAAGGATTTTATAAAAATCATTTTCCATCTCTTATCATACTGTGTTCAACTGAAAATTGATGAGGAGATTAAGCATGAGAGACTGAGAATATAATTAAAAATTTTATTTATATTCTTGAAAACAACCAGTAGCTATCACATATAAGAAAAATATTGAAAATAACTTTCTATATATATTCTATAATTTTAAATATTTATTTACACAAGAATTTAATGATTCTATTAATTTAAAACACTTTTAAATTATTAATTGCATACACTACATGTGGTTTACATGAACAAATTCTTCTTCCAAAACATAAATCAACATCCTTTTCAATTTAATTAAAACATCAATTATTAGTATGATAATATTAAAACATTTAAATCCACATTATAAAGAGGATCATTTCATATATGAATGAGGAAATAAAATTTATGTTATAATGTGTGTATATATATATACACAAAAACATTTCATATTAACTGTAACCACTATATATTTCCTTGTTTGATAATATACACCTTTCATGTTTCATCATTTAGAACTTCAAACTCTTATTTAATGTAGGATAATTAATTACTTAAATAATTATTTAGACTTTTATATCCCTTGAATTTTCCAAAATATTTTCATATTCCTATGAAAATTCACATTGTTAGAGAGAGGAAGAAGAATAATAAAGGAAAATATGTAATTTTTATCAAAAATAATCATTACAAACATGAAACATGGGGGATTTGAATAAATATAATATCACATACACTTATAAAACACATTAGATTCATCTTTTATGTTGGTAATTTGATCTTTCATTTATAAAAATAAAGAATACTAGACTATCTCAAGATTTTTTTAATATTACCTTTACACAATGCATAAAATTCAAAACTTACTGTTATATAGTGAAAAAATATGTCCTTATATGAGGGTCATTTATACTTACCCTGATGCATCATAAGAAATGTATTTACCTAAAAGGATTTAACAATCTGTATCCTAGGGAATTCCATGCCATCCCTTACATATAAAATGAGATACCTTAATATAGTCATTAGATAACCACAATGAACTTTATATGAATCTGAAATACAATACAAAATTAGATGTAAATAGGTTTACCAATACACAAGAAGATGGTTTTATGTAATTTTATATTAACCATTGAAAATAATTTAGTTTTCAAGAAATAAACATATAAATAAAAATTAAATACATTAAAGACCCTATATGAATAGAAAAAATACAAAATATGGCTTGAGAAAAACCATATTCTTACATATGAAACTTCTACAACATAATAAAAAACTAAAAATACCATATAAATATTATCTAATCAATTTTAATTATTTTTTATATCATTATAAACATGAAAACAAATATTTGTATTTTTGTAGTGATTGTAAACATTGGAAAAATCAAAATTGGTGTCTCAGAGATAATATATTTAATTATATGAGGGTATGATCTATGGGGATTGATATTAATGGTAAATAATAAAAATTTTATATACATTAGTAAAATTTAGTAATATATAAATGGTAATTATCCAAATTATGATCCACTACTTGCACATGGAATGTAAAGTAAAAATTATTATCTGAAAAAATGATTACAAGATATAAATAGAAATAAATACTATTATGAATTGTTTTAAATTATAATAATAATGAATAATAAATTGTATTTATTTTATTAATTTTTTTCTCAATTAAATAATAGGATATATATATATATATATATATTAAAATTAAGACATTGTATCAGTGTAGTGCTTGTACAAGAACAATATAATTCAGCAATAGTTGTATTTGCCATATTTTAGGTCATATGAATTATGTAAAAAAGTTTGATGCACTATTTTGAGATTAAATAAGATATTTATTTAATTATACAATCATAAAAATTGAGTTAAATATTTATATTGATATGTTTAAAGAGAAATTTTGGGAATAACCTAAAATCAAAATTTTATTACTAATTATGGTGAAAAAATGTTTATAAATTAATAAAAATCATAAAAAATAATGTAAGCCACCTAGGGTTGATTATTGGTCGATCCTCTCATCTAATAACCATTTTATAATTTACTTTGAATTTAAAAATAACATTCTTAACCCATAAAGATAGAATATTTTCGACAAAAAAAGATGAATTTTACATATAAAACTGGTCTCATTGTATCAATTATAAAACAAATCTACAACTAGGGTTTCTAAAAATATTTTACCAAAATGATTCTATGGAAATTTTTTTCATGTTGTTAGATTCTTGAACATTACAAAAGTCCATTATTTGAGGGGTTCTAATTCAATCCAAAAGAGGTGATTCAAAAATAATGGTAAGGGTTCATAACCCAATATTGAACTTATTATTTGATAATAATCCTCCATAAATTATAATTGAACAATATATATTTTTACTATATTGATTGGATTATCATTTTATTTACAAAATTTTGATCCATAAATGATGAGATATCACCTATTACCAACGATTAAACTGATTTCTATATGTTTTTAATTTATTAAAAATATAGGGTTTTCAAAAAATGTGCCTTTTAATTTTAATATTCCTCATAAAAATTTGAATAAAATTATGATTAGTTTAATTATACCACAAATAATTATTTTAATTCAATTAATTTTTTTTTTAAAATCATAATATTTAATGGGGTCCCCTTTTTTAAAACTCTTTTTAAAAACATGGTCAAAAAAGTAGTGTTATGATAACTATGTGAATGATGATGTCTTCATGAATATATAAAATTAATGTATATTAGGAAAAAAATATATAATTATTTAATATTAAATTAATACACATTTAATTTCATTAATATTCTAAAATGATAAAATATCCGTCATAGTAATAAAATTTAAAGTAATCTATCATAGTAACTTATAACAATAAAAAAAGTGTATATTGTAAAAATATCTGAATGGTTTATATTACAAAGACTGTTGAACTCTCTTTCTTTACAAATTATATAAAATATATACCTTAATACCTCTAGATTTTATGGATCTATTGAAAAAGGATATATTGAAATTATTATTACAAAGATTCAATTTCAGAATGATAGAGATTAAAATCTCACAACAATTGATGAAGGATAATTCATACCATAAATAAATAATATAAGAATGTAAATGAATAAAAAAATAATAACAATAAAAATTATAAAAATAAAATGGATAAAAAAATTATTTTTCATGTATAAGGACATACTAAGCAATTCATGACTCAAGGAAAGGACTTGTTTCCTTTATTTTTTTTAATTTTATTTTGTAAAATATTTCTTCAAACTATCATTGAATTATTTTCAAAGAATTTTCCTTATTTTTTATTTTTTCTAATGTTCCATGAATTATTTTAAATTTATTTTATTTTAATGGGTTTCTATAAAATATTCTCATCATGGATTTTAATATATAAATTTATTTTTTTATTCATGATTAGGGGAAAAACATGGTCTATGTTTATTATTAATGTTATTCTATATTAGAATTATATATAATGATGGGTGATCCTAGAATATAACCTACCTATAAACTGGGAAGTAATTTTTTCTCTATTGAATTAATGTTTGAAACAATGAGTGATGTTATTCCATTATGATAATTGAATTGCCTAGTATACTTTTTCAATTAAAGGTAAATATATATATTTGGTTATTTTATTTAATTAATAGGGTGATTTGAAATTTGATAATACATATTATTTCCCAATATTCCTTATTGGATTTTTAATGCATACATTTAGATTAAACAGATTTGTTTTAATTTCATTAATGAAGATGTTTATTTCATGAATGAGGAACTATTTACTATCATTTAAGGGTTTAATGCTAGTATTTGAATAATATACATTTTCAAAAAAAATGTGTTTTATGTGAAACCTTTTATACCCTCATTAGCGATTATTTTATGGAATTGATTAGAAAATGAGTAGTTTTCTTTTGTAAATGTTTGTTTAATTTGATATTGGTAATCATTGTTTAATAGGTATAAATTTTTAGAGGTTTAATTTTTTTCTAATTTCAAAACTGTTTATCATTATTTTTCCAACCCATATTGATATTTCTATACTCATATCATGATTTTGAGTGATTTTTATAATGATCAAGGGTGAGTCGAAGTGATTATAATGTCACGCTCTTGTTAGGTGTCTTTAGCTATAAATGAATCCGGTTTATAATTACTGTTTTTTTAAGTGGAAAAGGATTTCTATTTGGTTGAATAATTTTTATTTTATTATATTGGATTTCATATTCAAAATTGACACAATCTATAAACATGAATAGTATTGGGAATGAATTTAGTGTTATATATGCTAAAATGAAATTGGTTATTATATTTAGGACATAAAATTAGACATATATTATCAAATACTATCTAAAATAGGGAAATAAATAATTAAATAAAATAAAAAAATGGTCTTAATCATGCATATAAATGACATAAAATAATCTGAATGGAATTTAAAATGTCATGTACATGTCTCAATAATGAAAACTGACATTAGAAAATTAAAAAACATTGGCCCAAAAATTTACTCTAAATCAAGTGTTTCTAATTCCTCATCTTAGCTTACAGTCAATCAACTACACATGTCCATTAACCATACTATATTATGTGAAATAAAATTATTAGATAAAAATTATTTGTTATTATATTTTGTGAGAAAATTGGTTAGTAGAATGACACATAATAGATCTAACCAGACTCATTACTTAATATTTTTTTAATTGTGAAATGAGAATATATGAATTTCAAAATCTTAATATAATTTTTTATAAATAATTCCAAACAATTTTATAATTACAAATTGATAAAAATGTTTAGTTTAAAACACATTAGAAAATTCAAATTAACATTCTCAGTGCCTATTATAACATCCTTCTCCTCATTAGATTGAGGAGTTACGAGGGAGATATTAGGCCTTAAGACATTCCCCCAGGACACAATATACTAATAATAAATACTAATGACCACAATAACATTTGAGGGATGATTTTCCCATTTAAAGAAAAACATCCAAACTGAAAGATATATTGACAAACCCTCTATATTGTGAATGAGTAGAAAATTAAACTAAAAAATAACAAAAACAATAAACCATATCATAATACAAGAAGAAACCAAAATATATATTCAAATTTTATGAAAATAACACAAAAGTCAAAAATAAATTATGACCTAGACCAAAAACACCTAACTTGGTCCAAGATCCAACTACACATGCCAATCCAATTGTATCACGAAGCATCCAAAAATAACTGAGATATGTTTCATTTACCTGTGTCTTGATAGATGACATCTTTAAATGAAAAATAGTACCCAAGAATGGGGTGAGTCTAAACTTAGTAGGATTTCCCTAAAGACTTCCAATAATAACAACCCTAAGAAAAACATGTTAGAAAAAATTATATAAATGGTTTAAAATGAGAATAAAACATTTATATTAAAACTATGGACAATTTTCAAGTAAAAAAATATCAAGTAAATTATTTTTTATAATAATTTGGAATAACCATAACCATGTATTAGTACACACCATGCATGCCCATGTTTTTGTTCCATACTCACAAGCAGTTTATATTTGATCCACCAAGTCATCACAAGGTGACCAATGTACAGGTGCCCTAAAGCAACACATCCCTTATCATGGGTCACATCCTTGTACCCTAATAGTACACACCCCTTATTCAGGGTCACATAAAAGATATTAAAAAACTCCAATCATGTATGCCAAATACCCATCCCATATCATTCCACATAAATCCTTTTCATTGTTTAAATAATCTCAGGCAACACATTACATTCATAAAAACCAAATCATAATTTTAAAATCATGATTTCAAAATTATAAATAAAAGGTGTTTTTTCTAAAAACCATCCATTTTTACTAAAAACCTAATCCATAACTAGAATATATTTACATCAAGAATCACTTAAATACTTCAAAACTAGTTCAAGAAAATCATTTAATACAATAAAATCCTTAACATTATATGTCATGTGGATATGAGAGAGAAGGTACCTACCACTCAAACAATGGTGAAAATGATTAATGAGATTTAGATCTTCTATATTTAACCTTGGATTTCATTTCATTCAATAAATACAATGATAAAACATCATGATTACCATCAAGGAACATGAATCTATCCACCAATGATTATTTCTATGATTCCATGAGAGTGAAGAATGTCCAATATAATAATATAAATGAATTTACTATACATCTATTTATCTAAATCACTTTTATTCTCTGGAGAATCTCTTTTTAATTGAATGAAAAAGGTTCTAAATATTTGATAGAAAAAAAAAGAAATAGGGTTATGGAGAGAATATGGGATTAGAGGGGACTAGTGGAATAATTTGGATTAAATAAAATATTTATGGAGGGTAATTGTATGCCACTTAGGATGAACATTTTGGAAAACCAGGTACCAACCATTCTGTGCTATTATATTAATACCATAGGTCATAAAATTTTCTTACACGATCAGACAAACCATATGACATGACTAAATATCCATCTATTTAAAGAAGTGTGGTTTCCCTAAGGCACTATCATGATATGGCCAAACCATGCACCAACTAATCACCTGTCCAGTTCCAACAGTCTTATCTTTCATAGGTTCATGGATATGGTTTTTGGTTTCTTTTTAACCATTCATAGACTATGAATCTCTAAAATGGACTCCCGACCATGATAAAACCACTAGAATCCTCCTGAAACATAACCTGAAAATTATATATACTCAAAATACAATAATAAAGGGTCATGTACCTGAAATTTGAGGGGAGTGTGTCTATATTCTCTATAACATAGTCCTTTACATCCCCATAAATTAGAATACCTATGATTCCTTGGAAGATTTCAAGCCACTACACAAACATTTCTTACTCACATACCTACATTTCTTCCCAAATCCGAACATGTTTCTATGAAACCCACACCAGAACAATGATATTCGCATGCAAGATCTTCTATTGACTATCCAAAATCCATAATGAAACATCAATAAATGTAGAAAATGTCTCTATATCAACATGATCTCATCCAATCACATGGTTAGGATTAGGTTAAGACTTCTTCATCTAAGATACAGGAAATACATTATACAATGACCTAAATCTTAGAAGAAAATCCAAAAGATATTACACCTCGCCAAATCATTCATTTATCTCAAAAGGTACTATATACCAGGGATAAAACATTCCCTATATACCAAAATGATGATGCCTATGTATTTGAGAGATTCTCAAGAACACATGATCATTCGCCTCAGATGACAATGACCACTGATGATGATTCAAAACAATGTTTGATGAATCTAAGCTGTCTACAGCCTTTTTCTGATCAAATAAATATTATATTTTGTCTCTCTAATAAGGATAGGTACAATTCTTTAAGTCTTATCAATTTCCACCAAACAAAGTGGAGAATGATAAAGGCACCCATACAATGCTTCAGAAGGATACATATGTATAGATTCTTGATAACTATTAGTAAATGAGAACTCCAACAATAGAAAATTATTTTTCCATGAGCCAAAAAAACCTATTAAATAATCCCTATGCATGTTATATATTGTTTATATTGTCCATTCAGACTATCCATCCATTAGATGATGATATGTCATACTCATATTGAACTATGTTCCAAGGGGTTTCTAAAAGGATTTTAAAAAAAGACATGAACCTAGGGTATCAATAAGATAAAATAAAGACAAGAACACCATACATCGTTAAAATTTCCCAAATCTATATTTTGGATAATACTTACACTTAATTTCTTTCAAAAATATTTATTATGCGATCTGACTTTGTGAGGTGATGCACAATCACCCATATGGAATCTTGTTTTCTAATTATTCTTGGTAGAATTATTACCAAATACATGGGTATCTACTCCTATTTACATATAGGAATCAACGAAGAATATAATATAATATTATTCCCTTGACGCTCTACCTTGACCTACTAATTGGTGATGCATATCAAGACATATTATGATACCACTCTTTTCATACCAACCCACTGAAATTGTTCTTAAAATGATTTATACATCATCTAAATCCCAAGGTGAACAACCCATATCCAATGGTGTTATACACTAATAATATTTCTATAATAAGACAAAATAATGACCATATGAAATATAAACCAAAACACTGAACACCCATCCATCTTCCAACCCTCAGTGGTCTCTACACCACTAAGTTTTAACCTCAAGGTAACACATTCCGGATCATATGACTGAGCCTTTCCTCCTTTCTCAAAAAAATAATGAACAAAAAATGGAAATAAAATTTCAAAATCACATTTGTATAAGAAATATAGATGTATATGTGCTATGAATGACATTATTTTCCATTGGTCTGAATCATCTTTATCGAACCAAGCACATGATTTCCTTCTCAGTGCATCTTCTAGAGAGTTCCGATTATCTGATGTATTCATCAAGTCAAAGAAAAAAAATCTAGTAATAGTATATCAATATATTATACCTTAAATTAAAATCACTTTCTATGAAAATTTGTTTCAAACTCTTATAATCATTAAACATAGTGAATTTCCACTCAAATAGGTAATCATTCCAATTATTCAAATCATGGACCAGAATAGCTAATTGCAAGTTGTGTGGTGTGTAGTTCCTCTTTTAAAAAAATAACTATCATGAAAAATAATCTATAAAATGATCTACTTGCATGAGAAAAATTCTTAAACTAGATCTTGATGCATCATAATTGAAAAAATAACCCCATGAAGATGCTAGAAAGTTAAGGAAAAGTGTTTATGTAAGTCTAACCTTATGTTCTTGAAAGGATTTATCACATTCCAAATTCCATTGTAAAGGAAAATCTTTACTCATCAAAGTTGTCATAAGTGATTCTAATTGTGAAAAATCAAATAAAAAGAAACATTAGTATCCCTATAATCTTTGAAAATTACATATCTCAAAGAAATTCTTCAGTGGTTTCAAGAGGTAACAACTTATATCTTTTTAGGATCTTTTGAATTGACTTCTTTAAAAATGATATGTCCAAGGAAATATACCTCATGTATCTAGAAATAAAAATTTGATAACTTGGCATAAAAATGATTCTCTTACACGATACCAAACACTATATAAAAGAGTTTCTCATGATCCTCTTTTGTTCTACAATGCACCGGTATATCATCAGAAAACACCACCATAAATGGAATCTAGAAACATATTAAATATAGGATTCAATAATTCCATATAGACTAATGGGGAATTTATAAGACCAAAAGGCTTAACAAAAAAAAATTTAATTATGATATCTACTTATAAAAGATGTTTTCGTAACACCATCATACCAAACTCATAATTAGTGATACCCCAAACTTAATTAAATTCTATAAAACCATTGGGATCCCATAAATTGATCAAATAGGTCATCAAAGTGTAAAATAGGATACCGACTCTTTATCATAACATGGTTAAGATTATAATAATCCATTGTAAGTCTAATAGTTATATCCAGCTTATTCACAAATAGAATCGGTTCATCCCATAGAGACATAGTTGGTCAAATAAAACATTTACTCTATAACTCTTCCAGTAGAAATTTCAATTCCCTTAATTATTTTGGTGTCATCTGATAAGATGAAAATGAGATAGGAATGGTCCCAAATTTGAGGTAAATTATAAAATCCACTTCTATTTTGTGTGGAAACCCTAAGAAATTATCTAGGAAATCATTAAGAAATTTGTTTAAAATAGATGGAAAATCTATACTTAAAATTTCTTCCAAACATATCAATGTTATCACCATCAACTGATATAAAATATTTCCAACCACCGGTTCCAAAAGTAATGTTATACTAGCCTTTACATCCCAATATCCTCTAACGAGGTAGTCAACTCCATTCAGATATTTGAAAATAACCTTTTAGGAATAACAGTCTATGTGGTCCTTGAATGATTTTAACCAATAAATACCCAAAATAAAGTCATATAAATCCATATTAAGAAAAGCATAATATCCAATAAAATCTTCCCTATAAATAGTTATTGAAAAATATTTACACATAAGGTCTTGAGGCATTCTCAGTCCAAGATAATTGTTATGTTTTAAAATTGAATGTATCTTCTCAACATAAAAACATTTATAACAACAAAACGATAAAAATTAACTGATTGGGATGATCCTAAATAAAAAAAACTTACATAAGTGTATAACTAAAAATAATCTTACCTCTCTCCATAAAGTTACCAAATTGGTCATCCATGATCACTTTCATAGATGCATATAGTCTCTTACTCAATACATTTTCTCTTTACAACCCTAATGAGATTGCACTGGTTGGGGAGACATGGTGTTCCTGTAATAACCTTGGGTTTAAATACTCCAATGATGAAATTTATTCTATTTCACTCATCCCAACAAAGTATAATATTCCTGGGAAACATGAAATAGGTCACTAGGACAAGACATTGGAGCACTATGACAATAGTGCTTAATATATACAATCGTGTTTCAATTCGGACATGATCTAAGTGTTAACATACAACATCACTTCCTATAGTCTAAAAAAGAACAATGAAAATTTCCCAAAAAACGTTTCAGTTGAGGATGAATGTTTAAAGATCCCATGGTCTTCTCATGAGGTGTACCACCACTCTAGATGTAGGTATCCCTCTTCCTATTATTCCAAGCATTAGTGTTCCCACCTATTCCTATAGGAATAAACATTATCCCTATATCCATATTTCCCTAGATACCCCTTTCTTCAACATTATCTCTATTAATAATTTATATACAATCTATTATACAAAGAACGAAAATCATTGAGAAAATATCCATCCTCAACTATGAATAAAAAACCATTTCTTTAAAGGATTAAATTTCATCTAATTCTGAATAAAATTTGACTAAATTCATTAATTTATCCAAATAATTTATCCTAGTGAGATTCTATTTCTTTAAATCGAATAAGTATGTTGTTTTAGTAATATAAAAGGTGTGATGATGGAATTGATTGCGAAAAAATTTCTTAAAATCATCCCATGTCATTCCTTGATATAATTAATCTTGAAAAACTAATTCCCACAATTAGTGTAAAAATTCCTACTTGATATACCTTTATAACATTACTTTTATCTCTGTTGGTGCCCCCTGGAAATAAAATATTTGATTCATCAGATTCGACTAGAAAAATTATTTTTATATCGTAGAATTACCTTAAAAGATAAGTGGATTTCATTTAGAACTAAACTGAGTAGTCCACTTGCAGAGGTATATCATTCCTATCACCCTTTTCAATAGCATGAAATTCATGGAAAATGATTTTGGCCAGCTGTTTGTTCATATGTGTATTAGGTTCAACCAAATTTGTAATAGACACCTCAAGTTAATTTCCATGATACCCACCAGATTCCATTAACTATAATAAGACCAAAAATCAATTTATTCTAATTTATTATAAACATAAGGATTATTAATTCCAATTTATCAAATTAAAAATATCACAACATATAATTTAAAAATTCAACCATTCTCAACATTTTAACCATTTTAGGAAAATAATAAAACCATGTCGTTCAAAATAACCATTTTTAAATATTTTTTAATATCATCACTTTTTTTACATTTGATAAAACATTACACATAGTATGAATAATGCAGTCCTATTGGGAAGTCTTACTATCATCGCATGTCACACCACCCTCATCATCTGAACCTAGGATGATGAGGTGATAACTCACCTAGAAGTGTTTTAAAAAACACATGTACACAAACACCATGATAACTTGAAGTTCAAAATAAATAGGTTATCTATGCCTTTTTATGTTCTAAATTTCATGTTATAGATAAAATAATCCTTACTATAATTCTCAGAGAGAGAATTATATTATCTTCTACTCTAAGAACAAAAAAGAGACACCATTTATCCCAAAAAGATAGATGGACCGAACGAAGTTGATACCATTTTCCCAAAATGAAAGATGGATCAACCTAGACTAATACCATTTGTAACATCACACACCTCCTCAATTGATAGAGGGGTAAAGGGGGATATTATTGGACTTAGGTTACATCCCTAAGACACAAAAGGCTATAAATAAATACCAAGAGCCTCAATAACATTTGAGGGATTATTTTACCTTTGAATGATAAAACATCCAAAATACATAAACAATTACAAACCAAAACATTATATGATTCATGAGTAAAAAATAAAACTAAAAACATAATCAAACAAATAAAACAAATCAGAGTATAGGTGGAATCAAAAAGATATACAAAAAGAGGATCAAATGACCACAAAAATCAAAACTCTAAACTAACATAAACTACAAACGCCCAACCTACTACATGTTTCAACTCCACAAGCCAAGACCACCGTATTAAGAATCATCATTAAAGAAATAAGATACCATAAATTTACCTTCATCTAGATAGATTTCATCTATAAATGTACAATAGTGACTAAATAGGTGGTGATTCTAAACTCAATAGGATTTCCCCAATGTATTCCCAAATCAAACCACTAAGATAATACATGTTAGAACAACTTATATAAACAATTTAAAATGAATATAAACAATTTATATCAGGACCATAAACAATTTTCAAGGGAAAAAATATTAAAATAAAAAACTTTTTATAATCATTTGGAATACCCATAACCATGTATCAACACACATCATGCACACCCACGTGACATTTTCATACTCTATAGGGAGATTTAGTTGATCCACCAACCCTTAAAATTGTGACCAAAGTCCAAGTGCCCCAATGAAACATTCTCCTTTTCCAGGTTCATGTCATTGTACTTCAATGGTACATACCCCTTATTTATGGTAACAAAAAACAAAATGAAATATCATTATACATGTTTGAAAAATACAAATGCCAAACCCCTCCACATAAATCATTTTCATTATTTATTTACACTCAGAAAACAATTTACAAGTATCAAATACAAATCAAAATTTTAATTTTATAATATTAAAATTATAAACAAAAGGGATATTTATGAAATTACACTATTTTATCAAAATTAAAAATCTGAAACCACAATAGTTTCAATCAAGCATTATAGAAATATTTCACTACCATTTAAATAAAATAATTCAATAAAAAATATTAATTCAAGTTCTATGTCAAGTGAAGATGAGGGTGAAGCCACCTATATCTCAAATTATGGAGAAAACGAATAACAACACTTAGATTTTATAGATATTACCTTGGATCACATTTACTTCAATCAACCCAATAATAAAAAATCAATATTTCCATCAGGGAATATGAATCCATCCACCAAATATTAGATCTAACATTTTGAGAGAGATAAAAACACTATATATAATAAGAATCATGAATTACCAAGGAACCCAAGCCTTCAATGTACTTTGATTCACCTAATAATCGTTTCTGGATCAAAAGGAAAAGTATCTCAAGCACTAAGAGAGAAAGGAAATCGAGTTATGGAGAGGTTAGGGGATTATAGGGGGTTTGGAGGCCTAGTTCATAATATATATAAAATTTAAGGAGGTCCAATTGTACACTACATAGTTAGGCTACATGGATTAGAAAATTGTGTGCTAACCATGTGGTGATACTATATTTAGGCCACACCATGCATGGTTGTCTAACATAGTTAAAAAAACTAGGTACCAACCATCAATTTCCCTATGTTTCAAGAAGCATTGTTTTTTCTTGGCACTCACATGGTTTAGCCAAATCATGAACCAACCATGTGCCTTCCCAACGCCCACTATCTCACATTACATAGTTTCCTAGAGATAGTGTATAAATTATAATATCCATTAACAAACTGTGCACCTATTGAAAAACCCCCAAAACATGACAAAACCCCTCAAAACCTCCCAAAAAATAACCCAAACATTATATAGACTCAAAATAAATGAATAAAGGGTCATATCCCTAAAACTGGTGGTGGTACACCAATTATAAAATATATATCATTCCAAAAACAATATTTAAGAGAAAATAATATTATCCAATCAATAACATATCAATTAGATCAAAACCATTTCTATATCATATAATAAATAAAATATTATCTCAATTATTGTTTAATATATTTATTTCATTAAGAAACTATATATATATATATATAATTCTTATATAAATTTAATAACCAAAAATGAAGTTAGGGTTCCACATCACCTTATGTGAAGCTCATTATATTCTAAAGTCCATTATGTAGTGTGTGTGTGGGGGGGTCTAATTGATACAATGAGGAGGAAATAAAAATAGAATTAGTATAATAAATTCATCAAAAATAAATTAAATATATGACAAAAACCAAAACATAATGTAAATAATCATGGGAAAGCTAACCATAAAAATAATATATCACATGAAACATTAAAAAAATCCATTCCACACACACATCAGTTATATATAAACTAGATTCCCCTCAATATCTTAGTCATACACAATATATGCCACAAAAATTAATAAATAAAACCTGAAACACCATTACCAACAATGTTTTTTTCCTCTCCCATGAACTTTATCCAAATATTTCCAATATATTACTACTATAATATTTTATTTTCCCACATCCATAACCTATAACACAAACAAAAAGGCTTCACATCCATAATGTTGAAAATGTAATGTTTTTATATGAATTTAATAGGCTAGCACCAATGGGGTCCCTAAAATAAACTATCATGTTCATATGTCAGTGTATGTATAATGTCATATAAAAGTAACAAAAAAATATATGAAATGGAAAAGTCATTCTATTTAATTATTTCAAGTAATACAAGATAATCAATCATGGACTGATTATACTAATTCTAGTGAATACTATATATCATGTGGGAATAATTTTTATATGGTACACTAGTCATTATTTTGTCTCGCCATTGTGAATAAAATTAATAATCGAAATAAACTCTCATTATTCCTCTAGATGGAACCACATAGAGGAGTCAACTTGTTTCCATTACATAGTGAATAATTTTATAGTGGAACTGTACCCTTGTTGTCCCTTGGGAATATCTATATGAAGGATTTGGATCACACTATCCCTTATGAAGAAATATATGAAATAAAAGACTTATTACCTTTCCATTGGTAAAATAAATAGCTAATTGGGGAATAGTGTCATGACAATCAACTATAATTAATAAAATGCCTGATAGGAAATTACATTCTAATATATTCTTTCATCAAAGCTATTATTATAAGTTGAATGAACAGATAAAGCATCAAGTGAGATGTACCAATACCTTAAAGACACCCTCTATTTGAATTAATCACGTTACATACCCTAAGAGTTGGATGAATTTGGTAATAAATACTTTATTGAAGGAAACATCCAAAATTTACTTCCTACACTATTATTAGGGACACATTTCTCCCTCAAAATGAATATGTAGCAATAATTCATATACAGATAGACGAAAGTAATTTATACATGGTTCAATTGAATTTTCCAATATATATGGTGAGACATACTCATGACATATAATAATATTTGGTTTCCTAGATGAATACTCCACATCACGTCAGCCCCACCTCCCCATATGAAAGCTGCTTCTGGCTATCAGTGTGGGACTAGGGTGTTACGATTAGTAGACTATACAAACTTTTTATAGTAAAACACTTTTTAAATAACCATAAATAAGGAACAAAACAAACCGTTAGTGTATGAATAATAAATAATAAAAATTTTATATCAGATGAAATATAGAATTACACGGTCATACATACACAAGGTCAAACCATAATTTAACAACTGATCACCCGCTAGGTCAATCACATTTACAAATAAAATAAATTAATATTGTAAAAGAAGATCTAATACAGTCAATAAACCTCAATATTTCAGCATCTTGAATTAATTAGATATATCCCACTAAATCTTGAAACACCATACTTAGGTCTTTCTAGATCTAGTGAATAATGAGATCTTCTTAGGTTCACATCTACATTTTATGACCCGATATAGTGTGAGTATAAAATAAAATGGAATAAATAATGTGGTCTCATAGAAAAATAATGTTATATTGTATTAACATGTGATATGATCAAATATATAAATTCATAGTTATGAATAATATAACATTCATCAATCCTTATATTGTTAATTTTACACTTGTGACTAACTATACATTTTTCTGTTAGAATTGAACTATCAATAATCGCTTAAAATAATCCTACCAAATAGCTTCAAAATAAAATTTTTAGTCCTATGTAATTATAAAGGAATTATATTTAGGAATAATATATTTTTTTCATATGAGGCTCTTGACATTCTTTATAAACAGAAAGACTTAATCCTGTGTAACCAGCTAGTCAATCCATATCATTAGGCATAATGTCCAATCTGAAGAGGTGATCCAAGGAATTCCATGTAAACAATCTAATTCCTAGAACATAATCATAAGAATTCTACATGAATGAGGATAAAAAAATTCATAAATAGGTAATACTAAGTAGTTAAAAGCATTAATATCAAAAATTATTCCTAATAGGAATTCTATGAAATATAATAGCATTAGAAATAAGAGGATTTCTCGTAAGAAATCATGGGAAATCCCATAAGAATTGGGCTCACGGTTGATTTATATTAAGAAATATTAAGATATAAAGATATACCTAAAGGATGGATCTATGGTTATTACATAGTAATTAATTAAAAAAGTATCAAGGGAAGTGAATCACTCCTTTAATATCTAATGTAAACTTTCCTAAATCCACATCAAGATCTGTTCATCGACATTCAAGTTCTAAGGAGAATTGAATAGTTGATAAAAAAAACTCTCCATCAATAACACTCAGTTAGATTAACATATCCTTGGGGAACCATCTAATATCCTCTATGAATCATCATAATCTTGACACCTTACATGAGTTACCTTACAGAAGTCTCATCTCTTAAGTCAAACCCCAACACTAAAATGGAATATCATTCCTCAGTATCATCATGATAACATTTTAGACTTTGTTGACTCATATTATAAGCCCCACATGAATGTTTTCCAGTAATATGTTATAATTCCCATATCACATATTATGAAATATTATATTGGTTCACTCACCCAAACTATCTGCATTCTACCCAAGGTCTACCCACCATTTTTCTCATATGAAATCGGGGGAGGAACACTCAAAACAATTAATAATGAGTTATCCCAATGGATATAGGAATAAAATGGTTCTAACAGCAAACAAAAATTTTAATGATCCAACACGATAATTTAAATGGATGTGTCAAAAAAATATTGGAGATAAAATTTTCATAATATTATTTAATTTATTGTATACCTCTTTGGAATTGTATCATCAGTTTGAAAAAATATATAATAATGCCCTCAATCGTTAATTAACGAGGAATAAACTAATTTCCAAGGGTCTATTAGCCACTTAGAATTTATATTCTAAGGGAGTTTAAATAATATAGTTCATTTAATTAGAAACATTTTGATCCATGTGTTTAATTGTAGATATTTATAATTAAATCCTTTCACATTGGTGGATAAGGAATGATTCTAGTGCTCAAGGGTCGATCATGGATTGTGACACTGTTTTTATCTCTTCTAGAAATTATAATTATATCCATTTAATTAATAATAAAATTCATTGAATTTAATGTTCAATCATACACATGGGATGAGACCACATATCACATTACATATAAATTGTGTAAATAGGTAGAAGTTTTGTGGACCATATACATCATTTTTTATTTTTACCACACATACCTCACTCAAGCAAATATTGAGCTAGACCAACCATCATTCATCCACAACATCCATTAATTCCATTTTTATCACTATAATTACTTATAAAATAATTAATAATATATTTTTAAATTTATTTCATAAATAATTTTAAAATTAGTTAATATTAAATAACATATTATTTATCTCAAAAACCATTTTATACATTAAATATCAATTTTTGAAATACCAAGAATCTCATTTATTTGAAAATTCAAAAAATAATACCCTTTCACTAATGGGGATCACCTATATTAGTATAACTAGGGTTTCACTTAGGTAGTTCATGCCTTGTTTAAGGGTAAAACCTATCACCTTTACACATCAAATCCCCTACTTAATGGTAATAAAAGTTAACTTACACATGATATCCCCAGCATGGGGGTAGCACTAGTTACCCTTATGAGTAAAAATCCTTAGGTACATGTAAATTATATTACCATTACATAGTGAAATATCAGTGTAAGAGTTACCCCATCACCCCTATGCAATGATGGACCCCTATGACTGGGTAAGAAATTTTACGATTAAATAACTGAAAACCCCATTCTCCCATTGTTAACTTTTTTCTTTTTTTATTATTATTTGTGGATAATTATATACAAATAGTAAAATTTGTAGATCCTTTGAAATAAAAATATATTTTTTATTTAAAAAACTCTAAACCCCCATTTCACTTGTATTTCACTCTATAATTCCACACACCCCACCCAACAACTGAAATACCATACAGAAATATAAAATGTAAAAATAATTAGAAATGATTAAAAAAATTAGTATAATCTTATATCACAATGAATTTTTAAAACATGGAGATCTATCCCATGTTTCATGGATGATTCATCCAAATCTAAATCTGATCTAGTCCCCTAGTGAAACCCATAATCATTCGCTTTCTATTCCTCTCCCAGATAAAATATCTTTAAGGGGATTTCATGCGATCACTAAAATGAAAATGACTAAAATAAAGAAGGATGAGAAATTAAATAAAAAATATAATTCCAATAATATTTCAAATAAAATGTAACACCCATTAAAGTTCCCAACCAAGGACACCAAAACCAAATATATTTTATTTCATTCTTCTGTAAAACCTCCCATTTACGATCCCTTTATAGAGTCAAAATTTCAGTCTAGGATTCCTTTTAATAGATATCAATGTTTATTTAATTAGAATAGTTAAAAAATATTTAATAAATGTTAATATATTTAAAATAATACCATAGGACTGGAATCTCACAATATTCCATCATAAGGTTAAACAACCCATTCTGAGATCAATGAAATATTTTGAAAAATATTCTATGATTATTACTATGTTAAATTACTATTTTACACGACATTGGTAATCAAGATCCAAAAAATAATTTTTTTTCTTCTCATTTTGAAAACCTGGAAATAAATGGGTATTTATAACCTCATAAAAATATAACATTGTATCTTGGGGAATCCTTGGTGGCCTTGAAACCATAAATTCATTTCTACCATGTTAGTAAAATCACAATAAACTCATCATAGCCACACTATGACATTAAATGAGGTTCTTCTAGGAAAATATGAACACTATAAATCAATAACAGAGTTATCACTAATAAAAATATTCAAATAAATGAAGTAGAACTAAATGACACCTATATTTTACAAGACACTATGTTTTATCTATCGGTTCATTATCACACAAATAATGGTCACCACAATAAGTATCAACTTTTGATGTTTGATTCCTAAGCCATGTTTCTCCCCATCATTGTAGCAACCTATAGAAAATGCAATACTAGAGTCAAATTTCCAATTTTATCTGTCTTTTATCTCATTTTCCCTAATATAATTAAATTATACATACCACTAATCCCTTGGTTTTCTTCTTGTAAAAGTACTCAATCACACCAGTCGATGAGCTTTCATATCGCCAACGTTGATGCCTAAATCCTTAGAATAATTATGGGAATGTCCAAACACTGACACCAGAGTTTAAACCCAATATTTGGTGTAAGGTTGTGGTTGTATAATTTAACAATAAAATAAAACAACCTTCTATCACTCGAGTATAGACACATGATTGATCCATCTCACACTTAGATGACATAGAACTCGTTAATCATATAGTGTCAATACATGGACACCATATAACACAAAATCTTACATAATATAACCTATATTGTAGTACCATCTCTACCATCAAATATCTAGTCACATCACACTCAAGGCCCTAATGATATAAGAGTCACACCCCCTCGATCAATAAGACAATACCCACCAAAGGAGGGACCTTATCATCACTCAATTGAATAAAACACTAGTATCCAAAACCCAAACCCTGTCCATTATCACACATAGTGAATTGATGAATTCCTCATTCTCATAACCATGTTCCATCAAAAATAAAATCATCACATATTCTCAGGTCACTGATAATTTCATTCTCAACACCCATAAAAATTCATCTGTAACAAGTTCCACACCCCCTAAAACCCTATGTTTTAATTCCCATAAAAATGTTTTTCATATAATTCAAATGAAGTGGAAAAATGGAATGAGTTTTAATCATAACATGTATATAAAAAATTCAAGGTCTCACACATCCTTATTGTAAACCTACAACACTATATATCCACATCACCATCATATTAATATAGGAAACACCTACCAATATCTTCAAATCCTTGTAAAAAAATTCCCACAAGAATATCATAAAACCCAACATTATATGATAAAAAATCCTCTTATTTATACTTATTCAATGGGAATATAACAAAAATAGTTCATATCATATCAGTTTCCTCTCAAATTGATTGTTGTATTCTCTCTTACCTACCATAAAAAAACCCAACTCATTCTCCCACCACCCATAAGTTATATAATCATTAAAAACAACATATTGATGAGAAATTTCAATTGAAATAATCATGTTAAACCATTAGTATTCATCTAGTGAAACCATATATTTTTCTCTTATAATGGTGTCCAAAGACCCTATAGTCTAAACGAATCATTCAAACAAAGGTTTACAACTATTTTCCACCTTGATATATCATCTGGCTGCTAAAATAAAACTTATTTTTATCAATTATAATCTAAAATGAGTAATCCAATAAAAATACCCCACCTCATAGTAATATCCTCTTACCAGATGCACCTAAATATTTTTTTATAAGAATAACATATCACTCACCCTTCTACACTACATGATCACATTATTTCCCAACAATCTTCACTAAACTAGAAGAAATATTCCCATTATATTATGATCCAAAATCATACAATCTATTATCAAAACCCTCCATCTCTTTGGGAACCACACATGAAAATAAAATGGATAGACATCCCATTTATTATTCTCCTTGATAAAAAATTCCACACTAAAAACCATAAGTACATTATTCTATGAAATAACTGAAGCACCATTCATGCCTATAACATATATAGAGTATCAAACACAGGTATGAATCTCATAACTAAAGCATCTACCAATGATTCTTTTATAAAAAACTCACCCATAAATAATAACCCATCTCTCACCTTACGTATACATATATCCCTTGACTCACCAGTATCCAAATTCACATATCAATTGCCCTAAACTATCCAAAATAACCCATAAACCATGTCTAACATAGGTCCTAAGTCACCAGGAACATCCCTAAACCCATATAAATATAATAAGGAAACTTTTGTACCAATAACCACTTTTTGGTTCTCATGTATATATAGACACATCAAGAATCAAATCCCAGGTCATTAGTTGAGTAGGAAAAAATCCAATATATGAATCTATTTAAGAATGTACCCCCTGGGGGACCATGATATTATTTTAGAAAACATATAAGATGTGATATCATACTATGATGACTTTTTTCAGGTAACCTATATTCACATAGTTTGATTAGGTAAAATTTCATTAATATAGTATATGAGAAAACACCATATGTTTTGACACTTTATATAAATGAACCCATTTTATTTATAGATCCTGTAAAATAGTTACCCCTAATGTGTTGATTATCAAACCACCCAATGAATATAAATACATACTAAGGGTTAATATAAATCCCTTACAAGTGGAATACATTTTCTCCATGAAGGAGCATCCCTCAGTATAATCAACAGGTTATTTCATCATAGAAAATATAATGTGGTTCATCTAATTAAAATTTCATAAAAATGTTATGTTGGATAATCACACACACACACACACACATATATATATATATATATCTGTGTTTACAAATTAAAAATATGAAACCTCTATCACTAGTGATATTAATCAAAAATAATCTCACATATATATATATATCAACTGAGTACTACATGCCTTGAATTTTTCATGTATACTATACATTTATCAATGTGTGAGGAGACAATAACCCATAAATTATATATCCAAAAACCAAGGGAATCGGTCAAGGTGAACTTGTAAAATGTTAAAATAAAAATTCAAGAAAAACAATCCTTTATTCAAGAAACCTAGAATATCTATAATGAATTTTTTTGACATAACATCCCACGGTACATCACAACCATTATCATGTTCTGATACCACATTTATACTATTACCCGAAATAGTAAGACAAAATAAAAATTCTTATAAACAAGATTGTAACATCCACAAGTTAGAGTCCAGTCAAACATCATCCAAACAGGAGTCAACATGTGACATTTGGCATGCCTCTTAGTAAGCTAGATGTCGTTGCCTAGTAGCAATAGTCTAGGGTAGACCTACAGGTAGAATATACAATAATGTTGGAGTAAAAAATAGTGACAAATAATAAAAATCATACAAGACATTAACTCTTATATCACATAGAATAAATAACAAAATTTCCATATGAAGTGAAATAAAGAATGATATATTCATACAACACATGGTTATATAAAAATTTAACTATAAATCATCCACCTTCCTGACCAAATATACATATAAAATAAAATAATAAAGTGAGAGAGGATATATTACCATCACTAATCCTAGGAATACAATTCTCTAGACTCCCGTCATGCTATCTCTCTCAATAAAGAAACACTACACCTCTTCCCAATCTAATCCTACAAACTATGAGATCTTCATTGGTTCCCAAATTATATGGATGTGAAAGTTTAGCATGAGTAAAAAATGTGGGGAAACAAAATGAAATGTCACCTATATAATCAATATAATAGTGTATAAACATGTTATTCGTTCAAAATATATAAATTAAACAATGTGGAAGAAAAAAAATAAAATTTTTCAATTCTCATATTTTAACAGGACACTTGATATTTACTATGCTTACTTCAACCAATGAATATGTGTATTTGAGAACATGATATCATCTTACCTGATAACATCATGCCTAAACATTTAATCCCATGTAATAAAATTAGCATTATATTTATGAATAATTTTATAATTTTAGGTGAGGTCATGGGAATTCCTTAAAAACAGAATAAATGATCCATGGGGTTACAGAAAAGGAATTATGGGTCATCATGATTAGTTTTGAATCCTATGAGGCGATCACAAGAATTAAAAGTCACAATTCATAATGTGGATTCCTTTTTATAAATCCTAGGAAGTAAATTAGCTTACAGTTCATGTCTGATTCCTAGAATGTATTCTTAGGATATCTAATAGAATTAGACTCAATGTCTATTCTAAGGAGGTAATCCAAGAAAATCCACTACCATCAGTCATAAGACAAATTGTAGGTGGTAATAATAAGAAATAATATATCATTACTTTAATGGATAATTCAAAGGTGGTGATACTAGGGAATCTAGAGAGACTGAAAGGATAAATCCCCTATGGAAACCTATGTATTCCATCACAATGAACTAGGAGAAGTATGTTCCTCTTGTGACATGTCATGTAATTATCACTATAGCCACATCAAGCTCACATCATTGAACATAAGATTTTATGGTGAAATATACATTCAAAAACAAAATATTTTCTACCCTAGTCCTCAATTAGGTCAAGTTATCCCATGGGAAGTGACCAAGGTCCCTTAGACATCATCATAATTTAGACACCATACATTGGTTCCCTTATCAAAATATCACATCTCAGGTCCAAGTATGAAACTCAAAGAGAATATCATACCTCAGTATCATGTCGATAACTTTTAATAATCATTGGACATATAGAAAAAGCCCAACTTGGTTCCATTCCAAGAAGGAAACATAATTCCCATATAATTTCCCATGTTATCTTTATTCGATCAACAAACCCAACATATAATCACTTTACATAGGGATTACCCACCTAGGTATTTTCATGATAATGGTGGAGGAACACACAATACACTCTTTAAAAAGCTTTCCAAGTGGCTATAAGGCATCTCAAAGTTCCATCATGGCCAACTTGGGCTAATCATCTTGATTATACCTATAATGATCGTAAATTTTACTGTACATTTTCCATAAATATATAATATGTTCAAAAAATTTCACCACATGAAATTATGAAATCAAATGAATACATTATATATTTATACCATTAAAACTTTTTTTGTTTAATTAGTATTCATGTATATGTGAAATCGAGTTGTGGATTATATTAATATATATACTAGTTATTTTATAAAAATTAAATTAGCTCATTATTTTGTATAATAATAAATCTTTTTTTTTTGAATTTTTTTTTATTAAATAATGTTTTCATATTATTAGTAAATTATAGTTTTAATAAAATATAATATTGATTGATTAATTCTATCTTTGTTATTGTTTTATGGAAATCAATAATAATAACAACTAGTATTATAAAATGTTATTTTCGTATAAAAATAGGGTTTCATTATATTTTACTATTTTATTTAAAATATAAAATATAAAATACTAAAAATTGAAATAGAAAAATTAAAAATAATTTTTGGATTTATAATTTCAATATCAATTTAAGAACATTGTTTTTGTATTTTACTAAAAATATTTATTTTCAGGTGAATAGTCTATAATACCATTTTTTCTAAGAATACAACTTTTTTGACATTATTATTATATAAATATGAATATTAATTTCATGAAAATTTTTTATAAGACCAAATATATTTCTTATAACTGAATTAACATTTTTAAATGTGTTGGTTATAATTTTCAAAATCATATTTGTTATTTGAAGACATAAGTTATATTTTTATCAAAATTGTTTTAAATAAATTATAAATTTAGAATTTTAAAATTATTATCACTTATAGAAGTTGAATCAGTTAATGTGAATTTAAAATTTATATTCATAAGGTAAAAATTATGTAATAGGGTCTATTTTATTTTTGGTTATTAAATATTTGTTACTTTAGGGAAAAACTAGTTACCACAAAAAATGCTAACATAGTGAACGTAAAGAATATACGAGTAAAATAACTCAAAAATGTTCAAACAATGTTTATGAATATGTTTTTGATTCCTTTATAGACCTTATCACATTAAATATCCATTATTTTTCAATTTGGATCCACATTCATTGAGTGTGACTTCCCATTATTGATACATTTTGGGTATTTAAAAAAATACCATCTCTTTTAACTTATAAAAGTGGTACCCTTATCCTCACTTCCCCTAACACCAATACCCACTTATTTTAGGAAATATTATTCACAAAACCATCATAAACACACATATAAACATTAAGTAGTATTTTTCTTCTCAAAATTCCATCTACCAATGGTTTAACCACCTCGGTAAATGAGATAAACCATAATAGGATGTGTAAATTTCTACCACCGCCTTTCTCATTTTTATTGATTTATTTGAACATAATATTCATAAAATAAATTTAAAAAAACATAAATTGATAAAATTAGTTTCATTTTTACACTTTTATATTATTATATTTATGGTATAAGCACTAAACACCTTTCCCTTTTTCGATTTAGAAAAATGAAAACTGAATTGTTCAGGTTTTCATATTACCGCCTGGACAAAAAAACATGTTCCATTTTTCATCCCTATATGACATGGATGGTCTAAAAGGTAAATTTAATAAATAATTATGATATATATGGATTTATTAATAAAATTACATAGGAACCCATATTACTTATTTCTCTCATTTTATAATGATGAAATCATCACCCATGCATATGAGCGGACTATGACTTCCATGGATAAGTGAATTTAGTTTTTCATTATAGCCTTTAATGTATAGAAATATGATTAGTTTGAAAGGATAAATAATATTTTAATGATATGAATACGTTTCTGGTAAAATAAATTGAACAAACTATTAATTATCTGAGTGATCAACAATCATTTTAAACTGATTCATCTTAAACAAGTGAACTAAAAATAATAGAACAATTTGTTCATAATATATAGTATTTTAATGTAAATTAATTCTTATTATTTATATTTAAAATTATAATATATCACACTAATAAACATTAAATATAATCACTATAATTTAGTTATAATGATATTAAAACTTATCCACCACATAATGTTTCATTAATTATAGAATCTTCAATTTTGGGTTGGTTTAACCACCAACTTGAATAATGTTATGAATTTATGTCACGGATTATGCTTAAAAACATTAATGGTATAATATTATATATATTATTATATAGTGTTTTTTTCATAAGAATGATACATTAATATTTATCTCAACAACTAATAATACAAATTTCAGTAGTTATGAAAATCATAAATGTGTGTTGTTGTCAACTTCATCTTCATGGAAAAAGGATGAAACAATCATACACGTAAATTAATATTTTATAAATATTTATAATACTTCCATTATAGTAACATAAATTATATTGAAATGAATAAATTTGGAAGAATAATTAATACTCACATCGCTGATGTGCCCGGATATTTATCCATTTTCAACAAACTTCAAATAGCGGCCATAAATTCTACAGTATTGTAGAACCCTAAGTAGTATCCTATAATGTGTACTTTAAAGAGTATAATTATCATGACATTATGTGTTTTAAATTTTTATAAAAAGGGAATATAATATAGAAATTAAAAAATTATAATTTAATTAAACATAAAAAATTAAAGTAGTAGAAGAAACATGAATTTTAGGGAGCATAATGTTAACATGATATAAATAAGTGAAAAAAACATGAATATTTTATGGTTTATTATTTATTTATCACATAAAATAAAATTCAAACTTATAAATCCATCAACACATTAATTAGGATCACAAAAAATACATATAATTAATATTGAATTGTTGTGAAAAAAATTAAAAATGTATCTATCATTATCCATTCAGTAAGAGACGATCGATGCACTCTATGATCATCACATGCATAGTCATATTCAATTATCATTGTAACAAAATCCTCAATAAAAAATTGTTAAATTTAAATAGTGATATACTACCTCAATATGTTACACAGTTGGATTAAAGAGTTCACACTCATCAATAGACACTGTCTGGCCAGAGCTACGTCCAATAAATAAAGGAAGGAAAATATAAAATGAATGATAAAAAATATATTCATCAAGATTCAATTAAATTTAAATTTAATAAAAAATCTGTAAAGAATTTAAATTAATTGTTTCAATATATTTAATCTTAAAAATAAATTAGTAGTTGAAACTATATATTTTGGTGACAAAATAACTTAGCCTACCATGATTACTATGGATATGGAAACTTCAAAATTCACTATCATCAAAGTGGCCACGAGAATTTATAACTCGAGCTCTCCAAAAAATCCAATAGGATCATGCTCATTTTTTTATTTATCCACTCAAGATATATCAACATGGGTTATTTTTTTATCTATCTAAAATCATTTTTATATTCATTCTTTTTAATATTGGTAATGGATATCATGCACCGAATTAGCTCGATATTTTCATATTTACCAAATATATAGAAATTTTCATGATATTTTGTGATGGAATGTGACTTGAATTAATCCCTCAAAGCATGAAAAAAACCAAAATGAATAAGATTATTCTACTAACATAATGAATATGGATGAGAATTAAAAAAATTATTCTTCAAATATTTCCAATAATTTCTAGTATCTTTAACCTTGAAGAAATCAAGCACATTCTTGGAATTTATCCTTCCGACACCTGGATTTTGTTTTTTAAAAACAGTAAACCATGCACATTATATTTTTATTTGAAGTAAAATTATATAAGTTACCTTGATATTTTATTTTTAATATTTTTACTAACCTTACATAAAATTACAATGCGGTATATTCTTTCATTAACGTGATGTACTTCAAACGAGATAATGAAGTTTTGACCGTTAGTCATTGTACTCATTATTATACAACCTTGGTTACATGAAAACAATAAAAACATGTTAAATATAAGATTTCAATTCTTTATTGATTCTTGAAATCATAAAAGTGTTAGCTCAACCACCATCAACATTGTCCAGAAACCTTATGGACCATCAACCTACTAACATCCATCTCAAATCCATTCAATTGAACGACACTTTCATCGTCTATCAAGTATTTTATAGATTAGAATATGTATACACTAATTGTATTGAAAACCAAAGAAATTAGAACTTCCAATACCTCATTATTCACCTCAGTCTGACCTTGCATACAATCAAGAATAATGAACAAAAATTCCTCCACTCTATCTTGGATAGTCTCATTTGATTCACCAGTCAAGTCATTCATCTAAGGGTTTTCTTAGCTCATCTGATCAACACTCCCTTTTAGTTTATATAATCTCTACCAAAATCAACGATGAGAACTCCATGGATCTCAGACCCCAAAATGGTGATTAATGTGTTGGTCTCATTCAAGAATGGTGTCAGTTTACCAAATATGCATATATAGGATTTGGTTTTGTTTTTAAACTTCTTATTAAAATATGTTATCTCATTTGGGAATGCATCACCTTTCTGGTTGAACTTTGTTATAGATTCCATGGTTTCATCTCCTCTAGTGACATCCATATTTGGTTTTATCGGTCCATGCAATTTTGGGCTTCAGGATACATAATTAATTTTAGTTTCCAAACTCCACTTTTCATCATGTTTGACCATGGTTGATTCGTCCTACATCAGAATATTTTGTTTTTAATTCATCAAACATGGGCCTCATATCTCCTTATATCTTCTTCTTCATTTTTTCGAGATACTTTTGGGTCGTTGTTTGACTAATACCCAAAAATCAATCATCTTATTTATTTAGTAAAAGTTCACAACTCTCAAGTTCAATTTCAAAGTCAAACTATAATTAGTTCAATTTTCTTTTCATTGATATCCCACGATCAATTTCAAAAAAACCATGGTTGATTTGATTTACTCTCCCCTCATGTGGTAAATGCAGATAATTAGTGCAATCAGTTCATGCCTTTACTAAACATTCGACTAAAATGGTCGATTATATTACTCATACATCCCAATGAGTGGGTCCAACAACATCATGAATTTAAAAAAAAATCCAATAGTATGGAATCTTTTCCTACTAAGAGATTCAGGGTAGGAGCATGAATTTAATAATATTCATTGGTATGGTCAATCCCATCCCAGCGGTTGATGCTAGCTCCAGGAACTATTGACCGTTTCTTTTACATTTTTAACTCATGATCAGCCGAATAATTCACGAGGTCAATGGAAAAATTATATCTTCTTAAAATTGAATCCTTTTCTATGTAGATGATTTTATTTTACATATATATTTTTAACTCACATTTCACCCCTTTCAATGGTGAAAAATAATTAAAAATAATTAATATAAATTTAAATTTTTTGATTACAGTCAATATAAAACATAAATATATAGTTTAAATTAATATTTCAAATAATTTTTATGAAATAAATTTAATGTTAAAAATTATATTTAAATTATAACAATAATTACTAATTCCCAAGAACAAATAGTAAACTAAATTATTATATATAATAATCAAATTCAAGGTTAAAATTAATGGAATGAAAGAAAATAAAAATAATTCCTAAATACACAGTAACATTAAAATGACATAAAAAATAATAACACATTGAATGTTTGTTCAAAATAAATAAGTGTGAAGAAAATAATTAATAACATCAATTGAAATGATTCACATATAAATTTATGGTAAAGGCCAAGCATCAAACATCAAATAAATTAATTCTCATAAATTCTCAATTCTAATTATTATTTAATAAAATAACAATTTAAACAACAATTTTTAAATAAACTAGTAATATTATATTATAAGAACATTTTGAAAGTAAGGACGCATTAATACACTATTATTTAAGTTCAATAATTAATTAAATATAACCCTAAAAATTATCCCACATTAGGAATTGTTTTACCCTCAGGAAATCACCCATTCAAATATAGTAGAAAGAAATAATTCATACAAATGAAAAAATGATACCTAAATGAATTTATTTTTAAAAATATTTTCCCTCATGGATTCTATCATGTAGAAAAATTTGAATTTTATCTAAAAAATGAACAATATTAGTGAAATGTTAGTTACTATTTAAAATAAATGATTAGAAATTTTAAATTTTAATTTGAAATTAATAGAATTCAATTTGAATAAAACTGGAAGTCCAAATATCTATTTACCTCTAGATAAACCAACACAGATAATTTAAGAAGTAATAATAAATAAATACATTATTGAATGGGGTTAAGTGACAATTTAATGGTGGAATAAATAACATGTCGAATAGTTAATGAATAAATAATTAAGAGATAATTTATAAGGAGGTCAACAAATATTAGGATTTTAATTTCATAATCCATAAGGATATATATATTATGAGTTAAAATAAAATTAAAATGTCAAAGATAATAATTACTATAAAATATTTTCAAATTTTGTTTCAAAATATAACAATTTCAAGGGGTCAATATGAACGATTTACCTAACAATATTATTAGAGTATTATTGATTATTACTTTCAAAGTGGAATCAGAGCCTTAAATTTTAAGTAAATTTTAACCCATTAAAATATTACAATGTGATTCTTAAAACATATAATTTTGAAAAAATTTAAGGGTATTTTGATGGTTTATCATAGAATAACATTTCAACTCAATTAATACCCCTCCTCAACAATTGACAAATTTTTTTTCCCAATTATAAATATCAATGTGGGAAAAAACTTTATGTTGTTTTATTCAAATTGAATTGAACATACATCATAGACAAATTCAATTTTTAAGGGCAACATGAACGATCATAAAATACTTTTACCACACAATAATAAAAGAAAAAAAATGAAAAAAATATCCCCTCTATCCACTACATTATAGAATTTAAAAAAAATATTATCCATAATCAAAAAATTAAGATATTTTAAGATAAAAAAGTTACCAATAAGGATTTAAATAAACAAAATATGCATATAAATTAATAAAAAATAAAAATTTAAAAATAATAATACAATTAGAATTAGTTAATAAAATTAAGGGTAGTGATGGAAAATATATAAGTTAAAATAAGATCTCTAAGAAAGAATAATATTAATCATTCATTTAAATAATATCTTGTGTATCATAAAATATATTCATTAATAAAAAAACCATTTTTATGTTATATCTCCTATAAGAAGAATCATTCATAATAACACATAGAAGGTTATAGTTTAAGAAATAAAATAACCAGAGGTTTATATTAAAAAGGTTTTATTGAATATAATACTTTGGAACTTATTTGATCCTTAAGGTGTAGTAGATAGTGATTATTTTTCCTTCTATAGTTCAAACCAATTGACCATATAACCATAACACCTTTAAGTCCATATTTTATAATATCGTTAACTGCTTGATCAACTGTACCTCAAATTTCATTATTTTTATCTTCTTTTAATAAATAAATATTGGAACATTTTTGTTTCAATCGGATGAGGAAGTAGAGAAACACCCTCATGGAATTTCTAATCAAATATAGAAGAATAAATATACATAAAAAAATACAAATTTATTCTATTAAAAAAACTAACACTAAAAAAGATATATCCTACTAAATTTATTATATACAATAATTAGATGATAAGGATGATAAATACTATAAAATTTAGTGGTATTAGGATTTTAATATAAGGATATCCTCCAATATAAGATACTAGATTTATTATTAAAATAGTTTAACTCTATGCCCATTTATAGTGAAAGTATCATCCTTCCCTGGATCTCTAATATGTACTATAGAAAAAGGGAATTAAAAAGTCACATTAAAAATACCATCCCATTTAGATTGAAATTTACTTAGAAATATTATAATACAAATTTTTTATAAGAAAACCTTATCTCAAATCCAATATTCGATGTTTAAAATCAATTTCTTAGAAAATAGTTTAATTTTCCCTTTAAAAATCATTTATTTTTAATAGAGATTATATCTGATTTATTCTTACTCATGCGAGAACAAATTCAACTCTCTTCTAGATTGAAACATATTAAAATTATATGAATTAACATCCCTAAATTTATAGGGTGTCTTCCCTATTGGGGGTTTTTAGGTTTTCCTATATGCCCAAAAGAGTCTTCAATCTTTGAACTCCAATTATTCTTATTCTAGATAAATGTTTTCTAAAAAATATTTTGACCCCTATTTTACACTTCAAACATACCATTAGTATGACTATAATAGGTTTTATAAATATTTTTGTTAACCCTGTATCATTTCATTAATGATTCCAATGTCCTATTATGGAAATGAGTTCCATGCACTATCAAAATGGACCCTCGCATCAGAAATATACAAAACATATTACTCTTGAAAAACATGGACAAAAATATATAATCATCATACCTAGTTTTTATATCTTTAATCGACCTAGATACAAAGTCTACAACAAGTAGGATATAAACATATCTGAAGGAATTAAAAAAGGGGTGCATAAAATCTATTCACCAAACATCAAATACATCAAAAAAACAACAACAATAGTTGTTGTATAATCTCATGTATTTAAGAAATGATTCCTTAGAATTGACATGATTTGCAGGTTCTAATAAACTCTTGAGAATAATTAAAGATGGTAGGAAAAAGTAAGACCGAATCTAACAACTTCCTAGTAGTTCTATATGGATCAAAATAACCTCAATTGTTCAAACTATGGAAAAATTTCAATACATAAGAAATATTAAAATTTTGGAAACCTATCATAATAAAATGATCACTTACCATATTCCATAAATGAGGATTTTTGTAGACATATTTCCTTGAATTAGTAATCAGTTTGTAAACTTATATCTTAGATTACCAGTGAGGAGTAATATAGTAGCTAATACATTCACTATGTATGAAAACCATTGTCTCTTATCTATAGTGGCTGAATAAAATCTATTATTAGGAAAAAATATTCTAATGGGTTTAAAAGAAAATTTATCCTGGAAGAACTCAGCAGCTATTATACTCAAATGATCATCTAGGGTTTTTTCAATTCATTACGTATCTTCGATCTTTATGTCAAATTCTTAAAATAATAATAACCACTTATCTAGCCTTCATTTTGACAATTTCTTCTTCATGAGATATCTAATGATATAGTGGTTAGTGATGAACACTACCTTAGATCCAAAAATATAGCTCCAAAAAAATTAAATGGAAAATACAATGTAAAATAATTCCATTTATGTTGTGGAGTAATTGGACTAGGCATAAACTAGAGTTATAGAAGCATAACAAATGACATGTGAATTACATTATAGTCTCTGATCGTAATAAATTTTGAATATAAGTGGTAGTTTTTAAAGGTATTTATGCAAAACCCCACTCTAAATTCATTTTAGAGTAGGTTCTATACAACCATATATAATCATTGAATTTAGAGGGGGTTTATAAACCTGTCTAAAATTTTGGCATTATTTTTTAAATATTTGGTTGGATTTTAGAAGTGGTCATTTCAAAACCACTAAAAATTTAATAATTAGTGGTGATATATGTTCTATTGGAATTTTTAGGTTCAATATATATATATACTCATTTCAATATTATAGGCTTTGTGAAATCCCTATAATGTAAGAAATTAGTTGGAGTTCATGTACCCTAGATAATCCCTTAGATTTGATAGTGGGTTTTGAACCCCTTCTAATTTATGAAATTAAAGTTGATTTTAACCCTTTATAATTTATAAAATTATAGGGGGTTTCGAACCCCATATAATTTGATAAGTTAGAGGGGGGTTTCATACCCTTGTAATTTAAGAATTTAGAGGGGGGGTCGAGCCCCCTCTAATTTATCACATTAGTGGGGGTTATGAACCCCCACTAATTTATGAAATTAGAGGGGGGTTTTGAACCCCCTATAATTTAAGAAACTGGAGGGGGCTGTGAAACCCCTTTATTTTATGACATTATATGGGACTTAAAACATACTCTAACAAAATTAATTATAGGGGGTTCATGAACCACTACTAATCCATTTTATTAGAGGGTCTTTCTTAATCATTCAATTTTTTTAAAAAAATAACTATCATATAAATTAATTTTTTTAATATATATATATATACATGTGTGTGCATGTGTGTGCGTATATATATATATATATTACATAGTAACATTATATAAATTAATTTAATTGCATTATAAACATATACACGTATCTAAATTGGAAATTTCATTTTCAATTAGGTTCGGTTCTAATGACCCCTAATTGAATGTTTGAATTACAGGCAGTTAGAACCTCCCTTAAAATACTTATATATGGTGATTTTTGGGTGAAATTAGAGGGGATTAAAACCAATTATAATCTAAAATCATCTAAACATGGACTTATTTTACCAGTGGTTACCCAAAACTCCACTAATCAGAGTAGGATATCACTTTAGTGGCGGTTATGGGTAACCGCTGATAAATTATTTATAAATATTTATAACCCCATGTAAATGAAAAAACCAACCCCTTCTAATTGACTAGTTTTTTTGTAGTGACCCAAGAACATACACTAAGGATAATTTTGAAGCATCATTCACTAATTGAAAAATAAACTCCCAACAAGGTGGTTAAACTATTAGTGGGAACACTAAATTATATTTGAGATCATTAAAATATTCTTTACAGATCATATCAAATACTAATGGTATGTATTTCTATATAAGGCTTGTTAATGAAAAATAAATTTGACTTTAATAATTTAAAAAACTCTTATAGAACCTAACATGGATAATAATAGATTTTATTTAATTAACCTTATTAGGAAAATGTAATGAATAGATAATGTTATTCTTGGACTTGTCCACCTGAATACCATTCCTAGATACCTACTGACCAAGAAAAATTCCACTATCAACCATAAAGTGGCATTTCATAAAGACCATAACAAGGTTATTTTAAATTCACAATCAATGAACAGACCATAGAATTATTAGATAGACATTAAAAGGTAGAACATACACTATAAAGGCATCCTTCAATAACTTAATGTATTCCTTGAGAAAAAAATGATAATCATACATATTTTGAAGGTTGAAAGGGTATTAAATTGTCCAAATAGAATAATTACACAAGAAAAGTTACGTATAGATCATCTAAAATTTGTTTTATCACGGTCCTATGAAGAAATATTAATATTTAAATATCCAAAAAATCAAGGAAGTAATAATTGGACTGACTAGGTAACCATGGAAGGATTTGATAATGAAAAGGAAAGTGAATGTGGTCCTTCATATTCACTATGTTTAATCACATATAATCAATTAATATCCTCCACCCTTTTGGAAACCTTGTTGGAATGAATACTTTAAATTCATTCTTGATAACCATAAATCATCCCATTATATGAACAATCTAGAATGGACAGGCCCATTGGCTATCAGAAATGGGTTAAATTATACTAGTAGCCAATAATATAGTCATATTGTTTTTATCCACTTCCTGAAACTTAGGGTTCAACCTCCTTTGGATTTTCTGAATATGTCTTGAATTTTTCTCTATAATTATCCTATGTATATACACCAAAGGACTAAACCCCGTCGAGTTATCAAAATTGTAACATCCTAGGTAAATAAAGAATATTAATTTTTCATATTTATTAATATTTGTGAATAAAATATTAATATTACTTTAAAGGGAACACTATGCTCGATGGCGTACCCAATACGCAACAACGAGTTTCTTTGCAATCTTACATTGCACTCTAATAATAAAATAATATTATTTTAAATGGTAGTTAATGCCAAGCCGTTGTAATGGTGGGAATGAACAGAACTAACTAAAAAATGATTATATATTTTTTTCAAATATTTTTACTTTTATCCAACAAATGTTAGAGGCCTAAAATGCGAATGAATCCAATTTTAAGCGTAAATATTCTAATATTCCTTAAAAGGTCGATTAACCGCCTTTTGATGGCGAACCCTTTTTAAATCTTCTTTTTGACAATTTTATATGTTATATTGGACCAAATAAAATCATTCTTTAGAATATGGACATCAAAATTTACTATGTGTAAGTTTTTGTTACTTTTCTGATAAAGATCATTTTTAGTGAAAATGTTGTATTTTTATTCAAAACCTACTTTTAATCTGATTTATTTATATGGATATAGTATCTTTTTAATTGGGTTTAAAGTGTAGTTAAAATATATTTTTACCATTTAATCCAATGTTGGTCATTGTAATTAATTGCACATTGAAATTGGACATAAACAAGTGTCAATCTTTTGATAGATATTGTTTCTTAAAAACACGTTATTTGTTTTGACAGCGGGAATTAATTGTAAAAAATAATTAATGAAACTTTTATGTTTTTAATTTTGTAAAATGGAAATCATTTTTGAATTTTGAATATCAAATATAGCTTAGGGTGAATTTTTCGTATTTTTCTGAAAAACATCAATTTTTGACGAATAGTGAAACCACTAAGTGGTAGTTAAAAAATTGATTTTTTGTTTAAATGAAATTTTACCACCTCTGTGATTTGAATTTCAAAAATCTGACATACATGGTTGTCATTAGTATGTAAAATTTGGGTCAATGTGATGAAAATAATTTTTAGTGAATAGTAGCCTTTATGTTTTATTAGTCGCGATTAAAGGTAATTAGTGTAATTTAAGGTAAAGATAATGTTATAATAATATGAAATGTCCATGACACATGTCCTACCCTTATTTTCTGAGTCATGGCTGACCAATAAGATCCATGGGTCAACTTGGGGACCCCATGGAGCAACTTGGGTAAGAAAATGGCATTAATAACTTTTTATTTAAAGTTAAAATAAAAATGCAACAAACATGTATTGTTTTACTAAAACAATTTTTACATGGGGTTATACAAGTAATATTTTTTACTATAAATATTCATTGGAAATATAAAAATATTTACTACATCATAGTATTTTTTTTATAATTTTTAGAAATTAAATAAATTAATTTATTTATGACACCATGATGATGTAGTGATTACCTCATTAATGAACGATTTAAATAAAATTAAAATATAATGTAAAATCTAATACATACACTTTTAAAAAACCTATTGGATGTGTTGATTTCGAACCCTTATCACCTTATCCTAGAAATATATAATTGTGGGACCTTTGATATCTGAAAATCATTTTATAATAAAGTAACTTTTCAAGACTTTTCCTAGAGTGCCTCTCCTCCCTCTTATAAAAGGCCCCCACATTTACCTCTTTACCCACACCTCTCAAGCCCTTGGCTCATCCAACCTCTACTCATATTGTCTCTCAAAATCCCTATATTACTCTTAGAAGCCTCACTTTGGGAAGAAGTCTTTTCAAGGAAGACTTTGAGCTCAAATCAAAAAGAGTTATCTGATTTGAAGGCAATGTCTTCTCTTATGTTCTTTTGTTTTATTTTGCTTCTCCAACCCCCTAAACTCTTTTTATTCCTTTATTTTGCTAAAAACCCTATATATTAAAGATACTAGGATTTTTTTTGATGAGTATTCGAGATACAATAATACACACCTCCATATAATGGTTAAATAACATACTATTTCTGTGGGTGGCGAATTACAGCCTCACGAAATGATGATTGCTCAATCATCTTTTAACACCTCTAATGGTGGCCATTAAGATGTAACTGTATTTATATATGATATATAAATTATGTTAATTTATTCCTTATGATTCTATATTTTTCATTTATGCCATACCTTTATGGTTTCTATAATGGGTAAACGCGATAATTTCATTTTAGGAAGTGCGGACTATCGCCCCCTCAAAGTGATTTGAATCGTTAATACCATATGTGGGATGTATAAAGGATGAATTTAATGATTTTATATATTATATTATACTTTAATTACAATATACCTATGTATAATTATTTTTTTAATTCCATTAAAGTATGAAATAGAAATGAAAGTAGCGTTCATGCGTACGTACGGCTTACCGTCTCCATGAATGGTACATTTCATTTCTTATCTCCAAAAGTTATGTACTATTATAATTACATATATATAATGGATATATATATTTCATATATTACATCTAAATTATGTATATCATTCTGTAATTATAATATATATATCTCCCATTTAGTTTTAATTCCATTAATATGACAAATAAATGAAAGTAGCGTTCATGCGTACGTACGGCCTACCGTCTCCATAAACGGTGCATTTCATTTTTTATCTCCAAATGATATGGAATAGTATAAAACTAATATATACTGGATATATATGATATTTAAATCATTAATACTATTCTAGAGATGATTTACCTATAACTACATGGAAAATTCTTTTCCAACAAGTGCAATTTTGACTCATGTACCAAACATCGACAAAAACGTCTGATATGAACTCACATTATTAACCAATTATTATAACATTATAATTTGTGATATAAAATGAATAATAATATTTAAATTAGGTCCTTAAGAAATTATAAATTGACCAAAGTTTATTATTCATGAATATAATGAAATGAACAAGACAAGTCGGACTTGAGGTAAGGGATCCTACCTCTCTTTTTCTTTTAAAGTACTCTCTTTTATGTCATTACTTTTAAGCTCATCTTTCTTATATTGGGGGATATTATTTTATATCCCTCGTACTGTACTTTTTATGTTCATTTTATGAGATACCCTATTTGATATCATCAAACCATTTTTGGAAGTTTTAAGTGGTGTCGTTAGGCTGCCGAATTTTCGTAAAGGATTTCTTATCTCACTTTTAATTCTGTGAGATTTCCATTGTTCACCACTTATTTATTACATATGGTGTATTGTGTACTTCCCTTTCATATATATTATCATGATTCTACTTATATTCATGGTATTATTTGATTCATTTGGTGTTTATTATCTTTTGGTCATACGACTCGATTGATCACAATGAGGTAAGGGGTTTTTATCTCACTTTTTGTTCCTGTGAGATTCATGCTACATTTGTCACTATTTCAATTTGAGTGGTATATGTACTAACCATTATTCTACTCTTTGGGTAATACACACTGGTTTATGATTATTTACATCAATGTTTTATTTTCCATCTTTCATGGGGTGTATGTTTCGAAAGTTACCCAAATCGGTAAGGGAACCTTTCATCCTCCTCCTTTTAAAAGACTTCTTTTTGTTAGGTCTTTTAATTTACATCTTCTTATGTTGGGATATGTCCTTATATATACTTATTTCTGTAAATTTTATGTAAAAGTGATGAGATACCCTTCTTATCTCTCATCATCTCATTTTCATAATTTTAAAGTGACGTCGTTAGGCTGTCGAATTTCTGTAGGGGAACTTCTTAACCCAATTTTAATTCTTTGGGTTAAACCTGTACTTATTGATTATGTCATACAATGAATATGTGTGGATGACATCTGATTGTTTTACACTTAATATCCTCTTATATTGGGTGTATTTATATTTGTCACACATAATTATGTAATTGATTTATACTTAATCTATGGATAATGACTTTCTAAGGGACTTCGTCTCAATCTCCTTTCATTGAGGCATATTTTGTTCTAATACAAGACTTTATTTTATACACTGTATAAAACACCTTTGACTTTTACTTTTATTCAAAAGGAATATTTTCTATATGAATCGTTTTACTAAATGACAAAAATTATGTTTCTTTTTAACGTACGCAATGACAACGACCTTTTCGCCGCCGCGAGTATTATTTGATCTTTGGCTTCCTCAATAATCTGTAATGTTTTTAAAAGTAAATAAATACCATATACTCTTTTATGTTTTTTGGTATTGTAAATGGATTTGTTATGTCAATATATTTAAGTGATATATTGTTATTGAAATGTGGAAATGTTTTCTTTCCTTTATAATTGTTTTATGTGTTATGATTTTATAATGGTACTTGGACATTTTACGGGTGGTTACGTGATAAACCATATAACGGGTGGTTCCATGAATACCAGGACGGGTGGTTACGTTATAACCTATAATTCATTGGGTATGGAATTTGGCCATATGGATATTCCATGTAGTGATATGTGTGGATGTCGACCGTATGGTTATTCCATTTAAGTATGTTTATGTCCCAAGTGACCTTTATATGTTATGTGTTCTTTATCTGGGTTTATGTTAATATTTTGGTTACAAAGGATAAGTAGTGATCTTTTATTCAGTGAAGTGTATTTACTACTTCATAAAGTTGAAAAGTATTACTTTGATAATGTATTCATGGTTTACTTGTTGTTTTAAAAAACTAACAGTTTTCCTTCTTTGTGTATCCTTTACTGGGATTTTTATGCTCATCCCAAGTTTTTGAAATGTTCTTCACATGACTTAAAGATGAATAAGGTCATGGATGGGATCAAGGAAAGACATGCTATCTAAAACATGGAACTAGACATGTTTCTTTTTAAGAGTTTTTATTTTATGGAACTTAGTAGAAGTGTCTACTTTGTAATCTTTTGAGATGTAATAGTTATATTCTAATTCTCTAAAACTCTAAACCTAAAAAGATCCTCAATGTGAATTATTCATTTAATTCAATATTATGTAATGTTTTAAGGTTGAGTCCTTACAGTTGGTATCAAAGTTCAGTTTAGATAACATTAGAGGTTAGAGTGTTGTTTAAGCATAAGTGATAAGTTGTGTATAACCACAATGGGTAGTATTTTAGATGGATTCATTGTTATTTTTGAAAGTTGGAATGAGTTTGTGATAACATGGATAAGTATATATTAGTGTTTATGTTCCTCATTGGTACATGATTATTTTGTTGATATACTCACACTGACATTTTTGGTTTTAGTAAATGGATGGATTAGCAGGAACCAAAGTGACAATGGGTATGAAGGAAACAGTGGAGGTTCTCTGATCAGGAGACTGGATGAAATGGGGGATTCAATGAGGAATCTCGTGGCTGTTCTAAACCAACAATCAAGGAGTCATGATTAACCACTTGAACCTTGGTGAGTTCTCTAATGCATCATGTATGGGAGAACCAACTCGATGCGGATGTTCAGGTAATAATTATAATAGTAACCATTAGGGTTTATATGATCCTTAATTTTGAGGTAATTATGGGTTACTATATGATGGAAAATGAAAGGCATGAGATAAAATTGAGGTTAAATTATGTTATGGTTATTTTTGATGATTTTATCTCTTTTTGGGGAATTTTTTTAGAATTATACAGTTTTGGAAAAAGGACAACAGACAGACCGTGTGACAAACCGTCGCGTCAGACAAAGCTGTGGGAACTGAACCCACAACTAAAGTGCGACTAGTATTTATCACCTACCACTGGACTACGTGAAGTCCCTTTTTAGTATGACAAATTATTTTTAGTTATATAATTTTATGAATCAATAATAAGTTGATTTTGGGTTATCTAGGAAAATATTGACCTATCATGGAGGATATATGATTAGGTTAATTACTTTTCAATATGAGAATTTAAGAGCAACTGGTGTTATTTGGAGATAAATGTTAATTTTTACCTTGGAAGACTATGTGACTAAATCCTTCAAATATTTGGGTTTCAATCTTAGTTTAGTTTACTTTGAAGAATTTTATGGGCAAATTGTTTATCGAATGGTCTTCGATGAACTTTGGGTTTTGTTGGACAGATTTTGGAGATTAAGAATAGATTTTATTTTTATAAAGGATTATCCTTTTGTGAATTATCTGATCTTGTTATAACAATTTTGGTTTTGGTTAAGGTCTAAAAACATGGGAAATATATAGCTCTCTTTTGTGGATTAGTTGATTCTCTAGAAGTTGATTATAGCGCTCTTAATGTTAACAAGTCATCCTAAATACTCATCTTTTGGAAGAAAAATGAGTTTTTGTAAGAAATATAGTAAGAGATGAAAGTATAAACGACAAGAAAGTATGTTTCCTTGTGATTTAGTTAAGCTCATAAATGAATTCCTCAATGAAAATTAACTTAAAACTAAAATGTTTTTTGTTAACGTTTCCTACTAGGGAATCAAATACCGTTTAACCCATCACAAGTTTGTGATTTTCTAGTGGTTAACTTTCTCCTAAATGTGTTTCTATCACTCTCCATCAGAACTTAACCCTTTGTTTTTTTCTTCCATATCCATGTTTTCATGGAATCCAAGTACCTGTTGTCTCGGGGTGACCTTGGTACTTTTCTTTCTTTCTTTTAAAGTGATAGTTTAATTTACTCCTTATCCGATGTGGGGCTTTCAATGAAGTTTCCAAGACCAATTTTAAAATTGTGAGGATACAATTCCCAAAAGGGGGGAAGGATGTAACATCCCAAGTAAATAAAGAATATTACTTTTTCATATTTATTAATATTTGTGAATAAAATATTAATATTACTTTAAAGGGAACGCTATGCTCGATGACGTACCCAATATGCAGCAATGAGTTTCTTTGAAATCATACGTTGCACTATAATAATAAAATAATATTATTTTAAATGGTAGTTAACGCCTAGCAGTTTTAATGGAAGGAATGAACAGAACTAACTAAAAAATGATTATATATGTTTGTCCAATATTTTTTACTTTTATCTAATAAATGTTAGAGGCTTAAAATGTAAATGAATCCAATTTTAAGAGTAAATATTCTAATATTCTTTAAAAGGTCGATTAACCGCCTTTCGATGGAGAACCCTTTTAAATCCACTTTTTGACAATTTTATATGTTATATTGGACCAAATAAAATCCTTATTTAGAATCTGGACATCAAAAATTACTTTGTGTAAATTTTTGTTACTTTTCCTATAAAGATCATTTTTAGTGAAAATGTTGTATTTTAATTCATAACCTCCTTTTAATATGATTTATTTATATGGATATATTATCTTTTTAATTGGGTTTAAAGTGTAGTTAAAATATATTTTTACCATTTAATAAAATTTTGGTCATTGGAATTAATTTCACTTTGAAATTGGATATAAATAAGTGTCAATATTTTGATAGATAGTGTTTCTTAAAACACGTTATTTGTTTTGACAGTGGGAACTAATTGTAAAAAAATAATTAATGAAAATTTTATGTTTCGAATTTGGTAAAATGGACACAATTTTTTAATTTGTAAAATCAAATATAGCTTATGGTGAATTTTTGGTATTTTTCTGAAAAACATCAATTTTTGATGAATAGTGAAACCACTAAGTTGTAGTTAAAAAACTGATTTTTCATTTAAATGAAATTTTACCACCTCTGTGATTTGAATTTCAAAAATCTGACATACATTTTTGTCGTTAGGATGTAAAATTTGGTTCAATGGGATTAAATAATTTTTGGTGAATAGTAACTTTTAAGTTTTATTAATCGCGATTAAAGGTAATTACTGTAATTTAAGGTAAAGATAATGCTATAATAATATGAAATGACCATGACACATGTCCTACCCTTATTTGATGAGTCACAGAAGACCAAGACAATCCATGGGTCAACTTCTGGACCCCATGGAGCCACTTGGGTAAGAAAATTACATTAATAACGTTTTATTTAAAGTTAAAATAAAAATTTCACAAACATGTATTGTTTTACTAAAACACTTTTTACATGGGTTTATACAAGTCATATTTTTTACTATAAATATCTATTGGAAATAAAAAAAGATTTCCTAAATAATAGTATTTTTTTATAATTTTTAGACATTAAATAAATTAATTTATTTATGACACCGTGATGATGCAGCGATTACCTCATTAATGAATGATTTAAATATAATGAAAATATAATGTAAAATATAAGACATACACTTGTAAAAAACCTATTTTATGGGTGGATTTGGAACACTTATCACCTTATCCTATAAATATATAATTGTGGGACCTTTGATATCTGAAAATCATTTTATAATAATGTAACTTTTCAAGACTTTCCAAGAGTTCCCCTCCTCCCTCTTATAAAAGGCCCCCACCTCTACCTCCTTACCCACACCTCTCAAGCCCTTGGCTCATCCAACCTCTGCTCATATTGTCTCTTCACATCCCTCTCTTACTTTTAGAAGCCTCACTTTGGGCAAAAGTATTTCCAAGGAAGCTTTTGAGCTCAAATAAAAAAGAGTTATCTGATTTGAAGGTAATGTCTTCTCTTATGTTTTTTTGTTTTATTTTGCTTATCCAACCCCCTAAAATCTTTTTATTCCTTTCTTTTGAAACAACAAAAATATATTAAATATACTAGGATTATTGTTTGAGGAGGATTCGAGCTACACTCATACACACCTCTATCTAATGGTTAAAGAACATATTGTTTCTGTGGGTGGCGAATTACTACCTCATGAAACGATGATTGTTCAATCTTCTTTTAACACGTCTCATGGTGTCCATTAAGATGTCACTGTATTTATATATGATATATACATTATGTTAATTTATTACTTATGCTTATGTATTTTTCATTTATTTCATACCTTTATGGTTTCTATAACGGCTAAACGCGATAATTTCATTTAAGTGCGGACTACCGCCCCCTCAATGTGATTTGAATTGTTAATACCATATGTGGGATGTATAAAGGATGGATTTAATGATGTTATATATTATATTATACTTTAATTAAAATATAACTATGTATAATTATTTTTTTCATTCCATTAAAATATGAAATAGAAATGAAAGTAGCGTTTATGCGTACGTACGGCTTACCGTCTCCATGAATGGTACTTTTCATTTCTTATCTCCAAATGTTATGTACTATTATAAGTACATATATATAATGGATATATATATATATATATATATATTATATATTACATCTAAATGATGGATATAATTCTGGAATTATAATATATATATATATCTCATTTTGTTTTAATTCCATTAATATGACAAATAAATGAAAGTAGCGTTCATGCGTACGTACAGCCAACCGTCTCCAGGAACGGTGCATTTAATTTTTTATATCCAAATGTTATGGAATAGTATAAAATGAATATATAATGTATATATATGATATTTAAATCATTAAAACTATTCTAGAGATGATGTACCTATAACTACATGGAACATTCTTTTCCAACAAGTTCAATTTTGACTCATGTACCAAACATCGACAAAAACGTCTGATATGAACTCACATTATTAACCAATTATTATAACATTATAATTTGTGATATTAACTGAATAATAATATTTAAATGAGTTCCTTAATCAATTATAAATTTTCCAAAGTTTATTATTTAGGAATATAAAGAAACGAATAAGACTAGTCGGACTTGAGGTAAGGGATCCTACCTCTCTCTTTCTTTTTAAGTACTCTTTTTTATGTCATTCCTTTTAAACTCATATTTCTTATGTTGGGGGATGTTATTTTATATCCCTATTACTTTAATTTTTATGTTCATTTGATTAGAGACCCTATTTTATCTCATCAAACCATTTTTGGAAGTTTTAAGTGGCGCTGTTATGCTGCCGAATTTTCGTGAGTGATTTCTTATTTCACTTTTAATTCTGTGAGATTTCCATTATTCGCCACTTATTTATTGCATGTGGTGTATTGTGTAATTACCTTTCATATATATTATCATGATTCTATTTATATTCATGGTATTATGTGATTCATTTGGTGTTTATTATCTTTTGTTCATACGACTCGATTGATCACAACGAGGAAAGGGGTTTTTATCTCACTTTTTGTTCCCGTGAGATTCATGCTACATTTGCCACTATTTCCTTTTGAGTGGTATATGTAATTCCCATTATTCTACTATTCATGTAATATACATTGGTTTATGATTATTTACATCAATGTGGTATTTTCCTTCTTTCCTGGGGTGTACGTTTCGAATGTTACCCAAATCGGTAATGGAACATTTCACCCTCCTCCTTTTAAAACACTTATTTTTGTTAGGTCTTTTAATTTACATATTCATATGTTGGGAAATGTCCTTATATATACTTATTGCTATAAATTTTATGTACATGTGATGAGATACCCTTCTTATCTCTCATCATCTCATTTCAGCATTTTAAAGTGACGTTGTTAGGCTGTCGAATTTCTGTTGGGGAACTTCTTAACCCAATTTCAATTCTTTGGGTTAAACCTATATTTCATGATTATGTCATACTATGAATATGTGTGGATGAAATCTGATTATTTTACACTTAATATCCTGTTATATTGGGTGTATTTATATTTGTCACACATAATTATGTAATTGATTTATCCTTAATCTAAGGATAACGACTTTATAAGGGACTTCGTCTGAATCTCCTTTAATTGAGGCATATTTTATTCTAATACAAAAATTTCTTTTATACGCTGTATAAAACACCTTTGACTTTTAATTTTATTCAAAAGGAATCTTTTCTATATGAACTGTTTTAATAAATGACAAAAAGTATGTTTCTTTTTAATGTACGCGGTGACAACGACCTTTCCGTCGTCGCTATTATTATTTGATCTTTGGCTTCCTCAACAAGCCGTGATGTTTTTAAAAGTAAATAAATACCATATACTCTTTTATGTATTTTGGTATTGAAAATTTATTTTTTATGTCAATATATTTAAGTGATATATTTTTTTTGAAATGTGGAAATGTTTTCTTTCCTTTATAATTGTTTTATGTGTTATGATTTTATAATGATACTTGGACATTTGACAGGTGGTTACGTGATAAACCATATGATGGGTGGTTCCATGAATACCAGATGGGTGGTTACATTATAACCTCTAATGCATTAGGTATGGAAGTCTGCTTTATAGCTATTCCATTTAGTGATATGTGTGGAAGTCAACCATATGGTTATTCCATTTAAGTATGTTTATGTCCCAAGTTACCTTTATATGTTATGTGTTCTTTATATGGGTTTATGTTAATATTTTGGTTACAAAGGATAAGTAGTGATATTTTATTTAGTAAAGAGTATTTACTACTTCATAAAGGTGAAAAGTATTACTTTGATAAAGTATTCATGGTTATTGTTTTTAAAAACTAACAGTTTTCTTCTTTGTGTATCATTTACTGGGCTTTTTATGCTCATCCCAAGTTTTTGAAATATTCTCCACATGACTTAAAGTTGAATAGGGTCAAGGATGGGATCAAGGAAAGACATGTTATCTAAAACATGGAACTAGACATGTTTCTTTTTAAGAGTTTTTATTTTATGGAAACTTAGTAGAAGTGTCTACTTTTTAATCTTTTGAGATGTAATAGTTATGTCCTAATTCTCTAAAACTCTAAACCTGAAAAGATACTCAATGTGAATTATTCATTTAATTAAATATTATGTAATGTTTTAAGGGTGGGTCCTTACAAAAATACCATCATATGACATTCCTATTATCTATAAGGACCTCTCAGAGTTCATTCTTCTGGAAAACCCACTAAAAACTATGTCATGATTTTTTTCATCTCCAAATTTGACATACATTAAATATTTAGCAAAATTAAATAGTTTATGTGTATATGGGATGTAATATTGAGAAACAAATAGGTTATATGGGCCCTTTGAGTTCAATTTTATCTTTGAAATCAATCTCTATCATATTAGTTGTGTAATTTTTTAAATAAACAGTGTAATTATCCTTGAAAAATATAACAATTTCGTCCTTAAATGAAACATCTGATTTAGCAGAAATAATATAAGATTCCCCTTAAATGAATTTTTGAGTAGATATTAAGTTTAAAATATTGGAATTACATGAAAAACTTATCATATAAACAATAATTTTCCACAATTCTATCATATTTAGTGTAATTTGAACTCATTTCAACTATTATAGGTTTTTCACCATACAGTAATTAAGTATTTCTCAAAAAATTATATGTTATAATAATTATTGATAAATTATCATCCATTTAAATAGAATTTTTATTAAAAACCTTTTAAGTTACACTATATTCATGTTAATTTTTTAAAAAAACATACACTTTTCTCAAAATAGATTTATTTTGAAAATAATTATATAATATTTAAAAAATTTAAGTTCTAACAACATCATTATAAGAAAAAATTACACTTTATAAAGAATTTAGTGGTCAGTTATCTTAAATAAAATTATAAAACATCTTTTCAAAAAAATTACCAATCTTGTTAACTTATTGTGAAAAATTATTTTCCATAGGGAGTATAATTGTTTCAATGATATAGAAATTTAACTTTTAGCCTAAAAAATATAATTAATATTCCCCCTTTTTTAATATTTAGTATAGAAATAATATTTTTTAAAAAATTTCTAATATGTATTTAGGGTGCATGTGCACTATAACTTCGATCTACCATATCTAAAATTTTATTACAAATCTATATTACTATTCTAATCTTTTTGAGAACTCTAACCTATATATATGAAAATATAAAATAGGGAATAATATTTTTAGAGGATTATAAATAAATTATATCATCTCAAAATTGATGTTCTATAATAACACATGTAAAAGAAAACAAACCTGGATCATTTCATTTAATAGGGAGAGAATGTTGGATCATAGTGGAATGATTTATCCACACGTTAACTAAATCACATAACCTAAAATTCCTTTTTTTTTGTATTCATTTACATTATAAATTTATAATGTATAGGTATTTTTTATAGTGTCTAATAAATGAATGTTAATAGGAACTTTCAAAAAATCCTCTAGAACATCAACATCCATTTGTTTTAATATTATTCTTGACACGAGGACTACATAGAGGGTAATAAAAAGGATATATATACATTTTCATGTGATCATTAACTTTTTTATTCCATTTTTAAGGTATCTTCAAATTTAAAAAATCCATAATTTTTCTTTATAGATTTATTTCCACTTTTTTATTTATTTTCTAGCTTTATAGGTTTTTGGTCAATAAGTTCAAGAATTAGTTCAATATATTGTTTCGTAACTTATTCATATAATTTCTTATCTATTTCTAAAGTGGGAATATCCTTCTTAGTTAATCATTAAATTAGTTCAGATTGTAGTTTTTGAATTTTAGTTTCAATACAAAGAATAATGTCATTTAGTTTCAATCTTCCACATTGGTTCACTTTATCTTGAGATGAAGAAATTCCACATTTGTGATTTTCAGACTAATATTTTCAATTTCCATTTGATCCATTTGAGTTACCATATTATATAAAAATATTTTTTTTAGATATGTCTCATTATTTATTAAACATATAATCAATGTGTGAAATATGTACTTTATTATTTTTAGTTTTTTATCTTGATTTTGGAAAGTTGGGAAGTTACTTGTTTTATGATTGTTAAATTAATCTTGATTGTACATAGGTTATTGATTGAAATTTAGAGGTTGGAAATAACTATTTGGTTGTTCATGTTTCATAAATTTGATATTCTATTTATAATTCTATCCTTGGTCAAAATTTTAGTTAGAATGAAAGAGCCAAGATTGACTATTCTGGTTGGGAAATTGAATGGTTGGGTTATTCTGGAAAGAATTTCCAAGGAATATCTCATTACCCGATTTAGGAATTTATTGAAATTATGAACGTTGATCATTAAAATGATCACATGTAGAAAAAAAATCTAGAATTAAACTTGATTGAAAAAATTGGTTTATGTTGAGATTTTTGTGGGACATGGATAGATAATATATTTCTCATCATATTGGTGATATTTCTCAAATAGATATAAATTTAGCCACCTTCTAAATTAAAATTAGATACTTACGTTGTAGGATTTACATGGAATAATAATTTTATTCTCAATTATTTTTAATTTATTTCCATATTATAAATCATATTTAAATAATAAATGGGAGTCTTGTCTACTAAAGCACCCATAGAAGTAGCATCTATCATATTCTTATCCGTTAAGACTAATCCCTTATAAAAATATTGGATTTAAAGTTGATCAAAAATATGGTGGTGAGAGAATATAGAAAAAACGTCTTAAAACTACCCCCATATTCTTCTCTAATTTCTCATTTAATGTACCTAATCCCATAGATATAATATCTATGTGAGGTAGTCCTAAAGGCTGAGAATTTGTTTCTAAGAAAATATTTTTATATTGGTGAAAATTCCCAATAGAATTTCATTGGGAGTAGTAAAAACACCCCATATCCAACCCATATAAGGAAAAAATAAATTATCTTATATTTATATAATCCTCACTAACTCTCTTGGGATTTATTGTGATGCATACCATGTATAATTATTGTAGTTATAGTGTAGATCCTCACCCACTGATCCATGAAATTTTAGTAAATGGTGAATCAATCCTAATATAAGATCAAATACTAGTGGTGTTTAAGGTTATTCTAGATATTTCTATTTATTTTGGATGTTTTGAGTAGCTATCTCATTTTATGCTATTTATTCTCCCGTTATTTCAAATTAATCATGTTTTCTATTATTGGTGAATCTATTTTTGATGATTTTATGGTTGAAGTTTCAACATATTATAAATATTTAATTCCAATGAATTAAATTTTGTTTTTATACAATTCTTGATCATAGATTATAATAATTTTCAACATCTAGATTTTAATGGGTTTTATATGACATAAAATCACAATATTAGTTTTTTTACAATAATTTTTTTTTCTTTTTTTGATCAATTAGATTATTATTTTTTAATCCTTTTCAAAACTCCTTGGCAGTTTCCCCAACAATGAGTCCAAATAATATTTTATGGTTATTATCTATTTTCAACCCACATCATTTTTGTATCCCTAAAATTATATAGTATAGAATATCCGGGAGTATTTTAAAATAAATTTTCCTTTAAATATTTTCCCCTATCATGAGTTTATATTTTTAAAATATAAAAAACACTGACTCTAATAATGAAATGAAACAATTATAATTTTTTTAAACCTAAATAATCTAATACATATGAGTAATAAAAACTGTTAAGAAGAATGATGTTAACATAATATAAAGTAGGGTCCAAATATAGTATATCTTCTAGTTCATTATTTATCCATCACTTGAAATATAATTATTACAAGAAACTCTCTCAATGAATGAATTATAATCAAAATTTATGTATCTCATTAAGATTTAAAATATGATAAGAATAGAATAAATATTATCTTTCATTATTCTTTCAATAATATATGGTCGATTCACTCAAAACTCACTAATTTCATAGACACATTCAACACTCACTGTACTCACAACCCTCAATCGAGGATTGTGAAATTAAAATATAAAGCTTTTAAATCAATATCTTAATCATCCTTATTAGAAAGTTATAACTTTTCCATTAAAACTCTTCGATCAGAGTTGTGTTCATTATAGAATGAAAGGATGAGATAAGCCAAATTTTAGAAGATATACTCATCATAATTCAATTGAATTTCAATGTAATATAAACCTGATGAGAATTTAAAATTAAAGGTTCAAGATATATAATCGAGGAAAGAAATTAACCATTGAGACTAAATATTTTTACAATAAAATATCATAGCCAAACATGATCCTGGTGTAAGTGGAATCATTAAAATTAATCTTCATCAACGTAGTAGTGATAATCTACAGGTTGATCTCTCTATAAAATCCTTTGGAATGAGGTTTCTATTTTTTTTTCTTAACTCTGAATCACTTATTTTGTGTTATATTTCTTATTTATCTAAAATTATTTTCTACTTTAATTGTTTTACGATTGGATATAGACCTCATGCACGAATATATCTTGATATACTAATATTTAATGACCATTTGGAAATTAGCAGCGTATTTTTTCACTAACATTTGAATTTAATAAAAAACTATTACTAATAATATGGACCTATGTGAAAACAATTATCTTACATAAAAAATGAATATGGATGAAAATATTTGTTTGGATTACTCTTTATCTATTTTAAATAATTTCTAGAAGTTTTGATTGGCTTCAATGAACTTCTACATAGGCACAACATTGATCCTAAAATCGCTTTTAATTTGATTTCAAAAACTAGGGAACCCCACATTTTTAATTTTCTTTGAAGTACCATTATGCATGTGATCATAACGTGGCCTTTATATAATATGGACTACCCTTACAGATCATTCCAATGTAAAAGATGAACTCACATCTTTGACATTCCTCAACTGAGCTTGAAAATTATCTATCACTAATATTTCTACTCACTATACTTTGTATGTTATAAAATTAGTATCTAAGAAATAATAAAAACATGCTACCATGTGATTTTATACATGAAAAAATTATTGAAATAACACGAGTGTGAGCTCAACCACTATCTACTTCAACCAAGCACCTCAAAAACCTTCAACCTACATACATATACCTAAAATCCATTAATTGACCTCAAATTCTCATATTATCTCATGAATTTAATAGAGTACTATAATTTCACTCACCTCACTAGTGAAAATGAAGAGATAATATATTTCAATCCCCTAACACACACATAAAACATACCATATATAGAAAAAAAATTCATCAAATCACTCTCACATAGTCTTTTTTCATTCACTATTCCAATCATTCATGTAAGGGTCTACTCAGGTCAACTAATATCCAGTCACTTTCAGTTTCAATGTGGTTCACAGACATCATCTATGGGAACTCAATGGATCACAGATCTAAAAATGGTGATTAATCTGTTGTTCTCCATTTGCAATGGCTGATGTTCACCAAAGCTTCATATTTAAGCATCATTTTTATTCATAAACCATTACTTCAACACATATATTTCTATTTGAGTTGATTCATAATTCTATTCAAAATTGATTCAAGCTTTCTCCATTTCATATCCTCTAGTGACAGACAAATCTAGTTTCATCGTTCTGTAGAAGTTGGTTCATCAAGCTCTGATTTCATTGTTGATTTCATAACTCCATATTTTTTACCATGTTAGACTAGTTGTGATTCGGCTTATATCACCAGATTTGGTTTTGGATTCGTTATCCTAGAAAATTTACTACTTTTTAATTATCTACTTTATTCATTTGAGCTAATGCATGGCCAAGGCTTCATCAATAACCAATGATTGATCTTCATTATTAGTTGGTAATGACACATCGCACTTTGGTTTTATTTATTCCTCAAATTTTAATTATTTAATTTTATGTTTCATTGACCTCCCATGGTTGATTCCAAAGATTCCACAATAATTTTGATTTAATCTCCCATCATGCAATAGATGAAAATAATAGGCACATTAAATTCAATTTTTTTCTAAAAATCCATCCAACACATTCAATTGTGTTACTCATATGGTCAGAGAAGTAAGAATGATAGCTTATTGAATCTACTAAAAACTATAATATCATGGAAGATATTCTTACCATGAGTTTCATGTTAGTTTCAGATTCTTTTCAAAACTCATGGATATTGTCGGTCCTATCTATGAATTTGATGTAAAGTCTATATATATTAAAATATTTAATTTTCCATTTTTTCAACTCACGATTGCCTAAATAATACGTGCAATCGATGAAAAATAAAAATTTCCATATAGCCAATTTCCTTTACATGCTATCCACCACCCATTACCATATATATTTTTTTAACTCACACTAAATTCTTCATAGTGGTGAAAATTAATTAATATTTTTAAAAAATTTAATGTTACATTCAAAATAAAACATAAATGTGCAATGTAAATTAGTATTTTGCATAAATAAAATAAAATAAATTTAATATTAAAAATATTATTTAGATTCTAATAATAAAAAAAATCTCAAAAAATAATCAAAAAAAATTAATGATTGAATATAATTTTTTATTTAAATGCTAATTTTCAAGGAATGAAATAAAATAAAACTATTTATAAAATAATTAGAAACATTAAAATGACCTAGAAAATAATAACATAATAAATGAACATTAAAAATAAATAAAAATTAAAAATCATAAATAATATAAAATGAAATGATATAATTAGAAATTTAATGGGAGGAAGAAGAATGAAACATCAAATCAATTAATACACAAAAATTATCATTTCCAAATATTACTTAATAAAATTAAAATTGAAACAAATTTTTTAAAATAAAAAAAATATTACATTATAAGAACATTATCATAGTAAAAACTAATTAATAAACCATAATTTAAGTGGGAATCTTGTGTTAAATATGACCACATAAAATTCCACCATTAAGGACAAGATGTTGTGCTGGTGCCACAGGAAAAATTATAGTGCTAGGCTTCATTGGGGGAATTTTATTGATCATGTTGTGTGATAACTCTTTTATACCAAAAAAATAGTGTGTGGAGTAGGACCATGGCCCTATATGCTTCAATCTTACCAGCACAGGGCAAAGAAAACTGTAAAAACGTATCCAATCATAGTATGTAATTAAATAGGACAGACTCAGCTTGGCTTTGGTGGTGGTTAGAATCCCAAAATAGTTTTGACATAGGGTGGATCTTAGTTTTCTCATAATTTATATACTATATGTGGTGAAACTTCTTGTCTTCTTAAATTTTAAGCCCAATGAATTCTTTCAAGCCTGGTATGCTTCTATGAGTTTTACTAGGTGTCACCACTATTCTTCATCAAAATAAAACATTTGATTTTGAGATTCATTTGAGGTTATAGGATTTGTTTTAACGGATAAATATGATTTTAATAAAATGAATATGTTTTTGGTAAGAAAAACTAAATTATCTAAAAATGATATGAATGTAAAAAATCACTATAAAATTTTCTGTCTTAAATAGGTGATTTCAGAAAAAAAAAAAACTATTCATAATATATAATATTTTCATATTGATTAGTTGTTATTATAAATCTTTAAAATTATTATATATCACCTTAATAAAAACTACATATTATAAGTATTATTCAGTTATAATTATATTTAAACTAAACCACCATATAATAATAAGTTAATCATGACATGATATTATTTTTGGAAGTTTAGCCACTTAAATGAACAATGTAAAGAATTAATATCCTAGATGACTATGAAAAATTAATTAATTATATATTAATATATAAATATATAAATAATTGTTTTGGTTTATATAAGGTATAAATCAATCTTTTACTTAATAATTAACAAATCATCTTTTATTGGTTAAGAAAGAAACTGGAGTGTGGTTATTATAGATTTTATCTTCATAGATAAAGAATTAAACACTCATCAATGGGTATTAAAGATTCATAAATAAATATATTTCATCCACTATAGTATTGTTATTGATATTAAAATGATAAAATTTGGAAGAGGATGGAATACCGACACTAATCCTATGAAACTTGTACAAATGGTCAAAACTATAAACACCCGATATAGGAAAATAGGTAAAAACTAACCGATATAAATGTATATAATGATTTTAAATAAAAAATATAAATAGTTTTATGTGTGGATATGGTTATAAAAATAGTTATTAAGATATATATTTTTTTAATGTATGAGGATAATTTACTTCAGTGTAATATAAGTGTAATAGTAGAAGTTTCTTATCTAAAATTTTCATATAATATAATGATTTTAATAATATACAACCTATTTTATTTGGAATTATGATAATACATCACTTTAATATTTTTTTATCATTATTAACTTATATTTTAGGATATTCAATGTTTATTTAATGTTCTTCCTATAATGGAATTTTTACTAAAAATTTATAAATTTTTTAAGGGTTTCATCAAGTTTATTTTAGATTCATTTGGTTAATGTATTTCTTACTTGAAAATAATATTCATGTTTTCATTGATCCTATTATTCCCCCATTTAATATTCTATTTAATCTTGTTATATGATTAAAATACTTTTCATCATCAATAAACTCTTCTTCGATAAACTTTTTTGAATTCTAATTATAACATTGCTATCAAAAACTAATATTCTAAAAATAAATCATTTTATCCATTTAAAAATTTTCATTCCTTAAAATGTGATCGTATATGTTTAGAAAAGGTAATATGTGTTTTTTTATATGAGTTTCATAATTATAATTTCACATTTTTAAAACTAACTGTTAATAATATTTTTTATGAAATGGGTATCCAAAAAAAGTAATATAGAAATATTTTTTTTTAAATGGGTATCCATCCATTAGAAATCAGATGTTTTATCTTCCACTAAAAATTTTGTAATAATATTTTATCATTTGAAGGATATATTGTTAGATTTTACTTTTATAATATAATTTTTTTCCATATTTTCACCCCACATTTTGGAAAATAACATTTGAATTTTACCCAAAACTTCTTCGTTCTACATTAATATTAAAAATGTTATCTAAATACTATTTTAATTTTTTATTTTGTGTGACCAATTTGTTTCATTGACTATTTAATTTTATATGTATAATTCTTGGAAATATTTTGTGTTTTATAATAGAAATAATTTTTATCCTAGGTATATAAAATATTTATTTTAAAATGATTCCAAAGATCAAGGGCATTTTTCATTTCCAAATGGGTTTTTTGTAAAACTCTAAAAAAGGGTTTTTCAATTTAGTCATTTATCCTTGATAATTATTATGAATGTTTTGATAATTTTGTTCACATATTAGAATATAACATCTATATCTAGATTTTTTCTTTAATATGATCCATCACGGCTTTTGCCTTACATTACCATCTATTATGAATATACATAACATTTCTTATAATTCATTTGTTTTGCGAGTACTGTGTTTTTTGTCTCATTGATTGATGTGTGTTCACCAAAACCCCACGGATAAATTTATTGTATAAATTATTGATTTATCCACTTATCCTTTATCTATATTTTTAAATTATTATATGATCTATTATCATGTTTGAATGGAATTTACCTAGAATATTGCTGAATATCTTTTGATACCCATTAATTTTCCATTGGTAAATCATGTTATGATAGTTGATAGAATTAATAATTTTTTCCTTATGTGATTCCTATTGAAAAGTTTATGATTTTTTTTTTATTTACTTGGGTAATTTATGATATTATTTATTTTAAACAACACACATATATATGGATGATGAAAGGTGGGGTCCTATAACACCCTATAAAACCATGGCATATATTTATATCTCATGAGATAATAAGTCATGGTAAGAATTCATATGTTCTCATAAGAATAGGCATGATTGTTTTTCTCACATTACTTGTATTGATATAATGAGTTAGTTGATATAGGAATAGAGACAATGATATTTCTCATAATATTTTTACTATTATTATGGTTATTCTATATTTCTAAGATATTTTCCATGATTATACATTCATTTATGCATATGTTATGACCTCAGGTATTATTTTTATTAAATCATGATTATGTAGTATTTTTATTTATTTATTATGATATGATAATGCTTATTAAATGATTTTATATTGATGAGTTTTCATTAATGGATTTTTTTTTGTTATTTATAATTCCATATACACTACTATTTCAATTATGAGTAGGGTATCAAACCCATAAAGAATGGTAAAAATGATTATGCTAAAAATAAATTAAACACTAAAAAAACCCAAAAGATATACTACTAAAATAAAAATAAAACAAACAATACGATTGTATGGATAGAGTAATTTAAGAAATACGTTATTACAATCAGAACTAAAGATAATAAAAACCCATGTTGGGGAACAAATTTTATTTGACGATTAACATATTTCTCTCCATTCACATGAAATGATTAGTTTTGAACATAAAACCCTGAATCTGTTTTTGTAAAATATCTATTGATAAGTGGAATACATAAATTTTAAAAATACTAAATTATTGAACAAAATAATGAAAATATATAAATGATGAACCTGAACTGATTTTAAGAATTACTAGGTTGATTATTTTTTAACATGGTTTAGGGATTAGTCATTCATAGTAAATTTACTTTAATTTAAAGAAACAAAAAACTTGTATAAATGATTTAATAAATTAATAGATAATATATTTTCATCACAATATTTATTTTTCCCAACCAAAATATATATCAAATAATTATATTTATATCAAGAATTTATATAATATTTATAATGGAAATTAAATAACAAATGAGGGTGAAATAAATATCCCCTCTAATAATGTGAAAAATAGCACCATTGATGCTCTGTTCCTCCTAAAACTCTTGATGTGTTATTGAGTATACCTCCTTCAAGAATTTTCTTATAATCTCTATAATTATCCTATATAAGAAGTTATCCCTAACAAATTTTTAAAAATGATCTCACATAAACTTAATTTTTTTGTGACTCACAGAAATTATATACTAACAATGCATATTCCTCATTTCTTAATTGGACACATAGAAATTTGACACAGTGTTTAATCACCTATATGTGATTTGAGAAAAACTATGTCACGACCCGTCCTCAGGGCCCGTGTCGTGACTACTCCAAGCCTGCCTTCCATAGGCCAGGGGCTGGCGACTAGCACCAAAGGCGTAAATCACGATAATTGGGAAGGCATTTCCTTTATAAAAGTAAACAAAACACCACAGAGCACAAACGGAAGCAAAACAATAAGTACAAAAGAAAGTTCTGAAAAGTAAATGGGCCAGAATACAAACCCAAATGAAAGTACAACTACAACTGAACAAAGTACAACAGAAAAAGACAACAGTTGGAAGAAATGAAGCAGCTCCTGGGTCATCCTCGTCGGATCCTACCTGAAGGGTAGGTACAGATGGCGCAGCTTCTGGTCGTCCACCATGGATCCTACCTGAAGGGTAGGTACAGATAGCCTCCTCAATGCTCTCGCCCGTCAACCTCCTCCATGTGTCGTCTCGTCATGTGGTCCACCTCCGGGTACTGACTCGTCGTGTCGTCCACCTACGGGTACTGACTCGTCATGTAGTCCACCTCCGGGTATCGTCCAGTCCTCGAACACTCGGCCTCTATCAGCACTGCCCATCGTCTGCAACCAACACAACAAGGTGCGGGCATAGCCCGTGCAAGGGTGAGTATAACGATACTCAGTAGGGACCCCAAGACCCTCAAAGTCTCACTAAAACCAACAAGTATAACCACAAAGAAGATCTAAATAGATAACCTCTACTTAGGTATATGCCCATACATATACCTAAGTTATCAAGTAACACATCTCAATCATGAGAAAACACAGGGATTATGAAATCAACAGATAACCACCACCCAGGTATATGTCCATACATATACCCAAGTTATCAAGTAACCCATCTCAATCATGAGGAAACACAAAGGTCATAGACTCAGATCAAACCAGGATTTTCATTATCGAAACCGTAACTGCTGAAGAGCTCTGTCTCTGGAGTGTACAGTGGTCCTGTCACGACTCCGAGGTACTTATCACTAACCTAAGACTGCTGAGGTACTCCTTCAGTCGAGTACCGCGGACCTGCCACCTCACACCGTAGTGCTTCCCGCCATGGGTCTGCCACCTCACACAGTAGTGCTCCCCCTCATAGCCTACAGAGGTACTCCTCCTGTCGAGTACCGCGGGTCTGCCACCTCACACAGTAGTGCTCCTCTGCCGTGGGTCTGCCACCTCACAAAGTAGTGCTCTCCACCGGGCTATGCAAGTCACTCTGAGTCGAATCGGACAAGCAATCATCAGGTCTCAGCCGGCTACACGGTCTCCGTACTCCGCACGCTCGTCTCTGGGAGGGTCCGCTCCACGAGCTACTGGTTGATACTCCAAAACATCACAAGTCCCACGAAAAAGTATCTCAAAGGACCTCCTCGTCATAGGGGTCTCAACACAACAGACGGTACGTCAATCGGACGCTCGGTCTGTGAGTTATTAGCCTTTTCATCCCAGGGGCCCGGTTGGTTTCGTAAGCGAACCAACCCGGCTGTATCTCAACTCTACCCCGAACTCTCATAGGGTATACTCATAGGGACCATTTCTCGACGAGATCACCAACGCCACTGACGGTTCGTCAAACGGACGTCCGGTCTGAAAGATATCATCTTTTTCCTTTCCAGGGGCCCGGTTGGATTTCGGGTACAATCCAACCCGGCTATAACCCAACTGCATCCAAAACTCGGGAGGAGGATGCCAAAGGTTCCGTATCGTCAACAGGAACGCAACGCAACAGACGGTGAGTCAATCGGACGCCCGGTCTGTAAGTTATTGGTTTTTTCGTCCTGGGGGCCCGGTTGGTTTTTAAGTCAAAACCAACCCGACCGTACTCCAACTGTGTCCAAACCTTGAACGGATTAATCCAAAAGATCCGTCTCCCTTAGAGGAAACCATCAAAGTCGACGACACGTCAATCGGACGTCCGGAACTCAAGATATGAGCGTTTCCGCTCCGAAGGCCCGGTTGGTTTTGTGTACGAACCGACCTGGCCGAACCCAAAGTAATCCGAAACCTTGAGTGCGATATACCGAAATGACCGTCTCGATCCAAGGATCGTGTTTCCACTGACGGTGCGTCGTTCAGAGGCCCGTAGCTCAAGTTACGGGAAAAAGAACGAAAACGGTCCGAAGACGGGGGGTCTGGGACCGGGCCGACCCGGCCCGACCCCCCCTGAGTCGGCCAAACTGGGTCGACTCGAACCGGGTCGACCCGACCCGGTCTGACCCAGCTGGACCCGGTCCGGTCCGGCCAGGGCGCGGCCCGGCTCGGCTCAGCCGAGCGGCCGAGCGTGGCAGCCGCGGGGCGCCGCCCCCGCGGGATGAGGATGTCGCGGCCCTCGAGGGGCCGCGCTGGACATCAGCGGACGCGGCTTCTGCCGCGTCCCGTGCGGGCGAGCCGGACCTCCGCGGCCGCGGGTCCGCTGGCTGCCGCCACCGTGGCTTCAGCCGTGGTGGCGCGCCGGGGCGCCGCCGGCAACCCACGCCGCCGGAGACTTCCGCGGGCCACCGGAGTTCCTCCGGTGGTCCGTTTTCCTTCCCGTTTGCGCCGCTGCTCTTCCTGGGACCCGTTCTTCTCTACAGAATCATCAAATTGCCTTTGTGGCACGTTTTGTCATCGCCCGCCAAATCCGCACAACAATGAAGAACTGCGGAGGGTAGTCGGTCCATGTTCGTTGGGCCCGCACCCTCCTCGTTAGATGATAACAGTCGGGAGAAATAAATTATCTTATGAAAACGTAACATGATATAATTTTAATAAATTAAAATTGTACTTTTGATCCGGGTTCATTGTTTTGAAAGGAAGCAACCACGGAATAAAATTATTCTTTCACAAACAAAACCCCTACCGATTTCCCACAATCAGGAATACTCATCCCTTAACCAAACTTCCCGCGGATCAACTTAATATTGATTTGATCCGCGTTCTTTATTTTCAAAAGGAAACATCCGAGGAAAAAGTGTATTATTATCCTCAGTTAAAAACCCTACCTCTTCGGACGTGCGTTCTTCGCGGAATTGACCGTCGCGGAACAAGTGGAGTGTCGCGTCGCGGAAGGGCGTCGCGTTGTCGCGGGGTTGGATCGTCGCGGAAGAAGTGTCGTAGAGGGAGAATCGTCGGTGTCGCGGTACACGGTGTCCTGTCGCTGATCTCCACGGGTTCTGCGTTCTTGGTCGGAGGCCGGCGTTCTTCGCGTTCTTCGCGTTCTTCGCGTTCTTCACGTTCTTCGCGAAGAAGGAGGAAGATACTCAGAGATTCTTTAAAGGTTTAACACAACATTTCAAAAGGAAGGTGTGTTGGCCTTATTTTATTAACATGCCAACAAAACGAAAACGTGTTAAGAAACAAACGAAATTAATTCATAGAATTAATTTCAATGAATAAACCGCTCATTTAATAGGAGCGTTTAATTGTTTAAGAAAACACCCCAGTTGACTTTTATTTAATAGGGGTTTTCACGGGTGCGTTACTTAGCGGAAAGAAACGGTGGGGCTCGTGTGGGCCCCACCCAAAAAATATCCTATCAAGTGGATAGGATATTTTGAGTTGCACCCTATCCGTTTCAACTGAGCTTAAGCAGCTTAAAGTGGTTTTCAAGCGGCTTTAAGTGAAATAAAAATAAAATTGTCGCACAACTTTATTTTATTTCATAACTTAAAACACAAAAATTAAAAACCACAACCGAGCAAATGCAACTCCAGAAGAGGTGTTTCTAAGCAAGTAGCGGTGTTGCGATTCCATCGGTGCCCTCAGAATTCGATTCCAGGAACCGGTTCAAAATTTAGAAAAACCCGCTCATTCGTTCACTGAACGTACCCGAGCCAAACTTCGGAAAATGATTCCGGGCACACTGGGCCTCAGAATCAGGTGCCGTCAGAAACCGCGTTCTTGTAAAATTCCAAAGAAAATTAAGAAAAAAAATTTCCTTGAAATTTACGGGTCTTTACATCACTCCCACCTCAGGGCTTTACGTCCTTGTAAAGCTTTAACACAAACTAGGGTTACAAAAGCGGTACTGAGCACGCATCTGAGACTTCCGCTCCCATGTGCTCACCTGGAGGTTCCTGTACTGCCTGTGAAAGCGCACCCGAGGAATAGGCCTTCCTCGAAAGATCTGCCCATGTCGATCCTCAATCCCCACAGGAACCTCTGTGAAAGACACCCCATCGCCATCGTCCAGCTCCCCATGGTCGATGATATGCAAAGGGTTGAGCACGTATCTCCTCAGTTGAGATACGTGGATGTCGTCGTGCACCTGGTGCAACTGAGGTGGATGGGTCAAGCGATAAACCACCCTGCCTACCCAGCTGAGGACCTAGAAAGGTCCGTTGAACCTCGGAGATAACTTGCCTCCTTTTCCACATCTCCGTAAACCTCGTCGAGGTGAGACCTGTATAAGGACGTGATCGTCATCCTAGAACTCCAGAGGTTTCCAATTCCTGTTAGAACTGAAACTCAAACGACTGCTGCCATGAGGGTAAGGTTGAACGACTCAAGAGTGATCGGTCACACCCTCCTATGCATGAGTTATCCTGTGCTACCTGGGGTTTCCTTTTTTCCGACCAAGGAAAACTCGTCCCGACGTCGTAGTTAAACCACAACCTTTTTGCCTAATACCGTCAATTTGTGTATGAACTGTGATTGCCCAGTCCATACTCAAACCAACGTCGTAAGGCCTCGACGCTGCCACCAAGAGATTCCAACCGAAACTCTTGCCTCGAGGGTCTGACCACACCGTCAGCGTAAGTGTGATTATCGAGTCTCCTCCCAAGGTATCTCCAGAAGTAAGGGTCAAGTCCACGGCTTACTGGAAACTCTAGGTCTGGGACAAGATTTGTGAAAGCGAGGAATGATTCATATCGACGTCTGTTACTAAAGCAGCTTGTAGTGGACACAGACTGTCCCTTAAATCATTTTTAGAGCCATTGGGTCACACTCCTTGACCGCATGCAGTCGCACTCTTCCTCCGCCCTCCATCTCCCTGAGCCTGGCGGGGATAACTTAAGGCAGGTGGTTGTAGCATGTTAAGATTTCCACCACCTCATGCTGCTCTCCTAGCTCTGCCTCCATGTCTTCTGCTTCGCAGACTCATCTCTCCTTTAAGATTCCTCTTATGGAAACATTAAACACGCCCGAGTCTCTAAGACTGGCACCGGTTTCCTGTTTCTTACTTCACTGCGCAATCTTCATCCTCTCCTAGATGATCTGCACCTTCTTTGCCTACGATCTGGAAGAGCTGCTAAAATTTCTCCTTTGCCGAAAAGAGAAACCCGGTCTCATCCCCCTGGATGAACCATGCCCATTGCCTAATACAGTCAATCCTGAAATGAAGGGTACATTCATGTCATGGATGACGTCGTAAGGCCTCGACGTAACTACTAAGAGATCCAACTATCACTCTTGCCTCCAAGGGTCGAGTCACACTATCGGCATCAGTGTGAGGTCACTGGGTCTCCTCCAGTAGAAATCTAGAAAGTGAGGGTCAAGTCAACAGTCTTAACCAGGACCACTCAGTATCAACCAAAAAAAAGGACAGGAAAGCAAACATCACAAAGACAAGTGTCTTTTTATTATTGCAGCTCATAGTACAAAGACATGAGGCATCTACAACAAACATCAACAAAGATAGAAGCAACATAAACAAAAGTCTCCAGGTCTGGAGTTAGTCCCGCTCCCATTCATCCGCTTCCGGAGCTCCATGATCATAGGCCTCAGCTGCCTGAAGCTGAGCTCTCCTATGTCCACCAGTTCCCTGAGATCTACTGCCTTGTCCACTACTCGGCTGTTGCTCAAGCACCCGCCGCTGCTTCTGCCTCAGTGGATCCTCCAAAGCCTGCGGATCAACTGTACGAGGAGTCGGACAGTCACGTGCCAGGTGACCCTTTCCGCCGCATTCATAACACTTCCTGCTCCTCGTACGGCTGGCTTTAGCCCTCTTGGACCTCTGCATCATCTGTCTACTGTCTACTGCAGAAGACTCTGGCACATGCCGGCTAGTGGTGGGTCCTGCTGCTGGAGACTGCTCAGTAAGGAAACTCTCCACTAAGAGGGCTATCTCCAACACCCCTGTCTGCGTCGGAATGTTGTGCGATACAACCAAAGCTCTGATCTCCCTCCTGAGCCCCTGCTTGAAGGTTTGGGGCCCTGAAGAATGGGTCCCGTACCATGTCTGTAGAGTAGCGCGAGAGGTCTGTGAATCTCGCTGAGTACTGCGCCACTGACATGCTGCCCTGCCGCAGCTAAAGTAGCTCCTATATACGCACCGCTCGAAGGGTGTCTGGTACAAACTCTACCCGGAACAATCTCTCGAAGTATTCCCATAGAAGTGTCACCTCTTCATGCATCTGAATCATCAGGCTCCACCATCTGTCTGCTGCTGCCTGAAGAAGGCTGGCAGCAAGGATCACCATGAAATCTGTCGGCGTCCCCACTAGCCTAAAGACTCTCACCACAGCCTCCAGCCAATCCTCAGCTGCCTGCGGGTCCGTCCCTCCCTAGAAACTGGGTGGCCTCTGGCGCTGGAACTCATGCAGTGTGCTCAAGCGATGTGCATCCTCTGCTTCTGGGGCTGGTGGCATCAGTGGCCCAATGGGTAGTAGTACTGCTGGTGCCTCCGCTGGTGCCTCAACTGGGATAGGGCCCTGTACTAAGGCCTCGTCGCTCGGCAGGCTGTCAGTATGTACCACTCTTGGGGCTCTAGCTGGTCGTCCACGGGGAGGCATCCTGAAAGAAACAACATGACACGGTAAAAAGATTATTCCTGGTGAGCTGACCTGGTTTGAGCTGATATTTAAAAACTTCTGGAAACACACACGCAATCAGTGTTTTCGTGCACAAAGTCGGAAACCAGTTGTCAGGGTCCTAGTGTATGGATACGTCGGCCGCCCGCACCAACACTGGACTCCCTGAACTAAAAACCACACTCGGTACTCTTAACACTATTGGTTCATAGAAAGAAAATATCAGAGTTATAAGTTCTGCGGTAGAACCGAACTCCTCTGATACCAATTTGTCACGACCCATCCTCGGGGCCCGTGTCGTGATTACCCCAAACCCGTATTCCATAGGCCAGGGGCTGGCGACTAGCACCAAAGGCGTAAATCCCGATAACTGGGAAGGCATTGCCTTTATAAAAGTAAAAAAAACACCACAGAGCACAAACGGAAGCAAAACACTAAGTACAAAAGAAAGTGCTAAAAAGTAAATGGTCCAGAATACAAACCCAAATGAAAGTACAACTACAACTGAACAAAGTACAATAGAAAAAGACAATATCTGGAAGAAAGGAAGCACCTCCTAGGTCGTCCTCGTCAGATCCTACCTGAAGGGTAGGTACAGATGGCGCAGATTCTAGTCGTCCACCATGGATCCTACCTGAAGGGTAGGTACAGATAGCCTCCTCAACACTCTCGCCCGTCAACCTCCTCCGTGTGTCTTCTTGTCGTGTGGTCCACCTCCGGGTACTGACTCTTCGTGTCGTCCACCTCCGGGTACTGACTCGTCGTGTAGTCCACCTCCGGGTACCGTCCAGTCCTCGAACACTCGGCCTCTGTCAGCACTGCCCGTCGTCTGCAACCAACACAACGAGGTGCGGGCCTAGCCCGTGAAGGGGTGAGTATAACGATACTCAGTAGGGACCCCGAGACCCTCAAGGTCTCACTAAAACCAACAAGGATAACCACAAAGAAGATCTCAACAGATAAACTCTACTTAGGTATATGCCCATACATATACCTAAGTTATCAAGTAACCCATCTCAATCATGAGAAAACACAGGGATTATGAAATCAACAGATAACCACCACCCAGGTATATGCCCATAAATATACCCAAGTTATCAAGTAACCCATCTCAATAATGAGGAAACACAAAGGTCATAGACTTAGCTCAAACCAGGATTTTCATTATTGAAACCGTAACTGCTGAAGAGCTCCGTATCTGGAGTGTACAGTGGTCCTGTCATGACTCTGAGGTACTTCTCACTAACCTAAGACTGCTGAGGTACTCCTTCCATCGAGTACCGCGGGCCTGCCACCTCACACAGTAGTGCTTCCTGCCATGGGTCTGCCACCTCATACAATAGTGCTCCCCCTCATAGCCTACAGAGGTACTCCTCCTGTCGAGTACCACGGGTCTGCCACCTCACACAGTAGTGCTCCTCCGTCGTGGGTCTTCCACATCACAAAGTAGTTCTCCCCACTGGTCTATGCAAGTCACTCTGAGTCGAATCGGACAAGCAGTCATCAGGTCTCAGCCGGCTACACGGTCTCCGTACTCCGCACGCTCGTCTCCGGGAGGGTCCGCTCCACGAGCTACTGGTCGATACTCCAAAACATCACAAGTCCCACGAAAAAGTATTTCAAAGGACCTCCTCGTCACAGGGGTCTCAACACAACAGACGGTGCGTCAATCGGACGCCCGGTCTGTGAGTTATTAGCGTTTTCGTCCCAGGGGCCCGGTTGGTTTCGTAAGCGAACCAACCCGGATGTATCTAAACTGTACCCCGAACTCTCATAGGGTATACTCATAGGGACCGTTTCTCGACGAGATCACCAACGCCGCTGACGGTTCATCAAACGGACGTCCGGTCTGAAAGATATCATCTTTTTCCGTTCTAGGGGCCCGGTTGGATTTCGGGTACAATCCAACCCGGATATAACCCAACTACATCCAAAACTCGGGCGGAGGATGCCAAAAGTTCCGTATCGTCAACAGGAACGCAACGCAACAGACGGTGCATCAATCGGACGCCCGGTCTGGAAGTTATTGGCTTTTTCATCTCGGGGGCCCGGTTGGTTTTTAAGTCAAAACCAACCCGACCGTACTCCAACTATGTCCAAACCTCGAGCGGAGTAAGCCAAAAGATCCGTCTCCCTTAGAGTAAACCATCAAATTTGATGGCACGTCAATCGGACATCCGGAACTCAAGATATGAGCGTTTCCACTCCGAAGGCCCGGTTGGTTTCGTGTACGAACCAACCCGGCCGAACCCAAAGTAATCTGAAACCTTGAGTGCGATATACCAAAACGACCGTCTCGATCCAAGGATCGCGTTTCCGCTGACGGCACATCGTTCGGAGGCCCGTAGCTCAAGTTATGGTCAAAAGACCGAAACGGTCCGAAGACGGGGGGTCTGGGCCCGGGACGACCCGGCCCGACCCCCCCCCCCCCCTGAGTCGGCCGAACTGGGTCGACCCGGTCCGACCCGGTTGGACCCGGTCCGGTCCGGCCAGGGCGCGGCCCGGCCCGGCTCGGCTCGGCCGAGCGACCGAGCGTGGCAGCCGCGGGACGCCGCCCCCGTGGGATGAGGATGTCGCGGCCCTCGAGGGGTCGTGCTGGACATCAGCGGACGCGGCTTCTGCCACGTCCCGTGCGGGCGAGCCGGACCCGCGCGGCCGCGGGTCCGCTGGCCGCCGCCTCCGGCCGCCGCGCCGGTGACCCGCGCCGCCGGAGACTTCCGCGGGCCATCGGAGTTGCTCTGGTGGTCCGTTTTCCTTCTCGTATGCGCCGCTGCTCTTCCCGAGACCCATTCTTCTCTGCAGAATCATCAAATTGACTTTACGGCACGTTTTGTCGTCGCCCGCCAAATCCGCACAACAACGAAGAACTGCGGAGGGTAGTCGGGCCATGTTCGTTGGGCCTGCACCCTCCGCGTTAGATGATAACAGTCGGGAGAAATAAATTATCATATGAAAACGTAACAGGATACAATTTTAATAAATTAAAATTGTACTTTTGATTCGGGTTCATTGTTTTGAAAGGAAACAACCACGGAATAAAATTATTCTTTCACAAACAAAACCCCTACCGATTTCCCGCAATCAAGAATACTCATCCCTTAACCAAACTTCTCGCGGATCAACTTAATATTGAGTTGATCCGCGTTCTTTATTTTCAAAAGGAAACATCCGAGGAAAAAGGGTATTATTATCCTCAGTTAAAAACCCTACCTCGTCGGACGTGCGTTCTTCACGGAATTGACTGTGGCGGAACAAGTGGAGCGTCGCGTCGCGGAAGGGCGTCACATCATCGTGGGGTTGGATCGTCGCGGAAGAAGCGTCACAGAGGGAGAATCGTCGGCATCGCGGTACACGGCGTCGCGTCGCTGATCTCCACGGGTTCGGCGTTCTTCGTCGGAGGCCGGCGTTCTCCGCGTTCTTTGCGTTCTTCGCGTTCTTCACGTTCTTCGCGAAGAAGGAGGAAGATACTCAGAGATTCTTCAAAGGTTTAACACAACATTTCAAAAGGAAGGTGTGTTGGCCTTATTTTATTAACATGCCAACAAAATGAAAATGTGTTAAGAAACGAAAGAAATTAATTCATAGAATTAATTTCAACGAATAAACCGCCCATTTAATAGGAGTATTTAATTGTTTAAGAAAACGCCCCAGTTGACTTTTATTTAATAGGGGTTTTCGCGGGTGTGTTACATAGCGGAAAGAAACGGTGGGGCTCATGTGGGACCCACCCCACAAATATCCTTTCAAGTGGATAGGATATTTTGGGTTGCACCCTATCCGTTTCAACTGAGCTTAAGCAGCTTAAAGTGGTTTTCAAGCGGCTTTAAGTGAAATAAAAATAAAATTGTCGCACAACTTTATTTTATTTCATAACTTAAAACCCAAAAATTAAAAACCACAATCGAGCAAATGCAACTCCGGAAGAAGCGTTTCTAAGCAAGTAGCGATGTTGCGATTCCATCGGTGCCCTCAGAATTCGATTTCGGGAACCGGTTCAAAAGATAGAAAAACCCGCTCATTCGTTCACTGAACGTACCCGGGCCAAACTTCGAAAAATGATTCCGGGCACATCGGGTCTCCGAATCAGGTGCCGTTAGAAACTGCGTTCTTGTAAAATTCCAAAGAAAATTAAAAAAAAAATTCCTTGAAATTTACGGGTCTTTACAAACTATCAAAACAAAATATGAACAACCCAAATGGAAATCATGATTAATATTTTAGTATCCTTATGAACATCAATTATTCTGGAATAAATTTTTTAAGATCCCATATTAAGAATATTATTCCCATTTTAAATATTATATAACTTTGTGACTTTACATGAGTGGATAATTTTACCTATAGGTAGTAGATACCAATAACCTTCCGTGAATCCTATCACTTACCATTACACATGTCATTTCTAATTCTTTTGGGGTCTTTCCATACAATACAATAACTTTATAGAAGACTTAAACTAAGTTTACATGCATGAATTACTACCTTTACATATCCTTGAATGACCCTTACATGGGATCCTACGCCCTTATGTAAGAATCTACTACATTTACTAATGTTATTTTTTACCTTAGAATGGCTTCTACCTAAGCATTACACGAATTCAGTTTGTCTACCACCTTGAAAATTAATGGATTGTCTTTCATCAATATTTTCACCACCTTAAAACCACTCCATATATCCTAAATCAGACTCATCTAATAAAAAACCAACCAATATTATCCATGTAAAGTTGCTTTTCTAGTTCTCCAACCACTATTATTAATATATAAAAAATATGGATTCTTCTTCTAAACATGATTCAAAGGGTTGGGATCAACCATTTTGATTTATCAATAATAAAATGAAGAATAGTAACACTCTAGTTCACACATGTGTGATTAAAAATTCATCATTGAGATCAATTTTAATGTTATAACTACTTTCAACCAGTATCTGAATCACGATTTTCCATCATATTTGATAGAAAGTGTTTTTTAGTGAAAAATTCATTGAGGGATGGGTTTTGGTGAAAAAATAAAAAAAACATAAAAAAATGAGAACCTAACATTGAATCATTATTCCTCATTAATAGAACTCAGTCACCATCTCCAAGAGAGATCATCTTCTTCAGCATCATTACTTATAAATCACCACTGGAATAGATGGTAAATAGTTTCCCTTAACACATATTCAATCTCTAAATCTTAGATTCCCTTGGCTTGGATATTATTTCATTAATTCATAAATGTAAATTAGATCTCATATCATTTATGAGCGCAATACAATGCATTTCAGTAAAAAACTTCTCTTCAGCCTTCATCTTCATTGGTTTCATGTTGTTTATCATCACATTCATCGAGATTGAGCCTATATCAAATAGATTCCATGAATAGAATTTTATTTAGAAAGTAACAACATCAAATACAAATTTTTTTTTTGAGAACTCCCTTTTAAATATTTTCACTCGAGATCAATTTAGATTTACTAGGTCACAATAGTTGTGGAAGATATAGAGGGTGGTAGGTGAAAAAACATATTATGATTATAGAAGTGATTTCCTTTTAGTAGTAGATATAGTAGTGGTAGAAAGTGGGTGTCTAAGGGTAGTATACACAATTGGTGGTATATGAGTTCCCTAGGCGTAGTAGTTACAATCCTAACAATAGAAAGTGTAATCCCAACTGTAGCTAACTGACTTCACAATATACTTAATCAGATTCTGAAATTAAAAAAATTTATCCCAAAAATAAATTCCAAAAACCAAAAGTGACTTTACAAATTCAAATAATTAATACCCTACTCAAGAGATTAAAAGACCAAAATAATTTAATTTTGATGTTCTTCACATAAAATATTTAATACTTATCAATCAATATAGAAATTTGAAATTTAAAAAACAGTATCTAAGAGATTAATAATTTAAAAGGATTAATTATTTAAGTAAATTGAAATTTTTAGAAAATTAATATAATTAATCAATGAATAATATAAAATTAATGATTCATACTTCCATTAAATAATAAATGAATTATATAATCTAATCAATGTTATCAGATATTAATTATTAATCTAATTAAAGACCATTTTATTTTAAAAACACCATTAAGGATAAAAAATATATGTAAAAAACATATTCAAATAAGAGACACATCATATTTCTAAGATTTTTTGAGTATAACTCAAATATGTATCCAGATAATACTATTATACTCATATTAAGCATACTTAAAATATGCAATTGAAATCCCTTATTCTTATCCATACTGGGTATCTAAGATAACCACATTATTCTTTTTTTATTTTCCCAATTTATAAAAATATTAAAATTATGAAACATATTGATGATTAAAATATGGAAAAAATAAATAGGATGTGGTAATGATATTTAATACATTAGTAAATTTCATATATAGTGGAAAAATATTAAATTTGTTAAAAAGTGAATGATTTTTTAGTTAATGTCTTAATCCTATAAAACTATAAACCAAAATGGACATGGAATGTATAGTACTAAATAATGTCCAATAAATCAATTAATTAGATGGCCACATCTATGGGGTTTCTAAACAAGGCATCATATTAGGTTTAAAAAACATTTGAGACTTGTATGATATTGATTTAGGATAAATTGGGAGTTAGAAATATCATCAAATGTAGATAAATTATGCTTGATTGTAATTTCAAAGGTATAGATAACCCTTTAGGTAAGTTAAGGTATTATTTGGGGAATTTTGAAAATATAATTTTATTGAAAACCCAAGGGATAAGTCTAAGGGATAATTCTATGTATTGGATAATATCTTGAAATTTAAATAAAGAATATATTATGTTGTTTTATTGAAAATAACATCCCTATTTGAATACTATATATAGATTTAGGCTCATGTATAGATGTAACATGAGGTAATAGCCCAAAAACAAACATACTAGGTGTTAAATTATCATCACCTGGTTTTCAAAAAAGATGCCTAACTACACACCCAGTTTGACACTCTTAGGGTATATTCTTTGTTTAATCATATTCTCTTTTAAATCAATTATGAAGGATTTACTACTTAATTTATTTATGGGATTATAATAATAATTACAATACAACTTAAACTACTCAAATATATATGAAATTGAATGTATATAAGGATGAAAATAAGGTGTAATTATAGAATACTATTAGAATTGTTCTTTCATATTCTTATAATTTTTTACACTAGGTCTACTAGATACTATCCTAATCATTTTTGATTTTGTTATTTTGTTAAAACAACAACATGAAAATGATAATAAGAAAGGTATACACCTGGAAAACACAATATTTTATAACTAAATAAGGAAGTATACATTAATGGATGAGAATCATAATATATTCCTATTATGATACAAAATTTGAGTATAATAGTCTTATATATGGTAGTGAGGATGATATCATACATGAAATTAATTCCTGATACTCGTAGTTATTTTCACCAACAAGTGATATTTATTGATTAAATTAAAGAATATTATATATGTCATGATTATTATGGGAATCATCAATATATTATTCTCTAATAATATACATTTCTTTAAATTATTGGAATCAGATATTAAATTGTATTAATAAACTGGAAAAGTTATTTAAAGAAAATGTTATATATTGTGGATAACTATTGTAAAATAAATTATCGAGGTTAGGATAAATCTTTGTTTAATTATATATTTGATTATTAAGTAATAGAGTAATATTTGGTTTTAGAAAATTTTGTTAAATTGTATTTGTAATCTTGTGATTGATTATCGATTTATGATATTCTTGGTGAATTATATTTAATTATTGTGATTTTTGTATATATTGGAGGTTGTGTGATTTTATAACATTGTAGGGTTAAAGATAGTGTTAAATTTTATTTGGATTTATTGTTTAATTGTGGTTTAATTTCATGGATATTGAAATGGTTTTTGGAGAGTTATGTTAGGGACAATATTTTATTAAGGTATATACATACTTGTGTATAAGATTTAACGAATGGATAATGTTGTTTGAAGAAAGATAAGTAACTTAATATAGTCGATGAGAGTATGTTTGATGACGTATTAGAGGTTATACCTTGAATGAAAAATATGTTTACAATACATTGACAAAAATTCATCAAATATTAGTCTTAACACCCTGATATTTTAAAAGAAAATTGATTTCGATATTGTATACAACACTCAACACCTAACTTAAACAAACAATGAAATATTATTATTTAAATATAAAAAGGAGACCTGACTATTGAATTGGTAGATATAAATAGTGGTAACTAAAATTCTGAAATATATATGGTTAGTAATTAATTCAGATTTATTAATTCATAGTAAATATTCATTTAATTTTCAATAAAGTCATTTTATTCTTCACAAAATAGGTTTTCTTCAAAAATGATTATTATTGAATTTAGTATGAAATAATTAAAATTAATTTTAGTAAATATTATAATTTTATTTTCTGAAATGATATCATTTATAAAATCATATTTTAAAAATTATATTATGGTGATTTTTTGGGATTTTTTCAAAAGATTGATTTTTTAGTGAATAGAGAGAAGTATCACTTTTTGTTATAATTGTATTTTCATTAAAACATCCCATTATGATATGAATTTTATCTAAAAGTATAATATGTATTATTTAATTACATATAATAAAATTAATTAAATTTTAATCATAATAATAATTGATTTGTTTATAAGTTCATTTTTGTGCATAAAAATGCATTTTTTTTAAACTATGTTTTTCATCACATTTAAATTTTTTATCATAAATTAATTTATCAACTTATATGAACTGAATCGTGATAAATGGATTATATATTTGGAATACTGAGGTCCAAATTTATTAAATATGTTCATGTTTTTTTGTCATTATGTATAGTAACTATAATAATCATTTGTCGCCTAGGTTGGGGTAAATTAAGTAATTTTGGTTAAAAATAATGTGATAAGGCCCAAATGTATCCCTAAAACTATCTTTATTTTATTGGATAAGTATTTTTTGACCAAGACCATAGAATATTCAAAAATATAGAAACTAATTTAAACTTTATTTTTTTATGTTTTCTGGCACAAAATTTATTTCAAGAATAAAGACACTTTTAGGTTGAGTGTGTATCTATAAAATACTAGAACTAAACAAAAACTCTTCAAAAACAATCACACAATATCAAACTCAAAAATATTCAATTTTTAATCATAAAAAAGTAAAATTAAAAAATTAATCATAACCAAATAGAAAACCTATAAAACTAGGTGGGGAGACTGAGAACTACTACAATCCTTGTACTTCACTCAACATCCATGTTATAATTTCCATTATCAATTACCTTTGATAAATACCTTAACATAATTTCTAATAACTAATAAAAACAAGATGTCACTCTATTATCATGATTTATTAGGGACAAAAATAGGGTATATTCAGTTATAGAAGGTTATTTTAAATTTGAATTATTTTTTATCATGTTAATTTTATTTATTTTTTATTGTTGAAATAATTACCTTATCACATCATATTACTCTGACATAGAGTTTGGAAAAATAGTTCAAAAAATTGAGTAAAATATTTTAAAAGCTAAAAAATTAATTTTAAAGGAATGATTTATAGTTAATCATGAATTATAGAGATAAATATAACATATTAGTGATGTGTTAATGGTTTATATTCGAATTAAATTATTATCTTGATTAATTTAACATATTAGTAAATGAATAGTTGCAAAAAATGACATTAATGATATTTTATAATAATCATTACTTTAAAAAATGAGTTAAAATTCATAGAAATATATTCATCCAATTAAAAATTATATTATAAAAAATATAAACTATGGTCCATTTATAGGTCACTTTTACTTTTATAGTAAATTTACATACCCCTAAAAAGTAAAAAACATTTATATTGTGGTAATTGTCAAAAGGGTTAATAGGGGTTAAAATAAATTGATAAGGGTGAAAACATCATCTAAAATTGTAAATTTTTTATTTTATGATACTAATTTCACTCATCATCATTCTATATTCTAAAAATATTTTTTGTTTTGAATTTTCTTTGAAAATTATTTTTTATTTGTTTAATACATGATGTAATTCCAAGTGTGCCTCTCCTGTCACTTATAAAATATCACCTTCTCTCTACTCTTCCTATAAAATTATTAGTTATCCATATCAGCCATTAAATAAAAAAATCCAATGAAAAATTCCATCCACACAACCTAGAGATGTTATTTTTAGGATAATAAAAACATTAGAATGATTAAGGTATAAAGAAAATGAGGTTGTCTGAAGAAGAGATATGGATTTTAACCAAATATTTTTGTTTTATTTCATATTATACCACCTTTAAAATATTATAACTACTGAGACATAATAAAATAAATATATTTCATACAATTAGATATTATTTGGTCAATTCAGTAACCTATATCTATATCCTCTTCTAAAAAATAGGAAATGAAACCATCATTCTTGTGTATGGTGGACTACTGCCGCTTGAATCGATGTAATTCATTTTCCATAACCACCTATCATTGAAGTATATAATAATAGATTAAATGTATATATATGATCTTATGGAAATAATTATTATTCTATCAGGATATTACAACATCATTTTTATTACCTTTCCATCCAGAAAAATGATCACATCTTCTATGCATGCATGTTGACTACCACCTCCAAAGAGTGATGTGATTCATTTTCTTATTACCACATCACATAGATGGTTTATATATAAGGTCTCGACATTAATCATTATATATTATTTATTTTTGGGTAAAAAATTCATTCAATTAATTTTGAGGGTATTTTAGCATTAAGAGTTTTATAGAATTAATCTATAACTAATACATAACATAACCAAATAATACAAAGTGAAAATTGCCTATCAGTATCCATTTTTTCGCAATATGAATATTTTATGATGAAACATGATTTATTTTTCTAAAAAATCTTCATGAATTTTATCTGGACATCTTTTTTTAACTTACCAATCCTTAAACCCTATGATTTTTTTTTTAAAAAAATTGGGATGGGCACAGAAATATAATTTAGGGATATTAAAAGATATAAAATTGTTAGTCTAGAGGAAACATGAAAACCCACTAAAATATTACATTTATATCAATGTTCTTCGAGAAAAATAAATAAAACATTTATCTGATGAGAAATTCACAATTTTTTTTCACATAAAATAACTAAATCCAATAGAAAACATATATAAATCATAAAGGCATCTTGTGACATCATAATCCAAATCAATCATAAAAATTGAATAACCATATATTCAACTTCCATATGAAATTAATTGGAACGATATCATGGTCCCACTCTTCATTTGTTTATAATGTAACTAATCATCCTTGGTTTATAATGAAACCACCCATCCTTGGTCTATAACATAACAAGCCATTGACATGAATAATGTTAATGGACCATAAAATTATCATATCACCAAAAATAAGTCAATTTTTAATATCACACTCATAAATATTATATTCACCCTTACGATTTTTTTCAGATATTAAAATATAAATACATTATTAAAACAGATTTTCAATAAAAAAATACAAAAAACGGAAAGTGAATTTTTCTTTGAATAAAACATTATAGCCTATAAAGGAAGACAACATTCAAATAATGGTTATGGTGGTGTAAAAGTCATTATCAATGTATACATTAAAAAATAACAACCTTTTTCCATTTGTAATGAAAGTTATTCATTTCATACAAGTATTACATTTAAAAAAAATGAATGGAAAAAATTACCTTTATCTAAACTCTCATGTCCATAATAAAATAATTTTAAAAACATAGACCTAGAAGTAAAAAACAGTATGATGGGAAATATTGAAAGGTATTTAAAAAAAAGAAACTTATCACATTGTAATCATTTAAATATTAAGGACCATGAAATAATAAAATTAATAAAAAATTTGGATACCATAAGAATAGATAAATTCATGAAATAACATTCCAAAGGGACTATATAAACACCAAATACAATAATATAGGTGTATTACATCAAAATATGCCTCAATAAAAATAAATGAGATGAAGCCCCGTTATTTGAGTCCAACTCATTATGTACATTATTTATCACCATGGAATATAAAATGATATTAATTATTTAGTTTTTCAAGAACCATTTTCAGGTTTATTCTTCCTTTTATTTCCCTTATTACCATTTTATTTTTGATTACTTAACCAATCAGGTTTACATCAGATGTTTTAAATATATTCATCTTATGTGTCAAAAATAACATAGGTTGGTTGACTATATTCAAAGATGTAACATTTAAACATATATAATAATAACAATAATTGAATAATTATCACCTTAATATATTATTTATATTTTTATAACCAATCATTAAATATGCTTATGAAAAAGTAAATAAATTATGATCATGGAGATGGTAATCCACATGTACGCATGTGTAACATTTCCATTTTTCAGTGATCATCCAGGAAAGAATATAAATATTATAATATATTTATATAGTTATTATTATAAAATAAATAACATATGATTTCATTAAAAATACATTTATATATCATCCATGTGGCATGGTGATGAAAAGATAATCACATCACATCGTGAAAGTAGTTGTCCACACGTAAATGGACAATGTTATAATTTTTTAATGTACTAATGAAAATAATATATTACCCTTAAAGAATGAAAAATATTTAATTACTATAATTATTATGTCATTTATAACATATAAATTCATTAAAATTTCCTTCTTATTTTCTATTTAAAGTTTTAGTGAAAAACGAATTACATCGCTTCGCGATGCGGTAGTCCACCGTACACATGAGAAACATTATCGTATCTCTATAGAATTAAAAGTAAGAAGATATGTGTGATAAAATAACAATATAAATATAAACATGTTAAAAATATCATATATATACCTTAAGTCCATCATTAGAAAAAGATGTGAGTTGTTTTGAAGGAAAACGAATCACATCCATTCATGAGGTTGTAGTCTGTTGTACGCAAAAATAATGATTTCAGATCATATTTAATGAAAGAAGAGATGGAAGTAGGTCATTAAATTAACACAATAATATATAATTATATGGGAGAAATACTTTTTATTTTAAAATCATAATATAATAATATTTGAAGGATGTGGAAGAAGAAATAAAATAAAGATGTAGGTAAAGCATGATACATCTCCTTTGGATAACCTCCTAGGATAAAATAAAACCATTCTTAGGATGGGTTTATGATAAAAAAATAACGGCTCTATAAAATAATTAGGGATATTAGGAAGGTATTTGGGATTATATTGATGGATATAAGTGGATTTTGGGGAACAAATTAGAGAGGAGATTGAATTACCCTTTATAAGCGAGGTGGTGGCACACTTTTTATTTTTGAAAAGAAAATGATGTACCCATGTTTTTCAAAAGAAAAAGGATAAAAATGAACTATAATCTATATTTATACATGATAAGGTTTATATAGGTCCATAAAATATATTTTAGATCATTTTTTAATTAATTTTAACCCATATCTTTTTAAATTAACCCTCTCTAAATCCATTTTCCCCTTAACTACAGTAATTAATTTTTACAATTTTTTGCCATTCATATTGGTTCTGTTTTGAAATAATTAGATAACATAAATTATGATGACTAAAAATATGGAATAAATTTTACCAGATTCCATTTATATAATTTTTAAAATTAAATTTAAAATAAAACGCGTAGACATGATGAAAAAAAGGTTTCAAGAAGTGTATTTTTTGAGACAAAGATGATTTTATCTTAAATATTTGACTAATAATAATAATTTTATGAATATAAATTAATACTTATTGATTTATAATATATAAATTTAATTCAAAATATTCCACATATTGTATTATTATAATTAATCAAAATAGAGAAACATTATGCACTTTAAAATAGTTTTAAAAAAATTACGTTTTAAACCCAAAAACAAAATTATACTAAAACCCAATATAAAGTTGATTCTGAAGTAAATATATGGATTAAATATAAATAAATAATAATTTTTTTAATTAAAATTTTATTTAAAATGTTATAAAACTTTTAAATTAATTCATTTATTGAGAAGTAAGACGTTTTTAGAAAAATCAGTATTTTTCACTATTCACTAAAAAATCAATATTTTCTAAGAAATACCAAAAGTCCAACATAAGTTAATACATATATGATGATTTAAAAATAGTATTAAATTTTTAAAATACCTTTTAGAAAATTTATAAATTAACCTTTTAAATAAAAACCTTATAAGAAAAGAGTGTAGTTAAAACTATTTCTTTTTTTGTTGTATAAATTACTTAATATTTTCATAATGAATATAAATGTATTAATAAATATGAAAGTTATTTTTTATATAATTAACTATTTTTTTATATTATCAACCATTTTATTGAAATTTTTCCCTCAATTTTATTTAATTATTAAACACGTAGTGATATCTTTCCTTCATATCATTTTCAGATTCTCATGTTACCTCTTTAACTATAGGTGTTTTCCATAATACCTTAACATGGTGAATCAAATTATTCCAAAACAATTGTTCTATAAGGTAAATAATATTAATATTTTGTTCCACATATGATTTTTTCTCTTCTAACTGAACTACTTCAATACTCAAACCATTAGATGAATCTAGCATATATTTTATTAACATCGAGACATGAAAAATGGTGTCTACCTGGGATAAAATTGGGGAAAAATCCACTCGGTATTCAACTAATCTAACTTTATCTATCATTTCATAGGTTCCAATGAACCATAGACATATATTTTACTTTCTAACAAAATTTATAACAATTTTCCATGGAGACAATTTAATAAAAACATGATCACCTACCTCAAAAGAATGATCTTTCCGTTAGTTATCCGTATAACATTTCTAACTATTATGAGCCATCCTCGTATGTTTTTAAATTAACAAAAACTTATTTGAAATTTAGTATTCTAACTCTGGTTCCATAAACATCCTTGGTCATACTTCATCCTAAAAACACAGTTGTTTAACACAACTTTTTATATAATACCTCAAATGGTGCCACCTGTATACTGGAATAAATACAATTATTATAAGAAAACTAAACAAAATAAAGACATTGATTCCAAATTTCTTGGTAATACATTGAAAAATAATAAAACATATAATAAATGGTCTTAATTTTTTACTCAGAGTAACCATTATTTTGAGGATGGAAAGTTGTATCAAAATTTAATTCAATATCAAAAAATTTATAAATTCTTTCCAAAACATAGATGTGATCCTAGGATCACTATATGATACAATGGAGAAAGGAACTCTATGTAACCTAACTATATGATTTATATAAAATCTATATATTTTATATAGAGACATAGTATCTTAGATTGTATAGAAATTTATAGATTTTGTTAATCGATATACAATAACCCAAATCGCATTATTACATCATGATGTCCTTAGCAATCCCACTTTGAAATCCATGGATATATTTTCCCATTTCTTCTCAAGAACTGTAAATGGTTGAAGAATCATCTTTGGTAATTTTAATTCTAAATTAAACTACAAAAAATTCAAAAAATTCATGGTAAAGTCCATAATATCTTTTATCATTTTATCTCACAAGAAATACTATCGAAGAACTCTATATATCACAGTACTACACCAATGAATAAAAAAGGATAACTACAAGCTTTAATCAAAAAATCATTCTTCAAATGGGAGTCACAAGGAATACCTAAGCATTTATGAATAGTAAAACAACTTTTTAATTAACATAAAAATCATTAAAATTACTATTCTTAATGGAATCTATGAATTCCTACAATGTATGATCCTCTTTCTATTCTTAATTCTTTTTGAAAAATTCAACTATACTAAAACCTGAAACAAAATAACAGATTTCCCTATTATTATAGAGGTTTTTCATGAACCACTATCCAATTAAATTCTTATTTTCATATTAATGAACCATAGTGGCACAGCCTAGGGTCGATCATATGGAGGCTTCTTAAAACACACTATTTTCATATTTTAACTATTATATTCAAACTTATAAAAAACTATCTTATATAATAATATAGAATGGGGGATTTGATTATGAAAATAATTTAATATAATATATATTTTAATGAAAATTAAAAAGAAAAAGAAAATAACTAAATGATATAAATAAATTTTGAGAAAAACCCATTTCTCGTGGGGATCATACTGGTATTATCGTTGTTATTCTGTAAATATGTTCCTCCAATTTTTATTCAATATAGAGATCTAGAACTTTCACTACACAACCTCTCATTTTAATGGTATTACACAACATTGAGACCTCTGTATGTCAGATTAATATCTTCCACAACAATACCCAATCCAAACTACATTGTTTGAATTAATAAGATATTAATGAGAATGAAAATTATTATATGAGGAGAAAGAAAATAGTATTAGAGAAATTGGTTTGACTACTAATGACAATAAATTTAACCACTAATTAAATATTAGAATAAAATATGAGAAATTTTTAAATAAAAAAAACTCAAAAACTACCACTTCTATCCTTGAACAATAGTGAGGGTTAGCTCTCCACAATTATGGTGATAAACGAAGCATAGTAAAAGAAAAAAAAGAAAAAAATTAAAGAATGAAAAGTGATTTGAAATTGAAAATAAAATTACCATTAATACATAAATAATCCACCCTTCCCCTTTGAAAATGGATATGCTTTTTAAAGAGAGGTGAGACACATATTTAATGTGAAGAATGTGTGAATAATTATCAATAAAAATTTTGTATCTAAAATGTTCCCAATGTTATCCACATTAAATGGTTGAATCCTAGAATATTCTTCATGAGAGTTATTTTAAATTATCTTCCATATTCATATGAAAAATTTATACTTGATTATCCACAAGATAGGGGAGTTATTAATGTTTAAATTTTCAATATTTAATATATCCATTGAGACTCTTTGTATTTACAAACATCAAATTTTCATGCCATAACAACCTTCAAACCGATAGATTGTGGCATGGAATCCTTTATGAAATTTTTTCATTAATACTCTTTACATATCTATGTATAATTTTATATTCAATGGATTGAACCTCTTTATTATATAATCCTATATTAAAATATGTTTACATCTATGCAATGTTTTTGAGGCCCAACTTGTGAGTTGGATTTGGGATTACAAATGATTGACTCTGATTCGGATGCATTGGAATTAAAAGAATCCAATGATTTTTGGAATCCTAAAAAATGGAATTTTACAATTTTATTTAGTTTATAATTTTTTGGGGCTAGAATACAGAATAAAAATAAAACAGTTAAAATCCAATTTAAAGATATTTTGGATTTTAAGCTCAAAATTCAACTAATACATAAAAATAAAACAATTTCAGATAAATTAATATTATGGTGGGATTATAAAGATTGAATAAAAGTATTTTTTTTTGGAAAATTTTAGCTTCATCACTCCCCCAAACATATCTATTAATCTCCTGGGCAGTCATCATATATCCAAATCAAAATCTATATAACAATAAAAAATAAGAAACCATTAATTATATTTCAAAAAACAAAATTACATCATATATATTCTAGGGAAAAAAATTCCCAAACATTTTCATTCCTTACATTGAAGTTAGTTGAAACTCATAAATCCATCCACGTCCAAATCTCAACCTACATCACATTTAATTTTATGTCACTCTTCACGTAATAGAAATTAAATATGGAGTGATGATCATACTTTTAAAATTCATGTTTAACCAAAAGATTATGAAAATTATTATTTCTCCATAAAATATGTCAAGAAAATATTTTCCATCATGAGGTCTTTACTAAGTGAATTTTTTGGCATAGGGTTAGAGGGAAAAATATTGAAAAAATTATGGAAGAAAAGAGGATGTTATACTCTTATGTATAGTTCATGAATAATCAAGTGAAAAAACAAGATGAAACTCACTCAATAACTCTTACAAATTGTGAAACACAACACCATCCCCTTTTTATGAAATATCACATGATCCAAGAAATGATTACAATGAATGATATCATCCATGATCTCCCTTTTTTATCTTCTTCATTTTTTTCTAAATGCTCTAGAAAGGATTTATTTATTTATTTTATATTTTTTCATGGTGGATGAGTTGAAAATTGAATAAAATGAATGAATGAAATTCTTGGACATTATTATTGAAATGTAAATGAGTCAAAAAAATAGAGCACAATGATAAATTCTATTCATATCCATTTTTTTCTTTATATGTTTTTTTAATTTTCTATTTTTAAGGAGAACCAGATGAAACAAATAAAGAACAATAAAATAACGACTCATGCCAAATTCTCTCATTTTACAGCATGATATATTTTTACACACACCTTAAACAACCTAAAAATGAAATAAATCCAAAATAAAACACATTAAATGCCCTTAATCTACACTTAAACTAGAAATATCCATGTAAAAATATCAAGTGTGTGTAGGTAAGGAAAATCAGCTTGTGAAATGGCTTAAACTTATAAGAAAATTAATGAAATCTAAAAAATAATGAAGAATATATGTAAGGGTAGGTCTAAAGTTGAAAATTTGATCATCAAAATAAATGAATCAATGATGTAAAAATATTCCATAAAGTCCAAATCATTGAAAGAGAAAAATCATAGGTTCTTGTTCTCACAAAAAAAACCATATTTCCCTAAAAAAAGTGTGGCTATTAGAATAAATAAGTCTAAACAGTTCGAATATCCTCATAGGAATGGGAAAATATATTTAGTCATTGTTTCATGGTAATGGATTTTAAAAATCATTCCAACTCCGAAAAATGATCAAAATTACTATTTAAAGAAAATGTTTTCACTTCAATAATAATTTAGAATAAATTCTTTGAAAAATCATTTAAATTATATAAAAATAAATTAATGTGTAAAATATGATAATAATATTCATTAATGATTAATATTCCTAAAAATATATAAAGAAAGAAAAATCATACAATAAGTAAGTTGGTTTAAACTTCCCCACACATAGAATTTACTACCTCTCATTTTAATTGAAAAAAATAATAAATATAAGGATATAAAAACTAAATTGAAGGAAACATACAACATGAATTTATTTTCTATTGGAATACATGACTTAATATATAAGAATAATCTAGTAAAATAAGAAATAATAAAATAAATAAAATCATAAGAAAAATAAGTAAAAAGAAATAGAAAGGGAAAAGAGGATAGAACATGGTTTGGACACTCCATGCGGGTGTTAGGATTTTATTGCCCCTAATTAGGATGTGGTAGTGGTTTGACACAAATCCTAAGGTGGATGTGGTTTATTACTCATAAACCCACATATATTATTTATTATACTACTCTTAATCTTGAAATGTTGATAGAGGAACCCCCGGATAGAGTACAACAACTCCCCCTTTGTAATGTTTTACAAATTGGATTGTAGGGGAAGGAGGAAGAATGGTTCCTCTTTGTTTACTACCAATAATTTTGTAGACTCTTTAACTTCAACATATAAGGATTTATCATGTGATGGGGTATTATAAAATCCTTCAAAGGGGAATTTAAGAAATAATTCCAATTGACTGTGATTAAAAGACAATGATTCAGTAAAGAAATAGTCCCCATCATATAGATAATCTTGAAACATGATCTATTCAGAAAAGGACATTGATAATTCTATTTCGATAGGTTTTTCATTATATTATTCCATATAAAGAGAGAGGATGAGAGGTAATTATTCTTATTTTCTAATTATGGGAGGATTATTTTACTTTTTGTCTTTAATAAAATATAACCATTGTTCATCCAAATCATATTGATAACCCACCGTTGTATCAGTGTTGTTAGGAATCAGTTCAAGAAATGGATTAAGAGAGATATTTGGATCATCAAGTTGAATATTATTGTCTTAATTGGTATATTCAACAAAACATTTATGTGGAATGGTCCTTACCTATTCTTATCTAACTTTTTTTGTTGTTTTAACCATTATACTTTACATTTTTTTAATGAAGGTAGAAAGGTTATTGACATCATTTCTAAACTCCACTAATACTCTATGGTTTTCTTCACATTGTTTCTTAAAAAATTCACCCCTTATAAACAAATCATAATTTGGACAGGAATATAAAAAATCACTAAATAAATCCATTTTGACCTTAAAAAAATGCAATGAATTTCTTTTTTGTAAGTTTTTTATTTTTTATTTATTTTTTTGTTATTAATGAAAAATATTGTGCATATGTGCTTAGAATCCCTAGAAAAGGTTAACCATTTATGATAGTGGTTTTTTAAGAATCAAAATTCAATTAAAATCTTATTTTCCGAAGAATTGACAATAGTTTCATAACCTAGAGTCGATTATAAGGAGGAAATATACAATACACTACCATCTTATCATAACTATTATATTCTAACTAATATAAAACTAATTTAAATACTAATATAGAATTAGATTTTTGATAATGAAAATACATTTAATATAATATATATTATAATCAAAATTTAAAAACTAAATAAAAAAATAAAATACCCAAATAATCTATAAGAAGAAAATAGTATCTCCTATGGTTTATAGTGGTGTTATCCTGGTTACTCAAAAAATATTCCGCAATATTTTATACAATGTATAGTTCCAAACATTTCACTTTACACCTTATAATTTTAATGGTATTACACTAAAATGAGATATATTCATGTACGATTAATTTCATTCACATAAATACCCAATCCAATCTCCACCACTTGAATAAATTATATATTAATGACAAGGAAAATGATTAAATAACAAGGAATAAAATGGTAGTAGAAAAATATGGGTGACCGATGTCCAAAATCATTTTAACCACCATTGAAATATTATATTAAAATATGAAAAATCATGAAAGAAAAAAAACTCAAACACAACCACTTACCCTCTCAAACAATAGTGTGGGTTAGTTGTCCACAATCATGGAGATAAAAGATGCATGGTAGAAGAAACACAAATTGGAAACAAATAGAATAGATAGAAGAATAATAGATCAATGCTAATATAAATTGAAAATAAAAAGTAATATTATAGTATAAATACTCCACCTTTCACCTGAAAAATGGAAATCCATTTTAAAGGGAGGTGAGACAAATATTTATAGTGAAAACCTATGATGAATTATCAAATAAAATTTTATTTAAGAAATTTCATTCATTTTAGACCCATTAAATGATTGAATCATATAATTATATCTTTATTATAGTTGTTCGAAATTTTCTCCCTTTTAAACTATAATAAATTTATCTTTATTGGCCATCAGATGGAGGAGTTATGGTTATTTAAATCCTAACATTTAATCTATCATGGCAGACGTTTTTTATTCCCAAACATCAACTCACCATTCCATAATAACACTTAAAATGTTATATTATAGAATTTACACCTTAATTAATGTTTCCCACTAGTTAATTATATATATCCACGTATAATGTTTACATTAATTTAACATCCCTATTCAAGATATAGTCCCATAATCAAATGCTTCCACATCTCTGCAAAATTTTTAAATCCCAACATGTGATCTGGTTTTGGGCTTACAAATGATTGATTGTTCTTTGGATTCATAAAATTAAATAAATCCAAATATTTTTAGATTCCTAAAAATAATTAATTTCACAATTTTATTGAGTTTCTAAAATGTTATCACTGAAATAGTAAATAAAAATAAAACAGTTAAACTCCAAAATTATGTCATTTTTTCATTTCATCTCAAAATTACACAAAAACATAAAAATATATCAATTTACCATAAAATAAAAATATGATGATATTATAAACATTTAATTACAATATAAAATATATAAAAATGTTAGATTCATTACCCATTATCCATAACTTTTGGGACAAAATTTATCAAATCACTAACCAACTGGTCATATTCCAAATGTAACATGGTTAATGTAGCGGTATATTTTTTACTCAAAGAATCAAATACTTTGTTTACTTTTATCATATGTAATGATAAAAAAATCATAGTACTTGATCATTTCCAACCATCTTCTCTATCTTATATTTAATTCATTCTGTGTTAATATATAATTCAAAATTATTTGATTAGTATATATTTTACACTTTACTCCATGAAAATGATGCCTCCATTTTTTAAAAACAAAACCATAGTAAAAAATTCATAATCATGTGTATGGTAACTTAAATCATCATGTTTCAAATGGAATGAAGCATAAACAATTACCTAATTACTCTATATCAGAACACAACCATTTTCCTTCAAAGAAGAATCATTATAGAAGAAAAATTCACTATTTCTCAAAGGCAGGGCCAAAACTAGAGTATTAAACAATATTGTTTTTAGTTTCTAAAAACAATCATCACATTATTTCAAGAGGAATTTAACTTCTTTTAAGGTTATCGTAGTTAGTGGGATATAGAATCGAGAAAGTTTTTTAACAAACCATTGGCAGTAACCTACTAATCCTAAAAAACTATAAACCTCTATTATATTTGTGGGTAATAGAAATTAATTAACAAATTTCGTTTTAATTAGGTTAATAGTTATTCCATAATTTGAATCAACATGTCAAAGGAAGAATATTTTTTCAAAAAAAAATTCACACTTAATAAATTCCCTATATAATTTATTATCTTTTATGGTTTTGAAAACAAAACTTTGTTTTCTTTCATGTTCCTCCTATATTTTAGAATATATAAAAAATTCATAAATAAACCCAATCAAAAAAATTTCAAAGAAATCATGAAAAAAACTATTGAAATGATCCATAAATATAGAAGGTTCATTGGAAATAACAAAGGAAATAAATAAAAAATCATAATGCCTACATCATCTTTGAAACACCATCTTTATAATATATTCCTCCTTCAATTTCATCTAATGTTACCCTAACCTGAGATTTACCATTCAAAAACACTATGATTCTAAGGCATAATCAAACAAATCATCAATATAAGGAAAATCATACATTTCATTAACATAGATTTTATTCAATGAGATATATTCAATGAAAATTATCATTAAAACATATTTTTTTAGCAAAAAATGTCACTTCCTGGAGATGTTCTAGGTCTAATGAAACCATAATCTAACAACTCCCACAATTTCTTTTTAAATAAAAAATGTACCACTTAATCAATTCAATAAGGGACTCTAGAAATTGTCTTATCATCAATAACTAAGCCAATAGTAAAGTATACCTTCTAATTAGGAATAAAAATATGAAAATAATACAGAGAAACATCGATGTACTATTTCACTACTCTCTCGACACATAATTGAAAAATTTATTTCTTTTTGACAACATAAGCTAGGTAACATTACCTTCCATCTATAATATATTTATACTCATCATTGTATGAAATCAAATGCATGAAATCATTGAATAACACTTTATTATATCTAAAATTTATCTTCTCATGATAAACTAAAATCTAATCCATACATGAAATTATATCAAAATATACTATGTCATGTTTATTATTTTACAGAAATACCATCACACTGATAATAATAAGATGACCCCTATAAATATTGGTTTCTTTAATACATCCTCTTATATTATTTCACAAATTCCCCATCATACTTTATTGATGTGATTTCCCCAATTTAATTTAAAATTTATCATAAATGAAAGAATAAAATGATCTAGAGTCAAATTGGGTATTGTCATAATTTTAATACACACGTAACATACCTTTCACAAAATCATTAGAATACCCAACATCCACTATAGTAGTAGAAAAATGTTTTTCCACATCCTTTTTCTAATTATCTTGATGATTTCTATCCTGATCAAATAAATTCAGGCAGAAGTTTAGATGATAACCAAACTCATTAAAATTAAAATATTTTACCCTTGGATATTAATTACATTAATTATAATTTTTCTTAAATTTATGATCCATATTAACAAAATTAACACATCATAATCTCTTCCAGGACTATATTTAACATAATCTAGGATGATTTTTACCACACAATTCACAATATGTGTACTTGGTTTTTCTATCTATATAATTATTTCCTGAATTCTTTCACATTTCCTTCTAAAAATATCACTTCTTCTACTAGTTTTCATGGTATACATAATCATCGAAAAAATATATTTCTACCTTCTCAGTAAAAAAAAGTTTCTCATAGATTTTCAATTCATGGGAATCAATTTCACGTTGATATCATAACTTAAATCCTGAGTAAAACTTATTAATATTACTATCAGGACCTCATATAAAATATTTGATATACCTTTCCAATCAGGTGAATCTTTCTTCATAAAAATCCTCCAAATATTCATCCTTTTATCTCAATTGCAACAATTTTTATTTATGCTAAGTCGAATACCCTTAGGAAAATATTTATCTAGGAAAATATACTTAAATTTATCCCATTCCAAGGAATAAATCTCCTCTATTTCTCCTATATTATTAACCATTGACCACCAATGTTCAGGTTCACCATCTAAAAGGTAAATAATAAGACCAACCTTTTGATGATCTTGACATTCCATGACCTTAAATATATTTGTTTTGGGGATTTAATCCACCATTTATCTATCACGAGGTCAGATGATCTAGTGAATAATGGGGAATTCTTTCTCTAAAAATATCCAATATTGACATTTTCTACTACAGTAGATCTGAATTATTCCTATCATTGATTACACAATAATTTATAGCTTGTGTCAATATATCTAACACTACAACAAGCCAATATATTCAAATTACCACTATATAAGGATGCTGATTTGGAAGGATATTTTTCCCTTTGTGTCTTCCCACTACATATTCGCTATTTCATAGGTGGAAACCATTTTTAATAGACATAGTTAAGATGAGGTAACATGGAAATAATTAAATGATATATCATTTAAACCTATGCATAATGTAAAATATTTGATGTGTATGCTTATAACATTATTCCATCCTCTAAATTTATCTAAATATTCCTCCAATACCAACTATAAGAACTCAACCCTAAACATTACATAATCATTAGTTATAAGTTTAAAATTTATTCTCTACATTTTAGGATATTTTCAAGTTTAGAGTTTTATCGAATTAGGCCATAACTCATACATAACATAACCATACAATACAAAGTGGGAACTTATAATAATTATCCATTTTTATCACAATATGAAACTTCTAAGATAAACAATATTTATTTTTATAAAAAATCAATATGACTTTATACTTGCATCATCATTTCCCTAACCCATTCTTAAACCATATTATTTTTTTAAATGGTGTATTAGCATAAAAAGTATAGTAATGAATATGAAAATAAAGAAAACTATTAGTCTAGTAAAAACATGAAAACACATTAATTGTTTCAATTTATATCAATGTTGTTTAATAAAAATAAATAAATTACTTTTAAATGAAAAAACTCACACTTTTCTCACAAATAAAATAATTAAATCCAATATAAATCATAGATAAATAATATAGGTGCCTTCAGTTATGATTATTCATATCACTCTTACAAATGGAATAACCCTACGATTGTCTTGCAAACCCAATTTATTGGCGGGATATCACAGACCCTCTTGTCCTTGGTTTATAATGTAACCATTCATATTTGGATTATAATGAATCTACCCATCAACATAAATAATTTCCAAGAACCATAATATAATAAAAGCACATAGAAGCATTCAATTTTTGACATCACTATAAGAAAATATACATTTAACCCATAAGAAAACATTTTTGATATTAAAATATACATCTATTTTTAAAAATGAATATAAATACGAAAATAAAAAAATAGAGAAATATGTTTTTTATTTTAATAAAAAATGAAAGCATTTAATATAAAACAATCTTCAAATAATGTTTACAGGGGAAGAAAAATTGTTTTCACTGTATATGTTTTAATTGAACATACCATCTATAATTTCTAAAGAGATTACCATATTTCATTCAAATAATCACTTTTTTTAAAACAAATTATAAAAATACAAAATTACCTTTATAAATATCTCTTTTCCATAATAAAATTATATTAAAAATATGGACATGGAAGAAAATAGAATTAGAAGGAATACATTAAAGGGAGATTTTTCTAAAGGAAATGTGATTATCACTTTGGAAAATTTTGAATCATAAGTACCATGGAAGAATAAAATTAAAGAAATTTAAATAATATGATAATAGATAAATTAATTATATAAAATTGCAAAGGGAATGTATATACACCTGATAAAATAAGATAAGTTGATAACAACAAAATACATCTCAATGTAAGGAGATTGAGATGAAGTGCCTTACATTGAGTCCGACTCATCACATGCATTATTTATCTACATGAATTATAAATATATATGAATATTATTTACTTTCTTAATAACTATTTTCAAGTTTATTATTCATTTTATTTAATTTATTACCTAGCTATATGTGATTACTTAATCAATTAGGTTCACATCTAATTTTTTGACCATATTATGCCTATGTGTCAAAAATGAATTTGGTAGGTTGAATATGGTTAAAGAGGTCATTATTTAAACATATAAATAATAATAATCAGGAAATAATTATAAATTTATTAAATAAATTATACTTTCAAACCAATCGGGAAATATGGATATGAAAAATGAACTACGTTAGAATCATAGAGTTGGTAGGCCACACATACACATGAGTAATGTTTCCATTTTTCAATGATAATAATTGTAAGAAGATAAATATTAAAATATGTTTACATAATTTTTATTATATCTTAAATATCATATTATTTCTATATAAATACTAAAAAATATCCTCTACATGGTTTGGTGAAAAAAGAGAGTCACATCGCTCCGTAAAGGCGGTAGTCCACATGCACATGAATGACACTATCATTTTTAGTAAATGAAATAAAATGATATAATATCTTTTAATACTGATAAATATGACATAAATATAATTATTAATTCATTTATGTGATATATATTCATTATAGTTATCCTCATTACCTTCAATGTAAATAGTTAGGGAAAAATGAATCACATCGCTTCATGAGGCAGTAGTCCAGTAGACACATGGACAAAATTATCATATACCACAAATAATGGAAAGTAAGAAGGAATATATGATATAATAATAAAATAAGTATAAATATTTATAAATAATTTAAATCCATAAATAAAACAAGTTGTGAGAAGAAATAATGGAAAATGAATAACATCGGTTCGCGAGGTGGTAGTTCGCCGTAGACATGAATGATGATTTGGTATCCCATTTGATGGAAGAGAACATGGATTTATGTTATTAAATTAAAAAATAAAATATAATTATATGTTATATATTGGTTTTATCATACAGTCATAATTTAAGGTGATTTTAATGAGGTGGAATAATAATTAAAATTAAGATACTAGGAAAATCACAATACCTCTTCTTCAGACAACCTCATTAGGTAAGAACCAAAACCCTTCTTAGGATGGAATTATGATAAAAATAATGTTTATAAGTCAGGGGTAAGGAATGTATGAATGTATTTGGATATAAATAAAATGATATAATTTCCTTTTAAGGTGTTAATATGGGAGTATATGGGTAAACTTTTATATGTGTGGTGGGTAGCATACTTTTAAATTTTGAAATGAAAAAGGTGTAACAACAATTTTCACCAGATAAAATTCTAAAAATGGACAATCTAAGAGACATAGAAATTATAAGGGAGAAATATTACAATAAAATTGATTTTAGGAAATTGTTTTTCATTTTAATTCTTATCATTTTAGTTTAACCCATTGTAACTCCATTTTTACCTTAACCGTAGTAATTAATGTTTACTATCTTCACAATTAATTATGGAAAAATATTAAGTCAAACTAATTATAAAATATTCATTACTCTGAATCTAAATATTTAATCTATTTTACAAAATTCAATTCACATAATTGAAAAATTTTAATTTAAAACAATACTTGTAGACATGACGAAAAAGTGGGTTTTCAAGAAGTGTATTTTTCGAGAAAAAAATGAATTTATATTAACAATTTTAATAATAATAATTTTATGAATATAAATTAATATTTATTTATATGTAATATTTAAATTTAATTTAAAACATCACTCATTATGGATTATTTTAATTAATTAAAATTGATAATCATTAAGCACTTTACAACATTTTTCATAAAAATATGGGTTTTAAGCCCGAATAGAAACTTATACTAAATAAGATAGAAAGTTGATTAAAAATTAATTTATCTAATTAAATATAAATCAATATTTATTATTTTACTTGAAAACATATTAAAAAATAATGGGACTTTTAAATAACTAAATTTATTTAAAAGAAATTAAATTTTTAGAAAAATGTGTAATTTTCAATATTCTATAAAAAACAATATTTTTTTGAAAAACCTAAAATTTTAACCTAAATTAATTTTGATATGATGTTTTAAAAACTGATATTAATTCTTTATATTTTAATTTCTAATATTTATAAATTTATATTTTAAATAAAAACCTTATAATAAAAGAGTTTACTTGAAAAAAATTCATTTTTGATGAAAAATTACTTAATATATTTATAATGAATATAACTATATAAATAAACATGAATGTGATTTATTCACTCATGAACTAATTTTTTTAAACATAATAGTATATTTAGAAATATAATATGATACTCATGATATATTCATACTTTTGTAATGATAATATAATAGAGACCTTATTTCCGTATTTTTTATTGAAAAAGGATAACATTACTCTAGCATAAGTACAACCTATTTTCTATATGACTATAACATAATTAAATTCTCTTAAGAACCTTTAATGGATGATTTTTAAATTATATTTAATATATACAAATAATAATTAGTTTATTATTATTATTATTATTATTATTATATTGATGATTGTATAATGATCTCTTTTAACATGATCATCATACTGAAGCTATTTTTGGATTACCAACCAAACATCCTTTAAGAATTAGACATAAAAAATAAATGATGTTTAAAATAATCAAATAGTATAATAAATTATATATAGAGTATAATAAGAATGTAATGAATATGAAAAAGGTTCTTATAAGTCTATTATTCACGGTAATATGGAACGTAAATGATATGGTGGACTCAAGGTAGAAGGAACCCTATATAAAATACGGTCACCTTTTTATTAGGTATGTTTTAATCCTCATCATGTTTTTAATTTTTTTTCAGGATAAATATTATAAGGAATATATAGGATATTTTTAATGGTGAAGTGAATATTTTTTTTAAAATTTCAGCATAAAACCTTTGAGTTCTGTAATCTGGTGGGCATTTACACATTGCGTAATGTGGTTAAACGATGTGTAATTTTAAACTAGAATATGTCGTTAAACTAGTCAGAAACATGCATGGATACATTTCATTTATAGTCTACACATCATTTATAAATTAAAAATAGGGGTTTTAATAAAACTTAACAGGTTTTTAGCATATCCAGGCCTTTATAATTTTATAATGTGAAATCTATTCTTACGTCGTGTAATGTCCAGTCTATCATTTTTAAATAGGTTTATCAGTTGAAATTTTTTTACCTTCCTCTAGGTAACCTTGATCAAGACCTAGATCCATCCAAATGTGATTTTGGATCCCTCCAATCCTTCCAAATGATTTCATTCACCTATTCATCATTTTTGAAAGTGCGCTATGGGTCTCTATATAAGCAGTATCTTGGTCTCACTATCTATTTCTATCCCCTCCTTAAAGTGTAATATATAATCTTGGGATTGATTGATATAAACTACATGTTGTTGAATACTATTTCTAGGTTATGTTAGTATATCTTATTCACCCTTATTCTTGTTGGCAGTTTCCTTTTCCAGCGTTGTATTTCCATTAAATAAGGTAGGTTGTTCTATTTAAGAAGACCAAATGTATAACCCTTAGTTTTTTTGATTGTTTAAATTTATTAAATTGTATTTTGAAATACTAATTCTATGTGAATGTGGATTTAAATTTAAAAGGAGTGTATTTTGGGGAAAACAATTAATTTTAGTGACCTAGGGTGTGATTTGGATTTGATGGAAATTGGGGAATTTTATTTGTGAAATTGAGTGGTGAAATTGATTCTGAAATACGGATTAAATTGTTTTGATAAGAACCTATGATTGGTTTTATCTTGAAAAAGGAATTAATTGATTAAAAATCCATGTTTTGGTTTTTAAATTTTATTGGGCATACTGAAATGGGAAATGGTGAAATTTTTTTTTTGAATAGTTTTGAATTTATTTCCCCATTATTGATTTTTTTAGAACATGAAAGGCTACGTACTAAGTGTGTTATTTTTAAAAAACATAGTTGTATGAGAATATACTAGTTATGGATTGTTCCTTTAAAACTCTAAAATATACATACCTAGGTATATTTCATCCCCAGTGGGATGTCAATGAGTCCTCTCTGATCAATGTCTAAAGGGCGTGCATGTACATTACCATTATCACTATATGAGTTTGTTAGGATCCCATAACCCAAAACTATTGTACCACATAGAATATGGCCACATTGATTGTTTTTAATTTTTATATATATATATATTCCTTTTTTTGTAATATTATTATATTTATACATGTTTATTGATATAAACTATTTTATATAAAATGTTTCCTTAATCCATTGTTTGGAATGTTTCTTAAATTTAAATGAAAATAATTTTTTTTAAATGTGTGATTGTACTTCCATATCTATTTTATTTAAAATAAAATTCAAGATTTCAGATTTTTATTGGAATCATATTATGTAACACTTGGTGAGACCATATTGGGATTTTATCTTACACCCTACCTTTGAATTTAGGCATTTATAGATTTCCTCCTACTAGGCACGACTAAGGGGGACACACCACTTAGAGGTGACAATTGTTGTTGATCTTCCGATCTTAAAGTGTGGGGTCTGTTGGGACTAATGGTGTTTTATCTTGTATTTATGGTACTTTATTTATGTTTTGGGTTTATTTACCTATTTGACATTAGTTACTATTTACCCCAGGGAATATTAATTTCATCATATAGACTTGTAACTATTTCTTCTAGTGTTTATGTGGTAAAACATCTCCCACCATTATCTTAGATGATGATAGGTTCTAGCCACCAACCCATGGGGTTTTAGAATTCCCTTTTGGATATGTCATGATTTTATCATGTTTTAGTGTGATAGAGTATTTGGGATGGTCCATGACGAATTGGTATTAAAGGTGTAGGTTAAAAATCTTTCCTTGATGTCACTTTGTAGTTCGAGATCTTGTTTGGACTTAAGAGGTTGTTTTTAGTGCGTGCTAGGAGAGATATCAATGTAATAAGTCTTAAGACACAACAGGTAGTATGAAAAAGGTGTATTGATTATTATTTATAGTATTCTACTAACATTTGATCTAGGTAGTTGGAATCCAAATATCGTTTATCTATCTTTTTGGATAAATTTCTTTGTTGCTCTTGTTTGAGTGTTGATCTATGCAACATTATGAATAATTTATTATTATATGATGATGTTGTGTTTCCATATTCCTCTGAGAATAAGTGTTAATCAGATTATGGATGATGTTTCTAGTAAACGAAAAATGGAAAATCTTCCTATGGACCAGAAATTTTTTGTTGTTGTTTTGTGTGTTGTCCAAGCTCTGGGATAGTCACCTACAACTATTATTGTTCAAGCACAAGCTATAAAACCTCAGAGTGATAAATTCTGAATATATTCTAAGGACTTCCTTCTCTAGAATTCACATATATTACAATGCTCAAACTATTCTTAAGAGGCTGACTATTGGTTACGGGGAGTTGAACTTTTATTTTATTTCATAGAAACACCTTATTCTACCAAGGTGAAATGTGTTTCATTCAAGCTAGAGAGACTAGGTAGGAGATGATGAGACATGATGGTGATAAAAAATAATAATGAGGGTGTAGAGAAGAAGGAAATTAAATCCATTTTCATTAAATAGTTATATCTAAATTTTATGGCATTGTCCAAGGATATAATGTTTTTTAAACTATAGAAGGTTAACAATACCATGAAAGAATATGCATATCACTATACAAAGCTTATTTAGATTGCAATTGAGATTGTATCGAATGATAATATAAAGGCTCAAAGTATCATGATGGTGCTTCGATTTGATATTCACACTACTGGAATGTGGGTTTTTCCCCACACTTATATACCAACGGTTTCATAGAACCATTGGTAAAAGATGGTTTAGAGAAGGTTTTACCAACGGTTATAGTGAACTGTTGGTAATGATGTGTTTAAGGGTATTTTTACCAACGGTTCAATGAGAACCATTGGGGAAAATGTGGCTGGGGGAGGTTTTTACCAACGGTTTATTAAACCGTTGGTATAGGTGTGGTTGGGGAGATTTTTTCCAATGGTTCTTTAGAACCGTTGGTATAGGTTTTCCCTGAAAGTATATACCAACGGTTTTTAAAAAACTATTGGCACAAGTTTCCCCCAAATTGCTAGCCGCCCGTCCTCTCCCCCATTCGGATACAGAACCCTAAACGGGAGCAGCAGCAGCCGATTTAGGCGATTTTGGAGCTCCTTCTGCCAGACCAGTTTGGATCTTCGACCTCCTTCAGGTTCCTCTTCTTCTTTATCTAATATTTCAGTTTTTAGATTTCTAGAATCATTACACTCATTGAAGACAGCATAATGAGACATAGGATTTTCACCACATGTGAGGATATGAATCCATGTGATGCATCAGTATCAAAATGAGAGGATTTACTAGTAGAGGCTACTTTGATCTTACCTCTCACTATAGATCGTATTCCACCCTTCTCCATGTGGGTAGGTTTTACATAATAGATATTTCATGAACCATGGACATGTAATAAAACCTCATTGTTTGGAATAGGAACACACTGATTTCTTAGTGTAATTACGACATGGATGACATAGACACAACCACCACATCCACAACATGATCAAACATCACTTATATATCTTCATTTATGATATTGAGCTATTAAAACAATTCCAAAACTTGTTTTCGAATATGTCTATCACAAGTCACTATTAGAGGGATGGTCCAGCAGAAACACTTCATGTTGACTATCCTTCCACATGGTTGAGACTTTATTGGGTCATGATCACATGAAATGTTCTTAATTCCCCCTCTTCCACACTATTTTAGTAAAACTGAGAAACCAGTACTTCAATCATGACCGTTACTCATCTCATAGGAATCCCCAAACAAATCCTACCACATGATGTCGGTATACTAGTTCAATAGTCTATAATTCTATCCTATTCGCCCATGACCTCCCTCAGCTTCTAATATATAAATAGTGTCTGCTTCATAATTTCAGTATTATAGGTCAATATTAACACGCCATCCATGGGTCATACAACATTTCAATGACTTCCCTTAAAGTGTCTCTCTCACAATATCTCATCAAAAATGTACATTGGTGAAAAATGATGAAACTCTATAAAACATTTTTAGTACTCAATAATAGTCATGGTTCCCTACTTCTAATGCATGAATTCATTATCCCTATATGTCGATAGATTCTTGAAGTAAAATTAGTTATATATCCTATTCTATAAATCATCCCATACCATGCCTCATAGATAGCTAGTCTTGTTTGGTACATCACACCCACACTATTCCTCCTCGCATAGCATATATCTCATGATTTTATCTCTCTAATAATGAGGCCTATACGTATTATTTAAGGTGAATATCATAGTCTCAATCCAAATATCAATTTATCATGGGAGACCATCAACCGAAATTATTGGACAACAAATATACCAGAACACACAGGCCATCTCAACCATAATCAAGGTATGCATCAGAGTTCCTCAAAAAGTCTTCATGAAGTGATAAAACCCCTCAAAGAACATTTATTCAGAACCCATTCTTGAATCAACATGTGGTTCCACAAATAGAAAAAATGTATGATCCACATGTATCCCATGGAACTCTACCTCTAGATCATGTTCATTTCCTCCCTCATTTTTTATAACTGGAGGACCTCATAGTTGCATGTATTTAAAATTCCAAAACCTCACATCGTAAATGAAAAATATCATAGTTCGTATCTCAAAATTATAGGACATTTCATTCACACTTTAAACCAGGTCATTAAACACAAACTTCTCCTAAAACTAGAGATGTAATGGAATATAATCATAAAAACAACTAGTGACACTTCTTTTTTCCCACTAAAACTATTAATCTGGGTCGAGACTTAATTTAAACATTCAATATTCAAATTCAATTTGTTTTTATTTGATATTTCATTTTAACTTATACACTTTAAATCATATTTCACAATTGATTTTAAATGTTTGTACTAATATTTCACTAAATTTATATTTAAATGGGACCCCACCCCCTGGACACACCTCTCACCTCCTTGGACAGCCCGCCCACCCCCCTGGACTCCCCCTACCCCATTGGACATCCTGACCACCCCCGCGGACAGCCCACCCACCTGGACACCCTGACCCCCCTAGACACCCCCCGACCCCCTGGACACCTCCAACCCCCCGGACGACCCCACCACCCCTTAGACACCCCGCACCCCCCCTAGACACCCCGCACCCCCTGGACACCCCGCACCCTCCTTGGACATCCTGTACTGCCCCCGGACAGCCCGCTCACCTCTTTGGACAGACCACCCACCCCCGGACAGCCCGCTCACCTCCTTGGACAGCCCACCCACTGGACACCCTGTACCCCCCCGGACAGCCCCACCCACCCCTGGACACCCCGCTCACCTCCTTGGACAGCCCGCCCACCCCCCTGGACACCCCGCACCCTCCTTGGACAGCCCACCCACCCCCTGGACACCCCGCACCCCCCTTGGACACCATGTACCCCCCCCCCCGGACAGCCCGCTCACCTCCTTGGACACCCCCCCCCCCCGGACAGCCCACCCCCTGGACACCCCGCTCACCTCCTTGGATAGACCCACCCACCCCCTGGACACCCCTCTCGCCTCCTTGGACAACCCTCCCACCCTCTGGAAACCCACCCCCTTGGACACCCTGTACCCCCCCCGGACAGCCCGCTCACCTCCTTGGACAGACCACCCCCTGCACACCCAGTACCCCCCGGACAGCCCCACCCAACCCCTGGACACCCCGCTCACCTCCTTGGATAGCCCTCCCACCCCCCTGGACTCCCCCTACCCCATTGGACAGCCTGACCACCCCCGCGGACAGCCCGCCCACCTGGACACCCCGACCCCCCTAGACACACCCCGACCCCCTGGACACCTCTGACCCCCCAGACGGCCCCACCCCCCCTAGACACCCCGCACCCCTTACTGGGAAATCCTTGAATATAGGCATTAGAAATTATGTATCTTATTTTCTTATATACACTGTATTTTGTTGTATTTCTTAATATGATTCTCATATAGAGTAATGTGTCAGTTGTGCTTTTATATAAAGTAAAAAATTGTCATTTACCTAAATATTTTTTTGATTATACTTCAATATTATTGAATTGATTTGAAATGAATTATTGCTGTTTTTTTACAAAATGGACAAAAGTTGGATGTACGAAATTGATCGGATTTCAATCGATTTTCAAAATAATTTGAACAGCTTTCTAGATTTTGCATTTGACAAGGCTTCAGATAGTGGTCACATACACTGCCCATGTTTTAATTATGTTGGAAGACCTTGGTTGAGTCGTGACGTAGTTAGCTATCATATAACCAAATATGGTTTCCAAACAAACTATTATGTGTGGTATCACAATGGAGAGAAAATGGAATCTCAAAATGTTGGTGATCCAAATGATAAGACTGAATTGGAGAGTTTGATATATGATCGGTTTCCATTTATTCGGCATCATGAGAAGGAAAGGATGTCCAGCCAACAAGATTTCGATACAAGCACACATGATGCATCCAATGAAAATGATGATGTTGATAGGGTAAAAAAATTGAATGATGCTGCGACGACTCTAGTATATCGGCAATGTAGTAAAATGGAAAAGTTGGAATTTTTAATCTGATTTTTTCATGGGAAAACTATGTATGGGATTTCAAATACTACAATTGATTACATTCTTACCTTCTTGAAGGACTTACTTCCAGATGATGCAGATATTCCCTCAAACCACTATATGGCATGGAAGTTAGTTGATGAACATGGATTCTCAAAAAAAAAAATCATGCTTGCTCAAATGATTGCAGCTTATTTTGGGAGGAAACTGCTGAAAGAAATGATTGTATCAAATGTGGAACCTCCCGATGGAAGACAAAAGATGATGGATCACCATCTTGTGTGCCAAAAAAAGTATTGTGGCACTTTCCATTGATACCCAGATTACAGAACATTTTCATGTCTGATGAAATATCCGAAAAAATGAGATGGAATGACACCGAGAGAAAAAAGAATAATTAAGAGTTGGTTCACCCTGCAGATGTATTTTCATGGCAGAAATTTGATGCTCGATATCCTGAATTTGCAACCGACGTGCGTAATGTGAGATTGGGTCTTTCATGTGATGGTTTTAATCCATTTTGGAAGATTCTTACTTCGCACAGCACATGGTCGGTTTTCATACACATTTATAACCTTCCCCCTTGGTTGTGTATGAAAAAGTCTTACACTTTCTTGAGTATACTAATATCTGGCCCTTCTGATCCTGGAAATGATATAGATGTATACATGAAACCTTTAATAAAAGAGTTGAAACTTCTTTGGGATGTGGGTGTGCCCACATACGATGCATGTTCGAAAGACATATTTCAGATGCGTGTTGTGCTTATGTGGACGATCAATGATTTTCCTGCTTATGCAATGATGTATGGATGGAGAACTAAAGGAAAATTGTCATGTCTTGTTTGTATGAAGAATACTCGATCGAGAAGACTGAAATATCGTCGTAGTTTTAGTTTTATGGGACATCGATGATTCTTTCCAATAAACCATCCATATAGAAACAATCGTCGAAGATTTGACAATACTATTGAGATTGACGCTCCACCTCAGCATATGTCTGGAACTGATGTGCTTAATGAATTAAAAGATTTCAGTTATTCATTTGGGAAGGGTGCAATGAAATCTAGAAAGAGGAAAAATGTTTCCAATGATACTTGTTACAATTGGAAGAAGAAAAGTATATTCTTTGAGTTGTCGTATTGGTCAACCAACTTGTTATGTCATTGCTTAGACGTAATGCACATTGAAAAGAATATATCTGAAATGTTGCTTTTGATTCTTCTAAATTTCAAGGGGAATAAAAAAGATGATTTATGATCTTGGCGTGATTTGGTAGATTGGGGGATCAGACCAGAATTGCATCCTGTCTATATCAGTGAAAATAAATGGCAAGTTCCATGTGCTTCTTATGTGATGACACCTGCTGAAAAAAAACAATTTCTGGAAGTGCTAGAGACTATTAAATTTCCTGATGGCTATTCAAGCAATATATCAAAACGGGTCAACAGAAAAGAGTTGAAGCTGAAATCTTTGAAGACTCGTGATTATCACGTCCTTTTGCATGAGTTGATTCCAATAGCAATCTGTCATCTCTTGTCCAATAATGTTAGAGTCTCAGTTATTCGGTTGTGATATTTGTTTAGAGATATTTGTGCTAAGAGGATATCCAAATCCTTCTTACAAAAACTGTTGGCAGAGACACCATTAATTTTGTGCGAGTTAGAGAAAATATTCCCTCCATCATTTTTTACATGCATGTTGCATCTGACTGTCCATCTTCCGACAGAAATACTTCTTGGAGGACCCGTTGCTTTCCGTTGGATGTATCCAACTGAAAGAAACATGTGCACATTGAAATCATATGTTCGGAACAGGAATTATCCCGAAGGTTCTATTGTGAACGGTTACTTGGCTCAAGAATGTATGGATTTCTGCGCAATGTATTTGTCTGATCTTACTACGAGAGTAAACAGACCAATGAGAAATGAAGAAGAACAGTATGGGAAAATTGAACCCAGTTTTCCATCACTTCCTCAGACAGGAGGAATTCTGGGATCATATACATTGACGACATTAAGCCTTGAAGAGCGAGAGATGACACATCGCACAGTGTTGTTCAATTGTGATTTGTTCGATGAGTATATCAAGTAAGTAAATTATACATTTATCTCTTATCTTATCTCTTGTAATTTTAAAGATTTTTTAAACTATTATTATTTTTATCTACATAGAACATAAAGAATTGATATATAGAAAGCATTGTTCTTTATCTTTGAGAAGGAAAGAGACTTTGCATAGCAAATGGTTTTCTTCTTGGTTGAAATTGAAGGTAAAAATATTTCTGTAATAACTAAATAAAAATAATATTTAATTAAGTTTACTATTTCTTTATATTTCAGGTATCGAGTTTTCCTGCTGACTCTGTTTCTGAGGAAACAAGAGCTTTGTCTTTTGGTCCCAATACCATGGTTCGTGCTTGTAAATCACTTTTGATCAATGGATACAAATTTATTATCACTGAACGAGCAAGAAACATGAGAACACAGCATAATGGTGTTATGCTAACTGCCACAACAAACTGTTATGCCAGTTCATCGGATACTAGACCTCATTCTGAAAATGTTTCTTATTATGGAGTTGTGGAGAAAATAATAATTTTGGATTATTACTCACATGGTCGAGTCACGATGATGAAATTTCAATGGTTTGATTCAATGATGAGGCAAGGCACCTTTATTGATGACTGTGGATTTCGAGTTATTGACATGACTCACACTCTTGCCACCGATGAACCATATGTATTGGCATCAATGGTGAAACAAGTTTTTTATGTCAAAGATCATCGTCATCCTAAATTCGGTGTAATTATTGAAGTAAATCCCAGACATGTTTTTGATGATGGTGATGATAAAGTTGACACTATCCCTACTGCAATTGGAAGCAATCTGTTTATTACTTATGATGACGCCAATAACTCAATTGTCAGAGTTGATTGTGAACCTGAAGTTGTGGTGGGAAATATATAGAATCATACAGTCGTGTTCTCACCTACATGTTTCACCTACATCATTCAGAGTGTGTATCCTTTTACTTACCTTCAAACCACCATAAATCTTCTTTTACTTTATGTTTGTTATCATAATGGTTTTTCTATATATTTTTTTGGGTTACACATTAGTTGTCTATTTTTAATTACTTCCATATTTGTTTTCATTGCAGGAAATGACACCCATTGAAGAGAGGTGACAGAAAAAGATGACAGATAATAATCTTCGCATGATACAGATGGGTGTTCCTCCACTCATCCCTGTTGTGAGTATTTTATTTAAAATATAAATATTTCAATAACTTATAATATCATGTGTTTACTTATGTGTTAAACGTTTTTTCAGGATCGACCCCCTAGACAAGATATATCTGATGAGGAGCCTGATATTGCTCCCAGTAGAGTGGCTGGTGGTAGGAGGGGGGTGGTGTCAGAGATGGATGATCATCTAGTGGGCCCAGTACTGAGGCCGGTGGTACGAGAGCTCATGGGGCGAGAGTTAGACGATCCACTGCCACAGACGTATCTTCTTCACCCCATTTTGATCCTGGTGTGTCTCCAGGGACACACGGGATATTTAGACCTCTGATGTTTACACTACCAGTTGGCCAAACGCCTATTCCATCATCTTTTGCTTCTGGTTCATTATCCCCGAGCTATTATATTCCACCTTCTTCGACTCCTAATGCGACACAGTATGCAGCTGAGGAGTGTACACTGAGGGAAACTCTACCTGTACAGGATATTCCTTCAGCTTCTGCACATCCAGTGACGCCCATTGATCCGACTACCACAGGTATATTTATCTGACTCTATCAAATTTTTATACCAAAATTTATTTTATTATAAATTGTACTGATATTATTTTTATTTAATAACAGATTCATCTACAGATAGGAGGCGGGGGAGGGGGCGTACTCGCTTGCGTGCAGTATGGAACCTCCAGACACAGTTGATGGTTGAATATAATGCTGATGGACAAATTATTGAGAAATCTGAGCAGGAATGTCGGGGTTTTTTGGCAACGCTAGCCAAATACTCCGATATCATTCCGGTCAGCCCTCTCTCTTGGAGACAACTGCCACACGAAGTCAAAGATAACGTGTGGGCACAAATATGGGTAAAAAATCTATTGGATTTAATGTAGTATTTTTTTGTATTTATATGAACTAATCTATTGGGTTTCAGCTTCGGTTTAACTTCCCTGATGGAGAAGGTGCATGACCAGCGCGTTTAAAAGAGTTGGGAGAGCTTTGGAGAGCTTATAAGCATGACCTGTATATTGGATGGTGTGATAGGGTGGGCACGGATTTAGAGACTTTACCTATCGTGGATGACTTCCCTATATAGTAATATCGCCAAATGATTACCCATTGGGCGACTGCCAAATTTAAGGTATTAATCTCATTTCAGGTATTTAAATCAGAGTTTTCATATTTTTCATTAATATAATATTATTTATTATTAAACATTATTTAGGAATCTTATGAGAAAAACAAAAAAAACATTTATTCAAAGCAATACCTCCACACTTTGGGGTGCACAACTATGTCATATCATGAGAGGCAGCTGGTACGATATAGTTGTTTATAATTTTTCTTTAGGACTTTCCCTTTTTATTATTTCCTACTTAAATTATGTGATTTATTGAATATTGAATATATGATTATACTTGCACTTTATATTGTTTCAATGTCATTACAGAAGCACAAATTGAATATTTAAGGATGTATCCCTCGAGCAAAATTGTTTTGCTCGAGTAGAAGAAAAAAATAGGGAACTGCGGTAAATGAATAAACCCAAGAAAAGATTGTAAGTTTTAATTTGTTTATTTCAAAGTTTAATATCTATTTTGAAATTTATTAATCTATTAATATTTTTAACAGGCTGCTTTAGAGGCTCTTGATGCCCAGGAGCCTGACAATTTTGGGCCACACGATCATTTATATCAGGTTTTGGGAGAGGAGCACTCTGGTCGAGTACGCTGCCGACCTGGTAAGAATATAGTCCCGATGAGGTATTGGTCCTCTCCAGGTATCCATTCTAGTACGACTGAGTTGGAACAGGTCAAAGAGCAAGAAATAAAATCTGATAAAAGGGTCAGAGAGTTGGAAGTACAAGTTCAAATGAGGGACAAAGAATTTATGAAACTAATGAAAGATTTATCTTCATCACTTCCACCAGAGGCTAGCGCGGCTTGTCAGACATTTATGTCGTCGATGGGTGCATTATCCAATGCACCAGGCAACAGATCTGGTGGCGATCGAGATCATGACGTTCCTGGTGATGACGAGGATGCTGAATAGGACAAGGGAGAGGATGAGGATGAGGACGAGGGTGAGGATGGGGTCGAGGACGAGGATGGGGCCGAGGGTGAGGATGGGGGTGAGGACGAGGATGAGGTCAACGATGAGCATGGGGCCAATGACGAGGATGATGATGAGGATAGAGATGGCGGCGAGGATGAGGCCGATGATGATAGTGGTGATGATGATGGTGATCAGGGGCAGATTGATCCATTTCATTTTTGAATTCTGTATAACTCTTTATTTTTGAACCTGGTTTTCCACTCTGGGGTTTTCCTCTGCTTCATAGGGATGTTGTTATCAGATCTCTTTTTTGCACTTGATTCTTATTGTATGATTAGTCTACTACCTAGACCTTTAGTATTCCTTGGTACTGTGATTCCCTGTATGATATCTGGTTTGATAAGTTAATATGGACATCTTAATATTAAAAAACAATCACTCAAAATTATGGGTGTCCATGGGCCGGGTCGGGTCGGGTCGGGTCATGGGTGTTCTAGGGCCTAAGGACATATGGTCATCCATAAGTAAGATTTAGGGCCTAAGGACATGACATGAAAATTTATGTGTTTTAGATCCATGGGTAATATTGGGGGTTCATTTTAAAAATAATAAAATGAGGGTTTTTGAGGTGGAAAATGATTTATTAGGTGATGAATTCCCTTGGTTAAAAAATATAAATAAGTGTGTGTATTTTTGATTTTGATAAATGGATTTTAATGATAATGAAATATTGGTTAATTTCTTTGGTTAAAAAATTAATTTTTAACATTTTTATTCTCTATTTTATATATTTTCATTGATTATGAATATAATTTACAAACAAAAAATATCCAATTACTTATAATATTTATATGTATTAAATTGATTAATTTGGAGAAATTTTTTTATTGTCATTTGTGACGTGTACGAGTCAACCCCGCCTCAATCCGAGGGCCGGTTGTGCCGGTACCACTAAAAGTGTCTTTCTTTTGTTTAAAATGGATGCGCTTTTACTTAAAATAAACGACATACGGAAAACCGACCAAACGCATTCAGATTATGTTGAAATTTTAGGAAAACGATCCATGGGTCATTTGTGACGTGTACAAGTCAAACCCGCCTCAATCCAAGGGCCGGTGTGGCTGGAACCACTCAAAGTGTCTCACTTTTCTTTGAAATGGACAACAGTTTAAGCAAAAACAACAACTGACATACGGATTTTTCAGTGTAATCAGCTTGGTCCCAAAGCATGAACCAAACAAGTTGTGAGACATAATACCAGTAGGCATCCACCACAAGATTTGTGCCCAAATTTTAGTGAATATACATGTATAAAAACAATGTATAAAAGTAAACATAGTATAAAGAAATAAACAACCATTAAATATTGAAGTAAAGAATAGCTAAAACTTTCCTTGGAGACATCAATATCATACCTAAACGCATGTCATTGTCTTGACCTCAGGAAAAAAACACATCCTCTCCCTCAGGCATCACAGTCTCTCCCTCAGACATATCACAATCTCACCCACATGTATCATATGTAATTAATCTATTAACAGGTAAAAATAAGTACCTCATTTAATTTAAATTATTACATTGTAGACAATTATCAACACACCTCATCTAATCTAACTATTACATGGCATAATAATAATCAAATCACCTCATGTAATCTTACTATCACATCTCTTTTTAATAATCAATAATCCATCCTAAAAAAAGTCATGGAAAACAGTATGCATCTAAGGCGTCATGGGCCAATAGCTCTAACAAATTAATCAAGGGAAACACAACCCTGTGGTTACCTATCTCAAAGAAATAACCTTAATAACCTAATCAACCAATATCATATGATAATCACGGTGTAATTCCAAGTCATGTATACCAAAAACATGGGTATATGAGTTTTAGGCACATATAATTCTTGACAAAACAACATATAGGCACAACCCACCTACCATGTAGTCGTGAGAACAATATTGTTGAATATCGGATCTTGATTCATCCTAGATCATTGAAAATCCACAAAAGATTCATAAATTATCAAATCTATATCTATAAAATATGGAGAGGAATCAGGAGGATAGGATTAAGGTGAAGGGAGAACTCATTGGTGGGATCCCAATGTACCTTCCAGAGTTCTGATTAGACATTGATAGGAGAATCAGTGGCTCAGAGAATAATTGTCGCTCCTGGTCGAACTTGGATGAACCAAGGTCAAAAGAAGTTAATTCTATAAATGATACATGACCCCTCTCCCTTATATTAAATAAAAAATAAAATACACGACATTTCCTTTAACAATACACACTGTGTATAATCTTTTACTGGGCCTCACCTTAAGAGGCACGACCACGACACAACATGACTTGGTACATGGCTGAGACACGACCTGTACGTGGTCTGGAAAGGACATCAATGTTCATGGTGTGTGCACTGAAGTACATGGCTTGTACATCAAAATTCCCCAATTTTACATTTTCCTCAAATAAACCCGAATACAAAATCCATACAAGGAAATGGGGAATTGGGTTCTTACAGTTTGATTATCACACCATAGATCTTGTTTCTATCTCAACCAAGCACCAAAATCATTGGTCTCTTCAATCTAGTGGTCTAATATCACATTACGATCTTAATAAATCCTTATGTTTCATCGGCCCCATGTAACGGATGAATGATAGATCTGAAGCAAGACAAATTTGTTTATTTCTCTCTTTTTGGTCATTATTTGGCTTGGAATCTCTAACTAATGATTTTTTATCATGTTTTATTCAGTCTCGCATTATAATATTCGCACATTCAGGTTTTATTCAGCTTCATAATGCATTTGATTATAGATTTTCTCATTACTAATGACCTCAACTGAAGGTTAATATCTTTAATAATGTGTAAATAAATTGTTCCAACTTTTATTTCTTGTATCAATTAGTTATTCACATTCAATATATCATTACTTGTTAATATTACATTAAAATTATTTTATACAATATTTCATGCTAAGGAGTATTATTGAGGTGATAAGATATTGGATGTTGTGTGTTCCTACATTTTCATTTAGTTTAGTGAGTTGGGTTTTAAAATTAGTTTGCATTGATAATACAGCATGTTCATTTTGGTTTTGAAAATGTTGGTGCATGGGAAAGCTGAAAAATCCATTTTCATGTAATTGCATAACATGAGATGGTTTTGTAATGGGTTTTCATGAAAATGGATTTTTCATTTACATGAGCTGAAAAATCCATTTTCAATTCTGTTTCAAGTATGTATGCAGGTGTACAGTGGAGGGGCTACTGGAGAGAGGGGGGCTGCTGTGTGCAGTTCTGGAAAAACTCTATACCAACGGTTATAAACCGTTGGTATAAGGGTACTGGGATTTTGGAAAAACACTATACCAACGGTTTAAAACCGTTGGTATAGGTGTTCTTTATTTCTGGAATAACCTATACCAACGGTTTTAAACCATTGGTATAGGTGTCTAGATTTTTGGAAATCCAATACCAACGGTTTATAACCGTTGGTATAGGTGTTGCTGGAAAACCAATACCAACGGTTCTAAACCGTTGGTATAGGTTTTCTTGAAAATCACATTACCAACGGTTTAAAACTGTTGGTACAAGACTTCCTCAAATTCATTACCAACGGTTATAAACCGTTGGTATACATTGGGTTAAATTTATATAACCTATATACCAATGGTTTGGATCAAACCGTTGGTATAAGGCTTTCCTCACAGCTTACTAGCCAACGGTTTGGAAAACCGTTGGTATAGGGTATACCAACGGTTTTCCAGCCTATACCAACGGTTTTTAATTGTTGGTATAACCTTCTTTTCCAGTAGTGTCATTATTAGGTTTTCTTGTCAAGTTACTTTATTATACAGATGTACTAAATAGAGCATTTATGGTTGAGATAGACCAGTTTGCTAAGTCAGGGTTGAAGAGAGTTAATTTCTCTCCCAATGGAATCTATATGAGTTCTTACAAAGTATAAAGGAAGTGTGATGAGTCTGATGATGGTTCTCAATAACATTTTTCATCTAGACCTCCTATAGTGCTTGGTATAGACCATTGATTTTTTACTAGTGTGGAAGGCCTGTGCACTCAAAATGAGTTTGTACAAGGTCACCCAAGATATGGGGTTCTTGTGGACTCTAAATTCACTTGGAGAAGTAATTTCAGGTCTATTGTACTCCATGTAGTGGAATGAGATCATCCACTCCAAAAAGTACTATGGTACAATCATATGATTCATGAACTAAGGGGTTTCCACAAAAAACATCTGGAATAATGATTCTCCATGCAATGGATGAGTCTCCAATGGAAGAATATATGAGTCTAAAGACTATGATAGGTACCATAACTATATACTCATCTTTAATGACTTATTTTTCAGATACTGGTGCTTCTCATTTGTTTATTTCAACCTATATAATCATTATATTAGATCCTCATAAAAATCTTTTATCTTATTTGATTGTTATTACTACACCCTTCAGAACAAAGAGAGAACATGGACTCTATTGTCATACATGTGATTTCTCATTATCAGATATTGGGTTTACTTTGGTTTTTTTGGTTCTCAACATGAAACCTCTTATTGTTATATTCATGATGGATTGAATCATTTCTAATAAATTGAATATTGATTTTTATCTTCAGTGTGTCTCTGTAATAGCACCTGATGGGGTTAGCTATTTATTTCATGGAGAATGAGACATGTGGATGAGTAGAGTTGGAACTTCTTATCCTAAGTTTGTAGAGATTAATATCTGTTTTTAATTTGATCTTGAATATTAATCCTTAATCTATAATATCCCACCAGTTATCGTCTAGTTTCTCTATGGTCTTCCTTCTAAATTATATTATTTTCACCTGTAAGGGAGGTAGATTTTTCTATTTCTTTAGAACCTGGTACTCAAAGGGTATCTATTACTTTTTACTACATGGAACCAACTGAATTGAAAGAGTTGAAGAATCAGCTAGAGGATATGTTAGATAAAATATTTATATGATTGAATGTGTCTACATGATTGGCACTAGTTCTCTTTACTAATAATGATGATAGGTCAATTCTCCTTTGTGTTGATTAACGAAAACTCAATCGAGTTAGGGTAAAGAACAAGTATCAGTTTCCAAATATTGATGATATGTTTCACTTATTCAAAGGGTTGAAGTGGTGTTTTATTATTGATATATGATTTGGTTATCATCATTTACAAAAAAATAATATAGAATTCAAAAAACCGCCTTCTAAATTTAGTATGGTCACAATGAGTATCTTGTTATACCATTTGGTGTAACGAATTATTCTTCAGTATTTTGATTTTGACATTTCCTATACCCCGGATAAATGGAATATCATCACAAATTATTTTTGCAGGAATGTTGCAACCCATGCCATTAAATAATCATCCGAAGATTCGAAATTATTGATATTTTTGTACACTTTTATATAAGTGTTCAGGAGGCATGAAATAGGATATCTTTGGCAATTTTTCTGTTGAACATTGATCTTCGTGAGATGATTCTTTAGTAACAAAAGCTTGATGATGAGTACCATTGAATTTGAAACTCACTTTATTGTGGGGAGATTGTTTTAGAGTGGCCATTCTCCATAGAGGGTATTCTTTGTTTTCAGATTCGTTTTGTTGTGATGCAAGTGGTAAGAAAATATTTGATGGGGGTATTTCCATAATTCCCAGTTGGAAGTGCACCTAGTAACTGTGAAGATTTTATATGACATACAACAGAGATCTTTGTGTATATGTATGAGATTGGTAATTGCTAAAAAATTTCGCATTGTTATAAATACCAGTAGGTCAAGGCTGAGCACCAAAGTCCTTCAAGTATTCTTCATACACATTGAGTGAAAACTAGGAAGTGGGATGAGATCTCAAGGGAATTTCTAGATGGGTTTCTGAGTATGCAGAAAATAAGAATATGATATCTATTTTGATCGATAGGTTGACTAAAGCTTCCCACTTCTTACCCATTTGGGACAAAACCAAAGTTGAGGACTTGGGAAATCTTTATGAGAGAGAGATCGTTCATTTGAATAGAGTTCCATCAGCAATATTCTATTATTGAGATCCTCAGTTTACATCACTCTTAAGGTGAATCTTTCCAGAGGCATTGAGATATCAGGTTCATTTGAGTATGGAATATTTTCCAAAATCATATGGCCAGATTTAGAGAGATACAAAAATTCTTTAGGATATACTTCATGTCTGCATCCTAAATTTTTGTGGTTATTTGGATACCCAATTAGTGAAAGTATAGTTTTCTTATAACAATAGTTACTAGTACAAAATAAGGATGGATAATTTTGAGGCATTTTATTGAAGACCATGTGAATTAACATTGTGTTGGTCATATATTGGGAATATTCTTTGGTCAGACCATGTTTAGTTCAACATACATAAAAATTGATTCTGTAGATTTTTTAGATAATGTTAAAAACATAGATCTGGTATAAATCTTATTATGACTTTCATTATAAACCACTAAAATGTTTAGCCGGTGATCAGGTGTTCTTGAATGTATTACCTCATATGGGTTTTTGACGAATTGTGAGGCATGGGAATACTACCCCAAGTTTTATAGGACCTTTTGTGGTTATTGAGAAGGCGGGGAAAGTTGGTTAATGTATATAAATTCTACCATAGTTGACATTAATACATGATGTGTTCTAAATATTATAGTTACAAATGTATCTTTCCAATACATCTCATTTTATTAGTTGGATATATCTTGTTGTGGATCCTGACTAATCTACGACTAAGAATCCAGTAATGATTTTTGATTCTGAGACCAAGGTACAATATGGGAGGATGATACCTTTGGTCTGTATGCTATGGAATCATGGTTTTGATTCTAATGACATGTGGGAGTGAAAGGCACTTATGAGAGATCTGAGGCCTCACAATTTCAATATGGAAACATATTGATAGGATTTCTGGGAGAAAAAGATTCTATGTTAGAGAGGTTGTAACATAATGTTACCTTTTTATCAGGTATGTCTTAATCCATATCATATTTTTACTTTTTAGTAATCTATATAGGGATGAGGTGGAATTAAGAGGATACTAGTAATGGTGAAGTCATGTATTTATTGGAATTTTCCTCATAAAACCTTTTGGTTCTCTCATTTTTTAGGGATTTACATGTTGTGTAATGTCGTTACATCATGTGTAATTTTGACCCAACATATTTTGTAGAACTATTTCAGGGTGTGGATGGATAAACGTTCTGTATAGTTTACATGTCATGTAAAAAGTAAAAATCATGTTTTTAATAATTATAGATGTGTTTTTCATTATATTAGGGACATTAAAATTACACAATATGAAATATGGTTACACGTCATTTAATGTACTAGAAGAACATTTATGAATAGGTTACTCAGCCCAAAATTTTATTTTCCTTCCTCCCGGTTACCCATCTCTCAACATAGATCCATTTATTGGGAAATTTTGAATCCCTCCAACCCTTATGGATCATTTCATTTAGGGATTGATAAATTTTGAGATTGATATGAATCTCTTTAGGTAAGAGATATCTGGATCTCTCCATCTATTTCTCTCTAGATCCATGGACTTTGATAGATCATCTTGGGATTGGTGGATATAAACTACATGTTGTTGAATCTTATTTCTAGGTTGATTTCTTATATCTTATATAAACATATTCTTTTTTTTTGGTTTTTTTGTGAAAGTTTTGTTTTTTTGAAAATGGTAGGTGGTTCCACCAAAGATAAAAAAACATATAACCCTTGAATTTTATGATCGTTGAAATTGATTTAGATTTTATTGTTAATACCTAATTCCATGAAAATAGATATTAAAATTGAAATGGTACAAATTTTGGGGAAAACACCCAATTTCAGTGAATTTGGGTGTGATTTGGATTCGATGAAAATAGTGGAATTTTATTTGGGTAATTGAATTGTGAAATTTATTTTCATAACATGGTTTAAATTATTTTCATAAGAACCTATGATTGGGTTTATCTTGAAAAAATGAATTTTTTAATAATACATGTTTGGTTTGGAAAGAGAAATTATCATACACAAATGGGATATAGGGAAATTATATTTTGAATAATTTTGAAATTATTTACCCATTTTTAATTATTGTTTGAGAACATACAAGCCTATGTAGTTAGTGAGTTATTTGGGACAAACATTCTAGGATGGGAATTACCTTACAATGGATTGATGCATTACAAATCTAAAAAATAAATTACTTATTAGATATTATCTCTAGTGGGATGTTGATGAGACATCTTTAACCAGTGTGTGAGGGACGTGTGTTCACATTTCCATTATCACTATATGTGTGTGTGAGTATCCAATAACCTAGAACTATATTTATAATTGGTATATGACTATGTTGATAAGTTTTGATTATTTTGATGTATATTCCATTGTTTTTAAAACTACTATATTAATTCCTATCGATTTAATTAAACTGATTCATATAAAAATTTACTTAATCCATTTTTTAAAATTTCTTCATCAATTGAAATGAAATGAATGATTATTTTAAATGTGTGATTGTACTTCCATTCCTATTTTATTTAAAATTGAATGTACGATTTGGTGTTTTAATATTGGAATCATATTATGGAACTCTTGGTGAGACCTTACTATTCATTTAGCTAACACCCTGACTTTTCCTTCAAGCATTTTTCGATTTCTTACTGTCATGTATGAGAATGGGGAAAACACCACATGTTGGTTGCAATTTTTGTTGATCTTAATTTCTTTCAATGCTATGTCTCTAGTGACATAAGCTATTTTATCTTTTTATTCTAGTACTTTTTGGTCGTATATTGGGTTTATTTACATGATTGACTTATTGTACTGTTCATCTTATAGAGTTTTATTTCGAGCATACCGACTTGTAACTATTTCTTCAGCTATCAAGGTGGAAAACCCATTCCCACCTTTATCTTTTATGGTGACAGGTGCTAGTAGACAACCAATGGGGATTGGGAACACACTTTGGTATATTTCAGGACCAACTCGAGTGTTAGGGTTTCCTGGACGATTTGTGACACCTTACCTTAAATCCTCATTTTAAATGTTTGAAACATTTAATTTATAATTTTTTTATTCCATGTCTATATTCATAAAGTTATTTTATGGATGTATTTACATAGTCATAAATAAATTATTTTGGACATATAATGTCAATTTTTACTATCTTTCAATGTTTTTTAAAATGAATTATATATATATATATTTCTTATATGGAATTTTTTGACAAAAATGAAAAATGATTGTTCTATTTTAAAATACATGACTTCAATTCTTTCCACACTACCATAACAGTTATTTTTCTGAATTACTTTGAAATCATTCCGGTTTTCTTGATAAAACCCCACATTTCCTGTTTTTTCAAATATTTTCTGAAATGGATTTAATTAAAATTGAAATTTTCATAACTGAAAATGTTATTCTTAAGGGTAAAAAGAATATTTTTATGATTATTAAGATAAAAATGAATGAATTAATGTATTATGATAAATTTAGGTCTCTTTGGAATTATATATGATGACAGGTAAACCTGATTTATATCATGATGATTGTTGATACTGATATAGTTCTCCAATAAATTTTTTAAATGCATAGAGTTAACCAGTTTGGTTTCATATAAGAGATTATTGGAATTTACAGTTTATGCAATTTTATTTGTACAAGTGATTATAATATTGATATAGAAATGATATCCCTTTTTACCTATTTGAATTTTCTATTATTTTTAATTATATTGACTATAAATATTTTTGATTTCCTAAGGTAAGTGAATGATCATTTATTTTAAAGTAATGATTCTTCCCTTTTGGGTAAAAAGAAATGTTTCTATGAAAATGTTTATCCAGTGTTCTCATGTTTTATAATGAAAACCACATGATGGTGATTTTACCTTTATGTTTTCTTCTAAAGTGTTTTATGGAGATTTTTTTTTAGTAAAGAATGTTTTATATGTAATTGATCATTTATTTTACCTCAATGTTTATTATATTAATGGAAAACTCTCTTTTCTAATATCATGGGTTAAAATTAGAATAACTAGTCTCTTTATTTCTTTTTATATATCCTTTAATGAGATCTTTGTTCCCATAACACATTTTAAAATATTTTTAATTGTCTTACTTTTTGGGGAAAATGGAAACTGAGTAAAACATTCCAATTAGAAATTAATTTGTTATTAATTTAAGAGTTATGACCCAATTATATAAAACTATAAACCATAGAGTTCCTTCAAATATAATAAAGAAAAAAATTGACTAAAAACTCAGTATTATGTAATGATTTATGGCCTAATTCTTAACGTAGTAATTAAAATGGTGTGGATGCATTTTATTTTTTAGGGGAGAATATAATGGATCAAGATTACACAACATATTTTCCTTAAATAAATAATGGGATCGATTGAATCCTCTACAGAAATCACCGATATAAAATTAAATTACAATATTTTTAGACCATTAAAACTCATCCATTAAATTATTAGGTATTAATATAAGTAGCAAAGTTACAAAATATATTAATATATATAAAGGATGTTCTATTAAAATTAATTTAATTCATTATTCTATTTATGTATCTATATTTCTATGGGATTTACCTTTTATTAAATAAAACTAAATATTTTACTTTTAAATGATTATATTCATAAAGTTTGATAATATTTTATTCATTATATAATTATTATAGTTTTTTATAAAATTAGAATAAGAACAACTAGTTGTTAGAAAAGTTATTTTCATATAAAACGGATTCTCATACAATTATATAATTTTTATAAAATTTAAAATAAAAAATATAGGAATTACATATATCATAATAAAAATCATTTTTTTCAATTTATAATTTCAACTTCTTTTAGGGGAATTTTAATTTCTAAAAATATTTATTTTTAGGTGAATAGTGTAAACTACCTTTCTTGAAGATATCATAACATTTAGGAAATTATTAGAATATGTGTATGAATAAAAAATTATTAAAACTTATTCTAAGAAAAAATATGTATTTTTTAAGTGAATTTATTATTTTAAATATCTTTTAACCCATAATTGAAATTTTAAAATGTAGGTCATATTTTCCAAAAAAAAAATTGTTTTTAAGAAATTAAACATTTAATATTTTAAAATCAATTCTTATCACATTTAGAAATTAAATTAAAAAAATGAAATTAAAATTTATAATTAAAAGGTAAAAAATTATTTAATAAGGGTACTTTTATATTTAGTCATATAGGATAAGTTACCATATTTAAAAACTAGTTACCATGATAAAAGATAAAATATGAAAAGTAATGAATCTTAGAGAAAAATTCCTCAAACAACTTTTAAACACATGTGAGAATGTGAGTTTGATGAATATTTTGACAATATAACTGTTAATATAAATAATCTCTCATTTTGATCCAATTTTCTTAATTTTAATTCCCATTATTTACATATTTTTTGTATTTAAAAAAATACAATCACTTCCCACTTATAAAAGACGTAATCCTCTCCTCATATCCCCTCATATAAGAGCCCCATTAGTTCATCCAAAAATCATCCCCAAACTATCCCAACCAATTTTATACTCCTTTAATTGGTTATTTTATTCTAAAAAATACTGTCCCTGAAAATTTCAACCCCATTTATAATGGATATAATCAAAGATATGAGTAATAAATTTCTAACTTCTTTCTCATTTATATTTCTATATATATACACTAATTCTTCCACAGATTTAATTAAATAAAATTAAAATAATAAAATAATTTTAATTATTATACTATTAAAATTTAAAAAATATTGTAGAATCTTTATCCACCCATCCATTTTTAATTAATAAAAACAAAAAATGAATCGCGCGTGTGTGCGGACTACCACCTCCAGAATTGAACATGTTTCATTTTTTTCTTTCACCACCTAACATGCTTGGTCATAGAGGTTAATTTAATGAATAATTATGATATATATAACATTTGTAAGAGTATTAAATATATAATTTTTTTTCCTTTGTTCCATTCAATGAAAATAAAACCATCACCCATGCGTACGTACAGACTACCGCATCCATGGATCGGGGTAATATGTTTTTTATTTCCACCTTTCATGTAAGGTTCTAATTTTTTTTTCAAAGTATAAATATTATTTATATGTTATTAATAATAATATAGTAACAAATGTTGAATATTATATTAATGTTATGAATAATAAATAATGTTTATAAAATTATATATCTTAATAAAATAAGGTGTGGACAGACAATTATTCATGTTTTTTAATATTTATATATCCATTAATTCCTCTTATAATTCATTAATATTCTAATATATCACAATATTCGATAGTAAATGTGGTCATTATTTTTCTGTAATAATTATATTTCTCCCAAACCATTACATAACAATCTTTTAATCCTAGGATGCACATGTTTATATAAGTTTAGGAACCATCTTAAAATTTTTTATGAATATATATATTGGATGAAAGTGAAAATATAATTAATTATATAATATGATATAATTTTTTTAAATAATTATTTATTTTATTTTATTGAAAATATACTTCAATATTTAATATAATAATTAAGAAAAAATTCATTGGTTAAGAAAATCACAGAAATGTGCTTATTATCGATTTAATCTTAAATGTTAAAATGAAACACTCATGAAATGAAATTGGAAAATTTTAAATATTTATAAGTCATCAAATATATTAAAATTATTGATCCTATAATTATAAAATCTAGAAGGAGAATGAAAACTAACACCACACCTGAAAAATTTCTACAAACTATCAAAACTATAAATACCGAATGTGGGAAACGATATATAAACAAACTAATATATATATAGATAATGATTATAAATAGCAATTATAAATATTTTAAGGTATGAATATTTTTCTAAAATTAGTTATTAAGGTTTCTATATTTTTTATACTAAGGGTTAATGCACTTCCATGGAAATTAAGAGTAAATGTAATGGTTTATTATATCAAATTTTCACCTCTTGTGACATATTTATTATCAAAAACCATGTGTTATTTAGAATGGTTTATCTATATAACATTTCATATTTTTTATCATGAATATATCTTATGGAATTTTATTCCATGTTCTATTACATGGTATTTCTCTCATGGGGATTTGACTCAAAAATCAAAAAATCTTTAAGGGTTTCTTTGACACACTATCCAATTAATTGGTTCATTGTATTTCTTAATTGAATATAATATGCATGTTTTCATTGATCATATCATTCCCCTATTTGTTTATATTTTCCCTCTATTTGTTTGGGGAGATTACTAATCATTATCAATAACCTGTTCATTTATTTTTTCTAAATTAAAAGTAAAATATTTGATGAAATATATTCCATTTTTACCAAAAAATATTTTCTTTCTTGCTTATAAATTCCTCCATGAAAATTTAATAATCTATTTTTAGGAATGATAACATGGGTTTTCTTATATGATTCTTATAATTTTATATACCAATTTTCTAAAGGAACATTTAATAATATTTTTACGATGTGTGTTTTAGAACAAAAGTATTTGATTTTTTTTCTAAATGGTTTTCTATCTATTCAAATTCATATTTTTATCCTCCACTCCATATTTTTTTTATAATAGTTTTTTATTTTTAAGGATATATTAATATTTTTTATTTTTCATTATATTTTTCAAAAAAAAATTCAATTGAACTTTTAGGATATCACTTAAACAAATTGACCCATAAATTATTCTTTTAATGGAAACATTGAATTTTTTTTAGATGAAGCATTTTATATTTATCATCCAAGTGAAGAAATATTGTCATTTTACTATATCATTTTATATGAATAATTATCTCTTTATTTTCATTGTTTTTATAATAAATCATTTTAGTTCTAAATTTATAATTTTTAAATGTTTCAAAAAAGGGAATTTTTTATTTCCAAAGTGATTTATCTAAAATTCCTAAAACTTTTTTCCATCCAAATCATTTTCATTTGATACAAATTATTCTTTATTTGTGGAATTTTTTAAAATATTACTATTAATTACATTTCTTTGGATGAATTATGTAATATGATCAAGCAATACCTTTTTCTTGCATAACTATCCACTATTAATTGGCGTAATTTTTCTTTTGATGCCTTCTATTTTATAATTACCCTATTTTTCATTTAATTATTAAAAGTGTGTTCACCTAGATCGAATAACTCAATGGATTTGGTCAAACATTGAAATAACCCTATACCATTTATCCATACTATTGAAATACCAAATTCTCTATTATTTTTATTGAATACAATTTACATAGAATGTTACATAATATCTTAGCAGACTAATTTATTTTCAACGAGTATATAATGTTAGGAAAATTGATATAATTATTAATGTCTACCATTGTTATTTATTTGAAAATTATAAGAAATACATTTTCTATCCATGGGTTATTTATGATATGATAGAGTTTATATAGTAGGGTGGGCCCAATATCACCCTCAAATGTATTGGTTTGTATTTATTTCTCGGGAGATAGTCAGACATGGATATATTGAGTTTTTTTATATATGTGTTGGCATAATCCGATTGATCATATTTTTTGTAATGAACATAATAACTTTCTTTATATATGTATGAGTATGGTGGGTTTTCTCACAATGTTTTTCCAATGATTATGACTGTTCATATTTACAAGTTGTTTTAAAGGTTATATCATATATTTATACTTATTCTCAGGTTTATGTTATTCTATGATGGAAAATGTTTTTTGAATAATGTTTCTACACACTTTTTATTCATGTAATATGATTACCAAATACTTATTACATAATATAATATCTATGATTTTTTTTGGGTATAACTCACTTATGCTTCCAAATTTTACTCATATACTAATTTTATGGTCAATTATGTAGTTGTTTTATAGTTTTTATGTTTACCGCTACTGGAATATAATGTCTACCAATTCTTATGTTTTCATCTCCTAAGGTTCAGAATATAAGAAATGTATGAATCATCTATAAGTGTAACTTATGTTGAGAATAAGTGGTTGATGGAGATTATTTATTATTTATTAAGTAGTTTCTTATGTCGTGGGAAAATTTCAATTAGTTGAAAAGGGAATGATTCTTATATGTTAATGTTTTTCCTAATTCTCTTAAACACTCAACCTAAAAGGCGTTGGGAATGTGTTGTAATGAAATATTTTCTTTATGTAATATATATAGTTGGTTACATCTGTAGGGTTGCTTTATTATCCTATTTTTTAAATGGTGGTTTCTAGTGTAACATATAACATAGCCAAAATATTTATAATTTAATAACACTATATTTATACACCTTCTAGGATTATTTATTCAAATTGAGAACAGTTATAAAAAATATGTCAACTGAAAATTGTTGTGGAATATACTGGTATCCAATGGTAAATTGGTACCACGAAACATCAGTTTTTTCTAAGTGAGTATAATTAAATTAATTCATTTAATAAGAAGCTTTTTAGTCCATGTATCACATATAAAATATTTTTAATCGTAACCTCATCTATCAATGGTTGGGGAATCAAGATGGTGTTCAGGTGTCTATCTCAGTCTTTAACACTTTGTTTATATTTGAAGGAAATTATAAAATAATTCATTTAATCAATAATTCAGTTAATTAAATTTATGGTTTGATTGAATGCATGTGTAAAGGAAAAATAACCAATGATATTGAAAATGAATAACATTAAATGGTTATGGTCAAGGGAGCCCATGCCTCACTTACACTGGTACTATCCTTTCTAATCCCTCTCATGGCTCTCTCAATATTGTACTAAGCCTAAAAAATGATCATCCATCTACAAAAGGCCACAATTATATTTATAAAAGATTAATTAATTATAAAATAATTATTATTTAATATAATAATGTATTCTATAAATAGTTTTATAATTTTTTAATGTTTAATAAATTATAGATTTCTCATCATGAAGCCTAATTTTTAAACATCAAATAACCATTTTTAAAAACCATGAAAAAATTAATTTTTTTAAAATTATAAAGAAAAACCTTACCCTAAGGATAAATGGTGTCCCCTGAGTTAGGGTTACTTTGGTTATACATATGTAGTAGAGAACATGATTAATGGTAAAATGGTTACCCATATACAAAAAATCATTTTGTTTGGTTTAAAATTAAGACCCTTAAACAAAAAATCATTTTAATAAGGGAAAACCTTAGTACACTTATGTAGTGCTAGACCCCTGAATAAGGGTTACTCTAGTTTCTGTTACATAATGATTCACCAATATTTTCTATTTATTACTTATATTTTTCCTTCTTCTTCTTATTTATATTACATTCCAAACACACATCCAAAATTTATAGATCCCTAAAAATAGAATGAAAAACTGTAATTTATAAACTCTCAACCCTTATCACACCCATATATAACCCACAATGGGAATCAAACTACCAAGACAGTTCAAATATCATAGTGAGAAATACTATTGAGAAATGAATATAAAGTGGTTAGTTTTTGGGTAAATTTCATTCCTCATCGATAATAACTCAAGCATCAATATTAGTATAATGCTATATGGTTGCTAAATCTAGAATCAACTTTAATCAAGTTCCCTAAAAAAATCCCTATTACTTCTCTATAAATTTTCATCATGGAAATAATGGTTTCTAGGGGAATCCATCCCTTCCCTCATATGAAAAAGATGATGATACTAAATAGGAAGATATTAAAACCAATATATTTTAAATCATAATTCCAATAAAATATAACAACCATTTTAGGGTTTACTATGAAACCCTAATCTAGTACATATATTATAAATTTCTTTCATAAGAACTACCATTTTGGACCCAACCATAGAGTTATAATTTTTATATGATCCTCACCTTAAAATATTTCAACATTTATATTAAAAGGAATAATTGATATTTATTTCATAAATTATCATATAATCTCGAAAATACCACTAGCTGAATAACACAAAAAAATCCATCCCATGGGTAAAACACATATTCTATAATAAATGGAATAATTAGAATAATATTTCTATACCATTTACAATGATAGATTATTATTTTATAACTCACAATTACTTAAGACTCAAAAATTAACAATTATACCCATTTTCATTGCTAGGAAAATTTTTAGCATATATTTTGAGCATACAATAGTAATTATTTAATGTATTAAAATATCAATGTGAAATATTTTTTTCATTAGAATTTATAGTTTCCACACTGTACCCCAGGTTTATAACCCTCACAAATCATATTAATAAATATTATCAATCACTAAACAAATACATTATTCCCCAAATAAAATCCATCGTAATATCAAGTAACCATTAAATTAGGTCTCACTAAAAATAACATAACTATAAATTCATCCGTAATCAACCTAATAATTTTCATTAATTTTAAAATGAGATATAATCCATGATATCTTTCTCCTATATCACATTGAATTCTAGAATAATTTTGGAATTTATCATTTATCTAATCCCTTATCATACTTCCCTATCTATTGTAATAATTTCCAAATTAATAATGAAAAAATATATATGATAAAGTTCAAATAAATCTTAAATTTATATTTTATAGAATTGAAAAATATATTCAAAATAAAATTTTAATTTCAATTATTCTTAATATATTTTCAGCATAGAAAAACATTAAAAGATAGGAACTGTGAATTGAATAATTTTTACTTGATTGGACACTTTTTTCGGGTATGATCATCAACATAATTGTGTATTCAATTATTTAATATTAAAATATAATATTTATATTCACCAACTTTTTACATAATTGTGACATGATTACCTTACTTGTGGGGTGAATCCCTTCCCCTTTGATATTTTTTATCAAAATAAAATAATGAAATCATTGTGAAATAATATGAAAAAATCCTTTGATAACCATCCATTGTGAAATATTATATTTTAATATATAAATACCACTAGATTTTCAATTATTCTAGGTCATGGAATTGAATTAATATATGTACTATTGTTTCTCTTCCAACTCTAAAAATTGCAGCATTAATTTTCTGTTTGTTAAATATCACAACATTAGTCGTTACCCCTAAAACAAAATTTCAAAAATGATTAATCTTATATATTAATATTTCTATAGGAGAAAAGGTGTTGAGAATAGAAACATTAAAATTTAATTTTATATATATTTTAATTAATTATAAATATAATATAATTAATCTTACCCATGTCCATTGTATATTTTTTTAATCATTCAAATTACCATATTTAATTCCACCATAAGAAATTACTCAAAAGTTAGACATGTTAAGGTGTTATCCATGGATTCAGGCTGTGATCTCTATACTTGTGGAAGATTATTAAATTTGTATTTAAATGAAATTAGAACTTTGTGGTATCAATTATTCATAAATCATTTCTCATTTAATAGTAAACCCTCAATATAACTTATCATCAAACATAACCCAAAAATGTATTAATATTTTTTTTGGATAAAAATAACCCTTTATTTTAATTGAAAATATTACAACATTATTCAATAGAATCATTTTCCTAAGAACTTCACTATTAGATAATTCATCAATGAATCATATATTTTCCACTATATACTCAATTGAGTCAAGCTCAATTTGAGAATAAACTTAAATAAAAATTATCTCATAAAATCACTTCACTGATATCCATTATCATCAAAATGATTAAATGGTGATGATTTAAAAAACCATCTATAAATTTAAATTCAAAATTTACCCACACCAAGAACACTTTCTATACCACCTTGATATGTTGGGATCACTACACATTGTTCATCTATAACCTAATTATGGAGAATTTATCATGATTTTTCCATGATGTCTATAATAACTTCTCAAAAATTTCAGAATAGTTGATTATATATCAAAAAAATTAACATATGAGAGCCATAACACCTTACCATCAATGAAAACATCCATAAGGTAGTGTTAGACTCTTCCCCAAACCATATATTCAGTTCGAGAATGCATCACTCCAATACATAACTAAAAAAATTGAAAAACATGTAGTACTAGTTCCTATTTAATGATGTATATAACAAGATTTTAAATAAAATATACCCTATATTATATAATCATTATTCTATCTTTTATTTTATGTGATACATTATATCATTTATATTTGTTCTCAAGTGATGTAATTTTTTTACAGTGATTCATAACACTCATTTTTTTAATAGAGTGAAATATGAAATGTTTATCACTGTCTCAGATCAGATTTCCGCATGGTCGTTACAACCTTTTTTTTGTTTTGTTTTTTTTCATTCTAAGTGAGAGATATTATGAAGGAATTTCTAGAAGAATTCCTTACCAGTCACAAAATACGGTAGACTTGAGCATACTAGGTGGCTCAGACAACTCTCCTCAGAGTACTCCTTTTCAGACAAAGGAAATCTGCCTTCTAACCAAATAACCGAATGTCATTCTCCATAGGACTAATCCCCCCTATTTATACCCAACAACTAACAAACTAACTAAATGTCAAAGTACAACACAACGCCTGGCAATAAGTAGTTACTACCCATCCCAACCCCTATGGACTCCCCTTTGCTGGTAAGTGTAGTGATTAGGAGGCCTTGGTCAAGTCTGTCCCCCACCCCCGCATTCCAATCATGGACCCTCCTCTAGATCCTCCTGTATTGAAAACACATGTATCATTTATTTTTTTCACCAACTGGTTCGATGTTGAATAAGCCTTCACCTGTTTCAGGGTCCCAAATCCTAAAAATGTGCTCATCGGTGAAAATTAACTTCACCGGTTCATAATTAAGTGTGTAATGCCACTTAATGGACGGTATGAAAGAGCCATACATGTGATCCTTCACTTGCACAGGATATGAAGAACGCAAGTCATAGATCAACACCTTTCATGTACTGCTCCCAACTGCCATGAGGAAATCTCCATCATCTTCAAATGCCAATAACGTAACTTCCATAATTTAGGAAATGTCCTGTGGAGTTTTCCGTTGCAAAATAAATTACGGTAAACAATTTATGCTCCATGCTGAGTGTGGACTTTCTGTCACGGCAGAGTCTTTAAGCGTAAGTGACCAAAGTGGGAATGAGGGGACTGTATGAGGCTGATGAATCGATTGAAGGTGGAGAATCAGATCTGCGAACGAGTCCACTGAAGACGTGGCTGAATGATTTGGAGGTTATTCAAAGTCGATGTTGACCGAAGATCTTCCCCAAAATTGGTACAAACCGGAGATACTGGATGCCGACTGGTTGAACCCTAGGCTGAATCCTATCCAAGATGAAGAAGTAATGAACGTCGAGCAGGCCAAGTGAACCTGATAGCAAGTGGGAACTGGATTTAGCATGTAGGGGTCGTGAGCCTTCAGTGATGTCGATCAACTAATGATACTGGAACCCGATTGAAAACCTTCGATTGAATCTTAGACCTCGTTTGGCAGCCGAAAGTCGGGAAGAAAAGAAAGGACTCGGGGGGATGGAAAACGATTTCCGTCGTTTGTAGAGACAAGCGGTCGAAGGAAATACAATGGGGGATAAATGGGGAGAAACGTTTCTCCCCCCCCCCCTTTTTTTTTGTTTGTTAGGTCAAGTTTAAAGTTCATGAAACAGGAATCTATCCATTCCAACATAACTTAACAACCAGCAGAGACTGAAGGTAAAAACAAAAGGAAACGCAGACTCTATTATCATACGACATTAAAGGATAATCAAAGGATAGCTCAACGCATTTACTTGCTATGGAGGCAGAATGAATAATCCTCAACGTTTCGCTTCCTGCTCCTCTCTTTCCCAGATCGCTTCACACCCCTGCCGATCCATGAATCATATGAGCTACAGCCATCAGAGTCAGAAGACAGAGCGGCCTTCCTATTTCTCTGCTTATGCCGGTCATCATAATCATCGGACTCATCGGAATCATCCGGATTTCCATGGCTCCTCCGCCTCCTTTTTTCCTTCCTGCTTTTCCGGTGGCACCTTTCTCGGCCGTGATCCTCCCCGGATGACTGGTCCCTCTTTCTCCTTTTCTGCTTCCTCCTCTTCCTCGCAGCACCTCCCTCCACATCGGAGTCACCGCCTCCCATCTTACCACTTCTTCTTTTCATCGATCTTCCCCGCTTTTTTCTGCCATCTGATCTCTTCCTCGATGACCGTCCATCGTCGCTTACCTTTTTACCAGAACGCTCCGCAATTATCCTCTCAATTTCCGAATCAGCATCTGAATCCGACCTCTCGCTTTCTTCCTCTTCGGAACTCTCATCGGATCCCTCAACCGCACCCCTCCGGACACTCATCTTACCGGTATTTCCTTTTGTGGGGGCCACTCCCTATTTGGGAGTCTTCATTATCGGCAGAACCTACCCAGGCAGCTGCAAGGTCTTTCATGGTGGGCAGCCGACGCGGTGGGTAGCCAGCGGTAGCAGGAACTCATGGGTAGATGAGCTACCCCCACCAACCGGGAGAACCCCTATTTTGTCCTTCCTCTATTTAAACGGGATGAAAATTCCATTGTTTGTAAGGGAAGGGTGTGTGAGATCTGTGTGTTGTGATCCTCCGTGATTATTCGGAGAGAAGGGAATAGAGAAGCAGCCCTGTTTCTCCCATGGACGTAGGCAACTCGCCAAACCACATTAAATCTTGTGTTCCTCCGTTCTTGTTCCGTTTTGTGTGTTTGAGGTACCACGCACCTCCGCTGCACCCCAACAAGTGGTATCAGAGGCGAGTCGGAGCGGACAGAGGTGAACCGACAGGATGACGGCAAATTTCCGGTGGCCGGAAAATTGAAATTGGTCAGAAAATATTTCCGAGGGCAGATTCGTGAAGAGGACGGCGAGACGATTCCAACGGCGCAAACGACGAGGAAAACGGAGTTGAAACGAATGAGATATGTCCGGTCAAAGTTCGGTCAAACCCGCGGGTGAACAGTAGCCCCGTGCCGGAGAAGACGGTACTGTTCATGCCGCCGGTGACAATTCCAGAAAGATTCCGGCAAGAGCTCCGGCGTGCCACGTCAGTGACACGTCAGCGCCACGTCAGCGAGCGATCTAGACCGTTGAACGTGTTTTGACCTAATCTCGGTCAATTGGTGTCCGATTTCGGCGATCCAGAAGTCGATTCTGACTATTTCGACCGTTCCAGACACATCCGTACGGTTAGTTTTGGAAAATTCGCACTCTTTCAGGTGGTGATTAAGAGGTGCGACATCGACAGTGGTGATCGCATTTTGCGACGACGACGATGACTGGTGGAGGAGCACTACCAAAATTTGACATCGAGAAGTTCGATGGTCGAAACAATTTCGGTTTGTGGCAAAGCACGATGAAGGATCTTTTGGTGCAGCAGGGCCTGATCAGACCGTTGATCGGAGAAAAGCCCGAGACAACCAGTGCCAATCATTGGGAAGAGCTCGAGATGCGGGTCGTCAGCACGATTCGGCTATGTCTGGCGAATGAGGTAAAGTATTCGGTGCTGGATGAGACATCACCGAAGGAGATCTGGAAGAAGTTGAAGCAGTGATGTATGGCGAAGTCGCTCACCAACAAGTTGTTCCTGAAGAAGAAACTGTACCAGTTGCGCATGGACGAGGGAGCGAATTTGTTGGATCATACCAATGAATTCAACAAGATCCTGACGCAGTTATTGGGGCTCGGTGTGAAGGTTGAAGAGGAAGACAAAGCACTTTTGCTTTTGTCATCACTACCAAGCTCATTTGATGGGCTTGTGACTGCATTGCTCGTGGGGAAGGAGACATTGAAGCTGGACGATGTGATGGCGTCGCTTCAAGATTCAGAAGCATTTCGAAGACCCACGACGCATTCAGGTGATCAAATCATGGCGATGCGAGATGCTCAGCGTGGGAGGAGCCGACATCGACAGTCAGGAGGTAAAGAATGGCGGCCAAAATCCAGGGGGCGTGATCTGAGCGAAATCACGTGTTTCTGGTGCGAGAAGAAGGGTCACTATAAAAGTGATTGTGGAGAGCGCAAACGGTACGTTGCTGGGAAGAAGAAAGTTGAAGAGGAGGATGTGAACATCACATGATTATATGAAGATGATGAAATCTGCTTGACAACGGGAAGAGTGCACTCAGATGAGCGAGTTGAACGGGGAGAAGTGCAGTGTCATTACTGCAAAAGATACGGGCACATGAAGCGGGAATGTCGTTTTCTGAGAAGGAAGAACGTGCGGGCTCAAAATCCAAAGGAAGACGGATGAGTTCTGGATTCGGGGAGCTCGACACACATATGTACAACGAGAGGTACATTTGATACTTTTTCAGCAGGTGCATGACTCGGTGAGACTTGGTGATGGGTCAACATGCGAGGTTCGAGGAGTCGGGACGGTGAAATTGAAGACACCCGATGGAGGAATTCGTAAACTGGCTGATGTGAAATTTATTCCGAGGATGAGGCGGAACTTGATATCATTGAGCAGGCTCGATGCGAGAGGGTTCAAGATTTCCATAGCAGGTGGAGTGTTGGAAGTCTCACGTGGGGATACAGTGAAGCTTACTAGGAAGGAGTCTCAAGGGTTGTATCATTTGATGGAGACCGCAATCAGCTCGAGATCGAGTGAAGACGATGGAAGTGCCACGTCATCTGGAGTGAAGAAGCGTGTTCGATTTGCTGATGAAGTTTTCAACACCTGCAAGGAGACTGCAGGTCAAGCTTCTACCCCAAATTGGTCGTGAGGGGGAGATTTGTGGGGGTCACTCCCTATTTGGGAGTCTTCATTGTCTGCAGAACCTACCCAGGGGGCTGCAAGGTATTTCATGGTGGGCAGCCGACGCGGTGGGTAGCCAGCGGTAGCAGGAACTCATGGGTAGATGAGCTACCCCCACCAACCGGGAGAACTCCTGTTTTGTCCTTCCTCTATTTAAACGGGATGAAAATCCCATTGTTTGTAAGGGAAGGGTGTGTGAGATCTGTGTGTTGTGATCCTCCGTGATTATTCGGAGAGAAGGGAATAGATAAGCAGCCCTGTTTCTCCCGTGGACGTAGGCAACTCGCCGAACCACGTTAAATCTTGCGTTCCTCTGTTCTTGTTCCGTTTTGTGTGTTTGAGGTACCACGCACCTCCGCTGCGCCTCAACACCGTTCAATTTATCCAACCCTGACTCCTTCGTGGCATCTTTGACGCTGAGAAAATTCCGACACTGGTAGGGGAGATGCCCGACACGGCCACACTTCTTGCATGCTCCGCGGACCTCGTCAGCGCTGGATCCAGTCATGCGCGTGAGCGCAAGATGCCCTTGGAAACTGGCATAAGAATTTTCACCATCGGGTTCGACATTCGAAGAATTGGGCACAGAAACGTCCTTGGAGTCATCCTTGTTGGGTGCGTAGGGATCATAACCGATGGCGCTTTGCCATATGCCGTGGGTCTGAAGAGCGGCGCTACTATGCACCCGGTTGTTCGCGGGCATACGAACCCTACCTGCTGTCGCCGGCATCTTGACAGACCTATTCAACAAAATCAAACGCCTAGAGTTTTGAAAACGCAAGTTCGAATTCAAACCAGAAACAGTGCCTAGGGTTTTCGATGCAATTCGATCGAAGGCTAGAGCCACGCGAAAACGGGGATTCCCGTCCCTGAGGCTGGAACGAACCGTCGAGCCACCCCATCCTCGAAAGGAGAGATCTGCAAATCGAGAGGTGGAAACCAAGCCCGCCCACGGCAGCGGCCGCGATCTGGGTGTGTTCCATATGAAATGTTTATCAACTACAACATATGTAATAAATTTCTTCGTCAATATAAATTGAATATAATCTTGAGTAGTTTTAATTATCTCAGTATTAATAGTGTTCAAAAAAATCAAATCTTTATTCTTAGTGATGTAATAAATACTCAATTCTGAAAAAAAAAATAATGAACCACTTGATGTCAACATGTGATCGTCCATGTAATTGCCCCAACTACATCCATAAAATCCCAAACGATCCTATTGTGAACTTGAAATGTAAAACTATAAAAAAATAAATTGTTCCTTTTACATTATATTGAATTCTTTAAAATTCCTACATGTATATTTTATTGGGAATTATTTTGTATCATGTGAAATAAAAAATAAAAAAACAATGTTGGTTTGTGTAGATATCAATTACATTGGTCTCCAAATTATTTGCCTATATTTTGGGTCATTAAACTTCATACCATCATTATTTCTTAAAAACAGTATTTGGATTACTACTAGTGTTTCGATTTCTATGGAATCATCCAATTTCAATTTTTTGAGTTACTATAAGAAATTTTGATTATTGTGGAAATATTCCATGCCTTTCATTTCTACCATACATCCAATGAAAATGAAAAAATTTCAATCCTTTAATCCACACTCACTCATCATGAATTCTAAAATCTATTTACAGTGTGATTCATTTTATCATTAAAATATTACGTCAACAACAAAAAATGTTTTCCATGATTATTTTACTCATATTTATCTTGATGTTAATATTTTGACCACCTAATCCATGAATTAATTTAGTATATTATATGAATCAATAAATAATATAAAACTAATCCCCTATTTCTGGTTTTAGCCAATACAAATCCATCTTTATTCGGTCAAAATTATTTTTATCATCATTAATGATAATGAAAATTGACTGATTACTCACAATTTGACTAAGCTCTTCATGAATCTCATTAATAATTTTTTTACTACACTTAACATTAATTTGGCCTATTTGAGATATGAGGGATAATTAACTAAATCTATTCAGCCATAATTGTTATACAATATCATTTTTCTCCCCAGTTTTTTCTATACCATAATCTTAGGCATACTTAATGACATTTTTAGAGATACTGATATTTCTTCATTGACCACATCAAAAATGTATTTTTTTAATAATCCTCATCTCTTCGTGCACCACCTATTATTCTTATATCTAAATCACAATAATTTAAATGTTATTCATTATTATTAGAAAATATACTCACATTCCAAATCATTGATGACTAAGATTTCATCTATTATTAATTGATTTTTGGATTCATTTATATATATTTCTTTTGAAAGTGTAGATATAAATAAATATTTATCTCTATTTGATTCAAACGAATAATTATATTTATTTTTTATCATAGAAAATTTTCTTTTGAAAATTATATTTTATTTCAGTATTGGAATCTTTCTATAACACATCATAGAATGGCTCTGAAAATATATAAATTATAAAGAGACACATTTTTGTATTGTAAAATTATATTAAAAAATATAAATTCAAATACAACAATAGTAAATCCATTTAAAGGATATTTTTTAGTCTATAATATTAATTATATAATTTCTTTCCAATATAATAATGTAATTAGATATTTTTAAACTCTATGAAATTATTATTCATGAAAATTGAAAACTAATTATCTAAAAATCTTCTTCCATCCCTATAAAAAAATGATGAATCAAATTGAATTCTTTAGAGATGTGTTTAACCACCATAAAACATTCCAAATGATTTTGATCATCAATGAACATCATTAAATACATTTTTCTTCAATGCATATATGTGTTATTAGTCTGAAAACATAAACATGAACCCTCTTAAGAAACCACAATATCTTCTTATCATTTGAAATGTATGATATCTAAATTATAATTAAATGTTGGAGTACCTTTTGGATATGATTAATATAACAGGATGGTTTTTTCATATAATGAACATCTTTATTAATCAAAAAATTATTCATGGACCATTAAATGAAAAGGATAATATATTTATTCTGAAACATGTTTTTTCCCTAGGATAAAAAAACCATGTGCTCTAATCTTGATATGTGGTAAGGAATTATCTTCGGTAACTTAATGAGAGAAAAAATTCCACCATAAATTTTTATTAAAATCATGGTGTTTATTAGAAATTGCATACACACATCTATCACATAATTAACTTACACCTAAGAAATTATCACTAAGGACATTAACATCCATGATGTATTTAATCCCTATATTTTTACCTTCAATTTGGAATTTCCCATAGGTAATAATTTTAAATCCATAAACATTTAAATAATGGAGAAATTTTCATTCTCATATATAATAGCTAAAAACAATATCATTAATTCCTATCATAGGGGAAGTACATATTTTGTTAAGGATCTACACTCTAAACTGATTGAAAATTTTTAATGAAATATCTAGAAATTAATATTAACATATATTATTTTATTAATATAGGTTTTATGTTTCACGTATTTGGTAGGTATATATGTTTTTACCCCACAATATATAATGGTCCAAATTCATCGAGGGAGGATTACAATTTTTGGATATTATTAGATGAATTGGCGAAACATTTAGATCCATTGAATTCTATCATCAAATGTCATTTAGAAATCATATTTTCACTCTTGATGAGTAATTACAATCCTTGTTTCTAAAAGACTTACAAAAATACAGTCGTTAAAAACATACCAGGTATAAGAATTTATCCACCTTTGTTTACTACAATATTTTACAATGGTTTTTTTTTCTATGAATGAAATCATTAGACTATGTCCAATAATTCTAAAAAACAACACTAAACATTTCTTGTATTTTTGAAATTATTATTTAATTTACTTATGTCTTTTTGGGTCTTTTATAAGTAAACTTCATCAATTTACCTTTGTGATATTGGTCCATGAGGCTTTGAATCAACCATTTTTTCTTTTTTAATTATAGTGGAACCCCATATACCTTTTGACACTATTTCATAAACATTAAATCTATATGAAATCCCCAACATTTCAATTGGATAACTTCATATATCCTCCAAATTATCCATATCATTCACATTCAAGTTTCACGAGGTGAAACTTGGATTAAATATCATTTCATGGTTATCAATCTTCAATAGTAAATAGAAAACATTCACTTGAAGCACATATAACTATTTTACTCCATAAATTAATATATTCTTCCATATATTAATGATTAATTCATTCTATTCAATTTTTTCTTTTTAACCAATATCCTTTATAGAGTTTTCTACATTTTAATATTTGACCAATAATTTTTTTCTGTTAACTCATATTTATCTTATTATTGATTCTATATACAATATTGTGAATCATAAAAATAACCAATATATTTTTAGAACTTCATATATATGTTTCTCTAGTAATATCATCATGTATTATATTGTGATGTACTCTTCACTCAACAATTTGTTTTCAATAAATTACCCAATGTTATATTTTTTTCAATAGAAATAAGGAATTATTATATCAAGTCTTTGTTGTACTAAATTCTATCCATGACCATCTTTTACAATCAAAATTATTCTTAGAAAATTGTTTTTTATTTATAATGCTTTTTGTGAAATACTATTTCTTAATTGTATTTTAATGACTTCATTATGAGAAATTCATTTTCATTATCATCTAAAAAACTCGATACATAATATAGTGGGGTGAAAAACCATTCTCACCCAAAGAAATTGTATATTTATTTTAATATTAATATTTATTATCCCATTTATAGATTTTATAAATGGAAAGGATAATCCACATTGACTTCCTTATCATTGAGATAATCTTTATGATTACGTCTATTCATTTACATGAAAAACATCTTGAGATGTCTCTTTTTTTCTAGGACTTCTAATCATTCTTTTTCATTCAATATTCAATGTTAATATTTTCCAAATTCTTAAGTGTGAATTCATTTGGATAATTATCCTTTTTCATGAATAAAGTTTCAAGAAATTATCATGGGAGGCATCATTGTATCCTACATAATACTCTGATATCATCAAGGTTTTCTCTAAGTCCAAATCATTTTCTCTATAAATATATTAAATTGATTAATGAATACACTAATGTGTTCATTTGTTTTCATCTTCAAGACCCAATTGAAGTTCTATAGAACCGCCAAATTTTTACCGTATACCTTCGAATTGGTTTCACATCTATTGAGATATTATTACCTTATGGGATGTGCAGATATAAAAAAATCACCACTATATAGAATATGTTATACATATTTTCATGTAACTCATTGAATACTATGAAATGGATGTATTTATATTGTTTTCCTTTCCATGATAATTTTTAATAATCCATGTCAACTGAGATCCCATATATCGTAGTGATATAGATATTCAATCCCAATGATCAAAAAAAATTCTCTCCAATACATCAATAATTAAAAATTACATACATCAATGATCAAAATTCCTTCATGATTCACAACCACTTCTACAGTAATACGAGAGTTTTTTCATGATATTAATTCCACTCTAACACAATTGTTTTTCCTAAAAAAGGTAAATACACTATAAAAAATTTGAATATATGCATGCCAATTATATTTAAATTACATTCATAAATGATCATTATACATTATTATTTAGAACCTAATAACCCCTAAAAGTGAATACATTGTCATAGTGTATTTGTTACATTTTCACATGTGGTAAGCAATGTGAAATGATCATATAACATAGATGCGTCAATTTACTATAATCCATAAGTTAAATATAAAATTATTAAATGATTATTGTAGATAAATTGAACCTATAGCTATAAAATCCTCAAAAATTAATGAGTCCCAGGTTATTTAGAAAATCCAAAATTAGAGAAAACCATACAACACATCACTTGTATAATAACAAAAAAATATTCCAAAAATTTATTAATCAATTTTAGTTAATATTTATGGTTGTATGGCCCAAAAATTATTAATGAGTGAAATTTTTCATAGGTCAACCATCATATCACCCATAGAAGTGGAAGAAAAAAAACATAGACTCAAAACATAGATTAATAAATAGATTAATGTCATTAAAAATGTAATCATATTATATGGGATAAAAAATGAATAATATTATCAATTAAATGATGATAGTGTGATTATAGGTTTATCATAAAAAAATGTGACTTCCACTAGTCTATTTACAGATGAGTCTAGAATGTATATTTGGAAGTACTATCATCTGATATGTGAGGAAAATTTGGACCACCATCTGATCTCTGTGAATTAAAATATATTTTTTTCTAGTTACAAGTTGAGGCAATACCATAACATCTAATACTTATAAAGTAGTTTCATCTATTTGATTTAATCTTGTATATCACTATTGAAAAATCATATTAATCCTTTTCAAAAAACACTGTTGTTTAATATAGATATTAATATATTCATAAGCATGTAACTTTCTCATTTGGTTCCTCGATCATTCAGATTATGATGGTTCCACTAGTGTCGGTAATCCTACAACCATATTTTCACTACTATATAATTATTTAATTCTGTGGTTCAACTTACCATTCATTCATCATGTTCTAGTATAGAATGTTCTAAATCACTCCTTGAAGAAATTCCATGAAATTTTCAAAATGTATTTAACAAAACAACAGCACAAAAATATCCAATTTTATTGTTATTTTCCCAACATCACCAATAATTACATATTTTAAATAATGAATTCCGAACATCCTTAGTCCAATATAAATAATTAATTTACTCAAAAAAAAATTATATTTACCTATGTCCCAGTAAATCTCAATGATAACTGATTATCTTACTAGATAATTTTTATCATATCATCGATAATTTGAATATGGAAGTTGGGATTTCACTCATACTACTAATGACTAATGTTTTATTCCTCTAAATCATTCATAAATACTTAAATTAACCCTTCAATGACATCAACTCATTCTTTGATTCTATTTTTGTAACATACTATACTTAAATGGTAAAAAGTGTAACTAAATTAAATACTTTTAACATCCAACATATTATTGTTCCTTTGAAGGAAGAAAACTATCTCATGGTACATATATTAGTGTCAATATTTTCTCTAAAATCATAATCATCATACACTTGTAATGAATCATATGTTCCAAATTATAATTCTCATTATTCCAATCCTATATATTTTGAAGAAATTACATCACAAATTTGTAGTCATCCATTCCTAGTTTATCAATGAGTCTCATAACTAGTCCCTATTATTGAGTAATGTTCAACCATAAAAAAAATCCCAGTGTACATAAATATCCACACAACTGATGCATTAGTGATCAATTATTTTTTCTTAGTCTCATATTTTTTATATGGGTTACTCTCATTATATTGTTTAATGTTCCCAAATAATGGTATAAGGATATAATTGGATATGATATTATTCATCTCTCCATAATAATTTATATTTAATAAAATATAGAAAACATTGATTTTTTGTTATTATAGTCCCACCAGATCCTCAACCTTGTAATCATGTAGGTTCCTCAAATATCCCTCATTTATATCCTTCCAGATTACTGAACTTTAAACTCTCCAATATGTTTCAGGTTTCAACCCATCAATATCATACCATCGATATAAAAGAAAATTATTGTGAAAATATCTTCATTTAACACCTTTCAATTATATAAATTATTTGCATCAAATATAATGAACTTATATTCTCCAAAAAAAAGAATTGATCCATTTTTTACTACCTGGGTAATTCATCATCTTATGAAAACTCCATTTAATCTTGTATACCAAGTCCCTAGTAAATTTATTGTATCATTGTTATTTCTCTAAGAAAATTATTTTCAACCACATCCCAATTATGGAAATCTATATTCACATCCAACTAGTATAGATATAGTCAATCTTCCCCATCCATTCTATCCATCATCTAGATTATTATGGGTTTAATAATTAGAGAATATATTTTTGATCAACTCACTCTATCCATATATTAAATTTCCTCCCAGAATATCCTTTCATTGATCCTCTTAATATAAAAAAATGTTTATTTCAAATGGAACACTAGATTATTCTATAGTTCATTATTTTCTAGATTATGTTCTAAAATCTTCCATCTTTAAAAAGAGTATAACGAGCACTTCCATTCATCCACTACTAAAACTATTTTTTTACATTCCATAGATTTTTCTTATCCTTTTATCATTCATTTTCATCATTATATATAAGAAGTATAAAAAATAATTCATAATTATATTTCATTAAGGGGCATCTAACTATAGTATACCCCTAAAAAAACTAAGTCTATCATCTTTTTGATAAAAATTATTCTTGAACATTATAATAAGAATCCAAGTCCCATTTGATACTATTTCTTCATTCCTTAGTTGGACCAATAATGTATGACCTCCATCCATAACTACACCTTTAGAATATGAGTTTCTCTTGAGATATGTGTTCCTATATAAATTTCTATACTTACTATAATTCTGTTTATATAAATATTTTTATATTTCAAATGATATTTTTTCTCAGTCACATCATCCCCTAGAATTAGATGCTTCTAAATATTACCGTCTTTAATGCCAAAATTTTGGAATTTTATGTCCTTTTGTAGATCATTATCCTATAACAAAAATTAAATGTGATCAATTAAAAAAATCAAAGTGAATCATTATTTAGACTTTAATTATAAATTGACCCTTTTTGGAATCAATAAATACATAATAAATAAACACAATGACTCTAAAGTGATAAAAACATAATTTTTTATAGTATACTATACATGAAGATGGTCCTTCCCAAAATTTATGAAAGTAATTTTTTCACATGTAATAGCTCAAAATTAATAGTTACCATAAATAACTTTTTATAAGTCCTTGAATGAAATAACATGATTCTTTCACTCTAATATGGAGACTAATTTTTCCATTATGTTCCACCATTTTATTATTGTTTTTAGGAATATTCTTATCAAAATGAAATAACTTATTCCATTAAAACCATGGGAACTCACTAATTCTATATTACCCACCATTATTGAACATGATATACATAATCATTCAACATGCCTATCCATCCACTATTGATCTTCCATGAATTTTTATTTTGAAAACTTATTACTTGTGTATAAAAAAAACTACGACTTCTATGAAACCATATAATTTATATGGTACTAGTTAATGAGTTTTCATCACCTTATCTCAATATTTCAAGAGTTTCAACACTCCCAAGATTTACCTTACAAACTATTCTTAAAATAATTGTTTATATACCCCACTCAGATTTTGAGGGATGTAAATCCATGAAATCAATATTCTTGATTATAAATGAATAGAGACACATAGAAATAAATATAATTCTACTCTATTCATTAAATTTATAAATAATTTTATTGAAGAAAACATTCTTCAATTCTCCATTCAATTTCTTCAATAATTGTTTATGTATCCCTGGTTACAAAAATGAGAGAAAATGGGTCTGCACAAGAATGATTTACCTTATATATACTCCCTTTTCTCTATCCCCTTTTTTTATTTTTTTTACCTTTGAGATAAATGTTTCCTACCTTCTACAGAAATCAATTTTCTGGTAGCACCTTAGATTTCATTCAATTAGTTGTCCCCATTATGAAATAGAACATGGATTCAATCTGATTAAAAAATAAATTATATAAATATAATTACATATATAATTAAAAATTAAATCATTGGATTATAGATATAATGAAAGAAGTAAAAATTCCCACACCATATCATCAAACACCTATCCCACCGATTCATATTGACATTGAATTATGTTAAATTAATTAACATGTTATACAAATAATTTCTATTATATCATATTCATGTGAAATAATCACCATATTAGAATGAAATTTTTCATAATAGTAATATTTTCATTTTTATTATTAATTTTTTTCATTAGTATTAATGATGTTTTCACCAAAAAAATTATGAATGACATGTGCTAAAAAAATATCACTAAAAATATCCTAAGAACATTCTAGTTGAGTTATTATCCTTCTAATTTTCCATTACTTATACTTTCACCAATGTTAATAGAAGATCATGCTTCTAAAATATAGAAAATATTTAAAATAAATTCCTCATAATCTAATATTTAACCATTAAGGTTTTCATTCTCAACCATGTATTATTCAAAATACATTTATTTTTAAAAAATAAACTCCCACTAATATGAAAAAATAAAATAAAAATAACACACTAAAAGTATATTAACTTTTTATGATTTCACTTATTGTGTTGGAAAAAATTTATTATAAAATAAAATTCAAAACCTCAATTTCAAAGGAAGGATGGAAGATAACAACCATGAATCACCTGATGCATGTGTTTAGAATTGGAAACTATAGTAAATCTTATCAACTAATTTTCCTTGATCTATTACAAAACATTCAAAACCCAAAGAATAGAATAATTACCAAATAAAATCATTTTCAAAATTTGAAACACCAAGGGATTAATGTAGCTTATAACAAAATTTTACTCAAGGAGGGATATTTTATTTCTTTTTTTATTAATTTTATAAAGAGAGAGTGATTTATTGTTTATATTCAAAAAAAGTGACCCCAAATGTCCATTTATAAAATATTATAGATAATATATTCAGATCCAACAACATGTAATCTATGCATAAAATCTCTTCCACCTTCCAATCTAGGTGTATGACCATCCATTCTGTTGAATATACCAGTTGATCAACCAAAATATCTTCTTAACCAATGTGAATAATTCATTAAATCTAATTAATACATATATAATTATCCTCGGGATTCATATTTAACCCTTTTAATCAATTGAGTTATTCTTATATAGTACCTCAATTATTCCCACAGAAACTCATTCCTCTATTTTCACAACCATGATCAAGAATCAGTTGATACCAACATTATATATACTCTATCTTCTACTTCTTATTTGGTACATTAGTAATTCTATTAATGTTTCATCTATCCAGTTATATTCTTTGATATGTAAGAGTTATCCATATAGGAATTATAATTCTTAATGGAAAACAAGTATTATATCGTTAAACTATCACTCTATAATCTCAATTACACATAATTATCTGGTATTATCCATGAGAATCCATGTAAAACATTATTGAATAAGAAACTAAGTTTAAACCGTGATGGTGAAATAATATTCTCTTCATTCGACCATTTTATAGTACTTATTAATATTCTAGTGAGTTCTAAAGAACAATCCTTCCTAATGTATTTTACATAAACACATAAATATAATTCCTTTTTTTTGATGCATGATCCAACTTCAATCATTATAGAGAAATATAACTCTTCAATATTCATATAATATATATGTTTCCCTTATTATTAACATTCAATTCACCTTGATTAGAATGAAAAATTTTATTTAAAATGGTTCATTAATTTCAAGACAACATCCCGAAATATGAGTTTCAAAAATTGAAAATTTGATATATACATTTAATTCTATAAATTATTCTTTACTATAACTTTTTCATCATTAACATAATCATCCCATCAATGTTCCTCACTTCACATGAAAACTATAAATTGAGGTTATACAAATTAATGTGTTAATAAAATGTGATTACCATCTGCATAGTTATAATACATTTAACTCAATGATTTTTTGAATATATTCTTATATTCATGATGTGGTTAAATAATATGAAATCATATTTGTAATCCCTTCTATAGAACAAACCAATATTAACAGCATATAACCTATTTTATAGGAAGATACCAAATTTTATCATATATTACAATATATTACCATGTGTAATATCATTATAATTTATGGTGTTATTTTTTGCACAACTATAGAAAAATCCATACTTATTTTCTATGAGGGTTCCACGATAACATGAATTTCTTCCCACAATATTTTTTTTTTGAAAAATTTAATCTATTTATCAATATTGTGTCTTGAAACATAGATTTTTTTGGATTCTAAAATATAACAATAATCATCCTTGAATTATAAATTAATTAAAATTTTATTATTCTTATACATGTCCCTTAAAAAATAACCACGTCCTTCATGTTTAAACCATTCATTACGTCTCATAAAAAATCTCTTATGTGAAGCATTTTATGCTGTTAATAATAGAGATACATCATGATAAGTTCATTAAAGGAAAAAAATTCGTTGTTTTATCCAATAACCCCCATAATCAATTTTATTGAATCTTCTGACTTTTTGTACTTATTATTTTTCATTGATGGTAACCAAAAAATACATTAAAATGGTTTTTTCTAACAAATTTTTTTAAATAGGTGTTTTTTTTGTTTTAAAAAAAACAAATAGTTATTTAATCAATAAAAAATGTTTAAAATTCTATAACATACCCAATCCTTACACACATAGTTCCCAAAATAATGTTTCAAAATAACTACGAATCATCTTTGAAATCCTAGTATATTAAATTCCTCTAAAAGTACCCAAAAATATATGGAATGAAAATAATATTGAAAGCTAATTATCAGTGATCCCATTCCTTACAGAATTTTCCTCCTCTATCACTATGATATGACATCATTGGTATGCACTAATTAAATATCCCTCTAATGTTGAAATTTCATCGATCATACCCATCAATGACACTTTCCAATAAATGTTATTAGAACCCGAACTACTATAAACCTTCTTTATTTATATCATGTATCACCACAAAACAACTCATCCACAAATAGTACTTGAGAAACATATTTTAGAAAATCCATCCACAGCTAATCCCAAAAAAATGAAACAATAAAATTCACCATGGAGTTTAGGATTACCAATGGGAGTGTGATCGACTCTTTATAAACATTACCATCAACATGTGATTCCACCCTATTTATAATGGAACAATGTCAAAAAAATTGGATGCTAACATCACACATAAAACACCCCAAATTTGAAGGAATCTATTATGGGAGGATAATAAAAAAACATATTACAAGATACTTAATGGATCATTACCACCACAATTCATTGAACAATGAAAGGCCTCCAACATCCTCCTTCAATGGAAAACCACCCCAACCCCATTAGAAATTTATTTCCTAATAAATAAATCAATGTATATATAGTCTTTTTAACACTTGTAAAAACACATAATCCTATATAGATAAGATAAATACATATCAATTCAACAGTAATGGTTGAATAAAATAATGATTACATACTATAGAATTAATCAAAAACCTATAAACATAAACATAGTAAACTGATGAGTGATGATGGTCATATGAGGAAATGACATAATATAGAAAATTTCCAATATAATCAAATAAATAAAAATCGCATGTATGTTCAGAACGTATGCCCTATTGAACCACCTAATAGAGACACCATCCACCATTATAGATTCTATTTACATAACACACTCTCTCCTCACTCTTTCAGTACATGAATCAACCCATTTCATGCATGTAGGATTGATCCCTCTATAGGTAGACATTAATAAAATTAAAACACAATTCATAGAAAAGGTTGAAAAAGGAATTATAAAAAACTAGGGTGTAAAAATTATTTAATGAAAATTAATATCTAATCATGAAGACATAATACTATGTTTAGTATAGGGGATTGGAAAAGAGGGAATTATATAATAGAAATAATGAAGCAATATTTTGAAAACAACTGTAACAATGATGGAGGAAAGATATATAATAACATAAAATATAATAAAAACATCATCCAAATAAATCATATACTAGGGAAAAAACCTAGATAATAATGAATGATCCTATCACTATTCTTGAGTATAATTAAAGGATTTATAGGAATGTATTGATGAGGTATGGATATGTGATAAAAAAAATTTAAACTACTTCTATAAGGACCCATCATTAAACATTACATATTCTAGATTATTTAGACTAAAATCCTATTTTTATAGTCCTAATGATCTTTTAGGTTTAGAATTTTAGATAATTAGGTCATAAATCATAAATGAAAAACCCACACACTACAAAGAAGAAACATCCACTTTATATCCATTCTTTCCACAATATAAAACATTTAAAACTTTTTTTTTATTTTCATGAAAAACATTCATGAATTTCATCATTACTTCCTCTTTTCCTTACACATCCTTAAACCCAGTAAAAAAAATTAAAAAATGTACGATGGGAAGAAAAATATCAATAAGATACATAAATGAAGGAAATATGTTAATGCAGTTAAAAACTAAATGCCCATAAAATGTTTAAATTTTCTATGTTTTTCATTAGGCATAAAAAATAAATCATATCCAACTGGAAAAAAAATTTAGAAAGAAAACATTTAAAAACATAACAAGAAAAAAATTACATTGAGGAATCTTAGAGTATCATATTCATAACCCCTGTTCACTCATGTTATAAATAACTATATTAAAGTTAAATCCATAGGAGAACCCACCATGGATAACTCACTCCATGTTTCCTTTCAATACAAGGAAAATTATCCACTACATTGAAGAACTATATTAGGCTCACCCATTCATATAATCATTATCTAGCATACCCATTCATATAAAATATATCGGGCTCACCTATTTATCATTTATAATGATAAATAACCATATTATGATTATTATTTTTATGTTGCACATTTTCATCAGAAAGCACAAGAAGAAATCTTCATATCTCATATATAAAACACTTCTGGGTATAAAAATACCCATTCAATATAAAAACCAATTTTCAAAACTAAAATACCAAAAAAAAGAAAAATTATTTTTATTTGAATAAAAAATAAAATATTTTAAAGAATCATACTTAAAATAATTGTCATAGAGCTGGGAAAAACATATTAAAGAACATAAAGTGAAGTTATTTATGAGAAACATAATAACATATCAATGAAACACATAAAATTATAATAGAAATTAAATAATATTGGGTTTAGAAAATACAAGATTCACATGGTTTAATAAGAAAATGAAATATCATGGAAACACCCAACAATATCATGTAAAAATGTCATAACACCATAAAATACTGGTTGGATAGAACCAAAGAAGTAATCTGAATACCCTCAATAATAAGAAACACTATGTGTGATCAAAATCTCTATCTAGTGTTAATAAACCATTGAACCATTATCAAAGTGGGACCTAATCCAGCCTCAATCGCGTTTAAGTAAGCCCACAATACGGATGAAACCCTAGTTTCAAATAGAACCCACAAAAATTGGACCATATGAGTACCTTGGGGTTTAGCCAAACTCATAGTGCACTATCAGAACTGCATCGGCAAGGAGTGGTGAGGTTGCATTGGAGCCGCGTCACTGGGGAGGTGGGAAGACTACAACAGAGCATCATCAAAATTAAAAGATCATCAGAGGTAGGAGGTGGGATAGCTGTATCAGATTTGTATCGGAATCATGTGTGAGATGCATCGAATGAGGGAGATTGCCGAAGGTAAGAGGTGAGATAGATGTTTCGAAGGAGAAAAATCACCGCAGAGGCTAGGCCTTGATTGCAAAGAGGAACCACGCACCGAGAAGAGGAACCACGTGAAGGGGGGAAGGGGACCATTGGCAAACCTAATCTTTTATTACACTATTAAACATAATGTATTACATAAAAATCATTTGATACAACATAGAAGATAGGGTGGTATTGTTTCTTTTTGGATTAGGATCATCACATAACAACTTAAAACATGAAAAACAACATCTTTATTGAAAACATCCTTTACACGACCACTACATTCCCTCGTACTTAACATTGTATGGGATAACCTGAGGACATGCATAAGAAAAGGGTGAGCTATAAAGCCCAGTAAGGGAATAAACATGGAGTAAAATGAGGAATATAATACATGTTAGACAATAGTCATATCATTAGATAACAATAGAAGCATAAACATAATGGCATGATAAAGCATGATTATCATAACATGGAAATGTGGTAACAACACTTAACAAGGAATTAGCCTGAACCAAAGCTCATAGCACATAAAGCATGATTAAATCTTCATTTCACATGAAGAATGAGTAAAAAATCGTTGCAATTGAATTAACATGAGTAATCACCCATTGCACATAACGTATTATGATATTATACTTTTCCAAATGCATTGGAGTGCTATATGGGCACACCCTTCTTAAACATTTCATTTCATGTTTAAGTGTGCCACTTGGATCATATAACATTGATTCATAAAACATAATCATTTTTTCCATGATAAATGAATTTAGAATTAATACTTGGAACTTTATAATCAATACATAGATGTGTATAAAGGTGAATACACTTGATAGAGAAATGGGTATGGTATTCACTACACAATGACATTGACTTGGAAAATCGATGCAATTTCGGCAGCGTAACGACGTGACATAAGAGTACATAAAAATGGTTTATGAGAGAGAAAGGGGTGTATCATTATATTTACATGATATGGACAGCTAGGGGGTCATATAGATAGATGTCCTAATAAATTTAATGGAAATTACATTCATGATACATAATAATTTCTGGAATGTAAATGAGGAGGGAGAAATTCCATTCGAAATTTAGGCATAGTAACAGGTGTACATGATAGGAATTTAATGAGAGAGAAAGGGGTATCCCATCATTAAAATATAAATAGTTATGTATGTGGGAGGTGAGAAACCATACCCCAACAATTATAATCGAAATTAAAAGGGCATAACAACATTAAGAAAATTGGACAAAAATTAGAAAGGAAGAAAAACCCTTACATGGATGTGTGCTTCCAATGGCTTAATAGAGGCTTGAGAGAGGCTTATTGGGAGATTGGGGAACCTTGAGAGGATTATAGAGAGAGTAGGGTAAAGGTTGGACAAACTCTAAAGGATTTTAGTGAGGAGGAAGTGCGAGAATGGGTGGGTTTATATAGGAAAGGTGAGGGAATTATTTATTATTTAGGTTTGGGACACCTCACATTAAATTAATCTAAACCACAAAACAGACCATGGTTTTTGCCCATTTTTTTAGAAAACAGAAGTGGAAAAAAATATTTTATAAGTCCAATGTCTGAACTTCTTAAAATAATGGGGTTTCTTATGTGGAGATGAGTCACACTCCCAAGGAAAACAATTTAAAAAGACAAGATGTTTAATAAGTCTTGAAGTTTCCATTAATTCTTTGTAAAATAAGTCAAACAAACCCAAAATCACATTATTTTAATGTTAAAACATATATTGGACGATAATAAAGCTTATAGTATTTTATTACATCACTATTGGGTCATTATGATGTCATAAAACACATTATATATTTAATTGATATTTAATTTTTACCCAAAAATTGGACTGTCTCAAAAAATTATGAAAAATTCACCGTTGGATAATTTTGACATCCTGATTCCATAAATAATATTTTTTTATATAAATAATTTTCTAAATATGTTTATTTTTACTTTTAAAATAAAAACCGACATTTATCAAAAATTCCCGGGTTTTGACAAAAAATTACTTTCAAACCTTAATAAAAATTATGATTGCATTCATAAAATTATGCGATAATTTATATTTAATAAAAATTAATTTAATAAAAATAATAATATTTTATTAAAATATTATTTTGTTCAAAAATCCATTAATTCATCAAAATATATTTCTTAGTTGAACAATAACTAAAAATATTGTTTGTGCTTTTAAAAAAAATACTTACAAGGTAAAAATAATAAAATGAAAGTATATTCATTATTATATACAAAAAATAATGTACATAAACATAGTACTAGGGTCTTGTTACATAACCCCATATAACACCTGCTTAAGATCGAAGAGTAAGATGTGCGATGGTAACAGACTCCTGGGGTGGCTCGGATCAACTTTTCTCGGGTGGTAATCTCTATCAACTTCCATTTCTCTCATAGGCGGTCCCGCTAGAGCTTAACATATTCAAGATCAGCTTGGGATTGCTCAAGAGAAAATCCTAATGACGCCACCTCCTTTCCATGATCTGACAAATGGGCTTCGTATGGGGCACGTCTACTGGATGAGGCTATCACTTCCTTTGTCTAAGTAAATTGGATTTTTTAAAGCCTCATATTTATACTAATCATGTGATCACTGTTCAACAAATATATTATCAACGATCAAAATTCATAACATAAAACCAAATAAGTTGAAATTTTATATAAAAATTTTACATAAAGAGACACTTAATTAGATCAAGAGGGATTTCCATTAATGAATGTTTGGGTCGTTACAATCTTCTCCCTTTAAAAAATTTCACCCTCGATGTTTTCTTCTGCCATAATAAAACAGCTGTGGGTAACTCAATTTCATCATTTCCTCTAATTCCCACGTTTCTTCTTCAAACTTGTGGTTTTTCCACAACACCTTGACGAGGGGAATTGTCTTATTTAGTAGAAATTTTTCTCTACGATCTAAGATCTTCACTGGTTGCTTCTCATAAGAAAGATCTTCCTCTAACTGTACCACCTTTGAAGAGAGTACATGTGAGAGGTCCGGTATGTACTTCCTTAAGAGGGATACATGGAAGACATCATGTACATTTGCCATGGTAGGTGGAAGTGCTAGTCGATAGTCCACAAACCCAACACGATCAAAAATCTAGAAAGGGCCGATGTAACTTGGACTTAACATCCCTTTCTTTCCAAAACTCATGACCTTATTCCATGGAGATATTCATAGAAATACCATTTGTACAACTTTGAACTCAAGGTCTCATTGATGGTTATTTGCATAACTCTTTTCTCGACTCTGGGCTGCCTTGATATGCTGCTGAATGGTTTTCACCTTTCTCCACCATTTCTTCGACCATTTTTAGTCCAAGAAGCTTACGCTCACTGACCTCATCCCAACACGCCAGTGTTCTGCACCTTTTCCCATAAAAGGCTTCATATGGTGCCATTTGGATGATCGAGTGGAAACTGTTATTATAATCGAACTCAAATTGAGGAAGATGTTGATCCCATCCTCCATTAAAGTCGATTGAGAATGCTCTCAACATGTCCTCAAGTGTTTTAATAGTCCACATGGATTGACCATCAGTTTGAGGATGATAGGCCATACTGAAGTTCGGTTTGGAATTTAGAGCATGTTGAAGAATCTTCCAAAACTTAGAGGTGAATCTTGGATCTCGATCGGACATAATAGATCATGGTTATCCATTTAGACTTACCAGTTCCCTGATATATATCTATTCCAGTTGATCCAATGATAAATCCTCTTGAATAGAAATGAAGTGTGCATCCATTGTAAGATTATCCACAACAACCCAGATTGCATTGTTTCCTTTGGATGTCTTCGGATGTCTGGTAAAAAATTCCATGGTGATGTTCTCCCATTTCCATTTTGGTATGGGAAATAGTTGCATCATCCCCATTGACTTCTTCCTCTCTGACTTCACATGCTGACACACCAGGCACTTTGATGTATATTCAGCGATATCCTTCTTTATATTATTCCAACAATAATTCTCTCAGAGATCTCAATACATCTTTGTATTTCCTGGGTGAATATAGAAATTAAAAATATGTGCATCATCCAAAAGTTCTTTCTTCAGATCGGGACTTGATAGAACATAATGTCTTTTCCCAAATCTAAAAATTCCTTTTTCATTAAAAATAAACTCCGAGGATTTCCCTTTTCTAATAGCTTCCACTTTTTCTTGAATTCCCACATCATATTTTTTTAGAATCTTTTAACCTTTCCAAAAGTGATGGTTGAGCAATCATTTATGAACGAATTGATGATGTTCCATTTTTTATGATTCCCTTGTACATCTTCATCAAATATAATAATATTGGATCCTTTTCAATTCATATCAATGATAGAATCACTGGGTCCTTTCTACATAGGGCATCCACCACCTTGTTCGCTTTCCGAGGTTGGTAATGGATTGAGAAGTTATAGTCTTTGATCAGCTCTAACCATCTTCATTGGAACATGTTCAACTCTTTCTGTGTGAATATATACTTGAGGATTTTTTGGTCCGTATATATTTCACACTTCTCCCCAAAGAGATATTGTTGCCAAATTTTCAAAGAGAATATAATAGTAGCCAACTTTAGGTCATGTGTTGGATAGTTCTATTCAATAACATTCAATTTCCTTAAAGCATAGGCAATGACTTTGTCATTTTTCATCAACACACATCCCATGCCCTTCTTCGAAGCATCATTGAATACCAAAAAAAGTTCTCCACTTGTGGGTAAAGTGAGCACGGGTGCAATGATAAGCCTTTTTTAACTCCTTGAATCTTTCTTCCCATTCACCATTCCAAGAAAATGTTACTCCCATCCCAGTTAGCTTGGTAAGAGGGTTGGACAACAATGAGAAATTTCTAACAAATCGTCGATAATATCCAGCTAACCCCAAGAAGCTATGAATATATGTTACCGATTTTGGCCTCTACCATCCCTCAATTGCCTTTGTTTTGGAGGGATCCATAGGTATCCCATTACTTGTGTTGATATGGCCCAAGAATGATACCTCCTTCAACCAGAACTCACACTTTTTGTACTTTGCATAGAGAATCACCTTCCGCAAGGTCTATAGTATAGTTCTCAGATGCTCCTCATGATCCTCCTTGGTTTTGGAGTATATCAGAATGTCATCTATGAAGACTACCACAAATTTGTCGAGGTAATCTCTAAACAATATATTCATAAATTCCATCAAGATTACTGGAGAATTATTGAGTCCAAAAGGAATTACTATGAATTCATAGTTCCTGTATCTTGTATGGAAAGCAGTCTTGGGGATATCTTCCTTCTTCACCTTTACTTGATAATATCCTGACCTCAAATCCACCGTGGAGAATTATTGTGCACCACATAGCTGTTCGAACAAGTTATCAATTCGTGTGATAGGATACTTGTTCTTTTTCATGATTTTTTTGATCTCACGATAATCTATGTAAAGGAGCATTGACCCATCCTTCTTTTGGATGAAGAGGACTGGTGCACCCCATGGTGAAGCAAATGGGCATATAAACCCTTTATCAAGATTCTCCTGTAGTTGTTTCTTCAGCTCCAAAAATTCCACAAAAACTATTCTATACTGATTCTTGGCTGTTAGAAACACTCCAGGTATAAGATCAATTGAGAACTCTATATCTCTTCTAGGAGGAATACCAGGAAATTCCTCGGGAAACACTTCAGTGAATTCCCTCACAATAGGAATGTCTTCTAGGATGGTTTCCTCCTTATACTAAATCATCTGAGCTAGATAAATGTGCTCATAGGACAGTAATATCCACGCTTGAGATTATGGAGCTAAATAAGATTCATCTTCTTCCTTGCACTTGTAAAGAATTGGGAGTCGATTCTACACATGGAGATTGATCTCTCTCTTACGGCAATTTAAGTTGGATCTATATAAGGAAAGCCAATCCATGAAAAAAATTGCATCAAATTCTACCAGAGGGAGTATGACGATGTTCACCTGGAAGTTTAATATATAGATTATGACAGGGGGGAGTTATATTCATGGGATGCAATGATTGTCCCATTTTTCGTTCTCACCGACATCTTCACTTACATGATTTGTGGTGGTGTTGGTGTTGTTCTATTGAAATTTCAAGATATAAAAGAATGCATAGAACCTGAATCAAAAAGTATGTTTTCTATTCATGAATAAATAACTAGTGTACCTATCACCAATTCATTTTTGGGGTTCACTTTGGCAGTAGTGATGGAAAAATCTTGCTCTTTCTGCCTTGGAGGTTTTTGGTTGCCTCAGAAAATCCTTGGCTTATGGCACATATTTGCATGGTTCCCTGGTTCTTTGTCGTTTTAGCAATGAACAATGCATTGAGAGTTGAAAGGAGTGTTCCTCTCCTCTATCGAAGCCATAGGTTTTTCATGTCAATAATTAACAGCTATATGCCCATCTCTTCCTCACCTAAAGCATTTTCTCACACCCTTCATGCAATTTCCACGGTGCTTCATTCCACACCTTTGGAAAGGGAGTTGCTGAATCTTCTTAGCGTCGTTGGATTTATCCATTGAATTGCTGGCATTGAAGTCAACCTTACTCTTCTTATCCCCATGATACCCCTAAGATTCTTCGATCTCTATTTTGACCATGAGGGCACATCAGACAATATCCTCATAGCCGTTGAAGTCACGGATCAACATTGCTTTCCAGAGTCTAGGTTTCAGTCCACCAAAGAAGCGGTCAACCTTGCATTTGGGGGTTACAAAAAAGCCATAGGCATATCGTGCAAGCCTTGTGAAGTTTTCCTCGTATTCTCCAACTAACTCGTCATTTTTTTTCTTGAGTGCAAGGAAGACAATTTCCATCTTTAGCCGGAGGGTGCACGGAAAATATTTATCGAAAAATATCTTCCGGAAATCCTTTCATTCCAATGTCTCGGTTTCCTCCTCAGGCTTCATATTCTTGATCAAAACACACCATTGATCAACATCACCCTCTATATGATAAACAGCTAGGTGAACCTTCTCTTGTTCAGAACATTGAAGGATGGAGAAGATATTTTAAATAAAGTTGATCCATTGTTCAATGATTGAGGGATCAGATAATCCATTAAAAGTAGGAGGCCTTTGTCTCCTTCATCTCTTGATAGCAACTGGTTATTTGGGGGGGGGGGGTGAACGTTCCTATTGACCCATGTTTCTATTCAATTCCTGAGTTACCTAAGAGAGAAGTGTGACAATGTTTGTGATTCCTTCTCCCATGGGATTGGGCATCTCATTAGTATCGTCATCAAATTGATCTTCACATTGGCTGTTAGCTCGAGTCCTCCTATTACTGGCCATTGGCTCGAATAAAATGAATGTTAGGGTAAAACATAACGGGTAATCCAAGGAAAAAACTAACGAAATATAAATAAATTTTATTTCCTTAAAATATGAATCTATTGGCTTCAGTCTATGTTATCCATGTCCTAATTTCTAACATATATTCTTAGGGAATTTGTTTTGTCCCTTAATAATGGTTCATACTAAAATTGTGAATTTACCAAATCATATCCCCCAAGAGTGTCGTAACCAAGAGTTCAGCACGACTCGTTGTCATGCACCAGTTCTCGTTCTAGATCAAAGCAGTGTTTTCGGGTTTTACCCCTAGGATACATCTATGCTAGAGATGCCTCTAACTTCTTGTATCAAGACAGGGATGTATCTGTTTGATAAAAAACTTACTCAATACTCACCAAAACTTAGGGATGATTTTATTATACATAGTCTTGTCACTAAGGATTCACTAGGTTTTTCTAATCCTAATCTCAAAAACAACTAAACCTATCATCTGATACCAACTATGACAACCCTGATCTTTTATTACACAATTAAACATAATTTATTACATAAAAATCATTTTATACAACATAGAAGATCAAGAGTTCTAGTGTCTTTGGGGCTTATGATCTATACATAAAAACTTAAAACATGAAAAACAACATCTTTATTGAAAACTTCCTTTACATGACCACCACATTCCCTCGTACTTAGCATTGAATGGGATAACCTGAGGACATGCATAAGAAAAGGGTGAGCTATAAAGCCGAGTAAGAGAATAAACATGGAGTAACATGAGGAATACAATACATGTTACACAATAGGAATTTCATTAGATCACAATAGAATCGTAAACATAAATGAATGATAAATAATGATAATCATAACATAGAAATGTGGAAACAACCCTTAACATGGAATTAGCTTGAGCAAAGGCTCATTACACATGGAGCATGAGTAAATACACTTTGCACATGAAACATGAGTAAAAAATATTTGCACATAAATTAGCATGAGTAAACACCCATTTCACATAACTTATCATGATACTATACTTTAACCAATGCATTGTAGCACTATAAGGGCGCACCCTTCTTAAACATGACATTTTATGCAATAGTGTGCCACATGGATCATATAACAAGGATTCATACAACATAATCATTCATTATAAGATAAAGTAATTTTAAATTCATACATGGAACTTTATAATCAATAAGTAATTGTGCATAAAGGTGAATACACTTGATATAAAAATGGGCATGGTATTCACTAGACAATGACAAAGTTTTGGAAAATAGTTGCAATTTCGGAAGCATAACGGCGTGACGTAAGAATTCATAAAAATGTTTGATGAGAGAGAAAGGGGTGTCTCATTATATTTACATGATATTTACATTAAGGGGGTCAAATAGAGACATTTACCAACAAATGTAATGGAAATTAGATTCATGATACAAAATAATTGCTTGAATGTGGAGAGAGAAATTCCTTTCGGAATTTCGGCATAGTAACTTATGTGCATGGGAGGAATTTTATGAGAGATAAAGGGGTATCCCATCATGAAAACATAAAGAGGCATGTATGGGGGAGGTGCAAAACCATACCCTAACATTTACAATCGAAACTAAAAGGGTATAACAAAAATATGAAAATTGGATAAAATTGAGAAAGGAAGAAAAACCCTTACTAAGAAGTGTGCTTCCAAAGGCATGAGAGAGGCTTGAGAGAGTCTTCTTGGGAGATTGGGGCACCTTGAAAGGATCATAGAGAGAGTAGGGAAATGTTTGGACGAACTCCAAAGGCTTTTAGTGAGGAGGAAGTGGGAGCTTGGGTGGGTTTATATAAGAAAGGTGAGGTAATTCTTTATTATTTAGGTTTGGGACACCTCACATTAAACTAATCCAAACCACAAACCAGCCCATTGTTTTTTGCCATGGTTTTTGGAAAAGGGAATTGGAAAATAATAATTTATAAGGTCAAAGTCTGAACTTCTTAAAATAATGGGGTTGCTTATGTGGAGGTGAGTCACACTCTCAAGGAAAACAATTTAAAAAAGACAAGATGTTTAATAATTAATGAAGGGTCCATTAATTCTTTGTAAAATAAGTCAAACAAACCCAAAATAACATTATTTTAATGGTAAAACATATATTTTCCTAACATAAAGCATATAGTATTTTATTACATCACAATTGGGTCATTATGATGTCATAAAACACATTATATATTTAAACGGTATTTAATTTTTACCCCAAAATTTGACTATCTCAGAAAATTATGAATAATTCACCATTGGATAATTTCAACATCCTGATTCCAGAAATAATATTTATTTTATCTTAATAATTTTTTAAATATGTTAATTTTCACTTTTAAAATAAAAACCGTTATTTATCGAAAATTAATGGGTTTTGACAAAAAATGGTTTTCAAACCTTAATAAAAATTACGATTGCATTCTCAAATTTATACAATCATTTATATTTAATAAAAATTAATTTAATAACAATAATAATATTTTATTAAAATATTATTTAATTAAAAAATCCATTAATTCATCAAAATATATTTCTTAGTTGAACATTAACTAAAAATACTATTTATTCTTAAAAAAACTATTTACAAGGTAACAATAATAAAATGAAAGTATATTAATTATTATATACAAAACAAATGTACATAAAAATAGTACTAGGGTTTGTTACATAACCCCTTATAACACCTACATAATAATGAAGAGTAAGGTGTGCGATGGTGATAGACTCTTGGGGTGGCTCGGATAACACTGCCCGGGGGGGAATCTCTATCAACTTCCATTTCTCTCGTAGACGACCCCACTCAAGCTTAACATATTAAATCTTGGCTTGGTCTTGGTCAAAAGATTAGCCCAATGATGCCACCTCCTTTCCAAGCTCTGACAAATGGGCTTCGTATGGGGCACGTCTACTGGACGAGGCCATCACTTCCTTTGTCTGAGTAAAATGTATTTGTTAAAGCCTTATATTTATACTAATCATGTTATCACTGTTCAACATAATGGTCACAATTTATAAGATAAAACCAAAGAAGTTGTCATTTTATATACAAATTTTACATAAATAGAAATTTAATTACATCAAGAGAGATTTCCATTAATGAATGTTTGGGTCGTTACAGGAGCGCCGTGTGAAAGAGATACGGGGAAGTGAGGGGCATGGACATGATTAAAATGAAATTGTGGAGTCATATAACCTATTTTCATAGTATAATAAATCTTTTCCAATAGATGAGTTGAAATAGGTCATATTTATAGTTTTGTGGCAATAGTTCTTATTTCAAGTTGGAAAATTGGTGGCATTATCTCTCTGGGGATAGGTGTGAAATATTTATTGATCATAAGAGCCTCAAATATAAACTCACATAGAAGTGGATTAATATGTTCCGGTGAAGATGGTTAAAGATCATAAATGATTTTGAATTCTCATCCCAGTACAATCTGGGAAAATATAATTAAAATGGTGGATAATCTATGTAGAAAATATCCTGCAACATTATCAATGATGAGAAATGAGAAGGATCCAATCTTTATAGATTTTCAAAGGATGGAAATAGGGATCACTATAAAAAGGACATCATAAACTCTTTCTCAAATCATTTCCCATCCATCTCATATGGAGAAAATAAAGGATGGTCAACGAAATGATGTGGAAATTCATAAAAAGAAGGAATCAATCAGAAATGGGAAATCCTCAGAGTTTAAAATTTTTGAGGAAGGAGTTACAAGATTTGGGTCATGACTATGTGTACTATCCAATCCAAAGATAAAAAAGGATCTTAAGAATGTTGCACATACCTCAACCTTCTATATTAACCAAGGGATATCAAAGATGTATGGAGATTTCCAAAAGAATTATTGGTGGGAAAATATGAAAATGGAAATCAATGAATATACATCAAAGTGCCTGGTATATCATCAAGTGAAGGATAAAAGACAAGAGTCTAAGGGGATGATGTTACCATTACCCACACCATTATGGAAATGGGAAAACATCACTATGGACATTGCCACTGAACATACTAAGACATCCATAGGAAAGAATACTATCTAGGTTATTGTGGATCATCTAATAAAGACAACCCACTTTATCATAATTATATAGGGCTTCACACTAGATAAACTTTCACGAATATACATTAGACAAGTGTTAAGGTTTCATAGAGTACAGAAATCTATTATATCTTATTGAAATCTGATTTTCACATCAATGTTCTAGAAAGGACTCCAAATTGATCTAAACACTGAACTGAACTTCATTATGGATTAACATACTCAAATTGATGGACAATCAATGTGGACAATTCTGTCCCTAGAAGAAAAGTTAATATCATGTTCTATGGACTTCAAAGGAGGATGATACCAATATCTACCTCCGTCTGAGTTCTATTATAACAATATTTTCTACTCAAGAATCTAAATGGATCCAAATAATTCTCATTATGGGAGAAGAATCATAACACATATATGTTGGGATGAAGTTGGTGCATGCAAGCTAATAGGACCTCAAATGTTCATATAAATGGTTGAAAAGGTTAAAACCATTAAAGAACACATCATGATAGGACAATTTTGAATAAAGAGCTATGAATCCAATAATCGATGAGACCTAGAGTTTGAGGTTGGAGATATGACATTCCTATACATATCTCTATGGAAGAGGATCATGATATTTGGGAAGAATGGAAAGCGAAGTCCTAGGTACATCAGCTCCTTTCGATATTATTGATTGTGTCAAAGTTGTGGCCTATCAACTAGCACTTCCACCTACCATGTCTCATGTAAATTATATATTCTATGTATGCCTCTTGTGGAAGTACATATAGGATCCCACACATGTACTGAATGTAGAGGTTGTATAACAGGAAAATGATATCTCTTATGTGGATCATCCGGTGAATATCACGGATCATTGATAGAATGTTCCACTCAACAAGACTATTTGTTACGAACTAGGCCAGGTGGTCATCGGACCCGGCACCAGACCCAGTCCGCGACATGGCCCGAATGGCGTTCCTGATCCCCATGGGATGACAACTAGTGTCGGGCACCACAATGAGGTAGTTGGGAATTAATTAGCTCAGAAAAGACATATAAACAAATAACATAAACTAATAAAGGTAGTAAAATACTTACAATTGAAAATAAAACAAGGTTGGACAATAAAATGTTCCTCCAAGTGACCTCATGGGTCACCACCAAACATAGAAACAAGCTTACTGCAAGGGAGATCCAAAACTAGAACCGGAAACTAAAAAGATAAAGTAGGAGTGAGCATTGAGATGCTTAGTAGAAATTCCAAAATACAACAATGCCCTATTCCACTACCTTTAATAAGAAATCCAAATCATTCTAGTTTGAAAATAAGGCATAATAAAATAATGTTTTTCTCTCTTTTAAAATTCAAATAACAATATTTCATTTCTATGAAAAACATTTATCTTCCCTTTTAAAAATATTTTTTGAGCATGCATTAACATTTCAATATTTGAGGAGACCAATTTAGATTAAAATATGGTTCTTACAAAAAGGGGACAACCACGAAAGAACTGAATTGAAAATTACATCAGAAGCACCATGGGAAGTCCCTAAGAAGCTAGTGTTAGTAGGGGACCTAGGATAATTGTGTCTCGGTGAAACATGGCATAGAAGGCCATGACCTTTAGAAAACATTGCTTAGAAGGCCACAACCCTCAGAAAACGTGGCTTAGAAGATAGTTACCCTAAGTCATTCATATGTTTAGTTAGTGTTTCATTCATCTAAACTGTAGTGAAACTAGGTCAAGTCTCCTCCTGAACACTAGCCCAGAAGTCCTAGTTCACCAACCTAGATACCCATGTTTCCCATTGTGTTCTATTCCAAGTGGTGGTGAGTTTTATTCATGAAAACATATATGTACACAATACATTATCCAAAACTCATTCAACCTCTCACCACCATTCTCCCTCCTTAAGCACATTCCCCCTATTTCACGCCACACAAAGAAGAAGAATCAATACTAGGTACATAACACAAATCACATTTTAACACTTTCAATACATTTCTCAAACTAGGGGAATGCCTCCAACAGTGTTTTCCTATTTTTTAAATCATTTTCATAGTGCCAAATGGGCCCCATTAATTTACAAAGAACAATGCCAATAAGAAAACAATATTTCTCAACATCATTGTGTTCCAAAAATATTCTTAAAAATCCATTTGCGCAACCAAGGAACCACTCTTTTAAAAACATGCTTAAAATAAATAAAACCATTAATGAAAGTAAAATTACAAATTAACCCCATATTTATTCCAAAACTCATGAATTCTTACAAACTAACCAAAACATGAACTTCCCCCTTTTTAAATTCTTTCACAAATCAATCATTATTCAAAAATTAATCTTCACAAAACACATGCTAGACACTTAGGAATAACCTCTTTAAGGATTTATAATTTCAAAACCAATTTAGCATAAAAATAGTATTATGTTTTCCAATAATGGTCAGGATCATATATAAACATGAAAAACACACGTTGGAAGCTCTATAAATTATATATAGATAATGAAGATCCATTTTTCAGAAACACTTCTAAGCATTCAGTTTCAAGCTCGAAAAAATATCCAAAATAATGCTACACATTTCAAATCATAAAAGTGAACCATTAAATATAAAGGGATTCCCAACACTAATCATTGCTAACACTTTTCATAGAACATATATACTATTTAATCTAAAAAACACATTTCAAAGCACTAAATTATTTATGGAATTCAAATTGAAGGCATAGGCATAGGGGACCTACCTCAAAATATGCCTCTTTTGACAAGGGAAACCCAAGACCCCTTCAACTACATGCATATACATTTTCATGTATATGTATATACATAGGTCCATAATACTGATGACTCGAACCCCCAGGGAAGGGACCACTCACTATACATATAATTTAATAAATTAATTAAATAGTTCAATAGTTTATAAAACATTTGAAATATCACATCAAAGTTTTACACCCACAACAGACTCAAAACATCCTTTTTAGAAACAAACTCACACTAACGCCATAGTAAAATATAATCTGCATCCATTGCATGATCTAATATACCAAGTGCATAATTTATAAAACACTGATAACCATCTCGACATGGGTTTAAAAATAAAATCACATGAATATCGCATAAACAAATTACTAATAAATTAGTGCATATGAGATCTAAAAAAAAACAATTTCGCACCATTAAAACTAATTAAATTATATGATAAATTAATTAAACAAGAAAAATAAATTCATCCAACAATAATTATAAGCATAACCTACTACCTCGGTGTCAAAAAACCCCAAATGTCAAAGAAAATCTTCAATTGTGCACCAAATTCGCCACAATCAACTCAAATAAACTCTATAATCAAAACATCAAGCCAATTACACCAAAATTGAAACAAAATCATCACAGAACAAAAACCCTCTGGAGGTTGGATGAAGACTTACCAGTGCCAACAAAACCCAGGAAAAGGGGGGGGGGGGTTCCGAAAGCACGCTGCTTTGGAAAATAGGGCGGTACATAGCTGTACGAAGGAGAAAGAAAGCCGAGAGGTCATTGGACACCGGTACAAGGCTGATGTGTATTGTGAGGCGGTTGAGGGGGGTGTGGCGTTAGGGGGACATAGATCTAGTGGTGGCTAGTTCAGTGGTAGTCGGTTAGTTGAGGAGCGAAGGGGAGGGGGAGGTCTGCGTCAGAGGAGGTTGTGCCAGAGGAGGCCACACCGGAAAAGGCCGTGCCGGAGGAGGCCACATCAGAGGAGGCCGCGCAGGAGGAGGCCGTGCCGGAGGAGGATGTGCTAGTGGAGGAACTGAAGGGGTGGGTGGCTAGCGTCTCAGGTATGGTTAGGAGGGGAGAGTGGGGTCTGCTGCACAAAATAAAAGGGATGGGGAAAAGAAAAATATGATGGGTGTAAGGGGAAGAAAAGATATGAGGGAAAAAAGAAGAGTATATAAAATAAAAAAAATGAAAAAGAAAAAAAGAAGAAAACAATAATCTAATTAATAATAACAAATTTTATTACTAATAATAAAACTAAAAATAATAAAACCAAAATAAAATAAATGACCAACTTAAAGTATTAAATGAAATAATAATAATAACAATAAATTAATTTAAACATTAACTTAAATAATAATAACACTAATAATAAAACTATAAGTAATTAAAAAAATTTGCAAAATAATTGCATTAATTATTCACCTAGATGCCCCGCACTGACGCACACATGGTCGTGGGCACAGTCGTATGACCATGTTATAATAAATTTAATCATAAAACATTCTCTAATTAATGTAGGGAACTACTCACGGTCGCACGTATAGTCTCACACCAAAATAAGATCCCAATTTCTTTAAAATAGAACCGGTTCAAACTACATCTCAAAAGTGAGACCCATAATAATTAAATTAAAATGAAGTGTCAGTTGGGGTGTGACAATTATCCCCACCATGATACTTTCTGCCCCCAAAAAGTCTCAAAAGACTTAACCAAGAAAAGATTCCAAGAATGACCATGATGATACCTAAAACAAAACTCAGTCACCCGAAGATCGGGCATTCAAAACACACAAGACCTGGAACTCCAAATATCTCAAAACCAGAATCACCCAGCAAAACAACCAGCAACAAGGAATTCACCTCAGGAAGAACTATAACATGGAACAACCGGACCCCTATCTTAGTGACCACTGGGGTCACTCGAGATCTACAATAACACTCATCAAGTGACCCACTACCCTAGCTACCCAATTACCATGGTCGAGGCTGGGTGGAGTGGAAGTAAGGGGTTGCTCCACCAAGAATACTTTTAAAAAATAGTCTTCCACAAGCTTGTCCTATGATGGTCTCCCCACTATATTAGGGTTCTCGTCAAACATTGGTTCTTCAAACCAAAACAACTAACCAACCTAGTCAGACATCTAATAAAAACATAACCATCCAAGCCCCCTATGTTTAACGAACCAACACAATAGGGGACTCCGAAGAGACCTGCACAAGGTCTCCCCACCATTTTAAAATTTCCTAACATCACAGAACCCACACAAGCATTCCCAATTTACTTTGAGAGATATGGACTGAACTCTTCTTCACAAACCCACCAACACAGGCTGACCTGCACAGATGATTCCTATACTAGACAAAACTCATCCACATGAGATGGATTTGATAGAAGAAACCCCTAACTATAAGGCAAAACAGACAGGCACACGTCAACTCCAAAAGACATGAGCATCTCCAAGAGGAGTACAATTCTGATCCATAACCGACCACAAGAAGGTTCATGGAGCACGCCCACCAGATCAACAAGAGTATGGATTTTCCGAACCAATTTAAGGACCTAAAGGATCTACCATAAATTAAGACCACAATAAGGAGACAAAGGGCTTCATGCTCCACAAAACAAAAATGGAGCCTCTAGAGACGACACTAGAATAAGAAAATTTCAGTTTTCCCCATCCGTCACTGTAGACTTAAGTCGGACCAAACTCGCACCACTTCCCACGAGTTTTGAGTACACGCAAGCTTCACCCCGAGACCTATGGCTGGGGCCCTGATGTCTGAAGCACCTACTGCATCACAGTCAAAAGTTAACCACCTCTGACTGGAACTTCTTCCACTAGAAAATAAACCTACATACTTCTCCTCATGTGCCGAGTGTCCACTTCGTCAATATACCCACAGAGAACTACAACGAATGAATTAGAGTACGAGAGTGACCACACCAGAGAAAGGATATTGAGTAGTCTTCCAAACACACGATTCAAACTGATGGAAGGGGCACACCAAGAATAGGTCCCATTGGTTCACAATCCCCATCATATGGGGAACCTTCACTTACCATAGTATAAACAGAACTAACAACTTATAAAAGTTTTAAAACGACGGTTCCACACTACCTCTGGGGAGCATGGGACTAGCTCATCAAAAAGGTCAACACACCTCATTCATTGCCTTTTGACTGGTTGAGCACCTACGAGATCAACCACTTTCCCTCGCCTTGACTTCTTTAGGTGAAAACTCAAGATGATGGTAGTCTTGAAGATCACTCAATACATCCTCATTCATAGTGATACGAGATGATCATCATTTACTAGTATAGTCCTGCTCCTCCAAACACACTCGAGACAACTTACAACCACACAACATTCAGAGTTCCTCAAAAACTGGAGACACTCCCAACTTCATAAAGCATCCAACAATACTCACTCGACCTCAACATCAACAAAAATATGACACAACCGAGCAAAACAAAACTCTACCACTCCACTAAGAATTTGGGCTAGGCGAAGAACTAAGAGAGACCTGTTGTAACCCATGGGACACTTTTAGGGGGAATATACAAAAGAAGAAACACAAAACAACCTTCCAAAAATACAAACGCATCACAAAACAAGTATCCCCTCCTCAGACACAATTCCAGTAATTCCAATTTGAATACATCAATTCATTTTTAAAGAAAAACACTTTCTTGAGGAATCAAACACAGTACATTAAAACCCAATAAATCTTTTGAAATCATCGCTTTCAATCCGAACTCAAAACCATTTTTTAATTTCCAAAACCATTTAAGAACAAAAACCCAGTTTAGAGAAAACTCCACTTTTCAAGGAAAAAATAAGCATCTTTAAAAATCAATCACTCGCCACTAATATTTCTAGATGGCTGGAAAATATGCATTTTTATGTCACTCACGCACCCATCGACATGATCCACCAACTATCCATTAATCACTTCCATATGCACATGAGATCACCCATAGGAATACCACTAGATGGAATAAGTCTCTTCCACTTTCAAAACAAAACATTCCCAATATTCTGAAAACACCTTTTCCCAAACCATTTCAAAAATTCATGATATATTTTCAAAATTCATCCAATTTCAAAAACAACTCAGTTCAATTTCAAATGACACAAGATTTCCTTTTACAAATTCATCTTTGACAAATCAAACACTAACATCTAGAAAAAAGATTCAAATAAACATAGCCCAAGAATCATGAAAAAACACACCAAAATAAAATAAGAGCACCTCCAAAGTTCATTTTCCTTAAAAAAACATTCACGCCAACCCAAAACTAAAGCTGGACAACACAAACATTAAAGCACCTAGATGGGGCACTAGTGGTAATGTCTAACCCAGCTACATGGTTTAGCAGACCATGCCACATGAAAGTGTCAACCACTAGGAGTGTCAAACCATATTCTCGGGCATCACATGGGTCGCTGCTCCATGTGAGGCCACGCGCAGTCCTATTTTACTCATATTGTCACCCCCATCCACACAGAGCAAATCCAAAATGTAAATCCTTACTACCCCTAGTTACTTGAGGATTGGAATGAGAAAAAGTTCACAAATCTCTTCTCACACCTTCCCCTCGAGGACCGATAGTCTTATCCCTGATATACCTGACAACCCAAATAACAAGAACAAAATGCACCTTTGATACCATTTTTTCACAAACTAGGCTGAGTCGTCATCCGACCCGGTGCCCAACCTGGTCTGCAACATGGCCCAAAGGGCGTTACCGATCCCTACGAACTGACAATTAGTTCAGGGAACTAAAATGAGGCAGTTGGGAATGATTTAGCTCAGAAATGAAATATATACAAATGACATAAACTAAGAAAGGTGTTTAAATAATTGAAAATGAAAATAGAACAAGGATGGAAATTTGAACATTCCTCCAAGTGAACTCATGGGTCACCACCAAACACATAAACAAGCTTACTGCAAGAGAGATCCAAAACTAGAACAAAAAACTAAAAATATAATATAGGCATGAGCACTGAGATTCTTAGTAGGAAAGACAAAATACAACAACGCCCCATGCCACTGCCTTTAATAAGAAATCCAAATCATGCTAGTTTGAAAATGAGGCATAATAAAATAATGTTTTTTCACTTTTAAAATTCAAATAACAAGCTTGTATTTCCATAAAAAAAATTTCTATTCCCTTTTCGAAATAGGTTTTCAGCATACATTAACATTTTAAAATGTTATTAGACAAATTTAGATTAAAATAAGGTTTTCACAAAATATGGGACAAGCACGAAACAACTGAATTTAAAATCTTATCACCATCACCATGGGAAGTCCCTAAGAAGCTAGTGTTAGTTGGGGACCTAGGACCTTCATGTCTCAGTGAAACATGGCTTAGAAGGCCACAAAACTTAGAAAAAGTTGCTCAGAAGGCCACGAACCTCAGAACATGTTTCTTAGAAGACCAATACCCTCAGTCATTAATATGTTTAGTTAGTGTTTCTATTGAAAAACCTATAGTGAAACTGGGTCAAGTCACCTCTGGACCACTAGCCCACAAGTCCTAGTTCACCCACCTATATACCCAGGTTTCCCATTGTGCTCTGTTTCAAGTGGTTGTTAGTTTTTATCAAGAAAACATATATGTACAAAACACTTTATTTATCCAAAACTCATTCAACCCTTCACCGCCATAATTCATCCTTAAGAGAATTCCCCCTCTTTCACGCCACACAAAGCACAAGCATCAACACTAGGCACATATCACAAATCTCAATTTAACACTTCCATTACATTTCTCAAACAAGTGGGATGCCTCAAGATGGGTTTTCCAATTTTGTAAATCATTTTCAAAGTGCCAAAGAGGGCCCATTAATTTAAGAGGAACATTACTGACCAGAAAACAGTGTTGATCAACATCTTTAAGTTCCAAAAATATTCTTAGAATTCCATTTGCACAACCAAGGCACCACACTTTTAAAAACATTCTTAACATAAATCAAACCCTTGAAGAAAAGAAAAATTACCAATTGACCCCATATTTATTAAAAAACTCATGCATTCTTACAAACTAATTAAAACATGAAATTACCACTTTTTAAAGTCTTTTAGTAATCTATCTTTATTAAAAAATAAACCTTCACAACACACATGCTATCCACTTAGGAAAAACTACTTTAAGGATTTAGCATTTCAAAACCAATTTAGAATAAAAGTGTATTGCATTTTACAAGCATGGTCTAGATCATATATCAACATGAAAAATGAACAATGGAAGATTTTTAAATTATTCATAGAGAATGAAGAACCATTTTTCAAAAAAACTTCCAAGAATTTAGAGTGTCAAGATAGAAAACATTTCTAAAAGAAGGATACACATTTTAAATTGTAAAAGTGAACCATTAAATATAAAGGGATGTCCAACGCTAAGCATCAATAACAATTTTCATAGCACATATATACTATTTAATCTTGAAAACACTTTTTGAAGCACTAATGAATTTATGGAATTCAAATTGATGGCGTAGACATAGGGGACCTACCTCAAAACATGCAGCTTTTTAAAAGGGTAACCTAAGATCGCTTCAACTACATGAATATACATTTTCATGTATATGTATATACATAGGTTCTTACTACCGATCACTCAAACCCCCAAGGAAGGGAACACTCACTAAACATTTAATTTAATAAATGAATTAAACACTTAAAAAATTTATAAAACATATAAAATATCACATCAAAGGATTACACCCACAACACACTCAAAAATTCCTTTTTAGAAACAAACGCACACTAATGACATACTAAAAAGTAATCTGCATCCATTACATTATCTAATATTCCATGTTCATAATTTATAAAACACTAACAACTAGATCGACATGGGTTTCCACAAAAAATCACATGAATATCGCATAAAACATTACTAATAAATCAGTGCATATGATATCTAAAAAAATGATTTCGTACCATGAAAACTAATTATATAATATGATAAATTAATTAAACATGTAAATAAATTCATCAAACAATAATTATAAGAAGAACCAACTACCTCGATGTCAAAAAACCCCAAATGTCAATGAAAAGATCCAATCGCGCACCAAATTCATCGTAATCAACTCGAATAAACTCTAATATCCAAACACCAAGCCAATTACACCAAAATTGAACCAAAATCATCATGCAAAAAAATCCTATAGATATTGGATGAAGAATTACAATAGTGAGAAGAACCCAGGATAAAAAAGGTTGGGGGGTTCCGAAGGCATTCCCCGTCGGAAAATAGGGTGGTGCGCAGCTCTGCGAAGGGGAAAGAAAGTCAAGAGGTCGCTGAACACTGGTGCGAGGCTAATGTGTAGTGAGAGGCAGCTGGGGGGGGGGGATGCGGTGTGAGGTGGATAGAGAGCCGGCAGTGGCTGGTTCGGTGGTAGCCGGTTCAGTGAGGAGAGAAGGGGAGGGGGAGGTCCGTACCAGAGGAGGTCACACCGAATAAGGCCACACCAGAGGTGGCCATGCTGTTGTAGGAAGGCAAGGGGAGGGTGGCATGTGGATCGAGTAGGGTTAGGAGGGGAGAGGGGGGGGGGGTGTCCGTTGTGCAAAATAGAATGGAGGGGAAAAAGAAAAACCTGACGGGAGGAAGGGGGAGGAAAATAGAGGACGAAAAAAATAAAATAGATAATAAAAGAAAATAAAAAGAAAAATAAAAAAAATAATAAAAAATGAAGAAATCAATAATCTAATTAATAATAACAAATTTTATTACTAAGTATAAAACTAATAATAATAAAACAAAAATAATAGAGACAATTTAGTTAAATTATTTACTAAAATAATAATAATAACTATAAGATAATTGAAACATTATCTTAAATAATAATAATACTAATAATAAAACTAATGTAATTAAAAAAGTAGTCACAAAATAATTGCATTAATTATTCACCTAGACACCGTGCACAGATGCATGTATGGTCATGGGAACAGTCATGCACCCATGTAATAATAAATTTTATCATAAACCATTCTCTTATTAAATTTGGTCACTACACACAGTTTCATGTATAGTCACACATCCATATAAGATCCCAATTTCATTAAAATAGAACCGGTTGAAACCGTAACTCAAAAGTGAGGCCCAAAATAATTAAATTGAAACGAAGCATCGGTCGTGGTGTGACACTACTCACCTAGTAAAATTTTTATGGAGAAACCATAAGTATGTAGAGGATACATGGGAACCAGAGGAAATAATGACAAAGAAGACCTATCACCTATTTTCAACTTAGAAAGTAGAAAAAAATTTGAGGGTAAAATTTCATAAGGGAGGAAGAATGTAACGAACCAAAACATTATCTATATAAATTCTATTATTATAATTATTCCATATAGTATACACAACATAAAATCACATATATGGAACAATATCTATTTTACAAATAATGAATGAATATAATAAGTGGTATATCTAGAAGTTAGGAAACTTATATCAATGGAATAGTAACATGAGATTTGGAATAGTAATATGGCCATTAGGAATAGTAATTTAGAAAATAGAATAGTAAACCACACATATGAAAGTATAAATAAAATTTAGATATCTTATAAATGAAAAAATGATATATTTAATTCATGTTATAAGTTAGTAAACAATGTATAAATTATAAATTAATTGTTGGTATATTTGTATGATAAAACTATTTAGTTATAATTTTTTAATTAAAAAACTGATTAAAAAAAATTTACATTCATAAAATGTATTCATAAATTAAAATTTTGTTTTCATATGATTATAAGATAATTTTATGATACCTTAACTAACTTTTTAATGTGTCATAAAATCAATTATAATTTTAAAATCAATAATTTTCGAATAAATAATGATATTAATTAGAAATTAAATTTATAATATTCAGAAAATTATTTTCAAAAAATTGAGTTTATTTTTGAAATAGACGAGTTAAAAAATGGTTGGGTTTAATTTTATGGATTTTTTCTAAAATATTTTAATTTTTGGTAATTAGTGAAATACACTAATTTACGTTATATAAAATAATATGATAAAACAAATATTTATTGATTAATGGATGATGTAATAGCAATAATCTATAATCCCCCTTCTGTATTTGATATATTTAGTGATAAGTTTCAATGATTTCATATTATTGAGCCAGAATAATAAACTAAGGAATAAAATAATAAAAAACACCCCTCTCCTCCCACATAAATACCACACATCACCACCTCTTCTCCTCACTTCTCCAAATCCTTTAATCTTGTCCAATTTCTACCCAAACCACTTACCAATTCTCTACCCCTCGTATAGGATCTTTTGGTATCAATAAAATACCACAACTAATTTCTATATGGAGGATCTCAAGGGGAATAATTTAAGAGATAAAATCATCTTTATTTTCTTTTAATTTCTTATCATTTTCTATTATTTTCATTTTATCTCCTCATCTCCCATTATCCAAGTGGAATGATTACATTAGTATAATTTATATATGATAATTTTACTATGTTAGTGGAATAATCTATCATGATACCTTTTCTCCTCTCTCTTTTATTCTAATAATGGAAACATCATCTGTGAGGTGATGTTTTATCTCCTTCAAGGAGGACAAGTTTTCATTATCATTTACCTCCTTCAAGAATTGTCTTGAAACCATTATAATGTCTGAGTAATATTTTAAACTTTTTTATAACTTTTTTTTTATTTTCTGGAACAAACTTATATTCATAATATTAAATAAAGAAAACATAATGAGTTAGTTGTGATTGAAAACCACAAAATTAATCTAAATGATTACCATTAACATATAATCTAATTAATCCTCATCAAATATGAAAAAATAATAATATATAATACCAATTAAACTTATATAAGTTAATTTATAACATATTGTATCAATTCTAGATAATTATCTCAATTTATCATGATCTTCTATACATATATACAAGTGGACCAATCATGAAAACCAAGACTATGAACACATTCAAACAATGAAATTGAACTCAATAACTCCTCCTAATGTACATAAACAAACATAAAAAAATTATAATGAATAAAATAAATGTATAATATGTTCTATATTTCAAAATTAATGAATATAATTTTATTTTCCATGATATTGAAGTGAAGAAAGCATTCAGAATTAAGGTATGGGGATTCTTGAGCCCAATTCCATTCACTGGGTTCTTCTCTATTCCATGGTATTAATTTTTATATTATATTCTTCAAATGTTATTTTCCTTTTTTATAATATATTTATGTTAAAATATTATTTTAATACAAATCCAAATATTTTTCCAAAATAAATATTCTTTTGGAAAATAAATTTTTTGCTTCTCCTGAGATTTCTTTCTTCTTTACTCAAGATCGACGATTATTATACCATGTATCTTATTCCCTTTTATTTTGGGAAACCCAATTTTTATTCATGAATATATTATATATGAAATTATCATGAATCCAATTTCTTTTACATGGGTTATTTTATGTCTAATATTAATATAACTTTTAAATGGAATGGATGATTTTTTAAATGTTATTATGAAATAGGTGAACTCAGAATTGTATTTCACTTCAATGCATTGGGTAATGTGGTATATCTCATGAGATAATGTCCAAGATGCTTGGACATGATGCTATTTTTTTAAAAATAATAATTTTATGATGATTAAAATATGTTATTCATGAACATGGTTCTGGATTTGTTCACAACTATGAAAGGTAGTTCACCACTAAGACATGATGTTTCATTTTTATGCATTGAAAGATTCCATAATGTTATCTAATGCTTCCTCTCATGATTGTGATGATGTTCCAATGATTATGTTATGACAATGATGATGATTCTCACCCATGTTATATTGATTCATGTTCTCATCTATCCTCTTACTGGGATTTTATATCATCCATTTCTTTGATGTAAATATTTAGGTGATCACCAGTACTAAGGAGAGAACAAGGGATACTAAGGAGATAAAGAACAATGTATTAAATAATTTTTATGTTTTATTATGTAAATGTAATGTTTGGTATTAATTTTTACAAGAAACTAAACTATTGGATCATGTTTTTGCAACAATATAATATTTTTTATCTTAAAAATGATATAATAGTAATTTATGAAAAATTGGGACCTATATAGGATTAACTTCCTTTTAAATCATTAGTGAAGAATGAATCACATCACTTCATGAGGTGGTTGTCCACCGTACACACAAGCGGCATTATCATATCCCTTAAGGAATGGAAATTATTTTTTTTATATTATATATTTACTAAAATGTATTATTATGTTATAAATATCATATATATATTTTATATCAATCATCATACCCAATTATGAGAGGTGTTGATGGAAAACATATAGCATCAGTTCATGAGGCGGTAGTCCACCGTACACATGAAAAACATTATCGTTTTCCATTTAATGTAAGAGGAAATGGATATAGGTTATTATATTAAAATAGTAAAATATAAATATATGGTAGAAACTGATGTTATTATATAAACTTAATTGAAAAATATTTTAATGTGGTCCAAGAAGAAATAAAACAATAATGTATAGTTAGTAATTTTACCTCTTCTTAGACCACCTCTTTAGGATTATATATATATTATTAATATAATGAATTTATTACCAAAAAGGGATAATAATATGAGTAGATGGAATTTTAGAATTTTCTTAGGTATGGATTGGCTAAACCAAAATTGTTTTAGGTGTGATTAAGAAAGGAGAGGTAGTGGACTCTTATAAATGAGGTGAGTGGAAGGCTTGTAAGTTTTGAAAAGAGAAAGGTGTACATAAACATTTGACATTAAAAAGGGTCCAAAATAGATTATTTTATATATTTAAACATTATAATGTCAAAATATGGCCATAAAATATATTTTGGACCTGTTTTTAGGTCATTTCCAACCTTATCATTTTAGTTTAACCCCTTAGTAATCCCATTTTACCCTATCCATAGTAATTATTTTTTAATGATTTTACAATTCATTATAGTAAAAAATTATTCTTATTTTATTATAAAATAATATTTATAATGATTAAAATTATTTAATAACTTTTAAAAAATTCAATAAACATAAGTGGAAAAATTAAATTTTAAATTAAACCTGCAAACGCGATGTAATAGTGTATTTTCAAGAACAAAATTATTATAAGTATAGAAAGTTTTAATATCAAAATTAAAAATGAAATTGATTAAAATTAGCCAAATTAGTTATAAATTGAAATAATTGATATATTTATTACTTAAAAACTAATTTAAAATGTAATTTAATCTTATAAATAATCTAATCAAAATAATTTTATTTTTAAAAACAAAACATTTCACTATTAATCAAAAAAATAAAACATTTGATAAATTAATAAATATTAACTATAAGATAATTTTAATGTGATGATATTAAAAATTAATGAGGTAAAATAATATATAAAACAAAAAATTCATTTAAAATCTATACCACTTCTTCAGACAACCTCCCTTGGTTCACACATTATTCCCTCTATTGTTGGTATGGTTCCCAAAATAATACCTCTACAATGTGTGTGTGTGAGAGGGGTGGGGGTATTTGAAATGTATTTGGGTAGTTTATGGATGATATTTAAATCTAAAATGTGTGATCAAGATATTATAGGAGGTTCCCTTTTATAAGTGGGGGGCACCCATGGAATATCAAAAAGTATTAATATAATGAAAAATAATTTTCATTGAAAAATGAACAAAAATGAACATAATTATAAGTTAATATTAGTAAAAGTTTAAATAATCTCATATAATAAATTTTGGACTAGTTTTGACTATGTTTTGACCATTATTACTTTGTTTTAATCCCTGTTAAGCCATTTTACAATTAAGACAATATCATGGTTTGTTACTTTTTAAGGCCAATAAAGTTATTACAAAAAGAAAAAGAACCCATAAATGGACCATGGTTTTTATTTTAAACCATATAAATTTATCTTTTCCAAATATAGGATTTTTAATAAATTATAACGTTTAATAAAATATTATTTGTTATAAAATATCATTAATTTCATTTTAGGAAATATAAGAAATAGTATAAGATAATATGTGACAAAGTAATGTAAAATATTATAAAAATGAGATTAATTCCATGATAAAGAATATATAATCTTAAATTAATCATAAAATTATATTTATAAAGGTCTATATATCATTTTAAACAGTTTATTTTGATTTAACCCCTTGGTTAACCAATGTTACCCATAACCATGGTAATGAATTTATCAATATTAAAGTCTGGTAATTTGACTTATCAGGTGAAAATTGGCTCAAAAATGTCCAAGGGGTAGAATTTTACACAATTTGAACTGTAACTATCCTATTTAAATATTTTAATTATTTTTAAATAATTTAATAAAATTTTATTTGATATAAAATAACATTAATTACATTTTTACACTATTCATTTAGTTTGAATTTATAAACAAGAAGATAGTATTGGATTTCAAATATAAAAATCTCAAACTTACCCAAATATGTTATACTGATCAATAAAATTCTTAGAACAATTGTATCCTCTAGAATTGGGGATGACCACTTTGATTGAAAGTTCAAACAGTCCAATCAGTTTCTAACGGGTTTGTTCGTAGAATCGGAAACATCCAATGATTCCATATCCATTTGGACCTACTTTCCAAAGGTAGGCGCTCATTAGTTGTGGACTGATGAGGCTTAGTAATTTGCATTGGTCGAAAAAATGGGAGGTCAGACTCATCACACCTTTTTGAGGGGAATTATTGTCTACTCTTAGACTCTCTTTATAGATTTAAGTTATGTTCGTGAATCCTTATTACATTACCAAGTATAAAATGAGATTTCCTTTAGATTTTACAATCAATGATTGATATGTAGGAGATTTAGAGAGTCTTTTATATGTATTCGAGGTTATTCATTAATAGAGAGTCATCTGTATTTGTTAGAGATTCTTAGTCAATGGTATCCTTCAATACATAAATGTATCTTGGTCATTATGATGACCATACTGGTTTTAAAGCCACTTAGTGAGGCACTTGAAGTTTATTGTCATTCATAAGGACATGGATTATTTTAGAGTTTGGATCATACCCGCAGATGGGCTATCTACGTATCCTTTATTTAGAAAAGGAATCAGAACCTGTGTAGTTCAAGTAAGGTAGTATGATGTTTATGCATAATTGATGGCTCAAAGAAAGATGTCATTATTACTTTTACACTCTAAGCTCAGGTGAGTCATGCTCGGTGTGAGAAACAAGAGGTATTTGTGAAACTAGAAAATTGTGCCACGAAAGATGCAATGATGTGGGGATTATGTATGCATGACTGCCCAAAATAGACGAATATTGAGTTTTACTTCAGGGAAGAAACCCAGGAACAAGGTCCATAATGGTATATGTAATTTATGGAGATTTGGATACTCTAACTTGGGGCTTACTCCTGAGTAAGATGCCTAAATTATGATGGCACTTTATGATTGGGTTTTACTCCTGAGAAGGAAGCCCAGATCAAATGTAAATTAAGACTGATTAAGAGAAATTAAGATTGGGGCTTACTCCTGATAAGGAGGACCAGGTTAAAGGGATTTGAAAAATTTAGGGATTTGGGGCTTACTCCTAAGGAGGATACCCATATTTGAGACTAGGTCTTACTCCTGAAAAGGAAGCCTAAGTTAAGGGAATTATGACTGGGGATTACTCCTGAGGAGGATGCCCATATTAGGGGATTTTGGAACTTGGGGCTTACTCCTGAGAAGGAAGCCCAAATCAAAAGGAATTTGGACTGGGGATTACTCCTAAAGAGGATGCCCAAATTAATGAGGACTTGGGGCTTACTCCTAAGGAGGATGCCCAAATTTATGAGGAATTGGGGATTAATCCTAAAGAGGATGTCCAGATTAATGAGGACTTGGGGCTTACTCCTAAAAATGAGGCCTAGGTTAAGGATTCTCTCATCTTAAAGGATGAGGTTGAATGAATGGACTCTCTAACTTTTGTGATATAAAGATATGTAAATCACTAGGTTTTAAGAGATGTTCCACAAAATTCCTTTCAGATAAGGAAGCCAACAAGGAAATCAGGCCATAAATGGCTTTGGAGAAAGTTCTGATGGCTTGATCCTGAAGAGGAGAGGTGGATAGTCATAAGAGAGGTGAAATAGGCAAGAGAGGGAACCCCAAAAGAAAGGGGCGCGCAAGTCCTGGTGGGTGCGCAAGTCCTGGTTGCGCATGTGTACCTGCGCGACACATGGTTACTTGTGCGACGGTCAATCCTTAGGGTAGAACTTGGGTGAGGCTTGGCTCAAGCCTTTAATACTACCCTTAGAGACCTCCAGAAGAGAGGCGCGCAAGTTATGTAGAAGGGGTAAGGAGGCATGCAAGTGTGGACATTTCCCTTAAGGGATGGCCACCTTGGCGTGCAAGTGTTGATGAGTTTCAACACATAGACCTTCCTCCCCCTCTTTAGATCTTCCGTTCTAGGTAATAAATTACCTTAGAAGTATTCAAGAGCTTTGTGAAGAGACTAGGGCACTGGGAGCTCAAATACGAGGTTCTGGAATTTATGGTCCTTTGAATGGGGGACCCACATAGGTATTTATAGGCTGGAGAAGACCCTGACTGAAATTCAAAGAGGGTGCACAAGTCACATGCAAGACCAATGGGTGGCGCACAAGTATACTTGCACGACCTTAGTGGAAAGTGAACGACCCAAGTGCATATGAATCTTGGTTCTTACCTTCATCAATTTTTGATGTTTCTTCAAAGGATGAATCACTTTGGGTTCATGTTATTTCACTTTACATTCCTTTAGACTCCGTGACGGAAAGGAGCATCAACAAAATTCCCCCCTCAGAGTTGGATCCAAAAGAAAAAAGGATGTGACTCTGAGGTAAAGAAGAAAACCAAGGAATCTGGAAGTTTAAAGTCATGCATGTCAGACATAGAAAAGGATAATGTTTAAGGTCGAAATAGATTTGACCATATGGATTAAAATTGACTCAATTCCTTGACAATTTATCTGAAAAAATATTACCACACTCAAGTATGAGGGAAAAAATGTAAACCATGACTTAAGAAATTTTGAATCTGAGGAATGATATGAAAAAGGGATAGATGGAATTAGAAAAAATAGTTCCCAAAAATGAAGTTACCATTATTTAACAAACCCTTTAGGGGGTTGAATTATGCAGGGCCGCCTAAGGGAATTGGATGCATAGTCAAATAATTGTATCTTTTGGCTGACAGGTCCGTTATGTAGAATACTTATGCAAGGCCGCCTAAGGGAAAGTGCTGCATAGTCAGGAAAAAGAACTCTCAGAAATTTACTTTTCTACTCCTAAAAAGCCAGTGGAAGTTTATGGAGATCCAAATTTTCCAAAGCATAGAGTTTTCTATATGGAGAGAGGTACTTGAATATGGATAAGATATTTCCAAGAAAGATCGTCTAAGAACTGGATGAATGTCACTCCTACGAAGGTCTGACCCAAACATAGGGAAGAGAAATATAAACCATAGACTTGAATACTTTCAGATCATGAAAAAGAACATGAAACAAATATGTTAAGGATGTCTATTTTTTTGATAATCCTTATATATTTTTGATAAGAGCAGTAAGGAAAAAAGAGGTTTTCTTACCAACAATGAAGTTACCATTATCTGACAAACCTGTTAGGGGGTTGAATTATGCAGAGCCGCCTAAGGGCATTGGCTGCATAGTCAAATAATAGTATCATTTGTCTGAAAAGTATGTTATGTAGACTATTTATGCAAGGCCGCCTAAGGGAATGTGCTGCATAGTCAAGCAAAGAACTCTCAAAAATTGGACATTTTGTGACCATAAGTCGAGAAAAAAGGGTATGGAGATCAGAAAATATTTAAGATTAGGATCATGATACATAAAATGGGTATTGTCCAAAGTATGTAGAGATACATAGATCAATGCTAACCAAAATCATGTTCTGACTAGGTCCTGAATTGAAATGTTGGACTTTACTACGTATCCCATAAGGATGGGAATCAAGCCACACGCAGTTCTTGAAATACAGTTTAACTTTGTGTGGGATGAAAGTATGGGAGATCATAGTTTAGGGTCATAGAACTTAGACCATTATAAGAAATACATTGTGTGTGTTTTCAAAGGTACTTTTTAGTCAGGGGACTGAAAGTGGAATTTGGGGTTAGGCCCAAAAGACTTGGGGCTGGATTCGAGGGACACTCGAACCTTCCTATGTATCCCATATGGAAGGGAATCAAGCCCACGTAGTTCTAGAAATACCCTCTGTACAAATTTGGTTCGTACATGTGAAGGGTGAAAAGGGGACTTTAGTGCCATGATGGTTTAGGTTCAGAAATTGTCATGTATGCACATAGTCATTGGAATATAACATGATTGAAAATCAATGTAAATAATGATTCCCTCTCAGGTGAGGGTATCAAAGAATATTTTAGTTTATTGTCATACAGGACAAAAATATTGTACATTTTAACGTCGTACAGCAAGGAAGAAGGTGAACCAATGTAAAGATATCAATTCTGGGGGCTGTTTCATGAATCAACATCATATGAGATTGAGGTGAACCGATGTGAAGAGATTGGTTTTGGGCTTGAACCTTGGGAGGTTTCCTACGTACCCAGTTGGGATGGCAAGGATCAAAGTCCACGTAGTTCAATTAAAGAATGAATTAGTGATCAAGTTGTTCTTAGGGACAATGACCTAAAAATGGTGTTGGGACTTACACATGGTTAACGGCCCAGAGAGGGTGTTATGGTTGAAGTTTTACTCTAAGATCACGTGATTCATACTCAGTGTGAGAAACAAGAGTTATCAACAACCTTAACGATACACATTTTAACGTTAGGTAGGACGTATAAAGGGACCATGTGGTTTAAAGTCTTGCAGTGAGGACTACTTATGCTGCACAGTTTAGTGTCATGTAGCAGAGACAAAATACAGTTTAACGTCGTGTAGGAAAAATATAGGGACACCGTTTAACATCATGTTGGACGTAAGGGTTCTATACAGTTTAGCATCCTGTAGCTAAGATGATGAGGACAATATAGTTTAATGTCATGTAGGACAAAAAGGGGGACTGTGCAGTTTAATGTCATGCAGTGAGGACAAAAGGGGACACAGTTTAACATCACATTGGACGTATTAGGGACTTTTTCACAGTTTAACGACATGTTGGAAGATGGAACATTTTAAAGTCATGTTGGACGAAAGGGATGATACAGTTTAGCGTCATGTTGGACGATATGGATGCAAATAGTTTAAGGTCATATGCATGGACCGTTGGTTATCCAGTTTAATGTCTTGCTGGACGTAAGGGACTTATGTACAGTTTAGCGTCATGTAGTTAGGAAGTCACAGTTTAACGTCATGTTGGACGTAAGTTCCAATAGTTTAAAGTCATATGCATAGACCCTTGGTTATGCAGTTTAACATCTTTCTAGACAATATGAAATGACAATAGTTTAAATTCATATGCATGGACTCTTGGTTATGCAGTTTAACGTCTTGCTGGACAATATGAAATGCCAATAGTTTAAAGTCGTATGCATAGACCATTGCTACATTTTGTGTTCATACAAAATATTTCTTCAGAAATCTGGCATTGGTTGGAGTAGTGATGTGTTCTCCATCCATTGAGATTAAATAATAAGCTCCATTAGAGTAGACCTTATGTATTAAATAAGGTCCTTCCCATTTTGGCTCAAGCTTGGGAGGTTTCTTTCCTATTATAATTGGAGTTATGAGAACTAATACAAATTCTCCCTAAACAAATGAACGAAGATGAACTTTTTTGTTGAAAGCTCGTGATATTCGATTCTGGTAGACTTCCAAGTGGTGCATGGTGCACAATATTTTCTCATCTAACCGTTCCAATTCATCCAATCGCTTTTGAGATTATTCATCTATAGATGGCTGATCAAAAATAGCTACTCTCAGCGAAGGTAGTTGAACCTGAATTGGCAAGACTGCTTCCGTTCCATATACCAATGAATATGGAGTTGACCACGTTGTAGTGTGGGTGGTGGTTCGATAAGCCCATAAATCATGAAAGAGTTTATCAGGCCATGATTTATTATCTTTATCCACCATCTTTTGCAGTATGTTTGAAAGAGTCTTCTTGAAGGATTATATCTGGCCATTGGCCCTACATGATATCGAGATGAATGATTGGATTTGATGTTGTATTCTTGATACAACTTCTTTACCTCGGATGAACAGAAGTTGGTGCCATTTTCCATCAGTATGGTATGAGAGACACCAAATCTGGTAATGATGTTAGACTTGATGAAACTAACAATGCATTTAGAATTGACTTCTTTGATGGGTATTTCCTCTGCCCATTTGGAAAAGAAGTTAGTAGCAGTAATAATATACTTAAACTTCTTGGCTGTAGTTGAAGGGTAAGGTCCCACCACATCCATTCCCCATGTGGAAAATGGCCACAAGTATTTAGCTGTATGAAGAAACTCTGGGGGATGATGAATGAAGTTGGAATGTACATGGCATGAATGACACTTCTTTGTGAAATCAATACAATCTTGTATTATTGAAGGCCAAAAGTACCTAAGCCTTCGAATTTGATCAGACAGTCTATGTCCAGACTGGTGGGTACCACAGACTCCTGTATGTACTTCTTTCATGACAACCATTGTCTCTTCACCATCAATGCATCTAAAGAGAACTCCATCAAAACCACATTTGTATAGAACTTTATCCAAGTGATTTGGGCTGTCATAAAGAGTAAAATTGACCACATGTTGCCGGATTTTTTCTTTCCTGGCTCTATCAGGTGGAAGTGTTCGATTTTGAAGGTATTCCATGATAGGTTTCATCCATCCTGTAGTATGACCATATGGTTCAGAGATGGGACTAATTTCATTGATTTCCTCTGTTCTGATTTGAACATAATGTGAAATTGTATGACGGCGGGCAATACTGATGGTTGCCTCGTCCCTATTTGGATCTTCTAGAGATGTGGCTATATTAGCCAATGCATCATCTTGGGAATTTTGTGACTGTGGGACATAAGAAAATGTCAGTTCTGAAGGGAATTCTGCCATTAACTCTCTAACATCATCATACAAAGGGATTGGTTATTCTTTTCTAATGGCATAATCCCCATTGACTTGTTTGATTACTAGGTCTGAATCACCTTTCACCTTTAAGTGATTCACTTGTGCTTGAAGAGCCAACTCTAAGCCTGCGATGAGAGATTGGTATTCCACTTCATTATTTGTACTGCCTCCCAAAAATGAGAAGGAATAAGGTAACACTGCCTTTTCTAGAGAAATGAGCACAATTCCTAAGCCAACTTTGTTGAATTTAGGATTTTCCATTTCCCTCCCTATTGGACTTTTGGAAGCACCATCAAAGTACATTAACCATGTTTGAAGACTTTCTTGAATAGAGAAGACTTCCTCATCAGGGAGTTCAATATCTGAAGATGTTTCTTCTACTAAAGGGTGTTCGGTAAGGAAATCAGCCAGAGCATGGCCGTTTATTTCCTTTTGAGACACATATTGAATATCAAATTGCTACAAAATAATTGCCCACCTTGCCAGACATCCTCTAACCATTGGACGACTAAGGATTAATTTGAGAAGGTTATTGCGAGATACCAATTAGACATCGTGATGTTGCAGGTACTTTCTAAACTTCTGAACTGCAAAGATTAATGCTAGGCAGCACTTCTCAATAATTGAGTATCAGGTTTCTGCTTCAAGCATAGTCTGACTGAGATAGTAGAGGCTGTTTTCATTCCTAACATCATTCTTCTGAGCACGAAAGGCACCCAATGATCTCTCTAGAGATGTCATATAGAGGATAAGTGGCCTTCTTTCAACAGGTGGAATTAATACCGGTGGACTCAAGAGATACTTCTTGAGAATATCGAATGCTTCTTGACATTCTTTAGTCCACTGGTAAGTGACTCCCTTCTTCATCAATTTGGTGAAGGGTAAGCTTTTGCATGCAAAATTGGCGATGAAACACCGAATATAGGCTAAGTGTCCTCGATGTCCTCTCAATTCTTTCAAATTTCGAAGAGGTGACATACCAAGGATTGACTTTGCTTTCTCAGGATCAACTTCGATACCACGATGGTATACAAAAAAGCTAAGAAATTTTCCTGAGGTTACCCCAAAATCAAATTTTAAGGGGTTTATCTTCAAATTATGTTGCTCAAGTTTGTGGAATATGACTTCCAAATCATCCAAGAGATTAGAACGTTGTTTGGATTTAACCACCAAATCGTCCACATAACATTCAACAAATTTCCCTAAAAATTGTTTGAAGATACGATGCATGGCACACTCGTATGTTGTGCCTACATTCTTTAGGGCAAAGGGAATTACCTGATAGCAGAACACACCCTTAGGGGATCTGAAAGATGCAGATTCTTCATCTTCTGGAGCCATTTGGATTTGATTATATCCAGAATATCCATCCGTGAAGTAAAGTGCCTCATAGCCAGCTGTTGCATCAATTAAGAGTTCTGTAATCGGTACTGGGAAATCATCCTTAGGACAATGTCGATTAAGATCTCTGAAATCAATGAAAACTCTAATTTTCCAAATCTTTTTTTTCACCGGGACAATATTATCCAACCATTTAGGATATTGAAATTCTCTGACGAAGTTAGCTTTGATGAGATTATCCACTTTAGCTTCAATTTTGGAAGCATAGGTTGGGTGTGTTCTTCTAGCAGCTTGTTTGAATCCTCGATGTTCTTATGGAAAACCCAAACGATGAGTGGCAACATCAGGATCAAGCCCTGGTATCATTTTATAGTTCCAAGAAAATATATCTCGATTTTGATTTAGAAAGGAAATATACATCTCTTGTTCTTCAAGAGTCATGGCTGCACTAATTAAAGTGTGGCGTTGATTTTCTTTTGTACCTAGATTTATTTCTCTGAGTTCATCCATAGTGTTAGAGATACCCTCTTCAAATGATGGAGGAGAATCCCTGAGATCTTCCTCTTCTTCTTCGTCATGTGTTATTTCTTCTGTTTCTACTTGTATAGTAGATGATGAATCATAATTTTCATGATAAGAAGAGATGTTAAAATTTGAACATCTTGAAGAAGAAGCTTCCATTTATGACCTGATTGATGATGAAGGGTCTTCCTTGGGTAATATAGAGGAGATAATGGATTGAGAATCGACATCATCGTTCACGTATGACATTGCTATAACTTCTTCTGGTCTGATTGGTGAAGTATAGAATTGATGGATTTCATCAGATGAAATGAAGACATCTCCATTTGATCTTTCATCATTTCTTGGTGGATCACCACTTTCTCCCATGTTATTTGGATTAATTTCCATAATTGAAATTATGGATGTTTCCATAAGAGTATTTTGATTTGGGTCTATCCTATCAATTTTACTGATAGGCAACACATAATCTGCACTCACATGTGTAAATGGGTTTATTGGAATCTTTTCCAAACCATATGGAGCATTAACTTTGGTAATCTCCCTTGTTTTGGATTTCTCCTTTACCTTTATGTGATAGAATTACGCCCCAATGTATTTAGATTCACATGTTTGGAATGGGTATTTTTCACCATACAATGTCCCAATTTGACCATCAAAACAATATTTGAGACATTGATGGTATGATGAAGGGATAACTGCATGTTGATGTAGCCAGGGTCTACTAAGAAAGATGTTGAAGGCTGAGTCTTGATCAACAAACATGAAATCTGAATTGGATACAAGATATCCAAACTGAGTTCTGAGTGTAATCTCACCCAGTGGTTCTTGTTCATTTTTATCATATCCTTATAACATCAATGTAGAAGAAGATAAATCAGATTCTGTGAGGCCTAATCGACAAAGTGTACGAATGGGGATGAGGTTGAATCCTAAACCATTATCAATGAAAACTCTTCAAAATTATACACCATTGACCTTTCCAGATAAGTACAAAGTTCTAATATGTCCATGCACGACATCATCTTCATCTTCATCAGTAAAAGATATCACTGCATGGCATTCTACAGGATTATTCTCTATATGGTAGGCTTCATCTGCAACAATTTAAGTTTCAAACTCTTGAGGACTTGAAAAAGCCTCAATGAGTGCCTCCCGAATATCCTTTGACAAATTCAAGGCATCCAGAATTGATAACTTGGCTGGTACTTGGGCCAGGTGTTTCAATACATCATAATTTTGATCCAAAGGTCTACGTTTCCCAACAGGAACATGTAGTTTCATAGGTGCCTTAGAAGTTGATGTTTTGGAAGTAGATTCATCTTGTACCAGGATAGGAGTTGGTAATATTCATGGCTTTGGAAGATTAGACTGATTAGGTCTATTTACATGCTGAGAGGAAGAAGGTGGAACCTCCAACCGATCATCCAGAATAAATGTGCCAGGACTGAATCTGCCTTGTGTAGAAGAACATTCTTGTTCTTATTGAGCTCTCTGAAGGGATCTTCCATGAGTTTCTTCTGCATACACATTTCTAGCAGGGATATAATTGGAATAGTGGCATCTGAAAGATCCACGTATTCCCCTATACCCTGAGCCTCTGGAACTTCTTATGATTCCTCTGTTTGATACAGGGAACTCGGGCTCATCAAAATTGAAACTGCGACTGGAATATGGATCTATTAATTGAATCATATTAACAGAACCGAAGATCAACTCTTCATCTGATGAAGACTCTGCCTGATTAGCCTGTTTAGGCTGTGTCATTTGGTGGGGCGGTGCCCGGTCCTTCGAAGTAGATGGCATAAAATCTTCCAGAGTCAAAGACAAATTGGGCTTTAACACGATTTTATCTTCTTCTGATTGTTCCTTTTTCTTGGAATTATACCACCCTTTTGAGGATTTTCCCTCTGATGAAGAGGGTTTTTCTACGGCATTCATGGAAGAAGATGCAATTAACTTCTTCAATTGCATTCGCAAAATGGCATGAGTTTGGTTGATCGTTTTTCTGACCATCCAATCATCATATTTTTGCGCATTTTTGTTCTTCACTTCTTGCCACTTTCCTTCTTCCTCTGGATCTGTAGTAGTAACACATGCTACCTTAGATGAAGAACCTTTCAGTTTGACTTGTCCCAAGTTGACCATTTTTTACAGGAGTTCCTTGAATACAAAACACTCCTGAATGGGATGCCCCAACATCTGATGAAATGGGCAATAGTTGGGATGATCTTCATCTCCTTCCTTATTTGACCTTTTGGGCCTGGGCAATTGAACCAAATTATTTTCCAGATCTGAAATGAAGTAACCAGGAACTTGTTCATTTCAAAAAGAGTAAACTTTGCTTTTTAAATCCTCAAATTGGTTTAGTCTTTGCTCTCTTTGATCAACTTGATGAAACAGCCTCTATTGCTGATGCTCAAGAGGTGGAGACTTTAGAGAAGATAAAGGTTTTGAATTAGAAGTAGGTACATGTGCTTGTTTAAGCATAATTTTAGTAGTCTCTTCTTTACCCATTCTCCTTCCTAGATCTGATGGAATTACACTATCATTATCCTTAGTCTTCATAAGAGAATCATAAATCTATTGATCGATTAAAGTAAAGTCTCGAAACCCTCCTATGTATTTTACAGGGATCAAGGGCGTGCGTAATTCATCACGCTGATTTGCCACACAAATTGGCAACAATTCTTCTTGAGGGAGTGATAAGCTCAGGGAATAAGTTAATCCATTCCAGTGAGAAATGAAATCTAAAACCCTTTCATTCTCCCTTTTCTTACAATTTTTATGATAAATAAACTATTGTCTTTGGCAACGTTGAACTGAATTGAAGAAGGAATCTTTGGCGGAGATCCTCCCATCCGGTAATTAACCAGGATTGCAAGCTTGTGTACCAGACAAAGGAAGGTTATTATAATGACTGTACAAAACACCTGAGCATAACTGATTCTTGTTGCTGAGGGGTTCCCATCATAGGATCGCAACGAGAAAAAAAATGTGTTAAGTGTTTCTCTGGGTCTCCCGAACCATTAAAGATTGGGAATGTGGTACTTAAAAAATTTGATGGGGTAGGAATTTCATCAACCCACTCAGGGTAAGCTCTCTTTTCTGGTTGAATTTGAGAACGCTTTCCCTCCATAGATTCCAACTGAGCTATTAACAACCCAATAGTAGTTATTAACTTTTGAGAAACATCCGGTTGAACTTGGACCTAAACAGGTGCAATGAATGGAGCTAGTACAGATGTGGTGGCTGGTACTGCAACCGATGGAAGCACTGCCGATTGTTGTTGCACTTGACTCGTAGGATTAGACCTGTGAGGGTATACTGGTAGAGGAGGATATTCTTGATCCATCTTAGTATTCGAAACAAATTCCCTTGGGTAATTGACTCTAGCATGCTTAGGAGGAAGACTACCTTGAAGTAGTTCTGCATTCATCCTCCTCAATTCCTTCATTTATTCCACTTGTTGTGCAAATCTTTGTACTAGTGAGAGCGATTGGCCTTTTCCAGAGGAAGGGTATGTAACCTAATTCTTTCCTTTCCCCTTATTGGACACCTTTCGGAGAGGGGGAAGTGGGTTACTTGAAGGAATACCCAAATTCTGGGTAAGTCTTTGATTTTTTGTATGCACACCTTCTTCATTTGTGTCTATGCGTACAACTTCTTGAGCTAGAACCTCTTCATTTGATCCCTCTGAGTGAGCCTCATCTGGTGGATCAACAACTATGGCATTGATGACATTGATTGATGCATAATTCATTACATCCCTTATATCAGCATTTCTGTGATATTGTCTTCTTCCATTTCCTTGATGAGACATTGCCTTTTGTTGATTCGATCCCTCAGGAACTTCTTGACGAACTGTAATTTGAAGGGAATCTTCTGATAATTTGGTTCTTCGTTCCTCTTGAGGATTCTTCCCCAATCGAGAGAAGGCTGACTTTTTCTGAGGGAGGGATTGAGGATTTGAAAAAGTCCCCAGTCCGGTGGACTGGGTCTGTTTCGGCTATCTTTACTGAACTCCTCGAATCCTATTTGTTGATTCTGAGGGTTGGGTTAAAAGATTCCCCAGTCTGGCAAGATGGGGTGGTTCTTGACATGCTATATCTCAGCCTTTCTTGAAAGCTCTCCTAATCTTGCGGACTTTAGTCCAGAAATTAGCTGGATGCATCAACCTGCATCCACTTTTATTAGCCGGCTCAAAAGATCGTTGGATGATTTCTGACACTTCCGTCACTTGATGATGTGCTTGCTCCAAACGAGAGGCCTGTTCAATATTCTCATTTTCTTGATGCATGAGTAATTCAACAACTTCTTCTTTGTATGCTTGATTTTGAGGGGAACTAGTTGAGGCCTGTTCTTGGGAAAGATTTTGATTACAAACAAAACCCATTGACTGTGGCCGGCCATGGGTAATAACATTGCATGAGACCATTTTCGGCGGGCTTTGATGACTGGAGAGTACAGTGAAATGTAGCGCTCCATGATCACCCCATCCCCGGATATGAATACCATATGGGGCATTGGAAATTAACTGGAAAAATATTCTTAGTGCGCCAAGGCATGAATGCTGAAGGGATCTCTGTTGCTTTTCAACATTCGAATATCGAGAAACTGAGAGAGATTCCAAATCAATTTGGCGTTGTAACCCTTCTATTCTCTTGACATGATTTTCATATTCATCAAAAGATAATATTTTCTTTTTCAACTGACAAAGACTTTTCTATATGTTGAGAAGAATATCATGAATTCCATCTTCCGTCAACATTTCTGGAATGTCATACTGAGAGTCAGCTAGAGCCCAAAACATGACTGGCACTTCACCATTTGCTAGTTGTTTTCTCATGTTCAACATTTCCTCTTTATCATTTAATGAAGATTCTTCTCCCTGTTTAGACCAGATTTGGTGCTTCTTTTTTTCTTCATCTGATTCAACAAGATTGGTAGAGAATTCACTGATTAAACTAGAATATGAATGACCTAGGGGTGGTTCGGAAAATGAACTACACCCCATACTATCTTCTTATTGAGAAAGTGTTTCACCTGATAATGGTAAAGTATCAGACATGACAGGCTTCACATTTTCAAATGCCTCAAGAGAAGAGGGATTTCTCGTCACTACATTATCTTCTGAAAAATTTCCAGACAATGCGAATTACTACTACGGAGAGGACTTTCGTATCTAAATTCATTATCATGGGGAGGACTACCATGGTGGGTTACAGCAAAAGAAGAAACATTTTTCTCCTTGGTCTTCTGACCACACAGAGGGTTCTTGTGGCTCTCATCTGAAGATGAAACTTCGAGATCAACCTAATTGTCATGAATAAAGCCTTCATGAGGAATTATCTGATGTAGACCTTCGGAATTAATGTTTCCAATATTGGTAACTAAGAGAGTAGAATCTTGAGTTGCAACAGATAGTTGTATGAGTGCATCAAGAAATCCAGCATCGAGTAAGGCCTTGTCACAGATGAGCCTTTGATTTCTAGACTGTGCTGGGAGGGTCTTATTCTTAGATGCCTTCTTACTCAATTTGGCAGGTGTATGTGCCTGCTCGGGAGAAATGATCAGGTTAGGCTGATTATCTCCACTCAAACCAGGCGTATGTGCTTGACTTGGTTATCTGTATGATATGGGGGAGTATGCACCACAAACCTCTTGGACTGGAATAGATGTGTGTGTCTGTTCCGGAGTGAATTGTTGATGTGTCACTCCACTGGCAGGGATAGATTTATGTGTCTTTCCATGAGGTGCTACTGAAGCTGTTATAATATCCTGGCAGGAATCCAGAATAAGTGCAGGGATTTGCTTCTGCTCTTTCACCATTGACAGAATATTCTTGTTGACTTTAGCTACCAGAATGGAGATATACGTCCATTCCATGCCTGGAGTAGGTGTATGTGCCTGCTCTTATCCTCCTTTTCCTGTCAGTGAATCCTGACAGTACTCATATATGGGGGAAGAGAGTTGAGTCTGCCTCCTGTTTGTCGCCGGAGCTTTCCGACTGACTTCTCCGAATGCTACCAAATGAGACTGTGGGTAGGATTTATCAATACTAGCAGGTGTATGGGCCTATTGATTTCACTCCGCCGAACGTGGTTGATGAGCTTCCTTCAATAATGACAGATGAGGCTGCTGGCAGGATTGATGAGTGTAAGCAGGTGTATGTACCTATTTACCAATTGTCAACAAATTGGGTTGGCGAGCTCCATCACATGTACTCAGACGAGCCTACTGACTAGCCACTGATTTATAAACAGGTGTATGTTCCTGTCTATAATACTCTGCTGGAATTTCCTGGAGGGATTGACGTGCTGCTTCCAGACGAGTCTGCTGGACAGCAGAATTAAAACGTATGGGTGTATGTGCCCGCTCATTTCTTGCCACCAAGTTAGGTTGGTGGACTTCTCCAAAAACAGCAGAGATAAGAACCTGCTCATTGTTAACCGGATTTTGCCTCTGGCGGTTCGTCTTGCCTGCTCGGTTTTGAGGAACCTGAGCCGAATGCCTGGAAACGATACCCTCATCATGTTGAAGGTGCACTGCCGCACGAGTCTGGCGGCGATTTTTGATGGGAGCCCTCGGGAATGACTCCTGTCTCCTTGAATTAAGGCCATGAGGGACCTGCTCATTCCCCACCCCAAAATACAGAAGTGAATGGTGATTGCATTCCGGGGATAACGAACCAAAATGGTTGAAAACGGTGGTTGGCACCACCTACTTCTTAATCATTGGTCATCACTGTCCGGACGACCAGGTTGAATTTTTGACTTGGAGGGCTTGTCGAGCGGCCTCCAGAGTCGGAATAGTACCGTTTTGACGGTACTCCTTAACTAGCGCATTTGATACCCAACGTTGAAGATGCTGATTAGGTGATGACGTCCTCTGAGAGGACGATGATCCAGCAGGAGTAGCAGCAGATGCCTTCACAGCAGAGGCATTTACAGCAGAAGTATTCACAGGTGTGAATTTAAGAGAAGCCATTCTCGTAATTCAGAAGATCTTGGAAAAGAGTGCCTATTTAATATAACAGTCGTAATCAAGATAAGTCCAGCCACTACATCTTTTGGATAAGCACATATGTTATTGATTGTTTTTTTGGCCCTCTCATTGAGTTTTAAATAGGGGCCTAACAAATAATTAATACATAATTTTAACTTGGTTAAGTATTCACATCAGGTTCACCATTTTTTGTTTCCTATGGAATTGGGGATGACCTCGTTGATTGACGGTTCAAACATTCCAATCGGTTTCTAACGGGTTTGTTCGTAGTACCGGAAACATCCAATGATTCCATATCCATTTGGACCTACTTTCCAAAGGTAGGTGCTCATTAGTTATCGACTGATGAGGCTTAGGAATTTACATTGGTCGAGAGGATGGTAGGTCAGACTCATCACACATTTTTGAGGGGAATTATTATCTACTCCGGGACTCTCTTTATAGATTTAAGTTATGTTCGTGAATCCTTATTACATTAATAAGCATAAAATGAGCTTTCCTTTAGATTTGAAAATCAATGTTTGATATGTAGAAGATTTAAAGAGTCTTTTATATATATTCGAGGTTCTTCATTGATAGAGAGTCATCTTTATTTGTCAGATATTCTTAGTCAATGGTATCCTTCAATACATAAAAGTATCTTGGTCATTATGATGACCATACTAGTTTTAAAGCCACTCAGTGAGGCACTTGAAGTTTATTGTCATTCAGAAGGACATGGATTATTTTAGAGTAGGGATCGTACCCGCATATGGGCTACCTACGTATCTTCTGTTTAGAAAAGGAATAATAACCCACGTAGTTTGAGTAAGGTGTTATGATGTTTATGCATAATTTATGGCTCAAAGAAAGATGTCATGATTACTTTTACACTATAAGCTCACGTGAGTCATGCTTGGTTTGAGAAACAAGAGGTATTAGTGAAACCAGACAATTATGCCATGAAAGATGCAATGATGTGGGGATTATGTATGCATGACTGCCCAAAATAGATGAATATTTGGTTTTACTTTATGGAAGAATCCCAGGAACAGGGTCCATAAATGTATATGTACTTTATGGAGATTTGGATACTCTAAATTGGAGATTACTCCTGAGGAAGATGCCTAAATTAGGAGGGGAATTTATGGTTGGGTTTTACTCCTGAGAAGGAATCCCAGATAAAAAGTAAATTAAGACTGGTTAAGAGAAATTAAGACTGGGGCTTACTCCTTGGAAGGAGGCCCAGGTTAAAGGTATTTGAAAAATTAAGGGATTTGAGGCTTACTCCTAAGGAGGATTCCCATATTTGAGACTGAGGCTTACTCTTTAAAAGGAATCCTAAGTTAAGGGAATTATGACTGGGGCTTACTCCTAAGGAGGATGCCCAGATTAGGGGATTTGGGAACTTGGGGCTTACTCCTGAGAAGGAAGCTCAAATCAAAAAGAATTATGACTGGGGCTTACTCCTGAAGAGGATACCCAAATTAATGATGACTTGGGGCTTACTCTTAAGGAGGATGCCCAAATTAATGAGGACTTGGGGATTACTCCTAAGAAGGATGCCCAAATTAATGAGGACTTGGGGATTACTCCTGAAAAGGAGGCCTAGGTTAAGGATCTTCTCATCTTAAAGGACGAGGTTGAATGAATGAACTCTCTAACTTTAGTGATATAAAGATGTGTAAATCACCAAGTTTTAAGAGATGTTCCACAAAATTCCTTTAAGATAAGGAATACGATAAGGAAATAAGGCCATAAATGGATTTGGAGAAAGTTATGAAGGCTTGATCCTGAAGAGGAGAGGTGGAAAGGCATAAGAGAGGTAAAATAGGCAATAGAAAGCACCCCAAAAGAAAGGGGCGCACAAGTCCTGGTGGGCGCGCAACTACTGCGTGGGCGCGCAAGTCCTAGTCATGCAGGTGTACCTGCACGACACATGGGTACTTGCACGAAGGTAAATCCTTAGGGTATAACATGGGAAAGGCTTGGCTCAAGCCTATAATACTACCCTTAGAGACCTCCATAAGAGAGGCGTGCAAGTTATGTGGAAGGGGTAAGGAGGCGCGCAAGTTTGGCCATTTCCCTTAAGGGATGTCCACCTAGGCGCGCAAGTGTTGATGAGTTTCAACACTTAGACCTTCCTCCCCCTATTTATATCTTCCGTTATAGGTAATAAATTACCTTAGAAGTATTCGGAAGCTTTGATAAGAGACTAGGGCACCTGGAGCTCAAATCTGAGGTTCTGTAATTTTTCGTCCTTTGAATGGGGGGCCCACAGTGGTATTTATAGGCTGGAGAAGACCCTGAGCGAAATTCAAAGAGGGTGCACAAGTCACCTACATGACCAATGGGTGGCACAAAAGTACACTTGCGCGACCTTAGTGGAACTTGCACGACCCAAGTGCATTTGAATCTTGGTTCATGCCTTTGTCAATTTTTTATGTTTCTTCAAAGGATGAATCACTTTGGGTTCAAGGTATTTCCTTTTACATTCCATTAGACTCTATGACGAAAAGGAGCATCAACAACAATATAATAGCAGAGACACTGTCTTATCATTACCTAAGAATATGTGGTGATTATTTCATCATAAAAAATTTACAATAATATACCATGATAAAAAAATTCATATTTCACATAATAATTTATAAATGAATATAATTTGTTTTTATCCCTGTCCTAAAATATTATAGATATTAATAATAATAAAGTGACAATTTTCTATTTAACCTTTACGAATAAAATATAAATGTTATACTCAAAGTATAGTTCAGTGAAATTGAAAGATTTAAAATATTTCATGTTCATGTTAAAAAAAATCTCATCCAATGAAATAATTGAACATTTTTTGGAATAAATTTTGTCCTTAAATTTTTATTTTTAACCATAGTTGCCCAATTTACCATCACTATGGTCAGAACAATTTTCTATGGTTACTATTCATAATTTCAAAAAAATAAAAGGTTGTGATTTAATATTCTTAATATATTGATTAAAAATATGGAATCAATATTTCATTATTAATTTTCTAGAAGTTTTTTATATTATTTTATGATCAAAATGGAAAATAAAGTAAAAATATATTTTTTCTTCGAAAAATGTGTTTTTAATCCCAAAAATGAACGTATATTAAAATAATGTATGATACAAGTTAAATTGTAGTTAATAAGATTCAATATATTTAATTAATAAACATTTTAATATAATATAAAATTAAAATTATATTGATACTTTTAAATTTAATTGAATGGTAGTTTCAGAAAAATCCGTTTTTTCATTATTCATTGGAAAATATATATCTTCATTTTTTTTAAAAATTTCACCTTAAAATAATTTTGAAATGATGATTAATAAAATGAAGTTTAATTTTTAAATTAATTTTTTAAATTTGGTAAAAATTCAATATAATAGTTTCCCAGAGAAGAAAGTATGATCAATTTTAAAGGAAACATATTTTTGAAGCATAAAACGACATTAATGAAAACTGAGTAATTATTTATTATGTAGTAAATAATTTTTTTTACACTAACTATATATGTATTTCATTATTTGGGTAATCATATTCATACGCATAAATTTAATGTCTAGTTTATATTGATCAAATTTAAATAGTAATATTGTTTGGTTCGTTTATGCTCGGTGTTAAGTGTTCTACATGTTGTGCCTCATCCTATTTAGCCATATAAAATGTACTATGGGAAGAGACACTGAAAAGTGTTATAAAAGTAGTTTATTTTTCCTCATTAGTGGTATTATTATTTTGGATATGTAATACCAGAGAGTAGGGTTTTATTGGAACTAGGTTATTAACTCATGTTTGGGTGCCTGCAGCCCCATACACGAGGGATGAACCAAGTTTCCATGGGTGGGAATTTTTATTCTACATTGATCTATATATAAATGATATGATTTTGACATAGAGTTGAGACCTTGTATTTGAAATATTATCTATTATGATATGATACCCTTGAATGGGTATGGTAAGGAAGAAACCTAAGACCCATGGCCTAGTAAGACAAGGGGTGTTTGTTTATTCTATTAGTAGGCATATATGAATTTTTTGAATATTAATATTTCATGATATAAATTTATTTTTGATATTTTATGTGATACATATGTATAGTAATAAATTTTATAGGAGCAGTGAAAGATGTTTATATAGGGTGATGATGATCAGTAGGTCAGCCGAGAAGGTCATCAGATTGAGGTGACATGGTTTTTAAGGACAAGAATGACCTGAGGCATCTTTGATATTGAAATTAGATAAGGGATGGTAAGGGATAAAATGTACCAAATGATGAGAAAAATTATTTTATTATGGGAGAGTAAGGGTAGTGAGATTGCACTTCCTCTTACTGCTTTCCCTATCTGTGTTATATATATATAAATGTGTGTGTGTGTGTTATCTGATATGTCTAACCATGATATTGGTATTTAGTGGGATTCCACATAGATGATATCTAATGGACAATCTATAGGGAGGTGATGAGGTTTCGTAAGACCAAACACTGGTTGATACCCCTAAGGTTCGAGATGAGTTCCTAAAGGGTTAGAAAGAACATGAGCTGCATGTATAGGCTCATGTTTAGGTTCCAGTGTAGGTGAGGCGCTAGCCAGACTGGATATATATTGGTTAGTGTATTTAAGAGAAACTCAGAGTAATCCTGGTTTATGTAATCCAAATTATCGTAAGGGGAGATTAGGGAGAAGATCCTTTAATGGAATATCTGACTCGAGTGTTCTAGTCACAGTACCCACCACTATTCTAGGTTGAGGGTGGGACAAATGTGGCTGAGAACTAGATATAGTTTATAACGATCCATACTTTACATACATTGTTAGTACTTCAAAATTTAAGTACACTTATTACAACATATAACAAAACCATGAAAGTACCGTATAGGTATAGTGTCTTTAGAAACTAGGAAACATAAACAACTGGTTCATAAATCATCTACGTTGTCTCCCATTTATTTCATCATATCTAGAGTCCCTTTTGGCATATCCTACTTAATAACCTTCTTCCTGACCCGGGGAAATAAAACATACAAAGGGTGAGCTCAAATTCTCAGTAAGGGTAAACAAAAGAAAGACCAATCACATCATATTCATAAGAACATAACATTTTTGGAAATCTTAACCTGCAAAAGAATTCATAATTTCATAACATGGGATAAATCATATTAGTGAGATGTAATCCCAATAATCTTAACTTAAAACATGAAACTTTTTGGAATACACACATAATCATAGAGAATCATTTCTTAGTAGTCAAGACTCATTTCCAAGACTATCTTAGTAGACAAAGTCCATTTCTGAACCGAGTTCACTCCTCGTTTTAGTCCTGTTTAACTGAACCGGATTAACATGCCATTCTAGCCATTACTATCTCATGAGATATAAATCTTTACCCAATGAATTGGAGGGAGATATAGGTCCCACCCATCTCATAATGATATCATTCTTATGTGTTCCACAAAATTATAAATCATACATCATTCATAACCCATGTAATAAAAATGGGATTATTAAACATCGTGACATCATAAAACAATTCATATAAGATAAAGGAATTCATAAAAATAATTCCATCACAACATAATCAAATCAATGTAATAATAGGGATAGAAACAGAACCCTATATTATCTTAGATGGAAAATAATTTTTATAAAACACTTGAACTCCATTCTTGAGGAAAATATCCTTTCTACTTCAAAAACATTTTTCCTTTCTTAACATGTCATACAATTTTAAACTAAAAGAAGTTGATTAAAAATAAACTTGAAAACTTGTAAAGGAATCTTCTTGGAAATAATGTTTTAAAAATCCATTCATGCCATATAAGTTAAAAAAAACATTCTTCTCATACTTTTGTCGGAAAAGTCAAAAAGTACCTTGTATGAAAAACGACAAAAGATTTCTTTCATATATTTTACTTAAAACTCACCGAAGGGTAAAATTGGATTTAAACAATTGTAGGAGGATATAAATAATATTACGTATTGAGGAAACATGGATGTGGATGATAAATATTCCCCAGTAAATTCTGAAGTATAAACAATCTCGGATAAAAATTGAGATTGCGAGATTGTCTCTTATCTTAGGTTCGATTTGCTTCGTAAGTGTCTGAACCTCCTGTATAATGATTTAAATAATGTTATTGACTTATTAAAGAATCATAATTATTTTTATGATATCATATATGGTCATATTCTTAGCTTCTTATTAGTAATATTTCATTGCTACTTGTTATTTGGGTGTTTATTACTTTTTGTTCTTATGCGTGTTTTGTCGAATAAATTCTTATTATTATTTTCAGGTTATAGACACATCATTTCCAGAATGGAATTAGTGTAATATATATCATATTCATTAATTCAATTCATTTATATAATCATTATGCAATGAAGATCATGTAGAATGAGTCGCATCACATCATGGAGACGATATTCCGTAAGTACGCACGAGCGATGATATCATTCCCATGATCGTGGAATTGTATTGGAGTGTATGTATACTATTTAAGAATCAATATAACTTTAAAATAATCATATATAGTTATTATTTACACCATTATACCCATCCAAGTAAGGTGGTGGTGGAAAATAGATTACACCACGGCGTGGAGACGGTATTCCCTACGTACGCATGCGCAATGATTTCGTTTTCCGTAGGATGGATAGATGGTGAAATAGGGTTGTTTCATACTTATAATAAAATATCAGTACATGATTGATACTTTTTTTATTACTTAATAATGAAACAACTAAATAAGGATAAGTAGAATAAGAAATAAAGTTGAAAGAATCGGTAACGGACATTACCTCTTCTTTGAAGCGCCTCTTTGAGACCTCCTTTTAGGGCACTAAAATTGGTCTTTGAAGAAGACCAGGACCTCTAGGATGTTTCTAGGGAAGTGTAGAAGAGAATTTGGCAGGGTTTGGGCGAGCTTGAAGGCTCAAAGTGGTGTGAGGAAGAGAGGGAGGAGGTCCCTTTTATAAGGGAGGAGAGGGGCATCATAGGAAAACTTAAAATATTATTTTATTATAAAGTCATATTCGGTTTTTAATAGCTCCAAATTGATTTATTTAGAAGCTAAGGTAGGTATGGGTAGAAATCCTTTCATAAAATAGAATTTAGAAAAGTTTAGGGTTCTATTTTAACCTTATCATTTAGATTTAACTCTAAGTTAAATAATTTAACTTTTACCGTGTCTTTTTGTTTTCTTATACTATATGGTTAATAAACTTACTATAACAAGCTAAAATAACCCCAAGTTGTTTATTATTAATATATATAACCTTATATAAGTCATTTTGCCTAACCTTAGATTTTTAGGAATAAAATAACAATTAATAATATAAAAGTTGTTTTAAAAACTATTTTATGTCAATTTTGACACTATTTGGTAATTGATTTTTGTAACAAACATAACATAAATATTAGTTCAAAAAAAGTTACTTAAATCAATAATTACATGTCATATTAACCTATAAAATTATTTTAATTCATAAAAAGTCTCAAATTACATTTATTTGGGTATTTATAACATCAATTATGTCAATATTTCATTAATAAGATAATTACTACATCATCATTGTGTCATAAATAAATTAAATTATTTATTGTCTCAAAATTACAAATAAAATACCATTATGTATGAAATCTTTTTATCCTTATAATGAATATTTATAGTATAATTTATCTTATGTATAACCCTATATTAAAAATGATTTAGTTATTAAACTTTTATTTTAACTATTTTGACCCTTCTTTAAATAAATTAATAATAAATGTCCTAATCTAATCCAAGTGGGCCTATATGGTAATATTTTATTCCTAATGTTGTTTTTGGTCGAATTACACTTATCCAATAGAATTAGGACATGTGTTAGGGTAATAATAATATCATTTTTACCCTTAATTACACTATTTACTTTTAACCGTGGAAAAAAAGTAAAAAGTTACTATTCACCCAAAATTATTTTCATCTCATTGAACCAAATTTTAGTCCTTGATATTAACCGTGTCTCTCGGAATTTAGAAATTCCACTCACAGAAGCGGTAAAATTATGTTTTATGTGAATTTGGAAATTCTCCTAGGAGGTGGGTAGAAGACGGTGAAAAGTTCAATAAAATTTTTATATATCTAAAATTATTATAAAATGACTCCAAAGAATTGCATTGAACATATATAGGTATTATGTATCAATTTTGACCTAAAATAAATTTAAATAAAATAAATAAATATTTAAATAATAAGTCGGTTTCTAAATAGTAACCCAGTGTTTTCACTATTCATCAAAAATTGAAAGTTTTCATAAAAATACCAAAATTTCACCCTAGGCTAATTTCGATATTCCGAATCCAAAAATGAAGTCAATTTTGAAAAATAAAATTTACAAAATTTCAAAAAGTGGGTATTACTATTCATAACGGTTAGCATATCGTTGTTTAGTGAAACTCGGTATTGCGTACGACGCAAGCTATCGAGGAAGGTTGTGATTGCGTGTAAAGCAAACCAAGATATTGTTGTGTGTAGTGAAAGATTCATTTGATGATGTATGTAACATAAAAACAAAATATTTCTCATAAAAGTCTCGGGTGTTACATTCTACCCCCTTAAAATGAATTTCGCCCTTGAAATTCGTCACTTTGTAACAAATAGATGAGGATACCTCTCCCTCATCATATACTCAAGCTCCCATGTAGCTTCTTATAATTGGTGGTTACTCCATAAAACCTTCACCAAGAGAGTGGTCTTGTTACGTAGGACTTTTTTTCTACAATCCAGAATCTCTATCGATTGTTCTTCATAAGAAAGATATTGTTCTAGCGGTACAATTTCTGAGCTAAGTACATGTGAAGGATCAGGTATGTAATTTCCCAGGAGAGATACATGGAACACATCGTGAACTTGAGAGAGATTTGGTGGAAGCTCCAATTGGTAAGCTACCTTCCCAACACGATCCAGTATTTCGAAATGACCAATATACCTAGGGCTCAGCTTTCCCTTCTTTCCAAATCTCATTACTCTCTTCCAAGGAGATATTCGTAAGAACACTTTATCACCCACTTCAAACTCTAGGTCTTTTCTTCGGTTTTCAACATAACTTTTTTTCGACTTTGAGCTGCTCTTATGTGTTGTTGAATAGATCTGACCTTTTCTGCCATCTCATCAACAAGATCAGGTCCTAATAGCTTTCTTTCCCCAACATCATCCCAGCAAGTTGGAGTCTTGTATTTCTTTCCATAGAGAGCTTCATAAGGAGACATATGAATACTGGAGTGAAAGCTATTATTATAAGAAAATTCCACCAAAGGTAGGTGTTGATCCCAACCACCTTTTAAATCCATAGAGCAAGCTCTCAACATATCTTCTAGAGTTTGAATTGTCCTCTCAGAATGATCGTCTGTCTGAGGATGATAAGCAGTGCTGAAACTCAACTCTGTATCCAGAGTATGATGAAGACTTCGCTATAACTTTGAGGTAAACCTCAGATCCCGATCAGATATAATAGAAAGTGGTACTCCATGCAATCTTACCACTTCCTTCACATATATCCTGGCAAGCTGATCCAGAGAGAAATCCTCTCTAATAGAAATGAAGTGTGCAGACTTTGTAAGACGATCAACTATGAACTAGATAACATTATTGCCTTTGGATGTTTTAGGAAGTCCGGTGACAAAGTCCATAGTGATGTTTTCCCATTTCAATTCTGGTATGGGTAATGGTTGTAACATCCCCTTAGAATTTTGTCTCTCAGATTTAACTTGCTGACAAACCAAGCATCGAGAGACATATTCAGCAACATCTCTTTTCATGCCATCCCACTAGAAGTACTCTTTCAGGTCCCTATACATCTTCGTTCTTCCAGGATTAATAGATAATGAAGAACTATGAGCCTCATCCAGCAGCTCCTTCATTAATTCAGGGATGGGAGGAACACAAACCCGATTCCTGAACTTTATTATCCCATCACAATCAAGGTTGAATTCAAGAACATTTCTCACCTTCTTTTGTAACTCTACATCTTCTTTCTGTGCCTCTTTAATCTTCACATGTATAGATGGTTGAACATTCATTTGATAAAGATAAGATTTTTCCCCTTCCATTATAATTCCAAGATCTATACTTTGTAAATCCATAAATATTGGATCTTTTGTGATCCTCATAATGGATAAACTGGCTTGGTCTTGTTGACTTAATGCGTCTTCCACCTTGTTTGCTTTCCCAGGGTGGTAATGAATTGAGCAGTCGTAATCCTTAATCAGATCCAACCATCTTCTTTGGCGCATATTCAGCTCCTTTTGTGTGAAAATATACTTAACTTTTATGATCAGTATAAATATCACACTTTTCTCCATAAAGATAATGCCTCTAAATCTTTAATGAAAAGATTACCGCAACTAACTCCAAATCATGAGTTGGGTAATTTTTCTCATGGATTTTCAACTGTCGTGAGGCATAAGCTATCACCATATCATTTTGCATAAGAACACACCCCAGTCCCTTCTTGGATGCATCACTGTAGATCACAAACCTTTCTCCACTGCAAGGTAGTGTGAACATAGGTGCACTGGCTAACCTTCTTTTTAGCTCTTTGAAATTCTCTTCACATTCCTCTGTCCAAAAAAACTTAACTCCTTTTTGAGTCAACCTGGTGAGTGGGTTAGATAACCTTGAAAAATCTTTCACAAAATGTCAGTAATATCCAGCCAAACCAAGAAAAATTCAGATCTCGGTCACTGTTGTTGGTCTCGACCATCTTTCGATAACCTCTGTTTTTGCTGGATCCACAGATATCCCCTCTTTTGAGATTATGTGACCCAAGAATGCAACTTTTTGAAGCCAAAATTCACACTTGGTAAATTTGGAATAAAGCTTCTCCTTTCTCAGGGTCTTCAATATAATTCTCAAGTGATCTTCATGTTCTTCCTTTCTCTTTGAATAGACAAGAATATCATCTATAAAGACTACCAAAAAATGATCAAGATAGTGTCTAAAGACTCTATTCATCAGATCCACGAAGATAGTAGGGGCATTAGTAAGACCAAATGGCATCACTATAAATTCATAGTGTCCATACCTTGTACGGAAAGCCGTATTTGGTATATCCTCCCTTTTGATCCTTAATTGATGATACCCTGAATGAAGATCAATCTTGGAAAAGTATTGAGCTCCGTGTAGTTGGTCAAATAAGTCATCAATGCATGGGAGAGGTTATTTGTTCTTGATAGTGATCTTGTTAAGTTCTCGATAATCAATGCAGAGTCTCATTGATCCATATTTCTTCTTAACAAACAGAATAAGTGCTCCCCAAGGTGACGCAGTAGGGTGTATGAATCCCTTATCAAGATTCTCTTGGATTTTCTTCTTCAATTCCTGCAACTCAATTGGGGCCATTCTATAAGGTCTCTTTGAAATAGGCAAAGCACCCGATACGAGTTCTATTGAAAACTCAACTTCACGATTTGGTGGAAGACCTAGCAATTCCTCTGTAAAGACATCATCAAACTCCCGTACAATGGGAATATTCTTAATCGTGAGTTTCTCACCAACCATTTGAGATAAATAACCTTCATTTAGTGGAATCAAGACCCATAAGATGGAAGAAATTTCCACTGGAAGGTTATGTTCATCCTTGCATCAATAGACGATCATAGATTGATCTAGAATATGAAATGTGACTTCCCTTATTTGGAAATTGATATGAGATCCATATAAAGAAATCCAATCCATGCCAATAATCACATAAAATTCCACTATAGGAAGGATCACGAGATTTTCAGGAAGCACTTTCCCACAAACTTCAATCGGAGAAGAATTATAAACTTTTGATGCGACTGTTGTGCCATTAGGGGTTGTCACAGATAACTCAACATCTAATTGTTGAGGTAATACGGTGATACCCTTAGAAAATTCTTCAGAAATAAAAGAGTGGGTGGATCCAGAATCAAATAAAACATTTTCTACTTTAGAGTGGATGGTAAGTGTACCTTTCAACACTTCATTATCGTACTCCAAATCGCTGATAGAAATTGCATGTGACTTTCCTTTTTCTTTAGCCTTAAGAGTTTGTTGACGTCGATCATCATAAAAAACCCTTGGATTAGGGTATTGATTGGCATAATGCCCTATTTCCTTGCACTTGTAACATTGAAGTGTAGTAGGTTCATTCTATGTATCCCTTCCTTTGTTTGCATAATTAGACATCTTCTTCCCATTATTTCGATATTCAATTGCCCGATGACCTTCTTTTCCACACTTATAATATTTTCTTGTCCCCTTAAGACAATTTCCTCCATGTTTCTTTCCACACTTTGAGCATAAGGGAAAACTCATCTTCTTTTCAGTGTGGTCTTTAGATTTTCCTTTGAATTCCATTTTCCTCTTCTTATCAAACTCATGTGACTGATGGGTTACACCAATCTCTATCTCAACATTGAGAGCACATAGAACAATTTCCTCGTAGCTATTGAAGTCCCTTATGGATAACGTCCTTCGAAGACTTGGTTTTAAGCCACTAAAGAATCGATCGATCTTACTCTCAGGTTGGATAATAATACCAGGAGCGTACCTTGCAAGTCTTGTAAAATTTGATTCGTAGGTACCAACGAATTCATCATCCTTTTGCTTCAGTTCAAGAAACTCCTTCTCCATATTTGTTCTAAGAATATGAGGGAAATACTTATTGAAAAATAAGATCTTGAACTTGTCCCATTCCATGGACTCAATTTCATCCCTTTACCTCATATTCTTAATAAGATTCCACCATTGATCAACATCACCTTCCAAACGATACACTGCTAAGATGACTTTATCATGTTCAGAACATTGAAGAACTGAAAATATCTTTTCAGTGGCACCGATCCATTGTTCAGCCACTAATGGATCAGAAGACCCGCTGAATGAAGGTGGACGCTGCCTCATGAAGAATTCAACAGAATGTTGCTCCTTCCTTTGCTCGTTTGGAAGTCCTGCATGATTCATAGCTTGAGAAAGTTGTGTGAGCATGGCTGTAAGATTTTTCATTCCAGCTCCCATAACGTTTGGTTGCTCAGGGGTACAATCATTGCATTGCCCGTCACATTCCGCATTAACACGGTTCCTTCGGGTTCCAACCATTGACTAAAACCAAGAAGAATAGTGTGAGCAAAACTAATTATAATAGGAAAAACACATAATCAAGAATAAAATTTCACACTTAAGGTCTTGTCATAGGTTGTTCATGGCCATTTCTAAAACACTAAGATTTTGTCATATCCTTAGGTTTCTTAATAAGGCTTTCACATCCTAGTTTCCAAATGTTGACTATACCTTTCCTCTGATACCAACTATAACGACCCATACTTTACATACATTGTTAGTACTTCAAAATTGAAGTACACTTATTACAACATATAAAAAAACCATGAAAGGACCGTATAGGTATAATGTCTTTAGAAATTGGGAAACATAAACAACTAGTTCATAAATCATCTATATTGTCTCCCATTTATTTCATTATATCTAGAGTCCCTTTTGGAATATCCTACTTAATAACCTTCTTCCTGACCCGGGGAAAGAAAACATACAAAGGGTGAGCTCAAATTCTTAGTAAGGGTAAAAAAAAGAAAAACCAATCACATAATATTCATAAGAACCTAACATTTTGGAAATCTTAACCTATAAAAGAAATCATAATTTCATAACATGGGATAAATCAAAGTAGTGAGATGTAATCACAATAATCATAACTTAAAACATGAAACTTTGTGGAATACACACATAATCATAGAGAATCATTTCTTAGTAGTCAAGACTCATTGCCAAGACTATCTTAGTGGACAAAGTCCATTTCTGAACCGAGTTCACTCCTCGTTTCAGTCCTGTTTAACTAAACCAGATTAACCTGCCATTCCAGCCATGTCTATCTCATGAGATATAAATCTTTACCCAATGCATTGGAGGAATATATAGGTCCCACCCATCTCATAATTATACCATTCTTATGTGTTCCACAAAATCAAAAATCATACATCATTGCATAACCCATGTAATAAAAATGGGATTCTTAAACATCGTGGCATCATAAAACAATTCATATAAGATAAAGGAATTCATAAAAATAATTCAATCACAAAATAATAAAATCAATGTTATAATAGGGATAGAAACAGAACCCTATATTATCTTAGATGGAAAATAATTTTGATAAAACACTTGAACTCCATTCTTGAGGAAACTATCCTTTCTACTTCAATTTTTTTTTTCCTTTCTTAACATGTCATACAATTTTAAACTAAAATAAGATGATTAAAAATAAACTTGAAAACATGTAAAGGAAGCTTCTTGAAAGTAATGTTTTAAAAATCCATTCATGCCTTATAAGTTAAAAAAACATTCTTCTCGTACTTTTGTTGGAAAAGTCAAAAAGTACCTTGTATGAAAAACGACAAAATATTCCTTTCATATCTTTTACTAAAAACTCACCGAAGGGTAAAATTGGATTTAAAAAATTGTAGGAGGATATAAATAATATTAAATATTTAGGAAACATGGATGTGGATGATAAATATTCCCCAGTAAATTCTGAAGTATAAACAATCTCGGATAAAAATTGAGATTGCGAGATTGTCCCTTACCTTAGGTCCGATTTGCTTCGTAAGTGTCAGAAACTCCTATATAATGATTTAAATAATGTTATTGACTTATTCCAGAATCATAATTATTTTTATGATATCATATATTGTCATATTATTAGCTTCTTATTAGTAATATTTGATTGCTAGTTGTTATTCGGGTGTTTATTAATTTTTATTCTTATGCGTGTTTTGTCGAATAAATTATTATTATTATTTTCAGGTTATAGATTCCTCATTTCCAGAATGGTATTAGTGTAATATATATCATATTAATTCATTCAATTCATTTATATAATCATTATGCAATGAATATCATGTAGAACGAGTTGCATCACATCGTGGTGACGATATTCTGTTTGTATGCACGAGCGATGATATCGTTCCCATGATCATGGAATTGTATTGGAGTGTATGTATACTATTTCAGAATCAATATAACTTTACAATAATCATATATAGTTATTATTTACACCATTATACCCATCCAAGTATGGTGGTGGTGGAAAATAGATTACACCACGGTGTGGAGACGGTATTCCGTACGTACGCACGCGCGGTGATTTCGTTTTCCGTAGGATGGATAGATGGTGAAATAGGGTTGTTTCATACTTATAATAACATATCAATACATGAGTGATACTGATGTTATTACTTCATAATTAAACAACTAAATAAGAATAAGTGTATGAAGAAATAAAGTTGAAAGAATCGGTAACGGACATTACCTCTTCTTTGAAGGGCCTCTTTGAGACCTCCTTTTAGGGCACTAAAATTGGTCTTTGAAGAAGACCAAGACCTATAGGAGGTTTCTAGGGAAGTGGATAAGATAATTTTTCAGGGTTTGGACGATCTTGAAGGCTCAAAGTGGTGTGAGGAAGAGAGGGAAGAGGTTCCCTTTTATAAGGGAGGAGAGGGGCATCTTAGGAAAACTTAAAATATTATTTTATTATAAAGTCATCTTCGGTTTTTAATAGCTCAAAATTGATTTATTTAGAATCTAAAGTAGGGATGGGTCGAAATAATCTCATCCAATAGAATTTAGACAAGTTTAGGGTTCTATTTTAACCTTATCATTTAGATTTAACTCTAAGTTAAATAATTTAACTTTTACCGTGTCCATTTGTTTTCTTATAATATATGGTTAATAAACTTAATATAACAAGCTAAAATAACCCCAAGTTGTTTATTATTAATATATATATCCTTATCTAAGTCATGTTTCCGAAACTTAGATTTTTAGGAATAAAATAACAATTAATAATACAAAATTTGTTTTAAAAACTATTTTATGTCAATTTTGACACTATTTGGTAATTGATTTTTGTGAAAATCATAACAAAAATATTAGTTCTAAAAAAGTTAACTAAATCAATAATAACATGTCATATTAACCTATAAAAGTATTTTAATTCATAAAAAGTCTCAAATTACATTTATTTGGGTATTTCTAACATCAATTATGTCAATATTTCATTAATAAGATAATTACTACATCATCATTGTGTCATAAATAAATTAAATTATTTATTGTCTAAAAATTAAAAATAAAATACCATTATGTAGGAAATATTTTTAGCTTTCTAATGAATATTTATAGTCTAATTTATCTTATGTATAACCATATATTAAAAATGATTTAGTTATTAAACTTTGATTTTAACTATTTTAACCCTTCTTTAAATAAATTAATAATAAATGTCCTAATCTAATCCAAGTGGGCCTAAATGGTCATATGTTATTCATAATGTTGTTTTTGGTCGAATTACACTTATCCAATAGAATTAGGACACGTTTTAGGGTAATAATAATATCATTTTTACCCTTAATTACACTATTTACTTTTAACCGTGGTAAAAAAAAGTAAAAAGTTACTATTCACCAAAAATTATTTTCATCTCATTGAACCACATTTTAGTCCTTGATATTAACCGTGTCTCTTGGATTTTCGAAATTCCACTCACAGAAGAGGTAAAATTATGTTTTATGTGAATTTGGAAATTCTCCTAGGAGGTGGGTAAAAGACGGTGAAAAGTTCAATAAAATTTTTATATATCTAAAATTATTATAAAATGACTCCAAAGAATTGCATTGAACTTTTATAGGTATTATGTTTCAATTTTGACCTAAAATAAATTTAAATAAAATAAATAATTATTTAAATAAAAAGTCGGTTTTTAAATAGTAACCCAGTGTTTTCACTATTCATCAAAAATTGAATGTTTTCAGAAAAATACCAAAATTTCACCCTAGGATAATTTCAATATTCTAAATCCAAAAATGAAGTCCATTTTGAAAAATAAAATTTACAAAATTTCAAAAAGTGGGTATTACTATTCATAACGGCAAGCATATCGTTGTTTAGTGAAACTCGGTATTGCGTACGGCGCAAGCTATCGAGGAAGGTCGCAATTGCGTGTAAAGCAAGCCAAGCTAGTGTTGTGTGTAGTGAAAGATTACTTTGATGATGTATATAACATAAAAACAAAATATTTCTCATAAAGGTCTCGGGTGTTACAGAGTTAATGCTTATGATCTTCGAGTATCTTGGCACATTCCCAAAGTGGATCATGAATCTGGTGACATAAATGCTCAGAGGATCAGCCAAACACTGGTGGGATATGCCGATTTAGTCAAGTACACAGAAGTGACTATCCTCGATGGATTTTGTGGACATTTTTTAATAACTTCCATGTAAATATCCTTATAGTGGATATATCATTAAAGTTACTGATCCTACAATAGTTTTACATTTATATAATGGAATATTCAATGGAATTAAATGAGCTTAATTCTTTCACACCTTGTGTGGTGGATGATGACACCTAGAGAGTCATGTGTTTTGAGGATGGTTTACAAAACACTATCCAAGAGCAGGTAAATATCTCAATGTTTCCCTAATTCACAGTGGTGGTGAATCAAGTGGTCATACCCAAGGAAACATTAATGGAATAGTCATATTTGAGATAGGTGATTTCTTTAGGTGATTTCAGTAGTGATGCTTCATATAGAAGGAAGAGAAGCCAAGAGGAGTTCTAGTAGAGAGGTTAGAATACATAATTAGGTAAAACACCTCAAAGTGGGTCGTCTACTGTGTGATTCCTATGTCAATAGGTGGGAAACATGAAGACACAATGAGATCATGTGTTGAAGGAGTTACGAGGTCGGGGATAGTTCATATATCTCTATAGTTTTTGTAGGAATCCTTCTTCAACAAACGAAAGTTACAGTTTGGGTTAAAATAAGGGTTATGAGATTAGACTGGGAGTTGTACTAGGTGATTGTATCCGATTTTCAGCTATACGTGAAGGTCATGGAAGAGAAAGTGAGACCCTGTAGTGGGGGTGAGGGGTTGGTGGCTGGTGAGTCAAAATAGGGAGGTTAGCCTTTAGGCACTCTAGTGTCAAGATAGGTGCATGCTGTGGAGATTCGACATGATGATAATTCTAGGGAGGTGGTTACAGTTAGAGGTATATTGTTGGAATATCCATGTTTATTTTATTTTTCTAGATGGAATTTTTAGAGGCATGTCTATTTTGGGTGCACGATGTACATGGTAATTACTTTTACACTAATGATACTCTGGTTAGTAGGTTGCAATCGGTTCATATACATAATATATATATATATATATTTATGAGGGGACATGGCATCTAGAAATCAATGCAACATGGGAATTGATTAATTTGAGAGGTAAAAAGACTAATTTTATCATCTGTTGAGATGCGGAACCTCATAATAATCATATGAGACATGGACACGACGAAGGAATAAACAAATATGTGGTATTTGATGGGTTTATAGTGTGAAACACGAGCACCTGATGAGGTGTAGGGGTGGCGATGCATCATGGGATGACCTTGAATCTATGGATGGTCAATAGACCCTCAGATTAATTTTGAGATATGGGTCAGGATATGATAGGGGTAGGTAACTCCAATAGTGTAATGTGCCTTAAGGTAGTTGACCTGTTCCCTTGAGACTAGGGTAGTTTGGCTTTATTGTAACTGGATGGGTCTGTTTGGTACCATCATGAGGTTATGATTAATTGATTGGAGATGAGCGATGTTAAAGTGGGGAGATTTTATGTCCTTGGTTTTTGAACTGGTCGTTTTTTGTTCTCTTTTAATTTATATATTTTTCATAAGAACAACCCATTTCCTTGATCTTTAAAACCTCATTAAGAGTTTTCTTTTGACGAATGACCTTGTTTTTTGTGTTGTATATGTTTCGGTGGAAGTCATATGGGTTTGAGAAAACATAATAGGAAAAGTGGATGATCCATACTACTAAAATATTCAACAGAACAATTATATAATGTCTAATTAAATACATGGAGTGTAATTTTTTATTTCATTAGTTTTTGTGAAGAAGCAGTGAAATATCGAAATTTATATGGTGTGTAAATATTTACATAGCATGTAAATACCTGTAGTAGTTTTTATAAAAGGGGATAGGGGGATCAACCCCCTTTATGCTTTTTATCCTCTAAAGATAGAAGGGGGCACACCAAGTATCCACATTACTCCCCAAAAACCAAGGGATCATGATTTCATCGTTGTCCAAGATCCAATCATTGATCTGATAGTGGATATGGATCCATTTGAGTGAGGAATTCAATTCACTAGAAACCATTATCCTCTTCTATCTTTTAACAATGAGCTAAAGCTGTGAAAGCCATTTTACTATATTTTCAGGGCGTTCATCTAAAGTACCCAATTCTTCTCATTTAGCTCCAGTTAGAGGCTGATATCAGATGATAATACAATTACTAGTATGAGGTAGGTTGTACTCATATTCCTCAATGTTTTTTCTGTTGTTCTGGGAAAAAATTATTGAGCTTGAAATTGGGTAAATTGAGTGAGACCCTAATTAATTAATAATTTACCATTAACTTTATTATGAGACCATGTGGGATTATTTTATGAATTACCAAGCCTTTTCTTCCATGACCAAGATGGGTATGGGGCTTGAGTCCACTTGGGCAGTTTAGATGACTGTGTTATTTATATTAAAATAAATTGTGTTTGTTAATTAAATTTCTAACGATGAGATCCATTGTAGTTAGATAGACTTATCTTGAGTATTGAGATAGAATTGGCCATCTGGTATGAGACAATGTGACTGTTAGGTTGGGTGAGGCATGGATTTTATATGTGATATTAATCAAAGGATGGGTGACTTAGTCATATGATTTAGGAGGAAATTACATCAGGGTACTTGCATGGAACAAGTGATTCTATGTGCTGTTGACCACTAGGTGGAGCAACACGTTCATAGGGAAACGAGGTGCAAGATAATGCATATTAGGGACTCATTTTGTGATTTTCACAAACTCGTATTAGAAAATAAAGCATTTGGAGTTGTGTTCACATAGGATGACTAAAATTATGAGGTATTATTGACAAATTGTGATTGTAGAGGCCTCTAGTAGTTGCGGTTTAAGGAAATGGTTGGAGGTGCTTTCCATATAAATCCATGAGGATGGTGAGGGTCCATATGTTAATAGTGTCAAGACTATTTGTTAGGGACTAAGTCCCACCGTACATGAGGCCATTAAGGGAAGATCATTTGGGTGGATTGATACTGTTGTTACTTGGGATTTCGGATATTGATTCATTAATGTTATTATTTGGAGGATAAATATTGCAGTTCCTCAATTTTTTTTCTTTGAGCTGATAAGGTTTCTTCTATGTTGCAGTCCAAGGGGCCACATACCTATTTGTGAGTGCCTTCGAGATATCAATTACATGATTGTACATGAGGTTTTGGTTGGTAGGAGATGTTGGGTGATTATATTAGTGGTGGAACATGAGCGTTCACATGGATTGTAATAAATTTGCGGATTCCTTGAGCTTATTGATAAGGATGTGCCCATAATTGTATTTCAACATCAGTCGATGTATGTAACAACTTCCTGTTGACTATTGAACACTAGAGAAGATTATGTATATTAAATGCAAGAAGTTACTTTTTTATTTCTAGTATTCACCTGCAAAATTATAGATATAAGATAGGTACATGTTTATGGTGTCCTATTGAGATTATTTCTCACACCCTACGTAGGCCCTTCAAGATACATGTAGGATTTGTGGATTTTTTTAGGTAATGTATTGTGCCCTAGAGTTAGAGATTAGTAGTGGAATGTTTAGCATGAGGGGGATGGAAATGGACCATGGGTTATTGACTTATCAAGAGTTTCGTTTCTATTTTCTTTTTGGTGTCATCATGCTTATATGTACATACTGAGGTCGACCATTGGTGACCCTTATTCTTACTGATGTATATGACTTTTTTATATGAATACGTAACTTGAAATGGTATGTTTGGATTTGTTATGTATTCCAATAATTTTTTATTATTCTTATTCTATTTTATGATACTGAATGTTCTTCTATCGTGGGTGGGTTATGGGTCCATTAACTTTTTGGTCTTTCTTTTCCACCATATTATATTTTAGATCACTTTTATAACATCACTGAAGGGTTTAATCTCCCCAATATCACATTTATTCACTATTATACTAGTCAAAAAAGTTTTCTATATGGAGAGGCACACATAAACCCAATTGGTATTCATCTTGTAGCATTGTTAAGGTGGATAAATGGGTTAGGGTGATACAATATATGCTATAAAACACATTTATCTTTCTTAAAATAATATTCTATTATATTCTCCCAAACATTAATAAACTGAATCTCATTTATTTGTACTTGAACATTGTAATAAAGAGTTATATATTGAAAAATAACCTTTTTGAAAACCAACATTATAAAAAGTTTTAAGAAAACATCCCTATGAAAAGAGGAGACGGGAAATAAGAATGTCATCTAGAATAACACATAATTAATTTCCAAATAACATGAAATTAATTGGATTTGAAAATATATACATAGAGGAAAAACATAATTTATAAATAATGATGGATAATTATATATATTATTGATCACAAGAAATTTAATGATCATAATAAAGTAAAAAACTACAAAACCATAAATAAACGAGTTTTGAAAAATAAAACTAATTCATAAAAAGCAACATTACAGGATAAAATTTCTATTTTGAGATTCTTTTCTTATAGTTGAGGAATTACATTATATTATAGACTAATAAAATAAAGAAATATAGTTACATGAAAAGTATATTCCATTAATCAATTTCCATAATAATCTCATTTGTTCCTCCCAAATATTAGTATTAACGATTTATTTTTCATGCTTGAAACAAAAGACTCAACTTCAAATAGATCACATAATAAACAAAAGGATAAAAATATACTCTCCCCATGTTCAAAAATTTACCAACACTAAATATTTATCACAAGGTAAGAAAATATGAATAATCCTTCATGTGAAGAAATGAAACATTATCTCTAAAGCCTCACCAATAATATCCAATGTTCTAAATTAATTATTTAATAAATATATATATCAATAAAATTCATCAATATTTTCATAAATAATATAAAAACACAAATATTAGAAGGGTTTTATCCAAAATTATTCCAAGATAAACAAAAAATTATCTCCAAATAACATCTATAACACTTTATGTCCGATGAATTTTTTTTTATTCCATGGTGATATATTCTCCAAAAAATACTGAAAATTCCAAAAAATAATGTGGCATTAAAATCACATATTCTTCTAAAAGATAAATCAATTTATATTCCTTAAATAAAAACCCATCACATCTAAAAGAATTTATATTTACATTAATCTTATAATTACCCCAATATAATGAAATTCCTCGAATGTAACATTAATCACATAGTCACCTAATCACATTTCAATCCAATATTTATATAAATGATAAAAAATATATTTCCAAAATGTGATAACCATTTTATCCGAATTAACTATAATTATGTAAACATCAGTTATTATGTTAACCCTAATTTTTATAACGACCCTTCCAATTTTGTCCATAGAATAAAAAATAATTATGCTTCAAATAAAATTTTCACTTAAACACATACTAAACCCAATATTTTTGTTGCCATAAATGTATCTGAAAATACTATTTGTCATCTAAAACTCTTATCACATAGAACATAAAAGGGATGTATATTCCTTTGATATTATGATCAACCATAAAGATATAATCCCATAATGGTATCCAAAAAACATCAGTTTACCTCACATGAAACCATTATAAATACAAAATATATCTAATACCTAAACTGACATAATTATCCTTAGATTAATAACCATAATAATCCATGAAATTAAAAAATTGGTGTAAAAATGACCATTATCTTATGATTAAATAACATCACAACCATTGATGTTGTCTAAAAAATTTCACTGAATCCAACTATAAGGACCCATCTGTAAATATTACACAATATAGTTTCTTTATACAAGAAATAAATTTATTTCACTCCCAAATATCTTTTATGTTTATTTTATTTGTGAATTAAGTCATCACTATTACATAACAAACTCCTTAATTATTAAGTGGAAACAACAACTAATAACCCATTTTTCCCATAATATAAAACTTTTAAGTAGAATTTTTGTTTATTTTCATGATAAATATTAATAAATTTCCACATGATGTTTTATTTGTTCGTACTCAACTATAAACACTATAAAAATAATTAAAAAATGTGGTATGACCAAAAAAACATAGTAAATGACACATAATAATGAAATTCATTATTCTATTCAAATACATAAAAACTATAAAATGGTTACATGTTCCATGTTATTCTTTGATATTATAAAATAAATCATATTCACATTGAAAACACAATTTTTATAAAAGAAAACCTTTTAAACAATATCAATAAAAGAGAATAAAATTAGATAAATTTGAGCCTCATTTTTATAACTCTTGTTCTCTCGTGCTATAAATAACTAGATCCCAATTAAATCTATAGAAGAACCCAGCTAGTTAACTCTAACCTTATTAAATTTGAGGATAAGGAACATTAAAAAATACATTGGAGAGCTATATCTGGATAAAACATTCATATATGTCATGAACCTTCCCTATATACGCTCATAAAATGGTACCCTACCTTAGTTGTCACAACAACAAAGGGAATTCTCGATCCCCATAAGCTGGAGACTAGAACATGGGCGCCAAAATCAACTATAGGTAATGATTTATACAAACCTAAAGTAGAAAATATGACACACACACACAAATATATTGGACAAGAAGAAATAGTGTAAGAATACATAAGAATATATTTTATAGTGATAGGTAACAACAGAAGCAATAAAACTCAAAAGTATCTAAAAAATATCCAAGCGATAAGTAAAACAACAAAAGACAATTAAAACAAAAAATATAATCCATATGATGGTATGTGAACCTCCCACCATATCACCACCAGCTACAAAAAACAGCTGAGAGAAACCTCACTACCTCACTGTGGCGCCTTTCCATTTCTAGCATCAAAGGATATACAAAGGTATACTCTTCTCCTAACGGGGTGTACATGGTGTGAGATAAATTGACTCAGTGAAATTCCACCCATGTACTCCATAAAAAGTTTCTATAATAAATATGAACATGTTAAATTTTAAGGAAAATAAGTCATGATAAATAGTTCAATAGTTTTTTATAACAAAATATTATTAAAGTATTTAATTTTAACACTTTACATATATATAGAATAAACTAGGTAACACATCTTCATATAATTTCATATACATCAAAGTAGTAAAATACAATCAGATAATTTATCACATATCAAATTCAAGGAAGTAGAAGACAAAATAGTACAAGCCAAAGCATAAGTAACATCACAACAATGATAATTTTAGGTCCGGATAGATAAGAAAATCATACTCAGACATAGAAAATGATGTATATAAAGTCTCCAGATATATTAAAAAATTCAGGGAGTAGAAGAACACCCCAAAAAGTTATCCCCCGGTAGGTCTGTCATGTCCCTAGAACAATGGGCCTATGAAGCAGATGAACACACAATTATTGAACTCCCCAAAAATATCGACATATGAGTATTGTTACACCACCTTACACCTAAGCACCCAAGGCTTCCCATATTATCTATTTACCTAAAAATTTCATTAAAATGATGATTTGAAAACCATTTTATAAATAAATTTCATAATTATTTGATAATTACATTTTTAACAAAAATAATTGCAAAACCATTTTTTTTGAAAAAACTCATTTCTATACACACATATAAATGATGAAAATTAATTTATAAAAAAATTTATAAAACCAGATCAACATAGTTCATACAGTATAGGCTAGAAATAGAACCACCTATGAAAAACTTAGGTTTATCTCACCCACAACGGGATCCTCCAACAAGAAAGGAACACAAGGTCAACAATAGAGGCAACCAAAGAACTAGAGCCAACCACACTACAACCAAAAAATGATAATCCCCTAGAAGAGGTTCACAATGTGGATCTAGAGAGACATGAAACATAAACCCCAATGATCAATCAATGAATGAAGCAATACCAAATGAGTCAAAGCCCCAATACTAACCTTGGATTTTTCCAAGGCCAAGTGAAAAGAGACTCTAGCCAAATAACAAATAAAATCATCCATGTAGTTAATTAAAACTCACATTCCTTGATCATCACATGATATTTAAACCCTCAACATCATGTAATTATTGATTAAAATAGCTCTCGAAAAAATTAAATGATTTTAAGGCCTTGAAAAAACTCATGACATCTACCTAGAAACCAATACGAGACATGACTTCTTTTCATGATGTGTAATCATTTCATGATGTTGAGTCGCTCTACAGAAAAAAATAGTATATATTAGTTTCAAAACCCAAAAATAACAATGGTATTCTCTAAAATCAGGGAGAACCTAAAGCAGGGTTTAGAACATTTATACTTAGATTACATTAATTCCAACAATCATAAATCCCCGAACATTATGTTTTTTCCCAGAAAACACTCCTAATCCATGGATGTCCCAAAATGAAACCAAAAAATAGTAAAATGAAATGAGAGATATGAAATATCATAATGAAGGTAAATGGAATAATATAACTCCCCACCATAATAATTTCCTTCCCAGATAAGTAATGTGGAAGATGGATGTCAAGAATGTTGTGAAGACACTTCTCCCTCAACAATTACTTGCACTCCCAAATATCATGAGAATATGATTAATCTTTCCATTACACTCTAATAAAAAAAATCAACTTTCCTAACATATATTTTACTTACAAGTCCATAATATCCACTAGTTTATCTGTAATTTAAATTTATTTCTCGAAATCGATCTATTTACTCATAAAAACATGAGAAATATTAGGATGATATTTTCTAAGCTATGATATGTGGAAAACATTATGGATGATTTTCAATTGAACAAAAAATTACTAATGATAATTATCCTTCCCAACCATCTCAATTACTTCAAATAAATTAATAAATCATGGAGCCCACTTTACCTATTTTATAAGTTGATAGTGACCCAATAGAAGAGAAAATTATAATAAAACCCTGTCACCATTGCAAGAACTCCAAGTAATGATGCCTTCCATATGAATAAGATTTTTGGTGACTCTGAGATATAATGAAATGCTGTGGTATATTCTGAATCCTCACTGACATCTCCTTAATGGGACTTGGCCCCACCATTGAGGCCAAACACACATCATCCCAATAAATAGGTGATATGCATGGGTGACAATAGAAAGCCTTGAAGAGAGCCATTGTAATCGATAAATGATAATAATTATTATAAGAAAACTCAAATAGTCCTAGATGGATTTACCTTGATCAACAAAAATCAAAGACACATGCATGGATCATATCCCCCAGGATTTGAAAAGCATGCTCTATATGGCTATCTACTTATGGATGGTAAGTTGTAATGAACCTAAACTGAGTTACCATCACCTATTAGAGACTCATCTAGAATCAGGAGGTGAACCTATGACACCTATTTGAAAAAATGTAAGAGGGAACCCCTGGTAACCTTGCAACCTATTTCACATATAACATACCAAGGTATTCAAATTTTCAGGTGTCCCTAATCAGAATGAAGTGAGATAAAATTTTCAACTGATCAACAACCAACTAGATAGAATTATCCCCTCATGGATTCCATTGTCATAAAACTAAAAATTTTATGGAATCCTTATACCATTTTCAAACTATATCCATAAGATTCAAGATCTACCTAGAAGGTTGTAGATGCTCTACCTTTATATATTTCTAGGTGTAAAAGTGGAACATATAATCTTCAATGTCAGGATTCATAACATGCCATGAGAATCTCTATCTCATGTCATAATACATATTTATAGTACTAAAAATAATTTCCTAATAATAACTAGGAAAATCAAATAAAAATGATCTAATAATAGATACCATGATGATAAAATGATAACCAAAATAGGTAATACCATCTGAAGAGAAATACCAACTAGAAATGGTCTCTCCACCATAAAGGTTTTCTTGAATTCCATTAAACTCAACATAATTATTCTAACTCTATACAAAAGAATCAAGGAGGGATGATTACAACTAAAAACCATTCAATACTGTGTCCAAAACATCCTCATGAGAATCTGGGTAAAACTAAGCCAAGATCCCCATAAGGTTTCACTCCTCCTTCAATTCCAAAACATATGGAAATGGTACTTTCATAATGAGATCATTTTCAGTAATAGAACCCTTCCATGCGGTATAAAAAATGTCAAAGTAAAACATTTGAAGGTATTCCACCCACTTCCTCAATTAGAGATTCATGTCTTTCTAATAAAATATATAGATCAGACTCTTATGTTCAGAAAATAATGAGAACCACTGACAAAAAATATAATGCCACCAACACTTTAGAACACTAAAAATCATGACAATATCTAATCATGGATGGGATAATACTTCTCATGTGGTCTAATATATAAATATTCATAATCCATCACATGATCATCCTTCATAAACATGAATCACAAACAATCACTAGAACCATAATAGAAAACCACAAACCCATTATAGGGATAAGGTAAGATACGAATAGAAGATGATGATTGAATTCATTTAAACTCATCATAATAAGGTTGAAACTCTGTATCCCATATAAATTACATCTCTTTGATGGTATGATATGTCAAAGGTGAAACCAACTTTGAGAAATCCTTGATAAACAATCTATTTTATCCGAAAAAACCCAATGAAATATTGAATCTCAAGGATTTTACATAGATATTCCTAAGAAATAATCCCTTCACCTTCTTAAGATAAACTAATAATCCATTATCATAAATCAAATTCCCAACAAACATCATTTTATTGATTAAAATTTTTCATTTCGAATGCTTTCTATATAAACTCTAAATACTCTGGTTTTTTCACAACTAAACTCAAATAAAGGTCATGCTCGGGCTCAGATTTCAGATAAAAAAAATATCATCCACAAACAGTACCAAAATTGTGTTGTGATATAATTGGGATATTTAATTCATCAAATCAATGAAAAATTTAGGGGCATTAGTCAGAATAAAAAGCATCAAAAGATATTAATAATTTATGAACCTTATCCTGAAACATTTCTTTGGTATATTCGACTACAAAAATTGGATATGCCGATCAAATGTCCATTATTGATAGATTAAAAACATATTTATGTAATAAATTGTTCAAAAAAATCATTCACAAAAGGAAAATGATACTTATTCTTAACTATTACCTAGTTAAATCACAGATAGTACAAAATTAATCGAATTGAACCATCTAACTTATGGGAAAAGAGTACATGTGATGCCCAAAGTAAAACACTATAGAGAAAAAAAACATTTACAGTTATAAATTTTAAATTAATTGTGATCTCATTCAGCTCTTCCTGTTCCAAGAAACTAGAGGGTATCAAAATTGGTTATATATCTGGCATGAATTCATTCATAGACTCTTCCTCCATCTTGAAAGAAATACCTGAGAGATTATCTCGAAAAATATATGAATGTTCAGAACAATAGTGGGAAGATAAACATTGGAAGAAACATCATCAAGATCAACTAATTGAATATAAAACTTAATCCAGAGGTCTAGGTGAGAAGGAATTTTATAAAAATACCTTTTATCCCACTCTCTATGAAACACCCAACAAACCCCATCAGCCATAAAAAATGATACATTTTAATTCTAACAATCAACAATAGCATGATGATAGTCATGAAAATCCATAACAATTATGACCTCAAATGGATCTTGATTGATAACAATGAAATCCTAGATTACTTATCTATCATCTACCAATTACTTACAAGGACACCAAAACCCTTTCTCTTTTCACCACACAAGAGGTGTATCTAAATCCATATCAAAATACATGAGATCTATTGGATGTATATTCGTAAAAAAAAGTGTATAGAACAAAAATAGTAGGAAGAAACAATATTAAATAAAGAAATAAATAAATAATTTTTAATAATTATTGTACCTCACACTATAAATGGATGCAAATGTACCTCTATTGTAAACTAATCTATTAAATTAAGGTGGTTCACTTCTGAGACTTGTGGTCGGAACCCTATATTATTTGATGAATATGAATGATTCACAGTAGCCTTTTGATCCTATGATCCTTAAACATGATTTTTCATAGACAAAACAAAATTGAAATTATGTAGATGAACATAACATCTGAAACTATTTCACATATTTTCATATGTGGAACAAGAATAGAAGGTGTTCCCAACCTTTCCACATCAGTTCCACACTAGGGGTACACTACTAGCTATAACTGAACGTGTTGAGGAGGCCACATACTAAGAAACACCCCACTCCTATGATGATCATGCCACTTCCTCTTTCTCCCCTACATTCCTTTAAATATACCACTTGGTGGAACATAATGGGTTGAATTACTGGCCTTTCCTTCCATATTCATTTATTCTATCATTTCCATATATACTATCCCTATATAGGTTGAAAGATTTAATATAAAATTATATGATTAGAAATATGGTCACAAACTTTATAGGTACTGCTAAGCCTTCATCTGGTCATTCATTACTACCTTCAGATAAAAACAAAATAGCTCAGAAACTGATTGGTGTATAATGACACCAAACACTCTCCCTACTGCCAGAAAATGAACTATTTAGACTTTTCCATTGTCTCTGACAATGGAAAAAACTACTGGAATTAGAGGTTCATGAAAACCTTATTGTCCAATCCCACAATCATATATGCATGTACCATGGAATCCCATCATAACATTCTCATATACTCATGTTTGAATGCCACACAAATAACCTTGATTGTCTTAGGTGTATCCAAGAATTCCATGATATGAACAATACTGTCCAGTCCGTCCTTCATATGTTGAGATTCATTAATACCCTTAACGAATAGTGGTTACTCATGTAGAAATTACCATGATCGATTATTTTCTCCTCCATCTCATTGCTGTAGCTCAAGTTCTACAATGTGGACTCATAGTACAATTCGGTTGACATCATGAATTTCACATACCCGAAAAATATTATAATCTATAGGTATATCACCTAAAGGATCATATGTTTCACCTTCTTGAATAACCCATCGACAAAATATTTGATATATACTTCTATACATATAGATAGAAGAAATTATGAGACTAAAAAAATAATATTAGTACAAACTAGAAAACCATAAGAAAAAACTGAGATTATGATCAAGAAATCAAATAGGAGACAAAAATCCCAATAACCCATCATAAGATGAGTCTTTTCACGGTAAAATATGGAAAGGAGATAACCAAAAACAACTTCTCAAGTACCAAAAATCCTATATTTTTTTTATTAAATGTCCTAAGAAAAGGAATCATGAGGAAATACCACCTCTAATAAAAAAATGTGATAAACACAACCTAGATACCCTCTAAAATGGTACCTGACCTAAGCTATTACCTAAAAAGATAGTGTTATTGATCCCCATAGGCAAACAAATAACACCTGATAGTGTTATTGATACCCATAGAAAATGATCTATCTTTCAAACCATGATTTGAATACCATTTCATAAATAAATTTTACAATGGTTTAAAAATACGTTTTCATTTACAAAGAAACGGGATAACTATATTTTCATTAATTATATCTCTACCCACACATACCAATCATGATAATTAATATATAAAATAGTTTATAAAATCATATAAATATTTTTAATCAAACATATGTTACAGATTGAACCACCTAACTTGATCTCGGGCCCCATAGGCCTGCAATAGAATCCAAAAACTAGAAAGTACCACATGGTCAAAAATAAAGGTCCTCAAATATCATGCACCTAGTGCACTGCTACTAATAATGGATTATACCCTAGAATAAGATAAAATTGTGGGACTAGAGAGATTTATCACAACAACCCTGAGGATCAATCAATGAACAAAGGGATCTGAAAGGAGAGAAGGTCCCAAAATTTCCTAAGAGAGATCCTAGGATGAGAGAGAATATTTTGTGTCCAAATAAGAAATAAAATAATCTTTTATGTGATTTAAAACTCACTTACCATGGTTAGTACATGAATTAAAAACCATTCATGTCATGTAAATCCCAATAAAAAAGTATCAATGAAAAACACATTTCCTCATATTAAAAATACTAATCCAAACCATTTCATAATGCGTAAACTACTCATTGTGTGTAATATTTTCACGGCTTAAACAAACTTAGGAAATATTCCTAGAAACTAATACATGACATGAATAATTTTAATTTCATATAATCATTTCATGATGTGAAATTTCAAAGCACACAAAAAAGAATCCATATTCTTCTAAAAATACCAAACCAACAAATGTGTTCTCAAAACATTAGGTAAACCCCAGAAATACTTTAACACATTTATGACCAGACCCCATTACTTCCAAAAAATAAACAATCCTAAACATAAGGTAATTTTCCCCAACAAACTCTCTCCATATATATGAGTATCATAACGTTCCCAAACAAAGAGGAAAATGAAAATAGTGATGGAAAATACAAGAATTGTGGAAATGGAATGTTATCGTCTTATATTTATTAGGCTCTCCCATTGATCGTATATAAAAATCTTGTGCCATATCATGGATAATATTTTTAATCTTGCATGTTTTCAATATAAAACCCTTGAAAATATCTTTTGAATACTTATGGAAAATACATTTAGATATCTAAATACGCTTTCCTTTTAAAAACAATGCTATAATCCAAAATTTATTGAAGAAAGAAAAATATATGTATTATTTAAAAAAAATAATATTAAAAAAAACACAAACATACAAAAATTATTATAATGGAAATAAAAACCATTGGTTCCCTGTACATTAAATTAAGACATTTCTTTTACCATTAGTCAAAACATTATATAAAAATATTACAGTTGAAAACCATTAAAATAAATTAAAAATTTATATAAAATATAAAATATAATTAATTTTTATATGTATAATTATATACACAATATAATTTTAAGAATATGGATTTGGATGAAAACTATGTATAAAATAAATATTTAAAACATTTTAAAAAAGGTTTTTAAGGCAGTGTGTCCTTTACCTAGAGTTCGAATCATCACATACATTCTTTATCTTACTAAATAATTAAAATATGTTAATTATTTACATGATTTAGAAAATTCTTCATGTTAATTATTCCTTTTATTTTTTTATTACCATGTTAAATAAAATTACATAGTCAAGTATGTTTACGTCAGACATTTTGATGCAATTTTGCTCATATTTCCAAAATTAATTATTTAGTTTGAATATAGAAAAATTTGTTGTCATTAAATCATATATAGAATAAAAATCATGAAATTATTATCATTTTTATATACAAATTATTTCTTTAAAACCAACCATTAATGATAGTAATGAAAAATGAACTATCTTACAATTATAGAGACATGAGTAACATTTCCATTTTTTTACAATCATGAAGGAAATAAGTTAAATATTATTTAATCTTAATATAAATATAATTTCATAATAAATATAATATTATATATTTAAATAAACACACATATATAATTTATATGATGTGGTAATGAAAAATGAATAACATCGCTTCATGGAGGTGGTAGTCTACAAATACACATGAACAACATCATCATTTTCCATTAGATGGGAATGTAAGAATGTAAATGATATAATATTATTCAATAATATTAATTTTTAATGAATATCATATATATAAATTAAATCCATCATTATAACTATCCTTTATATGTGTTTATAAGAAACAAATTACATTGGTTCGAGATGTGGTAGTCCTCCATACACATGAATGATTGATTCATTTCACCCATGATGGAAGAAAGAGATGATAAAAAGTTATCACATTAACATTAAAAAATATTAGTTTATAGGAGAAAATGGTGTTATTTTTTAATCATTATCTAAATTGGGTTTTATGATGTATAGGAAGATATAAAACTAAAAAATTCGATTGAATGTTATACCTCTTATTCAGGAAACTTCATTCACTTCCCACCTTAAGCCTTGTAAGGTTTCTATTATGACCAAAATAAGAAATAAAGAATGCATGGAGAGCTTGTAGGAAGAGATATTGGCATGGGTAATCCATATATAAGTGATCAAAATCTGTGAGCAAGATATTTGAGGAGGTTCCCTTTTATAATCAAGGGGAGCGACACTCTCAGAATTAATTAATGTGTTAAATTAATAAAAAGTAATTTTAATTGAAAAATTTGACCAAAATTAGTATAATTATAATATAAGAGAAGTATACAAATAAATATTTTCCTAAAATAAAATTTGTACAAGATAGGTTAGATTTTTACCTCCCTATCTTTTTTTATCCCCTTGTTTACCCTTTTGACAATTTCAAATATATAGATAATTTTAAAATTTAGGGGAAAATAAAGTTACTATAAAAGGAAAAATAACCCATATATGGATTTTTTTTGATATTTTCATCCATATAATATTTACTTGGACAAATATATTATTAAAATGAATATTAAATAATTTAATAAAATATTTTTAATCATGAAATATAATTAATTTCATTTTAAAATATACAATAAATATTATAAGATATTGCGTGACTAAGTCTTATTAAATAGTTACAAAATTACATGAATTCATATTTAAATAGTATATGGTAGTTATTTAACCATCCAATAAAATATAAATGGGATTATATTTTATTTTAAACCTTATCTTTTGGGTTAAGACAATGGTTCACCAATTTTAACCATAATAATAGTAATAAATTTTTCAATATTAAAGGGTTACAATTTTACTTGTAAGATGAAATTTAGATCATAAATTGATAAGGGAAAAAACATTTGAAAAAATATAATAAAAAGTGTTCTTTTTAAATAATTTTATTACTTTTAAATTGTTTTATAAAATATAATTTGCCATAAAATATAATTATTTCCATTTTTGAAACTATTCATTTAATTTACAATTAATGAAAAGAATATATTAATGTATTTAGAATATAAACTGTTATAAAATAACCTAAATTGTTATAAATATCTATAAAAAATTTGGGAAAATATAACACACCCAAAATAATACTTTTATAGTTTTTAAAATAATTTAATTGATTTTTTTAAATACTTACACAAACACCATTTTGGTGTTGAGTGGGAATTTATGGTATTTATATCATCCCTAAAATTAAAAATAAATTAACATGATATAAAATTACTTTATATTTGAAATAAACATTTATATATGAATAATATTAATTTTTATCATTTCAAAAAATATCATAAATATTAAAAGTATGAGAGTGACATTTCTAAAATTATCATTTACATTAAATAATAAAAATGTTACGATCCAAAGAAGTTGGCATAAAATTTACACATTTAAAATATTGGTGGGTAATGGTAAAAAAAAATCACCCAAGGAAATTAATTTAAGTGTTTGAGTGAATTTGTAGGCCTTATCATATTACATTTAACTATAATTACCTAATATAACTTTACATTGGTAACAAAAATTTACTATGGTTACTATTCATAATGTCAAAAAAAAGAAAATTATTAAAAAAATTGAACCTATTGATTAAAAATATAGAATAAATTTTTTTAGATTCAATTTATATAAGATTTAGAAATTAATAAGAGATAAAAATGAAAAATGCAATGAAAAATAGTTGTTAGAAAAATGTGTTTTAAGCATAAATATGAACTTATATAAAAATTTGGTATACTTATGATTACAATACAATTAATTATATTATAAATAATTAAATAATTCCTATGTTTATTTAAGATCATATTTGAAACATATTTTGTCTTTTAAATAAAAATAAATGATAATTTTTCAGAGATTGGTATTTTTACAATTCATTAAAAATAAATATATTAAGAAAAATACCAAAACATCACCATAATATAATTATTATATAATGATTTCAGAAATGAATTTTATTTTATCAAATTAATTTTAAAAAAGTGGAATAAAATAAATTTAATATTTTCTCACAAAAATCAATATAATCCTTTTTGAATGAAATATATTTTGTAAGAATAAAATTAATTTATTGAAAATTGAGTACATATTTATTGTGCATTAATCGTTACCTTTGTATTGGGTATGACCCATATATATATAAATATATTTCATAATGTGTTAATTAAATTCATAATAGTCAATTTAATATCTAAGTTATATCAATCACATTTAATGAATAAAATTTTATGGTTTGTTTAAGCTCGGCGTCGCATTTTGTATTCAATATCAAAAGAGTGTTCTTTCTAAAATATTGGGGTGTTTGATGAAATCTATTCAGAGTGTGGGACACCTCCCCTACATGGTTTTTTACCACTTTTCAAAAAGTACCCTACAATGAAAATCTCAGTGGATTCCATAAATACTCAATGATTAAATGTTGATCACATATATATGATATCACATGTCAATAATTTAAACTCCATTTAACCATAAATTTCAATAAATGTGAAAAATATGACTTTAAATGTCCCGAACTGACCCAACGGGGCCCCAAATAAAACTCCCCAATTTCTCCAATAATAATCCTGGGGATGGACACCGGCACCGAGTATGTATATCACTTATATAGGAGGCATTTCCCATGTACCTGTATGCCTCCATACATCTCCAAACTCACAAAATGATGAAATGTAAAAAAAACTACCAATACATGCATGCATATATATTCAAAAACCAGAGTATAAAATAATTACGGAAAGTGAAAGAACTTAAAAAACACCAACCAAATAAAACTATAAAAGCAACCATCCTGTATAGAAGGAGGGAAACACTATTAACAGTAACTACCAGAAAGATCCTCAGCCAAGATCGGGTAAACACCTCATTCTATCTATCTCACTAAGTCCCAACTACCTAGGGTCCTCTACAGACTCCATCGAAATGCATGTGGTAGGGACAAGAAAGAAACATGTGTGGAAAATCCCATTCATGTGTGAATATAAAAATACTCATTAGGAACCCCAAAAAACACCAAAAAACCCCAAAGAAAAAAGGATAAACTGAAAGGAAACAGTCCTCTTGACCTCACTAAAGGGAACCCCGATCGGGAAATGAACTCCATCACGGACCATCCTTAGCTGTACATGAATAATCAACTTGGTCTATAAGGGATGTCATCCCCAAAATGTGACAACACTAGAAAAAATCCCATAAATCACCCAAATATACTCATCTTAGGATCTAAGTCTCATGAGGTTCCAACCTCATAGCTAGAAATTGGATTCTCTTCATAGGATCTATCCATAACATAATACCAAGAGAACACACTCCAAGAGATCAGGCATTCCAGATAGCACCCATCCAATAGATTGAATCCATTGAGAACAAATATACCATTCATAATGCTACGTCTAATAGAGCATGATCCATATGGAAAATCTATCTAGGCCCATCCCCAGTGGCCCACAATATAGGTCTTTTCTTCATTACCTTGCATCGAGTGGAAGATAAGGAATCCCAAGTTAAGAGGCCCACCCCTCACCACTACCCACTATTGAGGGATCACTGCTCAAGACTATGAATCACGTTCATCATCCCTAAAAAGAGAGGACATAGGGACCCACAAATTGCTAGTACCCCACAAAAAAGGGATTAAAAATCTTAACTAACCCGCAAAACCTCTATCACCCTTGTATGGAGTGGCCCACACCTCAATCCGTTGATGGAGAACAAACATCTATATAGGAATCATTCATATCATGTAGAGGAGCCCATTTATCATAAAAGTATCATACAATGGATGGAGCTCCAATTCCAATGGATGAATCATTCCCTACTACTACTCAGAGTTGGGGGAGAACTACTCCATAAGTGAGGAACCAATCCCTAATCCAATATGGGAGTATTACCCATGATGGAACATCGCCCTGATATGATAGGGGAGTTCTAGTTCATAGATCAAGGATGATCACCTTAAACTGGTGGGGGAGTACCACTCAATGTCTAGTGGACACACACCCAGGATTTATAGGGGAGTACTGACATTGCTAACTCATTCACTATCGGAAACCTATACCCTATCAGGGTAGGGGAGTACTAACTCGATGATGTAGGACTCACTCCCTAACACATTAGGGGAGTAACGACTCTATCGAAACAACACATATGGAGGACCGACACCCTGGAACGACATTGGTGTGGTAATCCTAGAATAGAGGACCTATGCCCTAACATGATAGTGGGGTACCCACTCTATCTACGTCACATATAGAGGACCCACAACCCGATCCAAGAGAGGAGTATTAACTACATATATAAAGGAACTACACCCTATTCCCACAAGGGAGTACCTACTATACCTTAATGAACATAACGGGAAAACCCAGACCTTGGTCTATTAGGGGAGTGACACCCATAGAGAAAACTACCACAAGGTAAAGAACCTACACCCATGACATGGGGAGTCCCATAGCCACCTTATAAGAGAGGTAAGGAAAACCGACACTCTAATTGGATAGGGGAGTAAGAGTCCTAGCTTCTCTCTATAAAAAACATACTGATATAAAACATTGGCTTGGTACCACTCCATAATAATGTTTCTCAATTCATGCCACATCATATCTCGTAAGCTATAGATAATTAAAACATCATGTTGTATGTGGAAAACCACTCATGATGAACTACTCACTAGCCTAAATCCAAGTCATAGATAATAAAATACACAAGGAATAAGATCCCTTGGGGATCTTTTGGTAGTACACAGTGTGCACAGGGGAACACATGATATGTGAGCCCGCCCGACCACCTGCTCGTATATCTGGTCCGCACAGGACCCATCATATATTTGGTTAAATGCTATGTAGATGAGTTGCACACCATGAACCTCATCCTCTAGCCCCTTTCCATGTTCATCTTCTACACAGACAGACCAGTCGTGCCCCTTATATTTCATGTATCCCACACTACATGGCGTGTTAAGGCCAAACAACCACCGACACATGTAGTTTTCCTGTGTTTGTATAACAGACCCCATGTCCATGTATCTGGGCAGTGTGTTAGTATATGACCATTTTTTTCACATGGATATCCCAAGACATGTCCCATGGTCACACGGGTTAAGGAACTAAATTATGTGTAACCCCTATATAGTACATGTATTCCCACTATTTCATCTTCCTCGAACAAGAACAGATACACAACATGGGTCACTGAAGTATACTCCGTGTATACTGTTATTCTAGTAGGGAATAACCTGCCAAACCCTATGGATCACCCCAGTTTACCACGAAACCTAACATTATAACTAGAAGGGATCTCTAGCAATTATATTTGCACTCAAAAACATTAAAACAATGTGTGGACAAGGAGATTAGGACAAAAACATCAATCCTCCTCTCTCAAGGGATAAACGCATAAGCATTGGATGAAGAATGATGCATGTATTGTGCTACTCTTTGATCTAATGATTATCAATATCAATAATGGATATCGATGGGAATATTTCCCTTTAATTCAGTGGTGGTTTCATTCATCCCCAATAGGAATAGAGTATAGAAGAAGAGAGGTGTGATCCTCCTTGGTGTGTGATGCATCCAAGGGTTAGGGGTGGGTGTCACACCCAGACAAGAGTTTTGGTCTATGTAATTATTTCTTTTTCCGTAAATAATTTTTGATAAGGTTTGGGTTGAATCCCAAAATAATGTTTTGTGTTTTGTTAAAAAGATCATTTTTTGGTCGATGTTGTGGGATGCATAGGTAGAGCTCATTTTGGAAACCCCATGCGGTTTCACTAATACATCTGAACGAGGTGACCATTTTTTAAAAATTATAATGGGTTAATTTTTTAATTTATTGTGTTATATAAAATATTTATATTATTTTTAATAATTTCATTATTATTATGAAAGTGAAACAAATATTCTTATTATTAATATTTTAATCGGTATGCTTTTTATTATTATTATTATTAGTGTTATTATTAATAAGGCTTTATTATAATTTTTATTTTTTTATTATTTATTTATTGGCGAGTTTATGTTTTTTTAGTTTCTTTTCATTTCATTTTTATTTTATCTTTTAATTTATTTCTTTTGATTATTTATTTCCCACTCTAACTCTTCCTTCAATCTCACCCCGTCATGAGTACCCCCCCTATAACCCAATTTTTGTTCTTCTACCTTTCTCCCCTCCTTCTCCGTGTAGGCCACTACACCCCTCCTCTTTCCCCCGTTATATCACAACATCCTCCATCTTCCTCCCAATGCATGTTTTCTATGTGCCTCCCACTAGCCTTGCACCACCCCATCCATGCACCACCAACCACGAAACCTTGTGACTCAACCCAGCTCATTCCCTCTAGCCACCCTGACTCACAGCCGATACCCCTCTTGAGTGCAATGTGGACTTCGACGTGCCACCCAGACCCACGACCGATGCCCACTTTTCTAGTTGACCCACAAACCCCTGGTGTCCCCCGTTCAGTGTTCACAGCCCCTGACTGGTGGCCTCCAGAAAGCTACTCTTCACCGATTTCTCCCCCTTTCTGGCATCACCCCCTCGTCGGCACCCTCTCCCTCTGGTGATGGCCCTCCCCTTCGGTAAGGGTTCATGGATAGAATATTCTTTGTATAGGTTAATATTTTTTCTAAACACCTATGTTTTTGGGATCAATCTTGATAGTGTGAGGTTTAATTATTCTTCCAGAGCATGCAGTTGAGGTGTGAATGAGATCACACACTGATCTTGGGCATGCGTTTTCATTCCTCCTGGGAGTTGAGGTAGGATCCCTTTGCGCATTACATTTATATTTACGACTTCACTAAATTCTTGTTTTCTCACTAGCCTTATTTACTAATTAGTGATTTAGTGTATTTATCATTTTCATTCTTTGGGATATGCGGTGTTTGGTTCAGTTTCTTTGATCATTTGGCATGAACTGTTAAATAGTGCACACCCCATTTATTTAAGAATTCACCGGTTGGTTTCGAAAGCGATTGGTATTTTTATTGAAGCATGTTTTGTCTAAAATTTATAAATTTGATGTCAAAATTGGTGATTGAAATTACTTGAATGGATTTATAAAATAATCTGTTTTGAAAGTGGCTTGTTGTGCTTTTGTGTGAAAACTGGTGGATTGATGAAAATTGTGTAAGGACCATTTGACACTTTTCAAGCTGTTTGATTGTGTTATTCATACCAAGTGTTTATGTAAAATTTTCATGGTTGGTGTAAAGACCCGTAAAATTCAAGGGAAATTTTTTTTCTTAATTTTCTTTGGGATTTTACAAGGGCGCAGTTTCTGACAGCACCTGATTCCGAGGCTCGGTGTGCCCAGAATCATGTTCCGGAATTTAGCTCGGGTACGTTCAGTGAACGAACGAGCGGGTTTTCCTAACTTTTGAACCGGTGCTCGGAATCGAAATCTGAGGACACCGATGAAACCGCAGCGCTGGTAATTGCTTAAGAACACCTTTTCCGGAGTTGTGTTTGCTCGGGTGAGGTTATTAATTAAATGGGTTAACTAAAGAATAAAATAAAATATTGTGCTACAAATTTTATTTCTATTATAAGTAGTTAAACCTATGCTTGGTGGTTGGAGTGGGACCCACTAATATCCTAACTCCACTAGGTAGGATATTAGTTAAGTGGGGCCCACACGAGCCCCACCCCTTCAAATACCTTTTTAACCTCCCTCTCGTGATTTTAATATGTAACTCACCTGCACTCCAAATTAATGGCAAGTCAACCCTCAAAATTAATTTGAATATTAAACGCTCCTCAATTAATTCAATTAATTGAATGAGATCTGTTTGATTTTCAAATTAATGGCTTGCGTGTGTGTTAATAAAATAAGACAAGACTTATTTTATTAGGGGTTGATTCATTGTGAGAAAGGAAGGTAGGACTCTTGCGCTCTTGAGGAATATCCTCTTCCTCCTTGAAGAACGTGAAGAACACACCGTCACCGACAAAGAACGCCAACCTCCGACGAAGGATGACGAATAACGCTGATTCCTCGGAGATCGATGATGCGGCGTCGTGTACCGCGACGCCGATGATCCTCTTCTCCGTGACGCCATGTACCACAACGCCGTGTACCGCGACGCCGACGATCCTCCTTCTGCGACACCATCTTCTGCGACGTCCCTTTCCCACGACAAACCTCGTTCGACGACTTCATCGAGGTAGGGGTTTGATTTTTGGTTCATGAATTTTCTTGACCGTCCAAATGTCTTTTTCATAGCCACTTGATATCGGATTAATGGGAGGGGGGGCCGGACTGCACGAACATGGCCGAACCTCCTCCCCCTTTTGATGATGTGTTTGTCGTGGCATGAACAGAGGTAGCGCGGTGCAATGACACTGCACAGAAACAATGAAGAACAGACGAAGAAGCGCGATGTCGTAGTGCTGCGCCGTTGAGGCCGAACAAAACCATGGCCGGATTCGGGGCCGCAGAGGTGATTCGAAGACTTCGCAGATTGTTTATTTGACATGCGGATTGATGGGAAATGAAGGAACGGTCCGCAGAGGCGATTTGATGATTCCGCAGTAAATTACGGGACCCGAGATGAACACCGGCGCAGACGGAATTGAAAACGGACCGCCGGAGCAACTATGGTGGCCCGCGGACATCACCGGCGGCCGGAGGCGGCGGCGCCCCGGCGCACCGCCAGGAGGAACCGCCGCAGATAAAGCCGCGGTGACACGCAGCCGGATTTCACGGCCGCCCGGGATCCGGGGAAGCAGGACGCGACGCTCGTCGCGTCCGCGGAGCGCAAAGGCCGTGGGGGACCGCGTCCCCCGCTCGGCTCGCTGGCCGGGCCAGCGTGCCACCCGGCCAGGCCGCGCCCGGCCGGGTCGGACCCGGACCCAGGTCGGGTCGAACCAGTTCGGGCCGACCCAGGGGGGTTGGGCCGGGTCGGACCGGGCCCAGACCCCCCATTTTCAGATCACTTATGGTTTTTTGCCCGTATCTTGGGCTACAGACATCCGATTGATGAACCGTCAATTGTGATTCAATCCTTGGATCGAGAAGGTCGTTTTAGTATACTAAAATCAAGGCTTAGAAGAACCTTGGGTATGTCCAGGTTGGTTCGAACACGAAACCAACCGGGCCCTCGGAACGAAAATGCTTATAACTTGAGATCCGAACGTCCTATTGACGTGCCGTCAACTTTGTTGGATTCATATTAGTGAGAAGGATCTTTTAGATTACTCCGCTTGAGGTTTGGACGTAGTTAGAGTGCGGTCGGGTTGGTTTTGACTTAAAAACTAACCAGGCCCCTGGAATGAAAAAGCCAATAACTCTCAGACCGGGCGTCCGATTGACGCACTGTCTGTCGCGTTGAGTTCCTTTTGTTGAGACGGAACTTTGGGATACATCAACTCCGGACTATGTGTCAGTTGATGTATCGACCCCCTTTGGATTGTGTAGCGGACCCTCCCGGAAACGAGCATGCTGTGTGCGGGAATCTTAGAGCCGACTGCGACTGTGAAGACCGTACTGAAATCCTCTGTGGGTTCGACGACGGTGAAGACTGCACTGAAATCCTCCGTGGGTTTGGCAGTGATGAAGACCGTACTGAAATACTCTGTGGGTTCGACGGCAATGAAGACTTCACTGAAATCCTCCGTGGGTTCGGCAGTGATGAAGACCGTACTGAAATCCTCCGTGGGTTCAACGGCGATGAAGACTGCACTAAAATCCTATGTGGGTTCGATAGCAATGAAGACCATACTGAAATCCTCCGTGGGTTCGACGTCGATGACTCTGTTCTTGCTATCCTATGTAGTTCCGGTAGAGTAGCTGGTATGTATCCTATGTGGGTCTGACAACTTATCTGGTTTAGTATCCTACGTGGGTCCCAACTTAGATGAATCAGTGGCTATATCTGATCATCTCTATCACCTTACGAAGAAGTATACCTGTGTGAGCTGATTCTTGACTTTCAATAATTATCTTCGATATGATTGACTTGCTTTCATATGTGGATTGTGTTGTTCTTTCCTGTGTGGATTGGGTTGTACTATCCTGTGTGGACGTGATCGAACCTGGGCTCGGATATTGGAGCCAAACTGGAATTGATGACTTAGGTATATGTATGGGAATATACCTAAGTAGTGTTGGATGTTACTTCATGATTGTATCTTTCCTTTTTGGATTATCCTTTGTGGATTCTGGGAGACCTTCGGGGGTCTCGGGGTCCCTACTGAGTAGCGTATACTCACCCCTGCATGGGTTATGCCCGCACTACATTGTGTTGGATGTAGACGACGGACAACGCTGATCGTGGTTGAGGCTTGTGGAGCAGGTCCATACCTGGAGGTGGACCACTGGGTGGGACGTACACGGAGCGGACGGTTGGACCCGAGGAGCTGAGGAGGATATCTGTACCCACCCTTCAGGTGGGACTTCTAGTGGACGGCTCGACGTTGCTGCTTTACATTTAGTTGTTGTAATTTCTTTCCAGTTGTACTTTACTTTCAGTTTGGGTTTGTATTCTAGCACATTTACTTTCCGCACTTACTATTGTACCCGGTTTTACTTAGTGTTTACTTCTGCTGGCTTACTATGTGGTGTTTGTTCACTTTATAAGGCAATGCCTTCCCCTTTTTATCAGGATTTATGCCTTTGGTGCTATTCTCTAGCCCCTGTCCTATGGAAGGCGGGCTTGGGGTAGTCACGACACGGGTCCCGAGGACGTGTCGTGACAAATTGGTATCAGAGGAGTTCGGTTCTACCGCAGAACTCAGGACACTAATCTTTCTTATATGTGAAGCAATAGTGTTAAGGGTATTGAGTGTGGTTATCAGTCCAGGGAGTCCAGTGTTGGTGCGGCGGCCGACGTATCCGTACACCAGGACCCTGGCTTCTGATTTCCGACTCAATGCATGAAAACATTGATTGCATATATGTTTCAAAAGTTTTCTTTGTGATTACTTTGTGTCAGATCACCAGGTATACTATTTGACCGTGGAACACCTGTTTATTTTCAGGATGGCCCCACGATGGCATCCAGCTAGGGTTCCGAGCTTTGTGCGAGACGACAGCCCACCGAGCAATGAGGCCTCTATGCGGGGCCCTTTTTTAGCGGAGGCACCGGTAGTACCACTACCCACCGAGCCACCGATGCCACCAGCCCCAACTGCTGAGAGTGCACGTCACCTTAGTGCACTGCACGAGTTTCAGTGTCAGAGACCGCCCAGTTTTCATGGGGAGACGGACCCTCAGGCAGCCGAGGATTGGTTGGAGACTGTAGTTCGAGTTTTCAGGCTAGTGGGGACACCGGCTAACCTCATGGTGATCCTTGCAGCGAGCCTCCTACACGTGACAGTAGGCATATGGGGGAGCTTAATGATCCAGGTGCACGAAGAGGCATCTCTTATTTAGATGAACTTTGATAGCCTCTTTTTCTCAGAGTTTATCCCAGCCACCCTCCGTGCGGTGCACATTCAGGAGCTTCTACAGCTGTGGAAGGGCAGCATGACAGTCACCCAGTACTCGGCAACATTTACCGATCTCTCGTGCTATTCGACAGATATAGTACGGGACCCATTCTTTCGGGCCTAGACCTTCGAGCAGGGACTGAGGAATGAGATCAGGGCATCAATGATCTCCCTCAGCATTCCGACGTAGGCAGGAGTACTAGAGAGATCCCTTCTCATAGATAGCTTTCTTGCTGAGCCTACACCAGTAGCGAGACCTACCGCAGGGAGGAACGTAGTAGAGTCGTCTGTAGCTGGCTGTCAACGGACGTCACAGGGGTCCAGGTGGACCAGACCATCAGGCGGACAACCTCAGGACACTGGCTCAGAGGTGTGGGGCACATGGCATAGAGCCATCCATCCGAGGAGCAGGCAGTGCTATGCATGCGGCGGGCAGGGCCACATGGCTCGTGACTGCCCGAACCACCGTGTAGAGGAGCAACAGAAGGTTGAGGGGCCACCCAGGCAGAGGCAGAGGGTCAATCGTGGCGGTCCGCCAAGAGCAGGCGGACGAGGAAGGGGAGATGACCAAGCAGCAAGTGGTGGAAGACGCTTTGAGGCTTTACCACCACCACCACCAAGAGGTCCACCCCGACTATAGGGAGCTGGCGGGCAGAGATAGGCTCAGCTTCAGGCAACAGAGGCCTATGACCACGACGCACAAGAGATGATTCAAGTTACTATCTGCGTATACTACACCCTTTCTAGAGTTCTTATAGGCACAGGAGCGAGTCATTATTTTATTGCCGCTACCCTTGTTCGGAGCTCGGAGATTCCGACGGAGCCGTTGGCTCGATCCTTACGGCTAGAGACTCCTACGGGAGCAGACTCAATGATTACGCACTGGTGCCAGCAGTGTGAGCTTACTCTAGGAGGCGAGAGCTTCGGCTGGGATCTTCTTGTAGCAGCATCGAGGCCTTATGACGTCATCTTGGGCATGGATTGTTTATCTAAAGTCCATGCTCAGATTGACTGTATTAGGTGCAAGGTGCGGTGTGTTCGCACCGATGGAAGCAGGTTTACCTTCATTGGTGAGAAGGGAGCCTTTGCAGCGCAGGATGGACTCACACATAGGAGAGGACAACCCATCACTCATCAGTTGGCTAGCGTCATCCTAGGAGCAGTTGATGTACGAAGTCCTTGTTTTCCTGTAGTAGTGGATCAGTATGCGGGCATTTTCCATGATGAATTTTTCAGGACTACCTCCTCGCAGATAGGTAGACTTTTATATTGACCTGTACCCTGGGACAACCCCGATATCCACTCCAGCATATCGGATGTCTCCCGCTGAGCTTCGAGAGCTAGGGGTATAGCTGGAGGACTTGCAGGGCAAGAGATTCATCTGACCCAGTGTTTCACCCTGGGCTTCCCCAATATTGTTTGCCAAGAAGGCAGACGGGAGCTTGCGACCGTGTGTCGATTATCGTCGCCTGAACCAGGTGACCATGAAGAACAAGTATCCGCTACCGAGGATTGACGACCTCTTCGATCAGATCAAGGGAGCATGGTGGTTCTTGAAGATAGACCTTAGATCAGACTATCATCAGCTCAGAGTTCGAGATGAAGACGTGTAGAAGATGGCCTTCAGATGTCGGTATGACCACTATGAGTTCTTGGTTATGCCATTCGGTGCAACCAATGCTCCAGCGGTGTTCATGAGTCTCATGAAAATGATCTTTCAACCATACCTCGATCAACTTGTCGTGGTCTTCATCGACGACATTTTGATATACTCGACCACTGAGGAGGAGCACGCCTACCACTTGCGGGTTGTACTGGACACACTCCGAGAGCACTAGATTTATGGTAAGATCTCAAAGTGTCAGTTCTGGATACGTGAGGTCCACTTCTTGGGACACGTCATCTCTAAGGTGGGAGTTGCGGTGGATCCTATGAAGATTGAGGTAGTGCTAGCTTGGGAGCCACCCATGAGCGTGACGGAGGTGTGGAGTTTCTTGGGGATAGCTGGGTACTACTGGAGGTTTGTTCCAGACTTCTCCAGAGTTGCGGCACCACTATCATCTTTGACGAAGAAGGGGAAACCCTTCGTGTGGTCAGACAGATGTCAGCAGAGCTTCCAGGAGCTGAGACAGAGATTGACCAGCGCACCTATCTTGAGGCTACCAAAGGAGGGAGTAGGGTACGTAGTCTACTACGATGCATTAGGGACTGAACTCGAATGTGTCCTGATGCAGGATCAGGCAGTGATCGCCTATGGATCACGTCAGTTGAGGCAGCATGAGCAGAACTACGCTACCCATGACCTGGAGTTAGCAGCCGTGGTCTTCGCTATGAAGATGTGGCAACACTATCTGATGGGCGAGCTCTTTATAGTCTACTCTGACCACCAGAGTCTCAGGTACATCTTCTCGCAGAAGGACCAGAATCTAAGATAGCAGCGATGGCTCGAGTTCCTCCAAGACTATGACTTTGAGATAGTCTATAATCCTTGAAAGGGGAACGTAGTAGCCGATGCCCTAAGTAGGAGGATGGGCATTCAGCTACTCGGGGAGGCGATGTAGCAGCTAGCCGCTTTACAGATATCCTTCGTGGATAGAGATGGAGCAGCCTTTCTTCAGTCATTCATAGTCACTCCTCCACTACTGCAACGGGTCATAGAGGCACAACGAGGGGACGTTGACTGTGAGACGCGACATGCACAGATATCCTCAGGACAGGCACCTGATGGATTCTCTATAAGAGGAGAGCACGATGTCCTTTTCAGAGGACGTACCATGGTACCGGCTTCTTTGTAGGAGGAGGTGCTGAGAGAGTTTCACACATCCCCTTTAGAGGTACATCTAGGAGTGGCAAAGATGTACCAGGATCTCAGACGACAGCACTGGTGGCCGGGTATGAAGAAGGCTATAACTGAGTTCGTTTCTCGATGCCTCACCTGTCAGCAGGTGAAGGTAGAGCAATAGGTACCAGCAGGCTTGGTATAGACCTTGGAGGTCCCGGAGTGGAAGTGGGATGACATATCTATGGATTTCATGACTGGAATTCCACGTACTTCTAGAGGTCACAACTCCATTTGGGTGATTGTTGACCGACTCACCAAGTGGGCTCACTTCTTACCCATCAGAGAGCAGGGCTCAGTGGAGAGATTGGGACGCCTCTATGTTCAGAAGATTTTATGACTTCATGGTGTGACATCATATATCGTCTCCGATCGAGATGCTCGCTTTACTTCCCGGCTTCGGAAGGGGTTGCAGGAGGCATTCGGGATGCAGCTATGTCTGAGCACCGCCTTTCACCCTCAGACGGATTGTCAAACGGAGAGGACCATTCAGACTCTCGAGGACATGCTCTGTGCATGTGTCCTCGAATTTGGTCATAGATGTGAGGACCACCTACCCTTGGTGGAGTTCACGTACAACAACAGCTACCACTCCACCATCAGGATGACACCATATGAGGCATTGTACGACCGACCATACAGATCAGCTTTGTGCTCGACAGACCCTAGGGAGTCAGCACTTGTGGGACCAGAGATGGTCCAGGCCATGATAGAGAAGGTCCAGGTCATCCAGGAGCAGATGAGGACAGCTTAGAGCTGGCAGAAGTCTTATGTTGACAGGAGGCGGAGGCCACTAGAGTTTGAGGATGGCGACCACGTTTTCTTACGGGTCTCACCTCGACATGGATTACGGAGATTTGACCGGGGCGGAAAGTTGTCTCCGTGCTTCATCAGACCTTTTCAGGTACTCAGTAGGATAGGCGAGGTGGCTTATCGCCTGGCTCTACCACCTCAGTTGCACCGGGTGCACGACGTCTTCCACGAATCTCAGCTGAGGAGATACGTGCACGACCCGACGCATACCATTGACCATGGGGAGCTAGACCTTGACGATGGGGCGAAGTTTGCGGAGGTCCCAGTGGAGATCGAGGATCGACAGGAGCCGGTCCTACGTGGGCAGTCGATTCCTCTAGTGCGCATCAGATGACAGCACGGGAACCTCCAAGAGAGCACTTGGGAGCAGGAGGCTCAGATGCGTGCTCAGTACCCACATTTGTTCCCCTAGGTTTGGATGTATCTTTAAGGGGACGTAAATCCCTGAGGTTGGAGTAATGTAAATACCCGTAAAATTCAAGGGAAATATTTTTTTAATTTTCTTTGGGATTTTACAAGGGCGCAGTTTCTGACGGCACCTAATTCCGAGGCCCGATGTGCCGAGAATCATTTCCAAAATTTAGCTCTGGTACGTTCAGTGAACGAATGAGCGGGTTTTCCTAACTTTTGAACCGGTGCTCAGAATCGAAATCCGAGGACAGCGATGAAACCGTAGCGCCGGTAATATCTTAAGAACACCTTTTTCGGAGTTGCGTTTTCTAGGGTGAGGTTATTAATTAAATGGGTTAACTAAAGAATAAAATAAAATACTGTGCTGCAAATTTTATTTCTATTCTAAGTAGTTAAACCTATGCTTGGTGGTTGGATTGGGACCCACTAATATCCTAACTCCACTAGATAGGATATTAGTGAAGTGGGTCCCACACAAGCCCCACCCCTTCAAATCCCTTTTTAACCTCCCTCTCGTTCTTTTAATATGTAACTCACCTGCACCCCGAATTAATGGAAAGTCAACCCTCAAAATTAATTTTAATATTAAACGCTCCTCAATTAATTCAATTAATTGAATGAGATCTGTTTGATCTGTCTGATTCCTCGAAGATCGACGACGTGACACCGTGTACCACGACGCCGACTATCTTCTTCTCTGTGACGCTGTGTACTGCAACGTCGTGTACTGCGATGCCGACGATCCTCCTTCTGCGACGCCATCTTCCACGACATCCCTTTCCCGCGACAAACCTCATTCAACGACTTCATCGAGGTAGGGGTTTGATTTTTGGTTCATGAATTTTCTTGACCGTCCAAAAGTATTTTTCTTAGCCGCTTGATATCGGATTAATGGGTGGGGGGGGCCAGAATGCACGAACACGGCTGACCCTCCTCCCCCTTTTGATGATGTGTTTGTCGCGGCACGAACAAAGGTAGCACGGTGCAACGACACCGCGCAGAAACAAAGAAGAACGAGCGAAGAAGCGTGGCGCCGTCGCGCCGCACCATTGAGGCCGAAAAAAACCGCGGCCAGAGTCGGGGCTGCAGAGGTGATTCGAAGACTCCACAGATTTTTTATTTAACGTGCGGATCGACGGGCGATGACAGAACAGGCCGCAGAGGCGATTTGATGATTCTGCAGTAAAGTACGGGACCCGAGATGAACACCGACGCATATGGAATTGAAAACGAACCACCGGAGCAACTCCGGTGGCTCGCAGACATCACCGGCGGCGCGGGGCACCGACGCGGCGGCGCCCCGGTTCACCGCCAGGAGGAACTGCGGCAACAGGCGGCCGAATCCCGTGGCCGTCCGGGATACGGGGAAGCAGGACGCGACGCTCGCCGCGTTCGCGGAGCACAAAGGCCACGGGGGACCGCATCCCCCGCTCGGCTCACCGTCCGGGCCAGCACGCCACCCGGCCGGGCCGCGCCCAGCCGGGCCAGGCCGCGCCCAGTCGGGTCGGACATGAAACCGGGTCGGGTCGACCCAGTTCGGGCCGACCTATGGGGGGATTGGGCCGGGTCGGACCGGGCCCGGACCCCCCATTTTCGGATCACTTCCGATCTTTTGCCCATTTATTGGGCTAAGGACATCCGATCGACGCACCGTTAGTTGACATGCGATCCTTGGATCGAGACGGTCGTTTCGGTATATTACACTCAAGGTTTAGGAAAACATTGGGAATGGCCGGGCTGGTTTGAACATGAAACCAACCGGGCCCTCGGAGCGGAAACACATATAACTTGAGCTCTGGACGTCCGATTGATGTGCCGTCAACTTTGATGGATTCCTCTTAGTGAGACAGACCTTTTGGATTACTCGGATCAAGGTTTGGATGCAGTTGGAGTCCGGTCGGGTTGGTTTTGACTTAAAAACGAACCGGGCCCCTGGAACGAAAAAACCTTTAACACTTAGATCGGGCGTCCGATTGACGCGCCGTCTGTCGCGTTGAGTTCCTTTTGTTGAGATGGAACTTTAGGATACATCAACTCCGGACTATGTTTCAGTTGATGTATTGACCCCCTTTGGCTCATGGAGCGGACCCTCCAAAAAACGAGCATGCTGTGTGCGGGAACCCTAGAGCTGGCTGCGACTGTGAAGACCGTACTGAAATCTTCCGTGGGTTCGATGGCGATGAGGACTGCACTGAACTCTTCTGTGGGTTCGGCAGTGATGAAGACTGTACTGAAATCCTCTGTGGGTTCGACGATGATGAAGACTGCACTAAAATCATCTGTGGGTTCGGTAGTGATGAAGACCGTACTGAAATCCTCCGAGGGTTCGACGATGATGACGACTGCACTAAAATCCTCCGTGGGTTCGGAATCAATGAAGACCATACTGAAATCCTCTGCGGGTTTGACGATGATGAATCTGTTCTTGCTATCCTATGTGGGTCTGGCAGAGTAGCTGGTCTGTATCCTATGTGGGTCTGACAGCTTAGCTGGTTTAGTATCCTACGTGGGTACCAGCTTAGATGAATCAGTGGCTATATTTGATCATCTCTATCACCTTACAAAGAAGTATACCTATGTGAGCTGAGTCTTGAATTTCAATAATTATCTTATATATGATTGACTTGATTTCCTATGTGGATTGTGTTGTGCTTTCTTGTGTGGATTGAGTTGTACTATCCTGCGTGGACGTGATCGAACTTGGGCTCAGATGTTGGAGCCGAACTAGAATTGACGACTTAGGTATATGTATGGGCATATACCTAAGTAGTGTTGGATGTTACTTCATGATTGTATCTTTCCTTTTTGGATTATCCTTTATGGATTACGGGAGATCTTAGGGGGTCTCGGGATCTCTACTGAGTAGCGTATACTCACCCCTGCACGGGCTATGCCCACACTACGTTGTGTTGGATGTAGACGACGGACAACGCTGATCGTGGTTGAGGCTTGTGGAGCAGGTCGGTACCTGGAGGTGGACCACTCGGCGGGACGTACATGGAGCGGACGGCTGGAACCGAGGAGCTGAGGAGGCTATCTGTACCCACCCTTCAGGTGGGACTTCCAGTGGACGGCTCGACGTTGCTGCTTTACTTTCAGTTGCTGTACTTTCTTTCCAGTTGTAATTTACTTTCAGTTTGGGTTTGTATTCTGGCCCATTTACTTTCCGCACTTACTATTGTACCCAGTTTTACTTAGTGTTTACTTCTGCTTGCTTACTCTGTGGTGTTTTTTCACTTTATAAGGCAATGCCTTCCCCTTTTTATCGGGATTTACACCTTTGGTGCTAGTCGCCAGCCCCTGACCTATGGAAGGCGGGATTGGGGTAGTCACGACACAGGTCCCGAGGACGGGTCGTGACAGTTGGATATTTGAAATGATTAGTGATTTATTGTGGCATAATCTGGTTTTAACAAATAGGTTTGTGAAATTAAAAGTGGTGTTTCTGAGTCTCTGAGTTTTATTGTAGTGGGTTTTTAACATCTTCTAGGGAATGTACGCAATGATTATGTACGTATATATATATATATATATATATAATATCCTCCAAGTACAAATTCCCTCATCGCTTGGGGAATACCTACAATTGGTTAATGATATATATATATATATATATTAAAGTATGTGCATGAAAGAAGGTAATAATATCTTTTGGTTAGAAAGAGTCAAGTGGTGGAATGTTCAGTTGGGTTATCCCTTTGAGGTAGGTCCCCAACTGCACTCGCTATTAAATATAGAATTTATTAATTACTTGACATTTCATTGATTTTTGATAAATGAGAAATAATATTAGATAATTATTTTTGGAATAAATAATTGATGTAAATGAAGATGTTTATTTTATGCATGGAACTTGAATTATTTTCTTGATGAATTGATTCACAATAGTGAAAGAATTCCCATTTGAACTTTGAGCATAATTGAAAAATTTTCATGTGTGGTTTTTTTTTGATGTCAAATGTTCTTTTCTAATGCGTGGAAAAGGTTTTTCTTTCTCTAGAGGAATTATGTTTCTTTCAAAAGATTCCTATGGACCATTGGGCACTTTGATAAGATAAATTATTTTTAAAAACATTATTTGGGGTGGCTCATGGGTGATTTTCTTGTGTTCGTCAATTGTATGAGTTGTTATGTGTGATTTTTGTGCATCGTGATTGGTTTCTTGTTTGACATTGTTGACTCACCCCTCTGTTCATTTTGTACTCAGCATCGGAACCTGGTATGGTAAGTGAATCTTCTGAGAACGAATTCTATACTAGTTTTGATTAAGAATTGGATAGTGGCCCTTAGTATGGACTTTTCACTGCTAGAGGATTGGGCCCCTTGGGTTGGCCAGGTATGGAAACACCGAGCGTTTGGAATTTATAACGTCATTGAGTAGGGAATTCTTCTAGGATGAGTCACATGTATAGTGCATTCTGGATTATTCACGAGCTCCTTGGTCTGACCAATGTTTTAATTTGTGCTTATTTCTATGTGGCGGAATATTGAAGGGGTTAGTTTGGTTGTTGGCCCCCATGTGTCACTTTTTCCATTAACCTGATTTTGTGTTCTGTGTGCATATGGTTTTCCTCTATTTTAACAACTAAAACTCAGTTTTAAATTTATTTTCAAAAATGTTTTTAAAATATAATGATTCTTTTTTCCTTGAAACCATAAACATGATTTTCAATTAAAAAGGTAACTGGGATGATACTTATTTTAAAAATGAAAAGGGGGTCTGAAAACTCATATTTTATATAATGTAGTTAAAACTTGTAATTTGTAAAATTATTTATTTAATGGTGTTTCTTTAGGAATAGTTTGTAGAGCACCCCTAAAAAGTTTTAATAATCATGCCTATAGTGTTTTCTTGTTTTTAGTTTCTGTTTTAGGTTTTACTTGTGCTTGTTCTCCATGGTAGAGTGTTTGTTGTGGTTTGGAGAGTAACTCCTAGGGTCATGAGGAGTTTTGGCCAAGATTAGGTTATTGTGTGTTGTTGGTTGTTATTTCTTTTTCATGTAATTTATTCACATTTCACCATTCTACATTCCAACTGATTTATTTATTTTCATTAGGTGAAATCGTTCCCACTATATCTCTATTGATTCCCTAGCTCTTATCTCTTGCCTAGGTGGATCGGGAACACCTCTCAGGCTTTTCTATGGGTCATCATGGGGGAATCCTTCCCACTTCCTCATTGTTGATGCCCTAGCACTTGCTGCCAGCTCGGGAGGATTGGGGCGACCTCTCGGGCCTTACCGCATATCGTCTTGGGTGACCGGTTCGGGTTCGACCCATTTTGGTTTGTGAAAAAATGGTATCAAATGAGGTTGGCTCTTAGTGGAACTTTCTTTTTAGAGTTCCCTTTTCTATTTGGGGTTGTCATGGTAAAAAGAGAAGAATTTTTGGGACTCGAGGTGTAGGAATGGGAAGGACATCATGAACCCTTTCTCATTTTGAACTTCAACTTACCATGGGATGTTTGGGCTGTGTATGCCTTTTTGGTCCCTTTAAATTTTCTTATATTGGGAAATGAAAAGGGAGTTGGGAAAGTAGCCTCATGAGCTCGCAGGGCCTGGAATTCCAGGTGGAGCTGGAAACATTTCCCAAGACTACACTCCATTGTGGTGGCATGACTAGCATATGGGCACCAACCATATGTCTGAGTCACCCATCGACACTAGTATCCCCTCGTAAATAGTTTGGGTTTTCCTTAATTCTGAAAATTGTTGTGAAAAGATGAATTTAAATTAAAAATGATCATGTTCTAATTATGTTCTTTGTTCCATGGTGCTCGCCCCCATGAATGTTTGATGGATATCCAAGGTGCAGCCTTAGGTGGTTAATCCTTAAAAAATAATTAAGTTGATCAACCTATAGACTATGTTCTAGAATTTCAGAAATTGAACCCTCCTCTCTTTTATGGTTAACCAGATCCTCTTGAGGTGGAGGAGTGGTTGCGGAAGATTGTGAGGATATTAAATTTCATTAGGATGCCTGAGTCATTGAAGGTGAAGTTGGATAACTTTATTCTTGAATGTAAAACTTGGATATGGTGGGAGTTCTTGTCTCAAAGAAAGCCTCAAGAAGATATCACATGGGAGTCAATCATGTCTTCATTTATCCAATAATATTTACTGAGTTGATGGAGCTGAGGAAGAGGATGGAGTTGTGTTGTGTTCAGTAGGGAATTGAATCAGTACTAGAATTCTATCGACATTTCTTATACCTAATTCCATATGACCAATGGTTTGTGAAAAAATATCACGAAAAGGATTGAAATTTTGAGTTTGGGATCTGACGTGAACTGAAGTTAAAAGTGGAATTGCTCAAGCAAACCACCTTTTCAGATGTTGTGGGGAAAGCCTTTCTGGCCGAAGCTGAGTTTGTAGGAGGACATGAAGTGTAAGATCCTCCCCTGGCCTAGGGAAGCAATGAAGAGGTTAGCGATAGGAAAAATGGGAAGTGACTTGATGTTGGTGGCTCTAATAGAGGAATCAAGATGACTTCATACCTTTAGTAATATTTTTCACAATGTAGTGCTGTGATCTTTCACCAGAGTGTTAAGTAGGGTTAAAAGAGGCTAACGTGCTCGAGTGTTCTGAAACCCTACCACACTTGTAGGTGCTTGGGTCACTTGCAATGTTTCTATTGAGGTGTTTCGGAGAAGCGCGATGAAGCCACAACTGGCTCGTCGAAGGTCACCTCATCCCGTCAGTAAGAGTAGAAAAATATTTGGGATTATTTGGGGGTTTTCTCTTTGTTATGTTACTTGGATGTAGTGGTCATCTCCTATATCATTTTATGTTGTTTCTTTTCCTTCGGTTGTAAGATTTGTTGATATTGAACACCTTTGAACATTCATTTTAATAAGATAATGTTTTGTGCAATTTTGATCTGTGATATCTATAGAAAATTTTTTGAAGCATGATTGCGAGGCAGGAGACGCTTCAATCATCAGTGCTCTAGCCATAGGTTCTAGAGTACTGTTGGTGCATAGTCATGAGAACCCAAGCGGTGAAAAAGAGCCTTGGTTTAATATTTTTCCTTAGTGTAGCATGGTTTTTGTTCTTCTGAGGGTGTGACATTGTTGATATGGAGATGACGATAGGTTTGATGCTCTATCAGTTGGGCACTTCCCTTATTTCCCCTTATGGTGGGGTTTTTGGTCCATAAGTAAAGTTTTCATGTTCAGTTAATCCCATAAGTTCTTATGGTGGGGAGACCCATAGTGGGTCTTGCAGAGTTACACTAAAAGTAATATAGTGTTATCCTGGTCCTTAAGGAAGGGTGTTTGTTTGGTCCTCCCCATGTCAGTACCAGAGTTTCTTTTCATTTATCATTTGCTGGTGGATGGTCTCATGTGGAACCACCAAATCATAGGTTCTTCTTCTTGGGTAAATTTTGGGATTGAAGTACACCCAAGGATTTCTTTGGACTAATATTATGTGAATATGTGTCAGATTTGGATTATGTTCATTCGTTCCTTGGTGGAATTGGATGGTATGGCTTCTGCATGGTAACAGTGAAGGTGATCATGTTTTAAGGATGAGTTGTGTGTTATGGGATTTCGGTGTCTATTTAAATCGATCAATTGGAGGTGCTTAAACATTTGGAAGGGGTGACACTTCAGAAGTATTATCTTTGGGTCTAGATCTTGTTGTGACATTCCTAATGTGGAAAGCGTTATGGTGGTGATAATTTTGACACCATTACTTGAGTTTTGGTCTGTGTAATTATTTATTTGGCCTTAAATAATTTGTGATATGGTTTAGGTAGAATCTCGAAAGAAAATATTGTGTTTTTTAAAAAGAGCGTATTTTTGGGTCGATGTCATGGGACGCACATGCATAGCGTGTTTTGGAAACCCCACGAATCTTCACCAATGCAAAAACGTGATCTCGCCATTTTCTAAAAATTAAAATGGTTCAAATTTTGGAATTTATTTTTTTATTTATCATATTTTTTTATTGTTAATAATTTCATTGTTATTATTAAAGTGAACTGAATATTATTATTATTTATATTTTTATCAGTATGAATATTATTATTCATATTAGTGTTATTATTAATAAGTAATTATTATTATTATCATCTTTATTTATTGGTGAGTTTAAGTTTTTTTAGTTTCTTCTCATTTTATTTTTCATTTTTCTTTCAATTTCATTATTTCTTTTATTTTTTTCCCACTCTCACTCTCCCATCTATCTCTCCATGTCGTGAGAAGCCCACCTATAACCCTATTTTTACACCAACACCTTTCTCCTTTCTCTCTCCACGTAGGCCACCACACCACTCTTCATTCCCCGGTTACGGTGCAACATCCTCTATATGCATCCCCACACCTATTTTCCACGTGCTGCCCACCATCCTTGCACCGCCCTGGCCACGCACCATCGCTTGTGCACCATTGTGTCTAATCCCATCTCGTACACTCTTGCCACCCTGACTCGCATCTGGAACCCCTTATGAGTGCAGTGCAGCCTTCGGTGTGCCATGATGACCCGGTGTCGGTTCCCCATTATCTGGACGACCGACAAACCCCTGACGTCCCCTATTCAGCATGAAATACCCCTGATCCACAACCTACTGTGAGCTTCTCTTCTCTGACATCGCCCCCTCGTCGGCCTCTCCCCCTTGTCGGATCCCTCTCCCTCCGGTGACGGCCCACCCCTTCGGTAAGGGTTTGTGGCTAGTATGTTCTTTGAATATGGTTTGATATTCACTAAAAACCTATTTGTTGGGATTAAATCATGATTTATTAAGGTTTAATTAAGCTTCTAGAGCATGCAGTTGAGGTGTGAATGAGATTGCGCACCGGTCTTGGGTGTGCATTTTCATTCCGCCTAGGATTTGAGGTAGGATCCCATTTCACGTTACCGTAAATTTTTTTGATTTCACTAAATTCTTTTTTTCTCACTTCCCTTAGTTATTAATTAGTGATTTATTATATTTATCACTCTCATTATTTGTGATATGTGGCATTTGGTTTAGATTCATTGATCTTTTGGCATGAATTGTTAAATAGTGGGCACACTTTTTATTTAAGAATTCACTTGTTGGTTTCACAAGTGATTAGTAGTTTTTTAGCATGTTTTCATCTTAAAAGTATAAACGTGAAGTCAAAAATGGGGATTGAAATTACTCAAATGGATTTATAAAACACCCTAGTTTGAATGTGTCATGTTGCTCTTTTGTGTGAAAATAGTGGCTTTGAGGAAAATTGTGTAAGGACCGTTTGAAACTTTTCAAGCTATTTTATTGTGTTAGGCATACCAAGTGTTTTAGTGAAAATTTCTCAATTGGATATTTGAAATGATTAGTGATTTATTTTGGGCATGGTTTGGTGTTAACAAACAAGTTTTTGAAATACAAAGTAGTGTTTCTGGGTCACTTATTTCTATTGTAGTGGTTTTTGATGATCTTCAAGGGAACATATGCATATTCTTAGGTACACACACACACACACACACACATATATATATATATATATATATATATGAAAGTATGTGTGTGCATGAGGGTAATATCATCTTTTGGTTAGAAAGCGTCAGGAGGTGGAATGTTCAGCTGGGTTCTCCATTGAGGTAGGTCACCCACTGCACACACTTTTTAATATAGAATTTAATATTTACATGAAATTTGAATGATTTTTTATAAATGACAAATAATACTAGATATTTATTTCTGGAATAAATATTTAATGTAAATGAAGATGTTTATTTTATGCAAGGAACGTGAATTATTTTCTTGTTGAATTGATGAAAAATATTGAACGAATTCCTATTTGTCCATTGAACATTATTCACGAACATTCAAGTGTGGTTCTGGTTAGATATCAAAAGTTCTCTTCTGATGAGTGAAAATATGTTTTTCTTTATCTAGAGTAATGGTGTTTCTTTTTAATGTTTCATAAGGCTCGTTAGACACATTTATAAAAAAATTATTTTGAAAAAATTTTCTTGGGTGACTCAGGGGAGCTTTGTTGTGAACGTCGATTGTGTGAGTTGTTATGTGTGATGTTTTTACCTCATGATTGGTTTCTTTTTTGACATTTTTGACTCACCCCTCTATTCATTTAGTACTCGTCATGAGAAACAGGTATAGTATGTGAATCTTCTAATAATGATTGTTGCAGTAGTTTAGATTACACACAGGATAGTTTCCCTTAGTACAAACATTTCTCTACTAGGGTATTGGGCCCCTTGGTTAGGCCAGGTAGGGAAACACCAAGAATTTTGGCATTATGACATCCTTGAGTAGGGAATTCTTTTAGGATGTGTCACATGTATAGTATGTTTTTGATTATTCAATATCTCTTAGGTTCGACCAATGTTTTATTTAGTTATTATTTGTATATGGTAGACAATTGAGGTGCTTCATTTGGTTGTTGGCCCCCATGTTCCACTTTTTCCATTTCTTTTATTATGTGTTGTGTGTGAATAAAGTTTTAATCTTGTTTAACAACTGAAAATCAGATTTTATATTATTTGTGTCATTATTTTTAAAATGTAATTCATCTTTTTTCCTTTAAACCTTAAAATTTCTTTTCAATTAAAAAGGAAAATGGTCTGATACTTGTTTTAGAAATGAAAAGGGTGTGTGAAAACTCATATTTTATTTAATTAAGTTCAAACTTGTAATTAGAGAAATTCTTTATTTAATTGTAGTGCTTTAGTAATTGTTTTTTAGGCATGCCTACTAAGTTTTAATACTAATTCCTATAGTGTTTTCTTGTTTTTAGTTTCTATTAAAGGTTTGACTTGAGCTTGTTCTCTGTGGGTGAGTGTTGGTTGTGGTTTTCAGAGTAACTCATAGGGTCACGAGGAGATTTGGTCAAGATCAAGTTAGTGTGTATTGCTGGTTGTTCTTTCTTATTCATTCCATTTATTCACTTTACACTATTAAACTTTTCCAATGATTTATTAATTTTCATTGGGATAAATCCTTCCCAATTGATCTCTGTTGATGCCCTAGTGCTTATCGCCAGCCCGGGAGGATCAAGAACGATTCTTGGGCCTTTCCAAATATCGGCTCAGGTGACTGGTTTAGGGTTGACCCAAGTTGGTCCGCGAAAGTGAGAGGAATTAGTTTTAATTTATGTAAACCCATTAATTCCTCTTTTACCCAATATCATGAAAACAACCTTCGATAAAAAAACCCATTGTAGAAAACCTTCAGTCACCCATAAATATTTTACATATCCTTCCAAAGTCTTTTGGGAAAAATATCGAGTCATTACATTCTTCTCTCCTTAGGGATTTTCATCACTGAAAAGTAAAAGCCCGAGAACAAGGGAACAAACTGATCCCCACTTTAGGCACCCATTCCATTGAGATCACCAAGGGATCCTATGCTGCTTAAAATCACAGACATTGTGGAACCCCCCCAAGTTGAAACTAATAATATGTCAAACTTCTACTTGGAGTACATCATGCAAAAAATGGGAACATGTCTCCTTAGCTGTGATAGGTGGGAATGTACCAAGAACCATAATGCATATAATATAATGGGATATAGAGGTATACTACCTCGATAACCTGATGCTGACATTGTCAAAGCCCCACAATTCTCATCCATCCATTGACGGGCTATACTACAGCCTCCTCAAGAATTCTGTGGTCATGGTTTACATTAAACATGAAATGGTTTTTAAAAACAAAACATGACTACCCATGAGTAAAAACTAGGCCCGACTACTCCATTCATATTCAAACCTCTAGCTACAACAGATCTAACCAAAACACAACACTTCCACATCCAATAGTGGCATCCAAACTAATTGTAGATGGTAGTAAACCAATCCACACTAAATAAAAATTACATGGTCTAACTTTACTACTATGTAACGATTCAAAGAAAGGCTCTCCCACTCCTAGGGTCGACATGAAAAAAGGGATTGAGAAGGATAACTCCGCTGGCATGACTAAGAACTACTGAAAATCATAATTGGGTCATACCAGACCCTCTATTGAACCACATCCACCTTGAGTGTATTGCATACAAATATATTACCAAATACCATAGGGTAATTATGAAAAATAAAGGGCTTACTGAAAATGCATTGGGTAATACCAGAACCTCTATTGAAACTACCAACAAAAGGTTCTACCGAAACCCCACATCACCCTGGTTAATCCTCAAACATGAGAGGAAATAAAAATGTACACACAATAGTGTCTAAAAATTACTAATAAATAAGGTAGAAAGGAAAGAAGGATTACAAAAATCCATCATCAGATATTTTGGATCAAAGGCATCCACAACCAGTAGCTATCCTTTCCCACATCCTCCAGCTCCCTAAGATGAAAACGGACCACCTGGGGTGGTGGAGGCAACACCCTGAACATCCTTCCCCTCCAGCCGCCCTTCCATGTCCTCTACCTCATCATCTACCATGAGGAACTCCTTACTGAAAGCACTGTCTCTAACAAAGAATCTTCGTAGATGGATCACTCTTAGTGGCACTATGATTCAAAAAATATCAAGTGATATTCCATCATCCTTCACAAGAATAACACCACCTCTCCTATGGATGATCTAATCCCCAGTGCTACTCTTATGCTACAGACCCATGCATCTGGGTCTAGGTATGTGTATGCATCTTATGCCAGGATACTGTTACCTATCATCTGTCAACTCTTGCAGACTCCTAAACCTTCTGACCACTGCTATGGGTCACATCCACCTATTCCTTAGCCTAGATACTTTAAACCACTAGAGCTCACTCCAGCCCTCTAGCATAGGTGAGAATTCATAGTGGAATCACAGACACCCTGATCTAACAGTACAAGTAAAGCTCTAAGGCCTACTCTATGAAGAATTTATCCCAAACCATATCTATGGTTTATCAAGACAAGTCTTTTAACCTCTCCAAAAACTCCACCACTCTAATCCTACCCTGTTGAAGTTGTAGAAGTTCCTGGATATGAACTGATCTCAATGTGGCTAGGTAAAACTCATCCATGAATATTCCATCACACTCCTGCAATGTGAGGGTCACCTTGTTATGAGACTGTACCACAAGACTCCACCATCTCTTAGATAAACCCTACACAAGTCTCACCACTAGGATCAACATATTATTGGGATGTTTCCTTACTATGCAGATAACTCGTGTGACTTCCTCGAGCCTGTCATATACCACATGGGGATCTGAATCACCCTGGTACCTCAGAGGTCAGTAAATATAGAAGTCATGTAGTGAACTCATCCAACACTCATACCCAGCCTGAAGTGTCGGTAAAACCTACTGCTCAATATGAAGTGGAACTACCAGTGAACCACATGGAGGTAACACCTCAAAATCAGTGCCCTATATTAATGCCTCGTCACAGGGAGTATTTTCATCATAATAATTTTATAGAACCCTATCTTGATGTCTTCACTAAGGAATCCCGATATAAAATGAAGACATACCATGATCAAAGAGTATATCTAGGGATCTGATTCGAGATGGATAGGAAAAACCATAACGTAGTCCAATATGATGCATGCACCATTTATTACCCAGCGACCAGTGTACTAATATACCGATTCAAAAAGAAGTTTATTAGAGTCCTGGGGAATGGATATGTTAGCCATTTAACCAAAAATAGAACCTATGGAATGAGAGTTGAACACAAAACATCTTAATAGTATCACTATGAAACCCAAATCATGATCATGACACTATAGTCCCAATGTGGAACTGACCTTCCTCTGATACCACTTTATAATGACCTAACCCAATATGGCTTGATCCACAACTTACCAAGCCCATCAGTAATAGGACTAGGACTGGAGACTAGATATGAGTAGGAATATTACTGACATGGGTGTCATTACCTATGTATATTTAGACAAACACACATCTCTAAGATCACAGAATGATGAAATGTTAAAAAACCAAAACAACTAAAGCTTGCATACATCTATATCCAATAATCCGTGTACAGTAGAAGTAATGAACGTGAAAGAAAGTAAAAACAACACACAACAAAGGGAACTATAAAATCATCCATCCTACTCATAATGATGGGATCACTATCAACTAAAAATGCTAGAAAGCACCTTCACCAAGCTCTAGTAAACACCTCAGTCTGACGAGCTCACTATGATCAAGCTGCCTTGTGTTCTCCATGGACTCCGTCAAAAGACATGTGGTCCGCACAAGCAAAAAAACATGTGAAGAAAAGTTCTATGTGTGGGTGAGTATAAAAATACTCAGTAGGAACCTCAATAACCCCAAAATAAATAGGGAGAAACTAAAAGGATACAGTCCACTCAACATTCCTAGAGGGAACCAATAGAGAGGGAAACACCACCTTCAACAATTCTCGACTGTACATGACATGTCATCTCAGTCTACAAGGGGTGTAAACCCCAACATGTGACAACACTATAAGGACTCCTATAAATCACCCGGATATACTCTTCTTAGTAACTTTGTATCATGAGGTTCTAACCTCATAAATAGAAACATTATTCCCATCGAAGGCTCTATCCATAACATAAAACTAGGAGAACACACCCCATGAGCTCATCCATCCCAAATGGAACCCGTTTGAGAGATTCACTCCATTAGGAACAACTCTACCATTCGTAATGGTACATCCTAGAGAATGTTCTATATTATGAAATCCTTACTAGGTCTAACTCTAGTGACCAATACCACAGGTTTTGTCATCATTACCTTATGCCCAGCAGAAGCTAAGGAAACCCAAGTGAAGAGGCCCACACCTCACTATTACACACAATTGTGGGAGAAAATATCTAGACTATGAGCGACATGAATCCTCTCTAAAAAGAGTGAATATATGGACCCACACCTCACCATTTCCCTATAGTCAAGGGATTAGTTCTCCTAACTACCCCATGAATCCTATTTCACTTATGTATAGATTGTAACAAACCTCATAGATGGGGCAGTACTACTCTGTATGTGAGGACCTTCACCCAGAGATAGGGGAGTACTATACTCACTATATGAGGACCCACTCCCCTATGCAACTGAGAGATGGGGGAGTAATACTCTGTATGTGAGGACCTGCACCCAGATCCAATAGGGGAATACTACTCATTAATGACCCACATCATTGTATGATAAGAGAGTGACACTTCGAAGATCAAGGACCCATGACCTAAACTGGTTGGGGAGTACCACTCAGTGGCTAGAGGACCTGCACCCTGGTTTGACATGTGAGTACCAACTCTTCCAACTCATTCACTATGGGAGAACCAAACCCTAAATTGGCAGGGTATTACAAACCACAGGCTTACGTACCAACTCCCTGATATAGTAGTGGAGTACCAACTCTGTCATAACAACACATATAGAGGACATGTGCCTAGAAACAATATGGGAGTAATACTCCTAGAATAGAGGTCTCACATTATAACATGGTAGGGGAGTACCCACTTTATATATATGTCATATAATCAGGACGCACGCTCTGACACAAAAGGGGAGTAGTTACTCTACAAATAGAGGACCCACTCACTGGTCTAACAGGGGTGTACCTACTCAACCTTCACAAACATCACATGGAAACGTGCACCCCGGTCCATCAGGGGAGTAACACCCCCAGTGGAAACTACCCAAAGGTAATAGATCTATACCCATTACATGGGGAGTCCCATCACTACGTAAGAATAGAGTTAAGGAAAACCCACACCCAAATCCAACATGGGAGTAAAAGTACAAGTGTATCTCACTATAAAACACACTGATCTCCATCATTCACTAAATATCTCTCCAAAATCATGTTTCTCAATTAAAATCACATCATATGTCTTAACCGTAATGGATGGAACTATCACATTCTCTGTATAAAAATTCTCTGTATAGACAAATGAAAATCCTTAATCTATGTACCAGAGAAGAATACATGGAAGTCGGAAGTTCCCATGGGGATCTCCTAGTAGTACATGGTGTACTCTGAGATACAAACACATGTGATCCCACCCGAGGACCTACCACTATATCTGGTCCACATGGGTCCCAAGCCATGTGTGGGGATATGGTGTGCAGTGGCGGTACATTCCATGTCCCTCATCCCTCAACCACTGTGCATGTTCTTCTTCTACCCAAAGTAGCCAACTGTGTCCCCTACATGTCATGCATTCAATACTACAGGGTGTGTTCATGCTATACGACCACCTACCTGTAAAGTTTTTCCATGTCCATGTACATGGACCTGTGTCCAGGTATCTTGTTTCTGTGTTAGAATACAACCATGTGTTTTCACATGGCTATCCCAATCCATGTGACACAGTCACATGGTTTAGGGAACAACATGATGTGTGACCACTATACATTGTGTATAGTCCTAAAATATTATCTTCTCCCAATAAGAAGAGATATAAGTCATGTTTTACGAATCTACACACTATGTAGATGGTGATTATAGTTGGGAATCACCTACAAAACCTTCCAATTCACCCTAGGATACCCCAATACCTATAGATATACCTACAAGGGATGTATATCAATTCTAATTGGGCTATAGAAGGTTTAAAACGTGCTTAAACAATGGGATATGGACCAAAACTCAAATCCTTCAACCTCAATGGATAAATAGTGAATATTTGGAAGAATAAAGATGCCCGAATTGTAGAGACCCAAAGCTTGACATAAATGGACATTACATTACTTTTGCGGAATACTTAATACAAAACAAAAACAAACACTGAAGGACCGTAATTGTTTAGTGTCTTTGGAAACATGGAACATAATCTTTTAATCATGGTGAAAGATCTTCAACATCTCCCATAAATATCTTCCCCTTTTGTTTTCTTACCTAAAACATTTCTTTATATCCTGTGGAAAAGAAATACTATAAAGGGTGAGCTCAAATGCTCAACAAGGGTAAGCATGGAGAAAATAAAACAAACCATAAACATTTGAACTTAAAAACATGAACATAATGTTTAAACATCAAAATCATGAGAAATGACATGAAACATAGTAGTACATAAAGCATATATATATCAATCATGATAAAATAGCATGGGAATAAAACATGTAATTGTGGTAACCATTAATCACATGATATGATTTCAATATTATCCATGGCATTACTACCAAGACCATCTTAGTGGACAAAGTCCCTTTCTGAATCGAGTTCACTCCTCGTTCCAGTCCTGTATCACTGAACCAGATTAACTTACCGTTCCAACCATGTCTATCTCATGAGATATAAATCTTTACCCAATGCATTGGAGGGATATATAGGTCCCACCCATCTCATAATGAAATCATTCTTACTTGTGCCACAAAATAAACTTAAAACATTCATCATAACCCAAAGAATAAAATGGGTTTCATAAACATCATCCCATAATCACATAATCCATATAAAACAAATGGATATTTCATCATAAGAAAAGTGAAACCATGTAAATCGAAGAGAAATTATACTTGAAACATACACATATGAAATAATGTCATCTTATATGGAAAATGTTTTCGATAAAACACTTGAAATGAATTCTTGAGGAAAATATCCTTTCTTCTTCAAAATCATTTTCTTTTCACAAAATCCCATGAAATTTTAAAAGAAACGCATTTTGTTGAAAATAGTCATAAAATCTTGTAGAGTAAACTTCCTGAAAATTAGGCTTTATGAAACCATAAAAATCCGTTCATGCCGTATAAGTTAAAAATAACATTCTTATCGTACTTTTGTCGGAAAAGTCAAAAAGTTCCTCGTGTGGTAAACAAAAGTAATATTCCTTTCATAACATGTGGTAAATTTTAAAAATGGGTAAAAAGGACATTAAAAATACATGATTTTTTTAGAAAACATGGGAGTGGATGATAACAATAACCCCATTAAATACATACGAATAACAATCTCGAATAAGAACAAGATTGGAATACTTATCCCTTACCTTTGGTCCAATGTGCTTCGTACGTATCCAAACCTCCTGTATAATGATTTAAATAATTTCATTGAATTATTAAAGAATCATATTCATTGTTATGATATCATATATGGTTCACTTATTACTTTATATTACCCGTTCTTTTGTAAATTCCATGTTAAAGAAGCGTTTTGGTAAAATCGTTTCATTTATCGTACGTGTTTCGACATGTTGTTCTTGATATTATTAATTATATCATGATTTAATTAATTACATAATATAATAAATGATTTATATATAAAATATATTCAGTATATAAGTATATATTATAGATCGATAAATGGAATGAAATACACGGTTCATAGAGACGGTAGGCCGTGCGTACGCATGAACACTGTTTTCGTTTCCTTATTGAATTAAATGGAATCAAGTAAATGAAACATATATGTAAATAAATACAGTATCATTATTATGTAATATATTTCATGATTATTTTTTATATATACTTTATAATCATACTTGAATGGTTAATCATGGAAAATGAACCTCATCACGTTCATGGAGACGGTAGTCCGTACGTACGCACGAGCGATGATATCATTCCCATGATCATGGAATTTAATTGAAGTGTATGTATAATATTTCAGAATCAATATAACTTTACAATAATCATATATAGTTATTTATTTACACCATTATACCCATCCAATTAAGGTGGTGTTTGAAAATAGATTACACCACGGCGTGGAGACGGTATTCCGTACGTACGCACGCGCGGTGATTTCGTTTTCTGTAGGATTGATAGAAGGTAAAATAGGGTTGTTTAATATTTATAATAACATATCAGTATATGAGTTATACTGATGTTATTAATTTATGATGAGACAAATAAATAATAATAAGTAGAAGAAGAAATAAATTGGAAAGAATCGGTAAAGGATATTACCTCTTCTTTGATGCGCCTCTTCTTAACCTCCTTCTAAGGCACTAGGGTTGGTCTTTTGAGGAGACCAGAACCTCTATAATGTTTCTAGGGAAGATGGAAAGGGAAATGGTCAGGGTTTATACGAGATTCAAGGCTCAAAAGTGTGTGAAGAGAAGAGGGAAGCAGTGCCCTTTTTATAAGGGAGGAGAGGGGCACCTTAGGAAAACTTAAAATATTATTTTATAATAAAGTCATATTAGGTTTATAATAGCTCCAAATTGATTTATTTCTAAGCTAAGGTGGGTATGGGTCGAAATACTATCAACAATAGGTTTTAGACAAGTTTAGGTTACTATTTTAACCTTATCATTTAGGTTTAACTCTAAGTTAAATAATTTAACTTTTACCGTGTCTTCTTGTTTTCTTACACTATATGGTTAATAAGCTTACTATAACAATCCAAACAAACCCCAAGTGGTTAATTATTAATATATATTACCTTATATATGTCATTTGGCCTAACATTATATTTTTATGAATATTATAACAATTAATAATATAATATTTGTTTAAAAAACTATTTATGTCAATTTTGACACTATTTGGTAATTGATTTTTTTTGAAAATCATAACAGCATGATTAGTTCGAAAAAAGTTAATTAAATCAATACTAACATGTCATATAGACCAAAAAAATTAGTGGAATTCATAAAAAGTTTCAAATTACATTTATTTGGGTTTTTATAATATCAATTATTTTAATTTTTCATTATTTAGGTAATTGATACATCACCATTGTGTCATAAATAAATTAAATTATTTAATTTTTAAAAATTATAAATAAACTACCATTAGGTAGGAAATTGTTTTATATTTCCAATTAATATTTATAGTCGATTTTATCTGATTTATAACCCTATATTAAAAATTTTGTAGTTATTAAACATTGACTTTAACTATTTTAACTCTTTTTTAAATAAAATAATAATAATTGTCCTAATCTAATCCAAGTGGACCTAAATGATAATATTATATTCCTAAGGTTGTTTTTGGTCGAATTATACTTATCAAATATAATTAGGACATGTGTTAGGGTAATAATAATATCATTTTTACCCTTAATTACCCTATTTAATTTTAACCGTGGTAAATAAAAGTAAAAAGTTACTATTCACCAAAAATTATTTTTATCTTATTGAAACGCATTTTACTCCTTGATATTAATCGTGTCTCTCAAATTTTAGAAATTCCACTCACAAAAGCGCTAAAATTATGTTTTATGTAAATTTTCAAATTCTCCTAGGAGGTGAGTGAAAGACGGTTAAAAGTTCTATAAAATTTTTTATATATCTAAAATTATTATAAAATTACTCAAATGAATTACATTGAACTTATATAGGTATTATGTATCAATTTTGACCTAAAATAAATTTAAATAAAATAAGTAATTATTTAAATAAAAATTCGGTTTTTAAATAGTAACCCAGTGTTTTCAGTATTCATCAAAAATTGAAAGTTTTCAGAAAAATACCAAAAATTCACCCTAGGCTAATTTTGATATTTCAAATCCAAAAATGAAATCCATTTTGAAAGATAAAATTTATAAAATTTCAAAAAGTGAGTATTACTATTCATAATGGCTAGTTCATAATAATATTATAATAATATATCATTTAGTGAAACTCGGTATTGTGTACTACACATGTTATCGAGGAAGGTATTGATTGCGTGTAATACAAGCCAAGTCAGGGATTTGTGTAGTGAAATCTCCATTTCGTGTTGCGTATAACTTAATCAAAACGTAATTCATTAAACATAATCTACACTTAATGTTGCGTAGAATAATTTTCAAAATGAACTTGAAAATGTGTGTAACACGAGCCAAGAATAGTGTTGCGTATAATACAAGCTAATACAATGTTGCATATAGAACAAGATAATTTTGGTGTAGCATACAACACAAGACATCAATGAAATTAAAAAGAATAATTCTCATAAAATCTCAGGTTGTTACATTCTACCCCCCTTAAAATGAATTTCTCCCTCGAAATTTGTCGGGGTGATAAATGGTTTACTACTTGAAAGTTTCTTTAATATAAACGCACATCGTAAAAAGAAACACTAAAACATAATTTTAAAAAGTGAAGTATGAAACATAACGTTTACACAAATAAACTCATCACTGGGTTTCCACATAGGAGAACATAGCTAAAAATATGGATTTGGAATAGAAATCTGACTATCAAGTTCTGATGGAGAGTGGAAGAGAAAATGGCTATGAAAAATCCAACAATCACAAAGACATAAATTTGTGAGGATCTAAGGTACCATCTGATTCATCAGATACAAGAGAACTAGAAAACATTTTTGGTTTTCCATATCATTTCCCTAAAGTTGAAAATTTTGAAAAAGAAGAAATACTTACTTGATTTTGGTACAATCTCACTATTGTTTGTGCCTTGAAAATTTTCCACTTCATATCTTAAAGAAATGAAGTTGAATTTGTCTTATGTGAAGTGTTAGCAGATCATGTGATAGAATGATAGGTCATTCCATCTATCTCAAACATATGGTTAGAAAAAGTTATATACATAAGTCCATCTATGATGAGATTAATCGTATATGGTTCCTAAAATGGACTTATACTTCATCTATCATTCCTATTAATAAAATAAAACTAGTTTCTACTAAATAGGGACTTCCTGTAGGCCAGTGGTAGGCGATATTGGCCTTTCGCACTTCGGTTGTGGGTTTGATTCCCCCTGCCTTGTCCGACACGACGGGTTGTTGCCCATCCTACAGGTTTTCCTTTTTCTAAAACTACATTATTATAACATTCCATAAATAATATTGAAAAAAGTTCCAGCCTTAAACAATACTGACTTATGTACAACATAATCCATTCCAATCATTAGTCTTATCCAAAATAATTCTGTCCAAGCTCATAGTATAATGAAAACAATTACTAGAAATGTTATCTTCCGAGCATGTGAATACCATCATTTATCCTCCATATATCATATGATATATCTTGTTGGTCAAATTACAAACATATAAATACCTTAATCATGTATTCTCTTGAAAAATGAATACCCATTGACCCTTAGTGAAAACATTAATTCTGTCAAAATTTAACCCTTTCCATATACCAAAATCCCAAAATTCTTATATACTCAAACTGTGATATAACTTTTTCCTTATATCAGTCATGAGCTCATGAATACTATCAAAATTTCATTTTCTCTTTATCTGTTCATTATACACATATTATATTCTTTCCAAAAATATCTGAATAACCTTTCATGGTTACCAGTACCATTAAACATATACTTTCAAATACTTTAGAAAAAACAATAGTGTAACAATCCTTAGATGTTTCTTTATTCCATAGTACCGTTAAATTACCTATACAACATAACTCTTGATAAACATACAATCATTCCACTACCTTCTTAAACCATTGACCAAGCATCAACACTTCTTTCATCTCATATATCATTTGTAGTCTCTTCATCATCATACACATAAATACTACCTATATGACCTTGCTGATTCTCTTCATGAGATTTTACCTTAGGAAATTGGTTTGCATAATGCCTGTACATTCCATATTTAAAACATTTAACCATTGTTGATGTCTTAGAAATAACATTATCCTTGTCCATTGTGTTAACTGAACCTTTTCCTTTACAATTACTGGCTTTGTGTCCTTCTTTTCCACACCCAAGCATCTTCCAGTTTCTTTGAAACATTCTCTCTGATTCCTCTTACCACATGATTTACATGATAGAAATTGAACTTTCTTTCCTCTATGATCATTATGAAACTCCATCATTCTATTATTATCTGAGTCATGAAACTTACCAAAGTTTATATTATTGATCATATTGTGAGATTTATGACTAGGCATAATAACAAAGTTTGTACTTCCAAATCCCATTTAATTTGGTTGCTCATGAAGAATATCATTCCATTGTCCATAATATCCTCCATTATCGTGAATCTTCCCATTTCCAGCCATTTTCTAAAACCCAAAAAGAATACTGTGAGAGGAAAAAATCATGCTAGGGAAAAAAACATAATAAAGGGGGAGTACCTTTAATATCTAACATCTTAGGTTTAAATCTAAGATCATTACCATAAATCTAGGACTATAACCTATACTTATACTTAACCTTAGGGACATCCCTAGACATACCTTAGAAATATCTCTAGGGATCTCACTAAATTTCTCACATCCTAGTTTCCAATGGTTGACTAAACCTTTCCTTTGATACAAAATGTAGAGACCCAAATCTTGACGTACATAGACATTACATTACTTTTGCAGAATACTTAATACATAACAAAAACAAACACCAAATGACCGTAATAGTTTAGTGTCTTTGGAAACTCAGAACATAATCTTCTAATCATGGTGAAAGATCTTCAACATCTCCCAAAAAGATCTTCCCCTTTTGTTTTATTACCTAAAACCTTTCTTTATATCCTGGGGAAAAGAAAACTTATAAAGGGTGATCTCAAATGCTCAGTAAGGGTAAGCATGGAGAAAATAAAACAAACCATATACATTTGAACTTAAAAACATCAACATAATGTTTAAACATCAAAATCATGAGCAATGACATAAAACATAGCAGTACATAATGCATAGATACATCAATCATGATAAAATAGAATGGGAATAAAACATTAATTGTGTCAAACATTAAGCACATGATATTATTTCCATAGTAGCCAAGGCATTGCTGTCAGGACCATCTTAGTGGACAAAGTCCCTTTCTGAATCGAGTTCACTCCTCGTTCTAGTCCTATATCAATAAAACAGATTAACTTACCATTCCATCCATGTCTATCTCATGAGATATAAATATTTACCCAATTCATTGGAGGGAGATATAGGCCCCACCCATCTCATAATGAAATCATTCTTACTTATGCCACAAAATAAACTTAAAACATTCATCATAACCCAAAGAATAAAACGGGTTTCATAAAAATCATCCCATCATCACATAATTCATATAAAAGAAATGGATATTTCTACATAAGAAAAGTGAAACCATGGAAATCATAGAGACATTATACTTGAAACATAAACATATGAAATAATGTCATCTTAGATGGAATTTTTTTTTGATAAAACACTAGAAATGAATTCTCGAGGAAAATATCGTTTCTTCTTCAAAATCATTTTCTTTTCACAAAATTCCATGCAATTTTAAAAGAACAATATTTTTTTTGAAAATAGTCATAAAATATTGTAAAGTAAGATTCATGAAAATGAGGTGTTATGAAACTGTAAAAATCTGTTCATGGCGTATAAGTTAAAAATAACATTCTTCTCGTACTTTTGTCGGAAAAGTAAAAAAGTTCCCCTTGTGGTAAACAAAAGTAAGATTCCCTTAATAACATGTGGTAAATTTCATTAATGGGTAAAAAGGACATTAAAAATACCTGAAAACTTTTTTAGAAAACATGGGCATGGATGATAACAATAACCCCAGTAAATACTTACGAATAACAATCTCGGATAAGAACGAGATTGGAATAATTATCCCTTACCTTAGGTCTGATATGCTTCGTACATATCCGAACCTCCTTTATAATAATTTAAATAATGTCATTGACTTATTACAGAATCATATTTATTGTTATGATATCATATATGGTTCACTTATGACTTTATATTACCCGTTCTTTTGTAAATTCCATGTTAAAGCAGCGTTTTGGGTAAAATCGTTTCATTTATCGTACGTGTTTCAACATGTTGTTCTTGATATTATTACTTATATAATGATTTACTTAATTCCATAATGTAAAACATGATTTATATATAATATATATTCAGTATATAAATATATATTATAGATCAAGAAATGGAATGAAATACACCGTTCATGGAGACGGTAGGTCGTGCGTATGCATGAACGCTATTTTCGTTTCCTTGATGAATTAAATGGAATTAAGTAAATGAAACATATATTTACATAAATCCAGTGTCATTATTATGTAATATATTTCATGATTATTTATTATATATACTTTATAATCATACATGAATGGTTAATCATGGAAAATGAATCTCATCGCATTTGTGGAGACGGTAGTCCGTACGTACACACGAGCGATGATATCATTCCCATGATCGTGGAATTTTATTAAAGTGTATGTATAATATGTCATAATCAATATCAATTTAAAATAATCATATATAGTTATTTATTTACACCATTATACCCATCCAAGTAAGGTGGTGGTCAAAAACAGATTACACCACGGCGTGGAGACGGTATTCTGTACGTACGCATGCGCGGTGATTTCATTTTCTGTAGGATAGATAGAAGGTGAAAGAGGGTTGTTTCATATTTATAATAACATATCAGTATATGAGTGATACTGATGTTATTAATTTATTGTGAAAAAAATAAATAAGAAGTAGAAGAAGAAATAAATTAGAAAGAATCGGTAAATGATATTACCTCTTTTTTGACGCACCTCTTCTTAACCTCCACTTAAATAACTAGGGTTGGCTTTTTGAGGAGACAAGAACCTCTATTATGTTTCTAGGGAAGATGATAATGGAAATGGGCAGGTTTTTGATGAGCTTCAAGGCTCAAAATGGTGTGAAGAGAAGAGGGAAGCGGTGCCCTTTTTATAAGGGAGGAGAGGGGCACCTTAGGAAAACATAAAATATTATTTTATAATAAAGTCATATTCGGTTTTTAATAGATCCAAATTGATTTATTTCGAAGCTAAGGTTGATATTAGTCGAAATACTCTCAAAAAATAGGTTTTAGACAAGTTTAGGTTACTATTTTAACCTTATCATTTAGATTTAACTTTTAGCGTGTCTTCTTTTGTTATTACACTATATGGTTAATAAATATACTATAACAAGACAAACGAACCCCAAGTGGTTAATTATTAATATATAAAACCTTATATATTTCATTTGGCCAAACCTTATATTTTTAGGAATATTATAACAATTAATAATATAATATTTGTTTTAAAAACTATTTTATGTCAATTTTGACACTATTCGGTAATTGATTTTTGTAAAAATCCAAACCGCATGATTATTTAAAAAAAATTTAATTAAATCAACACTAACATGTCATATTAACCTAAAAAATTAGTGTAATTTATAAAAAGTCTAAAATTACATTTATTTGGGTATTTATAATATCACTTATTTTAATATTTCATTATTTAGGTAATTACTACATCACCATTGTGTCATAAATAAATTAAATTATTTAATGTCTAAAAATTATAAATAAAATACCATTAGGTAGGAAAGATTTTTATCTTTCCAATTAATATTTATAGTCAAATTTATCTTATGTATAACCCTATATTAAAAATGTTTTAGATATTAAATTTTGATTTTAACTATTTTAACTCTTTTTTAAATAAAATAATAATAATTGTCCTAATCTAATCCAAGTGGAACTAAAGGATAATATTATATTACTAAGGTTTTTTTGGTCCAATTATACTTATCCAATAGAATTTGGACATGTGTTAGGGTAATAATAATATCATTTTTACCCTTAATTACCCGATTTACTTTTAACCGTGGTAAATAAAAGTAAAAAGTTACTATTCACCAAAAATTATTTTTATCTTATTGAACCACATTTTACTCCTTGATATTAACCATGTCTCTCAGATTTTAGAAATTCCACTCACAGAAGCGCTAAAATTATGTTTTATGTAAATTTTCAAATTCTCCTAGGAGGTGGGTAAAAGACGGTTAAAAGTTCTATAAATTTTTTTATATATCTAAAATTATTATAAAATTACTCAAATGAATTACATTGAACTTATATAGGTATTATGTATAAATTTTAAACTAAATTTAATTTAAATAAAATAAATAATTTTTAAAATAAAAATTCAGTTTTTAAATAGTAACCTAGTGTTTTCACTATTCATCTAAAATTGAAAGTTTTCAGAAAAATACCAAAAATTCACCGTAGGATAATTTTGAAATTCTGAATCCAAAAATGAAATCCATTTTGAAAGATAAAATTTATAAAATTTCAAAAAGTGAGTATTACTATTCATAACGGCTAGTTCATAATAATATTATAATAATATATTGTTTAGTGAAACTCGGTATTGCGTACTATACATGCTATAGAGGAAGGTCTTGATTGCGTGTAATGCAAGCCACGTCAGGGATTCGTGTAGCGAAAACTCGGTTTGGTGTTGCGTATAACATAATCAAAACATATTTCATTAAAAAAAATATATACTTAATGTTCTGTAGAATAATTTCACAAAAAGAACATGAAATTGTGGGTAACACGAGCCAAGAATAGTGTTGCGTATACTGCAAGCTAATATGGTGTTGCGTATAGCACAAGATAATTTTGGTGTAGTGTACAACACAAGAAATCAATTAAATTAAGAAGAATAATTCTCATAAAATCTCGGGTTGTTACACGAATCATTTGTCCCCTCGATCTAATAGCGATCTGCGTCACAAATGGGGATCAGTGGCACTCTGCCACTTCAATTCGGTGGTGGTTTCATTCGTCGCCAATGGGAAGACATGAGAGGAGAGGAGAGAAGAGGCGTGCTCCTCCTTATTGTGAGACACATCCAACGGTTAGGGGTAGTAAGAATTGGTCCTAATTAAATTAATCACATTAATTCCCCTTTCACACCACATCACCAAAATGTCCCCCAATAAAAAAAACCTGGCGATGAAAAGTTAAGGTGGTGCCTAGGGTAACCACAACATTCCAGACTCAACTGCGATATCAAAAAAATGATTTAGGACTCTAAATGGGATTTATTCATATTTTTAAGTGAAACTTCTTGCATGTCAAAAAATATCTTTAATATTTTTTATATCACTACAATAATGCTCTCTTGGCTCTGGCTTCCCACTCTGACTTAGAGCCCGACTCCAGAAATATTTCCAAAAATATTCAAATGTAATTCTGGTCAAAACCCAAGTCATCACATTAAATTAAATAAATATATCCCCATTATCAAGGCCGTATATTAAAAAAACCAAAGTCCACACCTGTTATTATCATAACACAACACTTATCTTGAATACGATTAATGTCTACCAGTCTATCCTTAAATTGGAATGTATTCTCAATATTTCATAAAGGTCCCACTAGATTCCTAAACTACAAGATCATTCATAACTATGTTGGATATTAATCTTGGTTTTATTACTTATCCCCATAATACAATCTAAACCCTTTGGCAATAAATTTTCATACACCAACTATATTGCCCATACCATGAGATATAATCTAAATAGATAAGTTGCAACTAGGTAAAACAATTTTAAAATTCAATAACTCATATATTACATTAATAATACTTTCACACTAACTTAGGATCTAGTATCCCATCAGCCTCATGTTGGATTACAAGGTTTAATAATATTGATACAACACATATGTTAACTATAACCAATATTGAAAAAAATCTTGATCTCAGTGATTTAAAAATAGTATTCTAGTAGAACACACAATTTTATCAAATTTAAGGAAACCTTTATGTCTTCAACTTATAACTAATCCATGATTTCAAAGTAAACATAACCTAAAAACATTTATAAGATCATTTCATTGTGATAAAATAAATATTTTTGAAACTAATCTGTGGAAAAAAATTATTATACACATGTAATCTCCTTTGGATCAAAATTGAAACACCATGAACCATGTACCCATGATCATATAATATACTTCACAAAATACATAAAATATATGTGTATTTCTTCTTTGAGACCACATACTTCATTTAAATGATATAACTCCTTCATTTTATATCTCAATCCCAAATCCATGCTCAATCATCCATTTAATATATCGATAAATTCTTATATCATACAAACAACACATATACAAGAGTTAATTATATTTAAATATAATTTATCAAATTTTTTCATAGAGATAAAATCTATAATAACTCATTAATTGAGGAAAAAATATAACATCATATAAAAAAATACTGATGACTCGTGGATTTTTCCTAGAAGAACAATACATGAAATCCCATTGATTTAAGACTGAATATATTATATATATTGAATTAAACAAATGATATTATTAACTGTTCTCACTAGACAATGTACATCCATTAAAAATCTATGAAATTATTTGTGTTTTTTCCTTCCCTATCATTCGATATAAACTGCCCAAAAATCCCTTTTTTACTAGACTAATTCACAATGAGGTATAGAAATAAAACATCAAGTACATAAAATAATCTATAGAATATAGTTAAAAATAGAAAATGTAAATATAAAAAAATGCATAAGAATATACAACATCAAAATGACACAGAGAATAAATTGTAAATTCCAAAGGTCAAGAGTGAATCTTGAAGGAAATAGAAGAGAAACATTTGTTTTTATCCTATATTATCTAACTTTTAAATAGATAGCCACATATTTCAGTATTTTATATAAAGAGTAAAATCTGAAATCTATATATCTTTAAAAATATGTTTCGGAACCATTAAATACCCAATTAATGGCCAACTATTATGTAGTACATATATAGAGGATTTTTAATCCTTATATCCACCTCACTAGGTACTTGTTAAAGTAGAAAAATATATTCTATGGTAACCAATATATATAGAAGCATACCATTGAACATAAATTATAACTAGTACAAACTCACCAGATACCTCCTGATGCTAACATTCAATTACCACAACATAACCAATTTCCCTTAATAGTGAAACTAATGACATTTCCCTATAACACCCCAGTTAATAGAAAAACTATTATATTTAAAAAAATAAATTAAATCATTATGATATATCAAAAATATTTCAATTTTTAATAAATATTTTACATTAATATATATTTATATATTAATAAAATACTTATAATATGTAAAGTTTTATTTTATAGTGTAAAAAATTTTCATCATATTGAAATTTCCAAAAATATTACCTTTAGTTGTTATATTATTTTTCATTATAAAATTTTAAATTAAAATATTGATATATTTGTTTTATAATTTTTTTGAAGCTATGTAATTAATCGTATGAGAAAATAAGCATTTCATATGATTAAATGGAATTTATAATATGAAACAAATGGTTAATCTAGCATCATCCACCTAATGTAAGAATATAATAATTCATTCCAACCATGTGTCAAATTAACAAATTCATCATTTGTGATTAAAATTTTAATATTAATACCCACATGCAATGAAACATTATCATCCAAATGATTTGTTATAATCACTATTTGAAAGGGATTTAAAGTACCTCAGTAGCATACAATGTATAAAATTAGGTCTATAAAATCTTCTATTATGTGCTATTAAATTGAGAATACTATGTGGTTCATGAAGTATATAAGATGATTTTGATTCCATAAATGAATCATTGGGTTCAAATAAAGTCTTTATACGATGATCCCCCAAATTTACTAAACTATGAATGAATCATCTATGAAAAATATATCCTTGTGATCACTTCTACATACACTACTATTAATTATTGTCTCATGATTAATGATGCATCCTAAATTCTCCATAGGGTATCTTATCCATCTATACATCATAAAAAATCTCCTTAAAACATCCTTATGACCTAATACAACTACTTATATCTATATAAAAATACCCTTAGATATGGAATATTGTATGTTTCCCTAAAATTAAATATCAAAATCTTATGTTCATAGAAGCATTTTAGTATAATAACGAGAAGAAATTAATATCATAAATTTCATATGGGTATGTTCATGAATAAAAAAGGTAATATTTTATTTTATACCAAATTGGGTAAATAATTCTAAATTCAACTGAGTAAAAATTTTATGTAATTTTGATTTGATAAGGATCAATGTGGAATTTTAGGTGAGAATAGGTGTTTAGGAACTGTGTTTATGGAGGAAATATTATTTTTTAGCCAAAACCATGTGGGGAAATATTTGATTCATGTGAAGGCCCACTATATAAAAGTAATTTTATCAATGTATTCATTTTTCATTATTGCATATTGGTCTTTTCCTACTCAATATTGTTTTATAACATTGAAGTTGTAATTATAACTGTTTACAAGTGATTCTGATACAATATCCACTTATCTAATTTTCATTTAGTTTTATAACCCATAACATACCTTTAAGAATCCATGGATATGTATTATAAAATAATGGATAAGTTACATTTTCAACATCCCTTAGATAATTTTCACTACCTTATTCCACCCTCAAATTATTAGTTATCCCTCAATTCACAAGATCTATATTTGATATTGATTGTGTTATATAGATTAAGGGTTAAATATTATACATTTGTAATGGCTAGAGGGTGGTTTAATTCTTACATACATTGAATGTAAATCCTTGAAAACTTTGGATAAAGGGATACATGTTTTATTTTAGATATTTTAGTAGGCACACTAACCCCTACCAATAATGATAAGGTTGATGATCCATGAAATAGTATTCATTATGTCATCAATGGATCATAAACAAATAATTGTTATAGTTAAGGGCCCATGTTGTCCTAACATTGGTCTAAGACCTTCCCATTCTAATAATTTTTTTTACTTAACTACTTCCTTTAATTTTTATACATAAAGACCACTAAAACCCAACCTCAATTATTTTTTTTGAATAGAGTTAACAAAATAATAAATAATTTGTTAAGAAAGTGGGTATCTAGGAAAAAATTTGTGTGAATTAAATTTGGGAATCCCGTGCTCTAAATTAATGAGGTCATTAAATTTATATTAATTTGATAAATATAATAGGCTTAAATTTCATTCTTGTTGGAAAAAAAATCCGATTATTATGGTTATATTGGTATGATTGTTTTTGATGAATTGGCTTGAGAATACTGAAAAAGGATTGTTATCAAATAAGGCGTGAAGATTTATCCTGAATGGCTAATATTACAAAGAGCACAAAAGTATGAAGTTGTGGAAAATTTTAATGTCTAATCTTTCAAAATGTGAAAATGATTGATCTCATAAAAATGGAAAATATCTAAATTGATCTCAGAATGGGATGTTATACATTATTCATAATTCTATTTGGATATCATGATGAGATCTCCCACAAATCTCATTATTATTTTTGGATCTTGTGATTTTATATCGTGCAAATATTATGATTGAATTTGGTACTCAAGCGCAAATCTCGAACAATGGGTGAATGTGGAGTCACGAAAAGAATGAAAGAAGAACATGGACACATCCAAAGCATGAATGCAAACTAGGGACTCATGCCAATCGTGAATGAATATTCTCACTTGGGACCCGCACAATGAGATGATGTGGAATAAGAAATCTTGAAAAAAATGAATGTGGACGAGAGACTCACACAAAGTGAGTATGAAAATTCAGATAAGGAACTTTCAAAAAGAGTGAATACAGACCATGGAATCATACTAGGGGTTTTTACCTAGATATCATGAAGAACATGATTCCCATGAGGTGGATGGTTTTCTATAGTTTGTGGAGTTATGGTAGTGGAAGTAGGAATATAAATACCCCATGAACCATCCTGAAACATTGAATAAATTTTTCTTAAAAGATTGTTCTAGAGAATCATCTAGAAGAAGGTTCATAGAGAGATATCATGGAAGAGACTCAAAAAGAGATCTCATAAAAGAGGATTCATGGAGAGACCTAGAAAATGATTATATATGATTTAAATTGAATAGGTGTTGTGCATGATCTAAGCAAGGTATAGTGAAAAGTGTGAAAGTGGTTATATGCTAGGGTCTCTAGGCCTAAGTCTCACACCAGGATCTCACAGCCAGGTTCTCATGCTAGGGTCTCACACTTGTATATCAGGAAAATGGTATCATGCTTTGATCTCATGGAAATGTATGCAACAAGATCTCATGTATGGGGATACATTCTAGGATCTACCATAAGGGCATCACACTAGATTATTTCAAATGGAGATACATCCCTACAATTCCATATGAATTGTATCATCATCATATCTGAATTTTGAAGGATAAGAAGAAGATAGAGGTTATGCACCACTCAACAATACTCATAGAAGGAGTTTATTCAATGCTACATTCAAGGTAGTGAAATGAAGAAAATGAATTTCATTAAGATCATCCCATGAAGTTGTAATTTCTATTTCTATAGTAAATAGAAGTATGTTCCAATTACTTTGTAGGTGTAAGTACAATATCTAGGTGTTTTCATAAAGTGAATGAGAATATTAGATAAAGATTAAATATATAATTTACCTACAATCAAGGATGTATTCATTATTGATAATGAAGGGACCTAAAAGTCCATAAAGTGTGGGTAAATCCTTTACAGAGCAGTTATAAAAGGAAGAGGAAGATGGTGATCCTTTTCAAAGATAGTGATAATTGAAAATAGATTATGGGAGTGAACCTTGGGAAAGTAGTGAGATGACTGAAAACATTGTAAAGAAAATGATCTTATAAGTGATCTTTATCAAACCTTGTTCTAACAATTCACATCATAACTATAGTTTGAAAGTCAGTGGATCTCTCACAGTAGAAAATATAACATTCTTCAACAAAAAAGGTATTTTTTATTTTATGAAAACAATTTTAAATTATAGAAGAATCAAATTAAACACTACATTTAATATTTTGGAATGGATGACTTTATGTTAGCGATGAATGGAATTTCTAAAAGTATAAACAATGGTGATTTATTAGAAGCTGGTCGAAGGGATTTTGATGATGACACCAAAGAAATCAATGCTTTAGGGGGATCTTTGTTTAATTATTTCTATATGAACGTGATGTCATGTAATTAAACACATGATATATGGTAAACGTTTCTAAATATTTTTGAGGGCTGCTCAAAAGTCATAGAATCAGAGATGTATGTTCTATGGAACAAGTATGATGATATCAAAATTCACCCTAATTAGTCAGCTTATAAAATATGTGACTTAGTAAACGTTATTTTATAAGAAATGCATGATACTAGAAAAATTATTTAATAAGTAAAGATTATCAAGAACATCTTGAGAATACTTCCACCTTGGTTCAATCTGAATGTTTCTGTATAAGAAGATAAAGATCCAAAGGTGCTGACATTGGATAGCTTGTAGGGTACTATTATTTCATACGAGATGAGAAATGATGATAATGAGTCTATGGAAATGGGTAAGTATAAATAAGTGGAATTCAAGGCCATGAATAATATCACTATTTAAGATGGGTAGGACAAAGAAGATAAATATAAAGTCATGTCATTACATTAATCAAATTTACATTGTGGAAAAGGAAAGTTCAAAGGGAAATGTCCACTTGCATGCTTTTTATGTTGAAAGGATAGTCGTATTACATTGTGGTTCCATAAGAGGTTTCAATATGATTATGAGGATGAAGTAAAAATTATAAGGAAGATGTCTTCAGCATATTTGAATGATAATAAAAGTTTCTTCAAAAATAAGAATCAAATTTCAAAAGAAGATGATAGTTCATAAAAATATGAGGCAAAAGAGTTAAAGGAATACAAGGATCAGGAATGAAATTATATGGTGGATGTTTTCATATATTCTCAAAAAGGGATGAATGATACAATGATGAAGGATATGTCTAAGGAAGAGTTGACCTTTAGGTCGAATTAGATGCTTCACTTGAAGAGATTGACAATTGGAGTTCAAAAAAATTAAATCTAACATGGTCGTTTGTGATGAAAAAATCTTCATGCTTGACCATGAAGAAGATAAGTTTATGTAGATAAATTAATATTAAAATATTATGTCTTTAATACAATATAACATAGATATGATCAACAAGTATATGATCAATGATGAAAAAAATGGTGAATGATGGTTTGAATAATACAAAAAAGTCTAAAGTAAAACTCATTGAAAATCATGAATAGGAGGTTGTCAACCGGAGAAGGAAAATGAAAGATTATGAGAAACTATTGAATCTAGTAAAGAGGGCCACAAAGGTATTATAAACTAGAAAATTAGTGTTCAAAACACTGGTGAAATTGAAAATAGAATGTTATAAAAAGAAAATGATAGATCCAAATATTGTAGCTGGTATGGTGATTTATCAAAAATAGAAAGAAGTAATGGTTGGTGTCATACTACATGAACCCGCTCTGAGATTCAAGATTGATTTGGGTAAAAACCATAATAATAATATTCAGAGAACCCAAGGGTTAAATATTAGTGAAGTACCGAAAAACAGAAGTGAACACCAGATTAGAAGTTATTGTCGTTTTAGACACCATAAAATCTGTTGCATGCACTTATTCACAGCTGAAGATGTTTTTCCATGTGCGGTGACTAAAAATGACCTCAACAAGGATAAAAACGTTCATGGTGCAACTTTGTATTTTTCATGGGGGTTAGTGATGGTAGCGAAGCCACTGGCCTGAAGGACCGGGAATTCAGCTTGGCACTGACCCCATGCAGGGGTGCGAGGGCATAGGCCCTGAAGTATGGAGACTCTATTTGGCTATGTTATGAAAGATGTGTCCAAGGTACTTTCGTGAAAACACTTGTGCACCACCATGATGATGGCGATTGAAGTGATTATTTTGATTGTGTCCTCAAAGCAGTGCCCCAGACTAACCAAAACACCATCGGCACGCAAGGTAGTTGCATGCCACAATTTTGGCGTGCACCCTACTTGCACACCCCTATCTGTCATGAAACCTACTTGATCACCCCTATCTATTAGGAAACCTACTTAACCACCCAAAATCCTTTTGACTAGGGTCCTATTTTTTCCTATAAATAGACCCATGGGGACCCTATTTGTATGGACGAATTTCCTTGAAGCCTAATTGCTGCTCTGGTCACACTAGTACTTCACCCTAGTCTTCTAAATCTTTCAAGGTAGTTCTTCAACACCTTGAGCAGAGTATTTAAGGGATGATCATTGGACATAATTCCTTTTAGTGTTTGAAAACCATAACACTTGCGTGCCTATAGCGCCCAACCTCCCCAAGTCAGAAGTACTTACACACCACCCTTCCTCTCATAGGAACTTGAGCGCCCCATATCTTGGATCACCTATTAATACTCTTATTGGATTGAGAAAGGTCTCTCCCATGTATAACCATACAAGTTGTTCATCACCTAATTGAACATCAGGTCGCCCAAGCCTACTTGTGCACCCATACTTGTGCGCCCCTACTTGCATGCCCTTTTCTACATGGGCACCCCTCCTTGATTCACTAACATTATACACACTCTTCAGTGTAAAATCCATCTAGACTTCATTATATCCATTCATGGAAAGGATTCTTATTCATTGAATCCCTTTTCTGAAAGGGATTCTATTGATACCTCCACCAAAACCTCATAAATTATCAAACATTTGGGAATGAAACATTAGCATGTCTCCTATTTGGGTTTGTATTTCCAGAGTCAGAGGTTTCCTTCAATTGTATCACAATGGGGTTAGGATTCATGGAGTTTTTTTTGGGTTTGTATATCCACAGTCACATGGACCTTTCTCCCAAAAATAGTGTTGGGAATTTCGGATTTGGAGGTGGGTTGTGTTCTAGCCTATCCCTTCTCGAAGATATGGCCCGGAACCTCAGGTCTCTTGTAGAGGGAAGAGACCGTTCATACCTATTTTTCCTTTTAAAAATAAAGGAGAAGTCTCCCTCCCCTACTAGGATCAATTTTTAGGGCAAACAGTTTGGTTTAAGCCCCTAGATTTTCTGGTAGGAGGTGGCATCATTGATCCTCCTCTCTTCTTCAGTGCCAAAGACAAAAAGGGAGATGGGAATGAGGACTTTTATTGCCCTCTACCTCTCCCATTGGGATTTGTCACCATGGTTATCCATCCTGGTGTAAGCCCCTAATTTTCATTCATTCTTCCTTCCATCAATACCCTTGTCCAATGTGAAGAGAACAGAGGGAAGACTTGTCGTCTCACCCTCTTCCGGGGTCGCCTCGCCCTCTTCCAAGATCGAGGCACATTCTTCCACCAGTAGAGGTGGAATGATTTGAATGTGTGAATTCCTTCGTTGAATATTTGACATGATCTTTTTTCTCATACTGAGCCTAACTCTCACGAGCTTAGATATTTTTCATGGTCACAAACAAACACCCATGCTAAATGAACTACGAGAACTCTAATTCCTATTCAAACCAGGATACGTAGGAAGCAATTTCATGGCCCGAGCCCACTGGATATCCTCTTTAGGAATCCAACCCTAATTCCTTTAATCTGGGAATCCACCTCAGGGAAAATCCCCATATTAAACCCTAAATCAATAAGGAATCCTTTTCAAGAAGTAAGACCAGACTCATCTCTATTAAAGGACCATACTTTTCTATGAGAATTATTGAACTATGAGGGCTTTGATTCTCATCCATATGGGATATGTAGGAAGCCTCCTTGAGGGATAAAACCAACACTTCAAATAAACCAGGTTCTCCTTGGGCCATATTTCCAACAGGGTCTGATATTACTTGGAAACACATATCCTTTCCAAGTTACTTGGACTACTTCATCATAAGTCCCACACTATGTTTTGACCAAGCACCTTTCACTTAGAGGTCCTTATCACATGACCTTAAATTGCATGATGTGTCCTATTAAGTGGCACCGAACTATGTGGGTTCTGATTCCTTTCATAAGTGTACATAGGTAGCCCATTTTACAAGCACGATCCCAAAATAAAAACAAACCTTTGTCTCCCTAGACGAAAATAAATTCCAAAGTGCCCCACTGAGTGGCTTTAAAAAACCAGTATCATCAAAACGACGATTAAAAGAATCTATATGCAGTATATTAGAGGATACCGTTGATGGGAAACCTCGAATACATATAGATATTTCCACTAATGAGGAACCTTGCTTTCATACGAATGATTCTAAATTTTACCCATGTTAATAAGTGATTGTAAATTCGATGGAATAATTATGATGTACTTGGGGAATTAATAAGAATTCATGAAAATATCTTAAATTTTCCAAGAGTTTTCCCGAGTAGACAGTAATTCCCCCCAAAAGGGTGCAGTGAGTCTGACCTTCCATCCTCTCAACCAGTGCACAATCTTAAGTATCGTAAAGTTCAAACATAATGAATGCCTGCTTTTGGAATGAAGGTCCCCTTTGGATAAAGAACTGTTGGAAGTTTTCGGATCCATAAATAAATATAATGGAATCCACCTTGAAATAGTGATTCTTAAAACTAGAACATATGTTTAAAAGAACTACCAAACCAAAATGGTGAACCTGATGTGAATCCTTAACCAAGTTAATAACATTACACACCTGTTAGGCCCCTATCAATTGATAATGGAAGGCGAGTAAAAGGAATCAATCATGCATTTATCCATCTAAAATAAGTTTCTTTAATGGATTTTGTTGTTCTTTTATGTTTTTCTTCTCATAATTCTCTTTATTCCAAAAATATATTTCTCCAAGACAACATCTGTGAACTTCTCGATCGCTGATCAAACTGGATCTCCATCCACGGGAAGGACGTCATCACCAACCCAATGTCTTCAATGTTGGGTCTCTAATGAGCAGGTAAAGACATATCAATAGAATGGTATAATACCATCTTTGGAGGCTGTTCGACAGTCCCTCCAGGTCAATAAAAATCCTTGATCATTTGGACAATGACGACCAATGATCAAGAAGCCAACAGTGCCAACTACCATCTCCAACCGTTTCAGATTCTTATCCTCAAATCACTACAATCAATCCCTCTCATACTACTAGGATGTGGATCAATAGGTCACACAAAGAATCAATTCAATAATGCAGGAGTCCATTATGAGGACTCCCACCAGAAGTCTCTGCTAGAATCTTACGGCAGAATACCACCAACATGATGTGGGTGTTGCCTCTAGAAATTTGGCCCAAGTCTCTCAGACCTGGGCATGAAAGAGGAACCACCAGGGACAACGTCCAGTCAATAGGGATTAGGTTCTCACCTCTTCTTCCTCCGAAGAAGTTGATCAATTTAACTTGATGGAAAACAACGAGCGGGCACAAACACCAATCCGTCCAAATTTTACTGCTTAGCAGACTTGTCTGACAGCAACCACCAATCCCACCCAAAAAAACTAGTGAAGTATCATGAATATGAACATACACCTTCTTAAAAGTTATCATCAAGTCAACAGGCTCGTCTGACTAAATTTAAAGAGGCCCTCCAATCTAATGTGGTGACAAATGGTAAACTGAAACATACACCTGTTTACAATTACCAATTCTGTCAGAAGTCTTGTCTGCCAGTATTGAAGGAATTCCATCAACCATACATGATGGGAAATAGTATGTAGGTACATACACCTACCAATGTTCATCAAGTCTACCAACTATATTGTTTGGTAGCACTTGGAGAATTCCGTTGGAATGCTCCGATGACAAATTTGGGGCATACCCAACTCTCAGGACCCATGAATGAGTACTATCAATATCCTTTGATAGGAAAAGAAGGACATGATCAGGTATATACAACTACTCTGAATATGGAATGGATTTATATTCCTGTTCTGGCCACTAAAGTCACCAAACACATTTTATCAATGGTGAAAGGACAAATTCAAATCCCTTTCCATATTTTGGCAACATGCTAGGATATTGTAACCACTACTTTAGTAATATCAGGGGAACATACACATAAATATATCCCCACACATGGTATGACACATCAGCATGCCATCCCGGAGTAGATACACACTTCTATTCCAGTCCAAGTTGGTCATGGGGTATACTCCCCCATATTTTACAGACAACAAGATTGTGAACATATACCTATTACAATTGGAGTTAATCGGTATGTTCTGGTAACCAATCCAAGGTAGGCACATACACCTTCCCATGATAAACAATTTTCCTAGAAAGTGTCCCCAATTAAGTATAAGAGAACATTCAAGAAGATGTATCGCCATGCACTATTGGAAAATCAAGAGTCAAGCTACGATTTGGATCCCATTAATGCTCGAGTTCTTGAAGCCCTCATACATTTATTTGTTTCAGATCAAGATCCTATACTCTCATTACAAAATTAAGGGAGTGGTTATTGTAATTATATATTTACTCATCGAACACTTCATCATTAAGGCTTGCTTCATGAAAATTCGGTCAATCTAGAGTGATTATCACCGGAGGAGAGCCAAGGCAACCCTCTATGTGGCCAAAAGACCAAGTAGAAAGAAGATTTATCCCGTGTTGTAATCCATCATGGTGATCCTCCCCATGATGACATTCACTGATAAATTCATCTATTTAGTAGTATTTCTCATTTTCAAGATAATATCATAATTGACAATGTAGTGACAAGAAATCCCTCCTATCTCGAGGCACCTGCAAACACAAGGCCAGTCATGTCTGATGCCTTTTCATTTATGGGTGAAACACTTTCTCAACCAAAAGACATCTTAAGGGAATGGTCTTTTTTCAAACCTCCCTTGGGTCATTTATCTTCTAATACTGAGCATACACTTTGGTCAGACCAAGTGGAGAAAACTCTAGTGAATGACAATGAATATATTTTTAACATGAGAAAACAATGGGCCAATGGAGAAATACCAGCCCTATTCTGGCATTTGAAAAATTCTCAGTATAACATTCCAGAATTGCTGATAGAGGATTGAATTCATAAAATCTGCCTCAACTTATGGAAAACTCTTCATCATTTGAAAACCAAATTATTACTATATGATGAATATAAAAATCATGTAAAGGAAATAAAAGGGTTGCAACGCCCAATTGACATGGCCTCTATCTCACTTTCCCAACATCCAAAGGTTGAAAACAGTAGAGAACCCTTTAGTGTGTTTTTCTCAAAGCTCTAAAGAGACTATTCTGGAAAATTTCTGATTCCCCATCTAGTGTTCTTATCAGAGGATGAGATGCATACGGATCATTTCATTTCACTGCACTCCAAAATCAGCAATGACCTCCAAAATTGGTCTCATGAAATGTTATTGCCCATGATCGGCCAAAATCAATAGATTTTGTATGTAATCGAATGTATGCTAAAGAACAGGTCTCAACCAGTTCTCATCAGAATCTGGCCCAAGGAAAAGAAGTTTTTGAGTTACTTTTATATCAAGCATCCGAGAATCTTGAGTAGGCATCCCACATAGAGGATGCCAAGCATAAAAGAATGAAAATGTCTGAAATAGCATAGTGGTCTTCTGAAATAGGCGTTTTGAGTGGTTGACAGATAATGCACCTAGCTAATATCCGAACAAAAATATGCAAAATTAGAAGTGTAGTTGCACGAATTTCTGTCCTAGCTATTCAGGAATCACCCTAGCATGCAAGGCTGAGGGATCATTTAACTCAACCTTAAAATTCATTCAACAATGTTTAAATACTTGTAGAAGAATAATAAGAACAACCTGATACTACTGGGTTGGGGGATTTTTCACTTCTACAATCCCCTCCTCAATAGAATTTAGTTTCTCCCAATTAGGGAAGAAACCACAAGGAAAGTGTACAAATGAACTATATGAGGATTCCCTTCAGGTTACTATCCACCAAACAGTTATAGTGAATTCATCATATAGAAGAAAAAAGTCCCACGGAAGATACAAAGGAATACAATCTTGGAAAAACACCGGCAAAATACCATTGATGCATTATGTGTCGACAAATGTCATTAACAACACTACAGAAGATCCTATAGAAAATGAGTCTAGTTTAGGGGAATTAGAAGATGACGATCCTTTCCATAATATAGTACACACCAAGGAAAATGAATAAGGTGTGCTCAAATGAAATATGAGGCTTACCCAGAATCTAGGCATGCCTTAAAATAACCAACTACCCCTATTTGAAAGGCATCTAATAAGGGGAAAAGAAAAAGTTGGATTCCATCTCACTTTTCCACTGGAGAAGGTCAATCTCTTTTTCTTGAAGAGATATTTTCATAGTAAGAAGTGGAAATAAAGGAGTTGAAAATACTCTATATAGAGTAACTTCGAAACAACATTTCCTCTAGACATACTACCCAAAGGCCCTCAAATTGTAAATCTAGTAGGAGATCCTCATAAATGACTATTTGTAGTAACTACAGATGTGGATAATGAATTCTCTCCACTAGGAACACAATCAAGGTAGGAACATATAAATCCTAAAAGGCCGTTTCCCATGGGTTATCCAAGGAAGATATCAGCACCACCATCTGTGGTTTTTCCTGTCATTGCACCACCTCATGCTTCAGTTGTTATACCTTCACAAGTACCAGCTCATTCAGATGTTCCCCAAATTCTTAGTAACACAATTGAGGAAATAATGACACGAATAGAAACTATGGAAGAATGTCATGCATGAGTTTAGCCTGAAAAGAAACTTCCTCTGAATGAGTTGATGTAATTCCACCCCCACAAAATTTTGTGAATACCACATTCCCAATCATTAATGGTTAGGGAGATCCAGAACAATTCATAACACATTTTGTTTCTCATTGTGATCCCATCATGGGAACTTCTAAACAGCAAGAAGCAGTTAAACTTAGGTTTTTTGCGCAGTCATTAGAAGGACCATCTTTTTTCTGGTACACAAGTTTTAAATCTTGATCAATTAATGGATGGGAAGATCTCCGTCATAAATTAATTCTTCAATTTAGCTCAACGCTACCAAGATGATAATTTTTTGTATTACCAATTGTAATAAAAGGTAGAATAAAAGTGTTCCAGAATTCATTGCACAATGGAAATGATAAACATATTTCTTAATTCTAGCACTCCCTCAAGAAGAGTTTCTGCCAATTTGTGTGAAAAATCTAAGTGATGAATTATAAACAACTAGGATCCCTTTGAAATACACATGAGGGTTTCAAGATCGTACTTTAATCACTCAACAGATAGAAGAATATAATATAGAAAATAAGGCTAAAACTTGTGTAATTCCATCTACTCCGGGGAGGAGGATAGGAAAGGAAAAAGCTATTACAGATAAACTCAAACATGCACCTGTACCTGCTTCTACTTCAAGACCATTATCATACCGAAGGGCTCCACATTTTGAGCATCAGAAGCAACGATTTCCTCGTTAAGATGGTCAAAGAGTTCAATGATAGAAATGGTTTGAGGAATTAATAAATAATGTTCATTCTTTCAAGAATGAAAAATTTTCTGGTTACTTCATCTCAGCCGTAGAAAAAAATTTGGTTCTGTTTCTAGGGATAAAGAAGCCAAATAAATATAGTGACGAAGATCTTCTAAATTATTGTCCCTTTCACCAGATGTTAGGACACCCCCATTCAATAGTGTTTTTTTCAAAGACCCTATGCACAAGATGGTAGACTCTGGACAAGTGAAACTGAAAAGTTTATCAGCTCAAGTATCATGTGTTACTGGTACTGATCCATAAGAATAAGGAAAATTACAAGAGATCAAAAAAAAGTGTAGAAATATGATGATTGGATGATCAAAAAATGATCAACCAGACTTAGGCCATTTTACGAACAAATTTGAAACTATCGATTATGTCTTCTTCCACTCCTACCACAACAAAACCACCTTCATAAAAAGGTCATTTTTCAATAAAGTGAAGTGATTAAAAGAAAACATAGCAGTGAGAATAATAAGAGCCCATTTCGAGGAAAATGTTGTCCTTGACCCAAGAAACTTTTATGCCATCTGTTTCAAAAGCACGGGCATCGCCCTGCAAACGACACAACTAGAATTAACCTGTCAAGATGAATCTTCGTTAGATGAAGAATTGATCTTTGGTTATGTTAATGATATCCATTTAACATATCCTTATGCCAATGGTGATATTGATTATAATGAGCTAGAATTCATTGTACCTAATTGGGGAACAAGAGGAAGAGGACAAGGTCGACAATACATGAGAAGAAGTGGGAATTCTTGAAACCACCATTTTCACGCTACCCCATCTCGAACCATATATGCTGCAGAAACTCGTGGAAGAGCCCTTCTGTGGGTTCAATAGGAACAAATAGATTCTTTCATGAAAGATAAGTTTGGTTATGAAATATTTATTTTGAAAGACTGATTAGAAGTCACACCATCCTCTTCTAAATAAATGAATAGACCAAGTCAGTATAATTTACCAAAGCCATGAGTTTTTCCAGCTTCTACTCCGACACAGAGTATGTCTACCTCAGAAACATCAACTTCCAAAGCACCTAAGAAACCACATCTGCATGCTGGGAAATACAGTCCTTTTGACCAAAAGAATGATGTATTGAAACAATTGGCCAAATTACCACCCATGTTATCAATTCTAGATTCTTTGAATCTGTCAAGAGATCTTCGAGAATCACTCATTGTGCCTTTGTCAATTCCACAAGAGTTTGAAACCGAAGTTGCTGCTGCTGAGGTTCAATGTATTGAGAATGATTTTTCAAAATGTAATGCAGTCATATCTTTTATAGATGAAGATAAAAATGATGTGGTTCATGGGCCTATCTTACCCTTGTATCTGTCTGGCAAGGCCAATGACGTAGACATCTGGTGAGCCTTTATTGATAATCGTTCTGGATTCAAACTCCTTATTATTCATACACTTCATCGATTGGGCATGACTGAATCCAACTTATCTACTTTGACATTAATGTCGCAATATTATAATAAGAATGGACAAGACCTCTGGGAGAGATTACACTCAAAACTCAATTTGGAGATCTTGGGACTAATTCAGATTTCATGGTTGATTGTCCAGACATAGCCTTGAATATTCTTCTTGGAAGCCCTTGGCTACATCAACATGTAGCCATACCTTCGCCATACAACCAATGTCTTAAGTACTGTTTAAATGGTCAAATCAGGACATTTTATGGTGAAAAAGATCCGTTCAAAACATGTGAATCTCAATACATTGTGGTAGAGTTTTATCACAGAAATGGAAAGAAGTCTATGACCATGGAAATAACCAGAGTTAATGCTTCAAATGGACTAGAAATATCCTATCAAATCCATTTATGAATTTGAGTTTAGATTATGTGTTTCCCATAAATCAAATTGTAAAGGTAAACCCAAATCTGAGAACTCATCCAGTAACTTCCATAATTTCAATTATGGAAATTTAGCCTAACAACATGGAAGAAACTGTTGATTCACCAAGCAATTCTGAAATCCAAAATAGATATGTCTTCATTTCATCCATCGAACTACAAAAAACCTTTATTTCATCTTCCAAAGTAGATGAGATTGTATAAATGCATGATAAAGACCAAGATATTGATTCTCAATAAATCAATATGTATTTATAATAAAAGTAAACCCTTCTTCCTCAGTAGGGTCAGATATGGTGGCCTCTTCTTCTTAATGTTCAAATACTGGCTTGTCCCTCTTGCTCAAGATGTTTTTCCTCGTCATCTACTATGAAAGTGGAAATAGAAGAGGTAACGCGTAATGGAGAAGAAGAGAATGATATCAAGGATTCTCCTCTGACATTTGAGGATGGTGTCTCTACCATTGTGGAAGAGCTCAGAGAAATAAATTTGGGTATAGAAGAATATCCACACCCTACACTAAATAGTGCGTCCATGAACTATGAATAAAGAAATGTATATAATTCATTTATAAAGAAACATTGAGATATATTTTCATGAAATTATACAGAAATTCCAGGTATTAATCTTTATGTATCCACCCATCATTTTGGTTTTCTAGAAGAACATTATGGATTCAAGTAGGCAACAAGAAAATCAAACCCCACTTATGCCCATAAAATTGAAGTTGAATTTGATAAGATTATAAAGGATAACATTGTCAGGTACGTTTAGTATTCCAAATGGCTGGACAATATTATACCATTTAAAAAGAATAATGAGAAAATTAGATTCTGAATTGATTTCAAAGATCTTAACCGGAATTGTCCTAGAGACGATTTTCCAGTTTCGATTACAGTAATCTTAATTGATGCAACAACTGGATATGAAGCTCCTCCCTTCATGGATGGATACTCTGGGAATAATAAAATTTGTATGGACCTAGAGGATGAAGAATATATATACTTCAGATCCCTTCACGGTGTGCTTTAATATCGTGCAATTCCATTTGGATTAAAGAATATAGGTGCAACATACCAACATACCATGCACCATATCTTCAAACCCTACTTAGGGAAATTTGTGGAATGTTATGTAGATTATTTGGTGGTCAAATATAGATAACATTCTAATCACTTTACTAATTTGGAAACCATATTCCATTAACATCAGCAACATAGTTTGAAGATGAACTCCTTGAAATTTGCTTTTGGGGTAACCTTGAGAAAGTTCCTTGGCTTCGTTGTACGCCATCAGGGGATCAATGTTGATCCTGAGAAAAAAAAATCAATCATTGGTATTTTCCCTCCTCTATGTTTGAAATAATTAAAAGGACTCCAAGGACACTTGGACTATATTTGGCACTTTATCACCAATTTGGAAGGCATGCATTTTCCCTTTACCAAATTTTTGAAGAAGGAAGTCACCTACCAATGGACTGAAGACTGCCAAGAAGCATTTGATAACCAAAAGAAATTTCTCTTGAGTACACCGGTATTAATGCCACCTGTTGAAGGAAGAAAACTAATTCTCTATGTGATATCTTTTGAGTGATCACTAAGTGCCTTCCTCACCAAAAAGAATGATTCTAGGAATGAAAACAACCTTTACTATATCAGTAGAACTATGCATGATGCATAAACTCAATATTCAAGTATTGAAAATTGCTACCTAGCATTAATCTTAATAGTTCACAAATTGAGTCACTACCTGCAACATCATGAGGTTGAATTGGCATCTCTTAAAAACCCACTCAAATTTATCCTCAATCGTCTTATGCTCACAGGGTGTCTGACACAGTGGGCAGTTATTTTTCCACAATTTGATATCCAGTTTGTGCCTCAAAATTCAATAAAAGTCCATGCTCTGGCCGATTTCCATGATGATCATCCATATGTGGAAGATACATCATTTAATACTGAACATCCTTATGAAGAGGTCTTCTATTTTCAAGATAATTCCCAAACATGGAAAATGTACCTTGATGGTGCTTCTAGAAGTCCAATAGGGAAGAGAATGGAAAACCCTAAACTCAAAAAAGTTGGGTTCGGAATTGTCCTTATTTCCCCAAAAAAGGAAGTAATTTCCTTATTCCTTCTTGTTAATAGAAGGTGATACCAAAAATGAGGCAAAATATCAAACTCTCATCACAGGTTTGGAATTGGCCCTTCATGTGAAAATGGATCATTTAAAGGTGAATGGATATTTATAACTATAAATAAAACAAATTAATGGGGAATATTATATTATAAAAGAAGATATAATCCATTTTTTTATTATGTCAGAGGGTTAATGGATGAATTTCTCTTAGAGCCGACATTTTCATATGTCCCACGATCAGAAAATTCCCAAGAAAACACACAGGCTAATGCAGCTACAGCCTTGGAAGATCCAAATCGGGATGAGATAGTCATTACCATATCTCATCGTGTGGTATCACCTTTTTTTCAAACCATAATGGATGAAATTAATGAAATTAACCCTATTTATAAACCTTATGTTCATACCACAGGATGAAGAACATCCTACATGGAATATATTCAAAATGGGATACTTCCACAAGATAGGTATGCAAAAGAATAGATCCAACATTGAGCAACTAATTTCACTCTTTATGATAGTCCATACCACTAAAAGATCCTCTACAAGAAAGGCTTTGAGGGAATTCTCTTCAGATGTATTGATGGAGAAGAGACTGCCGTTGTCATGAAAGAAGTACATCCATGTGTTTGTGGTTCCCACCAATCTGGGAATAAACTCTCTTATCAGAACCGAAGGATTAGATAGTTTTGGGCTCCAATGACGTAGGAATGTATAGATTTCACTAACAAATGTCATCCATGCCATGTGCATTCTAACTTCATTCATCAACCCTCAGAGTTTGAAAATACAGCTAAATACTCCTATCCATTTGCAACATGGGGAATGGATGTAGTAGGGACTTATCCTCAAACCACAATTAAGCAGTTCAAGTATATTCTCACTGCTATAAACTTATTATCTAAATGGGATGAGGTAATACCTATCAAGGAATTCAGAGCCAAATGCATTGTTAGTTTTGTAAAAACTAATATCATCACCATATTTGGTGTCCCTCAAACTATTTTGATGGACAATGGCACCTATTTTTTTCTACTAAGTTAAAAAAGTTATACCAGGAACTTAATATCAAATCCAACAATTCATCTCGCTATCATGCAGTGGACAATGGAAAAATAAAGTCCTTCAACAAGACTCTATAAAATATACTCTATAAAATGGTTGATAAAGATATGAAATCATGTAATGATAATCTTTTTAATGCATTATGGTCTTATCAGAAAACTACTCGTACTACTACCCATGTAACTCCTTATTCATTGGTATAGGGAACTGAAGTAGTTTTTCCAATTGAAATGCAATTGCCTTAACTCAGAGTTGCAATATGTGGTCAGTCATCTACAGATGAGAGGTCTCAGAAATCGTTCAATGAGATGGAATGATTAGACAAGAAAAGATTTCATACTTTGCATCATTTAGAATTATATCAGAATAGAATAACTCGATCTATTAACAAGAAGGTTCGCCTCCATTCATTTCTTCAAGGAGAATTGGTATTGGTATTTAGGACTCCAATTATACTAAGAAAGAAACCTCCAAAACATGAGCCAAAGTGGGAAGGACCTTATTCCATAAATAAGGTCTATTCAAATGAAAATTATACCTTAATATCAATGGATAGAGAGATTATTACAACTATTACCAATGTGATATTCTTAATGAAATACTTTGTATAGTTTTTTACATTCAACCTCACTGCAAGTCTTTAAACTACATAGTACAACATCTTCACTGCATGAATTTAAAATATATATTACCCTATCCTTGCAACAAGACATAAAATTGCACAGCCCCCATGTCCTAGTTTCATGACATTAAATTGCAGATAAACCATAAGTGTTCATGCTGCATGACGATAAAATGAATAACATCTTCGTTCTTGTCGCATGACGTTAAACTACAAGACATCATTCGTACAACTACCGTTTTCTCTATTTTGATGTTAGAAGCTTCTATAAGAAAACATCATTGATATCATCACTACTCATTAGTAGTATATGAGTCCCTCTCGTTCTTATGTATGAGTCATATCATCCTAGAGACTTTGTTTTGAGAACTACATATGGATTTATTCTCATTTTCCAATGAGATATGTAGAGACACCTAAATATCCAGTTTTGAGCCTAGCCACAATCACAAAATCAATTTATTTTCTTTTATCCTCCTGTATATGAATTAGATCAATATAGACTATTTTCTTAAGATATATTATTTGGTCCTTATACCATTTTATGTATTAAGATTTACCATTCTCTCAGAATGTGTGAAAATCCCATGTTCACCATGTCAAACTCGATTTGCATGAGAAATGATTGTTTCAAGAACTATGTATGGATTTATTCTCATTTTCTAATGAGATACGTAGTTACACCTAGATCTCTAATCTTGGGCCCAGCTGAGATAAAAAAACCATTTATTTGTTGTATAAGAATCAAATATTTACAGATAATGTTTTAATAACTATGTATGAATTGATTCTTTCCTTAGAAAGACATATAGTGACACTTGGGTTTTATCCCTTAATCGAGTTACAATATGTCTTTCATTTTACATCGGTTCATCTTCATCTTTACTGCATGACATTAATATTCTTGGAAATATAGCATCCCTGTTCATCACTTGTGTCACCTTTACACTGTAAAAGAAACCTTTACTATTCCTTGTTTCTCACACAGAGCATATCTCACGTGGGATTAAGAATTTGGTAAATAGATTCATTATAGAAATGAGGTTTCTCCATTTATTATGGTATTATTAAAGTCTTCATTTCATAAAATAAAACCACACAGTATAATGTCCTCGCTGCATGAATTTAAATTAAAAGTCATAATATTAATTTAGAGGAAACAAATAATCTCTCCATTTTACATATGAGTCATATCTATATAAAGGGTGTCAAACTCATGAAAAATATTGGTTCAAATATTTATCATATACATTAGACAAGAACCCTTTCCATATTTCTTACTCTTAATCATAAATATTTCTAGATCATCATAATCCTTCTTAGGGTTTTTGGTGGCAGAGTTTCAAAATACCTGAGAGCTCCTTTGTCTGACTATGTAACATGTTCCCTTAGGTAGCCTTGCATTTGATTTCTACATAACAGGACTGTCAGTAAAATGATTCCACTATTTTCTTATGTAGCATATGCCCCAGTTTTCCCTGCATAACATAACCCCTATAATGGGTTTTCAAATAATGGTAACTTCATTCCTGGTTTTAGTATCTTTGTCCCCTTTAATCTTTGATGAAAATATACAAGAATATGTATTTTAAAATATTCATTCAAGTATACTTGTCCATTTAGATTTCTCACAATATGAAAGTCTTCAAGACTATGGTTTACACATTTCCCTTACTTTGTGTTCAATATGATATTAAATAACCATGAAAATAACTTGGCCACAAATTATATATTATTTCCATTTCGGGTGAAATTTGTATGACCTAAAACTATAGAAACCATACCTCTTACATTTGGGTCAGACCTTTGTAAAAGTATTATTCCTCCGATTCATTGGAAATATTTGGTGGAAATACCCTTTCCATATTCTTGTACCTTTATCCATGAACCAAAATCTATGCTTCGAAAAATCTGAATCCCAACAAACATTCATCGGCTCTTATAAATAGAACGTCAAACCTCTGAGATCTCTTTTGTATGACTAAGATGCACGTGCCCTAAGGTGGCCTTGTATAAGTTGCGTACATAATAGTCCTTTGAGTAAAATAATGCCACTATTTGGCTATGCAGGATATGCCCCAGTTGGCCCTGTATAACCCAACCCCCATAAAAGGTTTGTCATGTAATAGTAACTTTGTTATTGGAAAAGACATCCTCTAATGCTTCTATCCCTTTTCCCATATCATTCTACAGTTCCACAAATTCTCAAATCACAGTTTATAATTTTTCCAACCATACCTAGATATAGTAGTATATTTCTAACCAAATTATCATGAAATTGGGAGAATCTCATACCTTTGGTCAGAGATAAAGACCTTAAATTAAAGCCACCCAATTTCCTCACTACATGAATTGAAACTGCACAATACCCAATGTCCTCACTGCAGAACATAAAACTGCACAGTACCCAATTTCCTCTTTGCATGACTTAAAACTGCATAGTACCCAATGTCCTCACTACCTGACATAATACTGCACAGTACCCAATGGCCTCACTACAAGACTTAAAACTGCACAGTACCCAATTCCCTCACTGCATGACTTAAAAGTGTACAATACCCAATGTCCTCACCGCATGACATAAAACTGCACAATATGATATCAATAATTCCCCTTTCTGATAAATCATAACCATTACTCACACAATAAATTTGTATAGAAATTGTTTTCCTATTCATGACTTATGTCATTCTCAAGTAGCCCTTTTTCATTCTTAAAATTCATTTCCTTGGAAAAACCACCCACTGTGGTCTTGAGTCACCCAAAATCTTATTTTTCCGATATCTATCAACAGAAAAATGTAAAAATTCAATGAACACTTTTTTCTGACTATGCAGCATGTGCCCTTAGGTGGCCTTGCATAAGTTTCCTATATAACAAGGCTGTCATTAAAAAGATGCCACTAGATGGCTATGTAGAATTTTACCCTTTAGGCCCTGCATAACAGAACCCCCATAACAGTTTTGTCAAATAATGGTAACTTTATTCTTTGAAAAGACACCCCTTATGTTGACATAGGTTTTAAATTTGGTGGCCAAAAAAATCATGGCTCAAGATTCCCCTTGGAAATATTTAAAGAATATTAAATCAATTCTTAGCCACAGAGTCTTTTTTGGGATCTAATTTCAGTATATATGGTCAAAGCTATTTGACCTTAAATATTAGAACTTTATAGTCCAATATGCATGAATCTAAACTTCCAACAACAAGAGACATGTTGCTTACTAGATTGAGAACCTGTAAAGGGAACTCTAAACAAAAGTCAAGTCCCAGCTCACTAAACATCCATTTGTGTATGGTTTATGTAATATTGAGCAATGAAAATTCAAAATATACAATGTTTGTAGGGTTTTCTATATAACCCTAGTAAAATTCAATATATTATCTCTAGGTCCCATGGCTTAAAAAAATTAGACTATCCTCCCAAACATGATGTAGATCCAAATCTATTCAAATGAAGTTGGAATGAGGATAAGTGTCATACTTTTATCTTAGAACAATATATTCTTCATTCTGAATGAATCAAACTCTAAGGGGGGGGGGATTTTATAGACACTATGAAATGAATTGTATGTACATTTCTACAATTTAAGAGGTCTTTCCATCTATCGCGACTCAAAATGTCCTCAACCAGGATAAAAAAGTTTGCGGTGTGACTCTGAATTTTTCATGGAGGTCAGTGTCAGGCTGCAGTCCAGGCCCAAAGACCCAAAAGAGGCACCCAAGGTACCTGTATGCAGACACCTGTGCACCACCATGCTGAAGCTGATTGAAGTGATTAACTTGACTAAGTCCTCAAAGCGACACCCTAGTCTAGCCAAAACACCATCATCATGAAAGGTACTTTCACGCAACAATTTTTGAGCACAACCTACTTGAGTTACCCTATATATCGTGAAACCAACTTGTGTGCCCAAACTCCTTTCACCCAGGGTCTTGTTTTTGCCTATAAATTGACCAACATGGACCTCATTTGTACGGACGAATTTCCATGTTGCCTAATTGTTGTTGTGGTTTCCCTAGTACTTCACACCAACATTATGAAGCTTTCAAGGTAGTTATGAAACACCTTGAGCGGAGGATTTAAGGGAGGATAATTGGACTTAAGTTCTTCGAGTGTTTGAAAACCATAACAATTGTGTTCCTAAAGTGCCCAACCACCCCCAGATAGAAATAGTTGCATGCCGCCCATTCCTCCTACAGGAACATGAGCACCCCACTTATTGGATCACCTATGAATACTCTTGAAGGCTTGAGCAAGGTCTCTACTAAGTATTACCATTCATGTTGTTTGTCTCCTAAGTGAACATCAGGTCGCCCAATCCTACTTGCACACCCATACTTGCATGACATTACCTACATGAATGCCCATACTTGTGCACCCATCTCTACATGGGATCCCCTCTTTGATTCACTTACTTTATTCACTCTCTTCAGTCTACAAGACATCAATCCTTCACCAAATCCATTCATGGAAAGTCTTATTCTTCCTTGGCTCCCTTATCTGAAAGGGAATCTGTTGAGACCTCCACCAACACCTTATGACTTATCAAACCATTGGTAATGGCACATTAGCATGTCTCATATTTGATTTTGTATTTCCACAGTCAGAGGCTTCCAACATTTGTTTCAAAATGGGGTTATGATTCATGGAGTGTTTTTGGGTTTGTATATCCATAGTCACATGGACCTTTCTCCCATAATTATTGTTGGGATGTTCTCATTTTGGAGGATGGTTTGGTCCTGGCACCTCCCTTCTCAAAGAGATGATCTGAAACCATAGTTCTCTGGTAGGGGAAGATATAGTTCATACCTAATTTTCCTTTTAGAAATAAAGGAGAAATCTCCCACCCCTACTGGGATCAATTTTTAGGGCAACCAGTTTGGCATAAGCCCCGATCTTTTCTTATAGGAGGTGGACTCATTTCTCCTCATCTCTTTTTTAGTGTCAAAGACCAAAGGGGATATGGGCACATAGACGTTCATTTACCTTTCGCTCTTTGTAGAGACCCCGACCCCAGCAACCCAGGGGTCGGTGCCTTCTGAACATGATGTGTTATCTTAAAATAAAATACACTTTGTTAACAACACATCATGTCCCGTACAGAGGATCATGTGCGGTTCGGGTTCTGGGAAACCAATAACTTATGAAACAATTCATCTTTCAAAAGCTGATACCTGAAAATTTCAAATCAAAACTTAGGGTGAGAATTAAAATACTCAGTAAGGGGTTTAAAAAAAAATTTAAAACACTGTAACATTTGAAAACATTATTTTAAAAGATATTGGACACTTATTAAAGGAAAATTATAACACATAACATAAAAATTCTCAATCAAGGTCTTCAATAAGAACATGAAACAATTATGTCAATTCTTGAAGGATTAATAACAGTTATCAAGAACAAGTACTACATGTGATTTACTTAAGCATAAATTAAACAGTTAAAAGTAATGCATAATCAGAGTTGCGCATAAAGAAAACAACTAAATTTTCATATGCTTGTTACTATTCTATTAAGTGATAATCACCAATCATGCTTCAAGCTTATACCAGTGAAATAAGAAATTTAGGAAAACTTTAAGGCATCAGTCATGAAAGAACCTTATCTTGGAAAGAACTTGTTTACATAACTTGAATTATGTGGCATAAACATTTAACTTAGACAATCATGAACATATCACCAAGGTCCATCCCCAAGGTGTCATTTGAAATTACCAAGGTAAAGCCCAAGGTATCGTTAAAAATGTAATATCTAGTGGTTACATCATTACCCAATGCATTGGAGTGCTATCAGGGCGCACCCTTAAATTTGCCTTTATTATCATTTGAGCCACATCGTTCATGCTTTACTTAAATGGTTTGTATATTCAAGATGTCCCATACCACCTTGAATATCTCATTCATTTTAATTTTACCCAAGGTGTCCCATACCACTTTGGGTAAGTCCAATTTTTTGTTCATTTAGTGATATGTCAGAAACATGCATTATGTACAATAATAAATAATAAACCACCACAAATTTTTCTAATACGAAGTATGATAGTTAACTTTGCAACATGGGTCAATAACTAATTAAAGGCATACATAACTTAGTAAAACATCTTTTTTCACTAAAGCATACAAAACAATGATATACAAAATGATGAATCTTTGTCATTATAAATCCATGGAAAAAGGAGTGCTTAAAAAAACACTTGAAATTAGTTATGGTGATAAATAGGCCCTTGATCTTGTAAATGAATTAAATCATAACCTGATCAATTAATACATTCACCAAAAGTAGGTTCATTATGTCTTAAGATAATACATGAACACAACATGATATCATGACCCATTAAATCTTAAATCCTCTAATACATCTTAAATCAAACCAAAATACACCCTTCATGGTAAAACGCATCATGAGCGATGCCTAGTATGCTTCTTTAATAAAACATAGTTCGCATAAAATAAGGATTTACTTAAAGGTTGATACCCACCCCTTGAAATAATAAATTTGATTTGTATTGGTTTTCATGTTTACAAGTACATAGAGATATATAGATACCAAGTTTTACAACGAGGGGTTTTCATGGTAAAACAACTTCAAACAACCCTCATTAATATATAATGCACAATATTACATATTGGATCATTCTGAAATCCGAAAAATAGATAGAGTTTTGGTTATAAATATCTCTATATATATATAGAAAACCATATATTAATATCTGTATAGGTTTTATGAAAAAAAATTGAAAGAAATCAAAACTTAACACCTTAAAGCCCTATCCAACATAGGTCCATACAAAAAGAAAAAAATATATAAATTTTTTGGTTTTTGGAAAAAGAAAAAAAAGAAAGAAAAAAAAACTGTATATATATCGTATGAAAAAAAACAATACACAACCCGAGGCGCTTGTATTGTGTAAATGTACATATACACACTGTATATACCATCCATATGAAATTGTATATATATATACAATGTACAAACCGATGGATTGTATTATGTAAATTATCATATATGAACAGTATATACTGTGCTTAGGTTTCTCAAAATGAATGAAGACCAAGTATATAAGTATCCCTACATATGCACCCTACTAAAAACACGAAGGCCAAAACTCCTTGGAGGCAATACAAACCGATGGGTTTATATTAAGTATATATATATATACGTATATAGACTGTATTTATCGAGAGTATATAAAAAGAATATTTTCTCCAAAAAGAAGGCAACAATGCAAGGACCCTTACTCATGCACCATGCAGCAGCAATACCATTGGAGGCCATACAACCCGAGGGGTATACACTTGATTTTATAAAGTATATAAACTGTATATTTATACACCAGGGGTAAAAAGAATGGACGTTTTCTCCGAAAGAATGCATGCAAGAACCCTTACAGTGCTTGAGGAGGAAGCCCAGACCGGTGTAACTCGCTGGGTTGCTAGGAGTTCGAGGGAGAAGAAGAAGGAGGAAGAAGAACTGCCACGGTTTCAAGAGGCCAGTAGCGTTTAAATAGGGATTTGGTGCACAAAGGGTGACTCGACCCATGAGTAGACCGACGTGGGGAAGACAGGAAAACAGAGACCTAGGAGGGGGGTGTTTGGAAGTCAAGGGAGCGGTGCGGGGAAGGAGGCCGAGGCTTCCTTGGTTGCATGCCTACTGGTCGAGTGCCGCTTAGAGGAAGAAGACGGTGAGGGTCGATGCAGTAAAGGAATGGACGGCCGAGATTAGATCTCGGGGAAGATCGAACGGTCGCGGTGATACGCGGGGAGATCGCGCAGCTAAAAGGGACAGACGATCGAGATCTACATGGGAGTCGATCGGACGGTCCCGGTTGCACGGAGCGCGTCCCACATCGAAATAGAACGCGTTTGAGGTGCAGCTTATAAACCAAAGCGCGCCGGCTTCGGTTCAATAACACGAACACACACACCGGGGCCTTATACACGGGCCCCATGCGGGCTTCGGCCCACCCCTACGCACCGCGCACTGCGGCCTTACACACGGCCTGCACGCGACCTAAGAGACCTATGTATGGCTTGGGATGCGGTTTGGACACCCACTGAGCGCTTGGGGACCCCGATGGTCGGCACCTCGGGTCCCTTGGGGCTTGGTCTCGGCCTAGAGGGCTTGTCCCTTAAGGGATGCCCTCGGCTTGGCCGGGCCCCAACCCAATTTTTTTTATTAAAACTTATTTAAATTTATAAAATAACATAGAATAAGTATACTTATTTCAAAATAAAGTGTAATATAAATATTTATACAAAAGAGGGTTCATTCAAAAAAGACAATTAGTTTTAATTTAAAATCTAAATCCTTTTACTAGCTTATGTAATATAGTTCATATCAACATAATTTATAAAAATAAAATTTATTTAGACTTTCGAAATAACAAGTTTAAGTATGCTTAGTTCAAAATATAAATATTTGCACAAAATGAGTCAACATACTATAACAACAAAATAGTTTTAACTTAAAATTTAAATCCCTTTACCAATTTATATATAAATCTTTTAAAATATATACCTTTATTATTTTACATACAAAACCATTATAATTATTTGGATGTTTAAATAAATTCTAAAAGATATCTAGTTAATTCAAAAATTCATAACTTAGAGCTCAAAAGATATTATTATTGATACCCTTTAAACATATAGAAAGAATACTAAGTTTTCAATATGCAAGTATCCATCAGAATTTTGTGAAAACAAAAGGATTTATTTCCGAGAATACTCATTTTTATTTTAAAACTATAACTCTTTTGTGAAACATATTATAATAGTTGAAATATTATAAAATTATAAGAGCATTAAAACAAGTTTTAATATAAGGATAAACTTTATCAACGGAAACCCAAAGGTTGTTTTAAAAATCCAACGACTATTTTCCAATGGTAAATATTCACAGGATCATTATAAAAGCAAGGGTATTTTACAAGAACAAAACACTTGAACCAGAAAGGATGGCTCTCCTTATATCATGGGTGTTGAGCATGTGTTCCGTGGCCCTGGCTGTTATATTTTTCACGCTGATGGACTCTGAAGACGAGGACTATCCGATTACTCGAGTTGTGGTTCTTAGTAGTCTTGTTGTGGCTGTGTTAGGTCTTGTGCATGATATTTTCAACTAGTTGGGTCTTATTGCAAATGTAAAATTTTAATATATATCATTTTAACTTATTCTCCATGTTTTATTTTATTTCTAATTCCTTATTAGCACAACAAGAGACATCATTAGGGGCATACCATTGCTTACTTGAACTAGTTCATAAAACATGTGGCGTCACATTATCCCCCCTTTTAGAAAATTGCGTCCTCGCAATTTATTTCACAACACTACAAGGTTCTGCAACGTTCTCACCATCTCCACCAACATATGGGGTCAACAGGTGCATTTAGAGGAATCCCCGTAGCGAAGCTCACCTCTTCCAGTTCCCTAATCCACATACACCTAAGACAGGAGGGGTTGCACTTATGTTCCGGGCCTTCAGGCCTCCAGAGGGAAGCTCGAATAGTACAAAGTTATGAAATGTCTTTGCAGACCAAAGTACGAAGGACTTGCCGAATTATGTCTCGGTTGAGGATATCGAATCCATAGATACGGTCAAACAGGCTAAAGTTGAGAATTTGGAGCATATAAGCCGCATAAAGATTTCCCTCTAACGCAGACTCCTGAAATTTCACTCTGGCCGCGTAGTTTCGGCCTAGGGTGAAACATAGAAAGATCCCTTCATGGTAAATTCCTCGTCGTTCACGTCCGACTAGCTGTGCAGAGCCAATGTGTAATAGATGGAGGCATTCCCCTAGCAGGTGTGGAGAATCTCCGGACCGTTTGTTAGCTTAAACCACTGCTTGCACGTTCTTCACAAACTTGCGAAGGGGTCATACTCGTCCTCACACGTTTTGATTGAAATTATTTCCAAAATCTCAGTGGGAAAAGATAACAGGTGGGTTTGTCCTTCCATCTGAAAGTTTTAAGACAGGAGTTCAATCACTTGAAAATCATTCAAGGACAAACACAAAGTAAAGACAAGGAAGGGGAAAGACAAAATTTCAATAAACATACGTTTATTATTATTAGTGATTGAGTTTCCCTTATCCATTGACTAAACGAACTCCACACAGAGAAGAAAAACTCCCTAACTCCTCTAACCAAACACAGGCCGAGCATTCAGGGGAAAACTCAGGAAGGCACCTATGACGCCTTACGAGTCTAGCATGAGGAGTATGAAGTTGAGAGACGTCTTCATACACTTTTCGTCTGCAAGAAAGTCCGGTGGACGCATCTTCTAATCTCCCAAAGTCCAACAACTGACCCCAGAAGCCATAGTTTAAAATCTGACAGAGGTATCCCGCTCAGAGGTCTCCGTTAGCAGCAGCTCCTTGGAAAGGGTTATCAATCATGGTGCCAAAGCTCTCACCCACCGTGAAAATCTGGAAAAGTCCTTCATGGTACTTTCCCCGATGCACATATGAGGGAAACTGAGTTATCATCATAAGGAGGTAATATATTCCTACCCCTTGGTGTAACTGAAGCACCCGTGGTGAATTGGATACGTCATAAAGGTGTTTGCATGTCATGCAGATATAGGCATAATTTAGAAAGTCCTCACGGCTAGCTAAAGACACAATGGTCTCTAGGGCCTCTGTGGGGAGAGATAAGAGATTTGTGCCTTCGTTTTCCATCTAAAATTTAAGAAAACCCAATTTTTAATAAAATTGAAATACATATACATATATATATTTTTGTTTCAGTTTCTGGATTTCCAGAGTTATCCAAACCGAACCTCTGATACCAACTGTAGAGACCCCGACCCCATAAACCCAGGAGTCGGTGCCTTCTGAACATGATATGTTATCTTAAAATAAAGTACACTTTGTTAACAACACATCATGTCCCGTACAGAGGATTGTGTGCGGTTCGGGTTCTGGGAAACCGGAAACTTCTGAAACAATTCATCTTTCAAAAGCTGATACCTGAAAATTTTAAATCAAAACATAGGGTGAGCATTAAAATACTCAGTAAGGGGTTTAAAAAAAAATTAAAACATTGTAACATTTGAAAACATTATTTTAAAAGAGATTGGTCACTTATTAAAAGAAAATTATAACACATAACATAAAAATGCTCAATCAAGGTCTTCAATAAGAACATGAAACAATTATGTCAATTCTCGAAGGAGTAATAACAGTTATCAAGAACAAGTACTGCATGTGATTTACTTAATCATAAATTAAACAGTTAGAAGTAATGCATAATCAGAGTTGTGCATAAAGGAAACAACTAAATTTTCATATGTTGGTTACTATTCTATTAAGTGATAATCACCAATCATGCTTCAAGCTTATACTAGTGAAATAAGAACTTTATGAAAACTTTAAGGCATCAGTCATGAAAGAACCTTATCTTGGAAAGAACTTGTTTACATAACTTGAATTATGTGGCATCAACATTTAACTTAGACAATCATGAACATATCACCAAGGTCCATCCCCAAGGTGTCATTTGAAATTACCAAGGTAAACCCCAAGGTATCGTTAAAATTGTAATCTCTAGTGGTTACATCATTACCCAATGCATTGGAGCATTATCAGGGCGCACCCTTAAATTTTCCTTTATTATCATTTGATCCACATCGTTCATGATTTACTTAAATGGTTTGTATATTCAAGATGTCCCATACCACCTTGAATATCTCATTCATTTTAATTTTACCCAAGGTGTCCCATACCACTTTGGGTAAATCCAATTTTTTGTTCATTTAGTGATATGTCAGAAACATGCATTATGTACAATAATAAATAATAAACCACCACAAATTTTTCTAATACAAAGTATGAAAGTTAACTTTGCAACATGGGTCAATAACTCATTAAAGGCATATATAGCTTAGTAAAACATCATTTTTCACTAAAGCATACAAAACAATGATGTACTAAATGATGAATCTTTGTCATTATAAATCCATGGAAAAAGGAGTGCTTAAGGAAAACACTTGAAATTAGTTATGGTGATAAATAGGCCCTTGATCTTGTAAATGAATTAAATCATAACCTGATCAATTAATACATTCACCAAAAGTAGGTTCATTATGTCTTAATATAATACATGAACACAACATGATATCATCACCCATTAAATCTTAAATCCTCTAATACATCTTAAATCAAACCAAAATACACCCTTCATGGTAAAACACATCATGAGCGATGCCTAGTATGCTTCTTTAATAAAACATAGTTCGCATAAAATAAGGATTTACTTAAAGGTTGATACCCACCCCTTGAAATCATAAATTTGATTTGTATTGGTTTACATGTTTATGAGTACATAGAGATATATAGATACCAAGTTTTACAACGAGGGGTTTTCATGATAAAACAACTTCAAAAAACCCTCATTAATATATAATGCATAATATCACATGTTGGATCATTCTGAAATCCGAAAAATAGATAGAGTTTTGGTTATAAATATCTGTATATATATATATAGAAAACCATATATTAATATCTGTATAGGTTTTATGAAAAAAATTTGAAAGAAATCAAAACTTAACACCTCAAAGCCCTGTCCAACATAGGTCCATCCAAAAAGAAGAAAATATATAAATTTTTTGTTTTTTGGAAAACTAAAAAAAAGAAAGAAAAAAAAACTGTATATATATCGTATGAAAAAAAACAATACACAACCCGAGGGGCTTGTATTATGTAAATGTACATATACACACTGTATATACCGTCCATATGAAACTGTATATATATATACAATGTACAAACCGATGGATTGTATTATGTAAATATTCATATATAAACAGTATATACCGTGCTTAGGTTTCTCAAAATGAAAGAAGTCCGAGTATATAAGTATCCTTACATATGCACCCTACTGAAAACACGAAGGCCAAAAATCCTTGGAGGAAATAAAAACCGATGGGTTTATATTAAGTATATTTATATATATACGTATATAGACTGTATTTACCGAGAGTATATAAAAAGAAGATTTCCTCCAAAAAGAAGGCAACAATACAAGGACCCTTACTCATGCACCATGCGACAGCAATACCATTGGAGGCCATACAACCCGAGGGGTATACAATTGATTTTATAAAGTACATAAAATGTATATTTATACACCAGGGATAAAAAGAACGAAGGTTTTCTCTGAAAGAATGCATGAAAGAACCCTTACAGTGCTTGAGGAGGAAGCCCGGACCGGTGTAACTCGCTGGGTTGCTGGGAGTTCGAGGGGGAAAAAGAAGGAGGAAGAAGAACCGCCACGGTTTCAAGAGGCCAGCGGCGTTTAAATAGGGATTTGGTGCACAAAGGGTGACTCGACCCGTGAGTAGACCGATGCGGGGAAGACGGGAAAAGAGAGACCTAGGAGGGGGGTGTTCGGAAGTCAAGGGAGCAGTGCGGGGAAGGAGTCCGAGGCGTCCTCGGTTGCAGGACTACTGGTCAGGTTCCACTTAGAGGAAGAAGACGGTGAGGTTCGACACAGTAAAGGAATGGACGGACGAGATTAGATCTCGGGGAAGATCGAACGGTCGCGGTGATACGCGGGGCGATCGCGCGACTAAAATGGACAGACGGTCGAGATCTACACGGGAGTCGATCGGACGGTCCCGGTTGCATGGAGCGCGTCCCACATCGAAACAGAACGCGTTTGAGGTGTGGCTTATAAACCAAAGCGTGACGGCTTCGGTTCATTAACACGAACACACACACCGGGGCCTTATACACGTGCCCCATGCGGGCTTTGGCCCATCCATACGCACCGCGCACTGTGGCCTTACACACGGCCTGCGCGCGATTTGAGAGACCTATGTACGGCTTGGGATGCAGTTTGGACACCCACTGAGCGCTTGGGGACCCTGATGGTCGACACCTCGGGTCCCTTGGGGCTTGGTCCCGGCCTAGAGGGATTGTCCCTTAAGGGATTCCCTCGGCTTGGCCGGGGCCCAACAAATTTTTTTTTATTAAAACTTTTTTAAATTTATAAAATAACCTAGAATAAGTATATTTATTTCAAAAAAAAGTGTAGTATAAATATTTACACAAAAAGAGGGTTCATTCAAAAAAGACAATTAGTTTTAATTTAAAATCTAAATCCTTTTACTAGCTTATGTAATATACTTCATATCAACATAATTTATAAAAATAAAATTTATTTAGCCTTTCGAAATAACAAGTTTAAGTATGCTTAGTTCAAAATATAAATATTTTCACAAAATGAGTCAACATACTATAACAAGAAAATAGTTTTAACATAAAATTTAAATCCCTTTACCAATTTATATATAAATCTTTTAAAAGATATACCTTTCTTATTTTACATAGAAACCATTATAATTATTTGGATCTTTAAAGAAATTCTAAAAGACTACTAGTTAATTCAAAAATTCATAACTTAGAGCTCAAAAGATATTATTATTGATACCCTTTAAACATATAGAAAGAATACTAAGTTTTCAATATGCAAGTATCCATCAGAATTTTGTGAAAACAAAAGGATTTATTTCTGAGAATACTCATTTTTATTTTAAAACTATAACTCTTTTGTGAAACATATTATAATAGTTGAAATATTATAATATTATAAGAGCATTAAAACAAGTTTTAATATAAGGATAAACTTTATCAACGGAAACCCAAAGGTTGTTTTAAAAATCCAATGACTATTTTCCAATGGTAAATATTCACAAGATCATTTTAAAAGAAGGGGTATTTTACAAGAACAAAACACTTGAACCAGAAAGGATGGATCTCCTCATACCATTGGCGTTGAGCATGTGTGTCGTGGCCCTGGCTGTTATATTTTTCACGCTGATGGACTCTGAAGACGAGGACTATCCGATTACTCGAGTTGTGGTTCTTAGTAGTCTTGCTGTGACTGTGTTAGGTCTTGTGCATGGTATTTTCAACTAGTTGGGTCTTATTGCAAATGTAAAATTTTAATATATATCATTTTACCTTATTCTCCATGTTTTATTTTATTTCTAATTCCTTATTAGCACAACAAGAGACATCATTAAAGGCATAACATTGCTTACTTGAACTAGTTCATAAAACCTAGGGCGTTACATTATACCCCCCTTTAGAAAATTACGTCCTCGCAATTTATTTCACAACACTACAAGGTTCTGCAACGTTCTCACCATCTCCACCAACATATGGGGTCAACAGGTGCATTTAGAGGAATCCTCGTAGCGAAGCTCACCTCTTCCAGTTCCCTAATCCACATACACCTAAGACAGGAGGGGTTACACTTATGTTCCAGGCCTTCAGGCCTCCAGAGGGAAGCTCGAACAATACAAAGTTCTGAAATGTCTTTGCAGACCAAAGTACGAAGGACTTGCTGAATTATGTCTCGGTCGAGGATATCGAAGCCATAGATACGGTCAAACAGGCTAAAGCTGAGAAGTTGGATCATATAAGCCGCATAAATATTTCCCTCTAACGCAGCCTCCTGAAATTTCACTCTGGCCGTGTAGTTTCGGCCTAGGGTGAAACATAGGAAGAGCCCTTCGTGGTAACTTCCTCGTCGTTCACGTCCGGCTAGCTGTGCAGAGCCAATGCGGTAATAGATAGAGGCATTCCCCTGGTAGGTGCAGAGAATCTCCGGACCGTTTGTTACCTCAAACCACTTCTTGAACATTATTCGCAAACTTGCGATGGGGTCATACTCGTCCTCACACGTTTTGATTGCAATTATTTTTAGAATCTCAGTGGGAAGAGATAACAGGTGGGTTTGTCCTTCCATCTGAAAGTTTTAAGATAGGAGTTCAATCACTTGAAAATCATTCAAGGACAAACACAAAGTAAAGACAAGGAAGGGGAAAGACAAAATTTCAATAAACATACGTTTATTATTATTAGTGCTTGAGTTTCCCTTATCCATTGACTAAACGAACTCCACACAGAGAAGCAAAAATCCCTAACTCCTCGAACCAAACACAGGCCGAGCATTCAGGGGAAAACACTTGTGGGCACCTATGACACCTTATGAGTCTAGCATGAGGTGTATGAAGTTGAGAGACGTCTTCATACACTTTTCTTCTACAAGACAGTCGGGTGGACTCATCTTCTAATCTCTCGAAGTCTAACAACTGACCCCAGAAGCCATAGTTTAAAATCTGACAGAGGTAGCCCGCTCGGAGGTCTCCGTCAGCAGCAGCTCCTTGAAAAGGGTTATCAATCAGGGTGCCAAAGCTCTCACCCATCGTGAAAATCTGGAAAAGTCCCTCATGGTACTTTCCCCGACGCACATATGAGGGAAAATGAGTTATCATCATAAGGAGGTAATATATTCCTACCCCTTGGTGTAACTGATGCACCCGCGGTGAATTGGATACGTCATAAAGGTGTTTGCATGTCATGCAGATATGGGAATAGTTTAGAAAGTCCTCACGGCTAGCTAAAGACAAAATGGTCTCTAGGGCCTCTGTGGGGAGAGATAAGAGATTTGTGCCTTCGTTTTCCATCTGAAATTTAAGAAAACCCAATTTTTAATAAAATTGAAATACATATACATATATATATTTTTGTTTCAGTTTCTGGCTTTCCAGAGTTATCCAAACTAAACCTCTGATACCAACTGTAGAGACCCCGACCCCAGAAACCCAGGAGTCGGTGCCTTCTGAACATGATGTGTTATCATAAAATAAAATACACTTTGTTAACAACACATCATGTCACGTACAGAGGATTGTGTGCGGTTCAGGTTCTGGGAAACCAGCAACTTCTGAAACAATTCATCTTTCAAAAGCTGATACCTGAAAATTTTAAATCAAAACGTAGGGTGAGCATTAAAATACTCAGTAAGGGGTTTAAAAAAAAATTAAAACACTGTAACATTTGAAAACATTATTTTAAAAGAGATTGGACACTTATTAAAGGAAAATTATAACACATAACATAAAAATGCTCAATCAAGGTCTTCAATAAGAACATGAAACAATTATTTCAATTCTCGAAGGAGTAATAACAGTTATCAAGAACAAGTACTACATGTGATTTACTTATGCATAAATTAAACAGTTAAAAGTAATGCATAATCCGAGTTGCGCATAAAGGAAACAACTAAATTTTCATATTCTGGTTACTATTATATTAAGTGATAATCACCAATCATGATTCAAGCTTATACCAGTTAAATAAGAACTTTATGAAAACTTTAAGGCATTAGTCGTGAAAGAACCTTATCTTGGAAAGAACTTGTTTACATAACTTGAATTATGTGGCATCAACATTTAACTTAGACAATCATGAACATATCACCAAGGTCCATCCCCAAGGTGTCATTTGAAATTACCAAGGTAAACCCCAAGGTATTTTTAAAATTGTAATCTCTAGTGGTTACATCATTACCCAATGCATTGGAGCGCTATCAGGGCGCACCCTTAAGTTTGCCTTTATTATCATTTGATCCAAATCGTTCATGCTTTACTTAAATGGTTTGTATATTCAAGATGTCCCATACCACCGTGAATATCTCATTCATTTTAATTTTACCCAAGGTGTCCCATACCACTTTGGGTAAATCCAATTTTTTGTTCATTTAGTGATATGTCAGAAACATGCATTATGTACAATAATAAATAATAAACCACCACAAATTTTTCTAATACAAAGTATGATATTTACCTTTGCAACATGGGTCAATAACTAATTAAAGGCATACCTAGCTTAGTAAAACATCATTTTTCACTAAAGCATACAAAACAATGATATACTAAATGATGAATCTTTGTCATTATAAATCCATGGAAAAAAGAGTGCTTAAGGAAAACACTTGAAATTAGTTATGGTGATAAATAGGCCCTTGATCTTGTAAATGAATTAAATCATAACCTGATCAATTAATACATTCACCAAAAGTAGGTTCATTATGTCTTAAGATAATACATGAACACAACATGATATCATGACCCATTAAATCTTAAATCCTCTAATACATCTTAAATCAAACCAAAATACACCCTTCATGGTAAAACACATCATGAGAGATGCCTAGTATGCTTCTTTAATAAAACATAGTTCGCATAAAATATGGATTTACTTAAAGGTTGATACCCACCCCTTGAAATCATAAATTTGATTTGTATTGGTTTACATGTTTATGAGTACATAGAGATATATAGATACGAAGTTTTACAATGAGGGGTTTTCATGGTAAAACAACTTCAAACAACCCTCATTAATATATAATGCATAGTATTACATGTTGGATCATTCTGAAATCCGAAAAATAGATAGAGTTTTGGTTATAAATATCTATATATATATATAGAAAACTATATATTAATATCTGTATAGGTTTTATGAAAAAAATTGAAAGAAATCAAAACTTAACACCAAAAAGCCCTGTCCAACATAGGTCCATCCAAAAAGAAGAAAATATATAAATTTTTTGGTTTTTGGAAAACTAAAAAAAAGAAAGAAAAAAAAACTGTTTATATATCGTATGAAAAAAAAAACAATACACAACCCGAGGGGCTTGTATTGTGTAAATGTACATATACACACTGTATATACCTTCCATATGAAACTGTATATATATATAAAATGTACAAACCGATGGATTGTATTATGTAAATATTCATATATAAACAGTATATACCGTGCTTAGGTTTCTCAAAATGAAAGAAGACCAAGTATATAAGTATCCTTATATATGCACCCTACTGAAAACACAAAGGCCAAAACTCCTTGGAGGCAATAAAAACCGATGGGTTTATATTAAGTATTTATATATATATACGTATATAGACTGTATTTACTGAGAGTATATAAAAATAAGATTTCCTCCAAAAATAAGGCAACAATGCAAGGACCCTTACTCATTCACCATGCGGAAACAATACCATTGGAGGCCATACAACCCGAGGGGTATACACTTGATTTTATAAAGTACATAAACTGTATATTTATACACCAGGGGTAAAAAGAACGGAGGTTTTCTCCGAAAGAATGCATGCAAGAACCCTTACAGTGCTTGAGGAGGAAGCCCGGACCTGTGTAACTTGCTGGGTTGCTGGGAGTTTGAGGGAGAAGAAGAAGGAGGAAGAAGAACCACCGCGGTTTCAAGAGGCCAGTGGCGTTTAAATAGGGATTTGGTGCACAAAGGGTGACTCGACCCATGAGTAGACCGACGTGGGGAAGACGGGAAAACAGAGACCTAGGAGGGGGGTGTTCGGAAGTCAAGGGGGCAGTGCGGGGAAGGAGGCCGAGGCATCCTCGGTTGCAGGCCTACTGGTTGGGTGCCGCTTCGAGGAAGAAGACAGTGAGGGTCGACGCAGTAAAGGAATGGACAACCGGGATTAGATCTCAGGGAAGATCGAACGATCGTGGTGATACGCGGGGCGATTGCGTGGCTAAAAGGGACAGACGATCGAGATCTATACGGGAGTCGATTGGACGGTCCCGGATGCACGGAGCGCGTCCCACATCGAAAAGGAACGCGTTTGAGGTGCGGCTTATAAACCAAAGCGCACCGGATTCGGTTCAATAACACGAACACACACACCGGGGCCTTATACACGGGCCCCATGCGGGCTTCGGCCCATCCCTTTGCACCGTGCACTGCGGCCTTACACATGGCCTGCGCACGACCTGAGAGACCTATGTACGGCTTGGGATGCGGTTTGGACACCCACTGAGCGCTTGGGGACCCCGATGGTCGGCACCTCGGGTCCCTTGGGGCTTGGTCTCAGCCTAGATGGCTTGTCCCTTAAGGGATGCCCTCGGCTTGGCCGGGCCCCAACCCAATTTTTTTATTAAAACTTATTTAAATTTATAAAATAACCTAGAATAAGTATACTTATTTCAAAATAAAGTGTAGTATAAATATTTATTCAAAAGAGGGTTCATTCAAAAAAGACAATTAGTTTTAATTTAAAATCTAAATCCTTTTACTAGATTATGTAATATAGTTCATATCAACATAATTTATAAAAATAAAATTTATTTAGACTTTCGAAATAACAAGTTTAAGTATGCTTAGTTCAAAATATAAATATTTGCACAAAATGAGTCAACATACTATAACAACAAAATAGTTTTAACTTAAAATTTAAATCCCTTTACCAATTTATATATAAATCTTTTAAAAGATATACCTTTCTTATTTTACATACAAAACCATTATAATTATTTGGATCTTTAAAGAAATTCTAAAAAACTACTAGTTAATTCAAAAATTCATAACTTAGAGCTCAAAAGATATTATTATTGATACCCTTTAAACATATAGAAAGAATACTAAGTTTTCAATATGCAAGTATCCATCGGAATTTTGTGAAAACAAAAGGATTTATTTCCAAGAATACTCATTTTTATTTTAAAACTATAACTCTTTTATGAAAAATATTATAATATTTGAAATATTATAAAATTATCAGAGCATTAAAACAAGTTTTAATATAAAGATAAACTTTTTCAACGGAAACCCAAAGGTTGTTTTAAAAATCCAATGGCTATTTTCCAACGGTCAATATTCATAGGATCATTATAAATGCAGGGGTATTTTACAAGAACAAAACACTTGAACCAGAAAGGATGGCTCTCCTCATACCATTGGCGTTGAGCATGTGTGCCGTGGCCCTGGCTGTTATATTTTTCACACTGATGGACTCTGAAGACGAGGACTATCAGATTACTCGAGTTGTGGTTCTTAGTAGTCTTGTTGTGGCTGTGTTAGGTCTTGTGCATGGTATTTTCAACTACTTGGGTCTTGTTGCAAATGTAAAATTTTAATATATATCATTTTACCTTATTCTCCATGTTTTATTTTATTTCTAATTCCTTATTAGCACAACAAGAGACATCATTAAAGGCATAACATTGCTTACTTAAACTAGTTCATAAAACCTGGGGCGTCACACTCTCTCGTTGGGCTTTGTCACTATGGGTAGCCATCCTAGTGTAAGCCCATAATTTTAATTCTTTCTTCCCTCCATATGGACCCTTTTCCAATGTGAAGAGAACAGAGGGAAGTCTTCTCAACTTTCCCTCGTCTCGGGTCTCCTCGCCGTTTTCCATAGTCGAGACGCCCTCTTCCACTAGTGGAGGAGGAAACATTTGAAAGTGTGAATGCATTCATTGAATATTTTAAATCCTAATTTTTCTCACACTAAGCATGACTCACGCAGGCATGGATATTTTTCATGGTCACAACATGTACACAAACACCCATGGTAATTGAACTACGAGAAATCTGATTCCTATTCAAACTAGGATATATAGGTATCCTTTTTAGAGCCCGAGCTCACCGGACATCCTAGTCAAGAGTCTAACCCTAATTCCTTTAATCTAGGCATCCTACTTTAGAATAAGCCTGAAATTGAACCCAAAATAATTAAGGCATCCTTTTCAGAAAGTAAGACCAAACTCATATCTCTCAAAGGACCGTACTCTCCAATGGGACTTATCGAACTACATGGGCTTTGATTCTCTTCAATATGGGATATGTAAGAAGCCTCCTTGAGGTCAAAACCCAACACTTCAAATCAAACCCTATCTCTTTGGGTAATATTCCGAACAGGGTCTGATCTTACTTAGAATCCAGTATCCTTTCTAAGTCCATTGGGTTGCTTCAGCATAAGTACCACACTAAGTTTTGTCCAAGAACATTTTTCTTATAAGTCCTTATTACATGACCGTGACAGATATGATATATCCTATTATGTGGCACCGAACTATGAGGTTTTTGATTCCTTTCCCAAGGATATGTAGGTATCCCATTTTACAGGCATGATCCCAAGATAAAAAAACCTTAGTCTCCTTGGATGACAAAAAATTACAGAGTGCACCACTGAGTGGATTTAAGAACCAGTATCATCACAATGACGATTAAAAGAATAACTAATCAGTATATTAGAGTATACTAATGATGAAAAACATTAAATACATACGAATATTTCCATTAATGAAGATCCTTGAATGCATATGGATTATTATTAATTTTACACATGTTAATAAGTGATTGTAAATTCTAAGGGATACTAATGATATACTAGCTAATTAATAAGGATTCAAGAAAGTATTTTACATTTACATAGAGAGTCCCAGATTAGACAGTAATTCCCCCCAAAAGGGTGTGATGATTCTGACCTCCCATCCTCTTATCCAATGCATGTTCTTAAGTATCGTAAAGTTCAATCTTAATGAACACCTACCTTTGGAAAGCATGCCCCCTTTGGATAAATAATTGTTTGATGTTTTTTGTTCCATAAATAAATCCAATGGAAACCACCTGGAAATAGTGATTCTTAAAACTAGAACATATGTTTCAAAGAACTAAGACACAATTTTGGAAATATGGGACACTAAAAAAATGTCTATTCTATATACAAGAGGTATCAAAGGGAATGTCACCAACAAATCTAGACATAAAGAGTTCAATATTCTAGGAAATATTTTGATGTTCACTATTTTAGGTGTAGAGGATTAAGGAACATGGAAGTATATTTAACATAAATAATGAAAAAGAATACATCGAAGGAAACTAAATGTGATAATAAGTAGAAGTAAAATGCATCATCAAATGAGATGAAAATGAAAAATCAATTTAATGCTCTACAAGATGAAGTTGGTCAATTATACTCTAGTTAATATCAAGATTATCAATATATATTTGGTATGAAGGGACAAACGTGTGTCAAAAACAAGATATATGAACATGTAATGGTTATAGAAATTGATTTCAATGCATCAGTTCAATCTATAATATTGATCATTGATAATGGATTCAAATATAATAATATAGGAAACAAAGAACTACTGATGAGAATAAGATATGAAAATGAAGGTATTGTAATATTTTTTAATGATGATGGCCTGAAAATTACTTTATCTAGAAAAAAAAAGTTTTGGATAAAAGACTTGTGACATGAAGATTTACTAGTTGTTGAAGGTATCAGTTACAACCCACTAAGTGTATGTAAAATTTGTGATTCAATACATTCCATAATCATTTATAAGAAATTATGTGTCATCAATGGAAAAGTTGGTGTAATTGTTTTGTAGGGAAAACATATAAAAGGGTATCTCTACCTTGTGAGTGGAGAAGAAGTTGTTTGCTTTTGTCCATTGAAGAAGAAAACATGTTATAAAATAAATGTCATGTTCAATTGAGGAAAACACACTTGGATGATCTGGTGAAATATGATGATTCTCAAGACCACCCAAGGTTATCACACGATCTTACTCATACATGTGATGCTGGTCGTCAAGGGAAGATAATTCAAAATATATATAAGGAAAAACAACAAAGGTAAAAACGTGATTGATTTGGTTCATATTTAGGTGTGTGGAACTATGTAACTATGATAATTTTATGGGAGGATATATTATGTTTTTTATTGATGATATTAGTAGAATGAAATGATTTTCATTCATAACTCATAATTTTGAGTGGTTTATGTTCACTACAACTTATCAAATGGAGGTTAAGAATATGATAGGTCAAAAAATCCAGTGGATCCAAATAGATAAGTTAATAATGTTCACAAATTTCTAAGTCGAGGATTTTCTTGAGAAAAATGGGATAATGCACCATGTTTTAGTAGTAAGAACTCCATAGTTTAATGGAGAAGTTGAAAGATTAAATCAAATTATATACATCATTGATAGAACATTGATCATTGAGAAAGAACTTCTAGAGAATATTTAGAAATAAGAAGTGATGACATAAATCTACACATGAAATAGAGAATTATTTTTCCAAAAGAAGTGAGGACTACATATGAGTTATGGTATGTAAAGAATACAATGTTGAAGTACGATTTATTCTTTATAAGTAAGTGTTTCATTCTCAATAAGGAGAAGCACATGAAGTTTGAATCATATGGTGATGAAAGGATATTTATTGTATACTCAAAGAAAATTCAATGCATATTAATTCCTCAATAAGAAGAAGAGATATGTAGTTGAAAGCAATGATGTATGTATAATAGAGAAAGAGTAGAATATTCAGACAATACATGATCATTCTCAAGAGGATAGTGATGAATAGATATGAAGATCGGGGTACGTTTCAATTATAGAGACTAATTACGAAGAATATTTAGATAATGAAAAGGATGATCATAAATAAGTATACATATAAATAATGATGTGAATAGAAGAAATTGATAGAGAGATAATAATCAATGATTATACAGTGCTAGTGAAGATATGGAGTATGAAGACTTTGCAACAAGCATCATTCAAATCATTGGTAGAGCCAAAATGTTTTATGGAGATAGATGGAGATGACAACTGGGTTAAGGCTATTAATGACCAGCTTTAAATAATTGAAAAGAATCAAATTTGGGATATTGTTTTGAGACCCACATATAAGAATGTCATTGGGACATAACAGGTTTTTCACAATAGGTTGAATGAATAAAGTATAGTGATTCAAAACAATGCATGACTCATGTGAAATGGGTACTCCTAAATTAATGGTATCAATGTGGATGATAAATTTTCACCTATTTCAAGGATAGATATAATCATATAATTCTTTGCTAAAATAGTGTAATAATGGTTCAAATTTTTCTAGATGGACTTCAAGTCAGAATTTATCAATGGGGTTTTGGAAGAAGAAGTTATATTGAGTAGCCCAATGGTTTTCTAATTCATGAAGACAAGAATAGAGTTTTTTTGGATAAAGAAGGTGCTATATGGGTTGAAGAAAGAACCAAGAGAATGATATTTAAGACTAGATTAGTTTTTGATGAAGCTCAATTTCAGTGTGGTGGATTTGATTAGAATCTATATGTCAATAATGGTATTAATCAAAGGAGGATGGTGCTTGTGCGTGTTGATGAAAAAATATTTAGAGGATCAGATGAAGTGTTGTGCAACCCGTTCATAGAATATGGGAAAAGTGAGATTGAAATGTTAATGATTTGTGAACTAATTTTTTTAATCATTTTACAAGTGATATAAGGAAAGAATATAACATTCATTTCTAAATATAAATATGCCAATGAAGTTTAAAAAATATCTAGAATGGATAATTCAAAGGTCATGAAGAATCCTATGGGTAACCAGATGAAACTATCATGAGAAAATGAAAGAAATGCAGTTAATGTCACAAAAATATAGGAAAATCACTATCAGTATGTAATACATAACAACAAAAAGACATGATATTGTTCTTTCCACATGCCAAGCAGCACAGTATCAATGAAATCCATGAGTAAGTCACATATTTTCATTTAAAATAATACATTTGAATATAAATGGGATTTTGGATTTCAGTTTCTCGTACAATGAAAAATATAACTAAGAGTTATGGGGCTATTCAGATACAGATTTGTCCGGTTCAGCTGTTTATAGAAAATCATCATCAAGAGTTGCATTCTATCTTGGTTTTCTGTTTATTTATTAGATAACCTGGAAACAATATTGTATTTATTTGACAACTATAAGAGAAAAATATATTACATCCACTCCATATTTTACTCATTTATTGTGGAAGAAGTAGTATTTTGATGAATATGGAGTTTTTGTAGAGTCTCTATTTTGAATCCTTGGTGATAATTGATGTTCTATAAATATTTTAAAAACCAATTTCATCACTTGAGGAAAAAGAAATTTGAAATCAAGTATCATTATATCAATGGTAAGGTGTAGAAAGGTCCAGTGTAGTTGGAGTATGTTACTATATAAACATATGTTATAGATATTTTAAAAAAGGCCTTACCCAAATAAGTGTATGAATATCATCGACTGGCTCTTAGAGTTTAGTCAACTCACTGCACATGAGAAAGTGTGGATGTGGGACCCCCTCTCACCAAAAAATGATATTTTTTCCTTGATATGTGGATATGTGTACATTAACCTACTACAAACCACAATGAAGTAAACTTCAGGTTTATTAAAAAAGGGGGAGAAATTAAATTGTGTCTATAAAAGGTAGAAAATTTCATAATCAAGGAAGGGGAGAATCTGATAGGGGGAAAATGATGTATTGGGTGATTTAAATTTAATGATACTAAAGATAATTGATCAATGGTTATATATCATAATAGATGAGGTATGTGATGAAATCATCTTCGTGGGTTTTGCAATTATGTGCATCATTGATGAGCATTTCATGATACAATTTTTTTTTATTTCGAGTATGAATCATGTGGGCTTAGAGTGTGTGTTCAGTAAATCTCTTATAACTATTGAAATCACAAGAAGCATTTTTTTGTAGAATATGGAAGAATATTTTACATGCTGTCAAAATGTGAAGACTTTTCAATGATCGCAAAAGGGGTGATTTTAAGGAAAAATTCATCATATTGATGATTTTGAGTTGATTTTGATTATTGAAAAGGAATGTGGTGACTAAAAAATGATGGTTTTAAAATAAATAATGAAGACTTATTATTAATGAATGATTAGGAAGAGAGTTTGAAAGTATGATGTCATAGAATGCATGAATGTCTAATCTCAAGGAAAGCGCATATGTATGATCTCATGGAAAGTGTGAATACTTGAACTGATCTCATGATTGGATCTCACATGGTGATCAGGGTTGTATTTGAATCTTATGATAGGATATTTCACAAAACACATGATTTAATTTTGATATCATGATGGGATCTCACATAATGATCTTGATTTTGTTGGTACTGGTGCCAAGATCTCGTGTAAAGCAGGAATATAGACTCAAACACGGGACTAAAAAAAGTGATAATGTGGTACATGGACTCATGATAAGCGTAAATTCAGACCCGGGAATCATGAAAATCATGAAAGAATACATCCACCAGGGACTCATGTATAAATCCAATGTAGTCCAGGAACTCACAAAAATAGAGAATACAGACTAGGGACTCACACAATGCTTGAATATGAATGAAGACCAAGGAATCACACAAAGAACAAATATGGACTATGGACTCATTCTAGGGGTTCATTCTCGGATATCACGGAGCGTGTGATTCCCATGATGTGGATGGGTTTTCACGTTTTTTGGAGTAATGGTGGTGGAAAATTTATTGGAATTACCCCATGACCGGTCTTTAAACATTGATGATGAATTTTGTGAAATATTTATCTAAAGAAACATACATATGATGATTCACAGAGAGATCTAGTGAAATATATTCATGGATATATCTCATGAAATATGATTCACGAAGATATATTGTGAAGGAGTATATGTGACTGACATAGCATAAGTGTTGAACATGGTATGAAAATTTTCTAGAAAGAATATTGAAAGAGGTCTCACCCCATAGTCTCATAGACAGGGTCTCACATCAGGGTTTCACAAGTTGGGTCTCTCCCCAGGATCTCGCACAAAGGGTCTCATGCTAGGATATCATAAAAGGGTACACACCATGATATTGGTCAAGGGGACACACACCAAGAACTCACATAGGTTTATTAAACATGCATCTTATGCATTCCAGTACACACCTAAATTTCCATATGAATAGTATCATTGTTATAAATGAATTCTGAAGGATAAGAACAAGACAGATGTTCTACACTATTAAACAATACTTGGAGAATGAGTTTATTAACATCTAAATTCCATGAAATGAATGGAAGACGTGGTATCTATTGATGAAATTTCCAAAGTAATGGTAATTTCTTTTTCTATAGTAAAGGTAAATTTGGTCAACTTATCAACAAAGTGAATGTACTGCGTCCAGGTGTTTCCATAGAAGTGAAGGATACCAAAAAAAGATCTAATAGAGAGTCTACCTACAAATGAGGATGTATTGATTTTTGATAATTATGGGAACTATGATTACATAAACTATGAGTGCATTATTTACAAAGTTGTGGGAAAATGGGGAGGAATAAATAGATCATTTCCACCAGTATTAAGAAATTGAAAGGGAGTTAGGGAGTGACCCTTAAAAAGTAGTGAGATGACCCTAATCATTATAAAGGCAGAGATAATGGTCATAGAAGTGGTCAATTCCAAAAAAATAAATTTATGCGAGTCATACTGGATTTGGTACATTGGCACATTGCCGTTGTATGATCCATAGAGGTAGCCCAATGAGTGTGAACCAAGTAATTTTTTTGTCTCATGAAAGCTTTCATTTTTGTTCATATATTGCTATGGGAAAGGGAGATTAGAGAGTTTTTTTTATTGAAAAAAAATATCTGAGAGGCAGTTGTTTTAATATTTCATAACCTAATTCACCCCTCTCTTAGGGTATTTAATTAATTTAGTCTAACAATTGTAAATATAAAAAACCAATCACCCATATCAAGTTGACCTAGCATTTAATTTCATCCAAGTACATTAAATTGAAATAATACAGGCTATTAAAAACTACCCACATTATAACTTCTCATCCATGATACGTATCATCATGAATCTCCCAAGAATGAGTCCATTCATTGAGACATTATTATTTTTTAATTAAAAAATTAATACTAGATATTTTCATACCAATAAATAAACTCATCCAAGAGAGGAATATTATCTTCAAATATTCCTCATAACACAAATATGGGAACTAAAATTTAACACTTTTATAAATTTTATTATCACCAATATCAAATTATCTCCATTGTTGAACTCTAGTAGATGAACTTATTAAATTTCATAATATTTCTACTAATCTAATCAACATCAACCATATTCACTTATCAAACTCCAAAAATCTATAAACACTTTCATGAGTTTTAGTATAATATTGAGAAAAGTATTTTAAAAAAACATCCCAAAAATATCTATATGACTACTGAAATCCATTAATTGGAGTCATAATCTCTTCTCACAACTAATTATATTCCCATCCAGACAAAACTCATAATAAATCTACTCAAGAAACCCAAATAAACGAAAATTCACCATTAATTTATAAAAAATTGAAGATCGTAATAATATTATCTTATATGCTACACTATTATTGAAACACCTAAATCTTTGTTCCTCATGTATTTTACAAGAAAAATAATCTATATTAACCAAAAATGAGTTAGAATATTTAAAAATAATTATTATAAATCAACAATTCTATTGGTCCTACGGTTAGTTAAATCATAAAAAATGTTCTATGAATGCATAATTGCTTTTATTGAGATCACTTAGGGACTCAATACATGCTATTACTTCCACACCCTAAATAATTTTTCACCCATATGGGTTTATATTAAGGTGACTAATAAGAATGTCCACATTATAAGGCTTCCAATATCCTCTTTAAAATATTGATAATTTATCTATTTTATAATTAATGAAGTGGTGAAATCTCATGAACACCACATAATAAATCCTAAAAAACCATATCTCAATTATTTCATTAAGCATTGTAATCAATGAGACACCCTATTACACAACCATTTCACATCAATGTAAATCTTATAGATAATCACTAGTCACTATTGATGTTGTTCATACCATGATTCTTTCTTTTAAATATCTCAAACTATCATGTGTGCCTAAATTCTTCTTAAAATGGAGTCCTCTAGTAATAAGAACTTCTTATTCATAAACAACATACTATGATAATATATAATCCATTTCCATCTTGTATATGATTGAATTTACCTTGATGTAAATATTCTAATGAAATTAAAAATATCATATAATAACATATAGAAATGGTCGAAATATACTATAAATCATTTCCATATCCAACATCCATCACTCCCTCAACATGAACCCATTATCAAGAGTTATAAATGTTCTTGATTAGACTTAGGATAATATTGTTTTACAATGATACCATCCATTTAAAATTGTATTCTATCTCATAAGATATTCTACAGTAGAATATATATACTACACCATGCTTTAAAACCATGTTACTAATTCGATGATAATTTTATATTGATATATTTATCAATATATTGATATATTAATAATATAAAATATAATTGTATTTTATCTTTTTTAGAATGAACCCTAATATCCTTCCAAAACCTTCCTTCCATCAATAATCCTACATCAATGATTTTCAACCACTATATCTCAAATAAATCTACCATCATGAGTCACTAGAATAGGATAACTCTAAAGATAATTCATGACTCCACATTTCTTATAGACTGAATCGAAATCAACATAAATATTTATTTTTTAATATTGGTTATATCAACTAACAATAATTGATTATAATGAAGTGTATTATTGCTCAAAATGGTTAATAATGTGTATATCAATCATTCTGATCCAAAATTTCACACACCTCATCCAAAACCCATGCTATACTGCAATTGTTATATTTCTTAGGAGAACATATAAGACTCACATTAATAACTCTAAACAATCTACTTAGTCTAATCAATATATTCTACCCATAAAAATATTAATAAAAACATATACTAAAAAAGAAAAAAGAAAATAACACACTAGATGTGTTTTACACATGTTTCAAAAATATAGACATCCCATTGATTCAATATACTATACCCAATGTATATTTTTTTATTATAAAATATTTAATGTTTGATATTCAATCAAATGTGCATAAAAACAATCAATGTAAAATGGTATATATAGAACACATTAAATTAGAATTATATTAATTAACATGTTTGTAATATGTTATTAAAAAGATACAATTTTTAATATTTTTTTAAATAACTTAATTGATTATTCCAAAAAATATTTTCAAATAAATTTATTTAAAATAATTTTATAATAAAATATTTTCTATAAATGATTTTCCAAATCATATAGAGTTATTCACATGTCATGTGAACCTATATATAAAATATTATAATTGAACACATGCCTCTTACCACCCCATGTTAGGAGAAAAACAACATTTAAAAAAAAGAACACTGTACTTTAAAAATAATTGAACTATAATAATAATAAATAATAAAAATTCTCTAGAATCAAAGATAACTCTAACATATACTATACATGTTTTCACATAGTATAAGGACTTTAACCTTTTATTGTTCAAACTACTAACATATCTATCTACGATGAAAATAATAATACAAAGAATCTAATTTAATCTAATTCTATTAATAAAATCATCGACTTGATTAAGATAAATTGTAACCTACTTAGAGATCTACATCAACTAAAATATGATTTTCCATAAACTAAGGTTTATCATGTAGTGATAATGGTATAATCCACATAGTGGAGGTGTTTAAAAATCAGTATGATAACCAACCAATACTATAAAAATTGAAACATAAAAATTACTTTATTATATAATATTGAAATATAGTGAAAACCAAACCACAATGTTAATATATAAAATGATGTTTTAAAAGGGGTCCATGCTTGATATTATTAGTTATACATTAATAATATTAACCACTATTGTTCAATAAAAACAATGACTGGAAATAAAAATAAATAAATAAAACTGAAAACATCATAGCCAAACCAGTCTATAAAATAACATTTGAATCGATTAACATCCTTGAAAATACATCAACAATAAAACATTCCCCCACAGATATACCTAATGATCAACTAAAAAATAAGTATATCACGTCCTCTTATTGGTACATGGAAGGATTTACTATGAACATAATGGGATGCCATTTTTTTTCCAAAAAACATACAAAAATGTATATATGTGATTTCGTGCAATATGTAATTCACAAAGCTACAACACTAAGAAAGCATTGTACATGTCACACTACTATGTGCTAACTAGTAATCCATGATTCTGAACTATAAATACATCTAAAATATACTAGTGAATATAATTTATTAATCCTAATGAATACATATATTGAAGTATAGTGCCTACTTTTTTTTAAGAGTATAACATCATCAGTCTATGTACCCTTAACATTTCCCCCCTCAATGAAGGAGATGAATAGAGGACATAAATCATTGACATTTCCTAGGAATAAATTTATTGAAAAATAACTCACCCTCTTCCTCTTAGATTATCTACAAAGAGTAACGAACTCATTTCAGTACTCTAATATTTTATATATAGAAGATATGGAACAATATTATTCCCTTGAATGAATAAAATGTCATATAATAAGGGACTTATAACAATATCATATAGAGAAAATAAAACCAACAGAGGACCAAACATACTATAACCTATAGGGTTCTGAGAAACATATGAATAAAATTAAATAACCATAGCATTACACTACATGTATCTAATCATTGGATATACAATAACATGTATCTAGATCCACCGGTTAATAAAAAAACTTTAAATAATAGATTTTTCTTGACATATCACATACACCTCATAACCAATGTGAAGCCACACTCATCATTATCTACCAAATATTCTAGGAACCATAAATTTAATATTGTACTATATTTAGAGTTAATGTTATTACAAATGGAAACCTCTTAGATGATTTCCTATCTTTAAATCCGTATTAATCATTACTATATGGTTAATCTCATGTCGAATAAGTTGAAAAAATTACGCGTCACACCCTTAGTGGATCCTAAAAAAAGTTATAAAGTCATATAAAATTTCTATAACCATATTCTCATCCTTTGGAATGATCAATTTCATGTACAGTGATATTATTATCCTTATAATATATATATATATATATTATGTGATTGGGTGTATTGTTAAATTGAAACACACACACCACTCATAGAGGCTAGAGAGGTAGGTCATAGCCCCCACAAGGGGATATCCCACCTATCAAGCCTTATTTATTTATTTATTACCCAGCATTAAAGACCAATGGGAAGTTCTAAATCCCATTTCAAGATGATAAATCCTCGCCCATAGGTCATCCATGCGCCCTACTCACTTGAAACCTGGATCAACCACCATTCATTTTTTGCAGAGAATACCATCATCCAAGGATACACCCTATGGAGATACCACCCACACTATAATTAGATCAACCACCCATCACCATTTTAACCCATGTCATAGTATTGAGCATAACATCAGAGGATCATTCCATGAGTCATATTCGGATCATGTGTCATCTTTCCTAGGTAGCAGTGTCAGAGCACTGTTAGGGACCACACTCACTGTTGCAACACCAGCAACCATCCATGAAGTCAACCGACACCTCTTTCTACAATGGCATTAGACATTATAGTCCACTTTACTATATATTTCAAGATTCCATGATCAAAAAATGACATAGAGTACTATGTATACTATCATCTTGTATCTTCTACTACATCAACCCTCAACACCCCAACAACCCACGGATAAATTCCCCCACCTAATGAAAAGTGGAGAAAATCAAATCTAGTGGTGGGATTTGAAGCTTGACCCCACACCAAATAGATGTCTACATTAAGTGTAGGTCATTATAAAAAATATATTAAACATTTTTTTATCATAGAAATCATGGTCCACACTATGTTCCACACTATGAGGATTATTTTAATCTATCAATAAATATTATAATACAATCCTAGGATTATTTATTTAACATATATCCAACTATAAAATGATTCGAACACACTAACACATATTATAATAACCAATCATTTTTAAATTTTTCTATTGGGTCCTCAAATAAAACCACATTTATTACTTGATCGACACCTAATATGGTAACCCCATCACCATATCAATGATTACACAACCATATGCATATAAAACACTATAAATACAAGGTTCAATAACAACACAAACATTTCACAGAAAATATTATTTCCTATTATATGAAAATTCAATACATAATATTATGATCCACACAAGAATTGTAGGTTTAGTGTCTTTGGAAACACTTATGTATAAAAAACTATTACATAAATAATCTACATCATCTCCCACTGAGTTCAACAAAACTAAAACCCTTCATTGATAAATCATATATAAATCCAATTTTCATATCTTAAGGAAATGTAAACATAATAAATGGTTATATAAGATGCTTAGTAACTGTAAAAAATGGATATATTAAGGACCATTTAATCATAATTTTAGAATATTTGTATGAAAAATGTGGTAAAAATTTTAAAACCATACAGAACAATTCAAAAATAATATTCTTGTGTCATGTAATAAATAATGACACCTTATCAAATAGGAATCCCAAATAAATAAAATAACATTATCCCTGAGAGAATCACATTAGCATACTATCATTTTATAAATGATTTTCATAAAGTGTTGCATAATCATAATAATAGAAATATGATCTACAAGCATCCCACCAGGACATTCATTACATTTTAGTTTTTAGATAACCACCCATGTTATTTCTTTGGGATCAATATAACCTACTATGTACACACTTTTTGGGATTCAGAAAACCTTATATTTACGCTTTCTAGGCCTTGAATAATGACCCATACACCCTCTTATAGGATTGGGATAACCTCATGTATACATTTCAGATCATAAAACATTAATCTTTACAGAATAAATTATAGGGATATAATAGCCCAACCCATCGTGTAATAATAATCAATTCACATTCATTCCATTTATTATGAAAACATTTAACTCTTATAATTTCATAATCTATACAAAACAGGTTTCATAAACATTTAATCAAACTTACCATAAACCATATAAAGAATAGAAAATAATGATATTATTAGATCAAATCCATAGTGAATCCTAGGTAACATCAAAGGATGCAATCAAAGAGGAAAAATACCATTAAAAGATAACTAGAATATTTTTGGAGGAAAACCCATTTATATTTTGAAATAATATATTCAAGAATATAAACATATATAAAATATATTGGGAAAATATTATTTTAGAATGACTAGAAAATATATTAAGGGTAGCTTCAAATCATTTCATTTTCATGATATTGTGGAATTCCATTCACATTCTAGTCATTAAAATAAATATTATGTTTAGACCTTTAGTAATTAGAAGTACCTCATTTAGAAATTGATATAAATATTCCTTTAAAAAAAATTATAGTGTAAAAAATGGTTAATATTTAAAATAATTGTAATTTTAGAATAATATAAATAACTTTTAGATGATATTAATGAAAATGTGAACCTTGAAAGAAAATATTTCTAAATGAAGATAGAAATCAAGGTAGATTTTTTAAAAAATTAACTCATAGACTTTTGAGTTATATGTGAGGGAAAAATTAAAGGGAAAGTTGTAATATATAGAAATAAATAGTAGAGAGTAAATGTTTTTTTAAAAGTTCATGTATTTTGGTGATCTGAAATTTATGGCTAAATAATCTTGGTTAAATAATATTATAATGAAAAACTCTTACAACAAGCCCAGCTCATTTTTTATGTAATTTTATTCTATAATATAATAAATTTAAATTTATTATAAATTTATAACAAAACCATAATTACACTTATAATACCTTACATTTTTTTACTTATTACATATTACAACCCATTCATTTACATTATTTTATTATCATCATCGTTTTGAGTGTTAACTTCTTCATTTTTCATGTACATTTTTGTTCGGTAGTTATGGTAATTGAAAAATAATCATTGTTACGTAATATAAAAATTTTTACTCATGGAATATTTATCATATATATTCATTATATATGTATTTATAACCATTCATTTAATGTATTTATGGAACATTATTTACTTCACTTTGTGTAGATGATAGTCCATACGAAAGCACCAGTGATGCTTCCACTTTTTGATGGATAGAATAAAAGAAAGTAAACTAATAATTAATATTTATGGAACCATTATAATATGATAAATAGAATATATATTTATTAAATACATCATTATAACCACTAATTTTATGTTTTTATGGTGAAATGAACCACATTTATAGAAAAAGTAGTCTACATGTCTGCACAGGTGATAAATTCATTTTCCAATTGATAACAAAGTAGAGGAAACTAGATTTTTCATCATCATAATAGAATATATGAATATTTAAGGTCCTCTATTAATCATATTTTTATGGTTATGATAGGTTTATTGTATGTAGAAGAAGAAACAAAACCGAAATAGTTTGATTAAGACAATTACATCCTCTTTTAAGAACCTCCTTTAGACCTCTTCTTATGAACTCATGGTATAGTATTTTAAGAGTATAATAACCTAGATAATATATATAAGGATGTTAATGAGATGTGTTTTCTTTTTCTGGTTGAGATAAGTTTCTCAGGATATTTGAGGATGAGAGAAGAGTTGGTTTTCATATACATGATAGAAGAGGGACACCCTTGGAATTGCATAATGTAATAAGTTAATATAAAATAACAGTGATATTTATGAGGCAAAAAATTGATATATTTTGAATAAATTATGAATATATGTTGAAATAACATCATCAAATGTTTTCTCATGTTTTGGTGATACTTTGAACCAAATTAAATATTTTTATCCTCCGTTAACCATATTGATCATTACCATGATATCAATGAATGTTGACTCTTTAGTGGTACAGAATGTTACACTAAAATAAAAATTGTCCCATAAGGGGATATTGGATGAACTTTTATAACATATTGCATTAAATTTTCCATTTAAATTTTATGTGGTTTTTAAATCATTTAATAAAACATTATTTGATATTAAGTTCCATTAAACTCACTTTCGAGACATTTCATATTGGGGATTTTTGTGAAAAATATCATGATAGTAATGAAATTCAAATATAAACTAATAAAAAATCACTAAAATATATATATTTAAAAAACAATAATGTAACACTACAGGTCACTAAAGAAACAATACATTGTAAGTTTAAAAAAATCATTTACATGTTTTTTATACTACTTGATCAAGAATTGTTTCGGTGTTACTCAAATAGTTAATTAATTATTTTATTAAAAATAATTTTTAAAAAATTTCCTTGGAAAAAAAAATTATTAGATCTACTAGATTAGTATTTTTTTAACTAAACATAAAATAATTTTATCTTAATGAATAGATATTAGAGTTATTAAAACAATGAGACTGCATTATAGATTAATTCTTTGCATAAAATACATTGTGATCATTATCAATGAAAATTTGTACCAAGTGGACATGTTATATTATAGTAGACAAGGAAGGTAAAAATAAATCATATAATTTAATTAAGTAAGGTGTTATATATATATATTTAAAGGGTTATCATGTTATTTTTATCCCAAATTACCAAATTTTACTATACCGAGGTGACAAATATTTACAACAGAAACTATTCATAATGAAAATAATAAGTTTAACCAATTTAATTTTATTACAATTTTAATAAAAATATTAAATCAATTTCTTATGATTAAATATTTAGAATCATTATATATCCATTTCATAATAAGATTGTGAAATTCAATGAAAACAAATTTCATAAAACATATTAGTATAAAACTGGAATTATTCATATCCCATGCCTAGAAAAAATAGTTAGATGAATGTTAGATCTTTTTTAATATATAATCTATAAATTTCATTAAAATAATTTTGCAATAGTGATTAATTAAACTTCTTAACATAAAAAAATATTATGCAGATAAAAAAAATTTAGAAAAAAAATCACTTTTATTATTATAAATACTATAATCAATTGATAACCAATCAAATCCTTTATACATTTGTAAAAATATTTTAATATTTTATTTTTCCCAATTCATACGCTCTAGTTAAATGGATATGTTTTATGTTTCAAATTTAATATTAATAGAAATTCAATAATATAAGGTGGTAAGTTTAAACATAGTGTTGCTTGTAAAGTAATCTATTAAATACCTAATGATTATTTTAGGGTAAATACATAAAAAAAATTGGGGTGTTACATTATACCCCATTTAATATTAATTGAAACCTCAATGTTAGGTCACTCTAATATAATGAAAAGATTAAATATATATTTAGCACATCATTAGTTTCCCATGTCGCTTCTTAGACTTTATGATTCCCCCAAAGATGATTAACTTGGTGTGTAGTATTATTTTAGAAAACATTATCACCATGATAGAAGATTTTTAATTTTTCATATTCATAGTAATTATATTTATCATTTGGTATATGCTCGATGTTAAATACATGTGATGGATCAGGTATATACTTCTTTGAGGGAGATATATTGAACACATCATGAACATGAGAGAGGTACAATGAAATTGCAAAGAAAATAGATATAGTCTATACTCATTAATGAATCAAGAAGGGATAAATATAACATGGGATCATATTTATCATCTTTTTGAATCACATAAACTTATTCCTTGAAAAAAATAGATTAATACCTTCTAACAAACCTTGAATTCCTAATATCACTGGTAATTGTCAGCATAAATCTTCCTTCAAATTTTAGATTCCATGATATGTTTATGAATAGATATAAGATCTTATTAAATATCCTTATATTTATCATTTCCCATTAGATATTTTTTCTGACTTAATCCTTTAATGTCATAGTTATATATATATTTCAAATGAGGTATTCGTAATAAGCCATATGAATGCTTGAATGAATGCTATTATTATATGAAATCTCAACTAGATGAAGCTATTAACCCCAAAACCTTTAAATCTAGAGAAAATGATCTTAAAATACCTTATAATTTTTGTATTTTTATCTCATAATGACCATTTTTTAAACATGAAAGGAAGCACTGAAACACATCACTGTATCTAGAGCTTGGAGAAGATTTTTTACAAACTATAAGGCAGTCCTTGGATCTTGATCGAATACAACATTATATGGTACTCCATAAATACTTAAAACTTAATTTTTAAATATTATTCCAAAAATATCATACGAAAATATTCAATGATGTAAATTAAATAAACTACATTCATATGTTGACCAACTACAACCAAAATTACATTATGGACTTTAGATGTTTTGGGGAGTCATTTGATTAAATCCATGGAGATATTAAAAAATTTCCATTTTGGTATGGGTAATGGTTGTAAAATATCCTTAGGGTCCTGTATCATATATTTTACAATGTTGATACTGCAATAAACAAGATACATAATCGAAAAAAACCCACATACTATTGTCCAACCATAAATATGCATTCATATATCTAGGCATCTTTGTACTTCAAAGATGAATATAAAATCAAGGGTTATGGACTTCATAATATAGTTCTTACTTCATGTATGGAATCGATGGTACATATACATAGTTTTTGAAACATATAATTCCTTTATAGTCATGGTTGAAATCCAAAACATTTCTCTCATTCTTTTGTAAATCTATATCTTCTTTATATTCCTCTTTAATATTAACATGGATAGATTGATTAAAAATAATTTTTGAAATATAATAGTTCCCCTATTTTATCATTATTTCTATAATAATACTTTTAAAATATATAAATATTGAATCTTTTGTGATCCTCATCATAGATAAGAAAACATGATCCTTTTCAATCAGATCATCATTCACATTATTATCTTTCATATGAAGGTAATGTATTGAGTTATCATAATATTTAATTAAATCCAACCATATTATTGGGAAAATATGAAACACATTATTCGTGTATATATACAGTAAATAGTTATGATCAAAAATATATCACACTATTCTCAATAATAAAAATTCATCCATATCATTAATGAAAAAAGTAATCAAGAAAATTCCAATTCACGAGTTGAGTAATTTTTATCACGAACCATCAATTAGAATTAAGAATAGGCTATCAACATTTCATTATTCATGAGGAAACATCATAGTAACATTACCAATGCATCAAAATAGATCAAAATCCATTCTTCACCATAGGGTGATGTGAGAATGGGTGTACTAGAAAAACTTATCTTTAGTTCCTTGAATTTATTCTATCATTAACCTGCATAAAGGAACTTGAAACCATTACATGTTAAATTTAAGAGTGAATTAGACATACATGAGAAACCTATCACAAATAATCCATAATATCTTACCAAAACATGAAAACTATAGATCTCAGTAACTATGGATGGTATGTTCCCATGTACAATAACATCCATCTTTTATGTGTCCAATGATATTCCCTAACATGAGATTATATGAAAAAAATGAAATATTATGTAGTGAAAATTCACACTTGTTAAATTTTTTATATAGTTACTATATCCATAGGGTCTTTAGTAAAATTATCAAGGTAATATTTAAGGACAAAATGATCATTTTAATATCTATGGACTCTATTCATTAAATATATGATGATAGTGGAGGAATTAATAATCAAAAAATTGAATTAATAAACATTCATTGTGTCCATACCTCAAATAGAATGCATTCTTTGATATTTTTTCTTTTTACCCTAAATTGATTGTATCAATATGGAAGATAAATCTTGTAAAAATATTGATCTCCTTATAATTAATTGAACAAATCAATAATATGGGATATTGGATACATAATTATTATTGTGATCTTGTTTATTTATTGATAACCACTTTTAGAGACACATTGGTCCATCATTATTCTTAACAAATATAATAGGTGTAACCCATAATAATAAAAATGGTTGAGTGAATCAATTATCATAATTCTCCAATAGTTTCTCCATCAATTCATGTAACACGATTGGGGAAATTATATTTGGAGTCTTTCAAATAGACTTATAACCAATTATGAGTTCTAATGAAATCTCAACATAAAGATTCGAAATAATCTTAGGAAACTATTTAAAAATTGAATTATAAAACTTCCTTAGAATTTACATATCTTAGATGTTTCATTTCCTTCCATCCTTATGAGATAAATACACTCATTATATAGTAATAAAAACCCAAACAACTAATATAATTTTCATTAGAAGTCCGTACTTTTCCTCTCACTCATAGATGATTATAGGCTTGATCATAATATAAAATGTGACTTTTCTTAATCAGAAATGGATATAGAATATATATATATATATAAATTAAATCCATGCCAAAAAAACATCAAAATAAATAAGAGGGTGGATAATATGATTTTCTAGAAGCACATTCTAACAAGATTCAACCACATAAAAATCATAAATATGAGATTTGATCAGCGTACAATTAGGATTTTTCACTTTTAATTAAACTTATTATCATTAAGGTAGTGGTATAATAACTTTATAATTTTTTTAGATATATTATAGTGGGTAGATATAGAATAAAAAAAGATATTATAATTTATATAATGAATGGTTAGTGTGCCTTTTTGCACATTGTTATCATACCCCATATCAATAATAATGACAACCTAAAATTTCCCTACGAATCTAAGCTTGAAGTTATTTTGATATTGATAATCATTATTTGTCCTCAGATTTGATCAATGTTTATCATAATTAAAATAGTCCTCTAATTTTAAATAGTGTGTTTTAGGTGGATAATTTTGCATGTATTTCTATTTATTCACACCATTATCTATTTTTTTCCCATTATATCATCATTAAATTTATTATTGGCCTTAATTTCTAGATTAATAACATTTACTAGTCCCATGATGTTATTTCTCCCATGTTTCCTTTAATAAATCTTGCATAATGTAAAACTCAAATTATTATCTCCATTTTTTTTATTGTTATAATTATTTTAAAAAGATTTTTATTTTCAAAATAAAACCATGAGATTAGTGAGTGACTATAATTTTTAATTTTTATTTGTTATAAAATGAAATTATTTCTTTATTGCTAATAAATTCTCAAATGGGATATTATTTTTAGAGATTTTGATTTATTCCTCCAAATAACTGATCAATATAACTTTTTAGTGTAATGATAATACCCGAATCATAACATGAAATTCTATTAAAATTTTCCTAATAGGTTATAATAGATTCCTTATACATCAAATTTAGATCAAGTATTTCCTTCTCTATTTTCATCAATGAATATGAGGAAATAATTTATAGAAAAATAACCTTTTAAATTTAACCCACTCTATAGAGTCTATTTATTCTTATTTAGTCATGTTCTTGATGTGAGTCAACCATCAATCTACTTCAATTTACAAATAATTAACATATAAATAAATTTATCATTCTCTAGATTTTTTAGAAAGGAAAGTAATTTTTTAGTTGTATTAATCCATTTTATAGACACTAATAGATTAAGAGATGCAGTAAAAGAAGGTGAATGTTTCCTCATGAATGAATCTATAGAACATTATTATCACCTTAATTTTTTAGAAGCATCACCTAATTCATGGATTAATTAAGTTATATAATAAACAAAAGTTATTTTACATTCAAACTCTAGTATCGTTAAGTTTCTCGGGATGGAAATCAATGAATTTCCCATGAAATTCAACAGAAACATGACTCTTTAAGTTCAAGATTTTTAATAAAACGAAAAGGAACAGTGTGAAAAAAATAATCATAGTGAGAAACCATATGATCAAGAAAAATTATTTATTTGATTACTATATCAAGGAAATTGTTTTCAATATTTGACACCTTTGGTTAAACCTAGGTCATACATGGGTATCATCTATTCAAATCCATCATAATTTTTCATAATGAAAAATTAATTGACCTTTGGATATCCCCCGAAATAAACATTTGAGGTTAACAGAATTTTAAAAACTAATTTTACACCTGTGATGATCAAGTTAATTCCCAATCCACCCCATTTAGAGATATTATCTTTGTGTTCATTTGTGTTACTTATTCATCAATATTTTAGTGTCTATATTGGGATGTATGTTCCAGTAAAACCACAAACCATTTGATAACATAACATAAAATGTTCTCTTATTTGTAAACTTGTCCTAAGAGTTATAAATATCATTTCCTCATTATTGTTTCCAAATATAACTATACCATGCACTAATATTAACAACATTGATCCAAAATTATCATATTTAAATATACCTTTTTACAAGATGAATATTCATTACATAACATTATTATCCATTCCAAAATCATAGAGGTTTAGTATTTTTTTGGAACATATATACATAATCAATTGGTACATTGAATAATTACATTATCTATCAATTTGTAATTTACAACTAGAACCCTTCTTATACATAACATACATAATACCTTTCATTATATCATGAAAAATGAAACATAATAAAGGGTTAGGTTAGATTTCATTTAAGGGTAAAGAAGGGATATATCGATGATCATTTATTCTTAACACGAGTATATGTATGATAATAAGAGTATAAAATTCCAAAACCATGCCTAGTAATTCATAGATCATAATCAGGAGTCATGGAATAAATATTGGTAGTTCATAGGACATGAATAATAAATAATAAAAGAACTTGATCCATAAGATCATAACATCAGAATAACATCATGTCTTAAAAGAGTGGAATAAAGTGTATCAAAATTATAATCATATAAATAGGATATCCAAAAAGACATGATTCACATTTTTTCCTTGGGATAACACCCATTTTACTTGATTTAGTCTTGGTAAAACCACCAATGAACCATATTATTGATATTGGGATTACCTCTTTTGTACCCTATTTTTGGTCTTGGGATAACCTCTCATGTAACATCATGTGGAATTGTGATAACCTTTTTTAACCCCGTAATCTCATAAAACATTAATATTTACCCAATTAATTGGAGGGACATAATGAACCAAATCATCACGTACTCATAATCCATCCATATATATGCCACAATACCATGAAATCATTTATGACTCTTCAAAACACAACCCATGAAAAATTATGGTTTCATAAATATTTCATCATCATAACCATAAACCTTCTAGGAATAATAATAAAGTATCTTGGAATGATATCTTAGTGAAGCCTAAGTAACATCAAATGATTAAATCATAAATGAAATTTTATTATGAAATATTATTGGAACATTTCATAAGAAAAACACCCTTTATATTTGGTATTCAAATATTTAAAATCTAACAATTTCAAAAATATTGAGGATTTTATTTTTTTTAATATAATAATGTAATATTATAAAGAAACCTTCAAAGCATTTCATGTCCATGATGGTGGGAAATTACTTTCACACCATAATTATTAAAATAAATATTATGTTTAGTCCTTTTGTAAAAAGTACTATTTTAGGAAAAAATAAGGTATTTAATTTTCAAACTCTTTATTTATATTCAACTAAGGGTAAAAGTCATAGTAATTTTTATTCTAGAATATGAAAGTTAATATTGAAATTTATTTTTTAGAAAATATGGATATGGAAGAAAATGAATCAATACCGAGGAGAGAAATGAATCCAGTCGTCCATAAAAAGATACTTTCAAACTTCTGATTACATTGGGAGATGTAAACGAATGGAAAATTTTTTATCTCTAGAAATAAAAAAATGAGAATAAAATATATTTTTTAGATAGATATCATATAATTTTTTATTTATAAATATTAATAGAATCAATCCTAACATAATTGAGGTTGTTATGTGAAATCCTTACCTCATCTATGAAATGATTCTTTTGAATTTTTTTACCTCTTTTATGGTAAATTTAAATTTATTATAATTATATAAATAAATACTAATAATACTTATAATACCATATATGTTTTAATTAAAACATATCCCCACTCATTCATTAATAATCATTCTTTATCATCATCATTTCAGGTGTTAACTGTTTCATTTTTAAAGTATGTTTTAGTTCAGTGGTAAATTTTCTTACACATTGATCAATTTTATATCATATATATAATGTAAATACAAATTACAATTTAATATATTTTCATAATATACATATTAATTTCGATTTATGTAAAGTGGTGATGAAAAAATGAGGTACATATCTTCATGGAGATGATAGTTTGTATGTACACATGAGTGATGTTTCTACTATTGAATGGATGAAATAATATAAATAAAAAAATTAATTCACCTTTAAAAACTAATTAATATATCATAAATATAAAATATATTTGTAAAAAATATCATCAAAACCATTAATATGAAGTAATGATTGAAAATGAATCACGTCGTTATATGGAGATGGTAGTCCTCAAAACACACATGCATAATAAATTAATTTTCTATTTGATATAATGGTGGTGAATTTTTTTTGAATAATAATAATAATAAATAATTATATTTAATATTATTGATTCAATTTTTTACAAGAGTTTTATATGTTTTTGAAGAAGAATTAAAATTGAAAGATCTCGGTTTAGAAGATTATCTCCTCTTTGAGAATGATTCTTTTTATATATTCTTAAGAACACAAAGGGAAGCATTTTAAGATGACCAAAACCACCCGAATGTTTTAAATAATTAGGCAGGGTGATTTTTAGTGTTTGGTAAATATTAGTGGATATATATGTGTGATTAAGAGTGGTGAGGTGGTGTGTTTATATAAGAGAGGATATGGGCACCCTTATAATTAATTAATATTTTAAGATAACATAAATTTATTCTAAAATTTAGGTGGATCAAAAAATAAAATGTTGAAAATTATAGGACAAATATATGTAGAAATAATATCATAAATGAAAATTTATACTTTTTTGGTTATTTATTAACAATTATGTCTAAATTGAATCCTCAGTTAACCATTTTAAATAATATAGTGATATCGAATATTATTTACTCAATCATGGTCATGAAAGATACTATAAAATTTTATGGGATGAATAAGAGAAACATGGTTTAAATTGTTGATAATATCCCATTAAAATTTCAAATGTAATCATTTTTATAGATTTTAAATATTTTAATAATATTTTATTTATCCTAAAATAACATTTATGTCATTTTCAATACTATCTTAAAAAAATTACTTTTAAAAAATATAGATTCATTAAATTAGATCAAATAAAAATATTTTAAAAATCAATAAATTGTTATATTCATATAAAAAACTCATGTAACACCATTACACACACAAAAATAAGCACATTGTATGTTTGAAAAAACATTTAAATTATTTTTATATTTCTTGAATAATCACTATGTGAGCATTGCATAAATAGTTGAGGTGATTATTCCATTACTAAAAATTAATAATAAATTTCCCTGAGAATTTTTTTAATCATTCAAATAACCAATAATAATATAACATAAACGGATTTTATATATACTAAAATAAGGATAAATTTATTAAAACAAAGATAGTGACATTTTTGATTTATTCTTTACTTCAAATAGTATTAAGGTCATTATGAGAGAAAAATGGATCCAAGTGTCCATAAAATTGAATATTGGATAAGAATTGTAGAATTAATATCATAAAATATAAATAATTTTGGTTTTATATAATTTTTTAATGCCTTATAACATTATATTTCAATATAATTAATCCATTCACCCATACTGAGACGATATGTTATTTAAAATAATTACTATTCATAATGATGAAAAATAAAATTCTATAATTTAAAAAATCAGGATATGATAATTCTAAATATAGAATCCATTTATCAATATTGATTTCTATAATTTGATAAAATACATTTCAAAAAAAATTATGTCAATTGAAATGAAAATCATTTTTTAGAAAATGTGTATTTTGAAGAATAAAACTAGACCAATTCTTATCTCTTGCCCAATAAAAAACATTATAGGAATGTTACAATTTTTTGATTATATAATATAAAAATTTAATTTAAACAATTAATAAATATTAATTAAATTAATTTATTAAGACAAAAAACATAACGTGAAAAAAGCCTGTTTTTAAAAAAACATATCTTTTTAACTTTCAAATGATTTTATCAATTAATAAAAAATTAATTCATTTTATAAAAATTAAATAATATCTTTTTATAATATATATTTTACTTTAATTACCCAAATTTATATTTCTAGGTGATAACAATCACATTAAATAATATTAACTCATAGTATAACGTGATTTCTTAAAAATATGTGTTTTTTTAAAAAAGAATTCAATATACTTTTAGTTTCTTTCAATGGAAATATATTAAAAATATTTTTGTGTTACAGTCAGGAGGGAAAATATTTTTCTTCTTATACTAAATATTCATATCAAATGCATGTAGTGTTTTTCATATTTAAAAATATAAGAGTCATTTGAAGATTTGATTTCATGATTTTTGAAAAATCATCCAATTCTGAACGAATCATTATGATAGAATCTAACAAGTTCCACTTGTTAAAAAATAAATTCTTGATAAATCATTTCACCCATGATGTTTACAAAAATATAGTACCAATTTTAAGATAATATATATCACACAAAACACATATTATGGTTGGATTAGGTAATGCCTAAAAATATTAATAAATATATTTCCATTAAAATATTTAGTGTGTTCGATAGATCATTCTATACATGACACCGAACTAAAAATATATTGAACATATTTGATATATATTATATAATTTTTTTAATAATTCTAAAAACTTTTAGTAAATAAAAATATATTACTCATCTAAAATGGAATATATTTAGAAGTCATAGATTTTATATTATTTATTATTAAGAAAGACTTAACATTCTCGAATATATGCTTCTTATTTCAGAAATATTTTATCTCATTAAATAAAATTGAGAAATTTTTAAATATTATTATAATTATAATAATATATTAACATTCATTTATCTCCAAATTAATGTTTTATAAATTTAAGAAAAATTAAAAATAATTTTTTTTAAAATTCTAAAAGCTTTTAGTAAATAAAAACATATTACTCATCTAAAATGGAATATATTTAGAAGACATAGATTTTATATTATTTAATATTAAAAAAGAATTAACATTCTCGAATATATACTTCTAATTTCACAAATATTTTTTCTCATTAAATAAAATTGAGAAATTTTTAAATATTATTATAATTATAATAATATATTAAAATTCATTTAATTCCAAATTAATGTTTTATAAATTTATGAAAAATTAAAAATAATTATTTTTTATAAAAAAATTTTCTCTTTTTTTTTATTTTTGAAAAAAAATAATAAATTTTAGTCTATTAAAATTTTAAATTTTTAACAAATTTTTAAATTAGCATTTCAATATTAAATTAAGATGAATTTGGTTATTTTTTTAAATGGTATATTTTAGGTGAATAACCCAAAGAATGGATTTCACAAATTAGAGGTAATTAATTACCTTGTTTATACATAAGGACAATATAAAAATTTATTAATCCATATTAAATTAAAATATTTATTAAATTTGTAAAATTATAATTTAATATTATTATGTTTCTTTTAGGAATCCATTATTTTTCATTTTTAATGTCATGTTATATTTTAATCTAATAAAAATTAATTTATCATTTAATTTAATAAAATATTAAAATTTTGAAATTTTATTTTGGAATTACTTTAAATCCATAATATTATTTTTTAATAATTCATTTAATGTCATAGAAATTGACAACACTGACGTTTTTTCTTAATAATAAATTTATATATAAAAATATATTTTTCAAAAAAATATTTTTATGAATTAATCGAGCGAATGTTAAAATATATTTTAAATAACCATTTAAATAATATTTAATTAAATGATTTCCAAATTATATAATAATTAACACTTTATTTGTAGTCATTAATAGTAAATTACACTGGGGAATATTAGTTACCGTAGTAAAAACGATAAAAATGAAAAACCAAAGAGTAAAAGAGTTAAAATAATTTTTCAAACATGTATGGATTTTTTTTTAAGATTCATTTACCAAAAATCTTCTTACATTATACAATTTTCAATTTCTTGATCTACTTGATCTTAGAATGGTGAGATCGCCATTTATATTATTAAAAAGGCCACTAATCTCCCATATAAATGTAATGATCACTTCCCCACCTCCCTTCTTTTCCATTGCCTCTCAGATTCAACTAAAATCATATAAAATAACTCCCCAACACTCTGGGAAACTTTTTCGAGTTTTTACCTTCTCAAAACACCACATATCAAATTCATAATCAAATTCAAAAACGATATCTTCTATAAAGTATAGTAAATAATAAAGCTACTCTTTTCATATTTCTTTTCATTTCAACATTCTTCTAACTTCTATTAATAAACTCTAATAATATTGAAATAATTATATCAATATAATATTTGTTTTTATTATTTTATATTAATTCACTAACCATTTTCTACCCTTATCCCAACCACCTGAAAAAAAGTATGTTGTGTTATGTGCAAATTACCTCCTCCACAAGTGGCATGATCCATTTTTCCCAACCAATAAACCGGGATTGTTAGAAGGTGATAATTAATTAATAAATATTAAAATTTAAAACTATTATGATTATAAACTTATAAAACAATTATTTTTTTATATTATATGGAAAATAAGAATAACCCTTTTTTTACATGCTGACTAAGTCCTCCGTGAAGAAATGTTTTATATTTTTTTTAAATACATTAATTATTTATCCTACTATATTAAAATTTGATTCACCAAATTGAAAAAATATTTAGAATTTAATTATACTTTTTAAATTATGTAATTTTTAAAAAATTATCATTTTCAAAAGAATACTCACACTTCAATTATAACAGGTTCTTGTTTTGGTCGGGTAAACCAAATACATGAAAAATGCTATAAATTACTATCATGGATGGATTTAGAAAGACAAATACGGGTATTTTTTTTATTTAATGAATTAATTTTTTGATTAAAATAAACAAAATGTTATATTAAAATTTAATGAATTATATATAAACCAAGTATTGTTCCGAGGAATTTACCAAAAAGAAACTGATCGTTGAATATTTATACATGAATAATGGAAGACACTATAATGGAATGTAATTAGAGCATTATAAATCATCAAAATAAATATATTTATGTAAATATACTGATTTTGGAATGATTAATGTTAAAATAATTTAACAATTATTGACTCTACCATTATAAAACTAGTACTATGTAAACTGTTGTTGGGGTGATTTACTCAAGAGGGGGTTAATTGACTTCCCACTAATTTTTTTGTTAATAATTAGACTAAAATAATAACCCCTTAATTAAATAAACTGTCCAATTAACAAAAATAGAATATCAATATAAGATCTTTAATTTTAAAATATTTCTTGACTAAGGATTAGTTAAAATGCTGTTTATAAACATGTTATGTTTTGAAATTAATTTACATATAGGGAAAAAAAATATAAACACTAGTTATGAGAAATTTTCAAATTAAAACATTGATTTATCGATAAAAATTAATCTGGGATATAACAGTAATAGAAAAGTGATATAGGAGAATAAAAAAGAAGTTTGGTCTCAAGGAGAGACTTAATACTCTCCACATGGGAATCACCAGCTCCGAAAAATATTATAATTATAATAAAATGAATCTATGACTGGGATCAGGTAAATAGTCATCAACAACTAGCTGTCCAGGCTAAAACGACTCCTGTAAATTTATTTATAGGAAGAAATAATGGTACAGGTTACACATAGACCTCTTCCACAAACTCAATGATAGAAAAAGTTGTCGATAATGAAGAGAATAACAAGCGTTATCTAGGTAGATGCTAGAGACATGGTGTGTTTGATAACAAGGTAACACCACACTATTGAAAAAAAAAAAAATAATAATGAATAGAAAAAATCAATATGAAATGTTCTGACTGATTGTAGTACTCAGATCATAACTGGTGAGGAATTTGTGCTTCATTCTGGAAATTCGGAGTTGACAGAGGATAATATTAAATCGTATGGAATGTTTCAGTTGATATCTGTTAGTGTCTCATTCAATATCAGTGAATAAATATATGCTTATGTGTCATTAGTCCTTTAAAGAACATGAATTAGCATGCTCGTGAGAATTCAGATATTTAGTCACATAATTTTTTGAATGCTAATGATGGTTATTGTAAATGTGTAGCAATCGTAACTACGGTAACGAGAGAGAGAGAGAGAAAGAGAGACATAAATTATTTGAGATTATATAGTCACATCTTATAAATAATCCTTGAACCAGTATTTTACAATGTCTTGAAGACTTGATAAAAAATATCATCATAATTAAATATTCATTGAGTCATTCACACTAAAGTCCTCAGTCAATAATGGTTACAAGAAAATGGTGGAGACTAAGCATCTGGTAGTGAGTCACCTCTATATATAACTCCTCTAGTGATAATGGTGACTCAGAGTCTTGCAGTAGATCATTCTGGTGGTAACAATCCAAGTGATGACTCGCCTATGTGGTAGCTCATGTCTGACAATAACAAGTCATGGTAGTGACTCTTGGTTAATGGTGAATATCCATAGTATATAGTAGAATAATCATGAAAATAGTCTTTCCATATAAAATTACATCATACGACATGTGGATAATTAGTACAAAAAATAGTCATGGTTTGTGATAATTAAAATAAGAGTGTCAAACATACTACACAGAAGGAGGTTCCAGCATTCAACCCCTTTTTCATCATCACAATACATGGAATTTAATAAATTATGTATTTAAAGAATAATCATAAAAAATTAGATAAGTATTTGAATTAAAAGACAATTATAATTCCAAATAAACATTTATCCCCACCTTTGAGATTATCAAAAATAAAAAATAGAAGTTTAATAAAAAACAAAGTAGATGATCAAAAAGATATTACATTTACTTGGTGTAAAACATTTATTGAGTACAGATAGATATTTATGAAAAGAAAAATACAAGGGCACTATCAAAATGAATTCATCTAATTAGATTCTCTAGTTAATGGGTGGTGGATGATCACCCATATCTTTCCATTTTTCATTCCCTTTGTCCCTATCGTTGGAGGAGACATTAGAAGTGTAAGTTGGGGAAAAGTTCGTAATGGAAGGTATTGTGGTCAGAAAAAGAAGTGTCTCTCACAAAAGAACTGGTGTGAGGCGCCAGATTGGATCAACAAGGGAAAAACTCATAGCCTAAAATAGTGAAGGTATTAGACTATCTGATTGAGTTGTTACTACAGGCTTGTACCGAACATGCTCTATGGTTGTGGTTAAAAGAACTATAGTCACGTGAATTGATTATCTTACAAGAATAATTGTCTTATGAACATGTAGGAAGGGTTTCCTTATGTTGATAAAGACATAAATTATATTTCCTCCACTTTCGATGGAATTAATGAAGTCCCCTTTCTCATCCATGAATCTCTGCAGAGTTGGGGTGAAACTTTCACCTGACTCACCACTCTTTTGAATACCCTTATCACTGGTGGAAATCTCAAATTCATTGTTAGAAATTTGAAATTATCTAACATATCATTCTTAATATAAATTATGTATAGATAATACTTTATGTATTTATTTTTTGATTTCCCCTCCAGTCTTGAGATCCATATCATATTATCAGATCATCTTAACGATATGTTTCCATGATGATGTATCTACTGATTTTTTTCCTCATCAGTGATCACATAATTCATAACATTTCTGATTTCATCACTAATAATATATTGGAGAATATCTCTATAAAATTGAACTTTAGAAAGAGGTGGTTCAATTGATTTAGACATAGAAGAAGCCAAGATTTCCATCATTTGAGATATGGAAGTCATAAATTCTAAAAAAGAGGATGTAAGAACCTCAACAGATGATTTCATACATTTTATCTCTATTGAAAATAATTTATTTTATACATCAAGTTCTTAAATATGAAATATTACTCGTGGTTGGATTTTAAATATAACCAATTAAACCAAATAATGAGTTTCTTCTTCACTTAGTCGAGAAAATGGAGATGGATGAGATTTCAATACTTGTGTAAAATATGAAACCAATGTCCTTACCACGGAGTATAAGTAAGAATTCAAAATCTTTTAAGAAGAATCAAAATCTTCTTGGGTTACTATATTAGGAGGAATATTTCATTATACCTGAGAAACTTATACCATAGCGATCTACTTGTCTGTATAAGAGTAAAATGATGAAACTCCCTAGCTTGGTCTGTTTGATCCACTAAGTATACCTCACCTATGACAGTATTTTTATTCTCATCATCTGATTCACATTTTTTCAATCCAAGTATAATAAAATTTGGATAAGTTTCCCATTCTTTAAAATAAAAAATTGAATGTTTAATATAATGAATGATTAGATATTCATTGGATACTTTATAGTTTTTTCCAACATTAGTTAAAGAATGGGAAAGTTCAATTTGATTTCTATGCATGTTATCTACCTATTTTATATGAACCACTTAAACCAACTAATCAATAGGATCGGTAGAAATGTTCCCCTCACTTTTAGATATCATACCTTCTGTTGGAATAGTTGGGATATTAGGAATTGTGGAATCATTAGAATGTTTTTATATCTATTAGAACTAGATACCACTAGTGAATAAGGATTTACATGAACTAATCTTGGTCATGGAATTCAAGAACATCTCTATTATTACCATTTAACTTATCATGATCATTACCACCTTCATTATTTTGATCATCTCTATGATGAGGTCTACCATCATTGCATCCATCATCAAGATATTAATCATGAATCTCATCATCATGATACTCATCATCTTTACATTCAATTATATCTAATTTCTCACGATCCACAATGTAAATATTTCATTATTTAAAAAAATTATCATTACTTCCAACCCATTACCATTCTGATCATCTGATGTTCCATAGGATGATTAGGTAAAATGAACCTCTCCCGAAACTTTAGTATCTTCATAATCATTTTCATCTAAAAGAAATTACTGGCTAGGAAGAGAACCCGGTGGATATGTAGATTTATTAGAATCGTTTGGGGGTAGATTTTTGAATCTCAAGGTCACTCCCCACTTCCTCTAAAAATGATTTTTCTTCTTATTCTTATTTAACTGTAGGTTCAACTCTTTTAGTATCTGTATCAGAGTACTATGTTATCTCATTTGTCTTGAGTCCATGATCCATCATGTAAATAGGTATTGTTGAAGGATAGATATGATCTAATTCATCATAAACATTCTCATTATCTCTCACTTAACATTCTTTATAGGGGTTATAACTCCCTTCCCCCTTTTACAAATTGTTTTTGACAAGAAAAAACTACCAAATTTATCATCATCATCTTCTCCTTCTTTAATATATCATGCATCATATAAGATAGAATATATCATTTTAGGATATATGATGGTGTTTGAACTTGATATCTTCTTACACATATCATACAGAACAATAATTAAGAATATACACAGATTGATTCTTGTCCCTTATTTCATCATATACTAGAAATAAAAATCATGATACAACGCAATATTGAAATATACCTTTATCGAACATAAAAAATGTTAGAAAAACATGAATAATAGGTTATAGTCACCATTATATTCTGCATCTATAGGTCTTCTTTGGGTTAAATCTCTGATCAACTATAAATGTTCCAATTCATATTAGAAAAAATCACTTTTAGTTGGAATACTACCATAAAATTCCTTACACACTCTTTTATAAGGGACCTTTGAGCTTTATTCCCAGTCCCTTGAAGTTAAATAAATCAATATACATCAATTTAACATTGTATATTAACCATATTATTTCTAAAAATAATCCATTCATTTTGATAAAAATCTTAGAAAACCATGGATAAAATTCTCGGTGATTTGATGTGATACAATTCATCCATTTCTACTTCTATAATGACTAATACTAGTGTATTGCTAGTTAGAAGACATATTGCGTCGATATTTTTTTCATCATTGAAAACTAGTTTTACCAGATTTGGGTTCCATGAAATAAAATCCAAGATGCATGAAGATACTTTTTTCATATATGGCCTCATATTTTCTTGATTCGATTCTGCTACTCGCTTCACATGACCCATTCTGATCGGTTGATGGATTCAGTGGAACAAGGGATAAGGATGATCTGTTTGAGAGGAAGGAAAAAGGTTTAGGATATCAATTATTTTAGGGGAAGTGAATCAATTTATATTTAACTTTATAGTTATATAATTTATGGATTCTATATAAATAGTGATAAATTTTAAATAATAAAAAATTAATCCGTAAATTAAAATTATAATGGTAATAATGTAATGGTAACATAAAAAGGAATGTTGAATATTTCAATGGTGACTTGTAAATGGTGACTCATCAATAGTTACTCATCAATGATGACTCATCAATGGTGGATTATCAACTGCAACTTACCAACTTTGACTCATCAATGATGAGTTATCAATAAAAACCTATCATTCCGAATTCATGTTTGATGTAGTTTAATCTTTAATAAATCAATGGATTTGTTAAGATATCATCTAGTTGACATTCAGTTCTAATAAATTCTAATGTTTTATCACCTTTTTGATAATGATCTCACAAAAATTTGTGTCTTACAACAATGTGTTTTATTCTAGAGTGAAATACTTGTTTTTTGGAAATATTTATCGCACTTGTGCTATAACAATTTAGTGGCACATGTCTAAATTTTTTTCCAATGTCTTGTAATATTTGTTTCATACACATGATTTTTGAACATCAACTACATGCAACTATGTATTCTACTTCAGTATAAGATAGTGAAAAAAATATGAATCTTACTACAACATGATACTATAGACTTCCCTAAAAGATGACATGTTCCTGATGTGATTTTTATATCTAACTTACAACCACCAAAATTAGACTCAAAATAACTTACTAAATCAAAATCATTTCATCTTGGATAGAAGAATCTTAATTTGGTTGTATACTTGAGGTATTTAAAAATTATTTTGACAAATAATAAATGTGACACTTATTTATTTTGTTGAAAGAAAGAACATATACACACAGTAAACATAATAGCAGGACAATTAGCTGTTATGTTAAAAAGGCAACCAATCATACCAATGAAAATGATTTGATCTACTAATTTTTTAGTTTCATCAAGATCTAGTTTACATATGGTACTAATGAGAGTATAACTACATTTTTTTACTTTTTAGGATAAAATATTTTGAAATTTCATTAGAATATTTACTTTTATTTATGATTATTCCATCATTATTTTGATAAATATGAAATCCTAGAATGTATCTGATTTCACCCATTAAACTCATTTGAAATTAATTTTGCATTAGTTTTGAAAAATTAGTACACATGGAATCATTATTAGATCCAAAAATATAATCATCTACATATCTTTGAAATATTAATACATCTTTTGAAATTATTATTATAAATTGGGTTGGATCAGATATAGCTTTTAAAAAACTTTTTGAAATAAGAAAATAGTTAAGCCTATCATACCAAGATTTATGATCCTATCTTAAGCCATATGAATCTTTTATTAATTTAATAACATGATTTGGAAAATTTGGATTTTAAAATACTAGGTGTTGTATAACAAAAACATCCTCAATTATATATCCATTTAAAAATTCACATTTAACATCCATTTTCTATAATTTGAAATCCAAATGTGCTATATAAAAAAGTAGTATCTTAATTATATAATATCTTGTTATAGGTTCAAAAATTTCTTCATAATCAATAGCTTCTTCTTGATTATAACCTGGTGCAATAAGTCTAGATTTATTTCTTTCTATATTTTTGGACTCATTATCCTTTTCTGTAAACACCCACTTATCAAAAATTTCCACACATTATTTATCTGGAATTTATTATGTTCTTATTACATAAAAATTACCCAGAATACTTCATTGATGACATCATTATTGTTATTAAGTTCTAGTTGTGACAAGAAGTCATGATGTTCAATTTGATTCTTACACTACAAAAAAATGACTTGTACCAACAGAACATTATTGATAGATAATATATTTTTTGGTAAAAATGAGATTTTCCAGGAGATATTAAGTTTTTTTGTATTGATTTTAAGTACCAAAACTTATTTTTACCAATAATTACATCTGTTGGAATTGATAATTTAACACCAATATATCTTTTACCAACAATTAAATCTATTGTTTTATCATAAAAATACCAAAATTGTTTTACTAACATTTTAAGTTATTACTAATGATAAATATTTCCAGCAAATCATTCCCCATCAATAAAATCAGTTACAATAAACTATTCAATGATAATAACCAATTCATAGAAACTAATTCTTTTATATAGATCATTATTTTTATGACCAATGTCAATGTTTACATATAGTGGTTTTATTAAAAATGTATAATTAATTAATTATTTTTTTTCATTTTTTTCTAACAATTAATAGAGATTATATTTTCTCATGTTTTTCAACTAATAAAAATTTAAATACTTTTAATAAAAAAAGTTAAATCATTAAAATATATGAATAAATTAAACTTAATAATTAAAAAAATGATAATTTTTAAAAAAAAATTACTAATCATTTTTGAAAATATGTTGAAATAGATCATTCAAAATAAATACCAATTATTTCTAAAGAAATTGACATCAAAATAGATAATTAAAAAATATGTTGATATAGATTATACTAATACCATCATTATTTTTAAAAAAATATTAATTATAAATTTTCTATTATACAAATATACATAAATAGATCATTAAAAATAATACCTATTTAGTTACTACAAATACATTATTTATTAATAAAAATGTATATTTTTTATAGTTAAATTATATAATTTTATTTGTTAGAATATACTCAGTACCGCATATCTCCTCATCCACAGTTCCACCCTGCTGCATCAACATTTCCCTGACCGCCTCTTCCCCTCTACAAGGGGGAAGGGATTCCCTAGTCTTCCACTGGTTCATTAATCAGCCTTCTCCCATTCCACTAATGCAACCTATCTTCTAGTTTTCCTTCCTATCTTCATCATACCAAAGTCCATGAACATTATTTGGGGGATTCGATGCTTCTGAATTCACTTCAATAATTCGTTGAGGCTACGTCTCTCAATGACATTTCCCTGGTGTGTTGTTTTGGTAGGAGGCGGCTGTCAACTGATGCTTTTGAAAGATTTATCAATTTTTAATGGGGTTTGAAGGAGCGTGTTGCAATAAGGTTAGTGGATCCTCATAATTTACTTATTCATCTTGCATCTAAATATGACCTTTCCATTGCTTGGTCCCAAGGTAAACCGCTTTTTAAAGGTATAAATTTTCATTTGTTCAAATGGATATTTTATTTCCACGTGAATCGAGATCCATTGACATTGTCAATCTGGGCTCATTTCATAGTATTTCCTACTTCATTTCAAAATCCATATATTATTTGAATGCTAGGAAACTTGGTGGCTAGATTATTGAGTTTGGATAGTAGGTCCAAGTCGATATTCCACCCTATAGATCCCCGTGTATGTGTACAAGTGGATGTCTCCAAGGCCCCTGTTGAATCTGTGTGGATCCCAATGAGGAATTTCACTATTTTTAGTGGGTGCACATTAAATCATGGGGTGAATAATGTTCATCCTTTAACAGACATGGCCATCTTCAATAACTTTAAGTCCAAGGTCCTTCCACAATGGTGCTAACTAGAGACACCTCTAGCTCTGGTCTAAATATTAACAAGATTATTAAGGATTCTTACATAGATCTTATGAATGGTAGTTCTACAAATGGTGTGATTTTTTAAAATCAATAAATTGGTGTGTCTTTTTATTCTCATGTTGTGAAGAAGGTGCATTTGCCTTATCAAGGAACCAACTCATCTGGAGCATTGACCAGAGTACCAGGGAATGATCTGTCTCCTTTGGTTGGTGAATATCATTCCTTGAGTACATCCCCAATCCAAATTTTTGGTGAAACATCAATGCCTGTGGTCATAGTGGGTGGTGCGATTGAAGCTCATTCATCTCTAGTACGGTCAGAATTTCATGAATGAAAAGCTCCAGTGCTGCTATCTGAAACATCCTGAAAATTGCAGGAGTCATGTGTAGAAGTTTGGGTGCATAACAGGTTCATAATTTTAGGAGAAGATGTCATGGTAAATGAGGAATGTGAGGGATAAAAAACTTTGAAGCTAAAGTGGAAGTAGAAACAAGAGTGCTTTAATGGTTGCTCAGGATAGGCAAGCCAAGCAGGGTAACACAAAGGTATCAGGTGATTCTATTGATGAATTTCAAGTGGAAGATGACATTCCACAGGACGTATACAACAATGAAATTGATTACCATGCATCATATTTTATTCTTAGTTGTGGAAAAAATATTCAAAAGGGAGATTTTGATTTGGGATGTTACCTGATAAATAAAGATAAGAAGACCAAAAGTTGGATGGGCTACTCTTATCTGGTCAAATTGCTACTCACTAGATCAATAAGGAAAGACCAAGTCCTAATGAAATTTGGTATATCCCACTACCAAGTGATATATATACTTAAGGATTCCTTGGACAATCATCAACCCACACCCAAAACTGATATGTAAAATGAGGAGGTTAGCACAGAGGAAGATGAAAGGTCGGACAATCCAAGGAAGAGAATTTGGAAGAGGATCTAGCCAAAGACACTTATTTAACATTGGAATTTCACTCCAAGGTGGAGTTATATAATGAGTTTAAATGCATTATGTCCCCATGGGAGGACATCAAGAAAATGATTGAAAGAGAGTTGACATTAATCATAAATGATAATCAAGTATTGTGGATAAAAAAACATGATCTCATTCTGATACGCAACAATAATGAAGGGATGATAAGAATGGAAGTGTATATCAAGGCCTTGTACATGTTGTCCTTCTTCTTTGAGTATTTAATAAAACATAACCTAGAGACAAATAAAATGTCAGTTAATTAGAGCTTTCATAAGTTACATGGATCTAGTAATTTCAAATTTTCCTGGAACTTTCTAGTGATGATATATGTAGTTTACCTTGTATACATTTATTTTGGACTAAAATATGTTATTTTAATTGAATATTAATTAGTCAAAAAATAATAGATTAATCAAATATGAAAAAAGTAGAAGCGAATATCCGTTTCCAAACTTAAAATCTCTTTGCACTTCCCCTATTTCCATGTCTGCATCTCATGCCACCCCATGCCAGTGATTTTTTCTTGCACTCGCGCACCCGATTTGTCTTCATCTCCCACACCAGCACCAACACCCACACCCTCCTTGATTTTTTTTCAACCGTTTACACTCCTCACTTACAAAAACTTCATTGCTTTTTTCCTCATTCATATATAAAGTTGAGACATCGAGTGTAGCCTGGACATAAACCTAATTCTTTTCCAACAAGTTGAAGATTTAGCCTCTTATTAAGAATTTGTTTCTTCTATTCATGTTTTATTAACTTAAAATTATGGGCCGTGTTTGAAGTATTTAAGGTAGGGTTTTATAGAAATTCTAATTAATTGAGTTTTTTTCTTTTCTTTTTGTGATTTTATGATACTAAATCCATTCTTCTCTATATTCTTTCCAATTAAATGAGTCAGGCCCCCATTCTTGTACACATGAATTACCACTTAATACTTTTCCAACTTATTCAAATGCATAGAAATATAGTAATAGATCAGAGCATGCAAGCAGTGAAATCATTTAATTCATCTCACATAATGATTTCTTTGATTTTAAATTATGTTTTCATGTATTTTTTGTTTTCTATTGATGCTTTATTTCATTTATACAATCCAAAATAGTGCTAAAAATATAGCTAAATGGATATAGAATTTGATATTTATCCCACTTTTATTCATTATTATTGTAATTTCATTAATATTTCCATATATACAATTTTGATTTGTCAGTTTGATTAATATACAAATATTTAGAAAATATAGTAATTTTTATTAGATGTTTCATCAATGAAAAGATTTCATTTCCTATAAAATAGAAAGATGAACTAATATATTGGAAATAACCATTCAAAGGTATACTTTTTATTGGTTTTATTTCTATTGGAAAAATAACATTTAAAACTATTATGACCATTCAATTTATTTTCATTTAAAAATTTTAAATGTTTAAGTTCATGATGGTCATGGTCATTATTCACATAGTTTTGAATGTTTAGAGTGGTTCATTATTATTTTTCAATGGATTGATATTTTTCTAATTAATTTTCATATTAATATCAAGATAAATTTATATAAAAATAAATAGGATCACTTATAGTTGAATGTTTATATTGATTTTTCATAGATGAATCATATTACTAAATAGAAATTTAGTTTCATTATTTTTATTTATCATGAATCTCTTATTATCTATAATAAGTAGTTTGGAAATTCAAGTAATGTTTGTTATATTAAAGTAAAATTGTCTCACAAATTTCTAAACAAAAACACTCAAGTGAAAAAAACTATTTCCTACAAGAAATTAGGAAGCACACATTAAGAATAAATAACATAAATTTCATGGAAGTTGCATTAAAATGTAAACAAAAAATATACCGGTGGTTCAAGTGCTAATAAACCAAACCATACCACCCATTAATTAAATAAAACCTATTTTGAATACATTGATTCAGAGAATATACTTAAGCCTCCACTATCTGGTAGAAAAGAGTCACCCTATTTACTGTGTGATTATCTACCAATAGGACTATTAATATAGACAATAATTTTCTTCATATATTATGAACACATTTTTTTCCATATAAAAGCTAATAGAAATTCCTCTATCCACTGTACAAACACAGTAACCATAGAATACTGCACATCATTTTCATTAGTGACAAAAACACACCACATCCCACCTATTTCTCTGTTTTGAAATTGTGAAGTGGTCATTTGTTCAGAAAACAAAGCTCTGTGGTATTATTATGGTCCCATCATTTAAATATGATATGAACCATGGGTAAATATACTACTGTAATAGTTTATTAGCATGAATAATAATGTAATGTAATGTAAGACATCAATAAATAAAATACTCTATAACAGTCTCATAGAAGATGACACACCACTAGTTGTAATTGTTAATATATTGTTGTAGTAAATGAGATCACAAATTTACAATGCATGATTTCTTCTAATCCAATATTTTAGTAATTCCATCACTGGTAATGACATTTCTTCTTCGTAGTGTGCGGCTTTCCATACACAAATGACCATCGTCTATTTTTCTCCGCACATTAGTTTGTAGCTAGTTTCCTCTAATGAAAAATATTAAGTCCATAAAAATAATATTCATGGAATATTCCAGATAATTATATAGGTTATTATTTTTTCATTTTATGCAATGTTATAGAAAACGTTTTTTATTTTTGAAATATTAAGTCCATGGTCATCATACCTAAATCATACAACTATTCACTTATGATTCTCATACTACATCGCTTACAAAAGGTACTGTATGGTAGAACAAATATTCCATCATGAGTGAACTACCATCAGAGCATATTAATAAATAATTTATACTTCATATGTTGATATTTCATCAGTGGTTATTAGAAAATTCATCATTAATGAATACAACATAAATATATTTAATTTAATTATAATAATATTACAATCTATAACTTAGATTGTTTTGAACATTTCTCTACAAGCATATATTTTCATATCTTTTTATTTTTATGGAATTTGTAGTAGAATTATCTCACATCACATTATTTCCAAGATGAATGTATCTGTTATGCTTCTTTCCTCTTATAGGATAAGTTTTTATTGATGGAGCACCTTGGTAAGAGTATATTCAAGGTAATCACATCGTATGTTCCGTATCATTCTATTAATGGAAGATTGAAAGATTTTATATTTATTTGTGTTCATATTTATGAAATGATATCCTATTATATTTTATATATATCTCTTAAATTAGGAATGCATAGATTTAAAATTACATTTCTTTGTATCTATATTTCTGTGTGATCTGAGTTTTCACTAGTGTAATGGGCATATTGCAGTTCTATAGGTAGTAGGTTAGTCTTTTTAGTTTTCTCCTCTAATTTGATGGGAATTTTTTATGCTATTCATTATAACTGTGGTGGTTTTTATTTTTAAGACATTTGTGGATTTTTTTATTTTAGTTTTGAGTAAAAAACAAGAGTTTCACTGACTAATCAAGTGAGAAAATTATATATTTGACGCATCATGTATCGTAGGATTTGAAACACATATTTATGGAATATTTATTATTGTAAATAAATTATTGATTTTTCATATTTCTTAATTGGAAATTTTGGTCTTCTTAAATCATAGGCAGAACATATTTATGGAATTTTTAGCTTTCTAAAGTATTATTTTTTCATTTGTAATTTCACTGGAGTTTTTCCATGATATTTCTCTCAACCTGCATACTAAAAATGAAGTAATCAAGTTAAATGTTAACTTTTAAATATATCATTAGAATTTTCCATCCAATTGTCAATACATATGATTAGAAACTTGTTAATTATCATTTCAATTTGAAGAATATCCCAACAACATATGATTTTTCTAAATGATTCTTGTAATTTTTTTGTGGATAATCTATAGTAGATATTATATTGGATGTTTGAAGGTGTTTTGCTGCAGTTACTCGGCATTTGGAATGCTATTGGTTAGGCATTTGGAATGGGGGTGGTGATAAGAATTTGGAGAGGAGGTCTAAATCTCTAGACACCTGTACGTTTATTTTTTACAAGACAAAATATTGTTTTCATCATGGTAATTTAGGTTATTTTTGTTATTTAAAAATAATTAAACTAAACTTGTTTTGGTTTGGTTACTTTAGTTTTGGTGGCTAAAACAATGGGGCCAATAATTAAAAATTCATTGGTCGATTATTTCATTATTCTAAAATTTTTGAGTCGTTGTAACTGAACTAACCAGTTTCTTATCCCCACAACCACATTGAAGATATCTAATTTGAGATTAATGATCAACTCTTTAGATTTATTTTTCAAAATATTTAAAACATAGATGAAGAGAAAATACAATCTTTCACCTTTCATACTATAATGAATCAATACCAGAAAGAAGGTGAAATTATTCCTATAATTTCACTATGTCTTGTTTTCAACTTTTTTATTAGGATCATATAAATCATATAAAAAACTATAGACCTATATTCCTCAATATTCTTGGCGGCCATGCCATGTTATGTCCACACCCCTTAAAAATCATTAAACTCAATGCATGTCTTTCATAATCTCCTACCTTCAGTTAACAATAGTATTCCATATTTATCCTAGCTCAAACATTAAAATAATCTGTATGAATATTTTTAATGACCTGTTGAATAGTAAAAATGTAGCTCGGCTTGAGTCATGGATTCTTTTTTAGGCAGCATTTATACATCCAGCATGTTGTCTTATATGAGGATTTGTACACATGAGAGCTTTCTTTAATATCTATAAACTGAAAGACCTTTGTTATTTTATAATACAGACTGCATACATTGCTCTCAGTAATTCAGTAACTTCATAATTACATAAGCCTTTTTAGATCCCTTTTTACCATATTCATTTCCCATTTTATCATAGGTGATCTTTGTCATTATTTCCATGTCATGAATAATTTGGCATCCAGGAGGAGGATTCCATGGCATCATGAAGTGAGGCGACTCAAATGTAGGGGACATGGGTGCTTATGGGAATCATAAAGGTGATATAAGAAAAAACTGCTGTTGTAGAGACTCATGGTGGTGAATTTGCACAGAGAAGGCATAAAGAACATGTCATAGTGGAGAGGAAGATCTTTAGTGCTGGAACTAGCTTGCGGGCATGGGTCGCTAGTTCTTGTTGATCCCAGGTACTGGCGCTAGAGTTGGCTCATTGGCATGGATGAGCTATTAGTGCTCAAGCAAACTCGCTGAAATGGATGGGCTGGTACTTGAGCAAGCATGAATGAGCTGGTGCAGGAATTAACATGAATGGAGCTGGCATGGATGAAGGTAGTTATCTAGATGGGTATATCACTAGCATGGAAGCTTGTTGGATTGGGGTGGGGTGGGGGGGGGTTGTAATGTATCTTGTGTTTTTGTATAAATTTTCATTATAAATATAATTAATTTTTTTATAATTTTGAACATATGTGAAAACTGATTTTTTAATTATTATATATTATATGTAATCAATTAATAAAAATAAAATAAAATAATATTATAAAGAAACATTTATAAATTTTATTCAAAATTAATTGATAAACATATATTATATTTTTGTTCTATTATTACATACAAAAAAATTTGTCATTATAACTTGTTGCTATACATTTTAAACAACATATATATTATCTGTTGGTATTATTATAACTATACCAGAACTATTTTATCTATCGTAATAACATTTAGTGAAATATTTTTTACCGACATTTTAGTGACATGGACATATATATTGGTAAGCCGTTTTACCAACAAAAAATGTATTTTTACCAACAGATATCCCCCTATTGGAAAAAGTGAAATGTTTTGTTTTACTAAGAGAATATCTAGACATAGATCGACTATCTAGGTTTCCAATTACTTCATCTATAGGTTGGATTCTATGATTAATAACAGGACGTTGGAAAGAAGGGCTAGATGTATCAGAATCTTCATCAAGTTCGGGTTATGGAATTTTTCTAGGTGAACTATCTACTTATTTAACAGAACTTTTAGAAGGTTTAGAATTGAGATTTAGAGTTTAAAGATCAACCTCATGGTCTTATAAGATAGTATTAGGTTCATTGGGATCAGTTTCATCCAATTTTATGTTAAAAAATTATTCTATTGATTTAGTTCTCTTTTTAGACACTCTATATGCATCTCTAGTAGTTGAATATCCATGTAAAATACCTTCAACACTATTGGAGGGAAATTTTTCTAGATTATCCTTTGTATTAAGAAATAAACATTGAAACCAAAAACTCTAATGTAATCATGCTTTGGATTTATATTATTTCATAACTCATAATGCATTCTTTTTAAGAGACATCTAATTAATACTTTGTTTATAGTATAACATGATGCATTAACAGCTTTATTCCAAAAGTAGATAGGCAGGTCATACACATTTAGCATAGTCTATGATATCTCTTGATGATTCTTATTTATTATTTAAACAAAACAATTTTGTTGTGGTGTCATAATTTTAGAAACGTTTTGATTATAACCATTTTGAGAACAAAATGATTCAATGTCATGGTTTTCAAATTCATTATGATGATCACTTATTAAGGTCTTAATCCTAATCCCACTAAGATTTTCTACAGACTTGGAATACATAATAAAAAAATAACATGATTTATTTTTGTGAGTAAGAAAGAATTTGTAAGTTTATTTAGAGAACTCATCTACAATGAGAACACTTAGTGCCTTTACGTAGCCTCCAATCCACGCCTATGTGTGGAAATGAATCTATCGTTGAGTCTACCTTGAAAGTGTTTTCTAAGGGCAAGTGATAGTTTTCATTAGTGGAAGTGGGTGTTTTTTTAGTCTCCCACCAGATTTCTCGGATTTTATGTTCTACATGGCCACTCAGAGGCGGTTTTCCAGAAGAAATTTTCCAAGGAGAGCACGTCTGGCTCCGGCATCCAGGATAGCCAAGTGGTGGGTCCTATGTATTCCTCGACAAAGGAGAAGTATTCTGTGACCATTAGGGAGGCCTTTCAAATTCAAATTTGGTTTTCAGTCCTTACGTGACTGGAATCTCATGCTCCGGTGTTCCCTCGGATGCATTGCTTCCCCAGTTGGCCTCGTCTTTTTTACAGGAAGACCTTATTTTCTTGTCTCCAGGTACCGATCCTTTTGGTCAGGTCTCCTTTCTGAGCCCTCATAAACAACTATCTCCACCTTCTCCATATTTTTGTATCTCCTCCCAGCTTTCCCTGAAGTCTCTGTAGAGATCCTTGGTTAGTTACCTAGTGTCCCCGGCAAAACAGGTTACCCCCGCAGTGATGTCCGAGGGCGTGGAAAATACAAGTCCGTTCTAGTGGTTTTATTCTCAACATCTTCTATTTGTCTCCTTGCTACAAAAATATTTAGCACCATGAAAACCGTGCTCTCCACTAAAGCTGTCACTGATGGAGGATACAGAAGTTTCCTACAAAATGAAGACACTTTCTCCTAAAAAGGGTCCAACAATGGATCAGTCAACGAGGCCTATCTTGTGTTCCATATCAAAAGTGACAAGATTTGTTCCATCTCTGATTCTCACAAAATCATCTGGAAAAAGGGGATAGATGTTTCATTGTTAATGTTTTATTTGATCATATAGAATGCGCGGGGTTTCAGAGACCATGCGAAGTGGGCATTAATCTCCTCTGAAAACAGATAACATCACTCTTCTATTCTGGTTATTATCGAACCCAAACAATATCCTAAAAAACTTCCTTTTTTATCCAGGGGAATGGGGTTCCCAAATGTTGTGCATGGATCCCCAGACAAAGATCACATTTTGATATTTTGGAAGGACCACATGTTAGTATAGGTAAGGAGTATTCACTAATAGTGCATCGTTGTCAGGATCCAGGACAATGGCATGGAGGTTAATTTTTATTTTGTTTATGCCAACACCGATCACCTTTGGAGAAGAGAGATTTGGAAGCCTTTGGAATCTATTGATTCATGGAAACATCTATGGTTCATTGGGGGTGACTTTAATTTCATACTTGATCCTTCAGGGAAAAGAGACGGCTCGACCAACAACCTTTGTGGCTCACAGGACTTCCGGAGATTCATGGCTATAGTAGGATTGCTGGACCTAGGGTTTTCAGGATCTAAATATACCTGGTGCAATAACTGACGAGGAAATAACTACATATGGATCCGACTGGACAGGTGTCTTATGAACCTTCATGTATTGGCTACTTTCTATCGTTCACCGGTTACACATTTTCCCTGATCCCTCTCGGAACATTCTCCTCTCCTTGTTAACCTTGCACGAGATACAACTAGCGGCCAAGGATTCTAGTATTCCAACACTTGGCACCTGGAGGATTCATTTATGTAGTTGGTGAAGTAGTAATGGGTGAGAGGGGAAGGCTGTGGGTCATGGGAGGGACTTTCAGTTAGGCTCCAACATCTCAAGGTGGATATTAATGGGTGGTTGTCCAGTAGGCCAAATGAATCTACCCGGGTGAGAAATATTCAAGTTGAGGTTGATAGAATGGAAGAGTCACTTCTATCCAGTTGGGATGAGAATACCTTCATACTTATTTGTGATAAAAAAATCGCACTTGCATTAAAGCTATTGGAGATTGAAACCCTATAAAAATAGAGAGCCCTAGTGACATGGATAAGGGAAGGTGATCACAATAAATCTTTTTTTCACTCTTTTTTGAAAGAAAGGAGGAGTACGAAGATCAATATGAGCCTAAAAAATGGGGTGTTTACATCAGGCGTGGATGTGGCAGGAAAATTGGCCTTAGAACACTTTGAAAACCTTTTATCAAGGGGAACTAGTGACGAGTTATCTCATAATGTTATGGAAAGTGAAGACTTTTTGAGATGGGTTCCCTGCCTTGTGTGGGGGAATCTGACAACATATCTCGAACAATAACCTCTTCTGCGGAATAGATCACGGATTCCATTATGGAGATACCCTTAGACAACGCCCATGGTCTGGACGGTTTTCTAGCGTCATTCTTTATAGCTACCTGGGAAGTGGTTGGTCCTCATGTGGTCGAGGTAGTGCTGGACTTCTTTGGTGGTGAGGGGCTGAACATAGGCTCTTGTGATTCAAGAGTGGTATTTATTACTAAAACTAAAAACCCCAATAATATCATTCAATATAGGCCCATATGTTTATTCAATGTAACCTAAAAAATCTTCACTACTATTCGTTCTAGGCAGCCAAATGCGGTAATTCCAAGGATGGTTTCGAGAGAGAAACATGGTTTCGTTCTTGGGAGGAGTATCCAAGGGGATATTGGCATTGCTCAGGAGATGGTGATAGACTCGAACAAGAAATATCTGGATTCCAACGTGATATTACATGTAGAAATAGACAAGGACTATGGTAGAATGGAGTGGAGATTTATCCTTAATGTGATGAAAAAATTTGGGTTCCATGATTGGATCTGCGATCTAGGCTTCTGGTGCTATTCTTCACCTTGTATCTCCTTGTCTCATTTGGGGAAAAGCTTTTGGTTCATCAAATCTATCCGTGGTATTTACCAAGGTGATCCTTTTTCCCCTGAGCTCTTCATCTTGGCACAATATTCTCTTTCCAGGAGTTTATATAAGGGTTTGGTGGAAGGTCGACTCTCCTCCTATACTTGCAGGCGCGGCTCGAAAGGAGTCTCCCATCATTTGTTCATGGATGACATCTTAATTTACTCTAATGGAGGGCGAATGTATCTATGATAACTCATGGAAATTCTGAATTATTGTGGTCGTTTGAGTGGAAAGAGGATTAACCCTATGAAAATCAATGTTTTTATTTCAAACAAATGTGCTGGAAGAAGATGTAGAGATTTTCAGATCTTCTTGGGATGTCAACAGAAATAACTACAGATTATATATATCAGTGTCCCTATTTCTTGCGGACACATTAAGAAGATGTATTTTGGGGATATAACCAACCATCTACTAGAAAGGATCCTAAACTGGAAGAACAAGCTCCTTTATTTTGGAATCATGGTCACCCGGATCAATAACATCCTCACTTCGATTCAAATGCTTATTTTTTCGATCATCAATCCACCCAAAGGGGTTGTCTAAAGGATGGAGAAGGTTCTTATGGGTTTCCATTGGGATTCCAACTAAACAGGTCGTGCTCACTGGGATTCATAGGCACGTCTAGCCAAAATGGTGGCAAAAGATGGAGTTGGGCTAATGGAATTGCACACGGCCATGCAGAGCATACAGGGTAGACTGGCATGGGATACCATGGTGGGTGAGTCCCTATGGGTATATTTCTTCATAGACTGGTACGTAGATGCTGGGGGAAGCCATGTGATGAGTAATAGTAATCCATCCAGACTTATGTGATGTATGATCCATCACCTGGAGATCTTATAGAATGCGTCCCATTAGATTATCGGGGACGAGAATAGGAATTTTTGAATGACCAACTGGGCTGGAGAAACGATGAGCTATCCCAGTTGTCCTTCTCTATATATATCGTTTAGAGAAGCTTCATGGAACTACGATCTCATACATGAGACACTCTTGACTGGTCAGATGAAGGTGTTCCAAGATATAGCTATGAATGATGGCCTCGACAGATATTGTTTTACTAGTCTGAGTTTGGGAAGGTTCTCTACTTGGGACTACAGGAGAATTCTTCATGTCAACAGTGCTCCGGATGAATGGGAATCCAAAATCTGATGTAGTTAGATCCCAATGAAAATATGTTTCCATTTATGGCATGTTCTAAATAAGGCTCTTCCAACTGATGAAAATATTCAACGGAAGGATATCCCCTTGGCCTCACAATGTTTTTTCTATGCACACCCACAGTCGAAGTCCCCCATTCATTTATATTTTCAAAGAGACTAGGGAATATTTCTATGGTCCTTTTTCATTCCACACCCTTTCCTTGAAGGCGACCATCTCACCATGAATTTGTTCTTGGCTTCCTATTTTTGTGGCACTGAAAATGAGATGGTGGAACATAAGATGCAGACAGTCATTCTGGTTGCCATTTGATGGATATTATGGGAAAATAGCAACCAAGAAAGGCTCATAAACAGTTGGTCCCTTCTCTCTTTGCAGATACAATTAAGGGTACACATTGCCGAACTGATTTTACTTTTGAAAGGCTGCCAAGGATCCGATACGGTTTTCATGTTCCTCAGTAATACATGCATCTAGAGATGTGTGAATAGTTGTTGGGTCAAATGGGATCCTCCGCTTAGTGGTTTGAAATATAATATGGACGCATCCTAGAGGAATGGGGTTTTGAGTGGTGGTGGGATTCTCCGAGACTTTAGGGGTTCAGTGATGTTGGGGTTTAATGCTTACTATTGTCCAGGATACTACTTGGGTGCGGAGGCTCATTCCCTCTTCTCAGTGATTTTGGTTTGTATGGCCTATGGGATTTTGGTAGCGGAGATCGAGTCAGATTCAGAGATCATGGTTTGTGCTGTTAAAGGGAGTCACACTGTTCCATAGAACTTGAGCTATATCATCCGTAGATGTGCTAGGGAATCCAAGAATGAAAAAATGATCCATCATAGTTAGAGGGAATCAAACTTCGCGGAGGTCTCCCTAGAATATATGGGAAATCAAGAGGAAGCCTTGATGGTTTATGATAATCTAGGTTCTCTTCTTGAGGAATGCTAGTCGATCATTCGTTGAGACGCCTTGGGTATGCACTACTTTCTCCCCCCTAAGAGATCATGTTCAGTTGTTGGTTATTGGTTGTTTTTTTGCTTGACCCTACTTTTATTCTTAATAAAATAAAAATAATCCAATTTGGCATTGTATTCAAATTTTATAGAAAATCCATCATCACGTAATTGAGGTATACTAAGTTGTTTACATTTCAAAACATATACATATAAAACATTAAAAACTAATACATTATTAAAATTACCTATTTGGAAAGGCTAATGATTTTACCTTTAGAATTATCAACAAATGTGACATGACCACCATCAACATTGATCAAATTATTGGAGTTTGAATACTCTCTAGATATATGTCTAGAACATCTACTATCCAGATACTATAGGTCTTTGTTGGAGGTTTTCAAACAGTTTTCCTACACATTAATGATTATTCCAAAAATGATTTTGGTTCCCAAATCCTCTTGGGTCTAGTTATGTTAGTAATAAGAGATTTTGGAATCCATGTTTTACTAATAGGTATCTTATAATCAAATTATAGGCTTCTAGAATGAAATAATTTATTAGGTAAAATTGAGTAGTTATTGGAAGAAAATGAATTTTTAGAACCGGTACTTGATGTAAATCTAGTTTTTGTAATTTGTCATGTTTATGGTTGGTAACCTAGGCTAGTTATATTATTCGGAGCAAATTTCTTTCCCAATTTTTTATGTAACATATTCTTATCTTTGGTGAAACTTTATATTACAATCATTAACTATTAATTTGAAAATTTTAATTCATTATTATCTTTCAAAAGTTGATAATTTTCCTCTTTTTCAGTAGTATGATTGGTTTAAATGTTTACTACTAAAGTGTTCTATTTATGAAGTGACTTATATTTATGTTTCATATCAATAAAGGTATCTTACAACATGATATAGTAATTGAATAAATCTATAATAGTCATGTATTCCTCATTATCATCATTTTCATCATTTTTAGAAATGTTTGAAATATTAGTAGGAGAAGTAGGAAGAATATTTTGTACCTTTTATGCACTTTCTATAAAGAACACATTTCCCTATCAGACGTATCTTCTCAATTAGTGTCTGAATCACTCGATCTATCTTTATAGGAACTCCATGATTCTTTCATAGATCTTTTGTATCTTATGTTCATATACCCATACTACCTTTATGTATTTTTTTGGATAATCATCTTTAATGGGTCCTTTCTCTTTGCTTTCATTGAATGTGATTTCAATTTGTGTTCTGTCCATTTTTCAATCCTTTTTACGCTTTCCATTATTTTCATAATTTCCTCTTAAATTTGAATTTTTTAAGAACATCATTTTATTACAAAATTTCTCAAATCTTCTGGCCATGTGTTCTGTTTCTTCATCATTTAATTAGGAGGATCATCTTCAATAATATCTTTATTTTCCACCTTTTCTCTTTATTAGGGGTTATTAGATTTAAAGGCTACTAATTTTATTTCTGGTTTATCTTAATTGATAGATTTTTTGAATTTAAGCTCTTCTTAATACATCATCAACATTCCAATTAATTATTTTATCGGTAGTTTACTCACAACACATGATTCTTTAATAAACAAAGATATTCCTCTCCATATGTATGGTAATCATATGAGATATCTCATCACTTGATCGTAGTCTATCAATTTATTTCTATGTGAGTTCATAGTATTTACTATTTCATTAAACTTGAGATACTTGTCAGAAATATGATAATCATATTTCATTTTAAAAGTATCATACTTGATTGTGTATGTATTTAATCTCATTTAATTTACATTTGATGTTTCTTCATGTAAAATAGATATGGTATCCCATATTTCAAAAGGATTTTTCATGTAGATATTATATTAAATTAATCTTCACCCAAGGCATAGAACAAAGAATTCATAGCATTATAAATATTATTTTAAGAATAATTTTTTTCATCACACCAAGTAATTATGGTTGTTTTTGGTATTTCATTTTGATCTTTTATTACAAGCCAAATCTCAAAACCCACACAATCTAAATCAACTTTTCATTTCAGTTTTCCATGGATAATAATTTGTTCCATTAAAATAAGGAGGTATTTTGGTAGAAGATCCACCTTCTCTATTATACATAAGTTACTATAATTTAGAATTGATAGAAATTTGAGATCTTTTTAATATACAAAAATCAATTTTTAAAAAGGTTAATTCTAAAAACCATTGATTCCAAATGCTGGTTAGAGTGAGTAACTCCAGAGGGGGAGAATTGAGCTCTCAATAAAAATATATGTTAATAATTAGATGAAAATAAAAACCCAAAATAAAATAAACTCACCAATTTACCAAAACAACAAATAGATATAATATTTTTATTTATAAGATTTATTAAAGAGTGATTAAGTCTCAGTAAGAATACTATTTAGAATCAACTTATCTTTTGAAATAAATTTAATTAGATAAAAAATATAAATAAAAGATAATATTAATTATAAATTAGTTGTTCTGTTTGTAGAGAAATAGTAATCTAGTATATAACAGTAAAACATAACAATCATGCAGTGGAATAAACAAGAGGTTCGGCCTCATATGAGTATTAATCCCCTCCACTTAGAAATCACAAACTTCCAAGAAGATTATAATTATAATCAAATTAATCCACAACCTAGATCAGGTAAAAAATCAACCAAAAAAAGATGTCCAGGATAAAGAGCCTGCTCTATATTTATTCATGGGTATAAAGAATAGTACATGTCATACAAAGACCTCTTCCACAAACACTATTGGAAAAAATATGTCAATAAAGAAGAGAACAACACGTATTATTCATGTAAATGTTGGAGATAGTGTGTGTTTGATAACATGGTAAAAAAAGATTCTCCAAATAAAATAGATAGAGAAATAGAGAATATAAAATCATAGTATGATATGTTCTCAATGTTCATTTTCCTTAGATCCGCACTAGTGAGGAATTCATGATTTGTTCCTGAAATTTGGGGCAGAAAGAGGATTATAGAATATCTAAAAGAATGTTTCAGTTAATTTTTATCATCATCTCAATCAATCGCAGTGAAGAATTATGTGATTCTATATAGTTTTGTCTTCATAGAACATGATTGAGTAAGCTCATGATAATTCACAGGTTCAGTGACACAATTCATTGAAATTCAGTGATCATCATTGTAACTGTGTAACAATCGTAACTATGATACCTAGAGAGGGATGTCATTCATTTTTATATTGCCTCATCCAATCCAAAATACTCACATAGATGAATCACAATGTCTTTAAGAATTGGTAAAAATTATCTCCTTAATGAAAAATTCAACGAGCCATTCATGACAAAGTCCTTAGACACCAAAAATTACATGAATTTGGTAGTGTCTCAATATCTCGAGGTCACTCGCATCTGGGGGAAAATCCTATGATGGTAATAATGAATTGAGTATGGAAATATCTTATTCTAGAAGTAATAATCATCACGGTCACTCACATCAGTGATAGCTTTTGTCTTACGGTAACATGTCTTGGTGGCTACTCCCAGCTAACAGTGACTCGCCATAATACTTAGCAGAATTATCATAAAAGTATTCTTCCCATATAAAATGCTATCATACAAAATTTGAATCAATATTACTACAAGAATAATTTTTTGGATCATTAAACTAAGCGAGTGTCAAATATAATCCACACAAGGAGGATCCAATTGAAATAATTGAAAGTAATAACACATAATGATTAAATAAAAAATAACCATGTAATATATTTTTTTATTAAATTATTATAAATTAATTTAATAAAATGTTATTAGTATGAATATGGATTTTAAATAGAAGATTAAAATAGTTCTGTATGCATTATAGGAGGTTAGAATATATTCTTCTAAGTGATATGAATGGTAAGGGGGTTTTCATGAGTCAATATCTTTTCTTGACTCATAAATGTTCTTATTAGATTTGGGTTTTACTTAATTGATTAATTTCATTCATTAGTGAAATTATAATTCCAATCCTCCACTTAATATATGGAATTAAATTGATGTATTTCATTCAATATAGAACATAATGATGTAATGAATAATTCCCTACTGATCCAAATGATCTCTTTCTATTTCATATATATTTTCACTCATATTGCTAATGTTATCCTTACCTATATTGAAATAGAAATATATTATATTTCTATAAATGTTCATATTTTTCATTACCAATTATGAAAAGATAAATTTATAACAGTTTTCTACTAAGAGAGTATTTGATAATTTAATTTAAAAAAAAATATATTTTTTTCTTTTTGGTTTATATTCTCATATTCATCTCCACATTTCTTATAGAAAATGATTATGTATTTTTAAAGTCTTTATTACATAGATTTAATTCATTATGGTGTTTTAAAAAGGTTTTAATGTTACCTTCTTGAATATTTTTTTTGAATTTGATTTTAAAATTTGTCTTTATATGAAAATGTAAAGAAGTGTTTTGTAAAAGATATTTATGTTGGTTTTTTTCATCATTAAAAGGAATAAATCCAATAGAGTTACATTATATGAATCAAATTATAAATGTATATATTAAATACTTATTTTTAGTGATTTACTAGTTTTATCAATAGATCTAATACCTAATTTTATTTTGTGGGATACCTTGGTAAATTTTATAAAAAACATTTAATTTCCATATGTTCTATATGATATGATCAATAATTGACTTCATATGGAACACATATAATTGTAAACAAATTAGTGGGTTCCTATATAAACCTAAAATTAATTAGATATGTTTCTATAACTCATGAGAAGATATTACATGAACATTATTTGGTATGATCACTAAATAAAGGAAAATCCTTCATCGATATGATCACAAACTAATGGGTGGGCCTTCAAAGATACACTCCAAATAAGATGATACCTTAAACATATGTTTGATTAAATTTTATTTATTATATCATGTTTCAAGTGAATGTTTAAATTCTATTTCATATTATGATGATTATTTTATTTGTATTATATTTATTGTCTCATGATTCCAAACATTTTCTAATGGTATACATTTGTTCATTTAAGATTACTTCTGATTTTATCCCAACATATAGAGAAATATTATTATTTTTATGTTAATTTTGTAATATATTTATCTCATACTCTTTTTTTATCATTTTATTATGATATAAACCTTGATTATTTGATGATAAGTTTTCATTTATTAATAATTCAAGCTTATTTATTTCTTAAGTCTTCATTCCCAATGTTATGAAAATGAGCATGACTTATGAAAAGTCTTGAAGGGAATATAACATGGATTAATAATAAGGAAGTGTTCTAAAGTGTTGTAAAATATAGTTGTTATTAAGATAGTTCTTAGAGACACTAATATATATTTTTTTGTATCTTGTTATTATTATGAGATATATTGTATGAATTTTGAAAATGATGTAAAATAATGATTTTTTAGATTTAGTTAACACATTTATTGGTAAATCCAATGTAAATGTATCTATTTTTAGCACCATATCTGGTAGTGTGTTTCCATGGATCCTCATATGGTATAAAATATGTGTGTATTTAATTTTCATGATAATTTTATTGACTTTCTGGAATTAAGAAATTTTTATTTACTAAAAATCTAATATATTAGTCTATGTATACGGGAACATCCTTAAATTTTACAAATTGTTTGATTATGTGTTTTTATTCACTATTAAATAACTTTATGAATACTATAAAGTTGATATGGTTTTGAAATTGATAAATATAAAGTTAATAACCCTGAAAAAATAATTTAAATATGAACCCCATGTTCACTCAGTGGATGATGATTGAGCCTAAGACTGGAAACCGCGCTAGACACTCCTAAGGTATATTGTAACACCTGAGACTTTAATGATAAATATTTTGTTATATACATCATCAAAGTAATCTTTCACTACACACAACACTATCTTGGCGTTCTTTACACGCAATCGCGACCTTCCTTAATAGCTTGCGTCGTACGCAATACCGAGTTTCACTAAACAACGATATGCTAGCCGTTATGAATAGTAATACCCAATTTTTGAAATTTTTTAAATTTTATTTTTCAAAATGGACTTCTTTTTTGGATTCGGAATATCGAAATTAGCCTAGGGTGAAATTTTGGTATTTTTCTGAAAACTTTCAATTTTTGATGAATAGTGAAAACACTGGGTTACTATTTAAAAACCAACTTTTTATTTAAATAATTATTTATTTTATTTAAATTTATTTTAGGTCAAAATTGATACATAATACCTATATTTGTTCAATTCAATTCTTTGGAGTCATTTTATAAGAATTTTAGATATATAAAAATTTTATTGAACTTTTCACCGTCTTTTACCCACCTCCTAGGAGAATTTCCAAATTCCCATAAAACTTAATTTTACCACTTCTGTGAGTGGAATTTCGAAAATCTGAGAGACATGGTTAATATCAAGGACTAAAATGTGGTTCAATGAGATGAAAATAATTTTTGGTGAATAGTATCTTTTTACTTTTTTTACCACAGTTAAAAGTAAATAGTGTAATTAAGGGTAAAAATGATATTATTATTACCCTAACACATGTCCTAATTCTATTTGATAAGTTTAATTCGTCCAAAAACAACATTAGGAATAAAAGATGACCATTTAGGCCCACTTGGATTAGATTAGGACATTTATTATTAATTTATTTAAAGAATGGTTAAAATAGTTAAAATCAAAGTTTAATAACTAAATAATTTTAAATATAGGGATATAAATAAGAGAAATTCGACTATAAATATTCATTAGAAATATAAAAAGATTTAATATATAATGGTATTTGATTTGTAATTTTTAGACAATAAATAATTTAATTTATTTATGACACAATGATGATGCAATAATTATCTTATTAATGAAATATTGACTTAATTGATTTTATAAATACACAAATAAATGTAATTTGAGACTTTTTATGAATTAAAATAATTTTATAGGTTAATATGACATGTTATTATTGATTTAATTAACGTTTTTCGAACTAATATTTCTGTTATGATTTTCAAAAAAATCAATCACTAAATAGTGTCAAAATTGACATAAAATAGTTCTTAAAACAAATTTTATATTATTAATTGTTATTTTATTCCTAAAAATCTAAGGTTTGGCCAAATGACTTATATAAGGTTATATATATTAATAGTAAACAAATTGGGGTTCGTTTAGCTTGTTATAGTAAGTTTATTAACCATATAGTATAAGAAAACAAAAAGACACGGTAAAAGTTAAATTATTTAACTTAGAGTTAAATCAAAATGATAAGGTTAAAATAGAACCCTAAACTTGTCTAAATTATATTGGATGAGAATATTTAGACCCATAACTACCTTAGATTTTAAATAAATCAATTTAGAGCTATTAAAAACTGAATATGACTTTATAATAAAATAACATTTCAAGTTTTCTTAAGATGCCCCTCTCCTCCCTTATAAAAGGGAACCTCCTCCCTCTCTTCCTCACACCACTTTGAGCCTTCAAGCTCGGCCGACCCCTACCAAATTCTCTTTTACACTTCCCTAGAAACATCCTAGAGGTCCTGGTCCTCTTCAAAGACCAATTTTAGTGTCCTAAAAGGAGGTCTCAAAGAGGTGCTTCAGAGAAGAGGTAATGTCCGTTACCGATACTTTCAACTTTATTTCTTCTTCCACTTAATATTATTTAGTTGTTTCATTATGAAGTAATAAAATCAGTATCACTCATATACTGATATGTTATTATAAGTATTAAACACACCTATTTCACCACCTATCCATCCTTTGGAAAACAAAATCACCGCGCGTGCGTACGTACAGAATACCGTCTCCACGCCATGGTGTAATCTATTTTCCACCACCACCTTACTTGTATGGGTATAATGGTGTAAATAATAACTATATATGATTATTGTAAAGTGATATTGATTTTGAAATAGTATAAATACACTCCAATACAATTCCACGATCATGGTAATGATATCATCGCTCGTGCGTACGTACGGAATACCGTCTCTATGATGTGATGTGACTCGTTCTACATGATCTTCATTGCATAGTGATTACATAAATGAATTTAATGAATGAATATGATATATATTACACTAATACCATTCTGTAAATGAGTTATCTATAACCTGAAAAGAATAATAAGAATTTATTCGACAAAACATGCTTAAGAACAAAAATTAATAAACACCCGAATAACAAGTAGCAATGAAATATTACTAATAAGAAGCTAATAATATGACCATATATGATATCATAAAAATAAGTATGATTATGGAATAAGTCAATAACATTATTTAAATCATTATACAGGAGGTTCGGACACTTACGAAGCAAATCAGACCTAAGGTAAGGGACAATCTCGCAATCTCAATTTTTATCCGAGATTGTTTATACTTCAGAATTTACTGGGGAATATTTATCATTCACATCCATGTTTCCTTAATATTTAATATTATTTATATCCTCCTACAATTGTTTAAATCCAATTTTACCCTTCGGTGAGTTTTTAGTAAAAGATATGAAAGGAATCTTTTGTCGTTTTTCGTACAAGGTAGTTTTTGAATTTTCCGACAAAAGTATGAGAAGAATGTTTTTTTAACTTATACGGCATGAATGGATTTTTAAAACACTATTTCCAAGAAGCTTACTTTACAAGTTTTCAAGTTTATTTTTAATCAACTTCTTTTAGTTTAAAATTGTATGACATGTTAATAAAGGAAATTTTTTTTGAAGTAGAAAGAATATTTTCCTCAAGAATGGAGTTCAAGTGTTTTATCAAAATTATTTTCCATCTAAGATAATATAGGGTTCTGTTTCTATCCCTATTATTACATTGATTTGTTTATGTTGTGATGAAATTATTTTTATGAATTCCTTTATCTTATATGAATTGTTTTATGATGTCACGATGTTTAAGAATCCCATTTTTATTACATGGGTTATGCAATGATGTATAATTTATGATTTTGTGGCACACATAAGAATGGTATCATTATGAGATGGGTGAGACCTATATCTACCTCCAATGCGTTGGGTAAATATTTACATCTCATGAGATAGACATGGATGGAATGACAGGTTAACCCGGTTCAGTTAAACAGGACTGAAACGAGGAGTGAACTCGGTTCAGAAATGGACTTTGTCCGCTAAGATAGTCTTGGAAATGAGTCTTGACTACTAAGAAATGATTCTATATGATTATGTGTGTATGCCACAAAGTTTCATGTTTTAAGTTATGATTATTGGGATAACATCTCACTACTATGATTTATCCGATGTTATGAAATTATGATTTCTTTTGCAGGTTAAGATTTCCAAAATGTTATGTTCTTATGAATATGATGTGATTGGTTTTTCTTTTGTTTACCCTTACTGATCATTTGAGCTCACCCTTTGTATGTTTTCTTTCCCCAGGTCAAGAAGAAGTTTATTAAGTAGGATATGCCAAAAGGGACTATAGATATGATGAAATAAATGGGAGACAACGTAGATGATTTATGAAAAATTTGTTTTTGTTTCCCAGTTTCTAAAGACACTATACCTATATGGTCCTTTCATGGTTTTTTTATATGTTGTAATAAGTGTAATTCAATTTTGAAGTACTAACAATGTATGTAAAGTATGGGTCGTTATAGTTGGTATCAGAGGAAAGGTATAGTCAAACTTTGGAAACTAGGATGTGATAGCCTTAGTAAGAAACCTAAGTATATGACACAATCTTAGTGTTTTAGAAACGACCATGAACAACCTATGATAAGACCGTAAGTGTGAAATTTTATTCTTGATTATGTGGTTTTCCTATTATAATTAGTGTTTCTCTCTCTATTCTTCTTGGTTTTAGTCAATGGTTGGAACCCGAAGGAACCGTGTTAATGCGGAATGTGATGGGCAATGCAATGATTGTCCCCCTGAGTAACCAAACATTATGGAAGATGGAATGAAAAATCTTGTATCCATGATCACACAACTTTATCAAGCTATGAATCATGCATGACTTCCAAACGAGCAAAGGAAGGAGCAACATTCTGTTGAATCCTTCATGAGGCAGCGTCCACCTTTATTCAGTGAGTCTTCTGATCCATTAGTGGCTGAATAATGGATCAGTACCACTGAAAAGATATTTTCAGTTCTTCAATGTTCTGAACATGATAAATTCATCTTAGCAGTGTATCGTTTGGAAGGTGATGCTGATCAATGGTGGAATCTTATTTAGAATACGAGGAAAAGGGATGAAATTGAGTCCATGGAATGGGACGAGTTCAAGGACTTATTTTTCAATAAGTATTTCCCTCGTATTCTTTGAACAAATATGGATAAGTAGTTTCTTGAACTGAAGCAAAAGGATGATGAATCTGTTGGTACCTATGAAGCAAATTTTACAAGACTTGCAAGGTACGCTTCTGGTATTATTATCCAACCTAAGAGTAAGATCGATCGATTCTTTAGTGGCTTAAAACAAAGTATTCGAACGACGTTAGCCATAAGAAACTTCAATAGCTATGAAGAAATTTTTCGATGTTCTCTCAAGGTTGAGATAGAGATTGGTGTAACCCATCAGTCACATGGGTTTGATAAGAAGAGGAAAACGGAATTCAAAGGAAAATCTAAAGACCAAACTGAAAACAAGATGAGTTTTCCCTTATACTCAAAGTGTGGAAAGAAACATGGAGGAAATTGTCTTAAGGGGACAAGAAAATGTTATAAGTGTGGAAAAGAAGGTCATCGGGAAATTGAATGTCGAAATAATGGGAAGAAGATATCTAATGATTCAAACAAAGGAAGGGATACACAGAATGAACCTAATACACTTCAATGTTACAAGTGCAAGGAAATGGGGCATTATTACAATCAATGCCCTAATCCAAGGGTTGTTGATGATGATCGACGTCAAAAAACTCTTAAGGCTAAAGACAAAGGAAAGTCACATGAAATTTCTATCAGCTATGTGGAGTACGATAAATAAGTGGTGAAAGGTACACTTACCATCCACTCTAAAGTAGCAAATGTTTTATTTAATTTTGGATCCACCCAGTCTTTTATTTCTGAAGAATTTTCTAAGGGTATCACCGTATTACCTCAACAATTAGATGTTGAGTTAGTTGTGACAACCCCTAATGGCACAACAGTCGCATCAAAAGTTTATAATTCTTCTTCGATTGAAGATTGTGGGAAAGTGCTTCCTGAAAATATTGTGATCCTTCCTATAGTATAATTTGATGTAATTCTTGGTATGGATTGGATTTATTTATTTGGATCTCATATCAATTTCCAAATAAGGGAAGTCACATTTCATATTCCAGATCAATCTATGATCATCTATCGATGCAAGGATGAACATAACCTTCCAGTGGAAATTTCTTCCATCTTATGGGTCTTGATTCCACTAAATAAAGGTTATTTATCTCAAATGGTTGGTGAGAAACTCATGATTAAGAATATTCCCATTGTACGGGAGTTTGATGATGTCTTTCCAGAGGAATTGTCGGGTCTTCCACCAAATCATTAAGTTGAGTTTTCAATAGAACTCGTACCGGGTGCTTTACCTATTTCAAAGACACCTTATAAAATGGCCCCAATTGAGTTGCAGGAATTGAAGAAGCAACTCCAAGAGAGTCTTGATAAGGGATTCATACACCCTAGTGTGTAACCTTGGGGAGCACCTATTCTGTTTGTTAAGAAGAAAGATGGATCAATGAGACTCTGCATTGATTATCGAGAACTTAACAAGATCACTATCAAGAACAAATATCCTATCCCACGCATTGATGAATAATTTGACCAACTACGTGGAGCTCAATACTTTTACAAGATTGATCTTCATTCAGGGTATCATCAATTAAGGGTCAAAAGAGAGGATATACCAAAGATGGCTTTCCGTACAAGGTATGGACACTATGAATTTATAGTGATGCCATTTGGTCTTACTAATGCCCCTGCTATCTTCATGGATCTGATGAATAGAGTCTTTAGAGACTATCTTGATCAGTTTGTGGTAGTCTTTATAGATGCTATTCTTATCTATTCAAAGATCAAGGAATAACATGAAGATCAAATGAGAATTATATTGAAGACCCTGATAAAGGAGAAGCTTTATGCCAAATTTACCAAGTGTGAATTTTGGCTTCAAAAAGTTTCATTCTTGGGTCACATAATCTCAAAAGAGGGGATATCTGTGGATCCAGCAAAAACAGAGGTTATTGAAAGATGGTCGAGACCAACAACAGTAACCGAGATCCGAAGTTTTCTTGGTTTGGCTGGATATTACCGACGTTTTGTGAATGATTTTTCAAGGTTATCTAACCCACTCACCAGGTTGACTTGAAAACGGGTTAAGTTTGTTTGGATAAAGGAATGTGAAGAGAATTTCAAAGAGCTAAAAATAAGGTTAGCCAGTGCACCTGTGCTCACACTACCTTGCAGTGGAGAATGGTTTGTGATCTAGAGTGATGCATCCAAGAAGGGACTGGGGTGTGTTCTTATGCAAAATGATATGGTGATAGATTATGCCTCATGACAGCTGAAAATCCATGAGAAAAATTACCCAACTCATTATTTGGAGTTAGCTGCGGTAATCTTTGCATTAAAGATTTTGAGGCATTATCTTTATGGAGAAAGGTGTGATATTTATACTGATCATAAAAGTTTAAAGTATATTTTCACACAAAAGGAGCTGAATATGTGCTAAAGAATATGGTTAGAGCTGATTAAGGATTATGACTGCTCAATTCATTACCACCCTGGGAAAGCAAACAAGGTGGCAGATGCATTAAGTCGACAAGACCATGCCAGTTTATCCATGATGAGGATCACAAAAGATCCAATATTTATGGATTTACAAAGGATGGATCTTGGAATTATAATGGAAGGGGAAAAATATTATCTATCTCAAATGAATGTTCAACCATCTATACATGTGAAGATTAAAGAGGCACAGAAAGAAGATGTAGAGTTACAAAAGAAGGTGAGAAATGTTCCTGAATTCAACCTTGATTGTGATGGGATAATAAAGTTCAGGAATCAGGTTTGTGTTCCTCCCATCCCTGAATTAAAGAAGGAGATACTGGATAAGGCTCATAGTTCTTCATTCTCTATTCATCCTAGAAGCACGAAGATGTATAGGGACCTGAAAGATTACTTCTGGTGGGATGGCATGAAAAGAGATGTTGCTGAATATGTCTCTCGATGCTTGGTTTTTCAGCAAGTTATAGTAGAGAGACAAAAGTATAAGGGGATTATACAACCATTACCCATACTAGAATGGAAATGGGAAAACATCACTATGCACTTTGTCACCGGAATTCCTAAAACATCCAAAGGCAATAATGCTATCTGGGTCATAGTTGATCATCTTACAAAGTCTGCACACTTCATTGCTGTTAGAGAGGATTTCTCTTTGGATCAGCTTGCCATGATATATGTGAAGGAAGTTGTAATATTGCATGGAGTACCACTTTCTATTATATCTGATCAGAATATGAGGTTTACCTCAATGTTTTGGCGAAGTCTTCAGCATACTCTGGATACAGAGTTGATTTTCAGCACTGCTTATCATCCTCAGAAAGACTGTCAGTCTGAGAGGACAATTCAAACTCTAGAAGATATGTTGAGAGCTTACACTATGGATTTCAAAGGTGTTTGGGATAAACACCTAACTTGGGAGGAATTTTCTTATAATAATAGCTTTCACTCCAGTATTCAAATGGATCCTTATGAAGCTCTCTATGGAAAGAAATGCAGAACTCTAGCTTGCTGGGATGATGTTGGGGAAAGAAAGATATTAGGACCTGGTCTTGTTGATGAGATGATAGAAAAGGTCAGATCTATTCAACAACACATAAGAGAAGCTCAGAGTTGACAAAAAAGTTATGCCGACAACCGAAGAAAAGACCTAGAGTTTTAAGTGGGTGATAAAGTGTTATTATGAATATCTCCTTGGAAGAGAGTAATGAGATTTGGAAAGAAGGGAAAGCTGAGCCCTAGGTATATCGGTCCTTTCGAAATACTGGATCATGTTGGGAAGGTAGCTTACCGATTAACGCTTCCTCCAAATCTCTCTCAAGTTCACAATGTGTTCCATGTATCTCTCCTGAGAAAGTACATACCTGATCCTTCACATTTACTCAGCTCAGAATTTGTACCGCTGGAACAAGATCTTTCTTATGAAGAACAGCCGATAGAGATTCTGGATCGTAGCGAAAAAGTCCTATGGAACAAGACCACTCACTTGGTGAATGTTTTATAGAGGAAACACCAATTAGAAGAAGCTACATGGGAGCTTGAGGATATGATGAGGGAGAGGTATCCTCATCTGTTTGTTACAACGTAACGAATTTTGAGGGAGAAATTCATTTTAAGGGGGGTATAATGTAACACCCGAGACTTTTATGAGAAATATTTTGTTATATACATCATCAAAGGAGTCTTTCACTACACACAAAACTATCTTTGCTTGATTTACATGAAATCACGACCTTTCTCGATAGCTTGCATCGTACGCAATACTGAGTTTCACTAAACAACGATATGCTAGCCGTTATGAATAGTAATACCCACTTTTTGAAATTTTGTAAATTTTATTTTTCAAAATGGACTTCATTTTTGGATTCGGAATATCGAAATTAGCCTAGGGTGAAATTTTGGTATTTTTCTGAAAACTTTCAATTTTTGATGAATAGTGAAAACACTGGGTTACTATTTAAAAACCGACTTTTTATTTAAATAATTATTTATTTTATTTAAATTTATTTTAGGTCCAAATTGATACATAATACTTATATAAGTTCAATGCAATTCTTTGGAGTCATTTTATAATAATTTTTGATATATAAAAATTTTATTGAACTTTTCACCGTCTTTTACCCACCTCCTAGGAGAATTTCCAAATTCACATAAAACTTAATTTTACCACTTCTGTGAGTGGAATTTCGAAAATCCGAGAGACAAAGTTAATATCAAGGACTAAAATGTGGTTCAATGAGATGAAAATAATTTTTGGTGAATAGTAACTTTTTACTTTTTTTACCACAGTTAAAAGTAAATAGTGTAATTAAGGGTAAAAATGAAATTATTATTATCCTAACACATGTCCTAATTCTATTGGATAAGTGTAATTCGACCAAAAACAACATTAGGAATAAAATATGACCATTTAGGCCCACTTGTATTAGATTAGGACATTTATTATTAATTTATTCAAAGAAGGGTTAAAATAGTTAAAATCAATGTTTAATAACTAAATAATTTTGAATATAGGGTTATACATAAGATAAATTAGACTATAAATATTCATTAGAAATCTAAAAATATTTCATACATAATGGAATTTTATTTTTAATTTTTATACAATAAATAATTTAATTTATTTATGACACAATGATGATGCAGTAATTATCTTATTAATGAAATATTGACATAATTGATGTTATAAATACCAAAATAAATGTAATTTGAGACTTTTTATGAATTAAAATAATTTTCTAGGTTAATAGGACATGTTATTATTGATTTAATTATCTTTTTTCTAACTAATCGTTCTGTTATAATTTTCACAAAAATCAATTACAAAATAGTGTCAAAATTGACATAAAATAGTTTTTAAAACAAATGTTATATTATTAATTGTTATTTTATTCCTAAAAATCTAAGTTTCGGCCAAATGACTTAGATAAGGTTATATATGTTAATAATAAACAACTTGGGGTTCGTTTAGCTTGTTATAGTAAGTTTATTAACCATATAGTATAAGAAAACAAAAAGACACGGTAAAAGTTAAATTATTTAACTTAGAGTTAAATCTAAATGATAAGGTTAAAATAGAACCCTAAACATTTATAAATTCTATTGGATGAGATGATTTAGACCCATACCCACCTTATCTTAGAAATAAATCAATTTGGAGCTATTAAAAACTGAATATGACTTTATAATAAAATAATATTTTAAGTTTTCTTAAGATGCCCCTCTCCTCCCTTATAAAAGGGCACCTCCTCCCTCTCTTCCTCACACCACTTTTAGCCTTCAAGCTCGGCCGAACCCTGCCAAATTCTCTTCTCCACTTCCCTAGAAACATCCTAGAGGTCCTGGTCCTCTTCAAAGACCAATTTTAGAGTCCTAAAAGGAGGTCTCAAAGAGGCGCTTCAGAGAAGAGGTAATGTCCGTTACCGATTCTTTCAACTTTATTTATTCTTCCACTTATTCTTATTTAGTTGTTTCATTATAAAGTAATAACATAAGTATCACTCATGTACTTATATATTATTATAAGTATGAAACAACCCTATTTCACCATCTATCCATCCTACGGAAAATGAAATCATCGCGCGTGCGTACGTACGGAATACCGTCTCCACGCCGTGGTGTAATCTATTTTCCACCACCACCTTACTTGGATGGGTATAATGGTGTAAAGAATAACTATATATGATTATTGTAAAGTGATATTTATTATGAAATAGTATACATAAACTCCAATACAATTCCACGATCATGGGAACGATATCATCGCTCGTGCGTATGTACGGAATACCGTCTCCATGATGTGATGCGACTCGTTCTACATGATCTTCATTGAATAATGATTATATAAATGAATTTAATGAATTGATATGATATATATTACACTAATACAATTCTATAAATGAGGTATCTATAACCTTAAGATAATAATAAGAATTTATTCGACAAAACACGCATAAGAACAAAAAGTAATAAACACCCGAATAACAAGTAGCAATGAAATATTACTAATAAGAAGATAAGAATATAACCATATATGATATCATAAAGATAATTATTATTCTGGAATAAGTCAATAAAATTATTTAAATCATTATACATGTGTTTCAGACACTTACTAAGCAAATCGGACCAAAGGTAAGGGACAATCTCGCAATCTCAATTTTTATCCAAGATTGTTTATACTTCAGAATTTACTGGGGAATATTTTTCATCCACATACATGTTTCCTCAATACTTAATATTATTTATATCCTCCTACAATTTTTTAAATCCAATTTTACCCTTCGGTGAGTTTTTAGTAAAAGATATGAAAGGAATCTTTTGTCGTTTTTTGTACAAGGTACTTTTTGACTTTTCCGACAAAAGTATGAGAAGAATGTTTTTTTAACTTATACGGCATGAATGGATTTTTAAAACATTATTTCCAAGAAGCTTACTTTACAAGTTTTCAAGTTTATTTTTAATCAAATTCTTTTAGTTTAAAATTGTATGACATGTTAAGAAAGGAAAAATGTTTTTGAAGTAGAAAGGATATTTTCCTCAAGAATGGAGTTCAAGTGTTTTATAAAAATTATTTTCCATCTAAGATAATATAGGGTTCTGTTTCTATCTCTATTATTACATTGATTTGATTATGTTGTGATGGAATTATTTTTATGAATTTCTTTATCTTAAATAAATTGTTTTATGATGTCACGATGTTTAAGAATCCCATTTTTATTACATTGGTTATGCAATGATGGATGATTTATGATTTTGTGGCACACATAAGAATGGTATCATTATGAGATGGGTGTGACCTATATCTCCCTCCAATGCATTGGGTAAAGATTTATATTTCATGAGATAGACATGGCTGGAACGGAAGGTTAATCCGGTTCAGTTAAACAGGACTGAAACGAGGAGCGAACTCGGTTCAGAAATGGACTTTGTCTGCTAAGATAGTCTTGGCAATGAGTCTTGACTACTAAGAAATGATTCTCTATGATTATGTGTGTATGCCACAAAGTTTAATGTTTTAAGTTATGATTATTGGGATTACATCTCACTACTATGATTTATCCAATGTTATGAAATTATGATTTCTTTTGCAGGGTAAGATTTCCAAAATGTTATGTTCTTATGAATATGATGTGATTGGTTTTTCTTTTGTTTAACCTTACTAAGAATTTGAGCTCACCCTTTGTATGTTTTTTTCCCCAGGTCAGGAAGAAGGTTATTAAGTAGGATATTCCAAAAGGGACTCTAGATATGATGAAATAAATGGGAGACAACGTAGATGATTTATAAACCAGCTGTTTATGTTTCCTAGTTTCTAAAGACACTATACTTATACGCTCCTTTCATGATTTTTTATATGTTGTAATAAGTGTACTTCAATTTTGAAGTACTAACAATGTATGTAAAGTATGGGTCGTTATATATATTATAAGGAAAATTAAAATTATCTTTATGAAACATTATTAAATAGTTGATCATATTTATATAATGTGGTTTCTAGGAACCAATGTTTTTGATTTAGATGAAATTTCATAGGAAATTGATATTTCCCATTTACTAGATGGGACATTTTTAAAACCAAGCTCCAGAAAGGCATGTTGAGGGTTGAAACATTTCAATGTAATGTTTTGGGACTTGGTTGAAAGAGCAAGACGTTTTCTGGGTGTCCTGAGATTTTTTGGGAGCACCGGACTAGAAAAATTCAGTTTTGAAGGACCTAAAGAAGGAACCCCATTTGTCTGAAACTGTGCGGCCCACACTAGGAAACTTTACAACCTTATATTGGTTGATGGAGGTTGTCGCACAAGCTACACATAGTTTTCCAAACCATGAACCTAGCCCATGGGGTTAGTGGTATTTTAATGTACCTAAAAAATAATCACTTTAATGTTGGAACACATTTTCTAAACATTGTGGGACAAACCCTACGAGGAGCCAAGGTGTCCAGTAGAGGGAGCACATTTAGTGCACATTGTTCCAAACCGTACGACCCAAACTGTGTGTGATGAACTATTTTAAGAATTGAATAGTTTTAATTGAAAATAAATTAAAATAAAACATAAAACATCTCTCTCATCCCACATGCTATTTATGGACCTATCCCCTAGGGGGGTTGCCTTCGATCTATACACATCACACCACTCGAATCCCTCTCTAAAAACCAATTCCACTAATTTTTATCCATAGTTTTTCTCCAATTCATAGAGGTAAGACCCCTGGATGTCTTTCCTCTCAATTTATATCCAATTTAATTTTTTTCAATAACCCTATCTCTTTCAGCCAACACCCTAGGGTTATTCTATGACCATTTTTTGGTTTTATTATAGTTATATGGTTTGTTAAAGGCCTCTCAGGCCTCATTTGTGCATGTTTTTCTATTCTCCACCAAATGAGATGTGTTTCAAGTTAGTTCAATTTACCTATTATATCTATAATAAGGTTTTACTCCTATTTTTTTTTGTTTTACAACATTCTTTTTGGGGCCTTTAGTTATTTGGGGACCCTCGTTTTTGTTTTTAGTGCATTAGTGACGTCGTGGAGACTTGAAATCATACACATAGGTATGAATATATATATATATATATCTTATGTGGATGTATTCCCTAATTTTTATGGGAAAATATGTATTGGGTTAATGGATATATATATATATATATATATATATATATATATATGAATGTATGTTCGTGCAATTGTGGGGAAATATTTTCAAAGGCACCGTGATCTGAAGCATTTGATTAACCATATTTTTAAGTAGGATCCCTATCCTCAAAGATTTAAATTTTAGGAATTCTTTAAGTGCTTCTTTAAAAAAGTTTAATCTTACATTCCTTTGATAAACTGGATAATGAGTTCCTGAATGGAATACTTATAAAGTTAAATGATATTTTGAGTAAAAAAGTCATATTTTTATAATAAAACCCTTAAATAGAGGCATGTTTTCTTCAAACTGACAAGTAGTGATAGTTGATATATCATTCTTATTTATGGTTTGATTTTTTCCATATGTCTTCATGTTGGTGTTGATATATAGAATGTTAGAGAATGAACCCTTTTATGTTATTAAATGATGATTCCTATGTGACTTAAATGACCACTTGTCTATATTTTTTTTCAACCATGTAATGATTTTTATATCATTGGTTTCCTATATGAGTTATGTTTATGTCTATACTATGAGATATATTATTAAGCCCGAAGCACCCATTGTGTTTTCTTTTTGAATGGAACATGATTGGACTTTGGACTTGGACACCCTTATATGTGCCTTTTACCCAATCCAAGGGTTGTAAAACATATAATTGATTTATATATTGAAATTTGAATTAAATTTATTTAACTGGGATGGATGAGTAATCATGACCCTTGACCCATATTACATCATTTATTTTTTATTCATGAATTTCCTTTTTATGACTATGCCCATGCGAGATAGATACTACCATACCATGTAGTAGATTATTTTAGAATTAGAATATTGTTATAAATAATCCAAATGTTTATGTCTTGTAATAACTTGATTAAGCATGTGATGCTTTGTATATTGAATTCCCATGTAATTAAATTCAAGGACAATCCATATGAGGTTGGTTTATATTGGAATCACCTTTTTAGGTGAGATGGATATAAGATATCAAGGGTTTTCACAATGGTATGCTAAATTAAACTAATTGCATGATTATTGAGATAATTAAATTGTTATGATCTTTGGGTGACACATGAATTCATATTATAATTCCACATAAGAAATCAATTTCCTTGACCCATGATTATACCAAGGGTGATATATGGGCCCAATTTAAGGATGCCACATACAGAATCTTGTGGCATGACTTATAAGTTGAGTGATTCATGAATTAAAATTTCAACTCCATGGATGAACTCATAGGGGATTTTGACTTTTATAAGCTGAATGATACATTGATTCATATTAGAATTCCATGGATGGAATCAGAGGTGTTTTTTACTATTATATAATAAGAGATACTTGGATATTGTATTGGATTATAAGGGAATACTAAAAGGAATTAGTTATTATACCATGGGTGATACTTGGGATCCCATAGGAAACATACAATTATAGACTTGGGTGAATGATACATTATACCAAACCTAGAGTCATATCGGGTTCTTTAAATGTTCTCTAGTGATGGGCTTGTAGTGTGTTGGTTCATATTAAATATAGAGTGATACTTTTATTCTAACTTAAGAGTACCCAGGGATCGGATTAGGTTCTATATTTTTTAATGAATGAAAATAATCTTGTGACACATATTCCATTTCAAATAAAAATCTTGGTTTTTTCTTGATTATTAAGTATTAATAGATTGGTTGGAAATATTTGATTACATCCTTTTGAGGGACATCAGGTAATGTGCCGAGTCTCAGGACATATTAATTAAATGTTTTGAGTTATATTCTAAACCCTATTAGAGTGCCAAATGTAATACTATTAAATTAGAGATATCGTACTTAAATGAAATTTATTATTTTTATTTGGGTGTAAGTTGAAACCTAGACATTAAAGGATGTTTATTTTTGAGTACTACCTTACTTGTTATATGTATTCTTGCACACTAATTGATTTACATAGCATATATTGGATTGCACATAAAACCATGGGTGTCAGAATACTGAGATTTATATATCACACATTACTTGGATACAATTGGTATCTGAGTATACCTTCTTGTTTGCATGGATATAGACCTTTTCATGTGTTTTTTTCTTACACAAGTGGAGTTAAGATCACAAGTCTACGATGGATCTCAGGATGCTCATGGGGACCAACTTTGGAATTTTTAGTTCTTTTGTTTACATGAATATTATATTGTATTGAATTATAATGTATGTTGAATGATGTTTTTTTGCTTATGTAACATCTTTTGGCATTCATGGTTTGTAAAGAATGGAATTGGACATATTATGTTTTTAGTTGACATAAAATCTGTCTTCCAATACTTAAAATTGATTTTTACTACATTTGTAATTTCTTTCTTTTTTTAATACCAGTTATAACTTTGAAAATATTATTATGAGGGTATATCCTTTCTATTAAGCTACATTTACACCCTCGATGTTATTTGAAATCCTCTTTCATATGGGGATATGTGCTTCCAACCATACGGAGATTGGTCTAGCAATAGGTTTGGTGGTCAGTAATGACTAGATATTACGTGGTCATAGAACCTAAGAGTAGATATACAATAAGTAATCTATATTGAATCCTTGAATTTTTTTTCATCATTGGTTTTCTTTTTTATTTTAATTTAAATAATTTTAAGATTATATATTTTAATCATTAAATTTTATATATTCATTAAATATATAGATCAAGGAGAAACCATAATTATTTTTGATCTAATGGGAAATGTGATGAATTAATAAATGAGAACCCAAATATGATAGGATGAGGAGTATAGAATTATGTGGTGATTAAAAATAAACTCTAACAATCTATGAAAAATATTTAAATTTTTTTGATTCTATGAATGCACTGAGAATGTAACAACTAACAATCAATTATGTTTTTGTGAAAAATGTAACCATCCCCAAATGGCTCTTCCAATCCTCTTATTATCGAGATATTGATCACTCTAATAGAAAATATCTTTTTTATTATCTATTTCTAGAAACATGATAAGGTTATTATGGCATTTTATCAACTGGAAGGAGAGGATGAAAAATAGAGGACTCATTAAAAATATATTAAAAAAATGAATATATAGACACTATGGAATGGAAGGTGTTTAGGAATATAATATTCACCATGTAGTTTCATCATTCTTCTCACAAGGGAATGAATTAATAATCATGGAGTTGAAATTTATTTAGGAATAATCTATTTTCACATATAAAGAAAAATTTATGAGGCTCATGAGGATTTTTTTTGTTTTAGCTATGATTCTAAGATTATAATTGATCTGATTTTGTTTTCTTAAAGTTATGCCCTCAAACAAATATATATATAAGAGACATTGGATGATACATAAAGATTAAGTGATATGGATAAAAATTGTAGATGGAAACTAGATACTGTCATTATTCTTGAGAGATAAAAAGGTAATTAGAGAATAAAGAAATCATTAATTATTAGTCACAAAGGGTAATGATGTTTCAAAAAACACATGTAAAAAATAATGGTGGAAGAACCCAAAATATTTTCTATAATGAAAAAGGAATTGTGTCTTGTGTGGGGGGATTGGATACATATATAATGATTGACACAAGGGGGTAAATAGGAAATTCAATGTGAATGTGGAAAAGAACATCCCAACTACTTAGTATCCCATAATTTAGTACTTAAACTACATGGGGTTTGGTAATTATGAAAATCAATATCATAACCCTTGTTAAAGAAAATAAAATAACCCTAGAAACCTCCTATGTCGTGGGAGAAAGGAAGTGTGTTTTTTATCTCTACTAATAAGGTGGATAATGATAATGGAGTTCTGAAAGGTAAAATTATTTTATATTATAGATCAGTGTGTACATTATTTGATTCTAATTCATCTCACAATTTCATATTAGGAGTGATTTCAAGGAATATTGATTCACCACCTCATTCACGGGATATTAGGATATCTATGAGAAAACTTGGTCAAATTATGATCCCAACTAAGATATATAAATAGTCTATAATTTAGGTTTTTGGGAAGATATATCTTGGGGATACAGTTCCTCTTCCCTAGGATTAATATAATATAATTTTTGGTATGGACTGGCTGCCCGAAAATATAATTCCTATCAAATTTTGAGATAAGGAAATATCAATTCATATCCTGAATAATCTTGTTTTCTTTTATAATTATAAATATGATTATGAATTCCCTTTGGAAGAAAATTTAATAATATTGGTTGTGATTCCCTATAATAAGGGACATTTAGCTCAAATTATCATGGCTAAAGTTATCATTTTTAAAATTCCTAAAAAACAAGAATATACTGGTGTATTTCCAAATGAAATTTTTGGTGTTAATTGAGAGAGTTATGTTGGGTTTTACATTGAACTCATACATGAATATCTACCCATCTCATGGTTCCCTTATTGAATAACCCCCATTGAGTGAAAAAATTTAAAACTAAAGACAATAGATTCTATATAATGGTTTTATAAACCATAGTTATTTTAGAAGTTGTGCCGCAATCCTATGCCAAAAATAAGGATGTACTAATACATCTTTTCATTGTTTTTCATGAGATTAAAAACATATAATTCCATATCATGTATCATCAACCTCATATTGATGATTTGTTTTATCAACTTAAAGGAGTCCAATGCATCTCAATGATTTCAAATCTATATATATATTCTAAGTTAATGGTCCAAATAAGAAATATCTCAAAGATATATTTTTGAAGGAGGTATAGAAATATAATTTTTTAATACCATTTTTTTTAGAAATTATCCAATCATCAGCAAGGAAATAATTAATAGAGTCTTTAGAGGCTGTCTAGATCAAATTATGGTTGAATTTCTTTAAAATATTGTCCTATATTATATGAGAATGAATAAACATGGATATAATTTGTAGATACTATTTAAGGCCTTTGAAAAGGATTAACTATATTCCATGATTTACAATAATGATTTTGGGTGGTAGAATGTATCATTCTTGGGTAATATAATGACCAGAAAGTAATTTAATTAGGTCATTCAAATCTGGAAGTTATTTAAAAATATCATATAAACACCTTAGTAATTGTGATATGTCATTTTCTCAAGAAATCTGGATACTCTTGACTCTTTTTGAAAAAAATGTGTCATGGATATCATATCTTCAAACAATGTTACCAAAAAGGGACCGAAGTTCCTTTAAAAATAAGCTTGTGAATAATATTTTAAGGAACTAAATAAGAGATTGGTCGCCAGAAATATAATAACAGTACCCAATAATGGAGAAGCGTATGAATATACAATGATGCTTCATTAATGGGATTGAGTTTTAACCTCATATAGAGTAACTATATAAATTTTTATTCCACCCATTAAATAATATATGATGAGAAAAATACTCTATGATTGATTTGAATCTATAAGTAGAGATTTTTTTATTAAATATTTAGTGACATTATCTCTATAATGAATACTGTGAAATATATATTGACCACAAGATCTTTAAATATTCATCACATAAAAAGATTTGAACATGAAACAATAGAGATTGTTGTAATTGAACATAGAATATGTAATTTCAATACATTTTCAAATGTGGAAGAAAAAAGGATGTTGATGCATTTAATTGGAAAATTGATTCTACCTTATCTATGATGATTATTCAAAAAAGACCATATTCCCAAGGATTTAAAATTTTTGAATCTTGAATACAAGTGGGAAGGGGATAAACCATATCTTATAAAAAAGTTGAATAAAAAATAAATCAATTTAAGGATCAAGGAATATAATTAATATGATGGGGGTGAAACTAAAAAATGTATGAAATATACTAGAGTTAAAAATCTATAATGATATGTTTATGTGTTTTGGTACCCAAATCTGAGATCCCTCAAAACTAGTCCAGAAGAGGGATATTTTTGATGACATACATAGATAATCCTTCTATATTAGTCTAGGATGCAATAATGACTATAGAGATCTAATTCATATCATTCTATAGGATAACATGAAGAATGGTAATTTAGAATAATTTTCTCATTGTTTAGTATTCCATAAATTACGGATGAATGAAAAATGACTAAGGGGATGACGTAACCATTACCCATATAAATGTAAAAATAACAAAACATAATGATGTATTTTTTTAAAGGATACCAAAAAATATAATGGATTTTATACCATTGGAGTTATACATGACAGAATAAAATTTTATCCCATTTCAGTACCATCATGGACTGTTTATCTCCTGACTATCTTTGCATGATATGCATAAGGGAGGTGGTAAGACCATAAGAAGTAAAACTATTGATAGTATCTGATTTAGATCTGAGGATTACATTGAGGTTATGGAGAATAATTTTCCAATAATTGGAGATAGAGATAAACATAAAAAAACTTATCTCCCAAATACATATGTTCATTTTGAAAGAATAATTCAAACTCATGAGGATATGTTTTGATCTATTTCAATGGATTCCAAAGGCTATTACAAGAAACAACTTCCTATAGTCGAGTTCTATAAGTGTAAAACTTTAATTCGGGAATCCATATGGCAAAATATGTGTCTTTTAATAGGAGTATATGTAGGAATACAACAATAAGGGATGTAGTTGGAGAGATGAAGATATTAATAAATAAACTTTTCTATGAAATTAAAGAGTTGTTTTAAACCATTAAGTAGAATATGAATTTTTCAAAATGCTGATAAAAGTGTTATGTGGATAATCTATAGTGATATCTGAAGTAAGAATTTAGTGATAAGGGTTCCTCTAGATATTTCCATAGATGTGACTTCAAAAAGTTAGGAAGAAAGGGACATTATGACCTAGTCTTATTTCCCCCATTGAGGTTCATGTTCTTATATGTGATATATTTTATCCCATGGAACTCCCTCTAGAACTCTTCCATATACATGATGTGTTTCATGTATCACTTTTTTAGAAGAACATACTAGACCCTTAACATGTAATGAACGAATAAGTAGTTCAACAAGGACATTATCTATCATATGAGGAAAACCCAGAGGAGATCCTATATTGAACTGTCACACTATTTCATAATAAGGTGACAAAAATGGTCCACTTTTATTTAGTTTAATCATAATATTATGGAAGATTTGTGGAATCCTAATTATGTAATAATAAAGAAATATACTCACTTTTTATCATATTTATAAAAAATTTTGAGGTTTAAAATTTTATTAAGGGGTTTATTATGTAACAACCCATGATCTTACCATATATATTTCCATTGAATAAGTTTAACATTGTTGATAGACTTATCATCATGTGACACCTAACAAAAATGATCCACAAAATATTAGATGTATATTAATATAAAATTTTAGTGATTAATAAAATATTTTCAAAATAATATACTACACACAACTGAAATTTCATACAAGTAAAGGATAAATAATTAATATTCTTTAACATTTAAAAAGATTTATCTTCCTCAAAGAACAAAGTTTTAGAAGGTGTATATTTTATCATTATAAATTAAATTGAACACTTTTAAAATTTTATTATATAAAAAAATTATATTTAAATTTCTTAAAATATAAAATGTTATGAAATAATATTAAGAACACATAGTGTCAATTTTGAATAAAATTATTTTCCTCATTATTTTCATTTAAAAAGCAACTTTATAAATTTTAAATGTTCATTTTATGAAATGAAGACTATGTATGAATTAATATTATATGTATTGTCTTAAAATTAATTTTGGAGCTCTACCTAAATTTTTTTAGGTAAGTAGTTGATATTTAACATAAAACATCAAATAAGTACTTTACATTTAATATTATCTTAAAATGAATTTTCATATAATTTCCGAGTATAATTTCGCATAGTCACTCAATAGGAACTATACCTTATATATTATTATTAAAATGCCACTCACTTCCCTTATAGAAGGTTCCAACAACATTTTACTTCTCTCCAATCAAATATCCTCTTTTATTTGTTGAAAATAAATGAAAATAACTACCCAAAAATCCTATACCCAACCTAGAGGGATTTTTATTAATATAATAAGACCTAAAAATCCTAAATCCAATATTTGAATACAATCTTCCAAGGAGTAAGGTAAAAATCCCGGCTAATATTTTTCATTCATTTTCCTTTCTTTCAACATCCACTATGACTGAATATAAGATAACCAAATTGGAATAGTAATATATATTATATATATATAATAATTTATTATTATTTTTATTGGATAACAATTTTTAACCCTATCCTAACCTTTTGAAAATCGAAATTGATTCTTCTCTTATGTGCATACTACCACCACTATTTGTAACATGGTCTATTTTTCATAACCATCATACATGTCTGAATGAAACGTGTATTTAATAAAGATATATTATATTTAATAAAATATTAAAATTTTTAAAATTTAAAAAAATTTACTATATTATTTATGTTTTACAGAACAGCAGAATGACGTCTTGTATACGTGATGACTATCTACTCCACTAAAAATGTATTAAATTTCATATAAAAATTTATTCATTAACAAATAGTCATCAAATAATTTTAAATTAATTAAAAACATATAAATAATTTAATTATAATTTTTTAATTATGATATTTTTCCATAGTAATCACTTTCATAACTATAATCACCTATCGTTTATAGTAATTTTGGGTTTTATTTGGTTTAACCACCTATATGATAAATTCTATAAATTTCTATCAAATATTAATATGAAAAAATTACTACAAATATTATTATATATATTTTAGATAAAATATACAGTTTTGGGTTTTGGGAATTTATATTAATATTTATCCCATTAAAAAAAGATACACTTTTTCATCAAAAAATAAAAAAAATTGATTGGTAATTTTATCCACATGATTTAGGAAACAAATATTATAAAATTTAATTACATAATTATAAATAATTATAAATAATATATTATAGAACCATAAATTATATATGTATTGTAAAAATTGAATCTTTTCACACTTATAGAAACTAGAAAAATGTAAATAGTACTAAATAAACAAATAAAACTGATAACATCATAAGATAAAAATTAAATACAACTAAGTAATATATTTTTAATAAAAAATTATAGATTGATTTTATAAAAGGATATAGGTATGAATAAGGTTTTTAAATAGGTGATTACTATATCTTTTGAAGTTATACAAGAGGTTAATACACATTCGGCTAAGTCAGACTATAGTAAATCGTTTTTCTTAACACAACATCTTTTCTTTTTTTATAATTTTTTGTCATTGAATGAAAATTTAAATGACTAATTTATTTTTATTAAATATGATATTATCATTATTACCATATTTATTTTTTATGTAATTACATTTATATATTCCAATCATTATTGAAGTTTATATTGTATAGAATAATTCCTAATCTCACCCAATGAGTTCTTTCTCATCTATATCAATATTCTGTATTCTCTTGAATGTTGTCCTTACTTATAAATAAATTGAAACATATTTAATTTATGGAAATATTCAAATTTCTATTTACATATTTTCAAATCTATTATTTATCACTCTATCTATTATTTCGGTTTCAATTAATTAATTTTCAATGTATTAAAAAATATTTTCCATTAATGTTCATATTTTTTTCTTCCACTAAAAATATATTATAGGAAACATTTATTTATTTTAAATTAACTTTTATTTGGGTTTAAATTAATTTGATTATTACAAATGGACTTCATTATAACTTCATAAAAATAATTTTTGAATTTGATTAATATTTTATTTTCCTTTTAAAAATGTTATTACTTATTTTATAAAATCTTATTTTTATCGTTTCATTTCCAAATTAATGGATATAAAATCTATAGTTTTATGTTTTATGAATTATGATATAAATTACTCTATGAAATAGTGATATTGGGAGATTTAATTCTGCTAAAAATTCATATAATCCCTCATTTAATATTATGTGACGTAATTTAAAAATGATAAGAAACCCATTTTCATTCCATGGTTTCTTTATGATATGATGAATGAACGATTTAATTTGGTACCCATATGGGTCAAAATTTATAGGTGGGGTACTATACAAACATATAAAAAATTGTTTAAGGGTTTCTATGTCATAATATTATATAGAGTTAAACTTCTTATATATGCTTAGAAATTTATTACTCAGCATTCTGAGATATTCCCAAAAATAAATAGGTGAGACTTTTTAGATTTTACAAAAAACTAAAGTTTGTTGGTTCCAATTTATACTAAAAATATGATGATTCCATGTTCATAAATTGGTATAAATGGCCATTATCATTCCATGATTTATGTTTATGTCACATTTCAATGAAAAATTCTAATTAATAGGGTCTATGGGTAACATATATTGTTTCATGATTCCCTACTCTTTTGACATGGTATATATTTGTAAATTTGGGATTAAAGGACATTCAATATTAGATGAAGAAAAAATATTATTACTTCATATTATTTTATAATAATATTTCTTCGATGATCATGTTCTATCATGTGATTATAATATAATCCTTGACTACATATTGATATGTCTTTTCTTACTAATCATTTCAGCACAACCATTTCTTTTGTTTCCATTCCACAGGTTATGAATATTAATATAACATAAAAAATGATTATAAGGGAGTCTAGTGTGCATCAATTATGGATTTATTTTAAAAATAGTTGAAAAATAAGTGGAATATGTAGGCCCTTATTAATTAAACTAATCCATTAGTTCTTTGGATCATGTAGTTTATATAAGATTTACTATAACATTTAGAGAAATTATGTAAAAATAATTAAATAAATTGATTATTTCATCCTATATATTATGAAATACTTTTTTTTAATTTATTATTTATAAATACTATATTTGAGAGTTTGGGTCTGGGGTGTCTCAGATTAATATGGTTTTGACTAGATTTTTCTTTATTGAATTTCTTAATTATTCAATACTGATGAAATACTTCATCCACACCCAATAATGATATTAACAAAATAAAAACCCGTTATAAAAAGACAAAATAACCAAATATTATTTTTAAAACTTATGTGAATAATCTACAAATTATATGGGTTGTAATCTCTAGAAACTCTTTCATAAATGAATGGTTTCTTGAAACTCAAAAGTTGACAGATGAAGGGATCAATTTATGCTTATATTAGACATATAGTATAATACATGATGATATATATGGTTTTATATTTTCTCATTATCCACATGAAATTTTATATAATCCTCCACTTATATCCAATTTATTACATGATGTTCAAATGAAATCATATATTTAATACCAAAACATAGGACATAGAAATAATGGGTGAAAATGGAAGTAAATATTAGGGTAAATAAATAATATCTTACCAGTAACATTCTAGAAGAACCTATTCAATAAATTTTAAACTAAGAGGGGGTAAAATGTGAATGAGTTAATTTAGAGTATTAAATCTCCCTTTATTATGTTAATTATGGAGGAAATATCCCTATGGGGTTGTGTATAATAATATTGAGGATGATTTTATAGGTGAGGTAAGTATATGTTATTAAGTGTAAATTAATTTGAGATAATGGAGTAGATTTCTGATGATTCTTAGATTTAGTTTTTGAGGCTTAATACATTTAATTTAGAAGAATACAATTAAAACATAATATTCCTTTATTTGGATAAAAATTTATAAATTTCATGGGTAAGATCATTCAAGAATCCATCAATGTACGGGATATTTTACAATGAAAAAATAATAATTTAATGATAGAAAATATCTCTAAGATCTTAGTTTGAGTATACATAAAAATAAAACATTGATTTTTAACATAACATAAAGTCCATCAATAATTATGTAAGAATAATTTTAATGATACATAATTGTACCTCCATGGATCGAGAAGATATTTTAGATGAAATCAGGATTTTGCAATAATAAGACAAATAAGACCAAAAAATTCACATGATGATGTCAAAGAACATATAAGATACATTAATTAGACATATAATATAAATATTTTTTCATTGATGAATTCTATGATTAAATTAAATGATTCATTTTTATTCTTCAATGTTTAAAATATTTTTTTTCCTTTGGAGGTCCATGATTCAAGCCAATCATGTTGATGAGTTACATAAAAATTGTTATTCCTTATGATCATATGTATGTGAAAAATAAGATTTATGTTTTATTGATGTTTTTATGTAGGTAGAGAAATTTTTTTTAGAGAGTTATAAAATAATAACCATGATTCATAATTTATGATTATTTAATAAAAATTATATGTTACTATAAAATGATGGATCTTTGTAGTATAATTCTCATAGGATACATTTCAAGTTAAAATGGAAGAGAGTTTAGATATAAATAAAATTTTTATGATATGAATGGGTGTGTCCATCATTGAGTTATAGACAATATCATATTTCTTAGTAGTTTGATATTGTATTAATAATTAGGTTATTAAACCGATAAATTTAAGCGATGGTTCTGAAACAATTTTAGGAGTAAAAAAATGGCGCAGAAATCAAAAGGATACTATTGTATAGAAATGATGTAAAAGATCATATTCATACATTTCATTAAAGACTTGTGATACCACTATTAATTATTCTAAAATATTCTTTCAGATATTGTTTTTTTGCTAAGTCTTGAAGTCTTGTGAGGGTTCCCCTTTATCCTTAATAGGGGGATTATCCAAAAATCAATAAAAATTGCGGCCTTCGGTCCATTTAGTCATTCAGTAAATGAATATTACAATGAAAAAATATATACCTTAAAAATAAAATTTGATGAATATATATTTAGGATACCATATGTGATCCATGTTTAAAAATATGTTCATTTCTCTATTTATTTTTATTCACTATTGCAGTTGGGGATGTTTCTGGGGATCAGGAATATGGGAAATTTTTTTGATGATTTTTTTACACTCACTAATTAAACCACGTCCATATATTGGTCATTAATTGATGTGATACAAAAAAAATTATTAGACCCATGATTCAAAATCAATGACCCCTTATAGAAATGTATAATGATCACCACACAATATTAAATAATAATATTAATATAAAACAACATGTAAGATGTTTTATTATTTATAAAAGTATGCCAACAATTACAAACAAATTACCCAAATCCACCACTACTCAACCACCCACGATTACTTATTTAATAGTTTAGGCTAGGGATATAGTGGGATAATGTACCCATTTCAAATCATAAATGATTCACCAATGACCTTGTAATAAAATCCCAACCCCAAAATAGTACATGGTAATCATTGACTAGCACATCCATCTAGAGTGATTCATGATGTTGTAAGAACTGTCAATATCCTCAAACTGACATCACAAGGTCCTACCACCCATTAAAAAACCCACCAGATAATTAACCTGATGAAAACAAGATATGATAATACATGTTCTTTATTAATACAATCCTACCATCCATAATGATTCCACTATATACATTGGTCATCTCAGTCCAAACTGGTGGTCTTATTCACTCACAAGATACTATAGCCACATATGGATCATACTACATATGCAACAATTTAAAACACTATATCCACCCATTCATTCCATATATAATAATTATATCTTATTAAATGAATATTCTATACATTTCATTACTATCCACACCATAATCTTATATGTATAACATCTTAAGAAACATGGCTACATAAACATCTTATTCAAAAGATATCAATATAATCTCCCACTAAGTACTTCATAACTATAACCCTTCTTAGAAACAAAAAATTTAAACATTTCTTTATAAAATGTGAAAAAACATAAGAAAGGGTGATCTTTGATGCTGAGTTATGTTAAATAAGGGAGATAACAATGATCACATGAATAGAATATGTGTATACAGGTATGAGACTATGATAATACCATTAAAAAACATGATGTATATATATAGTATCATAATTTTTAGTCACTGAATCATCCATGTATGATCATAAGACCTTAATAATAAATTAATAAAATAACATAATCTAAGTTATTATAACATTGGAATAAGACATATGTTTTTTTGTAACCACGTAAGTAAATAAGATAATTTCCTATATCAATGATTACATCGAATAATATTATAGTGGAATGGGTTTCAAAACCATTTCATAATATCATTAGTAATGTTTCAATCCCATGACTATAATTTTAGACAGAGTACCTTATTTAAATAAGTTTACCCCCAGTGTAGTGTTTATTATCTAATGAAATATCAATCATTACCCAATATATTTAATGACTAAATAACAATGACCCCACTCATAACATAATGAAAAACATATATATTTGTGACAAAAGATAAAAAAACATTCATCATTTCATAAAACATATAAAGGAAAAATGTTTCATAAAAATTTCATCATATCATTATAGCTTAACCCATGGAAAATAAATGGGTTTCATAATGGTTTCATCGTAACTTAATAAAATCATGGTAAATAAATGAGTTTCATAGAATTATCCATAGATAAGCATCATTGTAAGACACATAATTAATGAATACTGATGGTATCATAGTATCATATCCTTAGTAAATCATAATAAATATCAAATATTGTTATTATATATAAAAAAAGCAATTAAAATATCCCCGATACTTTTCTTTAGTAAAATAATTTTTTCAGATTAAAATCACTTATATAAAATAAAAATGTTTTAAAAATATTAATTAAAATATTTTATTTTAAATGAACCTTGGAAACATTTAAAATAATCATCAAATAAACTATTGTTCATAGTGGAAGGAAATGTAATTCATTCCTTGAAAACTAAAACAATTATTCCTTTAAAATTTTTGGTAAAATTCAAAATTAACTCATTTTAAAAACAACAAGAAAATTCCTCTATAAATGATTTTGTAAAATGTTAATAATGGGTAAAAATTACTTTAAAAAATCATTTGATAATATAAAAAACACTCTTGAAAACATTTATATGAATGAAAAAGGATTTTCCACTAAAGAGATAAATACTATCAATTTCCATAAAAATATTCTTTCAGTTTCATTTGAAAATAATTCATGTATAGTGAAATGAAATCATGTAATTTATAGAAATAAAAATATAGGTTGAAAATTTATGTAATTATTGAGATGTAGTTAATAAAATTTAATCATTAAAAACATGATCATAAATAATCCAAAAAATGGAATTCAACATAAATCCCTCACCACTTTGTTAAATTTTGAATCAAAACATCATAAATTATAAATAATTATAAGGATATGAAAATACCCACAATTTACATTTTAATCATTATAAAATAAATTCATGGGTATTATATACACCACATAATAGAAGAAAGTAATGAATATGTAATCCGTCTTGTATAAATATAAGTGAGATGAAAATCCATTACCTCATGTTTTACATTCTTTCAAAGAGATCTAAAATAATATATAATAAATTTAAATTTATTGTAATTTTATTAAAAAATAATGTAGAAAATTATAATATAATATATGGTCCAATTATAACATTTAAAACACTATTTCATAATAATTGTTTATTAAAATAATTGTTTCTAAGTGTTAGTCATTTCGTTTTTCAAGAGAATTTCGGTTCAGTAGTTTGGGTACTTCTAATTTGATCATGGTTCCAAAATATAAATGCTTATAATCATTATATAAATATTATATATATAATTATATATATATATATATTCATCAATAAAAGGTAGTGATATAAAAATGAATTACAATGTTAATGGAGACGGAAGGTTGTAAGTATGCATGAACATTATTTTTTTATGAATGGAAGAAAAATATGAAAATAAAAGTTCACATTTCAAAAATAAATATTATATCTCATATATCATATATATTCTTAAATATATCCTCATTTCAATCTATGTAAATTAATATTAAAAATCAAATCATTTCATAGAGGTTGTTTTCCCCACATACTCACATGAGACACTATCAATTTCAAAACGATAGAAAGGTAACAAAGATAGATAGAATATTATAATTAATTATTTATAATGATTTCATAAATATAATTTATTAAAAATAAACACATCAAAATAACTTTCCATGAAATATGGGTATGGAAAATGAATTTCATAATTTTTTTAGGTAGTATTCCACATGTACGCATGACCAATACATTCACTTTCCATTTGATGAAATATAAGGTAGATATTGGAGATACTCTAATATTAATAATAATAATTTAATATACTTTGGATAGTTAAATTTTTATTTTATAATTAATTAAATATATCTATAGGTGTATAAGAATAAATAAACTAAAATATATTCGGTATGATGATTACTGCATCGTTGGTAGGCCTATTTAGAACATTTCTTAATGATGCATTGAATGGTATTTTTAGAAAACCAAAAACAATAATTCATGCATATAAGATGTTTAGAATATTATTTTTAGGAGGTTTTCAATATATATTTCTCAATTTTAGTTAATTAAGAGAAAGGTGGAGTATCTTTTCATAAGTGGGGGAGAGGAATGTCTTTGAATTTCTGAAAAGATTAAATTATAATAATATCAGACTCATGTGAAATAATTCCAAATGTTCATTGGTTATATTTTAGGATATAATCTGTTCTAAATATTTCTATAAAATCATATTTTTTTGGGAAAATAACTTTTCTCTTGGTTTAACCCCATCGATATACTCATTTTAAACATAATCATGATGTTTTTTTTACCTATTTTTAATATTTTTTAAGAACAAAAAGTACATTATACATCATTAAAAAATTTAAATATTATGATTACAAATATATAATAAATTTTATAAAATATAATTCATTTAATATCATTAAATAATTTAATATAAAACCCAAAAAATTCAATTAAATGTAGTTTTATAGATTTCTTTTCTTTAGTATAAAATGTTTTATACTAAAATACCACATAAAATTGAATACAATGTCATAAATATGATTATGAATAAAACAACTGAACGAATTTATATTAAAATAATTTTAATATAAAATTAATATAGTATTTATGTGAAACCTAAGGTATTTTTCAATAAAGATAAGTATTTTTTTCGTATTCATTAGAAAATAGATCTGTTCAAAAAATTCCTAAAATTTAACTCTAAGATAATTTTGAAATGGGGATTTTAAGAATAGAAGTAAATTTTTTTAAAATAAGGGTTGCTATAGTTTTATAAATAATTTATATTCTTTTCATGAAGAAATAATTAAAACAATTTTCTTTGAAGAATTTATTTTTAATGTATATGTTATCATTATTAAAAATTGAGTACTTATATATCAATATATTTTCTTTATCTAAAATGTGTATACAAAAAATTTAAAAATATTTTTATTCCATCAAATTTAAAAACTAAATTAAAAAGGTATATTATATTATGGCTCCCCTATACAAGAGGTTGTGTGTATAGGAATCCGTCAAAAAATTAAAAATTAATAGATGATAAATATATCATAAAATCTCATGGTGTTACATTAGTCCCCCCTTAAAATGAATTCCACCTTTGAAATTCCATCACTTAAAAATTAAAAAAAGAGGATACCTCTATTTCATCACATCTGTAGGTTCCCATATCTCTTTTAAATATTTATATTCCTATAAAGAACATTATCTAGTCAATTAGTCTTGTTCAGTAATACATTTTCTCTGTGATCTAAGATTTCTAATATTTTTTAATCACTAGAAGGATCCTGATCTAGCACTACTAACTATTAGTTTAGTACATATGATGGAAGATGCATGTAATTACTCAAGAGTTCTACAAGGAACTCATTATGAACTTTAGATAGGTTTAATGGAAGTGTTAATAAATAATCTATCATCCCGACATGATCAAAAATATTGAAGGGGAAAAATACTCGGGGATCGTATTTTCTACATTTCGAAATCTCATAACCTTATTCCATTTAATAGTTTATATAAATAAATTCTCACTAACATTGAATTATATATTTCACTAAGGATTATCAATATAACTTCTCAATTGACTATAATATTACTTAATGTGATGGTGAATAGATCAGACTTTCTCTAATATTTCATTAGATAGATTAGGTAGAAATATCTCTATTTGTATATCTTTATCATAGAACATTGGATTCATAACATTATTTATTTATTTCAATTCATAATAATAAATATGAATGATCAAGTGAATGATATTTTAAAAAAATAATCCCTCATTGGGAAGGAATTAATCAAACCACCTTTTAAATCCATATAAGTAGATTTAAACCTATCCTCTAGGGATTGAATGGTTCTCTCAGAATGACCATTTAATTATGTTTGATAAGAAGTAATGAAACAATACCATGAATATAGTTATTTTTAAATAAATTTCTAGAAAAATATAGTAACATCTAGATCTCAATTAGATATAATAATTTTTTCTATCCATGTAGCCTTACCACATATTGAATATATAATATGGAAACTGATCAAGAGATAAATATTCTATAATACCAATGTAGTGTGTTGAATTCATAATGTGATCAAATATAACCCAAATAACATTATGGACATTAAATTTTTGGGGAGTCAGATGAAAATATCCATAGTGTTTTTTACAATTTATAATGTAGTATAGATAATGGTTAGAACACCCTCTTAGAATTCATTACATAGCCTTTAATTTTAGACATACCACGAACTAAAATACACACTCAATAGTATTTTTCCCTATTTTCCCAACTTAAATTATCTTTATAATATCTATACATATTCCTAATTCTAGGATGAATAGATAATTATGAACTATTTGTTTTATCCAAAATCTCCTTTATTAAATATGGTAGTTATATGAAACATACACATTTCAGAAACATTATAATTCCATCATAATCAAGGTTTAACTAAGTAATACTTCTCACCAACATTTTATACATATTTATTTTGTTCTTAATTAATATTCACCTGGATATATAGTTGAACACTTGTTTGAAAAAGATAATATTTCCTCCCTTTCATCATGATTTCTAGATCCATCCCATAGAAATCCAAAAATATTCAATCTTTTGGGATCCTCGTCATTGATAATCCTAGATTATTCTTTTGACTCATAACATCTTACACCTTATTCACATTCATAGTGTGGTAATGTACTGAGAAATAATATTGTTTAATTAACTTCTACTATATTTTCTAATGAATATTCATAACTTTTTAAATGATTATAAACATAAAAATTTTATGAACGGTATATATATCTCACATTTCTCTATTAATATAATCCCTCCGTGTATTTAATGAAAACATTACCAAATTTATCTCCAAATCATGAGTTTTTTATTTTTCTTTAAACAATTAATTATTATGATACATTGCCTATAACTATATCATTATTTATGAGGATGCATCCCAATCCATTATTTGACACATCACTATAGATCACAAACCCTTATTCACTATAGGGTAGTGCAAGCATAGGTGTCTTGACTGAACTTCACTTTAGTTACTTGAAATTTTCATTATATTCATATCTTTAAAGGAACTTTTCTCCCTTCCAAGTCAACTTCGTGATTTGATTATACTATCATAATAAAATATTCACAAATGATTTATAATATTTTTTAAATTAATTAACTTAGAATATAATTCACCATATTCTGTCTTAGACAATTTTCAATGACTTCTACCATTGAGGGGTCAACCGATATGTCCTCTCTTGAGATTATATAGAACAAAAAATGAAGCATCTTATAAGTATAATTCAATGTTCTTATATTTAGAATAAATATTATCCTTTTTTAATGTCTTAATTAAAATCCTTGTGTGATCTTTATAACCTTACTTACTTTTCAAATACATAAGGATATCATCTAAAAAGAATACCACAAACTGATGAAGCTAATATCTAAAGATTATATTCATTAAATCCTTGATTATAGGGGTAGAATTTGTAAAATCAAATGTAATAAGTATAAAATCATAGTGTACATACCGCACATGAAATTTTATGTTTGGAATGTCTTCTTGGTTGATCCTAAAATGATATTATCCAAAATTATGACTAATCTTGGAAAAATATTGAGATCTTAGTAATTGATCAAACAAATCATCAATATAGGGTCTCTGATACATATTTTTGATTGTGATATTCTAAAGATATTGATAATCATCATAAAGTCACATTTACACATATTTCATCTATAAAAAATAAATAGGCTTACCCCATGGTGATTCACTTGGATGAATGAATCCCATCACAATATTCTCAATGAGTTACTTATTTAATTCCTATAAATCAATAGTGGATATTTGATATGGAGTATTTGGAATATATTCAACACACATTAATAGTATTATTGAAAAAAATTAATGATTTGAAGGAAGAAAAAAATTCATTAGGAAAAAAATAAAAAACTTTTTCAAAATAGACATATTTTTTATATTGAGTTTCTCACTAGGAATCTGAGATAAATATGAATTTTAGAAAGGAACCAAGAACCATATAATTGTTTTAATTTCCATTATAATTTCCTAGTTATCATTAAAGTGATAGATTATTATAGATTAGTTCAGAAAAAAAATATTCCTTCTTTTCCTCATCATTTCATGTGTCATTTTTTATATTTAAATCCAATTCCTGCATAAGATAATATAAAATTCAAACTAGGGAGAATAACATGATTTTATGGAAGAACATTACCAAAAACATCAACTAGGAAAGAATAAAATACTTGATGTGTTATCATCATACCATTATGGATTTTTCATTATGAATTAAAAATGTAGTCATTAATGATAATAATTAGTATTCCTAGAAATTTTCTTGATATATGGGAATTACAACAACTATGATTAAATGATATACTTAAATATTTTGAGTGTAATTATCACCACCAAAAATGTATTGTTATATATTCAATCCCTTGATAAAATAGAATTTTTTTTAATTATAGTGACCTAATCTTTTTTACACATATTGTTCCATGATATTTAATATAAACATATAATAATAAAAAATAAGTATAAAAAATTCCGAATGTCTTAAGAAGAGTTGGTTTATTATACTTGAAAATGAACGTCAAACATGGAATAAATATTTTATTTGCCATAATGAGACAATAAAATACATTAGAGAACCTAAAACTTGATTTCATAAAAGAAGGAATACATGAATGAATGGGTGAGCTAAAAAACCATGTTAGGGAATAGACATTAAAATGATGCCTAACATGTGAGTTAATGAATTAACATGATATCATAAAATCTAAGGTACATGATTAATAAAACAAAATATAAATCTAAAGTAAATGATATAATTTGAACATGGTTATATTGAAAATATATAAGAAATATAAAACATTACATAAACATTTTCTAATGCTAACCACCAAGACAACATTATGTAGTTCAGAGAGTCCCATAATGAATTAGGTTCACAGCCTGATCCCATATATGACATCCCACAAGATTATAATATTAAACAATATTTTAAAGGTAAATATAATTCTAGGAAACCCAATCACATTCATTTCAATTATATGAATATGATTTTTACATAAGGAAATAAATAATTAAAATAAAAATTACCCATGTAATGAAAACTGGTTGCATAATCCTACCTCATATCATAATAAATAGAGGTTTGATCACGTGAATAATTTATATTCCCAAATAATAAAATTATGTTAATATTTTAATTTATTATTAACTATTTCATGTTTATTATTCCATTTTGTTTTTATTATTATCATTCTATATTCAATTTACTTAATCATTGAGGTATGTGTTGAACATTTTAATGATATTTAGATCATATGCCCAAAACCACCATAGTGAGTTGGCTAAAGTCAAGTAGATTATTAATTAATCATATATAGAATAAAAAATATGAAATATTAATCAATTTTAGAAATCAAATAGTATATTATAAATGAATCATGATGGGTGTTTATGAGAAAGGAACTGCGTTATGATCTTGGAGATGGTAGGACTTACATACACATGGGGTGACTTTCTATTTTTCAATAATCATGATGGAAATAAGTTATGTGTTATCTATTATTTCTATATATTTTTTATTATATCATAACTATAATATTATTTATTAAAATTTACTAATATATACCACCCATATTATAATATAATAAAAAATGAATCACATTGCTTCACAAAGTGGTATCCCACGTACACACGAACAACACTATCATTCTTCAATGGATGGTAAGGTAAGAAGATATCTGATATTTTAAATTAAAAAATGATTTATATTACCTGAATATAATATATAAATATTAAATTGATAATTATGAATATATATGATAGGTAGGGATGTAAAACAAATTACATTAGTTCGTATGGTTGTAGTGTGTTGTACACATAATCTATGGTTCTCTTACCCATATAATGGCAATGGAGATGGATTAAAGGTACTCCATTAACAAAATAACACCATAATATATGGGATATAATAATTTTTATATCATCATGGTTGAATAATATTTTAAGTATAAGGAAAGATGAAATAAAACAAGGGTTCTCAGTTAATAACGATATATCTTCTTCATTCCACATCATTAGGAATATACCTAAAGCCTTACTATATTATATTTATGATCAAACCAATGAATCAAGGATATGGATTGGAATGGATTGAAGGGTTTTCATAAGGTATTTTATAAACCAAATAGTTTTTAATGTTTTTAGAGAATAGGAATGGTGACCTTTAATAAGGGAAGAAGAGCGGGATACTTGTAAATGCCCAAAATATTCAACAACGGGAAATGAATCTCAAAGAAAGTTCATACTATTTTGAAAAATAATGGATTATAAGAAATAGATTTAATTTTAAACCTCTAACAAAAAAAAAGAATTATTTATAAATGTTATTACACTTACTTATTTAGGTTTACCCGTAGCAAAACTGGTTTAAACATTAACCATGGTAAACAAATATATTGTTTTTACTATTTATTGTAACAAAAAATTAAGCTAATTGTATTCTGTAATATTAAATATAAAGATTCCAAATTTTAATTAAATTTCATAAAATTAAATTTATCTCATGCCCATACATTTACACATTTTATTAGATAATTCCAAAATATAAATATCCATTAATAAAACACACAGATCATAAAGGCATAGTTTTGGTGGACGTCTTGGTTTATATTACAATAAAGGGAAAAAACATGGAATATTTATTATCTTATCCATTGAGGTAACCTAAATTCAATTTGAGATCCTAAAAATACATTTCATAACTTGGTGAATACATAATTAAAGGGGTGAGATAAAAATCAGTGTAAGGGAATAAACATTCTTATGAAACATAACATGTGAGTCAAATGTATAACCAGATATTATAAAAGTGTCATCTCATAATGAATTTAATGTAATAATATCATAAATAAAATGGTATCATAAAATCCTGGAATCATAGTAAATTTACAAACAACATATCACATGACATAAACATGGGTTAAGTCTAAAGGCCTAGACAATATCACATGGTGGACAAAGTTCCAAAAGGGATTAGGTTTACTTCCAAATCACATGCACGAAATCTCATGAGAATAAAGATTTACCAAATTACTTAGTTAAATATATAGTAAATACCATAATATCATGTTTATGATCTATAAATACTATTTAAAGGAATAAATCATTAGGTATAGAAAAATAATTACGCATGGAACGGAAATGGGTTTCATAATCATCTATTTTATAATTGAAAAAGGAAATTCAATAATGATATCATTTGAGAAATGATCATAAGGAATGTATTACTAAATATAAATAAGGGATAATAATCTATATATATATTTTAGATACAAATATATATACTTTATAAAAATTCTATATCATTTGTGGAGTGGTAAAGTGAGTTATAGAGAGAAATTTCTTAACTTGATGGAAATGTTAGTTCAGATAGATGACAGACCTCGACCCCAATTTGTTACATGTGTTCTTTATCTTCCTGAATAAAAACATTAAGGAAATTATATAACTATTAATGAATTTTGTTTAAAATATATGATTTTTTTATTTTATTTGTTAAAATGTGATATTCCATTACATAACCAGTTAATTCCTCATCAGACATTTTAAAAATGAACAGCTCATACGTCCAAAATCACATTGGTATTTTCCCTAAGGTAAAGATATTATTAATTAATAATATAAATAACTATAATATTTTCAGAATTATCATTTTTATATATAAATTATACATTTTAAAACCACAAATGTAATTTGGTTATAAATAATGAACCATTTTACAATCATGGAAATCGTATGACATATGTACTCATGAGTCACATTTCCATTTTTCAAAGACCATGATTGAAGGATATTAAATGTTATTTTATAATCATATGATGTTAATAATATCATAAATATAGTATTATATCTTTAAATTACCTTTGAAATACCATCCATATTAAGCAGTTATAATAAAAGTTTACAAAATGAATCACATCGAATCTCAATGTGATAGTCCACCGTACACATGAACATCATTATCATTTTCAATGGATGGTAAGGTAAGAAAATATATGTTATATTAATTTTAATTTTTTAAATATTTATGTATTTTTATAATAATCAAATTATTCCCTATTACCTTCCATGTAAATTTCATGAAGAAATGAAATCACATTTCTTTGTGAGCCACTAGTTTGTTGTACACATGAGAGACTTTATTGTTATATCTACTAAATGGATATTAAAAAGTTATTTTTGATATTTTAATTATAAATATATAATAATATCATAAATATAAAATATAATAATTAAATATATCATTATATCCTACCATTAGAAGTTGTGATGGAAAAAATATTACGTTGGTTTGTGAGGCGACTGACCATCGTACACACGATCAACAATTTTTCCTTGGATTTAAGGGTGGAGGAGATGCTTGTTTGTCCATACCTTAAATTATAAAAATATAATAAACTTTATGACACTTATGTTTTTATATCAAAATGTTTTTATAATATTTAAGTATGTGGAATAAGAAATATAGAAAAAAATTAAGTTAATAACGATACATCTTCTTTAGAAAACTTATTTTTATTTGTAGAAGAAGAATATGTAGGAAGTATTTATGAAGTAAATAATTATTTTATGTTGACTATAGGGAATTATATAAGTTATTTTTGGAGATAATTTTTGACTTAATTTGTTTTTTATGAATGTAAAGAAGAGGATAGTGGTGGACTTTTAACTCAGGGAGATGTCACACTTAGATTTTTTGAAAAGAAATAATTCCACCCTTGATTTTCTCTTAAAAAAAGGAAAAAATATAACTATTATAGAATATTATATGAAATAATTTCTAAATTTTACCATAATATATAAATTAGATAATTTTTTATTTTTATTTTTGACCCTCATCTTTTTTGTTTAACCCCTCAGTAAACCTATTTTTACCATAACCACAATAAATAATTTCTAATGTTTCCACTATTAATTTAGAAAAAGAATTCAATTAAAAATATTAGATAATATATATTATTATTATTTAAAATATGTAATCTATATTTTTTTATTTATCTTACATTATATGTTTAAATTAATTTTAAAATAAACTCACAAATGTGTTGAAAAAATTGGTTTTTCCAAATAAAAACGTTCAAGAGATTGAAATGTTTTAATAAAATAATTCAATATGAATTTGATTTAAATTAAATAAATTGTTTAAATTTTAACATAATTTTACTAAAATTACTTTTAAACAAATTTTAATTAAAATTTAACTTTTTAAATAATTAAAATTAAAAGGTAGTTTTATATAAAAATTTATATTTTCCAATATTTATCGAAAATAATTCTTTTTTTATTTATAAAAAATTCACACACTGATAATTTTGGATTTTATATTTAAAAAATTATGTTTATTTTTTAAAATTATTTTTCTATAATTTCTAAAAAAAATGGGTGCAAATCTTGACTAGTACATCATTAAAAAAAAGTTTTTTCTGAAATAATTTCTCTCTTCCAAATGGTTCTTATTTTATTTATAGTAATTTGACACCAATTGAATTTATTTTATTATTGTGTAATGCATAAATTTTATAATTTAGTTATTTTTATTTTAACCATCTAACTTAATGGCTAGGTTATAAAGACCATGTTTAAATAATTATAATATATTAATATAGTATCACATTTCATATAAACCTGATATTTCACGCATCATAAGATATTGAAGAGATTGGATTTATTTAAAAAGAAAATATATCTCAATGTCTCTAGGTGTAACATTATTCTCCCCTTTAATAATTTCTCTTTAGTAATTTATTATTGTACACTATAGTGATAATTAGTGAGGGTACTTCCACTCCATTGCTAATTCTGACCCCCAAGTTTCTACCGTAAACTTATGGTTTCACCACAATAATTTGACTAGTTGATTTGTTTTATGTTTTATAAAATTGTCTTCAAAATTCAAGGTCTCCGCTGACCTCTCTTCATATTAAATTTGTTTCTCAAATGGTACCACCTATGGATTCAATATATATGAGGGGAATAAAATGTACTCTCTTAAGAGGGATATATAGAATACATCATGTACTTGTGGAATATTGATTGTGAGTGATATTTATAAGAAAAAAACTCCAATGTGATCAAGGATGAAAAGTTTGTGGATAAATATTGGAATTATATTTCTATTTTTCACTATCCCCATGAATTTCTTCCACGGTCAAATATAAAGAAACTCCATATCTTCAACCTCAAACTCAAGGTCTCATATAATATTGTCTAAATAAATATTCTATACTATTTTCATAGATTTTATTTGTTACTGTATAGTTTGGAAATCCTATATCATCTCTTGGGAAATCTTAGGACCCATCGGTATTATCACTTAATCTTCATCCCAGCAAGCCAATGTATGACACTAGTTCCCACACTGGGCCTCATATGATTACATTTAAATAATATAATGGAAGATGCTATTATATTAGAACTATAATAGGGAACGGTTTTGTTCCCAATATACTTTGAAATCCATTAATCAAAACCATAGAATATCCTCTTAAGTTTGGATATTAATTTTATACTGACTATCCAAATGAGGGTTATAAGAAATATTGAAATAGAGTTTTGTGTCCAACACTTGCTGAAGGATTCTCCATAACCTTGTGGTAAACCTTGGAACTCTATTAGATACAATAGATAATGAAACTCCATGAAATCTTACCACTAAACTTATGTATATCTTTGGGAGTTTTTCAAGAGATAAACCATACTTGATGAAAATTAAATATTTCGATTATATAAGGAGATCAACTACCACCTAGATGGAGTTATTTAATTTGGGTGTCCTGGGTATATCTATGCTGAAATCCATAGTTATGTATTCTGATTTCAATAATAGTATAGGAAATGGTTTCATTATAATCTTACAATACTATCATTTATTCCTAACTTGTTCGCATACCAAGAATTGAGATAAAAATTCTACAATACCCCCTTTATGTTATCCAACTAGATATTTTCATTTAGATCTATATAAATCATTATAATTAATAGATGAATAGTGAAGTGTGAGATAATAAGATCATTGAAATTATCTATCATCATTGATGGTTTTAAAGGGACATGTATCTAGGTTCCATATTTATAACACCATCACTATCAAGGTTTAACTCTGAATGTTTTTCTACCTCTTTCTATAGAACCACATCCAATTTTTGGGCTTCCTTGATCCATTCATAAATACATAGTGGAATATTTGTTTGATAATGTATGGATAAATATCCCTTTACTATTTTTATTTCCATTCTTTTCAAGTCTATGAATATAGGATACTTCTTAATTTTTATCATTAATAAAATTACTTGATCCTTACGACATAGAGTTTATACCAATTTACTTTTTCCTAGTATGGTAATAGACTAAGTATTTATATACCTTTATTAGATATACCCATATTCACTGACACATTTAAATCTTCTTATGTGTGAATATTTATTTGTGTCACTTGTGTTCCATATAATTTTCACACTCCTCTCTATAGAGATAATGTTGCTGATCTTTAATGAAAATATTACTCCATCCAACTTAATGTCTTGATTGGGATAGTTCATCACATGATCATTTAAATTCCTTAAGGAATTGGATATCAAATTATTTTTATACATTAGTATCATAGGCCAAAAAATTATTTGGATCGTTACTATATAACGAAAAAAATCCCCAACATGAGGGTAATGTGAGTACTGGTGATGTGAAAAGCCTCTTTTCAACTAATTAGAGCCATCTTCATATTAAGTGGTCCAAAAAACATTACTTCATTCATTGTTAACTTGTTTAGTGGGTTTTAAAATTGTAAAATATTTTTTCACAAATCATAAATAATACCCTACTAGTCTTAGGAAACTATAGATATTAATTACAGATATTGGTATTGTCTAGTACTTAATAACTTTTATCATAGAAGGTTATAGATAAATTCCTTTGATGGTGATAATATTCCTCAATAATTATAATTGTTTTATATATTACACTATTAAATTTTATAAAACTTCTCCTTTCAAAAATCCATTATTATAATATTTTAATTCTCCTAATACTCCTCCTTGTTTTTTGAGTAAACTAAAATATCACATATAAGGATTACCATAAATTCTCCAAGGTAATCTCTGAATACTATATTCATCAAGTCCATAAATATTTATTGATAATTTGTGAGTCTTAATTGAATCACTATGAACTCATAGTGTCCATAAATTGTTTGAAATGTATTTTTTAGAATATGAACCTTGCTCGACATTAATTGGTCATATCCCTACAAAAGTTCAACCTTTGAGAAACATTGAGCTCAATATAGTTGATAAAACATGTAATCTATCCATGGAATGGGTTACTTGGTATTTATCATGGATTTTTTGAGTTTATGATAATCAATACTGTGGTGCATTAACCCATCCTTTTTCTTGATGAAGAGGCTAACACACCCTACAATGATGATATCAGGTATATAAAATCATTTTATAGATTTTATTATAACAACTTATTAGGTACTTCCAACACTATAGTGTAAATTATATAATGATTATTGTATATGAAAACATAAATTATAATAAGTTTGATTGAGAACTCAACCTCCTAGTTTGGAGGATGACCGATAAAATCTCAAGGGAATAAAACAGTATAATCAATCATAATATGAGTTTCTTTAAGAATGATTCTCTTCTTTGTCTCAATCATTTGTGATAGATATGATTTATCAAAATATAATAATATACATGCTTCAATAGAATATTCCAATGGAGATTCATCATCCTTGTTACAATTTTATATAATTAAAGGATGACATGGGACATGAATAGTGGTTTCCCTCTCTCAATAGTTGATATTGGATTTATATAAGGATATTAAATCCATTCCAAAAAATAGCATCAAAGTAATCCAAAGGAATTAGGATGAAATTATCCATAAGATTAATTTTACAAGCATTTAATGGGGAGGTGTTTTATAATTGGGATGAAATTATCATACTATTATCTATTTTCAGAGATAGCTCAACTCTATTTTTTATGTGGTGTTCAAATAGTTATACTAAACATAGAAGATATGAATGTATTTTTAGATCCAAAATAAAAAATTAAAATTTTTATTATTCTATTAATGAAGATAATACTTATCACAACATCATTTTTTGTACCCACCTCAGCCATAATGATAACATACATCCATCCTTACTAACGTGGAGGTTGTTTTTGATGATTTTGTTGGAAAACCCTTCTCTTAGAAAATTTTCCAACATAATTACCATTTTATATGTAGTTAAAACACAATATTAATGAAATATTTTTGTTCTAAACCCTATTTTATTATTTTAAATTTGTAGGATTCTTTATTTCTCTTGGGAACTGATTATCTTGATTCCCCTCTTTTCTACATAGGATGTATCTTTCTGTTATCCTTAGGTAGTTTCCCAGAATCTTCTTCCCACTCTTTTGTGAAGTGGGATATTAATTTTTACTTACTCTATGATATTTATCTATTGATACCCCAAAATAAAACAAAATTTAACAATTTTTGTCTCTAATCCTATGACTCCATTTGGATTCACTAATATCCATCCTAAAATTAAGGTTAAGGTAGACACTCTCTTCAAAATTATAAAATTCTCGAATCATGAATGATTTTAATACACTCATATTTAACCTAATAAAGAAACAGTCCACCATACTTTTGGTGATGACAACAAAGTGGTAGGTGTACCATGAAAGCCTTGTGATGTATACCTTATATACACTATAAGAATGTTATTCATTATTATTCATAATAATAAGAACCCTGTCCATTTTTACGTAGATATTTTGGGGAAATTATTTATAAAAAAATATTTTCTTGAACTCTTCCCATTCCATGGAATCAAAGTCATCATCATAATTTATGTTCTTTATTAGTGTCCACTACTTATCCATGACCCCCATAATGTTAAGAATGACCATCACACATTTCTATTGATCTTTTTATTAGATGAGATATAATGACTCTTCAATTGTCACAATACATTCTCCAGTGGTGAGAGGATTAGAGGTTCCAGTAATGGTATGGGGGAATTTTTTTTTTAAAATATTCAACTCTAAATTGATCCTTTTTAAAAAAAGTAAGGAATTATTTATTATTGATGTTATTATTTATAACTTGCTCTAGAAGAAAAATTATTTCCAAAATATTATCAAAACCCACACCCATAAAATTGGGAATATAATTGGGTTAATCACAATGTTGCCTATCATTTTGGTTATTGGTATAATTTCTCCTATTTCTAAACATTGGATATAATAAAACAAATTAAGAAATCATTAACTAATAAATACATACTACGAAAACATATAATATTGGGAGTAAAAATGTATAAATTATATGTAAATACTTACTTATGAGCCTTTAGGTTTCATCATAGGTTATTCATTATGATTTACCAATTATGATTTCAAACATAATAATTATCTTGTGCCCTTCAAAATATTTCATATTGAGTTTTTGAATTTTCAAAACATTAAAATTAAGAATATAAAAGTAGGTGAAAAGTAAGGACCATTGTTTTGTACTAGGTAATACTTTAGTCATGTCACAAATACCTTTTTTAGAGATATTAACCCTAGTAACATCGATTCCACAAAAACCTCAACTTTTAGTATCTATTCATGGATTTAATTTCTCAGAAACCACTAACTATATTCTACACACTAATTTCATGAAATTTTTCTATACGTAGTCTTCCCACAAGAATTTATCCTCATGTTCTCACGAATTTTTTCTCATCCTAGTTCAAAATTTTCACTAAATTGTCCCTTTGATAACCATCACGGTGACCCAATACCTCTACATGTTTTATTATATGATTCTTAAACATAAATATCCTTTAATAGAATACAAAGATCATAAAGTCCTGATGTATTTGGTATATTGGGTTTGTATTACAAAAAAGGCATCGTTTACATGTCATCATTATATTATTCTCCATAGTGAGATTCTAAAATCCATTTTAGCTCCTAAAACGTCATGGGGTAACCTGTTGAACACATAAAGAAATGGGTGAGCTAAAAATCCTAATAAGAGAGTAAAAATGTTAAGGAAACATAACATGTACGTCAAAGGTATAAAATTATGTCAAAAAATAGAAGGATAGTTAGTAATTCCAGGGAAAATATCATAATGAACATGGTATCATAATATTATGTCGTCATAAGAAATGTGGAAACAACATATAACATGCCATTACCATGAGTCAAGTCTAACTGCAAATATCATATCACAGGGTGGTAAAATCCCATAAGGGATTAGGATTACTTAATAATTACATAAATGAAGACTTATTAGACAAAATATTTACCCAATTCATTGGAGAGTTATCTGGGAACTCTCATAATAAAATATTCATGATTTATGTTTCGACTAATATAAATAATTTTTCTAAATTGAAAAATCATTTTTTGGATAATAATCACTCTATAGAACATTCATCGCCTAAAAAAATAGGGATACATGATTAAGAAAAAAAATAACTTACCATGACTCAGGGATACCACTTAAAGAAGAATTACTATCATATTACAATCCTTCCAACAAAAATAATGTGTCCTAATGGGCTTGGACAATTGATAATTATCAAAACTGTGGAAAAAATCAAAATTTACCTTTGTTTTTATAACCCATAATATTTTTGATCATTACAACCCCCAAATATATTTTTTCACATATAAGAAAACTCTTCTCATTTATCCCAAGGAAACAATCTCAGTTATTAAAACATGATGCACAACTAAAGTACAATGTCTCTCACTAGTCATGGTCATGTTGTTACAAGACTAAAACTATAATTAAAAATTAAAATTTTTTCAACCCCCAAATTATAGAACAATCTATTTCACACAAAATACACAAAAAGTACTTTCTTATAATTGTATTCATGAATTCAAAATTTATGTACATCACACACCATTTTTTAATAACACTCCTCCACACAATTTTGTCACCAACTTAGTGTCACACCTGGTTCCACCTAATTATTTTCATAACAACCAATATTATAACTAATGGAACTATACTTATAAAATATTTTCTCACCTTATCATTCATGTCTATACACTATCTATGAGAACCAAAATGTGAGAGAGCCAATCACCATACTAGCCTATTTCTAGAAAATAGATTTTGTTTTTCCACCCAACCATCATCCCGAATCTACCTGCATCCTCTTAAAGAATACACTGAACCAATATGAATCCCATAAGTAAACTCCCATTTATATGTTAATTCTATATTCTATAAGTAACGTAGTCTCTCACATCTAAGATCAACAAAAAAAACATAATTACTACTGGGTTTGGATCCCTAACACATAACTCCAAAAAAATTCTAAAACCCAATAAAAAAGAATCAGATAATTAAATAATCAATGTAGTGTTCCCACATAGATAATTACATTAAACTACCCTTCAACACAAATAATAATATATTCATTCATTACCTGATAATCTCTCATTGTGAGGCAGGATCATACAATCCTGAGGAAAAACTATCAAGGACCAAACTCATATTGGTCATACTATGTTGCTAAATTCTATTTTTATATATCACACATTAAAGAGGGACAACTATAAACCTAATAACTACAAATTAATATATAATCTAAAGTTATCTAATCCATTTAATTTGTCTCATCCAATATCAAAAATTTATCAAAAGCACTAGGATAAGCATCAAACACATCATAACTTCCTAAAACCAAAAAAATCTCAAGGCATCAAGGTTAATCATCCAAATACATTAGAAATAATTTTCCATATATAAACCATGTTAAAATCATAATTCCATTGAGATTAAATTTGTAAATTACATATCAATCCAATAAAATAAACCACACACCTAATTAAATAGTAGTCCTTCCATCCTTAGGTTAATAATTGGTAACATAACACCACTTACCACAAATTCAAGTTAAAATATCACCATAATAACCCATGAAATGACTGTTTATTATTATATAAATTTAACACTAAAAAGTTCCCATCACCATCTAAGAACACCCATCATACATAAAAAAATAATGATATTGTGTTATACAACTATATACAAAATGTGAATCATAATTAAAGCATAGTATTTTTATCCTAATTACCTAACTAAACATTCATTCAGTTCTTTTAAACCCCATCAAAACATGAGAACTACACGTACTCTCACATACACGATCTATATGGAAAATATATTTGGAATATTGACTAATATGGAATATAATACCATGGATCTTCATTTAATATTATAAAAATAAAAGATATTTAATTTCTATACCATATGTGTATACTATATAGATGATATTATAAAGTAATAAATGAGATTCCTTAGTTGGATCACTAAAATACATGATGTGTCAGTTGGATACACAACATGTGGGGATAGAGATTTGACATAGCGTGAACTAGGGTACATAGGGAGGAATGTAGTATTTAGATGCATGTAGAGTAACCCATGATAACATTCTATTTGATATTTATAACAAAAAAATTCCTAGTGTCACTGGGTTATAAGATATATGAATTTTGATTTATAGGATTATAAGATGTGTAGTAAATTTTTCCAAAACCGGTTAGTTTCTTTATTCATAATATGTATTGCAACTCATGCTTCCTCCTACACAAAATTTTCCATCAATTTTTCCCTTGTATAATCCCATTTGAACCATTATATTCTCTCAATGAAGAATCACAAACCATCTATTTCTGCACCTATTTGTGGTCACCGGGTCTTTATTCAACATCATATCTACTCCCCTAAGTGGATTCCTTGTCCACTTTGTATGAGTTTACCAATCTATTTCTCAGGGACATGGTATGTGTTCATATATGAATTATGTACTAATTGTTGATTTAAAATTATTCTATGTGTTTATTTGATTTCAAATTAGTTTAATTGATCATAAATACATTTGTATATATATATTTGTTATATTTAGATTGATTTGAATTTATTATATGTGTTAATTTAGGTTAGATAGACATAATATGTATTCTTTAAGGTTACATGGTTGAACTTTTTTATAGAAATTAAAGGATATATATATTGTTTATAACTATGGAAATATACTTATTTTCATGGTTTGTGCTATGGCCACTAACATAATGCCATTGTTATGAATAATGGATATATGTATGAATATAACCATGGTTTGTAATAATGGAAATAGGTCTACCACCACAGTTATAAACCATGTATATAAGTCTATTTACATGGTTAGAAACCATGGTAATATATCTAGATAGATAAGGCTATTTCCACAGTTTAAAACTGTGTAAATATATATTTACATAGTTCGATATGTTGATATATACTCCACCATATTTCAATGGTAATAGGAGCCACAACCAGCGAAACCATGGAGATAACCTATATCCATTTTTTCTTATCTATAGCCACAATTACTAATTATGTCTATAAATAAAGTTTAAATTACTATCACACCCATTGGTAATGAATAGTTTATTCTATGGAGAAAGATAATACAACATCAAAATCATAACATTCAGAATAATAATAATCAATTAGAATCAATTATAAATAATAAACATATCTGGGACTAGGAACATATAAAAAATTACATAGACACTTTAATTCAAATCCCACTGAGCCACTCCTTGACATTCCATATAGGGAAACCAAGTGTCACTCATGGAAAAATATAATTCCACTCATCATTTGATCACATCAAAGGAATTCCATATTAGAATTCTTGAGTCTCCCAGGGTGTAAAATATTTCCATTTCTAAATAATTTTAATTCAACCGTCAAAATGATCCAAATGATGGTATTTTGAGTTGGATCCAATATATAAACCTCATAAAAACATTCAGAATGTAAATAACATAGCAGTCATCCTATTACAATTGAAATTTTACATATATCAATTTATTCCATTCATTTATACGGTATCACAGAAGAAAAAATATTTATTAACAACATCCATAAAACAAGGGACATGAAATCTCTATTACCACAATTATTATTTTTATATATAATTCAATTAATTTTATCACCCTAGAGAAAAGGGAAATGGAACTCACCACAAAATCCGATTCAATTACATAACAAATATTTGTTTATATACCAAATTTAATATCACACCTAAGGGGTGATTATATTTGGGGTTCTCTACATCCAATGCTGTTAATAGGACTCACCAGTCACTTATGTCATGGCACATACCATTTATTATAGTAAAATAACATTTAATGAATATACACTTGGAAATCCTAGCACATGGTACAACTATACAATATATAAACATCTAGAATTAATGTAAAATCATTAAACTGCATAGATTTTATGGATATTAGACTCCACATCTGTCATTAGAAATCAATAAAGTATATAAAGGGATAAATTACTGAAATAGGTGAATAACATGAAAATAAGGCATATTCATTGTTATGGATTTATAATTCCATATAGTGGAAGAAAATGATAAAGGAAATAGGTGGATTGAAGAGATTTATTATATGGGTACAATTAGTTGAACATAAATTGAATCAAACATTATATAAACAAGATGGATTAAAGACTAGGATCATGGATAGAAGATCTCTAAAACAAAAGAGGTATAGGGTGATTGGAGAGGAAAATAAACATAGAGAATAAGGTACAATTAAATGAGGGTAAAATTTAAATTTCACCCATTTTTATAGGTTAAAGGTTTGGGTTGCCTGGTTGGCCAATCTGTGCACCCACCATGTGCCACCTCTAACCCCTTGTAAGGTGTGCACAAAATTAGACAAACTTTGTGAACACAATGACAATCACATCTACAATCCACCTTCACTATTTATCATGGACACATTTCCCCACTAACATGGGTTTTCAAACCATGATAATATTTGTTAGGGATTCACACATTAACTAAATGGTTACTACGAGCCATGTTCCAACACTGTTCATCTATTTGTTTGTAAAAAAAATACCTTCGTTCTCTAGAAAATCCCCATACCCTTTTGAACCCATCTTATACTCACAGGAACATTATTAATGATTAAAAGAATTAATTAAACAAAATTTAAGTATCCATAACTCATTAAATACCATTATCTTACAAAAGATTAACTGATAATCTATAATACTTAGGAATTATTATGGAAATACAATGGTGGGTGGGATTTTATATGATATTGAGAAAAATATCGAAACCATGGAAAATTTTAAGTGGGTTCTCATCACATTTGATCGAAAATAATAGGGAATTTTATAATATTCAAATTCATTATGGTTGATATGAAACATTAATCAAAGATATGTTAAAAAATATGAAAGGGGTTTGAATTTATAATATTGGTTATTTGAAATCTAGTAATATTTCCATAATTGATTAGTTGTGTATCAATCTAGTGATTCTTTTTGATATTTTTTAAAATATGAATGGATTTATTTTATTTGGGAGTTATTGTTTCATTATTATGATAAAAGATAGAATAATTTTAACTAAGGGAAATGAAAAATATGAAATATAATAAATTTCCTTCCATCAATAAACTATTTATATTTAGCATATTTTATTAATATTTGAAAGGAATCTGAGACATGCACATTCTGGTTAAAATAAAATATCTCATCTTACCAAACATAATTATTAATTTACTCTACCAATGTTTTAACATAAATGCCTCTATGTGTTACTCTTATCATAGTAGAAATATAGTGAATAAGAGTTACAATGAGGTGAACATAAAAACAATGAAAACAAATCCATACTAGCATCAAATATGTGTTCTCTTATGAGATTGACACCAACCAATAGGTATAAGCAAATCATCAACATTAAAAATGAGTAAACTTGATAAAAATATATATTCTTATTTTATATAAATCATATGAATTTAATATTTTTATACATATTCATAGGTGTTTTGAATATTAAAGAGGATACATTATTAAAATGTTAATATTAAAAAATGTATATAAAAATAGTAATAGATATTGAAAAATATATTGAGATGTATGGAATTAATATAGAGTATAACACAAAATACATTCAAAGATACAATAATGATAATGAGGAGAATAAAATTAGAGTGGTGTCCATGGGAAGGACCACATTATCAAAACATTCAACATTAACATTATTTTGAAAATAAAAGATGACACAAATTGGGTATATTATAAATTGGACATTAAGATGATCTATTTGGGATAATATACCATATGAGATGTGATTTCTCACACTACATTTTATTGAGATCTCAATATTATATATTATCTTATGTTACATCTATATTTGTTGAAAAACATGTGAATATTTTATTAATGGGACAATTATTTAATATTTATTTCATATAAAAATGGCTTAAGGAGTTAACAGTATTACAAATATAATATGATAAATATATTTGGGAAAAAAGACAAAATTATAATGAAAAATAAATATTTTTCAAACATCATTTCCCTTTGGTGATGACATTAAAGGTTCTCCTAGTGATAATTTTGAATATCATGGGAGTAGTATTGTGGAATATGGGGATTTTCCTAACTCTAAAAATGATTAAAAAATATCCATTAACATAGAATTTCCTGAAAGAATATAAATTTTCTTATCATGAAATACAAATTTTATAGTGATGAATAAAATTACAATAAAATATTTTAAGCATTTTATAAATATAAAAATATTATGAATTATAATAACAGTGCCTTTAATTCATATATTGAACCAATGGGTGTTAATGAGGTATTAGTACATGATGATTTGAAATTGAAAATATATTAAGAGATAAACCTAATTGAGACGATTTATAAATGGTACTATGTGTAATTCCCCAACAATATGACTGTGAACATCTGGTAGTGGGTTTTATAAAATTAAATAATTAAAAAGGGGAAGAAAAAATTTAAATATTATCATCATTCATTCATTCGTAACAATAAAATATGGTTTTATAATTTCATGAGTACTTTAAATTAGTCACATTATTAAAAAGTATTTGATTGATTAATATTATTTTCCATTAAATTAAATACATGGAATTTAATTTTTTTAGGAAATTAGTGTTATAGAATGATGAAATATTAGAAGTGGCCTATATTGGAAAAGTGAAGGATTTTGTCTTTGTAGATTATTGTTCTTTTTTTTCATATTAATGCAATATATAAAAAGAAAAAAGTACCTTAGGATTGGTATTGAATAATAGAATTTAAAAGTATGATAAAAAACTTCATGAAAGACATTGTGGATTCTAATCTATATGAACACATGAACAACATAAATTTACCTATTATGCTTATGAAAAGTACATGTGAGGAACTTTCTTCCCAAATTTAGAAAACATCCTTGTTTCTTGGAATAGAGACATCACATTTATCATATATTCATATGTTATAGTTTGAGTAGTAATTATCTTAATCTATTAATAATATTTTACTCATAGGATTTTGAGTAATATTTACATGGAATAATCCTAGAGGTCTCTATGCCTATAACAATTGTTTAAAGGTATCCCATGGTTGAGAAGGGATGGAGTATTTCTCAAATATAGTATAAAATAAGTATTTGCATCCTATTAAAAAATTAGTATTTAGAGAACACATTGTATTTTAGGTTGTATTCTATTCACATATAAAATGAAATATTAAGGATTCAGATCTTGTATTTGTGAAATTTATCTTGAGCAACTTCAGTAGGACTCGAGAGTTCATTTCAAAGCACTATAATAAACATTAATTTTTTTTATGTGGATTTGGAATGTGATAATGATGATAAAAAATAATTGTTTTCTAGTTGTTTCTATATTGAAAAGATATTTGTTACTTTTCAATATATGACGAATCATTCAAATAAATTCACTAGAAATGATGCTTGGGATTGACTAAAAACAATATAAATTCTGTAAGAGAGGATTAATAATTGACACCATTTATTATTTTTATATTCTACCAATGAATAACTTTCCTCAATTTTTAGAGAGAATGAATAGATATTGATTAAAATTCAACACAAAATTCAAATGATACATTCCCAAATGGAATATTGAATTTATTAGGATCACTAATAGAAATAAATTTAAAATCATTGAAATTATCTAATATAAATTTTCATCAAATTATAATCTATTTTAAATAATTTTCAACAAGCAGTTGGGTTTATCCCCGAAAAAAGACATATAATTTTTATTTCATAAATTTTAATCATATACATAAAATCATATAAAAATATTGAATTTAAATTATTGACACTTCTACTAGTGAATACATTGATAAATTCCTTATAATTCTTAATCTGTTTTATCTCCCACATTCAAATGTTTATTTTATATTGGGTGTCCGACACTTCATTATAATATAAAAAACTTCTTCATTCTCATCATAATATTTTATCTCGTATATTTTCCAATAATTGTTCATTTACATATATAAAAAATTTAAAATATATGGATTCATTTAGTTTATTAAAATTTTAAATTAAATTTCATATTCGATTAAATAATAGTACTAAAACATCTTCATCTGAATTTTGATCCATATAAATAAAAAATAAAATTTTAATCTCCAATTTTGTGCAATAGATGAATTTAAATTGTATATTTACTATCTCTTAAATCATTAATTAGAGACACATCAATAAATAACAAAAAATTAGAGTCCATCGTAAATAAAATCAAGAGTTCTCTCATTGTGGTATAATGGTTTATCCACATGTTTCAAGAGAAAAGTATTCATTTCTCCTTGAATAGCATAAAAATGTTCTCTCCTCTATGGAATAATATTTTCACACTATAGTTTGATTTTTAATGAAATAGTAAATCATTATTATCTCCTATTATTCATGGATTCATCACTATAGTATTATTTAGTGCATCAAATCTAAATCTACAAACACATTAGGAAAATCCTTTTTTAGAAAAAAATCTATTTATTATATAATATAATTATGGTGTGACTAAAATGGATTTTATGATCAATAGGATCCCCTTATTCCTATAGGAACATGAATTTTATTATTAATAATTCCCTCTTGGAAAAACTACCTCCTTCATAAAGTGACACCGTTTCCCAAACACTAAGGGGAATAAATAATAAATTGGGGCTTCTAGATCGAATTATGATATCTGTGTTGAGATGTTATTATTCAAACATAATTAGATAGTTTATTTGAATAAAAAAAAATAGAGGCACCACAATGGTGTTATTTACTTATAATCATTAGAATTTAAAATTTTATACTGTATTATAATGTCTTATCAGTTTCCTTTTAGCATGATTTTAGATTCAAAATATAAATTTTTCCAATGTTCCATCCTTATAGATATAATCATTATACAGGATTTTCTAAAATTATTACAATAAACATCCCCAAATGAATCTATATGATTCAGATTAGTTTGTATGTGATTTATTCATTGAGAAATTACAAACATATATTAACAAACAAATATAACATCCCTCATGTGTGTTTCACTTTACATGCCTCTAAAATATCCCCCTTGAACAAAATTTTCTATACTTGGGGATGTATTATCTCCATCCTCAATAATATCCTCCATCTATGTAGTCATCATAATGTTGAATACCTAGTTTTAGAAAAAAGAACTACAAAAAATGATTTGAATAATGTCATGACCTGAAGACCTCAGGGGATACTATTCATACAAACCCACATCTGAGTGAATATATAATAAAATTTTATATCAATATATATTGAAATAAATTATATATTTATGAAGGATAATGTTGAAAGATATGAGATTTTATATATGAATGTGTCAAATGAGAGGAATGTTAATGATATTTTAAATAGGACCCCACTAAAATATTCCTTCCAATACTTGAGATTATTTTGGGATATTTATTGTTTTCTATAAAAACAGATAATTTCTCTCATATTTTTTCCATCATTCATTTAATTTTACTCATTATCAAAGGGATAGACTAAAAATTATATTATCATCCAAATTTAAAGAAACTGTAATTTTCATTTACTGATGAAGTTTATAGGAGGGTTATATTGAATAGAAGATAATTTTACAACATAGTTAGAGAATTGAAATGTTTGTAGTTTAATCATATAAAAGGGAGAATTCGGTGTTTTCAATATTTGTAGAAAATAGATTCAATTTAATATTTTTATTATGGGTGTTTTTGAGGATGGGTATATATTAGAGCCCCAATTATTAAAACAATAAATAACAGGATCATTAAATGTTCACAATTCACAAAAGTTCAAAATAAAACTTATTATTTAGTATATTCTAGTGCACTCTAATAAAAACCCTACTATATTATTTCTTAATGTTTGAATTAAATTTCAATTATTTTCATGTAATTTTATTTTTTACATGGATGTTAATTAAAGAGAGTTGAGAGTGTTCACATATTTAATCTATTAGGATATTATTAATGGATGTGATAGAATCCAAATAGATATGTGAGGGATTGAAAAGACATAATGTTTGATCAAGAAGATATTGGTGATTATCATAATAAAAATAATAATATCAAGGATGATGTTAATCTTCTAAAAATTTATCATTAAATAATATTAATTTTTCCTTTGAAGAACGGTTAAAGTAGATGAGTAGTTTACACTCCATAAATGTATCACAACAGAACATGGAAATTTACACCATTCAATGAAGATTCTCGTGATGAATTTAAGAGACCCGATTATGTTACTATAAATAAGATATGAATATTTAATGAAACATGTTCTTTGACGATAAACTATTCCATTTTACAATAAATAGAATCTAATCATAAGTGTAATTGTTATGTAATAGTGATTCTAGGATTAAAAATCCTGTGAATCAATATATCCAAATATAAAATGAAAACTAAAATAAAGTGATATACATTACAAAAGGTTACTTTAGATTTTAAGGATCATATAAATTTTATAGATAGAAATATTTTTTACAATGACCTGGACAATTGATATATAAATATTGAATCATTTAAGATATATATTAATATATATATATATATATAAACACTCACCCGAGTACTATAATATTTCAGTGTATTTGGAAAATAGATACATAATATTCTAATTTGGTTAAATATATTCAATATATATCATTAATATCACCCCATTAGTAATTTTAATAATCATACCCTACATAAAAGTTTTCTTCACAACCCTTTGAAAAGAAACATATGAATGAGTGAGCTCAAATGATCCATTAAGGTAGACACGAGAGATATAATTTAATGATATTATGATATAATAATATAATAGTAAGGTTATTATATAATAAAATTAAATCATGAAGTTCATATACAACCTATCATGGATAAAAAATATGATTCATGTCATAAAACATTATCATTTGAGAAAACATGGTACATAAGATTGAAAAATCATCATAAATCAATGATGAATCATAATATCAAGTAATAAAAGTTTTGAGACATCATAAATATAGAATAAATTTTCATATGTAAATTTTAACTAATAATACCATCAACTCAGTGGATATAGATGAATCTATTTCCCATAGTTGATCGTGACACACCTATCTCCCATAGTTGATTAGGACACACCTATTTCACATTGCAGATCAATACCATTGACATGTTTCCCATCCTTATCTAATGTGGTATAATTGGTTATCTAAATAATTATAGGGAGATACTAGTCCCACCCATACATAATTAAAAATATGCTTATGTGTTCCACAATACTATAAAACATTCACTATTTCATCACATCATAACCCTTATAAAGAAAACTGGTTTCATAAAATTTTAATCAACATAATCATTAACAATCCATATAATTAATAAAGATGATATCATTCAATATCATTCCCATTAAATCATATGTAACATCAATATATATCCTAATAGATTTAAAATGATTATGAAAGATCAGTTGTAACCATTATTGAGGACATATATCCTTTACCATTTGAAAAAAACTTGTTAAAAAAATAAAATATTATCCATATACATTTCATAAAAAATAACATTAAAATCTTATAAAGTATGATTTAAAAATAAATTAAGTCATTTTTTAATAATAAATTGTTTCTAATATAGATTGTTTTTAAAATTTAAAAAATTTGCGGAATCATTTTCTTTGAGAATAACCTTGAACACTTATAATGTATTTTCTTAAAATAAATTTAATACATGTGTTGATAAGAATATCCAATACAATTTTAAAAAGATTTGTAAAAACCTAAATCATTTTGAGAATTTGTTTCATTGAAAAAAACCTTTAAAACATATAAAAGAATCAGTGGTGAAAGTAATTTTCATTGTATTGGGAAATTCTACTCATATTATACATTTTTAAAAAAATGATTCCATTCACATTTTTTTAAAACAAAAATGATTATTTCTTAGAAAATGAAATAAATATCCCTTTAAAAACATTTTCGGAAAATTAATAAATGCTAAAAAATTTATTTAATACATTAATTTAACAATTTAATAAATCTAAATTACTTTTTAGGAAAAATGGATTTGGAAGAAAATGGGTTTTAATCCAAAGAGAGAAAGAAAGAAAATTTTTCTTAAATTTTTTTTAACTATCTAGTACATAAAGATAGAAAAATTAAGGGAACCAAGTATTATCATTACAACACCATAGGAGAAAATTAATCAACTGTTTAATGAGAAATAGATCATAAAATTTCATCATTGGGTGAAAAATATCAAATAATATTGATAATTAATTAGAATGTAACAATAAAATCTGATCACTATGGTATCATTGAATCATAATCATTGTGAAAGAATGAAATTAAAACAAATAAAAATTATAATATAATTAAAAAATATTCATGATATAATTTTGTAACACCCCGAGAAATTTCAATATTTTTCTATTAGAATAAAATTATTATTTTTGAATGCTTTCATTATTCACAAAACCATGTTATGAATACACTATAGACAACACAAAGTTATATTGTGTTACACAAAAGATCATGTTTTACCAACTATTAATAGAGAATCTACATTAAATTAAATTTTCCAAAATTAAAAAATTTTAATTTTCAATATTAAATTATTTTTTAATTAAAAATGAAAAATATATTTGGATGAATCTTTTTTATTTTTCTAAGAAGTTTCATTTTATGATTAATACTGAAAATGTGAAATTTTATTTAAAAATTGTCTTTTCATTTAAATAACTATTAAGCTTCAGTTATATTGTGAAATAATTTTTAAAGGGAAATTTGAACATTTACACATATATTACTAAATTTAGTTCATTGAAATCATTTTTATATTGAAATTGGATAAAAAAACCAGATTAACTTTTGAACGTTTTTACTCTAAGAACCCACTTTCTCACCACATCTGCAAGATTAACCTGAAAATTTATTTTTACACTTATGTGATATCAATTATGAAAAATAGACACACATATTTTTAATCAGAAAATATTTTTAGTCTAATAAGATATACTAAATTTTTTTCCAAACGTACTAGTCAATGAGATTAATATTAATTACGATGACCAAGATAAAATTATACATAATAAAGAACTACACCTTAATCTTTAGGGGTAAAATGATCGAGAAGAATTTAAAAAATCTATTAGATGTAAAAATTTAGACTATATCCCATCTTGGTTCTTTTTTTATGGTTTATTGGAATAATATCTCTTCAAATTTTCCCATATCAAATGTTATGTGGGGAAAAGTAAAAAAGGGATCATTCCTTACCTTTAACATTTATAAAACTATGAGATATGTATAAATAATCACATTTGAGTTTTTACATATAGTTATGATATATAAATTGGTAATTATTATCATAATAATTTTTCATTATGTCTTAGAGATAAATTAGTTACCTAAAATGCATAAAAACAAAAATACTAGTATTATTCAGTTAATAATCAACAAAAATAAATGGTTCTATAAAAATTAAGTGAAGAAAATTGATTGAATTACTGCCTTTAATTATTATTTATAAAATTATATAATGGTACATATATATGAACATAATATATTATAATTACTTAATTTATTGGATATATATAAATTAATGTGAAATAAATAATGTCAAAATTTACATTAATGTAATTTTATTATAAAATATATTTTATTAATTGAATTAAAATTAATAAAATCAATATATTTTTCCAAGTGATTTTTAAGTGTTAAGAAATATTAAATGTAGTCTATCAATTAAAAAATTTATATTTTATAGTAATCCTATTGATAAATAATTTTTAAGAATATTTCTTGAATGATCATCGTAATAACATTGTTCTTGTGCGTAACATGTACTTGTATTAAAATTAATTTCCAACACACACATGATTTTTATTTTGAAAATTTGATATAATACAAATAATTGAATGGATATATAATTTCTAGTAAATTTCACTATAATTTATTGTTGATGGTTAAAGTACGTAGGTTAGATAACTGGTTTTTTTAAAAACCAAAATGATATAATTAGGGAAACAATGAAGTTAAAGAGAAAAATTATAAAACCACAACTATTTTTTTAGTGGTGGAGGTTTTTATTGACCATTATTACCTTTTAAACCATTATTTTTTATTTTTGGACGCACATTAGATAAATGAGACCACCCATTAATGTATACCTTTTGGTAGTTAAAGGAGAGCCACTCCTCCTCCCCAATAACATCCATACTCTCTTCCCACTTCCCCACACCTCTCAAGACTATTTACCATGAACATTATCTACCCCAATAGATCTTAAAAATAATTACCCTCATCCTATAAGTATACCTTTAGGAATAAATCCATCAAAGGAAGCCCTTTCGGGAAACCAAAATGAGTTACCCAAAGAAGGAGTAACATCTTTCCTCGAGCTCATTAGTTTTATTTCAATTCTCCACCCGCTAAAATCATCTAACTCCATGATTATACAAATTAATAAGTATCCTAAATACAAAATTAAATTTATATTATTATTTTAAAACTAACACTCACACACAGTTCCATCTAACGTGTGACAACCATAATGTTTTTGTGTCCGGAGAACAACTGCATCACAAAATGATGATTTTTCGTACTACATTACCAAATTTCAGGGTTGGGAATTGTTAGAAAAACATATATATATATATATATATATATTATATGATATTTATAATTTATCTATATTTATTTATTTTTTTCTTAACACATATCCTTAGACATTCCTTTTTTTTCAATACTATAGGATCATATATTGAAGTGTAGACTATTTCCCCTCAAAGTGATGTGATTTGTTCACACTATACATAGAACGTATAAAGTATTGTTTTAATTAAAATTTTGTAACATAAATTACATATATATTATATAAATTAAATAATTACCGTACTAGGAATACAATATATCATTTTTATTATTACACTTTTCACACAGTAAAAAGTGATATCGTCGGTCGTGGATAAGGGATCTACTGCCTCCTTAACATGATGTGATTCCTCTTACATCACATGAATCCGATTTATAAGTATATATGATTAAATAAAATGGTATTTATCATTTAATCTTCATTATGTAAAGATATAATGTTAACTTCATTCTTTCCATAACGATTATTGAAAAATGGGATTATTACTCATATGTACAAACTGCCTACCATCTCCATGATGATGACATTGGTTCATTTTTGAAAACAAATTTTAATTTTTTTGAAATTACAATTGGTTTATAAATATGATAATTATTCTGGATATGTTTACATAATAAACCCTTTGTATGTAGTCGACCAACCAAAGTCATTTTTGTCACTTAAATCGACTATGGTCAAATCACCTGATGTAAACATAATCGCCTAAGTACTTGTTTCCAAAATTTTAATAAGTGAAGTTAATGTAGTAATAAAATTGAAGGCATTTCTAAATAAATAAAATAATTAACTTATGTTTTTTATTCAGGTATATAAAGACACACGTGACAAGTCAGACTCAAGGTAAAGGATTTCTTCTCAATTTACATTACATTGATACTTAGTTGTTAATAGGCACCAATTAACTTTCATATGGAGTATATAATACACTAAAAAATGTTATATAATGAATATACTTATTCTAATTATTTTATTTGTTTCATTTTATGTCATTACTTTATGATGGTTATAATAGAAAAAGTTTCAATGTGGTATTTGACACTTGGTATTGTTTAAAGATTATTTTACACAAGCAAATTTTTCATTGGAATTTCCATTCATCAACATCAAAAACCCTTGTTATTAATTATACTTCACTATGGAATTATTGACTAATCAGTAATCTCTATTCAATATTTATATTTTATAAGAATTATTAATTATTTGGATTATTCGATACGAGGAATGTTATGGACTAACAATGATGGGAGGTCCCCCAAATTTATATAGCTCCTCGATGCATCAATAGGTTCTCATGAGACAAAAATATGTCCAAATAAGAGTACCTTAAACCATAATTTTAATGGTCTTAAAAACATTGGTTTTTATGTTCCTTGGATATGACGTCATGTTTGTAAACATTTTCCTTATTTAGACTCAGTTGTTAATTATCCTCAATATATTGTGTTAATATATCTATGAATGTATTTTGTTCTTTGTTTATTAATTATAAGGAATTTTTTTCGGTTTCATGCATTTTCATATTGATTTTTACTTATATTTTTTAATGTAATTTGTTATTAGTTATTTATCTTTCCATGTTGATTACTCTTATCAGTTCATTATATCTTCAACATTACATACAGTTACTAAGAGTTTGAGGTCACCCTTATTACATTTCTTTTTATATGTTATGAAGTAGAATCATTTAAAATAAATTCTAGGATAATGTTTATATAATTTTATTATGTATCATGTTTGTAATTTTTATTTCCCACTGCATTATGGGTATAATGTATGTAATATGGATTTCCAAGACTGCTAAAATGATCATTCATTTAAGATTTGTTTCAATATAATATTTAAAATGTAATAAAATAATGCCCCAAATGTCAAATTATAACAATAGATAATGATGGTTGGTATCAAAGGATGTTTAGAAGAAACCATTCAAATAAGATTTAAAAAACATAGAATAAGAAAAATAAATCTGTGATAAACATTGAGGATAAGTATAGTGGATCATCATCGAATTCTGATAATGTAGATATTATGTGAGTATTTCTAACAATAATATTTATTTGAATACTATATGTTGATGTGGTTCTGAAACAGACGTACCTAAGAGTAACAACTTCGACAAGGTGCGTCAAAACTAACTTGTCATAACCTGGTGCCCAAAATGGGCTATACATCACACCTTATTTGACCCTCTTGGGGGATTCAATTTGAATAACACAAATTTTAATTTAAGAACCATAAAGAAGTAATTCATTAGAATATAACTATGAATAACCAAGGGTAAACCTAAATATTCATAAATTAAAGAAATTAGATACATGATTTTGGAATCCTATAAGTAAATTTTCATGATTATGTGGCTTTCTGTTTTGATAAGTGTTACTCACACTATTCTTTACAATTTTAGTCAGTGGTGAGAACTATTAGAATCAGGGATAACATTGATTGTGACAGAAAATTCAATGATTAGAAGTTAAATAGAATGATCACTAGAGTGAAAAATGATGTGATCATTCCCAATAATCTTGAATGAAAAATAATTAACAACATGTACCATAACCAACTATCTGGCTCACTAAGAAAGAGAAAAAAGGATTTCACTGAGAGTGTAGGTTATAAAGACCATGGAGGAAAAAATATTCATTTTCATTGGGTCAATAATGTGGAAAGAATCACCTAAGTGAATATATTATAGGGGAAAGAAGATATTTTGACTCTTGAAAACAATGACACAAATTGAATAACTAAAAAACAAAAAATGAAGAGTTTTGTTTATGAAATGGATAGGAATGTAAGACTCCCTAAGACATAATCAAAAATTAAATTTATTAATTGAATATTTAATGAAAATTATTAAAATAGGAGTTCCAATTGTAAATATCATGAAGAGAATAAATACGGTGTACTAGTAGTTGTTATATTGAGAATGATGATGAGACTACTGGTGAAAATTTAAAGGAAATAGGTATTAAGTAATAGGATGAGGTAGCCTTGTTAATGAATTAAGGATGAAGATGAATAACCTATGTGTTTATGTTTTTGTATTCAAGAATTATGTCATTTTTTGGAATATATCAAAATAAAATATGTTATTAGATCAACAAAGATTTATGGATTTTAACAACTTTATTTTTCCCCCAACAAAAATTATTTTTTAATTTGGAATTTCAAAAATATATTTGGGTTATTTTTTTGAGAAGTTTCATTCTTTTATTAATATTGAAAAATATTATATTTTAGCTCAAAACATTCTTTTCTTTTAAATAACTATTAATGATAAATTATATTATAAATTGAGTTTTAATGACCAATTAGATAAATTACACATATATTAAACCAATTTAGGTCATTGTAATAATTCTATATTTAAATAGGATATAAAAACTTATGGACCTTTCGAACATTTTTACTTTAAAAACCCGATTTCATACCACGTTTGTTGGATAAGCATTAAACATAATTTTCCAAAAATTTTATTATATTTTTTAAAAAACATAAATGGGTGGGATTATTATATTATTTTTTGTCAAATAATATCAAATAATTTTTTTTTAAAAAAATATTAGTGAAATTCATTGAAATTAATTTCGATGATTAAGGTCAAATTAAGATTACAAATGGACGAAACCTTAATCTTAAGGGCCAAAATGACCTATAAGCTTGTCCAAAATCCATTTACTCCCAAATATTAGACAATATACACTCTTGGATCTATTTTTATGGTTTCTTGGAATAATAATTCAGGAAATTTCCCTATATGATAAGTTAAGTAAGGAAAAAGACAAAAAGGAACCTTCATTACCTTTAACATTTATAAAACCGTGAGACATGTAAAAACATAATATTTTATTTTTTACATATCCTTTTGAACGATTGTTTATTTTTCTCATAATATTTTATTATTAATTTTTAGAGATAAATTTGTTGCATAAAATTCTTAAGAAACTCCAACACAATGATTTTTTAGTTAATAATCAGTTAAAAGAAATGATACTATAAATATTAAAAGTGACAAAAATTGATTTTATTATTATATTTAATTATTTTTTATATGAGTATACAATGTTACATGAAATTTGGACTTAATATACTTAAATTAAGACATTTTTTTATATTTTCAAATTTAAATTAAATAAATAATGTCCCAATTAACATTAATTTTATTTTATAAAAATATATATATTCTATTTAGTTATTTAAAATTAATAAAATTAATATATCATTTAAAGTAATTTTTATGTATTAATAAATATTATATATGGTCTATTATTGTAAAAATTTATCATTTATAATAAACATATTGACCCATACTTTGTAAGATCATTGTTAGCACAGTCAGGGTTAAAGATGAGTTTTTGCGCGTTGCATGGGATTGTTTAAAAATTAATTTCCAACACATATGAGTTTTATTTGTAAATATTATATCATATATATAATTAATCAGATCTATAATATATAATTAAAATTAATTTAATGTATTCTAAAGGGTTAAATTAAAAATGTTTGAAAACTAGTTTCTTTAATAAAAACTAAAATAATAAAATTGGGGAAACATAGAAGTTAAATAATCATATTTTAAAAATGAATTTATTTTTTTTGGTGGAGGATTTTATAGACCATTATTCCCCTTTAAACCACTTTTTTCAATTATGGGGGCACATTAGATATATGATACCAATTAATGTATACCTTTTGGTATTTACAAAAGTGTCACTCCTCTTCCACTCCTCCCACTTCCTGAAACCTCTCAAGACACATTGGATGAACCAATATATGAAAAATAAATCATAACCATCAATAAACACATAATATATGCCACATATTAGACATGAATCCATCTAATGAACCCTTTGGTGAAAACAAAATTGAGTTTCCCAAGGAATAGGTAGCATATTTCCTTAAGATATTTAGTTTTATTTCCATTCTCCACCCCCAAAATATTCTTATTTCAGGATTATATAACACAAATAGAATCCTAAATATATAATTTTATACTTTTATTATAAGTTTTATACCTACACAGACACAGAATCCCATATGATGGGTAATGAACATATTGTTTATGTGTACGATGAACTACTTCCCCAAGAAGTGATTATTCTTCATATTTTATTTAACACATTTCATGGATGAGACCTATATTGTAAAATATATTTATATATGTTATATATAAAATATAAATGGTCTTTCTTCTTATTTCTTTATTTTTTAACACATAATCTTATACATTATATTTTTTATAAATATGATAACATCGTTTGTGAAAGTGTATTCTACCACCCATCAAAGTAATGTGATTCATTCACACTATACATGAAACATATAAAAGATAGTTATAATTAAAAATATGTAAAATAAATTAAACACATATTATATTCATGACATAATTAATGTTTTCTGAATATAACATATCATTTTCTCTACTACCCCTTTCACACACTAAAAAGTGACAACGTCAGTCATGGATGAGTGGACTACCACCTCCTCTATACTATGTGATTACTTTTACATCACAATAATACAATGTATTATTATATATAGATAAATAAAAAGTTATTTATGATATAATGATCATTATGGAATGATAATATAACCTACCTTATTTTCAGAATGTTCACTGAAAAATGGGATCATTACCCATGCGTACATACGACCTACCATCTACAAGATTGTAACATTTGTTCATTTTTCATAATAATATTTCATTATTAGTTTTGAAATTATAAATTATATATAAAAATGGTAATTATTTATTGATTATTATTCTATATATGTTTATATAATGACCTCTCTGACCATAGCCAACCTACCAAGGTTGTTTTAACACATAAAACAAATACAATGAAAATGCCCAAAATAAATTTAATTGTTTATATAGATATATAAAACATTAAATTAAGTGAAATAAAAGTAATAATAAACATGAAAAAGGTTATAAATTATGTAAATAATTAACATAGGTTTATTATTCAGCAATATAAAGACATATGTGACATGTTAGACTCATGGTATGGGATTTCATCTCAATTTACAATCCATTGAGACTAATTTGTTGTTATAAAAAAAATTCATGTTTTATGATGTATATACTACACATTGAATATTTGTTATCTTGAATATACTTATTATAATTATATTATATGTTTAATTGGATGTTAATCCTTAATGAGACTTATAATTGGAAATGATTCAATGTCGTATGGGATAATTTGGAATGTTTAAATGATAATTTTCCTGAATAATATTTTTCATGGGTATTTCCATCCATAAATATCAACAACCCTTATTATTACTAATCCTCCACTTTGGAATTATTAAAGAATATTTATTATCTATTCAATAAGGATATTTTCTAAGGCATATAATTGATTTCAATTATTTTATATGAGGAATTATTTATACTGGTAATGATGCATGGGGACAAAACATTATATATCCCCTCGATGAATCAACAGGTTCTCCTGAGAAAAATATGTTTTCCAAATTATAATAGTTTATTCTACTTTGTGGGAGGTCTTTAAGATATAGGTTTTCATGTCCCTTAGACATTATGTCCAATAAATAAGCTTTTCCCTTTACACGTAGTTGTTATATAACCTTGAGATTTCGCATTGACATATTTATAGATGGATTCAATTATTATTTTATTGATTAAATTGCACATGTTTCAGTTTGTTACCATTAAATATTGATTTTTCTATATCTAATTATTTAATGGCATGTGTTATTAGTTATTAACCTTGTTATATTTATTTTTCTCCTCAGTTCATAATTTATTCCACTTTACCTACACTTAATAATCATTTGAGATCACCATTATTATGTTTCTTACCCCAGGTTATGGAGATGAATCCTTTGAATGTGATTAAAGGATTTTTTATTTCATTTTACTATTTATAATGTTTGTAATATATATTTTCCAATGTAGTATGGGTATAAAGAATTTAATATGGATTTCTATGATTATTTATCTAATATGTCCTCTAAGATTTGATTCCTTGTAATCATGATAATGTAATAAAATAATGCATCGAATCTGGGCTTTTGAGGCCAAGTCTATAACAACCCTTCTCTTTATTTGACACATAAAAATAATTTATTAAATAAATTATTCATGTGATACAACATAGAATATCCATATTTTATGTGTTTTCGGGGCTTAAGAACATTACATAACAACATAAAACATGAAATACACTTTTTTAATTAAAACTTCTTTTACATGACAACACACATTCTTTCGTACTTAACATTGCATAGGATAACCGGAGGACATGATTAAGAAAATGGTGAACTATAAATCACAGTAAGGGAATAAAAAAGGCGTAAAATTATGACTATAATACATGTTAGGAAATTCTCTTATTAATAGAGCATAAGAAAAACATGAACATAAAGGCATGATATAGCATTGTTATCATAACATGGAAATGTGACGTTAATATTTAACATGATATTAGCATGATCGAAATATCATTGCCCATAAAGAATGAGTAAAAACTCAGTGAACATGAATTACCATGAGTAAACCATCATTAAACCTGACGTATCATGATACCAATCTTTACCCAATGCATTGCAGTGCAATCAGGGCACACTCTTATTAATCATTTCATTTCATGCATAAGGGTACCATATAGATCATACAACATGCATTCAATAAACATCATCATTTATTCCATGATAAAGGAATGTGGAATTTATACACGATACTATATAATCAATAATTAAATATTCATAAAGGTGACTTACCATGATAGAGAAATGGTCATGGTATTCACTACACAATTACTTTTGCATGGAAAATCACGGTGTAATTTTGGTAGCATAACTGCATGACATAAGAATTCATAAAAAATAGTTGATGTGTGAGAAATAGGTGTCTCAAAATATTTACATGAAATTAATAGTAATGGGGTCATATATAAACATGTCCAAACATATTTAATGGAATTTATATTCATAATAAAAAATAATTCTTGAATGTAAATAATGAGAGGGAAATCCCTTACGGAATTTCGGCATGGTAATGAGTGTACATGAGATGAATTATTGAGAGATAAAGTGGTTTATAATTATTAAAACACAAGGAAGGATGTATTTGGGAGGTACCAAATCATACAAAAAAATATTTGTTTGAAAAAAAATGGTATAACAACATAATGAAATTTGGACAAAAATGAGAAAGGAATAAATCCCTTACTTGGAATTGTGATCCCAAAGGATTGGGAGGGGATTAAGATGAGGATTCTTGGGATACTGGGGAACCTTAAGAAGATTTTAGAGATATTATGACTGGGTATGGATGTGCTAAAATTATTTTCAGAGAAGATAAATGGGATCAGGGGTGGGTTTATATAGGAATATAGAGGTAAATAATTATTTTTTAGGTTTTGGACACTACATATTAAACTAATCAAAAAAACAAACCATACCATATTTTTTCCCATGGTTTTGGAAAAAAAGGGAAGTAAAAATAAATATTTTATATGTCCAATGGCTTAACATATTAAAATATTAGTCTTGTTTAGGTGGAGGTGATTCACACTCTTAGGGAAACCAATTTAAAAAGATAAAATGTTTTATAAGTCATGGAGGGTCCATTAAAGGTTTGTAAAATAATTAAACCAAACATAAAATCATAGTATATCAAATCTAAAAAATATATTTTCTGAACATAAAATTTATTTTATTTTATTACATCACTATTGGGTTATTATGATGTCTTAAAAAACATTATATATTTAAATGGTATTTATCTTTTACCCAAAAATTTTATTGTCTCAGAAAATTATGGAAAAATAACTATTGGATAATTTTGACTTCCTAATTCCCAAAATAATATTCATTTTAATTAAATAATTTTCTAAAGATGTGTATTTTTACTTTTGAAAAAAACCAACATTTATTGAAAATTCATGGGTTTTGACAAAAACATCTTTCAAGACTTAATAAAAATTACAATTGTATTCAAAAAAATTATATGATCATTTAAATTTAATAAAATTTATTTTATTAATAATAATTTTTTAAAACATAATTTATTTATAAAATTCATTAATTCATCAAAATATATTTATTATTTGAATATTAATAAAAAATATTATTTTTTCGTCAAAAATTATTTAAAAAGTTACAATAATAAAATAAATGCATATTCTTTATAAAAAAATAAAGAACATAATCATAGTGCTAGGGTACTATTAAATAACCACTTAAAACACCCACATAAGACCTAAGGTTAATGTGTTTGATGGTGACATATTATAGGGTGGCTTTGATAACATCGCTCGGTTGATAATCTCTATCAACATCCACTTCTCCCATTGGATGATTCGTTCGAGCTTAATGTGTTGATGTTCATCTTGGGATTGGTTAGGAGTGAAACCTAGTGATTCATATGCATTATAATGGTAAATAAATTATTTCACAAAAATGAGTTGGTGGTTAATTGAATGCAAAAGTTTTTAGTCTTTTGAAATGTGGACACTGTTGGATTATGACTAGAGGGTATGAACATCCGTTGGTTTTTAATTAAATGAAATTGGATGTAATGTTAATGACAGTAAAATGAAGTAATAACCATAATAATTTCTATAATAGGAATGAAATAAATTAATAATTATCCTTTGATATTTTTTTTCTTATATGATATTTTTTTTATAATGGTGGGAGCTAGGTGTTTGAGAGATGATAACTATAGTTGGTCTTATTAAATGGAAAATTCATATAGTGTGGATTTAAAATATATTATATCTTATATGATTTTTTATTTAATATTTTACAAATACAATGTTTATAAGTATAATTAGACCTAGTGGACTCTAAGATGGTGTTATCCCTCATATCTAGGTTGGTGAGGGATATATGATTAACTATAACCTCAAGGACCGCTCTCTTCACATGGAAGTATATTTTGTTAGTATTTACAGTGGTTAGTTTTATATGTATATATTTTAGAGGGAATTATTTTCTTATGTCTATTTCACACAAATGTATATCTGAATATAGTATCCTAAATATTTTTATACGTATAATGTGAATGGAGTGTAATTGATTTAGGTACATTATTTTGAATATGGCCTATGACTTCTTGAGGAAAAATACCCAATGTATGATACATAAAATACCTGATGTGGTCATTCATTGAAAAAACTATGTTATTATATAGATATGTGGATTGTGATGATGAGATTATGTAATCCACAAGATAATTGATATCATAATTTATCCTAGTTTTCTTCATTCTATTTTATTTTAAAGAGAGATGGATAATGATGTATTATGTTTGGGTAATACAAGAAAATTATGGGAAGTGGTTTCATGGTACATTTATTTGATATTATACTAAATGATAAATTTTTCTTTAATTATGTATGTTTATTATTATTGATAATGGGAACATAATATAATATTTCTGAAACATAATAATCTCAATTTTTGTTCACTACACATTAGTATGTATTATTTTACTTTAAAAGGAGTGTCTTCAGGGAGGATCCTGCTGAGTTTACCATTTATGATCTCCCTATGTATATATCAAAATATTTTCATGTTATCATGGGAAGGATGGATATCAGTAGGGATATTATTAGATCAGGGATTTGTAGGATCCATTTTGGATTCATGGTTGTGGTCGAGTTTTTCATTTGGGTTCTTGTATTTTCATTTTCATTTGAAAGAATTTATTATGACATTACATGAATTTATCTATAATCTATTTTACCATTATGATCAATATTTTAACAGTGTAAATGTATTATATCTTTTTACTCACAATATTTTTTAGGTTAATACTCCCCCTTTGTATGCATGATACATCCCAAATTCATATTTTCAACATGTAGTACATTGCAGGAAAGTTTTGGGTTATCAATATATCCCTTCTCTAATAGTCAACTTAGAAGAGGTAAATTTAGTCCGAGGGGGTGTTAATAAGAAGTATGACATGAAATTCCTCTAATCTATATATATTTACAAAAACAAAATAGGTTTTTCAAAATTAATGAATATGGGAAAATATTCAATTGATGAAATTATATATTAGTCACAAAATCCTTAAAAATAAAACCAAGAGTTTAACAGAAACCATTCCATAAGTAATTAACAAACAATCCTCTAAAATATGTATAACCAAATTAAAAAATACATAAATATAGAAATAATGACACTAAAAATCCAATATAAATATTCTATTTACTCAACAAACAATATAATGAACCTCGAATTATCACACACTAAACACATGTCTACCTTGATCATATATTCTTCTAAAACATGCTAATAATCTAAATAACCATAGAAATAAAATAAAATAAAATATTCATAGAAAATATATATATAATTATTTCAAAAATAAAAATAAAATGAATCAATTATCTTACATAAATCAAAAAATTCAATATAGTTAAATTAGGATAACAAAAACCAAATTATTAGATAATCAATAATCAATATAAGGTAACCAATTCATGACCATTTAATTTATCAAGATAAATCATATCTTTATCCCATATATACATTATAATATCACCCTAAGAACATATTAGTGGTTTTTTATTTCTCAATCTTATGTTTTTCCAATATTCCACCTTACAAATAAATCACTTTTATAGGTTGTCAGTTCTATTAAACATACTTTTTTCAAATACATAATAAAAATGTACTCTAGAATGAATGATTGAAATTAAATTATTATTATAACATGATATCAATGATATAACACTATAAAATTATCCAATTACAATAAATAAACACTTAAATCATTCCACATCAATAGTTGGAATAAAAAATTCCATACATTGAACAAGGAGATAACCCATGGAATTTGAAATTTAGTTTAATAATTCCCATTTTCTCCCATATAGAATGATTTTTTTTATAAATGGTAATATACCATGTACTTCCATCCATTAGTGTCATTATTTTCCCCTTGTATTAAAATTACATATTCCTTTAATTTTCACATATATATCATCATCTCATTCCTTTTCCACATTTACCTAGGAAATTCTTAACACATTCTTGTCACTCAGGAAGCTAAATCATCTTCCAAAATGGCTTCCAAAATACTCTGATTTTCTATTATTTGGTAAATTTATAAATTTAATTATTTTAATGTTTTTAAACATATATAGACATTTCAGGTTTGTAACAATAATAAGGTTTCTTTTTTTATAATCTAATTCAATTTTAATATTATGAGGATAATCATTATATTGTCTATTACATTTTGTGTGAGCATGACACCTTCTATTTTTATAAAATGAAGTCATTAAAAAAAGGTATCTTGAGAAATAATCATTATAGTTAGAAGTAATATAATTATGAAAATAATCAGTAGGATATTTAAGTTAAGAACCCTTTTTTCAATCTACAATGACATATTATAATACTAAGTAATTCATGGACATCATATATCAAGATTAATTATAATCGATAAAAATGAAATTGTGAATTAACCCGAGATTATCCTTTAAGAGAGTCTATTTAGGTGTGATGTCATGGGATCACTCTTAATTATTCTGTGATGATATAGTTAATATCAACCCCACCTTGGTAATATATTTTATAGAAAGGTGCATCTATGACAAAATCGTATTCAAATGCTAGTTAACAAAAAGGGAGGGATTTTCATGGAAAACAATAAGGATTTTCAAATGATGAAATATAATGTTCACTTATACATGGGATTATCCTAAGGGTTCCCAATTTCTATCTCATCATTGTCTATAAAAATAACCAATCTTCTCTTTGATAGAAACTACTAACACCTGTGATTTACACATAAAATAGTTATATCATTTTATATTTTAATTTCATACTAATATTTATGATCCATGGTAGAACAATAGAGGATTTTTGTCCTTGGAAACATTAAAAAAACACCTAGTTCATAAAAATATAAATCATCTACAAATAATGGTCATCAAATCTAGTTCCCTTCGATAAAATAAAAATTTGAAAACTATTTTTGATATCTTGGGGAATATAAAACATAAGATAGAGAGAGATCCATTAATCAGTGCCTATTAAGGTCCATGCATCTCTCTAGGAGTAGTGGATAGATAAATTTGCATGGGTCTTTCTTTGTACAGGTTTTATAACCTTAATATAGTTGAGGTGGAGTCTTTATATAGTGAACTGGTAGTGAATCATCATGGAAAAGTTAGATACCATTGGGATCTTATTTAATTAATCAAAAAATAAATATTGAACATCATCATAGGTATTGGTGTATGACATACTTCAAGAGAAGGGGATTATTCTGATGAGACTCTAGCATGAAATGAGATTCCATGTAAAGGTAGTATTTTTTTCTACTACACTGGGTCATTACTAAATAACTACCATCTCATTGTACGAGGTGATTCCCTAGGGACATACCACATCCATCACCCAGTGTTTTGGGATTCTGTACTCTTTATTAATAACATAAATAATAATTGTGAGTACATGAAATTTTATAACATTCAAAAAACCTAATATATCATAATACTAGTCATATAGTAATGTTTGGATATTCATAAGACAAAAATCCAAAGAGAACAAAAATTCAATAATCATGAGAAAATATCACAAGAATTTAATCATGTTGAAAAAGACTGGAATATTGTTTCACTAAATAAAAATTATTGAAATCATATTTCATGTCTCAATTCTAAGTGCATTATTTCATAGTAGCGATACATAATTATTGAAAATCCATACCCATTCAATTCCATTATTCTCATTGGATTAACATCCACGTTGTTAACTCCATCATCATTTTGGAATGCATTGGAGGGTAATATAATTTCAGTACAACCCATTACTTATTAATAATCCCCTCATATATATTCCAAAAAATCATTAAACATTCATCTTATCATTTTATAAAATCAAGGGATAATAAATATGTTTTATTAAAATCCTATAATCACAATCACATAATCATTGATCTGAGATCAATAGGTCTTTAGAAAGAAAATTAGTTCAATTTAAATTTCAAAATCATCATAAAACATCCACTAAAAAAATATATACAATATAAAAAACAAAACCTGAGTTTATCCCAAGAAATATAAAATGATATTGAATTAGTTAACAAATAACATTAAATGAATATTTAAATCACTTTTTTTGAAAATATAGAAAATATTATATACTTTAGATATCATTGAAAATAAAAAATCATATAACATTATGAAAATGGATTTCTTTGAAAATAAAAATTTAATAATAGAACGGAAAAATTAATGAATATGAAGGGTATTATGGTGGGAGATTTTTTTTATTTTTTGTAAAAAAAATTAAATCACAATTATGTGTGATGAAAAAAGTACCTAATTCTAAATAATAAATGAATATTAATTTTTTAAAGTTTAATTAATAATATAACATATATAAAATTACTTTAAGGAATAATTTTATCATTTAAAACATCTTTACTTAGTCGCTTCTCAATATATGTACGAGGAAGAAAAGGATTCCCAACCATAATAAAGGTAATGATAATTTTCCTAATTTATTTTAGAATTATTTGAGTAACAAAGAGATAAAAATGAAAATAAAACATGAAAAATTATAATTAATCAATGTATAACAATTAAAATGAAATTTTTTAATGGTTAATGAATACATTTCTACCAAATGAAATTTAAAAATAAATGATCTCAATTAAAATTGATATCTAAGAATTAACCCATACTAGTTTGGTAACATTTTAATCATGTGAAATGTGAATGAATAAGATAAAAGGAAATGTAAAATGTCATGAACATAAGAAAACTTTTAATAAAGTTTTTAAATGGGAAGTATTTATAGCTCATACAGTAATATAAGTTCTTAATATAAAACATATCTCAACGAAACATGCTGAGACTAAGAACGCTTATGTCATTGTAATTTTTTTAATCAAAACATAATTAAAGGGGAAAAATTATATAGGTATGTCAATATAAATAATATTCATGAATATAATCTAAATTTTTTTAGGATTTACATATATCATACAAATTAAAAATGAGGTTAATATGGAAAATGTATGACCGGGATAAAAGTATCATGATAAACCCTTACCACACATGCCTAACATTATTCAAAATCAATATAATATCTGGAATTATAAATTTAAATTTAATATAATTAAACAAAATAACGATATAATTACTTATATTATCATATATTATTCAATTTTAACATTTCAACACCATTTTATAAATTAATCCTCATTTTGATCAAACTTTACAGGTGTAAACTCTTTTGTTTTTCATGGTGTTTTTTGTTTATTAGTTCTAGTAATTTTTTTTAAGAGGAAAAATCCTTGTATATGATCCCTTTTCATATTCCTGAATTTGTTTTGTTATAATAGGAGGTTTAGAGAGGGTTAAGTGGAGTTTGGGATATGAAATTGGTTTGAAGGATAATTTTATAAAATGAACTATTGTTCATGATGTGAGATATCAGTTTCATGCCAAAATTGAAATTTCATAGACTGAGAATATGAGATCAAATGGTGCGATTGGGGATTTGAATCGTGGATTCATGATGTTAATATATGGTGGAATTTATTTGATAAATCATTCACCAAAATATCACTAGGGTAAAATAAAATGTCATGATGTGAACTTATCCTTATTTATTGGTTTAAGGTGACTTATTTTTTAGAGTCTTAAAATGAAAAAAATCATGAAGATAATTACACATTCAAATTATGATGTTTCACCTAGAGGATCTCGTTTATATATAATTAGTCAACCTATTTTTTAATGACCACCTAAATCATCTGAACCCTAGATGACCAAGTGTACTATATGAAGGATTTTTAAAGCCCGTTCAATAGGGGCTGATCCCTAGATCCCTATGTTTGATATTTGGTGATATAAGGTTATTTTCATTATATAACGTATTTTTATTATTTTTTTGGATTTTATTTCAACCCATTTTATCATTCCATGTTATAGAGGCTGAGGTCCATCTTTCATATGATGTTATTTTTATGGTTGTTAGCACTGATGTGGAGTGGCATCATTAGAGTTTTGTCGATTTCTTCCAAGAGTGGAGACCATTGATGTGTATTTATGTTCCATTCCAATTTTAGGAATGTTTATCTACACGAGGCAGGGAATTAATTTCTTATCAAATTATGTTATGTCAAATTATAATGGTATCACATTTAATCTCTTTGGGTGGTGGAATATTTGACATTAAAAATGAATTAACCATATTGAAGAGTGATCATAATTTATGGTGGTTATGATTACATGTTCATACAATGTGATAATAGTTTTCTTAATGATTTAAAATATATTGTTTTATCTATGTTTATTATATATTGTATCATGTAATTTTTATGAGAATATATAGAGAAAATAATGTTGATATTTGTTTTATCTATAAATATATACTAAATATTTGAATGGAATTTTTAAAAAAATAATATATTGGAAATAAAATGATACTTCAGTAATGTTTTATTAAAACTTTATTTATTTATATTAATGGATTTTTTTAATAGAGTTGAATTTTGTATAATTTTTGATAAATTATTAAATAGAAACGTTTTCATTAATTTTTCTTTCATAATTTTTAATGAAACATGAATTTATTATGGGAATCATGTTTAAATAATTTACATCTTTTAAAAATAATGCCTTATGATACTTGGTGTCATAAAATATGATAAATTAATTGGTTTATACTTTATAGTAAAAAATTATTGTCATGATAAAGATAAATGTTTGTGGATAATTGAGACCATTTTCTTGTAAAGGTTAGTTTTCTTAATTTTATATCCTATATACCTTTCAGAATTGTTTTTCATTGGACCCTGTATGTTTCCACTCAATGTGGTCTTTGATATGAGATGTGATAAGATGAAGGGATAATTGGATGTTGATAAGACATAGTCCAGGTTATGATTCATATATTTTTGTAATAATTTGATTTATAAGATGTCAATATATATTGGGATATTCATAGTGATATCTACATTGGTGTTGGGGATTACATGAAGACTAATGGAATTGGTTGAAACAATTAATCCCAATTTTTTTCTAAAATATAAGAATTTTTTCATGAATGTTATAACTTAAACGTTATAAGGATTAGTTTGTTTTCTAACTATAATTTCATTACACATATCTTGAATCATTTGGTTGTTCTTAATTAAGAATATTTTTTTATATATTAGGTTTATTAATTGAGTAACATGAAATATCTAATGTTAATGAGAAATAAATTAGTTAACATAACGGGTTGTTGCATTATTAAATACTATAAATGATAATAATTTATTGAAACTATGATATCAAAATTTATATACTTATAGGGTATAGAAATTATTAGGGGATGTTGTTAATGTAATGGTAAATTAATGTCAATGATTAATTTAGGGAATCTATGTAATATGGACTATATTAATGTAACTAAATAAATGAATTTCTATTCAATGCTGGCATGAGGATAAGGTATCTGGTCTTTAGCAATGGAGGTTTTGTGCAAGAGTGATGATTTCTATAGTTAATACTAATACTAATTGATTCATATAATATTATTGTGAGCTATATTATATCCTATAAGGATTTATTTTTTTATATTATACCCAACATAAGATTATAGATTGATGGAAACCCAATGGAAACCAGTAGGTTTTACCCAAGAATAAATGCTTTCTATGAAAATGTGACTAACTACCCCACTTGTCTGAATCTCTTCTCCTTATATTTTTATGTTTTGTTATGAATTATAGTTACCTTTTTCTTATATATATAGGGTTTAATGGATTTAATTTATCTCACAAACATATATCTCAAGATATAGTATTGTATGGGATATTAGAGGTATTCCATGTAGGGGATGAGATGGAATAACGTATAATACTTGACCCACATCATGTAGTAGATCCTAGAAACTAATTTATTACTATCAATATATATAGAATCGAATTATTACTTGATCTGGTCCTCATGGTTCATATTATGCAATGAGATTATGTGTTCATGGGATGCATGAGGTGTTACTTTATTATAGACATATTTAGGTAGGATAACTTTTGAGAGAGATGGATCTGGATCATGTGTCATTGGGGTAGGGTTGAAAAACAGTGGGTAAGTGGTAGAAGGGTACATTATTTAAATATTATATTATATGTTATCTTTTATGTGATACATAATTAGAGATATAAACGCTCGTTTTGTGGATATAGTATTAATTATTAGGTATTGAGTTTGTTTCACTAGTTCTTAACTTGGATTTAGTATTTTTTTCATTATATATTTCATGAGATGCTCTGGGGAGGATCTTACTGAGTATACATGTTATAATCAACTTATATCATTAAAATATATTTTTTATATCTATAAGAAGTTATTAGTTATTGGTCTAGATATTTTATCTCTTAGAGGTTATTAGGTACCAATTTAGTCTTCTTTTTCATAGTTGAGGATATCATTTTTGACAATTATTTTTCAATAAATTATTCATATGTATGAAATTGAATTCTTATAATTGTTATTTTTGTTAACTTTATCTTGAATACATGTTTTTAGAGGTTTCAAAATTATCTTTCATTTTTGTTATCATAGATGATAATACCTCAAATTTTTTGAATAATATATCTTCAGTTCTTATCATAGACCCATGACCTTCTAGAGGTAAGCTTCATGCATCATTGTCTCCCTTATATCATTGAGATCCCAAGAGGGGTACTATAAGGGGGAGGGGTCATCATAAAGTGGTATCATTGAATTAGGTTATGATATAGGATAGAGTACAGAGGTTTGATATAGGTAGGAGTGCATGGGTTAGTTGAGAAATGATGTTGGGGGAGTTTTGTATGTTTTTTATATAAGATGGACTAGCTAGAACATAGGTATTTTATCCTCTCTGATATAATGTATTGAAATTTTTGTTCATGGAGTCTACTATGTAATTTGATAATGATTGTGAGGTAGAGACCTATGAAAAGGTCATACCTCATTATTCTTTTAACCTTTGTTTCAAATGCGCATACATTATGATTAGGTTGAACATTAAAAAAATAATTATTTTATTAAACATAAATATTCCATTTTACCAGTTTTGAAGTACTTAATAGGGTTTTATTTTCTAGTGTTGTATGGAGGTTTATATCCCTATCAATTTCATTCTAGTGTTGTTTGTAGGATGAGCCAACATATAACCTTAGGGTTGAGGTTGATGATCAAGACAATGTGATGATGACACTATGATTGTTTTTGTGCCAGATCTTATAGAAGAATAAATGTTACTTTTTAGAATCAGTGACATATTTCTTATTATAAGAGGTGGATATATTCTTTAGTTTAGCAAATGATCTTAATGATGAAATAGTTTTAATAGAGTTTATGATGTGGTGTAGAGTAGTGGGTTTGTGATTGTTATTGTTCCTCATGGATCATAAGGTGTCAATGTTCTCATGGGATATGATCTATGACCATGTTTAGTATATTTTCATTCCATGACCATGAAGATATCCATTATTTGTGAGATATATAACTATTGGTAATGGAGGTCCCATATGTTGGAGTTTTTGACCAATTTTCATAATATTTCTATGTAATTTGTTTGACAAATTTCCAAATTAGGAGACTAATATAAGCTGTTTAAAGGTGGCATTACAACCAAATATTTTCCTCCAACTCACTAAATTTATTTTATTATTATATTTTGAGGTGAAATATATATTAGAGGTCATTGGTTGGATGTTGGACATGACCAAATCACCACAAGGGGAGATTCATCAAGATTCACCATGATGTAGAGAAAAGTTAGAGGGTTCCCAATTTCCTAGAAAGAAAGGGTTAAAGATAGATAGACTTAGGTCCTGACCTATATCCTCACATTTTTCATGGGTAGTGTATCTCAAACAACATTCATGTAATCAGATGTATTTTTTTATATGGAGGTCAAGGTCGTCAGTGGAAATGGTGCCTAAACGTTTTTAGGAGGAATTGTGAGGAAGGTTTTATTGTTTAGGTACCACCATTATAGTAATTTCATATGAGGTAGTATTATAATGGTTCTCTAGATTTTGACTAGAAAAGTGGATAATGGTAATTTAGAGAACATGAGAGAGATTCCCCTTATTCTCAGAAAGTAGAACATAGTAAATGATGTGGTTTCTATCAAGTTTAGAGAGGTTGTTTAGTATGTCATAGTCAACTGATTGTTCTAAATTTAAAATCACTAAGATATTAAATTTTACTTCAAGGTATCATTTTCATGTTATCTATTTGGGTTCATAATTAGTTTGATTTTGTAGAAATAACTTATTTATATCAGTTTCCCTTTTTCATGGTTTAGTAATTATTGGTGGGGGACTACTCTTTCCTTGGTGTTGACTACGATAGATGGAAGCTAAGAAAATCTATTTGATATTCAAAATGACTTTGAGAAAGTGATTATGTAACAAAACTATAGGGGAATCATTATATATATATATACAAATATGAAAAAAATCCACTATCTAGACTAGATATATTCTTTTCAGGGAATTGTGGGTTGCATATAAAGATATATTATAAACTACAGTGATAATTGATAGTATACTAATTTTATTTTTGAGAATGAAACACATATGGTTTATAGGTGTGTTCAATATTTAATATCATTGATGATAGATATTGATATAATTTTCTCAAATGTTCAGCCGAAAATACATCATGTAGTTGTGAAAGAGTTATTTGATTTCATTAATGTGGAGGTTGTGTTGTCACCCCACAGATAGGATATCCAATATGGTACATATATATATCAAGGTTTTTATCAATTATCAATGTATCGATATTCAACGATAGATTATATGTTGTAGGATATGTGGTTAAATATCATTGATCTACTGTATCAGTATTCATTTGGCAGAGTATATCACCAAATGGTGAATCTATACTATTCATAAAAAAAGTTGATTATATTCTTCTTGCAAATACTAATTACCATTTCCTGGATCTGGTGACATATATGAACCAATATCATCTTTTATAGAATTTTAATTTTTTAATCCACTAAAATGGTCTAGTTTGTTCTCAATGATTAATGAGTGGATGTGATTGATCAGGTACTAGTGAAATATTATTCCATATTGAAGAACACATTATCATGTCGTTATCATAATTAACTGTTCATTAATATTAAATTATATGTGAAATGTTCTCTAGTACTATTTTTGGGATTGATGAATTTGGTGTTTAAAGAGTTACAAGATTAGTTCATGGTGATATTTTTCAAAGAGAACCATATATACTCCATGATTGAGGATGAAAACCCTTGGAATATGATGGTAGTCATTAGAGTTCTTCACCGTCAACTACAATTCGAGAAGCTGTTCAGGTTTATGTTTTGGGCTCATGTTGTATTTTTCCTGTGGACCATTATATCTCGATGAGTAGTATCCATAGATCCTTCAAGGATAGATGCTTCCATTTATTTCATATCCCACACATTTGTTTCAGTGGTACAAATATTTTTCAGTCATTTACATTGTTATATAAGATTCATAATTTTATTCTCTTAGATTGAGACACCACTAATATCATTGAATAAAAAGGTTTATGTTGTTTTGTGGAGTTAATATAGTTTGTAATCATTTATGATTATAAAGGGATAATTTTTTAGTGCCCAAGTTCTTCATTTTGAAGAAGAGGTATTTTAGTTAGTGGTTTGAATAAATCTTAACATATTTCCATTGGAGTATTATTAATTTTTCATAGTGTAACTTTATTATATGGTTATTAATAGTTACATCCACATGATAATAACTATTCCACCCATGATATAATCTTTTTAATAGTTGTGTTTTCCAATATATTATGCTCAAATTACCTAATTAGTGAGCATTTTTTGTTTTTCACCAATCACAAGAGCATATGGTTTGTAATATCTTAGTGAATATGAACATGAAATAGTGAAAGTAGAAATAATTCTTATTGTTATAGAACATTGATATTTCTTATAAATTATATAAGGGTGATGTTGTAGATGACACACTGAGTATGAAGTCAAAAAATGCTTTTATATGTATCTTTGGAGATTACTAAAGAGTTATGGAATAAATATCATCAATGGATAACGATATAGGAGTGTATGGTGGAATATTTTTCCTTTATTATATGTTGGGGAATTCATATTTAGTGATGTTGGTGGAGGATCCCAACCTAATGGATTATGAGGTGGTTGATATATAAATATTTTCTTATGGAGATGCTTAGAATTGTTGGTTTAATGATGAATTATATAAGGATGAATTATATAGTAGAATTTTCTTTGTTTCAATGATGCATGGGGAATTTCTCCATGAGTTCGATAACTTATCCAAATTTGAAATTTCGGGTGTCAAAAAATTATACTATAATCTAAGTGGTAATTTTATGTGGTTTGTGTGGAATAATTAAATTGTGCATTTTGTTTCCGAATGCTTAGTCCACTATGTGGTGATTATCTAACACTATGTATTTGGTATATTTTGAACACCCTGATATTTAAATACATGAATATATTTGAAAGAGAATAGGACATTCTACAAAAATCCAATATTTACGACATATATTATTATTTAAATATTACCATTATAATATAGGCATTTAATTGGAGATAATAAAAAGTGTTAAACAAATTATGAAATATATATAAAGGACCTACAAAATTAAAATTCATGGATTAATTATCAAGAAATATTTTATCAATTTTCAATAAAGAAATTTTATTCTTCATAAATATATTTTCCTTTAATATTATTTTATTTATTTTTGGGAAAATATATTATATTTATTTTTTGGAAATTTTATAAAACTTATATGATAAAAAGGATATCATTTTAAAATAAAACATATATAAATTATCTTTGTGTGAATTTGAGGTATTTTAATGAAAATGTTTTTTATATGAATACTGAAGAATATAGATTCTCATAAAACTTTAATTCTACATTCCTTAAAAATTAGTGTTATTCAATGAATTTTCTCTTAATGTAACATAAGTGTTATTTAGTAAGATATAATATTATTAACATCAATCGAATAATCTTTATTCTTGATATTGGTATAATTATATATGTACCAAAAAATAATGTTTTGTATGCATTTTAAACTTTTATGTTAAATATAATTTATAACCATTATGGAAATTAGATATTTAAAAATGGGTTTAAAAATAAGAATCAATGGGCCCAAATTTGGTAAATAGGTCCCTTTTATTTTTTTGACATTACTCATAGTAACTTTAGTAATTTTATTACCACATTAAAGAGTAAATCATATTATAATAGTTAAAATCAAATGATTTAGAAAAAGGAATGAGGCTAATTTTTTTATAATTATATTTTATCAGTATATCCCATCCATAATTATTCAAAAGTCGAATATTTGTCATTTTTATGCATTTTGGAAATGATTTTGACCCTTTATATTATTGTTTATAAGGAAAAGTCACAAATTTCATCCTTTTAGTTGTATTAGATTTATATTTTTTATACAGTGATAAAAAGAATACTTTTTTAGATAAAAAGTGTCAATTTAAAACTATTTTTTTCATCACTGTAATTTAATTTTAATTTCCAGTGATGAAATAATTACATTAATTTTTTATGCAACACTAACATAATTCATGTAAATGAAATATAAAAATCAATAAAATGATTTTTAAAAATCGAAAACTAAATATATTTGAGATATTTTATTGTGTTACACAATTTTATAGAAAAACATATCATATTATAGTGGTTATGTTTCATTTTATTCAATATAATGTATTTTACTTTTAGTTTTCAAAATTCATATTAAATTAATTGTTCCATAATTGACATTAATAATATTTTATACTCAATAATATTTTATAATAAATAATATTTTATTAAATTATTTAAAATATTTGAAAATATCATATTTGGATAAATGAGGATGGTATGGTTTTAAAAATCAATAAGGTTCCATTTATCAGTATTTTCACATTTTTTAGTATCATTATTAAATATTAAAGGGTAGAAAACAATAATACTATAATATTTTCCAAAAGGTGTAAAAAGGGTTAAATATAAAACATATGGGTGAAAAATTACCTAACATATCTACAAATATCATTGTATGAGAAGATTTCAACTTATAATCATCTAATATTTTAATTAAATCAATTCAGATTACTTCTGGAATGAAAAATAATTTATATTATTATAATTCCTTATGAAATTCCAAGAGTGTCCCTCCCATAAATTATAAAATAAAGCATATACTTTCTATTCCTTATAATTAAATCCATATTTCCTGAATAAAATCCTATAAACCGCTCTTATAAACAATACTATATCATTTTTCATGGTTTGGTACATGAAAAAATTAAAACCTATGTCAAATAGAAAGATATCTTAAAAAGTATATCGAAGAAGTGGTAATAAATTTTACCAAAACATTCATGTTTATATCTTTCTATATATCATATTAATGTCGTGTTACCATTATAAAATAATAGAACCGGTATCATAAATATATTAATATGTTATTATTATAATATGATAATTATATTCAATATATTTTCAATCCAACAAAAAGTGAAAACATCACTTGTGCGTATAAATGGAATTACATCTCCACATAACAGTTCAATTAATTAATCTCCCCCACATTTCTTGGATGGTTATAAATATAGAAATCATGAATATATTATATATTGATGTCATAAATATGATCCTATAATGATATTATTATTTATACCCTCTTACCAACAAAATTTCTTATAAACTGTTAACATTTCCCTTGAGAACATGTGGACTGCCACATCCATAAGTTATGTGATCCACTTTTCATTATTGATTTATATGGATGGTAATAAAGTTATATTAAATGAATATTTAATTTATATGTGATATAATAATTATTTTTGAATGTTATTTATTATTTAACTATATTTATTTCAGTAGTTGAAAAGTGAAAAAAATGATTATGTGTAAGTATAACCTATAATGTAACACCCCAAGATTTCTTAGTATGTTATTTTCCTTATAGTAATTAAATAGCTTGCGTTACACGCAACACCGAGTTTGAGTGCACCATGAAACACCAAACTATCCATTCAAAAAACGTTTCTGAATATAATTAACTGTATTTTTAATTTTATATACTCCATATAATTTTAACATCCATATTGTGGGTTTCTTATACATAATATAAGAAGAAATTAAATTTTTCCGATAAAAGAAGTATTTTTCAAAAAATAAAATATTACCGACTTTTAATGGCAAACCATTTTTAAATCCAATATTTGATACTTCTATATATTAATTTTTAAAAAATAAACATCTTCTATATTATAAGGACAAAAATATTTAGTTTTGATAAAGTTTTGGTGCTTTTCTAATAACTGTCATATTTTAATTAATAGTGAAATTACTAAATTTTAATTGAAAACAACTTTTTCAATTAAATAATTTATTCTTCCAAATTATAAATTTGAATGGGCTTTATGTATTGTTATATTATATTTTTACCATTTAACCCAATTTTGGTCATTTGATGTAATTTTACATTTAAATTGGTCATAAATACGTATCAATCTTTTGATAGGTTTTACTTCTCAAAAACCCAATTTCTAGTTTTAACATTGAGAATATTTTTTTAAAGTAATTAATGAAACTTGTATGTTTTAAATTTGGTTAAATAGACATCATTTTGAATATGGAATATCAAAATTATCTTTGGGTAATTTTTTTGTATTTTTCTATAAACTTTCAATTTTTTATGAATACTGAAAGACACTACATTATTGATTAAAGCCAAAATTTTAATTAAATAATTATTTTTAATTTAAATTTATTTTAATGTCGAAATAGATACATAATACTTATATTATTATAATTTAATTTATTTAATAAAATTTATACTAATATTAGAAATATAAAATTTTATTGAACTTTTTTATATCCATTTACTCACCCTTTTGGCACATTTGAAAATTTGTATAAAAAAGAATTTTACCGCATTCTGTAAATTGAATTTCAAAAATCTAAGAGATACGGTTAAAATATATAAGTAAAATTTGGTTCAATATGATGAATTTTTTTTGGTAAATAGTTACTTTTGAAGTTTATTTACCATGGTTAAAAGAAAATAGAGTTATTAAAGGTAAAAATGATATTAAAATCACGCTAGCACATGTCCTAACACTATTGGATAATTTTATTTATACCATAATAAAATTTATAATTAAATAATATTATTCTGATCCACTTGGATTAGATTAGGACATTTATTATTATTTTATTTAAAGAAGAGTTAAAATTGTTAAATTCATAGTTTAATAACTAAACCATTTTTAATATAAGGTTATACATAGAATAAATTCTACTATAAATATTCATTAGAAAGATAAAAATATTTCCTACATCATGGTATTTTATTTTTAATTTTTATAAATTAAATAATTAATTTTATTTATGACACAATGATGATGCAGTAATTTCATTATTAATGAAAGATTAAAATAATTGATATTATAAATATCGAAATAAATGTAAATTGAGACTTTTTTGTAACGAACAAATGTTTTTCAGAGGAAATTAATTTCTTATAAATATGTTATTAAAATACAACATATTAAACTACTATGTCTTATGTAACCTTTAAATATAAGTTCGTCACTTCTGTGTTTGGAATTTCGAAAATCTGACATACACAGTTTCAATCAGTAAGTTATTTGGAGTGTGATAAGAAAAACATAATTTTTTAGAGAATAATAACCTACACTAATGAATATTAACATACACTTATTAATAATAATATATCATAATGTATAGTAACCTTACCTAATATAATATATAAATAATATTCAAGTTGAATGTACGATATACCTATATTTTAGAATAAGTAAATGAATGTTTTAAAACTAGTTTTGATAATGAATTATGATTTCAATTAAATATTAAAATAATAATATTTATAAAACTATTTTTGAAAAATGGAATTCATTTTTGGATTATACACGTCCAAAAATGGTTTGGGTGAATGTTTGGGATTTTTCTGAAATGCTTGAATTTTTTATGAATAGTAAAATGCGATAATTTATGATAATTGCTAAATAATGGATTTATTGATTCATTGAAGGTGAACTGATGATTTAAGCCCAATTGGTTTCAATTTACATGCATTTATTACTCTTCTTGGTCATGCAACACTTACTGTTCTTTACCTTGTGAAGAAAAAAATAAACTAATGATTAAAAAATGATGAAAACCCCTATCCCCTCCACTATAACCCCCCCACACTCCCTTTTCTCTTAACTCCTCTAAATCCTTTTTTCCATGGAAATATTCTAACCAAATCTCTCCCCAAGATCCTTCCCCACTTCCAAAAGCTCCCACCATCTTCAAAATTCCAAAACTTCTCCCCTTAAGAGGTTCTCAAAAGAGAAAGTCTCAAGAGATGAAGTCCTCTTTCCAATTCCATCATTTCTTTTAAGTTATTTTCTTTTTGTTTCTTTCTTCACCTACCTTATCCCAAATAGTATGAAAACTCCAAAAACATACATGTAATGGAATTTTTTATTTCTAATGTTATATTTCCTTATCTTTTCTCCTTTCCCCACCTTTTATTTGAAGGAAATGAATGCACCGTTTGAGATGTGCTAATTTAGCCCATTCAAGGACAACATTTTATCAATTTCTATTATTATCGTTAATTCTGGTAATGAAACCATTTCTATTATGTTAGAACCATATTATTATATATTTTATATAGCCTATATTTATTTTGTAATCGTTTTGTACAAATTTTATTTTGTTATAAATCAAAACGTGTTCATTGAAATCAAACCCACTGATTTACCAAAATGGTTATCACTTAGGTTATATATCTAATAATATGACTTCACTCTAAATAACCAAAATAAATTTAAAACCATGAAATATATTGGATGTTAACTCCTATAATATGAATTCAATTTTGGAAAAACAATTTCATCTTACATGTAATCTAAACATGAATATAAATGAACAGCTCATTAAAACCATGTAAACAAACGAGCCCGAACAATGAAATTGAACCTCATAACCAATCAAAACAGTTATAAATGAACATAAAATTATTATACTAAACCAATTACATATAAAATGGTTTATGTAATTATTAATTAATAAACTAATTTATTTATTCACATCTTTTATAACAAGTGGAGAACTACAACATATTTAAGTAAGGTATCCCCTCGATTTCACTCTAAATCAAGATTTTCCTCTATGCTATGACATTTTATGTGTAATTACAAATGATGGGGTAATATTTAAAACCTCACCCATAATTCCCTAATGATTTATAATTGACGATAAACCTCTTTTCTCTCTCATCAATCCTTTTTTGGAACACTTCACACCATGCCAATAAACCGTAACAAATTATACCAGAATCATTTTTGTTCATTCAGGTTTCCATATCTTTCTTTATATCAAAGTGGAGTTATATTATTATTTTACATAATATATATTTCATTTACTTTTAAAAAATTAATTTATGAATACCCTTTCATCACTCTATTATGGTGATATACATGTTTCTAAAAGATTCCCTCCTTAGAAATTACTGATAAGCAATCCTGTTTTAAGGTCACTTCCCAAATTCTTACCCAATTTAAAGTGCACTATATCCTCTATTTTAATCCACCATTTTCTTTATAAATTTTGTCTTTTTATTATGAAAACATTACTGGTTCAATTCTAGTTTAATATAAAATATTTTCCTATTTTATATTTTAAAAGCGCTATAGTATTTTCCTTAAAACCGCACAAAAATGTTTTAATGCTAATGTATCTCAAATAAATTTCTTATATGTTTTAACTTAAGTTTGAACCCACTTACCATATTATATTACTATTTTACCTTATGAACGTATATGTATGTTCTAATCCCTTTCTTTCTTGTACACTTTCACGATATGCTCATCGGTCATGCTTTAAGTCATGATTATGGTACCCAATTCATTCCATGGGTGCCCTTATATTTATATATGGTTTATTATGTATGATTATTTATGAGGAATGAATATTTATATGGTAAGAAGATTCATGAAAATGTTGAAATGGGTGCACCCAGATAGCACTCAATTGAATTGTGTAAAGTTATGTCTCATGAGATGCGATGTGAAATGGGATTGGCGGTTAGCCTTGAACCTTACTAAAATGGGAATCAGGATTGGCGGTTAGCCTTGACCCATACTTATTAAATGGTTTATTATTCTATGAAATTTTTATGATCCCATGTTTATTTTATCCCATGATTTTATGAAATGATTTTATCTGTTCCATTCTTTGGATATCATTATGTCTTGCCTCCTAACTCATGAGCTTAAGACGTATCTTAATATTCTTTCCCTTAATTGGCTTTCAGCTCATCCCTTTGTTCATCTATTCCCCAGGGTACCCTATGCAGAAGTAAGGGCTCAAAGGATGTCAGGAGCCCTATATAGAGATTAAATAAATAATTTTTTTTAGCCCCATGTTTTATGTAGTATGTACCTAGTCTTCCAAGACACTAGACTTAGCGATCCTTGGCTTGTAATCTGATGTATAATTATGCTTAAAATGATGAAATGATATATAAAAAAGGATTTGGTTATTACTATTGGTATCTGTAGGTTCCTGTAAAATCCGCAAAGGACAATGAGAGTCCCCTTTAATCCAAGGAATATTTTACCCAATTTCCCCCACAAAGAATCGGGGATATGTGTAGAGAATACTCAAATGAAGGCACAAGCCAAACTGGTCCACAGACCGGTCCAATGATAACAAAACATGAACGGTTCCACGAAGCACCCCCTCCGTGGACCGTTGTCGTTAGTGGAATAGAGGTAGAGATCCTCCGTGGGCGCGAAGCAGGACGGGTGCCAAACTGGTCCACCGTCACGAACCACCCCAGCTGCGGACATCGTCGACCAGCCCAGGCCGCATCCCTTGGCATTCGCGAAATGAAGGCGGAACCCTGTGCTACCGTGAAGCACTCCTCGAGGATTATTGGTTCATGGGGGATGTATGTTCAATGCCCCTGTGAGTTGCGGATTGACCAAGTCATCAGTAAACCGGGTTTCCGATCATGGGATTCCGCAAAAGGTGCTGCATGACCACAAATATATATCTTTCCCCATTCTATAAAAGGAGACTGAGGGGGAAGATGAAGGAGGATTTGGAGAGATCAATCAGATTTGAGTGGAAGGATTTCAAAGAAAGGAGCTTAGGATTTTTCAAACAGTGAAAGTTCCAGTTCACGAACTAGAATAGGTATGAAATTGGAAGCAAATTAATAGGGAAACAAAAACGCATAACAACATGGTGAACCACAAACTTAAAATAACAAAGAAAAGAAGACCGTGAATCATGGCCCCTCCGCGGATACACTCCCTGCGAACCAGGGAGTTTATGCCCCTTTTCTGATCCGTTGCACCGCATAACACCCTCTTACACTGGTGAAGCCCCGACCGATGAACCCCCAACTGGTGCCGCCCTTGGCCGCTGCTGTTCGCATGGATCCCTCCGCATACCAACTTGGTATGTGGGCCGAACCTGAAGCCGTGAACCACTATGTTTCGCGGGATACCCACCAAGCCGCGAACCACCTTGGTTCGCGAGATTCCCATCGGTCCGCGGACCACCCTAGTTCACAGATGGCCTCTCCTGCCGTGTAGTACCTCCATACGCGAAGGGTGACACTCCTCATATACCCATGTGGCCCGTCAAATCCTTCGTAGTTCCCATTCCCCGAGCGAGATACAATCCTCCCAATCTGGCCTGATCCTCCTTTGCTCCCTCATTGGCCCATTCATCGGCCTCGAGCCGAGGCCTCCGCCGGAGCCACCAGACCCGTGTGATGTAACCTTTAGGTGCATCAGCGCGCCGTTTTGAGTTCACATACCCAGGTTATGCAGGGGCGAAGGGGTTGCGTTGACCCTTGAGTGGATTTCCAAAGCATTACTGGGTTCACATTCCCATGGTAATGCAGAGTCCGAGATAGGGAACCCCCTTTATGCCCCTCCACTTGTTGGGGTAGGGGCACTTCTCCCCTCCCCAGGGCGTGGCGGGATACCCATCAGAATGAAGCCCCCATGAACCTCCGTACTTCCCCACGGCCATGGCCAAGGAAGGGTGTTGTGGGGAAGGGTGTTTCTCCGTCCCTCTTTGGGGCCAAATATCTCTCCCGCTGCTCTTTGTCTCCATGGGCATCAATCCCGGAGTAAGCTCCGACTTTCTGGGCCGCCTCTATGCATAAGACCCACTCCACTTCCCATGGACGCACCTTTCACGACATGATCTTCTGGTCCCTGCTGCCTCTTGTTTCTCACACCGAGCATGACTCGCGTGGGATTAGAGTAGGCATTGACAATTACATCCTCTTAATGGCCTACTCAGAGTATTAGCCCCAATCCATTACCATGTTCCTCCTCAGAGTGGAAGTCCCAATCCATTATAGTGGGCCTCCTCAGAGTGTAAGCCCCATTCCATTACTATGGGCCTCCTTAGAGTGTAAGCCCCAATCCATTACTATGGGCCTCTTCAGAGTGAAAGCCTCAATCCATTACTATGGGCCTCCTCATAGTGTAAGCCCCAATCCATTATTATGGGCCTCCTCAGAGTGTAAGCCCCAATCCATTACTATGGGCCTCCTCATAGTGTAAGCCCCAAGTTAATATGAACTACGAGGTCTTTGATTCCCTACCACAGGGATACGTTGGAAGCCTCCATGAGGTTCAAGCTAGATCACCATCAGACCCCCGGGTGCACATTTACGTCGGTTTTCGGACACTCATATTAGAACTACGTGGACTTTGATCCCTTTCTCCCAGGAAGGGTACGTAGGAAGCCTCTCTGAGGTTCAAGCCCAACAACCAGTCGATCCGACTATCTTCACATCAGTTCACTGTGCCACTCCTAGTGCCGCGTCAATGAGTCGAGACTACTCGGGGTAATTAATCCAATGAGGGATGGCAAACCTCGGGCATAAATGATTCCGAACCCCTGCGTCGAGCTGAGCATTTCCAACTAGGAGTAATCCATGGATACTATGCTTGGGAATAAACAAACGATTCACGAACATATGAATACATCTTAAATCTATAAGAGAGTCCCGGAACAGGAAATAATTCCCCCCCAAAAGATGCAATGAGCTCTATTTCCCATCCTCTCGACCAATGTGAGTTCTGAAGTGTCGCTGGACAAAAAACCCAGCGAATGTATGCCTTTGGAAAGCAGGTCTAGGTATCATCGGATATGGAACCGTTGGGCATTTCGAAACCGATCCGAAACAAAAAATGGTGAACCCGACATGAATCTTTAACCAATAATGACAAATCCAAACTAATCCTACCATGTTCCCCCTTTATAATCACAAGGAGGGCCAAGAAAAGTCATTAATTAGCATGGGTTCATGAGATGATGCTTTGACAGGTTTGCTGTTGGTATTTGTTAAAATGTTCTACAGGTACCACACAAAACTCCCTTCGATCCAATGGCGTCACGAAGGAACTCACATGCGCGTGCTTCCAATAATGGAATGACGGAACTTCCTAACCAATGGAGGACCCCGTCACCTACCCAGCATCTTCAACACTGGGTCTCAGATGCATTGATCCTAGAGTACCATGTGAACAGCTCTCTCCCAATGGTGGAGGCAGCCATGCTCACCCTCCAATCTTCCAGGACTTTCTGGTCGCCCACCCAGCAGCGGCCATGAAGGTAGATATAGATGGCCCATGTTGCTATCTCCAACAGTTTCAGGAGTCTATCCCCGGAATGAGACAACACGTACCTCCCATATCTCAGGGAGGCAGATGAGGTTGACACCGAGGACTTCATCCCCGCTGAAGGGGGGTTCCACTCCAAGGCCCCTATCGGAAGACGTCATCATGGTCACGCCGCAACTAAAAATACTCATGCTCAGGAGGATGTTACCCCAAGGATCCAGGCCCACGCTCCCTAAGCTTCGGCCCCTCGGACCACCCGACGTGGGCAGAATGTAAAACCGGGGACCAGTTATCACCCTTATCCCTGAGGAGGAGCTCCACTGTGTAGTCACAGAGACATATCAAGAACAGGCACATACACCTGTTCGCTCCTCCAAAGCCCGCCATCCAGATATGGTGACATCATACGAGCAGGCGCACATCCCTGTCATGCTCCATCAAGACCTTCACGCACGCAAGATGAAACCTACTTGGCAGGCACCTCTCCCTGCCCAGGGTCGTGAAGCCCACCAACCCAACATGGTGGTGACCCAGTGCCTGCAAGACCAGCTCCTAGTAGATTCTCTTGATGCCTACCACCCCAATGTGGTGGCGATCAACAAATCCCGCCATCCAGATGTGGCTGCAATTAATAGGCAGGCACATATCCCTACCAACAAAGGCCACCGAATCGATGTGGTGGAAAACCAACATATGCAGGGCCAACACCATGTGGATGAAAGTATAGTCCGCCATCCTGATATGGAGGAAAAAAGAGAGATATACCTACATATCTCGGCCCAGGGGAAAATTCGTTCACCTTCCCTGACACAGGAGAATTGTCAGTACCCACTGACCACCGGAGGACCGGAGCAGGATATTCCAGCTCCGATACCGAAATGGTCCTTCATACCAGTTCCAACCAAAGATGTCTCTCTCCATATCCTGGAAATGATGGAGGAGCAGGTATCGATCCCAGATCATATCCTGCAGACTTGCCAGAATGTAATTGCATCAGTGGAAACGACAAGGACTCGGGCCCGTGAGCCCGTCTCCCCAATTGAGGCGACTCATATAAGAGACAAGATAGCCACCTCAGAGCAGATCTGCATCCCTGATTCCGACCAGGAGGGTTACCGGCTATATTCTGCGACGCAAGGACAACCGAATAGAGCAGCTTCACTCATTCCAACTTGGGGACACCTGTCCATCATGGTGGATGCTCCAGATCAGGCATATATCCCTGCTAAAAGTCGAGATGTTCGTCCGAATATCCCAAAAACATCACGGGACCCAATTAGACAGGGACCCAAAGGTGAAGGCCATTGTCAATAACAGACGGTCCCCGCTGCCCACAGGAAAGCGCCCCGAACGTGCCAAAGGTAGCTGGAAAATAAAGAGAGGGTTCATGACTCCACTCTTCTAAAAGCTGGGGTTCCCAAAGCCTCTAAGAACATATAAAAGGATCAAAACCCTGCCCACCCATTACCATATTATGGGAGTGGCAGTAGAAGTTGTGAAGTTCCTCCCTGCAATGTTTCTACCAGCATCTCTGAAGGTACTCCCTAGAGCACCCGTGGGGGCCTCCCCCATGGGCATAAAACGATTGATCACGATAGATCCTCTTTTGATGCGAGTCATGGAAACCCTCCACGTGGCTAGAAGATCGAGCAGCAAGAAGGCCCTCTACTTGCTGCGGTCTACCCTGAAGGTCCTCCTTGGGGTATACACTGCAAACACTCTCCATTCAGTGGGACCATAAATTATGATAGTAGTCCTCGCTATCATAGTCACATCTACGGATTCCCTCCCAATAGTGACGTCTCATCACGACAAGAAGGTTCTCCCCTTGTCGTGGCCTGCCCTAAAGGTCCTCCCCAGGGGTTACGTTGCAACGACACTCTACGCAGTCAGGAATCAGATCACAGTGGTAGTCGTCACCACCCTGATAACAGAGGTCCTCCTTGTAGAAATGTCAAGCAATGTGAAGTCCCTCTCCTCATTGTGGTACATTCTGAAGGCCCTCCCTAGGGTGTAACCTGCAGATATTCTCCCTGCGGAAGCTGTAATGGTAGTCCTTGCCCTTACAGCAGCTGTGGTGGTAGTTCTCACCACCACTGCCGCCATTGCAAAGGTCCTCCCTGTAGTGGCCCCAAGCAACAAGAAGGTCCTCCCCTTGTCGCAGTGTGTCTGGAAGGTCCTCCCCAGGAAACACATCGAACATCAAACCATGATGGTCATCCTCACCATGATGGATATTGTTGCGAAGGCCCTCCCCGTAACAACACTACGAAGCCAGAAGGTCCTCCCCTTGCTGCGACATGCCTTGGAGGCCCTCCCCAAGGTATTCACTGCAAAAGTACTCTATGCAGTGAGGCGTCAAGAAGTAATGGTAGTCCTTTCCATTACGATCACCATTGTGAAGGTCCTCCCCACAATGACATATCATATCGACAGGAAGGTCCTCCCCTTGCTGAATCAAGTAAGGAAAATCCCTCATATGCTGAGGCACTCAGAAAGACGGGATCGAGCATTTCAGATTCCCAGTCAATCACTAACAACATCCTTCTCCAATTGGGAGATGTTTCGGGGCCACATTTATCTTTAGAACCTCCCTGGAATCGCCAGCATGATAATTCAATACCTACCGGTCCCATTGCCTCGACCACACTGACAGCGAGCGTCTCAGTTGGGATGACCGGGTAGAGGAATCAGTAGCAGAGGAGTATGCCGACATGTTGCACCCGAGGAAACGACTGACCGGGGATGATATACCAGTTATGTTTTGGCCCACAGCCACCTCTTAGTTCGACATACCTAGAGAGTTGTCGGAAGAATGCATGCACGACATCAGCCATAATATATGGACAACCCTCCCCCGAATGAAATCAAGCTTTCTACCGTATGATGGGTATGTAGACCATATCAAGACAATATGAGACCTATTGCGTCACATCGACCTGGAAGCACATCCGTTGGAATGACAACAGTGACCCAAGAGGAATAAAGGAAACATAGAGATAGCCTGCCTCCGTGCACTGAACCAGTTGCGCCACCTCATCGGTGATGCCCTGACAGGAGTCCATATCAGGGGATGGGGAGATCATGGAGCTCTGCATTTTACTCCACTCCCCACCCAGAAGAACCCGTTCGGCATGGTGTCTTGCAACGTCAGCACATCAAGACATAAATTGGGTGGTCTCCCTATTCACGAAAGGCAACACACCCAATAGAGTCGGGCCATGAAGAAGTCCTAGAAGCATAAGGCCCGATGGTAATAAGCAATTCAAGATATTTTGAATCAGGACACTGAGAGCATACAACTAGCCTCTCACCTGAGACCGATCAGCTGTCATTGCCTACCTCCCCAGAAGGGATTGATTCACAGAATATCTCGGCAGAAAACCCGGTTCACCCCTAAATGGGGGCACGCAAGAACAGGCAGGCATCGATAGCAGCAGCCACCGCCGCAATACAGGTTCAACCCCAGCCTGTAGGGATGGGAGAATTTTAACAAAAAATTCCCCCGTAAGACCAATAAAAAGGGGAAGAGACTCAACATCCAAGGAACATAGCCAACCCCAGCCCTCAGGGCTGGGGGCATTATTACCTCCTCAACAACAACCTCCCCCATGAGAATTAGTATTCTCTCATCTAGGGAGAACAGTCAGAAGAGGAGTTTCCTGCCCTATCCTGTCGTTTGAATCATCATCCCCTCCAAAAGGGAGGCGTACCGTAAGATCACATCAGAGAACTCTCCGCGTCACCCTTCATCAAGGAGACTAAAAGTAATCCCGGGACAGGAGAGGGAAGACCAGTAAAGGACGCTGGAGATCCTCTTCCTATTCAGAAGATGACATCTTCTCCACCCCGCAATATGCATCCATCAACACCATAGAGGCTAACCCCACGGGTAGCGCTGAAGATGATGCAAATCTGGATGGACCGAGAGACGATGGTTCCGGTCAGGCTATGACTCACAATGAACCACCAGGTGTGCACACCCAGAACCAGAGGACCACTCTAAAAATGGCCACCCCTTTATCTAATCTTCCTCTACTCACCCTACGAGCTTCCAAAAAGGATAAAAACAAAGGACCGGTTACCCTTAACCCACCTCCTTCTCTCAATAAAAATGAGCTACTTACACTCAAAGAGATATTCTCTCGATAGGAAGAGGAAATGAAATAATTGAGGCGACTTAACGTCGAGCTACTCCAGAGGAACCGTCTTATTGAAAGAACGTCCCAAGAGGAGCCACATCATGCACTCCCAGTAAGTGCACCTCAAAGACCTAGGTTTTCCCAGGAAAACGAATCATGGTCAGGGTTCCCACCCAACGAGGTACCCAACCCCTCCAGTTATATAAATATAGATCTTGATGAATACCAAGACTTACCTCCACACAGAAAGCAACCAGAGTGAGTACGTCTGAACCCTCTGAAGGTGTTACAAATGGCACATGCACCCTTGGTGCCAAATGAGCTGGATCCTTAAGAAACGCCTCAAGCTACACCTACCCAGGACCGGGCCCAACAGGATGTAAACCAGGGACTCACCAGCACCATCGAAGCACTGATAGCTCGATTGGAAGCAATGGAAGGTCAAAAAGCTTCGATACAACTAGAGCGGATGCTCTACCCAGATTGGGTGAGAAACACACCACCTCCACCAAATTTTTTGAGCCCTGTATTCCCAATCCTCAATGGATCAGGTGATCTAGAATAGCACATGATGCACTACGCATCTTATTGCAACCCTATGATGGGATCTCTGGAACAAAAAGAAGCGGTGAAACTCAGATGCTTCGTACGGACCCTGCAAGGATATGATTTCATTTGGTATATGAGCCTGTCATCCCAGTCAATAAAAAGATGGGAAGTCCTTCGGTAGTAGTTCTTGTTCCACTTCAGCTCGACGTTGCCTAAAACAATGGTCAACGACCTCATGAACTGCAAGAAGAGGGAGAATGAGAGAGTCTCAAATTTCATCACTATATGGAAATGTCTGACCTTCTTCCTGAATAGGACAATGCCTCAAGACGAGTTGCTTGCCATATGCATTGATAATATTCTAGATGAGCTGCAAACACCACTCATACCAGTGGAGTGCACCACTGGATTCTGCCATCTCTTGGCCATTGCCCAGAGAATCATGGACTCCCTGCAGTGGACCAATTTGAAGTCACAAATAGCCTTATAGGCTCCTTCAAAGAGAGCATCCAGAGCTGAAGCATCCTCTGTCACACTCATGCCAACCCCTATGCCTTCTCCACCGCCCAGGCATCCACCAAATCTTCAATGGCCCCCAGTATATCAGCGGCCACCTCTGCCTAGGCGGGATGATCAGAAAGGGGTGAAGCGTAACCAGTTTTAGGAACGAAGACATAAAGTATACTCATTCTAGAAGGACCAAGTCCACCACTACTTCATCGCTTCCATGAATTGAAAATTTCTCCACCTCCCAGAGCCGGGGATACCTGAAGAAGTCGGCTACGATGACAGGCCAGATTACGGTCCCTACCATCGAATGTTGGGGCACAATATTTGAGAATTCTTTGTTTTAAAGGACCTCCTGAAAAGGATGGTAGACTATGGGCAAGTCGAGCTGGGACCACCCCCAACACATGTGACATATATTTCTACCACCGGATCCGACAAAGGGGAGGGGTGGAAGGAATTAACCAGAAAGAAGTTGCCGAAATTCGATAACATGATGACTTGGAAGACTATCAATCGAGCCCAAGGCATACTCCGAGCTCAACTAAAGCAGCTGGTGTTGCCGCCAACAGCCCCTAACACCACACAACCGACAATATCGGCCTCACAACCCTCTATGAGACAGTAATCCATGTGTAATCAAAGAAGAAGGAGACAAGCACAAGAGGAGCAGTCCACGACGAGGCCAAAGTTAGCCCTGACATTGTCAGATTTCATGCCCTCGAATTGGGCACCACGGGCACTAACCCACCAAACGACACCATCAGGGACAACCGACCAGGTTGACCTGTCATAGGATGAAGAACCAATCTTTGGATCCATCAAAATCATCCGTCTTATGGAATCGTTCCCTAATGAAGGGTATGGTTATGAACCCGAGATCCCAATATGAGGAGCCGGGACAAGGAATCGCAGAGGCAAGGGATATCAGGGAAGGCACAGTCGTGGGTGAAACCAACCGTACAATTGGAACTTGGAACGAACTGTTAATATCGCAGAAACCCGTGGGTGAACCATTCAGCGGACTCAGTAGGAGAAAGAACACCCCTCCACCTCCATAAGCGGCCACTCTGCCCTCGTCATTTTACGGTACCCATCAGAGGAGGAACAGGGGTCTAGCCACCTAGTGCGCAAAAACAGACCAGCCTGGCCGAGTCCCCAGAACTTGGGGACATCATCGACATCTGACCCTACAGCTGGTCCTTCCTCATCACGTATCCCAACTCCCAAGATGACTACTAAAATTATCCCACCAATGGAGAAGCTTCGGCCGCTAGAACAGAAATATGACATCCTTAAGCAGATGGTGTCGGTACCATCTAAACTTTCATTCCTGGACACCCAGGGTTTGTCAGCCGACCTCAGCGAGGCACTTATAGAAGCCTTTCATAGCCCCCAATAGTTTCAAGCTGAGGTAGATACCACTGATATTTATTAGACGGAGATTGGCTTGGCTGAATGCGATGCAGTTATTTCCTTCACCGATCCAGATGAAGATGCCATCGTGCAGGGACACATCAAACCATTATATGTGTCTCGAACACTAGATGATGTTGAGATCCGCAAATTCTTTATTGACAATGGATTTGGAGTTAACCTACTTCCCCTATGGACAATCCGTAAGTTGGGATTCAGTGAGGGTGATTTAATACCCTTGGCCACAAATCTGCTGGGTTACGACAAGAGTGAGCAGAAGCCAATGGGGAAAATTAATCTAAAGACCCATTTTGGAGACCTTGTGGCCTATTCGGAATTCCTAGTGGTTTGACAGAACACATCATTCAATGCCCTGCTGGGAAGGCCATGGATCCATAAGAACATGGAGGTTCCTTCATCCTACCACCAGTGAATTAAGTACTACGTCAATGGGAAAAGTGGGAAATTGCACGCTGATGGGGCCCCTTTAGAGCTGTCCAAGTCACACTACATTGACACTAGGTTGTATGAGCAAAATAGGAATAAACCTTTGAATGATGGTATCGAATGGATCCCCACTTCAAATGGTCTGAAAATGGATCAAGAAACCCCCCTCAGATAGCTTGGTAGAGACTACGTACTTCCCATCAACCGCGTTGAGAGAAGGGATTCAAGTTCAAACACACACTCAGTTGTCTTCATGACATCAACCATAACAGCTGAGCGTGACAATGTGGGAACATCCGCCAACCCACAATTTGGGGACGAATACTCGAGCAGGGATGCCCATGATAACTCGCCCTCAAATCCCCAAGATCCCGGGCTGGAAGTTCTCCCCCTGTCGGATCAAGAAGATGAGGATTTGGGATAAGATGTGGAGGAAGATCTTAGGGATGAACCTCCCACATTTGAGGAAGGTATCTCCACCACTGTGGACGAGCTCAAGGAAATAAAACTGGGCACCGAGGAAGACCTGAGGCCCAATCTTATTAGTGTATCCATGTCTCCCGAGGCGTACGAGGTATATATCTCTTTCTTGAGGCAACATCGGGATGTCTTTTCCTGGAATTACACGGAAATTCCGGGACTCAATCCCGAAGTGGAAAAGCACCTCTTAGGTCTGCTAGAAGACCACATGGGCTATAAACAGGCAGCCAGAAGGAAAAACCCCTCGCATGATACCAAAATAGAGGCTGAAGTTGATAATCTCATTAAAGAAGAAATCATTCGGGAGGTCCAGTACCCCATGTAGTTGGCCAACATCATCCGTGTAAAGAAAAAGAACAGAAAATTCCATGTTTTCATTTATTTCAAAGACCTTAATCGGCATTTCCCAAAAGATTATTTCCCGGTCACGATCATGAAGTTATTAATCGATGCAATGGATGGGTATGAGGCTCTATCCTTCATGGATGGCTATTCTGTGTATAATAAAATTAGGGTGGCCCGAGAAGACGAAGAGGCCACTGCCTTTAGGCCCCCCAAGGAGTATTCTATTATAGGGTCATTCCCTTTGGTCTCAAGAACGCTGGATCTACATATCAATGCACCATGAATCGTATCCTTAAACCATTACTGGGGAGATTCGTCGAATTTTACATAGATGACTTGGTGGTTAAGTCCAAGCAGCGCTCAGATCACCTGTCAGATCATGAGACTGTCTTCAACAAACATCAACAACATAGTCTGAAGATGAACCCCTTGAAGTGTGCCTTCGGGGTTGCCTCAGGGTAATTCCTTGGCTTCATCGTATTCCATCGTGGCATCAAAGTCATCCATGAAAAGGCAAAGGATATACTTGGACTTCCACCCCCCCCCCACAATCTCACCGAGTTGAGAGCATTCCAAGGGCACTTGGCATACATCAGGCGATTCATAGCCAACCTAGTAGGCAAATGTTTTCCCTTTACATTGTTAATGAAGAAGGGAGTTATGTACCAATGAAAAAATGAATTCCAAGAGGCGTTCGACAGCCTAAATAAGTATCTCTTATGTCTGTCAGTGCTCATGCCCCCCGTTGAAGGAAGACCCTTCATCCTATATGTGACGGCCCTAGAGCGGTCGCTGGGAGCCTTCCATGCACAGAAAAATGATGCTGATAGTGAAAACAGTCTCTACTACCTCAGCCGAACCATGATTGATGCTGAAACGCGATACTCAAACATCAATAAGAGTTGTTTGGCCCTAGTATTCACAGTTCAAAAGTTGCGACATTATCTACAACATCATGAAGTCCACTTGGTCTCATGTAATAAGCCGCTCAAGTACATCCTCAGCTGCCCGATGCTGACCTGGGGCCCATCTTGATGGGAAGTCATCCTGCAATAGTTTGACATCTGGTTTGTGCCTCAAAAGGCCATCAAAGGCCAGATGTTAGTAGATTTTCTGGTAGATCACCCTTCAACAGGGAACGCCGTACCAGACGTCGAGCTACCCGATGAAGACATCTTCGCGGTTCAAGAGGATCTCCCAACATGAGAAATGTACTTAGACAGTGCCTCCCGAAGCCCAACCGGGAAAAGGATGGATGATCACAAAATTTAACAAGGTGGGCTTGGGGATAATATTCATGTCCCCAGAAAAGGTAGTTTTTCCATATTCTTTCCTCCTGTCAGAAGAATGTACAAACAATGAAGTGGAATATCAAGCCCTCATTGCAGGCCTGGAGCTCACACTCCAAGCACAAGTACATCACCTTAAGGTCAAATGTGACTTGGAACTAGTCATCAAGCAAGTCAACAGTGACTATGCTACAAAAACACGGAGATGATTACCCTATTTGACCACATATGAGGGTTAATAGGGGAATTATCCACAGAACTGACATTGACCTATATTCCCCGATCTCAGAATGCCTAGGCCGATGCATTAGCCAACGCAGACACAGTCCTAGCCGACCCAAACCGGTATGAAATGGTCATCAGTATTTCTCACTGCCGAATGGTCTTGCAGTTTTTTCAGGCCAAGACGGAAGAGATAAACGAAGTAAGTCCTGTCCCAGAGCCATATGCTCCTGCCACTGGCTAGATGACCCCCATTGCAAACTACCTTCAATGGGGAGAACATCCATCAAACAGGGCTGAACAAGAGAAAATACGGAGAAGGGCAATCAACTTTGTCCTATATAGTGGTGCAGGTCAGAAAGAGGTCCTTTAAAAGTGAGGCCTCGACGGAATCCTCCTCAGATGAATTGATAGAAAAGAAACTGCTGTTGTCATGACTGAAGTGCATGACGGAGTATGTGGAGCACATCAACCAGGGTCCAAGATTTCCCATCAGGTCTGAAGGCTTGGGTACTATTGGCCCACAATGGCACGAGATTGCGAGAGCTTTACCGCAAAATGCCACTCATTCCAAATTCATGCCAACTTCATACACCAACCCCCAGAGTCATCATCAGGATAAGTAATCATGTCCATTTTCCATCTGGGGAATGGACGTCGTGGGACCATATCCTCCCACCCCGGCCAAATAGCTGAATTATATCCTCACAACAACCGACTTCTTTTCCAAATGTGCAGAAGTTGTACCCCTTAAGGAAGTTAGGGAAAGAAGCATTTTTAGCTTTGTGAAAACCAATATCATCACCAGATTTGGTGTCCCTCATACCATACTGACGGATAACAACACCAACTTCTACTCTGATAAATTAGACAAACTATACCAAGAATATGGTATCAAGTCTAACCACTTATCCCACTACCATGCAACGACCAACAGATAGATAGAGGATTTCATCAAGACCCTGTCCAACATTCGACAGAAAATTGTGGACAAAGACAAGAAGTCATGGCCGGATAAACTCTTCCATGTGTTGTGGGCTTACAGAACCACAATCTGCACCGCTACTCGGGCTACTCCATACTCATTAGTATATAGAACAGAAGCGGTCCTACCCATTGAACTCCAATTCCCCTCGCTCTATGTTGCCATTTGTGATCACTTATCCAATGATGAGCAATCAGAAAAGCGGTTAGGTGAATTGCAACAACTAGACAAGAAATAGCTGCACACTATGCACCATCTGGATGTATACCAAAACTGAATTGCACGAGCCTTCAATAAAAGGATCTGTCTTCAGTCTTTATTTGAAGGAGAATTGGTGCTGGTCCTCCGAACCCCAATGATACCCAAAAATAAACCTCCAAATATGGGGCCCAAGTGGGAGGGACCATATGTTATACACAAGGTCTACTCCAATGATGAATTTTCCCTAATCTCCATGGACGTGCAATTCACCACCGCTCTTACAAATGTGAGATTCCCGAAGAAGTATTTTGCATAGATAACTAAAAGAAAGTATCATTCGAGCTGCATGATGTTAAACTACCAATCACTCAACGGACCAAACTCTATGACCCTAAACTAAGTGTATCCCATCCTCACCGCATGACGATAAACTGTACAGATCTTAGATAACTATGTGTGTCTTGATTCTTTCCCTCACAGGATACGTAGCGATGCCAGGGTTCCCAATCCTAGACTAGACATCCCTAAAATAGACATAAAAATGCCCTTTTCCCCCCGTGTACGAACCAATCCTGCACGGGGTGTATTCCTCATCCTTACCGCACGATGTTAAACTTCATGGATAAAATAGTTTTAAAAATTCCCTCTTCCCCATGTATGGACCAGACAAGCACGAGGTGTATTTTCTTTAAGAGAACTACGTATGGCTTGATTCCTACCTTCGCAGGATACATAGCGACGCCGGGATCCCCTACCTTGGCCCAACCACTCTCAAATGGAATAAAATTAATAAAAATGTCCCCTTCCCCCATGTATAAACCTGCCCTGCATGGGGTGTACTCCTTTTATAGAACTACATACAGCTTGATTCCTGCCTTCACAAGATACGTAGGGATGCCGGGATCCCCTACCCTGGCCCAACCACCCATCAAATGAATGTTAAAAATTCCCCACTACCCCCCGTGTATGAACAGACCTGCACGGGGTGTATTTAGTTGAAAACTACGTATGTCTTGATTCCTTCCCTCGCAGGATACATAGTGATGCCAGGGTCCCACATCCTAGACCAGCCGTCCCCAAATGAAAGATAAAAATGCCCTTTCCCCCATGCATGGACCAGACCTACACAGGGTGTAGTCCTTTAAAAGATCTATGTGAGGCTTGATTCCTACCCTCCCAAGATACGTAGTGATGACTGGACTCTGTATCTTCGCCCAACCATTTTTAAAAAATTCCCCTTCACCCATGTTAGGACCAGACCTGCACAAGGCGTATTTAGGAAAGAACTACGTGTGGCTTGATTCCTTCCCTCGTAGGATACGTAGGGACGCCAGGGTCCCCCACCCTAGCCCTGCTATCCCCAAATGAAAGATTAAAATGCCCTTTCCCCCTTCCAAGGACCATACTTTCACGACATGTACTCCTTTAAAAGAACTACATGAGGATTGATTCCTGCCCTCCCAGTATACGTAATGACGTCTGGAATCTGTATCCTGGCCCATCCATTAAAAAAATGCCCCTTCCCCCCGTGTTATGACCAGACCAGCACAAGGCGTATTCAGGAAAGAACTACGTGTGGCTTGATTCTTGCCCTCACATGATACATAGTGATTCCAGGGTCCCCCACCCTAGCCCATCCATCCCCAAATGAAAGATAAAAATTCCCTTTCCCCCATGCATGGACCAGACCTGCACACGGTTTACTCCTTTAAAAGAACCACGTAAGGCTTGATTATTGCCCTCCCAGGATACGTAGTGATGCCTGGACTCTGTATCCTGGCCCATCCATTTTGAAAAAAATTCCCCTTCCCCCCGTGATGGGACCAGACCTGCAAGGGGCATATTCAGGAAAGAACTACGTGTGGCTTGATTCCTGTCATCGTAGGATACGTAGTGATGCCAGGGTCCCCCACACTGTCCCAACCATCCCCAAATTAAAGATAATAATGCCCATTCCCCCGTGTACGGACCAGACTTGCATGGGGTGTATTCCTCATCCTCACCGCACGACGTTAAACTACAAGGAATTTATCTTGACCCACCCAAGATATATGGAAAAACGAGATGGAAATACTCCTTGCGCATTTGGATGCATCCTCTCCATACATCAGACTCCACGACCCGGATAATTATGGATCTTTATAACCATTCACGGCTATAGGAAGTGGAAATTGATCGACCCATGGACACCTTTGCATGACTATGCATACCATTCCATCAGCGGATATGCATATTGATAGCCCCTGGCCCATCTACTAAAGACAACATTTCCTCAGGCGATACTCTTCCTAGCTCCGTACGCCTACCGACCTCAGATCCCCCACTTCATATCTCCATATCCAGAAATTTATGGAATAGTGGTTTACAAGGTCACCCCCTGTTCACATGAAAATGTTGTCAGGGTATCCCTACCCGGTTAGCCTATGTATCCACCCGAGGTTCACATGACGACTTGCATCAACAAACATCAAGCCACCGCTAGGCTACTTTGACTCAATGGACAATTGTAGTGAAGATGTTTCTTGTATGCTCAGACACCATTATCCCCACATGCAGAACTCTGTACTATGAGCAATATCGGGTTTTCATAATCATTCATGGCCATTGGAAGTGGAAAGTCATCGACCCAGGGACACTTTTTGATGACTATGCATACCATGCCCTCAGTAGCTCGACATAATGATAGCCCCTGGCTCATCTATCAAAGGAAATATTTCCACCGGCGGTACACTTCCTAGCTCCGTATGCTTACCAGCCTCATAGACCCAACACCACATCTCCTAATCCAGGAAACCTCAGAGTTGCAGTTTACAACCTTCATCCCCCACTTTGTTCAGAGTATATCAGAGTATGATAACTCATTTATCCTTAGAGTGACTACAGAAATAGTCACCCAATGTTCCGACCTCTATAACCGCTATACTAGGAGTACTTCGTCCTTACTGCATGATGTTAAACTGCATGGAGTATAGGTACACCCCTGTGTGCAAGTTAAATTAGTGCATGGAACTATCTATGCTTTAACAACAACTAATACCGAATATTCCCAACATGTCCAGACATTTTCTTACCAAATGAAAGACTTCGTGGCACGGACAATTGTGGATCCTCATAACCATTCACAGCCATCGGAAGTGGAAATTTATCGAACCGTGGACACCTTTTCATGACTATGAATACCATGCCCTCAGCGGCTTTGTATATTGTAGCCCCTAGCCTGTCTACCAAAGGCAATATTTCTTCAGGCGCCACTCTTCCTAGCTTCGTACGATTACCGGCCTCAGAGCCCTCATATCATTTCTCCTAATCCAAGAAGACCTAGACCCATGATTTACCCCATCAACCCCTCTCCACATCTTGGGCATGCCGAGGTCTTCAAACCCAGTTACATTCTAATCAAGAGTAGCCTTTGCAACTACGTCCTTACCGCATGACGTTAAACTACATGAAATGTCTTGGATTCATGGAATAAAGTTGCAAAAGACCAAGTATTAAACATCCAAGGAAAATTCCTCTAACTACAAGCATTTTCACTGGCTTAAAAACAATTCTCCCACATCCTTGCTGCATGACGTTAAACTGCATAGCATCTTCAAAAAATGCTTCTCACCCTAACCACATGTCGTTAAACTGCACGGAATTTAAAATTCCCCCGGTCCTTGCTACATGACGTTAAACTGCACAAAATCCTTTAATAATTCTCCTCGTCTTTACTGTATGATGTCAAACTACACAGAAGATGTCCTTACTGCATGAGGTTAAACATGTCATGGGTTCAGTAATGAATGGACCCTTTACTCTGTCCCTTAGTGTACGGGTCAGACCTGCAGAAACCACCGTCTCACACCAGCGTGAGAAGGAATGAATTAACCAATTCATGGGAAATTTATCCTAGATGTTTCTCCCTTATCCAGGAACCCTCTCCTCATAAACCATACTCTATACTCAGAAAAATACGAACTCTCATAAACCACCCCTGGTGGTCCCGAATGACAAAATTCCTTGAATTTGCTCAGCTATTAGGAGAATGCAATCATTGATCGAAGGAAACCTTTGCATGACTATACATACCATGACCTCAGCAGCTCTGCATATTAATCGCCCCTGGCCTGTCTACCAAAGGCAATATTTCCTTAGGCAATGATTCTCTCCATACGCCACTTGGCCTTTGAGCCCCTATTTCTATCCCGGGATTCGGAAACCCTCTGAGATATAGTTTACCAGCCTATTTTACAACACTACCTAAATATTGCAGAACATCTATGACGAGATTACCAGAAGCAGGAGAAGCCATTCCACTTTGAACAATGTCCCAAATGCATGATTTTAAAATGTGCCAAGCTCCAACCATCCTTTATGCTAGATAAATGCGTAGGACAGGGACCCTGAGTCCACAGTTCTGATTAATACAGATGTTCTCAATCCCTTTCAGACGTCACATTCCCTTTCTGAGACACCCCCGGTGGTTTTCATAATTCCCCAAGCCACCCATGGTGGTTTCCATAAGCCAAACTCCCATGAAGTCCTCAGGCCATCAAAAATGAAGAGTCATTCACTTAAGGACACCTTTTCATGACTTTTCATAGCATGCCCTCAGTGGCTCTGCATACTGATCACCCCTGGCCCATATTCCAATGGAATGATTTCCTTAGGCAATGCTCCTCCTACCTCTATACGCCGATATGACTCTCATGCATAGAGACATGCCCTGAATGTCATTCAAATCTGAACACGCTTTTCTCCCCACATGCATTTGAAGGATATCGAGGCGTCTTTTAATCAACCAAATCTCATTGGGGCCCTCGCCCCACCATTTCTGGTCAAAGATGTTCGACCTAAAACATCAGTAATGATAGTCTTGATGACAGGACATTAAACCGCTCACAAAAAAAGGCATAAAGCTTGTTTGGCCGAAAACCCAAAAAGGGTGACCTAAGAAAAAGTTGGTCCATACCCTCTGGGTCCACAATAAATGGGCCCATGAAAAATTAGGGAATTAATAAGATAATACAAAACGTTTGTGTCGCTTTTCTACAAAACCCTACTAATAGTCAAACTATGCTCGTTAGATCCCATGGTCCATGAAAAAGTTTGAGTTTGTTTTCCTGAGTTATGATTAATTTTGATTTAGTGAGTTTTTATTTACATAAAAATTGTTCTAGAAACAATCAAATTTTAAAACAACAAAAGATTGACAGAGATTGTATTCCATTTGAACAAAAAAAGGAGGACTTCTACAAGCTGGGGCCTCTCCCTCGCAGCGAAATGGGGGGGGGGGTAAGAAAAATAGAGTGTATAAGGGTGGTTCTAATCATTATAAAGGATCCTGGCTCTCTGTGTCCATCTAATCATCAACCGTGCGATGGGGGTTTTTTTAAGTCTACTCCACCATGGCCCTCTCCCTGGCCTCAACCTCGACCACCGAACGAGTGTGCCCTACTATTGTTTGGAGATCGTTGATTCCTTTCCTGGTGACTTCATGGATATCAATCAGGGATGATAGCTGATCCCTCATCATTGCTTCCCGTACGTCACATTCATGAAACTCGGAGGAATGGACGACCGCCTGATCTCAGGAGCTTGCCTTCTGTGCTCTTAGCTGATGGAGCTTTATCATGGATTCCTCCAGGGCTCGGGTCCTGCAATGAGAGGAAGCGAGGTGAGAAAGTTTGCATTCATTAGTGGAAACTTCCTCATGGGCCATGAAAACTTGGAAAGAGAGAGAATGGAACTGGCAATAATCAAAGCCACCTGACCCCAAACCTAGGAAGAGTTGTTAGAGAGATTCAGTTTTAGTTTCCATCTCAGCTAGAGGATTTTCGGCAACCATCTCGCAAATCTAGGGATAGGACCACATGATTACTACTAGGTAGTCCTCCATGACATGAGGATATTTATTATCCTCGGTAGATAGTACGTAAACAAAGTCCGGCATTGCGATCAGTGCAGACATGTGCACGATAGAAGATGGTTCCGAAACTGAGAGGCCTAAAGCTTCTAACCCTAGTTCGGGCTAAGGAACCAAGTTACTGAGTCCAGTATTGGCAGGTAAAACTTCACGAATTGTCTCTCTAGGACTTGAATCCACAGGGTCATCCACATCCAAATACAAGAAGTTTGGGTCCATCTGAATTTCAGCCGCAAAGGGGCTAGGAGAGAAAAATCCCCTAAGTTACTTTGACCGATGATCCATCAGTCGATCCTCCCTCATAGCTGATGAGGAAAGAACAGTAGGCACATCCACCATGATAAATCCTAATCTGGGAACTTGTCGTACAACCTTCCCCAGGATTCCATTAGGATAATGTTTTACCTGCATTCTTGCGCACTCCAAGGATAGGCTGGAATCCGCTCTTACGCCAGGTAAGGTAATGCTTGTGTTATATCCTTCCCACATCAGCATCAACCACCATGGAAAAAGAGTGGCTGGGTGCAGTCCTTGAGCCTGAGGATGAGGAAGGGAAGCTTGGAGTTTCATACACCCAAACTGGTAGGAAAAAAGTGGGGGCGTACAACTCGCATAGAGAAACCCCATCAATCCTCACGGAAAGAAACTCGTCCCACAATGAAATCATGTAAGAACGTTCTTCAAGAATCCCTATGCGGTTTTCAACCATGACTTCGAAATAGATGGGGTAGGGGGGAAAGAAAACTAGTATAAATCAATCAGAAGATCGATGATTTCGTCAAAATTGAGAGACTTCAGACGAACCCCAGCTATATCAAGAATGGTAGGATGAAAGGTTGGAAGCGGGATAACTGTGTTATGTCAATACTCATAACAATGGAAATGATTCCCTATCCAGCCGTATTAGAATTGAAATGTCCCACTCAGACGATAGGGTGACTTTCCCTCCTACATGTGGCTTAGTAGTTCATAAATACGAGCCAAAGTCGGCACGACCAAGTCCACCGGGTGACCCTTTGCCAACTCAACTGCCATCATCAAGGTACAAGCTCTGACGCCCGAGTTGATATCCCGAAAAGGGAGTAGCCACCTGCTTAAAAACCAAGAAAATAGACCTGCTATCTTGAGCATAGAAGGCACACCGGGATGCACCTTGTAACCCCATGAAAGGTAGTTTCCCACTTCCAGAACTGCCCAGTAGGAACCTTGGATGGTTCGTGACTATTGAGAAGGATGAGTCCTGGGGTGCTTGATCTTCAACACAGGACCAGTGGTGTTCATAAATAACCATATCCAGGTTCTATAAGGAATAAGTGTACGGGCACGCAAGGTCTGACCTAGTGACCACTCCGCCATAACCAGCAGATCCCTCTCCAATGAAGGCACTTGTTCAACGTCATCCCACGCATTAGGAGTGGGAAGAATCTCGTCATACATCTCATCAATGATCGGAAGCCCTCCAAATTGGTATATTTACCACAAGTTAATGCCAACTTCACCATGGGTTAGGTGGAAAGTATTAGTGCTTGAACACCAGCGACTGAGAAGGTCAGGAAGGATCAAAGATGGGGGGTAAACAGTGAACTAGGAGGCCCACACTGCGGAGTACAAATTGACCGCTTGCAGTGACTCGGGATATTCCCAACAATGATGGTGGACCTAGAAGTCCCAACCCTAGTCATTCAAGAAAGGCCCACCAGATCGAAGATCCCACCTAGGAATCCACCCAGCGTCAGGATTCCCCCGAGTAAGGTTGATTATGGAGGGATAATTCTTGAAGAAAACTTCTTGAGAGAAGTCTTGATTGCACTGATCGCTTTGGGTCCAAACTGAGACTCTCAAAATGAAAGTGTCTTTCGGATCAGAATCAGAGGTTATATACCCTAATGGGGTAAGGTCCGGCTGAACGCACTTTGGTAACACTTCCAAGAAAGGAGATGGAAGACCTGAGAAAGTTAGGGGGATATGGACATCGTCTTGAAGATTGAAGCTGTAAAGCGGGTGTCGATTTGATAGTGGATAACCAAGTAGCTCAATAGAGAGAAAGTCCTTTAAGACACCGTAATCAGGAATGATGGACCGACTATGGTCCTCTTTGATGCTCTCTACTCTACGAATCATAGCTAGACACCTACTTGCGCCAATTGGGAGAGGCTCGGCAGCAGGCCTCAGTGCAGGACGAAGGGGAACTAGGTTTTCTCCCTGCATTATAAAAACCAGGAAAATGGTTAATCAAAGGAGTCAAGAATCCTACATGATGATGACCACAAGCATGCCTCAAAATGTGGTTCGCGATGAATGCATCCTGCGAACAAACCCTATGCGGAAGCAGTCTGCGGTACCCTGGCCCGCGGAGCATTGGCCAAAAATCCACGAACCAAGTTGCTCTATGGAATCTTAATTCCGGATTTAAATAATAAAGATTCAAAGGACATAATAAATTTTAAAAATTTGGAAGATTTCAGTCCGCAGACTGTAAAAATCATGGAGCAATTTCCTACACGGCCCGTCGTGACTTACTTTTTAAATAATTAAAATTGTTAGTTTGCGGCTGGAGATTGGTCCGCAGGTGAATGCAACCACGAAGGAGGAATGGTTCGCAGAAATGGCAGATGGTTCGTGGGCAAGGCGTTTTGCGAAGGAATGGGTACATAGAGAAAAAAAGCGAGAGAGCTCTGGTTTCAAGTAGAATCTAGTAAAAGACAAAGGAAGGGCCCCCATATTTATAGGTGTGGTCCTCTACTGGGTCCACTCCTCTTATGCAAACCATCCATGTTTCAGGGCCACTCTACATCGAAATGGCCTCCTCTTCATTTCTATCGGAGCCCATTCCGATGGGTGGCATTTGTAGGGTCCTGAAAAATCTGCAAAGGAGAATGATATTCCCCTTTAATCCAAGGGATATTTTACCCAATTTCCCCCACCAAGAATTGGGAAAACATGTGGAGAATACTCAAAGTAAGGCACAAGCTGAACCGGTCCACAGATTTATCCAATAACAACAGAACATGGCCAGTTCCGTGAAGCACCCCCTCCACGGACTGTTGTCATTTGCGTAATGGAGGCGGAGATCCTCCACAGGTGTGTAGAAGGACGGGCGCCAAACTGGTCCACCATCACAAACCGCCCCCGCTGCAGACCACGTTAACCGGCCCAGGACACATCCGCTGTCGTTCGCAAAATGAAGGCGGAACCCTGCGTGGCTGTGAAGAACTCCCCGAGGTTGATTTGGTTTGTGGGGGTGGTACGTTCAATGCCCCTGCGAGTTGCGGATTGACCAAGTCATCCGTAAACCAGGTTTCTGATCATGGGCTTCCGCCAAAGGTGCCGCATGACCACATATATATATCATTACCCACTCTCTAAAAGGAGACCATGGGGGAAGGGGAAGGAGGATTTGGAGAGATCAATCATATTCAGGTGGAAGGATTTGGAAGGAAGGAGCTTAGGATTTTGCAAACAGCGAAAGTTCAAGTTCGCGAATAAGGACAGGTATGAAACTGGAAGCGAATTAATAAGGAACCGAAAATGCATAACAACATGGTGAACCACGAACATAGAATAACAAAGAAAAGAAGACCACGAACCATGGCCCATCTATGGATGCACTCCCCGCGGACCAGGGAGTTTATGCCCCTTTTCCGATCTGTCGCACTGCGTAGCACCCTCCTACGCGGGCGAAGCCCCGACCGATGAACCCCCAACCAGTGCCGCCCTTTGCCAGCGCTACTCCCATGGATCCCTCCACATACCAACCTAGTACGTCGGCTGAACCTGAAGCCATGAACCACCCCGGTTCGCGAGATTCCCACCAAGCTGCGACCCACCCTGGTTCGCTGGATGCCAATCGGTCTGCGGACCACCCTGGTTCGCAGATGGGCTCTCCAGCCACGTAGCACCTCCCTATGTGAAGGGCTCCACTCCTCATACACCCATGTGGCCCGTGAAATCTTTTAGATTTCCCATTCACCAATCCAGATAAAATCCTCCCAATCCGTCCTAATCCTCCGTAGCTCCCTCATTGGCCCATTCATCGGCCCTGAGCCGAGGCCTCAACCGGAGCCACCATACCCATGTGATGTAACCTTCAGGTGCATCAACACTCCGTTTTGAGTTCACATGACCATGGTAAGCAGGGGATAAGGGGTTGCTCCATCCCTTGAGTGGATTTCTGAAGCATTACTGGGTTCACATTCCCACGGTAATGTGGAGTCCGAGCCCAGGAACCCCCTTTCTGCCCCTCCACTTGTTGAGGTAGGGGAACTTTTTCCTCCCTGGGGCATGGTGGGATACCTATCAGAAGGAAGCCCTCATGAACCTTCGTACTTACCCACGTCCATGGCTAAGGAAGGGTGTAGTGGGGAAGGGTGTTTCTCCGTCCCTCTTTGGGGACAAGTCTCTTTCCCGCTACGCTTTGTCTCCATGGGCATCCATCCCGGAGTAAGCCTCGACTTTTTGGGCCGCCTCTAAGTGTAAGCCCCACTCCACTACCCACGGATGCACCTTTCGCAATGTGATCGTCTGATCTATGCTGCCTCTTGTTTCTCACACCGAGCATGACTCACGTGGGCTTAGAGTAGGCATCGACCATGACATCCTCTTATGCGCCTCCTCAGAATATAAGCCCCAATCCATTACTATGGGCCTCCTCAGAGTGTAATCCCCAATCCATTACTATGGGCCTCCTTAGAGTTTGATCCCCAATCCATTACTATGGCCCTCCTCAGAGTGTTAGACCCAATACATTACTATGGGCCTCCTTAGAGTGTGATCCCCAATCCATTACTATGGGCCTCCTCAGAGTGTAAGCCCCAATCCATTACTATGTGCCACCTCAGAGTGTAAGCCCCATGTTAATACGAACTATGAGGACTTTGATTCCCTACCACATGGATACGTAGGAAGCCTCCATGAGGTTCAATCCTGATCACCATCGGACCCCCGGGTCCACATTCACGTCGGTTCTCTGAAACTCCCATTATAACTATGTGGAATTTGATCCCTGTCTCCCAGGAAGGGTATGTAGGAAGCCTCCCTGAGGTTCAAGCCCAACAACCAGTCGATCCGACTATCTTCACATCGGTTCACCGTGCCACTCCTAGAGCCGCCTCAATGATTCCGGACTCCTCAGGGTCATTAATCTAATGAGGGTTGGTAAACTTCGGGCATAAATGATTCCGAACCCCTGCGTCCATCTGACCATTGCAAACCAGGAGTAATCCATGGATACTATGCTTGTGTATAAACCAATGATTCGTGAACATATGAATACATCTTAAATATATAAGAGAGTCCTAGAATAGGCAATAATTCCTCCCCAAAAGGTGCGATGATCCCGAATTCCCATCCTCTTGAAAAATGTGAGTTATTAAGTGTCGCTGGCCAAAACACCCAACAAACGCCTGCCTTTGGAAAGTAGGTCCACGTATCGTCGGATACAGAACCGTTGGGCATTTCGAAACCAATCTGAAATAATATCAGGGGATGGTTTAGTTATTTTTGGAGATTAAGAATAGAGCCCCTTAGTGATAACCTTATGGATGAGACTATGTATATGAAAATAGTACTAAATTTTGGTGAGTATTGGGTAAGATGTTTATCAAGAAAATACATCCATGTCTGGACATGATCTGGTAGAGGTGGCTCTAGCATAGATGTACCTAGGAGTGAAAACTCTGACAAGGATTTTCGGGCATGACCCAGGGTATCTTGGTACATGGAAATGGTCCTTGCTTCCCTCTTGGTTATGACACTTCTAGGGGACATTCTTTGGTAGATTCACAAGTTTATTACAAACCATTATTAAATGAAAAAAAATTGCATTCGAATATAAGTTAAGAAATAGATCGAGCATAACCTAGATATAATCCTAAGGAATCACAAGATATGATATAATTCTGATTTATAAGTTAATCCTTTTATGTTCAATGATTCATTTTTATTCTTAATAGCAAAGTATTCCAGACTTATAATTATACTTTCATTTTCTTAATTAATGGCAAGAAATAGAAGAACACGTTCCAACAAACAATGTGGTAGGAAATGTGATTATTGCTCTAATGATATGTGTGGTATGATGGGAGCGAGTGCTCAAAACTTCTTGATAATAATTACTTAGATGGCTCAAGTTATGAATATTAACTTGAATTAGGCGGAATTACCTCCTCCTCCAAGGAAAGAACAAGTTTCCAAAGAATAATTAATGTGGAAAAGGACTCTCATGTTTAACGGATCCTCTAATCCCCTCCTCATGGAAGAATATATTAACTCCCTTGAAAAGATATTCTCCATCCTCCAGTGCTCAGAAGAAGAGAAGGTTGTACTGGCGGTCTATAATTTTGATGGGGAAGCTGATTAGTGGCGGTCACTGATCAAGATTAAAAATACCCAAGAACAAAATGATTCCACAGATTGGGAGGAATTCAAGAGGATGATTTTCAACAAATTTTAGCCTCTAACCCTCCATCTCAAGATAAAAAGAGAGTTCCTTGGACTCAAGAAGAAGGAAGATGAGTCCATCGGGGCGTATGAAGCAAACTTTACAAGGCTTTCAAGGTACACCTATGGATTTTTCATGAACACCAAATAAAAGGTATATCACTTCTTTAGAAGACTAAATTCTTGTCTATGAAAACTTTTGGAAATTTGAGACTTCAATAGTTATGAGGAGATTGTTCGTTGTTCCCTTATTGTTGAAATGGAGATTGGAGACTCTCAGTGGTCTCGTGGGACCTATGACATGGAGTGAAAGTAGGAGAAGAACATGGGTGGTTAATCAAGAATATCCCATGATGGAATGAAGCCTGAATTTTCCCTTTATAAAAATTTCAAGAAGAAGCATCCTGGTAACTGTCTTAAGGGAACCACTAATTGCTTCAAATGTGGAATGTTTGGTCATCTGGCCAAGAAAAATTGGTGGGATATCAAAAATCCCTATAATTTAGATGAATAAAGGAAGTTTCATATCATCACTCAGCTTATAGTGTAGTGTTACAACTGCAAGGAGCATGGACATTATGAAAACAAGTGTCCTAATCTGAGGGTTTTCGGAGGCAATCACAAAAAACCTCCAAGGAAACAATGAAGGGATTATGATATCACTAATGCAATGGTGGATACAGATAATGATGTGGTGAAAGTTATGCTAGTTATTTACTCAATAAAAGGGAACATACTATTTGATTCTAGTTCTTTGCATTCATTCATATCTTTCTTGTTTAGTAGAACTATTCAAACCCCACCTCCAAATTTGGAGTAAAAGTAATATTTTGGAATAGAGAATGGGAAAATCATTGCATTAATGGTTTATAACTCCTCCATGGTTAATGTTTGCAGACTAAACCTCCCATTAAATCTCATCATTTTTACATTAGTGGAGTTTGATGCTATCTTGGGAATGGATTGACTGTCTTTATACAAAGACAACATCAATTATTGGGAAAGGGAGATCACTTTTCACATCCTAAAGCATCCTCTGATTCTGTACATGTGTAAGGAGGAAGATGAGTCTCCTTTAGATTTTTCATCTCATGTTTGGATACTTTTTCCTTATGAGAAAACATATCTAGCTCAAATTATTGGAAAAAAGGATAGATCTATGCATGAAGACATGCCCATCGTGAGGGATTACACTAAGGTATTCTCTAAATAGGTTCTCGGTCTTCCTCTTGACTGAGAGGTTGAGTTCTCAATTGAAATTATCTTTGGATATCAGCCTATCTCAAAGACAATTTATTGAATGGCCATCGTAGAGATGGAAGAGCTGAAGAAGCAGTTACAGGAGAATATAGAGAAGAGTTTTATATGCCTGATTGTTTCACCATTGGGTACACCAGTCCTCTTTGTCAAGAAGATGAATAGATCAATATGCCTATGCATTGATTATTGTGAGATCTACAAAATCATGATAAAGAACAAGTATACCATTCCATAGGTATATTACTTCTTCGAACGTCTTCATGGGGACAGTTATTTATCTAATGTGGACCTTCGGTCAGGATATCACCAATTAATGGCGATGAAAGAAGATATTCCCAAGACTGCCTTTTGAATGAGGCATGAACACTATGAGTTCATAGTGATGCCCTTCGGACTCACTAATTCTCCATAAATTTTTATGGATTTATTGAATAGAGGCTTTATAAATTACCTAGAAAAATTTTCCGTAGTCTTTATTGTTGATATTATGATATATTCCAAGAGCTAAGAGGAACATGAAGTGCATTTGAATACTGTGTTAAAGGCATTGAGAATGGAGAAGTTTTATGAAAAGAACAATAAATGTGAGTTTTGGTTGGAGGATGTATCCTTCATGGGGCATGTTATCACCAACAATGGGATATATGTAGACCCTTCCAAGAAAAAAGAAATTGATGAGTGGCCAAGGCCCACTTTTGTAATGGAGATCCAAAACTTTTTGGTTCTAGCTGGGTATTATAGACGATTTGTGGGGAACTATTCACAATTATCATACCCAATGACCATGCTGACATAGATGGGATTAATGTTTGTATGAACACAAGAATGTGAATACTATTTCAAGGAGTTGAAAAGGAGGCTTATCACTGTGCCCGTACTCCCACTCCCTACAAGTGGAGAACTATTTGTGGTGTATAGTGATGCTTCTATGAAAGGATTAGGCTGTCTGCTAATTCAAAATAATAATGTGATAGCCTATGCCACTCAACAGCTAAAAATCAATGAGCTGAACTATTCCACACATGATCTGGAGTTGAATGTGGTGATCTCTCATTGAAAATTTGGCTGCATTATCTCTATGGTGTGAAGTGTGATATATATATAGACAAAAAGAATCATAAATATATATTTACAGAGAAAGAGTTTAATATGTGCCAGTGAATATGGATAGATCTCATCAAAAATGTTTAATGCTCAATCCACTACCATCCTGATATGGAAAACAATGTGGAAGATGCTCTAAGTAGAAAATATCATGTATCTTTATCAATGATGATAGTTTAAAAGGATCCGATTTTCATAGATTTTTAAAGGATGGACAAGGGAATCATTATGGAAGAAACATCATCAATCCTTTCTCAAATTATTGCTCAACCATCCCTCTTTGAGAGAATAAAGGATACTCAAAGAAATGATATGGCACTTCAGAAAAGGGTGGAAGCTGTTAAAAAAGTTAAATCCTCCGATTTCAAAATTGATGAGGAAGAAGTTTTGTGAATTGGTTCACGATTACGTGTACCAACCGATCCATATATAAAGTAAAATCTATTGAATGGTGCACATATCTCGACCTTCTATATACTCCTAGGGAGCAAAAAGATGTATCATGATCTCTAGAAAAACTTTTGGAGGGGAAAAATGAAAAGGGAGATTATTGAATATACATCAAAGTGCCTAGTATGTCAGCAAGTGAAGGTTGAGAGACAAAAGTCTAAAGGGATAATAATACCACTACCCATTTGAGTATAGATTTTGGAGAACATTACCATGGACTATATCACTCGAGTTCCAAGGACATATGGAGGAAACAATTTTATATGGGTCGTTGTGGATCGTCTTACAAAGAAAACTAACTTTATCGCGATTTGAGAGGACTTATGATTAGATCAACATGCACAGATTTACATTAAGGATGTGGTAAGGATTTATGGAGTACCACTATTTATTGTATCCGATCGTGATTCAAGATTCACCTTGAAGTTCTGGAAAAGTCTCCAACAAACTATAAGCACTGAACTGAGCATCAGTACGACCTACCATTATGAAACTGGTGGCCAATCTGAGAAGACTATTCACACAATAAAAGACATGTTGGTAGTGTGTCCAATGTAATTCCATGGAAGATGGGACCAACATCTTCCACTGGTTGAATTCTCATACAACAACAGTTTCTACTCGAGCATCTAAATGGCCTAATATGAAGCCCTTTATGGGAAAAGGTGTAGAACACTGCACGTTTTTGGATGAATTCAGTGATCGTAAGCTGCTAGGACCTAAAATGGTTAAATAAATGGCAGAGAAGGTGAAAACCATTTATTAGCATATCAAAGAATCCCAAAGTCGCCATAAGAGTTAGGAATATAACTGTCGATGAGACCATGCGTTCAATGTCAGAGACAAGGTGTTTCTATGCATATCTCTGTTGAAGAAGGTCATGAGGTTTGGAATGAAAGGGAAGTTTTGTCCTAGTTATATAGCCCCCTTCGAGATCCTTGATTGAGTTGGAGCTATGGCCTATTGACATGCACTTCCACATACTATGTCAAATGTACATGATTTCTTTCATGTATCCCTCTTAAGGAAGTACATACCTGACCCTTCACATGTACTCTCTTCAGATGTTGTACAGTTGGAGGATGATCTTTCCTTTGAGGAGTAGCTTGTAATGATCTTGGATCGTAGAGAAAAAGATCAACACAAAAAGGCTACTCATCCAGTTAAGGTACTATGGAGAAACCATATGTATGAAGAGGTGACATGGGAACTTGAGGAAGAAATGATGGAAAATTACCTCCACCTATTTTTGGCCTTGAATGTAAAATGAAATTTTGTGGGAGAAATTTATTAAGTGGGGAAGAATGTAATGACCCGATGTTTTTCAAAAGAAATTCTATTCTTATAAACATTTCATTTAAACACCTCATAATAAACTACTTTGTGATAATTAAGCTTTAAAAACATGTTTTTCACTTCTGTGTTTGGAATTTCGAAAATCTGACATTTACGGTTGCAATGAGTAAGTTATTTGGAGTTAGAAAAGGAAAATTTATTTTTTTGGTAAATAGTAACCTACCCTAATGAATAGTAACATACCCTTAATAAAAATGATATACCATAATGAATAGTAACCTTACATATGATAATATATAAATAATATTCAAGTTGAAAGTATGATATACCTATATTTTCGAATAAGTAAATGAATGTTTTAAAACTGGTTTTTGATAATAAATTATGATTTTAATTAAATATTAAAATAATAATATTTATAAAATTATTTTTGAAAAATTGACATCATTTTTGGATTCTACACGTCGAAAAATTGTTAGGGTTAATTTTTGGGATTTTTCTGAAATACTTGAATTTTTATGAATTGTAAAATGTGATAATTTACGATAAATGATAAATAATTGATTTATTGGGTCATTGATGATGATCAGATAATGTAAGCCCAATTGGTTATAAGTAACATGAATTTATTACTTTTATTGGTCATGTAATACTTAATATTCCTTTTCATGTGATGAAATAATAAACTAATGACTAAAAAATGATGAAAACCCCTCTCCCCTCCACTATAACCACCCCCTCTCTCCCTCTTCTCTACACTCTTCTTAGGCCTTGTGCCTTTCCAATATTCTACCCAAGTCTCTCTCGAAGATCTTCGACCACTTAAAAAACCTCCTAACCACTTCAAAATACCAAATCCTTTCCCCTTAAGAGGTTTACAAATGAGGATGTCTCAAGAGATAAATTCCTCATTCCAGTTCCTTCATTTCTTTTATGTTCATTTCTTTTTGTTTCTTTCCTCACCACCCTTTTCACAAATGGTACGATAAATCTAGTAAAAAAAATTTCTTGAATTTTTTCATGTTAATGGGATATTTCATTATATTTTGTCCTTTACCCACATTTTCAATGAAATCAATGAATTCACCATTTGAGATATGCTCATTTATCCCATTCAAGGACAACAATTTATCAATTTTTATTGTTATAATTAATTCTTGTCATGAATCCATTTGTGTTATGGTTGAACCAGATTATTATATATATAATATATCCTATTTTGGTTTTGTAATCCTTTTGTACAAATGGTATTAGGTTATAAATCCAAACATGTTCTTTGAAATCAAGCACACCGAGTAACAAAAATGGTTATCACAAAGGTTATATATCAAACAATTCGACTTCACTCTAAATAAACAAATTAACATTAAAAACATGTTATCCCCTTGATGATCACAAATATAATATGACATCAATTTTTTACAACCACTTTCATCTTACTTGTAATCCAAACATGAATATAAGTTAACCGGTCATTAAAACCAAGTACAAAAATGAGCCTAAACAATGAAATTAAACCTCATAACCAATCAAAATGGTTATAAATGAAATTAAAATGATTTTACTAAACCAATTAAATATTAAATTGGTTCTATAATTAATAATTAATAAACCTAATTTGTTTATTCGGGTCTTTAATAACAAGTGGAGACCACCAATGGATTTATGTTAAGGGACCCTCTTCATTTCACTCTTAATCAAGATTGTCCTCTATATTATGCCTTTTTTATGTGTAATTCCAAATGATGGGGTAATTTTTAGCACTACCCCAATACTTCCCTAATTATCTACAATTGATGAGAAAAATCTTTTCACTATCATCAATCCCTTTTGTGTACACCCGACACCATGCCAATAAATCGTAACAAATTCTACCAGTACCGTTTTGTTCATTTGGGTTAACTTATCTTTCATTACATCAATGTAATGTTATCTTATTTATTATTTTTACATTTTATTGATATTTTTTAGTTTTAAAAAATTCATTTATGATTACCCATTTATCTCTTTCTTTTGGGGATATACATGTTTCTAAAAGATTCCCTCCTTAGAAATTAACGATAAGCAAACCTGTTTTAAGGTAACATCCCAAATATTTACCCAATTTCAAATGCACTGTATCCTCTATTTTATGCCACAATTTTATTTATAAAATCTGTATCTTTATTATGAAAACCTTCTTGGTTCAATTCTGATTTTATATAAATGATTTTCCTATTATCTATTTTAGAAGCACTATAGTATTTTCGTTCAAACCGCACAAAAATGTTTTAATTATAATGTTTCTAAAATACATTTATTATATGTTGTCACTTCAGTTTGACCCCACATACCAAGTTAAATGAATATTTTACCTTATGAACGTCCATTAATGTTCTATTCCATTTCTGTAATGGACACGTTGATTATACACTCATTGGTTATGCTTTATGTCATGATTATGGTACCCAATTCGTTCCATTGGTGCCGTTATGTTTATATATGTTTGATTATGCATGATTATTTATATGGAAAGAATATTTATTAGGAAATAATATTCATGAAAATGTTGAGATGGGTGTTCCAATATAGAACTCCAATTCATTTGGTAAAGTTATGTCTCGTGACTTGCAATGTGAAATTGGATTGGCGGTTAGCCTTGACCTTTACTAAAATGGGAAACGAGATTGGGAGTTATCCATGAACCGCACTGAAGAAATGTTTTATGATTCTTCAAAAATTATATTATTACATGTTTATATGATATCTTTCATATATTAAATGATTTTATGTGTTCCTTTATTTGGATATCATTATGTCTTGCCTCCTAACTCATGTGCTTAAGAGGTATCCTTATGTTCTTTCCTTTACTAAGATTTTCAGCTCATCCCTTTGTTCATGTGTTCCCCGAGGTTCCCTATGCAGATGTAAGGGCTCAAAAAAAAAAGTCATTAGCTCTTTGTGGAGATTAAATAATGAATATTTTAGGTCCATGTTTTATGTTTTATGTACCTAGTCTTCCACGACACTAGACTTAACTATCCTTGTCTTGTACTCTGATGTATAATTATGATTTAAATCATGTAATGATATATGAAAAGGGCTTGGGTTGCTACACTTTAGATTAATTACATGAATTTTATAGGTTAATTTGACATGTTAGGGTTGATTTAATGTATATTTATTAAAGTAATCATGTTTTTTTGAGTATCACAAAAACCAAATGCTAAATAGTGTCAAAATTGACATAAATGAGTATTTAAAACAAATACTATACTATTAAATGATATAATATTCCTAAAGATATGAGGTTCCTCCAAATAACATATATAATGACAAATATTTCATTATTGAACCACTTGAGGTTATATTTACATTTTATAGTATGTTTATTAACCTTGAAATATAAACATACCAGAAGACATGATAATAGTAAAATTATTTGACAAATAATTAAATCTAAAAGATAAGGTTAATATAATGACCAAAATTTTTGTAAAACATATTAGTTGAAAGGATTTCAACCCACCCCACATTATCCTAGAAATAAATATATTTGGAGACATTATAAAATGAAAATGATTTAATTAAAATATAATATTTCAAGATTTTCTTATAGTGGCCCACACCTCTCTTATAAAAGGATACTTACCATTCTCTCAAAATCACACCTCGAAAGCCTTTTGGACCAGCCAAACCGTACTCAAATATCCTCCCAACTACCATATAATGAATCTAGAGGCCTTACTATGATCTGAAAGCCATCCTATGGAGCTTTTTTAATCAAATCAAAAGGAAGCACCTGAAGAAGATGTAATAATTTGATCACCTCTTTCAATGTTCTTTTCTTCTTCCACTTCCTCTTTTGTTTTTGTTTACATAGAAAAATAATAACTCCAGTACATTCAATATACAATGATTTTATTATAAATATGGTAAAACCATATTTATCATTCAATCCATCCTATAAATGACAAATTCACCATACATGCATATATATGGCTTACTGTCTCTACGTTATGGTGTAGTTTTTAATTAAACAACTCATTATTTGGATGGATATAATAATGAGTATAACTGATGTAAATAATAAATATAAAATTTTAATTTTTATTTATATATATATATACTATCCAATTACATATGATTTCACCACTAATAGATTGATATTATCGCTCGTGCGAACGTACAACTTACGGTCTCCACAACGGGATGATATTTCATTCCACATTATAGTCATTCTAGAATAATTTTCATTTTATGATTAAAAATATTGTTTAATAACTTAATATCATTATTTAAATGAGTCAAATACTTCATATCTGTAACATACATTGCTTACATAACAAAATATATAATGGAAAACAAATTAGTTACCACCCAAAACAATGATACTATTGAAATATCATTACCTAAGAAATATTATAAGATCATATATGACATCATATTTAGGTATGTGGTTCTTTTATAATTTAATAACAATAATTTCACCATTATACATGAGTTTAACCTACAATCTACTAAGGAAATATAAATGGAAATGGGGTTTTATCTCACTTTTTATTCCTGTGAGATTCATGCTTTTTTTTAACAATTTCCTTTTGTGTGGTGTATGTACTGCCCATAATTATTTTATTTGTGTGATGTAATTTAATTTATGGGTATTTACATATTTATTTTATGATACTTCTTTCAGGGTGTGTATGTTTCATAAGCTACCAAATCAGTGAGGGAAATTCTAATTTCAATTTAAACTCATTGGGTTTTATGCACACTTCATTGATTATTTTACAAAAATATTATTTCTGAAATAAATATTAATTTATTTATGTAGTAATTTACATTCCCCTTTGTGTGGATATACGTTTGATTCAAAAAATCACTAAATTTCTCAATTCATTGATATGACCCTGAGAAGTGTAATCTGAACTCAATTTCGAATCATTGAGTTAAACATCCAAGTAATTGGTTTTGTTTTTAGAAGAATATATGTGAATGCACTCTAATTTATATACATTTAATATCTAATAATAATTAGTGTGTTTATATTTTTCACACAAAAATATGTAATTGATTTATATTTATTCTTAGGATACTATATTTATAAATGATTTTGTCTCAATTTAAATTCCTTTGAGACTTTTTTGTTGTTATGTGCCAATTAATTTTTATATGGTGTATATATTGTCCTTTGACATATTATATCATGAATCTATTTATTATAAAGATATTATATTGTTCTGATTAATATTATTCCTCAATTATTTGTATTCAAATGTCTTTCGATACTTTAGGAACTCTTTAACTAAAATATAATTTTAAATGTTTTAATGATTTATTATTCAAAATATTTCTCATTAATTTCAATTTTTTATAAATAGTGTTAAGTATTAATTTTTATGGACATGAATGTTTTAAAATTAAAATTTTGTTTAATAGATTCAAAGTGGTATGTGACACTTTGATTTAAAATTCTCTTTTAAATGACATCTTTGATACATAGTGATACTTTTAAATGTTTTCAAGAAATATGGGATATTTCTCTCAAATAGTTTTACTGATTATTTTCATATATCCCAATATCATTCATTGTGTTTTATTATTGATTGTTGTGGATTAATTATAATAAAATCTTATATATTTTATTGTATGAGTTATGTTTGAATGTGGATGTGATATTTTTAAACCACTCATTATTTGTGGTTAAAGTATTGACATTTTGTATGCTAGTTTTAATATGATTTTTTAGATTATGTTTTACCCGTTTCATATGAGGAATGAATTGGACTTAGTACGCGATGGTTGAGGCCTGCTATAGCCCCTCGAAGCATCAGTAGGTCTCATGAGACAAACTAGTGTCTTGGCACAAGGACTTTAAAAAATCTTATTTGTAGTCTTTTCATGAGGCCTTGACTATGTGGTTATGATATCTGACATTATGCATTACTTCATTATGAAATAAGATATTTATATTTCATTTTATTATTAGACTAGTAGAATATCTATGTTAATAAGTAAATTAAATTATTTGATTTATCTTTACCACATTATACTGAAGTATAAATTAAAAAGGCTTGTGTTTTAGTCTTATATAATGCCTTAAATGTTTATGATTATTTATGAGAGTTTATGCTATATTTTTATACCTAAATATAATATGAGCTCACTCCTTTATTATGTTTTCATTTCCCAGGACATGAAGAATTATATTATGATAAACAAGTATTAATCAGCCAAAGGTTATGAGTGTGTCCAAACAGAACACAATGTTTTTTTCATTATTTTAGGATGTAATGTAAAACATATATATGTATCTAGTACTTCCAAGGCTAATAAACTATTCGGTATTTTGAGAATTTATCTCTTGTGATCATGCCAATGTTATGTAATAATGCACCGACTTTGGGTAACTGGGGTCGAGGAATTTTATATGGTATCCGAGGAAGTATAGTACAAACTTTAGAAGCTGGATTTAGAAAAACAAATGACTAGAAAACACTACCCTAAGATAGAATACGAGTTTAGTAAAGAAGAACAACAAAATATTTTAGTAACATAAATATTATATGGGTTTTTCAATCAATTCATCCTTGTATGGATACGAGCAAGTTGAGGTGGATCTGGCACAAATGTACTTAGGGTTAAAACCTGAAAACACCACTCTGAGATAGACTCAAACCAGAACTGGTGCTCGACAACGAGCCTTGATGCACTCTTTGTTATAACACTCCTGATAGATATGTGTAGGATAATCCACATTTTATTTACTAGCCGATTTCAAGGATTTTAATATTAGATGAGAATAAATAACCTTGGTTTATTGTAAGGTGTTTTATATTTAAAATAATGTGTCATGATATTTTCTAAATGATTTTATGAATATTGTTACTCAAATTATGCTTTCTGGTTTAAGTCAATGACTAGATACCAAGGAAGTCACAATATCATTGGACATAATGTACAAGGTAGTACCGATGGTGGAAATATGAAAATAAATGTATTGTTGATAGGTGTCAAATATACAGTGTTCATGCCGAAGCGTGTTTCCAAAAATATGATCGAAACTATATAGATTAACCAAATCCCAATCTCAACAAATAAGAGAAAGGTGGAGAAAGACAAGATCCCCAGTAGTGGAGACCATGGAGAAAAGAATGCTCAATCTCCATCATGCTGGAAATGTGGAAGGAGACACCCATAAAGTGTCTCAATAAAAAAATTAAATTGTTTATGTGTGGGAAAGAAGGAAATAAAGTAAATATTTACTGAATTTTTTTTGAGTAATATAGAAGAAAATAAAAATGATCCTAAGAATCCATTTACATTCATTTTCCATAAATATAGGGGACCTGGGCATTACCCAAGTAAATTCCATATTCTATAAGATAACCATGAGGTCAAGGAAAAACATATATTGAAATAAATGGATGGAGAAAAGTTTAAAACTTTTAATGCTCTTTGTTGATGGGATTACTTTGGAAGACTTTTCTCTTGTATGTGTAATCCTATAGTTTGTTATGTGAAAATTATATTGAAGGAAGAATTAACTTTTCTTTTGTAGATATAGTTAAAAATAATCATTTGGGTTTATATGATCCTTTAATTTGAATTAATTACCTGTTATTAATTTTTTGGATGAAAATGTGAGGTATGAGATAACATTTGTAATTAAATTATGTTATGCCTATTTTGAGGAATTTATTTAATTTTGGTTATGTTATAAAATATATTTTTTGAAAAATGAAAACAAGCAGACTATGTGACAACCCGTCGCATCGAACAAAACTGTGGGAATCCAACCCGCAACCAAAGAGCGACTGCGATTTATCACCTACCACAAGACTACGGGAAGTCCATAGTTAGTGTTTCTAATTCTTTTTTAGTTATGTGATTTTATTGATCAATAATAAGTGGATTTGGGATCTTATGTATTATCAAATTGATTTCCTTAGTAAAGGAAAATGATTTTGTGATTAAGTGATAAATGTTATTTTGGAAGACCTTTTCTCTGTTGAGAACACTATATGCTTAAGGAAAATAGAATACTATGGAATTTTATTTGAGGAGTAACGGTGGATTTTTTTGTTTTGGAAGAATCTATGTTTTTTATAAAGATTTAGGTTATTACTGGAAATGATTAACATATCATAGTGAATATGTGATTTCATTAATTACACTTATGATTGAGACTTTTATAGTAGTTGATGTTACTTAGAGATAAATTTTAAGATTTAATATGAAATAATATGTGATTAAATTCTTTGGAGTTTTTAGTTTCAATCATAGTTTTAATTATACTGATGTATTTTATAGAAAATTGTGTATTGAATGGTATTTATTGAACATTGGGTATTATTTGAATAATTTTTGAAATTAAGATTAGTATTTCATTCTATAAAAAACTATCCATTTTGAGGATCATATTATATGGTACTAACCATTTGGTTTTGGTAAATCTCTAAAAACAGGGGAAATATATATTTAATGCTTTTTGTATTATGTGATTCTCTAGATGTTGATTGTAGTGCTTCAGGTGTGACCAAGTCATCTTGAATACTCATCATTTGGTGAAAAGATCAGTTTGTGGTAGAAATTTATTAAAGGATAAAACTATAATTAAAAATTAAGTATATATATTTATGTTTTTAGTCAATATCATTAAAAAAATTCCTCAAATTTATAAAATGGAACATAAAACAAAAACAATGTTGTATGTTTTATTTTCGTATAGGGAAACTAATGATAGTCTAACCCATCACAAGTTTGTGTTTTTATGATTGTTAACTTTTTTATGATAATTTTTTCTATCACTCTCCATTAGAACTTGACACTTATTTTATCTTCCATATCCATGTTTTCTTATATGAAATCCTAGTATGGTTTATCTCAGGCGGCCTTTGTACTTCTCTTTCTTTCTTTTAAAGTGATTATTTTATTGACTGTTTTTTTGATGTGGGACTTTCAATAAATTTCCCAAGCCCAATTTTATAATTTTTAGGATGAAATTACCCAAATAGAGTAGAATTTAACACCCCAATATTTCATAGTATGTTATTTTCTTTAATGTAATTCAATAACTTGTGTTACACCCAACACCGAGTTCAAGCGCACCATGACTTACCAAACTGTCCATTAAAAAATTAGTTAGGAATAGTATAAACAAAATTTTGAATTATATATACTCCATATAATATTAACATCCATATTGTGTGTTTATTAGAGATAATATAAGAACAAATTAAAATTTTCAGTTAAAAGAACTATTTTTCAAAAAATACAATATTATTACCTTTTAATGGAGAGCAATTTATCAATCCAATATTTAAAACATTTATATATTAAAATTGACAAAATAAATTTATTATTTAGAAGAGTGACATAAAAATTTAGTTTGGATAAATGTTTTGTTCTTTTCTGATAAATCTCATATTTTGATGAATTGGAAAAAAATACTAAATTTAAATTGAAAACAGGTTTTTTAATAAAAATAATTTATAGGGATAAAAGAAACATTTTAATGGTTTTTAAGGATAATTAGATTATATTTTTATCATTTAATCCAACGTTGGTCATTGGATGTAATTTGACATTAAATTGGACATAAATACATATCAATATTTTGTTGGTTTTATTTTTCAAAAACCAGCTTTTTGGTTTTGACAATGGGAATATTTTTTTAAATTAATTAAAAGAACATAATTTTTTTGAATTTTGTAAAAGAGTCATCATTCTTGAATTTGGAATATCAAAATTAGCTTTGGGTGAATTTTTGGTATTTTTGTATAAACATTCAATTTTTGATGAATAGTAAAAAACCCAATGTTATTGTTTAAAGACAAATTTTTTATTTAAATAATAATTTTTAATTTAAATTTATTTTTAAAGTAAAAATAGATACATAATACTTATATTATTTTAATGTAATTAATTGAATTTATTTTATAGAAATATTTGATATATAAAATTTTATTGAACTTTTTACCGTCTTTTACTCACCTTCTAGGAACATTTTCAAATTTGCAAAAAACATAATTTTATCACTTCAATGAATTGATATAAAAAACCAAAGAGACATTGATGAAAAAATTAGGTAAAATTTTGTTCAATTGGATGAAAATAATTTTTTTGGTGAATAGTCACTTATAAATTTTATTTACCACGGTTAAAAGAAAATAGGGTAAATAATGGTAAAAATGATATAATAATTACCCTCACACATGTCCTAACATTATTGGATAAGTGTATTTCGACCAAAATCAACCTTAGGAATAATTTATGATCCTTTTGATTCATTTGGATTAAATTAGGACATTTAATATTATTTTATTTAAAGAAGTGTTAAATATGTTAAATTCAAAGTTTAATAACTAAACCATTTTTAACATAGGGTTATAAATAGGATACATTAGACTGTAAATATTCATTAGAAATATAAATATATTTACTACATCATGGTATTTTATTTATAAATTTTTAGACATCAAATAATTAAATTTATTTATGACACAATGATGATGTAGTAATTACATTATTAATGAAAGATTAAAATAATTGATATTATAAATATCATAATAAATGTAAATTGATCCTTTGGATGAATTAAAAAAAAATTATAGGTTAATATGACATGTCAAGGTTTATTTAATGTATTTTTTTGAAGTAATCATTTTTTTTTGACTTTCAAAAAAACCAAATACTAAATATTGTCAAAATTGACCAAAACGAGTATTTAAAAGAATTACTATATTATTAAATGATATAAAATTAAAAAACAATATTAGGTTTAGAATAAGGAAATATATAAGGATATATATTTCATTAATTAACTAGTTGAGGTTTTCATGATATTTTAAAGTATGTTCATTAACCATGTGTTATAAATATACAAGAAGACACAGTAATAGTTAAACTATTTAAGTAAGAATTAAATCTAAAATATATGGTTAATATGGTGACCTAAAAATGTCTAATATCTATTGGTTGAGATTATTTTGACCCATATCCACCTTATCCAATAAATAAATCAATTTAGAGCCACTATAAACCACAAATGATTTAATAATAAAATAATATTTCAAGAGTTTCCTAGAGTGACCCTCACCTCTCTTATAAAAGGGTACTTCCCCTTCTCTAGAAATCACTCCTCCAATGCATTTTGGATCGACCAAACCCTACTCAAATATCCTCCCAAGTACCCTAAATTGATCCTAGAGGCCTTACATTGATCAAAAAGCCAACCTAATGAGCCCTTTTGATCAAATCAAAAGGTAGCACCCAAAGAAGAGGTAACAATTTCATCAGCTCTTTCAAAGTTCTTTTCTTATTCCACATCTTATTTCATTATTGTTTCCACACAAAAATAATAACTACAGTACCTTCTATATATTGTGATGTTATTATAAATATGGTACAACCATAGTCATTCTTTTATCCATCCTATGAATAAAAAAGTCACTATACATCCGTACATACGTCTTACCATCTCCAAGTCTTTTTCATATATCATCACATACGATTTCACCACTAATAGAATGATATTGTCGCACATGTGTATGTATGACTTACTGTATCCACAAAATGATGATATTTAATTCCCCATCATAACCACTAAAGAATAATTTTCATTTGATGAATAAAAATAATGTTTAATAACTTAACATTATTCTGGATATTAATCAAATACATCATATCTGTAACAAAAATTACTGATGCAACAAAACATATAATGGAAAACAAATCAGTTAACACCCAAAACAATGATACTACTGAAATTTCATTAACAAATAAATATTATAAGATCATATATGATATCATGTTTTTCTATGTGGTTCCTGTATAATTTACTCACAATGATTTCACCATTATAAAGTAGGTTAACCTACCCTCTACTAAGGAAAATTAAATTGTAAGGTGTTTTCATCTCACTTTTTATTCCCGCGAGATTCATGCTATATTTTCCATTATTTCCTTTTTTGGGTGTATATGTTTCCCATGATTGTTTTATTTGTGTAATATAAATTAATTTATGGTTATTTATATTTTTATTATATGATCCTTATTCCATGGAGTGTATGCTTTGTAAGTTACCAAATCTGTATGGGCACTTTTAATTTTAATTTCAATTCATTGGGTTTTATGTACACTTCATTGATTATTTTACACCAAAATTATGTGTTAAATCACAATTTATTTATTTATGTAGTAATTTACACTCCCCTTTGCATGGATATACTTTTGATACAAATAATCACTCCATTGAGAAATACTCAAGTCATTGATATGAACTTGATAAGGGTTATCTTAACTCAATTTTCATTCATTGAATTAAATATCCCATTCATTGGTTTTGTTTTAACAAGAATATGGGTGAATGTACTCAGATTGATTTACACTAAATATACAATCATATTGAGTGTATTTATATTTTTTTTCATATAATTATGTCATTGATTTATCTTTCATCTAAGGATATGGTTTTAATAATGGATTTCATCTCAATTTATATTCCATTGAGACGTCTTTGTTGTTATGCACCAATTCACTTTTATATGGTGTATATAATATCCTTTGACATATTATATCACTAATCACTTTATTGTCATAATATTATAATGTTTTGAATAATGTTATTCCTCAATTATTTGTATCCAAGCATCTTTAATTTAGTTAGGAACTCTTTAACTAAAATATCATTTAAAATATTTTAAATAATTATTATTCTAATTCTTTCACATTAATATCTATGATTTAAAAATAATTTTAAGGAATTATTTACATGGACATGAATGTTTTAAAATTAAAATTTTGTTAAATAGTTTTAAAGTGGTAGAGACACTTTGATTCAAAAATATATTCTAAACGACTTCTTTGATACATATTGCAACTTTTAAATGTTTTCATGAAAATGTGATATTTCTATCAAATATTTTTACTTATTATTTTCGACAATGTTAATATACTTCATTGTGTTTTATTCTTTATTATCGTTGATTTATTATAATACAATCTTCCATATTGTGTTGAATTTGTTATGCCTGACTGTGGATGTGCTATTTTTATACCATTCATAGTTTGTGGTTAATGTATTGACATTTATTATTCTATTTTTAATACGAATGATTATATTATGTGTCACCATTTTCATATCAGGAATGCATTTGACTTAGTATGTCATGGGAGAGGCCCACAACATCCCCTCGATGCATCCATAGGTGTCATGAGAAAAACTAGTGTCTTGAAACAAGGCCTTGACAAAACCTTATTTGTAGTCTTGACATGAGGCCTTGACTCTATGGTTATGATGTCTGACATTATGCATTCCATAATTCTAAAATTAGTTATTTATATTAAATTTTATTATTCACCTAGTAGAATATCCATGCGAAAAAGTAAATGAAATTATTTGATTTATCTTTTCTATATTATATTGACGTTTAAGTTTCAAAGGCTAGTGTTTTAGTCTTATATATTGCCTTAAATGTTTATGCTTATTTATGATAGATTCCACTGTACTTTTATCCCTACAGAGAATCTAAGCTCACCCATTTCCTATGTTTTCTTTTAATAGGATTTGAAGAAGAATATTATGATTAACATGCAGGTGTAAGCCAAATGATATGAGTGAGTTCAAAGGGGACACAATTATGTTTTTCATTATTTCATGATGTAATTTAAAACTTATGTATTTATTTAGAACTTCCAAGGATACTAAACTAATTGGTCTTTCAAGAATTTCTCTCTTGTGATCATTCCAATGTTATGTAATAATGCACCGACTCTGGGTAACTAGTATTGGGGCGTTATATATAGTCTCCATTTATGGTTTACCTCATTTTTATCTCTATATATTTTGTGGATTACTAAAAACCTAGAATAATAAATATATTTATATAATGTATAATATATTTGAGATTATGTATGAATTTAAAAATTAATTGGATTGGAACTACGTAACTAAAACATACATGGAAAATGAAATAGGCATTACCATGAATAGTGATTTTAAAGAAGACATGTAAACAAACATGTGATAAAAATATCAAACGAATAACATATATAGTAATATATATATAAAAATTTTGTAATGGACTTGGTGTATAATGTGTATATATTTATAATATTTATGTTTTTGACACATTCTATATAGTCGAAAGGCCCAGGAGCGAAAGCTCACTCATACCAAAATTTATTAAAAAAGAAAGGGGGGGAAGAGGAGGTCAGCAGTACAAGGGAGGTTTACAATATCTGGTAAAAATCATGCCACGCGCATCAGCCTCCACAAGGTGCGTGCAACAAACCGGAGCATGAAAGGACCATTCCGAAGAAGTGTCCAAAATAGCTTTCTTTGACAGAGCATCAGCAACCTGATTCGCCTCCCTGTAAACATGCGTCACATAAATAGTTATACCAGCAAGAAGCTGTAAGCACTCAATCCAAGAAGGTAGCAGCACCCATGGAACATCCCTTGACCGCCGCCTGAGGAGATCAACAGCCACCGTTGAATCTGATTCCAACCAAAGAAAGTGCCAACCATGCTGGACCGCATACTTGACCGCCTTGATCATCGCCCATAACTCCGCTTCAATGGAATTGCCCTGTCCAATGAAGTGATAAAAACAGCCCTTGACAAAGCCACGATAGGTGCGGAAGACACCACCAGAGCCCGAAGGCCCAGGTGCGCCAGAAGCCGCCCCATCAACATTCACTTTCACCCAAGATGGGATGGGAGGTATCCATCGCACTGATTTCAGAACCAGTGGTTTTTTCACCCTGCCTGAAACACCAAAGTTCCGTAAGATAATAAGGTCCTCGGTGTTGTTGTTCATGCATCCAGTCTGCAGGTTGGACGCACTGCACACTGCCCTATGAATATGCCTCACCCTAGCCTGAAAGGATGGCTTCACATCCTCAAAAACCAAGGCATTTCGTGCCTTCCAGATGAAACCGCAAGCAGCCGCTGCTGCCACCAGAAGAAGTTTGCCGACCTGCGCGCTGCACCGAGCAGCAGCAACCGAGGCCAGACAACCCGCCAAATTATGTATCTTCACTCAGCAGCCGGTGATGTCTTGAATGTATCTCCAAAGCCTACCTGAAAAGTCACAGAACAAGAAAATATGGTCGATCGATTCATCAACTTCAAGACAGAAAGGGAAGGCCGAAGCAAGGCTGATTCCAGCCTTCTTGAGCAGAATTTGTACAGGAACCCGGCCTTTCCAAGATTTCCAGAGCAGCAGAAAATCAGCAGGGGGAATGAAATGATTTCGGAAGTCCAAAAGCCATCGTGGGATGGTAACCTGCCCATCACACATGGAAAGATAGAGGGCACGAGTGGTGAGGGAACCTGTGATACCCGACTTTCAAATGAGGGTGTCTCTGTCAATAAAATTGTAGCACTGGATGTCAGCCTCAATCTGAGCGGGAAGGAAATCGTAAGTATCCATCGAGGTTCCCTGAAAATCAGCAATGGTGATGTGTCTCAGATGAGGTGGGATATCCACGTCTTCTTGAATTGGATTATTTAACCAGGGAGTCCTCCATGCATTCAGAAGGGAGTCCCTACAAACAAGCCATCTGGCAGAGAGCATACACTTATTGAAGGTTGATTTCAAAGCAGTCCAGACAGAGGAGGAAAGATGGTAAGAGTATCCATTCAGAAGCTTAGGGATGAGCCTGGCTGAGATAAACTCCATTTAATTATCATTGTGGGTGAATAAGTTCCATGCAAACTTGCTGATCAAAGCCTCATTGAAAAGACCCAAATCCTTAATGCCTAACCCCCCCATATCAACTGGTTTAATGCATTCCCTCCAAGCCACAACAATCAGCTTCCTTTCATTTACGGAACCAGTCCATATAAAATTCCTGATGGGCCTTTGAAGGTCTTTGAGCAAAGCCTTTGGCCATTTGTAGATAGAGAATCCATACACAAACATAGAGGTAGTCACCGAATTAACGAGGCAAATTCTTCCAGCCTGAGACATGGCTTTTCCTTTCCAAGATACCATTTGCGCAATTATACGAGAGGATATGGACTGAAGATGGCATCTCTTCACTCTGCCCCAAAAGAGGGGAGGAAAACACATTCTATATAAGTTGAACATAAGGTAATGGTTATCTTGTTTCACTTTTACTTCTATGAAACATATTCAATTTTTAAAATTTATTTATTTATTGTTTCCTATATAATTTCACATGGATATTAGATATGATTAAAACTATTTTTATTCAATAAATTTAATAATTCTAATTATTTTATTTCATTTATGGGGTTATTATTCTAAAGTTAATATAGCGGTAAGGGTTTATTTCACAATCTCATCATTATTTAAGATTGTTTATTTTTAAGTCTCTTAAAGCTTTGATATTTGATGTTTATATCATAAAAAAATAATTTATTCTCATGAGGTTATTTATATTAATTAAAAAAAAATTATTAAATTTTTTTATGTTAGTTATTATGATCCCTATAGAAGTTTTATGGAAAACTATCATCATTTCCCATTTCCATTGAAATTCCATTCACATCCATTTCCATGATTTATATAAATGTTTTCTAGAATTTTTTTATGTACTAAAATGTTTCTATTAAAATATTTCCTCCAATTTTTTAATTTTTTATAAATAGATAAAATTGAATCATCTTTTCATTTTCAGAATGAATTAGTTTTTTATCTTTATTCAAAAGACTAGAAGGAGTGTTTTTTTTCACATATGTAACATGAAATGAATTTCCTACCATCATGAATGGTATTTTATTTGAATATTTAATTTTAATTTTACATGGTTATTTTCAAATAAAATTTTTATATTAATATTTTTTATATATTTATATTTTGAATAATGGTTTTTTATTTGAGAAACATTTTTTCCTCAAGAAAATTTTCAGTGATCTTTTCATGTTGTTTCATATATATGATATTTTTTAAATTTTATGATTTATTGAGGAAATACTCTTATGATATCATCCTGAAAATTTATATGGATTTTTTAAGATCAGATTTATTAGGGAAATTATTGATATTACATATTTTTATTATTCTAATAAGGAAAATTTCTTTAGGGATGTTGATTGTGTAGTGTTTTTTATTAATAGGATGAATTATTTGGGAATTTTAAATTATTATATGTTCCTAAAACTACATATCCACTTAATGAATCGGTTTGATTCATGTGATAAATTAGATTGTGTTTTATCTGAATTCATACTAATATATATATTTATTTTCACAGGGGCTTAAATTTATTTTCAATTGTATTGTCACAAGGAATGGATAGTATGTTTCAAATGACCAACATTATGTCTTCCATAACAATGAAATAAATTATTTATGTCTATATGTTTATTTGATTTTTTATAATATCAATAGGTATTTAACAAGTACCTATTATTATTTATATGGAAGACATTGATTATAACTTATTAATATCATATTATTCAGACATTATTTAGAATCATGTATTTTCATTACATTAATGGGCATCAAATTTCATCACTCTCTCATAATTACTTTTCATAGGATGTCTAAAAATGTTTTATTATAGATTTGAAAGGATTTTTTACAGGGAATAAGAATAATCCCAAAAAATAGTATAATATATTTTCTAGTTTAAAATATAATGTGAGATTGGAGTATGTATCTAGTTTTGAAAGAATATTAATCTATTTAGTACTGTTTCTGATGCTTTTTATCAGGGAGTGGCCGCTTCCATGTGTTTACAAAATTTTGGGGAGTTACATTTTTTTCTGCATTCCTTCTTTTTGATGGTGGTAAGAATTCATCAGTTATTTAGAGATGTAAGATATATGATTGAAATGGGGTGATGGGATATCAATTTCTCCTTCCATGGATTCCTCCATAAAACTCGTCACCATATTCAGTTCTCCCTTTTATATTTGAGTACTTTTTTTGAAACCCATTCCCTATGTCATATTTTTATGGATACCGTCTAATTAAACTAATTTTTTAAACATATTCCTAAGGGTCAAGTCTAGGTGGCAATATTAATTTTGGAGAGTAGTCATGTTGGGCATCGATGGTATGTCTGGATGATGAAACAATGGAAAACCAATATTCTTCTTTATGAGAAGGCTTCTCAAGGGCCAAGAAACCCAAAGTCTTCCCACCATGTGCATGGGGTATTTTATGCTAGAGGAATGTCTCCAAGGTTTTCCTCAGCATCCCATGTTTAGAAAATGGAATGTTGCGAGTTTAATGTCTTCTGGAGACAGACCAGGCTAATCAGAACACTTGTAAAGGTACATCACATAGGCACATTCAATAGAGAAAGAAAAATGATGGTTTACTAGATGAGTGGATTAGAACACCCAGTGAAGATGGACCTGGGAATAGAATACCCTCTAAAGGGAAGGTTTCACATCATGAAGAATGATTTGGAAACCAATTGAGGTGGATCATGAAAGCGGGGCCCCAATGAGGGAAACAATATGGTTTACCATTGACTGGGATTGAAACTCAGGGAGGATTCCAACATTCCCTGATTAGAATACATATATCAAAACCAACATAGTTCAAGAGGCCATGGTTTGGGGATTATATATGATCAATTAATAGTCACTATATGAACACTCTTGGTTGAATGAGTATTAACGTGTGGGGATTATGCATGGTTAGCTTCCCAAGTTTCACAAGGAACAAAAATTAGATTATTGGAGCCTAAGCGCAGATACAACCCATGTGGATGATGTAATCCTACTATGATAAGGTTGAGGTGACAGATAAGATAGATGTAATTTTTCATAGTTATCTTCTAGAATGAATGGTGTGATCCCACTCGAATGTGGTGTCCTGGATAAGAATCATGAAAGACGATAGAGGGTTAGGTTAAGTGGATGGAATGAATTTTATAGAACCAACAAAAAGATGGTGGTGTTCGGATTGAACCTTTGAGAGGTTTCCTACGTATCCATGATGGTTGGGACTTAAATCACATAGAGTTTTGATGGGGCACGGGGCTTTCACCAAGATGGATTCTCATGAAAAATGTGACATCTGGTTGGGGATTATGCATGGTTATATTCCTATATATAACTAAAGGAGACATGGCCCATGGGCCAGGAATGATCATCCCGATTTACTGTGCCTCGAGGGAAAGACCATTATGTGAATCGATGGGGGTGGACTATGAGATCTAGGAGGTTCACCCTGAAGAGTAGGTCACTTGATTTTACCATTATTCAGGATTTGACCTTGAGGAGGCTTCCTATGTAATATGTTTAAAATAAAGGGATAAAACCCCATGTAGTTCAAGAGGGTATGGTTGGGGGATAACACGTGGATAGCGACCCATGAAGGTGGAAACTAGGGCCTACTCCCAGATGGATTCCTAGATAAAGTGTGTCTCATTCACTAATAACCTATATGATAATGTGATTCATACTCGATATGAGAAACAACCATTAGTAATAGATGGGACCATCACATCATGAAAGATGGTTCAATGAAGAATGGGAAGGGGATTATGCATGGAGAGAAAACTAGGGAGATAGATATTTGTAAAAACAAGGGGAAAGGGTGATAACTCTATATAGAAATTCTAGGGCCTTACACCCGGATGGTTTCACTTCCCCATGTAAATATTCTCTTGTGTTTGAGGAGGACCTTATTCCATGTGGGGAAGATCTCACTTCGATGGAGACGAGTGGGCATGGAAAATTATAGAGGAAGGGAACACTATGTTCTTTTCATGGAATGAGGAAACACTTTTACATCATGTGTTGATTAAATTAATTATTAACATTTTATATTTCTGCAACTCAGAAGAGGTGGACTCACTTATCACCCCTTAGACTTACATAACTGTCGCCATTTAACACATGGTGAAGGGACAACATAAACAATGTAGAACCACATAGTATTCACTACTCTGATAGGACATTACCATTCTCAGATGAGCCAAAAATGGAATGGAAATTGATTCAAAAGGTTTTCCATACATGTAAAACCACACAGAATTCTTATCCATAAGTGTACTAGAACTGTTGTTTAAGAAACTTCTACAACCACACCACCTTATAACCATGTAGGATCATTCATACCCATTCAGGTCACCACATGGAAATGAGGTCTCCACACCTCTTTCCACAAAATAGTAACATTATAACGAACAACTATTTATGTATTAAACTATATCAATTTCCAAAAATAAAAACAGTAACTAGATAAAGGTCCATTACAACCCCGAGGGTTCCTAACAACACATTAAATTCAATATAATACCAATGGGCGGAACTTCTTTTATTGAATAATGTCCTACCTCGCATTCAAGCATTGAAGACCCCCGAACAAAACTTCTCGTACTGCGGAAACTCCAAACAACACTGCAATCCAGATAACACCAAAAAAACACTCATCGAGACCCACTTTACTTCAACATGGATCTTTACCGAGACAATGGCCTAGAAAATGCACATAAATCATTCTGTTCATCTTAAACTATAATCAATTGAAAAAATGACACATGGGGGAAAATGCCATCTAAAATAGAGAAATGTGAAATTCCCCAAAAGAAGGACAAACTTCTATTAAAACAGAGTCTATTGAAAAGTTCCAAAACACTCACCTTTTCATTCAAGCAAGAACAAAACAAATAAAGACTTCATCAAACTTGAAAATTGCTACCAAATAGGTCTTACAAGGAAAGGAACATTGAACCGAGTCCAAAATGAATATAATTCATGTGGGTGGCCCAAACAGTGTCTCCCGACCAAACTCTCCACACTAGTGTCCTAGAAAAAACCATTTATTAAACAAAACCAATGAATGTTTTAAGGTCCTTTAAAAGGTAAGAGCTATAAATAAAAACTCTCTAACGCATTCCACTTCAATGATAGTAATTCCCTTCACCACCACTAGACCAGATATTCATGCATACATTTGACAAACATCGCCCTTTTCAACCCAAAAAACTCAGGAAAACTAACTATTCTTTCAAATCCTCTTGCACTACCTCTCTTACTATGAGAGGATATTATGAACTAAAAAAATAAGATATGGATTAAATTCATGATGATCAATAATAAAGTACTTATGTTGATCTAATATATGGTTTTTCCAACGGGGATCACTTGTGGATGCACTTCAAATACGCATTAATTCATTATGGGGGGCATACACAAGCCAACAAAGGAACACCATGGGCCCAATAAAACTGGTCAATTTACCAAACTACACTACAAACAAACACCAGATGCACAAAGGGGGCCTACTCAAAGGCATCCCAGAACATTTTCTATAATAACCCACTAACCATTATCTCAATTAGACTCAATGAAAAAATGAATCTAGAAACTTCATCAAATAAGGAATAGTTTTCAAAGTCATAACAACATGCATGAAACCATTCAAATTAATATTGCTACACGCCATACAACTATGGATTAACAAACACCCCATATTTTCTTGAACAACAATTTTATACATAAATTTGGATTGGTGGGTTGTACATTCACCAATCGTATCCAATGGGGTCTCACACATGTATCTTTCAATCATTAACATGAACCCAACCACGTTTCCACACATAACCCATTCATGTGGTCTCCCATGAGAATAACAAATATCAAAAACACATTTATGTCTTCTTAATGGACATTATATTTACAAAAATTCATAAAACATTTCTATATTTCACAAGTTTCCAAATCAAATGCCATTTTCAAACTCCACACATAAATTCAATAACATTTTATCCGATTCAAACCATTTTTCAAACACAAGTCTGTCCTATAAAAAATAATTTTCAATAGTTTATAAAATCCCATTTAAATCAGATTTCGAATCTCACTTAAAAATAATTCATGATTTCCAAACAATCATTTCTAACAGACCAGAAATTTAGGTTACGAAAATAAAATCCTGAAAAACTAACCTCCATTAACAAATAACCTCAATGATAATGTGATTCATGCCTGATATGAGAAACCATAAGTAGTAATAGATGGGACCATCAAATCATGAAATATGGTTCGACAAGGAATGGGAAGGGGCCTATGAATGGAGAGAAAACTATGGAGATAGATATTTGTAAAAAGGTGGATAAAGGGTGCTAACTCTATAAAGAAATTCTAGGGGTTTATACCCGGATGGTTTCACTTCCCCATGGGAAGATTCCGTTGTGTTTGAGGAGGACCTTATCCTATGTGGGGAAGATCTCAGTCCCATGTAGATGAGTGGGCATGGAAAATTCCAGAGGAAGGGCACCCTATGTGAATTTCATGGGACGAGGAAACACTTTTACATCATGTGTTGATGAAAATAATTATTAAAATTTTATAATTCTGCAACTCGAATGAGGGGGACTCACATATCACCCCATAGACTTACATAACTGACACCATTTAACCGTTGGTGAAGGGAGAACATCATAAATCCATATGATTTCACCACTAACAGATTTATATTGATGCTCGTGCGTACGTACAACTTACCATCTCCACAACGTGATGAGATTTCGTTCCCCATTATTCCCATTCTAGAATAATTTTCATTTTATGATAAAAAATAATTTTTAAGAACATAATATCATTCTCGAAATGAATCATATACTTCCACTCCATAAAAGACACAACTTACATAATAAAACATATAATGGAAAACAAATATGTTAACACCCAAAACAATGACAGTACTGAAATATCATTAACGAAGAAATATTATAAGATCATATATGAAATCATATTTAGGTATGTGGTTCCTGTATAATTTAATAACAATAATTTCACCATTTCACATGAGTGTAACCTACAATCTACTAATGAAATATAAATTGTAAGGGGTTTTCATCTCACTTTTTATTCCCATGAGATTCATGCTATATTTTCCACTATTTCCTTTTGTGGGGTGTATATGCTGCCCATGATTGTTTTATTTGTGTAATATAATTTAATTAATGGGTATTTAAATTTTTATTTTATGATCCTTATTTCATGGATTGTATTCTTTGTAAGTTACCAAATCAGTATGGGAACTTTTAATTTCAATTTCAACTCATTGGGTTATATGGATACTTCATTGATAATTTTACTCCAAGATTATGTGTGAAATCACGAATTATTTATTTATTTATTAATTTACACTCCCCTTTTCATGGATATACAGTTAATACAAATAATAACTCCATTGATAAATACTCATGTCATTGATATGAAATTGATAAGGGTTATCTTAACTCAATTTTCATTCCCTGAATTAACATCTAAGTCATTAGTTTGGTTTTAACAAGAATAAGGGTGAATGTATTCTGATTGTTTTACAATAAATATCCAATAATATTGAGTGTATTTATATTTTTTCACACATAATTATGTCATTGATTTATCCTTAATCTAAGGATGTGATTTTAATAATGGATTTCGTCTCAATTTATATTTCACTGAGACATCATTGTTGATATGCACCAATTCACTTTTATATGGGGTATATAATATCCTTTGACATATTATATCATGAATCACTTTATTTTCATAATATTATAATGTTTTTATTAATTTTGTTCTTCAATTATTTATATTCAAGCGTCTTTTATTTAGATAGGAACTCTTTAACTAAAATATCGTTCAGAATGATTTAAATAAATATTTTTCTAAATATTTCAAATTAATGACCATGATTTAAAATTAATTTTAAGGAATTATTTACAAGGACATGAATTTTTTAAAATTAAAATTTTGTTAAAAAGTTTCAAAGTGTTATGAGACACTTTGATTCAAAAATCTATTATAAATGACTTCTTTGATATATAGTGAAACTTGTAAATGTTTTCATGAAGAGGTGATATTTCTTTCAAATATATTTACTGATTATTTTCACCAATGTCAATTTCCTTCATTGTGTTTTAGTCTTTATTTTCATTGATTTATTATAATAAAATGTTCTATATTGTATTGAGTTAGTTATGTTTGATTGTGGATGTGCTATTTTTATACCATTCATAGTTTGTGGTTAATGTATTGACATTTTGTATTCTAGTTTTAATACAAATGTTTAGATTATGTTTCACCCTTTTCATATTAGGAATGCACTAGACTTAGTATGTGATGGGCGAGGCCCACCATATCCCCTTGATGCATCGGTATGTTTAATGAGAGAAACTAGTGTCCTCGCACAATGCCTTGACAAAATCTTATATGTAGTCTTTCCATGAGGCCTTGACATTGTGGTTATGATGTATAACATTATGCATTCCATCATTATAAAATTAGCTATTGATATTAAATTTTATTATTCGACTCGTAGAATATCCATGCGAATAAGTAAATGAAATTATTTGATTTATCTTTTCTATATTATGTTGATGTTTTTGTTTCAAAGGATTGTCTTTTATTCTTATATATTGACTTAAATGTTTATTATTATTTATGATAGTTTCCACTATACTTTTATCCCTACTGAGCATCTGAGCTCACCCCTTTCTTATGTTTTTTTAATAGGATATGAAGATGTATATTATGATAAACCTATAGGTATAAGCCAAAGGATATGAGTGTGTTCAAAGGGGACACAATGATGTTTTTTTATTTCATGGTGTAATTTAAAACTTATGTATGTATTAAGAACTTCCAAGGATACTAAACTAATTGGTATTTCAAGACATGATCTCTTGTAATCTTTCCAATGTTATCAAATAATGCACCGACTCTGGGTAAGTAGGGTTGGGGCGTTATATATTGTCTCCATTCATGGTTTAACGTATTTTTCTCTCTATATATTTTATGGAATACTAAAATCCCAGAAATATAAATATATTTATATAATGTATATTATATTTGTTATTATGTATCCATTTAAAAATTAATTGGATTGGAACTACGTAACTAAAACATACATGAAAAAACAAATAGGCATTACCATGAATAGTGATTTTAAAGAATACATGTAAACAAACATGTGATAAAAATATCAAATAAAAAACATATATAGTAATATATATAAAATTATTGCAATGTAATAGGTGTATAATGTGTCTATATTTATAATATTTATTTTTTTGATTCATTCTATATAAGTCGAACATAAGGTAATGGTTTTCTTGTCTCAATTTTACTTCTATGAGACATATTAAATTTTTATAATTTATTTATTTTTTGTTTTCTATATAATTTCACATGGATATTCGATATGATTAAACTATTGTTATTCAATACATTTAATGATTCTAATTATTTTATTTCATTTATGAGGTTATTATTCTAATGTTAATATAACGTTAAGTGTTTATTTCACAATCTCATCATTATTCAAGATTGTTTATTTTAAAGTCTCTTATATCTGTGATATTAGAGGTTTATATCATAAAAAATATATTTTAATCTCATGAGGTTATTTATATAAATTAAAACTTTTCATTTAAATTTTTTATGTTAGTTATTATGATCCCTATAGAAGTTTTTATGGAAAACTGCCATAATTTACAATTTCCATTGAAAATATATTCACATCCATTTCTAGGATTCATATAAATTTTTTGTAGAATGTTTTTTATGTACTAAAATGTTTATATGAAAAAATTTGTCCCAATTTTTTACTTTTTTATAAATGGTTTTAATTGAATCACCTTTTATCTATCAGAATGAATTGGTTTTTTACCTTTATTCAAAAGAGTAGAAGGAATGTTTTTTTCACTTACGTAACATGAAATGAATTTCCTACCATAATTATAGGTATTTTATTTGGATATTTAATTCCAAATTTACATGGTTATTTTCAAATAAAATATTTATATTAACATTTTTAACATTTTTATATTTTTAATAATGGTTTTCAATTTGAGAAACGTTTTTTCCTCAAGAAATTTTCCAGTGATCTTTTCATGATGTTTCATATATATGATATTTTTTAAATTTTATGATTTATTGAGGTAATAATCTTATGATATCATCCCGAAAATTAATATGGATTTTTTATGATCAGATTTATTAGAGAAATTATTGATATTACATATCCTTATTATTCTAATAATGAAAATTATTTTTTAGGGATGTCGATTATGAAGTATTGTTTATTAATAGGATGAATTAATTGGGAATATTAAATTATTATATGTTCCCAAAACTACATATCCTCTCAATGAATTAGATTGATTCATGAGACAAATTAGATTGTTTTTTATCTAAATCCATACTAATATATATATTTCTTTTCACAGGGGATTAAATGTATTTTCAATTATATTGTCACAAGGAATGGATAGTATGTTTCAAATGACCAACATTATGTCTTCCATCACAATGAAATAAATTATTGATTTCTATATGTTTATTTGATTTTCTATAATATCAATAGGTATTTAACAAGTACATATTATTATTTATATGAAATACATTGATCATAACTTATTAATATCATATTATTCACACATTATTTAGCACCATGTATTTTCATTACATTAACGAGCATCAAATTTCATCACTCTCTTATAATCACTTTTCATAGGATGTCAAGAAATGTTTAATTATAGATTTTAAGGATTTTTTATAGGGAATAAGAATAATCCCAAAAAATAGTGTAATATATTTTATAGATTAAAATATAATGTGATGTTAGAGTATGTATCTAGTTATTAAAGAATAGTAATCTATTTAGTATTGTTTCTGATTCTTTCTATTAGGGGGTGGCCGCTGCCATGTGTTCACAAATTGTTGGGCAGTTACATTTGTTTTTCTACATTCCTTCATTCTAATAGTCGTAAAAATTCATTAGTTATTTAGAGATGTAAGATCCTTGATTGAAACAGGGTGATGGGATATCAGTTTCTCCTTCCATGGATTCCTCCTCAAAACTCGTCACCATGTTTGGGTCTCCCTTTTAGATATGAGTAATTTTTTTTGAAACCCATTCCCCGTGTCTTATTTTTGTGGATACCATCTAATTACACTTATTTTTTTAAGGATATTCCAAAGGGTCAAGTCCAGGTAGCAATATTCATTTTAGGGAGTAGTCATGTTGGGAATCAATGGTATGTCTGGATGATGAAACAATGGAACACCAATATTCATCTTTATTGAGAAGGCTTCTTAGGGGACAAGAAACCCAAGTCTTCCCACCTTGAGCATGGGGTATTTTACGCTAGAGGAATGTATCCAAGGTTTTCCTTATCCTCCCACGACTAGAAAATAATATGTTGTGAGTTTAATGTCTTTTGGAGACAAATACGGCTAATCAGAACACTTGTGAAGGTGCATCACATAGGCACAACCATTAGAGGGAACCATGGATGGTTTACGAGACGAGTGGATTAGAAAACCCAATGATAATGGACCTGGGAATGGAATACCAACTAAATGGAATGTTTCACATCAGGAATAATGATTTGGAAACCAATTGAGGTGGATCGGGGAAGCGGGGCCCCAATGAGGGAAACACCAAGGTTTATCACTGACGAGGATTGGACCTCAGTGAGGATTCCCACATTCCCTGTTTAGAATACATGGATCAAAACCCACATAGTTCATGAGGCCATGGTTTGGGGATTATATATGTTTAGTTGATAGTCACTATTGGATCACTCTTGGTTGAATGAATATTAACATGTGTGGATTATGCATGGTTATCTTCCCAACTTCCACAAGGAAAAAAACTGCATTAATAGAGCCTAAGCGCAGATACAACCCATTTGGATGATGTAAGCCTACCATGATAAGGGTGAGGTGACAGATGTGATAGATGTAATTTTTCCTGGTTATCTTCTAGAATGAATGGCGTAATCCCACTAGAATGTGCTGTCTTGGAAAAGAATCATGAAGGATGATAGAGGGTTGGGTTAATTGGACGGAATGAATTTTATAGAACCAAAAAAAAGATGACGGTGTTTGGATTGAACCCTAAGGAGGTTTCATACATATACAAGATGGTTGGGAATTAAATACCATATAGTTTTTATGGGGAATGAGGCTTACACCATGATGGTTTCATAGGAAAAATGTGACATGTAGTTAGGGATTATGCATGGTTAGATTCCTAGGTGGACCCAAATGAGACATGACCCATGGGTAGGTAATGATCCTCTCGAGTTACTATGTCTCTAGGGAAATACCATGATGTGAATGGATGAGGGTGGACGATGAGATCAAGGAGGTGCAACCCGAAGAGTTGGTCACCTGAGTTTACCATTGGCCAAGATTTGACCTCGATGAGGCTTCCTATGTAACATGTTTAGAATAAAGGGATCAAACCCCATGTAGTTCCAGAGAGTATTTTTAGTGGATTACACATGGATAGCTACCCATGAAGGTGGAAACTAGGGCCTACTCCCAGATGGATTCCTAGATAAAGTGTGTCTCATTCACTAATAACCTCTTTGATAATGTGATGCATGCCCGATATAAGAAACAATAAGTAGTAATATACGGGACCGTCACATCATGAAAGATGGTTTGATGAGGAATGGGAAGGGGCTTATGCATGTAGAGAAAATTATGGAGATAGATATTTGTAAAAAGGAGGAGAAAGGGTGCTAAGTCTATAAATAAACTCTAGGGGCTTACACCTGGATGGTTTCACTTCCCCATGGGAAGATTCTGTTGTGTTTGAGGAGGACCTTATCCCATGTGGGGAACGTCTCACTCCCATGGAGATGAGTGGGCATGGAAAATTCCAGAGGAAGGGCACCCTATGTTCATTTCATGGGATGAGGAAACACTTTTACATCAAGTGTTGATGAAAATAATTATTAACATTTTATCATTCTGAAACTCAGATGAGGGGGACTCACTTATCACCCCTTCGATGTACATAACTGGCACTATTTATCCCTTGGTGAAGGGACAACATCAACAATGTAGAGAAACATTGGGGTGGATGATTGGTTGGGTGAGGGGTCCATGTTATCATAACTATGTGAAGAATCTAAAGATATTAGTATAGATATGTTGGGAAGCATTAGGTAGGGAAAAATAACATGAGAAATTTCATGAGGAACCAAGAAATCATTACACCCAAGCTTGGAGGGCTATGCGAAGGAGGTCCATGAAATATGTGGGTGTTCTATGCAAGAGGGGCATGAATGCTGTTTATTAGGTTAATGAAAAAGATGGTTCTTATAGTAAGGGGTATGTGAAATATTGGAGAATTGTATGAAAAAATGGATCTTATAAGAAGGGGTGTGTGAAATATTAGAGACTATGTGCCCAACCCAGGTAACTATGTGCTAGCTTCAAGAATTGTCCAGAGGAGACTACATGAATTCATAATAGTTAGTCATACCATGAATAATCCCATATGTTAGCTACCCTCCTTGGAATAGGTGGATGAATGGTTGCTGCACAATTTGGAAAAAAATGCGGCCATGCTAGCTCATTAAAAACAATTTCCCATTTTTTTCTCTCTCCCAAATTTTACCCCATATAACCTATTGATTGGAAATTTTTTCCTCCTAGCCTTAAGGGTACCACGGTCCATCTCCATCTCCACCTCTCCACTGGATTATATTTTTGTGCTATTTTGACTTGGATTCTTCAATTATTCTTCACATAAGTCCCTTATCCATGGTTTTCTTCCACTAATCTAGGGTTTTCTTCCATTTTCATTTGGGATTATTATCTACAACATATAAGGATCCAAAATTGTAATAGATATTTTTGTTTTAAGTAAAATATTGTTTAAATAAGTTTGATCTTGGATTATTAGGGTTGTTCGAGGTGTGGTTTTGGTTTTGAACCCTTTTCTGGAAGCTTATTGGTTCAGGGTAGTTAGTTCCATTCCCTAACATTTTATATAATTTGATTTGTTTGTTTAGTTAATTTTAAAATTATATATACATTATTTGGGTGGTTATATATATGTTTTGGATATAATTTTACATGAATATATGACAAAAATTATTTTCTAAATGAAATGGTCATGTTTTATGTGTGCCTTGTAATAGAAATTCTTATAAGTGTCCAATCAATTTTTGAGGAATTAGAAATATGTTTTCAGGGTCACTTGATGTGCATGTGTGTTAAAATGGGATTTTAATAGAAAATGGATAGCTTTTGCATGTATTCATTATTTTTCACTTTTTAGTATGAATTATGAATTTTTTAAATGATGCAATGATTGTTTTAAATAAACTGGTCACAGTGGATATGTAGGGTTACAAAAGAGATTAACCAATTGAATTGGTTATTTTAAATTTTGTTCTTTCTTAGGATAATTTTAAAATGGATCTTCTGTAATCATTCAAGTGGTGAAAATTTGAATTTTTGAATAGTTTTGGTGGTTTTAAAATGGAGGATATGTTGTTTGTAATAGAAATGAATAATTAACAAGGGTTTGTGAATGTAGTGGCTGGTGGGATATGTGAACATGAACTTGAGCATAACGGAATCCTGTGTATCTAGGTGGGATGGATAGTTATAGTATTCTAGTGGATACATAAGTGGTTCATCATCATTTCATACAGTAACATTAAATGTTAAAACACTAACTAAACATTATGACGATGAGATACCACTAGGCCTTTGGGGTGTACCATCCTTGTTTTTCATTCACAAGAAAGCAGTGATTATGGTTTCTATAGAACCCCCCACTGTGGTACGAGGGTATAGTTTCTATCATGAGCTATATTAAACCTAGGTATTCACCCTTGGTACTCTACTTTATATGATATGGTATCATCCTTTGGTATATGGTGGACTTTGTGTGTGTGTGTTTTTTTATAAACCCTCCCTTTCATTTAATAAAGTGGTTATGAAATGTATTTCCATGGAAGTGTTCCTTCAAAAAATGTTTACTGAATAATTTCTTCCTAGAAATGTTTCAAATGTATTTACATAAATTATCATGTTATATTATCTTTTAACGTTTTGGAATGGAATCACATCTTTTCTGTGGAAACCTATAAGGCTTTGCCTCACACACTGCATACATCGTTGAGTGTTTATATACATTCTTGTATTTTTTCCTATGTAAAGGAAAGATGTATTGTGGAAGGTTTATTGGTTTTGGGTTGATAGTGGTATTCTCTTATGGATACTGGTAGTGGTGGAATGAGGATGATGCTCCTCATCCTTCATGGAGGCTTAGGAAATATTTTTCGTTTCCTTTTTTATTTTAACCCTCCAGGGGATACTGTCTAAAGTTACAAACATTAAAATTGGAATTTTTTTTGGCACTGTTTAGTTGTGTTTCTTGGTTTTTGATTTATTTATCTTGTTTTTTGTTTATATTAATATGAAATGGGTTGAATATTTCCCAAAGAATGTTATTAATCCTCATAAACTGGTTTCCAGCCCATTGGGATCGGGAATACCCTCTATGATATGCCACAGACCAGGTAGGGTGTCGGGTCTGATGAAGTCCCAACATGGTTTGTGATAAAAATGTTATTAGAGCAGGTTTTATCATTTGGGTCTTTCTCCTCATGGAATATTCTGGTTACACCAGAGCTAGGATTATCAGAACTCGATGTTCTAGTTACGAGTATGGTGCTTGGACGGAACACCTCGTGGAGGGACTTGAGTTACCAAAGGAATTTAGATTCTATCTGAGCCATTTGGACCATGTGGTTGTTCATTATTTTGGAAATGACATAAGAGTTGAGAAACTGGTCTTAGTGAGCTTGCAGGGACTATCAATCCATGTGGTGCTGGGGACATAGTCTTAGAATCCTCTATATGATGGTTGTGTGGCTATCATATGGCCTCCAACAATATTTACAAGTCACTGATAATCACTATTTCCCCCTTTAAGAATTTTATTGTGTCTCATTGGGTTTCAAAAAATTATCTTCAAAACCGTTGTTTAAAAAATAATGAATATGGGTTTCAAAACGAAAATGGTTTGATTTCCAAAAATTAGAAAATGGGTTTTTTCGATTTGATTTGAATGTACCTTTGGGAAGGTGGATTTTTATGAAATGGTTTTAGTTAATGGGGGTGAGTTTTACAGGATTGTATTTTCATAACCTAAATTTGTGGTCGGTTAGAAATGATTGTTTGAAAAGCATGAATTATTTTTATGTGAGATTTGAAATCTGATTTAAATGAGATTTTATAAACCATTCAAAATTATTTTGAATAGGATAGATTTGTGTCTGAAAAATGGTTTGAATGTGATAAAATGTTTTTGAATTTATGTGTGGAGTTTGAAAATGGCCTTTGATTTGGAAACTAGTGAAATATTGAAATATTTGATGAATTTTTGTAAACATAAAGTGGATTAAGAAGACAAAAATGTTTTTTTTGATATTTTATATTCTCATGGGTGACCACATTAATGGGTTATGTGTAGAAAAGTGGTTGGGTTCTTAATATTGATTGAAATATATATCTGGGAGACCCCATTGGATACGATTGGTGAATTTACAACCCACCAATCCAAATTTACATATAAAATTAGTGTTCAAGAAAATATGGGGTGTTTGGTAATCCATATTTGCATGGAATGTCTCTATATGAATTTGGACTATTTCATGCATGTTGTTTTGAGATTGAAAACTATTCCTTCTTGGATGAAGTTTCTAGTTTCTTTTTTTAGTGAGTCTATTTGAGATAATGGTTAGTGCGTTATTATGGAAAATGTTTTGGGATGCCATCGAGTAGGGCCCCTTTGTACATTTTGTGTTTGTTTGTAGTGTAGTTTGGTAAATTGAACAGTTTTATTGGGACGATGGTGTTCCTTTGTTGGCTTGTGTATTCCCCACATAATGAATTAATGCATATTTGAAGTGAGGCCACAAGTGATCCCCGTTGGAAAACCCATATATTAAACCAACATAAGTACTTTATTCTTGATCATCATGAATTTAATCCATATGTTATTTTCAGTTCATCAGATCCTCTCATAGTATGAGAGGTAGTGAGAGAGGAGTTGAAAGAAGAATTAGTTTTCTTGAGTTTTTTGGGTTTAAAAGGGTGAAGTTTGACAAATGTATGCCTGAATATATAGTCTAGTGGTGGTGAAGGGAATTCCTATCATGGAAGTGGAATATGTTCGAGATTTGTTTGCTATAGCTATTACCTTTAAAAGTAAATTATAACATTCATCAGTTTTGTCTAATAAATGGTTTTTTCTAGGCCACTAGTGTGGCGAGTTTGGTCAGGAGACACTGTTACGGCCACCCACATGAATTATATTCATTTGGGACTCAGTTCAATTTTCCTTTCCTTGTAATACCTATTTGGTTGAAATTTTTATATTCGATGATGTCTATATTTTTTGTGTTCTTGCGCGAATGAAAATGTGAGTGTTTTGGAACTTTTAAATAGACTTTGTTTTAATAGAAGCATGTACTTATATTGGGGAATTTCAAATTTCTCTATTTTAGATGGTATTGTCTCCCATGTGTGATTTTTTCAATTGATTCAAGTTTAAGATGAATAGAATGATTCATGTACATTTTTCAAGACCTAGTCTCGTTAAAGATCCTTGTTGAAGTAAATTGGGTCTCAGGGAGAGTTTTGTTTGTTGGTGTTATATGGATGGAAGTGTGGTTTGGAGTTTCAATAGTACCGGAAATTCTGTTCGGGGTCCTTCAATGATTGAATGATAGGTAGGATATTCTTCAATCAAATAAGTTCCACCCATTTGTCCTAGAGTGAATTTAATATGTTTTTTGGAACCCTCAGGGGTGTAATGGACCTTTGTCTAGTAACTATCATTATTGTGGGAAATTGAGATAGTTTAATACATAAATAGATGTCTGTTATAATGGTACTATTTTGCGGAAAGATGTGTGGAGACCTCATTTCTATGTGGTGACCTGAATGGGTAAGAATGTTCCTACACGGTTATTAGGAGGTGTGGTTATATAATTTTATTAAACCTCAGTTCTAGTACACTTATGGATGATAATTCTGTGTGCTTTTACGTGTATGGATAAACTTTTGAATCAATTTCCATTAAATTTTTGGCTCATCTGAGAATGATAATGTCTTATCGGAGTAGTGAAACAGGTGGTCTTTATCATTATGTTTTGCGTCTTTTTCTTCTGACCCATTACAGAGGGGGCTTAGTCTTGGTTGGGTTTCCAATATCAGTCTATGTGGGTTGTTTCTTTTGGTGGGGATTCCCACTGTGGGTTTTTCCAAGCTCACTTTGAAGTTAATCGGTGTTAGCCTATTTGTTATGCTGGGGAGTCCATTTAGGCATCCCTGTGTTAGTAATTTGGTTTTGTTCCTATTTTTGGCTTGGGGGTAGGTGGTCTCGTTCGGAGCTATCTTACCCCCAATAACATTTCTTGAGTAAATTTGGGGACAAGAGTGCACCCAAATGCATAGATGAATTCAGGTTTTGGGATTATACATTGAGAAGTGGGTTAGGATCGTTTTCTCATTTCTAGTAACCCCACACATTTTGTTTGGAAATTCTTGGGAAATTTTCCCCAAGCGGTTGGATTTTATGTTGTGAGAGTTACATTCCATTTATTGATCAACATGAGGTGTCCTAGATTTTAAGGGATGGTGATGCTTAGTCAGTGGTCCGTTTTGGTATCTTGAGTTTGACTTGTAAACATCCTTTTTCTTCCCATAGTGTCCTTATCTTCTTCTCCCTTGTCATTCATTGGGAATCTCCTTAAACTGATAAAGAGTACATGTTTTTGTTTTAGAATCAATCCTTGGGATTGTTTTATGGGGATGAGAGCATTATGGTGGGGAGAATTGTCACACCCAAGTTTTTGGATTTGAATTTTTCCAGTTCTAGTCAGTATCTCAGTTTTTTCTTCAAAAACCAGTTGTGACGGTTCTGAATTTAGAGATATCTCCTTTTTTTATTCTTAGCCTTGTTATTTACATTTAGTTATCCCATGAATTTTCTATAATAATATTGGAAAATTGGTTGAGAGACCCTGGCGTACAGTTGGAACTTGATCAATAAAAACCGTGTTCCCAACCAAGCTAACAATATAGTAGCAAAATGACATGGCCAGATGCGACTGCATGGATTCCACACTGTTAGTCAGACCATGCAGAAGTCTTCTGTAGTAGGTGTCATCTTTTTTATAGGTGGACGCATAGTCACCACTCAATTTGACAAACTTTGCAGAATAAGAATGATGTCATGCTGGATCATTTATAATGTTTCCCCTTTTATCTCTCTCTATGATTTTAACACCTTTTACCCCTATTTCTCAACCCATTCATCCTCCCAAAACTAGGAATGCCTCCCTCCATTTTCTCCTCTCATTGGGGTCAAATTTTGCAAGAATTTGGACTCGGATTTCTCAAGGATTCATCTTTTTAGTCATTTTCTCCCTTGTATTCATCATCATATATAGGGTTTTCTTCCAATTTCATAAGGGATCCTTTTCTCGAATGGGTAGAGTTCTTACTCTATGGTTATATCATTATTTTTAGGGTTCAATATTGATGTATTATGATCAATATAATATTTGAAGGGTTTTCTTGGGTTGAGGTTGTAGTTTCATACACTTTTCCAAAAGCTTCTTGGTTCAAGGTAGGTGGTTCCATGCCCTAACCTTTTTACATGATTTGATTTGGTTTTTTAGTTAATTTTAACATGTATAATACTCTATTTGGGTCAGTCAAAATATTTTTTGGATATAATTTGACATGAATATATGATGAATGTGTAATTTTCTAAAGGAAATGGTATATCATTATATGTTCCATATTATGGAAAATACTTGGAGTGTGCAATCAATTCATTGATAAATGATAAATATTTTTTCATGGGAACATGATTTACATGTTTGTTAATGATGGTTTTCAATAAAAAAGTAATCAATTTGGTGTTTTGACCATGTTGTGAACTTTTGAGTATGAATTGAAATTTTTTTAAATGATGAAAACATTTTTGTAAAGAAAATAGTCATAGTGGATGTGTGTGTTTACAAAGGGTCTTCACATAATGAATTGTTCAAGTTTAATTGTTTTATTTATTTTGATAATTTGAAAAGCAGTTTTCTTTATTATTTCAAGTGGTGAAATTTTTTTTTGTAAGTGTTTTTGGTGTTTGTAAAATATAGGTTGTGTTATTTGTAAAATGGTTGAATATTTAATAAGGGTTTGTGAAGTGGTGGTTAGTTTGATATGTGAACATGAAGTTGAGAACAAGGGAATCTTAGGTATCTGGGTGAGTAGGCTAGTTCTATAATGCTAGATGATACAAAAGTGGTTCATCATTGTTTTTTCTATCAATATTATTTATTACAACACCAACTAAATATTATGATTATGAGAGACCACTAGGCCATTGGGGTGTCCCCTCATAGTGGCTCGTGCAAAAGAAAGCAATGATTATGGTTGCTAATCCACCATTCAGCGAGGAACGAGGTTCTATTTCCCCAGTCGAGCTTTATTGGCACTAGGGATTCACCCATGGTGCTATACATTGTATGTTGTGGTTCTATCCATCAGAATATGGTCGACCTCATGTGTGTGTATGTTTTTTATAAATTCCATTTTTCTTTTAAGAAAGTGGTTGTGAAGTTGATTTCCATAGAAGTGTTACTTCTTAAATTGTTTACCCAATAATAGTTTTTCCTAGAAATGTTTCAAATTCATTTACATAAATGAGCATGTTCGATTAACTTTTAATGTTTTTGCATGGAATCTCATTTATTTGGGTGACATCGAACTTGGATTTGGATCTCACCTTACATGTACCATGGGGTGTATGCGGACCATTTTTTTATTTTTTTCATAGGTAATGGAAATATTTGTTGCGGCGGTATTAGTTGTTCATGGTTTATAGTGGTCTTCTCTTGTTGGTTTCAATGGCAGTGGATTGAGGATGTTGTTCCTCATTTTTCATGAATATTTGGGATGGATTTTTAGTTTTTTTCTGTAACCCTCTTGGGGGTATTGATTAAGGTAAAAAAATTGAAATTGGGAAATTTTTTAGGCCCTCTTTGGTTGTATTTCTCGATTTGTGGTTTATTTTCCTTGTTGGTTTTTTATATTTATATGAAAATTGGTAAAATCATTCCCAATGCATGTTATTGATACCCAGGAACTGATTTCCAACCAGTGGGGATAGGTAATTCCATTTGGACCATGAAACATACCAGGTCGGGCAGTAGGTCTGATGGATAATAGACTTGGTTCATGACATACAACACAAAGGTTATGTCCTGTGCACAAGAACAATAATTTTCACACACGTGCCTTTGGAAAAAAGAAAATGGATGAGGGTAAAGACCCTATGGGCCCACCTAATGGAATACCCATGGTGAGACTTTTATGAAATATCACGTACCTTGAATTCATGACTTGTACGTGGTCATGGAAGGGGTCATCATGCATGAACTTGAGTGATGGTCCAACATCTAGATCATTACCATGAAAAGGGTGGGGTTCCCTTCTATTCATATCTGAAAATTTCAATGGTAGAGTATAATCGGGTTGGTAAAGAAGAGGTTGGATGGAATCTCATTGAGAACAAAAGAGCCTTACACTCAGGTTGACCATTTGGGCATGAAACTCCATACATCTGTGCACTTTCCTTGGCTGTCTTTGGGAGGTCAGAGTTAAATATCAAATTTGAAACTACATTGGGAATGCAAGATCATTTCTCATGGATTACTGTCTTGGACGCATGCCTCAAATATTACATGTGGATCTCGTGGGATTCAAAACATTTTCCACTAAATAAAATTATGGTTTTATGTTTCTACAATATATCTATCAGGGGCCTCAAGCTGAATTCAGCAGTAAAAATTTTCACCATAAGAAGATGCAATGAAAGTGTACCATAAGGTCAGGTTCTGAGGGTAACACTGAAGAGGAAAATGTGATTATGAAGGTCTGTAGAAAATAAAATTGTTACCACGTAATACTCTTTAAGAGAACAAAACATACTTTGTCCATGCCTATAAATATGTGGGGTGAGGTAAGAAACAATACCACGACTTTTCATATGGAATTTAATTTCTCTCATGGGGTGTAAGATGTTGATTCTTCGACAAAAGTCCACATGTTTGTTTATTGCTTTATGTGTAACTTCCAAATTTTACATGTTATACACTTAGCCTATTTTTTCATATAAATCATCCAATTTTTTGTGTAACCCTTTGTTTTACACACCAAATCTCAATATTTCTCATGAAGCCCTTCCTATATTCTCATATTTTCTGACACAGATCATGAATAAAATGATGCTAAGAGGGATGTTGAATTTACCATACAGATGGATGAGATGATTGATAACCATCATATACTCTATTCTAGAAGGGTTCTATCAAATAATCAAACACTCCTATGAATACTGACATAGGTTCAGAAGGATTAATTCATGAGTAATATCCTCCCACTATGGAACATCGACATTAGGGAATAAGTGTCCATTCTAAGCTTCAAGACTGACTCTCCAATGTCATGGGTCACACATGAAGATATAATTACATGATACACCATAAAAAACCAGGCCACCCTTCTTGGAAGACATGGGAGATTAACGACAACATCATGAATTAAAAAACTGTATAGTCCCTAGGAGAGCTCTGGTGGCCTATGATTCTCCTGCCCACTATCCAAGCACCTTTCATAACCACATTACTAATGACAGAAAGGTCTAATGATCTTCACTATACAATTTTCAGTGTGGAAAGGAAGCTCAAGAATTAGTAGGTGACTCTATAATACACATGCCAGAAGGTTGATACATTAAAACATTCCACCAAAGGGGAAGATCCCTAGGGGTTGTGTTTTGGAAAACATCGTGAAACATATTCTTTTTTCTTGGTTGGTTTTTTTGAACTGTGCACATGAAAATATTTCCTTATTATCTTAATTAATGAACCTTGATTATATTTTTTACGAAACTAAAAAACTATCCCTTATCTCACGTGGGCCATGCCCTGTGTGGGAAAAAAGTGACGACCAAATAATCATTCAATTTGTAAGAGATTTCCAAATAATCATTGAATAATTGGTGTATGATATTGATGATAGACCACCCAGAGTGTTCATGAAGAGAGATTCCCCAATTTTCTTTAGTTCATGAACGAGATAACACTAAAGTAATTGGAATCTATGCGAATAAAGTAGAAATGTAATGTGTGAATCACAATAAAAAAATTCAGAACATAATTATGATAACAATCAAGAATAAAATAAATGCTGACCAAATTTTAAATTCAATATCTATACTGATATCCAGTGATGGGGACCCCAAAATGAGGGCCAACTAATGAATGTATTCAAAACATGGGTCCAAAATATAAATTTATTCCCAAGTCCTCTGGGTAATTATCCCAAAACGGTAGGTGATCTAAAATTCCATAATACTAGACCTTTAGGGGGTCCCTTTAGACATTAAAGGGGATTAAAATTCGAATAAACGGCATAAAAAACATGGATTTGGAATGATAAAATGTTCAAATGGATTCCAAAACTCTTCACATTGCACCACTTTAGCATTGAACACAACATGGTAGGTGTATTAGACTGAATAAAGATCAAGCCTATCTCCCGGGGGGGCATCGTCTTGGATGAAAAGTGATGATTGAAGATGTGAAAAACATAGTAGATGATATGCATCATCAATGAGGACCTCTCAGACTAGGGCCTGATATGATTTAAAATTTCACATCATGAGATTGAGTACTAGACACATGTTTTTTAATGTTGTATGGTGAGGACAATACATGGAATTGTTTAATGTTGAATGAAACAAACATTAACCATAGTTTAAATTCATACATCTTGGATCCTAGAAAATAATTTATGTTAGGTGGGAATATATAAATATAAACAAGTGGGGGTGAATTGTGTATTTTCCAAATCATTTACAATTTTGTCTCTTAATGTTAACTGATGATTATGTAGTTATGTATTGTTTGTCAACTGTATGAAATTATGATTAGTGGATAGAAACAAAAATATAGAACATGGATGGTTATAGTAGTTATGGGAAAAAATATCCCCTAGTACACTCAATTAATTACTCTCTCTATGAGTTTGGACAATTTCACTTGTCAGGTCCTCATATCATAGGGCTATTCCACACCAGATTGTAGGTTGTAGACACCTCTACAAATAAGACATAAAAATAGATAATTCTTTTTCTATAACTGAGAACTGATAAACCAGAACTTTGATTGATTAGTTGATACACTATAACAACTGAGTATGATATTTTTAAACTCACAAAAAAATATATTGATTATAAAGGGTTCCGGTTGAACTTTAGAGTCGAACAAAAATTAACAGTAGAAGGATATTCTTCTTCAAAAAACATTTTCTTCAAGAAAGACCAGTTCTAAAGAGATCTGGTTGTAATAGATCTTTGAAACAAAAACAACAATGAATACCAGTAGCAGACTAACAAATAATACTAAATTTTGAATATGTATATCTACATGGTATCCTTTTCTATAGAAAAACCGAGTTTGATCGATTGTTGTAATAGATCTATAAAATATCTTCACAAGAATTCATTTTCAATCATGAATATGTGTTGCAATATATAGATCTTTATATATCTCAATAAATTTATATCCAAATCATTTACACACACATATATATAGAACAAACACATTGATACAAGTAAACCAGAGAGCTTGTCTTTTCATTCTATATCCATGAAAATTTCATGATAAATTGTAATCCATCTTACCCATAGTGTTTCTGATCACTCTCCCCTACTGCTATCCCTGTCCTCAAGACATGAGATCAATAACTCATTCAGATTCTCTGACCTCTGGACTCGCATGGAAGGCTATAATCAAGTGGTTACAAGCATGGGGGTCTCTTAAATTAGGCCACCCGTGGATCAGGATGCACAACAAAATGAGACATCTGAGGAAAGATATCTTGGGTTGGTTTAAACAGGTTCCCCCAACCGACAAGGATATGGATGGGCTCTTGAATGAGGTTGAATAGCTAGAATATATCCTTGAAAATGGCTAGAATGACCAGGTGTTTGAAGATATTTCTAGGAAGAAAGATAGCTTGGTGGAAGCTCTCCTGAAACAAGTGTGCCTTGCACGTGAGTAATCAATGATCCAATGGCTTCGAGAGGGGGATGAAACACCACCTGTTTCCATACTTGCATTAAAGAGAAGCATCTTCTTCTCAAACCCAACCTGAGACTGTAGGATGGCCTGTACACTATTGATAAGGATGTGGTTGGTGGGTTGGCCTTCTCCTATTTCAAGGATCTGCTTGCAGGAATTAAACTTGGCATGCATGAGGGATATCCAAGTAGATGGGATCCTTTCCTCAATGTGATCACCACTAAAGTCTCCAGCCAAGATTGTGTGTCCTTTGAAGCAATCTCGAATGATAATGAGATCCATGAGGCCATGATGAGTCTTAACCCCAAGAGTGCTTCGAGGCCAGATGGATTTCCAGGGACTTTCTATAGGGAGTCCAGCTCTGTTGTTCAACATGATGTTGTTCTAGCTATCCAAGATTTCTTTCGAGGTGGAAAAATTCTTCATGTGGCCAGTGCAACTATGGTGGTGCTTATTCCTAAGATTAAAGACCCATATTCCCTAAACCATTATAGGCCTATCTGCATGTGTGACTCCGCATATGAAATAATCTCATGTATCATCAAAAAAAGGTTGTCTCATTTTCTTCCCCAATGGATTTCCTTGTAGTATCATGGCTTCGTGAAAGGCAGGTCTATCCAATGGGCTATAGCTTTGGCCCATGAGTTGTTCTCAGACATTAACATCAAATCCCAGGGATTGAATTTGGCCATCAAATTGGACATGAGCAAGGCCTATGATATAATTGAATGGAGTTTCATCAATAAAGTGTTCACAGGTATGGGTTTTTCTCCACGGTAAACTAACCTTATCTTTTGATGTTTCAGCTCTTCTTGGATACCTATATCCTTCATGGGGAAGAATCAAGGTTTTCTCAAGGGAACCCAAGGTCTTAGGCAGAGGGAACCTCTATCCCCTACCATATTCATTATTTCCCAGGATGTGCTTAGTCGTTTACTAAATAGGAGCAGAAACCCAGGGTAGCTTCTTCCATACTAGAGTCGTACACTCCCCTCCAGCATGAATCACCTCATGTTTGCTGATGACACCTTGGTTTTCTTGAATGGAAGCATAAGATCAGTCTGAAGCTTCAATAAGGTTATGGGAGAATATTTCCATTGGAGCGGTCAACTCATTAACCACTCTAAGAGTAACTTTTTCATATCCAATAAGTGTGAGGCAACACGTGTGGTCACTTTAGAGAATAGTCCGGACATGCAAAAAGGAAGCTTTCCACTTGATTAACTTGGTGCACCAATCTCCCCTCAAAGACTCCATATCCATGACATTGACCACATTGTGCATAAAATCATGGGCATAATACTCAATGGGAATAACAGATTTCTATCCTTCGGAGGTAGGATCACTCTTATCAATAGCGCATTGTCTTCTATTCCTGTTCATGCGATGGCATCCATCAGAGTTCCTAATGGATTCATTACCTCAATTGATAGGATCCTTGCTGGTTTTCTATGGGATGCCCACTCTAAAGGGAAACATCACTGGGTCTCTTTGAGGAGAATGTCTCAACCAATCTAGGTTGGAGGAATCGACATCAGAAAACTTTTTGACAACATTTAGTGTATGCATGAAAAATTGGCTTGGGAGGCTTTAGAGGGTTGGTCCTTATGGGTCAGGGTGATGTACCCTCAATGCGGTGATTCTCCTACTCCTGGGTATTGTTAAAACTCTCCCCTATAGTCCATGATTTCTTCTTTCCTTCCCTCCCTCTTGCCCCTGTAACACTGGGTCATTGGTAAAGGGTATATCCTATTTTGGAACCATAATTGGGCTGGCTCAAGGCTTTGTTTTCCTGGCTACCCGACCCCTTAGATTTCTTTTAGGGAGGAAAGCAGGTTTCCAACCATTATCAGGGAAGTGTTGAACTAAGACTAACAAGAAATCTTTGTGGTCATTGAGTTGAAAATGGAACCTGACAAGTGCGTTTTCACTCCTTCTGCTTTAGGAATATTTTCCACCAAAGAGTTTCGGAAAACCATGTACTCTCACGACAGTCCAGACCCATGGCATGAGATCATTTGGTGTAGGAAAATTCCCTCCAAGTATAATTTTATCTCCTAGAGAATCCGAAACTGTGCAGTGCTGACTGATGAAAATATCCAAAAGCATGGCATCCCTACCATGTCCAGATGTACATGCTACCATGCTAAGGAGGAGAGTTCTTTCCACCTTTTATTTGAAGTGTCATGGGCACATGATGTGTGGAGCATCTTTGGCGGCCTTACATCTTATAATGGGAAAAAAATCATAGGATACCTTCATGGATTAATGGTTCTAGGGTTCTCCAGAGCAAAGCTCAGTGAGAAAGGCTCGGTCTGTGATTTTAATCACCGGGTTTTGTTGCATCTGGCATGCACGGAATAGAGCCAGACACAAAGAAGCTAGCCTATATAGGAGGTCTACCATTATCAGAACCCAAAGTCTACTCATTGACCTACTTAGGTCGAAACTCCATTTGTGGCAGACTCCCACGATTATTCCTCTTCATCTGAACTTAATGGGCATCACTGGTTCTCTAAATGCTAGTGTAGGTTGATGGGTATGCTGGAGACCTCCTTCCACGGGTATCAAGTTGAACACTAATGGTTCCTCACGGAAGGGCATCATTTGGGGTGGAGGGCTGGCCCACAATTCCATGGGCTCTTTCATATTGCTATTTACAAAAAATTATGGGTGTGTCCATCCTCTCTAGGATGAGGCTTTTCCTATGCTCTCTGGTATCATGTTGTGTTTCCAACATAATATTTTCATCAGTGATGTAGAGTCAGATTGTATGGTCCTCTTCAATGCTCTGCAAGGTATAGGTAATACCACCTAGTCTATCACATATTCTATCAGAAAATGAAAAGGTCTCCTGACAAGCAATATCAAAGTGGATCACACTTGGCGTTATGGTAACAAAGTGGCTGATCATCTAGCCTCCACTGTGTCCCACAATTCAGTCTTTTTGGGTCTTGATGGGAGGAGCACTCTCAAGGATGAGGGAAAGGAACTTGTGAGAGGGGATGCCCTTGGATTACATTATTTCAGACCGCCATGATCTTGTTTTACCTTTTTCCATGTTGGTTTTGAATTTAATGATATTTTCCTAGCCTTTTATAAATATATAATATTGAGATGAGATGAAAAATGTTTGCAGAATATTGTTAAGAGTGTTCTGAACACTTTGATGAATATTCCACAAGACTAATAATGTTGAATATAATTCCAAAATAAGTAATATTAAGAATATTAATTTCCTGAAATACACATAATGTAATATAATTAATAAAAAACAAGGGTATTTGGGAGCATCAAAATCAATAATACTTATAGAGTATTGTTGAGACAATACATTCCCAACAATATCGACCCTTTTGATGATCAAAAATCCCATAAAACTAATAATAAAATTTATAATTTTGCATACATTTAAAAGAAAATAATTCGAAATTTGATTTTACAGAATTATTTCAATAAACCAAAATGAAAATAAATGTTGTGTTTATCCTAATTTGTCCCCCTTTTATGAAATAGAAAAGAAAGTGCATAAAATGAATAAAAAATAGATAATTTTTCACAGATAAGTAATTGTATATTATAATAATATGTTAAAATAATTAAAGCTAGATTTTGGGCTTGAGACATAAACATATAATAATATGAAATAAAAAACACAAAAAATAAAGAGATTTTCTAGATAAAAAATTGAATAAATACAATAATCAGTTTGACTAGGAAACAATATTTTTCCACTTAAATGGAATGGGTGAAAATGATGGGGTCGGATATGGAACAGTTGAGGTTATAATGATTTTGACCAGCTTCTAACATATCATTAAACACTGTTATCGATAACCTAAACCTCTTTACTAGACTATTATCCATATGAATAATTAAAATTATGGAATATTGACTGATAAGAAAACTAAAAAGATGATTGACATTCAAAAATTCTTGTAAACACTCCTCTAGTAGCATAAACTGATATAACTTTTCTGTGAATTTTTTCAGCAGAAATCTAATACATGGTTCATTATGTGGTATTTGGTCAACTAGAAATTACTCATTGTCCAAAAATACTGACATATGGGAACTCTTGCACTGAATATTTTGAATATTATCATTCATATCTACTATGATAGAGGTGATTCCCAAAAATCATCGAATAAAACCTAGCCTAGTAGTAAGTTCAGATATAGATGTACTGGTCTGACCAACAATTTTTTTTGTTTGATTCAAATTGACACCCCAAATAGCACTTTAGATTAGAAATTTTGGACTTAGAATCAACTTTATATTTTATCATTCTATCCTATTTCATCATATCTCTCTTGAAAGAATCAAATTAATTCATAGAAACATAATTTTCATTATGTTACTATAAAATATTCTTTGGAACTTCGATCCCTTTTTGAAGATTGGAATTCCCTTTCTGAAATTTATTAAACTTCATTAGATGATCCTAAACCTGATTTGGTAGTGAATCATATGTCCCCTCATCAAGATGTTATGACTGAAAAACTTCCATAATTTCTAGAGATCTTGAAGAATATTTTTCCACAGATGTATCCACAAGTTTTTCAATTGATTTTTCATTTGATTAAGAAAAACTATTAATAAATAAATTTTTTTCTTTAGTTGTATGTTAATTTATTTTATCCACATGATCAAAAATAGAGAAATGTAAATTCTCAACAATTTCTTTTTCCATATTTTCAATTATGATCAACTGATGTTCTTCTTGAAAAATTGGTTCTTCCTCCTGGAAAAATGGTAGATCAAAATTATGTATCTCTCTTATCTATCTTTCAGCTTATTGAAATTCCTTATGAAATGTTTCTTGTAAATTTACTCACCTGGTAGCCTCACCTGAACCCATTACTGGTTCTATAGCAGGCGGATATACTCTTTTTCGTGGTTTCACAACTAATTATTCATGCATAACCTCTTCTTCCTCTTATTATTATTATTCTTCAACAAGAATTAATTTTATTTGGGTGGGATTCAATGGTCCTTCACCTTGGGTTACACATATTCCTTCATTCCCAAGTGCAATTTTCTCCCCCTGGGAAAAATATCCTCTTCTTTGTTGGTGATCTACACCAATTGGCATGATTTTTCCTTTGACTGTACTACATTAAATGTCTTATTTCCTCAATGTTCTTATAATGAGTACATTTTAGTGATGAAATATAATTTAATAATATATTAAACGAATCCTTACTTCCTTAAACAAAATTTGAGATATTATCCTTCCATAAGGATAAAATGTCATCCTAGCTTCTAGTTGACATCAGTAATTTAAATATCTGAACATATACCTTGGAAAATTCAATTATATTTCACTCATAAAAAGAATCATGAAGTACATTTCTGGATATAGAATCTTCTCAGTCTCATCCATTCTATGAGGAATTCATGTTTGAATAAACATAACTATGAATTTTTTGTCTTCCTCGAGATCCTTGAAAAAACTATTATAATTTTTTTTGATCCATCAATAAAATAAATAATTTATTTAGATTTATAGTCCTTATCTCTGATAGACTTTAGATTAAAATGAAACAATCCCTAATGATGAAAGTTCATAATTTGAGATATTTCAGTCGAAGAAACTGAAAAGTTTTTAACTTCTATTACTGGAATAACTACATATTTAAAATTTACACAACTAAAATGCACACTAATATAGAAATTTTTTTGTTCGACCTCATAATTGAATTTTGTGTTCGCCTCATTGAACACAGATTCTAATCCTTGGAAAGCTAGTGCTCGATTCTGGAGTATATTTGTCTGATAGAGCCGTTAAATCTCCACTACATTACCCTACAAAATATTTTTTCCATAAACATTATGACACTTTGGGTCATTGGAATCACCTTCTTCGATTCCCATTATTTTCATCATTTATTAGAATCAAAAGATATGAAGATTTCAGGTTTTTTAGGTTTTGAAGAAAAAAAGACGTAAGTAAAGGTAGAATAGTGTAAATAAGGGTTTCAGTATTCAAAAAGGGCTTGAGATTTGAAATTTTTTGATATTTGAAATGATTCTGATTGTCCCACATTTCCTGTGTCATTAGGTAATATGATTATAATTTTTTTTAAAACACGTGATACTTATAAATAAAAAAATTAACTAAATTATTCAAATTAAAATATTAAAACCAATAAAATTTAAAGTAATCAGTAAATAATCATAACATCAATAAACTAGAATAAATAAATAAAATAAAATAAATATTTAAAACTAAAAATATCAAATAGATTAAGATTTTAAAAGTTAAATAAACCTAAGTATCTCTTAATAAAATCAAAACATACAATGGGAAGTAGTTTATTAAAGATATCATGTAGTTGATATTCATTATTTACAAATTATAATGATTTATCCTTTTTAATTACATGATCTTTTAGAAAATGATTCCTAATATCAATATGATTAGTTATTGAATGAAGTATTGGATTTTTGGAAATATTTATAGCACTTGTATTATAAAATAAAATAAGTTTACTATTAATATTTAATCCAAAGTCCATCATTGTGTTTTGAATCCAAAATACTTGTTCACTACAACTCCATATAGATACATATTCTGTCTCAACTGTTGATAGGGAAACTGAGTGTTGTTTCAAACTTGACCATGATACAAAAGATTTTTCAAGAAATGACAGGTTCCTGAGGTAATTTTTCTATATAATATACAACATCAAAAATTATCATCTTAATATGATATTAAATTAAAATTAGATGTTTTTGGATAAAGAAGATATTATAAAATAGTTCCCTAAAAATATTTAAAAATCTTTTTGACAAAAATAAGATCGACTTATTTAGGATTTGATTGGAATATTTCATATAAACATACAGAAAACATAACATTAGGTCTTCTAGAAGAGAAATATTTTAAGACACCTATCATGCCTCTATATAACTCTTTGTCCACTAGTTTTCCTACCTCATCCAAATAAAGTTTTATATTAGTACATGTGGGAGTTGAATATCTTTTTGTTGTTATAAAGACCAATATTTTTCAATTAATCAGTTATATATTTACTATAGTTTAAAACATTTCCATTATATTTTTAATAAATTTTATGTCCTAAAAAGATGTTTAACTCTCCCATCATACTCATTTGAAATTAGTTTTTCATATGTTCTTAAAAATCAATACAATGTTTTTATTGGTTGAACAAAAAATAACATCACCAACATACAATTGAAATAATAATTCATTACAACAAGTGATTATATAAAAAAGAGTGGTATCTTTCTTTCCCAGAGTAAATTCATTTTTTAGAAGTAAAGAACATAATATTTTTTACCAAGCTCTAGGTTCTTGTTTATGGCCATAGGGAACTTTAGTATGTTTTAAAAAATAATTTTTTTGTTCATATTTTTCATAATAAGTAGGTTGTTAAACATTAAATTCCACCAATAAATAGGAATTTAAAAAGAAATACTTAACATCCATCTGACATTATTTAATGTTCTTATGAGAAGCATAATCTAAAATAATTATAATTTCTTCTAATATAGCTCCAGAGGAAAATGTTCCATCATAATCAATACCTTCTTCCTAATTATATCCTTCAACAACTAATCTAGCTTGGTTTCTAGGTATAATTACATGATCAATTTGTTTATTTCTAAAGACCCACATAGTTCCTATAACTGGACAATTTTATTGTCTTTCAAATAATTCCCAAAAATTATTATTTTTGAATTGGTTTAGATCATCTTGAATTGCTATCATCCAACTCAAATCTTCTAAGGATTCTTCAAAAGATTTAGGTTCTATTTGATATAGAAATTCATTAAATTCAACAAGGTTTCCTATATTTCATCCAGTTCTTATTTTTATGTCTAGATCTTCTATTATAGTATCTAAATGATGATTCTCTAAAGTTATAGACAATCTAGGTATAACACTTTTAGGTTCAGCAGTATCATGTTCTTATCATCTAGATTGAGTTTTATTTATGTTATTTCCAAATTTAGTTTCACATTTTCAAGTCTCATGTTGTTATAAGAGTCATTAGTTTCATAAATTTTAACTTTATATTTAATAAAGGGGTCAGTTTCGTCAATTACCACCTGTACTGATTCTTCACTAGTCCTTTAATTTTTATTAAAAACACTATAGGATTTAAAGGTTGCATAATATCCTAAAAATATTCCTTCATTGACTTTTGGATCTAACTAACCGAGATTATCCTTAGTGTTCAGGATATACACCTTACATTAAAAAACATTAAAGTACTTTACCTTAGGTTTTCTGTAATCCCAATGTTCACAAGGTATCTTTTGGAAAATAGGATGAATAAAAACTTTATTCATGATATATCAAGATATTCTTACAACTTATTCTCATATGTATGTAAGAATGTTGTATTTATTTAGAATATTCCAATCCATTTTTTGAATAATTCTGTTTCAACTTTTTACAATTCCATTTTCTGGAGGTGTTATTGGTGCAGAAAAGCTGTCTATAATACTAAGATTTGAAAAAAAAGAATTTCATTCATGGGTTTTAAATTCTCCACCATGATTACTTCTTAATGAAGTTATCTTAAAACCTTTTTCATTTTGACAAAATTTACAGAAACATTCAAAAACAATAAAATCTTCACTTTTGAGATTTATAAAATAAATCAAAGTAAATATGGAGAAATCATCAACTAAAAAATTTAATGATAATTTTTCATCCAAAAATTATAATCTTGATGGTCCAAACAAATACATGAGGATAAATTCTAGAGGATTTGATGTAGCAATTTTGTTAATATATATGAAAGAATATTTGTATTGTTTTCCAATTTGGCATGCATCACAAAATCTGTTAGTATCAAACTTAAGACTAGGTAAATCAGAAACTAATTGTTTATTTGATAATTTATGTAAAGAAAAAATATTAAAATGTATATGCCTTATTTCTATCATACAAGACGGATTTATCTTAGATGTTTAACAATTCACTTTCTGTTTACACAAGGAATTTAAATCCAAAGTATAGAAATTATCTGTTCTTGGTGGTCTAAACATAATGAGTTTATCATGGAATATTGAAGAAGAATTGTCTGAAAAATAAACATAATATCCATCATCACAGAGTTGATAGATACTTATCAGGTTATACTTTATCCTTTGTACATATTGTACTTTTTGGATTGAGATTGTTTTTAGAAATCCATTTATTCTAAGTCTAATTATATTTCTTTTGGAATTATTAGCAAATGATACTAGGACTCCATCTATATGAGTTAGTTTATTGAAGTTTGATGAGTTTCCACTCATATTTTGGTATAAACCACTTCCCATATACAATATATCATTTCTTCTATTGTGACATATTTCTTGAAAAGGAAATTTAAAAAAGTGTGTTTTCGGTACCCATATTCTTTTGGGTTCTGTAGTGTTAGTTAGAAAAGATCTGGGGATCAATAGCTACTTTGTTTTTCCATAAATCATATGTACTTTAGATAAGATATTTTCAATAAAATAATTTTTAATTATACTCAATCGAGGATTTCATAACTAATATTTTTTGATTATATGTCCTTCTATTTCACAAAAATGACATGTAACAATTTTTGAGTTGGGAACAAAATAATATTTATATAGTTTAAATTTTCTTCTTTAATTAATAAAACAAATATTTTCTTTCTAATGATATTTCCACCATGAATTTCATTCATAATACATTCAACATTTTTATAGAATAGATCATCACTTTTATAATTTATTATTTCATCGTGTAATGATTTAATATTATTTTAGTTATCAGAACAATTTGTGGTAGATGTATTAAATTTCTCAATAATTACTTGACATTTTTTGATTATTAAATCTATTTATCCTAAAATTTCATTGTGAATATTCTTTATATATTGGTGTTCCTTAAATAAGGATTCATATTTTCTTTCAAGAATTTTGTAGTTGGATGTCAATTTATTATTTGAATAATTTGAATCAGAATCATAATTAGATGAATAATTCGTATGCACCCTATCTTACTCTTCCATGAAGCACATATTTTCTTTAAAACTTGATTCTTATTTTTCTGATTTATATTATTTTAGCCCATGGAGTCTTTAGAAACACTCCATGTTTCCTTCATTTCTCTTTTTTCCATTAGGTTCATTATTATAATTTTTCTAATATACAAATTTTGTCTTACAATTTTCACCTTTTAGCCGGGGAAAATTAGGTCTTATATGAACTAATTTATTGCATTCATATCATATGACTTCCCTAGAATCTTTCTCATCCATTTTGAATGGATTTATGAATCCTCTTTTCTTCTTATAAAACTTGCAAAAAACTCTTGCTGGTAGATCCAATTCCATTTTAGAGTTAGATGTATCTGAATTATTTTCATGTCGGAGTTCTTACATTATTATTTTTCTTTTCTTCTAAGATGTTACTTTTAGAGAAATATTATCCCTTTTAATGTAGACATTATGACCTTACGCATCATCTTGCATTACAAGTTCATACATCATCAATGACCTAATTAATTCTCTCATTGTCAGATTTTTGACAGGTTAGGATTGTCGAATTTTATCTGATATACCATTCAATTTAGTTGTTAGTAATCTCAGCACTTTCAAAGCTTGATATTGTTGTTTGATAGGATCACCTTTGTCTGTAATATTATTTATAGTCTTTATAATCATTCCATTCATCTAAGTGATAACTTCATCATCAAACATTATGAATGTATCAAATATCTGTTCTACAGTTTCATATCACATTTGTCTTACATTGTCTATTCCTTCATAAGAAACTACTATGGTTTTCCATATTTCATAAGCACTTGGAAACTGTGAGACACAGTTAAATTCCTCATGTATAGGACCATAGATAATTTCATTCATAACATTAAAATTTGTGTAAAACTCATCCTCTATAGTAGCAGTCCATGTTGTAGGATTTTCATGAATTATATATGGAGTATGATCGTATATTATAAATTGAATCCCAGATTCATCAAATATATAATCATCCATGATTTCCAGCATCCCTAGATCTCACCATTGAAATAAAGATCACAAACCATTTACATTCCTTCTATATGATCAGTCGTTTCCATCTTTTTATAGACCTTATATATTTATCTTGTTATATCATTTCCCAAAAGATCTCCTCTAATAAATTTTTTTGGGTCAAAATATAATAATATACATTAGAGGGGGTGAATTGGGTCTTTTCTAAAGATTTTATAATTTTTATTCTTTTTGTCGATTTGTGATTTTGAAGGTAAGTAGTGTTAATCATCTATATAAAATTTTGAGAAGTGGAAAAAAATTTAATATAGAACAAGGATGTTTATAGTGGTTCGCGGAATAAAGACCACCTAGGCCACTCCAATAATTACTCTCTCTATGGTTTTGGTGATTTTCACAAGTCAGGTCCTAATATTAAACAACTAATCCTCAACTGAATGCAGGCAGTTGAAACCATTACAAATAATACTAAAAAATAGATACATTTGGTTTTATAATAGAGAATCGATAAACCACATGTTAGATCAGGAATCTAATACTCCACCAAAACTGAGTATGAGATTTTGAAACTCTCAATAAAAATATATTGATAAAAAAGGTTTCCATTTGAAATCTACAGTTGAACAACAAATGACGGAAGAAGGATCTTCTTCTTCAAAAATTACTTTCTTCAAGAATGAGATGTTCAGAAGAGATTCGGTTGCAATAGATCATTGAAATAAAAAAAATCAATAAATAGAAATAGTAGATATACAACTAATACAAAATTTTGAATACTCATATCTTTAAAGTATCCTTTTTTGTAGAAAAACATAGTCTGGTCAATTTATAACGTAGATTTGTAAAAGATATTCCGAAGAATGTAGTTTCAAAAATGAATATGTGTTGTAATATATGGCTAAATACATATCTAAATATATTTTTCTCTTAATCATTCACACATATATATAGAAAAAATACACCTATACAAGTAATGAATAGATCCTGTATTTTTATTCATGATCCAATAAAATTTCTTGAAAAATAAAAAGAATGAAAATTTATAAGACAACTCAGAGTAGTCATATATTTCCTTAAGTATAGGAGAGAATATATCCACTTAATACAATTCTAGAAATCAATTATAATGAGCTTTGAACTATTCATAAATGAACTCTAAATCCTTCTGATATTTCATAAAGGCCGTTTCACGAAACTCTGAAAAAACATAAATTTAAATCTCCAGTAACGAAAATCAAATGTATGGTTCCTTCATAACATGAAAAAATACATAATGTAGTGTTAAACTATGTAGAATTCAATGTTCGAACGTAATATTGAAAATGTAAGGTTGATCAAAAAAATAAGTTTGATGATCCATACATTTTCCTCTCAAACATAAGGTTCCATACTTATATAGGGTTATTTAACCATACATTTTCTCTTTGTCAAATGTATGGTTTCATCAAAATTTAAGTTTATTTATCCATAAATTTCTTTCAACTTTAGGTTGATTAACCATTCATGCATATCTTACAGCATAAGGTTTAATACAAATGTAGCGATTTTTCCTTATGTTATGTTCTACAACGTACAATATGAACAGTGTTTCCAGCATACGATTACGAGCATTCCGAACACTTTGACAAATATTCATCATGAAGAATAATCTTGAATATAATTCCAAAATAAAAAATATAATGAATATTAATTTACAATAATAAACATAAAGTAATATCATTAGTAAAACAAACTAGGCTATTTTTGAGCATCAAAGTCAAAAGAATTTATACAGTATTGTTGAGACAATAAATGACCAACAATTTAATGTCTTGGTAGAGGAACTATAATTTCTATGCCCATATTTTTTTAATGTAACAGAGGAGAATAACCCAATATGAGTGATCCAAATGATTGTTTCATTCCATACCAATATGAAGGAACTGAAATAAATGAGGCAAATGTGATGTAGTGAGAGAAAAAACCTGACAAGAATAAAGGCCATGTAGACCTACTTCCAAACCACATATCACTGTGAGGATCCTAGTTTTACATTCGTAGAGTTTGGAACATAGATTTAGTAGTTGCACCTTAAATATAATTTGTCTGCTTATTACAATGTATCCAGTAAGGAGGGGAATCAAGCTGCTTGTAGGTCTGGAATCCCATGAAATTTAACGTCATGCAGTAAGGATTAAGTTAAATTGATGTAAAAGGGGGAAATAATGTTGAGGATGGACCCGAGATTGATGATATGGGTGTCACTACATATCCCATAATTATTAGAATCAAACCATGCATAGTTTTTCATGGGAAATTTCTCCATGCTGGTCTTGCCCATGCATAGAGAAAAGAGGAATTTGATATTTCTTGTTCATTATTTTTCACGTTTTTGGATTGGATAGAGTTGTATGAAAAGTATAGTTGTCTTTAAAAGAATCATTCAATTTGAATGTCTTGATAGGTGGCATGGTGGATGACCAATGCCAGAGGTGATACCCTCTCAAGTGAGAACACCACAATGTTGTTTAGTTTTTCATCATGTAACCAGGATGATGATGGCTATTTTAAGATCAAATGAAAGACTTGGGTCATCCATTTTAACATCATGCAGTATGGACACAAAAATTTAATGTTACGTGGGATGGGACAACCCAATATAACATCATGTTACTTGGATGAAAGAGATCATAGTTTAGGGTCCTAGAACTCTAATAATAAGGTTAACTGTGAAAATTCTCCTTGTGTATATAACCCTACCAGGACCCCTAAGACCATGTTAGCCATTCATGATGTAGGAAAAATGGGTGATCTTAGGCATTCCCCGTTATATGGGAGTTCATAATAATGGAATGTAAATAGAGTGTTGGAAAATACTAACCATGCTATCATTCCCCCTCAATAAGCATGGATGCATGGAAAGACAATACCCAGGGTATTGGATATCTTCAATAATAGAAGGAATCGAGAAAATTGTAATAAAAATATCCAATTCATGATACATAATGATGGTCTCATAAAAATGTAGGATATCTACTGACCATGTTCGAAACATAGAATCTATATCGTGTAACATGGAATGGGAATAAATAAGTGAGGGTTGAGAAAGGACTATGTTTCAAACACATGACCTATCTCAAAATATTTTCTAATGTATTCCTTGGTGTTTACCTAGGATGGTAGGTGATCAATGTTCCTAGAAACCATTCACTTAGGTGATCCCTTTCGGTGTTAAAGATAATAGAGACCAAAATAAAAGAAAGTATGAAGTGTATAAGTGGAATTGGAGGGAATGTCACAATGAAATCCAATATTCTAGGTCTCGTACCACTGCACATTCAACCATACTAGTGTGAAAAATCTACAAGTGGGATCCGATCATTCCTTATTTCAAGGAGGTGTTGAAAAAAAATTGATATTCATGTTTCATAGATTGGAATCCCTCAGTTTAAGGTCGTAGAGTATAGGTAATAGGTTCCCTATTTAATGTCATGTGTGTGGGATATACCCGTGAAGTTTAACATCATGATGTTAGAATGTTGATGTCATATAGTTAATTCTCACGTGACTAGGACATGTGAGTCCCAAAGGAGATTGTTGGGTGTGGTAGACAACCCAATTTGAATGAGGACCAATGGGATCAAAACCACACCACACATTCTTGAGGAAGGAAATCCAGCTAAGAGGGGGTGAAAAGGTTCATAATTTTGTGGTTGGGCCTGAGGAAATGGTGTTTGAGTATCACTAGGTATCCCATAAGGATGGTAATTAAGCAATACACAGTTCTTGAATGGTGTCATGGTAAGGTACCAATTCAAAAAGTAGAATTTCATCCCAGATGAAGATGTCGCGGTGTTGTGTAGTTTAGAATCATACATTCTAGACACATAATGCATACGTTAATGTCATATGATGAGGAACTGGGGTATTATGTAGTTTATCATCATCCAATGATGATGATGGGGATCTTAGTTTACTATCATAGAGATTGGACCAAATGACGTGGTTTCCAAAGTGTAAGTGTGTAGAGTGGTGACATGATGTAACCCAACGTGAATGAGGACTAAGGGAGTCCATACCACACTACACATTATTGAGAGAAACAACATATAGTTTAAATTCATAAGTCATGGAGTTGGAATCTTAGTTGAACATCGTGATTTACGGATGTAATCTTTTAGTTTAAGGACATTGAGTATGGACCATATGATGGTGCATTTATTCCATATGGGTACAAACCCTAACATATCCCTAAGCTTATGTGAGCCATGATAGTTTTGGGAAACACCAAGAATAGGGGATTCTTAAGACATATGGACACACATAGTACGGAAAAGGAGAAGTCAGATTAAAGATGTAACAATGATCATGATCGTCCTGCTAAATGCGCGAAGGTGCATGAATGGGTTACACTAAGGGTGATGAAGTTCTGCAACGACATAAGGATTTGAATTCCAAATTATGATATTAAAGAAACAAGGAGGGTGGCGTAATGATCGAAAATGAGTTCCAACCTAGTTCAAAACACAATATCCATATCATGTTACAAGGGATGAGAACCGAAAAATGATTGTTGATTGGTGACCATGTTTGAGATGTGGGATACATCTCAAAATATCAAGTCTTCTAAGGAATTGGCCCGAGATGGTTGGTGAGCCTTGTGTCTAAGAACCATTCCATTAGGGGCCCCTTAAAACGTGAAACATGATGGAGACCAAAATAAAGGAATGCATGAAGCATAATGATGGAATGAGAGAACACACATGAAGAATCCAATGCTATAGGTCCTATCTCACATTTTATTTAATAATGTTAATGACTAAAGTTAAATAGAGGGATCTGAAACCCTTATTAAGGGATGAATCATCAAGATGTATATTTGATATATGGAATGGTAATGGACTGAGGCCCAATGAAGAGGTTGATGGGAGAAAAAATAAATAAAAAAGGGGTTAATGAACCAGGGGATGGACCTGAGGGAAAAATGTCCAGGCATTCCTACTTATCCCATAAAGAGGTGAATCAAGCCATACATTATTCTTGAATTATGTGTTGTTTGAAATCACGTGTTAAGGATGAATATTTAATGTAGTTTATCTTCATGCATCTTTAATGAAGGAGATCATAGTTTATGGTTATATAGCTCGAACTTTAGGATTCGTTTCTAACAAATATACATGGTATGGTGAGTTGACAAACTTGACGTGATTGAGGGCCAAAAAATCCATGTTTACATACCACATATTCCCTAAGAAAAGGATTTATTAAACCTAGGATGGTTGGGAAGATATAATGTCAGGGAATCCCTATATATCTCTTGATGGAAGGAATCAAGCAATAAATAGTTTTTGAATTCTGTTTAGTTTAACATCTTTCAGTAAGAACAATAGGTCAAGAGGTATATTGTAGAGGGAGGTACATGGTGTGATTCTTATATCCTAACATGAGAAAGGACCAAAGAGGTATCTGTATGGTACATACTCCCAAAAGGAACCTTGGCTGAGAATTCGAAGGTATTTACTATTGGGCCATAGAATAAATGTATATGTGTTCCTACATTTCTTTTAATAATGAGAATAGATCCATAATTAGTTCTTCATATAGTTTAACATCTTATGGGATGTGGTTATTTAGCATCATTCAAGAAAAAGGTGAAATTTCCATTTAAGGTCATATATAAAGGACCAAAAATGACGTGTAGTTTAAACGTCATGCAGGTAGGACACAACAGTTTAATATCTTGTGGGATGGGGAATCATAGATTAACATCATGTTACTTAGAAAAAAAGATATATTCGATTAAAGTCACAGAGCTCAGACTATAATTTGACACTTCTAAAATATGGGTGTGTAGCGTGGTTTCATAAAGAAACCTGATGTGAATGAGGACCAAGGAGGTCTTAGCACTGTACCACACACTCCAAAAGAAAAATTGGGGCTGTAAGGATAAAAATCTGAATTTGTTACTAGACCATAGATAAAATGCCTAGGAATTATAATATATCATATAATTACAAGAATGAATCCTTTAATAGTTCATGAAATTACATACAATTTAACTTCATGTGGTGAGGACGATATTGATCATAGTTTAAGGTTGTAGTGCTCAGACCATGTTATGTTTATCATAATGAATAATTATGTTTTGCAGTTTAACATCATATATGATGCAAGTATTCTTAGTTTATGGTCTTAGATCTTAGACCATGTGTAGTTAATCATCATGCAAGATGATATAGTTCCATTTAACATCATATAAAATGAAAAAACAATTTTACCTCATATAGGAAACAAGTTATTAAATAGTTTAATTTCATGAAACATGGTTGAAAGAGGCCTTAGGAAAAATAATTCTTCAAGAAATTTTCATTGGTGTGATGGTTGACATGATCACCATATATAGTGACCAAAGAGTATACATAGTTAGGGTAAACCTTTTGAATTCTATATGGTCTTTCCCATTTTCTCTCCAACTTTGGTGGCTTCCTTCCATGTATCATTGGCATCTTTAGATCCAATACTATATCACCTTTAAGAAAGGATCACAGATGTACAATCTTATTGAATGCTGTTGATATCTGGTTTTGATGCCTCTATAGACAATGAAAGTCCTGAAGCCTTTTCTCATGAAGGACTTCTACCTCATCCATATGGACTTATTCTACTATGTATGTTGTCTTCTGATCATAGACAACTATACAGAGAAATGGAAATTTAATCTCAATGGGCAGAACACCCTCTTTTACATTCATTAGGGAATATGGGGTAACATGGGTGGAATTACGAGCCATTGTCTGATAATCCTAGATAGCATTGGAGGGATTTTATGATAAATTATTCTTATTTTGACACACCATATTTGGTATAATTATGTATAAGGTATTATTGAATGAATGAATATGTGCATTTTCTAGCTTATGAAAGTGGAGAGTGTGGTTGGATAGGATGTTGCACTTGATGTACAAATTATTCATCTTTTCAACTAAAGAATTCGTGTTGTTATCAGTGAGAACATAATGAGTGACTTTGAATTGACGAACAATATTACAGGTTACAAACTCTATAATATAATGGGACTAACCTCATTGAGCCAAATCACCTCTTCCCACAGGGAAGAAAAATTGGTCTTGGTCAGGATAAACATTCACTAGGGACCTATTGCTGGTGGATATGGTCCAATGTCATCGATCCCCCATACTGTGAAGGGCCAATAATACTGGGTGGTATGGAAGGGCTCAGGTGGTCGACAAAAAATGTTTTCATGTATCTGACATGTGTGATAGCTATTTTGAAACTTGATATAGTCCTGGACCATGGTGGGTCTTTCACAAACAAACATTTGAATCCAGTGATAGAGTTTCGACCCCACCTGATAGGCTCTTTAGGAACTGTCATTCACATTATACATAACTAGGGGAATCTCATCCCCCTAAATAAAATAGAGGGGAATTCAGTAAAACTGACTTTTGTAGAAAATATTTTTAAAGTTGGGACTAATATAGAGGGTAAACTGTACTGCACACTGATGTATTCACTAAGGATCAAATTTTTATGTTAGTAGATTGACATGCAATAGGTACATAATTAATGGAGTTTTCCAATCAGAGGATTCTACTCTTCTCATAAGATCATTTGGATGTCCTGACATGGATGAATTTGAAGTAAGGTGACTTTCCTGTTGGTTATTTTCATAATCCAGGCAGACAGTGGTGATGACCCTTTAGTGCACTACATGGATATTTATATATATTCCTGGTCAGTCTCTATGACGGAAGATTTTAAACCATCAAGGGCATTTTATTTACCATTTTATGATCTATGAACATAAGTGACCTCTAGTTTAGAAGTGAATTGGGCCATCAAATTGATAGCATGCTTGAGAAAGGGTAAGCGCTCTAGCTTCTTGATGACATAGTCACCTTTGAATTGACCGATAACTAATTCAGAGTCCCCCCATTACATGTAGGTGGGGAACATCAATCTTGAGAGCCATCTCAAGATCAGGGATGAGGTCATAATACTCTTTCTCATTTTCGGTTTATCCTTCTGAAAAAATATAGAATAAGGCCAAATGGCATATGTCGGTGTAGTGAAGAAGATACCCATTCCTACTATATTGAGTCTGGGGTCCTGGAGCCTTCAATTAGTTGGACTCTAGGATGCGATGTTAAAATGAATCTGCCAACATGGAATAGCCTCATCTACTAAGAAGATGACCTCATGTATAAAATAAGGATCCATGGAATTATCTTTGAGGGACGGATGGGTAGCCAAAAATTATACAAATTCAAGACCCTTGATTTCATTCCACATGTTGAACCTGATGTTGAACTATTGAAGCATCAATTCCCACTGATCTAAATGACATGTCAAAATAAGGAAATTCATAATATTTTTTAATTGATTCAAACAAGAAACTTGATGTATCTCATGTTCTTTCAAATAATTCTGCAACTTATTCCCTATGAAACCGGCAAGTGGTATCTGTTCTAAACTGATGAATATCTAGAATTTATATCGAGTATCATGAGATTGGGATTGTACAAACTATTAATTTTCCCTTACTTATTCTTATGGGAAATAAGAACACCTAGTTACCATTATAGGGCGATTACAAAAAGAACCATCATCATTTTAGTGATAGGTGGCATCAGAACCAGAGGCTATAAAAGAATATATTAGACTTCCTCAAAAGCAGTCGAGTACTCTTCATCAAATTGGTATATGACACCTTTATTCATGATTCTAGAAACTAGATTACACTTTCTGGCCTTATTCACAACAAATCGGTGTTTATAGTCCATGTTTCACTGAAAACATCACAAATGTTGAAGGTTTATTAGGGGAGGAACCTGAATGATAGCCTTGATATTCTCCAAGTTAATCTCAACACCTTTGTATCTGTTGATGAGTCTAAGAAACCTCCCAGAGGTAGCCCCCGAATCACAGTTCAAGGGGTCATCTATAGATAGTGGGAGAAAAGGAAGCTAAAAAACATCTCTAGATCTATATTATGGTCATGAAACTAGTGGTATTTGACCATAAAATCATCCATGTATCACTCCACTAGAATCATGAGGAGCAGTTGGAATATGTAGTGAATAGAACGCTGATAGGTACCTCCTTCATTCTTCAACCCCAAGGGAATTACCTAATATTATAAAGTCCTCTGTATCACCCTGAAGGTGGGGGAATATTCATTTTAAGTTCCATATGAATCTAATTGTCCCTATAATATCCATCCACGAAAGAGAGGGCACAGAGTCTAGTCAGAGAATCTGTCTACAACTCTGTAATAGGATGGGGGAAATCATCCTCCATAAAGTGATAGTTGAGATCTCAAATGTCAATGAAGACAATTATCTAAATTTTCTTCTCCATGATGGGAATGATTTTGTCTAACCATATGGGGTACCTAGATACCTTTAAAAAGTTATTCTTGATGAGATTATCATCCTTAGACTTGACTATGTCAGAATGAGAGGGGCTCATCTTCCTGGGAGACAGTTTGATCCCACGACGACATACAAAGAGATCAAGGTGGTGGATAGAGACTTGAGGATATAGTCCTGTAATCTCATCATATATCCATGTAAACACATCATGACGCTACTCTATGAAGTCAACAAACTTTTATTATTCCTTAGTTGGCATACCCACTCTAATCAGTGTTGTCCTGGGATGTATCTTAGTGCCCAGATTCACCCGTACCAACTCATCAACATTGGTGGGGACAATTTATTCGAATCAAAGTGGAGAATACTCTATTTATTACTCTCCATCTGAGACAAGATGATCGATGAGGGGGAGTTGTTTCATTTGATCCAAAAGATCCAAGAGGAACACGGGTGACCACTTGGGTGAATGTGGAATCTTCACTAGGAGAATCTCAAACTATTAAAAACCATGCAAATAAAATACATTAAACATATTACATTTTAATTTAAACATAGGGGCCCATACTTTATGTTATCAATTTAGTGGTGGTGGGTTGGTTTGTGTCGATGTAGCCCAACCTGGCGAAATAAGAAGGTATTGAGTACTGCTATAGTCATGGTTCAGACGTCTGGATATGTAATAGGGGTAAGGGGTTATTGTATCACCGAAGCATGATCTGCATAGGAATAAAAGGTAATCGTCTGATGTTACTTATTCTTGGGAACATGTCTCCCCCTCATCATAGAAAGGTTAAAGCATTGTCCCAAACCTGTGGTTGTTACCTCTAGAAGTTAATCAGGAGGGTGAAAGCATTCTTCAAATCCATCCTCAGTTTGACCACAATAGCAGAGTCCTCAACCTCCTCATTTTGAAACCACATGACTATTCTCTTGTAAGTGTCAGTGTCTAAATATAGGGCTTTATAAGAGGAAAAGGTAGATTCATCACATTAGAGCATTCCGACTTGAAAATTAAGGTATTACATAAGGTATTTTGGATTTGAGGATGGTACTGCTTCTGGTAAATAAATCTATGAACTACCCATCTATGAATTATATGTGGTTTCATTCTAGATGACAATAAATTTATATTTGGAAATTAGGCCACCAAAATGTGAATTTAGGTGAATATTTCTATAGGAACTCATCTCTGCCTTATCCCAGCCCATAATTTTTAGGTAAGAGGGACTCAGATTTTCTTTAGACAACCCAGGCATCTAGAGTGTCTGCGTCAGGATGAGATTGATCCTAGAACCTGTGTTGATGAGGAAACAAAAGAAATACACACCTTTTATATGGCCTTTAGTATACAATAGTTGAGTGTGAACCTTCACCGGATAACCTTCATCTTCTCTTGACAATGAGATATTGTATTGGAATTTTTCCCACTCGAATTCCTCAGCATTGAAGGCCTATACAACTACTACCGATATTTCAAACTGGAGGGGGATATTCAAAGCATTTGTGTGGTCTCCACACATCTCATCTGATAGGTGGATGGACTTGAAGATCGAAATATTTGTAGGAATGATGGATTTATTCCTAATAGTGTCATGACTTTTCACTACGAACACATATATACTAGGAGGTATCTACTATGTGGAAGGTAGTATGATGGGTATTGCTGGTCGAACTGTCATATTCTAACTGGTGTTCGGAATGTCCTGTCACCCACTAGATGGGCTATGTAAAATTCTGACAAGATGACTATTGGTTCGATGAGTTGTTTCCACAGTTGTTCATACCTAATCATGACATGGTTGTGGTGGTCTACCTAGTTGAGTAATAATAATGGTGGTGGTGGTGGATCTGATGAGAGGAGATGAGAGGACTTCACATGGTGATCCCTACACTAAGTTTACTATCTGGTCTAGGAAGCTTGTATGAAATGGCTGAAAGAGATGGACTAAGAATCCCAATGATTCACATATCCACATCCTCATCAATGATGTAATTGACTAGGAACATTGGGAGGATCTTCCCTACCCTCCCTGTTTCTGAGAAGCATGTAAGGGTCCATGAGTTTGATGGAATTCATCAAGGTGTACTCTTTCTCTTATGTCAAAAAAATTATATTGTTTTGGGATAATTCTAGGGGTGAATCAAATATACGGGGTCATGAAGTTTCCAAGATTGAGATATGGGTTTGGCATTGGAGGGGGGATTTTATTTCTCATACACCATCAACATAGGTTCATCTGGGAGGTAGATGGACATGATATCGACATAGATGTGGATGTGAGAGGTGGTATGGTTGCTGCAGGAGTCATTAGTCAATTCAATCGAGCATAAAAAACACTATGGGTGTTAGAGACCACTCTATAGGATAAAAAATCATCATATTATTGAGACCTTTTACAAGAGACCTGATTCCATTCACCTCCATTATTTCTACTAGGATTTGCAGAAACACATGTAACATTTGTCGGGGTAAGACCCAATCTAACTACATTTTCATCAATCTAGTTTTGGTGCCATTCATTAAATATATATCACTGCAGCGGGTGTGTTCAAGGTTCCTATGATAAGGGTAGCAGTTGGGGAGATCAGTGGGATCAACCTTCGAGGGATTCCTACAATCTAGAAATTTCATGATTCCTTAATCTATGAAACATAAAAAATAACATGAGGCTTGAACTTAATCGAATTAGTAGGTCGAGTTCCACTTTTCCATAAAAGGAAAACTATAATCATATCTCTAATGAAGGGATATAGACTAATGAGTGGATAGAGCCTAATTATTTTTCTTAGAGGTGGTTTTTTATGTTGTGGTTTCTGTCGATTAGAAGGTGGGTGATGATGAACCTGATGCTGGACCTGAGATTAATTTTCTTGGTGAGGTTTTGGAAAAGGCTCTACTGATAAAAATTCTAGAGGTCTTAGGGCATCTACTAATGTGATGACAACAGTCTTGGCCTTGGTGTCCCTTCTTGTTGGAGCTATAAGAGGTAATGGGTTTCCCTTCTTATCTTGTTACAAGGCCTCCTCCAAGCACTAATTGTTTTCATAAAAAATCAAGGAATCCACCATGAAATTTATGGGTGATGAATGAGGGAACCAACTCAGTCTTTAAATTCACCACACACTTCATCAAAATCTCCTCTTGAGTCATTGTAATATCAAGTGAATATGTGAGATGCCTCCATGTAGAGAAAAATTATGAAACTCGATCATTTGGTTGTTTTTTAAACTTGAAGATGTCAAAAATACTAGTTTTGTGAGTTGTGGAGCTGAATTGATACAGAAACTGGATGTGAAGATCTTTTCAACAACCTATGGACCAAATGGGAAATTGGATATACCATAAAAATTAATGTTCTTCTAGTTTCTATAAGAACCAACAATGATTGGTGGCTTCCGGCAGTGCTGTCGTCCTCAATATAGGTCCACAAATTGAAAAAATGGGGTCTGGATACTTCAAATGTTCATCCATATTATTGGATGTATAAAAGGTGGGGTTTGAAAAATCTGGGGGTCCATCATATCATCCCCAAATGCTAGATGCGACATTCCATCCTGTAGTATTTCGACAAATTGTGTCTTATGGTCTTTGAGGTGGGAAATGTGTGATGTTATAAGGTCCTCCTAATGAGGATTCCATTATTGGTGTGGATCCCATGCCACAAATTTATATCTGATATCATCAACATGGAAGGAATTGTCAATTTTTCGTGGAGCATCTGGTAACAAAAATAGAGGAATGTCCTAAGGAAATATCAGAGGAAAAACCAGAGAAGTGTCCTAAGGATGATTCTCTGGAAACTTGATCTGATTCACTGATGCATACCATGGTTTCTTTTCATAAGATTCGATCTCTACCATATCTGGGTGAACATGATTTTAAATATTAATGGGAGGTTTCTATCCAAGGAGGGAATGTTTTTACCCCTAATTCCCTAGTGTAAAAGGGAATGATCATACCGAGGATCCCGAAAGTCCAATTTTCACCCAACATGGTTCTTGGCGAGAATATTGTCGACGAACCCACTGTATTTGGAAATACGCTGGAGAATGGTCATATTAGTGGGATCAACCTTTTTCTTCTACATTAACCAAATATTTTAGAAGCCTTGAGGGTTTCATTCATTCCTTTAACCTTATTAGAGTCTTGACATATAATCAATGACTTGGAGGGATATGTTAGGAAAATCATTTTCCTTTGTTGGAGAGTGACAAAACCTAGGGGTCCAATGGATGTTTTTATGCCCCATGTGTTGGTCATTATCATCGAAAATCACACTAGAAAATCCTTCATAATATTTATTAGGGTTATCCATGTTCATTATAACAGTGCATCGTGGCATATCCTCAATGTCATAAGGTAGGTCTTGCTATCGTAAGATCGAACAGAATTGGAGAGCAACATATTCCCCCCACCCCGGATCTTCACATACCAAAACACCTCTTTGATAATTTTACAGAGTACATGAATGCTCTAGGAGCATTTTTATTAAATATATTTCTGATAGCCTGGTGATGAAGGGTGCTGATCTATGGGATGTGCTACTAGGTCAACCATATGACACTACGGGCCGATGTCATCAAAGTTATCTTGGCTCTTCAAATAAAAAAATTGATTGGTCCGGAGGTGTAAATGCATCACCCATATGGTTTTGAAGAAGAAATTGAGTTCTTCCTAATTTGGAGACTCTAAAATATTGAAATTAAGAGTAAAAGTCTACCAGAACATCTCTAATAATTGGTCTTCCAAAATAGTGTCCCACAAACATCTTCACTCAGAAGTAGGATCCGACTCATGGTTCCCCCATTATTCAACATGGGGATGAATGAGGAACTTGCAACATAACTGACATAGAATATTGTCGCAGTGGAAAATATTGTGGAGAGAACATTGTGTGAGGTAACATGCCACTACAAACTGGGTTATCTCTCAGGGGAAGTACTGACCACATAATCATATACTGGTAAGATAGGGTGTTGAACAACACTTTTTGTATGAGGAAAACGACCATTTGTGTTGTATAATTTTTGTTCTCATAATCCAATAATCCCAAAAAGAATACATCATTATTTCCTATTGAGGTAGAGAATGAGTCTGGCGATTGTAGAAAAGGATAGAGGACAACAAACAATGAGGGGGAAAATCTGGACCCTCCTACATGTACCTGTGGAGTGTTTCAGGGATCTAGTAAATCTTGATTTCTAGGAGTATGAAGATTTCATGTCATGTTCCTTCCCCATAATCTGATACAGAGGTTTAGCGTGATGGCTCCATCATCATGTCACATTCCACTTTAGATTCTGAATAGAAGACTGGAATTTCTCATAATTCTTCCATTGGTAGAGATGATTCTCCCTTCTTCTATTGGATGGTAGTTCAAGGAATGGTAGATGTTTGACACGGGGAGGTCCTCAATGTGGGTTGGTGATGGACTGGGGAGGGCACCTACTTAAGAAAGTAGTGATATGAGGAGGACCTTCGTATCAATTTTTGTTGGAGTATGAAGGACCTCCTCTTTGGTGATCTGAGGTACTAAGCGAACCTAGGGATATGTCGAATGAAACAGGAGGAGGACATTCATGTTAATTGACTAATGTGTGGAGAGGATCTCCTTGGTAATAAGTGATAGAGTAGGGATAATCACCAATATAGACAGTGAGAATGGTGGGAGGACCACTATGTTGTTCACCAGTAGAACAGGGATAACCTCCATGATGATTGGATATGGAATCATGAGAAGGGCCATCATATTGATTGACCTAGATATGGGGAGGACCTCCATGCTAACCGTTGATGAAGCATGGGGACCTCCTCTTGGATGGTTACTGGAGTGGGGAGGAACTTTTCTTGGGTTGTTGAGATCATGGGGGGAGCTCCAAGCAGAAGGGTGATGGAGCGATGATGACCCTTTCTCTTGTTAGTACTAATCCGGGGAGGACCTCCACCTAAGGTAGGAGTAACACAATGTGGTACTTCTTATTGATGATATGATACTTTGGGATGAACTCCATATCTATAATAATAGGCACAAGGTGGGGGACCTACATGATGGGTGTCAACAATATGGGGATGTCGTCTGCTTGGAATGATGGTAGTAACATTGAGAGAACATCTATTTTGAGTGAGAGAGTTGGGAGGTCTTCCACTCAGGGTAGTGACGGTATGGGGAGATCATCTGGTCCAAATATCATCATCATGGGTTGGAAAAAAATGGCTATTGATAGTGTGGACGACCGAATGAGTCTACCCCACCTACCCATTGGGAGGTTGAGGTCTCAATCTCGATCAGTCATTGAATTGTACCTGCTCTATAGTAGTATGGAATTTTCAATATGCATCGGTGGTGGCATGGGCTAATATAGCTATACAAAAGAACCCCTGATGGGTGTCTTCCTGCGTTTTTGCATCACATTAGAGTCGGGTAACCCGGACCAGTGCTGGATGAGAAGGGTAGTAAACCAACCATTCTTGACCATATGAGGATGTTAATTTGTAGCATTTATATGGCCTAGTGGTAGCACCCCATGGAAGATCCCAGGTGACTGTCATCTCCAAAATGACTCAGGAATCCCATACCTCATTGTAATAGGGAACTTAGGCATAGAAACATTTTAGGAGGAAGATACCAAAATGGTTGAATGTTGTAGTTTTGAGTAGTGTCTCCCTCTATAGCCCTTTGAGGGTGTTGGTGATAGCGAGGAACATAGGCCTCCTGGTCACGCCAGGCCATATCCCTCATGGTAATGATCATCTAGTTCTCATATTGTCAGAAATGAGTTTCTATCACCCTCCCCTAAACAATTTTGGTTGGTGAGATAGGGTGTGGTCCCGCAATAACTGTTGTTATGGATGACGTCATGGAAAATGAGGAGGTGGGTGGAATTACCACATTTGCATTTCTCCTGCCCCTATGTCTGTTGGCAAGGGCAATTGGTTTCTTGTATCTTGGGTCCTGAAAAAGAATGAAGACTCAACCATAAATATAGATATTAGCAAATAAATTCCCAATGACTTAGAATAATTCAATATTCCATTATTGGAGAGAGAGATCAACTTTGACCACACCACAAACCAGAATGAACAATGATTAACTACCACAAATTTTGGGGAGTTTCATGCCAGGACCACTATTTTCTAGGTGGGATCGGGGGATATATAATTGGATCCAGCAACACACTCATCTATTGATATCTCGTTTCTTACTAATACCCATGGTTGATGGATAACTAGTTCACATCAGATTCACCATTTTTGTTTCTAATGCTTTTTGTAGGGGTGCACCCGCTACTACGTGTTCACTTCACATTGGGTCATTACATATGATTCCACACATTCCTTATTTCCAAATGTGGGTTATGATAATATCTTCATTATAGATTTCAATTACTTGATTGAAATGGGATGATGGGATGTTGTTCTATCCTTATATGGATTCCTCCTCATAATGTTCTTCCTTATCCGTGTCTCCCATATAGATTTTTTTCATTTTTCATGAGACCCATTTCTAGTAAAATATTTCTATGGATGTCGGTTAATAATGATACATCTATCATGAAATTATAAAGGGGAGTTTCAATAAAGAATCCTTCTGTTGGGAGAGTAGTCACATTGGGCATTGATGGCATGTTTGGACGATATAACATTAGAACACCAATTTTCGTACTCATTAGAGGGATTCTCAAGGGCATAGATATCTGATGCTTCCTACATCAATCATGGAGTATTTTATTCTAGAGGAATGTCTCTGAGGTTTTCATCAGCCCCCATGTTTAACATGTGGTATAAGACAAGTTCAAAGTCTAGCAGTGACAAATCAGACCGATCATAAGACATGTGAATGTAGACCAGATAGGCACATCCCATGGAGGGAGCGCATGGAATGTTTACCAGATGAGTGGATTAGAATTCCCAATTAGGGTGGAAATAAAAATGGTGTGTCCCATAAAAGAAAATTTTTCATACCACAAAGTATTATATGGACACTAATGGAGGTGGATCTAGAATGGTTGGTACTATTGATGAGGACCACAAGGTTTACAATTGAAAAGGATGGAACCTCAAGGAGGCATCATACATACCATGTTTAGAAGCTAGTGATGAAAACACATGTAGTTTTAGTCGGAATGGTTTGGGGAAAATACATGGTTAGATTCCCTTTGTAAGAGGATAAATCTTGGTTGAGTGATTTTGTACAATGTGGGGATTATGCATGGTTAGATGCAAAGGTGCTGGATGGAAAAAAATGGGATGATGGGGGATTATCATAAGAGATGGCCATGGGGATGATATAACCCTATTAGAAGATACATAAATTGTTCATCAACATTTTATCTAATAATATTGAGACTTACAGCTCTATCTAAACATTAGGATGATGGGAGACCACTAGGCCATTGGGGTGTCCCATCCTAGTTTCTCATTCATGAGAAAGCTATGATTATGGTTTCTATGGAACCCCTCATTGAGGTATGAGGTTCTAGTGTCCCATATGAGCTATATTGACCCTAGGTATGCACTCATGGTGCTATACTTTATATGATATGGTTCCATCCATCAAAATATAATGGAATGTGTGTGTTTTTTTATAAACTCTCCTTTTTTCCTTTAATAAATTGGTTGTGAAATGGATTTCTATGGAAGTGTTCCTTATTAAAATGTTTACTGAATAATTTTTTTTCTAGAAATGATTCAAATTCATTTACATAAATTAGTATGTTTTATTATATTTTAATTTTTTGGAATGGAATCTCATATTTTCCATGGAATCCTATACGGCTTTGGCTCACCCCATGAATACACCTTTGGGTGTTTATAGACATTGTATTATTTTTTTCCAAGGTAAAGGTAAGATGTATTGTGGTGGAGATAGTGGTTCTGTCTTGATAGTTATATTCTCTTTTATATTCAGGTGGTGGTGGCCTAAGGATGTTTCTTTACATGTTTAATAGAGGCTTTGGATGGAGTTTTAGTTTCCATTTCATTGTAACCCTCTAGGGGATATTGTTTAAAGTTATTAACATTAAAATTAGATATTTTTTTTGGAACAGTTTGCTTTTATTTATTGGTTTTTTTATTTTTCTTTTTGGATGTTTATATTTATGTAAAAGCGTGTAAAATAATTCCCAAAAAATGAAATTAATACTCAGAAATTACTTTCCAGCCTTTGGGGATTGGGAATTCCCACTTGGCCATGCCACAGACTTGGTAGAGTGTCATGTAAGATGGAGACCCGACATGGTTTGTGATAAAAATGGTATTAGAGCTGTTTCTCTCATTCAGGTCTTTGTCATTGGGGAAGAGTCTGGGTAGAACAAGGTTAGAACAATTGGAACATGATGTTCTGGTTACATGTAAGGTGCCTAACTGGAACACCTCATGAAGGTGATTGAGTTACCATGGGAAGTCTATTTCTATCTATGTATTTTGGTCCTTATTGTTATTCATTGTTTGGGAAATGAAATATAAGTTGGAAAAATGGTCTCAGTGAGCTCACAGGGCCTTGCAAGCCATGTGGAGCTATAGACATCATCCTAGAATCCTCTCCATAATGGTGGTGTGAATAGCGTATGGATTCCAACCATATGTACAAGTCACCAATCAACACTATTTCCACATTTGAGAATATTCTTTTGTCTCATTGGGTTTCAGAAAATTATATTCAAATCCCTTGTTTAAAAAATTATGAAAATGTGTTTCATAACGAACATGGTTTGATTTTCAAAAATTAGACACTTGGTTTTTTGATTTGTTCTGAATTAACCTTTGGAAAGGTGGATTATTATGAAATGGTTTGAGTGAATGAGGGTGAGTTTATCAGGATTTTATTTTCATAACCAATATTTGTGGTCTGTTGGAATTTATTATTTAGAAAACATGAATTATTTTAATATAATATTTGGAAATAAAATTAAAATAGGTTTTTATAAAAAATGGAAAATTATTTTGAATGGGATAGATTGGTGTTTCAAAAATGGTTTGAATGGGATGAATTTTTTTGAATTTTTGCATGGAGTTATAAAATGTCCTTTAATTTGGTAACTATGGAGATCATGAAATTTTTTTTGAGGTTTTGTAAACCTAAAGTGAATTAAGAGGACATAAATATTTTTTTATCTTTTTTATTCTCATGGTTGACTAGTTTCATGGGTTATTTGTGGAAAACTTTATGGGTTACCTTTATGGATTGAAAGATACATGTGTGAGATCACATGGAATACGATTGGTGAATGTAAAACCCACATATAAAAGTTTATTTTTAAAATTTTTGTTCAATAAAATTTGGGGAGTTTGGTAATCCATTGTTGTGTGTAGTTTCTCTTTATGATTTGGGATGGGTTCATGCAAGTTGTTTTGAGTTTGGAAACTCTTCCTGTGTGGATGATGTTTCTAGATTCATTTTTACAGTGAGTTGGTTTGAGATAATGCTTAGTTGGTTATTCTGGAAAATGTTTTGGGATGCCTCTGAGTAGGCCCCCTTTGGGCATTTGGTGTTTGTTTGTAGTGTAGTTTGGTCAATTGACAAGTTTGATTGGGCCCTTTGTGTTCCTTTGTTCGCTTGAGTATTCCCCCATAAAGAATTAATGCATGTTTTAAATGTGGCCATAAGTGATCCCAATTGGAAAACACTCTAGTAAATAAACAGAAGAACTTTCATCTTGTTCATCATGAAATGAGTTCACATATTGTTTTTCAGTTAAGAAGATCCTCTCACAGTAGGAGAGGAGGTGCGAGAGGATTTGAAAGAATCATTTTATTTCATAAGCTATTTGGGCTGAAAACGGTGAAGTTTTATACCTATAAGCCTGGATGTCTTGTCTGGAGTTGGTAAAGGTAATTCCTGTGAGGGAAGTGGAAAGAGTTCTGTAGTTGATTGTGAAATCTGCTACTATAAAAAATACATTAGATCTTTCGATGTTTTTGTCAAAGAAATGATTTGTGATATGCCAACAGTGTGGGGATTCTGGTCATGAGACGCTGTCATGGACACCCATAAAAATTATATTTATATTGGGACTGATTCTGATGTTTATTTCCTTGTAATGCATATTTGGTTACAATTATTATGTTCGATGATGTCTTTCAGGGTTGTGTTCATGCTCGAATTAAAAGGTGTGTGTTTTGTAAATTTTCAATAACCTCTGTTTTAATAGAAGCATGTCCTTCATTTGGGGCATTTAAAATTTCTATATTTTTTATGGAAGTTTATTCCATGTGTAATTTTTTACAATGATTCTAGTTTAAGATGAATGGAATGATGCATGTGCATTTTCCAGGCCCTTATCTTGATAATGCTATATTATGACATAAACTGGTTATTGGGGTGTGTTGTGTTTGTTGGTACTATTTGGATCATGTTCTGGTTGTGTGTTACACCAATAATAGAAGTTCTATTCGGGGTCGTTCAATGCATGACTGCAAGGTAGGATTTTATTCAATCAAAAAATCTCAACCCATAGGTCCTATAGTGAATCTGATGTGTAGTTAGGAACCCTCAGTGTTCTAATGGACCTTGGTCTAGTAACTGTCTTTAGTGTGAGAAATGTATATAGTTTAATCCCAATATTGTGGTTCTTTGAAGTGGTACTATTTGGTAGAAATAGGTGTGGGTACCTCACTTCCATGTGGTGACCTGTATGTGTAAAAAAGTTCCTCCTTGGTTATAAGGAGGTGTGGTTATAGAATTTTCATAAACCTCGGTTTTAGTAAACTTGTGGATGATAATTCTATGTGGTTTTACATGTTTGGACAACATTTTGAATAATTCGTCATTCCATTCTTGGCTCATCTAAGAATGGTAACATCCTATGAGAGTAGTGAACTAGGTGTCTTTAAAATTTGGTATTGAGTCTTTTCTATCAGACCCCTTACAGCGGGGGCTTAGTCTAGGTTAGGTTTCCCATGTTGGTCTATGTGTGTTGGTTCATATGGTTTGGATACCCACTATGGGTCTTTCTAAGATCCATTTGAAGTAAATTGTTGTTAGCCTATTCCTTATGATTGAGAGTCCATTCAGGCTTACCCATGTTAGTAATTCAGTTTCGTTCTTGGTGTTGTCCTGGTGGTAGGTAGTCTCATTCAGATCTATCTTAACCCAAGATCCATTCTTGAGTAAATTTTAGGACTAGATTTCACCCAAAGGCATCGTTTAATTAAGGTTATGGGATTATTCATCAAGAAGTGGGTTAAGATCAGTATTCATTTCCAAGAGTAGTATTCGTTTCATTTGGTAATGACTAGGATATCTTGTACGAATGGGTTGGATTGTACGTTGTGAGACTTAATTTCCTTTGATTGATCAACATGAGGTGTCTTATATTTTAGGGGTAGGTGATGCTTAGTTAGGTGTCCATTTTGGTGTCATGAGTCAACTTGTAAGCATCCTTTCCCTACCCAAAATGTCCTTATCTTCTTATCACTTTTCATTCATTGGTAATATCCTTGAACTGATAAGGAGTACCAGTACTTATTTTCAAATCAAACATTTGGATGGATTTAGAGGGGAAGAAGGATCTATGATAGAGAGAATTTTCACACCTGGGTTTTTGGATTTGACTACTTTCTCGTTCGAGTCAGTATATTGGTTATTTTTCTTGAGAACTAGGTGTGAAAGGTCTAAATTTTTAGGTATCTCTTCTGTAAATCCTTAGCCTAGTTATTTTAATTAATTTCTCCCATGAATTTTCAAGAAAAATATTGGAAAATGGGTGGAGAGAGCCTGGCACACATATGGTGCATGGTAAGTAGAAATCATGCTCCCAACCTAGCTAATCGTGTTGTAGCTACAAGACTTGGCTAGAAGTGGTTGCATGGATTCTGCACAGTTAGTCCGACCATGAAGAAGTTTTGTGTGGTAGGTGTCCTCCTTGAAAGTGGTGGAAGAATAGTCACCACAAAATTTTAAAAACAGTGCGGACTAACAATGTTGTTGTTCCAGATCATTTAAAATGTTTCCCCCATTTTATCTATCTCCCCGATTTTAACCCTATATCCCCCTATTTCTCAACCCATTCAGCCTCCCAGCCCTAGTAATGCCTCCCACTATTTCCTCCGCTCATTGGGATCCAATTTTTCAGTGATTTGGACTCGGATTTGTCAAGGATTCTTTTTGAATGTAATATTTCTCCTTATTTTCATCCTCTAATCTAGGGTTTTCTTCCATTTTCATTGTTTTTCCTTTTCTCCAATGGGTAGAGTTCATATTTTAGGGTTATATTTTGATTGTTTTGGTTCAATATTGATTTCTTAGGATCAATATTGGATTCATGGGGTTTTCTCAGTTTGAGGATGTAGTTTCGCACCATTTTACAGAACCTTCTTGGTTCAAGGTACGTGGTTCGGTGCCCTAACATTTCTAAATGATTTGATTAGTTTTTTAGTTAATTTCAACAGATAAAATACTCCATTTGGATGGTTTAAAACAATTTTGGGATATACATTGACATGAATATATGATGAAAGTAGATTTTTCTAGAGGAAATGGTTTAGTTTTATGTGTCCCTTGTTATTGAAATTCATGGGAGTGTCCAATATATTCTTTGAGGAATGAGAAATGTTTTTCATGGGAACATGAGGTTCATGTTTTTAAAATAGGGTTTTTAATAGAAAATTGATCACATTGTAATGTTATATACGTTGTGAACATTTGAGTATGAATTGAGAATTTTTTAAATAATGAAAACCTTTTTTTAAAGAAAATGTCCATAGTGGATGTGTGGGTTTACAAAGGAGATTGGACCATTGAATTGGTCTGGTTTAATTGATTTATTTAGTTTATTAATTCCAAAATATGTTTTCTTGATTCATTCAAGTGGTCAAAAATTGTATTTTTAAGTGGTTTTGGTGTTTGGAAAATATAGTGTGTGTTGTTTGTAAAAGGGTGTAATATATAACAAGGGTTTGTGAAGTGGTTGTTGGGGTGATATGTGTACATGAACTTGAGCATAGGGTAATCTCAGGTATGAGGGTGGGCTGGCCAGTTCTTTTATCCTAGATGATATAGAAGTGGTTCATCATATTTATTTATATCAATATTGATGCTTAAAACACTAACTAAATATTATGACGATGGGAGACAACTAGGCCATTGGTGTGTCCCCTAATAGCGTCTTGTTCAAAAGAAAGTCATGATTGTGGTTTCTTATCCACCATTCCCTGAGGTATGAGGATTTAGTATCCCATTCTATATTGACCCTAGGGATTCACCCATGGTTCTATAAATTTTATGATGTGGTTCTATCCATCAAAATATGGTGGAACTTGTGTGTGTGTGTGTGTGTGTGTTTCATAAAATCCATTTTCCTATTAAGAAAGTGGATGTGAAATGGATTTCATCATAAGTGTTACTTTTTAAAATGATTACCCAATAATTTTTTTCCTAGAAATATTTCAAATTCATTTACATAAATTGGCATGTTCAATTTTCTTTTAATGTTGTTGCATGGAATATAAATGTTTTTTCTAGAATAGTTCTGGGCTTTGTATATCACCCTACATGTACCTTGGGGTGTACATAGACCTTATTTTATTTTATCTTAGGTAAAGGAAATATGTGTTGCGGTGGTGTTACTTGTTCCAGGTTTCTAGTGTTCTTCTCATGTGGGTTTTGGTGGTGGTGTATTGAAGATGTTTCTCTTCATATTACATGGATATTTGAGATGGAGTTTTAGCTTCCTATTTGTTGTAACCCTCTTGGGGATTTTGTTTAAGGTTATAAAATATAAATTTGGAAATTTTTGGGCCCTATTTGGTTGTATTTCTCGATTTTTGGTTTATTTGTCTTGTTGTTTGTTTATATTTATATGAAAATGGGTAAAATCATTCCCAAAGAATGATATTGATACCCATGAACTGATTTCCATCCTGTGGGGATCACAAATTCCATTTGGGCCATGCCACATACCAGGTCGGGCACTAAGCCGAATAGAAAATAGACGTGGTTCATGACATACTACACAAGGGGAAAGTACTATGCACAAGAAAAATAATTTTGACACACTTGCCTTTGGAAAAAAGGAAATCGGTGACGACCAAGACCTTATTGACCCACCTCAAGTAAGACCCATGGGGGTGTTTTGTGAATGATCAGGTACCTTGAATTCATGACTTTCACACAGTCATGGAAGCTGTCGTCTTGCTCGCACATGAGTGATGGTTCACCTTTTGGAGAATTTCCATGAAAAGGGTAGGGTTATCATCTATTTATAGGAAAAAATTTCTATGGGAGAGAATAAGAGGGTTGGAATAGAATACGTTGACGGACAACGCATTGGTCATGTAAGAGCCTTGCGCTCAGGTTAACCGTTTCTGCACTAAACTCCAAACATCTTTGAATTTCCATGGCTGTTATTGGGAGGCCAATGTGAAATATCTAATTTGAAAATACATTGGGAATGCATTATCATTATCGTGGATTCCTATATTTCATTCATTCTTCTAATCTTACAAGAGGATACCGTGGGATTCAAAAAAATTTCCACAACATAAAATTATGTTTTATGTTTCGACAATATATCTATCTAAGGCCTCAAGCTGAATTCAACACTAAAAATTGTTACCCATCAGAATCTGTGATGGAAGGGTACTATAACATTAGGTTATGAGGGAAACACTAAAGTGTAAAATGTGTTTATGAAGGTGTGTAAAAATTAAAATTCAGTACGTAATATTCCTTACGTGAGCGGAAAAGACCAGGTCCACACCTATAAATACGTTGTGGGAGGTAAGGAACAATACCATGACTTTTCATATGTAATGTGACTGCTCTCATGTGCATAAGATGTAGATTCTTCTGTGAAAGACCCCAAGTTTGTTTATTGCTTTACACACATCTTTTAAATCATACTCACTATAGACAAAACTAATTATTTCATGGAAATCACCCAATATTGTGCGTAACCCTCAATTTTGTGCACCCAATCTCAATATTTACAATGAATCCCTTCATACTTTCACATCATGATTGCCATAGATGGTGAATTGGATAATTCTCAGAGGGATGTTTCATTTGCTGCTTCGAGGGATGAGATGATTGAAAACCATCATATACATTATACCAGAAGGGTTCTGAAAGATATTCAGATTCTCCTTGGAATGCTGACACGTGATCATTAGGATTAAGTCATGAGAAATAGCCTCCCACTATGGAACATCAAAATTCTAGAGGAAGTGTCCATTTTGAGCTTCAAGATTGACTCTACAACATCGTGGGTCACGCCTGAAGATATAATTTCATGATAAAACATTACAAAAAATGGATTTCCTACCTGGGATACTTGGGAGATTGATATCTACATCCAAAATCCAAAAAACTAGCCCAGTCACAAGGAGTGAACCAGTAGCCAAATATTTTCCCACCCACAATGCAAGAACTATCCATAACAACATTACTAATGAGAGAAAGGGAGAATGAGATTCACTCTACAACTGTAAACAAAGAGAGGTGGCTCAGGAGGTGGTAGGAGACTCTATTATCCAGATGCCATATGGTAGAGACATTAAAACATTCCTTTGAAGGGGAATAACCCTAGGGGTTTTGGTTTCAAAAAATACATGAAAACATATCTTTTTTCGTCGTTGGTTGTATTCTATTATCCACATGATCATATTTCCTTCTTATTTCAATTACTCCACCTTGATAATATTTTTTAAGAAACTAAAAATAAATACCTTAACTCTAGTGGGTAATACCTGCTGTGAGAAAAAAATGATGACCAAATAATCATTCAATTTGTAATAGGGTGCCAAATAATCATTGAATATTTTATGTATGCTATTATTGACTAACCACCCAGAGTATTCAAGAGGAGTGAGATTATTATCGGAGGATAGGTATTTTAGTGTAGCCAAATTTTCAATCCCCAATGTGCATTAGTGAATGAATGAGATAACACCAAGGGTATTGGAATCTATGAAAATAAAGGAGAAATAAATAGTGTGAATCAGAATGACCAAATTTAGAATATAATGATGATAACATGCCAGTATGAGATAACTGCTAACCAATTTTGAAATGCAACATCTATACTTCTAGCTTGAGATGGGGACAAAAAAATGAGGACCAACTACTAAACGTATTCCAAACACGATTCCATACTCAAAATTTCATCCCATGTCCTCCAAGGCATTGACCCAAAACGATAGGTGATCTGAAAGGTCATGAGACTAGACCATTAGGGTTCCCATTAAGATATGAAAGGGGATGAAAATTAGAATAAGGTGCATGTAAATCATAGATGTGGAGTGATGGAATGTTCAAATTGATTCCAAAACACATGACATTACACCACGATGTCATGGAAGACAACAAGGTAGGTGAATTTTTCAGAATAATGATCATGATTATCTCTTAGGGGAGCATCGTCTCGGATGACATGTGATCATTGAAGATGTGAACAATGTGGTAGATGAATTTCATTGTGGGTGAGGATCTCTCAGACAAGTGCATGATATGCATTGTAGTTTAACATCATGAGTGTGAGTAGTATAAATATGTAGATTAACATTGTAAGGTGAGGATGATGAATTGAATAGTTTAACATTTTATGACCCAAACGTTACCAATAGTTTAAAGTCAAAGGTTCTAGATCCTAGATAATAATTTATGTTAGGTTCAAATATAAAAAAATACATCGTGGGTGAATTTTTTCTTTTCCAAATCATTTACAATTTTGTCCCTTAATGTCAACTGATGATTATGAAGGTAAGAAATGTTTATCATTTCAATGAAATGATGAGTAGTGGATAAAAATAGAAATATAGAACATGGTTGTTTATAGTGGTTCGGTGAAAAAAATATCACCTAGTCCACTCCACCAATTACTCTCTATACGAGTTTGGTGAATTTCACTTGTCAGGTCCTCTTATCATAAGACCAATCTTCTATTGAATGCTGGTAGTTGACACCTTTATAAATAATAATAAAAAATAGAGCCTTCCATTTCAATAAAATAGAGGCAATAAACCACATTTTAGATTCAGAAGCTGATACTCCACCACAACTAAGTATGAAAATTTGAAACACTAAATAAAAATATATTGATTAAAAAAGGATCCGGTTGAACTTTATAGTTGAAAAAAATTTATGGAAGATGGATATTCTTCTTCAGAAAATATGTTTTTCAAGAAAGAGAAGTTCTGAAGAGATCTGATTGCAATAGATATTTGAAATAAAAAATAAAAATAAACAGTAGCAGCATATTTACAGCTAATACTAAATTTCGAATATGTATATCTCCAAGGTATCATTTTCTATAAAAAAATAGAGTCTGACCGATTGCTGCAGTAGTTCTGTAAATGATATGCACAATAATTTAGTTTCAATCGTGAAGACGTGTCGCAATATATGGATCAATATATATCTCAAAATATTGTTCTCCAAATCATTCACATATATATACACACACAACAAATATGCTGAAATTAGTAAAGTAGAGAGCTGATCTTTTATTTCTAGATCTATTAAAATTTCTTGATAAATTGTAAGAAGGAAAATTTATGAGACAAATCAAAGTAGTTATATCTTTCCTTAAGAATATGTGAGAATATATCGACTCAATATGATTCGTTTAATCGATCCTAATGAGCTTTAAATTATTCGAAAAAAATCTTTAAATCCTCATGATAGCCCTTAAATATTGTTGCACGAAACTCTGATTAAAAAATAAATTCAAATCCTTAATGATGAAAAGTAAAACATAAGGTTCCTTTATAATAATTCCAAATAACTAATGTAGGGTTTAACTATGTAGCATTCAATCTCTGAACGTAAGGTTGCAAACATAAGGTTGATCACAAAAGTAAGGGTTACGATCCATACATTTTCTTCTCAAATGTAAGGTTCTGTACTTTTTTATGTTTATTCAACCATACATTTTTATCTTTGTCAAATATAAGTTTTCATCCAGATGTATGGTTCTTTATCCATACGTTTCATCCAACGTAGGGTTGATTAACCATACTTGCTGATCTTTTAGCATAAGGATATATACAAACATATGATATCTTATTTACGTTACGTTCTTTAATGTACGGTTTGAACAGTGTTTCCATAATATGGTTAGGAGCGTTCCGAACACTTTGATGAATATTCCACACGAATAATAAGATTGAATATAATTCTAAAATAAGGAATATTAAGAATATTAATTTCTTGAAATAAACATATTGTAATATCATTAATAAAACAAACAAGGGTATTTGTGAGCATCAAAATATATAAGATTTATAGAGTATTGTTGAAAAATTACTTGCCCAACAATCTTCCCATTAAATTAAAAATAGAATTTAAAATTTTTCAAACATTTAAACGAAAATAATTCAAAATTATCTGATGACAGTATTATTTCAATAAAAAATTTGAAAATAATGTTTTGTTTATACAAAAGTTTCCTTCTATTGTGATATAAATAAGAATTTCTAGAAAATGAATAAAACACCAAATTTTTTTGCATAGATCTGTATGAGACTATTATAATAATATATTTCAATAATTAATATTTGATTCTTTTTGTGAGACATAAACATATTAAAATATGAAATAACATACAAAAAATTAAAAAAAGGAAATTTTATTTATCAAAAATTTTATAAATACATTAATCAGTTAGACTGGAAAACAAGATTAGTAAATTGAAATGGTTTGGGTACAAATGATTGTGTAGGAGTTAGTTCTGTTGAGGTTCTATTGATATTTAGCAGCATCAAATATATCTATCAACGTCACCATATGTAAATGAAACTTCTTCATCAGACTATCCCCTAATTGCATAATTAAAATTCTAGAATCTTGACTGATATTAAAATTATAAACAATATTGAATTTCAAAAATTCATGTAAACTCTCCTCTTGCAGCATAAACTGATCTAACATTTCAATGAATATTTTCAGTGGAAATCTGTTACATGGATCATTTTGTATCAGTTGGCCAACTATAAATTTCTGAATGTCAAACAAAATTGACATATGATAACTCTTGAAATGAATATTTTGAATATGATCATTCATATATAACATGATAATGGTGATTCCTAAAAATCATCAAATCAAATCAAGAGTTGTAGTATGAGAAGATGTAGATGTACTGGTTTGACCAACAATAATTTTGATTGATTCAAATTGACTTCACAAATTCCACTTTATATTAGTAATGTTCGACTTTGAAAAAACTTCATATTTTGTCTTTCCTACATCATTCAACGTATCTATCTTGAAAGAATCAAATTCCTTCTTGGAAACATAATTTTCAATAGGATCCTAGAATTTTTTCATTGCAACTTTCATCTCTTTTAAATTATTTGCATTCTCTTCCTGAGATTTATTAAACTTAATCACAAGCTTCTAAACCTGATTTGATAGTGAATCAGATTTCCCATCATTATGATGTTATGGATGACCAACTCCCACAATATCTAGAGATCTTGAAGAAGATTCTTCCATAGACGCCTCCACTGTTCATTCAATTGATTTTTCTTTTGAACAATACAAACTATCAATAAATTCTATTTTTTATTTTTTTATCAGATTGATGTATTTCATCCAGATGATCAAAAATAGAGAAATGTAATTTCTCAAACAATTATTTTGCAATATTTTCAATTCGGATCAACTATTGGTCTTCCTAAACAATTGGAGCTTCCTCATTGACAATTGTTAAATTATAATTCTATATATCTGTTATCTAGATTTAAACCTATTTATATTCCTTAAGAAAATTTTATTCTACATGTACTAACCTAGTAGCCTCTCCTGAAACCAATAATGGTTTTACAATAGGTGGATCTAATCTTTTTTGTGGTTGCATAACCAACTATACATGCAAAGCCTCTTATTATTATTCTTATTTTTATTTATCGACAAGACATAATTTTATTTGGGTTGGCTTCAATTGTCCTTCACCTCAGGTTTAACCAATTCCATCATTCCTGATTGCACTTTTCTCCCCCTGATCAAAAGATACTAATCTTTGTTTGTGATTTGCGCCAAATGGAAAGTGATTTACATTGACTGTACAACAGTAAAAGACTAATTTCCTCAATTTTTCCACATTGAGAACATTACTATCATTACATTTTATTCGATAATATATTAATGGAATTATTCATTTCATAAAAAATCGATATATTATCCTTCAATAAGGATACAATATCATCATAGCATCTGTTTGAAAACAATAATTTAAATATATGAACATATACCTTGGAAAATTCAATTTTATTTCACTCATGAATAGAAACATGGTGTACATGTCTGTATATAATATCATCTATATCTCACCCATTCTATGAGAAATTCTTGATTGAATAAACTTAACTAAGATTTTATGGTCTTCCACTAGATCCATGAAAAACATTTTTCTAATATTTTTTGAATGAAATAGAAAAGACATAATGTCTTCAAGTTTATAGTCCTTAACTCTGATATACCTTAGATTGAAATGAAACACTCCCTCGTGATGACAGTTCAGAAAATGTAGGAATTTCAGTCGAATAAACCAAAAAGTCCTTATCTTCAATTCTTTCAAAAACTATATCATCATAATATCCAAAACAAAAAGGAAAAATGATATAGATTTTTTTGTTATTCTTAATAAATTAATTCTATGTTCACCTCATTGAACATAGAATCTAATACTTGAAAATATTGTGTTTTCTACAAGAGTAGATTTGTCTAATTGACCCATTTTAAATCAACTACTTTACCCAATAAAATCTTTTTCCCATAAAATTTCAAATTCTTAGGATCATTGGCTTCACATTATTGTATTCTCTTATTATTAATCATTTATGACAATTGAAAGCTATGAGGATTTCAGGTTTTTTGGGTTCCGAAGGAAAATAGAGGTAAGCGAAGGTAGACTAGGGTAAACAAGGGTTTTGATATTCGAAAAGGGTTTGAATGTCGAGAAGGTTTCATATTCGAAACGTTTAGGATAGTCCCATGTTTCTCGTGTCATTAAGTAAGATAATTATAATTTTTTTTGAAAACACGTGGCATATATAAGTGTAAAATAAAAATAAATTAACTAAAATATACAAATTTAAATATTACAACAAATCATATTTAAAGTAATAAATAAATAATATTAACATAATTAAACTAGAATAAATAAATAAAATTAAATAAATATTTAAAACGAAATATATCAAATAGATTAACATTTTTAAAATTAAATAGAACTATATCTCCATTAATTAAATCGAAACATACACTGGGAAGCATATTATTAAATATATCATCTAGTTGATATTAATTATTTATAATTTCTAAAGATGAATCATTTTTTAATTACATGATCTATTAAAAAATGATTCCTAATATCAATATGATTAGTTCTGGAATGAATTATTAGATTTTTTGGAATATTTATACCACTTGTATTATCACATAAAATAGGCTTACCATTAATATTTAATCCAAAGTCCATCAGTGTGTTTTTCATCCACAATAATTGTGCACAATAATTGCCTACATATACATATTAGTTTCAGCTATTGATAGCGTAACTGAGTGTTGTTTCCTACTTGGCCATGATACTAATTATTTTTATATCAAGTGACATGCTCCTATGGTACCTTTTCTATATAATACACAACATCCAAAATCATCATCTTAATATGATATTAAATTAAAATGAGAAGTTTTTGGTTAAAAAATATTTTGAAAAATCATTCCCTTTAAATATATAAATTTATTTTTGACTGTAATAATATTAGATTATTTAGGATTTTTTTTGAATCTGAAACATAAACATACATAAAACATATTATCAGGTCTGCTAGCAGTCAGATATAATAGGTTACCAATCATACCTCTATATAAATTTTTGTCCACGGGTTTTACATCCTCATCCAAATCATGTTTTATATTGGAACACATGGGAGTTTTAAATATTATGTTGTTCTAAATACTACCCTTTTAAAATGAATCAGTAATATATTAAATTTGATTTAAAACATTTTCATAATCATTTTGATAAATTTTAACTCCAAAAATCCTGTTCAATTATAACGTCATACTAATTTCCAATTATTTTTTCATATGTTTTAAAAAATCATTACAATGTTTTTTATTTGTTGAACCAAAAATAACTTCATCAACATAGATTTGAACTAATATTATATTAGAATAAATGATTTTATTAAAATGACTTGGACCTTCAATTTCAAAAATAAATTCAATTTTCACAAGAGAGGAACTTAATCTTTCATACCAAGCTCTAGGTTCTTCTTTAAGGCCATTGAGAGCTTTATGAAGTTAAAAAACAGAATCTTGTTTTTGAGAGTTTTCTAAACCAAGAGGTTGTTAAACATAAAATATCTCCAATAAATAAGAATTTAAAACGTACAATTTAATATCTATCTGACATTATTTAGAGTTCATATGAGATGCATCAGCTAAAACAATTGTAATTTCTTCTAATCTAGCTACAGGAAAAAATGATTCATCATAATCTATACCTTCTTCCTGATTATATCCTTTATCTACTAATCTAGATTTGTATCTAGGTATAATCCCTTGATCATCTTGTTTATTTATAAAGACCCACTTAGTTCCAATAACTGTATAATTTGATGGACTTTCAACTAATTCCCAAACTTCATTCTTTTTTAATTGTTTTAGACAATCATGTATTGATATCATCCAACTATCATCCTCTTAGGATTCTTCAGGAGATTTAGGTTATAGTTGAGATCTAAAGGTAGAGAATTCAACATGGTTTCCATTATTTCTGTAGTTCTTATTCATATGTCTAGATATCCTATTATAGTTTCTAAAGGATGATTCTCTAAAGTTCTACACTATCTAGGTAAAACAATTTTATCATTACCAGTATCATGTTCATCCCAAATAGAATGAGTTTTATATATGTTATTTTCATAATGATTTTTCACGTTTTCATGTCACATGTTGTTAGAAGAGTCATTAGTTTCATCAATTTGATCTTTATATTTAATAAAGGGGTTAATTTCATCAAACATCAGATGAAATGATTCTTCACTAATCTAATTATTTTTATTAAAAACTCTAAAGGAATTATAGGTAGGATAATATCAAAAAAAACTTCCTTCATTAGCTTTTGTATTGAACTTAAAATTATTATCCTTGGGGTTCATGATATACATGTTACATCCAAAAACATTAAAGTGATTTACCTTAGGTTTTATGTTATTCTAATTTCATAAAGCATCTTTTTGAAAATAGGCTGAATTAATACTCTATTCATGATATATCAGGTTGTGCTTATAGCTTCTTCCCATAAGTAGGTAGGTGTGATTTATTCATTTTTCATAGTCATATCCATTTATTGAATAGTTTGGTTTCTTCTTTTATCAATTCCATTTTCTAAAGGCATTCATAGTAAGGAAAAGTTTTATTTAATACATATATTAAAAAAAGGAATTTAATTCATGATTCTCAAATTCTCCACCATGGTCACTTCCTAATGAAATTATCTTAAAACCAATTTCATTTTGAAAAGATTTACCAAAAAATTCATAAGCAGTAAAAGATTAACTTTTGTGTTTTATAAAATAAAACCATGTAAATCTAGAGTAATCATTGAATAAAACATATACACATAATTTTCCAGCCAAACTTGATACTCTTGATGGTCCAAACTGATCAATGTGGATAAGTTCTAGAGGTTTTGATGTAGTAATTTTGTTAAAAGATATGATGGCTTATTTCTATTGCTTTCCAATTTGGCATGCATCAAAAAATCTGTCAGTATAAAACATAATAATAGGTAAATAAGAAACTAACTCTTTCATTGATAATTTATGTAAATCATAATTATAAAAATGGCCAAACCTTATATCCCAAATCCAAGACTCATTTGTCTTAGCAGTTAAACAATTCAATTCCCGTTTACACAATGAATTTAAATCTAAATATTACACAATATCTGTTCTAGGAGGTCTAAACATATTTAGTTTATCTATGAATTGGGAAAAATAATTATATGAAAAATCAACATTATTTTCATCGTCATAGAGTTGAGAGATACTTATCAGGTTATGCTTCAACCATTATACATATAGTAATTTTTTGATTGAGAATGCTTTTGGATCACCAACTATTACATGTCCAAAAATATTTCCTTTTAAATTATCACCAAAAGTAACTAGGTCTCCATCTATATGATTTAGTGTATTTAATTTTGATGAGTTTCAACTCATATGTATGGAGCATGCACTTCCCATATACCATATATATTTTCTTTTTCTATGACCTATTTTCTGCAAAGGAAATTTAAAGAGTAGTTTTATTGGAACCCATATTTTTATGTTCTACCATGTTATCTAGAAGTGATCTGGGAATCCAGATCAACTTTTTTATTTCATAAATGATATTTACTATATATAAGCTATTGGAAATTGAAGCCTTTTAATTCCACTAATTTAATGATTTCATAAATAATAGTTTTCTGTTATATGTCCTTATCTTCCACAAAAATGGAAAGTAAAAACTTTTTGGTATGGATCAAATTAATTCTTATATTTTTTTTATTTTCTCCTTTACATCCTATTCCAATTATTTTCATTCTAAGGACTTTTTCACCATGAATTTCATTCGGAATATTTTCTCCTTTAGTATAGAAGAGAGAAACACTTTTATAAGTATCTACTTCATCTTGTAATGATTTAATCATATTTTCATGATCAGAACAGTTTGTGGTAGATGTGTTAAATTATTCAATTTACTCTTGATTTTATTTGTGTAAGGAATCTCTTAATCCTAAAATTTCAATGTGAATATTCTTCAAAGAATTATGCCTCTTTAATATGGAGTCATATTATCTTTCTATCACTTTTTAGTTAGAAGGAAATTTATTATTTGAATAATTTTAATAAGAATCCTAATAAGATGAACAGTATAATTGTACCTTATATTATTCTTCCAAGAATCACATATTTTCTTTCAAATTTTATTATTACTTTTCGGAATCAGATTTCTTGAGCTACTGGAGCCTTCAGAAACACTCCATGTTTCCTTCATTGCTCTTTTTTATTTATGTTCTTAATTAAAATTTTTTTGATCTGCCTTTTCTATCTTTCTATTTTCACCTTCTATCTAGGTAAAATCTGGTCCTATATAAAAAAATTTCTTTCATTTATAACAAATTACTTCCATAGAAGCTTTCTCATTCCTTTTGAAAGGTTTTCAGAATCCTGTTTTCTTCTTCTAAAAGTTGCTTAACATTCTAGCTAATTGATCCAAATCAATTTCATTGTCAGATGTATCTGAATTCCTCTATTGTTTGACATCTTGATTTATTCATTTTCTTTTCTTATAATATGTTACCTCTCGAGAAGTATAATATTTTTTCACTTATACATTATTATCATAAGCTTCATCTTTCATTTCATCATCATACATGATTAGTGTCCCAATTAGTTCTCTCATTGTCAGATTTCTGATAGGTGACAATTGTCGAATTGTAGTGGATATACCATTCCATTTAGTAGGTAGTGATTTCATCACTTTCAAATCATGATCATCTTGTTTGATTGGATCACCTAATGTTTTAGTATTATTTATATTCTCTATAAGACTTTCATTCATTTGAGTGATACTTTCTCCATAAAAAAGTATGAATGTATCAAATTTTAGTTTTGTTGTTGTATATATCATTTGTCATACAATATATATTTCTTCATAAGAAATTGTAATGGTGTTCCAAATTTCAAATGCACTAGGACATTGTGAGACATAGTTAAATTAATCAGGTCCAAGACCATAGATATTGGTATTTATAACATCAGAATTGGTGCCATAGTCATCCTCTAAAGTAGCCGTCCAAGTTGTAGGATTTTCATGAATTATATATACAGTAATGATATTAGAGTATACATTCCACCCCAAATTCATCAATTATATAAACATCCATGATTTCCAAAATCCATAGTTCTCACCATTAAAATAAGGATAAAAAACCACTGACCTTCCTTCTCAATGATTAGTCATTTATATCTTTTTGTAGACTTTATACATTTATCTTGTTATGGTCATTTCCAAAATCTCTCCTCTGATACCAATTGTTAGGTTGAGATATAAAAATATACACAAGATGGGGGTAAATTGTGTATTTTTTAAATCATTTACAAATTTTCCTCTTGATGTCGACTGATGATTATGAAGGTAAGTAGTGCTTATATTCTATTTGAAATTATGAGCAATAGATAAAAACAAAAATAAATAACAAGGCTTTTTATAGTGGTCTGGGTAAAAAAGATCACCTAGTCTACTCCACCGATTAGTCTCTCTACAATTACGGTGAATTTCACTATTTATTTCATAATATTATAAGACTAATCCACAGTTGAATGTATGAAATTTACACCCTTACAAATATGACTAAAAATAGAGCCTTCGGGTTCTATAATAGAGAACACATAAACCACATCTTTGATTGAGAATATGATAATCCAGCATAACTTAGTATGAGTAGTTGAAACTCCCAATGGAAATATATTTATTAAAAAGGTTTCTGATTGATCATTAAAGTTAAAAAATAATTGATGGTCGATGAATCTTATTTTTCAAAAAATATTTTCATCCACAAATAGCAGTTCCGAAGTGATTTTATTACAATAGATATTTGAAATAAAAATAGAAACAAATAGAAGTTGTAGACATACATCAAAAACTAAAATTTGAATACGTATATCTCCATTGTATCCTTTTCTATAGAAAAACATAGTCTATTCAGTTTTTGTAGTAGATCTTTAAAAGATCATCCCAATAATGTTGTTTTAATCGTGGATGTGTGTTGCAATATATTGCTCAATACATATCTCAATATGTTCTTATATAAATCATTCACACACATATATATAGAACAAATATACCTATACAAGTAACGTAGAGAGTCTATTTTTTAATTATAGATCCAATAAAATAGCATGATAAATCATAAGAATTAAAATTCCTGAGATAACTCAGAGTAGTTATATATTTACTTAGGAATAGTAGATAATTTATCCACTTAATACTATTCTTTGAATCAATCGTAATGATCTTTTAATTATTCACAAACAAGCTTTAAATCCACATTTTATTTTAGAAATACCATTGCACGAAACTCTGATAAAAAAATAAATTCAACTCTCTAGTGATGACAATTCAAACATAAGGTTATTTCATAAAATGAAAAAATACCCAATGTAGTGTTCGACTACGTATTTTTCAATCTCCCAACATATGGTTTATAATGTATGGTTGATAAAAAATAATATTTGAAGATCAATACATTTATAAATTATTATTGAGGTAATAAATTCCCAATAATTTTATGAATTTTTTACATGAACTATAATGTCTATTCTTATATTTTTTCATGGAATGGAATAGATTAACACAAAATGAGTGATCCAAATGAGGATTTCATGCAATAAAAATACCATGGAACTGACAGAAGGAAGGAATATGTGATGCGGTGAGGAAAAATGTGACATGAATGAAGGCCTTGGAGACCTACTGCCACACCACATATCCCAATGACAATCCTAGTATTACGATCATAGATTTTGGACTATATATTTCATGGCTGGGATCCAAATATAAGGTGTGTGGTTATTACTATGCATCTCATAAGGTGGGGAATCAACCTGCATGTAGTTCTGGAATCCCATGCAGTTTAACGTCATACTATAAGGATTAAGATGAATTGATGTTAAAAGGGTAAATAATGTTGTGGATGGAAACGCCATTAATGATATGGGTGTCACTAAATATCCTATAAAGATCAAAACCCACCCATATATAATTATTGTTGTTATATTTCTCCATTCAAGTCTGGCCCATGCATAGAGAAAAGAGGAATTAGATTTTTCTAATTAGTTATTTTTCACTTTTTTTGAGTGGATGGGGTAAGATGAAAAGAATTTGTGTCTCTAAAAGAATCATTAAATGTGAAGGTCTTGACAGGTGGCATGATGGATGACTAATTCCATGTGTGATACCCTCATAAGTGATAACACCACAACGTTGTGTCATTTTTCATCATGTGACCAGGATGATAATGCCTAGTTTAATCTAAAATTAAAGTATCGGGTCATGAATTTTAACATCATGTGATATGGACACAATAATTTAACTTCATGTGTGATGGGAAAACATTGTTTAATATAATGTTACTTGGATGAAAGAGATATTAGTTAAGGATCCTATAACTCGGACCATAATGTGGACTGCGAAAATTCTCAATGTGGATATAACCATACCAACACCCCTAAGACCATGTTAGCCATTCATGATGTGGGAAAAAGTAGTGATGTTAGGATTTCCCCATCATATGAGAGTTCATAATAATTTAAAGGATATAGAGGGTTGGAAAACCCCAACCATGCTAACATACCCACTCAATGCACATGGATGCATGGATAGACCATACCCAGGGTATTGGAGATCTAAAATAATAGAAGGAATCATGAAAATGAGAATAAAAATCCAATTAATGGGATATAATTAGGGTCACATGAAAATGCAGGATAACCACTGATCATGTTCGAAATATAGAACCCATATCTTATAACATGGAATGGGAATAGACAAGTGAGGGTCGACCATTGACCATTTTTGAAACCAATGACCGATCACAAAATATTTTCCAATTTCTTCAGAGGTGTTTTACCAGCATGATAAGTGATCCATGTGAACAAGAAACAATCTATTAGGGGGTCCCTTCTGGTGTGAAAGATAACAGAGACCCAACAAAAAACATATGAAGCGTAGAAGCAGAATTTGAGGGAATGTACTTGTGAAATCCATCATTATAGGTCTCTTACCACAACACAATCAGCCGTCCCAGTCTAGAACATTCTCTGATGGGATCCGATCTATCTTAATGTCATGGAGGTGTTGAAAAGAATTTAATCTTCATATTTCTTAGACCAGAAGCCCTCAGTTTAAGGTTGTAGAATATGGGGCATATATTCCATGTGTAACATCATGTGTGTGGGACATACCCATGTAGTTCAACATCATGAAGTGATGATGATTATGTCATGCAGTTTATCATCATGTGATCAAGATATGTGAGTCCTGATGGAGAAGTGTGTGGTGTGGTAGAAAACAAAATGTGATTGAGGACTAAAGATATCAAAACCACCCCACACATTCCCAAGGAGGGAACCCGAGCTAGGAGGGGGGGGGGGTGAAATGGTTCATAATTTTGTAGTTGGGAATAAGGATAAGGTTTTTGGGCATCACTACGTATCCCATAAGGATGGTAATTAAGCAACAAATAGTTGTTTAAGGGTGGCATGGTAAGGTACCATTTCAAAAAGTGCAATGTTGTCCCAGATGAATATGTCATGGTGTTGTGTAGTTTATAATCATACAGTCAAGACACTGAATGCTTAGGTTAATGTCATATGATGAGTAATTGGGCTATTATTCAATTTATAATCATGTAATAAGGATGATGGGGATATTAGTTTACTGTCATAGAGATCAGACCACATGATGAGGTTTCCAAAGTGTAAGTGTGTAGAGCGGTGACATTATGTAACCTAATGTGAATGAGGACAAAGGGAGTCCATACCACACCACACATTTTTTATAGAACAAACATATAGTTTAAAATTATAAGGCATAAATATGGAAGCTTAGTTAAACATCGTGATTTTCAGATGTAATTTCTTTGTTTATGTTCATAGAGTATGGACCATAAGATGGTAAAGTTCTTCCATGTGGGTACAAACCCTACCTTGAACCCTAATCCCAAGTGAGCCATGATCATTATGGGAAACACGAGGAAAAGAGGATTCATAAAATTTTTGGAGACACCTAGTAAGGGAATGGAGATGTCATATTAAAGACGATACAATGATGATGATCGTCCTACTCAATGAGTAAAGGTGCATGAAGGGGTAACACCGTGGGTGTTGAAGTTTTACCAGGAAACAAGGATGTGAATACCAATTTTCGATATTCAAGAAACAAGGAGGGTGGTGTAATAATGGAGAATGATTGTTGGCCTTGTTCAGAGCAGAATATCCATACTTTGTAACCTCAGATGAGAATATAAAAATAAGGTTCAATTGGTGACCATGTTTGAAATGTGGGACCTCTCTCAAAATGTCATCCAAAGTTTTTTGGGGGATTGTCCTAAGATATTAGGTGAGCCTTGTGTCTAGGAACCATTCCATTAGGGGGTCCCTTCAGATGTGAAACATGATGGAGACCCAAATAAATGAAAGAGTGAATCCAATATATGAAATGATATAATGTACTTATAGAATCCAATGAAATAGGTCATATGCCACATTTAATATAATCATGTTTATGAGGAATATCAAATAGAGGGATGAGAACCCCTTCTTAAGGGAATAATACTCAAGAGGGATATTGGATATATATGGTATGGTAATGGAATGATTCCATATGAAGATGATGATGGTAGAATAAATATATAAAAAAAGGTGTTTAATGAACTAATTGATGGACCCGAGAGAAACATGATAAGGAATTCCTACGTATCCCATAAGGATGTGAATCAATCGGTACATAGATCTACAATTATTCTTAGTTTATCATTGTGTGTTAAGAATGAATATGTAATGAATTTTACCATCATGTGACTAGGATGAAGGATGTCTTAGTTTAAGGTCATATAAGTCAGACAATATGATTCTTTTCTAACGGTTTTACATGGAATGGTGAGGGGAAAAACTGATGTTATTGAGGGAAAAAGAATCCATGGTTCTATACCACATATTCCCTAAGAAAAAGTGGAATTAATCCTAGGATGGTTGTGAAGATATAAATTCTGGGAATCCCTATGTATGTCGTGAGGGAAGGAATCAAGCCATACATAGTTCTTGAATTTTGTGTAGTTTAACTTCCTGATTTAAGGACAATAGGTAATGATGAATATTCTAGATAGAGGTACATGGTGATATTTTTATAACCTAACAAGAACAAGGAACAAAGAGCTCTCATCATGATAAATACTCTGAAAAGGATCATTTGTTGAGAATTTGAAGTTATTTACTACTAGACCATAGAAAAAATGTCTAAGAGTTCATAAATATCCCATAAGAATGGGAATAGATCCATAAGTAGTTCTTGAAATAGTTTAATATCTGGTGGTATGGGGAAGTTTAGCATCATGACAGATGAAGGGGAACATACCTTTTATGGTTATATTTCAATGACCTCAAATGTTGTGCAGTTTAAACATCATGCAGGTATGACGCAACGATTTAATTTCATGTGGGATGAGGAATCATAGTATAACATCATGTTACTAAGACAAAATAGATCATATATTAAAGTCATAGAGCTCGAAATATATGTTGAAGCTTCTAGAATATGGGTGTGTAGTGTGGTTCCCTAAAGAAACCCGATTTAAATGAGGACCAAGGAGGTCTCATCCTAGTACCACACACTCTAGAAGAAAAACTTGGGCCATGGGGATAAAAATATGAATTAATGGCTATACTATAGAAGGAATTTCTAGGAATTCCTATATATCACATAAGTATGGGAATGAAGCTTTATATAGTTCTTGAAATTATGTACATTTTAACGTCATGTGGTAAGGATGATATTGATCATTGTTTAAGGTCGTAGAGCTTAGACCATGTGATGTTTATTGTCATGCATATTGATTTTTTTTAGTTTAACATCATATATGACTCAAGGGTTGTTATTTTATGGTCTTAGATATCAGACCATGTGTTTTTAATCATCATAAAGGATGATACGATTCCATTTAACATCATACATGATGATATATAAGATAATATTATATTTCCTCAAAATCTAGTCTGGGAATAGCAGATAATATTATATTTCCTCAAAATCAGTCTGGGAATATTCATCCAGTTGGTATAAGACACCTTTATTCATGATTATGGAAAAGGTATTAATATGTTTGTCCATATACACAATAAATTAGCATGTATAGTCCATGTTCCCATGTAAACATCAATGTTATCGAAGGTTTCTCAGGGGAGGAACCTGAATTATAGCCTTGATCTTATAGGGGTTAATATCAATGCCTATCTTTTTGATGATGAAGTTGGAACACCTCTAAGAGGTAATCCCAGAATAACAGTTTAAGGGGCTCATCTAATGATAGTGGGTGTAGAGGAAGCTGAGCACCTTCTCAAGATCTATGAGATGGTCCTAACATTGGTGGGATTTGACCACCAAATCATCCATGTAGAACTCCACTAGAATCATGAGGAGTGGTTGGAATATGTATTGAATAACACATTGTTAGGTACCTATTGAATTCTTCAACCCCAAGGGAATTTATAGATAGTATAAATTCACTTGCATCACCCTAAAGGTGGTGGAATATTCATCTTTAGGGTACATATGAATCTAATTATACCTGGAATATTCATCCATGAAAGAGAGGGAGTGGAATGTAGTGGGGGAATCTATCAACCGCCATGAAATAGGAAGGGGGTATCATCTTCCAGAAAGTTAAATTTGAGATCCCAAAAGTCTTTGAATACTCTTATCTATCTGTTATTCTACATTATGGGAACAATTTTATCTAACCATATGAGGTACTGGGATTCCATGAAAAATTATTCTTGATGAGATTATCAACCTTAGACCCCACCATGGAACCATGAGAGGGGTTCAACATCCTGGGAGGCTGTTTGAACCAGAGATGACTTACCAAGAGATCAGGGTGGTGGGTATAGACTTGAGGATCTATTAGAATAATCTAATCATAGCTCAAGGAAAACACATCACAATGCTACTTCAGGAAGTCCACATACTACTATTGATCCTCAGTGGGCATAACTACTCTAATCAGGGTTGTACATGGATCTACCTTAGTGCTCAGATTCACCTGTACCAAATCATCGACATTGGTGGAGGCACAAACTTAGAATTCATGGGACGAATCCTTTTGGTATTCATCACCACCTGAGACAATATTATTGATGGGAAGAGGTATTTTAGCGAAGTCAAAAGATCCAGGAGGATCACGGGTTCCCGCTTGGGAGGATGTGGAATCTTTACTAGGAGAATATCACACTATTGAAAACCAAGGAAAAAAATATGTTGAACCTATTTGAATAAGCAATCTAATGAGGGTACCACACTTGATGATATCAATATATTGGTGGTTGTTTAGTTTGTGTATATGTAGCCCAACCAGGAAAAATAAGTTGTTATGGAGTACTGTTGTAGCCATGGGTTGTAGGTCAGGATACCTAATAGGGGTTAGTTGTTCTAGTATCACTGAATCTTGGTCTGTATAGAAATAAAAGGTAATAATATTATGTTACTTATGATTGAGATCCTGTCTTCCCCTCACCTTAGAAAGGATGAAGCAGCATCCCAAATTTGGGGTTTTGGCCTTCAACCAGTTAATCGGGAGGATGAAAGCATTGTCCAAATACATCCTTAGGTTTACCACAATAATAGAGTCCTCAACCACAATATATTGAACCCACATGTACATTCTCTAGTAATAGTATTTGACTAAATAGAGGGCTTCACAAGAGGAAAAGGGAGATGCATCACCTTGGAGAATTCTGACTTGAAAATTAATGGAGTACATGAGGTATTGGTGATACAAGGAGGGAACTAATACATATTGATAAATCCACGAACTACCCATCAATGAATTATATATGGTGTCCTACAAGATGAACATGAATTTAGTTTTGGAAATTAGGCCACCAAAATGGGTATTTAGGTGAATATTTCTACATAAAATCTGCTCTTCCCTTTCAAAACCCATTATTATTTTTGTTAGAGGGACTCAAATTTTCTTTAGAAAGCCCTAGAATATGTATTTTTTTATGTCGGTATGAGATTGATCCCAGAACCTGTGTCAGAGAGGCAACAAAAAAACTTCCCATCATTAATATGGCATGTGTAATACAACAAGAGAATGTGAACCTGCTTGGGAGGACATTCATCTTCTCCAGACAATGAGATAATGGCTTGGAATTTTTCTCCCTCGAATTCCTTAGATTTTAAGGCCTCTAATACAACAACCCCTATTTTAAACCGGAGGAGGATTTTCAAGGCCTCTATAAGGTCTTCACATATCTTAAATGATGGGTGGAGGGCCTTGAAGATTGGTATATTTTTAGGATTGATTGAATGATTCTTCAAAATGTCATAATTTTTCACTAAGAACACATTTCTACTAGGAGGGAGCTACTCCATGGAAGGTGGTATAATAGGAGTCGCTGGTCAAACTATCAGATTTTAGATGGTGTTGGGAATTTATTTTCTCCCACTAGATGAACCATGTTAAATTTAGACAAGATGACTATTGTTTAGATGAGTTCTGGCCAAAGCTGCACATATCTAATCATGACATGGATGTATCAGTTCTACCTAGTTGAGTAACAAGAATGGTGGTTGCGATTGATCAGAGAAGAAGAGATGAGAGGACTGCACATGCTGAGACCTACACTGAGCTTACAGTCTGGTCTCTGTAGCATGTACAATATGGATGAAGAAGACGGCCTGAGCATACCAATGATTCACATATAAACATCCTCATCAATGATGGACTTTGCGGGGAATATTGGGAGGATACTCCCTACACTCCTTTTTCCGAGACCCTTGTAAAGGTCAACGAGCATAATGGTATTCACCGAGGTATACTCCTGCTCTTCACTCGAGGAATTATCTTATACTGGTAGAATTATGGGGGTGATTTAAATCTATCGTGGCATGAAGTTACAAATATTGTGATAAGGGTTTGAAACTGTATGGGGGATTTAATTTCCCATAAACCATCCACACTGGTTCATTAGGGAGGTCGAAGGACATGATATGGACATAAAAGTAGCATCAAGTGGTTGTGTGGATGCTCTAGGAGGCTTCGGTCAATTCAATTGAGAAAAAATGACACTATGGTTGTGAGATACCTCTCTATAGGCTAAAAAATCATCATATTTTTGGTACCTATTACTAGAGACCTAATGCCATTCACCTTCATTGTTTCTATCAGGATTTGCAGAAACACACACAACATCTATCGGGGTAACACCCATTCTAACAACATTTTTGTCAATCTAGTCCTGGTTCCAATCATTAAACACATAGCACTACTTTCAGTTGTGTTCAAGGTTCCTATGATAAGGTTTGTAGTTGGGGAGATCATTGGGATCAGCCACTGGGGGAAACGTTCATTCTAGAAAGTTCATGATTACCTAATCTATGAAACATTAAAAATAAATTGATATCTGAGCTTCAACAAACGTTTAGGTCTAGTTACTATTGTCTATAAAAGGAATTGTATAAACCTATCCCTGATGAAGGGATATAGAATAATTAGTGGATAGAGCATAATTTCTTCTCTAGGTGGTGGTTTTTGATGGGGGGTAGTTTCACCCGATTTGTAGGTGGGTGATGGCGAACCTGATGCTGGAACTGCACATGTTTTCCTTAGTGAGGTTGTGGATGAGGCACTACCGATAAAAATTATAGCACTTTAGGGGCATCTACATATATTAAGACAGTAGTATCAACCTTGGTGTCTCTTTTTGTTGGAGTTATATGAGGTAATGGGTGTTACTTCCAAGCTTGTAACTAGGCCTCCTCCAGGCACTTTTCCCTTTCATTAAAAATCACGTATCCACCTATGATGTTATGGGTGCTGAAAGATGGAAACAATTCAGTCATTAAATTCACTACACACATCATCAAAATCTTTTCTTGAGTCATTGGCATATCAAGTAAATATGTGAGGTGCTTCCGCCTTGAGAATCATTTTGTAACTTGCTCATTTGGATGTTGGTTATACTTGAAGAGGTCAACAATACTGGTTTTGTGAGTGGTAGAGTTGAACTAATATAGAAATTTCATTTGAAGATATTTCTAACTAGCTATGGACCCAATGGGAAATTGGATTTACCAAAAAAATTAATTTCCTTCTAGTGTCTATAGGAACAAACAAATATTGGTGGACTCCTGTTGTACTGGAATCCCCAGCATAGGTCCACATATAGAAATAATGTGGGCTATATGCTACAACCGGTCACCTATATTATTGGAAGTGAAAAAGGTAGGTTTTCAAAAATCTGGGGGTGCCATGATATCTTCCACCAATGCCAGATATGACTTTCCATCATGAAGGATTTCCACATATTGTGTATTGAGGTCTTTGAGGTGGGCAATGTGTGATGCTATCAGGTCTTCCTAATGATTATTCCATTATGGGTGATGATCCCATACCACCAATTTATTTATGAGATCATCAACATGGAAGGCATTCTCAATGGTTTGTGGAACAACTAGTAACACTATTGGAGGAATGGCCTAAGGAGCTATCAGGGGAACAACATGAAAAGTTTCCCTAGGATGATTCTCACACAACTTGATCTGATTCAGCGATACATAAAGTGGTCACTTTTCATAATCTCTAATCACTACCATATCTGGGTGAAAATGATTTTTGATATTAATGGCAGGTATATAGCAATGGAGGGAATGTGGATACCCCTAATTCCCTAGTGGAGAAGGGAAGGATCGCACCAAGGATCATTGCTATCCAATTTTCATCCTACAAGGTGATCAGATAGAAGCTCTTCAATGATCCTTTTTTATTTGGAAATATGCTAGAGAAAGGTCATTGTAGAGGGATCAAACAATGTCTTCTGAGTTGACCATATTGGTCCAAATCCTTGGATGTATCAGTCAGTACTTTACCCTTATTGGGTTCTTGACCTAGAGGCAATGAATTTTAGGGCTATGCATGGAAACACATTTTCTGTTGCTGGAGAGTGACAACCCCTTGGAGGGTCCATAAAATGTTTTTCTACCTAACATGTGGGTCAATATATTCAAACCATGCACTAGAAAATTTTCCCTAATTTGTCATAGGGTCATCCATGTTCATGATAATAGTTCATGAAGGCATATCGTCAATGTCATCGGGTAGGTCTGGCTATCAAAAGATCGACCTGAATTGGGGAGCATCAATTCCCCCCCACCCTAGATCTACACATATAGAGACACCTCTATAATAATTTTACATAGTTCAAGAAATCTCTAAGAAAATTTCTATTAAATAGCTTGGTGATAGCCCGGTGATGAAGGGTGATGATAAGTGCTGCTAGGTCAACCATGCGACACTACTGGACAATGTCATCACAATTCTTTTGGCTCTTCAGATAATCCAATTGATGGTTCCAGAGGTGGAAGTAGATCACCCATATGGTTTGGCAGAAGAGAATGAGTTCTTCATATGTAAGAGACTCTAAAAATATTAAAATTAGGAGTATGAGATTGTGATAACATCTCAGAAAATATGTCATCCAAAAGAGTGTCCCACAAACTTCTTCACTTAGAAGTAGTATTTGACTCTTGGTTTCCCCATTATTAAACATAGGTGTGGATATGGAACTTGAAAAAGAACTAAAATCGACCAATGTCATGGTGGACTAGATGGGGGAGTGAAAATTGTGTGAGTTGACATGCCACTACAGACTAGTTTATCTCTCAGGGGCGGTGCCGAACGCATAAAAAAACCCGTAGGATGGGGTGTTGACCACCACATTATATGTGAGGAAAAACACCATTGGTGTTGTATCATGATGGTTCTCATCATCTACCAAGCCACAAAAAACTACTCCATGATCTTCTATTGAGGCATAGAATGAGTTTGCCAACTATAGAGAAGACTACTTGACAAGACACGTGAAAGGAGGAAAATCTGCCTCCACCTGCATTTACCTACACAGGGTTTTTGGGATCTGGTAAATCGTTCTTTCAAGGAGTATAAGGATAATTTTTTTTGTTCCTTACCAATACTATGATACAAAGGATTGGGGTAAATTCTCCATCATCTAGTTGCATTCCACTTTAGATTTTGAAAAGTAGAATAGATTGATGACGATCTGGCGATTCTCAGAATTCTCCCTTTGACAATGATGATTATCCCATCTTCCATGGTATGGTAGTTCAGGTAATGGTAGATATTTGAATTGGGGACCAAATCTATGTTGGTTGGTGATGGATTGGGGAGGGCCCCCGCATGAGCATGTTGGGATATTAGGAGGACCTTCAAATTAATTTTTATTGGAGCCTGGTGGACCTCCTCTTTGGTGATCTGAGGTACTAAGAGAACCTAGAGAAATGGATAATGGAACTTGAAGTGTACCTTCATGTTTATTGACTACTGTTCGAGGAGGATCTCCATGGAATGAAGTTATAGAGTTGGTAGGATCCCCACTTTAGATAGTGAGAATGTGGAGAGGAACTCTACATTGTTCGCTAGTTTAATGGGGATGACCTATATGAAGATTGGATTTAGAAGCATGAGGAGGACTTTCGTATTGATAGAACTGGATATGAGGAGGAACTCTGTGATGACCATTTATGAATCATGGGGACCTCCGCTTGGATGGTTCCTGTAGAAAAGAGGAAATCTTCTTGAGCATGTGAGAATAGGGGGACCTCCATGCTGAGTGGTCATGGAGCGCAAGGACCCTCTCTCTTTTAAGTCTGGTTGTGAGGAGGACATCCACCTAAGGTAGAAGTAACACGAGGTGGTCCTTCATATTGATGATATGATACATGGTGAGGAACTCCATATCTAGAATCATAGGAATGGGGGACCTCCATGCAGGGTGTCAACAATACGCGGAGGTCATCTTCTTGGAATGATGGTAGTAACAAGGGGAGAATATCTATGTTGAGTGATAGAGTTGGGAGGAGCTCCAATACGGGATGTGATGGTATGGGGAGGTCCTCCTCTATGAATAATATCCTCATGGGTTGGCCCATGAAGGCTACCGATAGTGTCGATTACTAAATGAGTCTACCCATCCTACCCGTTGGGGGGTTGAGATCTCAATATTGATCGGGCATTGATGTGACCTCGTTCTATAGTAGTTGGGAAATGGTAATATGCATTGGTGGTGGAATGGTCCATTATAGTTATACAATGGTGCCCCAAGATGGGTGTATTCATGCATTTGTGAATCACATTAGTGTCGGGTAACCCGAACCATGGGTGGTGAAGCAGGGTTGTAATCCAACCATTCTTGAGAATATGGGGCTGATAATTGGTGGTGTTTAAATGGCCTAGTGGGAGAACCCCATTGAAGATCTCGGGTGATAGTCATCTCGAAAATGAATTAGGCTTCACATACCTAATTGTAAAATGTAATTTACTCATATAAAAATTTTATGGAGAGGATCCCAAAACGGTTAAATGCTGGAGTTTGGAATAGTGGCTCCCTATGCGGCCCTTGAGTGCGGTGGTGATGGTAAGGCACGTAGGACTCCAGGTCTTAGAAGGACATGTCTCTCAAGGGAATGACCCTCTTGAGCTCGTATTGTCAAAAAATAATTTCTATCACCCTCCTCTGAAAAAATTTTGGTTGGTGAGATGGGGCGTGGAATCTCAATATCTATGGTTGTGGATGACGTCATGGAAAAAGTGGAGCTAGGTGGAATTACCCTATTTTCATTTCTCTGGCCCCTATGTCTGTTGGAAAGCATGATTAGTTTCTTGTAGCTTGGGTCCTTAAAATGAATGAAGACCCATCCATCAAAATAGATATTAGGAAATAAATTCCTAGTCACCTAAAATAAATCAATATTTCGTTATTAGAGGGAGATAGATCTACTCTTATGATACCACATTCCAGAATGGAAAATGATTAACTACCACAAATTGTGGTGAGATTCACGCTAGCCCCACTGTTTTCTAGGTGGGACCTAGGGCTGGATAGCTGTATCTAGTGACACAATCATATATTGATATCTCATCCCCTACTAATTCCCATGGTTTAAAGATAACTAGTTCATATCGGATTCACCATTTCTGTTTCCGATGTTTTTTGTAGGGGTGTGCCCGCTACTACCCATTCCATTCACATTGGGGTTTTACATCTATTTCCCCACAGTAATTATTTACAAATGTGGGTGAAATTAATATATTCTTTATAGGTTTCTACTACTTGATTGAAATGGGATGATGGGTTGTTGGTCTATCCTTCCTGGATTCCTCGACATAATTTTTGTTCTTGTATGGGTCTCTTTTATGGATTTTATTCTTTGTTCTGGAAACCCATTTCTAGTGAAATATTTTTGAGGATGTCGGTTAATAACTATACATCTATCATGTAATTACAAAGGGTCACATCCAAATAGAATCCTTCAGTTGGGAGAGTAGTCATCTTGGACATCAATGGAAATTTTTTATGATGAAACATTTGGACACCTATTTTCTTTCTCAGTAGAGGAATTCTCAAGGGCGCAGATATTTGATGGTTCCCATGAGAATCATAGGAAATTTTATGCCCGAGGCTTGTCTATGAGGGTTTCCTTGACCCCCATGTTTAAAATGTGGTATACCATGAGTTTTATGTCTAGTAGTTATATATTAGATTGATTATAACACATGTGAAGGTTGACCAGAAAGGAACACCCCTAGGAGGGAGCACATGGAATGTTTACTGGATGAGTGGATTAGAATGCCCAATGAGGGTGGACCTGGGAATTGCGTGTCCCGTAAAGGAAAGGATTCACATCATAATTTTTAATATGGATACTGATGGAGGTGGATTGGGAAAGGTTGGTCCTATTGATGGGAACACAAAGTTTTACCATTGACTGGGATAGAACCTCATGGAAGATTAATATGTCCCTATTTAGAAGCAGGGATAAAAACCCTTGTATTTCAAGAGGGAATGGTTTGGAGATTACACATGGTTAGCTTTTCGTTGTAAGAGGATCACTCTTGGTTGAGTGGGTCTGGACTGTGTAGGGATTTTTCATGATTATCTCCTTTAGTGCTACAAGGAACAAAAATACGATGAATAGGGATTACAGGATGAGATGGCCTTTAGGGATGATGTAACCCTACTAGGATAAGGGTGAGGTGACAGAGCATATGGATGTGGCTTTTTCATGGTTAGCTTCCTTAATGAATGGCATGATACCACTATGATGTGGTAGCTTGGGAAAGAATCTGGATGGATTATAGAGGGTTGGGTGAAGTGGATGGAATAAATGAGATGGAACCGACATGAAGATGATTATGTTCGGATTATTCCTTGGGAAGGTATTCTATGTATCCCAGCTGGTTGGAATCAAGGTCCCCATAGTTATGATGGGGGCATGGAAATTACACCAAGATGGTTTCCTAGTTAAAATGGGAAATGTGGTTGGGAATTTCTCATGGATATCCACCCAGGTGGACCTGAAGGAGACTTGACCCCTAGGTGGGGCATGATCCCCCTCATATATAGTGGCTCATAGGAAAGACCAGGATGGGAATGGATGAGGGTGGATAGTAAGATCCATGTGGTTCACCCATAGTAGGAGGGAACCAGAGTGTACCATTAGTCAGGACTAAACCTCAAGGAGGATTCCTATGCACCCTATATAAAATATTAGGATCAGAACCAATGTTGTTCGTGAATGTGTGGTTTAGGAATTATGTGTGGGTAGTGGCCCCTGAAGGTATATGGTGAGGCTTACTCCAGGATGGATCCCTGAATGAAGGTTTTCCCAGTAAACACTAACATATTTCCCCATGTTAGTCATGCTCGTTGTGAGAACCAAGAGGAATTAATAGACCAGTTAGTCATTTCATGAAAGATACATTGGTGGGGGGATAAGGTAGGGTTTATACAAGTCTAGAGGCCCAGGGAGATGGATATTGGGGAAAAAAGAGAAAGGGTGTAACCTCTTGATTAAATTGATAGGGGAATAAACCAGGATTCTTTCCCTTCCCCATGGGTGGATGTCATTTCATAGGAGGAGGACATTATCCCATGTAGGGAATTTCTCACTCCTGTAAAGATGAGTAGGTGTGGATAATGACTATGTTGGGGGAAACCATGTGAATTGGATGGGGAAAGGGTAATTTTTTTTTCAGAATGTGATAATGAAAATGGTTCTTGGCAGTTTATCATCCTGTAGCTCTGATGAGGGGGAATCACTTCTCACCCCTTGGACATACATAACTGGAACCCTTTAACACTCTGTGAAGGGATGACACCAACAATTCCAGCAAAGAATATGGTTGAGGAGTGGTTAGTCGGGGGTTCTATGTTATTGTATCTATGTGAAGAACCAGTAAAAATTAGTATAGCTACGCATAAAAGCATTAGGTAGGGAAATTCAACATGACACACCACATGAGGAACCATGTTTCCTGAAATAGAGGGATAAAAAATGTAGTTTTGGTGTAAATACAATCCACGGAGTCTATAAGAATGGTGGAATAAAATATTAGAGGCATGGGTGAAAAATGAAGGGGTCAAAGTGAAAGTGGTACCGTATATGAATTAAGTCTTATGAACAAGTAGAATCTTTTATTCGCACCTACCATAGGGTAATTATAAATAGGTCAGGGTTAAGCCCTTGTAGGCCCACCCCAAGGTGGACCCATTGGTGACCTTTCATGAATTATATTGTACAATGAAGTAATGATTTTCACCTCTTTTCTGAAGGGGTCATCTTGTGTGCACATGTGTGGCAGTTATACTTCTACAACATTACCAAAAAATGGTGGGGTTCCCTTCAATTTATAGTTGAAAATGTCAACATGAATGCATAATAGGGATGGTGTGGAATATGCCAGTTGATGTATCATTGGGTGTATAAGAGACTTGTGTATAGGTTGAATGTTTGTGAGATTAACTCCAAACATCCATGCACATTCATTAGCAGTTTTTGGGAGGCTGGAGAGAAAGATCACATTTGATGTCGCACGGGGCGCATAAGAGATTTGCACATGTATTTTGGTCGTGCACGTTGGAGTCTAATTTTACACACAAAAATTTTGGGATTCATACAATTTTATTCTAAGTCAAATTATTGTTTAAATTTTCTAAAATATGCCTATCTATACCCTCAAGACGAATTCATTTCCAACAAGTACATTTTTATATGATTCATTTTTTATCGGGACAATTTAAATATGTAACCACTAACTATAGGATACTAAATATTGGATATTTATAGTTGGAATTAGTGGAATCTTATTATAAATCTTAGTAAATATATTTTAAATAATCACTGTAAACATGGTAGTTAACATAATCTCTTATATTATTTGAGAACTTTTACTATTAGATGGTTTTTTATATTATTATTCAATATTAATTAAGATCATGAGCTAAATCGGTATCTACCATTATTATGTGATGGTTCCTAAGGATAGGAATGTAAAAAAATCTTATAAACATTATTGAGATTTCCCAACTTAGAAATCCAATATAGCTAGCATTAGAACAAAATTTATCATGGAAATATTAGGGAAACATACTCAGGTTATGAAAAACTTCTGTTCCCAAATGGATAAAATCATTGTTCTATAACTTGTTTTTCTTATTTTGTATCTCATTATGTGTTATCAACATCCATCATTCAGTGTAATTGCATATCTATTTTTAGATGAGTAATGTGTAACTTCAATAAAGAATATAATTATCAAATTATTAAATAATTAATGGGAGAAGGTAGACATGAGAATTTAAAATCTATTAGAGAAAGAAAATATATAGTGGTCATTGATTCACAAAACTAAGGATGAGTATGAACTAATGGGAATTGAATGGAAGGATATTAGAAAAATAATCATCCAATTTTTTTCCACATAAAAAACAAAGGATATGGACATAAATTTTGATTATCTATGAAAATTAAAAGAGATAAATTTTTAGGTATAAAGATAAATTTGGATGGGTAGAAAGAAATGATGCCAAATTTGAACTTGGTATGAATAGAGGGAGTAATAATTTCATTGATGGGATTAAATCAATCCTTTGAAGGGTACTATTATCCCCAAAATTATCATCAAATGAGGAATCATTATGATGTGATATCAGTAAAGATAAATAATTATCTATGTATTATTATATTCAAGTAAAATAATAGAAGAAAAGGTAAAAAGATGAAAAATAGATAAGGGGAAGAAGGGAATAAAAGATATTACCAAAGTTGACAATTGTGGATGGGAACAACCATTAATTTTCTTTAAGCGAATTATAATTTACATTAAATATAAAGAGAAAATTCACCAGGAACATGAATTCATGGGAAACCAAGAATCCATTAATTTTATGTTCTTCAATTATAAAAAGATATGAAAAAACATAAATTAATTTCCCAACTGTAATGGGAACATAAATCAATATAATCTCAGGGATCAAAGTGAAAATTATTTCATTACTATAGGAAATGGAGAATGTTTAAAGTACTTGTTTATTTGGATTAAAAATTTATTTTTTAGAAGTAATTAATCAATGATATTATTGTTTTAAGATTCACTAAATGTATATAGGTTCTATAATAGTTGTTTTTACATATGTATTTGAAAGCATGTGTTGAATTGAATATAAAACCAGGAAATGTTATTTAGTGGTAATGGGTAATTTGTAAGAGAAAATGTACATGGGAATGTTGTCATATAATATTTTCCGGATTTATATTTAATAACATTTATTTGGGATAAAGATGAGTTCAAAAATGAAGAATTAAATATAATATTATTGGTGACCTTAAAAATGGTTCTCTTATTTGAGGAAAATGTTATTGATGTTATTGTTTATTGAGTTTCAACATTGTTTGATTTACATAATATATTTGATAATTTGATATTTTATAAGTAATACAGATATAGTTTATATTTAGTAGCATGTATGTATTCAATGAATTTTTCTTATTATTAAGGATATTAATGAGCTTAATTATATTAAGTGATATTTTAATTCACATGTGATAACTAAAATTTTCTTTATGATATTTTCCAAAATAATGATATGTTTATTTATTGAAACCATTTCCATATATTAATATTTTTAATTTGGATAGATTTAGTTAGCAAGGGTCTTAAGGGTAACCAATTATGGCTGTGGATTGTATTGATCTTATGGTATTATTGTTGATTTTTAGAGATATTGTATGACTTAAAGATAATATTTTGATATTGTAAATAATTTATAGATATAATAACATTAATTATTTTATGGTTTGTATGATATGATAAATTTTAATTTTAATTCTTCAGGAATAAAAATTCATCATGAATATTCATTTCCTATAGTAATAGATTTACTGTAAATAGATCAATGTGAAACCCAAGGATTTAAATAGGCTTATAAAATAAGAATAAATCAAGTTTTTATTTTTTACTGATTACATTATCTTAACAGTAAACGAGTCCCAGAAAAATAGGATTTCATTGAAATAAAAATAATATATAACTATATTGATTTTTGATTAATTCGTTGAATATTCACCCCTTAATGATATATGGTTTAGAGGTAATTCACTTTCTATTACACATATTCTTTATCACTATATATCAATCCATTGGATTCAAATTTATCTATCATGTCCATATTTTTAGTTCCCATTAATTTTTTGTACTTGTAAAAACTATTTATGTGTTATTCTAGATGACTTTTATACATTACTCTTTCTCTGATCAAGTGGGTCTATAATCAAAACTTTGAAAGATGATGAATCTCGAAAAAGGTATTCAGAGATTGAAAAAAATTTATTACTGATATCATGTTAAAATTATGAGGAGATAATATATTGAATGGTTAGGGAAAAAACTATCACATATATATTCAATGCCCACTATATTTTATATTTTATACAATATTCAACATCGATCCTAAACGGGATACTAATGTTATTATTTAATTATGGTCATTATAAACTAAAATATTAATTATAGGTAATGAATAATATACAAGTAATTAGGGAATTTGTTTAAAGTACCTACAATATAAAAATTCATTGATTAATGATTTGTGAAAAAGTACTCAATTATCAGTACAATTATTTTATTCTTATAAAATACCTTTTCTTTATAAATTATATTAATTTCATTTTTTGAGAAAATAAAATATTACATTTTGGAACATTAATATAATATATTTTAAAAGAAATCATTTTCACCTCCTTATATTGAAATTTGTTTTGGGTGAAATTTTAGTATTTTTATGAATAAACTGATTTTTCTATAAGTAGTGAAATATATATATTTTTATAAAATAATCCTTATCCATTAATTAAAATGTAGGATTATGATTCAAATTTTATCTCAAAGTAAAATAATTATTATTTTGTTACGAATAATATAATTAACTTTACTTTAATAATCATTATAATATTTTGTGTATAAGTAAATTTTTTGTCTTAATTACACCATTTTCTAAAAAATATTTTGATTTTGTTTTACAAATTTTTTTAAATTTAATTTCCACCACATATATTAATTGAATTTTATTAATTTTATTTATTATTTATAATCAGTGGTTACATAGTTAATACATATATTGCATTTAGTTTTAGACATTATGAATAGAAATATTATTATTGTTGTTGACCTAGTAAAGCATAAATAAGTTAATTAAGGATAAATAAAAAATGATACGTACTAGAGAAAGACCCTGACACATTCATTAATTTTATTAGATGAGTGTATATCATACATAATCATCGAATATTCAAATATAGGGATTTTTTCATTTGGATATGATATTGAACCTTTATATATATTATAAAAGGAAAATTCAAAAATACCATTCTCTTTAATTTATTATCATTAAATGTATTATATATATATGAACATGGGATATGTTGGGTTATAAATGTTCATTTAAAAAAATATATTTTTTAATTTTATAATTTAATTTATTTTTTTATTTTTTATTGAAAATTATTTTCCATAAATGCATTTGATACAATATTAGAAAGACTGTGTAAGTCGTAAACGAATCAATACGATGATATTGATGATAAATAAATAAATAAATATATACATACATATAAGAGTGATTTTTTTGTTCCATGATTTTTTAGATACAAAATAAATATTATAATGGTTTTAATCATTATATTCAAATAAATATTTTTCCATGTTGTTCTAAAAATAAAATAAAATAAGAGTTTCAAAATTATCATAAATTATATTTTATAACAAATCATATTTAGGTAAATGATTAAAATTTCATAAAAATTATATATTTGGAAAAGTGAGTTAGATGTTGTTGTAAATATAAAAATGGTCCATTAATGAGTACATAATTATTTTATGGTAAAATTAATAATGGTAAATATATTGAAATCTTTAATATTATCGTATTTGTAAAAAAGGGTTAATATGAGGATAATACAAAATGATTATGGCTACAAAACACAAAAATTATAATAATTTTTATTTATTTGGGTATTTTAACTTATCTACATCGTATATTTTTATTACATACATTTGGAAATTTTTTTTGGAAAATAATGTAAATAATTGTAATACATTATTAAATTCTATGAATTACCCTCCCCTGAATTATAAATGTAATTTTATCATTTCTATTCTTTACAAAAAATTAATCCATATAGTTCAAGAAAGTATTACACATAAATATTATAAAAAATTTAATTAATTTAGTTGTTCTTCACATTCCAAAAGCCCAACCCTAATTTCAATAATAAGTTATCTAAAATAAGTATACCGAAGAAGAGGGAATAATATTTACTAAAACATACACATGAGTGATGTTAAACATGACCATTTTATCTTGGACATTATATTTAAATGAATGAATTTGAAGAACAAAATTATGAAAATTATATGGTTTATTAATTTATAAAATAAAATAATTAGTTATAAAATAGTTATAATTAAAAAAATATATTTAAAAAAGATGTTTTTTGAAGAATTAATTTTATGTGTATAATAAATTTTATATCAATATAAAAAATAATACTGGTGAATGATATTAAATATATATATATTATTTTATTTATCAATTTTTTTATTCATTCAATGAATATTTTTAAAATCTAAGGATAAGAATAAATCCAGTTTTATGCTTAAAATCTATTTTCCATTAAAAACATTTTTGTCACATTTTGCAAGACATGGTTCAAATTAACTTATTCCATTTATTGGTATTTAATTTGATAAAATTAATTAGTTAATTAGAATCAAGAGAACCATATTTTGAAATAGGTTGCTTTTATTTTTAGTCCATATGAATAGTATCATTGGTAAAATATATTAACTATGTAGAGAGTAAAATATGATAATATTAACTACAGTTTTGTGATAAGGACATAATTTTCCATCAATTTTTTTTGTAATAATTTAACAATTTCCTTAACTCCTACTGTTATATATGTTACTATTTAATGGAGAGTTTTCCATGAAAATTAATTATAAATTATTTAAATTAATGAAAGTCACAAAATAAGATTCTCTTTTTCTTAAATATCTATTATGCATACATATAGAGAAAAAAGAACACATTGAAAGAATATAAGTTTCAATTTTTAAAATTAATAGCCATAGTTTCATGAAATAAATTTATATATTACTTTTTGGGCTACTTATATAATACTATGACGTTTATTGCATTTATTTAATAAACATTCTGTCATTTCACCCTCATATTTTTAGAATTTATAACCTTTTTAATTTGATTCTAAATCTAATATATTATTTAGTATAAATGTTTTTATAAATTTAATCAATTTATATTCATATTAATAATTTATTTATAATTTTTGTAAATTAAAAAATTAACATAAATTATTACACTACATTGTTGCAATAAAAATTCAATTGAAAAAAATAATATTATAAATATTAAAATTAAAATAAATTAAATTATTTGAATTCATACAAGAATATTAAATATGAAATTGAAATTATATTGATATAACTAATTTTTTGTCTTTGATTTTAAAAGTTGTATTATACTTTTAAATGTCAAAATATTAAATTGTATCATAATTCACAATAATAATATTTTATGGGATTAATATTTTAATAAATTATTTAAAAATAATAAAAATCATTCAAATATAAAAAGTTATTATGATATAGAATATAATGATTTTTCCCATTTATATGAAAATTGATACCATATAAGTAAAAGTTATATAAAAAATTTATATAAAAAAAATGTTACCATAGTTAAAATTAAAACATGCTAACTAAGGGTTTTATCAAAATGATAAGATTTATAATAATACGAATATTTCTCCAACATATATTGGAAGATGATATTACAAACTTATTTTATCTTATTTTAACATCCATTTTTCATTTGGTTTTATCTGGATAAAAAATGAATTTATTATAATATAATTATCGGAGAAATTTCAAAAGTTCCCCTCACCTATATTATAAAAGGGAACTGGTCACTCACTTATTTATACAACATTTATCCATATAGAATAACCATCCCATTCCAATTTCCCTTTTAATATTCCATATACAATTTATAGTGGTTATGGTCTCCTCAAAATTCCAATCCTAGAGGCTTTTAGAGAAAATTCAAAGGAGAGAGTTCGAGGAAGAGTTAATTACTCTAAATGATCTCTTTCTTATTATACTTATTCTTAAATCCTTTAAATAAATTATTTTTATCATAAAATAATAACTTTAAAATCTTGAATATTATTATATGTTATCATGGTAATGGAAAAACCATTATACACCATCTTTCACATCAATCAAGAAGTGAAAGTATAACTCATCTGTTTGTACGACATAATGCCTCCACGTAGTGATACAGTTCATTTTTCTAACCACCGTTTATGGATGAGTATTATGAATTATTTAATGAATATATATTATATATGAGATATAATTATGATTATTTAAATATTAATTATTATTTTCCTTTATTTCATTCTGTAATTCGAGAAATGAAAAAAAAGTAAGTCATGCATATGTATGACCTACTGTATCCATGAACTGAGTAATTCACATTTTTTATACATTATACGATGGAATAAAAATATATATATAATTTATTATATATTTTTATATAACATTATTAATAATCTGAAAATTATGATATAATGAACAATGAATAAGTATCAAAATTGCCAAACTGAAACATGCTTGAAAAAAGAAGTAGCTTTCACCTAGGACAATGATATTATAAAAAAAATATTAATAAAAGGGTGATAATATGTTATAAAATAATAATAAAATTTATGATAAATAAAATACATGAAATAATTTTATAATAACTCAATATACATTATACAATAGGTTTGAATGTTAACAATGAATGGAATGACTTGAGTTAAGGGTGTATTTCACATTCTCGTCATTATTCGGGATTATTTTCATTTAAGTCTCTACTATGGAAACTTTATCTTCCTTGTCCATGTTTAAAAAATTATATTAATAATGGTTTTTAGTATTCTTTTACGAAAATTTAAATTAATTTTTATCCAGGTTTTAATTTTTATGAAATATTTTGAATGTGATACTTTTATAATTTTCCGAACAAGGAACTTTGTGAATTATCATACACAAAGATGGAAGGATTTTTTTAACATATAATTCATGAGTGGATATTCCAGATTTCATGATTTCTTATTGTATTGATGATTAAATTAAAATATTACAATTTTCTTTTCTGAAAAATATATTCTTTTATATTTTTGTGGAAATAAATTAATAGTTTTTCAAAACAGAAATGATATTTTCCTAGTGAAAAATTTGAAGTGATATTAAAAATTTATCTTTTATATATGATTACATTACACGATGATACATATGAATTACTAAGGATTTTTTCCAATTATACCATCCTTAAAATTTCATTGTTTGGTTTATTTTTATGATGTCATGATGTTTATGATTCCTTGTACTTTTATTTTTGTTATGTAATGATGAAACATTAATGAAACCCATTTTTCTCATGGGGTCTGATATGGGGAATGATTTATATTCATATAGAACACATATGTGTGTTTTTATTATGTAGTAGGTTGTACCTATATCTCCATTTATTTCATTTTTGATGATTTAAATCTCATTATATAGATAATACTTGAACATGGAGTGGACCTGGCTCTATAAGATAGGGTTAGAATGGGGAGTGAAACCTATTCAATAAGGGACTTTTTTGACTATGAAAGTCTTGTGAGTGAACACTTCACAATATTAAAATCATGTAAACTATCCTTCACTATTTTGGAAAATATTTTCTATTCTTATGTTAATGTCAAAAATTCCATGTCTTATGAAAATATTATACTCGCTTGGCTTATGTTGTTTGATTTCCTTATGATTCATGTATTATAAACTAAAAACATTTACTCAATCCTTCAAAATTATGTTCTTTTATGTTCCTGGTATAACATCCAATTATTTAGTTCATTTTATTATACCATTATGCTCATATTATTCTTATGAAATCATTGTTATCTCCCTTTTACACTCTAACTCATCACTAAAGCTTAACAATTTGTTACGTTTCTTTTTCGTAGGGTTCGAATAAATATATTAATTATGGTATGCCAAAAGGATATAGTTGTGATGAAATATGTGGAAGATGATTACACAAAACCCATACGACTCTATTACTGTTTTTTTATGGTTTTAATGATCATTAATATAAAAACAGGTAATATCAATGTATGAAAAAGTATGGGCCATTACATTTGGTATCAGAGCTATGTTTTTTTTTCATTTGGAAATTAGTATGAGAAAAAAATATTATGGTACACAAGGATATGTCTATGAAAAGTTGATAATATTAAATTTTTTTAATAATCATAAATTTCATAGGATTAAACCTATGATTTTATAGATTGATATTATATAATAAATTTCCATTGATTATGTGGTTTACCAATATATTTAGTATTCCTCATAGTATATTTTTTGGTTTCATTAAATGGGTGGAACCTAGAGGAACCATGTTATTGGTAAATGCGATGAGAAATTCAATGATTTTTCTCAAAGGAAACCGAATTATTGACCTCATTATTTTAATGGTAACCAAATCATAATAATTATGATATTTATTGAGTTTCAGATTTTTGGTTTGCACTTTCTATTATGGGAATTATTGGAAAAATTTGTCTAAGTATGAGTCACCACCAAGAAATAATCCCCACAAATGGAGAATCACTGTGAAGGATGAGTCATATTCACTAATGAGTTACCATTGAGAATGAAATTTGAAATGTATAGAAAAGTCTCAGAACCATGCATGTATCACCTCCAGGGAATTCTATTTGATGCAACTATTAAATGATAAAACAGAATCACTCGTGCAATGATGAGAAGTGTTGAATGAAAATATATACATGTACTTGTGAAGAGAGATAGGTAACTGCATAGTGTGTTGAAAATGAATCTTGGATGTAGAATAGGATATTAAACCACTGTAATATTCAAAAATATAGGAAAATTACTAAGAAATGATTAGTTAAGGATCTACTCAAACTATAGTTCCCAATTGATAATATCTGTAACCCTGATAAAAAATGGAAATTTCACAAGTTTTTTTAAATAAATGATAGAAGTCTCAACTTATCATCCTTCAATTGGTCCATATGTATTTATTTGGACCATATAGAGTTTCTAATCCAAATGGGAAGAACATTGTATGTGTACTAGTAGATAAATTTTATAGCTATACTTGGGTGTTATTTCTAGATAAAAAAGTGATATCTATTATTATTTCCCCATGTATACTGGACATATAGAAAATTAATGTGGAAATTGAATTAAGAACCGAAGATGTGACCATGGCCATGAGTTTAAAAATTAAGAATTGGAATATTTTCTAAAAAAATTTGCATAGTCACTATTTCTCTTCTCATAGGACCCCTCAGCAGAATGGAGTTACGGAAAAAAGGAATAGTACACTATAAGATATAGTCGAGACCATTCTAAATTAATATGGCAAACCAGTCTAATTTTGGGACAAGGATATAAATAAACAATTTTACAGTATCAATACGGTTTTAGTTAGACCAATATCAGGGAATAATCCTAATGATATTTAGAATAGTATAAATCCTATGGATAATATCTTTAGTTGTTTTTGGTTGTAAAGTAATTATTCATAAAAGTAAGGATAATCTGGAAAAATTTGCTTCCAAAAGTGATGAAGGGATTTTCCTAGGTTATTCAGAATATGGTAAAACCTGTAGAATTTTTAATAATATAACCAATATTGTGGAAGAAACTATTCATATAAAACATGATTAGAAAAATCCGCATGAGCCTAAGACCTCCTTATAAAACCATGGGGATGATTTATCAAATTTGAACCTAAATACCAAACAAATTGGCTCTACTGTAAAATAGCCATAAAAATTATCCAGTTCTGAGTAATATCTAGAAATTCCCAAAATCAAACCTATATAAGATGTTGAAGTTACCAAAACATCTTTTTCTAGAGTTTTTAACACTCTTATGTACTATTCTATAGATTATGTAGTTAAAAAACTTAATAGAGGTACACCGACTAGAGATTTTCCTAGAAATCAGGTTGACATCAAGCATTATTGTTTCAACTTGAATCGAAGAAAATCAATGATACAATAAATAATGAATTATTTGTAATGGAAATAAAAAATGAATTAGATCAGGTTGACAGAAATAAAGTATGGGAATTTGTGGATAGACCCTTGGATACCTTAACTGTAGGCTATAAATTGCTGTTCATAATCAAGGTACATGAATCAGGAAAAATAGTAATAAACAGGCCTATCCTTGTTCACAATTTTATAGTTAAGAATAAAAATATACTACTGAACGGACCTTTTCACCAGTATCTAGAATTGAATCCATTTAGAATAATTATAGCTTACATAGATCATCTGACCTAAAATTATCTTTTTTGTTTATTTTAAAAAAGTTTCATTGTGGTTGAGTGGTAACTGTAACAACAATATTAAATCATCACGTTGGAAAAATACGGTGAGCCAAATTCTAAATATAAATTAAAAAATTCACAAAATTGTGGAGACCTTAATTCAGGATACACTCACATAACCAAAGTCACATCACCTGGCCTCATTAGACGCCTTAGTTGACATTATCATACACACCAACATCTTCATCACCATCTTTATTCAGGACCACCATTCACCATCATTGTTGACCATTCTCACTAGAGCCAATAGTAAGATGAAAAATAACCACCACATCCATAAATAACCATCCCATTATTTATATCACCATCATAGAAATCAAACATTACCACCATAAAAGCACTATAACCGAACATCACAGATTTCGAATCATCATCAACGAGACCGCCGTCCTCCCAGAGACCATAATCCCCTAAAACCATACCTACAAGAAGATCCATTAATACCCTCACAGTAGACCAAATTTTAAAGGATCACATGACTAGAATTATAGATTAGGGTTGACTAGATGGAAGCCTCTACATGGCACCATTCCAGAAATCACATCATCGACCATAGTGTATAAGTACACCACCTTCAAAACCTCAAACAAAAAAAGATAATCATGATAAAAAAAGAACAATAAAGAACTACTCTTAGAGAATGATTGATCCCAACCAATATCACCAGTACAGATATTTCCATACTAAACCCATCGGTACCAATAAACAAATAAAATGGGAACAATCACTTAAATGAAATCTATACCCATAAAATAGATAAGGAGCCAAGCTAGAGAAAGGCCAAGGCCTACAACCATGATGAACCTAAGCTGAGACCACTACTAGGCCTCCACCGCCACCATCCTAGGTAAGACCAAATCCCAAAATGATCCAGACCAATGTGTGTTCCCACATAAAGTATAGTTCATTGAGGGAATTAGAGAAAGAGGGAACTAGATGCCACTGCTAGCGCTGACCCAATACATATATAACTCTAGTACATAGAACAAGAATGGGGGTCTAATGCACATGGATAGACCGAAAGTGGGGTGGTAAGTGTGTGCAATGTCCATATTATAAAACTGCATCATATGGGAGGGGAGAAGAAGAAATAGGTAAAAGGAAGAATATGGAACCAGGTGAAGCATGGTGCAATGTATCTTTTTAGAGGACACTCAAAACCCTTAGAGAAGAGAAGGAGGAGGAATTGGGAGCACTAGGACCCAAGTGTGTAAGGATCCATTGAATGCTTCCCCTTTATTTAGATAGAAAAATTAGTTTTCAAACATTACCAAATGGATGTCAAGGGTGCATTATTAAATCGGTATATATTTGAGGATTTTTTTGTATAAACCCATTGTTTTCAAATCTACATTTTCCAAACCATGTTTTTAAATTAATAAAATCATTATATGGTTTGAAACAAGATCCCAGAGCATAGTATTATAGGTTTAAAACATTTCTTATTTCAAAAGGATTCTCAAAAGGTATATATGATCATGAAATTTTTAGAAAACAAATTCCAAAAGATGTTTTAGCTATTCAAATTAAAATAAATTATATGAATTATAGATCATCAAATTTTTTATGTACTAGTTTTTCAAAAATGATGAAAAATTATCTACAAATGAGTTTAATAGGTGAACTAAATTGTATTAAGTATTTTAAATGGAATATAAACCCATGCATTTAAATCATGGGTATAACCCCAATACCATGGGTATAGGCTATACCCATGTTTATGAGAATCATGTCCAGCTAAGGTGTTGATATGTCCCTATACCCAGGGTTTGTCTAGAATCATCAGGAATAGGTCACCATGATTTTTTTATACCCATGTTTTCAATAAAAAATGGGTATATCTTTATACCCAATGTTTTTAATCCTTGGGTATATGCATCCCCTCAATGAAACTATACACACGACTCTAAAAACTATTGGTATAGGTCACTGCCTACATTTGACAGTAACCCCACCACCTTCTTCACCAAACACTTGAACATGTAAATCAAATAAACCTAAAAACATACATTAAATGCAGTAAATATTTAATACATTTACCATCCAATCAATATGATGTAATACTTTTCAAACCCTTTAAAATAATAAAATATACAAATACATCCCTAAAAAAATCAATTTGCGTCATTAGAGAACTAGAAAGTATCCTTCCTGCTAAGTCAAAAAATTAAGGGGACCAATGTATTCTACATCAACAATGTTCTCATCCTCACCATTAGCATCATCATTATCATAGTCATCATCACTAACAACATCCTCACCAACATCATCATCTGGAGTAGAAAGATCATCAACAACTTCTTCACTACCACATTCAACATGATCACCACTAAGACCATCACTGGAATCATTCATGCCATAATTTAGAGAACACAATGATTCCATATATGAATCAATAGTATTAGGAGCCTCAAATAGATGTTGTTGAATGATAACTGACATATATTTCATGAATTTTTTTTGTGATCACATTACTTATTTCACAATCTTGTTTACTTATTTTATGCACCTCTAATTCGTTTTTATTCATCAGCTGCTTTGGCATAATTTCATTAAAGATAGGGGATCTGTGAGCCCTTAGATAAGCCCTATGGGGACCAATACCTAGAGGGGTGTTGTCTTTCATAGTCTACATCAGACTCTTTCATGGTGATCATCCCCTAAAACCTAACTCAGATGATCATTCAGCATGATGTTTTCATCTTCTTTATAATCATGAGACTCTATAAAATTATGTTGAAAATAAAAATAGGATATTTAATTAGGTATTTCATATAAATAATTTAAATATAAATAAAAACCTTACAATATTTTCCTTTTTTTTGTATATACCACTCTTCCATATTTTTTATTCCTACATTAGAAAAATAATTTATCTTGATGTACAAAACATTAGATGCCAAATATATCATGATACAAATGATATTGATTAAAATAAAGACATTAACACTATAAAATTTTTATAATATTCAATAATATTAAAATGGAATAACTTTCAAATAAATGAGAAATTCATAATTAGTGTGATTGGAAATTAAGACTAATTGGACAATTCATTGTAAGGCATATAGGCCAATTCATCATTTGGCCTAATAGAATAATTTACAATTAGTCCTTAGGCCTATAGTACAATTGGTGGTTATGCCTATAGGCCAATTTTATATTATTCCATTATACCTATAGGATAATTTTCATCATCTTCATCATCATTATAAAAGTATCTATTATAGTATTAGATATAGCTATAAGGGTGAAAATATTCATGGTGGTAGTAGGTTTTATATATAGTTTCTCTAGTGGTCAAGTTAGTAGTGTTAGTGGTAGCAGTGATAGTGGTAATGAAAGTATTTTTAGCGGATGTTATAGTATAAGTATCATTGTTTCTACTCTTATTACGAAGAGGGATATCATGACTAAGAGGTGAAGGAGTTAACGAAGAAGAGGTAGGTGTTTTGTAATAAATATAGAAGTAGTATTACTATTAGGTGTTTTTGTTGTTGTATTTGTAGTAATAATAGTAGTAGAAGAAGATGAATATCAATAGAAGTAGAAAGATCATGAAATAACATGATTAAATAGAATTTTTCGCTATAAGAGTAGTAATATGAGGAGTAGAAATATATGAGTACTAGTAATAGTATGTATCATCCACAATACTGATAGTGGTGGTAGAGGTGGAAGCAACAATAGATTCAAAAATAAAAATAGGATTAGAAAAAAAATCGAGTGGCGGTAACAATAACAATTTTATTAACATTAGTAGTATAATCATTAGGTTGAGGAGTATAAGAAGAGGGGGAGTAGTAATAGTAGTAGTAGTAGTAGTAGTCATCATCATCAATGTAGTAGTTGTTACTGTAGTCATTGTTGTTTTCGTCCTTATTGTTGTTGGGGATGTTCCCAGTGAACTGAGATTTTAATGGTTTTTATAAAATGATTCACAATTCAAACCCATGTTAGTGAAGAAGATTACTCCATATCTAGGCTCACATAGGGTACGAATAACTCCACAATCTATAATCACCCTAATAAATGATAAAATGATTCAACTTGGTGTATGGATATTTCATTGTATTTCTATGTATATCATGTTCATCGAGCATATTAGTGATTATAAAATCAAATAATAAATTATTAATTTATCTAGAAAAGATTACAGAAGTCGGTGTTATATATCCATATATACATTCAATTATTCCTTCCAATGGTAAATTCATACATTTCAATATAAATTCCTTGCTGAAATTATAAAGGTTTAAATATAGGGCCGTAACTATAAACAAGAGGTTCTAAATATTCTCACATAATAATTTTTTAACTATAATATATTTTATCTAAAATCAATGATTTAGTAAAAAAACTAAAAGTGTTAGTACAATATATGAAAATAATTATATTTAAGACTATCATAACCGATAATGAAAAATTTATAAAAAACAATAAATTTCCAGGATTTCCACCAAGGGAAGACCATCCTATGATGATTGAAGATTCCATTACTATAATTGGATTTCCATAGAATCTATGTAAAATAAACATGTATTGTATTTAAATTGTGTTAAAAAATAATATATCCCCTTATGATTTAATGTTTCAACATATATTGATGAAATATGATGAAAATTATGAGTTTTTATGATAATAAATGGAAACTGAAATATTGGATACTACATAGAGAACATGGATAGAAAGACACTAGTAGAACTGTATAATATATGTGATGATATTTTATATGTAATTAATGAGTAATTTAAGGTAGTAATTAGGTAAATGTTATGTCTACATTAGTTGATGGGAGTTAGAGGTTTCAAGTTACTCGAAGAGTTTGAAGAACTATATTAAAGAGGAATAAAATTTGGCTTAAATAAAGACAATACATCCATGGAGTTTTAGGATAACATTAATATGAGTGTTAATTTTTTTTTGATTGGTATGTAATATATATGGATTAAATAAGATTTAGTTTGAATTATGTATGGTAATGAAATATTTTGTTTTGAAGGAATGTTGCGAATATAGAAATGGAACCCAATCTACATATGAGTTAATAATAAAATTGAATGAGTCATTAAAAATATTATAAAAATATGTCCAATTCAAATCCATACACACTCTTGAGAATATAAGTTATCATAGCTATCATCAGCAAAGATCAAAAGTGACTTCTACAAGGGAGTGGCTATATAAAGATATAAGAGGCAACACAAGTTGATATAGCTTGGAGGAACCTATTTGTGGAAAATAGATCACTAAGATGTAAGTAGAAAGGGTGACATGTGTACATGTAGTGGAGCATCATTATTGAAATTTATGGGATTGTGGATAATAACTACTAATATTTAATAGGCCATGCATAAAAGAATTTCTAAAATAGGATAATGAAACACTACATTGTTCACTTTAACTATTTTTTTGTGTGATGTTTTTTTCGTTATATAACTAATTTTTGTTTTTGATTTGTTCAATCTATTGGTCAAAAGAAATATTTTTTGTATAAATATAATTCTAATATTAAATTTACTAACACTTTTATTTTAGGGGGTCCAGAAGTATCTTATTGAAATATGATTTGTCCTAAGCTAAGTTCCAATATAAATAAGGATATTATTTTAATTAAAATTAAATTACTTGTCATAACTCATGATTTGGAATTGTATTTCTCTCGAATGTGTGTTAATATTTCATTGAGTCTTTGTTCTTTATGTTACTCCCTGATGCTTCTAAAAAAATTCCAATCAATTTGGAAAAAATTAAATTCTATATGATAACCGTTAATGATTGGGAATACCTTAATCTTATTAGTATTCCTATGTAAAATCATTTTTTTATATTGATTTTTGGGACAATCAGGGAATATGGGTTCACCCATTAAGTCAGAACTAACCCTGCTCTTCCAACCATAATATAACCCAAGCTTATATGATTTCCATTACACCCTAACATCCATCTACATTATAGTCTAAAAATTTTATCCATCAGGAAAGTCAAACTGACTATGAAATGAACATGATATTTCATATAAATAATACAATAATTTAAATATAAATTTAAAAAAATTTCTTACCCATATATGATACCATACTTTCTCTTTATTGTCTTTAATGATAAGTCTCCAACACACCACTTCCTAGTGAATGCAATCATTGTACTTGGATAAATTGTACATGATACTTCTATACTACCTTGAATTTTTACATGCCATGGGATTTTTTTTCATTGTAATCCACCATTATTTATGTATGTAGATTCCATGCTTTCTTCTTACATGTGCTCCTATGTTACATAGTATAATATCCCACTAGTTAATAATAGGGGGAGAATTAATTCATTGTAGAATAGAACCAATGTTGTTTGTGAATGTGTGGTTTGGGAATTATGTGTGGGTAGTGGCCCTTGAAGGTGTATGTTGAGGCTTACTCCAGGATGGATGCCTGAATGAAGGTTTTCCCAGTAAACACTAACATATTTCCCCATGTTAGTCATGCTCGTTGTGAGAACCGAGAGGAATTAATAGACTAGTTAGTGATTTCATGAAAGATACATTGGTGGGGGGATAAGGTAGGGTTTATACAAGGCTAGAGGCCTAGGGAGATGGATATTGGGGAAAAAAGAGAAAGGGTGTAACCTCTTGATTAAATTGATAGGGGAATAAACCAGGATTCTTTCCCTTCCCCATGGGTGGATGTCATTTCATAGGAGGAGGACATTATCCCATGTAGGGAATTTCTCACTCCTGTAAAGATGAGTAGGTGTGGAAAATGACTATGTTGGGGAAAACCATGTGAATTGCATGGGGAAAGGGTAAATTTTTTTTCAGAATGTGATAACGAAAATGGTTCTTGGCAGTTTATCATCCTGTAGCTCTGATGATGGGGACTCACTTCTCACCCCTTGGACATACATAACTGGAACCCTTTAACACTCAGTGAAGGGATGACACCAACAATTCCAGCAAAGAACATGGTTGAGGAGTGGTTAGTCGGGGGTTCTATGTTATTGTAGCTATGTGAAGAACCAGTAAAAATTAGTATAGCTACGCATAAAAGCATTAGGTAGGGAAATTCAACCTGACACACCACATGAGGAACCATGTTTCCTGAAATAGAGGGATAAAAAATGTAGTTTTGGTGTAAATACAATCCACGGAGTCTATAAGAATGGTGGAATAAAATATTAGAGGCATGGGTGAAAAAGGAAGGGGTCAAAGTGAAAGTGGTACCGTATATGAATTAAGTCTTATGAACAAGTAGAATCTTTTGTTCGCATCTACCATAGGGTAATAATAAATAGGTCAGGGTTAAGCCCTTGTAGGCCCACCCCAAGGTGGACCCATTGGTGACCTTTCATGAATTATATTGTACAATGAAGTAATGATTTTCACCTCTTTTCTGAAGGGGTCATCTTGTGTGCACATGTGTGGCAGTTATACTTCTACAACATTACCAAAAAAATGTTGGGGTTCCCTTCAATTTATATTTGAAACTGTCAACATGAATGCATAATAGGGATGGTATGGAATATGCCAGTTGATGTATCATTGGGTGTATAAGAGACTTGTGTATAGGTTGAATGTTTGTGAGATTAACTCCAAACATCCATGCACATTCATTAGAAGTTTTTGGGAGGCTGGAGAGAAAGATTGCATTTTATGTCGCACGGGGCGCATAAGAGATTTGCACATGTATTTTGGTCGTGCACGTTGGAGTCTAATTTTACACACAAAAATTTTGGGATTCTTAAAATTTTATTCTAAGTCAAATTATTGTTTAAATTTTCTAAAATAAGCCTATCTATACCCTCAAGATGAATTTATTTCCAACAAGTACATTTGTATATGATTCATTTTTTATCGGGACAATTTAAATATGTAACCACTAACTATAGGATACTAAATATTGGATATTTATAGTTGGAATTAGTGGAATCTTATTATAACTCTTAGTACATATATTTTAAATAATCACTGTAAACATGGTAATTATCATAATCTCTTATATTATTTGAGAACGTTTACTATTAGATGGTTTTTTATATTATTATTCAATATTAATTAAGATCATGAGCTAAATCGGTATCTACCATTATTATGTGATGGTTCCTAAGGATAGGAATGTAAAAAAATCTTATAAACATTATTGAGATTTCCCAACTTAGAAATCCAATATAGCTATCATTAGAACAAAATTTATCATGGAAATATTAGGGAAACATACTCAGGTTATGAAAAAATTCTGTTCCGAAATGGATAAACTCATTGTTCTATAACTTGTTTTTCTTATTTTGTATCTCATTATGTGTTATCAACATCCATCATTCAGTGTAATTGCATATCTATTTTTAGATGAGTAATGTGTAACTTCAATAAAGAATATAATTATGAAATTATTAAATAATTAATGGGAGAAGGTAGACATGAGAATTTAAAATCTATTAGAGAAAGAAAATATATAGTGGTCATTTATTCACAACACTAAGGATGAGTATGAACTAATGGGAATTGAATGGAAGGATATTATAAAAATAATCATCCAATTTTTTTCCACATAAAAAACAAAGGATATGGACATAAATTTTGATTATCTATGAAAATTGAAAGAGATAAAAATTTAGGTATAAAGATAAATTTGAATGGGTAGAAAGACATGATGCCAAATTTGAACTTGGTATGAATAGAGAGAGTAATAATTTCATTGATGGGATTAAATCAATCCTTTGAAGGGTACTATTATCCCCAACATTATCATTATATGAGGAATCACTATGATGTGATATTAGTAAAGATAAATAATTATCTATGTATTATTATATCCAAGTAAAATAAGAGAAGAAAAGGTAAAAAGATGAAAAATAGATAATGGGAAGAAGGGAATAAAAGATATTACCAAATTTGATAATTGTGGATGGGAACAACCATTAATTTTCTTTAAGCAAATTATAATTTACATTAAATATAGAGAGAAAATTCACCAGGAACATGAATTCATGGGAAACCAAGAATCCATTAATTTTATGTTCTTCAATTATAAAAAGATATGAAAAAACATAAATTAATTGCCCAACTGTAATGGGAACATAAATCAATATAATCTTAGGGATAAAAGTGAAAATTATTTCATTACTATAGGAAATGGAGAATGTTTAAAGTACTTGTTTATTTGGATTAAAAATTTATTTTTTTAGAAGTAATTAATCAATGATATTATTGTTTTAAGATTCACTAAATGTATATAGGTTCTATAATAGTTGTTTTTACATATGGATTTGAAAGCATGTGTTGAATTGAATATAAAACCAGGAAATGTTATTTAGTGGTAAGGGGTAATTTGTAAGAGAAAATGTACATGGGAATGTTGTCATATAATTTTTTCTAGATTTGTATTTAATAACATTTATTTTGGATAAAGATGAGTTCAAAAATGAAGAATTAAATATAACATTATTGGTGACCTTAAAAATGGTTCTCTTATTTGAGGAAAATGTTATTGATGTTATTGTTTATTGATTTTCAACATTGTTTGATTTACATAATATATTTGATAATTTGATATTTTATAAGTAATACAGATATAGTTTATATTTAGTAGCATGTATGTATTCAATGAATTTTTCTTATTATTAAGGATATTAATGAGCTTAATTATATTAAGTGATATTTTAATTCACATGTGATAACTAACATTTTCTTTATGATATTTTCCAAATTAATGATATGTTTATTTATTGAAACCATTTCCATATATTAATATTTTTAATATGGATAGATTTAGTTAGCAAGGGTCTTAAGGGTAACCAATTATGGATGTGGATTGTGTTGATCTTAGGGTATTATTGTTGATTTTTAGAGATATTGTATGACTTGAATATAATATTTTGATATTGTAAATAATTTATAGATATAATAACATTAATTATTTTATGGTTTATATGATATGATAAATTTTAATTTTAATTCTTTAGGAATAAAAATTCATCATGAATATTCATTTCCTATAGTAATAGATTTACTGTAAATAGATCAATGTGAAACCCAAGGATTTAAATAGGCTTATAAAATAAGAATAAATCAAGTTTGTATTTTTTACTGATTACATTATCTTAACAGTAAACGAGTCCCAGAAAAATAGGATTTCATTGAAATAAAAATAATATATAACTATATTGATTTTTGATTAATTCGTTGAATATTCACCCCTTAATGATATATGGTTTAGAGGTAATTCAATTTCTCTTACACATATTCTATATCACTATCTATCAATCCATTGGATCCAAATTTATCTATCATGTCCATATTTTTAGTTCCCATTAATTTTTTGTACTTGGAAAAACTATTTATGTGTTATTCTAGATGACTTTTATACATTACTCTTTCTCTGATCAAGTGGGTGTATAATCAAAACTTTTAAAGATGATGAATCTCGAAAAAGGTATTCAGAGATTGAAAAAATTTATTAATGATATCATGTTAAAATTATGAGGAGATAATATATTGAATGGTTAGGGAAAAAACTATCACATAGATATTCAATTCCCACTGTATTTTATATTTTATACAATATTCAACATCGATCCTAAATGAGATACTAATGTTATTATTTAATTATGGTCATTATAAACTAAAATTTGAATTATAGGTAATGAATAATATACAAGTAATTAGGAAATTTTTTTAAAGTACCTACAATATAAAAATTCATTGATTAATGATTTGTGAAAAAGTACTCAATTATCAGTACAATTATTTTATTCTTATAAAATACCTTTTCTTCTTAAATTATATTAATTTCATTTTTTGAGAAAATAAAATATTATAGTTTGGAACATTAATATAATCTATTTTAAAAGAAATCATTTTTCACCTCCTTATATTGAAATTTGTTTTGGGTGAAATTTTAGTATTTTTATGAATAAACTGATTTTTCTATAAGTAGTGAAATATATATATTTTTATAAAATAATCCTTATCCATTAATTAAAATGTAGGATTATGATTCAAATTTTATCTCAAAGTAAAATAATTATTATTTTGTTACAATTAATATAATTAACTTTACTTTAATAATCATTATAATATTTTGGGTATAAGTAAATTTTTTGTCTTAAATACACCATTTTCTAAAAAATATTTTGATTTTGTTTTACACATTTTTTTAAATTTAATTTCCACCACATATATTAATTGAATTTTATGAATTTTATTTATTATTTAGAATTAGTGGTTACATAGTTAATACATATATTGCATTTAGTTTTAGACATTATGAATAGAAATATTATTAATGTTGTTGACCTAGTAAAGCATAAATAAGTTAATTAAGGATAAATAAAAAATGATACGTTCTAGAGAAAGACCCTGACACATTCATTAATTTTATTAGATGAGTGTATATCATACATAATCATCTAATATTCAAATATAGGGATTTTTTCATTTGGATATGATATTGACCCTTTATATATATTATAAAAGGAAAATTCAAAAATACCATTCTCTTTAATTTATTATCATTAAATGTATTATATATATATGAACATGGGATATGTTGGGTTATAAATGTTCATTTAAAAAAATATATTTTTTAATTTTATAATTTAAATTATTTTTTATTTTTAAGTGAAAATTATTTTCCATAAATGCATTTGATACACTATTAGAAAGACTTTGTAAGTCGTAAACAAATCAATACAATGATATTGATGATAAATAAATAAATATATATATACATACATATAAGAGTGATTTTTTTGTTCCATGATTTTTTAGATACAAAATAAATATTATAATGGTTTTAATCATTATATTCAAATAAAATTTTTTCCATGTTGTCCTAAAAATAAAATAAAAAAAGATTTTCAAAATTATCATAAATTATATTTTATAACAAATCATATTTATGTAAATGATTAAAATTTCATAAAAATTATATATTTGGAAAACTGAGTTAGATGTTGTTGTAAATATAAAAATGGTCCATTAATGAGTATATAATTATTTTATGGTAAAATTAATAATGGTAAATATATTTAAATCATTAATATTATCGTATTTGTAAAAAAGGGTTAATATGAGGATAATACAAAATGATTATGGCTATAAAACACAAAAATTATAATAATTTTTATTTATGTGGGTATTTTAACTTATCTACATCGTATATTTTTATTACATACATTTGGATTTTTTTTGGAGAATAATTTAAATAATTGTAATACATTATTAAATTCTATGAATTACCCTCCCCTGAATTATAAATGTAATTCTATCATTTCTATTCTTTACAAAAAATTAATCCATATAGTTCAAGAAAGTATTACACATAAATATTATAAAAAATTTAATTAATTTAGTTGTTCTTCACATTCCAAAAGCCCAACCCTAATTCCAATAATAAGTCATCTAAAATAAGTTTACCGAAGAAGAGGGAATAATATTTACTAAAACATACACATGATTGATTTTAAACATGACCATTTTCTCTTGGACATTATATTTAAATGAATGAATTTGAAGAACAAAATTATGAAAATTATATGGTTTATTAATTTATAAAATAAAATAATTATTTATAAAATAGTTATAATTAAAAAAAATATTTAAAAAAGATGTTTTTTGAAAAATTAATTTTATGTGTATAATAAATTTCATATCAATATAAAAAATAATACTGGTGAATGATATTAATGATATATATATTATTTTATTTATCAAATTTTTTATTCATTCAATGAATATTTTTAAAATCTAAGGATAAAAATAAATCCAGTTTTATGCTTAAAATCCATTTTCCATTAAAAACATTTTTGTCACATTTTGCAAGACATGGTTCAAATTAACTTATTCCATTTATTGGTATTTAATTTTATAAAATTAATTAGATAATTAGAATCAAGAGAACCATATTCTGAAATAGATTTCTTTTATTTTTAGTCCATATGAATAGTATCATTGGTAAAATATATTAACTATGTAGAGAGTAAAATAGGATAATATTAACTACAATTTTGTGATAAGGACATAATTTTCCATCACTTTTTATTGTAATAATTTAACAATTTCCTTAACTCCTACTATTATATATGTTACTATTTAATGGAGAGTTTTCCATGAAAATTAATTATAAATTATTTTAATTAATGAAAGTCACAAAATAAGATTCTCTTTTTCTTAAATATCTATTATGCATACATATAGAGAAAAAAAGAACATATTAAAAGAATATAAGTTTCCATTTTTAAAATTAATAGCCATAGTTTCATGAAATAAATTTATATATTACTTTTTGGGCTACTTATATAATACTATGACGTTTATTGCATATATTTAATAAAAATTCTGTCATTTCACCCTCCTATTTTTTAGAATTTATAACCTTTTTAATTGGATTCTAATTCTAATATATTATTTAGTATAAATGTTTTTGTAAATTTAATCAATTTATATTCATATTAATAATTTATTTATAATTTTTGTAAATTAAAAAATTAACATAAATTATTACACTACATTGTTGCAATAAAAATTCAATTGAAAAAAATAATATTATAAATATTAAAATTAAAATAAATTAAATTATTTAAATTCATACAAGAATATTAAATATGACATTGAAATTATATTGATATAATTAATTTTTTGTCTTTGATTTTAAAAGTTGTATTATACTTTTAAATGTCAAAATATTAAATTGTATCATAATTCACAATAATAATATTTTATGGGATTAATATTTTAATAAATTATTTAAAAATAATAAAAATCATTCAAATATAAAAAGTTATTATGATATAGAATATAATAATTTTTTCCCATTTATATGAAAATTGATACCATATAAGTAAAAGTTATATAAAAAATTTATATAAAAAAATGTTACCATAGTTAAAATTAAAACATGCTAACTAAGGGTTTTATCAAAATGATAAGATTTATAATAATACGAATATTTCCCAAACATATATTGGAAGATGATATTACAAAATTATTTTATCTTATTTTAACATCCATTTTTCATTTGGTTTTATCTGGATAAAAAATAAATTTATTATAATATAATTATCGGAGAAATTTCAAAAGGTCCCCTCACCTATATTATAAAAGGGAACTGGTCACTCACTTATTTATATAACATTTATCCATATAGAATAACCATCCCATTCCTATTTCCCTTTTAATATTCCATATACAATTTATAGTGGTTATGGTCTCCTCAAAATTCCAATCCTAGAGGCTTTTAGAGAAAATTCAAAGGAGAGAGTTCGAGGAAGAGTTAATTACTCTAAATGATCTCTTTCTTATTATACTTATTCTTAAATCCTTTAAATAAATTATTTTTATCATAAAATAATATCTTTAAAATCTTGAATATTATTATATGTTATCATGGTAATGGAAAAACCATTATACACCATCTTTAACATCAATCAAGAAGTGAAAGTATAACTCATCTGTTTGTACGACATAATGCCTCCACGTAGCGATATAGTTCATTTTTCTAACCACCGTTTATGGATGAGTATTATGATGTATTTAATGAATATATATTATATATGAGATATAATTATGATTATTTAAATATTAATTATTATTTTCCTTTATTTCATTCTGTAATTCGAGAAATGAAAAAAAAGTAAGTCGTGCATATGTATGGCCTACTGTATCCATGAACTGAGTAATTCACATTTTTTTATACATTATACGATGGAATAAATATATTTATATAATTTATTATATATTTTTATATAACATTATTAATAATCTGAAAATTATGATATAATGAACAATGAATAAGTATCAAAATTGCCAAACTGAAACATGCTTGAAAAAAGAAGTAGCTTTCACCTAGGACAATGATATTATAAAAAGATATTAATAAAAGTGTGATAATATGTTATAAAATAATAATAAAATTTATGATAAATAAAATACATGAAATAATTTTATAATAACTCAATATAAATTATACAATAGGTTTGAATGTTAACAATGAATGGAATGACTTGAGTTAAGGGTGTATTTCACATTCTCGTCATTATTCGGGATTATTTTCATTTAAGTCTCTACTATGGAAACTTTATCTTCCTTGTCCATGTTTAAAAAATTATATTAATAATGGTTTTTAGTATTCTTTTACAAATATTTAAATTCATTTTTATCCAAGTTTTAATTTTTATGAAATATTTTGAATGTGATACTTTTATAATTTTCCGAACAAGAAACTTTGTGAATTATCAAACACAAAGATAGAAGGCTTTTTTTAACATATAATTCATGAGTGGATATTCCAGATTTCATGATTTCTTATTGTATTGATGATTAAATTAAAATATTACAATTTTCTTTTCTGAAAAATATATTCTTTTATATTTTTGTGGAAATAAATTAATAGTGTTTCAAAACAGAAATGATATTTTCCTAGTGAAAAATTTCAAGTGATATTAAAAATTCATCTTTTATATATGATTACATTACATGATGATACATATGAATTACTAAGGATTTTTTCCAATTATACCATCCTTAAAATTTCTCTATTTGGTTTATTTTTATGATGTCATGATGTTTATGATTCATTGTACTTTTATTTTTGTTATGTAATGATGAAACATTAATGAAACCCATTTTTCTCATGGGGTCTGATATGGGGAATGATTTATATTCATATAGAACACATATGTGTGTTTTTATTATGTAGTAGGTTGTACCTATATCTCCATTTATTTCATTTTTTGATGATTTAAATCTCATTATATAGATAATAATTGAACATGGAGTGGACTTGGCTCTATAAGATAGGGTTAGAGTGGGGAGTGAAACCTGTTCAATAAGGGACTTTTTCAACTATGAAAGACTTGTGAGTGATCACATTACAATATTAAAATCATGTAAACTATCCTTCACTGTTTTGGAAAATATTTTCAATTCTTATGTTCATGTCAAAAATTCCATGTCTTATGCAAATATTATACTCGCTTGGATTATATTGTTTGATTTCCTTATGATTCATGTATTGTAAACTAAAAACATTTACTCAATCCTTCAAAATTATGTTCTTTTATGTTCCTGGTATAACATCCAATTATTTTGTTCATTTTATTATACCATTATGCTCATATTATTCTTATGAAATCATTGTTATCTCCCTTTCACACACTAACTCATCACTAAAGCTTAACAATTTGTTATGTTTCTTTTTCGTAGGGTTCGAATAAATATATTAATTATGGTATGCCAAAAGGATATAGTTGTGATGAAATATGTGGTAGATGATTACACAAAACCCATACGACTCTATTACGGTTTTGTTATGGTTTTAATGATCATTAATATAAAAACAGGTAATATCAATGTATGAAAAAGTATGGGCCATTACATTTGGTATCAGAGCTATGTTTTTTTTTTCATTTGGAAATTAGTATGAGAAAAAAATATTATGGTACACAAGGATATGTCTATGAAAAGTTGATAATATTAATTTTTTTTAATAATAATAAATTTCATAAGATTAAACCTATGATTTTATAGATTGATATTTTATAATAAATTTCCATTGATTATGTGGATTTACCAATATATTTAGTGTTCCTCATAGTATATATTTTGGTTTCATTAAATGGGTGGAACCTAGAGGAACCATGTTATTGGTAAATGCGATGAGAAATTCAATGATTTTTCTCAAAGGAAACCGAATTATTGACCTCATTATTTTAATGGTCACCAAATCATAATTATTATGATATTTATTGTGTTTCAGATTTTTGGTTTGCACTTTTTATTATGGGAATTATTGGAAAAATTTGTCTAAGTATGAGTCACCACCAAGAAATAATCCCCACAAATGGAGAATCACTGTGAAGGATGAGTCATCTTCACTAATGAGTTACCATTGAGAATGAAATTTGAAATGTATAGAAAAGTCTCAGTACCATGCATGTATCACCTCCAGGGAATTCTATTTGATGCAACTATTAAATGATAAAACAGAATCACTCGTGCAATGATGAGAAGTGTTGAATGAAAATATATACATGTACTTGTGAAGAGAGATAGGTAACTACATAGTGTGTTGAAAATGAATCTTGGATGTAGAATAGGATATTAAACCACTGTAATATTCAAAAATATAGGAAAATTACTAAGAAATGATTAGTCAAGGATATACTCAAACTATAGTTCCCAATTGATAATATCTGTAACCCTGATAAAAAATGGAAATTTCAGAAGTTTTTTTAAATAAATGATAGAAGTCCCAACTTATCATCCTTCAATTGGTCCATATGTATTTATTTGGACCATATAGAGTTTCTAATCTAAATGGGAAGAACATTGTATGTGTACTAGTAGATAGATTTTCTAGCTATACTTGGGTGTTCTTTCTAGATAAAAAAGTGATATCTATTATTATTTCCCCATGTATACTGGACATATAGAAAATTAATGTGGAAATTGAATTAAGAACCTAAGATGTGACCATGGCCATGAGTTTAAAAATTAATAATTGGAATATTTTCTAAAAAAAATTTCATAGTCACTATTTATCTTCTAATAGGACCCCTCAGCAGAATGGAGTTACAGAAAAAAGGAATAGTACACTATAAGATATAGTCGAGACCATGCTAAATTAATATGGCTAACTAGTCTAATTTTGGGACAAGGATATAAATAAACAATTTTACAGTATCAATAGGGTTTTAGTTAGACCAATATCAGGGAATAATCCTAATGATATTTAGAATAGTATAAATCCTATGGATAATATCTTTAGTTGTTTTTGGTTGTAAAGTAATTATTCATAAAAGTAAGGATAATCTGAAAAAATTTGCTTCCAAAAGTGATGAAGGGATTTTCCTAGGTTATTCAGAATATGGTAAAACATGTAGAATTTTTAATAATATAACCAATATTGTGGAAGAAACTATTCATATAAAACATGATTAGAAAAATCCACATGATCCTAAGACCTCCTTATAAAACCATGGGGATGATTTATCAAACTTTAACCTAAATACCAAACAAATTGGCTCTACTGTAAAATAGCCAAAAAAATCATCCAGTTCTGAGTAATATCTAGAAATTCCCAAAATCAAACCTATATAAGATGTTGAAGTTACCAAAACATCTTTTTCTAGAGTTTTTAACACTCTTATGTACTATTCTATAGATTATGTAGTTAAAAAACTCAATAGAGGTACACCGACTAGAGATTGTCCTAGAAATCATGTTGATATCAAGCATTATTGTTTCAACTTGAATCGAAGAACATCAATGATACAATAAATAATGAATTATTTGTAATGGAAATCCATAATGAATTAGATCAGGTTGACAGAAATAAAGTATGGGAATTTGTGGATAGACCCTTGGATACCTTAACTGTAGGCTATAAATTGTTGTTCATAATCAAGGTAGATGAATCAGGAACAATAGTAATAAACAGGCCTATGCTTGTTCACATTTTTATAGTTAAGAATAAAAATATATTACTGAAGGGACCTTTTCACCAGTATCTAGAATTGAATCCATTTAGAATAATTATAGCTTATATAGATCATCTGACATAAAATTATCTTTTTTGTTTATTTTAAAAAAAGCTGCATTGTGGTTGAGTGGTAACTGTAACAACAATATTAAATCATCACGTTGGAAAAATACGGTGATCCAAATTCGAAATATAAATTAAAAAATTCACAAAATTGTGGAGACCTTAATTTAGGATACACTCACATCACCAAAGTCACATCACCTGGCGTCATTAGACGCCTTAGTTGACATTATCATACACACCAACATCTTCATCACCATCTTTATTCAGGACCACCATTCACCATCATTGTTGACCATCCTCACTAGATCCAATAGTAAGATGAAAAAGAACCATCACATCCATAAATAACCATCCCATTATTTATATCACCATCATAGAAATCAAACATTACCACCATAAAATCACTATAACCGAACATCACATATTTCGAATCATCACCAACGAGACCGTCATCCTCCCAGAGACCATAATACCCTAAAACCATACCTACAAGAAGATCCATTAATACCCTCACAGTAGACCAAATTTTAAAGGATCACATGACTAGAATTATAGAGTAGGGTTGACTAGATGGAAGCCTCTACAAGGTACCATTCCAGAAATCACATCATCGACCATAGTGTATAAGTACACCACCTTCAAAACATCAAACAAAAAAAGATAACCATGATAAAAGAAGCACCATAAAGCACTACTCTTAGAGAATGATTGATCCCAACCAATATCACCAGTACAGATATTTCCATACTAAACCCATCGGTACCAATAAACAAATAAAATGGGAACAATCACTTAAATGAAATCTATACCCATAAAATAGATAAGGAGCCAAGCTAGAGAAAGGCCAAGGCCTACAACCATGATGAACCTAAGCTGAGACCACTACTAGGCCTCCACCACCACCATCCCAGGTAAGCCCAAATCCCAAAATGAGCCAGACCAATGTTTATTCCCACATAAAGTATAGTTCATTGAGGGAATTAGAGAAAGAGGGAACTAGATTCCACTGCTAGCGCTGACCCAATACATCTATAACTCTAGTACATAGAACAAGAATGGGGGTATAATGCACATGGATAGACCGAAAGTGGGGTGGTAAGTGTGTGCAATGTCCATTTTATAAAACTCCATCATATGGGAGGGGAGAAGAAGAAATAGGTAAAAGGAAGAATATGGAACCAGGTGAAGCATGGTGCAATGTATCTTTTGAGAGGACACTCAAAACCCTTAGAGAAGAGAAGGAGGAGGAATTGGGAGCACTAGGACCCAAGTGTGTAAGGATCCATTGAATTCTTCCCCTTTATTTAGATAGAAAAATTATTTTTCAAACATTATCAAATGGATGTCAAGGGTGCATTATTAAATGGGTATATATTTGAGAATTTTTTTGTATAAACCCATTGTTTTCAAATCTACATTTTCCAAACCATGTTTCTAAATTAATAAAATCATTATATGGTTTGAAACAAGATCCAAGAGCATAGTATTATAGGTTTAAAACATTTCTTGTTTCAATAGGATTATCAAAAGGTATATATGATCATGAAATTTTTAGAAAACGAATTCCAAAAGATGTTTTAGCTATTCAAATTAAAATAAATTATATGAATTATAGATCATCAAATTTTTTATGTACTAGTTTTTCAAAAATGATGAAAAATTATCTACAAATGAGTTTAATAGGTGAAATAAATTGTATTAAGTATTTTAAAAGGAATATAAACCCATGAATTTAAATCATGGGTATAACCCCAATACCATGGGTATAGGCTATACCCATGTTTATGAGAATCATGTCCAGCTAAGGTGTCGATATGTCCCTATACCCAGGGTTTGTCTAGAATCATCAGGAATAGGTCACCATGATTTTTTTATACCCATGTTTTAAATAAAAATGGGTATATCTTTATACCCAATGTTTTTAATCCTTGGGTATATTCATCCCCTCAATGAAACTATACACACGACTCTACAAACTATTGGTATAGGTCCCTGCCTACATTTAACAGCAACCCCACCACCTTCTTCACCAAACACTTGAACATGTAAATCAAATAAACCTAAAATCATACATTAAATGAAGTAAATATTTAATACATTTACCATTCAATCAATGGGATGTAATACTTTTCAAACCCTTTAAAATAATAAAATATACAAATACATCCCTAAAAAAATCAATTTACGTCATTACAGAACTAGAAAGTATCCTTCCTGCTAAGTCAAAAAATGAAGGGGACCAATGTATTCTACATCAACAATGTTCTCATCCTCACCATTAGAATCATCATTATCATAGTCATCATCACTAGCAACATCCTCACCAACATCATCATCTGGAGTAGAAAGATCATCAATAGCTTCTTCACTACCACATTCAACATGATCACCACTAAGACCATCACTGGAATCATTCATGCCATAATTTAGAGAACACAATGATTCCATGTATGAATCAATAGTATTAGGAGCCTCAAATAGAAGTTGTTGAATGATAACTGACATAGATTTCATGAATTTTTTTGTGACCATATTACTAATTTCACAATCTTATTTACTTATTTTATGCTCCTCTAATTCGATTTTTTTCATCAGCTGCTTTGGCAGAATTTCATTAAGGATAGGGGATCTGTGAGCCCTTAGATAATCCCTATGGGGACCAATACCTAGAGGGGTGTTGTCTTTCATAGTCTACATCAGACTCTTTCATGGTGATCATCCCCTAAAACCTAACTCAGATGATCATTCAACATGATGTTTTCGTCTTTTTTATAATCATGAGACTCTATAAAATTATGTTGAAAATAAAAATAGGATATTTAATTAGGGATTTCATATAAATAATTTAAATATAAATAAAAACCTTACAATATTTTTATTTTTTTGTATATACCACTCTTCCATATTTTTTATTCCTACATTAGAAAAATAATTTAGCTTGATGTACACAACATTAGATGCCAAATATATCATGATACAAATGATATTGATTAAAATAAACACATTAACACTATAAATTTTTTATAATATTCAATAATATTAAAATGGAATAACTTTCAAATAAATGAGAAATTCATAATTAGTGTGATTGGAAATTAAGACTAATTGGACAATTCATTGTAAGGCATATAAGCCAATTCATCATTTGGTCTAATAGAATAATTTGCAATTAGTCCTTAGGCCTATAGTACAATTGGTGGTTATGCCTATAGGCCAATTGTATATTATTCCATTGTAACTATAGGATAATATTCATCATCTTCATCATCATTATAAAAGTATCTATTATAGTATTAGATATAGCTATCAGGGTGAAAATATTCATGGTGGTAGTAGGTTTTATATATAGTTTCTCTAGTGGTCAAGTTAGTAGTGTTAGTGGTAGTAGTGATAGTGGTAATGAAAGTATTTTTAGCGGATGTTATAGTATAATTATCATTGTTTCTACTCTTATTACGAAGAGGGATATCATGACTAAGAGGTGAAGGAGTTAACGAAGAAGAGGTAGGTGTTTTGTAATAAATATAGAAGTAGTATTACTATTAGGTGTTTTTGTTGTTGTATTTGTAGTAATAATAGTTGTAGAAGAAGATGAATATCAATAGAAGTAGAAAGATCACGAAATAACATGATTAAATAGAATTTTTTGCTATAAGAGTAGTAATATGAAGAGTAGAAATATATGAGTACTAGTAATAGTATGTATCATCCACAATACTGACAGTGGTGGTAGAGGTGGAAGCAACAATAGATTCAAAAATAAAAATAGGATTAGAAAAAAAATAGAGTGGCGGTAACAATAACAATTTTATTAACATTAGTAGTATAATCATTAGGTTGAGGAGTGTAAGAAGAGGGGGAGTAGTAATAGTAGTAGTAGTAGTAGTCATCATCATCAATGTAGTAGTTGTTATTGTAGTCATTGTTGTTTTCATCCTTATTGTTGTTGGGAATGTTCCCAGTGAACTGAGATTTTAATGGTTTTTATAAAATGATTCACAATTCAGACCCATGTTAGTGAAGAAGATTCCTCCATAGCTAGGCTCACATAGGGTACCAATAACTTCACAATCTATAATCACTCTAATAAATGATAAAATGATTCAACTTGGTGTATGTATATTTCATTGTATTTCTATGTATATCATGTTCATCGAGCATATTAGTGATTATAAAATCAAATAATAAATTATTAATTTATCTAGAAAAGATTACAGAAGTCGGTGTTATATATCCATATATACATTAAATTATTCCTTCCAATGGTAAATTCATACATTTCAATATAAATTCATTTCTGAAATTATAAAGGTTTAGATATAGGGCCATAACTATAAACAAGAGGTTCTAAATATTCTCACATAATAATTTTTTAACTATAATATATTTTTTCTAAAATCAATGATTTAGTAAAAAAACTAAAAGTGTTACTACAATATATGAAAATAATTATATTTAAGACTATCATAACCCATAATGAAAAATTTATAAAAAACAATAAATTTCCAGGATTTCCACCAAGGGAAGACCAACCTATGATGATTGAAGACTCCATTACTATAATGGGATTTCCATAGAATCTATGTAAAATAAACATGTATTGTATTTAAATTGTGTTAAAAAATAATATATCCCCTTATGATTTAATGTTTCAACATATATTGATGAAATATGATGAAAATTATGATTTTTTATGATAACAAATGGAAACTGAAATATTGGATACTACATAGAGAACATGGATAGAAAGACTCTAGTAGCACTGTATAATATATGTGATGATATTTTATATGTAATTAATGAGTAATTTAAGTTAGTAATTAGGTAAATGTTATGTCTACAATAGTTGATGGGAGTTAGAGGTTTCAAGTTACTCGAAGAGTTTGAAGAACTATATTAAAGAGGAATAAAATTTGGCTTAAATAAAGACAATACATCCATGGAGTCCAAAATATAAATATAACTATATTAGTTTTAGGATAACATTAATATGAGTGTTAATTTTTTTTGATTGGTAAGTAATATATATGGATTAAATAAGATTTAGTTTGAATTATGTATGGTAATGAAATATTATGTTCTGAAGGAATGTTGTGAATATAGAAATGGAACCCAATATACATATGAGTTAATAATAAAATTGAATGAGTCATTAAAAATATTATAAAAATATATCCAATTCAAATCCATACACACTCTTGAGAATCTAGGTTATCATAGCTATCATCAGCAAAGATCAAAAGTGACTTCTATAAGGGAGTGGCTATATAAAGATATAAGAGGCAACACAAGTTGATATAGCTTGGAGAAACCTCTTCGTGGAAAATAGATCACTAAGCTTTAAGTAGAAACGGTGACATGTGTACATGTAGTGGAGCATCATTATTGGAATTTATTGGATTGTGGATAATAACTACTAATATTTAAATAGGCCATGAATAAAAGAATTTCTAAAATAGGATAATGAAACACTACATTGTTGACTTTAACTATTTTTTTGTGTGATGTTTTTTTCATTATATAACTAATTTTTCCTTTTGATTTGTTCAATCCATTGGTCACAAGAAATATTTTTTGTATAAATATAATTCTAATATTAAATTTACTAACACTTTTATTTTAGGGGGTCCAGATGTATCTTATTCAAATATGATTTGGCCTAAGCTAAGTTCCAATATAAATAAGGATATTATTTTAATTTAAATTAAATTACTTGTCATAACTCATGATTGGGAATTGTATTGCTCTCAAATGTGTGTTAATATTTCATTGAGTCTTTGTTCTTTATGTTACTCCCTGATGCTTCTAAAAAAATTCCAATCAATTTGACAAAAATTAAATTCTATATGGTAACCGTTAATGATTGGGAATACCTTAATCTTATTAGTATTCCTATGTAAAATCATTTTTTATATTGATTTTTGGGACAATCAGGGAATATGGGTTTACCCATTAAGTCAGAACTAACCCTGCTCTTCCAACCATAATATAACCCAATCTTATATGATTTCCATTACACCCTAACATCCATCTACATTATAGTCTAAAAATTTTATCCATCAGGAAAGTCAAACTGACTATGCAATGAACATGATATTTCATATAAATTATATAATAATTTAAATATAAATTTAAAAAACTTTCTTACCCATATATGATACCATACTTTCTCTTTATTGTCTTTAATGATAAGTCTCCAACACACCACTTCCTTGTGAATGCAATCATTGTACTTGGATAAATTGTACATGATACTTCTATACTACCTTGAATTTTTTACATGCCATGGGATTTTTTTTCATTTTAATCCACCATTATTTATGTATGGAGATTCCATGCTTTCTTCTTACATGTTCTCATATGTTACATAGTATAATATCCCACTAATTAATAATAGGGGGAAAATTAATTCATTGTAGAATAGAAAAAATATGAAGTGATATAATTTGGAAAAGTTATAACAAAAACCATTCTTTAGGATTCTCAATAGATTGTGATGGATCTGTGGGTTGTTTAGGATTAGCAACCTATGAAGGAAATGACTCCTCCAGTGCATGCTATGGGTGGCCTTCATGAAATGGAGTGGAAGACGAAGGAACATACTCATAGGATGCTAGATGTATGGTAAGAATAGGAGGAAATATAGAAATGAGTTAACATGGGTTGTTGGATGGTGGATACATCATCAGATAAGGATATGGTAATTGTGGGATCATCCATGGAGGCAGTGTAGACATGGAATGGGAAGAAGATGGAAAATGAAATGATGAAGGTATTAGTGGGATCCTACATTGAGTAGGAAAATCCATGGTATGTGAATAAGAGGGAAGTTGATATGGTGATGGAGGCATGAATAAGAATAACCCTAAATACTGAGGAAGAGGATATAAATGTGTGGTTGATGCGGTGTCCGCTGGTGGGACAATATGGGAATTAGAATGATATGTGCTCTGTTTAGGTCTAAGAGAATCCCTAATCAGACCCATGGTAGTAGTATGATATGTAAACTCTAGTTGAACTAAATTTCACTAATTGTTTCATGATAAATAATAATAACATTACATTATATGTAATTTTGAAGAAAGAAATTACAATTATTATACTCATTGAGGGATGTGAAGGAGGAAACACATGCTCTCACACATGTTGATCGGAATGAAATAGTGTCTTCCTTGGATGTTATGGTGTATTTGGAAAAGTCTACATATGAATGAAATGTACATTTTTAGAAATAGTTTTTTAAAATCATTCCTAAAAAATATATCTACTATAAATAATTGTAAAGACCCAAAAAATTCCATGTATTTTTTTCTTCATTGGGGATTATAAGGAGTCTGTGAAAATTGACGAAGTGTGATTCAGAGGCATAGTGTGCCAAAAATGAAGTTATGATCTTTTTTTAGGTACATTTAGTAAACGCGCTGGTGGAATTTAATATCTTTTTAACAGGTGCTCGAAATTGAAATATGAGAGAACCGTTGAATCTGCAACAACGAGATTATCTTAAGAGAAGATTCACTTCGATTGTAGTTGGTCAGGAGAAAAAGATAGTTTTTGTAATTTTTAAAGAATAATAAAATAACATGTAATTGTTATTTTATTATATTTATCTATAATGGATAAGAGGCGGTGGCGGGACAGGTGACCTATCCAGCTATTTAATGGCTTGACTCATCAACTGCGTAACTACACCATTGTGATTTAAAGTGGTTCATTATTTCATTTAATGGACCTAATTAATTATTCAATGAATTACACACCTTTCCACTCTAATTTAAATGTTTCATGTGTTGTTTTTTTGGTATTAAATCTTCAAGCAAGGAAACTCTGGTGGAGTTCAGCGGCAATATCCACCGATAGAGGATGAATGCTCAGGAGATAACTATACTGGATTAACAAACGCCAACGACTCCATCCTTCATCGATGATCCTCCCACCGCAACCGCGACACCTCCAACAGATCTCAAGGTAGAGGGGTTTATGTTTTATTTTTGTTTAACTTTATTGAATGGAGTCTATTTAATATTTAATGGTAAATAAATATTCTCCCTCCTGTTACAATGTTAACGTGGAGGGTGCGGGCCGACCAAACAAGGCTCAGACTCTACACCGCTACGTTCACGTTGCATTCTTAAGAGATGGAATTCCTCAATTTTTATGACAATGTGAGACAGAGGTTCATGATGTGACAGAAATAGTTCGGGAGTCTCCTAGGTGCTGACAGCACCAAGAATGGATTGCCAGATCACGTCTGGTGGCCCGTGGAAAGAACCACCAGCGCGCGCCATGCTCGTGGTGGCCGACGGTGGCCATAGTAGGCCGGTAGAAAGTGGTCGTGGGTGGTGGGGAAGCGGCGCTCCAGCACACCTTCATGCGCTGCAGTGTCCAGAGGTGGCCAGCCCAAGTCAGCCATGTGAAAGAAGGGCGCTGCTGATGGCCCCGTGTTACGCGGTGTTGTATGGAGACCGGTCGGCCACCTGGCCTTCTGTTGCACGGGGTGGGGTAGAGACCCACTGTCTGGATGAAATGACCCTATATATGTAGGGCCATCTGGAGATGTGATCCGCCATCTGGCGAACTGGACTGGGCATAGTCCGCCTGAACGGACTGGACCCACTCGATGGGCCAGCGTAGGTGGGACGAGCCCCACTAGGTGGGCCGAGAAAAATGCGGCTCGAGCCTGTTAACTAGTCGGGAAAACCAAAATGGGCTGTACATAGTGAACTAGGCTGACCCTTAGCTGGAAAAACCCTAGAGGGGTCAGGTAGACCCCGAGACCCATTGCATCGGGCATGCCTTACCAAGTCGGTCCAGGCCCAGACCCAACTAGCCCCCGAATAAAGAAACCCCCATAACTGACGAACCGAGTGTCCATTTGACATGACGTCCACGGTATTGGGACCCCTTTTTAGGAAGAGGCGCCTTTGTCATGTTCTGGCAGGCTCGACCGAGACGGGCAAGACCGAGATATGATCACCCCCTTTTCAGAGAAAGGGGTGTGACTAACAGACTGGGCATCTGATAAATGCGACGTCTATGGAATAAGGACCCTTGTAACAAGGTGGTACTATGGAGATACACTAGGCGAGTTTTGACCAATTTTGACATATGACCTAGGTTGGATCAGACATGAATCCATCTGGGCCATTTTTTCAAAAGTGCCCATATCTCACAGACCGGGCTCTGATCGCTACGCCGTCTGTCACATTGGGAACCCTATGGCGGGGCGGTCACTAGGGTTTAATTTTAATGGGAAATCAAAATAGTTGAAATTTGACCAATGTCTTTAGGAGTAGAGTCATCCGGAGATCATGTGATCTTCGTGTGGGAATCAAGTGGCTGGTATTGACATAAAGAAGAAGAGAAACAAATATAGGTCAACATAAAAAAGTCCATAGTTGGATGATCTAGATGTATGAATAATCATCCCTACCTCTGTACGAGCAACCAATACAGGTAATCATCTAGCAAAAAATATGGGTCATCATACAATGACCTATACACGTCATTAATTGAGTAACTATGGATAAAGTGATCTGGATTTACAAATTTTCATCCCTATTCCAGTAACCTTGATGTTATACTATTAGAGTGAGCTGTCTATTTAGCTTTGTGATTCATGATCTAGATATTTCTTGTGATATAAACTTTCTGGTATTTATTGTGATGTTTTTATTTTTGTATTACTGAGAGACCATCAGGGGTATAGGATCCCTTATTGAGTTGTTATTCTCACCCTTGCATGGGCTCCGCCTGCACATGTGTGATTGGTGCAGACTACTAATGCTCCGAGGGATACTTTGGATGTTTTGGACATGGTGGAGATTGGTGCGATGAGAGCAGTCAAGATCCCCTTCATCGACTTCAGATATACAGCTACTACCCTCTAGGTAGAGCTCCCAGGTATATTTGATAGTTGTTTACTTTATTTTCAGTTTCTAGGGCTTTTATTCTGGACCACTGTTTTCAGTTTACAGTTGTACTTGTGGTTGTACTTTACTCTCATGGTTATACCTTACTTGTTTTGGTTGTTTACTTTAGTTTCCCCTTTTGAGTGTCTATAGATCACTAAGGCAATGCCTACCATGTTCAGGAAAAGCCATTTGGTTCTAGTCACCTACCCATGGCCAATGGAAGGCAGGCATATGGTAGTCACATTCGTGCCCTGTTGGTTGGTTTGTGACCAAGTGGTATCAAAGTGAAATCAGTTCGAAAAGAAGAACTAAGAGACTACTTTTAATGAGGAAATTTTTTAAAGTGTCTTGAGTTTGGATTTCAGTACATGGAGTCTAGTATTGGTGAAGAGGCCAACATATCTATACTCAAGGACCCTGAATTCTTCTTTCCAACTCGATAAATGAAAACATCGGTTTCAAGTGTTTGGAAAGGTTTTCATAATATTTATTGAGGTAGATAACTAGGTATAACTTATTGACTTTGGAACATGTATTTCTTACAGGATTCCTCCATGAAGAAAGCCAGAAAGAATTCCGGTTAGAGATCGTGAGAGTGGTACACCAAGGGATGATGTGTCTGTTCAAGGACCACTAACAGTGATGGCATATATTGGGTGGTGTACCAGCAGGACAAGCAACCATTGAGAAGCAGATGCTAACAGTGGATCATGAATGTTGGATAATCAATTTGAATGGGTTCTAGAGATATATGCCTCTAAGGTTTCAAGGAGAGACAGACCCCCATGAAGAAGATGACTAACTTGAGGCCGTTTCGTGATTCTTTCTCTTATTAGAGAAACCCACAGAGAAAATGGTGATTTTGGTCGTTGTCCTTCTTCATGGATCCATAGGATGATGGTGGAGATCAATGATCTAGGTTCATGAGGAGACGACCCTCACCTAGATAGACATTGAGATCCTTTTCTGAGCGAATTATGTCCCCGTGACATTATTCTCTATTCATATTTTTAAGCTGCATCATCTGATACAGGGTAGCCAGACTATGGCTTAGTACTCAGGAAGATGTACTAACCTCTCCCAATACTCCACCAACATGGTATGGGACCCTTACTTCTGGGACCAGACCATTGAGCAGGGGATCCGATGAGAGATCAGAGATGAAAGATTTATTCTCAGCATCCAGACATAGGCTGGGGTTCTAGAGAGATATTTGCTGAAGGAGAGCTTCCTTGCCGAGAATGTACCTATAGTGAGATCCCCTACCAGACGACATGTTGTAGAGTCATTTTCAGTTGGCTATAGACAGACGACGTAGAAGACCATGTGGGCCAGACCTTCCAGAGGTCAACCCCGTGACACAGGGTCAGTTGTACGAGACTTGAGAGGCTGAGAGAGCCACAAGATATGCATGATATGTTTATCCTATGGGTGACAGGGTCATAGATGTTGTGAATGTTCGAAACCCCACGTGAATGATCGAAATATGTTGGAGGGGCCATCGAGGAAGTGACGGTGGCAGAAGCATGGGCATAATCCATGCAACAAATGAGGTAGGAGAGCAGGATGTGCAACGGGTGGTTGTTGGTGTCACCAAGAACTACCAACACCACCACCCCAAGAGGTCCACCATGAGCTCTAGGAGTGGGGGGATGGGGACAAGCCCATCTACGTGTATTTGAGGTTCATTATCCTAGCGTACCTAATATGACACGATGTATGATATATATCTTCTCTACTTTAGAAGGAGTGCTTATCCTCACAGGTGCAATAAATTCTTTCCTTTCTGCAGACTCATTTTGGGAATTTGAGATTCCGACTGAGCTTTTAGTTAGACCTTTGTGTTTTGATACTTCTATGAGGGAGATTTAGTTATCACACACTAGTGCCTACAATGCATTATTACTCTCGTAGGATAGAGTTTCATATGGGATCCTCTAGTAGTGGTGTTGAAGGCCTACGACATCATTCTAGGCATGGACTGGCTATCAGCAATTCACGCACAGATTGAATTTATGAGATGTAGAGTGCGATGTATGCATAGAGATGGAGGCCAGTTTTCCTTTGCTAGTGAGAAGGAAAACAGAGCAGCATGAGATGGACATACACTATGAAGGGTGAATCCAATTACATATCATCTTGCTTTCATGACCTTCGACATGGTGGATGAGGCGAGTCCACAGTATCTTGCCATGGTGGATGAGTATGGGAACAATCATTCCAGAAGATGTCCCAAGACAACCTCCTCGTAGAGAGGTAAACTTCCACATTGACTTTTACCCAGGAACATCACCTATATGTACACCATCATATCAGATGGCCCCTACTGAGCTCTGGGAGATGGGGGTATAGTTGGAGGGCTTAAAGTTGAAGGGATTCGTAAGGCCCAATATTTCTCCATGGCCATCCTCAGTGTTGTTTGCAAAGAAGGAAGACATATGTTTGAGGCTATGTTTGGACTTCTGGCACCTAAACCCGATGACCGTGAAGAAAAAGTATCCTATGCTGATGATTGATGATTTGTTTGATTAGTTGAAAGGACAAATGTGGTTCTCTTAGATCAAACTCAGATCAAGCTCTTATCAGCTTAGGTTACACGATGAGTACACACAAAAGACAACCTTCATATGTCGGTATGGCCATTACGAGTTATTAGTGATGCATCAAGGACCTGACTCGGATTCATATTGATCCATGATGATAGAGGGATTGGTTATGGATCACAACGGCTAAGGCCTCATAAGAAGAATTTTGTGACTTACAACTTGGAGTTGGAAACATTATCATCTACACTAAATATGTGGCAACACTACTTTATGGGAGAGCAGTTCATTGTTTACTCAGACCACAAGAGTCTTTGATATATCATAACACATAATGATCTAAATCTAATACAACAACAATTGATATTGTTCCTCCAAGACTATGACATTGAGCTAATCTATACTCACGGGAAGGGGAGCATAGTGGCATATGCACTTAGCCAGATATCGAGATCTTAGCTACACAATAATGCTTTAGAGCAGTTAGCCTTGCTTCAGATAACCTACATGATTAGAGATGAGATAGTCTACCTCCAGTTGATAGTGGTTTCCCCTCCACTCCTTCAGCAATTCAGGGTGGCATAACATAGAGATAGAAGTTGTGACACTACACGTGCTCTGATATCCTCAGGTTGTACACCTGAAAGATATTCTGAATGTGGGGATCATGCTATCCTTTTCATAGGATATATAGTTGTACCAGTGGAACTATGAGAGGTTGCGCGGAAGGAGCTCCATAAAACCCCCTTGGATGTACATCCAGCCGTGATGAAGATGTATCGGGACCTCTAACATCAGTACTGGTGGCTAGGGATGAAGAATGTTGTGGCATAGTTTGTTTATAGATACCTTACTTTCCAGCAACTGAACACTGAGCATAAGGTACCAGTAGGCTTGACCCAACCCCTCAAGATAATAGAGTGGAAGGGGGAAGGGATATCGATGGAATTTGTGATGGGGTTACCATGTACATCCAGAGGGAACGACACCATCTGGGTGACCGTTGACCAAATCACCAAGTCATCCCACTTCCTTGTTATTCGAGAGAAGGTTTTGGTAGAGAGTTTGGGACACCTCTACGTTCAATAGATCATGTGACTTCATGAGGTGGCAGTTGTAGAATCACAGGGAGACACAATGACAGAAACGAGAAAACGAAAGAAAAGAATTCAACAAGAACATAGTGATTTAAGTTGTTCGGGAATAATCCCTACATCAACGGGAGAGGAAGAATTTCACTATATCAGGAGCACAAATTACAAATTTTTTTCATTGATAACCCTAGCCCAAAAATGTGCTATAAAATAATGGAGAAGATGATCATTGTTTGAAAAGTGAGTTCGCGTCGCTATAGTGAACGTCGGCTAGCTTTGACAAAAGTGCTACAGTGCTGCTAGATGGAAGTCAAAAGTGCTACAGTCCAATTGACCCCGGAGTCCGAACTTCTACAATTCCTATCAATGTCGGTCGGTTAGCTCCACTATAGTAGTTAGAGATTCTATAATGCCGAAAATTTTGGTCATGTGTCCTTTAGCCCCCGGACCCCCGGAGCAGGGGCGCGTTGCCCCTGCAACCCCCAATGAGCTCACCATGGAGCTCGACCCACGACAGTTGCGGGCCACGAGCATTTGGCCCAACCGGATCGAGCAACACCAATCCAACAATCTCACACTTGTAGCCTGATCCACTTCACTACTATGATTCGATGAAACTGAAGAAGAAAACTTACTTAATCTAAGTTATTCCTCTTCTTCACTCACCAGTGGCGTGCTTTCCATTCACAGATTCATGAAATAAAAACGGTTTTCCTCTTTTTCTCCCATCATGTCCTCCATTATTCTGCCTCTCATCCTCCGTTCATCAGTGGAGACCAACAGAGGCACATCAGTGCCTCAACTTCTGTATCACCATAGGCTTTGTCAACATGTATGATGGATTTTTGGTTCCACAAATCTTCTGAAAAGTCAGCAACCCATCCTGTATCAAACCTATGATGAAATGGTACTTCAACTGAATGTTCTTAATATGGGCATGAAACACTCGGTTCTTGGAATGATGTATAGCACTCCGAATGTCACAGTGCGATACATTATCCTCTTTCTTTCTTCCCAATTCATCCAAGAAGTTCTTCAGCCAAACCATCTCTTTCCCAGCTTCTTTTACAACAATGTATTCTGCCTCTGTGGTGGATAAATCCACCACCTTCTACAATTGTGATATCCAGCTTAACATAGTTCCTCCATAGGTAAAAACATAACCCGTGATACTCCTCCTGCTATCAACATTGCCTCTAAGGTCAGCATCCACATACCCCTGTAATGAATTTCTTTTCCCAAAGCATAGAGATACCTCCTTGCTTCCCTTCAAATACCTCAGTATCCACTTCCCAGCTTCCCAATGTTTCTTTCCAGGGTTATCCATATTCCAGCTCACAACTTCCACTACATGGGCAATGTCAGGTTGAGTACAGACCATGACATACATCAGGCTTCCAACAGCTAATGCGTGTGGAAGTGTTTCCATGTACTCAACCTCTTCAACTTTCTTTGGTGATTTCTCCTTTGATAGTTTCAAATGGATCGACAAGGGAATAGAGACAGCCTTTTCTTCGTTCATACTGAATATTCTCAATACCTTCCCAATGTAATCATCCTGTGACAATATTACTATTCTAGCTATGCGGTCTCTCTTGATCTTCATCCCCAAGATCTTTCCAGCTTCTCCAAGATCTTTCAATTCGAACTCCTCGGACAACTGTCCTTTTAACTCATTAATCCTCTGTATACGTGATCCTCCAATTATCATTTCATACACATACAGAAGCAATATAATGTATTTATCACCAAAGGACTTGATGTATCAAAACTGATCCATGGAACATCTTTTATATTCATTTTTAGACATAAATGTTTCAAACTTCTTATTCCACTTCTTCGGTGCCTGCTTCAGTCCATATAAGCTCTTCTGGAGTTTTCCCACCAGGTCATCCTTTCCAAACACTATATATCCCTCTGGCTGCTACATGTAGATGTCCTCCTCTAGATATCTATGAAGGAAAGAAATCTTGACATCAATCTTTTAATGATGCAAGTCTTCTGATGCCACAATGCTAAGAACCACCCGGATGTTGGTAAGCTTCACTACAGGTGAGAAGATTTTAGTGAAACCTACTCCCTCCTTCTGTTGAAAGACTTTCACCACCAGCCTTGCCTTGAACCTCCTCTTTACATCATGTTATTCCTTGACCAGGTAGACCCACTTATTCTGGAATGCTTTCTTTCCTCTTGGCAGAGGTGTCAGCTCTCAAGTGTTGTTATCATGTAATGAGGAAATATCCTACTTCATAGCCAGCTCCCACTTGATCGACTCCTTCAGCTGCATTTCTTCTTCAAAGCAATCTGGTTCTCCACCATCAGTCAATAATAAATAGTTTAAAGATGGCGAATACCTCTGCATAGGCCTTCACACCCTTGTTGATCACCTCAACTACACTAGAGTAGTAGGTTCCATTGGTTTTGATGTCTCATGATCAGATACCCCTTCAAGCTCCACTTTCTCTTTGTATTCTGATTCAATGTTCCCATTTCCATCTTCATCTGCATGGAGATCTTTTTACATGACACATTCATTGAATACCATGTTTTGGCTCCTGATGTCTATCCTGTTGAGATCATCCAAAAAGCGGTACCCAAAATACTCACCACCATAGCCAATAAAGAAACATTTTTTGGACTTGGAATCAAGATTTTCCCTTGAATTTGCATTAAAATGAACATATGCTAAACTTCAAAAGACTCGTAAATGTGACTATCTTACCACATTACCAGACCAGAGTTCCTCAGGTAGAAAATTCTAACATTCACACAGAGGGACTCATGTTTATGAGATATGCTACTATATTCACTGCATCAGCCCAAAAGGTCTTGGGTAACCCTGAATGCAGCATGATGCTCATGGAACGTTCATTCAGTGTCCTTTTAATCCTCTCTGCCACACCATTCTATTGTGGTGTTCCTGGGATTTTATTCTCCCACCTAATTCCATTTTTAGAACAAAATTCCCTAAAATTATGACTCCCATACTCTCCACTGTTGTCAGACCTCAAACATTTTAGCTTTGCTCCTGACTCATTCTCTACCATGACTTTCCACTACTGAGACATATTAAACACATCATATTTTTTCTTCAGAAATTAAACCCATACCTTCCTTGTCGATTCATCTATGAATGTCACATAATATTGTGACCCTCTGAGGGATGGTACTGGTGTAGGCCTGCAAACATCTGTATGCACCAGGTCCAGCTTTCCAGCCTTGAGTGTTCTCCCTCCTTTTGCAAAGGACACCTTCTTCTACTTTCCAAAGATGAAATATTCACATAAACCCACTTCCACCCACTTCAGCTCTGGTAGAAACCATTTTGTTGCTAGTACCTTCATCCCCTTTTCACTCATGTGGACGATTCTGTAGTGCCACAATTGAGAACCTCCGACAGCTTCCAGTGATGCAGCCATGTCCATGAAAGTTTCTGTCATCTTTTATAGGGTGCCATTCTTTTCTCCCCGAGCTATGACCATAGCTCCTCGGGTGACCATCCAAGCACCATCAGTGAATGTGGTACTCAACTTGGCATCATCAACCTGTCAAACAGAAATAAGGTTTCTTCTCAAGCCAGGGATATACCTCATGTTTTCCATAACCAGAAAACTCCCACTGTTGGTGTTGATTTGTGCATATCCTTTACCCATAATCTGCAAGGGATCGTCATCAGCAAGATGCACATTTCCAAGATTTCTAGAAACAAAATTGTTCCAGATACCCTTCTCCGATGTAGAATGGAAAGATGCCACATGGTCTAAAATCCAAGACTCCATCGGGCTACCACGCTCAGTAGCAACACGTCATCAGTTCCTTCAACTGTAGTGTTTTCTCCACCAGTTTTAGGTCCCTTCTGGTTATCTCTGCACTCATTCATGACATGTCCTTTCTTCTTACAATTCCAGCATGTTGGACCAGGCCCCTTTGCCTTGTCTCACCTCTTTCCTCTTGACTTCAATCATCCTCTGCAATTATCCCACTATGGGTACCCTCCTCTTCCTTCAACTTTCAAAGGAGAACAAGAGAATCTTCCGGATTCTCTTCTATGAAAATCCTCACTACAGATTAGGCTCCTTATATCTTTCATATCCATCTTCGTATTCCCCGAAGTGCTACTCACAACTGTTATAGTTGCTTCCCAAATCTCTTTCAATGAAGATAGTAAAACCAGCTCACATACCTCGTCACCAAGAACAATGTCCACTGATGAAAACTGACTTATGATGGTATTGAATTCATTGATATGATCTTTAATAGTTCTCCCTTCAACCATTTTCAGGTTGAACAATCGCCATATCAGATGCACCTTGTTTTCCTCATAAGTCTTCTCGTACATATTTGTGAGGGATTTCATCGGGTCCACCATCGTCTTCACCTCCCTGATGTTGAATGACACATTTTTGGCCAACGTCAGGTGAACAAAACCCATAAAATGTCGATCCAATAGCCCCCACTCCGACATCTCCATGTCCGCTGGATTCACACCCAGATGTGGAAAGTGCATCTTTTTTTGATAAAGATAATCCTTGATCTACATCCTCTAGAAACTGAAATCAGTTCCATTGAAGCGATTGATCTTCACTTTGACTTCATCTAGAGCCATCATTGGAGAATTTCATACTCACCCTTTGATACCAGTTGTTGAGGAATCATCGGGAGACACAGCGACAGAAACAAGAAAATGAAAGAAAAGAATGCAACAAGAACAAAGCAATTTACGTGGTTCGAGAATAATCCATACGTCTACAGGAGAGACATAATTTTACTATATCGGGAGCACAAATTACAGAGGTTTTTCAGTGATAACTCTAGCCCAAAAATGGGGTATAAAACAATGGAGAAGACGATCACTATTCAAAAAGTGATTCCGCGTCGCTATAGTGAACGGTGGCCAGCTTTTTCAAAAGCACTACAATGACTGCCGGCTGGAAGTCAAAAGTGCTACGGTCCAGTTGACCCCAAAGTCCACACTACTACAGTGCCCGTCAGTGTTAGTTGGTCAACTCCACAACAGTAGTCAGATATGCTACTGTTTCGAAAAAATTTGGCCAGCGACCTTCAGCCCCCAGACCCCCGGAGTATGGGTGCGTTGCCCCCTGCAACCCCCAACGAGATCACCGTGGAGCTCGATCCACGACAGTTGCGGGCCACAAGCATTCGGCCCAACCGGATCGAGCAACACCAATCCAACAGTTCCTTCGATGATAGTCTCAGACCATGACTCGCGGTTCACATTTCAGTTGTGGAAATGATTGCGGGTACCTTTCGGGAGTCAACATTTCTTAAGCATAGCTTTTCACCCATAGATAGAAGTCCAAAATGAGTAGACCATCCAGACCATAGGGGACATGCTTTGTGCATGTGTCCTATATTTTGGTCACAGTTGGGAGGACCACCTACCATTGTTGGAGTTTTCTTAAAATAGAAGCTATCACTCAAGCATTGGTATGGCCCCTTTTGAGGCATTGTACATATGATCGTGCAAATCACCCTTGTGCTAGATGGATCCAAGAGAACTAGTACTCGTGGGACCAATTATGGTACATGCTACCACTAAGAAGGTGCATGTCATCCGAGAGTGGATGAAGACTACACATAGCAGACATATGTTTTATGTTGATTGGCGATGGAGACCACTGGGGTTCTAGGATGTGGACCATGTTTTCTTGTGAGTCTCCCCTCTATGTAGAATATGGAGATTTGGCCGAGGTGGAAAACTCTCATCAAGGTTTATCAGACAATTCTTGAAACATCAGAGGATTCGTAAGGTGGCGTACCGCTTTTAACTGCCACCATAGTTGGAAAGGGTGTATGATGTATTCCATGTATCCCACCCGAGGAGATACATGAAAGACCCATATCACATCATCGAATGTGGAAACCTGGAGATTAATGATAGGGCGACTTTTGCTATGTACCCGGTGGAGATAGAGGATCGACAGGAGATGATCTTTCGTGGGCAGTCGATACCTCTGGTGCGCATTCAATGGAAACACTAGAATCTTAAAGAGAGAAAATGGGAGTGAGAGGTGAATATGCATGCCCAATACCCCTATTTCTTAGTGTAGTCTTTTTTGGATTTTTGGGATGTAAAGCCTCATGGTGATGAGAATGTAAAGACCCAGAAAATTCTATGTAATGTTTTAATTATTTGGGATTATTAAGAGTTTGTAAAATTTGGCATTATGTGATTCTAAGGCCCGGTGTGCTTGAAATAAATTTCTAAACACTTTTTAGGAACATCTAATAAATATGTGGGCAGAATTTTCTATCTTTTGAATTGGTACTCGGAATTGAAATTTGAGAGAACCATTTAATCCGCAACACTGAGATTCTCTTAAGAGAAGTTCACTTCGATCGTAGTCGGTTGGGTGAAAAAGGTTGTTTTTCATCTTTTTAAAGATTAACAAAATAACATGTAATTGGTATTAAATTTGTTTTTCCAATGGATGTGCAGAAGTGGAGGGACTTGTGACTTGTCAAGCCACTTAATGGATTGAATCATTAACTACATAACTCCACCATTGTGAATTAAAAGTGGGCAATAAATTCATTTACTGAACAACATTAATTATTCAATTCATTACACACCTTTCCACATCCTATTTAAATGGAGCTCAGGGCGGGATTTTGGCATGAAGTTTTCAATCGAGGAAACTCTAGAGGAGTTCCGAGGAAAAATCGACCGAAGGAGGATGAATGATTATGTGGAAACGATCCGGGATCGACGAACGCCGACTACTCCATCCAACATGGACGCTCCTCCTACTGCAACCGTGACACCCACAATGGATCTTGAGTTAGGGATTCTATGATTGGTTTTTGTTTAACATTTTTAAATGAGTTTATTTAATATTCAATGTTAGATTAATATTTACTTGCTTGTTTTCATGTCAAATTGGAGTGCATGGGCCGAGAATACAAGTCCCAAACCATCCACCGCTTCATTCGTGTTATGTTCTTCAGAGAATTATTTCCACAATTTTGATGGTTACATGAGATAGAGGGTCACGCTATGAATACAACATTCCAAGAGTCTTCTAGGTGCAGAAGGAACCACGAAAGGACCACCAGAGCACGTCTGGTGGCCCGAAGAAAAAAACACATGCACGTTATGTCCATGGTGGATGGGGGAAACCCATGGAAACTAACCATGAGAAGTGAGGAAGAGACACGCCTTTGCACTCTGCAGTGGCAAGAGGTGGCTAGCATGAGTTGATCATGCATGATATTGCTGGCGGCCATAGGCACCGCTTGCGGCAGCAGCCATGGCCAACGAACCACAATAGGAGGGGCTGATGCCGCCCCGGGCCATGCCGTGTTGGCTAGAGACCGATCAGTCATTGGGCTGACCATGACACATTGTGGGGAAGCGCCCCACTGGCCAGATGAAATGGCCCTGCATCTCTAGGGCCAACTAGAGATGCAGTACACCTTTAGGCGGACTTGGGCCGGACCTGCGGCCCTGCGTACCAGCGCAAGTGGGCTGATCCCTACCTAGCTGGGCGGGCCAACCGTGGCCTGGGCCCACGAACTAGTCTGGATGGACCTACTAAATTGGGCCGACCCTTAATAGGATGGACCTAGGCTGGGTCAGGTACACCCCGGGAGCAGTTGCGTCGGGCCGGCCTGACCGAGTCAGACTGGGCCCTGACCAAACTGGGCCAAGAATAAATAAACAACTATAATTAACAAACTAAATGTCCATTTAAAACACCATTTTTGGCATTGGGACCCATTTTTGGTAAGCGGTCCCTTTTTCATTTTCAGGCTGGCCCAACTGAGCCATGCCCGACAGAGGAGCGATCGCCCACATTTCACAAAAATGTGGTGTAACTAACAGACCATGCGTTTGATCGATACACCATATATGGTATAAGGACCCTCAGACAAGGCAGTACATTGGAGATACTCTATGTGTGTTTTGATAGAGATTGACATAATACCAGGGTGGGATCAGAAATGAATCCAAATAGGCCCTTTTTAATAAAGTTCACAAATATCACAGACCGGTCGTCTGATCGATGCACCGTCTGTGACGTTGGGACCCCTATGTAGGAGTATGCCATTTTGTACAATTTTTTCAGGACATAGTAATGGATAAAATATAATAAATTGCTTGAAAAACAGAGTCTTCTGTTGATCAGGTGTGTTTGGTGCAGGAATCCAGTGACAGGCTGTGACATAAAGAAGAGCTACCAATACGTGTCAGCATCAGAAACTCCAGAGTGAGATGATATAGATATACGACTAATAATCCCTACCTATGTACTAGAAACTAATATAGGTCCGCACCAGTACCAATATAAGTCAACACTGGTGACCAATACGGGTCAACACTAGCGACCAATACAGGTCAGCACCAGCAACCCATACTAGCCAGCATCTAGCAACCAATATGGTTCAACATATAGTGACCGATACGGGTCAGTAGTAAAGTTACTATGGATAGGACGATCTAGATTTATGAATAGTCATCCCAATCCATGTAACCTGGTTGTTATACCATTAGAGTGAGACATCTCTTTTTTATTTGTGCTTCCTGATTTAGATCATTCTTGTTATATTACATTTGTGGTATTTCTTATGATGTTTTTCTTTTTGTATTACTGAGAGACCTTCAGGGGTCTTGGGGTCCCCTACCGAGTTGTTATAATCACCCCTGTATGGGCTCCACCAACATGGGTGTGTCTAGTGCAGACTACTGATGCTCCGAGGGAGAATTTGGAGGTTCTAGATTTGGTGGAGGTTGGGGCGACTGGAGAAATCGAGATCCTCTTCATCGACTTCAGACGTACAACTACAACCCTATTGATAGAGCTCTAGGGTAGATGTGATAGTTGTTTAGATTTGTTTCAGTTTCTATGGCATGTATTTCGACCCACTATTTTTATATTATAGTTGTACTTGTGGTTGTATTTTTCTCTTGTGGTTATACCTTACTCTTGTTTGTTGTTTACTTCAATTTTCACTTTGGAGTGTGTACAAATATCTAAGTTAATTCTTTCCTTGTTCAGGAAAATCCTTTAGGTTCTAGTCATCAACCCCTGGCCCATGGAAGGCAGGATTGGGGTAGTCACGTACAAGCCCCGTGGGATGGGTCGTGATAATAATCGATAGAGAATCCAATGAGTAGTCCCCATTCCCAAAGATATAGACAAGATTTCAAGTATACTATTAATTATAAAATGTCCTAAAATACTATTTTCTGTAAAAGTGACATCATTTTTCTCTATTTATTTGAATCACTTTATCTCAAATGGGTTAACATTGATATAACTATAATTATAGCACCTTGGGTTAATTTTAATTACTATAATGTCACATAATAACTATTGTAAATAGAAGAAATCCTCCACTATAATGTATTGATCCCTTCTACCATTATTCTTACATATGTTTTTGAATTATATGTCATTATCCATCCATAATTTATAAATAGATCCCAAGAAGTGAAATAATACCAATTAAAAGAATCCATTTCAATTTTTATAGAACAATAAGATTGGGAATAACTAATTCTTCAATAAGAATTCACTTCTATTATTAGTATTTTAATGAAAACTAATAACTATAAATAATAGTTGAATAAGACAATGTGATTAGAAAGTTTCAATCTATGGTCTTATCTACCAATGATTTCTAATATTATAAGAACATTATATTCTACTGAACGTAACAGAATTTACTTATATAGTTACACTACCATTGAAGGTATTTCCATACATGTGTATTTGAAATTGTATAGATAAAATTTTCTAAAATCAAATTTAATTCCTTATTTATTTAATGAAATGTCAATGAAATAGATTATATGTTAAGGATATATGTTAATTTTTATTTTATAACTCCTCTTAGAAGCACATAGAAAAAATAATTTTGGATTTTAATATGATAGATAAGATAGAAGTCTCTCATTACAATCTCTTGGTTGAGATTTCCAAAATCCATTTTACCAAATCCCTGATCAAAATATATTTTACATGTAATTATTTCAGGAAACAAAACCACAAATAACTGATAATGTTTTCCAATAATAAGGAAACTATAAGTATAATCAATTTTCCACACGAAATACATATACACTACTAGTGTAGTAGAGATCCAAAACTCTATAACTTCACATTAACTTGAAAATTATTTATGGATGTTGAATGCCAGTAACCCCTACAAACCCCCCTATGTCAAAATAATAGAAACCACATAAAAAATCAGAATAAATCAAGAAACAAGAAACATTTATAAATTAAACTAATGTAAAAAATGTTGTTAACAAACATAAGATAATTAAAAGTATTAATAAATTTTCCTAAAGATAATAAGAGGAACCAATTTGAATTCTGTTCATTGCTTTATGTAAAAATGAAAAAAATGAAAAAATTGAAATTGTTTTTAAAATTACATTACCATGTTATACATTTTTTAAAAACAATTTTCAAACCACGAATTCAAAATTAAAATAAATACAATTAAATTACATGAAACTATACAATACCAAAACAAACTTATCAATCCAAACTAAAACTAAATTAATGTAATAATAGTAATACTAACTTGAAAAACTTATGTTAATGTAAACTGAATGAACATTGATCATGTATGGTTTCTTCTATATACTACCCACAACTACTCTAGGTTCCATATCATGCCTCACAATGGGAAAATTTGATTTATCAAATGAAATACTTTCGGAAACACTGATTGGATTATCAATGGTTGCAATTTCATCTACAGAATCTGAAATATATGTCTTTAGATTACATTATTAATGATACTATAATCGAGTCATAGATGATATTTCACGTAAAACACATGATTATCCATTGATTCCAAAATGTATAGTCTATCAGTGTGTAGGAATAAACTCGTGGAAATAACTCTAAATCTATAGTCATCAATAAATATACCATGTCAGTTTAGTGAATCTAACCCTTTAAATTTCATTATACTGACTCAACCATGTTTATAGTAATACAATAACAGTATTTCCTTAATAATTCAATAATAATACCCATCCTCATTACTATTCGATACACTGGAAAAAAATTCTATTGTAGCAGTTAACATAACGATATAATGCTATGTTTTCATTTTCACCGCTTGATTAGTTGTAATAAATTTATACCCAATGAATATTAAATATTTTCATACATACAAGACATGATAGTTTTCCCATCGTTCTCAAACCAAACATTATATCATAAGTAGGGAGATCATTTATAGTCCACAGAAAGGAATCACACATCTATAATATATTTTTGGATGAAGCATTGAATATCCACACACCAATATACCAATGCTACTGCAACTCTCATATTAATGGATAAAAATAGATATTCATATCATTGACGTGATCAAATGGTCTAGATATCAGTATTCTTAAGCATGTGAAAGGTGTTTTCATACACATCCATGGGGTAAGATTATAAACATGAATAAAAACCAACAAAATACTATGAGTAGAAAGAATCTGAGTAAATGGATTTAAACCATCACAGGATAAACCCAACATGACATTACACACCTATGCTGAGAAATCACGGGGTTGTGCATCAAATGCCCACCATGATAATACATCTACAAGATGAACCAAATCATTATTTCCATTAGTTCTCTATGCATCATGACATCACATATTGGATGTGATTTCTGGAGAGATGAATAAATTTTGATGTCTGGTAATCGATAAAAAGTGCAACATGACTTTCTATGTCACACGAGATGGTGTTCTGTTTACATTTTCCTTCCATCATGATATAACACATTTTTTATTGTCATTATTGTCATTTTTTTCCTCCCAAAATAAATTGAAATAATTAGGACAAGCATTGACTTTATTAATAAAAAATATACGATTCTTAATCAACTTCCATGCCCTATAATGATTTGAGTGAACATGAAAACCATTAGGAATAAAGTCCCTCAAAAAGGTATGAGTATAATCAATCATTGTATTAGAAATTTCGTAAATGGTTTCTCTATAATATAACTGCATTAAAAATTCAAACAAGGTCATTTTAGTGTATTCCTGATATACTGGAGTTCTAGTGTCATCCATTAAAATGTTCACACTCTCAATATCATCATCTTTATTTTATTCCTAATGTGTACTGAAATTATTACCTTATTTCGCCAGTGTACTATCTATATCATAATATTGAACAAATTGAAACAAATCAAATATTATATTCTCTATACCATTTATTTATTTTCTTTAATGAACAGTATAATATTGTCATGTCTCTCATTTGTCAGACTAAAAATATTAGTTTGTTTAAAATATAGATTTTTTATATGCTAGATAACTTATTCCTGGATTATCTATATATATCTAACACAATTATATCATGGAAAGTTTATACAACCTCTATCAAAAGCATCGTTAAATGAAAAATATAAAAACACTTTAATGTTCATTTGAAACATGACTAAAATATGATTGGTATGATACATCCAGCTTCGATCCAATCTTTTAGAAGAAAAAATGTATGTTTCAATCCAAAAAATATATCATAATTAAAAAATTCATTACAAAAAATTTTAAAATCAATGTCATCAATGAATACTAGTAAACAATAAAACAAACAATAATAAAAATAATGTATTTTATAAGAGATAACAACAAATTAGTAATCACAATGAATATCTATGTGTAATACTACTATAATGTCTATTCCATATCATATAAACACTATCAATAATACTGAATCATCTAACATGTTTCTAAGAAATGTGTTTTAGATGAAAACATATACACATTGAATGTTATATATTCAAAATTAATTTTCAACATTGGAATAGATGAATTTTTTATTTAATTGTAAAATAAAACATTAGGACAAAATTACCATAATTGACTAATAGTTTCAAAATTATACTTAGGTAAAACTCTATATAAAATAATTGAAATATATTAGTACAACTAATAATTATAGTGGTTTATGTACTACGTAAATTTATATATAATATAATTGATATTTCTATGTGAAATAATTATTATAGTTTAAGGTCATATATTGGGATGATCCTTTTTAGTAACATTTTGGAATATTTTATTTACATCCAAATCATTGTTTTTCATTAAATTTCAAACACTTTTTTTGATAATTGAATAAGAATGGATTTATTTTAATAGAGTATCTCCAACCACATTCATTGTGGAAAATTATTATTCAATATGTTGTTGAAATTAATGGTCTTGCATTATATGACTGCATTATCTTCATTAATATTTCCTAATTTGTATCAATTTCCTTTTTCATTAAAACCATAATGTGTTACTCTGTAACACCCCGAGCTTCCACGATACGCTTCTCATTCAATAATGCAATATCTTGCATTGTACGCAAGTTCGAGTTCTAACACACCGCAACTAATCAAAATAGCCGTTATGAATAGTAATAACCACTTTTTAAAATTATAGAAATTTTATATTTCAAAATGGACTTCATTTTTGTATTCGTAATATCGAAATTAGCCTATGTTGAATTTTTGGTATTTTTCTGAGAACTTCTAATTTTTTATGAATAGTGAAAAATACACAAAAACAACTTTTTTAATCAAAATAATTTATACAGATAAATTATACTATTTAGTGGTTTTAAGGTATAATTAGAAAATATTTTTACCATTTTATCCAATGGTGGTCATTAGAATTAATTTAACATTGAAATTGGACATAAACAATTGCCAAACTTTTGATATAAATTGTTTCTTAAAAACACGCTATTTGTTGTAACAGCGGGAATTAATTATGAAATTAATTAATACAACTTATATGTTTGGAATTTTGTAAAATAGACATCATTTTTGAATTCGGAATATCAATTATAGCTTAGGGTGAAATTTTGGCCTTATTCTGAAAAACTTCAATTTTTGATGAATAGTGAAACCACTAAGTGGTAGTTAAATAACTGATTTTTCGTTTAAATGAAATATTACAACTTCTGTGATTTGATTTTCAAAAATCCGACATACATGGTTGTCATTAAGAAGTAAAATGTGGTTCAATGAGATCAAAATAATTTTTTTGGTGAATAGTAACTTTTAAGTTCTTAATCGCGATTAGTGGTAATTAGTGTAGTTTAAGGTATAAATAATACATTAATAATATGAAATGACCTAGACACATGTACCAACCTCATTGGTTGAGTCATGGCCGACCAAGACAAGCCATGGCCTAACTTGGGGACCCCATGGATCCACTTTTGTTGGGAAATAACATAAATTACTTTTTATTTAATGTTAAAGTGAAAATGACACTAACATAAATTGTTCTACTAAAACAATTTTTAATTGGGGTTATACAAGTCCAAATTTTGATTATAAATAGTCATTGGAAAGCTAAAAAGATTTCCTACATCATAGTATTTGTTTTATAATTTTTAGACATTAAATAAATTAAAGTATTTATGACATAATAATGATGCAGCGATGACATCATTATTTGACGATTTAAATAAAATGAGAAGATAATGCAAAATCCGAGGCTTACACTTGTCCAAAGCCTATTGGATGAAGATATTTCGAAACCTTATCACCTTAGCCTCGAATTATATAGATGTGGGACCTTTAGAATCCGAAAAGCATTTTGAAATAATGTAACATTTCATTACATTCCAAAAGTGCCCCTCCTCTCCACTTATAAAAGGCCCCCACCTCTCCCACCTTATTCACACCATCAAGCCATTTGGCTCGGCCAACCTCTGCCCAAATACTCTCCCAACATTCCTTCCTTACTCCTAGAAACCTCACTTTGGGCAGAACTCTTCCCAAGGAAGCCTTTAGCTCAAATCAAAAAGAGTTACCCGATTTTGAGGTAATGTCTTTTCTAATGTTGTTTTGTTTTATTTTTCTTCTCCAACCCCCTAAACTCTTTTTATTCATTTCTTTTGTAACAACACCAGTATCCTCAATATACTAGGATGTTGTTATAAGAAGGATTCGAGCTACACTTACACACACCTACATCCAATGGTTAAAGAACATATGGTTTCTGTGGATGGCGAATTTCTGCCTCACGAAACGATGATTGTTCAACACTCATATAACACCTCCAAAGGTGGCCATTAAGATGTCACTATTTTTATATATGATATATAATATGTTTTTGTTTTACTTATGCTTCTGTATTTCTCATTTATGGCATACTTTATGATTTCCATTATGGGTAAAACGCGATAATTTCATTTTAGGAAGTGCGGACTACCGCCCCCTCAAAGTGATTTGAATCGTTAATGCCATGTGTGGGATGTATAAAGGATGGAGTAAATGGTATTATACACTATATTATACTGGAATTATATTATACATTTATATCATTATGATTTCATTCCATTAAATATGAAATTGAAATGAAAGTAGCGTTCATGCGTACGTACGGCTTACCGTCTCCATGAACGGTGCATTTCATTTCTTACCTCTAAATGTTACGTAATATTATAAATGAATGTATATACTGTATATATATGATATATATGATATCTACATCATTAATATAATTCTGGATATAATGGATATTTCACCACATGAACAACTTATAATTATAAGAAGTTTATTGTTGACTCATGTACCAAAGATCGACAAAACGACCGTTATTAACTTAAATAATTACATAATGTTCATAACATTGTAATAAGTGATATAAAAAGGATAATGAAATTGAAAATGGTTCTTAATAAGGTAGATATTAACTCTAGTTTATTATTCAGGAGGTTAAAGAACGGTTGAGTCAAGTCGGACACAAGGTAAGGGAACTTCTTAACCCAATTTCCATTCTTTGGGTTAATCTCCTACATTCAAATTATGTCATGATATTATTATGTCATATCCTGTATTTGTACATTATTTATGTGTACTTGTAGTGAATACACATAATAGATCTATTTTATTTTAAAAATGCTCTTTGTAAGGGAACTTCTTAACCCAACTTCCATTCTTTGGGTTAATCTCCTACTTTCAAATTATGTCATGATATTATTATGTCCTATCTTGTATTTTTACATTATTTATGTGTACCTATAGTGAATACACATAATAGATATATTTTATTTAAAAATTATCTTTTAAAGTACTTCGTCTCAATCTCCTTTCATTGAGGCATATTTGGTTTTATACACAAATTTCTTTTATACGGTGTATAAACCCCTTTGACTTTTACGGTTATTCAAAAGGAATCTTTTTATACAAAGCGTTTTGCTAAACGACAAAAGGGAATGTTTTTCTTTCCGTACTTATGCGGCGACAACGACTTCTCCGCCGCCGTGACCATTATTTGAGTTTCGGCTTCCTCTACAAGCCATCATTTTTTTAACGAAAAATAAATACAAAGTTTTAACTTTCTTTTATTTTGGTATTGAAAATGGTTTTGAAAGTGTTTTTATTATATCAATGTGTTGTATTGATATCTTGTGATTGAAATGTGGAAATGTTATGTTTACATTATGCATGTTTTATGTGATACAATTATGTTATGGTTTATGATATGTTTAAACCTATTCATATGAGGAATGTATTGGACTTAATAAGTGACGGGTGGAGCCCGCTATAGCTCCTCGATGCATCGGCAGGTCTCATGAGACAACTAGACGTGGAATTGGCCGAGGCCCTTTCCCAATTTGATTTATGGTTTTGGCCGAGGCCTTAATCATTTTAGATGTCTTGGCCGAGGCCTTGACAAAATGTTTCAGAATGTCCGGCATTATACATTCCATCATTATGAAAGTGGTTATTGATATTGCATGTGATTATTCGACCAGTAGAATATCCATGTGAGGAAGTAAATGGCATTATCTCATTTTACTTTTGCCATATTATGTTGAAGTTCATGTTTAAAAGGCTTTTGTTTTAGTTATACATTGCCTTAAATGTTAATGTTTATTTATGAAAGCTTCCGCATTATTGTTATCCTTACTGAGCATCTGAGCTCACCCCTTTCAATGTTTTAATATTTTCCAGGATGTGAAGAAGTATTTTATGAATGACCTGTAGGGATAGTCGGAAGAGGATATGAGTGTGGACTATGAAGACCATGTTTTTTGTAGTTTGTTTAATTATGATGTAATGTAACGTTTACGAATGTATCTAGTGTTTCCAAGGCTACTAAACTAATCGGTCTTTCGAGACTTGATCTTTTGTGATCATGCCAATGTTACGAAGTAATGCACCGACTCTGGGTAGCTGGGGTCGGGGCGTTACAGTTGGTATCAGAGGCAGGTTAGTACTAACCTTGGAAGCTAGACTCTGATTAGAGCACATAGCCCAAAGATAGACTTTGAGGATTAGTATAGAAGAACTTCCTAGAATTTTGGTATTATAGAGATGTTATGAGTTTTCCGAGAAATACATCCCTGTCTGGGTACGAGCAGGTAGAGGCGGCTCTGGCACAGATGTACCTAGGGGTAAAACCCGAAAACACCGCTTTGAGCTAGACTCGAACGGGAACTGGTGCACGACAACGGGCCTTGCTGCACTCTTGGTTACGACACTCCCGGGGGATATGCTTAGGATAATTCTCATTTTACTTACAAACCACTATGAAGGGTTATGAGTACATACTTACTCAAAGAAAACATTTCTTTTTATGATTATGGATTATATCCATAAATAGTTCAATTTATGTTAAGTATTATACAAGTATGGAATTATGTATTTTGATTCATAAACTAATCTGGTTTATGCCATTGTTTAGAAATGGCGCCTAGTAGAAGGAATGGAAACTGTATCAATGCACGAACTCCGTGTAGGGATTGCCCTCCTGCTCAAGATAATTATTGTGGACCTGGAGAGACAACTGGTGCTGATCAACTTATTACCATACTGGGACAACTCACGCAGGTTATGAATAACAACCTTACTCGTATGGAGCACCCTGATCCGCAACGTGGAGGATCAATGCTAGATCGTTTCATGAGGCAACAACCACCAACCTTTAATGGGAGTACAAATCCTATAGTAGCTGAGCAATGGATAAATTCCTTAGAGAAAATATTCCATGCCTTGGGGAGTAGTGAAAGGGAGAAGGTTGTCATGGCAGTTTACCGCCTCACTAGAGATGCCGATCAGTGGTGGTCGTTGATTCAAAACACAAAGGAAGATGATGACATATCGAATATGGAATGGAGGGAGTTCAAAGAGCTTTTCTTAGAAAAATACTTTCCTCGTGACCATCGAGCAGATATGGAAAGGCAATTTCTGAGTCTGAGGCAGAAGGAGGATGAGAATGTCGCAAAGTATGAGGCTAACTTTACAAGGTTAGCAAGGTATGCTGCAGATTACATACGTAACCCAAGGAGTAAGATTGATCGTTTCTTTGATGGGTTAAAACCATTTCTCCGTCGAGCTTTGGTATCACAATCCTTCTCATCATACGAAGATATAGTCTCATGTGCTATCAAGACAGAAAAGGAATTCTCTAAGTCTTATGACAACAAATTAAAGCAAGAGAAGAAGAGAACGGTGGAACAAGAGACAGATAAAGGGAAAAAGGGAAAGAAGGATTTTCCATTATGTGATAATTGTGGGAAGAATCACCCTGGTACTTGCCTAAAAGGAATGGGAGTCTGTTATAAATGTGGAGAAAAAGGTCACCAGGCACGTGATTGCAAGGGAAAGAAAGAGGCTGTCAAAGTTGAATGCTACAATTGTAGAGAAATGGGTCATTATGCAAATGAATGTCCTAAGCGTCAAGGAAACTTACCTCAGAAAAGGACAAGGGATCAAGGACAATCTTATGCTATTACTACAGTTGAAGCAGAATAACTAATGTATTGGTGCTTTTGGACTCAAGGATTATATTCTGGTTATAAGAATAATGTAATATATATATATGGATTGTACTGCAGTACTTTTTGATTTCAGTAAGGTTTTAATATGATTAAGGTAATCATATTTTTAGTATGTGACAATAAGAGAAACTTTTCATTGTTTGGGGAATCTGATGTTACAATTGATTTTGGAATTTAGAGACCTTTTAGAGAAAGTCTGGATGAAGGTATTTTGGATAACTATAAAGGTTGGAGTGGATTAAGTTGAACTGTGGATAGTATTGTTTAAGGTTAAAACATTTATGAAGATTATTTTTGGAATAGTATAGTACTATATTTTTAGGAAAAGGACAACCTGCAGGGTGGGGCATAACCCGTCGCGTCGGACAAAGCTGCAGGAATCGAACCCACAATCATAGTGCGACAGGCCTTTATTTCCTACCACTAGCCTACAGGAAGTCCCTGGTTATTACAAAATAATTTTACTAATCTAAATGGTATGTGTTAACCTTTGGTACCTTATACAATTAGGAAAAATAGAATATTTTTGAGTTCTGTTACCATTTGGAGTAAAAGATGGGTTTGTGGTAAAAATTCATTAATGAATGAAAGTATACATAACAAGTATGTATATTCCCTTACGTTCTTAGTAAATCTCCTAAATAAAATCCTCAACATTATAAAAGGTTACTTAAAACAAAAATGTTGTCGGTTAATTTTTCCAACTAGGGATTCAATGACCGTTTAACCAATCACAAGTTTGTGATTTTCTTGTGGTTAAACTTTCTCCTAATCCTGTTTTCTATAACTCTCCATCAGACCTTGATGGTTTGTTTTTCTTCCATATCCATATTTTCATAGAATCCTAGAATGGGCTATATCGGGTGACCTTTGTACTTATCCTGCTTTCTTTTAATGTTATATATTTATTAACCTTATTTCCGATGTGGGTTTTCCACAAAGGTATTTTCTATTTTCAGCCTTTTATTATCAAAGAAAAATTTCAAATTGCGAGGACGCAATTTATTGAAGGAGGGGAGAATGTAACACCCCGAGCTTCCACGATACGCTTCTCATTCAATAATGCAATATCTTGCATTGTACGCAAGTTCGAGTTCTAACACACCGCAACTAATCAAAATAGCCGTTATGAATAGTAATAACCACTTTTTAAAATTATAGAAATTTTATATTTCAAAATGGACTTCATTTTTGTATTCGTAATATCGAAATTAGCCTATGTTGAATTTTTGGTATTTTTCTGAGAACTTCTAATTTTTTATGAATAGTGAAAAATACATAAAAACAACTTTTTTAATCAAAATAATTTATACAGATAAATTATACTATTTAGTGGTTTTAAGGTATAATTAGAAAATATTTTTACCATTTTATCCAATGGTGGTCATTAGAATTAATTTAACATTGAAATTGGACATAAACAATTGCCAAACTTTTGATATAAATTGTTTCTTAAAAACACGCTATTTGTTGTAACAGCGGGAATTAATTATGAAATTAATTAATACAACTTATATGTTTGGAATTTTGTAAAATAGACATCATTTTTGAATTCGGAATATCAATTATAGCTTAGGGTGAAATTTTGGCCTTATTCTGAAAAACTTCAATTTTTGATGAATAGTGAAACCACTAAGTGGTAGTTAAATAACTGATTTTTCGTTTAAATGAAATATTACAACTTCTGTGATTTGATTTTCAAAAATCCGACATACATGGTTGTCATTAAGAAGTAAAATGTGGTTCAATGAGATCAAAATAATTTTTTTGGTGAATAGTAACTTTTAAGTTCTTAATCGCGATTAGTGGTAATTAGTGTAGTTTAAGGTATAAATAATACATTAATAATATGAAATGACCTAGACACATGTCCCAACCTCATTGGTTGAGTCATGGCCGACCAAGACAAGCCATGGCCTAACTTGGGGACCCCATGGATCCACTTTTGTTGGGAAATAACATAAATTACTTTTTATTTAATGTTAAAGTGAAAATGACACTAACATAAATTGTTCTACTAAAACAATTTTTAATTGGGGTTATACAAGTCCAAATTTTGATTATAAATAGTCATTGGAAAGCTAAAAAGATTTCCTACATCATAGTATTTGTTTTATAATTTTTAGACATTAAATAAATTAAAGTATTTATGACATAATAATGATGCAGCGATGACATCATTATTTGACGATTTAAATAAAATGAGAAGATAATGCAAAATCCGAGGCTTACACTTGTCCAAAGCCTATTGGATGAAGATATTTCGAAACCTTATCACCTTAGCCTCGAATTATATAGATGTGGGACCTTTATAATCCGAAAAGCATTTTGAAATAATGTAACATTTCATTACTTTCCAAAAGTGCCCCTCCTCTCCACTTATAAAAGGCCCCCACCTCTCCCACCTTATTCACACCATCAAGCCATTTGGCTCGGCCAACCTCTGCCCAAATACTCTCCCAACATTCCTTCCTTACTCCTAGAAACCTCACTTTGGGCAGAACTCTTCCCAAGGAAGCCTTTAGCTCAAATCAAAAAGAGTTACCCGATTTTGAGGTAATGTCTTTTCTAATGTTGTTTTGTTTTATTTTTCTTCTCCAACCCCCTAAACTCTTTTTATTCATTTCTTTTGTAACAACACCAGTATCCTCAATATACTAGGATGTTGTTATAAGAAGGATTCGAGCTACACTTACACACACCTACATCCAATGGTTAAAGAACATATGGTTTCTGTGGATGGCGAATTTCTGCCTCACGAAACGATGATTGTTCAACACTCATATAACACCTCCAAAGGTGGCCATTAAGATGTCACTATTTTTATATATGATATATAATATGTTTTTGTTTTACTTATGCTTCTGTATTTCTCATTTATGGCATACTTTATGATTTCCATTATGGGTAAAACGCGATAATTTCATTTTAGGAAGTGCGGACTACCGCCCCCTCAAAGTGATTTGAATCGTTAATGCCATGTGTGGGATGTATAAAGGATGGAGTAAATGGTATTATACACTATATTATACTGGAATTATATTATACATTTATATCATTATGATTTCATTCCATTAAATATGAAATTGAAATGAAAGTAGCGTTCATGCGTACATACGGCTTACCGTCTCCATGAACGGTGCATTTCATTTCTTACCTCTAAATGTTACGTAATATTATAAATGAATGTATATACTGTATATATATGATATATATGATATCTACATCATTAATATAATTCTGGATATAATGGATATTTCACCACATGAACAACTTATAATTATAAGAAGTTTATTGTTGACTCATGTACCAAAGATCGACAAAACGACCGTTATTAACTTAAATAATTACATAATGTTCATAACATTGTAATAAGTGATATAAAAAGGATAATGAAATTGAAAATGGTTCTTAATAAGGTAGATATTAACTCTAGTTTATTATTCAGGAGGTTAAAGAACGGTTGAGTCAAGTCGGACACAAGGTAAGGGAACTTCTTAACCCAATTTCCATTCTTTGGGTTAATCTCCTACTTTCAAATTATGTCATGATATTATTATGTCATATCCTGTATTTGTACATTATTTATGTGTAATTGTAGTGAATACACATAATAGATCTATTTTATTTTAAAAATGCTCTTTGTAAGGGAACTTCTTAACCCAACTTCCATTCTTTGGGTTAATCTCCTACTTTCAAATTATGTCATGATATTATTATGTCCTATCTTGTATTTTTACATTATTTATGTGTACCTATAGTGAATACACATAATAGATATATTTTATTTAAAAATTATCTTTTAAAGTACTTCGTCTCAATCTCCTTTCATTGAGGCATATTTGGTTTTATACACAAATTTCTTTTATACGGTGTATAAACCCCTTTGACTTTTACGGTTATTCAAAAGGAATCTTTTTATACAAAGCGTTTTGCTAAACGACAAAAGGGAATGTTTTTCTTTCCGTACTTATGCGGCGACAACGACTTCTCCGCCGCCGTGACCATTATTTGAGTTTCGGCTTCCTCTACAAGCCATCATTTTTTTAACGAAAAATAAATACAAAGTTTTAACTTTCTTTTATTTTGGTATTGAAAATGGTTTTGAAAGTGTTTTTATTATATCAATGTGTTGTATTGATATCTTGTGATTGAAATGTGGAAATGTTATGTTTACATTATGCATGTTTTATGTGATACAATTATGTTATGGTTTATGATATGTTTAAACCTATTCATATGAGGAATGTATTGGACTTAATAAGTGACGGGTGGAGCCCGCTATAGCTCCTCGATGCATCGGCAGGTCTCATGAGACAACTAGACATGGAATTGGCCGAGGCCCTTTCCCAATTTGATTTATGGTTTTGGCCGAGGCCTTAATCATTTTAGATGTCTTGGCCGAGGCCTTGACAAAATGTTTCAGAATGTCCGGCATTATACATTCCATCATTATGAAAGTGGTTATTGATATTGCATGTGATTATTCGACCAGTAGAATATCCATGTGAGGAAGTAAATGGCATTATCTCATTTTACTTTTGCCATATTATGTTGAAGTTCATGTTTAAAAGGCTTTTGTTTTAGTTATACATTGCCTTAAATGTTAATGTTTATTTATGAAAGCTTCCGCATTATTGTTATCCTTACTGAGCATCTGAGCTCACCCCTTTCAATGTTTTAATATTTTCCAGGATGTGAAGAAGTATTTTATGAATGACCTGCAGGGATAGTCGGAAGAGGATATGAGTGTGGACTATGAAGACCATGTTTTTTGTAGTTTGTTTAATTATGATGTAATGTAACGTTTACGAATGTATCTAGTGTTTCCAAGGCTACTAAACTAATCGGTCTTTCGAGACTTGATCTTTTGTGATCATGCCAATGTTACGAAGTAATGCACCGACTCTGGGTAGCTGGGGTCGGGGCGTTACATACTCCATGTGATTTTTACTGATACAGACTACATCTTGAATTATTGTTTACTTTAGTAAATAAGTTCATGTAAATGGTCAAAGTATTATCATCAATAGAATATGTAATTAAATAAAGTCATCAAAAAATTCAATTATATTTAGAATTTTATTATAAACATGTCATTATTTTCTTCATTCATTATCCGAGTATAACTCTAGACAATATTACTTTCCCATTCTTCTTCATTTCCATAAATGAAATTCATGGTTGATTTATGATATAACTAGGCTTGTCATAATTATTTTAATTATTTATAGTAATGTGATCCTCCACGTATTCAAGATTAAATAATTTATTTTGCAATGTGATAGAATTCATCACATTCGTAAAAATTCTAATTAAGACTCCAATTGACTAATTTTCTATTTTCTTGTTCCTACTATCATAACCCAACTCTACTAAATCCTATTCTATGATAATAGTGAAGTCAGGTGTTACAAATAAATATTACCTCTAATTAAATATTGGTTTGAGACTAGATATGGGGTTAAAAAAATTTAATATAAGAGATAATAACTTCTTTAATAACTATAAAGGTAGAAAATACACCAATCAACACCAAACAACGTAAATGAAATTTACCCAATTTCTTAAAAAAAAATATAAATATAAACATAATACCATAAAAACAAAAAAATGGGGACCATACTCTAAGTAAACTAATCCAAAGGAATAATAAATCCACCAATTTCCAGAAATCTCCCTTATTAAACTTGTGTATAGTCAGAACAATTTGATAAACCATTTTAAAATTTATATAAATAACATATAGAAGTATGGGTGATCATAAAAGTATAATGAAATGGTTCCTCTAAATAATCTATGTTCTCAAAATATAAAATTAATTACCACATATATAAAATGTGTTTAATCTTTATCGATAATGTTATATATTTTATATTTTCAGAAAAAATAACTTCTAATTCCTCAATTAATTTGAATCATAATAATTCCCCACAAAAAATAATAATGAAATACTCTAAATCACAAAAATAAAATTTTAGATGAATTCATTGCATCACAAAATGATGAATTTCAAAGCTTAATGTCCCATATTCTCAACATGGGTCTCTGATGAGCTTTATCTCACTGACATTTAAAAAAACACAACTCCATATCAATGAATATTTCAATATATATATCTTTAGGAGGAAATAACATTAGGAAGGAGTTATGTGAAAAGAATATTATCTTATAAATATCCCAACAAAAAAATTGTAAAAAATGGAATTTCATGGGTGCAATGTTGGCTGGGGGATGCCAAATTTTCCAGAGGAGAGAAGGGGGAGGTAGAAATCAACTTTGTAGAGGAGAGGGGATGCCAAATCTAGTTTAACTTGATAGGTAGGATTAAAAAATCTACTGAGGGGAGGGGGAATCACATACATTTTATGGAGGCTTGGGGAATCTTAGTATTTCAATGAGAAGAAGGGGATATAGATCTTGATCATCTTAGAAATATCGAAAGATGTATAAAAATTGTTTTTAAAAACCGTTCGTATAGATAATATTTTAAAAATAGTTTTTTAAGAACCATTGGTATAACGATGGATAGAAACCCTATACCCAAAATTTTTCCAATACGTAGATATAACTCTGTTGGGATAGATGGATTTTCCTATAGTGATTCTTGGTTTCCATATTTTTATAAATAAATAAGGAATTATTTTGAATCAAAGTAAATATACTAAGGTTATTGTACAACATTTTACCATAGATAAAACTAAGGGTAGTGATACTCCAATGAGTACCACCTACAAATTAGTTCTTGTGAAAGATGGGAAACCAATTGATCACCAAGTTACAAAGGTATGGTTGTATTTCTTCTTTATCATGATTCTTGGGGACTATATATTATGTTCAGTGTGGGTATGTGTTCTAATTTTTAGGATATTATAAAAGAGTCCAACATGGTTTCTATAAAATAAATTTTAAACACATCAAATTTATAACTAATTTGGGATCATTTTTCCTAAGGGAAAAAAATAAAATTATTCAGTTATTTAGATGTCGTTTTTGGTGGATGTAATTTAGTTAGAAAAGAACCTATGGAACATGTAACTTTTAAGAAAGTCTCTAGTTTCATTGTCTTTTAAGAAGAAAATTTCAGTTTCACCGTTTACTAATGAAGATGAATACATGTATGTAGGTAGTAGCTATGAAAAAGTAATATAGATGAGACACACATTACTAGATTAGGAGTATATATTCCAACATGTTCCTATAAACTATAATAATAAAAGTTCTATAATTCATCACAAGAATGTTGTGTCATATTAAAGAAAAAATCATATTGACGTAATAAATCGCTTTTTGAGAGATCATTTTCAAAAGTGTGATATCACTCTTGAATACATTGATACAGAACATTAGTTTGTAGATATATTCATGCAACATTTAAATTATGAGATAATTAATTACAAAAAACATGAATTATGAATGATAAATTATGGATAAGATTAATTTTATGGGATTCACCAATGAAGATTTCATAGCATTGTGAATGTATCAGCATTGTGAATGTCTCACTATTGTTAATGTATCACCATTGATACATCTAACCAATGATGCGTATCACCATTTATACTTCTCCCCATTGGACTTATCACCATTAAACTTATCAATATTTTTTTGTATCACTATTAGAATATTTAATGATTTGGTCAAATTTTCCAAATCTATGTTTTTAACTTGCCTTTTAGAAATTCTTTAATATATATATTTTTTTATGTTTTGTTTTAAATTTTATTTCAATTTTGAATAAATCAAGAATATCAGTTTGGATTTTTTTGGATCCCAAACAATCAAAATGTATAAACATGTCACTTTTTTTGTTTCATCACAAACACTATCCTTGGTCCCTTTTCTCTCATTCCATGTGAGATATTTGGATTTTTTTGGATCCCAAACAATCAAAATGTATAAACATGTCACTTTTTTTGTTTCATCACAAACACTATCCTTGGTCCCTTTTCTCTCATTCCATGTGAGATATTTCTCTCCCAACTTTCCGGCCTTCTATTCGACCATCAGAGACATCTTCAGAATTTTCGAGTTATTCAAAGAAACATGAATTGGAATCGAGTCATCCTACACTAGTAGAACTAGTGAAACCCGAGCACGTAACCAAATTAGTCATTATAAAGAAAGAAGTTCTAGATAAATTGTTGTTATCCAGTATGTTTTTAGTGTTGAAAGTCATACATAACCAATGTTGGATGGAGTTGTTCACATCAAATGAGATAACATTTTATCGTATGTTGTCATATAATTTTTATCTGTATTTGGTGTTTGGTTTTGAATAATAAATACAATATTCGGTGAGAATCCATATTAATAGACAAAGAATCGTATTTTCTTCAACATAGTGGGATAGATTTTTAAATGTCACACACGAAGTTATGTTCAATGAATTCCATGAATAATTCTAAATTAGGGTGATTATTTCATCAATGAATAATCCTTTTGTTAATTGACTAAGATGGAGAATTTAGAAGGACGATTGCCTCTAAATTTGAGGGTGAATATAGGTTTCACATCAAATTTATTTATCAATTGTAATGTCTTAGAAATGTTGATTTGGATACCTAAAGGTATCAAGAAGTGTATTTGAAATGTATGATGAAAATAAGATTGAATATTAAGTTTTGTAGATACCTTATATTTCATATGAATAAATGACCAACCAACCTCTAGATTAAATTATACAATATACCCATAGTTTATTTATACTATTCCCAAATTCAAAGTATTATTTACAGATGATTAGGAATCTATTTTCGATTGTGGTGGATTTGGGATCACTAGAATAATTTTAGAAGGATAAAAATCAGTTGGAAGCAATGGAAGAAAAAATGGGTAGATGATACAAAAAAAATTTGTGATTAATACAATCTTGTAGATATTTCTTCTAGACCAAGACAACTTACTAACCACGACCTAAAGCCTTATGAAATTTATTATTATTATAATAATGATAAGGAATATGATTCTTATACATCTACATAATAATATGAGATGGAATTTTCTGTTAATGAGGGAAGTGACCCTAACCTATTTCCTAGAACTCTTACTATCTAATACGGATTTTCTAGTATTCGTAGAACTCTCCCAAAAAGGGGGATACTATTAAAAAGTAATGAGGAAGAGAAAAAAGTCTCTGATTAAGACAAGTTCAAGAGTAATTACAAATCTTTTGAGGAAAATGTAGATGTTAATGAGGTAGATGAAGAAGAAAATTGAGATGATGATGGCGATGATTGAGGTACAGACTCTGATATTTCTAGTGGGAAAATTGTAAGAAAATATGTTTAGATTCCTCATGGTCTATTTACATCTCTAGGAGGTTCTATTTTCATATCAGAATATAGTCACATTTGTTTTGGTGAAATGGATGTTGCTACAAGAAACTATGAAGATGCATATGTTGAGGGGGAGAAATTACAATTTTTGGGAAGGAATGATATTGTTGATGCTACTATTGTTGGAAATTGTGTGTCTATTTCTGATGCTCAGATGGATTATTTTGAATGTTTTCTAAGAAGATGAAAATTATTCCAGACGTAGAGAAGCATTTGGCTAAACAAAAGATGGTTGAGCATCTAGAGAATATTTTTGATGAATAGAGATCAATTGAGTCCTATGCTATTTTACAATTAAGATGTGTGGCTACATCTATTGGGACTTATGTTGTGACTATTCCAACTGTAGTTGTGTACACTACTTCTAGGCATTCAATGGTTGAGATTCTATATATGTATTTAGAAATATAGAATGAACCAATGTTAGAAGAATGGGGTTTGTTTACATAAAGTTCATTAATGAAGGGAGAACCTACAATTCGAGAAGAAAGTTGTAACGTCTCGGTTCCAGTAGCCACCCAGAGGCGGTTTGTAGCCGGTTGGTCACATAGCCTCAAGCACATTTCCATAAACACCAGGGGCTTTCGACTAGTAGCGAGGGAATTGGGTGTGATAGTGGTGAAACTGTGCCCTCATTGGCAGATTACAGAGTGGATGTAAACGAACATGCAATAATAGAAGTAATAAATATCCAACAACAGTAATAGCAGAAGACTGAGATAATAAAAAACTGGAGCAATGCGTAATAAATGATGGCTGATTCATATGTCAAGGAAAAACATCCGAACAAGTCACAATGATAAATAAAAATAGTACCGAACTAATTAACAAAGTAAAAGATAACATCTCCTCAGCAACACAAGACTAGTCTTGGTCCCATTCTCTCCAGCACCATAGCAAGTCAAGTACCTGAAGTGGAAGGGATCTTTCCCTTATCTATTCCTGCAACAATATAATCTATTTGGGCCCAAAATCATGGCCCAAATAGGGTGTGAGTCTTAATCCCAGTAGGCAACCACCTGATGATCTGTGCCTAATAGTCAGTGAATATATGGCAGGTAAAAGTACATAAAGTAGTAAACTGGAACATGATGAATAAAAAACAATCCAAAATATCAATATCAAGCAACAACTAACAAGAAGCTAAGAACAAACAGGTAACCCTCTTAGAGGTACTCACATCCATCCCCTCTGGTTATTCCAATGAAGTTCCAACAACCCTCTGGGCAGTACACTCAACCTAACCTCTCCGGTTTGGTCATATGATAATTATGAGACTCTCAGAGGAATATCACTCAATCAATTCCATTTATAGTATAACGTAGTCATGGACTCTCTATGAAATCTCACTCGGTCAATTACCCTTATATCCCCAAGGTCAAGGACTCTCTGATTAAGCTCACTCGGTCAATTCCCCTTATATCCTAGGTCATTCAAAGAATCTATGAGGAATCAAACATTGCCAATTCCTCTTACAGTCTAGGGTAAGCATGATAATTCAAAGTAAAAAAAAGAATCTCTGAGGATGCTCACATGGTCAATCCCATTATAGTGTAAATAAGTGAAGGACTATTTGGGGAAGCTCACACAGTCAATCCCCTTGTAGCGCAATGTAATCCTATGCTCTCTGAGGAAGCTCACATATTCTATCCCCCTATAGCCTAATGCTCAAAGATTCTATGAGGAAGCTCACTCGGTCAATTCCCCTTATATTCTACTACACCCTGTCCACATAGCCCTGTGTAGGAAACAACATATCAATGCAATATGGCCAAAGTAAACCTATAGAACCACTTTGCTAAATAGTCAACAACATATCAAGCATGTCAGGATTCAAACTCTCCAACCTAAAACAATAGATATGGAAAACAGGAAAATTATGCAAACTAGCTAACATGACTAAACGATCGTAAACAGAAGATGAATCAAAAAAACATACAAGGAAAATAAAAAAACCCTATTCTTATCCATTCAACCTCTACAAAGGCATACACGCATGGCATGAAGACAACATGGGTAAAAATGTAAACACACAATACCCCGGTCAACGGTATTGGTGGAAATTGCACATAATACTCAAAGACTGTGAATGTAAAGTCACAAACCACCTACCATGGAATTAGGTGATCTATATACATGAACCTCAACGCTTGAATCACCTTAGAACGTCATAGATCAACTAAAACGTATATAACATTCAACCCACAATAACATGGAAAAGAGGATGAATTGGAAAACGATACTTGGGGAGAAGGAACAACACACCGATGTGATTCCAACGCAATCACCGGTGTTCAGATCGGAGGAAGGACGGAGGCTCGAGGGCTCATCGAAGATCTGAAACCATACAGATTCTCTTGGATGAAGATGACCTAGTAGAAGTGAGATCTGTCCGTCAGACGCGGCCCCATTGCGTTTAATGAAAAAAACAAAATACACAGCATGTAAATTTGGAGTACACAACATGTACTTACTATTTCCGTACTCCGCATTAGGCAGCCTCCAAGTCACTCCCACATGGCTGTGTGTGTGGCCATGATAAAGCCAGCACAGGGTCTCCAGCGGCATCACAGTACATGGCGTGTACTCATAAAGTACGTGGCCTATTCTTCAAAAATTTCCATATTTTCCACTTTTTCTCAACAATGACTAGAAAATGAAAAAATACCTAAATAGAAGATCCAGGTTCTTAAAAACATCCCCCCTTAAGAAAATCAGTCCGAGAATTTCCCTATAGCGACAGAGAGGATGAAACCCTGAAGAACTCTGGCCACTGTGATCGTACACCGGCCTCCCTCTCCTAAGTCTTGTCATGCACCCACCTGTGCTGACATAGTAATCGTATCAAGGGAACAAACTGGCCACATAGAACCTTTTTACCACGATCCACAATCCAGATAAGATGTTCTTCAAATGACGCATCCACTTCGAGCTCAACCTCCTCGGGTTGAATGACATTAGATGGGTCTGAAAAGTAATGTCGGAGTTGAGAAACGTGAAAAATGTCATGCATATCCCAGTACCTATGTATTAACTGCAACCGGTTGGAAACCATCCCAACTATCACCAACACCTCAAATGAACTGAAGTGACTCGGTGAAATCTTTCCCTATCTCCTGATCCTCTTGTGTCCCAACCTCGGTGTGACATGAAGGAAAACTGGATCCTTAACCTCAAACCGGAGAGGTCGTCTCCTCTAATCAGCATAAGACTTCTTTTGAGACTACACATTAGCTTTCCTCTTCTGAATCAACTCTATCTACTGTCTGGTCTCCTGAACTAGATGAGGTCCCAACAAAGGAGCCTCTCCTGCCTCCATCCAACATAAGGGTGATCGACATGACCTACCGTACAAATCCTTATATGGTGCCATCTGAATAGTTGCTTGAAAATTATTGTTGTAGGAAAACACCACAAGATGTATATGATTCTCCCAAGAACCTCTAAATTCTAGAATGCATGCTCCGAGCATGATCTCAAGCACCTAGATCATATGCTTAGACTGGACATCTGTCTGGTGGTGGTATGTTTTACTTAAAATCACCTATGTAACCAATGCACTCTGAATCCCCTTCCAGACACGAGAAGTAAAACACTCCTCCCTGTCTGAAATAATGGAGTGTGGAACTCTATGTAGTTGTACAATCTCACATATTTACAACCATCGCAGCTCTTCAACACTGAAGGTCTCCTTGATTGGAAAGAAGTGAGCGACCTTCATAAGCCTGTCAATGACACCCCATACTATGTCATTCCCTCGAGATGACCTCTGCAACCCGGTCACGAAATCCTTCGCGACGTCGTTCCACTTCCACTATGGAATAGGTAACGGTTGTAAAATCTCTACTGGTCACTGATGCTCAGACTTCTCCTGCTAAAAAGTGGAACACCTCATCACGAAACCAGCAACATCCCCCACCATACCTGTCCGCCAATACTGATGGTGTAGATCACGATACATCTTGGGGATGCTAGGATGAACTGCCCAAACTGGGGAATGAAAATCACTCATCAAATCCTCGTGTAAGTCTGCTAGTAACCATACACACCCCTGGAAATGTAAGATCTCATCCTCGCCTATAGTCCATCCAGGAATAGGGTCCTCTCTTGAGACACTCTCCCTTAGAATTAGGCCTTGAGAATATGAGAGCTACCTCATTCGAACTTGATCAAGAAGAATAGAGGTAATAGATATAGAGGAAAGAAATGTTTTCCCCTGTCTATCGTGCACCTCCAAGTGCATATCAGATAACAGATCTATAAGTTTCCACTCACTACTATCCTCCTGAACTGTATGTATCTGAGTCCTCCTGCTCAATGCATTAGCCACTGCATTGCCTTTCCCAGGCGAATGGTAAAGCTTGAAATCAAAGGATTGTAGGTACTCGACCCACCTTCACGGTCTCAAATTCAGATCATGCTGAGTGAAAATGTACTTGAGACTTTTGTGGTTAGTGAAAACCACAAAATTATCCCCTATAAGGTAATGTCTCCAACATCGTATGGCATAAAAAATAGCTTCCAACTCAAGATCGTGCGTCGGTTTGTTCCTCTTGTGTGGCCTCCACTGCCAAGACCAGTACACAATGACTCTATCTCCCTACATAAGCATAGCTCCCAGCCCGATATGTGATGCAATGTAGGAAATAGTATAGATCTTTCCCGGCTCTGGCAAGACCATTATTGCTGTTGACTTCAACCTCTCCTTCAGCACCTGAAAGGATGACTCACAATAATCTGTCCATAAGAACTTCTCACTCTTCTTTTATAGACCTGTCAGCCGTGTTGCTAAGTGTGAAAAGTCCGGTATGAAGCATCTGTAGTATCCATCCAGACATTGAAAACTGCACACCTCAAAGACGTTCTTCAGTTTATCCCGGGAAACTATTTCACTCACTTTCTTTGGGTCTAATAATACTCCTATCTCTGAGATGACATGACCCAAGAAGTGAATCTGATCCATCCAAAAGTGGCACGTTGAGATCTTAGCATATAACTGATGCTACCTTAGTGTACTCAAAATAATATCAAGATGTTGTGGCATGGTCGTGTCAAGTGTGAGAGTACACCAAGATATCATCCACAAATACAACCATGAAGGAATCCATGTAATGATAGAACACTCGGTTCATCAGTGCCATGAAAACTGCAGGTGTTTTCGTGAGACCGAACATCATAACCATATTCTCGTATAGACCATACCTGCTCCGGAAGGCTATAAGAGGTATATCAGATGGTCTAACACACATTTTATGATAACCGGAGCACTTGTCAATCTTCGAGAACACTCGGTCTCCTGGAAGCTAATCAAATATATCATAAATCCTAGGAAAGGGATATCGGTTCTTGACCACCAATTGGTTCAGCATCCTATAATCCACAAAAAGACTAAGGGTATCGTCTACCTTCTTCGAAAACAGGATAGGTGAACCCCAAGGAGAAGTACTGGGTCGTATGAAACACTTTCCCTGCAACTCCTTCAACTACTTCTTGAGATCCTATAAATCTACTGTTTCCATCCTATAAAGAGGAATGGACACTGGTGCCTCTATTGGAACAAGATCAATAGAAAATTACACCTCGCACTCTGGAGAAAAACCTGAAAATTCCTCTAGAATGATATCCCTAGAATGATCCACCACTAGAGGAAAGTCTAACTATGAAGTTACCTGATCATCCAGATATAGACTAGCAATATGGGCTGTAACTCCTCCTAACCCAATGATGTTATGGTCCCGCTCTACACACCTGGACATCCCAGTTGCCCTTATGAAGAAAAGATCCACCCTCTGGTGACAAAAAACTCACCCTAAAATAATAAAAAGTGACGACTTCCCGGAAGGGAACTAGCCAGTCCATTCTTAGAATGACATCATAGATCGTCATCTCTAAGACATAGAGGTTCTATAAGAAGTGGCATCCACCAACCTTTATAGGGAACTCCTTGTAATGATGTATTATAGAAGTTCCCTTCCCCAATGGTGTGTCATGTGTCAATATATTGGCAGAAGAAAATATGCAGAGCCCAAGTCTCTCCACAACAACAAAAGAGATAAATCAATGGGAAGCACCTATGTCGAAAAGAGCAGAAGATAAAACTGAGGCTAATAAGATCATACATCGAACTGCATAGGGTCTTGGATCCTGCTCTTGCTGGGTTTGCTTCACTGCAAAAGTCTAGCCTGCTCCACGGCTCTATGACCCTTCCTGACCACACTGAGCTGATCCACCATATTGTCACTGAAGGACCAGCTACTGATTACCCTAGCCATGACCTCCACCACGGCCCGAACGGTCGGAAGGTCTCTAGTTCATAGACTGGTGAGAAACTGGCAGTGATGCTCCCGAACATGGGGTAGTAGAAGAACCCATGTCTCTAGCTACTGGAGAGAAAAACTAACAGAAACATTGGAGATGGCCCATCTTCCCACAAGATCGACACTCCATCGGGTCTCTCGGTCAACATGGCCTCTAATGCCAGCTCATCCCGCACTGGTAGTTCCCCATGTGGCTACCAGAAGGTGCATCCTGCCTACTATGATCTCCCTATGCAGTCTCCCTGTGGTGCTTCTTGCTATCAGATGAAGGAATACTAACTCTAGATGCCAAACCGCCCTGGCTCACAGCTCTAGAATCCCACATATTGCACTCAATAATCAGCACCCAATTGAAGATAGAGGATATCGAAGTCAACCTAAAGATATTAACCTAGGAACAATTATCCTGCCTAAGACTATCCTAAAACATCCTAGTCAAGAAAAACTCATCACCTGCTGAAATTGGAGTGAAACGCTGCATCTACAGGAAGGGAGAGGAATACTCCATCACAGAAAGAGTACCCTGCTCCAAGATCATGACCTCCCGGGCTCGATCGGCCCTCAAGGTCTCCCGGTAGAAGTAATCATAAGAGATACACCTGAACACCTCCCAATCCATATTCAAGTGGCGACTCACCTAAGAGATGACATCCCACTCCTCTTGGAGGAGTCTCAGAGCATGTAGGTCATGAGATTCACCCTCCTCCCTGGTGGTACCTGGAGATGCTTAATGATCGTTAGCATGGATTTGAGCCACGACTTTTTAGCCTGTGGTCCTCCTTCCCTTGAGAAGGTTGGAGGATGCTGCTACTGGAAAACCCGCTTCAAATCTGCCATTGACGGGGTAGGAGACGGTGCTCCCGGGAAGGTCTGCATCTTCTTAAAAAAACCCTCCCAAAACTACGCATATGTGTCTGCTACTGGTATAACTGCTGGTGCCCAGGATGGCACAAAAAGAGAATCTACAAGAAGTCCCTGATCAACCATATCAAGCGTCTGATCACTGCCCTGCAACTGGCGGTCAACCGGAGGATGTCTATGTGGCATGACTCTGTACGTTCAACCACACACATAGATTCAAGATTATCAAGGACCGGAGACTAGAGGTACAAGAAGAAAACCATAGAAAGAAAGCATTCAAGTTAAGAAAAACATGACTACACAGTGTGTATTACCCCTACACAACGTGTTCCCTGAAGTCATTCACATGGGCGTGTACTCCCGCCACAACTAGTCGTGTAACACCCCAAAACACATGGCGTGTTGTCATAGAACATGGATTGTACCTGAATCCTCTTTCCATGCCCGAGTCCTTCAACATGGTTAAGCTAAATTCTCTCCTAGGAAAAGACTATAGTGTCTGTTCAATGGAGACACGATGTGTACTAGATAAGATTCACCTGGCCTGTATTGTTAGTGACACGACCTAACACACATCTGGAACTACACAACGTGTTCTAGATGGACACATTATGTATGTGAAAGTATAACACCGACCCATGTTGTTCGTGACACGACTAGGTACCTAGGTCTGACTACACATCATGTAAAATCCTGAGACGACGTGTATGTGAAAAGATAACACCAACCTGTTTTGTTCATGACACAACCGAGTACCTAAGTTAAACTACATGACGTGCGAAGCTAGTACAGATCATATTCCTATAAGGTATTCCCCATCTCGTGTCTCTGCCACACAGCATATGACACAATTAGAGATTACATGGAGGGTTTATATGGTAAATAGCATGTACATAATAAAAATAGTTTCTTCTCGAACAGAAGAACACATGGCGTGTAGTAAAAAATACAAGGCATGTATTATAGGGTATTTCTAGACATTAAGCCTCAGAAACTACTCTGGAGCCCAGAAAAACACTGAAATTATTATTAAAAGTTCCAAATTCTGATCCGTGAGGGCCCATACTCCCCACGAATCGAAGCTTGGCATTTTACATATGTTATAACAAGACAAGAAAGCAATGATTCACCAAATTCATGTCCATGAGGGCCCATAACACCACAAGAATGGAAGCTTAGAATTCATCCAAACAATTCCTTACACAAACAATACCTTAACAAACAACAGGTATTTTATCATTTCATATATCACAACAACATGCATATCTACACAACATCTATCACCACAACATGAAATTGCTAATGCATCCTAGATTTCATGGAAAGAATGCATGATATGTGATTTCCATAAAGTGCCTATATGATGCATGAGATGGAATACCCACATCTCATCGGGTTACGATAGAAATAGAACCTCAATATCATCAACAATAACCACACAATACACGTGAGTCAACCAACGGTGAAAATTAAATCAACTGTAAAATTGAAAAATCAGAATTTTTTTTGCAATAAATAAGGTAGATTGTCTTTTCCCTATACACAAGTTAGCTACTCCTGGGTACATCTTATTACCAAGTACCTATTCTTTCATATCCCTGGCTATATGCTTTAAATAGTAAATCAAGAGAAAATAATTCCTCTGATACCACTTTGTAACGTCCCTTTTCTGGAAGCCACCCAGAGGCACCCCATACCCAGTTGGTCACATGGCCTCTAGCGCATTTCCCCAAACACCAGAGGCTGCCGACGAGCAGCGCAGGCCTTGGGTGTGATAGTGGGGAAACTATGCCCTCATTGGTAGAGTACACAATGGAAGTAAACAAACATGAAATATTAGAAGGAGTAAATATCCAACAAAAGTAATAGCAGAAGACTGAGATAATAAAAAACTGGAGAAATTCATAATAAATGATACATGATACATACGTTTAGGAAAAACAGCCAAACAAGTCACAATAATGAATACAAATAGTACTAAACCATGTAAAAAATAAAAAGATAACATCTCCTCAACATCACAATCCTAGGCTTGGTCCCATGCTCTCTAGCTCTATAGCAAGTCATGTACCTGAAGTGGAAGGGAGATTTCCCTTATCTATATCGACAACAATATAATCGGTTTGGTCCCAAAAGAATGGCCCAAATAGGTTGTGAGACTAAATCCCACTAGGCAACCACCCGATGATTTGTGCCTAATAGTTGTTGAATATATGACATGTAAAAGTAAAGAAAGCAGTAAATAGGAACATGCTGAACAATATACAATCCACATTTCAAATATCTAGCAATAGTTAACAAGAAGCTAAGAAAAAACAAGTAAACCTATGGTAAGTACTCATAGCCATCAACTATATTCCTACCTAACAAGTACCAACTACCATCTAGGCAGTACACTCAGCCTAACCTCTCTGGTTTTTTCATACAAAAATTATAAGACCCTCTAAGGAATCTCACTCGGTCAGTTCCCCTTATAGTCTAAGGTAGTTAGGGAATCTCTAAGGAAGCACAGTCGTTAAATTCCCCTTATAACCCCAAGGTCAAGGACTCTATAAGGAAGCTCACTCGGTCAATTCCCCTAATATCCTAGGTCATTCAAAGACTCTCTGAGGAAGCTTATAAGGTCAATTCCTCTTATAGTCTAAGGTAAGCATGATAATTCAATGTAAAACAAAGACTCTCTGAGAAATCTCACATGGTATATCCCCTTATATTCTAAATAAGTCAATGAATCTATATGGAAGATCTCACAGTCAATCCTCATATAGCCCAATGTAATCCTAGGCTCTTTGAGAAAGCACACACAGTCTATCCCCTTATAGCCTAATGCTCAAAGACTCTCTGAGGAAGCTCACTCGGTGAATTCCCCTTATAGTCTACTACACTCGGTTCTCACTGACCTGTGTAGGAAACAGAATATCAATGGAATATGGCCAAATTAAACCTACAAATCTACTTAGATAAATAGTCTACAACATATCAATCATGTTAGGATTCAAACTCTCCATCCTACAACAACAGGTATGGAAAACATGCAGTATAGACAAACTTACTAACATGAACAAAAGGTCTTAAACAAAAGATGCATGTGCAAAACATAAAAGGCATAGAAAAACAAAGCTGTTCTTATTCATTAAACCACTGCATAATAATACAAGCATGGCAGGAAGACAACAGGGTAAAATGGTAAACACACGATACCCTGTTCAAGGGTATTTGTGGAAATTGCACATAATACTCATAGACATTGAACGGAAAAGCACAAACCACCTTCCTTGGCATTAGGTGATCAATATACTTGATCCTCAATGCATGAATCACCTTAGAACATCTTAGATCTATGAAAATGAATGAAACATTCAACCCAAGATAACATTGAAAAGAGGAAGAAATTTGAAAACGATGCTCTGGGAGAAGGAATAACTCACCGATGTTATTCCAACACAATCACCGGTGTTCGAATCGGATGACAGACGGAGGATCGAGGGCTCATCGAAGATCCGCGGATGTACAAGTTCTCTTCGATGAAGATGACCTAGAACAAGTGAGTTTTTTCATTTAGACGCAACCCCAGTGCGTTTAATAAAAAAAATACACGGCGTGAAATTTTGGAGTACACATCGTGTACATGCTGTTTCTGTACTCTGCATTAGGTGGACTCCAAGTCACTCCCACAGGAATGTTTGTGTGGCCATGACACAGCCAGCACACATCCTCCAGTGATATCGTAGTACACAATGCATACTCATAAAGTACATGGCGTGTACTTCGAAAATTTCCATATTTCCCTCTTTTTCTAAAAAATGACCAGAAAAGGGAAAACATACCTAAAAAGGAGATCTAGGTTCTTACAAAAGTGATGTTAAGGTATCATTATTTGAAAAGATTGATGTATATAATGTGTTTTGGTAGTTATATAATGTTATAACTACTTCTAATACTCATTCTATTTAACCTATTTCTATTGATGTGGTCATCAATGGCGACTTGGATTTTTTTTAGAAAAGATGGTTCCTAATTTTGGTATGGTTCAAGAGAGGAAATATCCACTTATTACTAAGAGAAGTGAATAACATTCAGGATATCTACTTGATTTACTATTTTATAACATCAACTGAAGATGAAATTCTATTTCTATGTAGTTGAAATTTAGAATAGCAGGTTATAAAATGAGTAGGAATCCCAAAAATTCAATACGGAAGGGATGTAGTCTACATTTGAAGACTCTGGGTATTCCATTCTAGAAAGAGTTGAAAATATTACCATTGTGGCATATATTTCTACTACTCATCCTTTAACTATTTCTGATGTTGAGATTTATAGAAATGTGATCATGGAAGTGCTTCGAACTGATTCATCTAGTACATCATGTGATGATGCTCTATAATATCAAGAAACTGTAAGCAGAATAAGGAAAAAAATGATCATATTTAGAAGTTGATTACAGAATACCCTAAAGACATGAAGTATGTCCAAAATACTACTGATCAAGGTGATCAAGTATTTTATCTCAAGGATATATACTAATCATTCAGTGGATTCAAATTTAATGTTTTGGGATTTGAATTTGAGGATGCCTCCTATAAACCTGGATTTTGAGGAACATGTCGATGCACTGAATTTATTGACTCCTCTCTTAAGTATTATTATGTAAGAGAATAAAGGATTCTTCAGAAACATTTAATAAGGTAGAAATATTATAATGGAATAATACACCTTGTGAATCCATTTCTATATGTTCATGGTACTAACATTGGGGCTCAAGAGCATATCACTTTTACTTCGCACCTGAAACCTCGTACTACTAACCTATAGCACTTTTGGCCAAGAGTGCCCAAAAATATTCATGCACCTTTCCTAGAATGGTTCTATCCATTTTCCATAACTTATAGATAGGCTTTACAAAATGTATAATTGATAATAATTTGAGAGTCGCGACATCCTTGAGAAAATGCAAGTGTTCCTTTAGCTGTCCCACATGTACCCTCATCTATTCCTATAGTTTCTTCATGATCTACTACTAAGCCCTCCACCTATGCCAATGAAAATGTAAAATCACTGGTGTATCCTTCCAATTACCCTATGAAGGAGAATTGATTAGGTATATTGAATTTTATGAGGTTTTTTATAACATGTCGGCTATAACATTTTACAAAACAGAATTTATTTCTTTTATTGACCTTATAATGTTATTTTTTCGATTTCTCTTCCATTTTCTATTCTCTTTATGTTCGGTTGTTTTTAATTAATTATTGTGAGATTTTTTGTAATCCCAAAAGGTGTATACTCTCTATGGAATTTACAATGTTTTTTTCTTTTCTTCCATATTTGGTTTACCTTCCTTCAATACATTGTGATATATTTTATTCCTTATTTTCCTTCTATATATTATATCTTTATATAAAAACATTACAATGGAGTCACTGCTATAAGTGTCACGACTCAAAATACACACCCCTAGTGTTTATTTATATTTTTAATTAAATTTATAGAACAACTATTTTATCGAATTTAATGTTCAATGTTATTCCAATGATTTTTACTTAATAGATTGACAGAGTTAACTTAATGTTATTGCCATAATGTGTAGTATGAGGAGCATAAGATCTACTAGAATCTCTTTGCAGATTTTATTAAAATATAAAGAGGACTCTATCATGAAAAGATAATAATTTTTTAATGAAAAGATATAACATTACACATGAGTAGCGATAATTAGTTGTGAAGTGTTCCATACACCAATCATTATAACCATTGATTAAATATAAATGATGTGAAGCCTATCAAACATTTGTAAAACATACTAAAAAATCACAAGAAAGGGTTTTCAACACATTTTTATTAATCAAAATTTTCAAACTCTACTTGAGGATCATTTCAAACTTCCATTGAGAAACATGAGTTGTAGAGAATATCAGACATTACAACCAAATTTTTCATCTCTTCGTATTTAATTTGTTTTGTTATTTATATTTACATTTCATGTAGTGTGGATTAAATTGTTTTATTATATCCCATATTGTCTATTATTTTGAACCTAAAGATACATGGATATCATCACAAGATATTTTACTTCAATTTCCCACATGTTCTGGTAATGATTTGGTCATGACATGTCTTATTTTTAATCCCATGATTACTTTGTAACTCATCCTATGTGGCCTAGATAGTTGGTATACTGTTGTAAAACCAGATCTAGGTTGGGGATCAAAAGTTTATTGTATATAATCTACATTGAATAAGGTGATTTCCAAGTGTATATGACTAAGTATCATATTGAGACCACAACTCTTGTATTAAAATTCCTGTGTGTGTTTTTTGTTTTGTTTTCTTTATTTTCATAACTATAATTCAGAATTTGTGTTAAAATGAAAAAACAATTACTTTGAAATTTTATATTAATTACCATTAAAAAATATTATAACTATATAAAATTATTTTATAAAATTAAAAAAATATTTTATACAATTTTACCACATAACTTATCAATCGTTAGTGAAATCATCTAATAGTTTAAATCATATATGAAGCTACTATTTGAATAAACAGAATTGTGTTTACATTAGTTGGTGGATTTTATTAAAATCCATTTTAATAGAAATTGTTATTGGGTACTCATTTCACCCCATCTTTAGATACTCCCTCTAACCAACATGAATTTCATGGGAGAAATAATGAAAAATTGGGTTGTTATAGTCAGAAAACATTCTGAAGGTATGAATAATACATGAATTTCGAATGTGAAAAAGATTGAACAAAATTATATTGAGTCCTTCATGATTTGGAATACACATATTTTTTGTTGGTCTTCTAACCCACTAGGGGCTATGAAATGTATTGGTATAACAAAAAATATATTTTTGGTTCTTCAATTTACGAAACAGGATATATTTATGATAGATGTCTATCATTTGGAATATTAAGTGGAACAAGGGTGGAATCTTATCAATAGATAATATAAATAAGATGAAATTAACTCCATGTAATGGGATGATATATAGAATATATTTTTCAATAATTACATCCGACATATAATTTGAAAAAATATGTTGATGTAATTACTTGAGTTATTGAAAAAATATGGTGAATATATTGGAACCTATGAGGACAATTTTATTATACATGCATGTTACAATTATAGAATTATCATCGAACCTGAATGTAATGTTTATCAGTTAATTAGTGGTCTAAAACCATTTATCTAAAGGGAGTTTGTCATATGTTACTTCAATATATATGAAAAAATCATTCGAGGTGATCTCAAGGTTGAGATGTAGATTGTAGTTACCCAAAAATCATACGGATTTTATAAGAAAATAAATATATAATTAAATGAAAAATATAAAACCATATAGAAAAGAAGTTTATATATCCTTTATGGAGAAATTATTGAATGAAACATGAAGGTAATTTTATTATTAAGATTAGTAAATGTTATAAGTGTGGTAAATAAGGTTATCAGGCAATTGAATGTTGAAGTGAGGAGAAAAAGTTAACTAATGACAAAAATATAGAGAAGGCTGCATTGAATAAATCTCTACACATTAATTTATCTAGTGTAAGGAAAATGAGAATTATTTTAAAAGTTACCAAATATGAGGGTTAACAATGATGATAGATTTCAGAAAACCTAATAAGGCTAAAAAAGAAGCATATCATGTGGTAACTATTTGAGATGTGCAGTACAAAAACAATTTCATGAAAGGTACACATAACATCCACTATAAAAGAGTTAATTTATTATTTTATTATAGATCCACCCACTATTTTATTAATAAATATTTTCCTATGGGTATCACCACATCACCTCACTAAATAGATGTTGTGTTATCTATGAGAAATCCAAACGGAACGACAAGGATATCTCTAGTTTATAATTACTCTCTAGTTGATGTTTGTGGGAAAGTGATTCCTATATATCATATAATCCTTCCATTAGTTGAATTCGATATAATTTATTTCATGTAATTTCCTTCTATATACAGTATTCATATTAATTTACAAGTATGAGAAGTCACATTTTTTATTACAATTGAAACTAAGATCTTCTATTGACGAAAGGATGAATATGAACATCTAATGGAAATCACTTCCATATTATGGGTCTTAATTCCTATAAATGAAGCTTATCTATCTTATAGTGTTATGGGTTAAACTGAACATTAAGGATACACTTATTGTAATATAGTTTATTTATGTATTTCCCAAAACATTTATTGGTGGTATACCAAACTAAAAAGTTGAGTTTTTAATATAACTCATAACTGGTGTTATGCCTATTTCAAAGACTCCCTATAAAATGGAGATGTTTTTTATACTGGAGTTAAAGGAGAAACTACAGTATAATATTGACCAGGGATTCAAATATCCTAGTGCACCACCATGGATTGAAAATGTTATGTTTATTAATAAGAAATATGTATCACTGTGAAATTTCGTTGATTATCGAGATCTTAACAAGATTTCTACTTAGAAAATTATCCTATTCCCTGTATATTTGAGTTATTTGTTCAACTACAAGGAGATAAATACATTTCTAAGATTAATATTTTTTTTGGATATAATATATTTTGGGTCATAATGGAGGATATAACGAATAGGGAATTTTTTACAAGGTATGGACAATATGAATTTATAATGATGCCTTTCAGTCTTACTAATGTCACTACCATATTAATGTATTTAATGATTATACTCATTAGATACTATCGTGATTAGTTTTATGTAGTCACTATAGGAAATATTCTAGTATATACAATGAGAAATTAATATGATAAAGATGACATAATGATTGTAGTAATGATCCTAATAAATTAGATGTGTTTTTATATAATTTTCCCAGTCTTATTTTTTTCTTAAATATGTTTCATTTTTATGACACATAATATCATGATAGGGTATATTTATGAATCCAACAAAGAAAAAAGTTACTGAACATTGCACTGGAGCATCCACGATAACATAAATTCATCATTTTCTTAGGTTAGATGAATTTTATTTATGTTTTGAGAAATAATTTTCACGATTATATAATCCACCCAACATATTGACTTGGAAAAAAGTTAAGTTCAAATTAATAGTGGGATGTAAATATAATTTCAGGGATTTTAAATGAAGTCTAATTAGTGGATTTGTGCATTCACTACCATGTATTAGAGAATGGATTAAGATAAATAGTGATGAATTAGATAAGGGAATGAAATGTGTTCTCCTGAAAAATGATACAGTGATCGATTAAGCATCACACCAATTTAAGGTCCATGTGAATGATTACCCAAAACATGATTTTGAGTTAGATATGTTAATATTTTTATCAAAAATTAAAGTGGCATTGTATATATGGAGAATGGTGTGACATTAATATTGATCATATAATATTAAAGAATATTTTATCTAAAAAAGATATGAAGATAGGCGAGAAGAGATTATAGAAACTAATTAATGATTATGACTTCTCAATATGTTACCACTGTAGGGACACAAACAAGGTGGGAAATGCTTTGTGATAAAAGGTTGATGTCATCATATCTATAATAAGTATCACAAAAAATAAAATATTTATGAATTTAAAATGGATATACCCAGAAATTTTAATGGAAGGATAGAACTATTATCCAGATTAAGTGAATTTCCATCCATAAATCCAAGTGATTATTAAAGAGGAATAAAAGGATGTTGTAGAGATGAAAATGAATGTGAAAAATGTTTTAAATATCACCCATTATTGTGATGGAATAATAAGAATAAGGTCTCATCCTGAAAAATTTACATAATCTTTAGTTAAATTAAGAATTCACATTGAGGATCCTTTCAGGATTATAGTTTTAGAGAATTAGGAAATAAATATTACATTACATCTAAAATATTACAATGTAGACACTTCTACAATAACCAATTTTTTCACAACAATAAAACTAATTAATTAAAACAATAATTCTATTATTTATATAAATATTCTGGATTTATTCATTTCTCTTACCCATCATTATACCATGTAAAAAAAATTTCAAAAACATTGGATGATCATGAAAAGCCCAGTAAGGGTTATAAGATAAAGAAATAAAATATTATTCCATCAATTCATACAAATAAATGAAATCCTTCTTTCACTCATATAACACAAGATGTTTATCATACCTCTTGAAATCATTTGATTTAGGAATAACACATAGAAATAATAAATCATAATGGTAACTTGTCGCACACATAACATACATAAATTTTATTTTTAACAACTACATATGGAGTTACATTTGGAATAAACATTACAGTATATTCCCAAATTTTTTTGGAGAGACATTAACATTTACCTCTATCACATTACCAAATGCATTGGAGAGCTATATCGGGCTCACCCACTATAGGTTTATCACAAAACCACACGTATTCGGTTTATTCCAAAACTAGCTGTAAAATATTCATGTACCATTATATAACCATTACCCACAAAATATTGAAAATTTAATTATTTCACTCATGAACCACAATGAATCAATTCAAGATATTAAAATATTCAATCCATTTGCAAAACCATTTAAAAAATATAATAAATGGATTTTTGAATCAAAGATTCCCATTCCACTTTGAATCATTCATCATTTTAAAACAATTATGTAAATATAAATAAATCATTAAAACTATTTTTAAAATATGGAAATTATTGATAATGATTTAGAAGATTAAATATTTAATTTTTTTTAAAAAAAATTTATAGTTAAATAGTCCCTTAAAACTTGAGAAAATACATGAATAAAAATAATTTAAGAATAACATTAAATAAACCTATAATATCATGAGAATAAGAAGATTCATGATATAATATGATAAATGATATTATATAAACCTTAAAAGATAATAACAATTCACAATATCAATATATTCATCAATGAAAGGAGATTAAGACGAAGTCCCTTACAAAAAATTTGGTAGCCTAGCGATGTTACTTAAAAATTCAGAAAATGAGTTAATGAGAGTGAAAATGGTATCTCATAACTTGGAAATACGATGTATAGTAATAATGATATATAATTACTTATCCCAAGATATGAAAATATAAATTAAAATAAATAACTAAAAATAATTATTCGACTAATAGAGGAGGGTGAACGGTTCCCTTACCTTGAGTCTGATTCACTATGTATGTTCCTTGTTCTTCCTGAATAAAAAAATGTAAGTTAATTACTACATTAATAAGAATATTATTAAATTTTATTACTTCTTTTATATAACTTATTACCATGTAATAAAAATTACATAATTATTTTAGTTAATATCAGTCGTTTTGTCGATATTGGGCACTTGAGTCAAAAATGAACTTGTTATAATTACAAATTGTCTATTTGGTCAAAAGTCCATTATCTCATAAATACTATTCATTATTTAAATTTAAAATATATCTAGAATATATGTATTTATAACCAACATATATGTATTTATAATAGTCCATAACATTTGGAGACCAGAATGAGATTCACCATTCATAGAGAACGTAATTCGTACGTACACATGAACACTACTTGTATATCTTTTTCATATTTAATGAAATTAAATCTTAATGAAACATAGTTATATTATAATTCAAGTATAATATCATATTTTATATAAATTAAATATGTTCATGAATTCTATCCTTTATAAGTTCCATGTATTTCATGAACGAGTCATATCACTTTGAGGGGGCGGTTGTTCGCACTTCCTCAAATGAAATTATCATATTTACACATAATGAGAAGCATAAAGCAATGTTTTTAAATAAAAAATAAAATATCATTGAGATAATATAAATAAAATATATATCATATGTAAATATAAGTTAATCATAATGGCCACTATTAGATATGGTATGGGAAAATAAAACAATCATCATTTCGTGAAGTAGTAATTCATCGTACAACGAAACAATATCATCTTATCCATTAGATGGAGGTGTGTATATGTGTAGTTATAATATTTTTCATAAAAAAATCCTATTATATTCATTATATTGATGTTTTTATATAATAATTTAATAAATAGAGTTTAGGGGGTTGGATAAGGAAAATAAAAGAGAGAAGCTTGGAAGAATACAATAACTAAAATTGGTTAACTCCTTTTTATTTAAGCTAAAAGGAATTGTTGTATTTCCTTATGCCCAAGGTGAGGATTATATTATTAGTATAGGAATTTTTTATGAGTTATTTTGGGAATATTTTTGAGGATCCAAGGGGATTGAGATGTGTGATTAAGGGTTAGAGGTGATGCTCTTTTTTAAGAGGGAGGAGGGGCACTTTAAGAAGGTATTTAAATATAATTTTATTAAAACAAATTTTGGTTTAAAATGGTCGCAAAGTCATTTATTTGAAATATAATATTTGATTGGGTCAAAAAAACTCATCCAAAGGTTTTATACAACTCTAGATCTCAAATTTGACCACATATTTTATCATTAACCCTATATTAACTAATTTGACTATCACCATATATTCTTGAATATTCAAACTATATGGTTAATATATTTTCAATATGATTTTAATAGAACTTAAAGTGCTTCATTAATGGCATGTAAAATATTATCAAATATATTAGGAAGAATATTATATATCTTGAACTATTATATAATTTAATAAATTATTCATTGTTTTAAAAACTAATATCGATCAATTTTAAACTATTCTTGTCAAGACTTATTTAAAAATACATAAAAATATGATTTTTCAAAGAAAATTCATTTAATAAAATAAAAAAAGTCATAATTATCTCTAAAATTATTGTATGGCATAAAAAGTATCAAATAAATTTATTTTATTATTTATAATCTCATTTATTTAAATCATTAATTAATAAGGTAATTTCTATATCATCATTATGTCATAAATAAATTTATTTATTTGATGTAAAAAAATTATATATAAAATATCATGATGTAGGAAATATTTTTAGCTATTTTAATAAATCTTTTTTGAAATTATTACTTATATAACCACATAAAATTATTTTACTAAAAGATACATGTTTTTGTTACATTTTCCTTGACTTTAAATTAATTCTTATAAAATGCAATTTTAACATCAATGTGGCTCCATGGGGTCCCAATATCATCCAAAGGATGCCTATCATCAGACATGTATCATCCAATTGGATTTGGGAACATGTTACGGTAGTTTAATATTATTATAATATTATTTGTTTACCCTTATTTACCATATTTACCCTTTAAACATGGTAAATAAAATAATTACTAATGTTACTATTCAAAATGTCTAAAATTAAAAGGTACCTATTTAAAAAGTTTGGACATCATGATTCCAAATATGGAATACATTTTTCCAAATTCCAAACATAGAAGTTTGAGTAATTAATTTAAAATTAATTCCTATTTTCGAAACAATAAAAACCAGGTCTTTAGAAGTAATTACTATAAATAGATTAACATGTATTTATGTCCAATTTAAAAGTGAAATTACATCCAATAACCATTATTGGATTAAATTGAAAAAATATATTCCAATTTCAATTTAAAACCAATTAAAAGTAAAATCTAACTATATAAATAAATTAGATGAAATGTCAGTTATGACTTAAAATGCTGTATTGTTTACTATTCATTAAAACATGATCTTTATCAGAAAATTACCAAAAAGTTAACCAAAGTAAATTTTGATTTCCTGATTATATAGAAGATTATTATTTTGTCAAATAGAATAAATAATAGTAATAAAAACTATAATTCATAAGGGTTCACCATCAATGGCCGGTAAACCATCCTTTTAAAAATATTTGGGAATTTCATGCTTAAAATTAGAATAAATCTTATTTTAAGCCTCTATAATTTATTGGATAAATTTAATGACATTTAATAAACAATTATAATCTTATTGTAGTTATTTATATTTATTCTTTCAAATAAAATGGTAGGGATTTAACTACCATTTAAAATTAGAATAATATTATATTATTTTTTGATATAACTAACAGTTGTGTGCAATGTAAGATTTTGGAGAAACCCTTTGTTTCATGTTGAGAACGCTTTAAAAAAATAGACCCTTTTAAGTAAATATAATATTTTATTGATAAGTATTAATATAAATCAAGAATTATTATTTAATAAATACGTAGGTTATTACATCCTTCCCCCCTTTTGGAAATTGCATCTTGGCAACTTTAAAATTGGGCTTCGAAATTTCACTGAATGTCCCACATCGGAAAAAGTGCTAAAAAAATATTAGTTACAAAGAAAAAAATAGAGTTACAAAGGTCACCAGAGATAACACATACTAGGATTCCTTGTCAAAAAACATGGATATGGAAGAGAAAAAAAACCATCAAGTACTGATGGTGTGTGATTTAAAAATTGACTAAGACAAAGTTAACTACTGGGGAAACAAAAACACGGGATGAGTTAAATGGTATATGATTCTACAGTAGGAAAAGTGAATGGAATTTTTTTTGTTTTATGTTCCTTTTCATAATGTTGAGGAATTTATTTTTGATAATGAATATTAACATTGGGAAATATACATACCTTTAAATTTGAGTTTCATCCTTTAATACATTTTATAACAAACTCATCTTTTCTCCAAACTACCAGTATTCATGATAGCAAAGTCACACCTGAAGCGCTAGAATCAACTTATATAGAATCACATAATCAATAAGATAAGAACTATATATTTCCCCTTGTTTAAACATTAACCAAAATTAAAATGGTTAATATGATATTAGACAACCTCAAAAAAGGAAAATCCTTTATAAAAAGAAATACTACTCTTAATATCAAATATTCAACAAACAATACCCAATGTTCAAAAAATACAATTCAATACACAATTTTCATTAAAATACTTAAATATAATCCAAACTAAGATTGAAACCAAAAGCTCAGAAGAATTGGATCACATATTCTTATACGATAAATCATAACATTTATAACAAAATAACATCGACTACTCTTAAATAATCACAATTAATAGCAATTAACATAATCAAATATTCTCAAAGATCAGTTAATAATATCCATTACTAACCCAAATATCTATAAGTTCACAAAAAAAAGATTCATCCAAAAATAAAATTCAACCATTAAGCTTTAAATGAAATCCCAAAGTATTCTATTTTTTCTTAGTCATATAGTATCCCAAATGAGAAAATGACATCCAAAATAACATTTATCACTTAATCACCAAGTCATTTTCCTATGCTAATGGTATCCATTTGATAAAACATAAGTTACAAAAATAATATTATTATTTATCCATAAAATCATTTAAAAAAAAAATTATTCATACTAATGAGGGACATCACGTAGTCTAGTGGTAGGTGATAAATTCCAGTCACACGTTGGTTGTGTGTTCGATTCCTGTAACATTGTCCGACGTGACGGGTTGTCACATGGTCTATATGACTTCCTTTTTTAAAATTGTATAACTCACATACCATTTAAAAAATGATGTAAATTCCTTAAAAATATCTATAACATGTTTTAAACCTAATGGTTATTTCATACCTCACATTTTCCATTCAAAAAAATTAATTACCCATAATTGCCTAAAAAACCAAATATCACATGAACAATTATGGTTATCTGTTATTTCAACACAAGAAAAGATAATTCTTACTTAAATAACATTTTCAGATATCAAACCTTAGGGTTACACATTCTAGAAAAATCCTTCCAAATTAATCCTATCACTAATTCATTTAAACATATCAGTATCCACATATCCATCATTACTCCTAAATTCCTAAAATATAGACATCTTAATCATCTAACATTATTTATGATCCTTTATCCATGTTTTTCAATTAATTATTTTATACTTATTTCCTAAAAAAATCATGTATAATGTACTAAGAATCCAGTAATGTCAAAATGTGAGCTAATAAATAATCCATAACTAACATAGGTTATTTTTTGTTTCCTCATCTTCAACTGGTATGGAATTAGAAATATGTAAACATATATTTTTACGATCTTACTAATCAAATCCCTAGCCATTCTTAGTAGGAAATATATTTTCACAATGACCATGTACACCACACTTAAAACATTAAATTGACCCTTCAGAAAGAACTTCTTTCCCATTCCTAGAGTCAACTGAATTCTTCATTTTTCCATGTTCGGTTATTTATTTATGAAATTTATTACCACATATAAAACATCTTCCCATACCATCAAAGCATTTTCCTAGGTGTTTATTTCCATATCCTTGACACATTTGTTTTTGAATATAATTATGTTAATGATTATTACATGAAATTCCATTGGGATTCGTTTCTTATATATATATGATTACTTAGAAAAATCACTACGGTTATTGTGGTAAATCATGACTCAAGATAGTTGGTTAATAAAAACCACAATATTTCTCACTATATCTCCCACTGAATTCAGTTTCTTATTCAGAAAACCGCTATAGTTTCTTTCACATACATTGTTACTTTGGTGACTTCTAGATCAAACAATTTACTAAAACCAAAAATGTTAGTGTGAGCGTATCAGTAAAATGATCATATACTATCTTATTATGAGGGTAAACATTAATATATACTTATTTAGGTTATCTTAAAAACATTCAATTTATCTAAAATAACTATGACTCATTCAAATATTTTAATTATTATTGTCATGTCACATATGATTAAATAACTCCCTATCCTCCAATTTTATCTAAAGAGACCTCTAATAAATAATTTAATTCCAGAGTCTTTAAACATTTTCTGAATATTGATTTATATCAAGAATTCATGTTGAGAATATTTTTCTGAATATTTTTTAGGTTTAGAGTTTTAAAGAGTGAGGCCATAACTATTACATTACATCTCAAAGATTACCATTTAGATAATTCTACTTTAACTATTTTTTTCACAACAATATAACTCCTTAAATAAAAAAATAATTCTCTTCTTGATATAAATTTTCTTGAGTTATTTCTTTCTCTTAACCTTCCTTATACCCAGTGAAAAACATATCAAAAACATGGGATGGGCATAAAATTATTAGTAAGGGTTTTAAAATAAGGAAAGAAAACACTATACCATAAATTCATACAAATCAATGAAATCATACTTTTCACTCAAATAACATAAGATTTTTAACATACCTCTTGAAAATATATGATTTATAAATAACTCATAGAAATAATAAATCATAAAGGTAACTTATGGAATCCATATCATACTTACATTAAATGTTTTACATATAAATAGGGAATTATGTTTGGAATACCTATCATAGTATATTACCTAAATCTTATAGGAGAAAAAATAACATTTACCTCTGTCATGTTTTCCAATGCATTGAAGAACTATCTCGGGCACACCCGCCCTTGGTTTATCTCAGAATAACCAGTATTTGGTTTATCATGTAACCACATGAAAAATTTCCAAGTACCATTACATAATCATAACACATAATGTATTTAAATTATCAACATTTGACTCATCAACCACCATGAATAAATTCATGATATTGAAATATTCAATCCATTTCCAAAAAAATTTAAAACATTTAATTAAAAGATTATTGAATCAAAGTGTCCCATAAAACATTGAAAATATTAACATTTAAAAAAATTAATGTACACAGAAATAAATAATTAAAATTATTTTGATTACATGGAAATGATTAATGATTATTTATAAGATTAAATATTCAAAACATTTAAAATAATTTTTTTGTTAAGGAGTATCTTACCACTAGAGATAATACTTGAATAAAAATAATTTAATAATAACATTAAATAAAACCTATAATATTATGAAAATAAGGAGATTCATGATATAATATGTCAAAGGATAGTATATAAACCATATAGTATAATAACGGTTCACAATATCATGATATTCCTCAATGAAAGGAAATTCAGACGAAGTCCCTTACAAAACTATGGCAGCCTAACGACATTACTTAAAAATTCAAAAAGTGAGTTTACGAGAGTGAAATGAGTCTCTGATCACATTGAAATAATATATAATGTAATAAGAATATATAATAAAATTTACCAACATTAGAAAATGGAAATTAAAATATATAACCTAAAAGAAGTCTTTGATTTAAAAACGGTGAAATGTTCCCTTACCTTGAGTCCGATTCATCATCTATGTTTCTTGTTCTACCTGAATAGCTAACATATTTAAGTTTCAACATGCCTAAGAAATTTTTTCAATATTACTGTTACTTTTATATCATTTATTACCACATTATAAAAATTACAAATTTATTTAAGTTATTATCATTTGTTTTGACGATATTGTGTACCTGAGTTGAAAATGAACTTGTTATAATTACAAATTGCCTATGTGGCCAAAATACCATTATCTACAGATTCATATTAATGATTTTAAAATCATATATATATATATATTATATGTATTTAGATAAACAATATATTTATTTATAATAATCCATAACATTTAGAGATAAAAAATGAATGGCACCATTCATGGATATGTTAACCTGTGTGCATGCATGACCAATACTTTCCTTTATTTTTCATATTTAAAGGAAATATATGTAAATGATAAATAGGTATATTATAATTCAAGTATAATAACAAATTTTAATTAAGTTACATAAGTTAATTAATTCATCCTTTATACATTTCGTGCATGTAATGAATGAGTCATATCACTTTGAGGGGGTGGTAGTTTGCACTTCCTCAAATGAAAGAATCATTTTTAAAAATTATGAAAATCATAAAGGTATGTTTGTAAATAAAAATTATAGTATCATAGAGATAATATAAAAATAATATATATAAAATGTAAATAAAGTTCTATCATAATGGAAACTATGAGAGGTGGTAGGGGAAAATCGATCAATCATAGTTTCGTGAGGCAGTAGTTCACTATACACAGGAACTGTATGTTCGTATCCATTACATGGAGGTGTCTGTTAGTGTAGTTTGAATACATATCGTAAAAAATTTCTAGTATATTTAAGATACAGGTTTTGTTATAAAATAATGTAATAAAGATATTTTTGGGGGTTGGATAAGGAAAATAAATGAATGATCCTTGAGAGAATACATTACCCCAAATCAGGTAACTCCTTTTTATTTAAGCTAAAATGATTTCATGAATTGACTTATGCCCAAGGAGAGGATATTTAGAGGAATATAGGGATGTTTGGAGGTTCTTTTGGTCAGATTATGGATGAGACAAGGGTCTTGAGAGGTGTTAGCAAGGGTTAGAGGTGATACCCTTTTATAAGATGGCCGAGGGGCACTTTAAGAGGGCATTGAAATATTACTTTATTATAAAATTATTTTCAGTTTCAAATGGTCCGAAATTGATATATTTTAATGATAAAATTATCTTGGGTCGAGAAACTCTCAACCAATAAGTTTTAGAATAGTCTAGTTTACCAATGTAACCTTATTGGGTTTTCTTTAACCCATAGTTAACTAATTTTACTCTTACCATGCCTTGTTTCATATTCAAACTAAATGGTTAATATAGGTTCAATAAAATTCCTATAGAATATCAAGTGCTTCATTAATGATATTTATAATATTATCTAGTTAATTTTTCCAAATAATATATTTTTAAGAATATTATATCATTTAATAAAAGAGTATTTGTTATAAAAACTCATTTATGTCAATTTTTATACTAATCAGGTCACGACTTTTTAAAAAATCCATAAAACATGATTCGTTCGAAAAAACTCCATTAATTCAATTATAACATGTCATAATCTTCCCTATAAATCTTGAATGGCATAAAAAGTACAAAAATAAAATTATTTTAATATTTATAATCTCATTTATTTTCAATCATTAGTTAAAAATATAATCACAACATCATCATTGTGTCATAAATAAATTTATTTATCTGATGTCTAAAAATTATAAATAAAATACCATGATGTAGGAAATTTTTTTGATCACTAATGAGTTTTTTTAGTCTAATAGATCACTTATATAACCCAATATAAAAACAGTTTTACTAAAAGATAAATTTTTATGTTACATTTTTCTTTACTTTAAATTAAATCTTATAAAATGCCATTTTTAAAATAACGTGGCTACATGGGGTCCCAAAATTGACCCAAGGATTACCATTGTTATAAATTTCTCATCTAATTATATTAAGATACATGTTAGTGTATTTAATATTATTATAATATTATTTTTTTACACTTATTTCCTAGATTTACCCTTTAACCATGGTAAATAAAATAATTAATGAAGTTACTCTTCAGAATGTCTAAAAATAAAAGGTACATGTTTAAAAAATTTGTACCTCATGATTAAAATTATGGAATCCATTTTTTCAAATTAAAAACACAGAATATTTAGTAATTAATTTAAAATTAATTTCTGTTGTCGAACCCAAAAATAATGTTTTTTAAGTAATAACAATCAAAATATTGACATGTATTTCTATCCAATTTAAAAGTGAAATTATATCCAACGACCATAATTAGATTAAATGATAAAAATATAATCTAATTAAACATTAAAACAAATTTAAAAAACAATCTATCTTTATAAATAAATTTTATGAAGAGACATATGTGACATAAAATGCGGTATTTTTTAACCATTAATTAAAAATGAACTTTATAAGAAATTTACCCAAAATTTTACCAAAGTAAATTTTTATGTCTCGCTACTATAAAAGGTGTTTATTTTTTATTCATAATTATTAACGGATATCCAAAATTAATATTCTATAAATAATTTTTTTGTTACAATAAGTATCAAGAACCATGTTTTTTATCACATTTAATATTTTAATAAGGATCCATTCGATGAGGCTCATTTTTCAACGTTCTCTATTCATCCTAGCAGAAAAATAATATATAGAGGTCGGAAAGAGTATCTCTAGTAATATAGCCTGAAAATAAGTGTTTCATATTATGTTTCTTAGTGATTTAATTTCCATACATATAAGTCTTTGAGATATAATTTTAAGGGGATTTTACAACTATTACCCATAATAAAAAATAAAATGTGAAACAACACCATGTATTTTTTTATTGGACTCCACAGAATATCTAAAATTCATAATTATATATGTGTTGTAGTCGATATACATATGAATTCAACCCAATTTATTACTATAGAAAAATATTTATCTATTTAATATCATTGGTTAATATATGTTAATGAATATTTATGATTTCAAGGATAACCAATTCCCATTATATCCGATCAGGATATAAGGATTACCTCAATGTTTTGACCATTAAATAAGTAGACTCTAGATAAAGAGTTATATTTAAATACTACAATCATATATATAAATATGGTCGGTTTGAGATGGATTTCAAAGGATATTGGGATCAACACCTTCTATTGGTATAATTTTCCATCAAAAATAATTTTCACTCCCACATTAAGATAGTTCCTTATGATGCTCTATATGGTTAAAAGTGCAGAAATCAAAATGCATGAATGAATTTCGGAAAAAATCTATTGGGACATGATATATTTTAGGAAATGAGAGTGAATATTATATCCATTCAACTATACATAAGAGAATATCTGAGTTGACAAAAATGTTATACTGGCAATCCACAAAAATAACTAGAGTTTGATGTGGTTGATAAGGTATTTCTATGAACATATCCCTAAAATAGAGTGACATGATTGGAATGAAGGTAAATATAATACAAAGGTATATGAGTCCTTTGGATTGATCGTGTTGGAATGGTATCTTATTGAATGGTGCTTCCAATGGATCACTCTCAAGTTCAGGATGTTTAATATTTATGTCTCCTAAAAACGTACACCCCTGATCTTTTACATGTACTAAAATTAAAGGTCATAATGCTAGAAAATTATCATTCTTATTAATTAAAACTATTACAGTTTATAGATTATAGATAAAAAGTTCAACGAAATAAGACCACTCAGCTAGTTTATTTTTTTTCGTGGAGAAACCACAAATTTGAGGATGTTGTGTGGGAACATGAGAATTTGATGAGGAAGAGGGATCCTGAACTATTTATATCTGAGTAATGATTTTTGAGGATTAAATTCACATTAAAGCGTGGTATTATGTAATTTAAAAATAGTTTCATGAAATATTTCTCATTAAATAATATTATTTCATTGATAGCTTGTGTTGCATGCAACACCATGTTTTAAACTAACTGTGAGATACTACAAAACATGACTGTTATATTATATACATTATATTTGTGGTAATAAATAGTAATTAACATAATTTAAAAAATATAGGTTATATTAATTTAAATAATTAAGTCATTAATAATAAAATTATTATAATTTAATATAAAAATTATTTTCAAATAAAATTGATTATTTCTTGAAAATTAATTTTATGCTTATAAAGAATTTTATATCAATATATTAAAATAATACTAGTGAATGATTTTAATGAAACATATATATATATATATATTACATGATTATTTATTTTAATAATTAATAAAACATTTTACTATTCTTAGGATCATCATAAATGATGTTTCATGTTTGGAAATATAATTTTCCTAATAGAATATTTTGTTAAATTTTGAAAAAATACATTAATATTAAAATATTCCATTTATATATACTTAATTATATAAAATTAAATACATATTTATAATAAATTGGAATATATTAGGTAAGTAGGGCCATTTATTTTTATTGGAAATGTATAGTAATGGTGGAAAAATTAATTTCCATAGTAAAGGGTAAAATGAGTTAATGTGGATTAAAAATAATTGATAAGGGAATAATGTTTCATCTTATTTATTATTGGATGAATTTAATTCAACCCATATAACCTAATTTTTATTTAATTTATGTTTAATTGACAGTTTTCCATTAAATTTAACTATATATTAATTAATTAAAATAAAGTCGCAAAATATCATTTTGTTTTTTTGAAATATATCAAATGTGTAACAATGGTGAAAATTTGGTTATGAGAAAATCTAAGTGTCATTTTAAAATTAATAATCATAGAATCATGATGTAAATTTCTCTCAAACCTTTTGGGCAATTTAGATAAGATAATGGACTTTTAGTCTTTATTCAATGAAAAATCAAACATGTTACACTCTTATTTTTAATAAAATTAATTTATTTAATATGGGATTAAATAGTATATATGACTGAATTTAATTATTATTTGAATATTTAAACTATTCATATTAGGGTTCATAATATATTTATAATTTTAATAAATTAAATAGTTTCACTAAATGCTTAGACATCAATGATTTAATAACTATTCAATTAAATGAAAAATCAAATAAATGATATTAAAAATATTAAAAGTAAAATGATTTGAGATATTTATGATGATAAAAGAATTATAATGATTACTTTGAAATGTTAGGGATATAATTTAATAATTTTTTGAATATTTTATTTAATGTAGTGATATAATTAGATGTAAAAATATAGAATCGTATCAAAATTGGTAATTATTATATTTTAAGGGATTAATATTTTATTAATATTTTTAAAAATATTTTATATAATTTAAAATAAAACGTGATTTTGATATGGCCTATAATGAAATAAATTTACCCTTTATGACCCAAATGACACCATCTAAGTTATAATTACAATATGTTAATATTAAAAAATTTCTTGTATTACATAAAATTTAAAAAGATTAACTAAGGGTTATTCAAAATGATAAGGTCTAAAATAATAACAACATATTTTTAAAAAATATATTTTATTTATAGAATTACAACCATATCTTATCGTAGATTCCAAAACACAACCAATTCGGTTGTATTTTTATTGAAAATGGATTTATTATAATTTAATATTTTGAGAAACAATAGAAGTGACCCTCAATAAATTTATAAAAGGGAACCTACTACCTCACTTATTTAAATCACATTGAATGACCAATATCAACTATATAGTAAAACTATTTCTTCTAAAATTCCTTATTCACCTTATAGAGATGATTTCTTTCACAAAAGAGAAACCCTACCACCCAATATAGGAACTCTAATGAAGAAGTTTTTAAGAAGAGGCAATCGCTAAAACCGATCACATATTTTTTACTCCACCTTATCTACACTAAATCTATTATGTTTATCATAAAATAATAAATTTTATACTCAATATACTTTCATGTATTATTATTACTTTTTAAAAAAACATTATTCCCACTCTTTCCTATCAAATAATAAGTGAAAGTATCTCTCATACATACGTACGAATTACAGTATCTGTGTAGCAATACAATTCATTTTTATAACCATATTTCATGGATAGTTATTATGATAGGTTAAATGAATATGTATGATATATATTATAGAATAATTATTCAATAAATTTGAATTATTATTTGACATTATTTCATTCCAAAAATAAAAAAAATGAAAACATCATTCATGTGTATGTACGACCTACCGTATCCATAAATGGGGAAATTAATTTTATTATTTATTCATTTTATGAATGAATATAAATATTTATATAATTATTATATATAAATTTTATACTAGGAGTAATAATCTATAAATGATGTGACTGAATGATGATGTCGTGGGCTCCCTCAAATGATTAATGGTTTTTGGGGTACTTAGGTGCAACAAACTGTCTAACCAAGGTTGTCTTTGAAAAGAGGATGTAAATTTAACAAAATATTAAAAGTATATGTAAAATAAAATAAAAGAAAACAAGAATTATAATTCAAAATATGGGTTTTTTTATCATTTATAATTATTGAAGATGTCAACTCGAAGAAGATTGCAATATTTTAGTTTTTAATTTGGAAAGGAAGTTCGATTAAAAAGACGCAACAAGAAGATGTTTTTTAGAAAATATTTTAAAAAGCGTAATCAATCTAACTCCAAATATTCAATAATTTATTAATAATTATCATTTAAATTAATATCCACTTAATTATTATCCCATAATATGTTAAATCTTAAGCCCTATGAGAATTAACATTACCACCAAGATGAAGTGAATTTAACACTAGGAAATTTTCAGAACATTCAATCCCATCACCTGAATTTGATTAATGTAAAAAGGTTATCTTATGGTCAGTGGTAAATTAATACAAATATCCTCTCTGGAAATTAGAATTAATTGTGTTTGGGGATTATATTTGAACACTAAAAATTGATCCCTTGTGGGTTTTAATAACCAAATAAGTTCATGCTGTCACAATTCACACAATTCTCGACGTTATGTGATTTTTGTATATTGTTCAATTTTTTTGGAGATTAATTAAAATAAAATGATAAATTAATATATCACATTATTTGAATTATAGTATATCATTGATACAAAATTAATATTAATGCAGGAAAATATCGGATCCTTGTTGCGATCTAGGGAGCTGCTTTTATTCAAAAAGATTGCTGCAAAAACTCAGTTGGGGACTTTGAGATCCTTTGCCGTCTCTGAGTTTCTGGAAATTATCCAAAGCCTAAACGCACCTTAGAGGTTTTCTGGCAGGCTCCAATGCCGGGATGGATCAAAGTTAATGTTGATGGTGCTTCCAAAGGAAATCCAGGTCCTACCAGTTGCGGTGTTATTTTTAGAGACTCTGCTGGTCAGTGTTAGGGCCGTTTCTTCGTTGGATGTGGCCACTCGTCATCACTGGAGGAGGAACTGTTGGGTGTCATCCATGCTGTTGATTTTTCTCTTCAAAGAGGTTGGAGGAAACTATGGATTGAGAGCGATTCATCCACCATCATTCATTCCATCTGGAATGGCAGCCCTCATCTGGTCCGGAAGCATACTTATCGTTGGATGAACTGCCTTAACTCGCTCCATGGGATTGATTTTATCGCCACCCACACCTACTGTGAAGAAAACTCCGTCGCTGATGCTCTTGCCAACAAAGGAATTCACTAGTTAATGACTTGGATGGACTCCCTGCCTGCTGATTTATTTGAGCTTTTTGATAGGGATTGTAAAAAAATCCCCTATTTCAGACTCTTGTAACTTTATTGCTTTTTAAAAATGATTTGTGCTTTGGTCTTTGACCAAAGCATTACCTTTAAAAAAATAGAATGGAATTGCATTTTCAATAGTTTATAATTGTTATAACTCAATAACGCTTCTACTCAAGATTTACATCCCAAATAGAAAGATAAAAGAAGTATAAAATTGGTCAAAATAAGTGAATTGGAAGATAAAATAATAAGTTTATTGAATGAACAAAATCATTACATCAAATTAGAGGAATAGAAGATAATTTTGGAGGATATCATATCTAGAAGGATTCCATCCTCCAATGGTTAAATTGATTAGAAAAGAACCACTTCCCCTCATCTACCAATCTTATAAGGCACGTCCTAACCCTTAGAAATTAGAAAGAAACTAATTTATAGAGTAGATGGGAGGATAGGTTCAAAGAGGTTTCAAGTGTGAATGTGGAATCTCAGGAAAATATATTAATCCAAATTACACCACCCATTTGACCTCCAAAACCCGTGAACCAGCTGTGCTTCTAGTATACTGATTTGTGCATAATTGAGTTTGAGATATCCTATACAAATTTGGTCCCAATCGAAGCTTGGATAATGTGGTTATGGCCCAAATACATAACCAATATCCAATCTAGCGGGTCCAGCACACATTTGACATCATGGTAAACATAGCCTAACCAAATGTACATTTTAGCTCTAATGTCCTGAACAAAAGTTTTGGCCCTTATGACAGGACACAATTAGAAAATTTCATGTTCAAATAATAAATATTAAAATATTTATCTTTGAAATAATAGAGTGTACTATAAGGGGTAATACTGGAATTCCATTTAAAATTTCCAATGAATGATCTAATCGCAAATATTTTATAAATAAACATATTTAACAAAATGTGATAAAATTTTATCATTTATTTTCAATAAAATAATCAATAAAAATGGTTTTTATCAACTCCCCAACACTTACTCTTTGCACTCATGGGAAAAACCTCATATCATGTATTTGAAAAAATTATGACCGAATATGCATATTAAAATTTCTAAATCCACAGTGAAAATATATATAATGTAAGAATTCCATCAAGAGTCAATATCAATAAATCATAAATCCATTGTCTCAAAAATTTTGTGCAATCAAAATCCTGTGGGATTTATTAAACTAATCATAGTTAATCAAGTCATGGGTCTACCATGCCACTAATTCTTCACATGTGTGTGTGAGAACCATTCCAAGATTCTCTCCCCACCAATTATCTAGTATATTTAAATCAATAAATGTTTTTTATTCCTATATAATTATATTAAACCAAACCTAGTCAAAATCTAGTGCCGTAAAATTCCAAAACCAACTCATTTATGCATTCGTAGAATTCAAACAATTATATGCCAACATAAACATCCCCACATGTTGAAAATTTATTCACTCCCATGTTTATTGATTTTTTTTTCAATTTTTTAATTTTCATTGAATATTTTTGAGGGCGTACACTAATAAAATATTAGGTTTACACACAAAGGTCAATCTAGTACATTGATGGAAATGATTGGAAGAGAAAAAAACATTTGTAAATACCATGTTATAAGTTGAAAAGAATTGCTTACCCTAAATATACATTCAATTTGGTAATAGAAACCCATAGGTCATAATTTTGTGAAAAATTGTGTGGAGAAATCAATGACACAATTTAACATGAAAAAATATCACAAATAATGATATCAAAATCAAAAGGGTTTTATAATGACACACCCATTCATATCAATTACATCTTCAATTTTTATAAAAGTCAACCCTTGGTGGTGAAATCTTACTCATGGTTATATTTCTACAAATAAATTTTGAAATCATGCATTTTCTATACATTCCACATGAAAATGTTACATGATATATTTGTTTATTTTTTATTGACTTTTTTTTGAATACTTTAACCAAAAACATAGTAGAAAATACAAATAAAATACACAAATGAAAATCTAAAATATCTACCCAAAAATGTTATCCCCTCCCCCAATCTTAAAATAGTGCATTGTATGAAATTTGAACCTATGAGATGATATATACAAATGAAATGTTTAATTTTAATGAGGAAAAATAATATAAAATTGAAAGGGTTAGGAACAGCCTAATATTCTCAAGTGATGATGGGTTCGTGCAGTGTGATGAAGTCCACTGCATCTATGGGAAGTCCCTCAATGATTCTCTTCAAAATTTTCACATTGACTATAAAGATTCTTCTTGTGTCCTCTTGTGTGATTTCCACAGTACCATAAGGAAAAACATTAGTCATAATATAAGGACCTTACCATCTTGAACACAACTTACCAAGAATCAGCTTCAGTCGTGTACTGTAGAGAAATACATTCTCTCAAACATGAAATTATCTCTTTCGGATAATTTTTCATGAGCTGCTTTTGATATTTCTTTATAGAGCCCTAAGTTCTCTCATGATGAAAATAAAATGTCATCATTTTCTTGTATTTTAAGCTTCCATTGGATTCTAGCTTAGTCCAAATCCATGTTACATTTCTTCATAGCCCAATAATCCTTAGGCTCAACTTCCACGAGGAGATAAAACTCTTTACCAAATACAATCCGAAATGGGGACATGCCAATGGGTGTCTTGTATACTGTCATATAATCCCATAAGGCATCATCGAAGCACTTTCTCCAATCCTTACTATTTTGCTGAACAGTTTTATCCAAAATTTATTTCAACTCACGATTTGAAACCTCAGCCTGACCATTTGATTGGGGGTGGTATGGTGTTATTGTTTTGTGTGTCACCCCATACTTCCGAAGCAGGGAAGCCAAATTTCGATTGTAAAAGTGTGTCCCATGGTCACTAATAATGGTCTTCGGTACTCCAAAACTGTAAAAAATTCTATGATTTGAAAAAGTCAACAATAACATGAGAATAATCAAATCTTGCTGGTCTTATCCTCCACCCATTTTCTCACATAATCAACGATAACAAAAATATAAAAGAAACCAAATGAACTAGGAAAATGAACCATAAAATCAAGGGCCCATACATCCAAAATATCACAGAATAATAAGGGTTGTTGGGGAATCTCATGTCTCCAAGAAATATTACCATTGTTTTAACATTGTGAGAACGACATACAAAACAGATAAGATTCAGGGAATAAACTATGCCTCTAAAATCCAAAGTTGAAATCATTCCTAGCTATCTTTTGGGGTCCAAATTGTCCAACACATGAAAGTGTATGACAAAATTGTAGAATAGACTCAAATTCATGATCCGGAACAAACCACCTAATAACTTGGTCACTGCACATTCACCATAAGTAGGGATTATCCCACACATAAAATCTGGACACACACATTAACTGTTGGACTTGATGTTTCTCTAAATTTGCAAGAATTTCAAAGGAAAATATGTTGTTAACTAAATCCGCATACCAAGGATGTGTAACTGATATGGAATAAAGATTCTCATTAGGGAAAGTGTCTCAATATGGTATGTTGTCCAAGGTGTCATCCTCTATTGTGTGAGTAATCCCACTCATGTTATCTTCCACTAGCTTTTCTGACCCCTTCTTTTAATTTATGTCATTGGAAAATTCCAGAAGAAATGGAATCCATCAGATTATCCTAGTCTTTGCATTTGACTTCTTCAATAGGTACCTCAGAGCTACATGGTCAGAAAAAAAAACTAATTTATATCCCAATAAATATGAATGGATTTTATCTAAAACAAATACAACAGCAATAAACTCCTTTTCAATGGTTGTGTTGTTTGATTAGGACTAATCCAATTTCCTTGATTCATATGCAATAACATGTGAATGTCCATCCACCCTCTGAGAAGAGACAAATTTGATTGTAATGTTGGAGGAATCACACATAATCTCAAAAGGAAGCACCCACCATGGGTGCTATATGATCGGTGGAGTAGACAGACCCTACATTAGCTCATCAAAGGAAGTCCTGCAAGAATCGTTAAACAGAAAATCAGAATCCTTTTGAATTAATTGTGACATAGGAAGAGAAATCTTACTAAAATAGTTTGAAGAAACTTTGATAAAATCATACATGTCCTAGAAAAAATAGAACATCATGCACACATGATAGATAGGGTAGAAAAGAAATAATATCTACCTTAGATCTATCAACCTCTCTCTCTCATGTTTTGACACTACATTCCCAAATAATATTCCATGATCTACCATGAATTGAACTTTTCAAAGTTCAAGACCAGATTATTTTCAATAAAATGATTCAACACCATTCCTAGACTACTTAGAAATTCATCAAATGAGGACCCATACACTATAAAATCATCCATAAATACCCCAATGAAAGTCTTAATAAAATCCAAAAAATACTCACCATGCTTCTCTGGGAGGTATATGGTGCATTGAAAAGTATAAATGGAATCCTCTGGTAAGAAAATGTACCAAATGGTCAAGTTAATGTTATCTTACCCTGATCATCAGGCAATGTTGTGGGTGATCTCAAATAAACTGTGATTTTTTTGGGTACTTGGTTGCATCAGAGTGGCTGAACAAGGTTGTCTCTCAAATAGATTATCAATAAATGGCAGGGGAAATGGTCTTTGCGAGTGGACTAATTTAGATTACTATAATCAATAAACACACCCCAACTGTTATATCACCCTCACTGGAAGTAACCCATCTTTCTCATTTTTAATGATAGAAACACCACTTTTCTTTGCAACAACTTGAATTGGACTGACCCATTGGGAATGTGAAATGGGATAAATTATACCTTCCATGGGAAAATATTCATCCCCTTTTTTAACAACCTCCTGAAGGGTTGTATTGAGACTTTTTTTGTGACTGCCTAACCAGTTTACCTCCATCATCCAAAATAATCCTATGCATGCAAATAGAGGGGATAATAATGGATACTTCTCCAAGTTTCACCTGATTTCCTCAATGTTATCCCTCAAAGGATTCAAATGTTTTTCTTCATGATCAAAAGGGAGATTGTTATCAATGATAACAGGTAATTTCACAGCACAAAACAAATATGAGTATTTGAGATTAGGTGGAAATGGCATGAGTTCCAATGTAGGGGTTGATGTATGGATGGTGAGATTGAAGGAACTGAAATATGTGATCAATGGACATTAATACCAGAAAAAAATTATCAAAATTAGAGAATAATTCATCAAAACCATCAGCATATTCAATATCCATGTCATAATCAGAGTTCACATGATCAGAATCAATGTTTGAATCCATTTAAAAATAAAATATAAGAGATTTTTTGGGATTAGAGATAGGCGAGTAAGAGCTCATAGGTATCAAACTATAATCAATACTCATAATCTCCCTAAACACAGGACAATAAAATTATATTGGGTTTTTATTTTGTGGTTCAAAATGGGAGATAAAAAATCCCGAATGGTCCTATATGGGGTACTTCATAGTGTCTGAAACATTAAATATCAAAACATCATCTCCAAACTCCAAGGAAAGTTTACCCTCATGGACAATTCTGATGTTTTTTGAAATTTTGAGGAAGGAACTACCTAAGATAATGGGATCTTGTGAACTTACATTACTGTTCTACAAGTTATGCATGTAGAAATCTACTGGAAAGATCATGTCTCTTACTCGGACAATTATATCCTCAAGGAATCCCACTGGATATTCTATAGCTCGATTTTCCAACTGCACCACTACTGTCATCGGTTTCAACTCACCAACCTATATGGAAGAGAATACAGAATGAGGAATTAAATTTATGGAAGCTCTTAAATTACAAAGAGCATCGTAAAAGTTCAAAATCTATTATGGTACATGGGATGGTGAATGTTCCTCGATCCTTTCACTTTTTTGGATTTCCTAGAGTTGGTGTAATGAGTACTTCCACATTCTTACATGATTTATCTCTCATTTCCCTTGATCCCTCTTTGATTGGTATATTGTTATTTTATTAATTTCACATAACATGGGAATTTCTTGATGGATTTAAGTAGAGGGATGCTGATCTCTACACACTTAAATGTATCCTAATTTTTTTCATCGCCTCTTCAAACTTCTTCTTAGTTTGTACAACCCTATTTTGAAATTTAAGGGGTTTAGGAGAAACATCGTTAAACTTTTTCTTACCTATATCTATCTTTTTGGGTTTCTCATCAGTTGGTTTTTAATGGGTCTCTTCGGAGATGAGGTGAATTCTGGTGGAACGATAGGTTCATATGTATCAGTTGTTTTCTTCCCACATCTCAATGTGATGGAACTGACATTACCCTTGGGATTTGTAGAAGGAGTGGAAGGATGACTTCTAGAGTTCTTACTTACCAGTTCAAGGGGGGTAGTGGCAACCTTTCTCATTTGTGTCTTCATCTCCCTTAGCTCTAATCGTCGACTCTTTAGCTCATTATGTTGATTAAGAACAATTTGATTCAAAAGGTCACTAGTGTTATAATCTAACATGGTTTGGGGATTCCATTGTTATTGACATGAGTATTCTTGAGATTTAAATTGAGTTTGGGGTAGTTGGAAACCCTGATAGTAATTTTAAAGTTGCTTGAAGTTTTTTTGAAAGGGGGGCCTTTATTGGTGTCCAGAAGAATACCTTATGTCTGATTGATCCTTCCACCCTTAGTTGTAGGCTTTTGCAAATGAATCAAACTTTTTTGGGGATGTGGTAGTTGTTTTTCCTGATATGGTCTCCCAGAGAATACCATTGCACAATCCTATGACTCTTGTAACTAGGGGAAATAGTATGTTGGGTGGTCTATTTCAGTTAAAATACCACATGGCCATGAAAGAGGGGGTTGGGATGTCTTTTCTGCCTAAGTAATCTGCCTCACCATTTTGGTCAATTATTCCATCTTAGTATCAATCATATGATTTTCAAGAGATGAAGGAAATACCTGGTGTACTCCTCTATCAGGTGGTGTACGTCGATCACCACATTTTTGGGTGTTTGGTGACATCTTGTTGATACACACACGTGCAAATGTTGGGTTTTGTCGACCAATGCTCCTCCAGCTGCGAAATCCACCATGATCCTCTCCATGGGTGTGAGTCATTCATAGAAGTGATGGATGAGAAGTTTGTCACTGATTTGGTGATGTGGGAAGCTTGCACACAACATCTTCAATCGCTCCCAGTACTCATACATTGACTTTCCATAGGCAGGCTTGATCCCTAGGATCTCCTTTTGAATGGATGTGGACCTTGATGCTTAAAAAACTTTCTGTATGTAAATAAATTTCAAATCATTGCAACAAGTTACATCTTCAAGTCATAAAAAATACATGGAATCTTTCAGAGCAACATCAACTGAGACTGGGATTGCTCTTATATTTATTTGATCTTTAGAAACATTTATTGGTTTTAAGATTAAGCCAACCAAATTAAATTCTATCAAATTTTATTTTGATCCTCACTAGATAATACATGAAAAATTTGAAGACGATGAATTAACCCAGATTTCAGTTCAAAGTCTGATTCAAGATTTGGATATGCAATGCAATTTGGTTGATAGTTTATATCAGGTGAAACCAATTCTCGAATGGTTATATTAAGTTTATTTACATTATTTTCATCCATTGGTACTGGTTTTATGATTGAATTTGAATTGCTTCAAATTTCATTGTTCTGGGAGTGGAGGAATTCTTTAACTAGTTGAATGTTGAAGCTTCCTGTAGACTGAGAATGTTTGATTCGATCCTGAAGGATATTTCTGGGTAAAGATATCATAGATCCTTGGGATTAGTTTGTGTTATAAATCAAATAAAAATAAAAAGAAGGATTATGGACTATATTAAAATAAAATTGAGATGTTTGAGTTGATGTTCCAAAAAGAAGAAAATGATAATAAAAGAAGAAGATGAAAAAAATCAAATTAGGTAAAGATTGAAGAATAAAGGGAAGAAGAAAATAAAATGTTAAGTGAAATAAGAACCTCTAATTGGTTGAAATAATTAATATCCTTCCTTGAAAAAATGCCAATTTGAATGACGATGTCATGGGAACCATCAAATTATTAATGGTTTTGGGGTACTTAGGAGCTGTGGACTGGCTGACCAAGGTCGTCTCTCAAATGAGGAAGTAAATTTAACAACATATTATAGGTATTTTTAATATAAAATAAAAGGAAATAAAAATACTAATTAAATGGATGGGGTTTTTTTATCATTTATAAATATAAAAATGTTTTCTTGAAGAATATTGTAAATTTGTTAATCGTGAAATAAATTTTGATGAAAAATACGCAACAAGAAGATGTGTTTTAGAAAATATTTTTAAAGAAGTAATTGATCTAACTCTACATGTTAAATAATTTATTAATCATTATCATTTAAATTAATATCCACTTAATTATTATACCATAATTTTTTAAATCCCAAACCCTATGATAATTAACAATACCACCAAGATGAAGTGAATTTAACCCAAGGCTAACTTCAGAACAAGCAATCGCAACACCCTGCATTAATTAATTTTATAAGGTTAGCTTATGGTTAGTGGTAATATTAGATACATATCCTCTTTAAAAATAATAATTAATTGTGTTTAGGTATTATATTTGAACACAAAAAATTGATCCCATGTGGTTTTGAATCACCAATTAAGTTCGAACTCTCACAATTCACACAATTCATGACATCGTGTGTGTTGTGATTATTATTCAATTTCTTGATTAGTGTCATTTAAATTAAAAACTCTATTACTAGATAATATTATTTAAATTATATTTTCTCATTTATTCAAAATAAATGAGTAAATAAAGAAAGAGATAGGTCAAATACTAAAAGAACTACACTTCCATGGGCGGTGTAAACATCAAAGAAGCGAATTGCATTTACAACTATTTATATTGGGTATAAACCAAAAACATTTATCCTCAACAATTACATAATAAAGAGGAAGATAGAAGTAGAAGAAAATTGAGAAAAATAAATGAAATTCAAGATAAAATATGATTTTTATCAAAATAACAAAAACATTACAACAAAGAATTGGAAGAGAATAACATTTTGGAGGAGATCCTAACATGAAAGTTTGAATCCTCCAATGGTTAATTGAAATGGAAATGAACCACATAAACTCTGATTCCGATCCTCTACGTCACGTCCCAACCCATCCAAATGAGAAAAACACTAATTTATAGTGTGGAGGGGTGGCTAGGATTAAAGTGGCCTCAAGTATGAATGGTGAATCTCCAAATATTTTATTCCAACGTCACCGCCCATTTGACCTACGAAACGCGTGAACCAACTAGTAATCCCATATATGCATTTTTTTATAACTGCGTTGGAGATCTCCATACAAAATTTGGGCTCAATTAATTTTCAGATGATGATGTTATGACCTAAATACGGAACCAATATCCAATTTGGCTGGTCCAGACCACATTAGACTTCGTGGTCCATTTAGTCCAACTAAATGTACATTTTCGCTCCAATGGCTTGAAAAAAATTTATATCCCATTATGTCTGGTACACAGTTACAGAAAATCAATTTCAAAAAATATATATTAAAATATTTTTATTTGTAATACTATGGTGCAATATAAAGGGTAAAACTAGAATTTCAACCAAATTTTCAAATGAATGATCTAATCCCAAATATTTTAAAAATAATCTTATTTATCAAAATGTAAGGAAATTTGATCATTTATTATCAATAAAATATAAAATAAAATGTTTTTTATCATACTGAGTCCAATTTATAAGGACCATGACTGACAAAATGAAAGTAGCTTGGAAACAATGCAGCTATCACTGAATACAATGATTTTAATAAAAAAATTTAAATAAAAAAGTGATAAGTTGTTATAAATAAATAATAGATGGTATTGAAGAATCAAGGTGATGGAAAAAATGGTTAATAACTATATATTTATTATACATGAGGTTCTGAAGTGAAAATATAAGGGAAAGGATTGAGGTAAGTGTTTATTTCACAATATCATCATTATTTTGGATTGTTTACATTTTAGACTCTGATGGGGAATAGTAGCCTTCCATGATCATGATTCCAAAAAATGTTTTAATTTTTTTTAAATATTATATTCAAATATAATACCATTTTTAACATGTTTTACTTTTTACATAATTGTTTTAATGGAATATTTTTATCATTTTCCAAACAAGGTCCTTTATGTAATTTCTCACAAAAATACAAAATGAATATTATTTTCATATATCTAATGAGTGGAATTTCTGGATTTAATGACTCTTTATTTATGTTAGATTCATTTAGAATCTAATATGTTTATTTTAATATAATATATTTTCTTTTATAATTATGTGGGATTTAAAAATGATGTTTTTAAAATTGAACGGACATTTTCTGCATGAATTATTTCAACTGATCATTAATATTAATTTTTCTTATAATATAAAATTCTTTGAGGCTATTTTTCTTTTCATGGTATATTTTCCAGTATTACCATAGATATTATTTATCTAGATGATTTATTTTTATGGTGGTATGAAGTTTATGATTCATGTAACTTTTATATGCTTTATGCAATGACGAAATTTTTATGAATCCCCTTTATTTTCTTTGGTTTTGATATGTTGAATGATTTATATTGTTGTGGAAAAAAATTATAGGTTTAATTATGTGATTTGTGGGAACTATATTTTCCTCTAATTAATTTAGTAAGGATTTATATCTCATGAGATATAAATGAATAAAATGGGGAGGGAACAGGGATCAGTAAGACAAGGATGGAATGGGGAGTGAACCTTGTTTAGTACGAGAAATGTTCCCTTATGATGGTTTTGGGAGTTAACCAATTCTAAAATGATACTCATGGAAAAATTCTTGAATACAATGTAATTTATTGTCTATTCTTCTATATATGCAGACAATTCCATGTCTTATGCGAATATTATTCTCTCATGAATAATATTATTTTATTTACATATGATTCATGTCTAAGAAAATAACAAGATTTACACCATCCTTAAAAATAAAAGTCTCTAATATTAAGTGTATAATTTCCAAATGTTGGGTTCATGTTCTTATAGCCTTATACCCATATTATTCTTCTGAAGTACATAGAATCTCAAATGTTTAGCATTAACAATAACATAATCACACCCCTTTCTTATGTTTTTTACCTTTGATATGAAGAATGGAATTATGTATGATATGTAAAAAGTTTTCTTATTATAAAGAAATAAGTATTATATGAAGTATATGTTTTATAATATGGTATTTTAGGTTTCTATGTTTAAAAAATTCCCTAAACACATATGGTTCTGAACTTGTTATGTAATATTATATAATTAATATTACAATAAAAGGGTAAATATCTCTGTATGAAAATTATTCTCTGTTATAAGAAGTAATTTATCATTAGATATTAAAGCATATCTATTTTATTATCTTATTTTTATATCAAAAAAATTACAATTTCCTTCTGATTTTCCTTTCCTTAAGTACTCATGATCCAAAAAGAATATTTTTTAGGAAAACCATCTTCACTTATTTCATCATTTAGAAATATTTTCTCTACAATTCCAATGATTTCCAAAAAGGTTTTTTGAATATTTTTACTACACATAATGTAACTTTTTATAAAGACTGATATTATAAAAAATCTTTTAATTGGAGTATTATTGACATTTACTAAATTAGGTTCTTATTTTCCTTCTTATAAAAGTTTAAACCAAATGTTTTCTTAAATAATTAAACATGAAAAAATTTCCCAATACCAGGAAATATTTTTTTGGCATAAATTACAAATTTACATTATTATTTTGAAATATAATATTTTTCCATAAAGTTGTAGATATTTTTTATTATAAATAATTGATTTAAATTTGAAAAACCAAAATTTACTCATGAAATTTTCCATTTATATTTTGAAAGTATTATTGTCTATGTCATCATCTATTGCCTAATATTATAAATTACCATGTTTATCGTATTATGATATTATCCACAATATTTATCTAAATGTATTATGATATGCATGAATGGGAAAAGTATTGATAATATATATAATAGTTATTCAAATATAAAATTTTTATGATTTTATAGAATTTATAATATGTTTTTTATTCATATCTTGAATAAATTAGATATATTTAGTGAACAGTGTATACCAGAATTACATAACCCCTCAATGAATCGGTAGGTACCATAAGAGAAATTATATTATGTTTTATATGTGGCCTTATAAATTTATATTGATATCTTAGAACAAGGACATGAAGGTGTTTTTAGATATCTTCGCCCAAAGCCCTGATGGTATATTTCAGATTACTAAACTTATAAATTCCATCAATATAAAATCAATTATTGATTTACATATTATTATTATAATGGTTAAGATATCGATGTATATGTTTCTTCTTGAAGAGATTATTTAGAAAACATTATGTGATTATCAATTATTCTTTTTTATTTTATTCATGCCTTATTTAAGTTCTCTTATATGCATTTCCTTACATAGAATATAAGATCAACCATTTATTATGTTTCCATTAGCTTGGTTTCCATGAAATGAATCATGATTAATGTGGAGGGGTATTCTATAGTGAATTAACATTATCCCATTAAAAATACTATGTTGTATTTTATGTTATCAAATATAATGTGGGAATCAAGTATATATTTATTTTCAAAATACTAAAATATATTAGGTATTTTTTTATATGATTCCCAATATCAAGGTATAATGTAATATTGTAACTACTAAATCAGTTCTACAAGGGTTGGGGACATTCCATATTTGTCTAACCATTAAACGATCCTTAATATACATGGTATGATATTTAAATGAACTCCATCATCAGTTTACCTTCATATTTAGTAAGATATGATTTCATAGGAGTGATAGTGAAACATTTTACAACATTGGATCACTACTTATAGATCAAATAATAATGGTAAATATTGATTTGGTATAGGGAGTATGTAAAGGAGTTGTTGAGGCTCCATGGGGTTATGAGGATGATTATCTACTATTTTTATCCTTATTTTATCTTCTCGGTATGAATATCTATCATAATATATATTTTATATTAGTTGTTCCTTATCAAAACATTTCATCCACTGAGATATAGTTAAACAATCGAGACCATCTAATCTCCTAAGGATGTTTTGTGAGATTGTGTCATCGATTTCAGAGTTTTGTGATGAGGCTCCTACTATGGGAAGAGTTTTCGTAAAAAATAGTTTTCAATCATCCATCTATATAGAAATATATTTTTATTTTTATGGATGAACTTCCCAAAATCTATTTTGATGGAAGGGGATTTAAGACTCCTCAATTCTCAGTTCATAATAAGAAGGGAGCATGATAAATTTATTTTAGGTTATTTGTAAGAGGATAACGACATCACAAGACAAATAAAAGTAGTACATGTCATAGGAAAATACTTCTATAGTTTTATGTTTGAGGTAAAATGTTTTAAAGGTGAATCCTTATCATGGTTAGTGATAAATTTTTCTTGGGAGTAATATTTATCCGCATTTTATTTGGACATTCAATGTGTTTTTTCATTTCGGAGTCATGACATATCATATAATACCCCCCCCCAATATGATAGGAACATGATTTATTCCATTATTCTCAGTTTCTATTATATCGTCACGAAGAGAATAACATAACATTTTGATGTAAAATGGTATGTCTAATGATTAAATGTTCATGGAGTGGCCTGTGAGGATGTAGGATAGCTAGGAGAATATGTTTTGACGGAACATTATTCCCATTATTTTTATCTTATCGAGGCATGGGGTCATGGAAGAGAGTAACTAGGAATTCAAGTAATAGATACAAGAAAAACATCTTAATATTTTTTTATTTTAATACATTATTTTGAATCTATTTTTTATTGATTTTACCTTTATCTAGTTTATTATATAGTTTAATATTATTTTAACCCTTTTCATCAGCCTTTCTCTTTTTAGTGAGGTATATCCTCCAAGGGAGTTCTACTAAGCTAGGATTTATTATTTTTTAGTTGTGAAACATATACATTTGAGTGAGTCTTTTCTTCTCTTATGATGGAATGATTTAAGATAGGCATCCCATATGGTTGTTGTTTAGATGAATGCTTTTTCTTTTCATCATTGAAGGATAATATTTAAATTATTAAGGGTGAAAATTATTTTATTGTTTTATTATATACTAGATATTTAATTCTATAATATATAATATTATGTTTTCAAATATCATGGTACATGGAGGAGGCCTAGAGTGGGTTTCATAGATATTGGGACACATTATATGATTTTCGAATAATTTCATGACATGAACTATAGTTTATGTTGAGAAAGAGAAGTTATTAGACTGAATAGAAAATTTTTGTCCAGAGAATAGTGGGTTTATGGGTGTGAATTATGATGGGAATCATGGTTTCATGATGAGAAATTATAGGGTAGTGGATCCAATAATATTTTACATGGAAACAATTTATAATAAAATAATTTAAACAACATTAATTAATCTAGGATGTTTAGATTATGGTGATTTTTATTTTATCATTTCATAAAATATGATCCATGCACTACATGAATAACACATTCACTCCATGAATATTCATACAAAGGATTGAATTTAAATATAATAGATCATTTTTTAAAAAATACCACCCAATTCTACTGAATTGTATTTAACTACATGATATCTCTCAATTCTTTCTAAAGACCATTCTATAGGGATTGATCTACAACATCATATTTTATATTTTTTTGTTATTTATGTGGAGTTGGTCCTTCTTTCTATCATATTTATTCTCAATTTAGATTTCTATTTCCCTTGTGGTAACTATTTATATTTCAGCAGTTTAAACCCATCATTCTTATGGAATTGTTTTTATGTTCATTTCTGGGATTTGGGAACGACATTCCATGTAGGAATTTAATTTCTCTTTGGATAGTAGATAAAAGATTCTTGTTATTAAATTATTCTCAATCGAGGTATATTAAAATAAATATAGTAGATTATTTTTATGTTTTTCTCTTATTTTATGTTCAATCATGGGTTTCTCATACATAATCTCTTTTGGTTAGGGTGTATTTTTCCTTAATTAATAATATATTAAAGAGAAGTATGATATTGATTTGTAGTTGTGGAAATCACATGTTACACCAATATGATAAAATTATTAAAAAATTTATTAAATTTTTTGATATATATGATCATATTTTGATTTCAAATGATGTTATGATGAAGATGATTATTGAATGTGAAGTTGGTAATGTTATTTTCCTATGTAATTAAAGTGGCATGTTTGAATGGAATAGTTATCTATATAATTTGTTGGAACGTAATTGATTAATTGAGATATTTTTATTAAAAATTATCATTCCTAAATGAATTGTCCCTAACAGTTGTATTTGTTATATTTATTTATTAAATAACAATGTGGTATGATTTAGATTATTTTTTATTCCAAAATCATTAATGAAAAATGATGTTACAATTGGAATAATGTTTAAATAATTTATCATATCTTATAAATGATTCCATAGGTTACATATGATTGTGAACTATGATAAATGAAATGGTTAATATATAATGGAAAATTATTTTTTTATAAAGAGAAATTTTTGGCGATGACTGGGAAATTTTTTAATAATGGATGGTTTACTTGTTTTTTTATGCATAAATGACCTACTAATTTTTTATTCTTCCTTATATATATATATATATTTTCCTTCCTATATGATACAATGATAACCTAGGGTGAATGATTTTGGAGGATACAAGAATAGGTACTCTGAGAACTATGGAAGCCTTTTAGGCCTATGATGACTTTAAGGATTGTGATATTTATATTAATTTTATTAGTGGGTTTAGGGATAGAACCATGATTTATGAAATGGGTTGATTATAGAATTTCCATATATTATGTTAAAAATAAATTGGTTTTTTAATTTTTATTGTCTAAAATAATGATGATTTTTTACATAACATGAATTCCTCTCCATGACACTACATATAGCATGTTATACATCATTAATTAATTTTGAAGTATATTATGATGATTTCTAGAGTAATGGAAGTAAGGAATTTTATTTAATAATACAATTTTTTATATATAGGGATGGTTCTTGATGGAATGATTTAAATGATGATATAAATTATAAATTATTGGATTAATTTATTAATGAATTGTGGGCATTGAGATAAGTTGGGGAATTTATTAAATTTATAATAAATTAATGTTAATAAAAAATAGAATTAATCAACAAAACATGGAATTATTAATAGAAAAGAATAAATTATTTCTTTATTAACGGTTGATTGATTATTTTAAATATATTTATTAGTAGTAACAACCTTGTGTCAAAGTGATTATAAATAGTCTTAGGCCAATGGAAAGGTTGATGCCTATAGTATGGTTTTAGGATATATAATATCATGTATATTCTTTATTTCCGTAAACTACCATGACATTGATGGTTTTAAAGCATATAAAGAATGGAATATAAGTGGTTTTTTTTACCAAAATTTAGTTCTAAATGGAAGGGATGAATGACTACAACATATTTCCACACTATCTTCTCCTAGTAGTATTATGTGCTGGTATGTATGGTGGATAAATTTTTGATATATGTGTGTGTTGGGATGTAACATCCTATTCATATTTTGGAAACATGTATCCCTAAATATAGTATATTACTGATCATTAACATAATATATTTTATGGGTAGTGATGGATTTATGTATAATTCTTGACTTATAGGATGTAGTGGCTCTTCACTACGGAAAAAATGGTTAATAACGACGGGGTAATTGCGACGGGATCCAGTCGCTAATAGGCTTTTGCGACGGGGGTCCATCGCAATTAGCCCGTTGCGGAAAACGGCATCGCAACAACAATTATTTGCGACGGGCCCATCGCTAAAAGTATTATTTGCGACGGCGATACTTCCTGTCGCAAATATTAGTCCATATATTTATAAAAGTTTTTTAAAATAGTAATTGCGACGAGCCCGTCGCAAAAAGTATTTGTGATGGGCCCGTCGCTAAAATTATTTTTTGCGATGGCGATACTTCCTGTCGCAAATATTAGTCCGTATATTTATAAAAAATTTTTAAAAAATTAATTGCGACGGGCCCGTCGCAAATAGTATTTCCGACGGGCCCGTCGTAATTGCTTTTAAAAAAAATAAAAAAATATTAAGAAATTATTTTAATTAATATAATAATAATACTATTTGCGACGGGCATAATATCCCGTCGCAAATACTATAAAAAAAATAAAAAATAAATAAATTATTAATAAATTATTTTAATTAATATAATAATAATCCAATTATAATTCAAAAATAAAAAAATAAAAAATATTAATAAATGATTATATTTAATATAATAATAGATTTATAAATCAAAAATAAAAAATAATAAAATATTAATAAATGATTTTAATTAATATAATAATATTAGAATTATAATTCATAAATAAAAAAATATTAATAAGTTATTTTAATTAATATAAAAATAATAGAATTATTTTACATTCAAATATTAAAATAATTCAAATATTACAAAAAAATGTAATTAAATTATAATATTGTAAAATTTTAATATATATATATAATTTAATATTATAAAATATAAATAATATTATTATTCATATTAATATTGTTATTTCAAAATATAATATTATTAATATTTTATAATGAGACAGAAACTATGAGTAGAAAAAAAATTCATATTTTGATTTAACAAACGTTATAACATAAAAACAAACTCTAATCTGAAGGAGGGGGGAGGGGGGATCTGCAGATGATGGTGGAGGAAACTCCATCCCTAAAGCATGAGTGAGTTGGCGCATGTACTTCATCTGCTCCTGATGCTGCTGCTGCCAACGACTCATCTGCTCGTCGTACAGCTGTTGCTGGCGTCGACGCTCCTCATGCTGCTGCTGCTGCTGACGCATCTGCTCCTGCTCCTGTCAGAGAATCTCTATCAGTGCAGTCTGAGATCGCAACTGATCCTCATACTGTGTAGCAGAAGAAGACGCACGAGCTCCTCTCGAGTTGGACGCCGACATCGCAGCACTGCCATAATAATCTCTGGGAGTCAGTCGAGAGCTGATACCAACTACCCGGCCCTTCTCGAAGGCATACTAGGTGGCCTGCATCCATGCTGCCTCATCAAACTGAAAGTCAGTGGTCTGATCAGATGACTCGGCCTAACTCTCAGGCCGGGTCTGTGACGCTGCGGCCTCATATGACTCCTGTAGTTGCAATTTAAAATTAAAATTGTTAATATATTATATGCAGTTAATTTTTAAACTTGAAAACAAATAATACTGACCACGATGTGACGCTGACGATCACCTCTGAGCTCCCCAGTAGCAGGATCACTATATATCCTTCGATATACATCGTACTCTGTAATATCGGGGTGCTCGACTGCCTATAAGAATAAAAAATAAACTATTAATATTTATAGTTATATAAAATATTTATAAATAATGTACGTACCAGATGCTGTCTATGAGTACTGAATGTACGACTCCCAGCTCGATGAGTCACCTCCCGTCTCCCCCGATTCTACCTCCCCACCGATGATCTCCTCTGAAAGACATAAATCAACCAGTGCGCACATAATCCATCCCATACGTGGGATGAAATGTACTGTGGTCGGTGCGCTCTACAGGATTCATCAAAAAACGGATACTCTTACTTTCTTCATGGCCTCTCTCCTCAAGTTGTGCAAAAACTGACAAAAGCGATCACTCATGACCACCTCCCATGCCTCGTGGATGGCGCCATGCATGGTATCCTCGATCGGATACCATAAACCCTACAAATAAATCAAAATATCAAGTTAGAAATGAAATGATTTTCAAAATAAAATTTATTTTTTTACGTACGTACCAACCAATGGACGAACATGGCCTGCTGCTAATCAATGGGAATCTGCTCCCATGTGCTCCAAGGCTGAGAGAAATAGTTGCGCAAAATAGCGCTTCCCTGTCCGACTGCTATATGCGGAAAACTATAAAAATAATAAACATTTATTATGTGAATATATTAATGAAATCTTAGTCAAATCCACAGGTTATCACACCTCCGTGTGCGTGTATCAAAACCAAGACGTGGACATCGCTCGGGGACAGGGTTAGGAATCATCAGTCGTGGAGGACCGCGCCCCCTCCGCGTACTCCCTGAAGCGCCTGCAGGCTGAGGGTCATCTTCCAGCAACTCATCCGCATCGAAAGGTAGTTCAGCATCTGCCAACACACGAAATGCGTCGTCGTCCATCGGAAACAGAAAATGTTAATGTTTTTAGCAAATAATTGATAATTACTATTATATATACATATATATTAGTTATGATTGTATATAACTACCATGGAATTCTATCAGTGTTCATCTTCATAATCATCTTCATATATGTCAATGTCATCTTCATATTCCTCCTCAACATCATCGATATCCATTTGAGTTCCAGTTGCTTCATCTCTTACCATCTCAAATTCATATGTGACATCATTAACATCATCTCCATCACCAACCCTTAAATGTGGGGTGTCGTCATCGATAGTCATGTCTCTTTTTAAAAAAGAATGATTTTGAGTACTCTCTTGAAAAATTTCAATTCTTTACACATCAGTGAAAGCACATTCACTTTGACTAAACAGATTGTCTCGAATTTTGATTTTTATTATACTCCACCAATCAGTCAAGTCTCTTGATGTAGCACAATACTTTGCGTAATAAACATGATGTGCCTGTTGAGCCAATAAGAATGGTTCATTTACTGCGATAACACTTTTACATTTAATATTGATGATTCCATGAGTCGGATGAACACACATGCCTCTCTCTGTATCCAACCACTGACATTGGAACATGGTTATGTAATTTGCTCCAAGATAACAGAGTTCAATGATTTCATCAAGTATGCCATAAAATTCAACTTCATTTTCTCGATGATGAGATCCTCTCAAGCTAACTCCACTATTTATTGTCTTTTTTTGATTCCCCATATGCATGTGTGTGAAATCTAAATCCATTCACCACATATGCATTATAATTTTTAACAAGTTTGGAAGGTGGGTTACTCAATATACACAGCCGTTTGTCAATTTTATCAGCATGTCAAGACACCTGAAATTTTTTGAAATAATTATCAATATAGTAAACTATACATTGAATGAGTTGCTAAAAGATAAATAATTTATGTTACCAGTTTTTGAAACCACTCAGAAAAAGTTTTCTGTCAGCGTTCTTCGAGAGCAACTGTTGTAATTTGTGGAATTTGTTTCTTGATATGATTATCATACAACCTATAAAAAACAAAGTTATTTACTGTAACATAAAGGATAGAATATGTGATATAAACACTTACAGTACAACTGATGTCATCTCTTTACAGTTGAACAGAACATACGTATGAGCTCTGTGATGTTAATCATCTGAAAGCCAGCGTTCATGAACTCCCCCAAAACCAAGCTCTGGCTGGTTGAAAACAGATAATTGATTGTCGATTTCAACAATATTCCTCTCGTTCCGTCCCATTCGGTTGTGTTTTGAAGGATACTCAAACTCAAAATAATGGGAGCAGAAAAAAGATATTTCCTCTTACAAATAAGCTTCTGCAATAGATCCTTCAACAGATTCTTTGTTACGTACTTTTCTTTTCAATTTTTTCACGCATCTTTCAAATGGGTACATCCATCGAAACTGTAATGGACCTCCACATTAAAGGACCCTGGGACACCCTGAGAGGGGAGGGGTGAATCAGGGTGACCACTTTTTCTTTTAATGTGATGGATCTTGTTCCCACATTGGTAGGAACTTGTTGAACCTGTATGATGATTATGATCAGAAAGAAAAAATTCACATGCATAAAGAAGACACAACCCTTTTTACTTGGTTCACCACTAAGGGCTACGTCCAAGGAGCATACGCCGACAGGTTGTCGGTCGTACCAAAATCCACTATGCTTCACTAGCGGTAGATTACAAAAGTTCGGGTATAGTTACTCTGTCCCAGGCTCACTGCCTTTACAAAGGTTCAGGGATAGCCCACTGCTCCCCTCGGGTCACTCCCGTTGACTCCCCCTAGATCACTGCCGTTGGTGAAGTCTCACTCAGTTTATAGACGTGAAGGTCTCTTAATCATTTTCATAATAATGCATCTTTTTTTGTATGTAGATGTTCTATTGAAGTCCGATTCTCACCAGAACCAGAATATCACTTTTCCTCGAATGTATCAGGTAGTCTCCAGGCTTTCGTGCAGCTCCAAACAGGCCGGAGGGATTCCGCAAAACCCGGCATGCTTCTCCAAGCAGGACGCGCAAGTCCCAATACGGCGTGCAAGTCCAGACTGGCGCGCAAGTGTCACCAACGCACCTGCGCGACGCTTCCTTCCCCGACATCAAACTTGCGCGGTCCACTTCCTTTCTCTCCCAAACCGCCTTGGGCGCTCAGCAGACAACCGGCGCGCAAGCTCTAATTGCGCGACCAACCAACCACCTGCGCGGCTCAACCACCTGCACGACGAGAGCTCGAACAATCACCAAGTCTCGAACTCAGTTCGAAATGAGGAGGGGTGGTCCAGTATTTATAGGTAAACTGGACCCCCTGCACGGAGGCGCGAAAGTCCCTCAGCGGCGCGCAAGTCTTGTCTCCAGTAACCTCTGTCACACAACTCACTTACGCGACCCAACCAATACTTGCGCGACCTTCATTCCTTAGCCAAATTTTGAAGTTCTGATCCTCAAAAACATATGGCGCGCAAGTCTTTTATCCTCCAAGAGCTTGGCACGCAAGTACCTTTTCCAAAAACACTTTACTATTGTTTTCTGCTTGAACGGTATGATCTCTTTATTGGTACACATCCTGAACATCCATTGTGGATTGACAAAAAACACAAACCATAAGCCAAATCATGCTTTTAAGACCCTGGTTCCAACACTCATTTGGATTCATATGACAAATGTAACATCAAATGTTCCATTGTGTCGAAGAAAGACGGCAAAAATATTTTTTCCAGTTTACATATAATTAAAACAACATATTCTTTAAGTTTTCATAGAGCATCCTAATCTGCTGTAGCCGCACAAATGTCCCAAAAAAAAATGAGACATGTCTGTTATGGAATCCCAAATCACATAATTGAACAGACCTCTTAATCCAATGGGTAGAAGTATTTCCATTATAACATGACAATCATGACTTTTTAATCCAGTAATATGACCATTCTTTACACATCTACCCAAATTGGAAGCACAACCATCTGAAAGTCTCAAATTTTCAATCCACTAACAAAATAATAAATGGTTTTCTTTAGACAGTTTATATGATGCTCTTGGTTTCAGTAACCTTTCTGTTCTGGCATTCTCAAACATTTCCAATTCAGGACGCCTGCAAATTTGGGAAAGATCTAAATGTGCATTTACATTGTCTTTTCTCTTTCCTAGCGTATCCAAAACTGTATGAAACAAATTATCAAAACAGATCTTCTCAATATGCCTGACATCCAACATGTGGCGGACCAACAAATCAGACCAATATGGAAAATCCTAAAATATGCTACGTTTAATCCAATTGTGTTCTTTCCAAAAACCAGAAATTTTCTGTTGGTTTATTGTGGGACCAAAAGTAATGGGAGGTAATGAAAATACAACTGATTTTAACTCCGAACCTGATAGAATTTTTGGAGGTCCATCCCTTTCAATTGTTCCTTTTCTAAAATGATATCTGTTTCTGCGAAAAGGATGATCAGTTGGAAGAAATCTGTGTGACAGTCAAAATAACAAGGTTTCTTTCCATGAATGAGCATAAATGCTTTGTTCTCTCCCATACAGTAAGGACATGATTTCTGACCATGCTTACTCCAGCCAGATAACATCCCATAAGCCGGGAAGTCAATAATTGTCCACATCAATGCTGCTCACAGTATGAAATTATGTTTCGTAGCAACATCATATGTACTAACACCAGTACTCCACAATAAACTTAATTCATCAATCAATGGTTTCTAATAAAAATCAATATTCTTCTTCGGATTTCCTGGAATTAGTAAAGTCAAAACGATATATGGATCCTTCATCAACATCCATGGAGGTAAATTGTACGGAGTTAAAAAAACAGGCCAACATGAATACTGACTACCATAAGATCCGAATGGACAGAAACCATCAGTGGAAAGGGCCAGTCGAAAATTTCTAGCTTATAAAGCAAAGGATGGATGCACTCTATCAAAATGTTTCAATGAATCACCATCAGCTGGATGATTCAATCTTTTATCGGTAGAAATATTCTCTTTATTCCATGACATCATTGTCGTTGTATTCTTAGACATGAATAAACACTGATGTCTGGATGTAGGCGGAAAATATCTCAACTGTTTTACAGGAATCAAACCAGACTTCCCATGTTGCCCTTATTTATATCTCAGTTTCCCACATGTGGGACAACTATCCAACGACTCATTTTCCCCAGAATATAAAATGCAGTCATTTGAACATGCATGAATCTTCTGACAAGTAAGTCCCAAATTTCAGACCATCCTCTTACTCTCATAGTAATTTTTAGGCAAAACATTTCCTTTGGGTAACAGTGTTTTAAGCAAAGAAAATATCTGGTCAAAACAGGTGTTTGACATTCCGTTATCTGATTTGATAGCCATAAATTTTTCAACTGCTTCTAATTTGCTCATCTTGCAGCCAGGATATAATGCATCCTCAACAGACCTCTAAAACTCATAAAATTCAGACGGTGCCAACTCAGGATTTGAAGCTATATCAGCCGGAGTTTCTGTATGTTGAACAGATGAACCTGCAACATCATGTACTAAATCTTGAAACCGGGATGGATCCAGAATCAAGTTGGTATCACCTACTCTGGAACTACGTTCACCGTGTTGATACCAAAAAATATAATCTGGTTGAAAACCAAAACGCAAGAGATATCCCCCCACTTTGTCAAACGTGTCAAACGTTCTCAATGCACATTTTCTACAAGGGCATTTTATTTTGCCTTCTGAAACAAATTCTGTATTTGATGCCGTAAATGATAAAAAAGTCTCCACACCCTCTATATATACTGGATTTAAACCAAAACTGTATGGATTTCTATGTTGATTTATACATATGCGGTCATCTAATAATGACTGTTGATGACCTCGTGGTTCCATATTTTCCTATAAAATATAAAAGCATTACTAGTTTTGAATAATTTGTTAGAAAAAACACTCAAGTAAGGATAATTATAGAGTTTACATCAGACACGACTGACACAAAATTTTTATTGAGATAGACATAAAAAATGACCCTTTAAGAATTGAACATGTTGAGAATAAAGCAAAACCTTTTACAAATATTGTTAATTTTAATATTATATAAGTTTTTTATTATTTTAATAATACTAATATTATTTTCTCATAAATATTAATTATATAATAATAACATTATTACATTATTAGTATTGTTCATTATTAATATTAAAATAATATAATTTTATATATTAATAGACCTAAAAATTGACCCTTTAAGAATTGAACATGTTGAGAATAAAGCAAAACCTGTTACAAATATTGATAATTTTAATATTATATAAATTTTTTATTATTTTAATAATACTTATATTATTTTTTCATAAATATTAATTATATAATAATAACATTACTACATTATTAGTATTTTTTATTATTAATATTAAAATAATATAATTTTCTATATTATATACAATTCTCCTTTCGTTTGTGTGTTTAACATTCTGTCTCCACATGTAATATTCACATTCACTTTCACCTCTCTATTGGTGAGTAGGTTGATAATTTTGAAAAAGAATGCAAATATTACATGTGGAGACAGAAGTTTTCTTAAAACCAATACAGAGATGAAAAGATAATTTTTATAATTTTTGGTAATTATTTGTAATTATTTTTAATTATTACTAATTATTGGTGATTATTGTTAATTATTACTAATTTTTGGTAATTATTAATAATTATTACTAATTATTACTAATTATTACTAATTATTTGTAATTATTGGTAATTATTACTAATTATTGGTAATTATTACTAATTATTTCTAATTATTACTAATTATTACTAATTATTACTAATTATTACAAATTATTACTAATTATTTGTAATTATTGGTAATTATTGGTAATTATTGGTAATTATTACTAATTATTGGTAATTATTACTAATTATTTGTAATTATTACTAATTATTGGTAATTATTACTAATTACTAGTAAATATTGGTAATTATTGGTAATTATTTCTAATTAATGGTAATTATTGGTAATTATTTCTAATTAATGGTAATTATTGGTAATTATTTCTAATTATTACTAATTATTGGTAATTATTACTAATTATTGGTAATTATTACTAATTATTACTAATTATTTGTAATTATTGGTAATTATTGGTAATTATTACTAATTATTACGAATTATTACGAATTATTCCTAATTATTGGTAATTATTCCAAATTATTACGAATTATTATTAATTATTGATAATTATTACTAATTATTGGTACTTGTTGGTAATTATTACTAATTATTGGTAATTATTGGTAATTATTACTAATTATTACTAATTATCACTAATTATTGGTAATTACTGGTAATTATGAGTAATTATTACTAATTATTGGTAATTATTACTAATTATTGGTAACTATTACTAATTATTGGTAATTATTACTATTTACTGGTAAATATTGTTAATTATTGGTAAATATTGGTAAATATTGGTAATTATTTCTAATTAATGGTAATTATTGGTAATTATTGGTAATTACTACTAATTATTGGTAATTATTACTAATTATTACTAATTATTGGTAATTATTTGTAATTATTACTAATTATTACAAATTATTCCTAATTATTGGTAATTATTCCTAATTATTACAAATTATTACTAATTATTGGTAATTATTACTAATTATTGATAATTATTTGTAGTTATTACTAATTATTGGTAATTATTACTAATTATTGGTAATTATTACTAATTATTGGTAATTATTACTAATTATTGGTAATTATTACTAATTATTGGTAATTATTAATAATTATTGGTAATTATTACTAATTATTGGTAATTATTACTAATTATTGGTAATTATTACTAATTATTGATAATTATTACTAATTATTGGTAATTATTACTAATTATTGATAATTATTACTAATTATTACTAATTATTACTAATTATTACTAATTATTACTAATTATTTGTAATTATTGGTAATTATTACTAATTATTGGTAATTATTACGAATTATTGGTAATTATTACGAATTATTGGTAATTATTACGAATTATTGGTAATTATTACGAATTATTTGTAATTATTACGAATTATTGGTAATTATTACGAATTATTGGTAATTATTACTAATTATTGGTTATTATTCAGAATTAGTGGTAATTATTATTCCCAATTATTGGTAATTATTCCTAATTATTACAAATTATTACTAATTATTGGCAATTATTACCAATTATTCAAAATTATTACTAATTATTGGTAATTATTACTTATTTTTGGTAATTATTACTAATTATTACTAATTATTGGTAATTATTACTAATTATTGGTAATTATTACGAATTATTGGTAATTATTACTAATTATTGGTAATTATTACTAATTATTGGTAATTATTACTAATTATTACTAATTACTGGTAATTATTGGTAATTATTGGTAATTATTACTAATTATTGGTAATTATTAGTAATTATTACTAATTATTGGTAATTATTTCTAATTATGAGTAATTATTACCAATTATTACGAATTATTGGTAATTATTGGTAATTATTACTAATTAATCCTAATTATTGGTAATTATTGGTAATTATTACTAATTATTGGTAATTATTGGTAATTATTTCTAATTATTACTAATTATTAGTAAATATTACTAATTATTACGAATTATTGGTACTTATTGGTAATTGTTACTAATTATTCCTAATTATTGGTAATTATTACTAATTCTTACTAATTATTGGTAATTATTGGTAATTATTGATAATTATTGGTAAATATTCCGAATTATTGGTAATTATTGGTAATTATTCCTAATTATTTGTAATTTTTCTTAATTATTGGTAATTATTCCTAATTATTGTTAATTATTCCTAATTATTTGCAATTATTGGTAAATATTGGTAAATATTGGTAATTATGGGAAAAAATATTGACAAATATTGGTAATTATTAAATATTGGGAATTATTAGTAATTATTACTAATTATTAGTAATTAGTACTAATTATAGGTAATTATTATAAATTATCACTAATTAATGTTAATTATTTCTAATTATTATTAAGTAATTCAAATTAATTTTAATTTTTCATAATTACTGCTAATTAATTGTAATCACAGCTAACTATTTTAAATTAATTAGTGTTTAATTGTCTCTAATTACTGTTAATTATTAATACTTATTCATAATTATTTCTAATTAGAAATCAGAAAAAAAAAATTATAAAAATTTAAAATAAATAAATAAAATAAATATTAAATTAAAATTCAGATAAAAACCTTATACTTGATGTCAATGTCGAGCCGTTGTAATTGTAGAACACCACCAACTGAATCCTCAAAGTCAGAATTTTTTTTACAACTGATAGTCGTAAAAGGTTCAAACTGGGAAAGTTGTAATGGTTGAGGGTTGATAGTGGGTTGAGAGTGGGAAAATTGTAATGGTTGGCAGTATTTATAGGTTAGATTAATTGCGACGGGATTTTTTGCGATGGAAAACCCGTCGCAAATATCGTTATTTGCGACGGGTCCTATCGCAAATAACCCTGACCGCATTTAATTATGGTCGGCATTAAAACGGTTATTTGCGAAGGGGCCCGTCGCAAATAACCCCTGCCGCCGGGTTATTTGCGACAGGACTGCAGACCCGTCGCAAATAGTCTTTAACCGCCGCCGGTTATTTACGACAGGGATAGAACCCCGTCGCAAATAACCCTGACCACATTTAATTATGGGCGACATTAAAATGGTTATTTTCGACAGGTCCCGTCGCAAATAGCTCCCACCGCCGGGGTATTTGCGACGGGACTACAGACCCGTCGCAAATAGTCTCTAACCGCCGCCGGGTATTTGCGACGGGGATAGAACCCCGTCACAAATAAACTTCGCGCGGTTTGGCGCGCATTTTGCGCCAAACTATTTGTGACGTGTAAAAAAACCCCGTCGCAAATCACAGATCATTTTCGACGGGAATAGTTTCTCGTCGCAAATACCCCTCGCTATTAACCATTTTTCCCGTAGTGCTTGAAGGATACTCAAACCCATTATGGAGATTTGGAATGGGATAATGATGTTATGTAATACACTAGGTACATGGTATGTGTTGAGATGACGTGGTTGACATGATGCATCAGGTGTCACATTATCCCATGTATATTCAAGACAACTAACATTATAAAGATATGGATGAGGATGCGAGACATTGGGGAATAGTGGAAACCATTATAGAAGTGGAATAGTAGAATGTTTATATTATATAATATTATAAAATCTATTTTATCAGACCCATTTTTAGATATAAACATGGTGGGTTAGGTAACATAATAATTTTTTTATGATATGAGTTAGTTTCAATTGTTTTACACTGAGAAATAGTGTGATTCCTATTTATTTTTCATGAGAGGAGTCATGGATGATCCTACTATGTATACATAATAGGGTCACCCTACATCTTTATTATCTATTTTATTTCTATATAAAAGAAAGTTAGTGATGTAATAGACATTAAAATATAATAAGGGCTATTTAGTAGTTATTTGGGCTTCATGGTCACTATTTATGATATCCATTGTTACATGTAGTTTTCATAGAGTTATTTTGTGGAATGAAATAACATTCGTGAACAAGGGGGTTTTACGTTTATTTTGAGTCTCAATTATTGGATGTTTCTATATTATCTCTAATTTATATTATCATATAAGGCCATTCCTCCAATATGTTAATTTGATATACCCATAGTTCTTATTGCCATCTTTTGGCCAATTGGGCCTGGGCTTCAGGTGTCATTACCTCCCTTCTCTCATCGTTGGCCTAATTGGAGTACCAATGGGAGAGGGGGTCATGAAACATTGATAATGATTCAATTATCTTTTTAATGTTAATTATTACATGATTATATAATATAATAACTATATAATCTCTTATAATTAATCATATAAATAGCTGAGAAAAAATGTATTACATTGCTTTGTGAAGATGACCGTCAATATGTTTATAGAATCAATATTTCACATTATTGATGAATAGAATGAAATAATGAAAAATAATAATTCACATTTTAAATGACATTATGCTATCATAAATAACATATATATTTACTAAAATAATGATTATAAATAATCATGGGAGTTTGTGGTGGAAAATAAATCACATCTATTTTTAGAGGTGGTAGTCCAGACATCTGGAAAATTGATAAATTAATTTCCCATATGATCAAAATATAGAGATATATAATGTAATAAAATTTAATGAATAAAATCTCCATATATTTGTGTAAGATATTTATTTATATTGGAATTGTTAGTAAATAATAAAAGGATATAAAATTAGATGTAAAATGATCATTTCTCATTAGGATGATTAAATCTCCTTTGATGAACCTACGTTTCATCTATCCTTAAGGACCATTAGGATGGAAATTTAAGGATAGTAACCTATAGAATATTTAAAGAAAGATAATATGTTTTTATTTTAAAAATAGTGATCATGATATGTGGCTGGTGACGTGTCACTAAGAGAGTAGAGTCGGTTTCCTTGTATAATAAATTATATGTGTTAAATTGGAATTATATATGGTATTAAATTAATATAAATTTAAGGCCATGTTCATGTGGATTAAAAATGATATGTTATGATGGTTGTATTAATATAGGTCAAACTGCTCTAATTCAACAATATTTTTACAATTTTCAGAGTCATTCTGACCCTTGTATCTTAGTTTTAATAAATGTTTATCTTTCTTATGATTACCATAATATATATATTTTGTAATATTTAGTGGAAAATAATGTTACTAAATTTCATGACCCCACCACCCTGGGCATTGAATCATTTCATCAAAACCAATTGAAATCCTCCAATACTTTGGTTTCATTCCCCGTACAATCCATGCTATTACATACTACATCCACTTATTAGACTAATGAATGTACAATGAGGTAAATACATGATCTATTTGGGTTTTTTAATAACTCACAGATACTATGGATAACATCCTTCTATGTCACCCACTATACAAATGCTTTAGGACCCGCATCAAATAACTATATATTTCTAATTTTATTGGACACAAAAAAGAATATTTTACATTGTTGACATTATTATAATCATTCATTATTATAATTTTTCATATTCCTCTATTTTTTACATTATCCTCCCCTCTGAAAAACAACGTCCTCATGGTTGACCCCACACCTCAATCACAGGCTGTTCTATTGCAATATTGGTTGGGTATTGGAATAAATACCATTTTACGATCTGAAATACTTGGGCATTGATTCTATTTATCAGAACCCATGGTCCTCAAGAAATTCACTATTTTTATTCCTAAAAAAACATAATCTCATTGAAGTATGGATCACTTAACAATCAAGTGAGTTCCCCCATAGGCTGTCACATGTTCATTTGGTGAGTGTTTATCCCACTCACACTCCCTATGGGAAACATCCATGGTGGTCACCCAATTGTACCCTACCCAAGGAAAATACTATCTTTACTATTAATTTATTATATGAAAGTTTATAGAAAATTATGATTAAACATTTTGTCATGGGTAGAGTCATTTAGAATTTTTAAGATTCAGATTTATAGGGGTGTTATACTATACAATTATAAATGAACCATATGTGGAAAAAGACTTACATGATATACCACAGTCATTTCACTATAAAAAATATAATATTTTATAAACATAAATGAATTCAATAAAATATTATACAATATAAGATATCATTAAATTAATTTTCATGATTAATAATGCAGGTCGACTTTAATAAAAAAAATTTATAAAAATTAAAAAAACGTTTAAAACATCACTAATATGATATATTATATCATATTTTTTTTTAAAAATAATCATTCATACAATTTATATTAATTTTAAAATAAATCATCAAAATGTGATGAGAGGCGGTTTTCCAAAAAAAAACAATTTTTAAATTTATTTATTTCTTTACTAAAAAATAAAACATAATAAAGATTCATAATAAATTAATTGTATTATTTAAAAAAAGTGAACTGTTATTATTTTAAAATAAATTGGAAATTAAAACGGTCGTTGTATGTATTTTAATGGGGATGATTTTGTTTCTATAAATTTGATATTTTTTCAATATTAAATGAACTATTAGTCCTTTTAGAAAATTTAAAAAATATATCTTTAAGTAAATTTTGGTATTATGATTCCAAAAATGAAATAATATATATAAAAAATATTTTCAACATGATTCATAAATATAATATAGTATTTTCTCACAAAAATAGACAAAAACCATTGGATGAAGCAATTTTATTTTTGAAAAATAAAATGACATTAATAAAAATAGAGTTCTAATTTACTAAGATTTAAACATCATCTTTATTTTGATTAGGGAAATTAAAAATTAAATTAATAATGAGTTATCTTATTTTCATACAATAATATTAAAAATCTTGGATCTATAATTCAAATTTACATAAAAATATTTTTATATTATTTCATAATTTTTTTAACACTCGGTGTTTCATATAATTAAATCCATCATGATATTTATTATAATAAACTAATTTTTTGGTTATAATTGATCTATTTAATGTTATTAAAATATTTGTGAGGAAAAATCATGAATTAAATAATTTATTTTCTAATCAATTTATTATACTACCCTATTATGTTCATTGTGATAGGTTATCGAAACAATTCACGATATGATTTACAATATAAATGAACCTACATTCCATTATATGATAAAAAAGGCATTATTAATTTTATTATATATGAATAAAAACATAAAAACTCATCTTCTATGAAAAAATATATTTTAAGGTATTAAAATATCAATAAAATTAGTATACCAACATTATACCCTATCATATTGACAATAATTATCATATTAATTTAATGGTTTATGGAATATATCAATCAATATACTGCTTGAAATAAATCATAGTAAAAATTATATAATTTTAATTTAATTTATATCATATACAATATCAAAAGAATCCATATCCTAAATTACCTTTACATGGATTCTTAAACAATTTTGATATGTTTTCAATATCATATTCATGTATAGAATCTTTGGAAATTCATTGTGCAAGCCCATGAACCAAATTAATTATAAACTCTAATGAAATTTTAAAGATGGTATATGATAAAAAAATCCACATTCAGTTAACCGTTTTGTACGAACCCTTTAGACAGTATTTATGTGAAAATAGATATAGATCACAAGATATATATTTCTATGAAACGTGAATCCTCCAAAAACAAAAACTTATTACTAACGGTAAAATTAATATTGTATGACCTTGATCAAATAGAATTATCTATATACCCACTCCTTCAACTGTATCATATGAAATGAATTATTTCACGATGACGCCTTATTTTATGAAATCATGATATAATGGGAAAGATTTTATGTAAATTCATTATATCACACTAATACATTCTCAATCCTTCAGTAACAGATGATCCTATATGATGAATAAAATATAATTACTTCACTATTATGGATATTCATATAACATTCCCCTAAATAAATTGATAATAATACCATATATACTATCTAATAATAGACATACAATTATAGACTTCATTGTATTGTAAATTGTTTTGTAAAATCAAACAATTTATACAAGGGCACAAACCCCATTAGGGTTGATATCAAATTGAATACATTAACAAATCCCAACTGAGACACCCTTAAATAGATAATACTAAAGTAAAACATAAAAATTATATCAAATTATTAATGTTCCCATGCAAGGTATTCCACCAAAATAAATTATCATCGACACAAAATTGTATCCATGAACTCATATAATGAAAAATATATTATATTTGAAACTATATTAGATTTAATTTTTGGGCCATCCTATAGACGAAATGAATTTTTTAATAGTGATAATATTCCATATCCTCAAAAAAAAATTTATCGACACTAAAAATACATCAAATCTTGTCCTAAAATAGCACAAGATAGACATTTAAAAGGGTTTCTAAATTTCATACATTGGGAAGTCAACTATCATTAAATTTCAAAAATATATCAATATATACATTTTTTGTCAGACAAGAGTGTATGATAACCTAAATATTTATTTTTGAATAATATGATAAAATTTTAATACATATAATCCAATATTATCCCATAATAAAAACATACATAGAAATCATTCTGATCCAGATGACCCTTCTCATCATTTCATTTTAAAAAGTAATATTAAAAAAATTAAATATATATCTAATTACTACCACATTACAACATGACCTCTTGATAAAACACTCACTCTAAATATAATAGTGTGTAACATATATAAATTTACAAATTTTGAATGATGAGGCGACATTAGAATCATATTATAAATGTTTTAATTCTTAATACTATTTATTCTATAACTCTAATACATCATATGTGATAATGTTGTTTATTTTATTTATCAGATAAACATTTTTCTGATCACATCATTTACATTAATAGAAGGAATTTCATTGAATTTTTCTATGGAATAAAATATTTATAAATACATTATTTGATAAACTATATTAGGATACAATGTAATGACTATTTTATTTTTACTTGTGGAATCATTATTTCTTAAATATGAACTTCACTTAGTAGAAAAACAAACATAGGCCTATAAAACAATATTTTTTTTAAAAAATAACATTCTATGACATTTTAAATTATTATGATAGGAAATAACCTATACTTCATCTTAGTAGGAATAATAATTAAATAAAAATTGCATCCATATCCCCTATGGTATTATATGTTTTCAGATAATATTCTTCAATAATATATAATTTTAAAAAATATGACACTAATATTTAGGGAATCACAATTCTGTATATTTATGAAAGAAAAATTATAATATATTGTTTTTATATAATTTTTTTACCATTATCTTCTTCTGAAATCTTACTATAGATTTAATTAATAAAAAACACTTTCAACAAAATACATCATTTCTTATTTTTAAAAAAAAATATACTTGTTTAAAAATAAAACACTATATCACCTCTGAGAAATTATATAACCATACATATACATGAACTAAATTCAACTTAACATGGTATATTAATTTACATTCAAGTAATTTGTGCAGAAAATTATTTGTTTATCAAATGAATAAAATATATATGATTTACAAAATCTTTCCTTTTTTGAAATCTAATATATGTTAAATTTATATAATTTATATACATGGAATTAATACCCCTCAAATCAAATGAATTATTTTAAAATACAATGATATCTAATAAGGAATTTTATTGGAGTTTTATAATACCTATAGAAATCATATAGAATTCTATATTATAGAAATCTATTTAGTAATTAATGATAACTATTTGTTTCAATGACCTCATTTGGTTTTTTGAAAATAAATTTTTATACATTTCATATAACATTAATTCTTATTTTTTAATATTTTATCCAATAATATTGTGAACCTAGATTTAAAACATGGACATTACAAGAAAGAATTAATTTATTTTAGTTAATTAATAAATATTGGGAGATATTTCATAAATTGTTTATCATTGTTAGATCATTTTCATTTATGATAATATAATAAAATCCATATCCTATAGATTCCTTGACTAATCCTACAATATGACCATGTAATTATAATAATAAATAAAATTATGTTTTTTAGTAGAGAATAATTATCCATAAATATTAATCTATAAATTATCATTGAAATGTTATGTTAATAATTCTAGTCTGCTATAAGTATATAGATTAATTTATTTTATAAAATTACAATTTTGTTATATAGGAAGGTGTTGGTCTGCGCTTTAGTTTTTCAAAAATGGGAAACATTTATTACATTACTAATTTATGGAATGTTAGTAATTTAACCTCTATAATTTAGTGATTAATGTATATGAATCTTCTTATAAAAATGATTTAATATTTATAAAATTAGTTATTTTATTTGATGAGTATCATATGTTACTCTCATTTATTAATGGATTTTATTAAATTTGATGTCACGACTTGAACATCGAGGTACCTTTAAAGTATTTCAAACATGAAATTTATACTAGAAGCTACTTCATATAGGCAAAAACCTGGGGACTCACTTCAGTTAGTCATATCAACCATGTTGGGAGGTCATAGAATAGTTAACCTAGACACAAAACAAAGCTCCATACAAAAAAATCATAATGCTTAAATAATAAATAAAATAGAATCTTTTAACATGGGAAACATAAAAAATGTAGAGACAAATGAATATAAATTATTAAATAACCCAATATAAAATAGGGGAGAGAAACATTACCAAAATCCAAAAGGAAAACCATTAGAACAAAATTGAAACGAGGTATTACATAAAGAAGGCCTCATCAAAACTAAAATATCTCTAGAAAAATTCATATCCAGATGGAACTAAACACCATAAAAACCACATCTAACAAGGTTACCCCCTAACATTACCATAAAAGAAAAATAGATATATCCAATTATATATTTATAAATACATGATAGTCAAATTTTATAAGAGAATGATATTTCATTAAATAGTAAGAATCCTAAAAAGAATAAATTCAATAGACTAGTTTTAAGTCATTCCATGAAGGTAAATATGAGAAATAAAAGATTAGTAGGAGTCAAAATATACGATATTGTTATCCTATTTGAATTTTATATATATTAAAAAAATTATAACCGAGTCTATAAAAACCACATTAAATATTGTATATTTATGTTGAGGATTACCTCATTAAATCATTCAGAATAATTGATATCATGTCACTATTTTACAAACTCCCTATGGATTCTATGCATAAACCAATGATATATGTTAGTAATAACAGCCCAAATAGAATTACAACATAATATACGAGTCTTATTATTTCACCTCATGTGATCTAACAAGTGATATGAACACTAAATTAAGGGAATAAAGTTAGTCAAGTTCATATTGGACCTCATTGGATGAACGAATCCCCATATAGCAATCATAAAATGATGTGGGGATCTAACATCCTTGAGAGTGTCACACTATATTGAGTATCATAAAATAGGAATATAATGAAAGGGAATAAAAAATAGTTGTAATGAGTAAGATAATTTTATTCCATAAAAATGATTGGGATCTATGCCTTATAAATTAGAATATATTAGACAAGGGCATTGTTTTCAACACCTAAAAATCTATGATCATTATGCCCAAAAAATACCATTAGTCCAACCATGAATAATAAAAAATAATCCTATATATCTATATAAATGTACACAGATATTCACACATATAACTCCATTATGGTATATATTGAAAACACACTTAGTAGTGTATATTTTTATACCTAAGAACAAAAATAGAAATAAATTTTTTACCCCATAGTGAACGACAGAACTGGACCACTTGGGAAAACCATGTTTCATGCTTAGGGTTGATGTTCATGAAATTATTAATGTATATATTAATTGAAATTATACCATTCATGGGATAATGGTACCAAGATTAATTGAAAATTAAAATAATTTTCACTACCCCACCCTAGGTCGAGGAAAATAAAACTAAAACTAGACCGATAGATCTAAATGAGTTGGTTGGAGAATATATCCTTCATTAAGGATCATAAAAATATTGGTCAATCAATTCACACATGAATACTTGAGTCACACAATGAATACCAAATCAAAATGATCCATCCATTAATAATTCCTCCCATCATGAATGTCCTCCCCCTTATAATTATTCTCGTGATCAACCACATTTGATAGAAAACACATCCCCATGACTCACATGTCACCACATCCCACCAACTAAATAAAAATAAATTTATTGCCTTTTCACTCTCCCCTTTTTCCATCCATTGTTCCAATTGTTGGTTATACTAATCAAAATAATGGATGACATATCATCATCCATACACAAGAGGGGAGAAATGTGAGATGATAGATAAAGGATAGGAGAGAGATAAAGAAAAGATAATAGATACTCATTCATTGGAAATTATATGGTGAATTAAAAATTTAATAAAAAGTGATAGGTTTAAATTAATTTAACCTAATATTAGGTATATGTTATAATAGGATTAGGGATTCATAAACATGGATTTACCATTAATAAAAATAATTTAATAATAATTAATAAAAAACATAAAGAATGAACTCTCTAAATAAGTAGTAGGGATGTTGTATTTAAATTATTAAATTATATTTGAATTAAATGAAGAACATATAGTTTAAAATAACAAATCCCTACCTCAATAGTGAATTAGTGATTCTTTTATCTATCATATATACCATTATTTAGTACACTGACATCACAAATCATATAGTCTCATTCCTCTAATAGGGAAAATATGTCAAAAAAATCAAATATAAATATCCTAATCCTTTCAATAGGGATGGTGTAAATGATATATATTTTACCTTAAATGGAAAAATTAATTATGATTATATGGAGATATTGTATTGTATCATGATAATTTAGAAGATTAATTACATTAATAGATTAAATTAACCGAGTTAATCTATTCGACCAGTGATTTCCAAAACTATGGAACATTTATGTTTTCATAAATTTTTGTACTAATAAGGTAGAATAACTATTCTAGTAATTTTCAGTGAATAATTATTCAAATTTGAAACTCTATAATAATTCCCAAAAATGTATGCATGTGAGATAAAAATGTTATATTATAAATAGTTTATTCTTATTAGGACACAATAATGTCGTAAATACTTCTAAGGCTTAATATATTGGTAAAAACCCCATCCTAGAATAAAAAGATCCATTAGATTAATCATAGGAGGTCAACTATAATTATATATTTACTATTTGACCAATGGGGAGGTCCCTAGACTCAACGAAAATTGATCTTATTTTTTGCATAAACAATTTTGGTCACCATATTCACCCCACCATAATAATTTCCTCAATTATAATAGTTTTATGTGGATTATCCAATTAGAACATAGTTAACAAAAATAAAATGGAAAATTTAATACCATTGAAAATATAATCTTCTATTTTAGAGGCTTGATCTCTAAGAAAATAGTATAGCCACCATAATGGTGGGAAAAAATCCTTAATCCTTTACCAAGGAAGAAATTCCATCTCATCTCAGAGAACCACCTATGTTACCTCCACTAAAATCGAATCAATTCATGCCAACAAAACCAAAATATTTTCTAATTATAAAGAATTAATATTGTATTGACCAATTTAATTCCGCATACCACTATTATTACATTTCTAATAGTATATTGAGAATGTATCACCTAGTGTGGGAGCCTTAATAACTACCATTAAAAATATTCTAGAAGTTATTTCAACAATAATAAATCATCCACACTACAATACAAAATTATGGTGATTAAAATGGTTTTATAATGATTATAAAATAGTTACATCAAATATTTCTACTCTAGTTTAAGGATCTAATCTGTGAAATTTTATATTGGAAAATAATAGTAACTAATGCGACTAATTTATATAGTAGTATTTATAAGGACCTTTATTCTAAATATACTTATGAATAATAGTGAGAGTCACCTAACCACACCTCAATCACAAATAAAATTCACACACCATTCAATAGTGGTTGGTTTTTTGTTGTCATTTCTAAATCGAAAAATTATCCAACAAGTTCAATAGAATATATTACTCATATATTCATGATACACAATATCACATGAGTTCTAATTTTATTACCAATAAAACAAAATTATAATTAAATGGTACAATATATATTTATGAAACTCCTTTATCATCTAAATACACCTGGATAAAACTAGTTTAATGTCGATCAATCCAAAAACACTTCCTCTGAGAACTATTTATTCATTCATCACATTGAAATATAGACTTTTGGTGGGTATAGAAAAATATATCCACCATATATACCATATTAATGATTTTTATTCACTATTTAAATCCACAAAATATTAATATCCTAGTTAATACAAAAACTAAAATTCAATAATAAAATAATACCCTTATATTTTAAAATAACACTACTATTTATTGTCCAGTAAATTAACAACATTGCGTTTAAATGAACCAAAAAATTTTATTATAATAATATTATTAAAGTAATATTATATTAACATAACAATAAGATTTTTGTTATAAATATTTTTAAATACTATATAAAATTGATATAATGGATTTAATTATTATAAATTTTATTGAAAAACATAGTAAATAAGAATCAATTTTTAATAGAAACATTATTTCAAAAATGATATTTATTTCATTTTTTCGTAAATATTATCATAAAATTTTCATATTTTATAATTTTTTTTTCAAAAATTAACATTACTTTTAAAATTTTAATACTGATATTAATGGTTGATTAAATATTTTTCATTTTTTAGAAAATAATATTTTTTCAATGATTAGTGAGAAATACTGATATTAATAAAATTTTCATTTCTTTTAATAAAAAAATTATATAAAAGTACCACTATTATTATAATATGATTCCAAATTAAATTTTAAATTATTTAGTTTTCTATAATGTAATTAATGAAATTTAAATCATATTTATAATGGATTTCATTATAAGTAAATTTTTATGATTGAAAACACTTGTTTTCATAAATCAATTTTGAAGTAGATAATGTTTTTACTATTTTACTAAATAAAATAATAACTAATAATTAATTCATTCAAGGAAATTTACATATTATATATCTATTAATATTAATTTAAAATCATTTAATTATTATTAATTTTCATATAGTTGTTATAAGATCATTTAAGGCTCAAAAAATGCATACCATGAAAAACAACTTCTATGACACTAATATGGGATTGATTGTAAATTAAATTATTCCAAATATATGAATTTTTTTTATAAAATTAATTCCACTTTTTAATTATAATAATTTATATTATATATTTTTTTCAGTGTTATTTTAGGTAATAAGGGGAATTAAATATAGTCAAAATAGTTACACTAGTAAACAATTAAAATGGTAAAAGTGAGTAACCTAAAAGGTAAAAAGGAAAAAATGTTTAAAACAAGTTTGACATAACTTTATAGGTTTGAATCAGACTTAGATATCCAAAAATATTTTATTTTTAAATCTTTTAGGAACTTGGATTGAGATATACTTCCCATTAATTAATAGTTTTGGGTATTTATAAAAATCCCACCTCTGCTCCATTATAAAAGAGAAGTCAATATCCTCTCCTTTATACACATAAAAACCTAGTAAATAAAACATTAACTATCCCAATAACATCATTAATTACCTATCTATTTACTATTGAAATTATATTTATCCGAAATCCAATGTTGTGAGGAGTTAGGTATAATATAAAGAGTTCATTAGAAGAAGAGGTAATGTTCTTAACATAGAATCTTTGATCGCTTCATCTTCCAACACATTCATATATCTGTAAATAATTATTATATGAAAAATAATTATTTAACATAAACTATTATGTTATTATTTCAGTTTCATTAAATAATTCCTTCTCCACATCTATCAAAAAAGAAATGAAACCATCCTTCGTCTCCACAGAGTTCCACTGCTTCAAGAGATGTTGTAACTCATTTTCCATCATCCCCTATCATGAATATTAATGAAAATGGATTTAATTTTATATTATATTAAATACATGTTAATAATAATTTATTTGTAAAATATATTATACATTATTAACATTGCATACATTGAAAAATGAGTGCATCATTCGAGTATACGAGGGATTACAACCTCATGAAGATATGCAACTCTTTATTTAATTTCCAAATCACATATATGGTATATTTATGTGTATTTAAAAAACATAAAAGATATATAATATAATTGTCAGTTTTTAAAGATAAAATACCACTTATGCACTTTCAATCATAAGCATCGAAAAATGGAAACATTACTAATGTGTATGTTTGACCTAATGCTTCCATGATTGTAATGTAATTAAATTTTCATAACCACATTTCAGGATTGGTTTTAAAAGTATTATTGATGTATTGAAAAGATAATTATATAAAAATCATTATTTTTGATTTTCTAGAAGAATGACCCCTTTGACCATGATCAACAGACTGATGCAATTTTTATATAATGAACCTAGAATATTTCAAATATCATGCATTGACATACCCGATTAAGTAATTAAATGAACCATTAAAATAATAGATGTAAATTAATTATTTATATGGGAATAATCATTGTGATTTTTTTTATAAAATATTAAATTGATAATATATTATTATACATCAGATAAAATACATACATGACAACGTATGGACTCAAGGTAATTGTTTAGACTCAAATATCCTTCATTTAGACCTATGTTATTTAACAAGACTTATTTATTTTAACTGGTATATATAATAAAATTTTAAATATCACACATAAATACTTTATAGATTATTAATATTTATGTTTCAATTCATATTCTTCATTCATGGGAGTTATGATTCATAAGTTACAAATATGGTGAGGGATGGTGTTTTAAACTTATTATAACTGTGATTATTTATTCGTGAATTTACATTTTAGGAAATTAAAAGATCACTATATAATAAATAACATTAATCTTATTCTATTATAATTATACAGAAGAAATTCAAGTTATACAACCATTTTTATCACTTTGGTACATAAAATTATCTAGAAAATGTTTTTTTGGAAAGATGAGTCCATTTATCTCTTCGGCCAGAAATATTTTTTTTATCCAAATACATGTTTTCAACTAATATTTTCATGAATATTATTAACATTGAAAATATATATAACAATGAAAATTTTAAAAATGTTTGAAATTCTACAATGTGGGTTGAAATTAATCTTCTTATTGTTTTTTGAATGGTGTACTTTTTACCATTTTACAACAATGTGAAAGGAATGTTTATTTTAACATTGAAAACATGTAATTTGTTACCCTATATCATGAAAACTCAAATATTTTACTATTCCTTTATAATTATCCATAGTTATTTATTTTAATTTTTTTCTACATTTTTCATATTTTTATATTTTTTTGAACTAATTTCAATGTTAAATGGGTAAATTCTTAAATAAATATTCCAGGAATTATTTTAAATACATTTTCATCAATAATAAATACCAATGAAGTAATATATTTATTATAAATTATGTATATTTTCCATTAAAATATGCACATATCTTGTACTTATTTACATTTATGGGGTTATACATGCCTTATTTTGATCTCTCCAATGCCTTGATTATGAAATTTATTTGGATTATAATATGTGAAAAACTAAAAAAACCATTTCATTACTTGTGTAATTCATTGGTTTATGCCTTATAATAGATTTAATTTTTTCCCACACATAGTTATGAAAATGTTTTCTTGGGTTCACCAAGGTAGGTTGCGATTTCATTGGTTAATGATTTTAATAACACGATATTTCATGTATAGGTTTAGGAAGTAAGACCAATATAATAGCCTTAGACCCACACTAATAGATTTGATAATAAAAAATTGATCATTACATTTATGAATTTCATGTCGATGAAGTTGACCCCATTTATTCCATCCAAACCATAAAACATCAAAAGGAAAAACTTGGTTCACATACATTTTCAAAGACCTTTTAGGTTTTTTAGTTTTTTAGAATATGGGTCAAATACTATATAAATAATACAGATTAATTTAAAGGTGTATATAATTCACATAACCCATCATTTCTTATTTCATATTATTTCTTCAATGTCATCAATATAAAATATATTCTAGAAATAAGTCATACAACCTCAGTGTTTATAACCAAGGGAAAAAGAAACTTAAAAAGGGTGAGATCAAATGATTATTATGGGTAATCACAAGAATTGAAATATAATGTCATTAGTGAGCATAATAATAAATTTAGCGTATGATTACATAATAGAACTTCCTGAGTATTGTATTAGAATATTCATTCCCATAAATACATTGATCATCAAACTTAAATAATAGAATAATGATTTATCAAAGGAAAGAGTGTTTAGAATCTATAATAATGACCGGCATGATATCAATCTTGATTTAAAGGAAATGTTATGAAATGATAAAAAGATTAGATGAAAAAAATTGTAATCATGGGACATTTTCTTTACATCTATTTTGATAAACTGAAAATCCAATATGGTCTACTATCATCCCAAGAGTAATCAATGCATTGGTGGTCTATAACAGACCCACCCATCCTTAGTTTATCATAGAACCACCATTCTATAGTTTCTAAAATAACCACCCAATCATGGTTTATAATGAAGCAACGCATAATTTTTTTTATAAAAGAACCAACCATATTTATAAACAATTTCCAAGAAACATATCATAAAACATTTAGATATAGAATTTATTTCATCATAAACTCATTGAAACAACCTTATTATTTTAAATAGAGGACTAAACCATGGAAAAGAAATGGGAACCATAACAATCTATTTGACACATGATCAACCTTTAGAAAATAAACAGGACCCATAAAAATCTTTAAAACATGATTAACATATTGAAAGGAATATTTTTTGTTAAAAGTATCCTTGATTCATGAATAACCCACAAAAATTAAATGGGTTCTATTTCATTCCCTTCGAAACATGATTAACTCTTGGGAAATAAACTATTTCAATTAGTATATCTCGAACACATGATTAACCCATGTCATAAATAAAGGTTCTATAAAAATATCGTGGAAGTGTTATTAAACCATGTGATAAAAATAGTTTCCATAGAAATACATTTGAAACATGATTACCCTTTATGAACAAAATGGGTTCCATAAAATTATCTTTAAAACATTATCAACCCATGGGAAAGATATTGGTTCTAGAACAATCTAAATGAAACAATCAAAATCGATAAAAATAAATAATTATTTTGCAATAATTATAAAATATCCCTATTTTAGAATATTTAAAAAATAAGGTTTATTGAAATTGATGAATATGAATTACAATAAAACATCATTAATAAAATTTATTAGGAAATGCATTTTTCATCTTCAAAACCACATTGAAAATTAAAAAAATTAAAAAATATAAGGATTAAACATTTTATTTGAGAAGATCGTTGTAAATATATAATTAATGAAAGAAAATAATGGTCCTGAAGGTGGAAAATACATTCAAGTTGTAAGTGATAAAAATAAACATTCTATTTGAAACAGTTTTTAAACAATATACAAATGTAACATATTTGGATAAATTTTAAAAAATTACTTTAAAAAATTTTAAAATAAGTTCAATTATAATTTAAAATATATTTTTGAAATATTTTGTAAAATATTAATTTGTTAATTTGTTTTACAAAACATAGATATGGATGAGAAATATATTTGATCTAAAAAAATGCATAATCAGTATCACTAGAATAAAAACATTCTTCATCTTTCTTAAATAAATTTTAGGGGAAATGGAAGTAAAACATTAAAATAAAATTCATGAAAAATTGATAATAACATATATTTTTTTGTAGAAAATTATATTATAGTATTTCCTCCAAAATTAACATGAACAAAAATAATATTGAAAGAAGTGTAATTGAAGCATAATTCATTTTCCACTTTGGTAACTTGTTAATTGCAACCACCATAAAATAAAAACATCAAATAATAATTTAAATATAATAAACATAATTATATACATGATATAAAATTCGAAAATTTTATTATATACAACATATAAATAATTGAGTTTTATGTTATAAACATATGTCCCAAAGAAAAGAATCTGGGATAATTAACCCCTTCAATGATCATATCACTATTTTTAAGAGTAAATAAATGGATATATTATGTGTAAAAATATAAATCGATACCAATAAACATTAAATACATAATAAAAAAAATTATATACCAATTCATACATAATTGTTTCATAACAAAGTCATGAATGCTGTTTTATAACATAAAAAATGTAAATTTGGTTAGGAAGATACTTACCGCTAGGTGAAATTAATGTAAGTCAACTTGGATAAATAAAATATAATTGAAACATAAAATACCATTATTTATGAATTATTGGTGAAATTACATTTAAAATATGAAGTATATACATTGAAAATTGAAAACATGCGGTGAATATGGATTATGTCTCAAAAAAAGAAAAGATAAAGATAAAAAACCCCTATCTGTAGTAAAAACATTAATTTAATGTATTAAAATACTTTATAATAAAAAAACATAAATAGATAGATTTGTTAATAATTTTTTCCCAATTTAATATATTATAAATTATTCATTTACATTATTTAATTTTAATGAAATACTTAAATATTTAATAAGTTATGTCCACATAGGGTGTTTAAGGACATTTTATTAATTGTTTCAAAATGGTTTCAGTGTCTTGAACATGGTAAAAGATGTAATTATATAAACATATCTAAAATTAAAAATTATGAAATTATGAAATTTTCTAATTTTTTTTGTTTTAAAACAATTCATGAATAATAGTTTTGAAAAATGAGCTATGTTACAATCCATGATACTGTAGAACATACATACAGAAGAGTAACATTTACTTCCATTAAAGATCATTATTAAAACAATTATGCATTATTTTTTATTTAATTAAATATAATAGTATCATAACTTAATTATTGTTTCTTTAAATATACTTATATTTAATTCTTCTGTTTTTTTATGAAAATACAATCACATCACTTCATGGAGGTGGTATTATATACATACATAAGCGATGATATGATTATTTAGTCTAAGAAATTAAATTATATATATTATCTATTAATAATTATATAGATGTAACTAACATCATTTTTATTTCATTTAGGAAACATATATTCCTTAAAAATATCCTTATACCCATCAATGTAAAGAATTAGTGATAAACAGAACACAATATTTCATGAGGTGGTAGTCATCCATACACCCAAGTGACATTATCATATATCCTATAGAAAGTAATGTCCAATGGTATATCTGATGTAATATATAAATAAGTATAAATACAATACATTTATCATTTATTTACATTAAATAAATAATTACAACAATTTGTTTGAAGCAATTATTGTAAATGAATGACATCAATTACCGAGGAAGTTGTCAACCTTAGAGATGAATATTGAGGTTGTACCCCATTTTTTATAAGAGTAGAAAATCTTAGGTTATTAAATTAATATAATAACATCTCTTTGTATAGGAGAAACATTATTATCATTATATCATAGTTTAAGAATAATTTATGGAGGTGTAAGAAGAAAAAAAATCACATAGTTAGGAATTTAACCTAATCTCATAACACCTCTTTTGCATTAAACCTAATGGATTACTAGAATAGATTTATAAAAAAAGTTCTTGGATTATGTTATGTATTTTGGAAATTTATTTTCTATGGTATTGGACAATAAAAATGGTTTTAATTTGTGAAGAAGAAAGGAGAAGGTCGTCCTTATTAAGTAAGCTTAGTGACACCATTGTAATTATTATAGTGAAAAAGTTGTACCCTCATTTTTCATAATAAAGGGGATATAAAATGGATAAATATAATTAATTATATTTTATTTGGTTAAAATACGTCTATAATAGTTATTTTATACAAGTATTTATATTATTTTTACCATTATATTTTCTGTTTAACCCCTGGTAAATCAATTTTCACCATAACAGCATAAATAAATTTATACTACGTTCGATAGTAATTATAGTAAAACATTATGATGACCATTTTAAATAAAATAAATTATTTTTTTTGAAAATTGGAATCTATTTTACCTAATTAATTCACATAATTGAAAAACCATAACTTAAAATTAAACTCACAGTTATGAAGAAGTAGTGGGTTTTCAAGATGTGTATTTTTCAAAGAAATGATTATATTATATTAAATCTCATACTATTTATAATTATTACATGAATATAAATTTATATTTATTGATATATTATATATAAATTTCATTTAAATTATTTATAATTGGGTTTGTTATAAATCTATTAAAAGTAGAAATGTTATTGACTTAAAAATAGTTTAAAAAATCACTTTTAAACCCAATTCAATACTTATAAAAAAATAAGTGGATTGAACAATTATTATGTATATTAAAGATAATTATATAATACTTATTTTAGATGAAAAATATTTATATCATATGGTTACTTTTTAATTTTTTTTACTGAAATGAAATTATATTTTAACCAAAATATAAATTATTTACTATTTAATGAAAAATTAATATTTTTCAAAAATCTCAAAAATAAAACAAAATTAATCATTGATTTTATAATCTATAAAAATAATTTCATTTTTTTAAATATAGTTTCTAGAATATTCAATAATTATTTATAAATTTTTTTCACTAAATGAAATTAATTTTTTTGAATGAAATCATAATTTTTAAGGACAAATTTATATGACAAAAAATTGATTGATTATTTGTTAAATATCTATCAATAAGTTTTATTGAGTAAAAAATATATTTATTAAAGCTTTTAATAGTATTTGTATCCCCAAATTTGATGTCAAGTTTATAATGGTTATGTATATCATGGGTTGTCTGTGCTTAGTGTAGTGTATTGAATATAGTCCAACATAGTTTTCTTTTATAAAATATTAGGGTGTTACATCCACCCCCTAAAAAAATTTATCATCAAGATTTTAAAATTATCTTATTAATAAATAGTTTTACATTTAAAATGACTTATTATTGGAATCCCATATTGAAAAAAGGGTTCATAAAAGGTCCTCTTTATAAGAGTGAATATGACATATAGTGTTCATCTAGAAAAAACATAATTGGTTTGAAAATAGGATAAAATTTGTGGGATTTAATGATTTGAACATATAAGAAAAGAATAAATAATTATGGGGATTTATAAATAACATTTATCTTTTGAAAGTGAATGATCAATATAAATTTCTGGATTGGAAATCCACAAACATAAGTGGAGTGAAAAGATCATCGATTGATAAAAAATAAAGGTACTGAGAAATTGGTCTTTGTTACAAGATCATTTTCCTTGAATTGAGGAACTATTTTAAGATATAGAACAAAAATATATTGAAATAAACTTACATGGAGAGTATCATTTCATAATTTATCCAATTTTCATCATAATCTAATATTTCCTCCAAATAATGTATATTCCAAGTGCATTTTTTGTGCCTAATGAACTAAAAACAACATTTTAGGAAAACATAACCATAAAAGAAAAAAGCATTCCATTATACCTATCTATAGAAATTAATAAAATAAAAAAATTTGTTAGAGTATGGTATGATTTTTAACAAAATTAGTAAACTATCATATTACAAAATAATAACTTAATCTATTAAAATTCAATAGAAATACCCAAAGTAAATATATATCATTTCCATATACTCTAACCGTTAAAGAATATTTTATCCTAGAATGTTATCTCAAACCTTTTAGATTATAAGACAAAAGATATCAAAATTTTATCTTAAATAACATTAATCACTTAGTCACCAAATCAAAATTCAATCTTCTGGTCCTATATGTGATAAAACATGTGTTTCCATAATTACGAAAATATCAAAGATTATATAAACAATAATGTTTATAAATACCTTAAATATTATTTATAAAAAATTGTAATCCATACATCATGTTAAACAAAATATGTACTTATACTTCATGCTAATAAAATGTATCCTAATGTTTCATTAATAAATTTTATACATCCATGCATAAAAAAATAGAGGGGTGCCTAGGGAATTGAAATTTATATCATATTTAATGACCCAACCCAACTAATCACTAAATTGGTAGCCGGACCGGTCATCACATGGCCACTTGTGCGCCTTCTTGTATGTCAGAGGTTGCTGACTAGTAGTGAGGGGAATGTAAAGACCCATAAAATTTAAGGGAAATTTTTTCTTAATTTTCTTTGGAATTTTACAAGAGTGCGGTTTCTGACGGGACCTGATTCCAAGGCCCGAAGTGCCCGGAATCAATATCCGAAGTTTGGCTCGGGTACGTTCATTGAACGAACGAGCGGGAATTTCTAACTTTTGATCCGGTGCTCGGAATTGAAATCTGAGGACACCGATGAACTCGCAGCGCCGAAATTCGCTTAAGGAGACCTTTTCCGAGGATGCGTTTATTGCAGGTTGAGAGTTAGTTTTTGGGTTTTTAGAATAAGTTAAATAAAATTGTAGAATACAAATTTTATTTTAACTTGTTGGTTTTTTTCTCCCAAAGGGAGTTAGAAGTGGGACCCACATCCACTTATCCTCCCTTGGGAGGATTAAGTGTGGTGGGGCCCACACGAAGCATAACTATTCACCTTCTTTTTTTTTAAAACTCCCTTAAACTCATCTTTTAATGAACATGACAACTTTGTTAATTAATGAAGTTGAATTGTTTGAATTTCAAACCTTTGAAATTCAAATTGTTATGTGTGTGAATAAAATAAGACTTTAGCTTATTTTATTTGGGTTAGAATTCTCTAGCCGCCTTGAGAGAAATTGGAGTTCTTCTTCTTCTTCTTCTTCAAACTTTGACGAAGAACGCGAAGAACCTTCGAACTTCGACGAAAAATGCCACGTTCTCGGGAATCGTCTTCCACGATGCCATACCCGTGACACCGACGACGTCTTCTTCCACGTCATCTCTTTCGCGATGATTTCCAGCAACGAAATCGTCGTCAAAGAACTTCGAATCCTCGCTTCATGACATCGACGTCCTTCTTCCCTGACGCCGACCACCGCGACGCGTCTTCCGTGGGTCGTTGACGATCATCGTTCTTGAAACCGAGGTAGGGGTTTGTTGTTGATTATTTATTTACTCTCAATCTTGGTTCTAAAATGATAATCTTGTGGATAAATATTTAAGGGTTATCATCGAACGAGATGGGGGTCGGACCACACAAACATGGCCGAATTCCCCCTCCTTTGTTCTAGATTATTATTATTTTCTTGAGGATGAACAAGATGGCGTGGTGTCATCGCACCACACGAGAATCACACGGAAAATATTGCGGGGCGCCATCGCGTCGCGCCGTGGAAAGATTATCTTGAATGCGACGCCGTCGCGCCGCGTCGGAGGAAACCAAAGGCGCCGCGGCCGGAGCGGGGCAGCGGCGGAGGGGCGTGATGCCATCGCATCGCGCCAGACGACGAAGGCCATGGCCGGTTCCGGGCCGCGGCGGAACGGGAAGACCGGCGGCCAGCCGGGCCGCCGGTGACGGAAGCCAGAAAGGGGACCGACCTTGGCGGTCCCGTTGAGGAAGGACCGGCCGGCCAGGACGGGCCGGCCGGAAGGGAGAAGAACCGGGGGAATTAATTCCCCCGGATGGCCAAAACCGGCCCCCCATAATGGGGGGGGGGCGGTTACACCAAGTGGGGGCAACGCCCCCCCCATTTGTTTTTCAAAAGAAGGCCCCCACGTGGGGGGGGGGGGGGCGTTGGACAAAGGCGCGGCTTTCAGCCGCGCCGCCAGCAGGAAAGCGGGGGCTTTGCCCCCCGCGCGTGGCACCCGAGCGGCGCTAAGGTCGCATCGCCGCCGGCCGGGCCGCGCCGCCGAGCCGCCAGCCGGGCCGGGTCGGACTCGGGTCGGGTCGACCCGGTTCGGGCCGACCCAGGGGGCGTCGGGCCGGGTCGGCCCGGACCCGGACCCCCCGTTTTCGAATCAACTTCGGTCTTTTGGCCATAACATGAGCTACGGACCTCCGATTGAAGAAACGTCAACGGCGATGCGATCCTTGGGTCGAGACGGTCGATTCGGTTTATCGCACACATGGTTTCGGAATACATTGAGTTCGGCCGGGTTGGTTCGTACACGAAACCAACCAGGCCCTCGGAGCGGAAATGCTCATATCTTGAGCTACGAACGTCCGATTGACGTGCAGTCAGCTTTGTTGTGTTCCTCTTATTGAGACGGATCTTTTGGCATACTCCGCCCGAGGTTTGGACGCAGGTGGAGTACGGTCGAGTTGGTTTTGCCTTAAAAACCAACCGGGCGCCTGGGACAAAAAAAGCCAATAACTCTCAGACCGGGCGTCCGATTGAAGAGACATCTGTTGAGTTGAGTTCCTATTGACGATATGGAACTTTTAGATACATCAACTCTGGACTTTGTGACAGTTGATGTATCAGCCTCTCGGCTTGTGGAGCGGACCCTCCCGAACGAGCCTGCTGTGTGCGGGAACCCTAGTGCTGGCTGCGACTGCTACTACGACGACGATTGTGCAAGGATCCTCAGTAGACTGCGACAATGAAGACTGCTGGTCTTGTATCCTATGTGGGTCCTAGCTGTGCCGGTCTTGTATCCTATGTGGGTCCCAGCTTAGATGATTCAATACTGGTCTTGCATCCTATGTGGGTCCCAGTATAGATGAATCGATGAAGACAGTTGGTCTTGTATCCTATGTGGGTCCTAGCTGTGCTGGTCTTGTATCATATGTGGGTCCCAGCTTAGATGATTCAATACTGGTCTTGTATCCTATGTGGGTCCCAGTATAGATGAATCGATGAACACAGTTGGTCTTGTATCCTATGTGGGTCCCAGCTTAGATGATTCAATACTGGTCTTGTATCCTATGTGGGTCCCAGTATAGATGAATCGATGAAGATAGTTGGTCTTGTATCCTATGTGTGTCCTAGCTGTGCTGGTCTTGTATCCTATGTGGGTCCCATCTTAGATGATTCAATACTGGTCTTGTATCCTATGTGGGTCCCAGTATAGATGAATCGATGAAGACAGTTGGTCTTGTATCCTATGTGGGTCCTAGCTATGCTGGTCTTGTATCCTATGTGGGTCCCAGCTTAGATGATTCAATACTGGTCTTGTATCCTATGTGGGTCCCAGTATAGATGAATCGATGAAGACAGCTGGTCTTGTATCTTATGTGGGTCCCAGCTTAAATGATTCAGTATCTATGTCTGATCATCTCTTTCACCTTATCGATGATGTATACCTGTGTGAGCTCAATACTGTTGTTTTCCTGTGTGGATTGTGTTGTGCTATCTTGTGTGGATTTCGTTTTGCCTTCCTGTGTTGAATAGGTATACTTTCCTGTGTGGACTGAGTTGTACTTGGGCTCGGAGGTTGGAGCGTATTGAAATTCATGACTTAGGTATATGTATGGGCATATACCTAAGAAGTGTCAGTTGTTACTTCGTGTTTGTATCTCACCTTTGTGGTTTATCCTTTTGGATTCTGGGAGACCTTCAGGGGTCTCGGGGTCCCTACTAAGTAGCTTATACTCACCCCTGCACGGGCTATGCCCGCACTACATTGTGTTGGTTGCAGACGACAGACAACATTGAACGTAGTTGAGGCTTGCTGAGCAGGACGGTACCAGGAGGTGGACCACTGGGTGAGACGTGCTCGAAGCGGACGACGGTACCCGAGGAGCAGTGGAGCTATCTGTACCCACCCTTCCGGTGGGATTTCCAGTGGACAGCTCGGTCTAGCAGCTTTTACTTTACAGTTTCTATTTTCCCTTTCGAGTTGTACTTTACTTTCAGTTTGGGTTTGTATACTGGCCCATTTACTTTTCCGCACTTTCAGTTGTACTCTGTTTTTAATTAGTGTTTACTTTTCCGCTTACTTACTCTGTGGAGCTTGTTTACTTTACAAAGGCAATGCCTTCCCTTTTTACCGGAATTTACGCCTTGGTTCTAGTCGCCAGCCCCTGGCCTATGGAAGGCGGGCTTGGGGTAGTCACGGCACGGGCCCCGAGGCCGGGTCGTGACAAATTGGTATCAGAGGAGTTCGGTTCTACCGCGAACTCTGATCTTTTCTATGAGAAGAAATAATGTTTAGCATATTGAGTGTGGTTATCAGTCCCGGGAGTCTAGTGTTGGTGCGGCGGCCGACGTATCCGTACACCAGGACCATGACAACTGATTTCCGACTTAATGCATGAAAACATTGATTGCGTGTGTGTTTCAAAATTTTCTTTGTGATTACTTATGTCAGCTCACAAGGTATACTATTCTAACCATGGCGCACCTGATTCCTTTTCAGGATGGCCCCATGACGGCATCCAGTTAGGGTTCTGAGAGTCAAGCGTGACGACAGCCCACTGAGCGACGAGGCCTTGGTGCAGAGCCCTTTGTCAGCAGTGGAACCGGCTGTAGCTCTACCCGCCGAGCCACCGATGCTTCCAGCACCAGCCGCTGACGATGCACGTCGCCTTGGAGCTCTACACGAGTTCCAGTGCCAGCGACCGCCTAGTTTCCGTGGGGAGACGGACCCCCAGGCAACAGAGGACTGGCTGGAGGCAGTGGTACGAGTTTTTAGGCTAGAAAGGACACCTGCAGACCTCATGGTGATCCTCGCTGCGAGCCTACTGTACGCAGCAGCATGCCGATGGTGGAGCTTGATGCTCCAGGTGCACGATGAGGAATCTCTACTTTGGACAGACTTCGAGAGCCTCTTCCGCTCAGAGTTTGTCCCAACCACCCTTCGTGCGGTGCGTATCCAGGAGCTTCTTCAGCTGCGGCAGGGCAGCATGACAGTAGCCCAGTACTCGGCGATATTTACTGATCTCTCGCACTACTCCACAGATATGGTACGGGACCCGTTCTTCCGGGACCGGACCTTCGAGAAGGGACTGAGGCATGAGATCAGGGCTTCGATGATCTCCCTCAACATTCCAATGCAGGCAGAGGTGTTGGAGAGAGCCCTTCTAGTGGAAAGTTTTCTCGCCGAACAGGCTCCAGTGACAGGGCCCTCCGCAGGACGGCCCGTAGCAGGGTCTTCTGCAGTTGGCAGTAGACAGGTGACGCAGAGGTCCAAACGGGCCAGACCATCAGATGGGCAGACACTGGATGAAGATTCGGTTGTGCAGGGCACACGAAGGAGAGCCAGTCTTTCGAGAGGCAGGCAGTGCTACTCATGCGGCGGGTAGGTCCACATGGCTCGTGACTGCCCGACCCGCCGTTCCGAGGAGCAGCAGATGGTTGAGGGACCTCCCAGACAGAGGTTCGGCCACGGTGGTCCGCAGGGTACAGGTGGATGAGGAAGAGGAGCTGGCCGAGTAGCCGATGGTGGGAGACACTTCGAGGTGTTGCCACCTCCACCACCAGGAGGTCCACCCCGACCACAGGGAGTTGGTGGACATGGGAGAGCTCAGCTTCAGGCAGCTGAGGCCTTCGATCATGGAGCTCTGGGAGCAAATGGACAGGAGCAGAACTAGTGGTTACGTCTTTTGTACTTCTAGTTTCTTGTTGCTATTGTGTAGAGTCTTTGTATTATGAGCTGTAATAATAAAAGTCGCATACCTTTGTGATATTTTCATTCCTGTCCTCTTTTTTGTTGTTACTAAGAGGTTCAAGTTTTGACTGTTGACTTGACCCTCACTTGTGAGGCATCTACTGGAGGAGACCCAGTTACCACACACTGATGCCGACAGTGTGACTCAACCCTTGGAGGCGAGAGTAACAGTTGGATCTCTTAGTAGTAGCATCGAGGCCTTACGGCGTCATCCTTGGTATGGATTAGTATCATCCATATCAGATTGACTGTATTAGGCAAAGAACATGGTTCATCCAAGGGATGAGACCGGATTTCTCTTAATCGGCAAAGAAGAAATCATAGCAGCTCTTGTGGGACCAGAGGTGGTCCAGGCCACGACAGAGAAGGTCCAGGTCATCCAGGAGCGGAGGAAGACAGCTCAGAGCCGGCAGAAGTCATACGCTGACAGGAGGCGGAGGCCACTAGAGTTCGAGGATGGCAACCACGTCTTCTTGCGGGTCTCACCTTGACATAGTATTCAGAGATTTGGCCGAGGCGGAAAGTTATCTCCGCGCTTCATCGGACCCTTCCTTGTCCTCTGCAGGATTGGCGAGGTGTCTTATCTCCTGGCTCTACCACCTCAGTTGCACCGGGTGCACGACGTCTTCCACGTATCTCAGCTGAGGAGATATGTGCACGACCCGATGCACATCATTGACCATGGGGAGCTTGACGTTGACGATGGGGCGACTTTTACGGAGGTCCCAGTGGAGATAGAGGATCGACAGGAGTGGGTCCTACGTGGACGATCGATTCCTCTTGTACGCATCAGATGGCAGCACAGAAACCTCTAGGAGAGCACATGGGAGCGGGAGGCTCAGATGCGTGCTCAGTACCCTCATTTGTTTCCCTAGATTTTGATGTATCTTTACGGGGACGTAAAGCCCTGAGGTGGGAGTAATGTAAAGACCTGTAAAATTCAAGGGAAATTTTTTCTTAATTTTCTTTGGAATTTTACAAGAGCGCGGTTTCTGACGGCACCTGATTCCGAGGCCCGGAGTTCCCGGAATCAATATCCGATGTTTGGCTCGGGTACGTTCAGTGAACGAACGAGCGGGAATTTCTAACTTTTGATCCGTTGCTCAGAATTGAAATCCGAGGACACCGATGAACTCGCAGCGCCGATATTCGCTTAAGGAGACCTTTTCCGAGGTTGCATTTATTGCGGGTTGAGAGTTAGTTTTTGGGTTTTTAGAATAAGTTAAATAAAATTGTAGAATACAAATTTTATTTTAACTTGTTGGTTTTTTTCTCCCAAAGGGAGTTAGAAGTGGGACCCACATCCACTTAACCTCCCTTGGGAGGATTAAGTGTGGTGGGGCCCACACGAAGCATAACTCTTCACCTTTTTTTTAAAACTCCCTTAAACTCATCTTTTAATGAACATGACAACTTTGTTAATTAATGGAGTTGAATTGTTTGAATTTCAAACCATTGAAATTCAAATTGTTATGTGTGTGAATAAAATAAGACTTTAGCTTATTTTATTTGGGTTAGAATTCTCTAGTCGCCTTGAGAGGAATTGGAGTTCTTCGTCTTCTTCTTCTTCAAACTTTGACGAAGAACGCGAAGAACCTTCGAACTTCGACGAAAAAATGCCACATTCTCGGGAATCGTCTTCCACGATGCCATACCCGCGACACCGACGACGTCTTCTTCCACATCATCTCTTTCGCGATGATTTCCAGCAACGAAATCGTCGTCAGAGAACTTCGAATCCTCGCTTCATGACATCGACGTCCTTCTTCCCTGACGCCGACCACCGCGACGCGTCTTCCGGTGGTCGTTGACGATCATCGTTCTTGAAACCGAGGTAGGGGTTTGTTGTTGATTATTTATTTACTCTCAATCTTGGTTCTAGCATGATAATCTTGTGGATAAATATTTAAGGGTTATCATCGAACGAGATGGGGGTCGGACCGCACAAACACAGCCGAATTCCCCCTCATTTGTTCTAGATTATTATTATTTTCTTGAGGATGAACGAGATGGCGTAGTGCCGTCGCACCACGCGGGAATCACACGGCAAATATTGTGCGACGCCATCGCGCCGCGCCGTGGAAAGATTATCTTGAACGCGACGCTGTCGCGCCGCGTTGAAGGAAACCAAAGGCGTCGCGGCCGGAGCGGGGCCGCGGCGGAGGGGCACGATGCCATCGCATTGCGCCAGACGACGAAGGCCGCGGCCGGTTCCAGGCCGCGGTGGAACGGGAAAACCGGCGGCCAGCCGGGCCGCCGGTGACGGAAGCCGGAAAGGGGACCGGCCTTGCCGGTCCCATTGAGGAAGGACCGGCCGGCCAGGACGGGCCGGCCGGAAGGGAGAAGAACCGGGGGAATTAATTCCCCCGGCTGGCCAAAACCGGCCCCCATAATGGGGGGGCCGCGGTTACACCAAGGGGGGGGAAACGCACCCCTGTTTTGTTTTCAAAAGTAGGCCCCCACGTGAGGGGGGGGGGGCGTTGGACAAAGGCGCGGCTTTCAGCCGTGCCGCCAGCAGGAAAGCGGGGGCTTTGCCCCCCGCGCGTGGCACCCGAGCGGCGCCCAGGCCGCGCCGCCGCCGGCCGGGCCGCGCCGGGCCGCGCCGCCGGCCGGGCCGGGTCGGACCCAGTTCGGGTCGACCCGTTTCGGGCCGACCCAGGGGGGGTCGGGCCGGGTCGGCCCAGACCCGGACCCCCCATTTTCGAATCGACTTCGGTCTTTTGGCCATAACATGAGCCACAGACCTCCGATTTACGAACCGTCAGCGGCGATGCGATCCTTGGGTCGAGACGGTTGATTCGGTTTATCGCACTCAAGGTTTCGGAATACTTTGAGTTCGGTCGGGTTGGTTCGTACACGAAACCAACCGGGCCCTCGGAGCGGAAACACTCATATCTTGAGCTACGGATGTCCGATTGACGTGCCGTCAGATTTGTTGTGTTCCTCTTAGTGAGATGGATCATTTGGAATAGTCCGCCTGAGGTTTGGACGCAGGTGGAGTACGGTCGGGTTGGTTTTTCCTTAAAAACCAACCGGGCCCCTCGGACAAAAAAAGCCAATAACTCTCAGACCGGGCGTCCGATTGACGCGCCATCTGTTGCGTTGAGTTCCTGTTGACGGTATAGAACTTTTGGATACATCAACTCTGGACTTTGTGACAGTTGATGTATCAGGCTCTCAGCTCGTGGAGCGGACCCTCCCGAACGAGCCTGCTGTGTGCGGGAACCCTAGTGCTGGCTGCGACTGCTACTGCGACGAAGATTGTGCAGGGATCCTCAGTGGACTGCGACAATGAAGACAGCTGGTCTTGTATCCTATGTGGGTCTTAGCTGTGCTGGTCTTGTATCCAATGTGGGTCCCAGCTTAGATGATTCAATACTGGTCTTGTATCCTCTGTGGGTCCCAGTATAGATGAATCGATGAAGACAGTTGGTCTTGTATCCTATGTGGGTCCTAGCTGTGCTGGTCTTGTATCCTATGTGGGTCCCAAGTTAGATGATTCAATACTGGTCCTGTATCCTATGTGGGTCCCAGTATAGATGAATCGATGAAGACAGTTGGTCTTGTATCCTATGTGGGTCCCTGCTTAGATGACTCAATACTGGTCTTGTATCCTATGTGGGTCCCAGTATACATGAATCGATGAAGACAGTTGGTCTTGTATCCTATGTGGGTCCTAGCTGTGTTGGTCTTGTATCCTATGTGGGTCCCAGCTTAGATGATTCAATACTGGTCTTGTATCCTATGTAGGTCCCATTATAGATGAATCGATGAAGATAGTTGGTCTTGTATCCTATGTGGGTCCTAGCTGTGCTGGTCTTGTATCCTATGTGGGTCCTAGCTTAGATGATTCAATACTGGTCTTGTATCCTATGTGGGTCCCAGTATAGATGAATCGATGAAGATAGCTGGTCTTGTATCCTATGTGGGTCCCAGATTAGATGATTCAGTATCTATTTCTGATCATCTCTTTCACCTTATCGATGATGTATACCTGTGTGAGATGAATCCTATTGTTTTCCTGTGTGGATTGTGTTGTGCTATCCTGTGTGGATTTCGTTTTGTTTTCCGGTGTGGAATACGTATACTTTCCTGTGTGGACTGAGTTGTACTTGGGCTCGGAGGTTGGAGGGTATTTAAATTCATGACTTAGGTATATGTATGGGCATATACCTAAGCAGTGTCGGTTGTTACTTCGTGTTTGTATCTCACCTTTGTGGTTTATCCTTTTGGATTATGGGAGACCTTCAGGGGTCTCGGGGTCCCTAATGAGTAGCTTATACTCACCCCTGCATGGGCTATGCCCGCACTACGTTGTGTTGGTTGCAGACGACGGACAGCGTTGAACGTAGTTGAGGCTTGCTGAGCAGGATGGTACTAGGAGGTGGACCATTGGGTGAGACGTGCTCGGAGCGGACGGCGGGACCCGAGGAGCAGTGGAGCTATCTGTACCCACCCTTTAGGTGGGATTTCTAGTGGACAGTTCGGTGTAGTGGCTTTTACTTTACAGTTGTTGTTTTCCCTTTCGAGTTGTACTTTACTTTCGGTTTGGGTTTGTATACTGGCCCATTTACTTTTCCGCACTTTCAGTTGTACTTTGCTTTTACTTAGTGTTTACTTTTTGGCTTTCTTACTCTGTGGAGCTTGTTTACTTTACAAAGGCAATTCCTTCCCTTTTTACCGGAATTTACTCCTTGGTGCTAGTCGCCAGCCCCTGGCCTATGAAAGGCGGGCTTGGTGTAGTCACGACACGGGCCCCGAGGGCGGGTCGTGACAGGGATAATGGTGGTGCGTTGTGGAGACTATTACATATATGTCAGAGTATGGAAACAATATAATCAATAATGAAACAAAAGTATAAGAAATAATAAATTCATGACAGAGTAGTAGATGAATAAATAAAATAAATGAACCAAAACTAAATGGCCAATCCCAATATGTAAAATAATGCATGCAGATCAGATGGTGCTATGTGATTTAAGATAGATGTATAATATGAGTTAAACAATTTAATTAATCCAAAGGATAAATCCATAAGAATATTAAGTACAAGTTCAACCGAATTCTCCCAAGCTACTTAGTACATTCACCAACGAAATCCAAGACCTTCAAGCACACACAAATTCTTGAGCACCTAGTGTAATGGAAGCTCAAATCGGGTGTGAGATATAATCCCATTATCCCACCTCCATTTGTGTCTATATCATTCCATTTTGTGCATTAATAAAAGGAAAGTGTTCTAGAATAGGTTAATACATCATGGTAAATAAATAATATAATACAGAAATAACACATTGGTTTGGTTCCTAAGTGGATACCCAAGAGATTCTACCTTCATTAGCCTGAGATGGATGTATTAACTACTATAACATTTGTAAACCAATTGGTAATGTGTACGACATCATTCATGAAGATAAATAATTGGGTCGACCCTAATCTTGTGATTTGGAATGGCGGCCACACCCCTATGAAACCATCCATGATTTTGGATACCAATTTTAAATCATAACAACAACAATATTAATAATTCTCAATAAGTTGTGCTTACAAGGTATCTATCAAATCCATTAATGGAATCATAAGCCAATTCATGGAGATCCATAATTGAATCTCAGGTGTCACTGCATGATTCATCAATATAAACAATACTATAGAGTCCATCCAAGGAGACCCTCCATGGTGTCCCTCATATCACTCATTGTATGGTATTTTTGAGTTTGAACCAATTATCTAACACATGGGACTGGGTATAATTTGAGGCATGGTGTAACAATAGTTCCAATGATTTTATACATTTTTTCTTCCCTCAGGATCATGTATAATTCATGATTATAATACAATCCCCCCAGAGAGACTGTGCATGGAAATCCAACGCATCTCTCCCAAGGCATCAGGTGGTACCAATCTGAGATCTGTGAGAACATCAATGAAATCCTTAAATTGGGACCTGTTTTCTCTCCTTACAAACATGGATATAAGGAATATCATTTTAATGTCACATAAATTAAATAAATTATCATGTACAATAAGCTATGAAAGAAATTCAAACCCTTATATCCAATCCAAATAAATATTGAATAATGAAATATGAACAAATAATAAGTATAAACAAAAGCACTTGGCTTCATGTAATTCACAAATAATAATAATAAACCTAAAATAAAAATCACAAGGTTTGGAATAAGAATAGGTCATTAGAAATTTGAAAAAAGGTATATTTTCAAGGAGAATTATTCAAGAAAGGAAATAAGTACATGTATAATAATATGACAACCTTCATATAAACAAATGAACATGGAATAGGGAATAAGAAGTAAGTGTGAGAAAAGAAAAATAGGTTGAAGAAAAATCTATAACACATATGAACAAAGTGATATTAATTTAATTTGTTTCTCTTACATAATCTAATTGAATTTATTCAAGAATGTAAACCAAGACATGAAACATAACCATTAAGACAAAGGGACCATCTTAAGGACATCAATCCATAATAATTATATTAATTAACGTAAGACATTTATTAAGGGTTCAAAACACCCATATGGGTGTTTAAAAAATTAATTCCCATTTTCATTTGGACCCAAATGCATGAACCACATAAATCATGGTGGCAAGAGTAATGGTGATTAACCAACATGTTCGTTCATCACTCACTAAGGTCATACAATATTGGGAGAAAAATTTAATTTAATTTATTTGACAAGTAATCGGGGTTTCTGAAAGGGTATATTGAAAGGAACAATGGTTAACAAAAAATAAAACACAATAAAATAATTAGAATGAAGCTAGGAGACATACCTTATACTTATGAAAACACAAATGTCAAATATCATGATTTGATTTTTTCCATTTTGAGATAAAATGAAGAGTCATCCAACACCATGAATGTGAATAGAATTTGGTCATAAAAATATAGCACAAAAAAGGATGTAATCATTTAGAAATAGAGGGAATATTATCACATAACATACCTAGAGAATTCCCATACACCTAAGGTCAATTACCCCTCCTCCCTCTCTCACTACCGCCCGGTGAGCCTTTGCAACTTTCCTTACAAAATCCTGGCAGGCCTGATCAATCACAGACTGGCTGAAAGGCTGCCCACCTGGATTTCTTTAGAGCAGCACGAGTTTGTGAAGGGAAGATCTATTCAGGGGGCCATTTCTCTTGTTTAGGACATAGTGAGGGGCATCATCTATAAGACACATGGATCCAACCTCGCTCTCAAAGTGGACATGAACAAAGCCTATGACAGGATCGAGTGGGGATTCCTGAATAGAGCCTTGTCGGCAATGGGATTCTCGGTTAAAGTGGTTGACATGTTTTTCAGATGTGTCAGCTCCTCCTGGTTAGGGATTTCACTCATGGGTAAGACACACAGATTCTTCAAGGAAACTAGATGTCTGAGACAGGGAGATCCTCTGTCCCCTAGCCTGTTCATTTTGGCACAATATTCCCTCAGTGTTTCTCTGAATAGAAGCATCACCCTAAGGAAAATCCTCCCTTTCAGAAGGAAACAAAGCATACCTCCTATATCCCATCTTATGTTCGCAGTTGACACTATGATTTTCATTAATGGGGGGAGGAGGTCAGTTCATAGAATCAAGGTGATCCTGGATGAGTACTGCTTCTGGAGTGGGTAGGTGTTGAGCATGGAGAAGAGTCACTTCTTTACATCCAAAAGGAGCCCGACCAGCCGAGTGACCTCCCTCAGTAGCATGATTAACATGCATCAGGAGACTCTCCCCTTGAAATATTTGGGCACTCCAATTTCGTCGGGCAGGCTCAGGATCCGCGACTATGATGGTATTATGAAAAAGATGGTCGGTCGTGTTCTCAACTGGAAGAACCAGATCCTCTCCTTTGGTGGCCGTATCTCCCTGGTCAACAACATTCTTTCAGCTATTACCATCCAAGCCATGGCCTCCTCTAACATTCCAAACAGGGTGATTAAAGTAGTGGACTCTCTACTTTGCAACTTCATCTGGGACGCCAAGTCAAAAGGGATGCAGCACTGAACTTCGTTGGAGATATTGACTAGACCCATTCTTGAAGAGGGGATCAACTGTAGGAGTCTTTAGAACACCATTGAGGGAGAAAATGCCAGGATGGCTTGGGAGATCCTAGATCAACGCACCCTATAGGGGACCAATATGTCGCATCTCCTAAGTAATGAATAGGCCAATAGTGTTTCTCCCCTTTGGTCCAAAGTCCTTCCCTTGGTCCATTCATTATCTCCTAGTTCTCGATGGATTGTGGGAGCAGGGGATATCTCCTTCTGGAACACCAACTGGGCAGGCTCTGTTTTGGCCTTCCCAGGCTGTCTGACCCCCATGATCACGTTTAAGGAAGCTCTTGATCACCCCCGTTTCATCAAGGCGGTTCTGAATGAGGAACAACAGGAGACCTTCGACTCCATTGAACTGAACTCCGAGAGGGAAAAATTCATCTTTACCTTCTCGTCCTCAGGGGAATTTAGAAAAAAAGACATCCAAAGTTTGAGGTCTCGGTCTTCCTTGAGACCTGCCGATCGATGGAATGAGGTGGTTTTGTTTCGTATGATCCCGATGAAGATGAACTTCCTGTCTTGGCGGATACGACATCTGGAGGTGGCCACAGATGATAACATCAAGAAACTCGGGATTAGCATTGCCTCGGGGTGCCACTGTTGCAACCGGCACAGGGAGGAAAGCTCGGAGCATCTGTTTTTTGGTGGAGACTGGGCTCATGCAGTTTGGAGTTTCCTTGGAGTCGACAAGTATCGCAATACTGAGGAGTCACTATCTCTGTTCCTGTAGAGGTGGTTCGAAGGTTCGCTGACCACGGAGAAGGCTCGTCTAGCCCGGGCCGCATCCTTCAGCGTGGGGTGCTGGTGCATCTGGCAAGCCCGAAATCAAGCGAGGTTTGAAGGAGAGATCCCAACAGGTAGATACATCATTGCTCATATTCGATTTGTGCTCCTGGACCTGATCACTTGTAACAACGACTAGCATAAGAATCCTCCATTTCTATGCATGCAGGCTGCTCAGTTTGTCCCTCCCCTTGTGATTGGGAAGTGGATTAGATGGGATCCTCCTGTCCTTGGGAACAAGCTCAACTCGGATGGAGCCTGCAGAATGAGGATGATCTCGGGAGGAGGGGTGGTCAGAGATTCAAGGGGAGGAGTGGTGCTGGAATTCTTCTGCTCTTTTCGGAGAGGAATGACCATCCAGGAAGAAGCTCGTACCTTTTACACATGTCTTATTTTATGCTCTAAGGAGAAGGATGATATATCTGAAGTGGAGGTGGCCTCTTTAGTCCTTATTTAAGCACTGAAAGGCAATCTTCCTACACCTTGGAACATTGAATATATCATCAGAAGATGTCGTGTGATGCTTAGACAGAACACTATCCTATCCCACACCTGGCGATAGGGGAACAAGGTGGCTGATTTCTTGGCTTCCATGGAACACCATAGGTCAATAAATGTGAGTATTATCCAGACTAGTAGATTTAATCTAGAATGCGTCAATCTTATCAGAAGGGATGCCCTTGGTTTACATTACTATAGACCCTCGTAGCTGATGTATTGGGTTTCTTCTTCTCCTTAATAAAAATTTACTTTGAATGGAATGAGTGGGGTAATTCTATCCCTAGGGGGGGGAGGAGAGGGATTCACATGTGGGATATGATGAGTCTTTTTAATGATGGATGTGGAATAAAAGGGTTTTAGATTTATGTTTATTGAGTATAAAAGTTTAATTTTACCCATACATATAGGGGCTCAAAGATTGTCCACATTATTGTCCCAACCATGTGCTAATCGTGTGCAAATTCACTACCCAAGAACCCCATCACATGCGCTGGCCACAAAATTTTGACAACCATGCATAACCCATAATAAAATAAAATATCAAATCCTACACAAGGATGCATAAACTAGTTTTTCATACCTCATGGGTTAACCCAACTATTTATCACCTCCCTCTCCCTTGAACCAGGCTACACAATTTCACATAAGGGCCATATGGTTTCATAAAAACTATATGCACATAACAACCATCTTTGAGTATGATGGTCTGGGCTCCAACACCCCATAAACTCAATAGAACACTCAAGTAATCCTTTTACCCTTCAAACATGTCTAAAAAACACATTGATCAATTTCAACACATAAAAATCCATTCCTAATATTTGATTAGAAAATGAACCATCCACCAAAAACAATATTCAAATTCATTTGGAAACTCATCAAGTCAAAAAACATAGGATGCTATACTCTCCCCACCATAAAACTCATCGTTCATAATAAGCCTTTTGGAAAACGAAAATAAAATTAGTCAAACTACCCTTGTGCTAAATCCATATTCAAATGTCCATGTTAAATTTACAATTCCCTCACTCACCTCCAAGCTCCACCTTAACAAATGGTAGATAAGATATAGAAACTTGAGTCAACAATTGAATTAACAACTAAACATAATGAAGGATTTTACCCAAGACCATCCTTCTCGTGACATGATCACAACATCATCTTTTCCACCATAGGATTATGAAATTTGTATGGTCAAAACTAATTCAGCTTATTATACCAATGAAACTACAATTTTAAGAATTCCCATAGAGCTTCAATAGAGCATTGGGAATGGTTCACAACTTTCATGGTTGATCGACTCCTAATCGACTACAAATCCATGGTTGAGCCAAATTTTCATCATAATTCTATGCTGACACACATGCACTAGACACAACCTAAAAACGAAATTTTTGGTTCCTCAGCGACCACATACAAATAAGGAGGAACATTATTAGTCAAACAATCATTGGTTGGATACATGAAAAACACCTAGCTTAGGGGGTCAGTGCACTACAAAGTATAAACAGTTTTTTTGATAGAGGTACCTTGAGATTAATTTGAGCACACCTATCGAAGGTTATAACCCACATCCAGTGATGAATCTAGCCAAAATATACACATTAATCTACTAGGTACAAACATGAAAAAGGTACATGCCTGATCTATCACACTTTGATCTATAAACTTCCTAAAAAACTCATCTGATCCTAAAAAAGTTTCTGGTTAACATTTAATTATCATCTATAGTTCATGGAGCTCATCCAAGGAGAACAATATTCTACATTCACAAGAGAGAAAGTCGTACAAGGCCAAATACCCACATATCAAGAACACCGACTAACCATAATCCAACATCAGTCTGGGAGTATTGGTTAAAAAAACATTTAGTGTATATGAGTATGTTTATGTAATTCATATATGAGAACCAAAATATCACTTAGAACTAACCTCATCATTATTCCAACCATTATTCTATTTAAAAACACTAATTGAGACCACTCAACAAGCCAAAAAAATTTATCATGGTATATTACTGACACTCACGCAGTTTACCCAAGAGATGACAAGATAAGATAACAAATCATAATTTAGATGATAGTAGACTAAGAGTGTTTGAATTCATTCGAAAAATGACCTGATACACTCCAACTACTAATAGGACGATGTTATTGGTATGGTCACAAACCAAACTCCAAAATGGAATAATAGTCAAACCATCTTCAGATGAATTATTTTAGAGATTAATTGGCATCCCCTAGTGATGCATTGAGATTAACTGATAAACTTGTATTTTCCTCCGGTGGAATCTTAATATCAGGCAAGAATAACCATAGAAGTCCCACTATAAACAATAGTTTTTACAAAGGTTGAATATTTATCCAACCATTCATCACTATGCTACACCGCATGTACTGATATATTTCTAACTTACAAGCCCAAAGGGAATTTAAATTAGAACTGAACATTTACAAAATGATTGTTTTGGTTGTGAGAATTCAATTTGGAAGTAAACATATAAACATAATTGATGTGATTCGCCCCACCTGAGGAGTTTCTTTATCATCAGATTTTCGAAACATGGAATCTCATCTGATGGTGAACACTCCATCGACCACTGAACATTGGTCCTAGAGGTGTGCATCCTATTTTAGGAAGCATTAGACCAAATAGGTAGGAAAACTGTCACTAAAGAGAATTAGGTTAGAGTTACATTTAGATGTACACTTGACTTCCCTCTTGAGTTACTCCCACATGTGACATACCAATCAGTGTAAAATACAAAACAACCGAGAAATGTTTCAAACACATGATCAGATTTGAAACATCACCCCATGAATTATGGAGAGTCTAATTTTATTTAACACATTGGTCAATCTACTATGAAATTGACCATTTATTGAATAATAACATATCAATATTAAATGATTAACAATTAACTAAATTAGTTCAATATATCATTTTATAAACATGACACGTACTGCATGCACCAACACATACTACCCCATGATCTCATGACCAACTCACACATCCTTGATTTTATCCATAGGCTTATCATCTATTTTAATTAATGTATCTGATGGTTGAATCCAATGATTATCCCATAATCATATTAAGTTGAACATATATAGAAAAATATAATGACTTCATATATCATCGAACATAAAAAAATGGATAGTAATGGTCACCTGACTTACCATGCGACCAACCAATCTCTTGGCATATCTAGACCACATGAACAAGGAATATCAAAATGCACATAGTCAAAGAAAAGATCAGAACCCCACATGACCACCTGATAAATAAAGGTTTTCATTTTGGAATATATGTGTCCTATAAGATACAAACGACATCTGAATGAAACATGACAATAAATTCAACTCAAAATTAACATGAAATGGTTCAAATGATATGAGAGTTCTAACAATAATGGAGTACCCCCATAATAAAATGGATAAAATTGATCTAAGATGAGGTTGTTCCTATAAAAGGTCATGAGGATCAAGGGCCTATAATTTTTGATTCAATCATAGGAGGAAAAATCCTACAGAAATGATCACGTTCTATTTTATGGAATAACGCTTGATAAATTAAAACTACTCATACTCATGGTCAGAGCTAAGAGAACCACTCATGGTTCCAATCACGAAATTTAAGAATTTTTTTTATCATTTAGTATTTCATTATTAGTATTTAAATTAATATATACCATTCGTATGTGAAAGAATTGAAACATTATTTTGAATAGAAAAAAATGAAAAATTGGCAAGCTATATTAAAAATCCCTTTAAACATCATCAATTATTTACATCCCACTATAATTAGTCTATTTTATCATGTGAACCTATTTTAATAACTATTCATTTATTTATAAGGCATAACACTATTACTTCTCAAGAAGGCTAAATGTTATTTTATTAATTAAATAGGTACAAGTCTAAAATGATTCAACCTTCCATTTATATATATATTCATATAAGCAACTTCGAGCAATTTAAAAGTCCCTCAACAAAAATAATTTTCCCACTGCCAAGGTTTTAACACTAAAGAAAAAAAGTAAGCAAAAAGATACCTACTAGGGTCACATTTAAATATTATCGATTTATCTAAAAAAACCCAACATTTTAATAATAATTATTTTTTAAATCACACTTAACTAGTTTATTTCAATAAAAACATTCCCCAAACTATCATTCATGGGTATAATTGAGCATTTATAAATTTATCCCAATTGGTCATTATGCCATAGTGAAATTGGTAAAATCCTTAAGAAGGAAACATAAAAACATAATGGAAATATACATATCATTTATGTTTAATAAAGGATTTCTAATCATAAGTTTCATAACTGATGGTTCAATTATATAGGTTACCACCTCTCAATTTATAATGTGTCAATACACTTTACAAGTTGCTGTGAGGTCCAATTTAACTGAAACCATTGAATCTAGGATTTAATGAAATTTCAAAAGCCATAAAATTTATATAATAGCCTTTATTTATATAAACCGTATATACAGTGGATCGATTATATGGGACATTAGTTTCAAATTTATAAAGATCCTATCCGACATACAAGTTTCTAATTGACTCCCATTTAATCACAATATGAAATTTTGAGGCCATGCTAACTGAGAATCGAAGAATAAAATTTAGAAAAATGTGGATTAATTAGCCACCTAAAAATGCAATGATATGAGGAATATAAAGAACCAATATGTATGCTAAATAATCACAATCAGGTAAAATTAGTAATGGAAACTACTACGTTAGAAGGAAACATTAAAACATTGAAAATAAGTAATGAATTGTCATTTAAATTACATAATAATTCAAATAGAATACATAAGCAGGTAAAAAGCTATTAATATTTATACCTTGGAGAATAAATTAATTTCTTATAAATCCTCCAAGTGACATCAAAATGTTTCAAAACCCTAATAATGAAATATATATGGCATGGTATATGCATGAGAAGTTATTTCATATGTGCCTATAATGATGCATGTAATTCATCTTCCTAACCATAGTAAGATAAGGAATAATGTTAAATCACATAAATTTTTAAGTAGTAGAATGTAACCCAATCACTCAAAGTGAAATTATAGTCAACTATAATAGCAAACAACATCAACAATAGTCATATCCATATCCACAGAAACTATTCCCCATACATGGGTTGATCAATCCATGTAATGAATATTTAGCATGAGATGACTTATTCCAAGTATTCTTTCAACCATTACAATATCAATGAGACAAAGGAATGAAAATTTTTGATTCCACTTTCAATATTTCTAGTCCAATTGAATACTAAAAAGGTATTTAGATCAATCAAAAAGTATCATCATGCATGCCTCCCGATACACCAGAGGCCTTCAACTAGAAGTGATGGTATAATTGTGGTATGGTAGAGAGACTATAACATATTGGTAAGAGTAGAATTGTGGAATAATTAATAAATAAACAACATCCCAAGTTGTAATTAATGAAAGAAAATGAAGAATATTTAAAAATAAAACAACTAAAACAAAACTAAATTTCCATTCAAAATATGTAAAATAATTCATGAACGTCAGATGATGATAAAATATACATGAAAGAGTATAATAGGAAATATAATACAATAAAAAAATATCCCAAAGGATAACTCCATGAGAGTCTTAAGTACTATCTCAGTCATGTTCTACCTATTTCCTAATAACACAACCAAACAAAAGAAATAAATCCAAGGACATTCAAGCATACAGAAATGATCTGGTATCCACGTGCAATGGTGACCTGAGTATTGTGTGAAATATTTTTCCAGTAAGACCCCACCAATGGTGTATAAATCAATCCAGTATAATTATTAATAAAAGGAATGTGTTCCAGCATAGGTGAATACAAGGAAACAAAAATAAATACAATTTATGTCTCGGTTCCATAGTAGATACCAGACTCATTCTACCTATTTCAGCCAAAGAAGGATTTATGAACCAAGTGAAACTATAGAAGAAAATTTATAATGTAAAATCAATAAAACATGAGATAGATGAATTGGGTTGACCACATCTTATTTCTTTGTCTTGGTGGTCATACCCCTAGGACACAATACATTCATTTTAAACTGCTTTGTAATCATAAAAATGACAACAAGAGTAATAATTCCCTACAAGTGATCCATAAAAGTCATCTGTAAAATCAACTAATGGAATATTGAAACAATCAAAAGGGATCCATATTAAAATCCCAAGGGCCATTATAGGATACCTTAATATAACTAATAGCATAGAGTTTGTACAAGGCGACCCATAATGGTGTCTCTCATGTCACTCATTGTATGGTAACTATGAGTCTATACTAAGTATCTCACATAGGGGACCAAATATAACCAAAGAAATAGAGTATCTATTATTCCACCAAGTCCATAAATGGTTGACTCCATAGGGAAATGATATTAAGAATGTGTAAAATATAATCCACCTAATGATCATGTATATTGGAAGACAAGGCATCCCTACTAGCACATCAGTGGTGCAAAGACGAGCTCGGTGAGTCCATCGATGGCATCCTTAAATTGGGACATGTGTTATCTCTTATTCCTCAAGAAGATAAATAATTGAATTTAAATGTCACTAAACATAAAGAGAATTTCATGTAAAATAAGATAAGGAATCAATCTGAAAACTTTTATCCAATCCATAAAATAATAGAAAATGGGAACTAATTTGAGGCACTAAGAAAAAACATTATCACAGAGCTACAAGTCATGCACACATGTCAATAATAATAATCCTCAATTAATAATCCCATGTTATGATATAATCCTATAGAATAATCTATATGGTACAGTGCACAAGTGCAAGGAAAAAGATACAAGGAAAGAAATAATAACAAGTATAAGAAGATAAAAAATTGAAAAGGAAATATAGAACATGGAATATGTAATAAGATGTTAGTGTAAGAAAATAACCTTAACCACAACATTAAGGCATACTAAATAATCATAATGCAATAAGAATTTCATTTCTGTTGCTCATCCAACCTAATAAATTTCATTTCATTTAATAAGTTCAACCAAGGCATGAAGCATATCAATTAATTATAAGGGTCTAAATCATGTCCATCAATCCATACTAAGTCAATTAATTAATTTAAGGAATTTATCAAAGGTGAAAAATTTCTTTAAGGGTGCTAAAACAATTAAGTCTCAAGTCAATTTGTCCTAAAATGGAGTAACCATGCCCATTAGGGTGACAATAGTCAAGGTGATCATCCAACAGGTTTATTAACTACTCATTAAGGTCATACTAGATAATTAAATACTTTTTTAAAACATATTTTAAAAGCTATAGGTTTTTCCAAGAGGTTCTGGTGAGCACCACAATGACGTAAAATATAAAAATCAACGAAACAATGCAAAAAATATAGACCACATATGTTATACTAATGATGAACCACACACCCAATATCATGTTTTGATTCAGTCTGGTTTGATTGAATATAAAGAATCATCCAATTCACTGAATGTAGGTAGAATTAGGTCACAATAAAATAAAATAACAGAGGGTGGAAGAAAGTATAAATAGAAGGAATAAGATCATAAAAATTACCTCATGCTTTACAATTCACCTAATGATGATTGATTTGGAGTATGAATGATAGAGATAACTTAACCCCTAATAGAAAACATGATAGGGGTTCACACATGGAATAGGGGAGGTGTCTATTGTAAGAGGTAGGTGGAACGAAAAGGGATTAAATCTAGGTTCATTAAAAGAAAAATGGTAATTTTACCCAATCTTATAAGGGTGTATAGTTTGGATTCATAGTTTTCAAAACATGCACCGACCTTACGATAATGAACTTCCCAAGGATCAATTTGCATGGGTTGGCCGCAAGATTTTGATAACTATGAACATAATATGAAAAAACCCACTATAAAAACCGATATAAGGATGAATAGTTGTGAGAATCCTCCCAAAGGTTTTGACCGAATCATGTGGAACCACATACTAAACTATACTAGGTCAAACAGTTTCCGTTGGTGGGGAATAGTTTTTTACAAAACGTGTTCCCCAAACATCCCTATTTGATTATCAAGTTTCAGGGTATGGATCACTGAAAACACAACAGAATGCCTGAAGAATCCTTCTGGACTTGGACCACATATAAAAAGAACACATCAATGTGTTTCAAAGTTTATAATTCCCTTATAAATCATTGTTTACAAAATAGACCATCCACCAAATAAAACAAAATTCCATTGGAAACTCATTTTGTAAAAAAATAGGTTTCATGCATCATTCATAATTTTATAAACCTCTGATGGTTTCCATAACTATCAATATAACTTCACATGAAATCTTACTAACCACCAAATTTATCCAAACCTTTCTTCTAATACTAAATATAATTTCCTAAGACCATCACTCAAGGTTTCAATTCTAAAAGCATGAAATTTACATTTCAAACCTTGATACAAGTGAAGGATTCTCTGTTATTCTCATCCAAACCATAAAACCTGAAAATTTTTTGGATCACTTACATTCTTAAGGATCTTTTAGGTTTATAGTTTTGGATAATTTGGAAAATATTATACATAAAATATACCCATGACATTAAATGAGAATATCTCCCACATGAACCACAATTTATGATTTCTCATTAATTCAACTTAATTATCCATATAAAATACCTTATAGATTGAATTTTTCAACCAAAATATTATAACCTATAGAAAATGAAACATATGATGGGATAGCTGAAATGAACAATAGTGATAAATATAACCATTGAAAACTGATTATCATTAGTGATTATAAGATGATCATAAGGGAATAGAGATATAATCATCTTACAAGAGTATGACCTTAGAATATCCATAATTATAAATAAATAGATAATCAAACATGAAAAATATCATAAGGGATTTAAAAACGAATGATTCATTAAAATCAATAAAAATGAGATGAGTTTAATCAATCATGATCAATGGAAGCATTATGAACCCATAATAAGAATATAAGAAACATATTTTAGTCATAGAACATTATCTTGAAGTCACTATATAAAAATGGAATAGACAATAAGATATAATTCCTTATCTTATGTACCCAATTCATTGTAGGTCTATAAAGGACCCAGTAAATCTTGGTTTATAATATAATGAATCTCGCTTGCTTAATAATATAACCACCAATCCTAGTTTTATGACAGAACCACACATCCCTAGTTTATAAAAGAAACACCCACAATTAAAAACAATATAAAAAAACTGTAACATAATTAAAATATATATATAATTAATTTCATCACCAAATCATTGAAATATCATTAATTATTATCAAAATACGAATAACCTGTAAAGACCCGTAAAATTCAAGGGAAATTTTTTCTTAATTTTCTTTAGAATTTTACAAGAGCGCGGTTTCAGACGGCACCTGATTCCGAGGCCCGGAGTGCCCGGAATTAATTTCCGAAGTTTGGCTCGGGTACGTTCAGTGAACAAACGAGCAGGAATTCCTAACTTTTGATCCGGTGCTCGGAATTGAAATCAGAGGGCACCGATGAGCTCGCAACGCCAATATTCGCTTAAAGAGACCTTTTCGGGAGTTGCGTTTGTTGCGGGTTGAAAGTTAGGTTTTGGGGTTTTCAGTTGAGTTAAATAAAATTTGTGTATGACAAATTTTATTTTTAGTTTGTTAAAAACCTACCAAAGGGGGTTGGAAGTGGGACCCACACCCACTTAACCTCCCTTGGGAGGATTAAGTGTGGTGGGGCCCACACGAACCCCTAGACTTTTCAAGTTCCCTTAACCCCCTCTTTATTGGCATAAGTTACTCTTAATTAATTTTGGGAGTTAAGTCTTTTTGAAATTCTTTTGTGTTATGTGTTAATAAAATAAGATGTAGTCTTATTTTATTTTGAGTTCATTGTTTGTCATTTTGAGAGCTTCCTCTTCATCTTCAAGCTCTGATGAAGAACGAAGAACGCTCAAACTCCGACGAAGAACGACGCCTCTCTTCTTCGTCCTCGGTGTCAACAAGAGGGAACACCGCTTCCTCCTCGGACCTTCTTCGTCGGCAAACGAAGATCCGCCAACGACGTGTCTCTTCGGGCATATCTCTTCGTCAACGGATTTGACGAACGACGACCGCGATGCCCGACCTCCGCGACGCCGTCTTCCGCGGAACGTAGACGAATCTTCGAATCTTAAACCCGAGGTAGGGGTTGTTGTTTCCATTTTGGTTTCCTTATTCCTTTTCTTGAACGTGGATCTCGCATGTCTAACCTGATGCTTGAATGTTTAAGTTGAATTGTTTATTTTAACGTGAGGGGGGGCCGGACCGCATGAACATGGCCGAACCCCCCTCCATCGTTCATGTTTATTCATGCGGGTGGAAGCAAGTGGCGTGGTGCCGTCGCACCACGCGGATGAACGTACAAATAATTTACGCGAGCCGTCGCGCTACGTCAAGGAAAAATCTTCAAGAACGCGACGCCGTCGCGCCGCGTTGAAAAGAATCATGGCTCGGCGAAAGGGGCGCGGTGCCGTCGCACCGCGCCGGACGACGAACACCGCGGCCGGTTCCGGGCCGCGGCAGGACGAGGAGACCGCGGCCGGTTCCGGGCCGCGGCGGAAGAGAAGACCGGCGGCCGGGCCGCCGGCGTCGGAAGCCGAGGAGGGGACCGGAATTTCCGGTCCCGTTGGAGAAAACCGGCCGGCCAGCTGGCCGACCGGACGTCATTAAACCGGGGGAAATAATTCCCCCGACCAGCACATAAAACCCCCCTCTTTAATAGGGGGGCGGTTCCATGAAAGGGGGGGGGGGCAGCAGCCCCCCGGTTTGACTCTCCAAAACCGGCCCCCACGTGGGGGCCGATTTGTTTCTCAGGCGCGGCACAAAGGCCGCGCCACCTTGGAGAAGCGGGGGCTTAGCCCCCCGCGTGCATGCCTCGTGCGGCGCCCGGCGCCAGCCGCCGCGGCCCGCCGCCCCGCCGCCGCCGCGCCGCCGCCCGCCGCCGTCGCCCGCCGCCGCCGGCCACCGCGCCGCCCGGGGGGGGGGGGGGTCGGGCCGGGTCGGCCCGGACCCGGACCCCCCGTTTCGAACCAGAATTGGTTTTTCGCCCATAACTTGAGCCTCGGACCTCCGAATGATGAACCGTCTGCGGCAACGTGATCCCTGGATCGAGACGGTCGTTTCGATATATCGCACTCAAGGTTTCGGTTAACTTTGAGTTCGGCCGGGTTGGTTCGTTCACGAAACCAACCGGGCCTTCGGAGCGGAAACGCTCATATCTTGAGCTACGAACCTCCGATTGACGTGCCGTCAGTCGCGTAGTGTTCCTCTTAGTGAGACGGATCTTTTGGCATACTCCGCCCGAGGTTTGGACGCAGGTGGAGTACGGTCGGGTTGGTTTAGCCTTAAAAACCAACCGGGCCCCGGAGACGAAAATGCCAATAACTCTCAGACCGGGCGTCCGATCGACGCGCCGTCTGTTGCGTTGAGTTCCTATTGATGATACGGAACTTTTGGATACATCAACTCTGGTCTTTGTAACAGTTGATGTATCAGCCTCTCGGCTCGTGGAGCGGACCCTCCGTACGAGCTTGCTGTGTGCGGGAACCCTAGTGCTGGCTGCGACTGTTCTACTGCTACGACTGCTACTGTGACTGCGACGACGACAGTACAGAGATCCTGTGTGGATTCGACGACGACAGTACATAGATCCTGTGTGGATTCGACGACGACGACTACATCACTCAGCGATCCTACGTGGATCAGTGCTACAGGTCCTGTGTGGGCCTGATCCTGTGTGGGTCCTTGCGCTCAGCGGTTCTGTGTGAGCCAGCACCTACAGGTCCTGTGTGGGCCCGATCCTGTGTGGGTCTTTGCGGGGGTTAGTTACCTATCGATCCTTCGTGGGTCCGACGACTTAGATGGATCAGTGATCATCTTTATCGTCCTTGAAGAAGTATACCTGTGTGAGCTGAATCCTATTGCTTTCCTGTGTGGATTGTGTTGTGCAATCCTGCGTGGATTATGTTTTCTTTCCTATGTGGAATTCGTATACTTTCCAGCGTGGACTGAGTTGTACTTGGGCTCGGAGGTTGGAGCATATTTGAATTGATGACTTAGGTATATGTATGGGCCTATACCTAAGCAGTGTCGGTTGTTACTTCGTGTTTGTACTTTTCTTCGTGGTTTATCCTTTGTGGATTTGAGAGACCTTCAGGGGTCTCGGGGTCCCTACTGAGTAGCTTATACTCACCCCTGCACGGGCTTTGCCCGCACTACGTTTTGTTGGTTGCAGACGACGGACAGCGTTGACCTTAGCTGAGGCTTGCACAGCGGGACGGTACCCGGAGGTGGACCACTGGGCGGGACATGCTCGGAGCGGACGGCGGGACCCGTGGAGCAGAGGAGCCTTCTGTACCCACCCTTCAGGTGAGATTTCCAGTGGACAGCTCGGAGTAGCGACTTTTACTTTTCAGTTGCTGTTTTTCCCTTTTTGAGTTGTACTTTACTTTCAGTTTGGGTTTGTATTCTGGCCCATTTACTTTTCCGCACTTTCAGTCGTACTCTGCTTGTTTAGTGTTTACTTTCCGCTTGTTTACTCTGTGGTGTGTGTTTACTTTTCAAAGGCAATGCCTTCCCTTTTTACCGGGATTTACGCCTTGGTGCTAGTCACCAGCCCCTGGCCTATGGAAGGCGGGCTTGGGGTAGTCACGGCACGGACCCCGAGGGCGGGTCGTGACAAATTGGTATCAGAGGAGTTCGGTTCTACCGCGAACTCTGAACTTTTCTATGTGAAGCAATAATGTTTAGCGTATTGAGTGTGGATATCAGTCCAGGGAGACTAGTGTTGGTGCGGCGGCCGACGTATCCGTACACCAGGACCCTGACTTCTGATTTCCGACTTAATGCACGAAAACATTGATTGCGTGTGTGTTTCAATGTTTTCTTTGTGATTACATATATCAGCTCACCAGGTATACTGTTCTAACCGTGGCGCACCTGTTCCCTTTTCAGGATGGCCCCAAGACGGCAGCCAGCTAGGGTTCCGAGAGTCGAGCGAGACGACAGCCCACCGAGCGACGAGGCCTCGGTGCAGGGCCCTTTGCCAGTAGTGGCACCAGCGGTAGCTTTACCCGCCGATCCCCCGATGCTTCCAGCAGCAGCCGCTGACGATGCACGTCGCCTCAGCGCACTGCATGAGTTTCAGCGCCAGCGACCGCCCAGGTTTCGCGGGGAGACGGATCCCCAGGCAGCAGAGGACTGGCTGGAGGCAGTGGTTCGAGTGTTTAGGCTAGTGAGGACACCAGCAGACCTCATGGTGATCCTCGCTGCGAGCCTACTGCACGCAGCAGCAGGACGATGGTGGAGCCTGATGCTCCAGGTGCACGATGAGGCATCCCTACTTTGGACGGACTTTGAGAGCCTCTTCCGCTCGGAGTTCGTCCCATCCACCCTTCGTGCGGTGCGTATCCAGGAGCTTCTACAGCTGCGGCAGGGCAGCATGACGGTCGCTCAGTACTCGGCGAGATTTACCGATCTCTCGCGCTACTCGACCGACATGGTACGGGACCCATTCTTCCGGGCTCGGACCTTCGAGCAGGGTTTGAGACACGAGATCAGGGCATCGCTGATCTCCCTCAGCATACCGACTCAGACAGGAGTACTGGAGCGAGCCCTTCTGATCGAGAGTTTCCTTGCTGAGTCTACACCAGCACAGAGACCCACCGCAGGGCGGCACGTGGCAGAGTCATCTGCAGCAGGCAGTCGACGGATGACTCAGGGGTCCAGACAGACCAGACCTTCAGGCAGACGACCTCAGGGCACTGGCTCAGCAGTGCGGGGCACACAGCGCGGAGCCAGTCTTCCGAGAGGCAGACAGTGCTACTCATGCGGCGGACAGGGCCACATGGCTCGTGACTGCCCGACCCGCCGTGCCGAGGAGCAGCAGTCAGTTGATGGACCACCGAGGCAGAGGCAGAGGGTCGACCGTGGCGGTCCGTAGGGAGGAGGCGGACGAGGCAGAGGAGCTGGACGAGCAGCTGGTGGTGGCCGACGCTTTGAGGCTCTACCACCCCCACCACCAGGAGGTCCACCCCGACCACAGGGAGCTGGCGGGCAGCGACAGGCACAGCTCCAGGCAGCAGAGGCCTACGACCACGGTGCACCCGAGATGATTCGAGGTACTATCTGTGTCTATTCCACCCTTGCTGCAGTTCTTATAGACACAGGAGCGAGTCATTCTTTCATAGCCGCTGCCCTTGTTCGGAGCTCGAAGATTCCGACAGAGCCGTTGGCTCGATCCTTACGGCTAGAGACTCCTACGGGAGCAGACTCGACGATTACGCACTGGTGCCGGCAGTGTGAGCTTACTCTAGGAGGCGAGAGCTTCGGCTGGGATCTTCTTGTAGCAGCGTCGAGGCCTTACGACGTCATCTTGGGCATGGATTGGCTATCTACGGTCCATGCACAGATTGACTGTTTTAGGCGCAAGGTGCGATGTGTACGCACCGACGGGAACAGGTTCACCTTCACCGGCGAGAAGGGAGCCTTAGCAGCACAGGATGGACTTCCGCGGAGGAGAGGACAGCCCATCACTCATCAGTTGGCTAGCCTTATCCTTGGAGCAGTTGACGTGCGGAGTCCTGTTTTTCCTGCAGTGGTGGATCAGTTTGCGGACTTTTTTCCCGACGACGTTCCAGGGCTACCTCCTCACAGAGAGGTAGACTTTTATATTGACTTGTACCCCGGGACAGCCCCGATATCCACTCCAGCATATCGGATGGCCCCCGCCGAGCTTCGAGAGCTACGGGTATAGTTGGAGGACTTGCAGGGCAAGGGGTTCATCCGACCCAGTGTTTCACCCTGGGCTTCCCCAATATTGTTTGCCAAGAAGGCGGACGGGAGCTTGCGACTTTGTGTTGACTATCATCGCCTGAACCAGGTGACAGTGAGGAACAAGTATCCGCTACCGAGGATTGATGACCTCTTTGATCAGCTCAAGGGAGCACGGTGGTTCTCGAAGATAGACCTCAGGTCAGGCTATCATCAGCTCAGAGTCAGAGACGAGGATGTGCAGAAGACGGCCTTCAGATGTCGGTATGGCCACTATGAGTTCTTGGTTATGCCTTTCGGTGTAACCAATGCTCCAGCAGTGTTCATGGCTCTCATGAACAGGATCTTTCAGCCATACCTCGATCGGTTTGTCGTGGTCTTCATCGACGACATTCTGATTTACTCTACGACAGAGGAGGAGCACGCCTATCACTTGCGAGTTGTCCTTGACACACTCCGAGATCACCAGCTTTATTGTAAGCTCTCGAAGTGCCAGTTCTGGATACGTGAGGTCCACTTTTTGGGACACGTTATCTCTGAGGCGGGAGTTGCAGTGGATCCCGCGAAGATTGAGGCTGTGTTAGCATGGGAGCCACCCAAGAGCGTGACTGAGGTTCGGAGTTTCTTGGGACTAGCTGGATACTATCGGAGATTTGTGCCGAACTTCTCCAGAGTTTCGGCATCTCTCACGGCTTTGACGAAGAAGGGGAAACCCTTCGTGTGGTCAGACAGTTGTCAGCAGAGCTTCCAGGAGCTGAGACAGAGATTGACTAGCGCACCTATCTTGAGGTTTCCTGAGGAGGGAGTAGGGTACGTAGTCTACTGCGATGCATCAGGGACCGGACTCGGATGTGTTCTGATGCAGGAGCGGGCAGTGATCGCCTATGGATCACGACAGTTGAGGCCGCATGAGCAGAACTACGCTACCCATGACCTGGAGTTAGCAGCAGTGGTCTTCGCTCTGAAGACATGGCGACACTATCTGATGGGCGAGCGCTTTACGGTCTTTTCCGATCATCAGAGTCTCAGGTATATCTTCTCGCAGAAGGACCTGAACCTGAGACAGCGATGATGGCTCGAGTTCCTCCAGGACTATGACTTTGAGATAGTCTATACTCCTGGGAAGGGGAACGTAGTAGCCGATGCCCTCAGCAGAAGGACGGGCATTCAGCTACTCGAGGAGGCGACGGAGCAGCTAGCCTCTTTGCAGATATCCTTCGTGGATAGAGATGGAGCAGCCTTTCTTCAGTCTCTCACAGTCACTCCTCCACTACTGCAGCGAGTCAGGGAGGCACAGCGCGGGGACGCTGACTGTGAGACACGGCGTGCACAGATATCCTCGGGACAGACACCTGATGGTTTCTCCCTTGGAGCAGAGCACGACATCCTTTTCAGAGGACGTACCATGGTACCAGTAGCTTTACGAGAGGAAGTGCTGAGAGAGTTTCACACATCTCCTTTGGCGGTACATCCTGGAGTGGCGAAGATGTACCAGGACCTCAGACGACAGCAGTGGTGGCCGGGCATGAAGAAGGCAGTAGCAGAGTTCGTTTCTCGATGCCTCACCTGCCAGTAGGTGAAGGCTGAGCATCAGGTACCAGCGGGCTTGGTACAACCCTTGGAGGTTCCGGAGTGGAAGTGGGACGACATATCTATGGACTTCGTGACTGGACTTCCACGCACTTCCAGAGGTCACGACTCCATCTGGGTGATTGTTGACCGACTCACCAAGTCGGCACACTTCTTACCCATCAGAGAGCAGGGCTCAGTGGAGAGCTTGGGACGTCTCTACGTCCAGGAGATTGTGCGGCTCCACGGCGTGCCATCATCTATCGTCTCCGATCGAGATGCCCGCTTTACTTCCCGGCTTTGGAAGGGGTTGCAGGAAGCGTTCGGGACGCAGGTACGTCTTAGCACAGCTTTTCACCCTCAGACGGATGGTCAGACGGAGAGGACCATTCAGACTCTCGAGGACATGCTCCGCGCATGTGTCCTTGACTTTGGTCGTAGCTGGGAGGACCACCTACCCTTGGTGGAGTTCGCGTACAACAACAGCTACCACTCCACCATCGGGATGGCACCGTACGAGGCGTTGTACGGCCGACCATGTAGATCTCCTTTGTGCTGGACAGACCCTGGGGAGTCAGCACTGGTGGGACCGGAGATGGTCCAGGCCACGACAGAGAAGGTCCAGGTCATCCAGGAGCGGATGAGGACAGCTCAGAGCCGGAAGAAGTCGTACGCTGACAGGAGGCGGAGGCCACTGGAGTTCGAGGATGGCGACCACGTCTTCTTGCGGGTCTCACCTCGACGTGGTATTCGGAGATTTGGCCGAGGCGGCAAGTTATCTCCGCGCTTCATCGGACCCTTCCAGATTCTCAGCAGGATTGGCGAGGTGGCTTATCGCCTGGCTCTACCACCTCAGTTGCACCGGGTGCACGACGTCTTCCACGTATCCCAGCTGAGGAGATACGTGCACGACCCGACGCACATCATTGATCATGGGGAGCTCAACGTTGACGATGGGGCGACTTTTACGGAGGTCCCGGTGGAGATAGAGGATCGACAGGAGCGGGTCCTGCGTGGGCAATCGATTCCTCTAGTGCGCATCAGATGGCAGCACGGGAATCTCCAGGAGAGCACATGGGAGCGGGAGGCTCAAATGCGTGCTCAGTACCCTCATTTGTTTCCCTAGTTTTTGATGTATCTTTACAGGGACGTAAAGCCCTGAGGTGGGAGTAATGTAAAGACCTGTAAAATTCAAGGGAAATTTTTTCTTAATTTTTTTTAGAATTTTACAAGAGCGCGGTTTCAGACGGCACCTGATTCCGAGGCCCGGAGTGCCCGGAATTAATTTCCGAAGTTTGGCTCGGGTACGTTCAGTGAACGAACGAGCGGGAATTCCTAACTTTTGATCCGGTGCTCGGAATTGAAATCCGAGGGCACCGATGAGCTCGCAACGCCGATATTCGCTTAAAGAGACCTTTTCGGGAGTTGCGTTTGTTGCGGGTTGAAAGTTAAGTTTTGGGGTTTTCAGTTGAGTTAAATAAAATTTGTGTAAGACAAATTTTATTTTTAGTTTGTTAAAAACCTACCAAAGGGGGTTGGAAGTGGGACCCACACCCACTTAACCTCCCTTGGGAGGATTAAGTGTGGTGGGGCCCACACGAACCCCTAGACTTTTCAAGTTCCCTTAACCCCCTCTTTATTGGCTTAAGTTACTCTTAATTAATTTTGGGAGTTAAGTCTTTTTGAAATTCTTTTGTGTTATGTGTTAATAAAATAAGAGGTAGTCTTATTTTATTTTGAGTTCTTTGTTTGTCATTTTGAGAGCTTCCTCTTCATCTTCAAGCTCTGACGAAGAACGAAGAACGCTCAAACTCCGACGAAGAACGACGCCTCTCTTCTTCGTCCTCGGTGTCAACAAGAGGGAACGCCGCTTCCTCCTCGGACCTTCTTCGTCGGCAAACGAAGATCCGCCAACGACGTGTCTCTTCGGGCATATCTCTTCGTCAACAGATTTGACGAACAACGACCGCGACGCCCGACCTCCGCGACGCCGTCTTCCACGGAACGTAGATGAATCTTCGAATCTTAAACCCGAGGTAGGGGTTGTTGTTTCCATTTTGGTTTCCTTATTCCTTTTCTTGAACGTGGATCTCGCATGTCTAACCTGATGCTTGAATGTTTAAGTTGAATTGTTTATTTTAACGTGAGGGGGGGCCGGACCGCATGAACACGGCCGAACCCCCCTCCATCGTTCATGTTTATTCATGCGGTTGGAAGCAAGTGGAGTGGTGCCGTCGCACCACGCGGATGAACGTACAAATAATTTACGCGGAGCCGTCGCGCTACGTCAAGGAAAAATCTTCAAGAACGCGACGCCGTCGCGCAGCGTTGAAAAGAATCATGGCTCGGCGAAAGGGGCGCGGTGTCGTCGCACCGCGCCGGACGACGAACACCGCGGCCGGTTCCGGGCCGCGGCGGGACGAGGAGACCGCGGCCGGTTCCGGGCCACGGCGGAAGAGAAGACCGGCGGCCGGGCCGCCGGCGTCGGAAGCCGAGGAGGGGACCGGAATTTCCGGTCCCGTTGGGGAAAACCGGCCGGCCAGCTGGCCGGCCGGACGTCATTAAACCGGGGGAAATAATTCCCCCGGCCAGCACATAAAACCCCCCTCTTTAATAGGTGGGCGGTTCCATGAAAGGGGGGGGGGGCAGCAGCCCCCCGGTTTGACTCTCCAAAACCGGCCCCCACGTGGGGGCCGCTTTGTTTCTCAGGCGCGACACAAAGGCCGCGCCACCTTGGAGAAGCGGGGGCTTAGCCCCCCGCGTGCTAGCCTCGTGCGGCGCCAGGCGCCAGCCGTTGCGGCCCGCCGCCGCGCCGCCCAGGGGGGGGGGGGGGGTCGGGCCGGGTCGGCCCGGACCCGGACCCCCCGTTTCGAACCAGAATTGGTTTTTCGCCCATAACCTGAGCCTCGGACCTCCGAATGACGAACCGTCTACGGCAACGCGATCCCTGGATCGAGACGGTCGTTTCGATATATCGCACTCAAGGTTTCGGTTAACTTTGAGTTCGCCCGGGTTGGTTCGTTCACGAAACCAACCGGGCCTTCGGAGCGGAAACGCTCATATCTTGAGCTACGGACGTCCGATTGACGTGCCGTCAGTCGCGTAGTGTTCCTCTTAGTGAGACGGATCTTTTGGCATACTCCGCCCGAGGTTTGGACGCAGGTGGAGTACGGTCGGGTTGGTTTAGCCTTAAAAACCAACCGGCCCCGGAGACGAAAATGCCAATAACTCTCAGACCGGGCGTCCGATCGACGCGCCGTCTGTTGCGTTGAGTTCCTATTGACGATACGGAACTTTTGGATACATCAACTCTGGTCTTTGTAACAGTTGATGTATCAGCCTCTCGGCTCGTGGAGCGGACCCTCCGTACGAGCTTGCTGTGTGCGGGAACCCTAGTGCTGGCTGCGACTGTTCTACTACTACGACTGCTACTGTGACTGCGACGACGACAGTACAGAGATCCTGTGTGGATTCGACGACGACAGTACAGAGATCCTGTGTGGATTCGACGACGACGACTACAGCACTCAGCGATCCTACGTGGATCAGTGCTACAGGTCCTGTGTGGGCCCGATCCTGTGTGGGTCCTTGCGCTCAGCGGTTCTGTGTGAGCCAGCGCCTACAGGTCCTGTGTGGGCCCGATCCTGTGTGGGTCTTTGCGGGGGTTAGTTACCTATCGATCCTTCGTGGGTCCGACGACTTAGATGGATCAGTGATCATCTTTATCGTCCTTGAAGAAGTATAACTGTGTGAGCTGAATCCTATTGCTTTCCTGTGTGGATTGTGTTGTGCAATCCTGCGTGGATTATGTTTTCTTTCCTATGTGGAATTCGTATACTTTCCTGCGTTTACTGAGTTGTACTTGGGCTCGGAGGTTGGAGCGTATTTGAATTGATGACTTAGGTATATGTATGGGCATATACCTAAGCAGTGTCTGTTGTTACTTCGTGTTTGTACTTTTCTTCGTGGTTTATCCTTTGTGGATTTGAGAGACCTTCAGGGGTCTCGGGGTCCCTACTGAGTAGCTTATACTCACCCCAGCACGGGCTTTGCCCGCACTACGTTGTGTTGGTTGCAGACGACGGACAGCGTTGACCTTAGCTGAGGCTTGCACAGCGGGACGGTACCCGGAGGTGGACCACTGGGCGGGACGTGCTCGGAGCGGACGGCGGGACCCGTGGAGCAGAGGAGCCTTCTGTACCCACCCTTCAGGTGGGATTTCCAGTGGACAGCTCGGAGTAGCGACTTTTACTTTTCAGTTGCTGTTTTTCCCTTTTTGAGTTGTACTTTACTTTCAGTTTGGGTTTGTATTCTGGCCCATTTACTTTTCCGCACTTTCAGTCGTACTCTGCTTGTTTAGTGTTTACTTTCCACTTGTTTACTATATGGTGTGTGTTTACTTTTCAAAGGCAATGCCTTCCCTTTTTACCGGGATTTACGCCTTGGTGCTAGTCGCCAGCCCCTGGCCTATGGAAGGCGGGCTTGGGGTAGTCACGGCACGGACCCCGAGGGCGGGTCGTGACATAACCCATCGAAATGAAAATAGTTACCTAATAATCTCTTTAAGACATAATTCACCAATATAAAAGGAAAATGTTCCATAAAAATATAATTCAGACATATTTAACCCTTAGAAATGAAATATGTGATATAACAATCAATTTGAAATATGATTATCCGGTGGAAAATAAATTGGTTACATGTCAATATATTTGAAACATGACTAACAAATTTGAATAGAAAATTACTATAAAAATATTTTTTATACATTATATATTGTGGGAATGAAATAAGTTCTATAGCAATCTCTATGAAACATTATTATCCCATGGGAATGAAATTGGTTCCAAAACAATATTTTTGAAACATTTTTAACTCATGGTAAAGAATCAATATCTATAAAAATATCTTTGAAATAATCATAATCTATCTTTATAAAGAACGAGGATGATATCAATACATAAAATCTCAATTTTATTAAATGTTGAAACATGGCTTGCTGACATTGGTGATTAGATAGACTTTTAAAATATTATTATATTTATTTTTAAGAAAATTAACTTTTTGTTTTGAAAATAACTTTGATATATTAAAATTAGAAACAATATTGTGAGAAAACCAAGGAATATATTGAAGTAAGGTTAAATGAAAATAATGTTATTAATTACATGAAAAATTATTTATGTTATAAATGAAAAAGTATACAATATTTTTATTTTTATTTGGAAATGGGTATCAAAATTGACTCATTCAGTTTTTTTTGAAATTTCCTTTCAAAACCATTTAAAATATGTTCAACATCCATGGAAAATAGTTTTACGAAATCACTAATATTTATAAATATTTTTTTTAATTTTTTAGCAATGATGTATATGGGATGGAAATATACATGATCTATAATTTAATATAAGATAATTATTTGATATATTAGACATTCATGAGGTTTTGTAATTGAATAAGAGGGAAATAAAAAATAAAACATTGAAAAAAATTCATATACAATGTGGAATAAAATAGATGTGACTAACTAAAATAATATCATATTTTCCATCAAAATGAGTCTTTAAGATAATCAATCCCATATAAATGGAAATTCTAACAAAAATATTTTTCCATTTTCGATTCTCTTCAATTGATATTCCAATGAAAGAATAACTTCAAACGAAACAATATATATCACTACAAGTTTATATCCATTAGATAAAAAGTAACAATTTTTGTATATAAACCTTATAAATAAAAAATATTCACATCATAAACATATGCCCCAATGAAATGAATTTTGGATGAAGAGTAATTACAATGATCATATCCCTAAATTGAGGGTTAATAAATGGAGAAAACATGTGTAAAAACAATAAATCTATAACAAAAATGTATATTTACTTAATAAAACTATTTTTATATCAATTAAAATATAATTTTATAATTATAGCGACAAAAATATTTTTTATAAACCATGGACGGAAATTGAGTTGAGAAGCACTTTACAACATGGAAAAATGTACACAAATCACATTGGATAATTTAATTCAAATTGAAACAAAAAATCCCACGATGTATGAATTAATAAATATAATATTTTAAAAATGAACAATATATGAAATACATAACAAAAACTAGTGGTGAATATGGAATATGTCTCATTGAATAAATGCAAGTGAAATAAAACAAAAACACATAGTTAAGATATTTAATTCTTCCTAGAAAACCTCTTTATGATTATATATAAAGAATTCATATAATATATTACTGAATGAAAAAAGGATTATAGTATTTTGGGTTGTATTTTTGGATGTTATTTTGTTATGGATTGGTATAATGAAATAGATTTAGTTCCGTAAATAATTGTGGAGTGGGGTGGTCGTTTATAAATGATGTGAGTGGAACACTTGTAATTTTTGAAAAGAAAAATCAGCACCAATTTTTTTCACAATACAGAAGGCTCTAACATAGATTATTATTTAGTCTTAGATATGTTAAGGTTGTAATATGTATTGGAAAGAGTCTTTAGATATACGTTTTTGTAATTTTTACAATTTTCATTTTAGTTTAACCCCTGGAAAACCTATTTCCACCTTATTAAAGGTAATTTATTTTTACTTTTTTCACTTTTAATTAGTGTAAAAATTTTAATTGATCTAATTAGATAATATATAAAACTATAATTTATAAAATTTATTCAATTTTAAAATATTTATTTACCATAATTGGGAAAATTTATTTTAAAATTAAACCAATAGATGTGATGAAAATAATGTTTTTCCAGAGGTGAATTTTTCAAGTAAAAGAAGATTTTATATTATCTATATTACTAATAATAAATAAATTATGAATATAAATTAATATTTATTTATCTATTGTATATTTAAATTTTATTTAAATAATTCTTAATTTTTGGTTGTTTTAATTAATCAAAAAGGAGAAACATTATTCACATAATGACATTTTTCTTAAAAACACTATTTTTAATCCCAAAGAAAAAATTATACTGAAACCCAATATAATGTTTATTAAAAATAAATTTACTCTAAGATATATAGGAATTTAATACTTATATTACCTTAAATCATATTCAACTCATAATGGTACTTTTAAATTGTCTAATTTATTGAATATAAATGAAATTTTTACAGAAACATGTTTTTTTACTATACAAAAAAAATTAATATTTTCTAAAAATATTTATAAAATAAAAAAAATATTAAATGATTAAATTTTCTTTTCAAAAATAAATTTCACTTTATCAAATAATTTTTATAATAATCCACAAAATTATTGTAATATATTTTCATAAAATTAAATAAAAATACTTTTTGAAGAAAATATATTCTGGAAGAATAAAATTACATTACTTAAAATCATCTAATTATTTAGTAAAAATTTATCAATATTTTATATTTATTAATATATATATATATATTTCAGGAATTATTTAATTTAATTCATACTCACAAATTTTTGAATTTTTTTTATAATGGTTATATATATTTATAGCTCTTTACTCGGTTACATTAAGGGTTGATTGTCAAATAAACTATCGAATAGAGTTATATTTTATAATATCTTAGGGTGTTTCACATAATTGATTATGGGAATTTTTAATCCATTGGATATTTTCTAGTCAGCAAAGCTTCAGTCATTTTTCTGTGATTTTATATATTTCATCCACATTTCCTATGATGCAATTAACTTATGATGTTCTGTTATTTATGTTAATCCTCCATGATAACATTTTGTTAATTTGAAACAAATTTTATGTAACACCCCAATATTTCATAGTATGTTATTTTTTCAATGTAATTCAATAACTTGCACTACACGCAACTCTGAGTTCAAGTGCACCACGACTGACCAAACTAGCAGTTCAAATGAGGTTTTGAATAGTATTAACTAAATTTTGATCATTATATAATCCTTATAATTTTAGAATCAATATTATGAGTTTCTTAGACATAATTTAAAAATAAATTAATTTTTTTCTGAAAAAAGAAGTGTTTTTCAAGAAATATAATTTTACCACCTTTTAATGTTGAACTCTTTTTAAATATAATATTTGAAACATTCAAATATTAAATTTGAAAAAATTAACTTCTCATTTAGAATCAGGATATAAAAATTTATTTTCAATAAATTTTTTGTGTTTTTCTGATAAATTTCATATTTGAGTGAATAATGAAAAATACTATATTTTAACAGAAAACAACTTTTTTAATCAAAATAATTTGTAGTGGTAAATTATAATTTTTAATGGTTTGGAAGTATAAATAGATTATATTTTTACCATTTAATCCAATTCTGTTCATTTTATGTAATTTCTCTATGAAATTGGACATAAACAAGTGTCAATCTCTTGATAGTTATTATTTCTATAAAAATATGGCTTTTGGTTTTAACAGTGGGAAATAATTTTAGATTAATAAATTCAACTTATATGTTTTTAATTTGGTAAAATATACTTCATTATTGAATTCAGAATATCAAAATTATCTTAGGGGGTTTTTTTGGTATTTTTCTGAAAACTAACAATCTTTGATGAATAGTGAAAAACACTAAGTTATTGTTGAAAACTGACTTTTTATTTAAATAATTATTTATATGATTTAAATTTATTCTAGGTCAAAATAGACACATAAGACCTCTATAATTTCATTTTAATTCATTGGAGTCATTTTATAATAATTTAGATATGTAAATATTTTATTGAACTTTTTACCGTCTTTTACCAACCTCCTAGGAGCATTTGCAAACTTGCATAAAACATAATTTTACCACTTCTGTGAATCGAATTTCAAAATTCCGAGAGACAAAATTGATATAAGTATGTAAAATGTGGTTCAATAAGATATAAATAATTTTTGGTGAATAATATCTTTTGACTTTTATTTTCCACGGTTAAAAGTAAAAAGGGTAATTAAAGGTAAAAATGATATTATTATTACCCTAACACATGTACTAATTCTATTGGATAACTATAATTCCACCAAAAAAACCTTAGGAATAAAATATGAACATATTTGGTCCACTTGGATTAGATTATGACATTTATTATTATTTAATTCAAAGAAGAGTTAAAAGAGTTAAAATCAATGTTTAATAACTCAAACATTTTTTATATAAGGTTACGCATAAAATAAATTCTATTATAAATATTCAATAGAAATATAAAAAGGTTTCCTACATAATGGTAGTTTATTTATAATTTTTATAAATTAAATAATTTAATTTAATTATGACACAATGGAGATGCAATAATAATCTTATCAATGAAATATTTTATATTTTATATTTTAAATACCCAAATAATTGTAATTTGAGACTTTTTATGAATTACAATAATTTTCAAGGTTAATTTGAAATATTAGGGTTGGTTAAATAAATCTTGTTTGAAGTAATAATTCTGTTATGAATTTAGCAATAACAATATACCAAATAGCGTCAAAATTGACATAATAGAGTTTTTGAAACAAATATTATATTATCAATTGATATTCTATTCCTAAAAATCAAAGTTTATTCCAAAAGACTTATATAATGATATTGGTTTAATTAATGAACCACTTGGGGTTCACTTGTAAATATATAGTAAGTTTATTATCCCTATAATAAAAAAATACAAAGAGACATGGTAAATGTCAAACTATTTAACTAAGAGTTAAATATAAAAGTTAAGGTTAATATAGTGACCCAAAATTATATAAAACCTATTTGTTGAGTGGTTTTAGACCCATCCCCACTGTATAATTTAACGAATCTATTTTATAGCCATTAGAAACCGAAAATGTTTTTATTATAAAATAATATTTCTAGCTTTTCCTATGGTTCCCCTCACCCATCCTATAAAAGTGAACTCCCTCTTCTCTCTAATTCACACCTTCAATTCCTTTTGGAAAGGAAAAACCATTCCCAAATACCCTCTCAACTATCCTTCATTCATCTTATTGGCCCTCCTTTAGTCATAAAGCCAATATAAGTATCCCTTTTGATCAAATCGAAAGGAAGAATCCGAAGAAGAGGTAATAATTTCACCACACTCTTTCATATTCTTTTCTTCTTCCACTTATTCTTTCTTTGTTATTTCCATTCTAAAATAATAACTCTAGTATCTTCTATATAATGTGATTTTATTATAAATATGGTATATCCATATTCATTATTATTTCCATCCTTTGAATGACATGTCACCATACGTGCGTACGTACGGATTAGCATCTCTACGTCGTGGTGTAATTGTTATTCAATATATTATTATTTTGATGGGTATAATAATGATGTATAATTCATGTAAATTAAAAATATAACATGATAATGATTCTGTATATATGATATAACATCCAATTATATATTATTTTAATATCAATAGAATTTTATTTTTGCTCATTCTTACGTACGGATTACCGTCTCCACGAACGCGATGAGATTCATTCCCCATCGTATCCATTAAAGACTAATTTTCATTAGATGATTAAAAATAATGTTTAAATCATTGATATCATTCTCGATATGAATAAAATACATCCTATTCAAAACAAATATTACTCACATAACAAATAATATAAAGGAAAAAGAATCAGTTAACAACCAAAACGACGATAATATTAAGATATTATTAACAAAACGATGTTAAAAGATCATATATGATATCATATTAAAGTATATGATTATTGTATAATTTAATAACAATTATTTCACCATTATACGACAATTTAACCTACCCTCAACCAAGGAAAAGTACAAGGTAAGGGTTTATTTCACAATCTCTACATTATCCGATGTTGTTTATACGTAATTATCTACTAGGACCTCTTTTCATTCACATCCATGTTTTCTTAAAAATGTATTTCAAAAAATTCTTACTATTTTATAGACTATGGGTTAAAGTCATTTATAACCTTGTTTGAATTTTTATAAGATTTTTATTAAGGAATCATTTCATTGTTTTCCAAGCAAGGTACTTTTTCATGTTTTTGACAAAATTATGGTAAGAATGTCTTTTTATACTTATACGGTGGGTGCGGCTATTTTCCACCATTATAAAATCATCAAAGCTTCCATTAAAATCTTATAAGAATATTTTCAAAGTAAAGGTTTTGTTTTCTAATTATGTGAATTTTAAACGATTTCAATAAAAGATAATCGTTCTTTCCCTCAAATAGTTTTTATTTCATCTATGTCAACAACCTTTGATGGATTTGAAGCTTATTTGAAGTTGATTTATTATGATACAAAACATCCATATTGTATTGAAGGATTTGTGATATGTTTGAATGTGGATGTGTTATTTTTATACCATTCATGGTTTATGGAGAACGTATTGACATTTTGTACGCTGGTTTTAATACAAATGTTTATGTTGTGTTAAAACCTGTTCATATAAGGAATGCATTGGACTTAAGAAGTGACGGGTGGAGCCTGCTGTTGCTTCTCAATGCATTGGTAGGTCTCATGAGACAAACTAGTGTCTTGAAACAAGGCCTTGACAAAATATTATTTGTAGTCTTGGCACAAGGCCTTGACTATGTGGTTATGATAGTCTGGCATTATGCATTCCATCATTATGAAAGTGGTTATTGATATTGCATTTTATTATTAGACTAGAGGAATATCCATGTGAATAAGTAAATGGAATTATTCCATTTTGTTATTTCCATATTATGCTGAAGTTCAAGTTTAAAAGGCTTCTGTTTTAGTTATACTTTGCCTTAAATGTTTAGGCTTATTTATGAACGTTTCTGCTATATTGTTATCCTTACTGAGCATCTGAGCTCACCCCTTTCTATGTTTTATTTTTCCCAAGATGTGAATAAGTATTTTATGACTGACCTGCATGGATATTCAGAGGGAATATGAGTGTGTAATATGGTTACAATGTTGTTTTATTTTTTCAAATTATTATGTAATGTAAGACTTATGAATGTATCTAGTGTTTACAAGGCTATTAAACTAATCGGTCTTTCGAGACATGATATTTTGTGATCATGCCAATGTTATGTAATAATGCACCGACTCTAGGTAACTAAGGCCAAGATGTTACAGTTGTCATTAGAGGAATTTTATTACAAACCTTGGAAGATAGATTTAGATAAACTCTGATTAGAGCACATAGACCTAAGATGTAATTTGAGGATTAGTATAGAAGAACCTCCTAGAATTTTGGTATTATAGAGATTTTGTGAGTTTTTTGAGAAATACATCCCTGTATGGATACGAGCAGGTAAAGGAGGCTCTGGCACAGATGTACCAGGGGTAAAACCTGAAAACACTACTTTAAGATTGACTCGAACGGGAACTGGTGCATGACAACAGGCCTTCCTGCACTCTTGGTTGTGACACTCCTAGGGGATATGCTTAGGACAATTCTCATTTTCTTTACAAACCATTATAAAGTGTTTATGAGTATATACTTCCTGAACAAAAACATTTTTATGATTATAGATTATATTCATAAACTGTTCAGTCTACATTATTTATTTTACAAGTTTATAATTATTCATTGCAATTCATAAACTGACCTAGTGCATGCCATTGTATAGAAATGGTTCATAGTATAAGGAATGTGAACTCCAACAATAAGTATGATCCAATGAGTAAGAAGAAGAATATATTTCACGGTACTAAAGAAATATTTTGAAGGGAAATTTTCTCCCATGTATTCTCAACATATTAAGAAATAGTATCATGTGCTAATAAGACAAGTAAATAAGTCTCTGAGTCCTATGGAATTGAAGGGAAGCACGAGAAGAAAATGTTGGAAGAGAGAAAGATGGATAAAGGGAATATGGAAAAGAAGAAATTTCCCATATGTGATAACTGTGGGAAGAAAGACCCTAGAACTTTCCAGAAGGGAATTATGGTTTGTTATAAGTGTGGAGGAAAAGGACACCATGTATGTGACTGCAAGGGTAAGGAAGAGGTTTCAAATGTACAATGCTTCATATGCGAGGAGTTGAGACACTACGCAAACCAATGTTCAAATCATCAGATTATGCCCCAAATGATTCAATTGGATAATAATCAATTTATGATACTACCACAGATGAGGAGGAATGATTAGAGTACTTATGTTGTTATTAGAGAATTATTTCATTTGAATATTGTATCAATGATTTACTAGTTATAATAATTATGGATTATATAAGAATTGTACTGCAGTACTATTTAATTAAGGATGTGAGATTGTGTAGAATCATGAAAACTGACTCAATAGAAGGTTAAATTTTTGGAAAATATATGGTTTAAAGAAAAGATAAACCATAATATGGTTCTGATACTGACGTATTTATTTTGGAATAATACATGTTTGATTTGGATAAATTATATTGGATATTCTTGACTACCTTGAAACTATTGAATAATAGAGCATGAATGTAATCAATAAGGTTTTATGGTAATACAAGATGTTGTAGTGTTTTAAAATAATACATGATGAAGGTGTTCACATGTTATTACGTGGAAAAAATGATATTCATTGTGTTTACCTACCTTATAAACTTTTGGTTATGAGTTTGGATTGAAGTATTCTGGATAAGTCAAGTTTGAGATTATTTTTGGATTTCCATAAAAAGGACAACCCAGAGGTCGGGCGGCAACCCGTCGCGTCTGATAAGGCCGCGAGACATGAACCTGCAACCGAAGGGAGACAAGGGTGTATCACCACTCACTGACCCACATGTTATCCTATATTGAATAATGTAGTTTTTTAAAGGGTATGGTAGATGAATTATAAATTCCTTTTTTTGGAACCCTAAATGAATAAGATAAATAGAATATAATTTTTAAATTTTATTATCTAATAGGGTGTAAGATGGGTTTGTGGTAGAAAATAGTTAAAATATGGAACTCTACTTGTCAAGTATATATTTTTTTCTTCTCTGATTCAATAAACAAAAAAATTCATAAACTTTAGGTTAGAAATCATTAAACTAAAAACATGTTATCCTAATACCTTATGTTTTATTGAACCATTGATATTTTAAATCATCAAAGTTTGATGGCTTTGAGGCCCTCAATTCAACAATTGATTGTGACTTATGACCTCAATCACTCCATATAAATATTTACGTTTTCCTCTAATTATGTGTCTCTAATTTCCACCAATTTTTTTCATAATTGGGATTATAATTTGGTGGTGAATTTTTCATTCCCCTTTTCATATTATTAAGACTAAATTTTTTTAACACAATTTCCGATGTGGGTTTTCCCACAATGGTATTTTCTATTTTCAACCATTTATTTTCGAAGAACAATTTCAAATTGCGAGGACACAATTTATTGAAGGAGGTAAGAATGTCGCACCCCAATATTTCATATTGCATTATTTATTCAATGTAATTCAATAACTTGCACTACACGCAACATTGAGTTCAAGTACACCACGACTTAACAAACTAGCCGTTCAAAAGAGGTTTTGAATTGTATTAACTGAATTTTGAACTTTATATAATCCTTATAATTGTATAATCCATATTATGAATTTATTAGACATAATTTAAGAATAAAATCATCTTTTTTTCATATAAAACTTGTTGTTTTCAAAAAATTCAATTTTATCATCTTTTAATTTTGAACCCTTTTTAAATCCAATATTTGAATCTTTTATATATTCAATTTGACAAAATAAAATTCTCCTTTAGAATCGGGACATAAGAATTTAGAATCAATAAATTTGGGTGTTTTTCTGATAACTTTCATATTTGGGTGAATAGTGAAAAATACTATATTTTAACTAAAAACAACTTTTTAAATAAAAAAAATTTGTAGTGTTAAATAATAAATTTTAATGGTTTGGAAGTATAAATATATTATATTTTTACCATTTAATCCAATGCTGGTCATTGTAAGTAATTACACATTGAAATTGGACATAAACAAGTGTCAATGTTTTGATAGTTCTTATTTCTTAAAAAATGCGACTTTTGGTTTTGAAAACGGGAATTAATTTTAAATTAATAAATGAAAATTATATGTTTTGAATTTGGTAAAATATAATTATTTTTGAGTTAAGAATATCAAAATTATTGTAGGGTGAATTTTAGGTATTTTTCTAAAAACTCTCAATTTTTGATGAATAATGACAAGTACTAAGTTATAGTTTAAAACCGACTTTTTATTTAAATAATTAATTATTTTATTTAAATTTATTTTCGGTCAAATTAGACACATAATACCTATATAATTTCAAGGTAATTAATTTGTTTCATTTTATAATAAGTTTAGATATATAAAAATTTTATTGAACTTTTTACCGTCTTTTACCCACTTTCTAGGAGCATTTTCAAATTTGAATAAAACATAATTTTACCACTTCTGTGAATTTAATTTCAAAAATCCAAGAGAAACAGTTGATATCAGTAATTAAAATTTGGTTCAATAAGATAAAAATAATTTTTGGTGAATAGTAACTTTTGAATTTTATTTTTCATGATTAAAACTAAATAGGGTAATTAAAGGTAAAAATGATATTATTATTACCATAAAACATGTCCTAATTCTATTGGCTAAGTATAATTAGACCAAAAAATACCTTAGGAATGAAATATGAACCTATTTGGTCCACTTGGATTAGTTTAGGACATTTATTATTATTTAACTCAATGAAGAGTTAAAAGAGTTAAAATCAATGTTTAATAACATCAAAATTTTTAATATAGGGATACACATAAGATAAATTTGATTATAAATATTCATTATAAATCTGAAAATATTTCCTACATAATAGTATTTTATTTATAATTTTTAAATTTTAAATAATTTAATTTATTAATGACAGAATGGTGATGCAATAATTACCTTATTAATGAAATATTAAAATAAATGATATTTTCAATACCCAAATAAATGTAATTTGAGACTTTTTATGATTTACACTAATTTTATAGCTTAATATGACATATTTGGGTTGGTTAGACGAATTTTTTTCTAAGTAATAATGCTGTTAATAATTTAGTAAAAACAAAATACCAATGTGTAAAAATTGACAAAAAAGAGTTTTTTAAATAAATATTATATAATTAATTGATATTTTGTTCCTCAAAATCTATGGTTCGGACCAAGTAAATATATAATGATAGGTGTATCATTAAGGAACCTCTTGGGGTTTGATTGGAAGTATACAGTTTGTTTATTGACCATATAATATAAAAATACAAAGAGACATGATAAATGTCAAACTATTTAACTAAGAGTTAAATCTAAATGTTAATGTTAATATAGTGACTCAAACCTGTATAAAACCTATTGGTTGAGTGGTTTTCAACCCATCCCAACCTTATCCTTTAAATAATTCATTTTGGAGCCATTAGAAACCGAAAATGATTTTATTATAAAATAATATTTCTAGCTTTTACTAAGGTGCCCCTCACCCCTCTTATAAAAGGGAACTCCCTCTTCTCTCTAATTCACACCATCATTGCCTTTTGGCTCAACCAACCCCTGCCCAAATACCCTATCAACTATCTTTAATTCATCCTAGAGGCCCTCTTTTAGCCAGAAAGACAACTTACAGAGCCTGTTTGATCAAATCAAAAGGAAGATCCCGAGGAAGAGATAATAATTTCACCACCCTCTTTCAAGTTCTTTTCTTCTTCCACCTATTCTATCTTTGATGTTTTTATTATAAAATAATAACTGCAGTATATTATGTATACTATGATGTTATTATAAATATGGTACAACCATATTCATTTTTCTATCCATCTTTTTAATGACATGTCACCATACGTGTGTACGTATAGATTACCGTCTCCACGTCATGGTGTAATTGTAATTCAATACATTATTAATTGTATGTGTATAATAATGATGTGTAATTCATTTAAATAAAAAATGTAACATGATAACGAATCTGTATATAAGATATAAAATTCATTTATATATTATTTTAATATAAAATGAATGATATTTTCTCTCATGCGTACGTACTGATTACAGTCTCCACGAACGTGATGAGATTTATTCCCCATCATATCCATTCAAGAATAATTTTCATTACATGATTAAAAATAATATTTAAAGACTTTATATCAATCCAGATATGAATAATACACATCCCATCCATAAAAAATGTGACTCACATTACAAATAATATAATGGAAAAAGAATCTGTTAACACCTGAAACGACGAGAATACTAAGATATTATTAACAAAGTGATGTTAAAAGATCATATATGATATCATATTAATGTATATGATTCTTGTATAATTTAATAACAATTATTTCACCATTATAAATAAGGTTAACCTACCCTTGACCAAGTAAAAGTACATGGTAAGGGTTTATTTCACAATCTCTACATTATCCAAGGTTATTTATACGTAATTATCTACTCGGGCCTCTTTATCATCCACATCCATGTTTCATAAAAATGTATTTCAAAACATTCTTACTATTTTATAGACTATGGGTTAATGTCATTTATACCCTTGTTTGAATTTTTATAAGATATTTATAAAGCAAACTTTCCATCATTTTCTAAACAACGTCCTTTTTAACCTTTTCAACAAAATTTAGGTTGGAATGTCTTTTTAAACATATACGACAGGTGCTGCTATTTTCCACCATTATAAAATCATCAAAGCTTTCCTTAAAAGCCTATAAGAATATTTTCAAAGTAAATGTTTTCTTTTATAATTATGTGACTTTTAAATTATTTCAAAAAAAGATATATTTCTCTCAAATAGTTTTTATTTCATCTATGTCAACATCCTTTGATGAATTTTAAGATTATTTGAAGTTGATTTATTATGATACAAAAAATCCATATTGTATTGAAGGTCTTGTGATATGTTTTACAGGGAAGTGTTATTTTTATACCATTCATGGTTTATGGAGAAAGTATTGACATTGTGTATGCTAGTTTTAATACAAATGATTATGTTATATTTAAACCTGTTCATATGAGGAATTCATTGGACGTAGTAAGTGATGGGTAGAGCCCACTATAGTTCCTCGATGCATCGGTAGGTCTAAAGAGACAAACTAGTGTCTTGGCACAAGGCCTGGACAAAATATTATTTGTAGTCTTGGCATAAGGCCTTGACTATGTGGTTATGATAGTCTGGTATTATGCATTCCATCATTATGAAAGTGGTTATTGATATTACATGTGATTATTCGACTAGCATAATATCCATGTGACTAAGTAAATGGCATTATTTCATTTTATTTTTTCCATATTATACTCAATTTCATGTTTAAAATGCTTTTGTTTTAGATATACATTACCTTAGTTGTTTTTTATTATTTATGAAAGTTTCTGCTATATTGTTATCCTTACTGAGCATCTGATATCACCCCTTTATATGTTTTACATTTCCCAGTATGTAAAGAAGTTTTTTAGGTCTGACATGCAGGGATATTCTGAGGGTATATGAGTGTGGACTATAGAGACTATGATTTTGTAGTTTTTCACTTTATGATGTAATGTAAGACTTATGAATGTATCTATTGCTTCTAAGTCTACTAAACTAATCGTCCTTTCGAGACATGATATTTTGTGATCATTATAATGTTATATAATAAGTCACCGACTCTAGGTAACTGGGGTTGAGGCGTTACATTTTATGTTTTCTTATTATATTTATTCCTTCAATAGGATTTCCCCCCCAATTTTTTCCTATGTATTCTCTTGGTTATCCTATGACGTTTTAGTAGCATGAAATGATTCAAGAATAAATTATGGATAACAAAATAAAGATGTTTTATTTCTTCATCACATTGATTTATTATGATCCCAGTATTCCCATGAAATTAGGCCTCACAGTCTTTGGTTTGTATTAAGTATTTATTTATGTTAGAAGTTTTGTAATATAATGTTTAAATGGTTTGGGTTATTTTAGTTGGTATCATAGAAAATGTATAGTTAATCCCCGAAAACTATGGTTAAAAACATTAATGAGAATCCTGGGGATTACTCTATATACTATTCCCTGTATAGGAAAATATCATGGAATATTTTTTTAAGGATAAGGAATGTGTTTTTATATAAATTACATCCATTTTTGTATACTAAAAGTTGATGTGCCTCTTGAATAACTATTCATAGTGCAAATAACTCTAAAAATGAAACATTGACCAAGAATTGATCATATTTAAGTGATTCCAGTAGACCCAGGATCAAATCCAGGCAGAGGCTAATTTTCGGGTTACTATAGTAGTTACTGTAGCAAGTATTGTAGTAGGCACTGTTTGGCACTGTGGCAACTGGTAATATTCCACCATTTGGGCCTTCGGGCCACCGATTGTGTCCCCATTTCCTTTAAGGCCTTTAGGAAACCATGTCCATCATGTCAGTATGGCCTTCAGGACACCTCAAGTCCTTAGGAACACATTAAGTGCAAGAAGAAAACCAGAAAACCTACAAGGAACAAGCTTCAGAAGGAGGAGTAAGGACCTTTCACTATAGTATAAGCTAAATGAATTTCAAGAATGATAGGGTATGACACCTGCCATTAGGACAAGCCTGTGCATTCACGATAATGTATAGCCGAAAAGCCATTCAAAGGTGGAGAGCTGATTTGATGATGAAGATGCCAGGGAGGAGCTGTTCCAAGTAGTTAGTCTGGGATGAATGTAATGTTTCAAGCCTACAGGCATTGAATTCCTCTAAGAAATACGATCCATGTTATAATTTAGCCTATGGTATTTGTAAGGGTTACACTTCAACCCTTGAAAGGTGGATTATCAAAACACAATAAAAAATGAAGGCCTTCGGGCCATTGGAGGAAAAACACACCTAGTTTGAAAATATCTTTTGATATTCTTTAAAAATTCTCGAAAACATTAGGAACCATTATAAAGGACCTAAAAAATAGTTTGGATAGAATATTTAATAAGAACAATTACCATGGATAATCCTGTTTAAATCATGTAGAATAAAAAATAAGGATATACATATCATATATAATTCAATCCTCCATAGTTTATATGAATCACTTTTTATATTTATTTTTCAATGTATTATCATAATTTTTATCTTTGGTATAATGGCTTCAAATAGGATAAATCATTAAAAAATACTATATGATGGGAAATATAATGATTTTTCTAATGATTTTCATAACATAATAGGAATATTAGTTTTTCATATTATTATCATTTAAAATGAGATATCTTGAATTATAATTTACATCTATAACATAACTGAATTTTGAAACACCTCAAAGAAGAGAAGGGTTTCATTTCAAGGAAGTTCAATTGTTAAAGGTGATAAGAAAGAATATAAAATTTCCTAAATTTCACAAATACGGGAATAGTCACCCAAAAAAATACATTAAGGGAACTGGAATATACATTCTATGTGAAAAAAGGATCCCATATAATATCTAATTTCTAATGAAAACTAATGATTTTTATTATCAAGAGTCATGGAAATAATGATTAACCTTTAACACCATTAATAATTCAATGTCGTAGATGTAGGTAAATTATTCACTATTTGAATCAATAATAGAATTCATTAACTAATTCATAAGTTTATATGTTGTGAAAATATTTGATGTGAAATTAATGAATTTTTTATTATTTTAAATTTGGTATGCATGGTTCTTAATTTTTTATGGTATTATAGTAATTAGAATAGTGAACCTTTTATGTATCATTTTATTGAAGTTTTTCTTTGATGATTTTCTACTATATAGTGAATGTTTCTAATGACCAAGAATTTGAATTTAATGTAAAGAATATATTTTATGAAAAACACTTTATTGATAAAAGGATAATATTTGATATGTGTAGGATGTTGAGGAAATTATATTCAATTGAGAATATTTTTTTGGGGATCATTAATACTTTCTGAAGATATTTGTGGTTATAAATATATTTTATGATTAAATTTATCTTGTGTATTTTCAACATATTTTTGCGAATGTTATACGAACTATATATATAATGTTATAGAAAAAGAAAAAATAAATTCTAGGTGAAAACCCATCACATTTGACATGGTAGTATGGCATGAACCCACAACTGATGTGTGATATAGGTTCATCACTGACCACAATGCAACTTATGGTGTTGGTTATTATTCTATTGTTTTTTTACTTAAACAATTTTGTTGATAAATTTTACATTTATATTGGAAACATGTAGGATGATCAAATTTGGCTACATTTTTATCATTTTTCGATGGTTAATGATATTATGTGAACTATTTTATTTGGTTATGATATATATATATACAATCAATATGTTTAAATTAAATTATTATTTTTGGGATGAATTGAAATATGTTTTAGGAGATGTAAGCATAAGGGTTTGAGATAACCATTGAGGTTAAATCCATCTTTCTTGTTGGTTATATAAAGGTTATTTTTATACAATGTTCTTTATATTATGAATTATCAATGTAAAACCTTTGATTTTATTGTTTAATTTTATAGAATAATATATTTACATGAATTATGGGCATTATATTATAATTTTGTATTAAATTTGGTTTTAATATTTAAAATATGAAAAAAAAATTACCAAATTATTGATCTTATCATCAGTTAAAATTAAATTTTAGTGTTTCATGAATCAAATCTTTATATTTGTATATTCATTCCAAAGAGTAAAATTGTAATTTTAATTTGATAAAAGAATAATAAAAAGATGAAATTGTGTTTATCAAATAAAAAAAATTAATGTTATGTAAATTTTCTAGGGTTCTATATCATGATAATAAAAAAATCCCAACTCTAGTAAAATTATCTGGAAAACAAATATTTTCATGTTACATCCATATCTTATATATCTATGTCATTTAAATTCATAACATATTTTTTCTTTTGTGGTTGATAAATTTATATTGATCATTAAATTTATTTTGACAAATGATCTATAACACTATCCACAATTAATTAATCTTTTCTTTAACATCAATATTTTCACATACCACTAATTTTCTCCAACTTAAAAACTGAGTCATGTCTTATTCTAGATGACCTTCCTATTTCCCTATAACCATTTTAATAGGATGTTTTATTAATAATTATTAAAATATGAGTTTAATTTAAAATTATTATAAAAATGTAAAAAATTATTATTAAGAGCATGATCATATTGGGAGGACCCAAATTATTAAATGGGGATAGAATGTAACACCATGATACTTAAAAAAACAATATTTTTTATATCATATTGAGCGTACAATGTTGAGTTTTATAAAACAACAACATGCTATTAAAATATGAATATTAAATTATTATTTTCTAGTATATCCATTAAATTTGTGGTAATGAATATTATTAATTACTTTATTCATTTTTTATTATAGTTATAATCCATTAGAATGCAATTATATTTGCTTTGGAAATAAGCAATCAGTTTGTATGAAAAAATATTTAAAAAATGTTTTTTTTTTATTTTTTGAGGGAAATATTATAATTAATTTTTTGCCCACTATCAAATGTTATTTTATAAACTAGATATAATTTCTTATATCTTAATATCAATATTAACTTATGTTAATTTTTGGTATATTTTTGAATATACTAGTTTCTAATTGAATAGTGAAAGAAATATTTTTACAAAAATTATTATTTTTTTACAAAATTAATTACAATTATTGCAACATAACTATTATAAGTTTATTTAGAATTAAAATAAGTATTATTTAGATTAAAATTATTTATGATTTTAAATTTAAATCAGTTTTATATTTTATTTTATAAAATTTTAATTTTTATGATGAAAAAAAATTGTTTTCATAAAACTTTTGAAAGTGCATAATTTTTTTTCATTAAAAATAATTAAAAAATATACCATAATAATTATTTAAATGAAATTTATATATTATATATATACATATTAAAATAAATTCCTCCAACTATTATAACTTCTAATATAGTTATTATAATATAATATTATGCTTGAAAAATGAAAAAAATAGTTTATTCGACACGTCTGTGTGTTTAATTGAAAATTTAATTAATAAACTTATATTAATTGAATATTATAAAATGAATTAATTATGTGTAATAATAATAATATATATTAGATAATAATTTTAACTTAATATTTGTTAATAATTAATTGTAATAACATTATTAGTAATAGTTACAGTGGTAAAACAAAATTATAATCATAGAAGTGGGTGACAAAAGTGATAAAAAAGAATTTTTTTTAAAAAAAAATACATTGAATGTTAGTGATTTCGATCGGTCTTATATTTACTATAATCATTTATATATTAATTTTGGAGGAACTAGGAATGACAGAGACTTCCAATTACTTAATAGTTTTGGGTAATTATATAAATTCCACTTCTCCTACATTTTAAAAGATAACCCACTCTCCACACCATTGAACATATGAAAATCTCATTGGCTAAAAAATTACCTACCTAAATAACATCATTAATTACATCCTTAGTTCCTACTTGACTTATTTTGATCATAAATCATATATAGTGAGGCATTAAGGATAAATATAAAGAAGTGGTCTAAACAAGAGGCAACATTTTTTAACTAAGAATCATTGGTTATTTATTCTTCAACATCTTTAAAAGCATACTAAATAAAATATATACACATATCATGGTTCCATGTGCATAAATAATTTATATATACACATATCATGGTTCCATGTGCATAAATAATTTTTGAACCCTTATCAAAATATAACTCCATTTTATTTGTAAAATACAACCACACTTCTTTACTTTTATCACAAGTGTCAACATGGAAAATCCACCATTTATCCATTTATCATCATTAATTACCCAACATCTTAACTCAATAATGTAATCCAATCAATATTTTAAATCCCATTATCAAACATGACATAGGGATCCATTTTAATTACATTATCCCATTATTCCCCTTTTTATAATTCGTAAATAAATATTTTACGTGTATTAGTGCACACCATGGTTTTACAAAAATATCTGTATCAAGAATTCAATAGGTCCAATGATATCCATGATTTTTTTAACTATAAAATGGGAATCAATTCATCATTTAAATTTAAAATTCAATTGTGCATCATGGAAATTAAATTATACTAATATAAGAATGATATAATGATTAAGATTATATGAATTAGCACTTGGACCACCTATGTTTGGATTCATGGTGAATCATCACCAAACCATAACCCTCAATTCGATGTAGAATGGCCATATATTCAATGGAGAAGGAGATCTATGATAAAAAAATGGAATAAAGTTACAATAAAATATAAACCACTAAAACCAAGCTCTATGCAATCAATAATCTGAGGAATTAATACCTCTCCAAAGGGGGAGAATTATTCATGGGCGAGAAGAGCATAAACAATGAAGCAATCACATACGCGAGAGGTGTCGATTTCTTCTACATTCTCTTATAATCACAGAAGAACGGGTTTGAGGAGCCTCTGAAATATATAAAGATCTTCTCAGATAAATAGAAAAAATATTATGATGATTGGGGATAGAAAACATGGGGATTGGAATTTTAATATTAATTAACATGTTTTTATTGTCTATGTTCCGGATTTTATAGAAGGGTTACATGGTTATACAAAATGTGAATGCTCAATATATTCCCCTACTATTTGGGGTTCACTGTTTCTTCTCAGTGGTTTTATTGTTTGTTTAATTGTGTGAAAATCATGCATAACCCCTCAGACCAAGGGAGAAAGGGAACATAGTTGAATGTATGTGGACACAAAATTTTAAAAACTATGTTCCAACCATGTGACCCCCTCTATCTATGGTTAATAGGGATCACTGAGTTCATGGGTTGGTTGAATAGTTTGGGAAAACCATACAAAAAACATGCACTACACAAAAAACCCTTAAAATAACAAAAAAACTCCTGAAATTACACAAAAAATCCCAATAAAGGAGACTAAAAAAGATAAATTTTACATGAACACATGTGCTTGATTTTTAAAGAATGGTTGTGATCATATAGTCTTCCCATGTTATAATAGATTGAACTCAATCTGTATTCAAAGAATCATCAATACTCCAAGGTGAAAAGGTCTGACCACTAGGAATGAATATATACTTATCTCTCTAATGTTTTATACTGATCACAACCATGCTACCAAACCACTCATACTATCAGCATGGTATTTCCCCACAACAATTTTACACTGTGATCCATAATATGAATTTGATGCTCATAAAATGATGCATTAGTATAAATCTCAACATCATCAACATAGATCACATGAGAATGGTAAATGTGATAAAGTCAAAGCCATGGCACATGAAAAACATCCTGCATAGAACTATTCCTCTAGAGAGGAGCCTATGAATATTCCACTACGTTGATCCTATACAAAATCTCATGAAATCCCAAATACCTAGAAAATAAAATTCCTTGTACCCAAACCCTATGGTGATCCAAACCTAGTCTCACCTGAAAAAATATTTGGTCACCAAATGTAAACTCAAGAGGTTAATGATGTCAACCAACATATAAATTCTATCTATTCTTATCAATAACCATACATTTCTAAATCAACAGATCCTAATATGATATCTTCTTTTTGAGACTTAATCCTAACAAATATGACTCACACTTCTCCATCCAATATATAGCTTATCATCATGGACTACTATAATGTTCCTAGCCTGGTTATATTTAAATATCATCATGATAAATGTTGTTAATGGAGAACTCAACTAACAATAAGTGCTTATTCCATGTTCTACCCAATTATTAAATGCATTCGCTTATTATGACCTCCTTCACCAAGAGTATGTGCACTGATTTACCATCTGTATATGGATGAAATCATTTATTTAAAAATGAATAAGTACTAAGATCCACATAAAAAACATTCTATAAGCATAAAGTAAAACATGGAACTGGATATGAAACTATAATATATATTTCCCTTTACAAATTGACTAACTATTGAACATACAATTCACCCAACTGGACCATCATGAATGTCTCCCTAATTTGCATGAAATGGGATAATTTCACAAACCTTTCTAAAATAAACCATATGGAATGCTTAAAAGAACAAGAAAATGTTCATTCTAATGTTATACCAATTATATTCTTGAATGAGAAAAAATTATAATGGACCACCGAGTAATTGATGCTTAATCAATACCTACAGAATGTTATTGCATTGTGTCATGAAATTGAAAATTTCATTTTTCATACCCATCCAACAATACTAATGTTGTATGTCATGATACATTTTCGTTAAACTAGTATGAACCTCACACATTAAGGCTTGAAACTCAGACAGAAGAGCATCATGAATACACATTAGAATAATAACAATACCTCAGACATAGACTATCTGATCCTAATCTATAGTCCATGGGGAAGGTGACTCCATACACTTAGGGATTTCACACAAGGAAAAAAGTATGGATCCTCATCTTATCTCTCATTGATCCCAATCAAAAGTTTGGACACAACTTATAAGGATACAAGTTTCATCTATCCTTATCCATAATGAACAATTATATTCATCTCCTCAAGTAAATCCATCATCTTCCACTCAAATCTAGACTCATGGAATACCTAAGCATTCTTTCTTCGGCTCAAGGAATCATCAACACTATTTCCCTTCCTGGTCACATAGGTTATATCAATGTTAACCGACTGAATATACTCAACCCATATCTTCTACTAGATATTGTAATAGGATAATGAAAAATCATGCTTAATTATTTATTGGTCAGTATACAAAATAATCATTTTCACCCAACAAGATATTTCCTCAACACATTATGAAAATAACCATCATATCATTGACAAGATCATGTATAGGATAATTTCATATGTGTGGCCTCAACATTCATGATAAAAACATTAATCGATCCTTCTACATCAATAAAATTGAAATTATACTCTATGATAAATCACAAAAAAAATATAATCCTATCTCAGATTAGGTAGGATTGTAATAAGTGTGGTAGTTAAATTATTTTTGAACTCCTAGAGAGAATATTCATATGATCTATAACATTTTAACATGATAACCTTCTTGTAAATTCTTAAACGTAAAACTTCCATGTGAGTAAATTATTTGGTGAATTTCTGATAATATCCTTCTGAACTGACAATGCTTCAAATATTGAAAACATTCTTGGTATTCTCTTAAGGAATAACTATGTGAACATTCACTAGGTCCACCGCACACCATCTTCAAAGTTGATGTAACCCATAAAATATAAAATGTAGATCCATAATTGACACATTTATATATTGTAATATATCATGTCCTCTCTTAGTGTACTATGGATGATGTTTATGTGTTTGGCTTGATCGTTATGAGCCTAGGAGTACACCAGAATGTAATACAAAAAATCAAAAAAAAAAACTGATCTAGAAATTGGTTAAATATTGTGTTCATTAATTTCATAAACAAAAATGGAGTGTTCTTAAAACCAAATGGAATTATAATGAACTTATAGATTCCATACATACTTATTAATATAGAAGGTGATATATCATAAGTTCTCACAATCAGTTGATGATATTTGTAATCTTCCCTCAATTATTCAAAGATACATTTGATACATAAAAGAAGGTATCCATTTATAAATTTAATATGGGTCATCTTATGATAATCAAAAAATTAATGTAATGTACCATAGTCCTTCTTAGATAACAAAATAGGAGAATAAAAAACTAATGTACTTATATGGATAACTATTTTACCCATCAATTTTCCATGTTGTGTGTTATTCTAATCAAGCTTAGTTGGTTCCATTTTTAATGTGAAATAAAAATTTGAACAAATCATAGAATGCTATAAATTTTAAAGACAACATCTCAATTAGGTTGTATCCTTGTGATGTCCTCCATAAACAGGTCTGATAATCAGTCCACTCCAGGTGGAAAACACATTTATTCACACCCCAATCATCCAAAAAATACTCAAAACCTATGTATTGAGTTCCCTCTATTGCATAAGAACTGGACATACCCAGAAATCATTGATACCCCATTATCCAAGATGAAAATTCATGTCACCCATGGATATGTAATGGTTTCCCTACAAAGAACACAATCAATGTGGGCTCAGTGTGATATTGGCCATTCCATAACAAAATCAATTAAACACCAAAAATATCGTGTACATAATGACCCGATGCTAAATAACTCTCACCATTTTCTAGGGGACACCAATTTCATAGTCATAGTTTCATTAATTTTACACCCAGTGATGTGTTGATTGACATCACCCACTTAAAATCCCCACTATTAGACAAAAATCATTTAAAAGATGAGATAATATAAAATAATATGAATTTATTGAAAAAAATGTTCAAAAATGCATGGAATCTATAATAATTGTATCTTAGGCTATCAATGGAACAACCTCGCTATCTAAAATTTAAGGTTGAACTACTTGAAATTGACCCTCCCCTATACCATGTGCTCCAGTCTGAGGCCATTGGGATGTACTGCACTACTAATATGAGTTCTCCTTTACTAATGCATGACATATACTACCTCGACTAGCATGTCCAATAGAACAACAACTTCATGTTTGGTATGAAATAGAATACCCCCTTATAGTAATATGCTTCATCCTATCTCCTCTATCAGAACCCATGGAGAGAAGTTTCTTAGATTGCCTGTGTAAATGATCCATCCCTCCGCAATCTTGAATCTCCTCAGTTGGTCAGGTAAATTCGGTATGATTGTGACCCGGCAAACTAAAAAGATGATATAATAATTGATTAAGTGTCTATGTATCAAATCCTTCTCTCTATATACTATATTACCTGCTTCACGGGTTATCATTATCATAGATATGCTTCCTACCCTAATAAGTCTTATGTAAACATCATATAGATGAAACAAATTGTCCTCCACTAGAAGCCTCATTCATGTTCCCCGTAGAAATGAGAATCCAATTCACAACCTCTACACAATTTTCTATCAGAATATGTTAACTTGAGACATAATCTCACAATTATGTCAATCTAAAAAATGTCACACTACAGTATCCTCATCTGCTACAATCTCAAAGAAAAATCATTAAATGTTGGTGAAGTGTGAACCAAATTCCATAACTGACTTTCTTTTCTTGGCCAAAAACATAAATACTATCACACTCTCATGTCTCAGTGTCTCTAGTAAAATGTGTTACAAGATATTCTCTTTGAAATCTTTACATAACATTCCCCCAATTTCTCAACTCATGCCTGAAGAACCCATGAACAAGTCTATTGATATTGTAAAATATAGTTAGCCAACCTGATATTTTTATTTGTAAGAGTCTCTATGTGGTCATGAATTGTATAGATGGAATTATTCTAGAACACTTTTTCCTTAGTACTATTCTCTCTAGTAATCATTGCAGGGTGATGAAACTGAAACTCTCTAGTAATATTTGGTATATTCTACCAAGAGATCCCTGGATATCTTTCTATTAACTTCATTAAGTGATTAGTGTTCTCACAGAACTTCACTCCCACTCCTACACCTAGAACTATTAGGGCTTCTAATCATGCTGGTGGAGGCACATTTTCAATAATGTCCCCTTTTATTTATACCTAAAAACATAATCATGAAGGAATGTGTCTATAATTCAAAACACATATATTATGAAAAATAAAAAATCATTAATTCATAATCATAATATTTATTCTCATAATGATACAACAATCCAATTCTCACACTCCAACCCAAATTCAAAATTGAGGAACCATCATAACATTCAACCATTTCTGACCAGGGTCATGGATAACATAGAGAAACAACATTTATATTCATATGTTTCCCATTCCACACCAATTTTTACCATTTTAGATTTCAAAATATGAAATATTATATCCCTTATTAATTCATCATTAGTTACCATTACATTTAAATTACATAATGAAGGAAAATAATTCACCTCTAAGAACCCACTCATAACATGATTTTTCATGCATTAAGAACATGATGCGTTCCACATAATTTTGTGAGATCCAAGAATGATGGACGTATACTGAACGCTCATTCCATTACAAGCTGTGAGGAATGTCACAAAAAAATAACATCACACAAAATGTGAATCACCCAAAGATAAATAATGATCAACTAAAAATAAAAATATCATTAACTACAATCCCTCCCATGGTACTTGGTTGTTCCTAGGAACACATGTAAGATACACCTATGCATGAACTCATAACCATCGTTAGACTCATCAAATTCTCTTTTATACCATTCAAAAATAATAATTTAATAGGTAAGAAAATAAAAATCATATTATACCACATTGTACCATCCTATCTCGAGTTCCACATTTCAGTTCCCCGAGCCCATTCTCAACATGACATCTGTTGCACCTCCATGCATACCAGAGACTGGAGACACATTATAAGGGTCTAATAAATATCATGAGAAGAATATATCCTCTGTAGAAGAGTGGTACAAAAATTTAAATAAATTAATAAATAGACAAATGATAATAAAAAAATAACAATAATTTCCAATATCTCATAATGAATCACAACATATGGAAAATGACCATAATCCATTGTAGTAAATAATTCATACCACATAATTTTGACGTGTCTAATTAAAATATAACATAAAGGCTCACATAAATATAAAAATTAGTTCCCAAAATCATATATGGTTTCTTCATCCATGCTCCATCATTGATCCCAAAATGACCATTAAATATATATATTTTGAACTTAACAAGTTTTGCAAACTTGTATTCGATTTTCGAAATAATCATGTATCCTAAATAAGGTGTGAGTATAACTCAATAGGCCATCACCAAAGGTGTATATATAAATATCCAGTCTATAATAGTGTATAAAACATATTAATGAATAATAAAAAAGTTTAATGTAATCATGATTCACATTTTTTTAGTCTTTAGTCGACCATACTAGTCAGTGAGTTCAATGTGACGCCAATGCCAATCACACTCACTTTTCCCCATGATGGAGTTTGAACCAAAATTCCAAGATATATCCCAATTAATTATTTCACTGGACTTCATTTTTTAAAGTAATTTCATATTTATTTGTAGGAACCTTTATCATTGATACATTGAGTGTTAATCCAACATTGATATCTCAAATTCATTGTATATCAGTCTGGAACACCACATCTACATGGATAATCAGTCCCTCAACTAATACTCATTGTTGACATGCATGAATTGGGGGACTAGAGAATCACATTTCCACCGCATGTTTACATGGATCATCTTTCACTAACACACAAATAAGTTTTCTCATTTACATATACAAATATCATGGTTCCATATTTTCGACTCCTTATTCAACTATTATAAACATGGGGCTCCATTTTCATTAATAAACACATCCATTGTTCACTACTTTTATCACAAGGAACAACATGAAAAATACACCATTAATCAAATTATCATAAACCATTACAGAACTCATTAACTTATAAAAGTTGAGCAAAAAAACATTAATTCCCATTATCGACTATGAAATAAGGATTCATTTCAATTCTATTAACTAATTATTCCCCTTTTTATAAATCATAAATCCCCATTTCATGTGTATTGGAACACAAAATTTGTTTCCATCATGATCTGCCTCAAAAAATCAATGTGTCCAATGGGATCCATGAAGGGTATCACAATCACAAAGGGATCAATTCATCAGTTCAAAGTAAATATGAAATTGAATAGTGTATAAATGAATTAAAATGATATAAATACAAGAACAATATCATGATCAATACCATGATAATTAGATATTATACCACCTATATCTGGATCACTGGAAAACACTCTACAAACATTATCTCTCAATTAGGTGTGGAATAGGTGGATTATCAATAATGAATGAGATCTAGGATCAAATAAAATGAAACACGATCCGTTAAAAATTGTTTCCATTTCATAAAAATAGGAGTTATTAATGTCTCTTTAGCCAGAGAGAATAATGAGAGAGAGATATGATCCTAAAATATGATTATGTCACATACCAGAGAGGTAATGATTTCTTCCACAAGATCATAGATTCATAGAGGATGTGAATTTAGGAGATGAGTAAATCTCCCTTGGGCCTCAAATATCATAGAAAATAGTATTAGGATTAGTGGGGTGATTAGTTATATAAACAAGGGGTTTTTTATTTTTTAAACTTATTTTTAGGGATTTTAATCTCCATATGGACTTTTACCTAGATGGGTCATGTAATTAGAAAAAAATGCACCCCAGGAATGTGGGACTACAATCTAGGGTGCATGGTTAATCATTTGCTGGTGAATGGTTTGTTTAAACATGTTCCAATTTTCAATCACCCCTCTGTCCTAGGTTTATTGGGTGCATGGTATGAACATATTGTCTGCATGGTTCGATAGACTGTGCACTAACCGTGTGAAACCCCTATACCCAATGGTGACAAAGAACATGGTTTTGTGGCAGTGGGTTCATGGTTTGGGAAAACCATGACCCAATAATTAACTTCTGAAAACCCATAAATAAAATTGGAATATCATATAAAATCACCCGAAAAAAATCTCATATAAAAATGAGACTAAATCATGGGTAAAAATTTCCTAAAAACAAGTACTAGACGTCACAAAAAATATTTGGATGTTTCAACTATTATATCATTTTGATGTGGAAATAAATTAATAAATTTTCATTCAATTTGATCAAACAATTATTTAATAATGGATTCAAATAATGTATTTGAAAATGTTATTTGGAAATTAGAAACTCGTGGTTTCATTTTATGATCATAAATAATATTTTATTTAAATTTAATACATGTTTTGTGTCTTTCCATTTAATTGAATGTTTTTTCAGTTAAATTCAATTATAGATTGATAAAAAAGTACAAAACAACATTTTTTTATTTAACAAAAAAATCTATGAAATTATCTACTGACATGGTTTCAGGGTGAAATTATTTTCATGAATAGATCTAGTAGTGTACTGAAAACAATTTTCGATGGCATGTATATACTTATAAAAATTTAATTTTTAAAACCTATATATTTATAAGAGGATAATATTTGTTCTATGTTCTTAATTATCATTAATAAATTTTTTAAATAGGTGGGATTAATTTATGATCAAAATGTGTAGCCACATTGGTTAAAAAATCAAATAGGTAAGGGTAAATTGTTCAATTATGATTAAAAGTATTTTGATAAGGATTTAAAAACCTATATTAAACAATAATTATCTATATTTAATGAGTCCAATTTAACCACCCCATTTAATATATTTCTTAATCTGTCATTTTTATAGAAAATTTCAAAGAAATTGGAATTTATATAATTTTATAGAATAAAAAAATTCGAAATTTTCTCTCTGTTGGTTTCAATTTTAAATTATAAGTCCAAATAGGAATATGAAGAAGTTATGATTGAATTTAAATATTAGATTTAAAAATAAATAATTTATTTTTTATGGAAGTTTAATATATATTTTTAGTGATTGTAAAATCACCTCAAATACACACACAAATGATGATACAATGGCAGGGAAAGAGGTTGAAAAATCATGGTAAATGATTTTAAAATAATATAAAACAATTATATTCGATAATATGTTTTTAAAAACATGTTTTGTGGAAAATAATAGTCTTTAATTTCTGTTTATTGGGTTTAGACTCAAATTATTTACATGTATTGATCCCTTTAAATTTAATTTTTTGAATAATTTTTTAAAATGAAGAAATTATTATTTTATGTAAAATTTTATATTATTAAATTATTTAAAAATCAATAAAATTGTGAAATTGTAAGGGTATGTGATTGGGATTAAAATGTCACCTATTTACCTTATGTGATCAAATTATTAACTTAGATTCAAATTAAAAATATTCTAGAGGTGAAAATTATTATTTTACTATTAATGTTAAAAATACATTTAACAAATGGTTTAAGTCCAAAGACATGGTTCACAGAAAAATATATATATTTTATTGAATAGAATTTTTTTAATTTAATTTTTTCATAGAGGTAAATTTGTTTCCACTTTTTTCCACTTACACGTGAAAAAAAGTCATTTATTTTTAAATTTTTTATATAATTCTAATTGTTACATTTCTTTATTGCTGAAAGGAAACCACCTCACGTCTATTATTAAAACTGCATACGGCCACATATATAGAAACAAATCCTACAAAAACCTCAAATAAAGACCTTTATTTTTTTAATGGAGGATACTTTCTCCCCAAATGACCATACTTAGGATCTTTAATAAGAAATTCAAAGGAGATCTCTCAAAGAGGAGGTAATCATCTTAACTGATCTCTTTAATTTTACACCATTTGATTCATCAAAAAACTACATCCTAACCATTAAAATATATTACAAATATTATATAACATATAATATTATGTTTTTAGGTTAATTTCACAAAATTCATTAGCTACTTTGTCTTCCAATGGGGAAGAAAATCATCATCTGTGCCTATGTGTGGACTACCACCACAAAGAAGCAATGTGTTTCATTTTTAATCACAACACCACAAGGATGGTTATTAGTAAGTATTTAATTATTTAATAATATATTCATAGGATAATAATAATTGTGGAATTAAATTATATTATCTATTTCCATACCATTATAATACCTGGAATGTGATAATGTTGTTTATGTGTATGTGTGGACAACATTTTCTATGAAGCGATTCCCTTAGTTATTATTTATACATTTCATGCATGGTAATTACAATGTTCTTAATGAAGATATATTATATTCCTAAAATTACTGTGATTATTTATATTATTTTATAAAGAACACATTAACCATAGTCAAAATAATTATGTCGTTTTCACATTTTTAATTGAGCATCCTCAAAACAGATGACATAGACTAAACTAGTTATGTAATAAAATATTTACCTGAAATACATGAATTAAATTATATAATTATGTGTTTATAAACCTTGAAAAGGCACTTAGGAAAGTATGTAACAAATATATGTTCATTATAATGTTGTTGAAAAATGTATATGACACATTAGACACAATGTAAGGCTTATTACTTAATTTTTTTTAATTTTTTATGCATATCATCTAACTATATTTCTTATATATGTTTATTTAACATAATTTTAAATGTTTTGATCATATTTACAAAGAAATAGTTTATAAAAAAATTTTTATACTCCCACCTAACTTTATTCAATAGATAAAAAGAAGAATCTAACTCCTATTTTCAGAATAAATAAATTTTTAAGGAAGGTGTTAAAATAATTAATTTTCAATATATATAGTATGAGAATATTTTACCACATTCATGGGATTTGTTATATATGAACATTTTTTTAAAATATTATATATATATTTTTGGATAAAAATCCTCATTCCCTTTTTAGGCATCTTTATTTTGAATATTTTTCTTTAATAGAAAGGTTTATATTAATTCATAAAAATATTACCTTATGGGTTCGAAGATATATTTTAATGACTTTAATGGATGAAATGAAATATTTTTTTGCTTCGTATATGTTATGATAATTTTAAATATTTCATCATGATTTTTGGACCCAATATTTCTCTCAAAAGCAGTGCTTAATGATCATGTTCTCTAGATACTTATTTCAGAATTAACTATATATTTTATTCCATTTATAAGAGTTATTGTATGGGTTCTTTTAATATGATGTCCAAAATAACCAACAAGACCATTCAATACTTTAAGATGAGTTTTCACTTATTTATTCTTATTTGATAATGTATGGTCAGTATCATTTGATTAATAGAAAGATTATTCACATTACGGGTAAAATGAACATTTGTTACCATATTGTTTTTAATAGGTTATCTTATTTTATATAAAACCCTCATTATTATGATATTTAATTTATATTTTAGTATATAAGTTAATATGAAAAAAATTTCCAAGAAAATATGATTTCTTCTGTATTGTAATGGAATATTTTCGATCAATTTTTATTATTTTAACGGAAACCATTTCTATATTATCTTAGAGTTTTAAAATCCAATAAAATGTTCTTTTAATATTTGAATATATCCCTTACTACGATTTTTCTTCTCATCCAAAATTTTCAAATGTTTTCCATGGTGTTTAATGTTGATTTGTGTTAATGATGAATATATAATATAGAAAATGAAGAGTCTTTGTATAGTTATAAAAATTACAACTTAATGTCAAGGGTATTATTATATTAGAGTTTTCCATAAGTATCTAAATATCTATGACTATAAGTTCATTGGGTATGTTAGTGAGAAAATATTTATATTTCTTGTTTTATATTTTTGATGGCTAAAATTGGGTCATGTTTTTGAGCATGATGTCCTACAATTTAATGACAATGTTTTTACTACTAAATCTAGGAGAATAGTTTTTATAATTTATAAAATCACTATATATACACCTTTCCTATTTATCAAATATTTTTTTATACATATTAAATAAAAAATAGATTCATTTGGTAATATTTCTTATTCAATATATACCATGATCTGAACTGATACTGTAATTAAACTTTATGAATCCTTTTAGATATGATGGGTATTTTTCATTTTATTTCACACAAGTAAGCTCTCAAAAACACTGTCCTTCTCAAAAGTAAGTTTGTGTAGAATTCTACCATTTTTACAGAAAATATTATTTATTATTTATTCATTCTTTATTATAAGATAAAAATTATTTATACTGCATGGTTTTATACATTTTATATATTTTCTTCACACTAAACATTATGAATAGATCCTTCAGGCATGTGAAATGATTTAAATGGTCTGTTTGGTCCACTCTATCAAATAATATAACATTGTTCAAATTTATTATTTATCTTATAAAAATGGTTCTCAATTTATTAGACATCACATAGATCATGGTCACTATTTTTTGGATTTAAATGATAAAAAACTAATTAAGTCATATATATTTATTGACTAAATTCCATCGACTTAGTAATCTGATATACATATACAGCTACGAATTACACATCTATAGTTTGGACGACGATAACCACCTCATATTTATTCATTCAATATCATCTCTTATGTGATAAAAAGAAAAACAATCTCATTAATCCTAAAAATATCCTTCAACTCTTACAGAAGTATTGACATGATATTCATGATCATTACAATAATAGAGGGGAATTAAACTCCCATGAATAATGAACTAAAATTATTGATGTGATTAAATTATGATATCCAGATAAAGAAGGGGATTTGAAGAGATTCAGTTCCATTGTACTGAGTGTTAAAATCCAATTATATCATGTGGTTATATGTTTTTAAATTTAAATACTGAACACATTTTGAAGACCAACATTGGGTATTAAAATTAAATTATCATACATAACAATGTCATGCACTCCTCGGGATTATCAAACTTACACAACTATAGGTATTTCATCCTATGTACAATAATTATAATCCATGTACATTACATACTTCTACAGACATGATTGGTGGATAAATGATAAATGATAACCCTATGTGCCCACTACGTATCTACTTATCTTCTTGCCTAATAACATCTCACCTTATCCACCATGGTGTTCCTCAGTTTATATACTCTTCCAGAAACCCTCACATGGAGTCCAATTTAGAATAAATCCCAAGTATATACCAAAATATGAATTAATTTTCTAATATAAATCTATATATTCCTTATTAAATCACATGTACACGTAACTCTTGAGTAAAAAATTCATAATACTAATTCTTAATCCATCAAAATTTGAGTGATATATATATATTAAATTATAGGAACATCAAATACAACTCCATATCATAATCATCATAAAATCATGATAGTTTTTTATTTTTCATCAATTGGAATCCTCCAATAATCACCACTTCCCAAAGACACGAATTGCATATGTATATAGTCCACGAATCCAATATTAACCTCATTGTATCAACATGTGTGATATCTAAAAATAGTATTATTATATAAGGTAAAATTTATAATTTTTAAGTATTTGTGCTTGGTTAAACAAACATTCCTCAAAATAATTATAAAATAGTTTCTTAATCCACCGACAATTTAAGAATATATCTCCATATGATAAGACCTATATATACACGTGTGATATCACATACCTATCAATAGACAATAAAAAATATTATTTAATGATATAATGTGTCTAATTAAACCAAAAAAGAGTATTTAATATGATTGAATTATGATAGAGCTAAATATATATAATTCTATAATATGAAATATAATAATATATTATAAAAAATTATTTTATTACATATATCCATATATATTTATAAAGATGAAAAAATATATTATATTAATATGAATTTGTACTTATTTAATAGAGGGATTTTAGTGATATAAAATATTTATTAGATGTAAGAACCCATTTAATGTCAGAATAAATCACTTTTATACTGATTAATATCTTTATATTCATTATAGAAATATTTATTTAGGTTTACATTACAAATAATTGTTTTAACTAAATTAATTTCTAATAAGATTCTTTATTTAAAATAAAAATTTATATAATTTATAATTTGAATTTGAAATAATTAATATCATGTTTTAAATCCTAATTTCAAAATTAAAATATGCTGAAGTTTTTTAATTTTTTTGAAAAATATTTAATATTCATTATAAAATGAGAAGTAATGATTATTCAAAAAAAATGAGATTTCAATTCAATAAATCATGTAATTAAAAAGTAATATTACTTTTTAAATATTATTTCATGTTACATAATTTTTATATAGTAATATATAATTGACAAAATTAATTTTAATCAACATTAAATTGGAATTTAGTATAAGATTGTTTTGAGTTTAAAAATGGTACTTTTATAAATTTAATTTTAAGGTTCATAATGTTTCTCCATTTTAATTAATTTAATTAATACTTAATTAAGAGTGTTTAAAATTAATATATATATATATATAATATATAATTATTTAAAAAATTAAATTCATAAAATTAGTACAGTTAGACATAGAGAAAATATCAAATAATATTTCTCTCAAAATATACACTTCTTGAAAACCCACCTTTTCACAACATAAGCATGTTTTGTTTCAAACAAAAATTTACCATTTCATGAATTAAAATTTAAAAATATTAAAAATATTTAAAATCATAATATTTAATACTATGAAATATTTTTATATAAAAATTTTACCATAATAAATAATGAAAACAATATTAATTAGTTAACATGGATAAAGAAAAAATTGATTTACTTTGGGGTTAAACAAAAAATGCAAGTGTTAAAATGATAAAACATCTTGCATAAAAAATATTTTTGGACATTTTTTGCATTAATGTCTCTAATATTCATGAATAGTTAATTGTAGACCATTTTCTCATTCAAATAACTTGTGTACACAATTTTCTTTTCAAAAATTACAAGAGTGCCACTCACCTCACCTATAAAAGGACACCCACTCTCTTATATTAATCACATAATAAAATAAACTTATCATGGAAATTACTACCATAATGACATATATAATTATATATCCATTACATAAAGACTTTATTTTTTTCATAAATCCATTATATTAATTCATTTGATGCTTACCTAAGGAGGTTATATGATGAATATGTATTGTTCTTTACAGAGTGTCTTTATTTTATTTCTTCATTCACCTCTATAAAATCTCATCAAATAACGAATAAGTAATACAACCAGTATATACCATATACATAGATATTTATATGTTAATTTAATAAATCAAATCTCCTCTTTCTTCAAATGGTATAAAAAATCATCATTCGTGTGTATAGATGACTACCGCCTTGAGAACCAATGTCATCCATTTTCTATCATTTCCTCAAAAAGATCCTTTTAATTATAGATTTAATTTGTATATTTATATATTATATTTATAAATTATTTATACATATGGATTTATGACATCATATATTATTTCTTACATTTCATTTCATGTGTGATATGATAATGTTTCTCCTGTGTATGGTAGATTTCCACCTCACAAAGCAATATGATTCATTTTTCACTAATGATGTACATGTAAGGTAATACATATAATTTTAATTAATGTATGATATTAAAATAAAAAAATTATTTTCATGAAATAATTATCATTTTAATGGATAATATATCTTGTCCATTCTTATAATAAAAAAATTATAGCGTTATTCGTGTACGTTTAAACTACCACTTTCACGAAGCTATGAAACGCTTTTCACCACCATAACACATGGATGATATATATATATATATATATATATGTATGTATTTATAAATTAATAATATGCTATTTATTATAAAATTAAATTTCATTAATGATATTATAATATCAACCTTCCTTCCATAATGATAATTGTATAATAAAAACAATACTATTTCCTATGTACAAACTACTCTCTCCATGAATGAATTGTAGTTCATTTTTCATAACCACCATTCATGATTAGTTTATATTTATAGTTCATTTATTAATTTTATAATAATGTGATTATTATTATTCTGGATATGAATAATGAAGGATAACTTTGACAATTTCTAATAAACCAATGTTATTTTTGACACAGGATACAAATATCATAAAGAAATATATAGAAAACTAACTGATTAAGTAATCATATATATCATGGTATTAATTTAAATAAAAAGAATAAACTGTTTGGGAATGGTTCTTAATAAATTAAATAACTAATATATATTTATCACTCCAGATGATAAATAATGTATGTGGTGAGTAGGAAAGAAGGTAATGGACTTCACCCCAATTTCCATTCATTGAATCATATATTTATGTAATGTAACTACATTAATTTATAAAGTGAATATAAAGTCCCTATGGAATTTTATATCATGAATTTATCTATTTTAATTCTAATTAATGTTTTTTAATTTAAGTTTTAATGGGGATTGTGATTCAAATGCATCTAAAGTGAAAAGTGATGTTTCTTTAGAAAAAATTTCTATTAAAATGTTTTCATTCTAAATCCATTTTCCTTTGATTAACATTTTTTTTGAAATGATTTTATTTGGGCCATTAGAGTCCAATAAATTTAATATTTTAATTTATTTTAATGTTATGAAAAAGTTAACATTTTTATTTAATTTTTGGACATTATTACAAACAATAAAAGAAATTATCACTTCCAATTTATATAGAGAAAATGAATTTTTTCCTGTATAACTAATAAGTAATTTTTTTTTCATAATTTTTAATAAATCATGTTTTCACAAAAGAAATTACCCCTTTCAATTTTTTTTTGATATTTTGGTACTTGAAAATGGATTGTAATTGGATATACATTCTAATATCTCAAAATATTTTCTTTTCGGTGAAAGGGATATTTTTTGAGTGTGATATTAAATATCGAAAGATTTAATGTGTTATAACTATTTATAGTTCATTGAAAATATTTTATTGTTGAGTGGTAATGTTATAATCCAAGGATGTGTGGTTATTTTATAATCCATGAATGATATGTTTTGTAATAATCCATGGATATGTGCTTATCTTATAAACCAAGGATATATGGGTCCTTGATAGCCCAATAATTGGTTAGGTATTGATGTTTACAATATGGTTATTCCATTAAAAATGGTGATATAAGTAATTATGTACCATGATACCTATAAGATTAATTTATTCTTTTTTACCATAATTAATAATTTTATTTTTAAAAAAAGTTTGTTTGTATTTCATGTGAAAATTAATAATTTATGTTTCTGAAAAAAAACATTGATATAAATGTAAAATATTTCAATGATTTTCATTTTTCACCTGAATAATAGTTTCCCTTCTTTTTTATATACCACAAAAAAAATTCATCTTATCCCAAAAATTTAAAATTAATCATATATGATTATTTGATTGGTAAGAGAAATGAATAAATAAGATTCCAAATCAGGAATATTGTTTATGAAAAGAATTAATCCACTATGGTAAAAGATTCAATTTATTAAAAAAATTGATACTAATAAGAAGTTTCCACTTTCTATAACCTTGTTATATTATTTATGAGTTATGTCCTATTTCTAAAAAATATAAATCATAAAATACCATATAATGTAATAGAATGAATTTAGTTATTGAAACTCAATATTATGTAAGGTTTATGGTTTGGTCTTTATAGGTTGTATCGAAGGTCGGTTTAATTAACATTAATTGGTATGATAATGGTAATCACATGACATTAAAATATTTAAATGATTCATTATTATGAATTTATATATCATTAAATAATTACAATATTTAATCATCTAAACTATTTTTCTTAGGATTAGTTTTAAATTTAAGAAACAAAGATTCAATAGTTGGATAGAACCAATAGGCAGATATCCTTCCAAATTAGTATACTGACATGGTTTGAAATTAAATATAATTGTTTCAGTGTAGTATCAGTATAAAAAGGATATTAATGATGTTTTCAACCATGTCTTATAGATGGGTATTACAACATTGAACAACATGTTAATATTGGACCATTTGAATGGAGAGAACACCCCATAATTTAAGGGATCATCTGGCCTCATGATAGCAAAATTATGCATTAATTAATTTAAGAGTATAATCAATTTCAAAGATGTTCTTATCATCAAATGTTAGGTATTTTTATTTAATATTTATAAGATGAATCTAGCTTATTGTGGTTAATGATTAAGAATTTTAGAGAAAGGTAAGAGGTTGATGCATCTTAATGGGATTAATTTAAGTAAATTTCCATTGATATATATATATATATATATATATATATCTTCCTAGGATAATTCATGTTTGGGTGAAAAAATAATTTATTTAATTATTAAAAATTATGGATGATTCTGTTGCTTTATATGATGAAAACATCACCTGATGGGCATGAAATATCCGATAAATAATCCCGGATATAGATATTAAAATTAATTGGTCATACTTCGGACATATGCCTATATATCGATAGGTATTGGATTCTCATGAAATCAAAAAATTGAGAAACCTTTCCATTTATTTAGAAGATTTAAATGTAGTTTTTCAAAGATCATATATTTCATGAGAGTATGGAAAAGAAAAGGTATGGTTGGAATCCAATGGGTATTCATTCATAAAATAAGTCTGGAGGTAAGAAAAATATGTTCCAATATTTTGATATGTTTGGTAAAAAGAAAATTATATAATTTTAAATGATTTCTAAGAAGTAATTTTTATGTGCTAGTTTAGGTCATATGGCTCGTGACTATGTAAAAAGATCAATCAATCTTAGGAAATCTGTTGGTAAGATGTTTTAATTTCAATGAGTTGGGTAATTATTATAACATATAACTAAAGGTGGTAACATAGGCTATAAATCATCAATACTATATGAAATAAGATGTATGATAATCATTTGACACTGGATCTTCATACCAATTCATATCTAAGAAATTTAAAATTAAATTGGTAATATTACCTCATGGAATAATGATATAGGTTATATTGAAAATACTATGGGGAAGTATTAAAGAATCCATACTTTATATAAAATTTTATGTTGTTATCATTGTGATGGTCTTTCCTCAAAATATTTTTATACCGGACATAATAGATATTGATAACATTTTTCTTATGGATTGGGATTCATTTTATAATTATAAGATAAATATTAGTAAAAATAAACTTTCTTTTATGATTTAATTCCCTTTATAGATTACCATTAAGTTGAGAAATTAAATACATATGGAAGTGAAAATTTTAATGCATATATTTTTTAAAAAGAAGAAAAATCACAAATTAATGATGTTCCAATTGTGAATGAATTCATGGATGTTTTTTGGATGATTTTCTTGGAGTTATTTCATATCAAGATATTGAATTTATTTTTATCTTAGTACCAAATTCTAGGAATCTTTATAAACCCCCATATTGAGTGGTTTATGTGGAACTTTTTTAAATGAAAAAAAATATTAGTTATTAGATAAATGTTTCATTCAAACTAGAACATTACTAAGGCGTGATCCAATTCTTTATGCCAAAATTTTAATATGGTTCAATAGGGCTTTAAATTGACTCCAACTATTTATAAAACACCACTATTAAAAAAATTATGATTTTATCAATTCAATGATTTCTTTTATCACCTTTAAGGGGAATTGATTTTTTCAAATATTAATCTATGATTAGGTAGAATTTGTATAATGTGAAAGAAAAAAATATTTCTAATATTTCATTTGGGTCATGATATGTGTATTATGATTTTTCATTTATTCCCTTGGGGTGTAAAATTCACTTGTTGTATTTATGAACATTATAAATAGAATATTCCATGTGTTCATAGAAATGCCTTTTGTTTTTTTATCGAAGAATTTTTGGATATATTCTAAAAATCATGAAAAACAGAAAATATATCTACATTTTTTTAAACCAAAATAATAAAATAAAATATATGGTAAATTTATTAACTGTGAATTTAGTTTGGAAAAAATTCCATTCCATGTAAATATTAATCGTAAAGATGGAATAACTATTAAAACTACTAAAAAATATGGTTCAATAATAGACATGACCCAGAAAAAATCACAGAGATTCATAATTATCTTGTATTAGTATGTTACAACTGGTGTTTTAATGTAACATTTTCATGGTTTATTTTCTCAATGACTAATTTAACATATAATGGAGTTAAATTCATCTTCATAAAAAAATGTGACGAGCCTTTTCATGAAAAATAATAATGGTTAATGATCTATTTTTGGACCTATCTTCCAATGATGGGGATTTTTTTATCTCGAATGATGATTTTTGAAGGGAGATAGTTGTTTCCTTATGCATAATTGAAAGGTAATTACTAATAATTAATTCTTTTTGAAACCTAAAGAGTCAAATTTCCCTAAACATTATCATGAATTAACTAATATTTTTATTTATTTAAATCATTGGAAGAACATATGTGTTGAGTAATGTTGGAAATATATACTGATCCTAAATGTCTAAAGTATATATCAACATGTAATGATTTTAACATGAGATAAATTATATGGATAGATCTAATCATGTATTACGATACCATAATTTATTTCCATCAATGAAAATAAATAAAATTGGATGATTTTTAGAGTTAAATAAATAATTCAAAATTAAACATGATATATTTAGAATGTGACCATTAAGTTAATGATTTGATAAATTTTGGCCCAGAATTTTTGGATTGTAAGAACTTGAACCTTCTTTTGAGGGATGAGTTTTTCTTTTATAGTGTTTTTTGGAAAAGAGGATAATATATAAATTTATGGAGTACATGTTGTGTGCATAAGAGTACACATCTTGTACCTAGTTTTCATAGGTGATCATGTATAGGCCGTGTAACGACCATGTACATGGACATGTGGGGTGACCTGGAGACTGCCTAAAGTGGGGCCTAGTAAAGAAATTTACTTGTTGTGTACATTTAAAAGAAATGTCATGTAATTTTATTTTTATTTGTTCAATTGGACTAGGGTCATGTCTAATTGGATGAAACACCTTATTCTAGACTCATTGCATCCAGGAGCCACTGTAGGGCGCAATTCTTCTCTAAGCCACCGATCAATCATCGTTTCTACGAATCATTCACCATTGATGGATTTGGAATCACCATGGTGATTTATTCATTCTTCTAGATCCTCATTTCTCATTTTCTCATCTCTCATGAGATATCATTGGTTGAAATTATTGTTATTTTGTAGATCTACGGTGTTCTAAGTCAATTCAGAGGATCAGGTTCAAGTATATCGATCACACATCTCCAAGGTGGTGGTTTGTGCGTTTCTGTAGACTCTCATTGATTTATATGTGTAAAAGTGACCAATAACCTAGTTTTGGGTTTTGCGTGGTTAGGGAATTTAGCACTGTTATTGACTATTATGATTTTTTTCTTGATTTGGGATTCTTGATTGGGAGTAGGTTTTATTAACCTTTTTATGTATGTGTTTGCCTATGTCTGTGTGATATTGGTTGTTGGGTCTTGAATTGCATGTTAATCTGTTATGATTTTCCATGCCTAGTATAGTTTGGATGGATTTGATATTATAAGACATGCTTGTGAAATGCATTGTAGATATTTATCCAAGTAGTATACTATGATTTACATTGGCTGTTGGATATCATTTGTGCACGATTGACATATATAGGGCTGTGGGAACATGTTGTAGTTAGACCATCGGGGGAATGGATGTTGAGGGCTTCCCCAAAGTCTCTGTAACTTTTCAATTTTTGAGTCCATAGAGGGGATGGATGTGAGATACCCATTAGTGTGATAGTAGATCCTCATTGGCATAACACAGGTGGAATTGGACGTTTAGTGCTTCCCCAGAGTGTCTGTAGTTACTGATAAAAGACCACATGTGGAATTGACGGTGAGTGTTTTTTCATAGAGTCTTTGTTTAAGCTGAAATAGAGGGGTTAGACCATGATTACATTCCATTGGGTTTCTTGTTAATATTTGGTTGCATTTTTATTTAATAAATTTGAATGAATGTAGTTAAAACTATAAGATTTTTTACTTTTGAGAACTTCCTTGTTTTTTACTTCATTTTTCATATTACCTGCCATATATATTCACTGACAGTTAGGCACATTTATTTAGGCGGTTTCCAACTGGGATTCATCAAACACCCTATTTTGGTCCTGATTTTGGTCCCAAAAAGATTATAATGTTGTAGGTATAGATAAGGTCATGCACCCATCTACTTCAGGTACTAGACTACTGTGGGGCTGGAGAGCATGTGACCAAACTGAGGCTTGCGATGCTTCTGGATCAGTTTACCAATTTTTCCTTTGAACATTGGTTTAGTACTATATTCCTGAATTTTGACTTATTTTACTACTTTCCTAGATACCTGTGACATGTAATATAATTTAAATACATGTTAGAGTTGTTTATTTACTTTCAGTCTTCTGTTGTTTGATTATTGTATGGAATTACTACTTCCTCTATTGTTATCTAATTTCCATTTCACTATGTTACTCTACCAATGAGGGAATATTTTCCCCAATATCACACCCAAGGCCCTCACTAATAGTCGGCAACCAGTTGCATTTGGGGAAATATGCTTGAGGTCGTGTTCCCAACTGGGTATGGGTCACCTATGGGCGGCACCCAGAACCGGGACATTACAATGTTGTATCATAGGAATTATTTTATTCTCAAATTACTTTTTGGATCCTATAGTCATGGATAAGAAGGTTTTAGTTTGTAATAAGCTATGTCCAAGAGTATATAACCCATGTATAGGGAATAATCAATTTACCTCGTATATTTCATTTTTTTTCATGTTTTTCAATTATTACATTTGATTTGATTTTACCATTATGTGGTTCACATGATTGGTGATAATATTATTTATATTATTGAGGTTCTATTTCTATTTAAACTAAATTAGATGAAGGTATTCCATCTCAAAAATCATATAGGCACTTTCTAGAGATCAAATTTCATGCATTCTTGTCATTCCAGTTTTGGTGCATTTTTGATTGCATGTTGATGTGATATATGTTGTGATAGATATTCATTCTTTTGTGTTAGATGACTTGATAGAATAATTACTATTTGATTGGTTATTTCAAATTCTTATTGATTATTTGAATTAATGCTGAGCTTTTTTCCTTGAGGTGTTATGATATCTCATGGATCAGAATTTGGTGAATCATGTGATTGTTTGCACTATTATGTACTATGATGTACATGAATAAGATGTCAAAAATTGATTATAGGGGTGTATGGGCCATCACATATTGGAATTCTGCACTTTAATGTTTGTTTCTTTATTTTTATGGCTTCCAGGGTAGTTTCTGAGACATAATTTCTAGAAAAATTCGAATACAGGTTGTGTATTGCTGAATACAGACCATCTATCCTTCTGTTTGGAAGGAAATATTTTTCTTATGTACACACTTTTTACTGTATGTACACAATATGTAGTCTCTAACCGTGTCATTGGTTTTGTGGGTAGAGCCATGAGGTTGGGAAATCCTTAGAGGAACACGCCATGTATTGGATGTAAACTCCGTGTTATAGGGACCATGTGTCCACCCATGTGACTAACGACGCAGATGGATGTAACATAGGTTATGCACTCATTTTTATGATCGAACATGTTGTATAGTGTAAGACATGTATCCGACCATGTGAATAACAACACGAGATGGTGAAATCCATCTTGTACACGATGTTTCTGGCACGAACTCCCCGTGTAGTATCGTTACAGGAGTACCGTTTTGGTTAGCTTTGTAGAATAACTTAGACATAGGAAAATGATTCAATTACACGTCGTGTCTTGGGAGAGCATGCCATGGATATGGGGGGTTACACGACCTGGGTTGGTAGTAGAACATGTACATGTGAAGACATTAGGGAACACGTCGTGTAGTGATCATACACGATGTGTACCCATGTTTTGGGAAACATGAATGTTATCTTTTTTATGTTCCTTTTCATAACATATATGTTTCAGTCCATGATAATCTTAAGATGAGTTGTGTGCTTGACCTTGTAGAGCCATGCCATTGTGACATCCTCCAGTTGTATGCCAGATTCAAGGCAATGACCAGACATCTGACATGGTAGATCAGGGATTACAAGTAGTCCATCCCAACGTGCTTTTATTGGCACCAACCCTCATTCTGGATACTAGTGTTGATGGACAGTTATGAGAAGGCTTCATGAGGTTAATGAATACATTCAGGGAATCAACCCATCCTGCCCCATCTATGGAATAGTGTACATGGGTCATTCAATAGCAACATACACCCACCTTCTCTGGGAAAGGAGTTCCTCATGCTAAAGAATCATTTCTAGAAGCCATGATGGCGATCTTGGAGCATCTAGAGATGCCTCTAGAGTGCAGGGTGAAGATCGCTAAATATATTCATCTGGATTCCGCCATGAGATGGTGGGATGTGATATCGCAGGTAGGGCACTATTAGGGTATGTCATGGAATGAGTTCTAGTGTTCCTTTTATGATTTTATTTACCTGAATACTTTGAGGGATGATTTAGAATGATAGTTAATGTGGTTGGATGGGGGTACTCTCTCATTCATGGAGTATTCTTCTTGATTCACAGAGCTGCAATGCTTCACACCCAATCTAGGGGGTGATGATTTATTCCTGGTGAGGAATTTTGAGGATGGTCTCAAGAATGACATCTGATCTCAGGTGAACATCTAAATTTTTACGTCAATCACTTCTATATTCACCTAGTCACTATTCACTTAGCACAAAATAAGGGATTATAGGGTTGTGATCAAAGGTGGATCAGCCTCTGGAGTATGCACCACTCCTACTAACAGAAGGAAGCAGTGCATTTAGTCTACACATGGAGATCCAAGTAGGTATAATTTACATTCTGGTGGCCAGGTGGTGTTCTACAAGTGTGGGATGATCGGGCATATGAGGACACATTGACCGAGAGAACCAGTTGTGTGCTAGTCTTGCAAAATGATGATGATTCATCAGTATTTATATCATATCTTCTCACTAGAAGCAGGTGAATGAGGTTCTTCTATAAATCCTTGTTTCGGAGCATGACACCAGTTTCTCATCAGTCCAGGAACTAGAGTTCATTTGGCTACATAAGCATAGGTGGAGGTCGTGGGTGTGGTATTCAGTCACCAGGACTTTAGTGAAAACATGGTGGACATGCTCATTGTAGATAATTAGGGTCGTAAGGCCACGATATAGGCCATATTTTTTCATTGAAGTAGAGTCAACAAGAGCAGGATCCCAGACCCTCGACAGTTAGAGGTACGATTCTTGTTACCTCAGTTTTAGGTTCTGCACATTTTGATACAGGGTTTTCCCATAATTTCATATCTGTTGCTATTTGGGAGAGCCTTAGGCTCTAAATCTTTACTTCTTCTGATTCCTTGATGTTGTCCACACTGTTGGGGGGTATAACGGCTAGTATACGTCAGTGAAAGGAGTTCCCTCTTTAGATCAGAAGATGTCACTTCATATGGACATCTATGTCCTAGAGATGACATGCAATGATATATTTCTTCGAATGGACATGTTGGTTCCCTTATAAGTGTTGTTGATTGCTTTCATCAAAGGGTTAGTTTCACATCACAAGAGGGAGGTTCATTTCTACATAAGGATGAATGGGATGTCTAGGAGAGAAGAGAAGGACCCAAGCATCATGGGTTGGGAGGAGTTACATTCTAGATTTCTAATCTATATCTGGGTGACCATGGGACTTCACATATAAACTTTATACTTGTGTGGGATCCTTTTAGGTATTTATTCAATGATGAGATTACATGTTTTCCTGTGGAGTGAGAGGTATACTCTTTTATTGAGCTTGTTACAGGAGCGACATCGAAGTTCATTCCTCTTTATAGGATGGAAACACCATAGTTACAATAGCTCAACAAGTAGTTACAGGAGTTATAGGCAATGAGTTTCATCTGACCCAGTAAATCAACATGGGTTTTGCCTATCTAATTTTCAAATAATACGGACGATACCTTAATAATTTTTGTGGATTATTAGAGGATAAACTAGTTTATGATCATGATTCAAAATCCCATACCGAGGATCGATGATCTCTTTGATCAGATTTGAGTAGCCCAAGTGTTCTAAAAGATTTACTTGAGATCCAGGTATCATCAGTTGTGCGTTAGACAATAAGATATACCTCATACTAGCTTTTGAAGCCAATATGGTCTATACTAGTATGTGGTTATTCCATTCAGTCTCACCAATGCGCATGGAGTCTTCATGGAACTGATGAACTGTGTGTACCATCCATACTTGGATTATTTAGTGGTAGTATTTTTGGATGATATATTGGTGTACTCTCACACTGAACACAACCATACCACACATTGTGAGATCATTTTGAGTACACTAAGTGAGCATTAGATATATGCTATGCTCTCAAAATGACACTTTGGATGGGCGAGATTCACTTCTTGGGTCATGTTATCTTAGAGAAGACAATATCCGTAGACCCATAGAAAATGAGGGAAGTAGTTTTCTGGGTGCATCTGAAGAAATTATTTGAGGTATGATGTTTTCTAAGGCTTCCTTGTTACATAGACGTTTCATACATTAATTTTCATGCTTTTCATTGCCATTGATGGGCCTCACAAAGAAGGGTGAGTTGTACTTGGGGATAGATTCCTATGATTCATCCTTTTAGGAGATGAAAGAGAGGTTGAATTCTGAACCTATACTAGTATTTCCAGATATGAAAAAAAGATATAATTTATATTGTGATGCATCAGGTATCGGGTCGGGTTCAATTCTTATGTAGGGGAAGGCATCGTTGTGTACGAGTATCGGCAGTTGAGGCTACATGAGAGGAATTACCCAAAACACGATCTTGAGTTGGATGCTATTGTTCATGAACTACACTATTGGAGGCATTATCTTTTGGGAGAGCATTTTTTGGTTTTCACTTACCACAAAGCATCATGTATGTCTTTACTCAGTGCAATCTGAATCTGAGACAGTGATGGTGGGTTCAATACCTTCAATCCTTTGACATTGATCTTGCCTACACACCAGGGAAAGGCAATGCAGCGGTAGATGTGTTGAGCAGGAGGACTCAGATACATGCAGTTTAGGATGCTAGTAGTGAGTGACAACATATGGTTCTGTTCTATGAGATTCATTTGGAGGTGCATGATAGACAAGGGAAAACGTTTTTTTCTTACGTATCTCTCATCTATACTCTTCTTCATCAGGTCAAAATGAGGCGGCTATCAGCCTATTAAAGCCTAGTTCTATTTGAGAGTGTGTCAATAGAGGACCTTATTCCGGGATGGACGATAGTTGAGGATGTGATATTTTATTTTCATGGCCGTATATGGGTGTTCGCAGACAAACATGAGGAGCTGATGTGAGATTTTCATTAAACATTTTGGGCAGTTCATCCAGTTTTCACCAAGATGTATTGAGATTTACACCACCAGTATTGGTTGCTAGGAATGAAGAGGGTTGTTGTAGGTTTCTTGATGAGGTGTTCTGCCTATCAACAGTTGAAGGTGAAGTATCATCAACCAGCAGAGATTTTGCAGTAGATACCCAATCTCGTGTGGAAGTGGAATGATGTCCCAATGGAATTTGTGAAAGGTTTTCCAAGGTCGTCTCATGGGAACGATTCTATTTGGGTTGTAAATTGATAGTCTGACTAAGGTTTCACACATCTTGTTGTTCAAGGTGAATTTCATTGTTGATGACCTAGGAAGGTTGTACATCCGAGAAATTGTATGTTTACATGGTGTTCCACACTCCATAATTTTAGACAGGGACACCCGTTTTACATAACAAGTCTGGCAGGGAATATAGAGGGAATTGGATACATAGGTACTTCTGTGTACATCTTACCATCCCTAGGGATATGACCAATCCAACTGTATGATACATGTGATGGAAGACATACTTTGAGCTTGGTTACTTGATTTTGGAGGTTCTTGGTTAAAGAACAAACCTATGGTGGAGTTCTCAATCAATAATTATATTCATGAAACTATTATGATTGATCATTATAATGCTTTTAATGGTAGTCCAATATGATCACCGCTATGTTGGCTCGAGGTAGGAGAGGTAGCTATGTTGGGACCTCATCTTGTCCAAGAGACCACAAAAAAGAGGAGTCGATTTGGATGAGGATGGAAACTGCACAATCATGACAGAAGTATTATGATGATTGACAGAGATGACCTCTAGAGTTTGTGGTTAGATATCGGGTTTTTCCACATGTCACACAGAGGTCAGGACACATGAGTATTGGGAGATAGGTTAAGCTTTCACTGAGATACGTCAGGTTGTTTGATGTTTTGGAGAGAGTCAAGATAGTTTCCTATAGGTTTCAGTTACTTCATAGGTATCGAGCTATCCATGTTGTCTTCCATTTTTCTAAGTTAAGGCGTTACTTCTCAATCACGTCTCATGTTTTTTAACCCATGGATGTTGACTTGGAGGTGAATTCATCGTTCGAGGATCATCCTATCCAGATTGTTGATCGCTGTGAAAAGGTTCTTTGTGGCTGGTCTGTTCCTCTGGTAAGAGTGCTATGGAACCACCGGTGGGTATAGGATGAGGCTTGGGAGGGGGAGGCCAATGTACAATCGTAGTGGCTAGAGCTGTTGGAGAATTATTCTTCTATGCTTCCTTGATAGATAAATTCGGGGACAAATTTCTTTAAGCGACAATGTTTGTAAGAACCCAGACTTTTTTTCAGTTATGATGTTTTCTTTTCTTGAGTTTTTTGAGGAATAGAGGAGAATCAAGAAATTTAACGAGTACAAACCATGTACATAGGAGCACGCGATGTGTACCCAGTTTCCGTGGGTGACCGTGTACTCGCTGCGTAACTGTTGTGTACATTGCCATGTGGGGTGACATAAAGAATACCTAATGTGGGGTCTGATAAAGGAATATACACGCCGTGTACTTTGAAATGACACAACATCTTTTTTTTAAATTAGTTTGGGGTCGCGTTTAATTGGTAGAAACATATTCTTCTCGACTCGTCTTGTCTAGGAGAAACTGAAGGATGTGATTCTTCTCTGAACCCCCGATCAACCGTCTGTTCTCTAAATCAACCGTCATCGATAGAGTTGGAATCGAAACTGTTAGTTCGTTATTTTTCTAGAGCCTTATCTCTTGATTTATCTTCTCTTGTGAGGTACTATTGGAATGATGTTTTAGACATTTTGGTAGATCTACAACGTTTTATGTTGATTTAGAGGCTGAGGTTGAAGTATTTTGATCGTATAATGTTGAGGAAGCTGTTTTTTGCCTTTCAATATATTGTTTTTTGATTTATATATACAAAAGTTTCCAATACCCTAGTTTAGGGTATTGTGTGGTTAAGGAATTTAACTCTGTTATGTCTTTCTATTCTTTTATTTCTTCTGTATGGATTCTTGAATGGGAATACATTTTATTAACAATTATATGGATGTGTTTGAACATGATTATGTGATATTGGTCGTTGGGTCTAGAACTTCCTATTAGGATGTAAAGAGTTTCTAAGCCTAATATTGTTAGGATAGAGTTGATATTATTTGGAATGATTTTGATATGTATTTTAAATGATTACCCAAGTAGTATATTGGGATTTACTTTGGTTTATGGATATTTTTTGTGCACGATTGACTTACACAGGGCTGTGGGAACCTGGTATAGTTAGACCATAGGGGGAATGGATGTTAAGGGCTTTCCCAGAGTGTCTGTTACTTTTCACATTCTGAGACCATTAGGGGGATGGACGTGAGTCTTCCCTCAGAGTGTGCAGTTCCTCTTTGTAAGACCATTGGGGGAATTGGATATTGAGTGTTTCCACAGCGTTTCTGTAGTTTCAGATAAAAGACCACACATGGAATTGACTATGAGTGCTTCCTTAGAGAGTCTGTGTTAAAGCTGAACAAGAGGGGTTAGACCATTAGTAAATCCCAGATGGTTCCTTGTGATTGTTTGGTTTCCTTTTCACTTTAATAAATGTAAATGAATGTAGTTTAAATTATATGATTGTTTAATTTTGAGTACACCCATGTTTATTACGTCATTTTTCATATTTCCTGCTATATATATTCACAGATTGTTAGACACCATTATTTGGGTGGTTGCCTACTAGGATTAATATCACACCATGTTTTGGTAATGATTTTGGGCCCAAAATGATTATATTATTGTAGGTATAGATAAGGGAAAATGCCTGTCTATATCAGCTACATGATTGATGTGGAGCTGGAGAGAATGGGACCAAGCTGAGGCTTGAAATGTTGTTGGACTTGTTTACCTATTTTTATTTTGTACTTTTTTTAGTATTGTATTCCAACATTTTGACTTGTTTGGATACATTCCTAGATACCTATGAAATCCATTATGATATGTATATATATATATATATATTTTTTCTGTTGTTTATTTACATTCAGTATTCCATTGTTTTCTTATTTCATGGTATTACTACTTCCTCTATTGTTATCTGATTTCTATTCCACTATGTTACTCTACCAATGAGGGCATTGTTTCTACCCATTCACACCCAAGTCACTCACTGCAAGTCGGTAGCCTTTGGAATTCATGGAAATGTGCTTGAGGCCTTATGACCAACCAGGTACGGGGCACATTTGGGTGGCACCCCGAACTGGGACATTACATGTATGAAGTGAAATCCCTTGTTTTTAGGTAATAGTGATTTTGAAATTTTTAGAAATAATTATGAAAGATCAAAAGGAGGATCGATATTTACATGACCATTATATAGGGTAATTTTCCGAATTTTAATACTGATGAAGAAGGTTTTTAAACACTTTTAAAAATATAATGTTTTCCTTTTGACTCCCAGTTGAAGGAACTGTTTTTGATTGAAGCTCATACATCTCCATTTTCCATTCATCAAGGATTCACTATGATATATAGTGATCATCTAGAGTATTACTATTTGGGTGGAATGAAATGATTAATTTCTGAATTTACAATGATTTTTTAAAAATTTCAGAATGTTTAAGTTAAAAAAATCATTAATGGAATGTTTCATCCATTTTTAGTTCCATAGATATATCCATGATTTTCATTATGAGATTATCAAATACATTTAGAGGTGATAATGTGACTTGGTTTACTATTGATTATTTAACTAAATATATTGATTTAAATCATATTTGAGTTAATATGTCTTTGGAAAATCATTATCAATAGTATGTAAAATATATTTTCAGGTTAAATTGAATTTCCCTCTCAATATTTTCATAAAATGATCCCATTTTCAACATTGGTTTTTGAAATGAAATAATAATTCTATAGGTAATCAATTAAATTTCAGTATAACTTTTCATCCTCAAACTGATGGTTAGTCTAAGATGATAAATCAGATCATGCATTATATGTTTCATTATTATTCAATGTATTACCATGTATGTTGGGATTAAAATACATCTTTGTATGATTTCAATAATAAGAATAATTCTAATTCCAGTATACGGATGACTCCATAGGAGATATTTTATGCAAAGTGGTGTGGGGCGCTAGTTTCTTGGGATCATGTAAGAGAAAGGATAATGGTGGAAGTATTGATTTTAGATGAAATTTTTATGATGGTGAAGTTGATTTGGTAAATAATGAGGATCACATTGAGCATGGTGAAAATGTATGTGGATATATAGGTGAGAGAATTTTTTTTCACGGTAGGTGATCTTGTAATTCTTAATTAGTCATTATTGAAAAGTGTTATGTGTTATTTCAAAAAATGAAATTACAATAAAAAGAATAATTATAAAATACCAAATTATAGACAAATTTAGATCAATTTATAACCAAATGGATTTCCCCCTTGATTATCCTAGGTGTAGCACATTTTTCATGTATAAATGTTATCAAAATATGTTCCAGATTCATCTCAAGTTTTGAGAAAAAATGTTGTTCAGTTGGAAGGGGAATGTTATTATGAGGAACCAAATTTTAAGATTATTTACCAATGAGACCATGTTTTATGGAATATTATTATTCATTAGATTATAATTTTTTAAAAAATTCTTATATTTGAAGTGGAAAAATGATAATCTGAAAAAGTTATGAAGTAATGATATCCTTGATTGGTTATTATGTGAATAAAATTTTGACGACACAATTTTTAAAACTATGGATATATTTAAAAACCAAATTAATAATTGAATAAATCAGTTTCATGGTTATTAATATAATTATATTCATTATTATTGTATTAAGTAATTATTACTTTTGAAAGGAAATAGTTTTAACTAAATTCTGCTCTTATAAATTAATTATTTACATGATTAATTGATAAATTTTTAAAATTGAATTTGAAATATAAATATGTAGTTTTAATTAATTATATAAAAAGTAAAACAGTGTTAATTTTATATATTTTTTCAAAAAAATATTTATTATTCCATGAATAGGGATAAGTAAGGATTCTTCTAAAAAAATATAAAAAATAATTAATTCAAAAGTACTATTATTTTATGAATATTATTAAAATTAAAATAAATATTATTTATCTTTTTATATCAAACTAGTTAATTTTGAATATATATTATATTTTATTACTGTATAATATTTTTTTGGGTTTAAAAATGGAATTTTCCTAAAAACCATTTTAAAGTGAAGAATGTTTCACCATTTTAATTAATTAGTATAATCTATAATGGGTAATTTTTTAAGTGAGATACATATAATGTAGGTTTATAAAAATTAATTTATATAAATAAAATTATATTTATTAGTCACAACGATAATGTGAAATCATATTTTTATTGAAAAATGTACTTCTTTAAAACTAGGTTTTTCATAATCCCTATGGTTTTGTTTAAATTAAAAAAAATTCACTATTGAGAATTGAATTTATTATTATGGATTGTGAATTTTTAATCACATGTATTAGTCATTTATATAAAGTGTTAAATAATTTTTTACCATAATGAATATTCGAAATAGAATAAAAATTACCGTGATTAATGTTAAAATGGATTGACAGGGCGTTAAACAAAAAAGATAGGGTTTTAAATGATATAATTGTTTTTCTAAAATAAATTGGATCAAATTATTTCCACCTTCTAAAGTCCTATTATAGATAATAGTTTTGTTTTGGAATGTTTTGGCACGTGAAAATCATGGGTACCCTTTGTCTTTTCAGAAATTACTAGTTTTCCTCTAACCTCACTTATAAAAAGCCACCCCCTCTTGTCTCTTTTTCACACCTTCATTAATTACATGATTAATTTAAAAATATAAAATTCATTAATTATTAAGCCTCCACATTGACTTCTCAAAAAAATTGGAACCATCATCCTTTCATGGATCCCCTGATCCTTTTATTATTATATAGTATATCAATCTGATATAATATATATGATTTTAAGGATTTGTTACAGAAAAATTAAACTTTTTCATATTCAATTTGAAATGTGATATAAGAAAAATAGTGTACATAATTTTTTACCATAAAATATATTCTACGTATTTCTCCATAAACTAACCGATAAGTATTCTTCTCAATCCTTTATAATGAATCACATTAAATAACAAATTTTTTAAGAAAAACACCTTTCACCATATGTGAATTATATGTAAAAGGATGTGTTAATTTATCATAAATCACATATTATATTTGTATTCTAAATTGAACATATGTAAATATGCAGTATAATTTTAATTAAATGGCATTTTATGAAAACATATGATAGGGGAATAAATTTTTTAGGATAAAATTTAGTTATGGGGGGGGGGGCGATTTAACATCACAAAATTATGTATAAATTTTATATTCATTTTTTATTATTTTATTCAAATAGAAAAACAATTTAAAATTAAATAATAGTAGATAAAAAATAAATCTGACATATTTATTACCCATAATATACAATTTTACAAAAAAATTACATGGAATGTAGTATGATATATAATTGAGGATAACATTATCTAATAGTGTGTAAAATAATACTATAAAACAAATAAAAATTAAAAATATTTTTAAAATTTATGATGTATCTATAGTAAAATTATCAAATTAGTATTACTCACTATACAATTATTGAAACATATGACACTTCACACTCCATTAAATTTAGATTTTGGTAGATAGAAGTGTTTTCGATAATGATTGAGGAGGCTCAGTGGGGATAGAGATACAGAAAAACTACAACAGTTGGTTCAAGATGTAAACCATATTCATTTTAGGATTTAGTGATTTATATCTTGTATGGCCAGTATATTCATGGAATATGTTCGAATGAAGAGTGAAGCATAAAATAAAATATTATCAAGACATTCGAATTCACAAAATGTGTTTATTCAGGATGAGGCACTGTAATTTTTAGAGGAAACCAATGATATAATGAATTCATAGACCTAGGCTGACATGGTGGATGAGGAAGAGTCTAAAAATGTTAATCCTCCAGGTCCTCATTCTAGGGTGGAACATGAAACAATTTCCCCCTTGGAATAGGAAATCAAGGAGGATGTTGATATGGGTTTGGCCTTATCTAATGAATTTTTCAATCTAGTCCTTGGTCTTCAACAACAAATGGAGGATGAATTCATTTATATGAAATTTTATAATGACATCAGGGATCTAGTTTGGTTATTGATGGATGACGACACCTCAATTGTTTCTCCAAAATGTACCTCAAATATGGTAGATACTTCCACTCGTGCCTGGTTTTCTCCTCCTACTGGACATGCGTATACATGTTATGCTTCATCTGTGAAGATAATACTAGAGGGGTTGCATTGTAAAATGAATCACTATCTAGCTGAGGTACATGCTCACAGTAGCCCAGAAATCCCTTTTAGGATGCAGGAAGTTCAGTCCGCCACATGCCATATCCAGGGTGATGTATGCTCCAGTGTTATTGAACCTGCTGCTACAAAACAATTGTAGGAGAGAATTCCTGCAGATTGCAGTAATTCCTCCAGAAACATCTCGAATCAACAAGTCCGGACAGATACGGATATTCATGATCCATTTGTCAATGGGAATGATGTTATGTCCAGCATTTCTGATTTTTTGTCTCTGATCCCCAAAAAATGTTGGAAGGCCACCTAAAAAGCCTGGAGGTAAAAATATGAGGGGTGAAAACCCCAGCCTCAATTCTAAATGAAGATTATGTTTTGTAATTTCCAAGGTCTGGGCAGTATGAAAACACTCAAATCCATTCGGTTATTCATTCAGAAGCACTATCCTATTCTTATAGGTCTGTTTGAGCCTAAAAAAATCTTCTCCTCTAGTATTTCTAGCATGGAGAACTTGGGGATTCATCTAATTGACACCAATAGGTGTTCAACTAATTTCAAGAGTCTTTGGATGCTGTCTCATTAGTCTATTGGCAACACCACCATGGTTATGTCAAGTGATTAGGATGTCACATGTTCCTTAAATTACCTTGGTTCCCATTTTACCTATTCTTTCATCTATGCTCACAATAGGTATCAGGATCGCATGAATCTGTGGATGGATATTACATCTCTCAAATCTGTTATCTTTAACCCTTGGTTCTTATTGGGGGACGTCAATGAAATTTTGAGTCCATATGAGAAAATGGGAGCTGAAAACACCTCAACCTCCTCTAGAGAGTTCAGATTATGTATTGACTAGAATGACCTGTTTGAGGTGAATCTGGTAGGGGCGAAATACACTTGGTTTAAGAAGTAGCTGAATAGCTTTGTGGATAGTAAGATTGATAGGGCCTTTGTTAATGAGGCCTCTTTGGATACTTGTGGTAACATATCATGCTCAACTCTCTCCAGAATCAATTCCGATCATCATCCCATTTTCTGGATCTTTGTGAGAAGGAACCTAAAACTCCCCTCTATTTCAGGTTAAACAAGGCTTGGATCTCTCATCTTGAATTCAAGGTCATTGTTCAGAGCAACTAGATCTCTATGAATTGTAGGGATGATGCCTTTTCCTGCATTACCAAACTCAAAATTATTAAGATGAATTTAATAATGTGGAGCAAGGCTCATTTTAGTTCCCTTGATTCTGATATTTTTTCCCTTGAAGATTCTCTTCAGAAGGCTCAGGTGCTCAATACAAATTGTGACTTCTCTAATGGGATTTTAGTGGAAGTAGAGTTATCCCTTAAACTGAATAATCTTCTTAACATGAACGATGACTTTCAAAGGTATTCATTTAAAGCCAAATGGTTAAATGATGGTGATAGGAATTCAATGTTCTACAACTCTCTTAAAAAAATCAGGAAAGTTTCTAAGACTCTCTCTTTGATTAATAATGGGGATTGCCTCATTGATAATAGAGCAGATATTTCAGAGCATGTTATATATTATTTTAAGGATCTTTTTAATTTCTCCCACTCCAACATTAATCCTCTAGATGGGGTGATCCCGAAATTGCTAAATCAAGAGGACAATTCCATTCTTTCTATTGAGGCTCTTTATCCAGAGATCAAGGAGGCTGTAATTAGCCTCAAATCTGAGAGCTCACCTGGTCCTGATGGCTTTGGTAACTTCTTCATTCAAAAATTCTGGGACTTCATGTGTGCAGATGATTGCAGGTTAGTCATTAATTTTTTTAGAGGTGGATCTCTTTCTAAAGGTTTGAATTCCCAATTTCATGCGCTTATTTTGAAAGTGCAAAATTCCAATGAAATTTATCTCTTTAGGCTAGTGGCATTGGTTAATACCATTTATAAAATCATTTGAAAAATTCCCGCGAATAGGATTTCCAACATTGCTTGCAGAATTGTTTCTCCAAATCAATTTGGCTTCATCAAAGAGAGATAATTTCAAGATTTTCTTATCACTACTTCGGAATGTGTTAATATCCTCAATAAATCAACCAGAGGTGGAAATATTTCCCTGAAATTGGATATAAATAAATATTTTGATACAATGGATTGGGGATTCATCTGCAAGATCCATGATATGTATGGTTTTGATGATGTCTTCATTAACTGGATCAAAGTCAATTTATGCTCTGCTCATATTTCAGTCCTTATAAATGGATCTCCTGAAGGATATTTTGATTGTTCGAGAGGTGTTAGGCAGGGTGATCCTTTATCAACCATTGTTTTTTCCATTGTTAAGGACTATCTTAGTAGGATTCTTTCTATCATGGCTAGAAATGGATAATTGAAATCTGTTCATGTTGGAATGGGGGTTGTTGCTCCTTCCCACCTTCTATATGCTGATGACATCATCCTCTTCACTCAAAGGGATAAAGGTAATGTCGTGAATATAAAGAGAGCCCTTTTTCACTATGGAATGGTATCTGGATAGGAGATTAGTTGGATCATGTCTTTTGTATACTTTGGAATGAAATTCTCTCCTCATAGAAAAAATGACATCATTAGAGAATTGGGCATTCGTGAGGGACATCTTCCCTTCACTTATTTTGGGGGTGCCCATGTTTTGGGGGAGGCCAAAAATATGTCATTTTTCTAGAATTTTTGGCATGATTAGAAGCCACTCTCCACATGGAAGGGAAAATCTCTCTCAATGGCTGGTAGGGTTCGTTTGGTGAGGTGAGTCATCACTTCCAAATTTGTGTACTATTTTATGGTGTATAAATAGACAATTTCTTTGGTCAAGAGAATTAACATTTCTATTAAAAATTTCATCTCGAGTGGTTGCATTTTGGAAAGGTGGCTGGAAACGGTCCCATGGAATTCTATTTTCAAGCCTTATGTTGGTGGAGGTCTGGGCATCAAAAATATTGGGGGCTTTAATGATTCTTTGCAGGATGCGTTTATCTAGAGGCTTATAGATATGAAATCTAAGGCTCTTAGTTTTCTTCGAGCCAGGATTACTCGTAGGCTCAAGACAGGGAACAACAACTATTTCAACTCCTCAGTGTGGTCTGCCTTCAAAGGTATTTTATATAAAATTGATGTTGCCTCTCGGTGGTTAGTTTCTAGGGACTCATCTCTTCCATTTTGGAAATGTAATCGGACCGGGAGTCATCTGATTGACATGGTTCTAGAAGAGCAGTTGAATCTGGATTTTGACTTTCCAATAAAAGATCATCTTGAGAGTATAGAGAACCTTCCGGATCACATCACCTATTTAGTGGATAATTATTGCTATTCTTCTAGAGGTGAGTTTTGGGAACGGGAACATGATGTCAATGGTATTCTCACATCTAAAGGATTTTATAATCACTCTTTTGGAAGATCATCATATTTGAAATGGATTGGTAATCTTCACAGGAAGTTCTTGAGTCCATCTAGATCTATTCTAGAATGGAGGTTGGCTCACAAAAAATTACCAACTAATGACTTTTTGCAGGTCTGTGGAATCTCCCTTTGATCTACTTGTGCTTTATACTCTCAACATTAGGAAGACGTGGATCATCTCTTCCTTAGTTGTGCACCAGCTTTGGCATTGTGGAGGGTGGTTGCTGATATTTTTGAAGTTGTTATGCCTCAAACCAACTCAATATGTGAATTCATTATGGGATGGAATTTTCTGAAATTTTCGCCGCAAATCTATATTTTTTTCAAGTTGCGGCGAAAGAAACTATTCATTATATCTAGTCTTCGAGGAACAAATGAAGACATGAGTCACAACCTTTTCGGGTTGGTTCAGGTCTTGCAGGTATCCTTGCTGTTGTGCATGAGGTGGAACACCTAAAGGTATATTTTCATATAATTCAATTAATGATTTAACTATGTTGAATCGGATCAGGATTAAAGGTAATTTTCGGCCTCCTCTTGGGACAATGGAAGTCATATGGAAGGAACCTTTATATGGGTGGATTAAAGTTAACTCTGATGGTGATTCAAGGGGAAATACAAGCCCCTCTATTTTTGGTTCTATCTTTAGGGATTATCAAGGGAATTCTCTTGGATGTATTCATGGATCATGTGGTATTGCCTCCGCTCTTGAAGCGGAGATGCTTGGTGTTATTGTGGATGTAGAGAAAGTAGAATCACGAGGTTGGGACAAGATTTGGATTGAGTGTGAATTTATGGCTATTGTTTTTTCTTTACAAACTGGATCCATTGACCTTTCATGGAAGCTCACTAATTTTTAGATTAGAGGCATGTATTCTCATTACCGAAAGGATCACTTTGTTACTCATGTTTAGAGAGGGGTAAATGCGTTGGCAGATGGGCTTGCTAATAAGGGAATGAATTGTAATGATTATCTTTAGTTGGATCATGTGCCAGATGATCTCCTTCCTCTCTATAGGAATGATCTTTGTAAATCTTATTCTTTCAGACTTGTGTATGTTTTATTTTCTACTAATATAGGGGTCCTGCTTTTCTTAGAAGGATATAAGTTTGTTTTAAAAAAAATGAATTCATAGGACAAAATTGATTCACGATACGTAAACCATGTGCAATAATGAAATCAATATTACCATCTAAAAAATATCTCATGAAACATGTGACCTATAACCTGTATATAAGTTTTCTCGAGCTATTTTTATTGTCATTAAGCCTTAAAATTTATCGTTTTTGGTCCAAATCCAACATGGTTTTGTAGTTTTTCTATCCCATAATTTTTTATTTCATCTAAATGTTCTGTTGGTTGTGTTTTGGTGATATGTAGTGTGCTATTCTCCCTTCAATATTGTTTTCATTATATTCTTCTTCTGGATTTCCCTGTGATATTTATATTTTGGTTTCTTGTGTGTTGGGATATATTTTTTACAATTCCTAGTATCATTTAATGGTGACACAACGATTTATACATTAGTTGTGGTTTCTAGGCACCTTATTCATTTATATGTGGTGTAGAGTGAGATCAATAAATATTCCTAGTAGTGGGGGATACTATTTCTAACTCATTTGCATTCAATGTGTGTGGATTTCATGCTTTTTATTTCAAATGGGTGGATATTATGGGGTATGAGTAATAATGATAATAATTGTGATTAAAATGAAATTTATTAGAATTGTAAAAATTGAAATCTTTTTAAAAATTTTACTATATTTTTAATGAAGTTATGCATACTTATTACTAACACTAAAAATAGATTCTATTCGGTTCTATGTTTTCAAAATTGAAAATTTATTATGAGACTGTTTATGTGTTGTTATTTTATCACAATCTGAATGAATGGAAGAAGAACTTATATATGGAAATTAAATTGGTTACCAAAAAAATATGGGTTTTTTTAATAATACCCATTCTATATAAATAAATAATTTGATGAAATCACTTAAATATTTTTGAAATATGAGATGTATTAATATTGTGTGTGTTTGTTTGGCTTTGTTTCCTTGCGTATTTTGGGATTTTATATGATGAAAATGTAGTGTAGATAGACAATGAGTGGGATTTAATGTGGAATGTGGTGATTGAGTTTCATGAATGTGATGTGTGTAAGAGTGTGGTTGTGTTGTGTGATTGTTATGGTGAAAAATGGAATTTATTCCCAATGGTGATGTTGTGTAGTTAAGTTGAATGATGTGTTTGTGGTTGGGTAGTAATGAAGATTGTAACGCCCTGACCCTAGTTACCTAGAGTCGGTGCATTATTACATAACATTGTAATGATAAAAAAGATCAAGTCTCGAAAGAACGATTAGTTTAGTAGCCTTGGAAACACTAGATACATTCATAAGTGTTACATTACATGATAAAGTGAAAAACTATTACAACATAGTCTCCATAGTACACACTCATAAACCCTCAGACTATCCATGTAGGTCATTCATAAAATACTTCTTCACATCTAGGGAAAAATATAACATAGAAAGTGGCGAGCTCAGACGCTCAGTAAGGATTAAAATATAGAGGAAACATTCTTAAATAAGCATTAACATTTAAGGCAATGTATAACACTAAAACAAAAGCCTTCTAAACTTAAACATCACCATAATATGGAAAATATAAAATTAAATAATTCCATTTACTTATTCACAAGGATTTTGTACTAGTATAATAATCACATGCAATATCAATAGCCACTTTCATAATGATGGAATGCATAATATCAGACATCATAACCACATAGTCAAGGACTTGTACCAAGAATACAAATAAGATTTTTTGAAGGCCTTTTTCCAAGACACTAGTTTGTCTCATGAGACCTACCGATTCATCGAGGAGCTATAGCGGGCTCTTCCCGTCACTTACTATGTCCAATGCATTCCTCATATGAACATGTGAGAACATAACATACAAATTTGTATTAAAACTAGCATACAAAATGTCAATAATTTCTCCATAAACCATGAGTGGTATAAAAATAACACATCCACAGTAAAACATATCAAAAAACCATCAATACATTATGTAAGTTTTGTATCATAATAAATCAACTTAAAATAATCTTAAAATCCATCAACGGATGTTGACATAGATGAAATCAAAACTATTTGAGAGAAATATATATTTTTTGAAATCATTTTAAAGTGACATAATTATAAATGAAAAAATTAACTTTGAAAATATTCTTATAAGCTTTTAAGGGAAGAATTGATGATTTTATAATGGTGGAAAATAGCAGCTCTCGCTGTATAAGTTAAAAAAAGACATTCTTACCTTAACATTGTTGAAAAGGTTAAAAAGGTCCATGTTTGGGAAATGATGGAAATATTACATTATAAACATCTTATAAAAATCCAAACATGGGTATAAATGACTGTAACCTATTTTCTATGAAATAGTAATAATGTTTTGAAAAACATTTTTAAGAAACATGGATGTGGATGATAAAGAGGTCCCAGTAGATAATTACGTAAAAACAACCTTGGAAAATAAAGAGACTGTGAAATTAACCCTTACCTTGTACTTGTCCTTGATCGCGGGTTGGTAAAAATCCCATATAATGGTGGAATAATTGTTATTAAATTATAAAAGAGTCATATACAATAATATTATATCATATATGATCTTTTAGCATTGCTTTGTTAATAATATTTTCGTATTATTGTTGTTTCGGGTGTTAACAGATTCGTTTTCCTTTATATTCTTGGTTTTGTGAGTCATATTTATTATCAAAGGGATGTATATTATTCATATCTATAATGATATCATGTTATTAAATATTACATTTAATCATTAAAGGAAAATTAGTATTGAATAGATACAATGGGGGAATGAATCTCTTTGCGTTCGTGGAGACGGTAATCCGTACGTATGCACGAGCGACAATATCAATATTTTGATATTAAAATAATATATAATTTGTTGTTATATCATATATACAGAATTATTATCATGTTATATTTATTATTTACATCAATTACACATCATTATTATACCCATCCAAATGATAATGTATTGAATAACAATTACAACACGACGTGGAGACGGTTAGCCGTACGTACACACGTATGGTGACATGTCATCCAAAGGATGGATAGAATAATGAATTTCGTTATACCATATTTATAATAACATCACAGTATATAGAGGATACTGGAGTTATTATTTTAGAAAGGAAACAACAAAGGGGAAGGATGTGGAAAAAGAAAGGAACTTGAATGAGGTGGTGAGATATTTACCTCTTCTTCGAGTTCTTCCTTTTGATTTGATCAAAAGGGCTCCTTAATTTGGATTTATGATTATATGAGGGCCTCTAGGATGAATAAATAATAGTTGAGAGGGTATTTTGGGTAGGGTTTGTCTGAACCAAAAGGCTTTGATGGTATGAATTAGAGAGAAGAGGAAGTTCACTTTTTTAAGAGGGGTGAGAGACACCTTAGAAAAAACATAAAATATTATTTTAAAATAAATTCTTATTCGGTTTCTAGTGGCTCAAAATAAACTTATACTGAGGATATGGTGGGGATGGGTTGAAATACATGCAACCAATAGGTTTTATAGAGGTTTGGGTCACTATATTGACCATATCGTTTCGATTTTATTGTTAGTTAATTAGTTTGACATTTACCTTGTCTCTTTGTATTTTAATATTATTTGGTTAATAAACTTATTATAAACTGCCAAAGGAACCCAAAGTGGTTCATAAATGACATAAATATCATCATATAAGTCAGTTGACCAAACCTCATATTTTTAGGAATATTATATCAATTAATAATATAATATTTTTTTTAAAAACTCTTTTATGTAAATTAAGATACTTTTTAATAATTGTTTTTTTTAAAGTCTTAATAACTTTATTAATTCTAACCAAATTCATTTAATAAATCCTAACATGTTTTATTAACCAATAAAATTATTTTATGGAATCTAAAATTTAAAATTATATTTATTTTAACATTTATAATTCCAATTATTTGATTATTTCATTAATAAGGAAAATATTGCATCATCATTGTGTCATAAATTAATTTATTTATTCAATGTATAAAAATTATAAATAAAATACCATTATGTAGGAAATATTTTTATATTTTTAATTAATATTTATAGTAAAAGATATAACATAAATAACCCTATTTGTTCTTCTAAAGGAAATATGCTTATGTCATTTTTGTATTTACTTTAACTTAATTAATATAAAGTGTCATTATCACTTACAAGTGACTCCATGGTGTCCCAAAATCGACCCAAATATGCCCATAGTCAGACATGTATCATACAATAGGGTTAGGAAATGTGTTAGGGTAATTTAATATTATTATAATATTATTTTTTACCCTTATTTACCGGAATTACCCTTTAACCATGGTAAATAAAATATTTACCGAAGTAATTACTCAAAATGTCTAAAAATAAAAGTTACATATTTAAACAATTTGGACCTCCTGATTATAAATATGGAATCTATTTTTCTAAATTCAAACCAAAGAAGTGGTAGAAATTAATTTAAAATTAATTCTCGTTGTCAAAACAAAAAGCGTGTTTTTAAGAAATAATAACTATCAAAAGATTGACACTTTTTATGTCTAGTTTAAATGTGAAATTATGTCCAATAACAAAAAATGGATTAATTTTGAAATGTATATGATAACTATACTTTAAAACCACTCAATAGTATAATTTATCACTATAAATTATTTGGATTAAAAATGTTGTTTTTAATTAAAGGTTAGTATTTTTTCACTATTCATAGAAAATTGGATGTACTCCGAAAAATACCAAAAAATCACCCTAGGCTAATTTCGATATTCCCAATCAAAAAATGAAGTCCATTTTGAATGATAAAATTTATAAACTTTAAAAAAGTGGGAATTACTATTCATAACGGCTAGTTTGATTGGTTGTGGTGTGTGTTAGAACTCGTAGTTGCGTACAACACATTCTATAGTATTATACAAAAAGAAGAATACCATGGAATCATGGGGTGTTACATTCTCCCCTCCTTCAAATAATTTCATCCTCTAAATTTCTAAAATATTACTGCATAAAAAGAATCAGGTGGTTTTTCATCATAAGTTCCTCTGGTTGCCACGTTGCCTCTTCCATCTTATGGTTTCTCCATAGAAATTTTACTAGATGAGTCGTCTGGTTTCCCATCACATGTTCTCTTATATCAAGAATCCTGATAGGCTCTTCGTAATAAGACAAATCAGGTTCCAGTTCTAATTTCTCATAGTTTAGTACATGAGTTAGGTCAGGCATGTATTTGGTCAATAGTGATACGTGGAATACATCATGAACTTTAGAGAGATTTAGCAGCATTCCCAAACAATAAGCTACAACCCCAATTCGTTCTATAATTTTTAAAGGTCCTATGTACCTGGGACCCAATTTTCCATTCTTACCAAAATGTATAACTCCCTTCCATGGAGATAACTTCAAGAAAACATGCTCTCCTACCTGAAATTCCAAATCCTTCCTTCGGTTATCGGCACAGATCTTCTGCCTGCTTTGAGCTACTTTGATGTGGTTTTTGATTACCTTCACCTTTTCCATTGTTTCCTCCACCAGATCTGGGCCTACTAGTTTTCAATCACCAACATCATCCCAACAAGTTGGTGTGCGACATCTCTTTCTGTATAATGCTTCATATGGTGCCATATGAATACTTGAATAGAATCTATTGTTGTAGGAAATTTCAACCAAAGGTTAATATTGATCCCACATTCCCTGAAAGTCAAGTGAAGATGATATCAACATGTCTTCTAAAGTTTGAATAGTCCATTCTTATTGTCCATCAGTTTTGGGGTGGTAGGCAGTGCTCAAACGAAGTTCAGTATCCAAGGCCTTCTGAAGACCCTTCCAGAATCATGATGTAAAACGTGGATCACGATCAGAAACAATTTATATGGGTACTTCATGATGTCCCACAACTTCATTAATATATAACTTTGCTGGACATTCATGTGGTAGATCTTCACTTATATCAATAAAATGTGCTGATTTGGTAAGACGATCAAGAATGAACCATATTGCATCGTTCCTTCTAGGAGTCTTTGGTAGTCCCATGAAAATTCCCATCATAATATCATCTCATTTCCAATCTGGTATGGGAAGAGGTTTCATGACTCCTCTAGGCTATAGCCTTCTAGCTTTCACTTGTTTACAAACCATGCATCTTGACACAAAATCAGCAATCTCCCTCTTCATGTTGTCCCCCCAAAAATGTTCCTTCAAATCTCTATTCATCTTCGTGCTCCCATGGTGTATAGTGAAATTGGAACTATGGGAATTGTCCAATAATTCCATTTTTAGATCAGGTATATCGGGAACACAATGACTCTTCCCAAATTTCAAAATCCCATCTTTATACTCAAATACACTTCGTCTCCCATCATTCACAGCTTTAATCTTCTTTTGAAAATCTTCATCCTTGGTCTGAGAACTCTTTATCCTTTCTAGTAAAGATAGTTTGGAAACCATTTGAAAAAGCATTGAGGTTTCACCTTCTATGGTGACTCCCATATCCAAATTTACTAGATCCATGATAATAGGATCCCTTTCAACCCTCATCTTGTTCAGAACCCCATGATCCTTTCAGTTCAAAGCATTCTCCACCTTATTTGCCTTACCCTAGTGGTAGTGTATCATGTAATCATAATCCTTGAGTAATTCAATCCATCACCTTTGCCTCATGTTGAGTTTTTTTTGTGAGAAAGTATACTTCAAACTCTTGTGATCAGTATAAATCCCTCATTTTTCACCATAGAGATAGTGCCTACAAATCTACAAAGAAGATATTACAGTTTCTAACTCAATATCATGAGTAGGATAGTTTTTCTCCTGAATTTTTAGCTGCCGTGATGCATATTCAATTACCCTATCATTCTACATAAGGACACAACCAATTCCTTTCTTTGAGGCATCACTAAAAATAACAAATTCATCATTCCCTTATTGTATAGTCAATATAGGACCATTAACTAATCTTCTCTTCAATTATTAGAAAAATTCTTCACCCTATTTTTTCCAAAAAAATTTAACCCCTTTATGTGTGAACTTCATTAATGGGTTAGCCAATCAGGAAAAATTCTAGACAAAACATCGATAATAACCTACTAAACCAATAAAACTGCATACCTCAGGTATAATCGTCGGTGTTGGCCATTCTTGGATTTCTTTTTTCTTAAAAGGATCAATGGAGATACCATCCTTAGGGACAATATGGCCATGAAAAGAAATCTCCTGAAGACAGAATTCACACTTGCTAAACTTCCCATATAATTCATGTATTCATAGAGTCTTCAGGATAATGCGCTAGTGATTTTCATGATCTTCATAGCTTTTGGAGTATAACAAGGAATCATCAATAAATACCACTAAAAAATCATTGATATATTCTATGAAAACTTTGTTCAATAGATCCATGAAGACAGAGGGTGCATTAGACAATCCAAAAAGCATTAATGTAAACCTGTAATGCCTGTACCATGTTTGAAATGATATCTTTGGAATTTCTTCCTTCTTCACACACAATTGATGGTATCCAGATTGAATTTCAATCTTTGAAATTTATTGAGCTCCAAGTAGTTGGTCAAATAAATCATCAATGTGAGGTACGGGATACTTGTTCTTTATTTTTATGGCATTGAAATCCCTGCAGTCAGTACATAACCTCATAGATCCATATTTCTTCTTAATAAAAAGGACAGGGGTCCCCATTGAGAAAAACCAGGGCAAATAAATACCTTATTAATCATTTACTCTACTTGTTTCTTTAGTTCCACTAATTCTACAGTATAAGGGGTCTTCGATATGGGCCTTGATCCAGGAATTAAATCAATGGTAAACTCAATTTCTCGTTCTGGAGGATGTCCATGTAAATCCTCTGGAAATACATCAACATATTATTTCACAATAGGTACATCGTCTATTTGAACTTTCATTTCCTCACCCACAGTTATTTCATTATATTCCCCTCCAATAATTGAATTTAGTTGAGATACTGTGGGTATATCTAGATAAGATTTAGGTGGTGACGATTCTACTCTAATGATAAGGTGTTTTTTACCATCATCATCGAAAATCATAACCTCCTTCTTATAACAATAAATATTCGCATCATGGTCCGAAAGCCAATCTATACTGAGGATAATATCAAATTCAATCATGGGTATGATGATGAGATCATCAGATAAAGAACATTTATATGCCCTATTGGGAACTGATTCACAAAACATTATAGCAATGATACTTACCTTAAGCGTTTCGACTGAAAACACCCTTGTTAAATCAAATGGTAAATATCTAATTTTCTTAGAAAACTTGGAAGATATAAAACAATGTGATGATATAGAATCAAATAAAGCATTTGCTAAACTTGAGGAAACTGTTAAATTACATGCCACCACGTCTTTCGGAGCATCTACCTCAGTAGTAGTGATAGTATAATCTTAGCCTTGATCCCTTATCCTTTTCTGAGGTAAGTTCCCCTGACACTTAGAATATTCATTCACATAATTTCCCATCTCCCTGCAATTGTAGCATTGAACATCAGTAGCTTCTTTCTTACCTTTTCAACCACGAGCATGGTGGCCTTTTTCACCACACATGTAACAGACTCCCATTCCCTTCAAGAAAGTACCACGGTGTTTCATCCCACATTTACTTCATGATGGATATTAATCTTTTCCCTTCTTCCCCTTATTTACATTTCCAGAGTGATCATCATATCTCTTCTTCTCTTGCTTTGATTTAAATTCATAAGACTTAGAGAATTCTTTTTCAGTCTTGATAACACATGAGACAATATCTTCGTACGACGAGAAGGATTGTGAGACTAATGCTCGACGATGAAACAGTTTTAACCCATCAAAGAAACAATCAATATTACTTCATGGGTTTCGTATATAATCTGAAGTATGACTCACTAACATTGTAAAGTTAGCCTCATACTTTTCGACATTCTCATCATCCGTTTTCCTCAGACTCAGAAATGGACACTCCATATCTACACGATGGTCATGAGGAATGTATTTTTCTCGGAAAATATCTTTAAACTCCCTCAATTAATTATTTTATACATCATCATCTTCCTTTGTGATTTGAAACAATGACCACCATTGATTAGCATCTCCTATGAGGCGGTAAACTGCCCTGACAACTTTTTCCCTTTCACTACTCCCCAAGGAATAGAATATTTTCTGAAGAAATTATCCATTGCTCAGCTAACAATGGATTTGTACTCCAATTTAATGTTGGTGGTTGTTTTCTCATGAAGATATCTAACATTTATCCTCCACGTTGTGGATCAGGGTGCTCTATATTGGTACAATTATTATTCATAACCAGAGTGAGTTGTCCGAGTATGGTGATAAGTTGATCAGCAATAGTTGTATCACTAGATCAACTATAATTATATTGAGCAGGAGGTAAATCCCTTCATGGAGTGCGTGCATTGACATGATTAACATTCCTTCCACTAGGTTCCATTTCTAAACAATGCCATACACTAGATTAGTTTATGAATCACAATAAAAAAATCCAAACTTGCAAAACACTTAACATAAATTGAACAGTTTTTGGATATAATATATAATCATAAAAAAGTTTTATTTGAGGAAGTATATACTCATAAACCTTTTCATGATTTTTTTTAAAGAAAAGGGGGATTAACCTAAGCATATCCCCGTGAGGTGTCGTAACCAAGAGTGCAGCAAGGCCCGCTGTCGTGCATCAGTTCACATTCCAGTCTTGATCAAAGTGTTGTTTTCAGAGTTTACCACAAGGTACATATATGCCAGAGCCTCCTCTACCAGTTCATATCCAGACAGAGATGTATTGCTCGAAAAACTCACTAAATCTCTACAATACCAAAATTCTAGGATGTTCTTCTATACTAATCCTCAAAGTCCATCTTATGTCTATGTGTTCTAATCAAAGTTTATCTAAATCTAGCTTCCATGGTTTGTTCTAAAATTTATTTGATACCAAATGTAACGCCCAAAATCCAGTTAACCCGAGTCATTGCTTTGTTAAATAACATTTTCATGATCACAATACATCATGTTTCAAAAGGCCAATTAGTTTAGTAGCCTTGGAAACACTAGATACATTCATAATTCTTACATTACATCATAATGTGAAAAACTACTACAACATAGTCTCCATAGTCCACACTCATAACCCCTTAGACTATTACTACATGTCAGTCATAAAATACTTCTTCCCATACTAGGAAAAATAAAACATAGAAAGGGGTGAGCTCAGATTCTTAGTAAGGATAATAATATAGCAGAAACTTTCATAAATAAGCATAAACATTTTAGGAAATGTATAACTGAAAAAAAGCCTTTTAAACTTGATCTTATGCATAATATAGAAAAAATAAATTGAAATAATTCCATTTACTAATTCACATGGATATTATATTATTTGAATAATCACATGCACTATCAATAACCACTTTTATAATGATGGAATGAATAATGTCAGACTATCATAACCACATAGTCAAGGCCTTGTGCCAAGACTACAAATAAGATTTTGTCAAGGCCTTGTGCCAAGACACTAGTTTGTCTCATGAGACCTACCGATGCATCAAGGAGCAATAGAGGGCTCCACCTGTCACTTACTAAGTCCAATTCATTCCTCATATAAATAGGTTTAAACATAACAAAAACATTTGTATTAAAACTAGAATACGAAATGTCAATAAATTCTCCATAAACCATGAATGGTATAAGAATAACACACCCACAGTCAAACATATAAAAAAAATTCAATAAAATATGGATGTTTTGTATCATAATAAATCAACTTCAACTAAGCTTAAAATTCATCAATGGATGTTGACATAGGTGAAATCAAAACTATTTGAGAGAAATATCTCATTTTTGAAATCATTTTAAAGTCACATAATTATAAAATAAGAAATTTACTTCGAAAATATTCTTATAAACTTGTAATGGAAGCATCGATGATTTTATAACGGCGGAAAACAGTTGCACCCTCTATATAACTTAAAAAAGACATTTTTAAATTAATTTTGTCAAAAAGGTTAAAAAGAACCTTGTTTGGAAAAGGACGGAAAGATTCATTTATAAGTATCTTATAAAAAGTCAAACAAGGGTATAAATTACTTTAACCCATTGTCTATGAAATAGTCAGAATGTTTTGAAATAAATTTTTAATAAATATTGATGTGGTTGATAAAGAGGTCCCAGTAGATAATTACGTAAAAACAACCTCGGAAAATAAAAAGATTGTGAAATTAACCCTTACCTTGTACTTTTCATTAGTAGAGGGTTGGATAACCTCTGGTATAACAGTGAAATAATTTTTATTAAAATATAAAATAATAATATACATTAATATGATATCATATATGATCTTTTAACATTGTTTCGTTAATAATATCTTTGTATTATTGTTGTTTCGTGTGTTAACAGATTCATTTTCCCTTATATTCCTTGTTTTGTGGGTCATATTTTTTATGGATGGGAGACACATTATCCATATCCAGAATTATATCATGTCATTAAAAATTACATTTAATCATCAAATAAAAATTAGTCTTGAATGGATATGATGGCGAATGAATCTCATCGTGTTCGTGGAGACGATAATCCGTACGTACTCACAAGCGACAATATCATTATTTTTATATTAAAATAATATATAATTGGATGATATATCATATATAAAGAATACTTATCATGTTATATTTTATTATTTACATCAATTACACATCATTATTAAACATATCCAAATGACAATGTATTGAATAACAATTACACCACGACGTGGAGACGGTAAGCCGTACATACACACCTATGGTGACATGTCATCCAATGGATGGATAGAATAATTAATTTGGTTGTACCATATTTATAATAAAATCATAGTATATATAATATACTAGAATTATTATTTTAGTAAGGAATCAACAAAGAGGGAGGAAGTGGAAGAAAAATGGAACTTGAAAGAGGTGGTGAGGTATTTACCTCTTCTTTGGGTTCTTCCTTTTGATTTGATCAAAAGGGATCTTTAAGTAGGAATTATGACAAAATAAGGGCCTCTAGGATGATGGTAGTATATATGAGAGGGTATTTTGGCATGGGTTGGCCGAACCAAAAGGTTGTTATGGTATGAATTAGACACTACTCGGAAGTTGGGTTTTCCCACCGCTTGTTTGCCAACGGTTCTGTTGAACCATTGGCATAGGGGGTGTAAAATAAGTATTTCCCAATGGTTTGAATAAACCATTGGGAAATCTAAAATTTTCCCCCCTTTACCAACGGTTTTACAAAACCGTTGGTAAAGACCAAGGCTTTCCCAACGGTTTGTGTAAACCGTTGGTAAAGCTCACCTTTCCCAACGGTTTTAACAAACCGTTGGGAAAGTTTTCCCCTAAAATCCCAGTAGCCCCGAGATCCCATCCATGGTCACGACTGCTGCTGAAATTGAGAGCTAAGATCACTCTTGTTTGGAAAACCATTCCACCAGATCCATACTCAATCACAAGGTTGTTTTGTTCTATACTTCAAATTTGTAAGTAGTACGTTATGTTTAATGTTTTCCATCAAATTTTTTACTTTTCTGTTTTGATTTGGCTTAAACCTAAGGTTCCTGTAGTAGGGTATACCCAACAATTTCAATTGGATTTGTTATTTGTTTTCTGTTTTTGTTCTGGTGTCTTGTGTGAATCAATTTTTTGTTCTGTTTTTGTTTTCTGTTTTTTTTTCTGGTGGGAGGTAATGGGGGTGCAGTAGGTGGGGGTAGGGGGTGTGCTGGGGGTGTGATGGTGGGGTTTTGAGGTGGGGGGTTGTACAGGTGGGGCTGGGGGTGGGTTGTGCAGGTGGGGGTGGGGGGAGGGGTGGGTTGTGCTGGTGGGGGTGCAAGTGGAGGGGGGTTGTTGTGCAAGTAGGTGGGGGAGGGGAGTGTGCAGGTTGGGGGGGGGGGGGTGGACTGGGCAGGTTAGAGTCTTGGGGGTTGAGGTGGGGGTTGTACAGGTGGGGGTGGGGGTGGGTTGTGCAGGTGGGGGTGGGGGAGGGGGGGTTGTTCATGTTGAGGGTAAAAGTGGAGGGGGTGCTGTGCAAGTAGGTGGGGGGAGGGGAGTGCGCAGGTTTGGGGGGGGGGGGCTGGGTCTGGGCAGGAGGGAGTCTATTGGGGGTGAGGTGGGGTTGGGGTGTACAGGTGGTGGTGGGGGAGGGGGGTTGTGCAGGTGGGGTGGGTGGAGGGGGTTTGTGCAAGTGGGGGGGGGGTGTAGGTGGGGGTGGCTGTGCAAGTGGGTGGGGGGAAGGTGAGTGTGTAGGTTGGGGGTGGGTTGGGCAGGTGGGAGTATGTTGGGGGGTGAGGTGGGGGGTGTGTAGTGGGTGGATGGGAGGGGGTTGTGCAGGTGGGGGTGGGTGGGGAGGGGGGGTTGTGCAAGTAGGGGTGCAGGTGGGGGGGGGGGTTGTGCATTCGGTGGATGGGAGGGGGGTTGTGCAGGGGGAGTCTATTGGGGGTGAGGTGGGGAGGGGGGGCTGTGCAGGTGGGAAGTCATCACTTCCATAGTTCACCAATAATCACGGATAATTCATCACTTCTAGAGATTTGGATAGTTTTGAGGCCTTTTTGGTTTTGGTTCTTGTCTAGTCATCTTGATGAGTAAGGCATCACATGATCTAAAAGTGACATCAACTATATAGGATGAATTCGTTCTCCCACAAAAATTTTTCTAGAAATAATATATCCTTGGAAGGTTGTGGGAGCCTTTTAGAATCTGATGCCCCAACATTTTCCCAATTGAAAACTTGATACCATCATGTTATCAAGTCACTAATCCTACCCAATTGGATTTTCACTAAAAAATACTATTCTAATCCTTAACACCCATCTTTTGTTTTTCATAACATGAATGACAACCCATATAAATCTCATATCTCTCATTCACACCCCTGTGGACAGCTCGCCCACCCCCTGGACACCCCCTACCCCCTGGACAGCCCTGCCACCCTCGTGGACAGTCCGCCCACCCCCTGGACACCTTGTACCCTCTGGAAACCCCCGCCACCCCCCATGGAAAGCCTGCCCACCCTTTGGACACCCCCTACTCCCTGGACAGCCCCCCAACATTGTGGACAGCCCGCCCACCCCTTGGACACTCCCCCACCCCCCCCCCAGACACCCCCCACCCCCTGGACACCTTGTACCCCTTGGAAACCCCCCCCCCCCCACCCCCCGTGGATAGCCTGCCCACCCCCTGCCCACCCCCTGGACACCCCATCCCCCCTAGACAGCCCCGCCGCCCTCGTGGATAGCCCGCCCGCCCCCTAGACACCCCGTACCCCCTGGACAACCCTGCCACCCCCCGTGGACAACCCGCCCCCGATTACAAAGAATCAAATAACTCTGAATTTCCCCTAATTTTGAGAAGCCCCCACGCAGGTGAACCCTAATTTGAGGTCTTCCATCTGATCAGCTACAACTCCGCCATCCAGGTTAGACTCCTTCAACCTCTTCCAAATACAGAAATAGAAGCCCTCATTTAGGTAATTGACATGGTTGGGGTAGTGGGGTAGGTGGTTTTCCTTTTTTTAGTGTGGGTGATATGTTACTTTCTGTGGACTTTAGATTGGGTGTTATGAAATGTACTAACATTTCAGAATATTTCCATTTTTTAGAATCAATAAATTATTTAAAAAAATCTCTTTACACATTCTGCATCTTTCATGAAAAGCCTTCACTTTGTAATATCTTGAAAAATGTTTTATCAGGTCTATGGTATCTTCTTGGTATGTGATAAATGAAAAAATTACAAAACACATCTCACCTCATATCTAGGCACACATAAATGAATTAATTAGTATATCTTTACATTTTTTAATAGTTCACTACGTCAAATAGAAACTCCTTCCTTTATCATTTACTTAAATATATTTTCTATTAATGTTCAATCCTATTGAATTGTTTATGACAAAATGACATATATAAATTATTTTTACAGAATGGACAGAAGATGGATGTATGAAACCGATCGGATCTCAAGCGATTTTCAAAACAATTTGGAGAGATTTATAGATTTTGCATTTCACAATACTTCAGATAGTGGTCGCATACACTGCCCATGTTCCAATTGTGTTGGTAGACCTTGGTTGAGCCATGAAGAAGTCAGTTACCACATAACCAAAAATGGTTTTCAAGCAAACTACTTTGTGTGGTATCACAATGGGGAGAAAATGAAATCTCAAATTGGTGATGATCGAAATGAAAGGACTGGAATGGAGAATTTGTTAGATGATCAGTTTCCATTTATTCGTTATCATGAAAAATAAAGGATTTTAACTCAAGAAGACTTCGATATGAGGACAGCTGATGCATCTAGTGAAAATGATGATATTGATAGGGTGAAAAAATTGAATGATGCTGCCACGACTCCAGTATATCGACAATGTGATAAAATGAAAAAGCTGGAATTTTTAATCTGATTGTTTCATGGGAAAACTATGTATGGAATTTCTAATACAACAATCGATTACATTCTTACCCTCTTGAAGGATTTACTTCCAGATGATATAGGTATTCCATCAAACCACTATATGGCAAGGAAGTTAGTTGAGGAACTTGGATTTTCAAGAAACAAAATTCATGCTTGCCTGAAAGATTTCTGTTTATTCTGGGAGGAAACCGCTAAATAAAATTATTGTACAAAAGGTGGAACATCCTACTGGAAGTCAAAATATGATGGAACACCATCCCGTATTCCACAAAAAGTAACGTGGCACTTTCCATTGATCCCTAGACATCATAATATTTTTATGTCTGATGGAATATCATTAAAATTGAGATGGTATTATACCGAGAGAAAGAAGACTAATGATGAGTTGGTTCATCCTGCAGATGGATTTGTATGGCAGAAATTTGATGCTCGAAATCCTGATTTTGCAGCTGACATGCGTAATGAGAGGCTGGGTTTTCATGCGACAGTTTTAATCCGTTTGGGAAAATGCTTACTTCGCATAGCACATGGACAGTTTTTATACACATTTATAATCTTCCCCCATGGTTGTGTATGAAAAAACCTTTCACTTTCATGAGTATACTCATATCTGGTCCATCTGATCCTGACATTCATATTGATGTAAACATGAAACCTTTAATAAAAGAGTTGAAACTTCTTTGGGATGTGGGTGTGCGCACATACGATGCATGTTCGAAAGACATATTTCAGATGCGTGATGCGCTTATGTGGACGATCAATGATTTTCCAGCTTATGCAATGATGTCTGGATGGAGCATGAAGGGAAAACTATCATGTACAGTTTGTATGAAGAATACATGATCTAGAAGACTGAAACATCGCTGTAGTTTCTGTTTTATGGGACATCGACGATTCTTGCCAAAGGATCATCCATATAGAATGAATCGTCGAAGATTTGATAATACCATAGAGACCGATGATCCACCTCAGCGTATGTCTGGAACTGATGTGCTCAATGAATTGAAAGATTTCCATTTTTCATTCGGGAAGGGTCAAATGAAATCTGGAAAGAGAAAGAATGTTTCCACTGAAACCTGTTACAATTGGAGGAAGAAGAGTATCTTTTTTGATTTGTCTTATTGGTCAACCAATTTGTTACATCATTTCTTAGACGTAATGCATATTGAAAAGAATATATGTGAAATGTTGCTTTCGGTTCTTCTAAATGTCAAGGGGAAGAAAAAAGATGATTTACGATCTCGGTGTGACATGCTGGATTGGGGAATCAGACCAGAATTGCATCATGTGCGTATCAGTGAAAATAAATGGCAACTTCCATGTGCTTCTTATATGATGACACCTGCGAAAAAAAAACAATTTCTGGAAGTATTAGAGACTATTAGAATTCCTTATGGCTATTCAAGCGACATATCTAAACGGGTCAACAGAAGAGAGTTGAAGCTAAAATCATTGAAGACTCATGATTATCACGTTCTACTGAACGAGTTGCTTCCAATAGCAATCCTTCATCTTTTTTCCAATAATTTAAGGGTGGTTGTTATTCGGTTGTGCCATTTTTTAGAGATCTTTGTGCTAAGAAGTTGTCCAAGTCTTTCTTGCAAAAAATGTTGACAGATGCCCCATTAATTTTGTGTGAGTTGGAGAAAATATTTCCTCCATCATTTTTCACATGCATGCTGCATCTGACTATCCATATTCCCACTGAAATACTTCTTGTAGGACCTGTTTCTTTTCGTTGGATGTATCCAACTGAAAGAAATATGTTCACATTAAAGTCTTATGTCCGAAATAGAAATCATCCCAAAGGTTCTATCGTGAACAGTTACTTGGCTCAAGAATGAATGGATTTCTGCTCGATGTATTTGTCTGATCTTACAACAAGATTGAACAGAACAATGAGAAATGAAGAAGAACAGTATGAGAAAACTGAACCCAGTTTTCCATCACTTCCTCAAACAAGAGTAATTCCTAGATCATATACATTGAAGACATTAATCCATGAAGAGAGGGAGATGGCACATCGCACAGTTTTGTTCAACTTTGATTTGTTCGATGACAATATCAGGTATCTAAATTGATTATGTATATCTTACATATATATCTGTTAAACTGTTAATATTTTTTATCTACAGGGAACATAAAACTATGATAAATAGGAAGCATCATTCTTTATCTTTGAGAAGTAGAGGGACTTTGCATAGCAAAGGGTTTTCTACTTGGTTAAAATTGAAGGTATAAAAAATTAATGTTTAAAATAATTATATCAATATTTAATTAAGTTTAATAGTCATTTATATTGCAGGTATTGAGTTTGTCTGCTGACTCTGTCTCTGAGGAAATAAGAGCTTTGGATTTTGGTCCTAATACCGTGGTTCGTGACTGTAAATAAATTTTTATCAATGGGTACAAATTTATTATCACTGAACGAGCAAAGAACATGAGAACACAACATGATTGTAACACCCCGAGATTCCACGATACGCTTCTCATTCAATAATGCAATATCTTGCATTGAACGCAACTTCGAGTTCTAAAACACCGCGACTAATCAAAGTAGCCATTATGAATAGTAATAACCACTTTTTAAAATTATAGAAATTTTATATTTCAAAATGGACTTCATTTTTGTATTCCTGATATTGAAATTAGCCTATGTTGAATTTTTTGTAATTTTCCGAGAACTTCCAAATTTTTATGAATAGTGAAAAATACTTAAAACAACTTTTTTAATCAAAATAATTTATAGTGATAAGTTATACTATTTAGTGGTTTTAAGGTATAATTAGAATATATTTTTACCATTTTATCCAATGGTGGTCATTAGAATTAATTTAACATTGAAATTGGACATAAACAATTGCCAATCTTTTGATATAAATTGTTTCTTAAAAACACGCTATTTGTTGTAACAGCGGGAATTAATTATAAAATTAATTAATACAACTTATATGTTTGGAATTTTGTAAAATAGACATCATTTTTGAATTCAGAATATCAATTATAGCTTAGGGTGAAATTTTGGCATTGTTCTGAAAAACTTCAATTTTTGATGAATAGTGTAACCACTAAGTGGTAGTTAAATAACTGATTTTTCATTTAAATGAAATATTACCACTTCTGTGATTTGATTTTCAAAAATCCGACATACATGGTTGTCATTAAGAAGTAAAATGTGGTTCAATGATATTAAAATAATTTTTTGGTGAATATTAACTTTTAAGTTCTTAATCGCGATTAGAGGTAATTAGTGTAGTTTAAGGTAAAAACAATGTTTTATTAATATGATATGAGCTTGACACTTGTCCTACTCCTATTGGATGAGTCATGGCCGACCAAGACAACCCATGGGTCAACTTGGGGACCCCATGGAGCCACTTTAGTTGGAAAATGTCATTAATATATATTTATTTAATGTTGAAATTAAATTGACACAAACATGAGTTGTTTTACTAAAACAGTTTTTAAGTGGGGTTACACAAGTCCACATTTTGATTATAAATATTCATTAGAAATATAAAAAGATTTCCTACATCATAGTATTTTTTTTATAATCTTTAGACATTAAATAAATTAAATTATTTATGACATCATGATGATGTAGTGATGACCTCATTATTTAACGATTTAAATAAAATGGGAAGATAATGCAAAATCCAAGGCTTACAATTGTCCAAAGCCAATTGGATGAGGCGATTTCGAACCCTTATCACCTTATCCTCGAATTATATAAGTGTGGGACCTTTAGAATCCGAAAAGCATTGTGAAATAATGTAACATTTCAATCTTTCCAAAAGTGCCCCTCCTCTCCACTTATAAAAGGCCCCCACCTCTCCCACCTCATTTACACTTTCAAGCCATTTGGCTCGGCCAACCTCTACCCAAATACTCTCCCAACATTCCTCCCTTACTCCTAGAAGCCTCACTTTGGGCAGAACTCTTCCCAAGGAAGCCTTTGGCTCAAATCAAAAAGAGTTACCCGATTTTGAGGTAATGTCTTTTCTAATGTTGTTTTGTTTTATTTTTCTTCTCCAACCCCCTAAACTCTTTTTATTCATTTCTTTTGTAACAACACCAGTACCTACAATATACTAGGATGTTGTTATGATAAGTATTTGGTTTACACTTACACACACCTTCGTCTAATGGTTAAAGAACATACGGTTTCTGTGGATGGCGAATTTCTGCCTCACGAAACGATGATTGTTCAACACTCATATAACTCCTTCAAAGGTGGCCATTAAGATGTCACTATTTTTATATATGATTTATAATTTGTTTATGTTTTACTTATGCTTCTGTAGTTCTCATTTATGTCATACTTTATGATTTCCATTATGGGTAAAACGCGATAATTTCATTTTAGGAAGTGCGGACTACCGCCCCCTCAAAGTGATTTGAATCGTTAATGCCATATGTGGGATGTATAAAGGATGGAGTTAATGGTATTATACACTATATTATACTGGAATTATATTATACATTTATATCATTATGATTTAGTTCCATTAAATATGAAATTGAAATGAAAGTAGCGTTCATGCGTACGTACGGCTTACCGTCTCCATGAACGGTGCATTTCATTTCTTACCTCTAAATGTTACGTAATATTATAAATGAATGTATATACTGGATATATAAGATATATATGACATCTAAATCATGAATATAATTCTGGATATAATGGGTATTTCACCACATAAACAACTTGTAATTATAAGAAGTTTATTGTTGACTCAAGTTACCAAAGATCGACAAAACGACCGTTATTAACTTAAATAATTACATAATGTTCATAACATTGTAATAAGTGATATAAAAAGGATAATGAAATTGAAAATGGTTCTTAATAAGGTAGATATTAACTCTAGTTTATTATTCAGGAGGTTAAAGAACGGTTGAGTCAAGTCGGACACAAGGTAAGGGAACTTCTTAACCCAACTTCCATTCTTTGGGTTAATCTCCTACTTTCAAATTATGTCATGATATTATTATGTCCTATCTTGTATTTTTACTTTCTTCATATGTACCTATAGTGAATACACATAATAGATCTATTTTATTTTAAAAATGATCTTTTTAAGGACTTCGTCTCAATCCCCTTTCATTGAGGCATATTTGGTTTTATACACAACTTTCTTTTATACGGTGTATAAACCCCTTTGACTTTTACGGTTATTCAAAAGGAATCTTTTTATACAAAGCGTTTTGCTAAACGACAAAAGGGAATGTTTTTCTTTCCGTACTTATGCGGCGACAACGACTTCTCCGCCGCCGTGACCATTATTTGAGTTTCGGCTTCCTCTACAAGCCATCATTTTTTTAATGAAAAATAAATACAAAGTTTTAACTTTCTTTTATTTTGGTATTGAAAATGGTTTTGAAAGCGTTTTTATCATATCAAAGTGTTGTATTGATATCTTGTGATTGAAATGTGGAAATTTTATGTTTCCTTTATGCATGTTTTATGTGATACGATTATGTTATGGTTTATGATATGTTTAAACCTATTCATATGAGGAATGTATTGGACTTAAGAAGTGACGGGTGGAGCCCGCTATAGCTCCTCGATGCATCGGTAGGTCTCATGAGACAACTAGACGTGGAATTGGCCGAGGACCCTTCCCAATTTGATTTATGGTTTTGGCCGAGGCCTTAATCATTTTAGATGTCTTGGCCGAGGCCTTGACAAAATGTTTCAGAATGTCCGGCATTATACATTCCCTCATTATGAAAGTGGTTATTGATATTGCATGTGATTATTCGGCCAGTAGAATATCGATGTGAAGAAGTGAATGGCATTATCTCATTTTACTTTTGCCATATTATGTTGAAGTTCAAGTTTAAAAGGCTTTTGTTTTAGTTATACATTGCCTTAAATGTTAATGTTTATTTATGAAAGCTTCCGCAATATTGTTATCCTTACTGAGCATCTGAGCTCACCCCTTTCAATGTTTTAATGTTTTCCAGGATTTGAAGAAGTATATTATGAATGACCTGTAGGGATAGTGTGAGGGGATATGAAGACAATATGTTGTTGTTGTTTTGGTTTACTTTATGATGTAATGTAACGTTTACAAATGTATCTAGTGTTTCCAAGGCTACTAAACTAATCGGTCTTTCGAGACTTGATCTTTTGTGATCATGCCAATGTTACGAAGTAATGCACCGGCTCTGGGTAGCTGGGGTCGGGGCGTTACAGTTGGTATCAGAGGCAGTTTAGTACTAACCTTGGAAGCTAGATTTAGATAAACTCTGATTAGAGCACATAGCCCAAAGATAGACTTTGAGGATTAGTATAGAAGAACTTCCTAGAATTTTGGTATTATAGAGATGTTATGACTTTTCCGAGCAATACATCCCTGTCTGGATACGAGCAGGTAGAGGCGGCTCTGGCACAGATGTACCTAGGGGTAAAACCCGAAAACACCGCTTTGAGCTAGACTCGAACGGGAACTGGTGCACGACAATGGGCCTTGCTGCACTCTTGGTTACGACACTCCCGGGGGATATGCTTAGGATAATTCTCATTTTATTTACAAACCACTGTGAAGGGTTATGAGTATATACTTCCTCAAAGAAAACATTTCTTTTTATAATTATGGATTATATCCATAAATAGTTCAATTTATGTAAAGTGTTTTACAAGTATGGAATTATGTATTTTGATTCATAAACTAACCTATTTTATGCCATTGTATAGAAATGGTGCCCAGTGGAAGGAATGTGAACTCCAGCAATACGTATGATCCAAAGCGTAAGAAGGATCATATCTTTCACGGTATTAAGCCAACATTTAGAAGGGAAATAATATCCCATGTGTTTTCAACATATGAAGAAATAGTATCATGTGTTAATAAGATAAGTAAAGAATTCTCTGAGTCCTATGGCTTTGAAATGAAGCAAGAGACGAAAGGGATGGAAGAGAGAATGATGGATAAATGGATAAGTGGAAAGAAGAATTTTCCAATATGTGGTAATTGTGGGAAGAAACATCATGGAACTTGCCTAAAGGGAATGGGAGTTTGTTATAAGTGTAGAGAAAAAGGACACAAAGCGCGTGACTGCAAGGGTAAGAAAATTGTTTCAAATGTACAATGCTTCTTCTGCAAGGATTGGGGACACTACGCAAACCAATGCCCAAATCGTCATAGTATGCCCCAAATGATGTTATTGGATAATAATCAAGTTATGATACTACCACAGATGAGGAGGAATGATTAGAGTTCTTATGTTGTAATTAAAGAATTTTGTAATTTCAGTATTGTATCTATGATGTACTGGTTATGATAATTATGGAGTATATAAGGATTGTTCTGCAGTACTTTTTGATTAAGGTAATATGATTAAGGTAATCATATTTTTAGTATGTGACAATAAGAGAAACTTTTCTTTGTTTGAGCAATCTGATGTTACAATTGATTTTGGAATTTAGAGACCTTTTAGAGAAAGTCTGGACGGAGGTATTTTGGATAACTATTAAGGTGGGAATGGATTAAGTTGAACCATGGATAGTATTGTTTAAGGTTAAATCATTTATGAAGATAATTTTTGGAATATTATGATACTATAGTTTTAGGGAAAGGACAACCTGCAGGGTGGGGTATAACTCGTCGCGTCGGACAAAGCTGCAGGAATCGAACCCACAACCATAGTGCGACAGGCCTTTATTTCCTACCACTACCCTACAGGAAGTCCCTGGTTATTACAAAATAGTTTTACTAATCTAAATGGTATGTGTTAACATTTTGAACCTTATACAATTAGGATAAATAGAATATTTTTGAGTTCCGTTACCATTTGGAGTAAAAGTTGGGTTTGTGGTAAAAATTTATTAACGAATGAAAGTATACATAACAAGTATGTATATTCCCTTACATTCTTAGTAAATCTCCTAAATAAATTCCTCAGCATTATAAAAGGTAACTTAAAACAAAAAAATGTTGTCGGTTAACTTTTCCAACTGGGGATTCAATGACCGTTTAACCAATCACAATTTTGTGATTTTCTTGTCGTTAAAATTTCTCTTAATCCTGTTTTCTAAAACTCTCCATCAGACCTTGATGGTTTGTTTCTCCTCCATATCCATATTTTCATAGAATCCTAGAATGGGCTATATCGGGTGACCTTTGTACTTATCTTGCTTTCTTTTAATGTTATATATTTATTAACCTTATTTCCGATGTGGGTTTTCCACAAAGGTATTTTCTCTTTTCAACCTTTTATTTTCAAAGAAAAATTTCAAATTGCGAGGACGCAATTTATTGAAGGAGGGGAGAATGTAACACCCCGAGATTCCACGATACGCTTCTCATTCAATAATGCAATATCTTGCATTGAACGCAACATCGAGTTCTAAAACACCGCGACTAATCAAAGTAGCCATTATGAATAGTAATAACCACTTTTTAAAATTATAGAAATTTTATATTTCAAAATGGACTTCATTTTTGTATTCCTGATATTGAAATTAGCCTATGTTGAATTTTTTGTAATTTTCCGAGAACTTCCAAATTTTTATGAATAGTGAAAAATACTTAAAACAACTTTTTTAATCAAAATAATTTATAGTGATAAGTTATACTATTTAGTGGTTTTAAGGTATAATTAGAATATATTTTTACCATTTTATCCAATGGTGGTCATTAGAATTAATTTAACATTGAAATTGGACATAAACAATTGCCAATCTTTTGATATAAATTGTTTCTTAAAAACACGCTATTTGTTGTAACAACGGGAATTAATTATAAAATTAATTAATACAACTTATATGTTTGGAATTTTGTAAAATAGACATCATTTTTGAATTCAGAATATCAATTATAGCTTAGGGTGAAATTTTGGCATTGTTCTGAAAAACTTCAATTTTTGATGAATAGTGTAACCACTAAGTGGTAGTTAAATAACTGATTTTTCGTTTAAATGAAATATTACCACTTTTGTGATTTGATTTTCAAAAATCCGACATACATGGTTGTCATTAAGAAGTAAAATGTGGTTCAATGAGATTAAAATAATTTTTTGGTGAATAGTAACTTTTACGTTCTTAATCGCGATTAGAGGTAATTAGTGTAGTTTAAGGTAAAAACAATGTTTTATTAATATGATATGAGCTTGACACTTGTCCTACTCCTATTGGATGAGTCATGGCCGACCAAGACAACCCATGGGTCAACTTGGGGACCCCATGGAGCCACTTTAGTTGGAAAATGACATTAATATATATTTATTTAATGTTGAAATTAAATTGACACAAACATGAGTTGTTTTACTAAAACAGTTTTTAAGTGGGGTTACACAAGTCCAAATTTTGATTATAAATATTCATTAGAAAGATAAAAAGATTTCCTACATCATAGTAGTTTTTTTATAATTTTTAGACATTAAATAAATTAAATTATTTATGACATCATGATGATGTAGTGATGACCTCATTATTTAACGATTTAAATAAAATGGGAAGATAATGCAAAATCCAAGGCTTACACTTGTCCAAAGCCAATTGGATGAGGATATTTAGAACCCTTATCACCTTATCCTCGAATTATATAAGTTTGGGACATTTATCATCCGAAAATCATTGTGAAATAATGTAACATTTCAATCTTTCCAAAAGTGCCCCTCCTCTCCACTTATAAAAGGCCCCCACCTCTCCCACCTCATTTACACTTTCAAGCCATTTGGCTCGGCCAAACTCTGCCCAAATACTCTCCCAACATTCCTCCCTTACTCCTAGAAGCCTCACTTTGGGCAGAACGCTTCCCAAGGAAGCCTTTGGCTCAAATCAAAAAGAGTTACCCGATTTTGAGGTAATGTCTTTTCTAATGTTGTTTTGTTTTATTTTTCTTCTCCAACCCCCTAAACTCTTTTTATTCATTTCTTTTGTAACAACACTAGTACCTACAATATACTAGGATGTTTTTATGATAAGGATTTGGTTTACACTTACACACACCTTCGTCTAATGGTTAAAGAACATACGGTTTCTGTGGATGGCGAATTTCTGCCTCACGAAACGATGATTGTTCAACACTCATATAACACCTTCAAAGGTGGCCATTAAGATGTCACTATTTTTATATATGATTTATAATTTGTTTATGTTTTACTTATGCTTCTGTAGTTCTCATTTATGTCATACTTTATGATTTCCATTATGGGTAAAACGCGATAATTTCATTTTAGGAAGTGCGGACTACCGCCCCCTCAAAGTGATTTGAATCGTTAATGCCATATGTGGGATGTATAAAGGATGGAGTAAATGGTATTATACACTATATTATACTGGAATTATATTATACATTTATATCATTATGATTTAGTTCCATTAAATATGAAATTGAAATGAAAGTAGCGTTCATGCGTACGTATGGCTTACCGTCTCCATGAACGGTGCATTTCATTTCTTACCTCTAAATGTTACGTAATATTATAAATGAATGTATATACTGGATATATAAGATATATATGACATCTAAATCATGAATATAATTCTGGATATAATGGATATTTCACCACATAAACAACTTGTAATTATAAGAAGTTTATTGTTGACTCAAGTTACCAAAGATCGACAAAACGACCGTTATTAACTTAAATAATTACATAATGTTCATAACATTGTAATAAGTTATATAAAAAGGATAATGAAATTGAAAATGGTTCTTAATAAGGTAGATATTAACTCTAGTTTATTATTCAGGAGGTTAAATAACGGTTGAGTCAAGTCGGACACAAGGTAAGGGAACTTCTTAACCCAACTTCCATTCTTTGGGTTAATCTCCTACTTTCAAATTATGTCATGATATTATTATGTCCTATCTTGTATTTTTACTTTCTTCATATGTACCTATAGTGAATACACATAATAGATCTATTTTATTTTAAAAATGATCTTTTTAAGGACTTCGTCTCAATCCCCTTTCATTGAGGCATATTTGGTTTTATACACAACTTTCTTTTATACGGTGTATAAACCCCTTTGACTTTTACGGTTATTCAAAAGGAATATTTTTATACAAAGCGTTTTGCTAAACGACAAAAGGGAATGTTTTTCATTCCGTACTTATGCGGCGACAACGACTTCTCCGCCACCGTGACCATTATTTGAGTTTCGGCTTCCTCTACAAGCCATCATTTTTTTTAATGAAAAATAAATACAAAGTTTTAACTTTCTTTTATTTTGGTATTGAAAATTGTTTTGAAAGCGTTTTTATCATATCAAAGTGTTGTATTGATATCTTGTGATTGAAATGTGGAAATGTTATGTTTCCTTTATGCATGTTTTATGTGATACGATTATGTTATGGTTTATGATATGTTTAAACCTATTCATATGAGGAATGTATTGGACTTAATAAGTGACGGGTGGAGCCCGCTATAGCTCCTCGATGCATCGGTAGGTCTCATGAGACAACTAGACGTGGAATTGGCCGAGGCCCCTTCCCAATTTGATTTATGGTTTTGGCCGAGGCCTTAATCATTTTAGATGTCTTGGCCGAGGCCTTGACAAAATGTTTCAGAATGTCCGGCATTATACATTCCCTCATTATGAAAGTGGTTATTGATATTGCATGTGATTATTCGGCCAGTAGAATATCCATGTGAAGAAGTGAATGGAATTATCTCATTTTACTTTTGCCATATTATGTTGAAGTTCAAGTTTAAAAGGCTTTTGTTTTAGTTATACATTGCCTTAAATGTTAATGTTTATTTATGAAAGCTTCCGCAATATTGTTATCCTTACTGAGCATCTGAGCTCACCCATTTCAATGTTTTAATGTTTTCCAGGATTTGAAGAAGTATATTATGAATGACCTGCAGGGATAGTGTGAGGGGATATGAAGACAATATGTTGTTGTTGTTTTGGTTTACTTTATGATGTAATGTAACGTTTACAAATGTATCTAGTGTTTCCAAGGCTACTAAACTAATCGGTCTTTCGATACTTGATCTTTTGTGATCATGCCAATGTTACGAAGTAATGCACCGGCTCTGGGTAGCTGGGGTCGGGGCGTTACAATGATGGTGTTATGGTTACTGCCACAACATATTGTTATGCCAGTGCATCAGATAGTAGACTGCGATTTGAAAATGTGGGTTATTATGGAGTTGTTGAGAAAATAATAATATAGTATTATTACTCTTATGGACGAGTCACAATTATGAAATTCCATTGGTTTGATTCGATGACAAGACATGGAACATTTATTGATGATTGTGGATTTCAAGTAATTAATATGACTCGCACTCTTGCTACCGAAGAACCATATGTGTTGGCATCAATGGATAAACAAGTTTTTTATGTCAAATACCAACTTCAACCTAAATTTGGTGTCATAGTTGAAGTAATTACAAGACATATTTTTGATGATGGTGATGATGGAATTGACACTATCCCTAGTCCCATTGGAACCAATCCTTTTATTTCTTTTGATGACTCAAATAACTCAATTGTCAGAGTTGATTGTGAACCTGAAGTTGTGGTTGAAAATATATAGAATCATTCATCCGTATTCTCAATTATTTTGGTTTACCTCGAGTTGGGTTGTTAAGGTTAGTAATATTCAAATTGATTTATTATTGATCACAAATATGATTTAGCTGACTTGACCATTATGTGAATTTTCAATGTTTATTGGTTGCAGTTTTATTTGAATTGCATTTTCTAATTTGGAATTGAACTGTATTCAAACATAGTCAAACAATATTTCTAACCTGGTGAACATTACAACTTGTATGATTTATTAAATATATTCAAGCTCTTCTAAAACAATTGATAGCTGAATTGACCGTCATGTGAATTTTCAATGTTTATTGGTTGCAGTTTTATTTGAATTGCATTTTATAATTTTGAATTGAACTGTATTCAAACATAGTCAAAAAAAATTTATAAATTGGCGAACATTACAACTTGTATGATGTATTAAATCCATTCAAGCTCTTCTAAAACAATTGATAGTTTAATTGACCATTATATGAATTTTCAATGTTTATTGGTTGCAGTTTTATTTGAATTGCATTTTCTAATTTGGAATTGAACTGTATTCAAACATAGTCAAACAATATTTCTAACTTGGTGAACATTACAACTTGTATGATTCATTAAATCCATTCAAGCTCTTCTAAAACAATTGATAGCTAAATTACCTATGAATCCCCCTATTCCCACATATATTTAGTTTTTTGGGTTACACATTAGTTTTATTTTTCTAATTAATTACATATTTGATTTCAAAAGCAGGAAATGAAGCCAATTGAAGAGAGACGAAGGAAAAAAATGATGGAGAACAATCGTCGAATGACGGAGATGGGTGTTCCACCATTAGTGCCTACAGTGAGTACTTTATTTCAAATTGATATATTTAAAGAATATATAACGTCATGTGATTAATTTTTTTGTAAACATTTTTGTAGGATCCACCTATATGTCGACAGTTATTCGAAGAGGAGACTAGTACTGGTCCTAGTACTCAGGCCGGTGGTATGAGGAGGGTTCGTACCAGAGGTGGACGAGCAGCTGCGCGTACCCGACTAGACCCTGCCCCTCCCACTGACATGTCATCCTTCCCACATTCTGATCCCGGTGTGTCGTTAGAGACACACGGGATATTTAGGACTCCCATGTTTTTGCTACCTTCTGCATCTTCTAGCCCATCATTTTCGCATCCCCTGATGATTCCCACTTCTCAGTCAGCATCTGATCAGACAGTTGTCCCATCTTCTTTTCCTTCAACTTCTGTCTCTCCAAGCTTCTATATTCCATCGTCTTCGACTCCTATTCCACCACAGGGTGCTCCATCAGTTTCTTGTGGATCCAGCGACACTCAGCGATCAGACCGACACAGGTATATTTATAGAACCCTAACAAATTTTTATAGAAATATTTATTTTCATTATAACATGTTTTGATAAAATATTTTTTTTCTTTCATGACATATACATCTACTTACAGGAGGTGTGGGTGGGGGTGTACACGCATGCGTTCAGTGTGGAACCGCCACACACAGGTAATGGTGGATTATAATGAAGACAACCAAATGGTTGAGAAAACCGGGAAGCAATGTCGGAGTTTTTTGGAGACGCTTGGCAAATAATCTGACATCATTCCCATCAGCCCGCTATCATGGAGACATTTTCCACATGAGGTCACGGATAGAGCTTGGGAAGCGATATGGGAAAAAAATATGTTCTATTTAATGCCATGAATTATTTTTGTATTTATATGAATTAATATTTCGATTTCAGCTTCGATTTAATTTTCCCGATGGTGAGGGTGCACGATCGGAACGTCTAAAGGATTTAGGCGAGCTTTGGAGAGCTTATAAGCATGAGTTGTATATTGGATGGGTTGCTAGAGTTGGCACTGAGTTAGAGGCGGTACCAGTGGTGGATGATTGTCCTATAGAGCAGTATCGTCAGATGATTACTCATTGGACGAGTACCCAGTTTAAGGTATTAATAACATTTGAGGTATTTAAATAATAACTTTCATGTTATTCATTAATAATATCTGTTGAATTTTAGAATTTTATTTATAAATAATCTGGAAAAATTAAATAGAACATTGATGCAAAAAAATACCTCCACACACTAGGATGCACTACGATGCCTGATCATGAGAAGAAGCAGGTATAACACTTGTTTATAAGTTTTCTTTACGACTTAAACTTTATTATGTTTCTTCAATTATTTAATTGTTTTCTAAATTTTTCATATAACTTTAGTTTTCAATGTCATTATAGAGGAAAATACAAAATATTTAAGGATGCGTGCCTCGAGCAAAACTATTTTTCTCGAGTAGATGGAAAGAGGATGGAAGTGCTGTCAACGAAGCAACTCAGCAGTAGATTGTAAGTTTTAATCTGTTGAATTTATTTTTAATTATCAATTTTTTAACTTAATGATATATTTATATTTGTAACAGTATACTTTAGAGGCCCATGATGCCCAAGAACCAAACAATTTTGGGCCAACAGATCACTTACATCAGGTGTTGGAGGAGGAGCATTCTGGCAGAGTACGCTGCCGACCTAGGATATCCCCGACGAGGTATTGGCCCTCCTCAGGTACGAGCTGTAGTGCCACCGAGCTGTAGCAAGTTAGGGCACAGGCAGAACAGGCTGAAAAAAGGGACACATAGATGGCAGAACAGTCTGCTAGGGAAAACAATGCGTTTATGGAATTTATTGAAGTTCTACGTCCTACACTTCCAGCAGAGGCCAACCCAGCTTTTGATGAGTATAAGTCGTCGATACATTCTATATACGGTGCACCGGGTGGCAGTTCTAGTGGTGGTCAGGATGATGTACAACTTGACGATGATGATGGTGAGGAGTCTGATACGGAAGAGGAGGGAGAGGAGGGGGGCGAGGTGGGTGGTGAGGGCGAGGAGGAGGGCGAGGACGAGGAGGAGGGAGAGGGCAAGGACGATGATGGGGACAAGGATGAGGGTGATTATGATGATGGTGATGGTGATGTGATACCAGTTGATCCATTACATTTTTGACTCATATTACTGAGATTTGATATTTAGCCTATTCTAGTTGTTGGTTTTATCTAGACTCGTAGTATAGTATTGGAGTTGAGTTATTTTTATATATTATCTGTTTTTATGGAAGTTGTTGTCTTTTAGTGGTTGTGTGTTTGGGAACCCCCCTCCTTCCTTGACCCTGGACAACCCCCCACCCTCCTCCCTGGACCCCGGAAAGCCCCGCCGGACAACCCCCAAGACAGCCTCCCCACCCTCCTCCCTGGACCCCGGACAACCACCCGGACAGCCCCCAAGACATCCCCCTGGACAGCCCCCCCACCCTCTTCCTTGAACCCCAGACAACCGCACGAACAGCCCCGAACACCCCTGGACAGCCCCCGAACAGCCCCCCGGACAGCCTCCCCACCCTCCTCCCTGGACCCCAAACAGCCCCCCAAACAGCCCCCCAGACAGCCCCCAGACAGCACCCCACCCTCCTCCTTGGACCCCGGACAACCCCCCAACACCACTCGGACATCCCCCCCACACATCCCCCCCACCCTCCTCCCTGGACCCCGGACAGCCCCCCGGACAGCCCCCCCACCCTCTTCCTTGGACCCCGAACAACACCCCGCAAAGAGGATTCTCAAAAATGGACAACATTTTATGTACATATGGAAAACCGACCAAACACATTTGGATTGTGTCTATACATTAGGAAAATTATCCATGGGTCATATGTGACGTGTACGAGTCAACCCCGCCTAAATCCGAGGCGCGGTGTGGCCGCCACCACTCAAAGTGTCTGCCTTTTGTTTCAAAAGGACGTCATTTTAATTGAAAAACATCAACTGGCATATGGAAAACCCACCAAACGCATTCATATTGTGTCGATACATTATCACAACAATCCATGGGTCATATGTGACATGTACGAGTCAACCCCGCCTCAATCCAAGGCACGGTGTGGCCGCCACCACTCAAAGTGTCTATCTTTTGTTTCAAAAGGATGTCATTTGAAGTGAAAAACATCAACTGGCATACGGAAAACCAACCAAACACATTGGTATTGTGTTGATACATTAGAAAAACGATCCATGGGTCATATGTGACGTGTACGAGTCAACCTCTCCTGAATCTGAGGCACGGTGTGGCCTGAATCACTCTAAGTGTCTCTCTTTTGCTTAAAATGGACAACAATTTAAGTACATACGGAGAAACGACCAAACGCATTCGGTTTCCATTGAAACTTTAGGTGAACGATCCATGGTTCATATGTGACGTGTATGAGCCAACTCCGCCTCAATCTGAGGCGCGGTGTGGCCGGCACCACTCAAAGTGTCTGCCTTCTGTTTTAAAAGCACGTCATTTTAATTGAAAAACATCAACTGGCGTACGGAAAACCGACCAAACGCATTCAGATTCTGTCGATACATTAGCACAACTATCCATGGGTCATATGTGACATGTACGAGTCAACCCCGCCTCAATCCGAGGGGCAGTGTGGCCGCCACCACTCAAAGTGTCTGTCTTCTGTTTCAAAAGGACATAATTTGAAGTGAAATACATCAACTGGCATACGGGAAACCGACCAAACACATTCTGATTGTGTTGATACTTTAGCACAATGATCCATGGGTCATATGTGATGTGTACGAGTCAACCTTGCCTCAATCCGAGGTGCTGTGTGGCCGCCACCACTCAAAGTGTCTGTCTTTTTCTTAAAATGGACAACAATATAAGTACATACAGAAAACTGACCAAACGCATTCAGTTTCCATTGAAACTTTAGGATAATGATCCATGGGTCATATGTGACATGTAAGAGTCAATTCCACCTCAATACGAGGTGCGCTGTGACCGACACAACTCAATGTGTCTGCCTTTTGTTTCAAAAGTACGTCATTTTAATTGAAAAACATCAACTGGCATACGGAAAACCAACCAAACGCATTCGGATTGTGTCGATACATTATCACAAATATCCATGGGTCATATGTGACGTGTACGAGTCAACCCCGCCTCAATCTGAGGTGCGGTGTGGCCACCACCAATCAAAGTGTCTATCTTCTATTTAAAAAGGACATAATTTGAAGTGAAATACATCAACTGGCATATGGAAAACCGAACAAACTCAATCATATTGTGTCAATAATTTATAAAAACGATCCATGGGTCATATGTGACATGTAAGAGTCAAACCTGCCTTAATCCAAGGCGCGGTGTGGCCGCCACCACTCAAAGTGTCTGTCTTTTGCTTAAAATGGACAACAATTTAAGTACATACGGAAAACCGACTAAACGCATTCGGTTTCCATTGAAACATTAGGAGAATGATCCATGGGTCATATGTGACGTGTATGAGTCTACAATGCCTCAATCTGAGGGGCGGTGTGGCCGACACCACTCAAAGTGTCTGCCTTTAGTTTCAAAAGTACTTCATTTTAATTGAAAAACATCAACTGGCATACGGAATACCGTCCAAACGCATTCAGATTGTGTCGATGCATTATCACAACGATCCATGGGTTATATGTGACGTGTACGAGTCAACCCCGCCTCAATCCAAGGTGTGGTGTGACCACCCCCACTCAAAGTGTCTGTCTTTTCATTCAAAAGGTCGTCATTTTAATTGAAAAACATCAACTAGCATGCAGAAAACCGACCAAATGCATTCAGATTATATTGATACTTTAGAATAACGATCCATGGGTCATATGTGACGCGTACGAGTCAAAACCTCCTTAATTTGATGCATGGTGTGGCCGGAATCACTCTAAGTGGCTCTCTTTTTCTTAAAATGGACAACAATTTAAGTATATATGGAAAACCGACCAAACACATTCGGTTTCCATTGAAACATTAGGGGAACGATCCATGGGTCATATGTGACGTGTACGAGTCAACACCGCCTCAATATGAGGTGCGGTGTGGCCGGAACCACTCAAAGTGTCTACCTTTTATTTCAAAAGTATGTCATTTTAATTGAAAACATCAACTAGCATACGGAAAACTGACCAAACGCATTCGGATTGTGTCGATACATTAGCACAACGATCCATGGGTCATATGTGACGTGTATGAGTCAACCCCGCCTCAATCCGAGGTGTGGTGTGGCCGGTATCTCTCCAAGTGTATGTATTATGTTTAAAATGGACATTATTTCAAGTAAAAATATGTGGTATACAAAAAATAGATCAAATTATGAATTGACTTCCGGATTCCACATATAATTGTCATCTAAATTTTAAATTGAATTCTAAATGAATTATGTGTGTTTATAATTACATTATGAATTCTAATTTAATTATGGATGTGTATAGTTCCACCACTATATGTTAAATGTGTATGAATTTGTTCTCTATATGTAAGTGTTAGTTGGTTATTGCAGGTACAATAATTTTATATGTATGTGTTAGTTTATTGCAGGTACAATAATTGGTTTGAAAATGAGAGGGAACCCACAAAATGAGACCTGGTTGGAAAATTGGAGAGCCGGTGGTCAAATTGGAGAGCAACTGGGTAAATTGCAGAGCTGCTGTACAATTTTCCCAGCAGAGGCTATACCAACAGTTCAAAACCGTTGGCATAGAATGTGTAGGTCTTGTTTTACCAACGGTTCATAGAACCGTTGGTAAAACACTTTTTCCAACGGTTCTAAACTGTTGGGAAAGAGGATATGTTGGGTTTTTCCCAACAGTTTGTCAAACCGTTGGGAAAAACATGATAATTTTGTACACTGTATCCCAACGGTTGTAAACCGTTGGGAAAAAGATTTCCCAACGGTTTTCTAGAACCGTTGGGATAGGGTAATTTTTGACCACCCAATCCCAACAGTTCACTGTAAACTGTTGGGAAAAACTTTTCCCAACGGCTTACTTCCCTACGGTTTGCAGAACCGTTGGTATAACATATTCCAATGGTTCTGCAGCCTTTCCAAATAGTTCTAAACCATTTGGAAATCCTGCATTTCCAGTAGTGAGAGAAAAGGCTGAGTGCCTTTTTTTAAGAGGGGTGAGTGGCACCTGAGGAAAAACTTAATATATTATTTTATAATAAATTCATATTCAGTTTTTAATGGCTCTAAATAGATTTATTTCAACGATAAGGTTGGGATGGGTCTAAATCCACTCAACCAATAGGTTTTAAACAGGTTTGGGTCACTATATTAACCATATCTTTTAGATTTAACTCTTAGTTAATTAGTTTGACATTTACCATGTCTCTTTGTATTTTTATATTATGTGGTTAATAAATTAACTATATACTACCAAGAGAACCCCATGTGGTTCATTAATGACATAACTTTCATAATATAAGTCCATTGGCCGAGCCTTAGTTTTTTAGCAATATTATATCAATTAATAATATTATATATGTTTTAAAACACCTTTATGACAATTTTTACACTATTTAATGATTGGTTTTTGTCAATTTTTTAATAACTTTATTAATTAAAAAAAATCATTTAATAAATCCTAACATGTCATATTAACCAATAAAATTTTATTATGGCATAAAAAAATTCAAATTATATTTATTTTAACATTTATAATACCAATTATTTGATTCATTCATTAATAAGGAAAATACTGCATCATCATTGTGTCATAAATAAGTTTAATTATTCACCGTCTAAAAATTATAAATAAAATACCATTATGTATGAATTTTTTTTATCTTTATAATGAAATGTTATAGTTGAAATTATAACATATATAACCCTATGTAAATTTTTTTTTGATAAAAGATATATGCTTATGTCATTTTTGTATTTACTTTAACTTAATTAATATAAAGTGTCATTTTCACTTACAAGTGACTCCATGGGGTCCCCAAATCGACCAAAAGATGACCATGGTTAGAAAGTTATCCGAGAATAGGGTTAGGACACATGTTAGGGTAATTAAATATTATTATAATATTATTTCTTACCCTTATTTCCCTGATTTACCCTTGAACCATGGTAAATAAAATATTTACCGAAGTAATTATTCAAATTGTCTAAAAATAATAGTTACCTATTTACACAATTTGGACCTCCTAATTCTAAATATGGAATCCATTTTACTAAATTAAAAACACATAAGTGGCAAGAAATTAATTTAATATTAATTCCTATCGTAAAAACAAAAAGCGTGTTTTTTAAGAAATAATAACTATCAAAAGATTGACACTTGTTTTTGTATAGGTTAAATGTGAAATTACGTCCAATGAGCAACATTGGATAAAATGTTAAAAATATATTCTAACTATAAATTAAAACCACTAAATAGTATAATTTATCAATATAAATTATTTGGATTAAAAAAGTTGTTTTTAATTAAAGTTTAGTATTTTTCACTATTCATAAAAAATTGGAAGTTCTCAGAAAAATAAAAAAAATTCACCCTAGGATAATATCAATATTTTGAATCCAAAAATGATGTCCATTTTGAAAAATAAAATTTATAAAATTTAAAAAAGTGGGTATTACTATTCATAACGACTAGTTTGACTGGTTGTGGTGTGTGTTAGAACTCGAAGTTGCATACAACACACGCTATTGTATTATTCAAAGAGAAGCGTACCATGGAAGCTTGGGGTGTTACAACGATTCATGAAAGTGAATGTATAAAATGAATTATTCATGTATTTTTCATTGTTAGATGTTTTGGATAACGTAGCATTGTGGTGACTATTAATGTGAAATGGGAAATTTGTTGTATTGTGTGTTGTGATAGTTTCCATTTAATCTATTAAATAATAATTTATTTGGAAATATAATTTGAACATGATTGAAATTAGTGTGATGAGTTAGTTGAAATGAATTAAATTAATGAATTCAATATTCAATGTAAACGGTAATGTATTAATGAATAAATGTGGTGTATCGTTTAATGGAATGATGTAATGTGTGCTGGTAGCAATTTGTGGTGCATATAATGGCTGTAGCGGTAGTGATTGTTGATTTTTAGTGAATCAGTGGCAATTTAGTGAGCTATAGTGCGGTTTATGTGAACCAATTAGATGTGTATTATTATATATATATATGTATATATATATATGTTTGTATTTGTATCTTCTATATTGATGTTATGTCTATACATGTCCTACCAAAGAAAGGAAATTGTCCCAACGATTAGGGGTTATAGGTTTATGATATATTCGACAATATCAATGATGGTGGTGATACAGATGGCTAGATACCCCCTATAACAAGATATTTGTTTAACAATGATGGTACATGTGTCTTTGTTATAGATGTTATGTGATGGACTAGGTATATATGGGTTGGATGTGATGTAGTGAGAAAACGGAAAGGTGTGATCTGATGGTGGATGATGCTTGTAGAATATGATATACCTTGTGAGTGTGTGGTGGATTAATAATTATACTGAAACACATCATATATTCCTCATTATATGTTGTGATTTATGGAAACGATGGAATTCCATGATGTTCTACTTTAGGGTATGAGAGTGTAAAATTTCATGGGAAGAAGTAATGGCACACTTGGTTATGTTTATAATAATATGTTAACATATTATTTGTATGATTTTATGACAGATCCTTGTTGAGGTTGGGATTTTTTAGTTGACAGTTTTATTTTACTTTCGATTTATAGGTCTCCTTAATGCTACACTTACATATTATTTCTAATTGTGTACATGAGTTCCTAGTTGTGATCCTACTGACATTAATTATATTCACACTCATCATATGTAAAAATATTTTTTAGGATACCATGAAATATTTGGACACTAATATATACATTTCAAGAATATGTTTGGAGATTCTATTCATTCCCCACTAGATGTTTTTTTGGTATTTATTTAAAAAATTGAATAATATCAATTGACACTATTCATTCATTATGGAGTGATATTGGAATTATTTTTATATTATATGTTTAATTTTTTTGGATCGTTGATTGTAATATCTCATAATCATGTCATATTTATAATGTGTAATGGATCCCATATGTGACATTTTTGTACCCTGGGTGATTTGTCCACACCCATGGCCTTCTAGAGGATAAACGTGAGGGTCTTTATCACTCATTATTAATTTTAGTATAATTGTAGTTAGGAGTTCAATGTAGAGTTATATTAGTGGATATGATTTATAAATATGATGGAGTTTGGAGTTTGAAATTTTGAGGATTGATTGGTTTGGTAAAAAAACAGTTCTTTTTGATCTAGCTACATGACAAAGGCTACGAAGAATAGTTAGGAAATTGTATTTGTCCCACCCCAATGACCAAATTCAAAATCCATGAGAATGTTGATTGAATAAATTAGATGGACTCATTATAAGGAATTATACATGGGAGAGGACAATTCATAATGATTAATTTATTTCTTTTATCTAAAATGGGATATATTTTTAAATTAAAATGAAACAATTAAATAGAACTGCGAAGAAAAGTCCATAAAACCTTTATTAGGATATTCTCATTTTATTCCAGAAAAGGAAACATGTTTTCATATATAAGAGGTTCCGAGAGTTCAAGTTTAGAAATATTGCATAGCTAGTCATTTAATGGTTGAATCGACATAGGACAATGAGTATTGATAACATGAATATAATTCAATTCATCATCATAGTTTGGGAATTTATAAGTTGATAAAGTCAGATCTATAGATGGAGTGATGGTTGGATGAGGTGAAAAAGAATTTTGGTGTTATATGAGTGCATGATGGTTTTTGGGTGTTGTTTTTAGTTATTTATTTTGGGGAATAGAAATTTTAGTGGTGTACTCTATTTCATTGTCAGTGTAAGACAGAGTGTGTGTTGTGGCCTGAATTTGAGGATGATTTCCATTTTAAATTCATTTCATTGAAAAAAATTATATCCCAGGATCATGAGATAATATCCCTTCAGTTAGGTATCTTGATTTTTTTGGTGTTGGGGATAAGGTTTAATGACCCTCTTTACATTTCATGAGTTGTTTTTCTAGATGTGGAATCCAAGTCACAACATATAGAGGAGTGATTGTACCCATTTATTGGGTATATAGTCAGCATTTTTTCAATTTATATCTATTTTTAGGTTCATAAATTGTTTATGGTCACCAATATAAGGATTTATTTGGGAGTAAATCCTTGATAGAGTGGTCAATATGATAGCTTGAGGAGCAGTGTTTTTAGCAGTGGGATATGGGTGTGTAGGCAGTCCTTGTATTGACAATAGGGTAGTAGACCACAAATATTATCTACCCATTAATCTAGTCCATGTGGATAACAATAACCTTTCTGGGGATTCATGGTTTCATGTTATATATGAGGAGAAAAAATTCAACACTAAGATTACATTCCAACTACTCATAGAGACAAGAATCATATGCTTGTTCATAATCCCTTTCAGTAGTTGTATTAATTTACACAAAATGGTTTCAGTATGAGGGAATAAATAAAATTTTTAAGAACGTTTTTTATGATGGTATTGGTATAGGTAATCCTTTGTATGGACCCCATACACCTAGACCTAGGGTTGGGAACATCTGTGGTTGTATTCATATAATAGGTAGGGGTTGGGAATGTCTAGATATATGCTTTGAAGGCAGTTGTGACCTGCGTTCCATAAATTATTAGAGGTATTCTCATGTTTTTAGCCATTATTATTTTTGTTTTTTTAATTTGTATTTTCAAACTAAATTATTTAAATTGTTTTAGCATGTTCCTTTGGAATTGATATGAACATGCTTCTAGTGCCCCTGATTTTTTCTAAGTTAGGGAGATGAGAAGATTTTTTGATTTATGTGTGTTGGGGATGTAGGATGGTGATGGGTAAACACAATTCCAAGGGATATTTTTTGTTTCCTCGCATATAACAATAAAATGTTACCATTTATTTGGATTGGTTATAATCCATGAATTTTTTCAACATATACTTTGATGTGAGTGTTTTTTTTTCTGATGTGGTGGACCAGTGAGCAGCAATCGTTGGTGACCGAGGTTATGATATTGGTGGTAGAAAATTGGATAATATTTTTCCATGGTTGGAAGATATATTTTTGAAAGACTAGGAAGAGTATGTTTACATAGTATCAGAGGAGTTCATCAATGTATTCCAAAATTAGGTTGTGGAGTTACCTCCAAGATGTGATGTTGAGTTTGGGATTGAGTTATAGGGAATAAAATCTCAGGGTTTGATTCCACCATTGAACGGAGCCTACAAATCTATATGAGTTGTGTGTTGATGTGAATGATATAATTTAAAAGGTTTTGATCGGACCTGGTGTGTCACCTTTGCTTGCTCCAATGTTGTTTTCCATAATATTAGAAAATATAATTACGTTGTGTGTAGACTATAAGAGGCTAAATAAGTGGCGATTCATGACCCATTTCCTCATTTTAATTATTGAAAATATGTTAATCTAGTTTAGTGGGGGTAGTTGGTTTGATAATATTTATGTGTAATACATGTGTCACCAGTTGAGGGATGGGGAGGGTGATATTCTGAATTATTCCATCTGGTCTCGGTATGGTCACTTCACGTTTTTGGTCAAGTTGTTCGGTTTCATGCATGCACAAACCATGTTCATAGTACTCATTAACTACATGTCACGTGAATGCATGGACCAAATGGTCATCAAGTTCATTGATGATATTGTGATCTACTCAAAGTCATAAATGAGAATTTAATGCATCTTATAGCTATTCTTCACACATATAAACCCCAACATCTCTATAAATTGATTTCAAATTTCATGTTCAGTATAAGGGTGGTGAGTTTCTATAGACATATGGGGTAATAACATTGTTTGTTCCTAGACCATTTAATGGTTGATGTAGCAACCCCAACCATAATAACCAATCGAACAATGCTAACGGGCCAGGTGCTACTAGCCTTAGGGGTACCTCCACGAAGGCCAAAGGATAATGACTAGTAGTGAGGGTTCAAAAATGTATATTAGGAATTCTATTCCCTCTATGAATAGATAATATACATGTCTGAGTATTATAAGAAAACATGCAGTGGAAATAAATGGCTCAGTAGACATGAACTAGACCTGCAGAGATGATGCACATCCAAAATAAAAGTTAGCAAAATTAATATCGAAACAACTACTCCAGTATAATGTAAAAAAACCTCATTCTTAGAAATATCTTTTAGAAACTCAAAACCAGGTTAGTAAAGAATTCATTCCATTTCAGGTCATACAATATATTATCTATTGTTCTTCCCATGGAAAACCATAGTATACACCTGTATATGCATTATGAGACTGAAAAAGAAACTAAAAAAGAAAAAAATGAACTGGGAATGACATCAAGGTCTATGGAAAACTCCATGAAAAATAGTATAATGATCCAACTCCTAAGGTTAATACTTTAACTTTATGTAAATCCATAATCTCTACACATGTCCCAAAGGACCCGTGTAGTGTGTGAGACGAATCTCAGTAGGATACCACCCAATGGTGCGTACCTAGTATGAGTGTTTAAGAGGATATGCATATTTAAGAAAAGGGTACAGTATGATGCAATAAATAAACCTAACCTCCCCTAATACTTAGTATCCACCCAGAATTGACACCTACTTCAACCTATGCTGAAATTTTTGAAGCAATGTGAGTCTTGGGACCATGGCCAAAGGTACTACTGTAGTAAAAATGTTCTGGTGATCCCCTAGGTTGAAACTCAATCATATAGTCTGATAGCACAATTCTTCAAAAATCTTGTGTCAAAATGTATGGGCGTCCTGAAGGTACCCCCAAAAAATAGTATCCCGGTCCCACATGAAAATTTTCTGAAGATAACATCGTCCCATGGCATGAAAATGAGAGGAACATAATTTTTTTTCCTCAAAAACAATTTTGGCCCATTACCTCACGTATGGAGATCCTCACCTCCCAACTTAATAGCCTCATCTCTATCAACATAAGGCTTCTCATCTTCTATGTGCCCTTCTAAAGAATGAACCCAAAGTCTTAAATACCTAGGACACAACTATCGGGGCCTCTACCCAAACGATTTGTCAAAAACACCACATCATGGCGTAAACATCTGTGCTCATATCTCAATCGGCACATTGGACATCAAGAGTGAGCATAAATCACCAAATGATTGATCTAAGCAACACCATCTCTAGAACCTCGTTCCCCTGTGTCCATGTCGCTTAAATCTGATGGTCGTTCCATACATGTATAATGGACCTTACCGAACTTGATAGACTTTCCAACTCAATCTCACATCCACAATTCCCAATCCTATGGTCCGAACTACTAAAGAAAATCAGGGTAAAACCCAAACAGTTATCAAAGTCAATCAATCACAAAGGCCATGCAATCCCAACCTTGGTCCAGGCCCATCACAACCTTAAGTGTCGCAACACAAGTAATCTCATGAATTAAATAATCATAAAACACGTTTAACTACCTTAGACAAGTAATTCAATTTGATAATATTGAATTACAATAGATACTAGCTATATCCAATTAGCACATAGTTCTTTAAGGCGTATAACTTACTAAATTAATCATTAATAATTTAAATTTATCAGTTTGAATCAGAAAAAAGTATTTAAAAACACCTCGGCACCCCAACCAACGTATCCCAAGGAGAAACAACCCCTCAACCTGGCTCACTCATGAAAAATGGGTATTAGGCCTTCCCAGAGGGTGTCACATGGTCTAACAGTTAATTCAGTATGCTATAACTGGTTTCATCTCCAAACCCTCCATTATGGTAAATAGCTGCAACCCCCAAAATTTAGTAAAAAATCAAATCAAGGTATGAACCAGCTACCGTAGGCTCATATGAGTAGGCATTTCAGATAACAAGATCCAATTTGAAGACGATAGATGTTGATCTAATTTTATATCATAATCCCAAAAAAAAATTCAGATTGAAACAACGGTCTTTATGAAATAAATTAACAATGAAGATGGGTGTGTGGGGTTAGCCTTATCGATACAGTCTTATCACTTCTGAAATATCAAAGAATGAATTATTAAGGACGAATATGAATCAAATCTAGTTAAAGGAGAAGGAGGAGGTTTCCTCATATTGTGCGTGCAATAAGGGATAAGAAAGAGGGATAGATAAGATAAAACCATTGAAATAAATGAAAATGAAAAAATAAAAAACACCATACATTGGCCACATGATTTTCCCACATGATTTTCCTAATCATTCACCAAAAAAGTAGAAGACACAACTTAATGGTGTAGGCCAGCACAAATTCCACACACAGATTTACATTCCATGCTCAAACCATGCACAGCTCTAGGTAATTCAGTAGATGAGTTCACACGACTGTGAACCACCACTCGTATGATTTCCCCTAAGTAATCTTCCTACACCCACTTCCAAAAAACGTGGAATTTGGGTCTTTGATGCTCCCAAAACCCTTCAAAACACCTAATTCACACTTCTAGCCTCCAAAATAACCCAAAACACCATTTATGGATAATGAATCTTTTGGAATTTTGTTTTTATCAATGAATCAAAAGGTAGCATAGCCAATATTAGAAAAAATTAAACTAGTTGTGGATTTGGACCCATTTGAAAAACTCAGCTAATTAAAATCTTCAAACATTAACATAGATGATCCCTGAGCTGTCAAACCAACCCCAGAGATAGTACAGAACACTTGCATCATGGTACAAGGAATTTTAATGTCCCCGATCTCAAGTGTTCTAGAAAAATTCCCCAATGGCCTCCCCACCATGGGAATCACCTATCTTAGTCTCAACCCAACCAAAAATCAAATCAAATAATGTTCCATCAACTAATTTCCACAAAAATGGTCATCCAATGATGCATAACTACCCATGCACCTCGTTGGGTGCTCCCGTGTCACTCCCAAAACTTAACTACATCCTGCACTACATCAGTGCTTTCTTCATGCCAATGACACTCATAGAACAATGAGGCTTGGCAAACCTTGGATTCTCAAAAGAACCTTGTTCCTTGCATATCAATCAAAAACTACATCCTCAATGCCCCAATTCCAAAGGCACCTCAAAACATTCATTCAATGATGGTCCTATTTCCAATCAAATCATATATATATAATCACACACATAAAATGGTGCCAACCTACTAACCATTGTATGGTCAGTGCATATACATCCTATGAACCTCATGCACTCAATATATACATGATCAAAATGAAATTCTAAAACATACATTCCATAAGAGGTCATGCCAATAAATATAGAAAGAAACCACAAGGATGCTCTTGTTTTACTTCTAACCATCATCAGCTCAATGACCTTCTTTGTTCTTGGTAGCTCCATGGCGTGCACCATACATGGAATAGGTCTGCCCAAATCCTGGCCTCCTAAAGTGTAACAACATCCGGTGGCCACTGACCCCATAGCTATTTCCCAATGACTTTTCCACGTCCTCCACATGCAGCCGAACCTCAACAGCCATCACCTAGTGCTGATCCTAAACCAACTCCATATGGATAATTCTGTGTCGATCCCAATCTGTTATCTATCTAAGATGTAGTACTGATGAACCTATCAATATTCCTGACCTTCCCATATGCATGTCACACTTTGAAGGCTGACCACACTAATTATGTACCTTCACTAACTACACACAATAAAAGAAAACTACCGTTGAGGTACCACGAGGAGGTCTAGCTGAGTACATGGCCTCACCGCCCTGTAGGTACTCATACTGACCTTGTTTCTTTCCATGTGAACAATCACATGTAGCCACCACCTTTATCAAATGGGACATGTCCCTCTGGATTCCCTAATCTACGAGGGACTCATTCTCCAACTCCTAGAATGAGGCCAGCCGAAATATGTTTACATACACACAAATTTCGTGCTGTAATCCATATTGAAGGTGCCTCACTCAAGAGGATTCATTGATTACCATACATGTAGAAAAGTGAAGATGTTCTGTGAATGTAGCTGCATAGTCCCTGATAGAAATTTCACCCAACTGAAGGTTCAAGAACTCCCAAGATCACCATGCCCTCAGTGTCTCCAAGAAAATGTGATTGAAGAACCATTCCTTGAAGTCCATCCAAGCCATACCGCGATGTATGTGTACCTGAACATGCACAAACCACCAACACTTATGTTAGGTCCACTCTGTCTAATACCTTGAGAAGTGGGGTCAATCAGGGTAAGGCAGATTAAAAATATTCCCCTTTGGATCTTGATTCATTGTTAAAAAAACTCAATTATCTCTTCCTCATGTAAAAATATATGAACATATAATGAATCATGCATAGAACACAATGCTTTTTAGTTGGTTCACCCTCACAGGGCTACGTCAAAAGAGAATGCAACAATAATAGGTTGATGTACCTAATTCACTAAGGATCATATTTAATGATGATTACAATGTTTGTGAGAGTATATCTATTCCCATGCTCAATACCTTTACAAAGTTTAGAGTCTCCTCACTCCATTACCAACGGGAACTCCCTAAACCTCTTTCTTTGGCTCAATCCTGGTGGAAAGGGTCACCATAATCTTCTTCCCATGCTCAGTGCTCTTGGAAAAGAATCCACACATAGTTTATAGACATTTTGGTCAAAAATAGTTTATGGACATATAGGTCCCTTCATCCTTTTGAATTCTTGCTTTCTCTACTATAGGTAAGAGATCTGTAGAGGTTCCTGGTTCACTGGAAGATGAATCCCACCTTCTGGGTTACTTCTAGGCATCATAAAATATTTTCTCAAATTGATTTGAAGCTTTCAAAATCCTCCGTGTGTAAACTGTGAACCTCCTTCCTATACTATGTACTGAGTACCATGTTCTATATGAGAAACACATTTTTGTGTACCCCTTCTGTGTCCATGGCCCTCCCTTCATCCATGGACCACCTCTTCCTTCATTATCGTGTACCGCCTCTGCGTACAGATCCTGAAATCCTCTTCTGTTAAACCCCTACTATCTTCGAATTGTTCTTTGTTTTCGGTATGCCATTGCGAATCACCCAATATCCACGAACTGTTATTTATTCACGGAAATCCTTTCTTAAATGCCTGTGTACCAAACCTTCTTCCTCCATGTACCACATCATTTTCGGGATGCAGTATCTCCTTAATTTCTTTGGTGTAATTTCAAATGCACACACCACTTTATCTTTTGCTGAATTCTTCCTCGCATACCTCAATCAGACATTAAAAAAACCCCAGACCCAAAAAATATTCTCTAACGATATTTGGTATCAATAGTAGTTGGAGGGATTAGTGATTTTTATATAAGAAAATATACCCACAAAATCCAAATATATAAGATTTACGAAATCATTAATCCATCCTTCAATATATACTAATCCTTCTACCACCATGAACCCCAAGCCACTCGCGAACCGTTTTTCCTATCCGGTCTACGTACTGAATTTTTCCCTATACAGTCGATTTATCTACTGATGTCAAGCCATCCGCTTACTATAGCATCTTCCATCAAGAAATGTTTTTCATTTTTCGAACCTCTTCGGAGTACCGTTCCCGCCACTCCGTGTACCTTTCTCGCTGCTCCACGTACCATTCTTCGAGCAGAGTATGAGGTCCATGAATTATGGTTGGAGTTTCCCAAACATTTCCAATTTTATTCAACGTTATTCTTACTGTTCACTCATATGAAAAATTCTCCCATTTCCAACATCAAACTCCCGATTTGTAGGCCCAAAAATTTTAAAAACACAGCGCAACTACACCACCTTAAAAACCTCTCTTCATAATACAACACCCATACTCATTTGTAGTCACCTATATTTGTTAATAAACACCACCACACCCAACATATATAGAGAATACTGCTTCATTGATTTTTTTCCAAAAAATCTCCCCCTTTGGGTTTGTTGACAACTATTCTCATAATAATTTTGAGCATTTTGATACCTCATTAATACTACTTCCAACTTCAACCACCATTCACTTCACGTGATCAAGAGAGCTATGAAGGATTTACACAACACATACTATAATCCATCATGAACCATGATTGATGTGAGAAACAAGAGTATAATGAAAATTTCATTAATTAATCACTTCATTTATAACAACAATATTTCATGCCATACATATAACAATAATTTGCCTGTATCACAAACCTAAGTTATCATAATATCTAATGATTGATTGATCACTTAAAGAATTTTCAGATTTAATTATCCCCCTATGATATAGAAACTCTATCAAGCTTCATGTCAACTTCAACTCCTCCTATCTTGCTGCTCCCCTTAACAACTTCTCTTTATGTCTTTTCTCTACATGAATAGTCACACTTTCTCTCCCTTTGTCAATGAACCCATATGGCACTTCAAGGTTGTATGAAACTAGGTAAAAATAAATTCCACCACATTAGGGAAATACAAATCATACCTCTGGGATAGGGGGACCCATATCCAAACTCTTTCATGTAAGGGGATTTGACTGAACTCCCAAAGCCAGTCAATTCCATTCAAATTCTTCTTTAGGAAAGGCCTTAATAAGAGTATCTACAAATTGTTGTTTTGTAGGCATGTATACCAACTTCACAAGCCCTCAATCGACCTTATCCTTTATAAAATGATATTTTATTTCAATTTGCTTTGTCCTTGAGTGACATACTATATTTGTTTAATGATTTATAGCACATGAATTATCAGAATGGATTCTGATAATATATTTCAATTCAATTCCCACATCTTCAAGCTTCTGCTTCATCCACAATAGTTTTGTGCATTCTTGATTAACCACAATATATTTAGATTCTATGGTGATTAATGAATTGAAATCTTGATTCATGATCAACCAATAAATACACAATAATAAATGATAAAAGGAACCTACTGATGTTGTTTTAATTTCATCAGCTAAACCAGACAAATCTGCATCTGTATATCCCTATAACTCTGGATAATATTTTTCATTAAACATTAGACCAAAATCAAGTGTGCCCTTGATTTAACAATGAAATATTTTTACTATAATCATGTGTATATCATTGGGATTTCCTGGATTCCTTTCTATTTGGATTTTGTAAAATTCAATATATATCCTTGTCATTGCTAGATACAATAGACACACAATGATTTCCCTGTATTCTATGATGTTAATTGGCTTTCCTTCTTCATCTCATGACAGTTTTGACCATGTAAAAACCAAATTCATCATCTCTTTGGACTTATACATTCCAATCCTTCTTTAATCCTCCTTCTCATAATTATATTGGGAAATGAAAGTTACATTACTTCCTTGTGTTAGTTCTAAGACAACAAAAAATGTGAGCTCACTAATCATCCACATTTCGAAATCACTTTTCATGAATGCAGAAAACTGACAGCATTATGTTTCATCTGATCCACCATAGATAATTTCATCATCCTAAACTGACACCATCATCCATTGAATTTTTTAATTGTTTAAATACATATTTTATTCAACTCTACAATGATGAAAATCGATCTTCTTTATGAATTGATGTAATATTGAATTGCATGCTCTGGGTGTTCGCTTCAAACCGTATAATTCCTTCTCTAATCGATAAACCTTGTTCTCATATTAATGGACGAGAAAAACATCCTATTTCTCAATGTAAAATTCTTCTTCTTTACCTCCTTTTATAAATGTGGTCTTGAAATCCATCTGAAAAACCTTAAACATTCTTTTCACTACAATGGATAAGAATAATCTGATTGTCTCCAACCTTGAAACAGGTGAAAATTTCACCTAAACATCAATACCCTCTATCTAGGAGTACCTATTTAACACCATTCATTATTTGTTTCAAATAACAACACCATATTCATTCATTTTGTAGTGAAAAAACCCATTTTGTTCTGAAGACATTCTTGTTTGCTGGTCCAGAAACAAATTTACAAGTCTGATTCTGCTCATTTTTTTCAAGCTCTTCATTAATTTCCTAAACCCAATTCTCATCTCAAGTAGCTTCATCAATGAATTTAGGCTCCACCTATGATATGTATAATGCTTTCTTTAGATACTTCTTCCTCCTTGACTACACTAGTGATGTCTGATCACCAATTATTTTATGCCGATCAATTTCAACAATTCTCACTAATCTCTGGGTAGACACTAATTTATTTTCATTATTTGAGTCTTCTTCTAAATCTACCTCTTGAGCTAGAGTGTCTCTTGACATGACTATAACTTCATCACTATCCTCTTGAGTATGGTCATTTATTTTCTAAATATTTTTCTGATTATCCAATATGGTCACATCATGACATTCAACTCTCTTTGCCAGCCGCTTGGTGAAGCATTTATATTATTTTCTTTTCATTGCGTATCCATGAAATATCCCTTCATATTTATGTGACCCAAAATTCCAATGTTTCTCCTTATTAGGAATGAAACATTTACTTCTAAAGACTCAAATGTACATCAATGAAGGAATATTTTCATAACATAACTCATATGTAGTCTTATCCTCTTTTGGGAAACGTAATAATCTCTTTGAAGGATAAATATTGTAATCACTGCTTCTTTCCATAATTTATCTGGAATATCATTAACAATGAGCAATGTTCTAGCCATGTTGTTGAAAAAATGATTTATTCTCTAAAATACTCCATTCTATTGTGGAATTCATACTACTGCAACTTGATGCCTTAACACAAGTTTCTTGATATAATAATCCACTTTTCTATTTTTAAACTCAGTTCCAATATCTGATAGAATCATCCAGATTATCTAACCAATCAAATATTCACAATATCATCGATATCATGAAATGAAACTAAAGACTTCATGTTTGTGGGTGATTATTGAAACCCATGTAATTATTCTACAATCATAAATTAAGATGAAAAATGTCTTTTCCCATAAATAGACCTTGGAGAAATCTTCCCACACACATCAATAGGCAACAACTCAAGAAATCTTGTTGATTTTTTCCCCTTTGTCTTATATTTATTTCTAATTATCTTCCATTTTTTATATGAATCACACATATGAGTATGATTTGGTGACAATCTAGGGTGATTTCCAGCAGCATCATATTTCTCCAGATCATATAAAAAATTTGGGCTCATGTGGCCAAGAAGCTTATTACATAACTTTTTTTCTTCATCCAAGGGTAGAAAGCACATATATTCTTCTCCACTAATGAGGTATAGATTCCCTTTTGAAAACATTTCTAGTAGCACAGAAACACCATCCTTTTCTATGATGAAACAAAATTTCATGAAAAACAAATGGAATGCCCTAAGTCACATAATTGACTAACACTATGTAAGTTGTGAAAACCCCCTTCACTAGCTAATACATCTTATCATCTCATTTATTTTCCTCCAAACATGGATTTTCATGAAGCAATAATTTTAAGGACCTCATCATTACTGAATCATATAATTCCATCTTTATTATACTTGATTCCAGTAAATAGATCCCTATTTTTTATCATATGAGATGTGCATCCACTGTCAATTATCTATATCCACGTGAGATATGATGCCTTGAACGCAATTTTTGCAACCATGTCCTGATCAATCCTTTTATTTTTGAACCAGGTATTTGAATACATACCTTACATAGAATGATAATCTTGATCTTCTTCTGTATATGATAAACCATCTTCAATTTGCAGAGCTGTAAATCGATTTTGAATTTTTAGCTCTTTTGATGTTACATTTAACTACTTCTTATAGAAAAATCCAGTCTACCTTATCACATTCCACATCATTATTTATGTGCAATATATTTCCATATTTTGGAATCCTTTACACCTAAAATAATGACCATAAAATGAGGACATATATTTTTTAGCACTTTACGACCACATCTGTTGGTCTTGTTCCCTTTGGTACCTCTTTTATATGGAACAAACATTCTGATGGTGTCCCATCATACCACAACAATATAATCTAATGTGAGGTACATTCATGTGTGGAAATGATGAACCACTAGTTGAGCTTTGGGTTCTCTTAATTTTCTGATTATGCTTCAATCCCAATTCAATCTTCAATATTGGAGTGGCTGCTTCTGGTCTGATTTGAACCATAACTGCATTCTGTTTTAGATCAAGCCACATACCAGCCTTATTATTCAGTATTAATCATTGCTTCAGTTCTGATGGACCACTCTACTCAATTATTATCTTATCTATTTTCAATATTATCTTCTTTCCTGATGTTGAACCAAGAGTTAGTACATTCTCTTGATCTTCAATTATTCTTCGAGGACTAATAACTTCATATTCTAGTTGTTCGATACGTTTGATTTGATATTTTTAATTTCTATTCAAACTATCAGTTTCTATTTTCTATTCTTCAATTTTGAGTTTGTACTCAACCAACATTTCTGAGCTTTCAGTCAATAAAGACCTCAAATTTTCAATTTATGCATTCATCTCAAAATTCCCATCTATTAGGTGTTTCATAATGAGTTTGGCATTACAAAAATCTTTTCAATCTTTCTTTGTTTAGTCTCTCAATATATCTACCACTTCAAGGGATCTTCTAATTAATCATGTAGATAAACTCTTCCATCAATTTTTCCTTCTTCATTGTCACTTTCCCATCTTGATAATGAATTTCTAAAAACTACCACCAGAGCATCTATATAATGATCCTTGTAGTCCACTAACTCTTCTACCTCAAATTCATCTAAACATTCATCCTCTTATGAAAGAATATACTTCTTTTTGAAGAACATTCTTCTTATAATTATCCTCCCTCTCTCATTTGATGACTACTTATTTTGGAGAGTTTCATCATTTTATTTGAACTTCCCTTTTCCCCTTCGCATAATATAAGAGAGAAATGTCATGACATTATCCATATTTTCCTCCTCAAATCTATCTTCAATAGATACATTCTTCAGGCCCTTAAATTCCACTTCCTTGGACTTCCCCTTTTCCACTGCATCATTATAATCATTTATCATTTCATATGCTATAAGGGTACTGTGTAGGTTATCTAGTTTCATCTCTTTAGGGTCATTGTCTTCCAACACTGAATCATTCAGATTAAACATCGGTGGAGGTTTCCTCATAGTACATTTCATAATCAGTATATCTTCAATGAATTCTCTAAGACACTGCATGTCTTCTAAAATAATATGTATCCTATCAAAAAATGCATCAAATGTATCATTGGGATTCATTATTTAATTCACATACTTGTTCCGTTGACCCTACAGCTTTGCTTCTTGGACTATTGTGCCGCCCTCGTAAATGCTAAATAATTTTTCCCATAATGCATAAGATGATTTATGGGAAATCACCATAATATAAATTTACTTTTATAGTGCTCCCCCTAAAGCATTGATCCATTTATAATAAAAATCCAATTTGTTTATTTAATCTTAGGATAAATCACCACTATTAATGTAATATCATATTTCATGCATAGCTGTTGTGAAGACATCCAACCCTACTAATCAGAAGAAGTGAGACATTGAATTCATCCATAGTTGAAAATTATTTCCATCAAAGATCAGAATTACTCTATGGTTGACCACCTCAATTTCTTCATTATATAATGAAACAAAGACTTTAAACATTTCCCAATGATATAAATGATTATGCCCACAAGGTCAAATACCCTGAGGGGGTGGGGGTGAATCTGGTTATGAAAGATTAATATTTTTCCCCTTTGGATCATGTTTCATGGTTAAACAAAACTCAATTATCTCTTCCACCAATAGGAATATATGAATAGATATTAAATGTTTCACAAAACATAGTGTTTTTTACTTGGATCACCCTCACTGGGCTACATCCATGGATCATACAATGAAAATCTGCCGATTTAACAAATTCACTCAGGCTCAAAACCAATAATGAGTACAAAGTCAGGGCTAGATCATATATGCATGGGCTCACTGACTTTATAAGGGTTAGGGTCTAGTCACTACATTCGCAAGGGTCACCCCCTATGCCTCTTTATCTGGCTCACTATCGGTGGAAATGGTCCATGTCGTCCTATTCACATACTCAATGCTCTTGCAATATAATCCACACATAGTTTATTGATATATAGGTCAGACATAGTTTATGGACATGTAGGTCCCTTCATTTTCATGAATCCCTTTATCCTCAACTATAGGTATATGATCTGTTGATGTTCTTCTTCACCAGAAGAAGAATTTAATCTTCCAGGGAACTTTTAGGAATGAGAAAATACGTTCACAAACTTATATGAAACATTCACTAGCCTCTTTGTGTAACTCACCCACACCATTCATCTACTGTGTACTAAGTACCAGGTTCGGTATATGGAACCACTTCTTGGTGTACCTCTTCTTCTTCTGAAAATATCTCTTCATCCATACACCGCTTCTCCCTTCAATATTGCATACCGCGTCTGCATACTGATCCTGTAAACCGCTTCTGCGAAACCCCTCCTATCGGAAAACTTTTTTTAGTTCACCTACTACATTCGTGAATCACCCTATGTCTGTGAACTGTTATTTTTTCAAGGACTGCCTTCAATAACAATCCATGTATCCTTCCTTCTTCCCCTACATACCGCATTCTTTACAGGATACAATCTCCACTTAAATTATTGGGCGATATTTATTCCACGAGAGCCACTTTATCTTATGTGTAATTATCCATATCGTACCTCCTTTGGACATTTCTGATATCCTAGAACAAAAAATATTTTCTCTAATGATATTCATGCTCAATAGTAATTGGTCGGATTAACGATTCTTATATAGGAAAAGATACCCACAAAATCCAAATATCTAAGATTTACCAAATCTTCAATCCATCCTTCACTACATACCGATCCTTCTACATCCGTGAACTGCAAGCCAATCATTAATCATTCTACCAGTCCGGTCCATGTACTGTGTTTGTTCATACATGGCTGATCTTCTCCATCTATGTCAATCTATCCACATACCTCACCTCCTTCTGCCATGAACCATTTTTTATTTTCCCAACTGCTCGGGCATACCCTTCCCACAACTCCGAGTACCGTTCCCACCCCTCCACGCAATGTTCTCAGAACATGGTATATGGTCCATGAATAATGGTACATGGTACTCATACATTTCCATGTTTCTTCTAAATTCTTCGTAACATTCTATGCAATGAATAAATCCTTCATTTTCCAACATCAAACTCCTGATATTGAGGTCAAAAAGGTTGGAAAACACTGGGAAACTACACCACCTTAAAAACCCTTCTTCAGAAAACACCAACCAAACTCATTTGTGGTCATCTATCATTTTCAATAAAAAAACTCACCCAAAAAATACCTAGAGGAATCCTTGAGGTATTTTTATCCCAACAACTTTTCTTTTCCTTTAATCATATATATCGCCAGCTGGACCCTTACCCGTAGAGGCTTATCCAGGTACTCAAAGATCATCTTCATGATCTATATATATTTCTCATCTACCTACTAACAACCATCACCCTAAAAAAGTGGTGGGTCTAATGAGTGGAACTCCAAAGTATGATAGTCCATAGAGGTATCTTTTCTATTAGAATCCCTATCGATTCAATTAAAAACATGTACCAAACTCGATCGGAGGAACTCGTTAATCCAAAAATCAAATGTTGTCAAGCCTAAAAACTATCCTACCTCAAATAGATCCTTAGCATGTTCCTTTACTTGATCATGTACTTGAGACTCCTGGTCTTCTTAACCTCTAAGGGTATAAACCTAATTGTTATCCTTTTCCACTATACCACCACCCACCTAACACTCCATCCAGGCTATCAAGGAGGAACATGATGAATACCCTCAAATGGGCAGGCAACTAATATATATCACAATACATAACACAGAAAGGGATAATGGAAAAAATATTGGGTAACCTCAATACCCTCACTATTCCCTACTACTTCAATTCCCTACGACATCACTACCTCATGATCTTCTTACCCACCCTTAACAGATCCATGTATCATAATAACCATGAGCCATGCTCTTCTGGACAACCACAGTTGCCTCAGTTTGCTGATTGTGTCTCCCAATACTGGTGATCAAAATCTCCTCAACCATAATACATGTCTGCTCCAATAACAACAACTCACAATTCCCATGTCACATGAAACTATATATAAATATAATGCATGGAATATAAAATAGCATAAAACATGTAATTCTACCAGGAATTTCGAATTTATCATATAGAAATTTACATATATAACATGTTATTACCATTTCAAAGGTCATACATGCATATATGAAATTGAAATACCCTTAAAATGAGTCAATTAAAATCTAAAAAACAATGAATTGTCTTAACGAACCGAGGATCAATTCGTTTTTACCGCATCAGATTATGGTTCACATATCAAAACCAATATTCAACAAAAACCAAGTGATCCCCCATGGTGGAAATAATATAAATTGTATACTAAGAAAAAGAAAAATATTATAACCCACCCAACGTAACTCAATCCACCCCCCTACATGGGTCTAAAAACACCCAATAATAAGTTTGAAATCATGTTCTGAAAACAATCTATCCCTTGTCTACCATATACCCAAATTTTTATACCAATAAAAGAAGTAAAGGAAACTATTTTTATACCACTTGTTGAAAACAAAATCCTAATAGCCACTCGAACAGTGCTAAAGGTCCGAGAGCCGATAGTCTTAGATGAACCACTCCAAATTACAAAGTCTAATGACTAGAAATGTTGGTGTGAACATGAATAGTAGGTAGGCTATACACTCTGGTAATAGATAATATACTTATCCATGCATATCAAGATAACATGCAATGGAAATAAATGACTCATCAGACTCGAACTAGACCCGTAGATCAGAAGCACATCCAAAATCAATAAATAGTGGAATCAATATAGAAACAACTAAAAAAGTGGAAATTAAACAAAACAGCTTGCCAACTAATCACATATATCAACTCAAAACAAAGTAGGAAAATTATGCATTCCATGTCAAGTTGTAAAATACATCATCCAAGGTGTTTCCCATGTGAGACCACAATAACTACATGTTTAATCATGATGGAACTGGAAATGAAACTAAAAAAACTAAAACACTATCTTGGTAGGGCCCCACGGTCCATGCCAAAATCCATTTCAAATAGCTCTATATTCAAACTCCTAAGTCAAATCATTTAACTGTATATAAATCTATAATGTCTATAGGCAACCCAAGTGACCCATGCATCATGTGAGACTTATCTCAACAGGATAGCACCCAATGGTGCGTATATATTTTATGGGTCTAAGTGGATATTCATATCTTATTAATGTAAATGATATGATATAATATATAAACACAATGTACAATGTTTCATAGTAACCCCTAGGGAGTGTCAGCTACATTGACCAATTTCATAATCTTTGAAGAAAGGAGAGTCCATGGACTATGGCCAATGGTACTCATGTAGTCACAACGTTCTAATGAAACCTCTTGTTCCCCCCTCATTCATATAAACTGTCACCCTGTGGCTTTTTAAACCTCATGTACCAAAGTACCAACATCCCAAAGGAACACACAATCAATAGTATTCTATTCTCACGGACCCATGCTCGAAATCTCAAGTCATCCCAAGGCATGAGAATCAGAGGAACAACAATGCATGTCCTAAAATAAATTTTCTTGCCCATGGACTCAATAATAAAGAGAATTAGACCCTAACACTATATCCTCATGTCTATCAACCACATAATCCAAACCTTTTATGTGGATTTCAATAGAACGGACCCCCAAATAATAAATATCTATGTCATAATAATCAGGGTCCTCTACCCACACAAGTTGTCGAAACCACCTCATTGTGGTATCAACCTATGTATACATGACTCAATCGATTCTTTGGACATCATGGGCGAGTGTACGCACAAAAAAAGTACAATTTTGCTCAAATTTCGTGGCCATGTTATGCATGTATAACGGGAATTTCCAAACATGATAGCCTCACCACCTCAATCTGACATCCACAACGCCCAATCTTGTGGTCAGAACCACTCCTTATAATTTTGGTCAAGCCCAACCAATGATCAACGTCACTCAATCCCAATGGTCATTCCATCCCCAGCTCATTCTTAGCCCTTCACACCCCCCAATTGTCTCAGAACATGTAATCATAAGCACTAAATAATCATAAAACACATTTATGAACATTAAACAACTAATTAAACTTTAATGGGTTGAATTATACTAGCTACCATGTATATAACATGAGCTCGGTGGACTTGAATTCCTCTATCTCACTAAATCAAGCATAAAAAATTTAAATATACCATTTTAAAAAAAAACATTTAAAATTAATTTGGAACCCATGGGAAATGTATCCCAAGGGGAAAATACCTGTCACCCGACCTCACTCAGGCCTAATAGGTAAAGGGAATACCTATGATATCACACATGGTCTAACAATCATGTAAATATGCTATTATAGGGTTCCTATCAAAACCCATAATTGTGCATAAGGCCCACAACCTCCAAATGTCTTATAAAACTCCTTAAAATGTACTCGCCACATACCAAAAACTCATAGGCTTAGTAACATCTAATACAAATCACCAATTTAATGCTAATTGATATAGATATGATTTTCTTTCCTAAACCCTAATATTGATTCATATGAAGACAATGGTTCATAAGGTGAAAGATAAACAAAGAAGAATGGTGTGCAAGGATAGACTTACTGATATGATCTTATATCTACCTATGGGTCGATGAACAGATAGTTAAGGATGGAGTTGGATGAAAACTAGTGGAATAGGGGGGGTGAGAGTTTTTCCTGATAAGCAAGGAACAAGGGTGATGAAAGAAGGAGAGGGGAGAGAAAAATAATGAAGTAAAAGAAAAATAAAATACAAAAACCCACCATCACTAGTTGCATGTTTTTCCAAACAGTGTGAATACCATACATATGAAACTTCCAAATGTTGTAGGCCCTCACGACCACCAAACACAGATTTCCATACCCTGCATAAACTGTTTCCATCTCTCTATAATTCTGTAGACATGTACACATGGCTATGCACCACCACATCCATGGTTTCCCCTAATATGTTCTCCGGCCCTGGCTTCCCAAAAACTAGCCCTTCAGGCCTTCTATAATACTGAAACAATTCTGAACACATGTGGAAGTATCATAGACTCCATACTAACCCAAAAATTCCATTTATATCCAACTAAAATTTACTAATTTTTCTCTAATAAATAAACCAAAATTTAGCATCACCACTTGTTAAAAATATTAAACCGGGTGTGGATTTTGACCCGTTAAAAAAAAGGGTTGTTACAGTTGAGGTAGATGTTTATTGAACTCACCCATCTATGTGGTAGAGGTTTACAGTTTCCATGGTATTACATGGAATTATTTTATTTCTTTATAGGATTTATCATGTGTTATAGCTCCTCCAGTAGTGGAAATCATATATAGCCTGACTCCTGATCTCTTGGTGCAGACCAATGTATATAATCAATAAACCTATGTATCACTATGATCTACTGATTTCATCTCGGAACAATCTATTGTTATCATAAAAATTGACACATGTAGGTAATTCCCTTGGAAGGGTGAATATATATATACCCATTAGGATGCAACAAAAATGTCAAAAGATGGAATTTAATTATTAAAAAAAAGAATATCAACCCATAGAAATAGTGAAATTATATATATATATATATACTCATAAAAACCCCAATTGAAAGTGAAATGGGATCTACATATCCATCGCCTAGGAAAAATTGATGAGTCTACCTGCATCTCCACAAGCCGATCTATGTTTTCCAACATCCCGTGTAACCTTGAAAAAATTATTTTTTGTGGGCACTACCCCTCATCGATAAACTACATAGTTGAGGGAGCCACATTTATTGTACATGAACCATTCCCCATTGATGATTGATAACATGGGTGTAAAACTCTATTTATATAGGTCGCATGGCCTGTTGTGTGTGATTAAAAATTACTCGTTGGTAAAGATAATGGGGGACTAATAACCTATTGTAACATGGCTGTACTGGCACTGATATCACCCACATGATCCTTCCCAAACCAAATCAATCATCATGTCCCACAAAAGGAAACATCACTCTAGGAACACCCCAAATTGTATATCATATTTCATAATGAAGGAATTTTTCACATTATAATAGAAATAAAAACGTAGGACAGAGTACTTACTAGAAATAATATGGGTCTTGATGAAGGAGATATGGGAGGAAAAAAATAAATATAAAATACATGGTGTGTATGGGTTCCCACAAGATATGTGACCATGCCTTACATCAAAATTGTGTTCCCATATGGACATGGATTATGAATCCATGTCATAGTACTCAATATTTATAGGATGTATATGGTGTGTCTCAGCAACTCAGGGTTTTCTAGTGTGCTCTAGGATATGTCTATGTACTTAGGTCCAAGATCTTGTACCGATCCCTTCTTGAGTACTAATCTATTCTCCTATACATTTTGGAATTTCCCTATACACCCAAAATACATGGAGTGGCTTCTTGCATATGGTGATGAGGGTGTGTAGTAGGGTCATGGCCATACATCCAAGATATATTCACATTGTGTGTGGTCCTGGATGCATAAAATGATGAACTTTCCACACCATGTGTGATCCTTAACTCGTCTAAAGACCATAGCCAATGTAAAATAAAAATAATATTTTGTGTGTTATTTTTCACCATATATTGTCCAATCATATTTTTCATTGATTTTATAGATCATATACATGGTTTATGTATCCATTGATTCATTCAAAAATCATGGTGTATGAAAATATGAAAATGAAAGGATTCACCTCCAGCCATAGATTCTATGATGCTAACAGGCATCAATGACATTCCAATCATCTATTAGAATCCCACAACACATCATATCATCCTAATATCACCTATCATTACTGAACATCCTATAACCATAAATTGTTAGAAACAATAAATCCTAATAAATATTGTAATCTCCCTCTAATTCATCATTCATGAAACTACGATGAATAAAAGGGCTCAATCAATCTCAAACCCACCCTAACAATGGATAACTGCAACCACATTGGCTAATGGTGAAGAATTCAAATAATGGTGGGGAAAAAACAAAATTGAAAAAATTTGTCCATCAATGGAAAATATTTATATTTGAACTATTATAAAATGTGATATTCGGAGATATAACAAGGTATAGAAAAAACCATTTTGAATGAAAAATGTATACAAAAACCCCATATTAATTTACATGGACATTACAATTTGTTTGTGGAATACATAATGCATGAAACAAATAGACACCCAAAGAACGTATTATTTTTGTTTCTTTGGAAACTCAGAAAATAATCTTATAATCATGGTGAATGATATTCAACATCTCCCACAAAGATTTTACCCTTTTTATTTCCTACATAAAACCATTCTTTATATCCTAGGGAAAGTAAAACATACAAAGGGTGAGATGAAATTCTTATTAAGGGTAAACATGGAGAATATAAACAAACCATAAACATTTCATCGAAATATCATGCACATAATGTTTAAACACCAAAATATTGAGCCATGAAATAAATCTTGGCATTACGTACGACAGAGATCATAAAGGAACATTAACAATGATTGAATATCATTGGCATAAAACATGTAATTGTGGAAAACTAATCATCACAAAATATGATTTACATTGTATCCAAGTAATTGATACCCAAACCATCATAGTTGACCAATTCCATTAATGCACCAAGTTTACATTTAGTTAAAACCATGTACCACTAAACTGAATTTAATTTATGTACCAGTCATGTCAATCTCATGAGATATAAATCATTACCCAATACATTGGATATAGATATAGGTCCAACCCATCTCTTAATGAAATCATTCTTACATCTTGCACAAAAACATAAATCATTCAACATTGCATAACCCATGAAATAAAATGAGTTTCTTAATAATCATTCCATCATAACATAATTCATAAAAAATATCATTCCTTTATTAACATAATTAAATCATAGTAATAATATGTATAGAAACATAACCATATTTAAAGAGTGTCATCATAGATGGGGAATAATTTTGACAAAACACTTGAACTTAATTCTTGAGGAAAATACCCTTTCCTCTTCAAAAAAATTTTCTTTTCTCAAAATTCCAAATAATTTTAAAAGGAAATAATTTATTTGAAAATGATATTTTAATCATGTAAAAGAAGCTTCATGGAAATACGGAAAAAATCCATCTGTAACGTATAGGATAAAAAACATTCTGCTTGTACTTTTATTGGAAATGTCAAAAGTACCTCATTTAGTAAAATTCTGAAATGGGTAAAAATGTAGTTAAAAATACATAAAATAATAGTAAATATTTTACGAAAACGATTTTATAAAACATATACATGGATGATATAGATATCCTTAGTAAATAATTAGGAATAAACAATCACAGATAATAATTAGATTTTTAAATTATCCCTTACAAATTTATTATGTGTCACATCATATGAATTATAAAATAAATAAAATTATATGAATATTTAAATATCATATCCTTTATAATAATAATCAAAAAAACATTCATGGGATTCATAAACATCGTTCAAAAGTAATAGGTGGTGTATAAGGCATATGTCCCATAGAAATAAAAGTGAGACAAAATAATACCTTACATTGTACTTTTTGTTATTTGAGGGTGTTTTCACCTCATGTATAATAGTTAAATCATGTTATTAAATTATACAAAGAACATATTCATATTTATGATATCATATATGATCATATTTTATAATTTTTAATGGTATTTAAATATTTCCATTATATCAGGAGCTAACTACTTCATTTTCCAATTACTGTTTTCCATGTAACTCTTATTTGTTATGAATATGATGTATTTTATTCATGAAATTTGGTTAATAATTTTTATTTTCCCACAAAATATAAATTTCAAAAACATTCTTAAATTGTTAACATGGACAAGGAATGTCACCGTGTTGTGGAAATAGTAGGCCTTATGTACGAACTATCGACGATATCATTCCCTTTAAGGTCAAATGTAATGTAATTGGATGGTATATTAATTAAAAATTATAATTATAATTTTATCTTCATTATTTAAATTCATTATAATAATCATCATACCCATCCTAATAATGTATTTTTAAATATTAAATTAAACAATAGCATGGAGACGGTAAGCCGTACGTACGCACTCATGGTGATATTGTTATTTGTAGGACGAATAAAATGACGTATAAGGATGTACCATAATTATAATAACATCTCAGCATGTGGAATATAATTTTTTTTACTTTATTATGGAATCAATATATAAGAAGTAAGTAGAAGAAGAAAATAAATTTAATTAAATTTGTAAATCAATTACCTCTTCTTCATTGGAATTCTATTGGATCTCTTCTTAGGGACACTCGGTATGGAATATTTTGAAAATAAAGACCTAAATAAGTTAACTAATATTTTTTTTAGGAGAATATGGAAAGGTTTGGTTGTGGTAGAAGGCACAAGGTGGGGTGAGGAAATGTGGAAGGACATGCAATTTTATTAAAGGGGTGGGGGCTAACATTAATAAGGTATTGATATATTATTTTAATATAAAAATATATTCTGTTTAAAAAGGTCCAAAAATAATTTAAGTAGAATATAAGATGATTATTCTTCTAAATCCTCTCAAACAATAGGTTTTAGACAAGTTTACGTCTCAAATTTAACATTATCATTAAGCGTTAACCCTTAGTTAACTAATTTAACACTTACAATTTCTTCTAGTATATTCATGTTATATGGTTAGTATAGTTACTAAAAATGACAATAAAAACTCAAGTGGTTAATTAATGACATGTTAAACATTATCTGATTTATTTGTTCTGATATTATATTTTTATTACTATCTTATAATTTAATAAGATAGTGTTTGTTTTAAAAACGTATTTACGTCTATTTTTATTCTATTCATACCATAGCTTTTAATAAATACATAATGACTTGATTCCTTTAGAATTAAATCATTAATTCAATTATAAAATGTAATAATCATCCATAAAACTCGTATATGGCATAAAATGTTTCAAAATAAATTTATTTTAATATTTTTAATCTCATTTATTAAAATAATTCATTAATAACGTAATCACTACATCATCATTGTGTCACAAATTTATATATTTAGTGTCATAAATTTATAAATAAAATACCATGATGTAGGAAATATTTTTAACTATGCTATTAATATTTATAGTCGAATTTTTTATATATAACCCATATTAAAATTGTTTTATTATGAAGATACATGTTTATGTCATATTTCTATTTACTTTAAATTAAATCTTATAAAATTTCATTTTCACATCCAAGTTGTTGCATGGGGTTCAAAAATAGTCCCAAGGATGACCATGGTCGGAAATATTTCATAAAATAAGATTATGACATGTGTTAGGGTAGTTTAATATTATTATAATAATATTTTTACCCGTATTTACCAGATTTACCTTTTAACCATGGTAAATAAAATAATTACTAATGTTACTATTCATAATGTCAAAAAATAAGAAGTATATATTTAAACAAATTAAACATTATAAATCTAAATATGGAACCAATTTTCCCAAATTTAAATCACATAAGATTACGTAATTAATTTTAAATTAAATTCCGAAGTCAAAACCAAAAATCAGATTTTTAAGAAGAAATTACTATCAAAAGAATGACATATGTTTATATCAAATATAAATGTGAAATTACTTTTAATTACTAATATAGGATTAAATAATAATTATATAATCCAATTAAACTTAAAATCCAATTAAAAATTTAATATAACTATATAAATAAATTAGATAAAATTACCATTTTGAATTAAAATACAGTATTTTCATTATTCATTAAAATATGAATTTTATAATAAAAATACCAAAAATTCATAAAAATTATATTTTTATATCCCTATTAAAAATAATAATTTATTTTGTAAAATTTAACTTATAAATGATTCAAAACTAGATTTAAAATTTGTGCGCCATCAAAAAGCGATAAAAATGTTTTTTCTAAAAAATACTTACTTTTATCCAAAAATTGGATTTTGTTCTCATACCATGTTATAGAAATTATATAAGATGAATTTTAAAGTTATATAAAATTAAAAATTTGGTTGATACTATTCATAATGACTTTTATATCCCATTAAATAAAAATATTTTGATAATATATCGTTTCTTAGTGAAACTCAGTATCACGTACAACACAAGCTATCAAGGATGGCCACTCTTTCCTGCAACACAATCCAAGTAAGTTTTGTGTGTAGTGAAACTATCATTTGGTGTTTTGTATAACAGAATCAAAACATAGTTCATTTATAAACTGAACAAAATCTATACTCAGTGTTGTGTAAAATAATTCTTATCCAAATAACATGAAATTAGGTTCAACAGAGGCCAAGAATACTTTTGCATATACTACCGGCTAATACGGTGTTGCGTATTGTCTAAGATAATATTTGTGTAGTGTAAAAAAAATTAAAAAAATCTATCTCATAAAATATTGGGGTGTTACATTCTATCCCACATTAAATTAATTCCACCCTGAAATTCGTCGCAGTTATAAATTTTTTCTACTTAAAAGTTTAATTAACGGAATCCAGCAGCACTAAAAGTAATACTAAAAATTCATTTTAAAAAGGAATGATAGAAAATTAATAGTTTCCCAATGTAACTCATAACTGGGTTACCACATTGGATAACATAGGTGGGAAGAAAAAACATGGATATGGAAGAGAAATATATCCATCATGTTCTAATGGATTGTGATAGAGAATAAGGTTTAGATAATGTCAACAACAAAAAATCCATAATCTGCAACGATTTAATGAACCATCTGATTTATTAGTTAATAAGGTAATAGGATTACATTTTTTGTTTCAATATCCATTCCAAAAATTTGATGAATTTTCTAAATGAGGATAAATTCATACTTGATATCAGTAAAACATCATGATTGGTCATTCCCTGAACAATTTCCACTTCATATCTTATTTAAAAAAATTAAGTTGAATTTTTTATTTCTTGAAATGTTAGCAGATCATGCAATAGAATGATAAGAGATTCCATATTTCTAAAAAAATGCGTAGAACATATTATCAAATATGTATAAGTCCACCTATAGTGAGATAATACTTTATTTTAATAACAAAAATCAAAATATAACTTATAGTATATATAAATAGATAGAATTACCATCCTTCTAAAAACACTAAATATAAACATTAGAAGGAGGTGAACTAAATAGATTTATCATTTGTCTCCCATATATCATTTCGTAGTTCTTGGTTGTCACATTCCAAACATATGAGTGACTTTATCATTTATTCCCATTAAACATGATAATAACATGAATGGACAAATAACTTTAGGTAAAACATGCAATATATCTAAATTAACTCTTTCAACACACCAAAAAATCCAAATATTCAAACCACGATATCACATTCACCATATATCGATCAAGAGCTCATTAATAGTATAAAATATCTCATTATCTCATTATCACTTATTTAAGTGCATATCAAGTGCTTTCAAAAAATAGTTCAATCACATTACTTGGTTACCGACACAATATAATTATTTAAAAGAACAATAAACCAATACATATATTCCAATATTCCATAATATTATAAATGATATTCCATAACACTATTTTTGGAATCCCATTACATAAACACTTAATCATTCCACCACTTCATTTTCATACTCAACATCACCAATAATGATTTCATGTGACTTCCCGTTTTCTTCTCTTTAAGAGGTTTTTGATGTTGATCATCATTATCCATAAGATTAGGTCATTGGTGAGCATAATGACCCAATTCCTTGCACTTGTAGCAAGGAAGTGTTGATGGTGCATTCTATGTAGTTTGTTCAATATTCACAACATTATTGACATTTTTCAATAAATTCTACACTCAAAATATTGATGAACTTATTTTCCACACTTGGAACATTTTCTATTCCCTTTAATACAATCTCCAACTTTCTTATTTCAACACTTTTAGAATATTGAAACATTTCATATTTTCACCATTGTTATAAGATTTTCCCTTGAAATCCATCTATTTATTCTTTTCAAAACCATGATATTGATATATAACACCATCTTCCAGTTATTCCATGATAAAAAAATGAACAATCTTTTCCTAGCTATTGAATCTCTTATGGCTAATTCACTTCATAGACTAGGTTTTAAACAACTGCAGAATTGATCAACATTACTTTTAGGTTGGATGATAAATCAAGAATCATACCTTGAATGTCTTGTATAATGAACATCCAATGTACAGATAGATTCATTATCTCGAGAACCAATTTACCATATTCTTCTGAATAGTATAGAGGATGTACTTATTGAAAAATATGTTATTGAACTCATCCTATTCCATGGAATCAATTTCATCTTGTTTCCTTTTATTTTTAATTAGAATCCACCACTAATATTCTTTACCTTCTAAATGATAAACAACCAACATGAATTTTTCATGTTCTGAACATCGAAGGATGGAAAATATCATTTTCATGTAACCAATCCATTGTTCCGCAACATGTGGGTCAGAATTCCCACTAAAATAATGTGGAAATTGGCTCATGAAAGACACAATAGAATGTTGTTCCCCACTCTGCTCATTTGTAAGTCCATAATGATTAATATATTGTGTATGTATAGAAATAATATCTTTTATTCCATCTCCCATAACATTTTGTTGTTCAAGAGGCCAATCATTTCATTTCCTAGTGCATTTATAATTAACACGGTACAATCAGGTTCTATCCATCATCTAAATCCCAAAAAGAATAGTGTGAGTGGAAAAAATCATACCATGAAAACAACATAATCAAAAGCGATTACTTTGAATATCTAACACCTTAGGTTTAATCCATGGTTATTTATGATCATTATCATTATTCTATGACTTTAACCTATATTTTTACTTATCCACAGGGACATCCCTTGACATATCATAAAATTATATCTTGGGATCTCACTAAAGTTTTCACTTACCAGTTTCGAAAGTTTAACTAAACCTTCAATCTGATACCAAATACAATGACCCCAGCTTGATATACATGGATATTAAATTTATTTTGTGTAATATATAATACATGACACAAATAGATACCCAAATACTGTATTTGTTTATTGTCTTTGGAAACTCAGAACATAATCATCTAATCATGGTGAATGCCCTTCAAAATCTACCAAAAATTTCTCTTCCATTGGTTTTCTTACATAAAACCATTCATTATATCATGTGGAAAGGAAAACATAAAATGGGTGAGTTTTGATTCTTAGTAAGTGTAAACATGGAGAACCTAAACAAACCATGATCATTTGAGCGTAAAAGCATGATGATAATGTTTAAACATCCAAATCACGAGTCATGAAATAAATATTGGTAGTATGTAATGAAAGTATCATAAATTTTTTTTACCATGATTGAATAGAATTTTCATAAAACATGTAATTGTGGAAAACTAATAAGCACATAATTTTGTTTCCATAGTAGCCAAGGAATTGCTCCTAAGACCATCATAGTGGAAAAATTCTAATACCGAACTATGTTTTCATCCCATTCATTCCATGTATTACTAAACTAGGTTTAATTTCCATTCTAGACATGTATATCTCATGGTATATAAATAATTACCTAATTCATTTGAGAGAGATGTTGGTCCCACCATCTTATAATGAAATATTTCATTCATGTTCCACAAAAACATAAATAATTCATCATATCATATGCCAAGAAATGAAATTAGTATCTTAAACATCATTACGTCATAACATATTCCGTATAAAATATAATTACTTCATTAACATAATAAAATAATAGAAATAATAAGGATAGAAACATATCCCTATTAAAATAATGACATATTAGATGGAAAATAATTTTGATAAAACACATAAAATTAATTTTTGAGGAAAATATCCTTTATTCTTGATAAACATTTTTTTTCTCAAAATGCCGCTAAATATTAAAAGAAAATAATTTAGTTGAAAGAATCTTATAATAATTTAAATAAATATTCATGGAAATAATTCTTAAAAATATGTCACTACAACAAAAACCGGGTTTAGCGGCGGTTTTGTGGCGGCAGTTCACAAAACCGCCGCTAAATGTTTTCGCCGAAAGGCTTCGCAGCGGTTTTTAATAAACCACCGCGAAACATGAAATTTTTTAAAACAGTCGTGACCCTTCCCTACCCCACCCCAATCATTCCCCCAAACCCCCGTGCCCTCCCTTCTTCCCCTAACCCCCCCAACGACCCGCAACCCTCGACCCCCAACCGTCCGGCGACCCGCGACCTACGGCGACCCCGCGACCTCCGTCTCTGGCGACCCCGCGACCTCCATCTTCGGCGACCCGTCTTTTCCAGGTATGTATCCATTTAGATAGGTTTGAAATATATAAAATTTTGATAGAGATTATGGTTATGGTAGGTCTTGTGTTATATTTGAATATTTGGATTAATTTTTAGTATTATTTTGTTTCTTTGACATTCAGTTTGTGGATGTGCTGTGAAAATCATTTTATGTGAATCAAAAAATAGATTTCCCTAGAAATCATTCCTTTGGTTATAAATCAATGCCATATAATTTTTTTGTAAAATGTGCTTGGTTTGATGAAATATTTTGAAACCATAGATTTTATTAGGAATTTAGAAAATAATTGATGTGATTGTTGTGTGAAATGTGTGTTTTTTAAATGAGTGTTTTATGGAAAATCATTCTAATTTGATAGGAATCCTTTGGGATTTGTTTTCTAATTTTCTATTATTTGGATTTTTTTTTGATTTTTTTCTTATTTTAAATCATTTGAATTGGTTTTCTGTAATAATTTTTTCTTTTAAAAACCAATTTAGTTTTAAAGGAATTTGGAACCCCATGGGGGGTTTGAAAAACAGACTATTTTCATTAAATGAAATTGATATAGTAAATGTTTTTACATTAATTAAATATCGAGATTTGTGAATCATAGGTGGTATCAAGAAATGGATGATAATGTTTTAGGATTTATGTATGAAATTTGGTTCTTTTACAAGAACATGTGTTATTTGAAAAATTTATTTTTGGAAAATGCATTTTCTGAGAATGGTTTTTTTATTCTATTGTGAATTTTGTTGTTTTAAAAGAATTTATAGGAGAATGTGATGTTCCATTTTGGATGTTTTGGGATATCTTGGTGTGATTTTGGGGAAACAAATACTTAAGGGTCTATGATTTAGTTTTTTTGATGTGATCCCCCCTCCAAAAAAGATCTATTATGAAATTAGAGTGTTCATATTATGGGTTCTTCCAACTTTTTTTGACCCTGTCTATGATCCAATTGGAGTGGTTGGTGTGGTTTCATTTTTGGAGTGATGTGATTTAGTTTACTTAAGGAATCACATCATTAGTGGATCTATTAAGGATTTTCTAGTCTAGTAGTTTAGAAACATGAACCTTGGAATAACTGTTTTATCGATGAGGATATGTTTTTCTTGGAGTCTACTGGGCGATAACATGGAATGATAAGCAGTAATGAAATTTTATAGAAAACATGGGTAAACATTTCCCTTTTTCCTAGTTCTAAACAAAAGTAGGTACATAATGTATATCAATTATATCTCAGAAATCCAATCAGTACAAAATAAAATAAGCAGTAGAGGCATAAGTACCAAGGAACACTATAGTTTAGACTAGAGGAATACTTATACCATAATAAATCATGTGCACAATCCAATTCCTATAACACATGCCTAAGAAGAAGAGGAATACCCCATGAGTAACCCCCCCCCCCCCACCCGAAAAAGCTAAGTTTTCCCCTAGAACAATGGGACTAGGAAACCAAGGAAATACCCATGAGAAAAACTCCTAATAATCACAAAACATGGATGATGGAATCAAGATAAACCCTCCACCTAAGTACCCAAGGTAACCTAAGTGCTCATTTTTACAAATCACTTTCAATATTTTAAAAGTACCCATTTCATTTTCATTTATCAAAGATCATGGAAAAAAATTTCTCTCAAAAACCCCTTCTTAAACAAATGAAAATAGTCATTCCAATTTGATAAATCAACTTATAAATTAAGAGAAATTAGGATAATTATCATAGGCTAGAGATGGAACACCTACCTCAAATCTCAAGTCACACATTCCCGTAATGGGATCCACCAACAATGAAAACCCAAAGGTGAAAACGAAGGCCCTAGAATATAATAAAAACATTAATATTGATATAAATTAGAAAAGAAGGGGTTGGTGGAAAGGGAAAACACCAAATACCTCAAGAACAGACATCCGCCGCACCACAACTAACCAAGGAATGGACTCCATAATGAGATCTCCCAAAGGATCTAGAAGAATACACAAAGATTCAAAAACATAGGCCAACAGATCTGATAATGTTACCCTTGGGTGCCACCATTATCAAGACAAATGAAGAATCAAAAATATTACTTACCCAGAGAGATGTGCCACGACTATAATAAAAGATCCAATGTTGGTTGGATCAATCTAGATGGAGCATAGTCTGCCAAAATAAACCGATAAGATCTCTAGGTAGGGATCCAAGGGCCTGGAGAAAAGAACTGAAACCAAAATAGCCACTCTCCTATTTTAAAAACTACATGAGGGCCATTTGATGATGTGTAATACTATTACCTGCTGTGAAATCCATGGTGTTCTAGTATGTTGAAAAATCCTTCACCTCGAATTAAAAATCCATTATTTTAAAATTTACGATGTGAAACCACTCTTCCCGAGGTGTAAACTTTCACAGCATGAATACCCTTTCATGACTTGTATATAGTAATAGTAACACGGTGTGTAACCTAGTTATAGAGTGTGAAAGACTTTTGAATCATGTAGAAAAGGCTGGTTAAAGATGAAAGTACAACAAATATCTGACTTCACCATTTTAGGTATCTTACCAATTCCTTCCTAGTCCTTTACAGACAATGGAAAAAAGGAAAACCATGAAGAGGATAAAAAAATACGTGATAGATCAATAATAGGATCTTACAAACTCCCCACTATAAATAATTTTTGTACTCAATAAGTCATGTAAAAGATGTAATCCATGGAAAAATATGAGTTCACTACTCCTTCATCAACGACTCGTGTTCTCTGTCTCCAACTCAACGACACCCTCATGAGGAACTCATGGAAGGTACAACCATGTAATATATATGGATAATAGATATATGAATATTTCTCTTTGGTTTATGAGAATAAATGGGACAGAACCATTTAATTATTTTAAAAAAAGTTTCATCACTCAAAATAAAAGATCACTTGAACCATATGCTTATTATATAAATAAAAGGTACTAGCTTATATGTAATGAAAAGACAATAATTTATAGTAATGTTGATAAAGACCAAAAAAATAAAACTCATCTTTTTAATGAATTAAATAATCATTTTCCATCTTTGAAGAATAGGTAATCATGACTAAATAAATGGTTAATAGATGAAAAAACATTGAAATTAAGTGGGGGAATTATCATAATGTGTTATCACTGTGTTGGATCTAGTGAGAAGAATAACCATTGGCTCATAAACAAGTATCAACAACATTGTTCAAATTATGATACAAAATATGGTAAAAAAATATTCCATATTATTTTTATTGATCCATAATATTGATAAGTGAAGGTAATGATTATTAAACATAATCCAATGAGGGGAAACTCTAGAAATGGGAACCAATGCATTGGTATTCTATATTAGTGATTTTGGATGGATGTTATAAATATAGACTGGTATCCCATTTCTAGATATGGAAAATAAAATAAAACATTTAATTGAGATGACCAAGCACGTGAGTATATGATATGTTCAGGAAAGTTGTAGTATTTTTTGTGAGGGTGTGGAAGTAATCTGAGTGGACCAATGTATCTCATTAATGTAGTGGGGATAGAAATTGTTTGAGGCAACATAAATGTGTGATTGACAGTGTTATGATAATTGTGTAACCCGATATTCTTACTGCTCCTCAATGAGGTGTTCACGCTATCTCCTAGGGACCAGACTTGTTTGGTTTGTCCGGGCATGCTAGGTAAGTGGTAAATGTGATCAATGAATCATCTTTATTATATTATGCATACTTTTTGATCAATGGGTCATCTTTATTATATTATGATTCTGCAATCTTACACTATCGTATCTTTTGTGTAGGCACATTGTGTTATACATGGATAAAAGTTGGATCACATTACCGAGGAACACACCTCAGTATGTTAAGGGTTTGAATGAGTTTTTAGATTTTGTGATTTATAATCAATCCGTTGAAGGGAGAATAAAATGTCCATGTCCTAAATGTAAATTTATAACATGGTTGAAGAGAGATGAGGTTTATGAACATTTAATACTAAAGCAATTCCCTGATCAATATTTGTGTTGGATTTGGCATGGAGATTCGAACGTTACAGAAAGATTGAGCACTGATGTTAATCCATAGAACGAGGTCCCAAGTTCATCGACAATGGAAAATGAAATCGAAAACCTAATAAATGATGCATTCGGCACTGCAAGGCACCACTATCTGCATCAAAACATATCAGAACAACCAGAAGAGGGTGCTACAAATTGCAACGTGACAAGTGATGTTATTGAGACTGTAACCCAGGCAGATCAAGATTGTCACATATCATTGGATCCTCCTCTTGATTCTATGGAGCCAAATGTAAGAGAAATCTTCACTGAGGAAAATGAATTTCAAGATTTATTTGACGATGGAAATCAAGAGTTGTATTGTGGGTGTTTGAAATATTCAAAACATTCATTTCTGCTGAAGTTGTATCACATCAAATGTCTATGCGGAATTAAAAATAAGGCAATGTCCATAATATTGGAATTGATACGTGATGCATTTCCTGAAGAAAAAATCCCAGAATCTTTTTATGATATGAAAAAAGTTGTTAACAAGCTTGGTCTAAATTATACAAAAATACATGCATGTCCCAATGATTTTATGCTTTATTGGGGAGAGGATTCAAGTAGATAGAATTGCAAGAAATGTTCTTTTTCTAGACGGTAGGCAAAGGTTGATGTTGGAAGTCTGAATGAACATAATTTCAGGGAGAAGAAGAAGAAAAAGAGCACACCTGCAAAGGTTTTTTCGTTACTTTCCTTTGAATCCTTGATTGCAATGATTATTCATGTCAACGAAAAACTGTTGAACACATGAAGTGGCATTCTATAGATAATAACAATGATGGGTTAATGAGACATCCACGAGATTCCCAATCATGGATGTCATTTGATTCATTACATCCATATTTATTTGCTGATCCTAGGAATTCTTGATTGGGATTGGCTGCTGATGGATTCAACCCATTTGGGACTTTGAGTACAAGTTATAGTATTTGGCCAGTTGTTTTGATCCCTTATAATCTGCCTCCGTGGATGTGTATGCAACAATTATCTTTTATCATTTCAACTCTTATTCCCGGAAAACAAATACCTGGAAATGATATTGATGTATACTTGCACCCTTTGATTGAATAATTGCAGGAGTTATGGAGTAACGGTGTTGAGACATTTGATGTTTCTTCTAAAACAATGTTCAAAATGCATGTTGCTTTACTGTGGACCATTAGTGACTTTCCTGGTCTTGGGAATTTATCTGGTCGGGACACTTATACATGTTTGGCTTGTCCCGTTTGTAACTTTGATTTTGAGTCCAAATGGCTACCTCACAGTAGAAAATGGTGCTTCTTATGCCATTGAAGATTTCTCGATGCATCTCATAGATTTCGGCTGAACAAATCAAAATTTAATGGTTTCATTGATCGTAGACCACCTCCAAATTTGTTAACCGGTTCTGAAATATTAACACAGCTTGAAAATGTTGAAACATAATTTTGGAAGGTTCATCATTTGAATGATAGCGGAAAACGGGTCCAAAGTGCATCATCAAGTGAAATCAGAATGCAACAATGGAAGAAAAAATGTATATTCTTCAAACATTCGTATTGGGAATTTAATTTGTTGCGCCACAATCTTTATGTGATGCATATTGAGAAGAATGTCTGTGATAATTTGATTTTCAAATTACTTAATGAGCATGGAAAGTCGAAGGATCATCTTAATGCTCACAAAGACTTACAAGTAATGAACATAAAACGCAATCACTGGCTAGATGAGAATGAAAAGTATGCTCCGGCCATTTTCGCAATGAAAAATATGGATAAAGATACGTTCCTTCAAATTTTAAATAATGTGAAGGTATCTGATGGGTATTCGAGTAACATATCGAGGTGTGTTGACTTGAAGAATCGTAAGTTACATGGACTGAAAAGCCACGATTCACATATTTTGTTACAACAGTTTCAACCATTGGCATTGCGTACATTATTACCTGAAAAAGTTACTACTGTTGTACTCCAATTCTGCACATTTTTCAGGATATTATGTGAGAAAGTTGTACATCCATTTCAGCTTGACACCCTCTAGGAGAGGTTTTTATTGACTCTTTGTGCAATGGAGATGATATTTCCTCCATCTTTTTTTACTATCATGATGCAATTAACTGTGCATTTGGTTGAAGAAGCTAAATTAGGAGGCCCCGTTCATTATCGATGGATGTATCCAATTGAGAGGTATTTTATTTATATGTTTTCTAGTTATGTAAACAATTTTTGACATTTATATAAATGCATAATATTATTATTTTATTTCACAGATATCTTGGGCATTTGAAATCATACGTGATAAATAAAGCTCAACCCGAAGGCTCTATTGCTGAAGGCTATTTGGCTGAGGAATGTCTTACCTTTTGTTCCAGGTATTTAGATGATATTGAGACAAGATTTAGTCGTGTTGGACGTGTTGACGACACATCAACTCAATCTCAAATGCATCAGAAATCAAAAATATTTCCTGCTATTGGCCGATCAGTTGGGAGGACCTCAAATGTGACACTAACAGAATTGGAATTATTACAGGCACATAGATATGTGCTGCTAAACAGTGAAATTGCAGATCCATTTATTGAATAGTTGAGGATACAAACAAAGAGACAAATGAGAGGCCGAACATGAAATGAGAAATATATAACGAAAGCTGTGAATAAAGATCTTGTAGAATGGTTTGCACGACGTGTAAGTTCATAAATATTGTAATAAATATGAATATTAGTTTGACACATACAATTTGTAAATCTATTAAATTATATTTATTTTTTCAGATCATGAATACTGATACTCGAGCAGACTTGTCAAAAGATTTGAAGTTTCTTGCTAGAGGTCCTATAAAGCAAGTTAGAAAGTTCGACACTTATAATGTGAATGGATTTAGATTTCATACAGTCGATCGAGAAGTGGGTTTGAAAACACAAAATAGTGGTATATTTACATTTTCAGAAGTGGGATATTATGGAAAGCTGCATGATATTATTGAATTAAACTACCATGGACATTTTTTCTGTTGTTTAATTCAAATGAAAATGGGTCGATATTATCAGAGGTGTTAAAAGAGATTCATTGTAATTTACTTCAGTGAACTTCTCTCGCTTGATGGATGTTGGTGATCGTGAAATGCATGATCCATATATCTTTGCATCACAAGAAAAATTGGTATATTATGTGAATGATGTTGTGGATGAAGGGTGGAGTGTAGTTACTCACGTAATACAAATATATTTGTATGATATGGGTGATGAAGTGGAAGATTTGACCTTTGAAATTGAATGTCATCAACAACAGGAAGCAGAATTATTTGTCAATCATGATATTTAAAATATTATTCTTGCAAGGATAAATGAAGTGGATGAAGCAATGGAATAGGAAACCGACATGATTGAAGGGGAAAATGATTGTATGTATAATTATTCATTCATGCAGCAACCACTTGTTTCATTTCTGTAGTAATTCATTATCATATATATATATATTTTGTTTGTTAGTACTGGGCATCTATTATCAATTTTTTTTTGGCATAATTTTTTTGAAATATATATTCTGAACTTAATTTTATTTGATTAAATGATAGGAATGCCAAGGAGGAAGCAGTATACCATTTCTTCTAGTTCTTCGATGGATGATGAGCCATCTGGGTCACTCCGCACGACATCTGAGGCACTAGCTGCCTACACCCCTGCACCATCTCCCCCTTCACCATCTCTCAAACCATCAGAGGGCCTCCCATTAGAGGATGAGTCGTCGACTCCCCCTAAAGGTGCCTCATCAGTTGGGCGGTGAAAGACCCCTTCCAGTTCATCCCGGACATATTGGAGGGTCACAGTCATAGGTATAAATTTTAATTAAATAAATTTATTGCATTTTGTTTATACTAATTATTTTCTCATTGAATATGAAAAAAATGAAACCGTGGAGAAACACTTAAAAAGATCATATATTTGGAACTTGAATGGCGAAAAGATAGTCGTGCCATTTGATTCTTATGGATTCCCTACGGATGATGCCGCGGGGTTACTTGGCCAGATTATAGGTCATTTGGCCGTGGAGCCCATTTCCCTTCCCATTTCATATGATGATTGGAGACATTTGCCTCCAAACTGGAAAAATGAAGTTTTCAATTCTCAAATAAAGTTAATTTTATTAAATTATGGTTTAATTGAATGTCATGTTACTAATATGTTCAAAATGAATTTCTGTATACAGATGTTCTTCCACTTCACAGTTGCTGATGTGATAGCACGGAAGTGGACTTTGATAAATCTTGGTAAAAAATGGAAAGATTTCAAAAGGAGATTGTTGTGTAATGTCAACGATACTTCATTGACCTTGGAACAAATGTATGACAAGCTACCCAGTGGGGTACCGAAAGAGCAGTGGAAAGTTTTTATTGACAAGCATCGTGATGAGAAGCGGATGGTATTGAAATATATATTATTATATTATACTAATTTTACATTAACAAATGTTTATGAAGAGGAAATGACATTGGATACATTACTATTAAATTTCATTTTATTTATTTCTGGATCTCTCACAACAGAATGCATAAAACAGGGCGAAGAAAGTCATCCCTCACATGGTGGGATCAAAAAGCTTTTCTAGAAGCCGAATGTCATTGGTAATATTTTAAATAGTTTAAATATTTATAATACAATATTATCTATTTAATATATTGAATTTTTGATTTATCTTTTCTTAATGCAGTTACAGAGTTCAGGGCACAAAGCCTCCCGGACTGAATTGTGGTTGGATGTTCACAGAAAATCAGATGGATCTTTTGTTAATGATCCTACCAAAGAAGTTGGGATATGAAGTAAAATTTTTATTATAATAACATATTATCAGTTTTTACTATGTTAATATGTATTGATATTTTATTTATAGGTAAAAATTAAAGAACTATGGGATGCCAATCCTGGGCAGTCCTACTCAGTCTCCCAGGATGACCCGGTTGCTCAAGTCCTTGGGAAGGAGCATCCTGGTAGAGTGCGCGGGATGGGTTTGGGACCCGTACCATCTGAGGTCTTTAACATGCCATCAGGGATTCCTGCCGCATCTACTCCTGGTTATAGTCATTCCATACAAGAAGATGCTCAGAGGGATATTTCTTCGCTATGAGCCACATTTGAAGACTAAGGGGCTCAGATATCCACTATGCAGAAAGCGTTGACTGATTTATATCAGCAGATGAGCAGATATGCCCCCAGTGGTAGTGCACCGAGTGGTGGTGAGCAGGTAAATCACAAAAAATAAAAATCATTTAGTTTGCAGACTTTTATTGGTTTTAATTTTAATTATAAATATGCAACACTATTTAATTTTCAATATAATGTTCTTACAGGTGGCAACAGGAGATGGAGGTGGAGAGGGTGATGATGCATCATCGGACCATGAGTAGTATTGTTGATGTGTTGAACAAATATGGGAAAGGTTTGTTTGTATATATAACATGTGTGGTGTATGGAACCTTTAAAAACCCATTGTTCTTGGAGGAGCTTCAGTGGATAACCTTGAATGATCAAAATAACCTCAGGTGGTAAAGAGAATGATGTGTTTGTTTCATTGGTTAGATGATCTATGGTAATAGGCTCTTTGATGTTTCTATTGTAAATTCAGCATTAGGAATTGGACTCATTAGGGTGTTCCATGTCCAAAAAACCATGTTGAATGGATATCACTAGTTCAAGATGGTTTTCTGAGGTGATTTTCATGATCATTAATAGTTTTTATGAGGCACGTAACCACATCACATGAAAATCAATGCAGCTCCCTTCCCATGAAGCTTCCCTCTTTTCTAACTTTTATTTTATGAACATATTGGGAGATTGATAGATGACATTTCATATGATAAAAAATAATAATCAGAGGGGTTTTACATGATTAATTGGGTTATTTGATGGGGCTTCACATGATCAGGAATAGATCACATGAATTGCATAACCCCTTTGCATGATGTTCCTAGGGTCATGTGATCATGAGCCTCATTGAAGTTCACATGGTCCTTGTGACCTAGGTGATTAATCTATATGTATACATGCTATAATTTTCTTTACTTTGGGTATATATTAATACCTACGCTTTGGGTATTTCTTTGTTCCTAAAATATACAATGCTCATTTGGCTAGCGTCAAAAATTCCCCCCCCCCCCACAAAAGTGATGTTCGAAGGAACAAGGTCTCAGTTATGAGGTAGGAAATGAATTCATGAGTCTCTTATGCATTCTCTGGTTGGAATTCAAAAAATATTTTGGTCTTCTATAAGTCCATTCATATTCTTTGTGGTTCCCTATAAATAGGGGGTGAGAGGCTGGTCAATTGATCGGTGACATGAAGCTCCATATCTCTCAAAACCTCCTCTCTCGTACGATTGTTTTGCAAGACAACTTTGCATGACCTCATCACAAGAACCATACAAGAGACCTAATCATGTGATCATGTCACTTGACCTCTTTGTGTGATCACCTTGTCTAAATATCTCACTTAATCAATCCATGAACTTATCAATGGTAATTTATTTGAACTTTGATGCACACCCTTGGCTATTAGTCTATCTTATGTGATTCGGTTGTCTCTTGAGGATTTTTTCATGATCTACTAATCTTTATGTGATTCATGTGACCTTCACACGGTAATATGATTATATGTATTAAGAAAAATCATGTGATCAAAAGTTGTTTTATGGGTTATGTGATTTTCGGGACCTAGAATGGATCATGTGGTCCACGTAACGTTTTCCATGTTATGCACTTATTTTGTTTGATTAGCACAACTGATTCTATCTTAATGGTTACATATCTTCTAATATATTCTCTATTTTCATTAAATATGTCCTCTATTTCTCAAATGTCTTCTTATGTGGTAGACTGGAGAGACCTTATTTCCTGGAACCATAATGTCAATCATCGATACAAAGTATTTTATAACAATGATGTTTGAAAGGTTCTTATTCTGACTGAACATCAACCCATTTAATCCTCGTTCCTCCTCCTTATAGGACAAACGACTAGTAGTGATCCCTCCCCTCTCTTCATTGGCACATTTTGATCCATAAACTTTAATCCTTTATGGAATCAAATATTTTCAATTTTGATCATCTCAAAACTATAAGTATAAATCCCTGTGACCCCCAATCTCTTGTTTCATTTGATATTATCTTGTGTTTCATTCTAAATCCATAATTTTAGGTATTTTTTATGCATTAGGTATTCTTATTGAATTGGATCAACTTTTTTCATGAACATTAAATGAAAGGGTGTTTATGAATATTGCGTAGGTGGTGCATAAATTTTCTCCTCATTATATATATGTTGTATGTGTTGTTTGATGCACAAGTGTAGAAGGGAAGGTAACAATGGATCAGGATGGAACAAAATTAGATTTCCTCATAGATGAGATTTAGGAAAGGTTTGTTTAGGGCTGTGTAAGGTCCTCTGGTTTATAATTATTAATCATGTACATCCATTAATTAAATTGAAATTGGTGGTGGAACTTGGAATGATTACCAAGAGGGGTATGTATTAATGTGAAATGATAATATCTTAAAAGTTATTTAAAGAAATTCCTCAATGATGGTGAATTATATACAACATAATTTATAGTGGAGATATTATCCAAGTAAGAGTGACTTGGGTAAAATGATGTATATTTTTGGTTGGGTGTAATTAAATTCTTGTTATTACTTGGTCCTTTAGTTGGGATTAATTCCAATGATGTTTCTATAATGTTAATTAGGTTTGGCATAATGCTAACCATTTATTTGGCATGCTATATAGGTTGTCTATTTTTTAACCATGTTGAACACTTTATAATAAGTTGTATAAGATGCCAACTATCATTCTTATTGGTATATGGGTTGGGTGTGATTCCAACCAAATTTTTGTGGTTATGTAAGTTTTACATGATTCTGACAATTTATCTTGGTTTTTACATAGATTGGGCATAATTCCAAATATTCCTATGACTTATTATATGGGTTGGGTGAAATTAAAACTAGTGTTCTTGTTAGTTACATGAGTTGAATGTAATTCCAATTATTGTTATTATTTATTATATGGGTTGGGTGTAATGTTAACCATTGTTATCTTCATGTATATATGTTGGGTGTAACACCAAACCTTCTCTTCTTTGATAGTTGTGTTGGGTGTTATTAAAACCATGAATTTTTTTAGTACATGTGTTGGGTGTGATTAAAACCATGAATGTTTTATTATTTATAAATGGTTTCTTGTGTGGTTTGTTTTCCAGGGTAGTGGTGCAGTATAAGCAGAAATGATATTTTTTTTCGGGTCATCATTTCGCGACGGTTTTAACCGCTGCTAATGTTTTACCACTTATACATTTAGTAGCGGTTTAAACCACCGCTAAATGTATTCGGAAATACACTAAGCAGCAGTTAAAACCGCCGTGAAATCATGCTGGAATTAGCGGCGGTTTTAACCGCCGTTAAGCAGGTGCATGACACGCCTGAATTTCGCGGTGATTATAGCCGCCACTAATTAAATAGCCCATAAAACCGCCGCTAAATTTACCAAAAACTGCTGCGAAATGAGGTACTACGACACTTTTCATTGACCGCCGCGAAATGCATAAAACTGCCGCTAATAGATTGCCGACGCCCTGTTTAGCGGCGGTTAAACCACCACTATATGAATAAAAAGCCGCCGTTAAGTGGCAGTTTTCTTGTAGTGTGTGCATGCCGTATGAGTTAAAAATAATTCTCCTCATACATTTATCAGAAAAGTAAAAAGGTACCTTATAATGTAATGAAATGAAATATTCCATCCATTCCATGTTGTAAAAGTCTAAATTGGGTAAAACATCTTTAAACATAGATAGAAGAAATTTATACATTTTATGAGAATTTTTTAGAAAACATGCACATGGATGATAAATATATCCCTAGTAAATACTTAGAAATAAATAATCTCAGAGATAAATGAGATTGTAAAATTATCTGTTAAAAATTTAAAATTAGTTTCATTATATAAATCATAAAATAAAGAAAATTATTTATATATTTAAAAATAATAAACTTCATAGTAATAATCATAAAATCAGTCATTGGAAGAAAAAAATAAAACAAAAGTAATAGGTGGTATATAAGGCCTATGTCCCTCAGAAATAAATGTGAGACAAAATAATCCCTTATATCATACTTTTCGTTAGTTGAGGGTGTGTTAACCTCATGTAAAATTGATAAATAATTATATTAATTTATTCTAATACCAAATAAATATTTATGATATCATATATGATCCTATTATATCATTTTGTTAATAGTATTTCAGTATTACAATTATTTTGGTAGTTAACTGCTTCATTTTCCCTTTCCCATTTTTCTGTGTAAGGCATGTTAGTTATGCATAGGGAATATTTTATTCATGACATTAATTTCATCCTTATTATTTTCACACATCATATAAATTTTATAATCATTTTTTAATTGTCAATGTGGAGAATGAATCTCACCTCGTTGTGGAGACGGTAGTTTATACATATACACGAGTGATGATATCAATGTTTTGATGGTTAAATGGTAAGTATTGGGATGTGATATTATTTATAAAGAATCATTATCATGTTATATTTATTACTTAATGTCATCATACACATCATTATTGTAGATAATGTTGTTGCATTCGTTGTCAATAATGAGTCAATTGTCAATTGGTTATCAATATGTGCATGCAATAGTGATGATGGATGTTGTTTCAATGATTGAAGTTGTAAAGTTATGAATTCATTGAAGATTGAAGAAAAAAATCAATTGATTTTTGAACTGGCCAAAAGTTACCAGACGTGTAATTAGGAGATACATTATTGAAACTTTTGAATAAGTCTATGTAATACTCACTTGCATGAGGAAAGAAGTAAATATCAAACCATAGTCACTATATTGATGAATTATTGAAGACCCTGCATTATGATTTACTACGTGAGCAATGAATACATGATCCATGCATTATCCGTAATTGGATTTAAGGAATGTTGTAGAACATGGAGATGCCATTCGAAAAATAAAAATAAAGATGATGGTTGATGATGATGAATATTGAAGGAAGGAAATTGTATGGAGTCTACTAAGTGTGTTGCACATGCATGAGATTTTAAGGAGGAATGTGGTCATGCATAATTCATGCCCTGGACACTTGGCCTTTAACCATGTATATATGGACTTACATAAAAATGTAAGGGTCCAACCATAGAGGGCCTACCGAGGACCTCACCTCAAGCACACGTGGGACCTGAGGGGTCAACCGCGCCTGATGAAATCCCTCATGGCCAGCCCCACATGAGGTAGTTTTTGTGTGGGCCATGTATAGGACCATATGTGCATGCAAGGTGATCAAACCATGTAGGAACATGTATAGTGGGTGCTAGGTGTGTGCCCAAGGAGCTGAGTGGCCACTAAGACTGCACCCGCAAGGTGAACACTGTACGGGGTGATACCGTGGAGGGATATGGGTGAATTAAGAGTTTTTTCTACCACAACTTGATATTTAAACCATGAGAACTAGTGTGTTTGTTTCTAAGTGGGATGTAATTTTAAAAACTGAGAACAAATCTAGGTCATCTATCATATCTCACTCTTGATCTCAGCCACACGCTACATCACACGTCCCATGTTATAATCACAGTCTTCCACATGATCTCTATGGTTTAGGTTTGAACTAGGGCCATCAAATCTCTCCACTAAGGTTTTCTTCAACCTCCGAACAACTGAGCTCAACCCACGAACCATTACACAAGCCGAACGAAGATCTCATCACTCTAGGCATCATTTGAGCTGATCTAAATCCAATAGTGATGTTTAGTATATAATGAAAACACGAATGTAATTTCATTTTCATGCATGCACCGAAATAAAGAGATAGTATGTGGCCGATGAAAACGGAGTTGCGTGGCCAATTCATAAAGCTCGATTCATTTAGGAGATGATTTTAATGCCTTCAAAAATGCATTCATATGTGGATAATAATCATATAGAAATAAGGAGCTCATGGTTGAAAAGGAAACAACTGAGATTTGCGTATATCAATATCCCGTGTTTCAAAATATTCAAAGCTGAAGATCTAGAATATTGAGTGTTTTGAATCCCACGACATAACTAGTGGATTTTTAAGGGAATCCTAGCTAATAAATACATAGCCATAGACCGATGTGCATGGGTTGAAAACATAGAGAGATTGATCATGATTATTCCAAAAATAGAGCACTACATGAAGGAGTTTTGTGAAGCTTTGATATCCAAAGAAAGGTTTCTGCACAACCTAGCTACACGAATAATATCTGTGCATCCCTTGTGCGAAGGAAAAATGCAATCCATCTTGGTTCTTGAAAGGAACTGCACCTCTGTGTGAAAAAAAACCACAGAAACGTGATAGGTTTTTAAACCCTCAAAGTGCATCATGTTTGAAGAAGAAACCATGATTAGACAACATATCTTGCAATGTTGTTGTACTCCACGAAGACAGAACTAACATCCATGAGCCTTTTGTGGTTCTTTGAAGATAAACCACATGCACTCCTTGTGTGAAGAAGAATATCATGTGTGCCCTCTGGTTTGAACGAAGAATTAGAACACCCTCTTTCTTGCACCTTTGATATGTACAATTTTTCAGTGGTTTCTTTTTTGAAGAAGAAACTAATTGCATGGTGGTCATGGATTATGTATGGTTTATTTTAAGAAGAATAAACTTGAGGCTTCATGTTTTCACAAGGAAGAGAGGATAATTCATGCCTTATGTATAGGCATCCATATGCATGAGTTAAGAGACCCAAGTGTCCAAGAACATGGTGAACTATGGGCAACACTCATTTGGGCTTGATGAAGACCAATGCATAAACACATAAAATTTAATGAATTAAATAAAACACTGTGAGTGTGGTAAGACCCAAAAAAATAAGAGAAAGAGAAAAAGAGAAATGGAATATATTGTGTTTGTGATCAATGTGTGTTGCCCGTAGAGGTTTTCACACATGGAAGATCAAAAGGAAGAATGCATAAATGCTTTCACATGGCTACGTAAAGAAAGAATCAAAAGTGTGTGTGCATATTGTGAAAATAAGAGAAGACAGTGAATGTTCAAATGCAAGAGACCCATGCTTGAAATCATGCATGAACATATTCACACGTGAAAATCATTTAGATATCCAAATACATGAGTTGTTGGATCCCATGCAATCCATGCATGAAGTGAATGAGTATTTAGACTAAATCCAATAAAGTTAAAGAAGATATTTTTTCTGAGTTGACTATGTTTGAGAATCCAAGAAGACGGTCGATGTTGATATTGGGTATGATCACGCTTGCATATTAATATTCACGAAGAGGTTGTGTGAATCACTCGCACACATCTATGTGAGTCCATGTCTTCATCAAAAGAAGAAAGAATTTCCTATGAATTATTTAGACGGAGGTCTGATCAGAAATGTGATCAGAATATTGGGAAAGGCCAACAAATCCTACCAAAAGATTTTTATGATTATTGACGTGATTCACGAGCAAGTTTGATTCATCATGCTTAGGAGGTAAGGTCATATGATCCATCAAAAGTAAATCATGAAGAAAATCTTGTGAAATCTAGGAGGAAGAAATCTTCACTGGGACTCTGATGTAGGCCAGTGGGACTTTGGTAACACTATGGGAAGCAATATAAATATCCTCATATGGGACTTAGAAGGGATGAATTTGGAATCTATATCAACCATTGTAATTACTAATTGAATTATAGTGAATAATATGTGTTAGGATGAATAACTGACACAACAAAGAGTAGATCTTTGAAGTGAACCTTGTAATTCTCTATGTCCAGTGCCTTTACATTTACAGAATCATTCGAGGTAAGACTGTGAGACATAAGAAAAGTTGATCAAGAATTTAACCAAACATAGAGGTTAATTGAAAAGGAATAAATTAGTAAAAATATTTAAAGGGAACACTGATTCACACCTCCCCCTCTCAGTGATTCACACTGATTTGGGAACTTCAATTGGTATCAGAGTGGGGTTACTTATAAAAGATCCAAGGGATTACTTATGAAGTGCATATTAGAGGGATGAGTGAACAACCTCAAATAGAGATATCATCCAAGGCTCAAGAAAAATAGAAATAAGAAAAAGGCAAGGAAGATGAAGAAGAATCTTACTACTACTGGTGAGACACCTTCTTCTGAAGGTAATCAGAAAGGTACAACATGTGATAATACTTATTATTCTTCTGATAAATCTAATTCAAGCCGTGATGATGATATATCAATCAATGATCCTCATACTTCTCTAAATGATCATCTGATTAATGTCCCTAGAGAAGAATCCAAACACATTGCTGAAAGCATTAGTTCTCTTCAAGATGAAAAATTATAGCTGGAGGTAGAAGCTAATTCCATGGAAGAGGCCTCAAATAAAATGACGTATCTACCCAACACTCTGTCAAAACTTTTTAAGGAAAAGGAAGAAACAATTTCTCTCTATAATGATAGATATGAAGATGTCACTGAAAAATTACAAGAAAGTATTTGTGTGATATAATTTGTTGAAATGGTATTTTTAAAAGCTTTCTAATAATTTGAAAAGATTCAAAAAGTCTTTATGGTTGTCAATGATGCTCAACTTGAAGATAGAGCTAACAAGGTAAAGGAGCTTGACATCTCATTACAACAATTAAAAAAATACATAATGAAAAAATGACCTAGATGATAGATAACTGGGAAAGAAATCTGTTATCAGTTGAGGATTATAGAAACTCCCTCAACAAGAAGTGTTTAGAGTTGGAGGTGAAAATGAATATTCAACAATAACTCCAAGATGGAACTTCCCAAACAGATGAATGAAGAGATACTGCCACTCAAGTTTTCATTGTGGAATATGATTCCAAAAGGAACATCAGATCAACCTCTTATCCAATGGAATCATCCTTCAAGAAGAAGGTATCCCATAAAACATGTCACAACAGAAACATTGGAGTAATATTTTTCCTAAATTTTTGTGTTATTTCATTTTATACTCCCCAAAATTATATCTTGTAATTAATGAAGTGATGTAAATTGGTTTTGACTATTATATGACCGTTGGGAAATATGACCATTGAAAACTAAACTCTTAACGTTGCAATTATAGTTTATAAATACATGTGATCTTGGTTAAATAATTCAGAAAGAATATTCGATTGCCTCATCCTATAGACATGGGCCGTACGAAGACCATCTGTCAGAGCTCTGGAATGAGGTAGAAAATTTGGGCTTTTCTCGGGACCAAGCCCAAGATGAGCTTCAAAAAGTGAATATTTAATAGAATTGCCTAAGGTATAAGTTCAAGATGATAAAAATCACCACTCCCATAATTTTTTATGATCCTCCCCATGATTCTATCACCATACCAAACCTTACACTTGGGTCCTATACAGGTGTTATAAGGATCTATGTAACGAGGCCTTAGATACTTTTTGTAATCCCTTGGTATAATTAAAATTTATATTTCTTCTTATGGTAAAATTTGCGATTTTTAAATATCTGGATAAATATGGGATGAATATTATTGATGAATTTGGGGAAAAAGGTATTTTAAAATTTTCATGAAAATATTAAATAATTAATAATGTGAAAGGATTTTTAAAAAATGTTCTTATATAGTTGTGATCAGTATGAAATTTAGAGTCTAATAAAATCATCTTGATTTTTTGTAAATAGAAAAGTATGAATAGTGACACACCATTTTGAATAGTAATGAATTGTAAATCTGCCAAAAATATAGAACCTTTACCCATGAATGTATAAATACAATTTAGACATATTAAAAGTGAAAAAATGATCACAGTATAAGTTTTGTTATTTTTGTAGGTCATTAATATTTTATTTACAATTTTATAATAAATTTAATAATTTTAAATGAATATGTATTTTCATAAAATGTAATAATAATTTGTTACTTTATTTTATTGTGGTTATATGATAACATTATTGGGCCTTGATTAATTTTTCAATGCATTACAAAATAACTTATAGTTTTAGAGTTTTTTATAATAAATAATGATTTTATTCAAAAATTAAATTAAAAATATTTAGAAAATTATGTTCATAAAATGGTGTCCATTATATTATCCGAGCATCAATATTAGGTTAGGGTGAATATGTTAAGCAAAGCATTGTTTTAAAAAATACATAATAATTTTATTTAAAGGGGGAGATTATTGAAAATAATACTCTATCTCTTTATGATAATTTTGACGCTCACAAATACCCATAATTATTTTCTAATGATTTTATTATGTATTTTGTAGGACATTAGTAATTTATTTTACTCTTTAAATAATGAGAATTTATTACTTGTTCAGAATATGCTTTAAGCGCATCTTGGAATCACTGTTCATACCTTACTTGTTTGGAATCTGCTTTAAGCGCGTCATGGAATCACTGTTCATACCCTACGTGGATAAACGTAGTGTACGGAAGAAAAGAGCGTATAGTTTTTGAGATAAGAAAAAAGTATGGTTAAACAACCATACATTTTCATAAATGTATAGAAGAAGATCCTTATGGTAGGAAGGAACCTTATGTTTTGGTTATCACTAATGTATAAAAGGAGAACCGTATGTAGGTACTAAACGTTACGTTTGTTTCTCAAAAGTATGGTTCATCAACCTTACTTTTGTGAACAACCATATGTTCTTGGAAAAGTATGGATTAAGTAAAAGTATGGATCTTTTACCATACATTTGAGATTTGAAGAAAAAGTATGGATGATCAACCCTACATTTATGATCAACCTTACATTGTGAACCTTACGTTTGAAGACTACATTATCAACCTTACGTTTGGCGTCAGAATGTTTTGAAAGACAATATTTTTATGCAATGGTCAACAAGCTGATTATTGGGGGGATTTCAAGCCAGATTTAATGTCGTTTTAAAGTACGACATTGACTAATTTGAAGCCTTTTTATCATTGGATTAAAGATCAAATTAAAAGGAGCTTTTTATGCTGAGTTTTCAGGGAAGTTATGACTACTCTGTAAGTTCAAATTTTTGAATATTGTGAATCAGAAGGAAAATTTTATGGATCTAAATGTGCAGGAGATATGCTCAGATTTATTATATATATGTTCTCTCTAAAAGACACCATACATACAGGAGAGTGGTGATCAATATTTTAATTTAAAAAAGGTGAAAAACATAGACTGCAAAAAATAACGTTGATCTGCTGATTCAAAAAGGAGTATCAAATCTCTGTTCATTTAAAGAAGAAGGAACTTGATAGAATATTCACTTGTTCTGCATCGAATATCAACTGTGTATCTTCTACTACTGATGTTGTGAACTATATCTTTATATCTATTGCAACCGGATTGACTCAGAACTGCTTCGACTTGAAAATAAATATTTCTAGAGATGATGATCTATCTACTGTCAATTTCATTATGGTGCATTGTGAAAATCATCTGATAAAGATTCTTTCTGAAATTATTTTTATCTTGAGTAACCAGCTTCTCATACTAAGATGTGTAGGTTCATGTTTGAACCAGAAGGCTTTATTTTGCCTTGGATTTTAATGGTGTCAACTGCCTGTATTCAGTTGTGGACCGATCTATTGAAACGAGGACTAGATAGTGAAAATCATCAAGCTCGTGGAGTTAAGCATTGGTGTAGTGAACTAGGGGCCTTCTGTTCCCCGAACCACTATACATCTTTGTGTCCCTGCTTTTATTTATTTCCACTGTATGACCAAATATGATAAAGAAAAGAGGACAGAACTTATTCAATCAATGAATTAACGGAAAATCCTAAAGACAAAATTCACCCCCCCTATTTTGTATAATTTGTATATTCTGGATCCAACAATTGGTATCAAAGGAGGATCTTCTAATAGATCCGTAGCATGATAGAATCATTTAATGATTATAATAGAGCATCATGACTGATACAAGAGAAGGGATGTCAATGGTTGGATCACCATATTTCAATGGAGACAACTATGGCTCCTGGAAATCCCTCATGATAATATATCTGAAAAACCTCGGATATAAAGTTTATTTAAAAATTCTAACTCCTTATGAAATTCCTAAAAATCCTGAGACATGGAGTGCTGCTACAGAGGCAAAGTATGATATGAATTCGAAGGCTATGAATGCAGTCATCTGCGGTTTAGGACCAGATTAATTTAACAGTGTATCTCAGTGCCCGACAGCATATGAGATGTTGCAGACAATATCTGTGGCATATTAAGGAACAGAAAATGTGAGAAAAATGAGATATGCAACTACAAAAATGAAATTTGATACTTTCAGAATGTCTGAAGGAGAAAGAATTACCCAAATGAATTGGAGATTGACAGAAATTGTCAATAATATAACAACTTTAGGAGAACCTATCAAGCAGACCGATCATGCATTAAACGTACTTAGGGTACATTCTACTCGATGGAATGGTATCTCTGCTGCAATCAGACAATCAACACCTATAAAAAATCTAACCATGAGAGAGAATATTGGTACACTGATGAGGTATGAAGCTGAAATACAAGATGATGCAAATGAGCATAATGTCTACATCAAAAAGGATGATACTACCATGAAAGTAACTTCACAATAACAAAAAGGTGAAGAACATACAATTCAAATATAAATCAGAGAGCTCTGACTCATCAAACTCAGATCAAGAAATGGATCATCTAGCCAAGAAATTTAGATAGTTCTATATCAAGAAAAGAGGCTTCAAATAATCCTTTAAGAAAGATGATAAGGAAGTAAGATGCTATGAATGCAAGAAGATGGGGAATGTCAGACCAGATTACCCACAATTTAAGGAAGCAAAGAAGAAGAAATTCGTCAAAAGAAATGACTATGAGCAGAAAGACAAGAAAGCTATGAAATCCACTTGGAGTGTATTTGAAGACTCCAGTAGCTCTCCTGAATCTAGCTCAGAGAAAGAAGAAGTCAATCTAAAAGCAAACATGTGTTTCATGGATGAAACTGATGAGGTACACTCATATTACTCCTCTGACTCAAATTGTGAATCAATTTTTGAATCAAGCTACACAAGAGAAAAACTTGCAGCCTACTGCAATATGCATGAAGAAAAATATGACTCACTGTTTAAGAAACATAAGTCACTAAAGAACACACATAAATCTGTTTCAGATGAAAGAGATACAATTCTGAAAAAACATAAGGAATTAACTCATAAATTCAATTCTATTCACACTAATTATATTAATTTTGAATCAAGAATAAAAACACTGTAGGCTGAAGTAGAATTTTACAAATAGGCTGCATTGGTTTTTACAAAAGGGGAGAATTCATTAAATAAAATTATTGGAAAAACTGTCATTAAAATGGAGAGATTTGGAATTGGCAGTAAAGGAGAAAAACCTAAGCTTTATAAAAATTATTTTGTTCTTAGCTCTAAAAAGGTTGATTATAACTTTTTTGGGACAAAGGGACATATAGCTAAAAACTGTTTCTTAGGACAGCCTCAAGTTTGTGGTATTAAGAAAGTCTATGTTTCAAATGACTTATATGATTCAGCCGATTTTTAAAGAACAATGAAAATCTGGATACCTAGATCATTTCTAGCTAACACCCCTGGACCCAACAAAATATGGGTACCAAATCAATTTGTTTTAATGTCTTTACAGGTAGCAGGCTACTAGAGAAGAAAATATATATGGTACATGGGCAGTGGCTTCTCAAGAAATATGTGTGGAAACTCATTGAATTTTTCTTCACTCACTCAAATGGAAGGAGGACTTGTCACATTTGGTGACAATGCCAAAGGGAAAAATCGTTGGCATTGGAAATATTGGAGATCCAAAAACAGTCTCAATCAACAAAGTACTTTATGTACCAGGATTAATACAAAATCAGATAAGTATCTCTCAACTTTGTGATTATGGATATACTGTTGACTTTACAAACAATTTCTGTACTATTTCTAAAGATAAACTGTTTAAATGTAATGCACCAAGAACTGATAATGTCTATACTTTGGATTTAAATTCCTTGTGTAAACAACAAGAAAACTGCTTGACTGCTAAAGTAAGTTAATCTTGGATCTGGCATAGGAGACCTGGACATTGTAATATATATGTTTTAAATATGTTATCTAAGAAACATTTAGTTTCTGATTTACCTAGTCTCAAATTTTAAAGTGACCGATTTTGTGATGCATGTCAAATTGGAAAGCAACACAAATCATCCTTCAAATCTATTAATAATGTGGCTACATCTAAACCTCTAGAACATATTCATATGGATTTGTTTGGACCCTCAAGTGTAGAAATCTTAGCTGGTAAATTATATGTATATGTTTTAGTTGATGACTATTCAAGATTTACGTGGATTTTCTTTTTAAAATTTAAAAAAGAAGATTTTACTTTATTTGAATGTTTCTACAAATCTGTTCAAAATGAAAAAGGTTTTCATATAATCTCATTGAGAAGTGATGATAGTGTAGAATTTGAGAATCATAAATTTAATTCCTTTTGCTCAAACATGGGTATTAAACATACCTTTTCTTCACCCAAAACTCCTCAACGGAATGGGATTGTAGAAAGGAGAAATAGAACAATTCAAGAAATGGCTAGAACTATGTTAAATGAAAATATCCTACCTATATATTTTTGGGAAGAAGCTGTGAATACATATTTCTATATAATTAATAGAGTTTTAATTAGACCTATTTTGAAAAAGACACCCATATGAAATATGGAATGATAGAAAAACTAAAGTAAATTACATTAAAGTTTTTGGATGCAAGGTTTACATCTTAAACACCAGATATAATCTTGGTAAGTTCGATCCAAAATCTTATGAAGCTATTTTCTTAGGATATTCTGCTACTTCCAAATCTTATAGATTCTATAATAAAAGTCAAGGATTGTTGAAGAATCAGTTCATGAAAGATTTGATGAATTTGATCCCTTTGAGAAAAGGATATATCAAATGGATGAACTTGACTCTAATGATAACATGATAGTTTAGAACTTAAATAATGATTTTGAAAATGATATAAAATAAATTCAGTCAAGTTTAGAGGAACATGATACTGAAGAACCTTTAAATGTTTTTCCTAAACAGTCTAGAACCATAATGAATCACCCTTTAGAAATTGTGATAGGTGACTTAGATATAGGAATTCAAACTAGAAGAAAATTAGGAAACATAGTGGAATTCTATGCCTTTCTATCCCAACAAGAACCCAAGACTATAGAAGAATATTTAGATGATGAAAGCTGGGTAATAGCAATGAAAGATGAATTAATCCAGTTTAAAAGAGATGAAGTTAGGGAATTAGTGGAAATACCTAAGAATTACCCAGTAATAGGAACCAAATGGGTATTAATAAATAAAGAGGATGACCGAGGAATAATAACTAGAAATAAAGAATGATTAGTAGCTAAAGGATATAATCAAGAAGAAGGAAAAGATTATGATGAGACTTTTTCACCTGTGGCTAGGTTAGAATCCATTATAATATTTTTAGACTATGCATATTATATGAATTTTAAATTATTTCAGATGGATGTTAAATCTTCCTTTTTAAATGGTTATTTAATGTAGGAAGTTTATGTTGGGAAACCTCATGGTTTTGAATATTCTCGAAAAACAGATTCTATTTTTAAACTTACTAATTCTCTTTATGGCCTTAAACAAACACCTATAGCTTGGTATGAAAGATTAGGTTCTTTTCTTTTGAAAAATGATTTTACTTTTGGAATGGAAGACCCAACACTCTTTAAGAAAACTGTAAAAAATAATGTTTTATTGGTTCAAATATATGTTGATGATTTAATTTTTGGATAAAATAATAAAACCCTTTGTCATGATTTTTCAAAGTTAATGCAAAAATAATTTGAAATAAGTATGATGGGAGAACTAAATTTCTTCTTAGGACCTTAAATTTATCAAAAATATTTTGGAAATGTTTTGAATCAAATAAAATACATTACTGATTTACTTAAGAAATTTGGACATGAAAATAGCAAGACTTTTACAACTCCTATGTGTACTAATATAAAACATGATTTGGATGAAACTAGAAAATCAGTTGACAACAAGTTATATAGAGGTATGATTGGTAGTTTATTATATCTTACTGCTAGCAGGCCAGATATAATGTATTCTGTATCTCTTTGTGCTATATTTCAATCAAATCCTAAAGAATCTCATCTAACTGCTATTAAAAGATTTTTTAGATATTTAAAAGGAAATGTTTTTTAATCTCTTCTTTATCCTAAAACATCTGATTTTAATTTGATTTCATATTCAAATGATGACTTTGAAAGTTTTATATTATATAGAAAAATCACATCTAGAACATGTCACTTTTTAGGAAAGCCTTTAGTGTCATGGTCTAGTAAGAAACAACATTCAATTGCCTTGTCAACAGCTGAGGCAGAATATGTTTCTGCTAGCAATTTCTATGCACAAATATTGTGGATGAAAAACACTCTTTTGGAATTTGGATTAGATTTTAATAATACACCTATTTTATGTGATAATACCAGTGAAATTAATATTTCAAAAATCCTATTAGTCATTCTAGAACAAAGCACATTGATAAAAGGGATCACTTTTTAAGAGATCATGTTATTAAAAAGGATATATTTTTAGAATTTATAAATAATGAAATTCAATTAGCTGATATTTTTACTAAACCATGTCCCACTGTAATGTTTGATTTTATTAAGGTGGATCTAGGTTTATTTGATTTTAAATAAAATTCTACTTCACAATTATTTTTATTCTTCTAAAAAATAATTTTGCTATTTTGTTTTTAAAACAGAATAAGTTTATTTTATCCACGTAATCTATTTTTATTTATTTTTAAATATGTGTAATGATTATTAAAATCACGGGAATCGAGGTTTTTAGAAAACTCTTTCGACTTCTGAGATGTTTAACTTCTATCAAAACCCTTTCGAATGCCTAACACGAGCCTCTACTCGTGAACCCTAAACTTCGATCCTTTGAAACCCTAACCTTCAAACCTTCAGTGATTCTCACAGAAATGGTAAGGACTAAAAGAGCCAGTAAATACGAGCCAAGAAATGTCAAGAGACAACGCTCAGAAGGAAGAAAAATCTTACAGGGAAAGGTAATCGATCTCGAATGGTTATTTCAGAAAAATCTACTATTGAAACAAGCGCTGTCATTTCAGAACCCTGAAAAGAAATTCAACAGTGAAAATAAGGCATTTCTATATGAGGTAGAACTTAGATACTTCTTCAAATCTGTACAGTTTAGTCTGGGGGATACTGAGGCTAGTATGATGGCTATGATAGAGGATAGGGATTTCTCAATCTCATCAGCAGAAATTGGTCAGATTCTTAACTGCCCTCATGTGGGAGTTTTTCATTTTTATTTGAAGAATATAGGAGATTTTGTGCATAAATCTGAGGAAATTATGACTTTTTTGTTTGGAATATCTAATATTAAGAAAATGATAGTGGAATATTTAGAACCAGATCAGAAGATCCTAGTTATATTTGTTCAGACAGGAATAACTCCCAAAATAACAGAAATGGAAAAGATTTTATATCCTGATATGTACATAATGAATCTTCTGTTACGTGATATCAAGTTAAACATCTGAAGGTACATGGTCTGGTACCTCAATTACTGCTATCAATGTGACGCCCGGATGAACTTTTACCCATTCGGTCGATTTATTTCTAAACTGTTGGATAAGAAAGACATGGTGAGATTAGTGGATGCCCGTGTACACTATCACCACTGTAAAATGTTTAATGATGGAACTTTGAGGAAGATTGGAAACTTATGGAGCACCATTAAAGGAAAAATCATTCGAGTAGGAGCTGAGGAAGACTCAAAGAGTGCTCAGGCTCAACCTGCTAAGTCCAAGGAGGGAAATGCTGAATCAAGAGTCAGCAATGTAGAAAGAAGGATCCGATTTGAAGTGGAATATGCTGAGGAAGAAAAAAGTTAGGAGGGAATTCAATCTCGAAGAACATGACCTATTAATGTGGAAATTAATTCCCCTGAATTGGCATCAACAGAAGCTTCAATTGCTTATTCTTTTTTAAGAGAAGATGTTATTGATAAGACCATGGAAGCTCTTTGTGAAATGACAACACCAATAGAGGGATCAGAAGCTCAAGAAGAAGCTCAAAGGGAGAATCAAGAACATATTGTAGCTAATGTTGAAGTTAAACTTCAACAGGGCAAAGATAAGGAGGCAGTGCCTGGTGAGGAAGTGGCCAGACCCCAGGAAAATCTTGAAAATGTTGTTCTAAAAAATCCATCGGAAAACCAAGATGCTGATGTTTGTGGTGAGCATGCTTCTGAAGCTCACACAGAAGTAATTCATGAGGATTTTTTCTGGGGAGGAGTCTGCGGACTCTGTGGAAAAATATGTGGACCAACCTACATAGGATAAATAAAAAGAGAAATATCATGCTGAATCATTACCTTTTGTACTGCTGCATCATCCAGAGCCTAAGAATTTGAATCAAGTACAGGGTGCCTCAGATTCAAGGAATAAAGAAGTTGAAGAACTATATAAAAAGGATTATTAGTTAGAATCTGAGAATGCCACTCTCAGAAATTCCTTAACCTTTGAACAATTGATATTTCAAAAGATGAAACAGAGTACAGTTTCAAGGCAAGAAGATGAAATGTTTAAATAGGAAATGCTGAATGTAGTTGAAAATTTGAAATATGAAATGGTTATGAAAACAGATTTATCAGATCTAAATTTGTTTATAGAGAACCAATTTGCATCAGTTGCAAATAGTGCTATTAGTGGATCAAATACTTCACCTGATTTAATCCAATGATTTCAAGAAATCACAGCTATGATGAGTAACATGAATGACCGGTTGCAAGATATTCAATGTAACAGTGATCCATTTTCAGTTTTGCTAGAAAATCAGAAATTTTAAGTGGATCAACTGATATCTAGTGAGCCACTAATCAGAAATCCGTTAAATCAGATGCCAGAGATGTTGTCAATGTTTATCAAAAAAGAAGAAATGATGCATGAGTTTTTTAGAGTCATTATTAATCGATGATATTCATATGACTCAAGAGAACATAGAGCTCATTATCAAACATGGAGATGGGACGATGAAGATACTTAGGGAATAGTTCACAGAAATCAAGTATGCAATCTAGAGGATATAGAACCTATTGCCTATCTTGCCCAAACCTTTATTCATGTGTTTATCATACTTGTATGTATTTTTCATTTTTAATGAAAATCTATTTCTTCATTTCTATTTTTTTTACTTTCTTTATTTTTGATATTCCAGTACTCCAGATTTAATTATTGATAAATAGTTAATAATAGCATTTACCAACAGTTCAGTGCAACATTAAATTTGTTCAAATCCATAATTTATCATTCTTTTTTATATCACAAAAGGGGGAGAAATTTGGATAAACACAACATTTTATTTTAAAAACCATTTTTTATTCAGAGGGAGAATTTTGGAAATAAAAATTATTTTATTTTTCAGAGGGAGAAAGTTGGAATGAAAAATTATTTTATTTTTTAGGGGAGAAATTTTTATTTATTGAAATTTTTATTTATTTCGTTAAAATTAAAATATTGTTTTATTCCCTCAAAATTCAAAAACTTTATGTAACTAATTTTTAGAGTTAATTTCATTTAATTTGTTTCACTATCTTAGGATTTTGTGATCATCAAAAAGGGGGAGATTGTTGAGAAAAGTATTGTTTTAAACAATATATAATAATGTTATTTAAAGGGGGATATTATTGAAAATAATATTCTGTCTCTTTATGATAATTTTGCTGCTCACAAATACCCTTAATTATTTTCTAATGATTTTATTTAGTATTTTTCAGGACATTGTTAATTTATTTTACTCTTGAAATAATGAGAATTTATTACTTGTTCGGAATCTGCTTTAAGAACGTACTGGAATCACTGTTCATACCTTACTTGTTCGGAATCTGCTTTAAGCGCGTCCTGGAATCACTGTTCATACCCTATGTGGATAAACGTAGCATAAGGATGAAAAGCGTGTATACTTTTTGAGATAAGAAAAAAGTATGGTTGAATAACCATACATTTTAAGCAAATTATGGAAGAATAAACTTACGTTAGGAAGGAACCTTATGTTTTGGTTATCACCAAAGTATGGAAGAAGAATCGTACGTAGGTACTAAATGTTACATTTGTTTCTCAAAAGTATGGTTCATCAACCTTACTTTTGTGAACAACCATACGTTCTTGGAAAAGTATGGCTTATGTAAAAGTACCGATCTTTTACCATACGTTTGAGATTTGAAGAAAAAGTATGGATGATCAACCCTATGTTTATGATCAACCTTACGTTGTGAACCTTACATTTGAAGAGTACGTTATCAACCTTATGTTTGGCGTCAGAATGTTTTGAAAGACAATATTTTTATGCAACGGTCAGCAAGCTGATTATTGGGCGGATTTCAAGCCAGATTTAAAGTTGTTTTTAAATTATGACTTTGATCGTTTCAAAGCTATTTTATCATTTGATTAAAGATCAAATTAAAAAGAGATATTTATGCCGAGTTTTCAGGGAAGTTAAGACTACTCTGTATGTTCAAATATTTGAATATTGCGAATCAGAAGGCGACTTTTATGGATCTAAATGTGTAGGAGATATGCTCAGATTTATTATGTATACGTTCTCTCTGAAAAAAACCATATATACGGGAGATTGGTGTTCAATATCATAATTTAAAAAATGTAAAAAATAGATACTGCGGAAAATCACGTTGATCTGCTGATTCAAAAAGGAGCGTCAAAGCTCGGTTCATTTAAAGAAGAAGAAACTTGATAGAAGATTCACTTGTTCTACAACGAATATCAACTGTGGATCTTCTACTGCTGAAGTTGTAAACTATATCTTTATATCTATTCCAACCTGATCGAATCATAACTGCTTTGAGTTGAAAATAAATATTTATAGAGATGAAGACCCATATATTGTCAGTTGCATTCTGTTGCATTGTGAAGATCATTTGGAAAAGATTCTTTCTGAAATTATTTTTATATTGAGTAACCAGCTTCTTGAACTAAGCTATGTAGGTTCGTGTTTGAACCAGGAGGCTTTGTTTTTCCTTAGATTGTTAAGGTGTCAACTTCCTATATTCAGTTTAGGACAGATCTGTTGAAACGAGGACCAGATAGTGAAAATCATCAATCTCGTGGAGTTGAGCGTTGGTGGAGTGGACTAGGGGCCTTCTCTTCCCCGAACCACTATACATCTTTGTGTCCCTGCTTTTATTTATTTCCATTGTATGACCAAATATGATAAAGTAAAGAGGAAAAAACTTGTTCAATCAACGAATTAATGAAAAATATTAAAGACACAATTCACCCCCTCTTGCATATAATCTGTATATTCCATATCCAACAGAATATATGATAATTTTATAAAATGATTTGTTATTCAATGAGTAGTGAAAATACTGTTAATAGTTTCGGGTGTTTATTGACATCACCAAGGATGTAATAATGATGTAATAATGATATAATCATTCCGGTCTTCCTGAGAATAGTATGTTATTCTTTGAGGTTTTCCATGTGGCAATACCATGGTAAAATACCATGGGCAAGCCTATGGTTTGGAAAATAACACCGATTTGGTGTCCCATGGAAATTAATTAAACATTCCATCACTTTTCTATAAATACCAAGCCATTCCCGTAGTCATTTCAATCCAAAATCCTTCTCCATGATGTTCCAGTCTTTTGACCTACAAAGGAGTCCTCCCAAGGTGTCCTGAATCCCCCAAGGTCCCAACCATCAAGATTTTGAAGTTACTCTTCAAGGTAAGGGAACCTTTCACCCTCCTCTTTTAATTCATGACTTGTTTTATGTTATGTCATCTAGTTTCCATATTATTATGTTCAGGTATGATATTATACATCCTTATTAATTTATATTTCATTTCCAAATTTTGAGATACCGCCTCCAATATCATCAATTGATTTTTGAATTTTTATGTGATGTCGTTAGGCTACCGAATTTTCGTAAAAGAAATTGCATCTTCTCATTTCGTTCTAGATTAATTTCCATGTGGTATATCATTAAAATATACATAACATGTTCTTATTTCTATTTTATTGTATCACTATACTGTATTAGAAGTTATTTCTAAGTGGTTTTTCGTTGTCCCCACTCTTTTTATTGTTTTCTAAAACCATGTTATATAGCTGTTAAGCTGCAGAAACTTTGTCTCAAAATTTCTCTTTCTTTCTCTTCATAAATTATTATATTTTATTTTTGTGATTACCCAAACCTATTTCATTTATATGGGTATTCATATATACATTATATTGATCTATTTTATTCTGGAATTTAAATAAATATAATCCCCTCCCCCTTTCCATTAGTTATAAATGACATAATTATCTTATTTTTAATAACTTTTTAAACATCACAATTTTGAAATGAAAAACATTTATTTTATTCTATATGTGTTATTTATGAAATTTTTGTTATTTTTCTATGTGGAGTGCATGAAAATAAAGATATATTAAGTGTGCACCCTTATACCGATCCAATGCATTGGGTAAAGAATTTAATATCTAGAGATGCCAAGTTTCACGTTACCTTTGTGAATAACCATGGTATTTTTTATGATTCCTTGGGGATGAAACATGGTAATATGTTCATGAATGTCTAAATTAAATTCTTTAGACACATATTAAAGTTATGGTTCATGTTCATTTAATTATTTTATGTCGCTACTTCCATTTCTCATGTGTTTATGTTTTTCATCAAATTCTTATTGATATCATAAGTAAACTGATTCCCTTGTGTTTCTTACTAGGAATTATGCTCACCCTTTCCATTTATGTATATCTACATGTTATGAGATGAATTAGTTGTAAATAAGATATACTTTTCAATTTTCTTTTCAAGGGGATTTAAAAGAGGGTTTTATGTTTTCATGTATTTTGTTCCTGATTTCCTAGAGACTAGACATTAAAGGTCCTCTGTTTGTAAAATGAAATGAAAAGTTTTGTTAAAAATATGAGATTCCACAATTGGTATCAAAGGAATATTTATTATTTATGAAAATTAGGCTATGAAAAAATTAAGATGAACCCTAAATAAAATATTAAATAAAGGAATACATTATGGTATTTTGGGGAGTATTGAGTAAGTGGTTTATCAATAAAATACATCTATGTCTGGATATGGGTAGGTAGAGGTGACTCTGGCACAAATGTACCTAGGTGTGAAAACTATGAAAAGGAGTTTTGGGCTTGAGCTGGGATGTACTGGTACATGACAACGAGTCTTGCTTCACTCTAGGTGATGACAATCTTGGGGGATATGTTTGGTTAATCATATTATTTTTATGAATCATTATGAAGGATTTATAAGGAAATGTAATTGACTAAAGAATAAAGTTTTAATACATAAAATTTATTATAGTTCAAATATTTATAAATGAAATAATCTTCTCACTATGTTTTTATTATTTTAGAAAATGGTGGGAAATAGGAGGAACCGTGCAAATGGTGACCATAATGGACCATGCACTAACGACCCTCTGATGGAAGTTGGAATGGAAACTTTCATTCAAATGATGATCCAACTGACTCACGTTATGTGAAATAACATGAATAAAGGTCAGACACAGATCTCATCATGAAGGAAACAACTTTCTGTTGAATCCTTTCTGTGTCAACAACCCCCAACCTTCAGTGGATCTACAGACCCATTGATTGTTGAGCATTAGATCAACTCTATTGTGATGATCTTTTAGGTGCTCCACTGTTCTAAACAAGGGAAGGTTACATTGGTTGTTTATTGCTTAGAGGGAGAAGCTGAATAGTGGTGGGAACTGATTAAAAACACAAGTCCAATAGTGGACGTTTTTGCAATGGAGTGGGAAGAGTTCAGAGGGATATTCTTCAACTAGTATTTCCCTCGATCGATGAGAACAAGAATGGAGAAGGAGTTTCCTAAGATAAAGAATAAAGAGAATGAATTTTTGGGAAGCTACAAGATAAACTTCACAAGCATTTCCTGTTACACATCTAGCTTTTTGATGGATCTAAATTGTATATTTGATATATTCTTATGTGGATGGAGACCTCATCTGCCGAAGAATCTAGCCAACTGAGATTATGATAGCTATGAGGAGATCCTATGTAGTGTGATGAATGTTGAACTGGAGTTTGTGAGATGCAATTGTCTCATAAATCTACTGACAAGAAATTATCGAGGGAGCCATGCTTAGGCAGGATGTTCAATTATGGAAGTGGAGGCAAGGAAGTACAATTTCCCACAAGTAATAAATGTGGGAAGAAGAATTCGGGGAACAACCTTCTTGGGAGAAAGAAGTGATACAATTGTGGTGGAGATGGCCACATAGAATGGAATTGTCATAGTGAGATGAAGCCCCAACTCCCAACATAAACGACAATGGGAAGATAGTTCAGGCCCTACCTAATGGACAATACCATAAGTGTGGACAACATGGGCACCTTGGCAATCACTGTCCAAATCCGAGGGTAGTGGAGGGGAATCGCCATCATCCTTAGAAATGGCCAAGGTAACGAGCTCATAAATTCTCAATCACTATGGTGGATGTTGAAGCACCAAATGATGTGGTGGAAGGTACTCGTGTTGTTCAATAAAAGCTAGTGAGTACTTTGTTTGATTTTGGTTTTATGTGATCCTTTATTTCCTCTATGTTTGAAAAGAATTTAGAATCAACTCCTGATTTACTAAAAGTTGAGTTATCAGTCAATACTCCTAGTGCGATTATCCATGCTTCATAAATGATTAGAAACTCAAGTATTTACTTTAGTTAGCACAATCTTATCGCAAATCTAGTTGTCATTCCCTTGCTAGAATTTGAAGTTATACTAAGGATGGACTGGATCTCAGTGTATAATGCTAAGATCAAATGCAGAAGAAACGAAATATCAGAAGTCTTGAATGGAAAACCTATAATTATCTTCCAAGGAGAGATATCTCTAATTTATCTTTTCCTAGAAGAACCTCCTATATCTTTCTTAATGAAGTTGATCAACGATGAAGAAGAAGGAAATGAGAGATGGAGGATAGAAAATGTCCCCATCGCCGAGGAATACATTGATGTATTTCTCGAGGAGTTATCCAGGACACCTCAAGAAAAAGAGGTTGGGTTCCCAATTGAACTCATAGATGGATCCTATCCAATATCAATGACCTCATATAGGATGTAAAATGTTGTGTTAAAGGAGTTAATAAAAAACACCAAGATCTTTTGGTGGAGGGTTTTATCTGACTAAGTGTGTCTCCTTGTGGAGAACATGTTCTCTTTGTAAAGAAGAAAGATGGATCAATGAATTTGTGTATTGATTATATCAAATTGAACAGGATCACAGGGAAGAAAAAATACCCTCTTCCATGAATTGAATATTTATTTGAAAAACATAATGGGGCCCAATACTTCTCTAAGATTTATCTTCGATCTGATTATCATCCTTTGAGGGTGAATAAGAAGATACTCTAAATACTTTCTTCAGAACAAGATATGGGCATTATGAGTTTGTGGTTATGCCCTTAGGACTAGCTAACAAACCTTCTATTTTTTACGGATTTGATGAATTGAGTATTTAAGGACTACCTTGATATATTTTTGGTAGTTTTTATTGATGATATATTGATATATTCCAAAATCCGTGAGGATAATGAGGATGATCTAAGGGTTATTTTTCAAACTATACGGTAGGAGAGAATTTTTGGGAAGTTCAGCTAATGTGAATTCTGTTAACAACATGTTGTCTTCATGGGGCGCATTGTTACCAATGACAGAATAATAGTGTATCATGAAAAGGCAAAATATGTCGAAGATTGGACTCAAACTATGACAATAACTGAGGTTTATAGTTTCCTTAGACTATTGGGATATTATAGGAGATTCATGGAAAAAATTTCATGAGATGTTTATCCATTAACCCGGTTAACTCAAAAAGGGGTACAGTTTATTTGAACATAGGATTGTGTGGAATGTTTCCAAGAGCTGAAGAAGAGATTGGTTACTGCACGTATGTTAACTTGGCCCTCATGTGGAGAAGGATTCTTTATTTTTAGCAATGCATCTTTGAAAGGGCTTGGGTGCATCCTAATGAAAAATGACAAAGTCATTGCTTATGAATCTTGAAAATTGAATTCTCATGAGCAAAACTATCCTACGCATGATATGGACCTGGTTGTGGTCATTTTTTCTCTGAAGAAATGGAGACATTATCCTTCTAGGGTGAAATATGATATATACAAATACATCAATGTTTGAAGTATAGTTTCACAAAAAAAATAATTGAACATGAGATAGAAGAGATGGTTGAAACTTCTTAAAGACTATGATTTTTCAATTCATTATCATCCCAGATGAGAAAATAACGTCACTGAAGCATAATACAGGAATGACCTAGTAGTTCTTTTCTGTGATTAGAATTCAAAGAGATCTATTAATAAATAACGTAGTGAAGATAGACATGGGAATTATAAGGGATGTAAAATCATCAACCCTAACCCAAATGATTTCTCAAACATCATCACTAGAGAAGATCAAGAATGCCCAGAAAGAGGATCCTTTATTATAGAAGAAGTATGAGGTTGTAAAGGATTGGAAGTTTCTTGATGTCAATATTAATCAAGAAGGTGTATTGAAATTTCAAACACAACAATGCGGTCAATCTATTCCAGAAATAATGAAGGAGCTGATGGATGATGCTCATAGATCTACTTTTTATATACATATTGGAAGCAAAAAAATGTATAGGGACCTTCGTGATCATTATTGGTGGGATAATATGAAAAGGGTAATTTATGACTACACTTCAAGGTGCCTGGTATGTTAGCAAGTGAAGGAAGAGTAATAACTTTCTAAAGGGGTATTGCATCCACTACCCATTTCAGCATGGAATTGGAACAATATCACTATGGACATCGTCACTAGTCTCTTGAGAACATACAATGGAAAAAATGTGATATGGGTTACTGTTGACCGTCTCACCAAGACTGCCCATTTTATCTCTATTAGGGATGATTTCTCTCTGTATTAACATGCCAGGATTTATGTGAAGGAAGTGGTAAGGTTTCATGGATTTCAACTTACTATCGTATCTGATCATGATCCACGGTTCCCATCAAAATTATGGAGAAGTATTCAACATTATTTGAGCACTAAATTTAATTTCAGTACGTCATATCTCCCCAAAAAAGATGGAGAATCAGAGAGGACAATGTAAACACATGAGGAAATACTGAGAAAATTCTCAATTGAATTTAAAGGTGGATGGGATGAACATATCCCTTTAGTTGAGTTCTCCTATAATAACAGCTTCCACTAGGAAATTCAAATGGCACCCTATGAAGCTCTATATCGTAGGCGATGTAGAACTCCTACTTGTTGGAATGAAGCTAGTGAGAGAAATATTACTTAGTCTGATCTTGTGTTAGAGATCACAGAAAAATTCCATGTCATCCAACAACACATTAAGGATGCCCAGAGTCAGCAAAAGAGTAGTACTGTCAATCGTAGAAGGGACATGGAGTTTTATGTTGGTGACAAATTCTTTCTTCTAATTTCAATGTCAAATAGGGTAATGTGGTTTGGGAGGATTGGGATTCTCATTACTAGGCACAATGGGCCCTATGAAATCTTTGATCGCATAGGATAAGTTGCCTATCGGCTTACACATCCTCAAAATCTAGCAAAAGTTCATGATTTCTTCCACGTATCCATCTTGATAAAATACATACCTGACCCATTACATGTACTAAATCCAGAGGTGGTAAAACTGGAACATGACCTCTCTTATGAGGAGCAACCAGTGGAGATCATTGATCGTAGAGACAAGGTTCTACACAACTAGACTACCCACCTTGTAAAGGTGTAGTGTAAGAACTAAAAATGTGAAGAAGCCATGTGGTAACCAGAAGAGTCTATGAGGTAGAAGTACCCACACATTTTCACTTCCTAGGGTACGAGATATAATTTTGGGGATGAAATTTCATAAGGGGGGAATAATGTAATCTCCTGAACTTTTGAATAATATTTGTTTCCTAAATTTGTGTGTCATTTAATATTATACTCCAAAAAACAATATTCTTTAATTAATGAAGTGATACCGTTGGGTTTTTACTGTTATATGACCAATGTTCAATATGATCATTGGAAACTAAACTCTTATCGTTACAATTAATGTTTATAAATACAAGTGATCTTGTTTAATTAATATAGATAGCATAGTCGATGGCCTCCTCTTGTTGACCCGGGCCGTTTGAAGCACATATGTCAGAGCTTGGGAAGGATGTAGCATCTATGGTCTTTTCTCTGTACCAAGCCCAAGCTGAGCTCCAATAAGTGATGCATGAAAAGAATCGCCTATGGGAGATTTTCATGTTGATAGAAATCACCACACGGACAATGTAGTCAGAGCTTCCCCATAATTCTATCACCATTACACACCCTACACTTAGGTCCTATGCAGGTGTTATAAGGGTCAATTTAATGACGCCTTAGATAGTTTTTGTAATCCCTAGGTATAAATAAAATTTTAATTTCTTATTATAGTAAAATTTGTGATTTGCAAATGTCCGGATAAATATAGGATGGATATTAATGATGACTTTTAGAAAATGATTATTTTAAAATATTCATGTAATCTTTAAATAAATAATAATGTGATAAGATTTTAGAAAAATGTCCTTCTACAGTTGTGATCAGTAAGAAATTTACAGTCTAATATGGTCAAATTGATTTTTTGTAAATAGTAATGTCTGAATAGAAACATACCCTTATGAATAGAAATGAATAGTAAATCTTCCAATAAATAAAAACATCAACCATAAATGTATATATCCAATTTAGACATCTTAAATGTTAAAAAAATCATAGTGTAGGTTTTGTTATTTAAGTAGGTCATAAATATTTTATTTACAATTTTATAATTAATTTAATAATTTAAATGGAAAATTTATTTTCATAAAATGTAATCATAAATTATTAAATTATCTTATTATGGTTATATGATAATTTTATGGGACCTCGATTACTTTTTCATGGTATTATAAATTAACTTTCAGTTTTAGAGTTTTTTTTTAAAAAATTAATTCTTTTATTTAAAAATAAAATAAAAATTATTTATAAAATTATTTTCATGAAATGGGGTTAATTTTCGATTTCAGAGCATCAATATTAATTTAGGGTGAATTTATGAGATTTTTATAAAATGTTTTGTTTTTCGCTAAATAGTGAAAGTACTATTTTGAGTTTCGGGTGATTAATGACATAAATTATGATAAAACAATGAAGTAATCATTATAGTATACTTCTTAATAGTAAGATATGATATAAGGTGTCTAAAATGGGAAATAACTTTGGAAAATACATTGGTCAAGCCCATGGTTTTCTAAATACCAACGATGAGGTGTCCCATGAAAATTAATTAAATATTCCCTCACTTTTCCTATAAATACTAAGCAATTCCCTCATTAATTTCATTCCAAAATCCTCATAAACGATGTTATAGTGTTTTTACCTCTTAGGGTGTCCTCCAAGGGTTTTATCAAGCCACCAAGGTCCCAATAATCAAGCTATCGAAGTTGCTCTTCATTTAAGGGAACATGTCCCCCTCCTCATTTAAGTAATGAATTCCATTATGTTATGTCTTATAGTTTCAATATTATTATGTTGGGGTATGTTATTATATATCATTATTAATTTATATTTCATTTCCAAATTATTATATACCCTCTCCACCATTATCCATTAATTTTCTGAATTTTTAAGTGACGTCGTTATGCTGCTGAATATTCGTAAAAGAAATTGCATCTTCTCTTTTCATTCGAGTTTCCTTTCCATGTGGTAGGTCAATAAAATATCCATACCATGTTATTGTTTATATTTTATTCTTCCCTTATACAGTATTATAAGTTATTTATTAGTGTTTTACCCTTTTCCACTCTCTTTTTATTATTTTCCAAAACCATTTTATATAGCCATTATGCTGCATAAACTTCGTCACAAAATATCTCTCTCTTTCTCTCAATAAATTCAATTATTTTATTTTTTGAATACCAAAACCTATTTCATTTCTAGGGGTATTAATAATGAAATTATATTGTTCTATTTTATTTTTTATTTGTCATACATATAACCCTTGCTGCCTTTCCATGGCTTATAAATGACCTAGTGATCATAATTTTAAGAGCATTTTAAACATCCAATTTTGAAATGAAATACATTTCTATAATTCTATACAGGTTATTTATGAAATTATTGATATTTATCTATGTGTCTCAAATGAAAATAAATACATATTAACAGTGTTCCTGGATAGCGCTCCAATGCATTGGGTAAAGAATTTAATCTTTTGAAATGAGAATTTTCACGATACCATGGGGAATAACCTTGGTATTTTTTATGACAGCATAATGATGAAAATTGGTGATATGTTCATGAATGTCTAAATTAAATGTTTTATCCACATATTCATGTTATTTTTCATGTTATTTTCATTATTTAATTCTTATACTTCTATTTCTCATGTATTTATGGTTTTCATTATGTTCATAATGATAGCACAAGTAAACTGATTTTCATGCCTTCCTTACTGGGCCTTCTACTAACCCTTTCCTTTTATTTATGTCTCTAGGATATGAGATGTAGTAGTTGTACATAGAATGATCTTTTATTGAGGATTATCAAGGGGATTTAAAAAGAGTTTTTTATGTTTTCATGTATTTTGTTCCTGATTTCCAAGACACTAGACATCAAAGGTCCTCTGTTTGTAAAATGTAATGAAAAATTCTATTAAAAAGGCAGGATGCCACAAACTAGTCATTTCTGTTTCTACTAATTTTGTTTCTTCTACATGTATAGGTTAAAATCCAAAATCAGGGAAAATTTGGATTGATACAAATGTAAATACATACATCAAAATATCATGGGTGGATACTGGAATGAATAACAATATAAACTACCAGAAGGATGCTCTAGAGTAAGAAAGAAAATTCCAAAAACAAAAATATAGTAAATATAGTCACACTGATACTACATATAAATTAAGGAGATTTGTTGGCAATTGTTGTTTTTTTTGGATGTTTGGTCATAAGGCCAATGATTACTGGAATAATATGTCAACATATGAAAATTATGGAAGGCGTAAATTCATGGAATGTAGATATGAAGAAATGAATAATCCCACAAAGAAAAAAAGATAACACAGATAAAGAAGACTATATCTATCAAGAATATATTTCATTATATTTATTTCTTTAGTGATGATTTCAATTGAAGTGGTCACAATTATGATGAGTTCTGTTGTAGTTATACCATAACTCAAGCATATGTTGATAAGAATCATATACCACAACAATGGAAGGAGAAAGAAAATGATCTTCAAATTTATCCTTTGGGAATATGCAATACATTGAAGACAATAAAATACCCAAGAATAAGATCAATCTGGATTCCAATAATGTCATCTCCTCAAAGAAACGATTATTCTATTATAGAAATAAAGGCCATAACATGGATCACAACAAACAATCATGGAAATAAAAGGAGGAAATCTCAATTGGAAAGGATAATCAATCCAGAAAAAATAAGTTTGATTTAAGAAATTCTTGAAGGTAATATTATTTTGTTTCCTAAGAAAGTATACATCAAGACAATGATGAATCCTTGTGGAAGCTCTAAATCCGAAAATGTTAAGAAAAAGTGTTTAGTTATCTGGTTTAATCAATTTCAAATTTATGGGGAATTGAAAAAAGATGAAGATGAAGTACTAGCTAATGAAATGGAAAAAGGGAAATCAGTCATTCCACATGAATTAGAATCCTAATTTCATGAGTGGTTTTAATATCATGACAACCCTAGTGTCTCACAAGTAATATGTGGAAGGTGCAAGAAGATGAAAAATCATTAAAACAAATGTTTCACCATTTTACTAGGCCAAATGAAGAAGATTGAACAACATAAACCTATAAAATCTAATTTGTTACTGATATAAGTGAAGAATAAAAATCCACACAAGTTTAAGGTGAATGGAAGTAAAGAATATATGCTGAAAATAAAAAAACCAAATGGAGAGGATGAATCAGAATAAAGTGTACAAGACACTTTAGAGTTGTAAAGAATTGAGTTCTTGGGTTGAAAGAATGTTCTCAGCCCTAGTTCTTCAATTAATAATCTCATATGTTTTATATATTATTCCTTTATATTTTTTTATATGTGTGCCTAAATTTATGGTATTTGATGAAGAAGGTAATTCTCACAATGACAATTGAATCAAAAAAGTTTAGAACTATAAGTTAGAAAAATTATTGATGATTTGATAATTAGTTGTAGTGTTCCATAGTTAATGATTATCAATATGAATATATTGAAGATAATATGATGATTATTTCCCACCAAGTAAAATCAAAGAGAGTTCACCCCTTTAGGGGGATAAAATATGAAAGAGTTGATATCAAGGATTATGTCATGATGAATCATAGAATTCATATCATCTCAAGAAGTTGAAATTTAGTTATTCTAATCACACATTAATCCCTTGATCTTAATTGTATTTATCAGGTCTATTATGTGGGATTCTTTATTAATGAAAACATGGGATGAAATGGGGAGCTTTATAATTGAACAAGATATTTTTAAAATTTTGGGTGATGTATGTGCAAGATTAGGCATTTCATTGATAAATATGACTATTTCAAACCCCTAGACTAAGAGTTGATACATTCTGAGTATGATTTCATATGTATGGTTTTTTATGTATATCATTGAAAAACGTGGTCATATCTCTCTTTTTTTCTACACTGGGTTATCCCATGTAGACTTAGAGGTGATTTTCAAAAGGCTCTTTTCTATGTAAACCATGTGACATCATCAATTTCTCAGAAATACTCAAGATGATATTATTCAATGGGATGAGAACATTTATTTTTGAAAAGGATCCCACTAAACCTTTTCATTTGGTTTCCAATAAGTGGTTGAAAATATTGGCACACAAATTGTCCCATTGAATATGTGATTAAGTAATATTGACAACAAAATACATATGGGGAGATTGTAGTTCATGTTGTTACATTTTATTCCAATAAGGAGTCAATTTTCATTTGTTTGTCAATATGTTCAAGCAATGGTGATGATGGAAGTTGTGCGAACGATTCATGTGGTGAGGTTATTAATTCATGGATTATTAAAGAAACAAATATGAATATTGTTAAAGTATTCCAATGTTACAAAACTTGTATCAAGGTGATACACTATTGAAACACTTAAATAAGTCCATGCAATACTAAATTCCATAAGGAAATAATTAATGATTCGCTAATAGTAACTATGTGGATGATGTGTTGAAGGCCTTTCATTATGCTTTTATGCTTGAGGAATAAAGACATGGTCCATTCATCATCGATGATTTGATTTAAGGAATGTTGAATATATTGGAGTTATTATTGCTAAAAGAATAATAAGGATGATTGTTGAAGATGAATAAGCGAGGTGGAAGGGAATAGTATGGATTCAATTATGTGCATTTCTAGTGCATGAGCTTTGAATAAGGAAGGTTTCCATGCATTATTCGATCACTGCACACTTGATTTTTAACCATGTATATATGAACTTACATAAAAAAGTAAGGGGACAACCATGGAGGGCCATCCGAGGACAGAACCTCAAGCACATGAGGGACCTGAGGTGTTATCTGTGCCTGAGGGAAGCCCTCAAGGCTAGACCCACATGAGGAAGAGTGTGCATGGTCCATGTATAGGCCTGCAGGTTTGTGCACAGTGATACACACATGCGCTAGCATGCATAGTGGGTACTAGGTGTGCACTCGAGGAGCAAAGTGGGCGCTAAGAACTTGCCTACAGGGTGAAAATGGTACAGGGTGGTACCTTTGATGGAGAGGGGAGAATTATCAGCATTTTTTTCCGCATCTTGATATTTAAACCATTTGAACCTGTGTGTTCATTTTGAGGTGGGATGAAATTTAAAAAACGTTGAACTAGTCCTGGTCGTTCATTTGATCTCCTATCTAATCTAAACTGCATGCTCCTTCCTGCATCCCTCATTATAATCAAGTCCTTCTTACTGAACATTGCAGTTTAGGTTTGAGCTAGCATCGTCCGATATCTCCACCAAGGTTGTATTCAAACTATGGACACCTGAGATCCACCCATGAACCATTACTCTATCCAAATTAAGATCTCATCACTCTGGGAATCATTTATGCTCATTTCAAGCTGATAAGGATCATTAGGATGTAAGGAATACATGAATTCAATTTCATTTTCATGCATGCACAGAAATAAAGATTTAATACATGGCTAAAGAAAGAGGAGTGGAAAGGCCACACCATGAAGTTCGATGCATTAGGGAGATGATTTTTATGCATTAAAAAACACATGACCATGAGGATAATAATCACCGATAAAGAAGGATCTCACTATTGAGAAGGAAAAAAAATGATATTTATGCACATCTCTAACCCACGTTTGAAAATATTCCAAGCCGGAGATCTTGTCTATTTAATGTTTTGAATCCTATGGAATCTCACATATATTTTTACTGTGATCCTTGCCTATAAATACAAATCCATCGAAAGAGGCTCATCGGTTGAAAACACAGAGTTAAAGATATCATTTCTTCGAGAAACAGAGCATTACAAGAAGGTGTTCCGTGCAACCTTTCTATGCGAAGAAAGGTTTCTGCACAGCCTAGCTATGCGAAGAACCTCCGTGAATCCCTTTTTCAAAGTAAAACCAAGAACCATAATGTTTCATGAAATGAACCTCACCTTTGTGTGAAGAAAACCATAGACACACGATAGGTTTTTAAACCCTCGATGTGCTTCATGCGTGATGAAAAAAATGCATGTAAAAAACCGGTCATGCACCCTTGTTTTTCTCTGAGAATACATAACCAAGATCCAATAGCATTTTGTGGTTCTGTGAAGATGGACCACATTCACTCATTCCATGAAGAAGAAGATATCCTGCACCCTCTAGTTTGCATGAAGAAGATGAACACCCACATGATTTCACATTTGATTTGTACATTTTTTAGTGGTTTCTAAAATAATATTGTGATTGAATGAAGGTTGAGGTTTATGTATGTTTTATTTGAATTTGAAGATACATGAGGCTTTATGTTTTCAAACGCATGAGAGGATAATTCATGCATGATGCATATGCCTGAATTGAGAAACCCATGTGACCAAGAAAAAGTTGAACCGTGGGAAAAAATCATTTGGTCTTGAAGAAGACCCATGAATTAACACATAAAATTGAATGAATCAAATAAAACATTGTTTGTGTTCCTAGAAAAAAAATAAAAATAGAAAAAAATGTGGAAGGGAATTGATTTTTTTCAGTGCTCAACATGGTTTTCCCATAGATGTTTTCAGACAAGGAAGATAAAAATAAAGAGTGCATTCATGGATTCATTCACATGGACACGCAAATAAAGATTCAAAAGTTTTTGTTCATATTAAGAAAATAAGAGATAGGCGTGCATGTTCAAAATCAAGATACCCATGCATGAAATCATGCATGAACACATTCACGTGTGAAAATAATTTAGATATAAAAATACAAGAGGTATTGGATCCCATGAAATACCTGCATGATGTGAATGATTATTGAGACTAAATCCATACTGAGTTAAAGAATATCTTTTATCTAAGTTGACCGTGTTTGAGAATCCAAGAAGACAAACATTGCTGATATTGAGCAAGGTCACTCTTTCGTGTTAATATTCTTGAAGAGTTTGTGTGCAACACTTTCACATATATACGTGCGGCTAGGTCTTCATCACAAGAAGAAAGAATTGCTGAGCATTTTAGGGAATGAGGACTGATTACAAAATTGTTTCGAATTTTTGAGCAAGGCCAACGGATCCTACCAAAGGCTATTGAAGATTCTTGAAGAGATTCACAAGAAAGTGTTATTCAAAAATCTTGTGAGGGAAGATCAGAAGATCCATCCATAGTTAATCAAGAAGAAACTCTTGTGGAAGCCAAGAGGGAGAAGTCTTCATTGGGTCTCTCAAGAAGGCCAGTGGGACTCTGCAAACACTGTGGGAAGCAGTATAAAGAACCTCATGTGGGACTCAAGAGAGATAAAGTGCGATTAGGTATTGACCATTATAATTACTCACCAAATTAATTGGTGAATCAATGTTGGGGAGATTAAACAACATAACAAGGAGTAGTTATTTGATCTGATCCTTGTAAATCCTTGTGTTCAATGCATTTACATTAACATCATTTTCTTGGTATGGATGAGAGACCCCAGAAGAGTGGATCAAGGATTTAACCATCCATAGAGTTTTAATTGAAAAGAGACAATTTGTTAAAAGATTTACAGGGAGCACTAATTCACCCCCTCCTCCTCTCTGTGTTTCACATTAATCTAGGCACTTCAATTATACCCATCCTAATAATGTATTTTCAAATAACAATTTTCACCACTGCATAGAGACCGTAAGCCGTACATACGTACACATGGTGAAATTATTATTTGTAGGATGAATAAAAGGTTGTAAAAGGTTTTACCATAATTATAATAACATCTAAGTATCTATAAAATACTATAGTTATTACTTTACTATGGAATCAACATAGAAGTACGAAGTATAAAAATAGAGTAAATTGAATTTAATTGGTAAAGAAATTACCACTTCTTCATTGGACATCCTTTGGATCTCTTCTAAGGGAAACTAGGGATACACTTTCTAAAAAACCAGGACCTCCAGAAGTTAAATAAAAAATTTTATAGGAGAATTTGGAATGGGTAGTTCAATCTAGAATTATCAAGGTGGTGTGAGGAAATGTTGGAGGAGATACTTTTTATAAGAGAGGAGGCTGGGAACATCAGGAAGGTACTGAAATATTATTTTATTATAAAATGAATTTCAGTTTTAAACATTCCAAAACAAATTTCATCTGAAGATAAGATGTGGATTTTTCGAAATACTATCAAACCATATGTTTTGGACAAGTTTTGGTGTCAAATTTAACTTATCTTTTAGCATTGACCCCTAGATAAATAATTTAACTCTTACCATGTCTTCTTGTATTTTCATATTATATAGTTAATATAATTACTCTAAAAAGAAAATAGAATCTAAAGTGGTTAATTAATGACAAGTTAAACATTAGTTATGTCATTAGACAAAATCATAAATTTTTTGGACAATTATATAATTTTATAAAATGGTATTTGTTTATTAAAAACTCATATATGTGAATTTTTATACTTTTCAAATCATGAGATTTTAGAAATCCATAAAAACTCGATTCTTTTGGATAAAAATATTATTAATTCAAATATAACAAGTCATAATCATTCTTAAAATTAGTGGATCATATAAAATGTTTCAAAATAAATATATTTTAATATTTATAATCACATTTATTTAAAACACTTATTTATATGCTAATCACTACATCATCATTGTGCCATAAATATATTTATTTGGTGTCTACAAATTACAGATAAAATACTATGATGTAATAAATATTTTTATCATCTGAATGACTATTTATAGTCTAATTTATATTATCTATAACCCCTTATTAAAATTATTTTATTAAGAAGATACATGTTTATTTCATATTTCTTTTTACATTAAATTATTTCTTATAAAATGTCATTTTCACATCCAAGTGGTTCCATGGAGTCCCAAAACCGACCCAAGCATGTCCATGGTATGAAGTATCTCATCTAATAGTACTAGGAAATGTGTTAGGGTAGTATAATGTTATTATAATATTTCCCTTATTTAACAGATTTACCCTTTAAACTCGGTAAATAAAATAATTAATGATGTTTCTATTCATAGTGTCAAAAAATAAAAGGTACATATTTCACAATTTAAACCTTATGATTCCAAATATGGAATCCATTTTTCAAAATGTAAAACACATAATTTTCATTAATTAATTTAATATAAATTCCCGTTGTCCAAACCAAAAAGCGTATATTAATAAGTAATAACTATCAAAAGATTAACATGTGTTTATATCCAATTTAAAATTTAAATTACTTCAATGGACCATAAGTGTATTAAATGATAAAAATATAATCCAATTACACTTTAAAAACAATTAACTATATAATCTATCTATATAAATAAATTTATTGAAAAGGCTTTTTTGAATTAAAATGTAGTTACTTTCACTATTCATTAAATTTTTTCATTGAAAAAATAAATGAAATTCATGAAAAGTAAAAATTTATGTCCCAATTTCAATGAATAAATATATTTTGTCAAATTTAACCCATAAATGTTTCAAATCATGATTTAAAATGGTTGTTCCATCAAAAGGTTTTAAAATTTCATTTTCTGAAAAATAAATCTTTTATATGAAAAATTGATTTTTCTCTCTACCATGTTTTAGAAAATACATATGTTCAATTTTATTGTTATATAAAATTCAAAATATGGTTAATATTATTCATAATTTCTACTTTATATCCCATTAAATAACAATGTTTTATTAATTTATCATTGTTTAGTGAAACTCAGTATCATGTACTACACAAGCAATCGATGAAGATTTCTCTTGCATGTAACACAACCAATGTCAGTGTTACGTATAGTGCTATATTTTTTTGGTGTTTCATATAAAATAATTCAACATAGATCATTTATACATTGAATAAAATCTATACTTAGTTTGTCGTGGACTAAATTATATTAGAAAACATAATTTTTTTGTGCTACACAAGCCAAGAATATGGTAGCATATACTGTAAGGTAATACAATGTTGTGTATAGAGAAAACTATTATTGGTGTAGTAGACAACATGAAATAAATTAAAAGAATCTATCTCATAAATTTTAGGGGTGTTATAATTTAAATCAATAAATTAACCTCATGTGAATGATCAAATAATATAATATGAAGATGAAGAAATTTAAATCCATTCATATCAATTAATAAGAGGTAGTAAATCCAAAAATAAAGTTCATACCCTCAATATATGCTTTTTCTGTTAAAAACACGATCTTCAGTGATGATGGATACCCATTTAGTTTGATTCCCCTTGATCCATGATAATCTAATAACCATTTTTCTTCTCATCATGAACTAAAAAACTAATAACATCTAATCATCATTTAAAAATATACAGGGTTTATATGGATAACCCAATAGAAATATAATGATGATATACTTATAGAGGATTTAGTTGATTACATTTAAAATAAAAGAAATATAAAAATTTATTCATTTTAAATAAAATCAATTGATAACAGCTACAAAAAAACATTCCAATAATTAACAACCTTTATTCATGCATAGGGTAAAACCCCTAGTTACGAATCACCTATGGTATCATATTTTCCTTCTATGTTAATAAATAGTAAAAAATCCATTTACAATGAAATATTTCACGTGTGTAAAATAAAATATGTTATTTTTAATATATATTAATTCTAGTGTCCCATGAAAAAAATATCAACTCTGAGGAAAAATGAAAATATAAAAAATAAATATTAAATGAATAAAAAAAATGGTTTTTCTACATTATCATATCTTTACTATGTTTTCTTCAAAAAAACCAATGCTATAAAAATGTTGGGGATATTGAATCTATGTTTGAATCACATGATCCTAGAAGGTATCGTACATGCTTCATGGATGCCAATGAACTAAAATAAAAGAGATTTAAAATCCATTATTGATCCTTTAATTCCAATCTTTGATAGTGTAATACATCATTCTCTTATGTAATGTAGAATATGTTTGGTGCAACAGTGAATTAGTTGCACATGGTGAGTGTTTTTCTTGTGGTTTTTATGATGTTTTTCATCTAGAAATTGGTAACATATTAATAAAAAAGTGGAGGTGTTCTCTAATGGGTCTAGGTAGCGATTTACCCATAAGTATAATTATACCACCAATGATGTAAATCTAAATAAAGTTGTTTGGGTGATGAATTTTTGGTATAGTTTCCTCATCAATGAGTAATTTCTATTTTTTGGGTAAAATGACCCCTTAAATATTTACTTCAATTGTAATATAAATATACACTAGTTTAGGTGTATGTATTTTTTTAGGATAATGATATTGATATCACATACACGCAAAGGTAATATGAATTTTTTATCAATGGATCGAGTAGAATGTCTTATGTAGATGCAGTTCAGGAGTCTAATGATGAATATAATGGCATGGAAGATAATTTGAACTAAATATTGACATAGTAGGAGGTTTTTAGACATGGTATTATTTATCATATCTCTATGGAATTATCCATGATGCAACATTTTGAGGAGTCTCAGGGGTGTAAATCAGAGGAAGAGGTAATGTGTGACCATGTTTGATAGGGTGATTCTCCGGAGGTCAAACAGAGTATTACCATAATCCGATGTTGATTCAATGGAACGTTTTTTGTTCTATAAGTGATGAGAGATATAGTTCTCCATGAGTTTCATAGAATAAAATTATTACTATATCAATGTAAAAAAATATGTATCTTCAATCAAGGAGGCATATTTATTATTTCTGAGTAAAAAAGTCAGTGGTATATTTTATTATATTGTATATGGTATGTTTGTAACTATAAGTAGAGGAACATGTTACTATAGTTTTTCTATAGTAAATTGATGTTATTTAGTGGAAATTGGAATAACAAATTCTGTTCATTATCACTAGGGGACCCTAGTATTAGATAGGTTTTGATATTGTTAAGATAATATTGTACGGACTGAGAAAGTATGCCATTTTTTAGGCATTGTGTTAGGAGAGGGTTATATATATCTTGGAATTATGTATTAGGTTTATTTTTTTGGTTTAATGGGTATGATGGATCATTATTTATTTTCAGGACCCACATTTTACCTCATTGTTCTAGAGGGGAAGAGAGATTTTTTGGGATCAATGTTTTTACTTATCACTACCTTCCAATATCAGACAGATGGGATTACACAGCAGACCATCCAGACATTAGTTGATATGTCTCAAGATTTTTTTCTTGTCTTTATTGAATATTGGGTAAGGAATATTCCCATAGTTTTATTACAATAATAGTTATAACATGTAAATTAGTATTGATTCATTTATGTCATTGTAAAATTGGTTTTTTCAATAATTGTTGTGATGGTTATAGAACAAGGAATACATATTTCTTGGTATGGATGTGGTATATATCAAATTCCGGAAGATCCAGTTGGTTTGAGACAAGATTAGGGTGGATCAATACTACTATATCTATTTTGAGTTGTACCTTTATCATCTTTGTTTTGATGATGTGTTTTTTGGATCTTTTTATCCTAAAGGATGTGTCATTTCATGATAAAGTTATGTGTAATAAATATTATGAAATATGAAAAATGTAAAACCTGATTTCTAATCAATACATGTTATACCTTAACATTATTAAAACCACCCAAGTGTGAAAATTAATAATAAATATGATAATATAATGACATTGAATATGGAATTCCTTATTCAATGATAATTGTAAGTGATGCTAGTTTTTTAGTTGGTTGTTGGTTTCTGCTATCTGGAGGTTGATATATTGATGTGTAGTTAATGTTTTATAAAATAAGTGACAAGGTTTTAGTTTAATATGGTAATCTATTTTAACTAAGTAGTTGTGTTGATGTGTTTGTGAGAGGATTTTTTGGGCATTTTGGTTTGGTATGCTTTGATTGAGGTAGTGTTTGGTTTGTAATGAGATACTAGAAAGGTATCTAGATATATGGTTATACAATAAATATCCTTTATTCTCGGATTCTTATTTATTATTTTTGATTTGAATCATTTTAGAGCTTTCTAATTTAATTTTATGTTCCTTCTCATCCTGTTACTTTCTACCAATTTGAAAAAGGAATAAGGAGTTTTTGTTGAGTTATAGCAATAAGAGAACTATTTTAGGTTATTTATAACTTGAACCAGATTCATTTCATGTGATGGTGAATCCCATAAATTAGGGTAGTAATATTCATGATTTTTTTTCTTTAGGTTTAAATCGTTAGGTAAATCCATTCTATGAAATTTGTATTCACAACTTGAGTTTAGTGAGTCCAAGGTTATATGATTTTTAGAAAAAAAGGAACATATGTAGAATTCATGTTATGAAATGTATTTGTGGCTTATAATACATGGAAAAAATCAAATTAATGATATGAATATTGAGTTTAATCCATGAATGGATTGATTTAAATTATTTATTAATGTTTTCTCTAGTAATTTTTCATCACATTCGACCTTCTATTCTAACTTTTTCAAGAAATACTATAGAAATTTTGGGAACTATTTTATCCCATCATCCATTACTTGTAATTTTGGGGTTAATTGGTTGAGTTTTAGTTATCTTTGTGATCTCTTATCCCTTCCCCATTGTTTTGCTTATTTTATTTTTCAGTCATTTTTTCATTATTTTTGGTTTTGATTTGGGTTGTGTTAATATGATTTTCTAAAATCCATTTCATGTGGCTCATTTGGATAATGTATTTTAAATTGTTTTTGGGTTCTTGAGTTGTTTTCTCTTCATAATATTGTGTGTTGTGAGCTCAAAAAATCATCCCTTATGTTTAGGATCATCATTATCATGTGTTTACATGGTATGTGTTGGTATAACATGATTTTTCATTCAATTAGGTGGATTTAAATGGTAAATAAATTAATGATTTTTTTATAAACTGATATTGTTGGGGAGGTAAAAAACATGTTTTTACACATTTGTCAAATTTTTAATTAGATTATCTATTCTAGTTGTTGATATTGAAAATTGTATCTACTGAGAGAATTGTTTTGATAATATATGATATGTTGTGAGGCATTTGTTTATTTATTTATTGATTACACCATAAATAAAATGATAAGTAATGTATATATGGATAAATAATTTGATTACTATGGAAATAATGTTTTTGTTGCAACACCCATGCTAAATATTGAGTAATGTGATTAAATAAAAAAATAAATTGTTGAATAATGAATGTGATGATATTATTGGTATTTATTCTAATATATTTCCTTTTTTGTATTACGATTTCGTGTAGGGATGGTTTAGATTAGTTGGGATGTGAGTGGATTTTAGAATTAATTACAATGGTCTGTCAGTGTTCATGTGATGTGGGATGGTTTTTTTGTTTTTCCACGATGGTGATGCTCCGGTGTGGTGGAGATGTATGATAGTGATGATATGTGGTTGTGGCGTATGATGTGGTTGTAGTTATGCAGTAGTTATAATCTATGGTAGTGGTGGTGTGTTGTGGATGAAATGTGTAGGTTTTTTAGATTGGTACATTGATGTAGAATTTTTGTTACAGTTGAAGTAATATGGGAGTGTTGTGAAACGTGGTTCTTCTCATTTCCTAGTTATCATTTGAATAGTTTTGTTGGCGCTCCATTTCTTCATAGAGTCTAACCACTGAAAAGAGGAAATACCTTGAACCCAAAGTGATTCATCCCTTGAAGAAACACCAAAAATTGACAAAGGCATGAACAATGATTCAAATGCACTTGGGTCGTGCAAGTTCCACCAAGGTCGTGCAAGTATACCTGCACGCCGACCAATGGTCGGGCAGGTGACTTGCGCACCCTCTTTGAATTTCTCCCAGGGTCTTCTCCAGCCTATAAATACCCCCTGTGGGCCCCCCATTTCACGGATGAAAATTTCCAGAAACTCATATTTGAGTTCCCGACACCCTAGTCTCTTCTCAAAGATTCTGAACAATTCTAAGGTAATTTCTTACCTAGAACGGAAGATCTAAAGAGGGGGAGTAAGAGCTATGTGTTGAAACTCATCAACACTTGCGCGCTTAAGTGGCCAGCCCTTATAGGAAATGGACAAACTTGCGCGCCGCCATGCTCCTTCAATAGAACTTTTGTGCCACCCTTCTGGAAGCCTCTAGGGATAGTTCTAAGGGTTTTAGCCAAGCCTCACCCACGTATTACACTAAGGGTTGACTGTCACGCAAGTACCCCTGTGTCGCGCATATATACATGCGTGAACAGGACTTGCGCGCCCATGCAGGACTTGCACGTCACCTTCTTTTTGGGTTCCACTCCTTCCTATTTCACCTCTCTTATGCCTATCCACTCATCCTCTTCATGATTATGCCTTCAGAACTCTCTCCCAAATCATTCATGACATTATTTCTTTGTTTTATTCCTTATCTGAAAGAAATTCTGTGGAACATCTCTTAAAAACTAGTGATTTACAAATCCTCATGTCACTATGGTCATAGATTTCATGCATTCATCCTCATCCTTTAAGATGAGAGAATCCTTAACCTAGGCCCACTTTTCAGGAGTAATCCCCAGTCTGAGTTCTCTTAATTTGGGCATCCTCCTTAGGAGTAAGCCCTATGTCCCCTATAATTGGGCCTCCTTTTATAGGAGTAATCCCCTGTCCTTATTTTCCCAAAATCCAAATTTCCTTAACCTGGGTATTATTTTCAAGAGTAAGCCCCATCCATAATTTCCTTTAACCTGGGCCTCCTCCTTAGGAGTAAGCCCCAGTTCTCAAATCCTTTAACCTACGCCTCCTCCTTAAGAGTAAGTTCCAGTCATAATTCTCTTAACTGGTCTTAATTTACTTTTTATTTGGGCTTCCTTATCAGGAGTAAAACCCAATCATAATCCCCATACTAATTTGGGAATATTCCTCAAGAATAAGCCCCAAGTTAGAGTATCCAAATCTCCATAAAGTACATATACCTTTATGGACCTTGTTCCTGGGTTTCTTCCCTGATGTAAATCCTAATCTTCATCTATTCAAGGTAGTCATATATACATAATCCCAACATCATTTCTTATAATTGCATATTTGATGGCATAATTGTCTAGTTTTACTAATACCTCTTGTTTCTCACACCGAGAATTACTCACGTGATCTTAGAGTGTAAAAGTAATTATGACATCTTTATTTGAGCCATAAATCATGCATAAACATCATACTCCCTTACTCAAACTACATGAGTTCTGATTCATTTTTACAAAGGATACGTAGGTAGCCCATCTGTGGGTACGATCCCAACTCTAAAATAATCTATGTCCTTCTGAATGGAAATAAACTTCAAGTTCCCCACTGAGTGGCTTTAAAACCAGTATGGTTGTCACAATGACCAAGAGATTTCTATATAATGTGACGAAGGATACCATTGCCTAAGAATCTCTAACAAATACAGATGATTCTCTATTGATTAAGAACCTCTAATATATATAAAATATTCTCTAAATCTCATGCATATTAATCATTGATTGTCAGATCTAAAGGAAAGATCATTTTTCATACTTGGTTGTGTAATAAGGATTCACGAACATAACTTATATCTATAAAGAGAGTCTCGGAGTAGAAAATAATTCCCCTAAAAAAGGTGTGATGAGTCCGACCTCCCATCCTCTCGACCAATACAAATTATTAAGCCTTATTGTTTCATAACTAATGAGCACCTACCTTTGGAAAGTGGGTCCAGATGGATATGAAATCATTGGATGATTCCGGTTCTACGAACAAACCCTTTAGAAACCGCTTGGAATGTTTGAACCTTAAATCAGTAAGTTCATTCTTAATTCTCTAGGAAACAAGTTTATAATGTGGTAAATGAATATGAATGAGTTAAAAATTAGTATGTGGTATTGGATTTACTAATTTAAATAAATTAATGGTTATGATTTTTGAAATGAAATACCTTATTTAATAAATTTTGTGGGGAATTTACTGTGAAGTTTTAATATGTGGTTGTTTTATGGTGTGGTGTATATATTGGTTGAAATAATTGTGGAAATAGATCTGTGGCATTGTGGTGGTGATAAGGTGTGAATGATTGTAGTTGATTAGAACCGGTAAGTTTGATATTTGTTTCTTATCTATATTCCGTATACTATTATGTTATTTATATAAACTCCCCACTAGGGTTGGGAAACCTTACCAACACTCATTGATTTTGGGTTCAAGGTGTATTATATAAAATACATGATGGTGATGATACAAATTGTTTTCCACCCCGTATTCCATAAAATTAATTTAGTAGTGATGGTCTAGGTGTCTTTGTGTGAGGATTTCTGTGATGACCCAACTCTCTATGTGTTGGATGTGACATGGTTAGATTAAAATGAATTGTGATTCAGTGATGCTAGATACTAAACATTATGAGAATGGGGTATGTATGGATGCATACTAACCCAAATCAAATAGGGTTGTAGATGTGATGTGCTATGTATGGAAGGGTTTGGAGAAAATGATGTTATACATTTGGGTGCGGTTGTGGAAAATCAGCATGGATGTGGTAGTACAATGCCTTGAAATGTTTATGACACTATGGTACTATATTGGATGCATTATTTTTTGAGTGATTCATAGGGAGGTTGAGATTAGTTTGATGAGTTGTTTTGAAGATTTATAGTTTAGATATTTGATCACTATCATATTAGCATGTTGTTTTCACTAGTTAACATGATAACCTAGGTATTATCCAGCTGAGTATACATATACGATCACTCATATGTATAAAAAACTAATTATTCGGTTTTTAGGATGACAATGGGTATCATGTTGGGCATTACTATCATGTGATTGTAGTTACAATTTATTCATTATTATAAGGATTATTTCTGGTATTTATTTTGATACTTTAATTATATCTGTTGACATAGATCATGAATTTTGGGTTGGTTAGAGATTTTCATTAATATTACATACTAGAGATTTCTATGGGTCTTTATGTTATCTATTAATTTTTTTATCATGGTAAATTCCTCAAATATGTGAAATATACCCTTGGTGATTTTTTCAGTACATGGGCCTATAAAAGGTGGGTATCATGAAGTCATTATCTTTCTTTCTTCATTGTAGAATTTTTGTAGGGAGGGGGTTGTGATAGTTATGTCATAAATGAATCAAACAACATGGATAGAGAAATAATTAATTAAAAATCCTAAATTTAATGTATATAAATATGTTGAGTGGAATGATGAGTCCGAATATAATGGACATATTGAATTGAATGTCGAAAATTTTGTTGTTATTTGAACATTTGAATTGTTATATTGATTTTTGGGTATAATTTTAGTAACAACATTTCATGTTTCGAATTTATGACATATAGTTAATGTAATTAATTTTATTTAGATATTAATAATATATATTCTTATTAGAAATATTTCATTTTTAAACATATGAAAAAATTGGATTAAATTAAATTAAATTAAATTAATTGTTAAACTATTTCTTATTAAATTATATATATTACTAGATTGTACACATATTAATTATTGTGAACCATTTTAGTTAATGATTTTAATTTATATATGTGCATAAAATTTGACTAATTAATTTAATTACATTGTTTTGATAAAAATAATTTAATGTTTTAATGTATATTTTTTTATGTAATTTAATTTAAATCATAAAATGTTAAAAGGGATATTGTTATATTGTTTTTTTCTAACTATTAAATGTATCTATGTCAGTTAATGATTTTTTTTAATTTTAAAGAAGTATTTTCAAAAATATTATGTATATTTCAAGAGAAACTGACATTAATATTGTCATTATTATGAAATAAATAATATGCATGACATCATTTCCTTTCTAAAATTTATATTTTATAAAATCAATTTCGCTATATTTTATGATTATATTTAAATTATAAACATCATATATATATATATATATATATATGATATTAATTTTATTAAATGGATTCCAACATGTGAATAATAAATTCCAATAAGAATAATTAGGGGATATCATTGTTTATGCTAAAAAAATTTCAGGGTAAAAATTTGAGTAATGAAAAATGAGTAAAAATGTTTTAAAATTTCATTTCATGAATTTTTAAAAAGTAATTATTATTAAATTATTTTTGAAGTATATTTATATTTCATTAATTAAGTCCTAAAATTTTAACCACCATTTAATCATTAAATACAATTAATTCTAATGTTATTCCATGTTTTTTTCCTTCACCTAAATAATTATTGAAATGAAATATATTTAATTTTTATATAAAAATTTTCTTATCCCACATTATTATTTCTTCATACATCAATATGAATATTTACAATTTAAATTTATTATAACTTGTTCATAATATTTCAGTTACAAGGAGTACTATGTCATTTATTCCCTAGGTTTTTATTTCTTAGAAGTGAAATTTCATAAATGATACATGTTTTTTTATCAGTTCAATTTATTATCTCAAATTCAATCACCATAAATCATAAAAACTATTATAATTATGTATTTATAGCACAAATATTCTTCTGGAGACTAATATTACAAGATAATAAGTTTATATTCATAATAATTCATTTCTTCAAACATAATTTTTATATTTGGTTTCACTTTTTAATTAATGATACTATAATATATTCATCATGATTTTTAATGGAAAAAATACATAAAATATGTAGTAATAATTATTATATTATATTTTTTTCATTAATAAAATAGTAATATATATATATATATATTATTGTTAGAGTTAGTGTCCTTGGACTAAAAATTCATAGTTTGATTATGTTTTAATTCATTATTTAATTGATTTATTAAATTTATTATTACATATTTTTCATTTGGAAACATAAAATCAATGTAATAATGTTTTACATTACATATTGAAATGATAGGGTCATAGAAGATTGACCCTATGATTAGAACCTTGAAATTATATGATAATATTCCTAAAGATGGTTATATTTTTGGAATAAATTATATGAGGAAAAAAATAGAATTTTCATATCAGATATGGGTACTCGTAAGTGCAAGGTACATATTCTCAGGAAAAAAACAAATTTGTAATCTCCAAGATGGGATATTATGATAACTAACCCGTCAATAATAATTCATCATGATTTGGTGTTATTGGATATTCCTAATAGCCATTTGGATATGAGATTATTATTAATTTTTATTATAGATCAAACACATAGATGTGTTTCATAATCATTGATGATATTGTTTACATTGAAATTGGGTATCATTGGTGAGTCCTGAGTGTTGTGTTATTAAAGTGTACATCAAGGATATTTTTTCCAATACATTTTTATTTATTTTTATGACTAATCCATTAAATTGGAATAATACCATTCCAATAAATTTCCTGGTCATATGGGAAGATCATTTTTTTCAGATTGTTAAATGATGACATATCGAGAATATATGATGAGCTAATAGAAGTAGAACCCTCTTGATGATATATTGTGACAAAGGAATTATATTATAATGAGAGAATTCATATGTGTTTATTTTTGGGGATACATTATGTTTTGTCTAATGGGTTATTTTACACTTTTTATATATTAATCTTGGAATTTATTCATGCCTTTTAAATTCGAAGAAGAAATAATCTCTGAGGGTCAAAAACTACGTGTTTCCCTTTATCTTAATTGAATAATATTTAAATTTCATTTTTCAATGAAATATTATTCTCAAGACACGTTAATTTTTTATTCATATTTAATGAATTGTAATTTTTTATTGATGAAATATTTAATTTAATATTTATTCTGAAATTCAATACATTACAAAAATTCTGAATGGATAAAAATAGTTTCTGGTGATGAAGATTTATTTACAAGATGGTAAATTAATATTTATTATTTCAAAAACTATGATTGTGTTATTAAATAATAATAATAATAATATGTCATTTGGACATGATAAAGTTTATCATATTATTTAATGGATGATATCAAATTAAATAATATTAAAGACAAAAAAACCTAGCTCTATAAGTATTTGATTATATATATTTTTTATGGCCAGTCTTCAATTGAGAAATCTTGTGAAAAAAATTTATATCCCATATATTACTCATCTATTCCTCTCAAGAAAGAGAAATTTTTCTTTTTCAAAACTTGAAAAGGAATATATAGAGATAAAGTTGAGAATGCATTACATTTGATATTATACTATGTCACACAGAAATCAATTGTCTTTTCTCCAAGATAAAATGAAGGCATATGGATCATTAAAATATTGATTACTGTTATTTATCATCCTAATGAAATAAATGTTATCCAAGAAGTATTTTACCAATGAAAAATGTCATAATTAGAGATATATCCTATGATTATGAAACAATTTATCCAAATCATAAATAAATAAATTTTAAATTTAATGTGAATAGATTAAAACTAGTTTTTTGGGTTTACTGAATGTTAATATTAAGTGGGAATATTTGTTTTCATGTATTTCACATTATGTACAATATTACAAATGATCCACCAAATCAATAATATTTATTTTATTTTATTACCATCGATGTTCTTCCACTACGTTCAAAACCGATATGTATTATCAAAGTGGGCACATTTAAATTTTTTAATCATTTATGATATTGTGGATCTATATGAAAATGAGTAGTTCTACATTTCAGTTGAAGAATATTCAATATTAAACCTTATTTTAATGAACATATTTTGACATATTATTCATTATCATTTAGTGCCTCAATTTCATAATGGAATAAAAATAGGTCAATATTGGCTGAAGTTCCCATTGTACATTATCTTAGATTCTCACCCAATAGAACGGTATTAGACATTTTATAGATAGATTACACTCTATGTACCCATGTGAACTGCACATAGACACATCACATAATACATGACATGTCAAGCAGTAACATCACAAGGTGTACTTATCTCACATCGCATATGGGCGATTACATCCTTGAACACAAAATCATGAATTACAAGACATATTTCTAGGGTACACACCTTGTGGTATTAATGGTTTAGTGGTAAACTTTTATCAATCCATTTACCCATATACATGGTCCAAATGGAAATAGATTGAGAAAATACACCAATATTGATATTCATAATGTATGACCATCGTCATTAAATGCAATGAATCATTTACCATGTCTGAGTTACACACTAATCCATTAAGTGAGAAAATAAGACTTGCGTAATGTGAAAATAAATTGTCTACATCTGGACTATACACATTATGTAGTCTCAAATTCGATGAACATGCTAATTTTATCAGTAGTCTGCACATACACACTTCATATTGACCACATGATGCGTAACTGTTTATTACATGCCCTGTAAACTGGTGAGATACACATATATGATCCAGACATGTAAAACAGGTGCACATAAATTGGAAGAAATGGCATGTTTCTAGCTAGTTTTCGCTATGTACTCTGGAAGAGCAACATGAATATGCCCCATGAATGTATCCCCGATACACAGTAACCAAGGAATGTACACATGATGTAGTATCCTAATAAATGAAAAAATAATTTTATATTAAATTGATAAATACAACATTAAATCATTTTTTAGTTAATCAAAATGTTTTATGTCTTACAATTTTATAATGGTTTTAAACAATTATTTAATTGACAATTATTTCATTGTAATAATATACGATTTTTGGAAATACATGTTGTTTTTAGCTAGATTGATTTTCTATGGGGAATCTCCAAGTATATGTGAATTATTTTTAATGTGAAAGGGGAGTAATCAATTAATTCATGTGTTTTTATATTGAAAATAATGAATGAATATAAATGATTGTTTTTCAGTTTATTTATTCATAACTTTTGCATGATCTTAATCTTGAACAAGATTAGTATATGGGTTGTAATTATTTTATTTAATTTATTACATGGTTTTCAATTTATAATTAATATATTAAATATCATTTCTTATGTGTCATTCAACCATACAGTAATTTTTAGGACCATCATGTCCAAGGTTATTAATATAATACCCCACAACCAATCCTATGGATCACCTCACTTGTGAGTGAGTTATAAATAATTTTAATGAAATCAATATTCCATGGTGAGTATAGGTTGTTAAATATAGATCTATGAGGATTCCAATAGAAGATATGCACATGTAGAAATGAGGCCAATCTTTTTTTTTTCATTTCCAGAAGCCGGTTAGACGGAACCGGTACCCCAAACCGGTTTAAGGAAAACTGGAAACCTCACAAACATTCAAACAGAGTTCAGCGGAATTAAAAATAAAAATTCAAACTAAACAAGGTCTAACCATGTGCCCCACCTCGATCCACGATCCCATCACACATCAATCCTCGAGCCGCACAGTCTCCTTGAAACGCGTCACCAATCAAGTCACCGACAAGACATGCCAGACCGACCGGTGTTCATCACCACCGGTGACTGAAGAACCACCGACCATGCCACCACCTTCATCACGCCCGCCGGAGAAACAGAAGGGAAACCACATCAACCGAAACGAAGGTGAGATTCACCAACTTCCGACAAAATCACCTTCAACTGTGTCCAAGAACCGACCGCCGCGGAAGACACCGACGCGCACCAAGAAGGACCCAGAGCACTCCGAAGAGTATTCCATTGGAAGAACCGGTCTACACCTGTAGGTCCAACTAGGAGCACCGTCAAGCATAGCCACCGTAGCAGATAGCCAACGACCATCGGGAAACATTTCCACCCCCGGCCAGAAAACACCTGAGAAAGTTCCAGAAAAATTAAATCACACATTCAAAGAAACAAAACATAAACCATCAAACCCTAAAACCGAGGGAGTAGGAAACCATTACAAGAAAATGAAACCCGCAACCCAAATCTTGTCGCTTCCATCCTTATCGACCTCAAGAGCCGCCGCGAAACACCAACCACCCACACCGAAACTTCGAGCATCGAGCTCTGACTGACACCACACCACCAACGAAAACCCTATCCAGTGAAAGGAATCGGCCAAGAAAGAAAGCAATGAGTGCGGGAGAGACGGAGGGAACCCCGAAGCAACCGGAACTGAGGAAAGGAGGCGGTGAGAACCCAAGGGAAGGAGGCGATGATGATGAGAGCACCCAGAAACCGCAACACCCTTTATGGGCCCAATACACATGTAGAAATGAGGAAATATGAAACTTATGACAAAGAAGAGCATTATGTTTTCCCCTTGGTCAAATATTGATTTATTATCCCATTAAAAAATAATATTTTATATAATTATATAGTTTTTTCATTTATTATTTATTTATTTCGATCTTATAAATAATTTATTTTATGGATTTTCGTCTATGATAAAATATATAAATGAATTAATGAGAAAAATGGAATACAAATAAATGAATTTTGTGTGAATTTTTCCATCATAATTTGTAATCCATTACGTAAATTAAATTAATATTAATAATGAATGTAAAAGATAAAAAATTAGAAATAATAAAATTAAATCCCTCATGTAATGATAAAAAAATTAAGACTTTTGTACTTTTAATTAATATGATCTTAGAGATGAAGTGTTGTTTCATCCTCTATCAGGTGGAATTTTAATTATCAAGAAATCTTCACTATGATAGCAATTTAACATAACCAAATCTCTATTTTTTTAATGGACTCTATATGTATAATAAAAAAAATTCCATGATGGTTTTTTAGGAAATTCGTGTCAGAGATTATGGATTGGGGAGTCCACTCAACAAATCATGGAGATCTAAGACCATAGTTGGCTTGACCACTCACCTAAATACTTTAAATTATATTTCATGGACTTATTTTGTGTTAATATAAAGGACATTTTTATCCTTAAAAATTGAATGGGATTGAAACTATAAATTAATATTCAAATGGGGAGGACTATTTAGACATGGTAAAATAGTTCAATATTCAAAAATTATAATAATGATTAGTTCTCATATAATTTTAAATCATTAAATGCACTATTAATACTATATTTTACAATTCAAATTAATTTTATACTCATAATCCATGTAATCCTTGTGATATATATTGGTGAATGACCATCTCTTCACTAGTAATAAATTACATGAATATTTCAGATGCATCAAGGTTTTTTTGCACTGTGACTGGAAATATTATGTTTGAGAATCCTCAATACCTTATTATGAATCTAAAGAGGCCCATGAAAAATACTTTTCTGTCTACAAAAAAATTGGACAATGTAATTGAAACTCAACGTATTATGATTTCATTTATGTCTAATGACATCATAAAGTCTCATACCAACATGGATTCTTATAGCATGATCTTCCATCTCTATGAACTATACTAGGTGTGTGTAGAACTACAACAGTTTGAAATATCCATGTTACTCTTTCAAAGTAAACATTTGGTGGGTGCACCGGCAGATCCTAATGTAATCAAGCTCATTAGATATACTAATAACCTAGAGGTTCAATATTCTGGAATCCTACCTAAAATATGCACTCATATAATTCTAACACCACTCCCAATGGTATTATACTACATTTTTGTTTATATTAATATGAGAAACATTGAGAAGCCTCTATTTGTTCTTCTGTAACAGTGTTATCAAGTATAAAGTATCTAAAGCTAAAATTCCCTTTCAATCATTATAATGAATAACCATAAATTCCTATCGATGAGCACAAATTATAAAGAATAATTGAAATCCCATTAAATTATGATAAAGAACATGATATATGAAAAAGGAATAAAATTATATATAACATTCATGTGGATTGAAGAGACAATATAATAAAAACTGCACCCAACAAAAGAAGCCTGGGGAAGATTTAGGATCCTTTGTTATAGAGTGTAATTTATCTATTTAAATATATTTGTAATGAGATACAACTTATTTTTCTGACAAATATATTTCAATATTTTAATGATTTATATTTAAAAAAATTGACTAAGGGGGTAGATATATGTGTATCTAATAGAGATAAAAATACTATTATAGTTATCAGTGACAATAACCACAAATTAGAAATAGGAATTATTTTGGTATTTAATGATTTTTATTATGTTCAATCCATTACAAAAACCATTCTTTAAAGGTTGCGGCCGAAGACTCATTTTGTTATTTAATGAATAGACCTCTTTATACTTGGTAGGGGAGAACCATTACATAGACCGAAGGCCCAAGGCCAAGTGGCATGAATACAAGGCTTGAAATCCCATTTTTAGGCCCAAAGGGCCCCTCGGTGAATAGTACTACTATAGTAGTAGGGCTTCTACAGTGCCACCGCCACTACAGTTCCTGCCATAGTGCCTCCACCTTAACAGTGTCGCCACCACTACAGTTCCGCTACTACTACATTACTTTTATAGTTCCCTGCTACAATGCTGCTACAGTCCCTAGAAATTAGTCCCTTCCCAGATTTTATCCTGTATCTTTTGGATGCCAAGTAGGAGCCTTTACCAATAGGGTACTGGCTCGTTGGCTACCAAAAAATTATATCTAAATCCAAAAATGATATAGAATGATTTTTTTGGGAAGTAATGATTATTATTTTATAATTATTTCAATTTTTATTTTGTGGATAATTTAAATAACATTCCTTTTGTTTTTTACAATATAAACCATGTAATAGAAATCGATAATGAAAGTGAATCACATGATGCATAAAAAAACTCAATTTTGGAATCACCAACGGGGTCATTTAAAAGAATATTTTGTGAAACAATTACACCTATATTGATATTTAGAATCAATTTAACTATAAACACTTAGTGTATGGCACCCATAATTACGTGTATAAATGAAAAAAATCCATTTTAAGCAAATAGTTAATGGGCCGAGGATATTATTTGATTGTCTTATACAAATATGTGTGAAGATTTTCATGTTAAAGAAACTAGTGTGTTGTCTTAATTTATAACATTTAACGATTATACATATAGATATGGATATATTTATTGGATTATGTAAATGTAATATTCTGTTAATAAATTAATAAAATAAAATAATCATTTTGATTGTGAGAATATTAAAAAACTCAACTAAATCCGATGTAGAGAATATCATAATAAATAATTCATTTATTCTTTTTAGATGTTTGTAATCCTATCCCAAATATTACTCATTATTCATATTAGTGGAATTTTGTAGCAAAAATGGTAAATATAACCTATTTAGACATTGCAAGATCAGTAATGAGTAATGACAGTCATCTATTAGCCTTTTGGGGATTCACATTACAAAAACAAATATACATACTAAATTGTGTTCTAAATAAATTAGAACAAAATATTATATAACCATTTTGGAATGTAATGAAACTCATTTTGTTTGACAAAAATTTGTAGGGATGTTAATCATTTTTAAGGCCTATTCATGTATTGAATATTCTCCAAATACACAAATTGTGTATCTATTGGATATCCCAAGGAAAGAAGCTAATGAAACCTATATAATACAACAAAAAGAAATCATGGCATTGAATGGGGTCCCACATTAATTGAGAAGGATCATATATGAAAATATATAGTGGTAGTGAGATAGAACTAGATGAAATCCAAAATCATGATTTCTATGTTTTGAAATTGGAATAAATTTAACAAATCAACATTGATAATGTTTTTCTAGAAACAAAATTACTACGTAGAAGTACTAGAGTGGTTAGGGAACCAAAATATCATGGATTTCTTGTCCCAAAGTAATTTGAGTCCTTTTTAGTTGATTATAGATACATTTTATCAGGTAATTAAGTATTATATGGCACATAATTTTCCACCTAGAATGAATCCATGAATTATAAATTTTATTCTAGGTACCAAAAAAATGTTTGTATTTTGATATATCATCGAGTAGATGTAAAGCCTATTGTTTATAAATTGGTATTCAAAATGAAACTAGATATATATGGGAATTAAATTACCGATAATTCATATTATGTTGCAAAAGGTATTTAATGGATTTTAAGAATTAAAAAGTAAGAAATTGTATTTTTAGTTTCAATGTTGGAATTCATAAATAATTATATATTACATTTTGGAATTCTATTACTATTAAATTTGTTAAATGGGTAACAAAATTTCCATCATTAATGAAAAAATTTAGGTACATGTCTTTAAAAAAACACCTGATGTGTTTGTGACTGCATAGTATGCTAACAGTGATTACAAAGTGAAAAAATACATATGTGGATTAAAGTGAGTAATCATGTCATGGAAAATTTAGTTCGATGTAGCTTTGATGGAATTTGGTTTCATGAATATTGAATGAATGAATTATGTCTATATGAGATTTAATGGGAGTGAGTATGTATTGTTAATTGTATATTTTTATGAGATATTTCTTATTGGAAATGAAATAACTTGATTAAAATCTAATAATTTATAGTTCAATAATTTCATCTCTACGAAGGATGTGGGAAATAAATCATATTTTTGTCAGATAAATATCCACCGAGATAGATAAATGTTAGTAAAAAGCATATTAATGATATATATATTGAAAATATACTAAAAATTTACATTATGAAAAAATATAATAGGAAATTATTTCAAATATTAAATGAAATTATTCTTTATTGGAAAATATTTCCTTCGACACATTAAGAAAGATAAAGGACACTAAGGATTCCTATGAATTAGTGATTTCGTTAGTCATGTATGTTATGTAAATTCTAGGATTTATGTTTCCTATGCATCAGGGACTATAGTTATATATAACTCTCACCCAAGGGACCACCCTTGGATTGATGTAAAGGCAATCCATTCTTATATAAGTCATACTTAGGATATGCTGCTAATATATGGAGGAGATGAATATCTATTCATCCAAGGATATTTTTATAGTAGCTTCTAAATATTATATAATGATATCTTCTTGAAAGAATGATATATCTTCACTTTTTTATGGAGGTCCTATGAGCTGGGAAAGATTAGTGCATGATATGGTAGTAGATTGTGTAACTTAATCTGAATATATTACGTCTTTTGAGGTAACTAATGAATGTTTATAAATATGAATCATCTTTAATGATATTGATGTTCTATGTAGACTAAATGTCTATATCACACTATATAATGATAATAATGAATCATTAGACCACTCAAGGGATCCATGTCCACATTAGTAGAAGGGGAATACACTTTGTAAGTTTCAACATTTGAGGGATTCCTATCATAGAGGTGAGGCTGAAGAAAGAAGTATATTAATGGAAGACAATGCAGGGGAACACTTAAATAAATCCTTGACTTAACATATATAGTATAATCATGTGAGATTATGCGGACTCATAGTCATAGGCTGTGGAACGTAGTCCATTTAGGAGTTTTTCAGAGTTGGTGTCTAATGAAAAGCTATTTTTACTTTTATTAAAATAAATTTGATGAATTGAATTCTATTAAATGTGTTTATTACATATTGTTAATTTTTATGTATGACATTAATGTATTAGTGTTATATAATATTAGTTATATTGATAAGATCAATGTTGAATCATGCTATGATGAGAACCCTAAAATTCTTTGATGATATTCAAAAACGTATTTCTATGGACAAATATCACTAAATTATGGAACATATTTAATGTGAATATTATGTACGATTACTCATATTATGATGATACTTCTTCTCATCATTCTTAAAATTTCTAATCTCCAATATGGGAGCTTATGTGTACCAATCCTGTAGTAGGAATCCTACATGCTTTTGTGGCATCAATTAATGAAATGGGGATTGATCTATTCTAACCAGGCTTCTTCGATCCCTCTTAATGTCACCCTCTGGGGTTCTGAGTCCCCCCATATATATCTATTGGTGGTTCTATATCATTCCTTCATAGTGATCTCTTGATTTTTTTCTCATCTATTCCTAGGATATTTCCTCTTTTTCCCTAAGCAATTCCCCTTATTTCTATGGTGATGGTTTCAATTAAGGATTTTCATCCTTTTGTTTTATTATGTTTACATCTTCTTGAATCCATCATTTTATTTATATCACATCAAGATTTATATTGGTTCCTTGGAAAAATGTTATTACTAATATCCCTTATAAACTTTCTAACCTATTATGACATAATTGGCACCATTTTTGTATGATTATATAGAGATATGGGTGATTTGTTATTGTAATAGTTGTTGGTTGGGGGATTCTTTTTTTGTTTATCATGATTTTTGGTAGTCTTTATCCTTGTCGATGCCTGATTAGGGACCATCAACTTCTCTTTATTCTAGGGTTTTCTAACAAGACCCCATATCCTTATATCATGATAGTTTTGATGCATGTTCTTGGGATATGAGGCTGACCCTTTGAAGGTATTAAATGGGGGAATTACTAAGTTGGTTTCATTCTTATGTTGGGATTCTTTGTCTATTGAGTGTATTTGGGTGATGATGTCTATTTCATTGAGAAGTTGTTTTTTTGGATTTTGTTTGTCTTTCAGGTGATGTTTTGAGGGGGGGACATGTAATAGTTTTTAAAGAGATGATGGAAGGGAAAAATATTTTTTAATGGTGTCCATGATTTCATGTAAATCGACCCACAAGTTGTTTTTAGGATGCATTGTTCGAGTGGATGATTGTGTTCCAGAGACACATGCGGTGGGTGATTTACCTTACTTATGTCTCTCTGGGAATTCCTTCTTGTAGTTTTCTCGATGGTGGTGGTATTAATGGTGATATTTTGAGCTCTCTAGTTTCTAAATATGTTGTGATATGTTGTTCAAGAGGTGAATGTGTTTTAGTTATTGGCTCTGTCGTTTTTCAGAGAGTGTTTTGGGGTTATTCAGTAGTATTGGTGACAAGAATCTAGCTGTTTCAATTTGAATAAATAGAGAAGATGATGTTGGATGATCCATTTAGGGGATTTCTTAGAAAGTAATTTCATATCAGATTTGAAAAACCTAAGGATTTATTGGTTTTTTACTCAATGTGAGATTCCATTATTAAATTGAATTTTAACTACTCAACTTTTTATTGTCATTATTTTAATGAACACCTAGTGGAGTAATGCCCTCTCAAATATTGAACCATTCCCTATTTTTTCTATAATTTTTAATTCTGAATCTTTAAATCTGATATTTTAGGGATTATCATGGTATTTCATGGAAGTTATATGTTAAGATATTTCCCCTATGTTAGGTTGTCTATTGAGTTTTAATAGTTCGGTTGTTTTATGAGGGTTATCACTTAACCCAAAAATTGATTTCATAAAATATCCATGATCTATATTTGAATGGGCTGAATGATATTTTTTCATCTAATAATATTATCTTAGAAGGTGTGTACTCATGCATATACATTAATATTGGTATTAGTGAATTTTTTGACAAACAAATTTATGTTTATTTTTTAATGAATTATATTTAAGTTCGATATTTTTTGAACATCTCGAGTGAGTTTTCCCAACCCGGAATCAAGTATCATTATGTGGGGTAGGTAGTGAATCATTCATATCTTTTTCGTTTGGGTATCCATACATTAGAAAAATAATTTTCCTCCTATTAAATATATATATCTCTACTAAAAACAAATAAATCAGAACATCCTAATAACACTAGCATTTACAAGGTTAACTACTCAACATGAGTATCCTATACATCGTATGGTTTAGAAATAATCCAATATCAAACAATCCACTAGAAAACAATCACTTTTTAGTGAATACAATGATTAAGATATCCCCTTACACTCGTGTAGCACTATGGATTGTATAATAGTTCATGTGCATCTTAAAGAACAAAACGATTTAACACAATTTCTGTAAAAAATTGTTACATTTCTTCTTGATCAAATATTATAAATAAAATCATTAAAAAAATTCTTCACTTTCCAACCCAGAAGCTGGAAGGATAATAAGAGACATTTTGAGGATACTTATTTCCTTGTCTGATTCGCAATTAATATTACTCAATATTGAAATAATACTCCGTCAAAATATGACTTGAATAATAATGGATTATTCTCCTTCAGTCTAGAAATAACAATAAAAATACTCAATATAGAAATAGTACATTGTCGGAATACCACATGTATATTTCATGTCTTCTTCTTCTTTAATCTAAAAATCCTAGTATGTTTTCTTATCCAAATCTAGAAACATCTTCAAGATAGTGTTGTAGATATTATCTATTCTATTTCATGAGAAATGTGAGTCTATAAACACATTAAGTACTCTCCTCAATTTAAAGGACATCAATAATGGTATAAATGGGATACAAAAAATATCTTCTAACATTACCAAAAAATTTGAACCATCAAACTTCCTTCAATCTAGGATCATTATTTAACTCATTCCATTACCATTGAAATTTTTTCTTTGACTCACTAAATTCCACATGAAATTCTAATTTCTATTTGACTCATTCAATTACACTTGAAATATGCATGTTTTGTTGACTCATTGAATTTCCCTTGAAATCTAGATCTGTCTCTGACTGTTTCAATTGGTCAAACTTCATAAAAAGTCTCCAATATGAATTAGATTATCTAATATGATTTCCCAAAACAATTTCTTCCATACGATTCTATATACCACATAAATATATGAATAAATAGAAACCTTAATCCTTTTTAGATACCTTCAATCAAATAATGGTTTTGATTTTCTATTAATATTTATTTATTACAATGAAGTAATTGGTCTCCAAAAATAAATTAAATTTATTTTTTTATTATTCCGAAAAATTCCAAATACAAACAATCTATCCTCTGATTGGTAGGTGTCACTCTGAGTTTGATGGAACAATTCCATCATATTTTTCTTCTGAAACTTCTCTAAGTACAATACCAATAAACATCCTTATATTTTATAATTACAAAATTAATCAACATGATTTAACAAAAATTTAAATATATTAGATTTTAGGATAATAGAAAAACCACACCTTTAGTTTCTCTAATTATGATTATCCTTATAATCTTATAAAGAAATATGTGTTTGGTAACTTCATACAGATGGAATTAGACCATAAATGGATGTTGAAACTATGTTTTGTCTTCATTATCATTTTTATTGTAATCATAACTTCCGCCTAAATTTGGAATAATTTATGAATGGATTATACATCATATCAATTCTATTAAGATGTTATATACCATTATATTACATTAAAAAAGTTATTTCATTCCAACAACCCTTAATATGATTGGTCTAAATATTATTGGAAAAATATTTTTTCTAATTTCATTCATCAATCTAGAATAAATTTTTTTTAATAGGATTATAATTTGTGTGAAATAAAAAAAATCATCGTGAGATTTTGTATTGGATACAAAAAGAATTTGATTCTCATCATCAATATGATCTGAACCTCATTAAAGACCCAAGAGGAGTTATAAGAAAAATTTCATCCAAAAAATATTTCTCAATTACTATATTAATTTTTATGAAAAGTTAGTCATATTTTCTAAACTTGATGACCATTTTTATTTTCACTAAAAAAATGTGAGGTGATTTCCCCTTTATTGATATTTCCGTGAAAACAAAAGAAAATATATGAAAACAATAATCTTATTTATTTGTTTGTTTCTAACAATATCCCCTTTTATATTTTGTTTCTAACAAATATTTAAAAATCACTGAACATTGTAACCTTATGTGATGGATTACTAATCAAAAATTCCATGCCAACATGTGCTAACTCATTATTGGAAACAAAAACTATTGATAAAAATACAATGATGTACAAATGTAGTGTCTCTTGAAAAACATGCTCATATTTCTTCTTCATCTTTCCTTCATATATTTCCTCCCCAACATTTCATCCTCATATCTCTTCCTCAACTTTATTCTGTATCATTATTCCACATATTTATTCCTCATATTTCTTACTTATAATTTCAACATCGATTGGTCTCTACTTATTCAACATCCCATAATAAAAAAAAATTCTATTTCCTATAACCACTATCAGAAACAGACAAAAATTTAGATAGAATATTATATGCACTTACATTCTGGATTCACAGCTTATAAAAATAACCCATTTTTCATGACTCCACAAGGATATATTTATGAAAAAAATTGCTCCCTTTAAAAGAATATCAAATGATAAAATGAGAGTGGGGAAAAAATCATGTGTCTACCTTGATAAGAATGAGGTAGGATTCCCATGTTGAACCTCAATTTATAAAATTATTTCTTAGGTAAAGCTTCTGTTAATATGTTTGAAACTTGTTCTGATGTATAAACATAATACAGCATCAATTAATTATTCTCCAAATTCCCTTTCATGAAGTGATAGTTTATGTCAATATTTATTGAATTTGAATGTTTTAATAGATTCCATGTATCGTTGATTTACCATTGATTATCATCTCCCAAGAGGAATTTGAAATTTAATTCAATATGTTAGTCTTATAATAGTGTTATCATCAACTTATGTTTGGTAGTAGCTAAATATTGGGATTATACCCAATTTCATCCGTGGGAAAATTTTCATATAATTTTATGTTAATAGACACAAATTTTCCCTAGAAAGATTAATCCACCCGATGTGGAGCTTATATAATCAAAATATCATGTCCAATTAGCATCTGAATACCCAAACAAGTCAATACAATACCATATTCTATATTTTTTATGCTTTGATAAATTTTGGATTTATTTTTCCATCAAATAAAAATGATTCACATGATTACATTGAAATCATTCACATAATGTATTAATATAAAAAATTATGGGTCTTTAGGTAGTAAAATGTAAAAAATCCAAAGAACTTGTGAAACTCTTTTAATCAACATACTTTCCATCTACATATATAGAAAGCAAGGTTCCCTCTAAAACGAGTTTGGTAACTAGTTCCAAATTTCCCATGCCGAACGTTTTAAGTAGTTCCTCAGATTAATTTTATTGAGAAATAAAAATGTGTTTCTACTTTGCTAAAATTATTATCCAAAGAATGTAATTCCTTTCACTCTAAAATGAAGTCTTAAATAAATTTTTCATCTCTTCATTATATCATTCAAAATATCATTCTTCATTCTCAGCAATGATAGTTTAATCAGTGTAATCAATTATGATGATGAAAAGCATTAGAATTTCCTCAATTTTAGGATTTATATCAACTCTTCCTTTATTGAGATTATACTTCCTCAAGCAATTATCCAATTTGTAATACTGAGATTTGAGAGTTTATTTCAGCCAATACAAGGAATTTTTTATATTAAACACATAAAATTCATCATTCCCAGTGGAAATTCTCTACAGTTGTTCAATATAAACATACTCATCAAGATACCAATTTACAATTGAGGACATAACATCCATTTACAACAATAATTATTTTTTTTATAGAAATTGATAAAACGAAATTATGATTGTCGCTAATATTGTTAGTAGAGAAAAAGGCTCATTAAGTACAACACCTTTAATTATTGAGTAACTCTTGTCACACTAATCTTGATTTATTCCTTATCAGTTCACCTACATCATTCATCTTGTTCTAGAAAACATAGATTTTACCATTTTTTATCCAACTCCTATATGAGTTCCCAAATACCATACCATTACATTTCATCAATCTATTCATCCATTCCATAAACCCATTATAGATGAAAAAATGTTTTATTCAATTATTTTTTATCAACTTTTGAATACAAAAATTTATTTTTAAAGTTGTTTAATGTGTTTCTTATTTGAACTTTATAATGTTGATCACCAGTAATGTTCTGAGACTCCACTAGCTTCCTTATCCTATGATGAGTTATTTAATTTTCATCCTCATCACTAGAAATATATGATTTTAAATATTATTCTTGAGTATAGAGACCAATGTCATCATGCTTATCATTATTTTTAACAAAAAATCCTTATCATGATCAAATTTCTAATCATCATAATTTTTTTTCTTCTTAACATCCTTTAATAACTATCACTTCAACAAAACAGACAATTATTCTTATCTCTTTGTTGTAACATATTCATACTTTTCCTTCCAGATCATATCCAAGGGAAATCCCATCTGCTCCTGTCTGGTCAAACATCCCAATGCTTCCATCTTTCATCATTATTATGAATGGAAACCTGATAACTCATAAGTGTTTAAACTGTGGAGTTTTTCCACAAAAAATATCATATGGCGTAGTATCAAAACATGGACTATATAATCTTTAGTTTTGGATATACACATCAATACTCATGGATTACCCCCAAAACTAATGAGATAGACCATGTTCAAGTAACATAATTTTCCCCATTTCCACCAAACATGAATTCTTACATTATGAAACCCCATTTTTCATTAGCAGTATATGGTGAATTGAAATCATGATCAATTATATTATTCATAAGGAAACAATCAATTTATTCATTTTTTATTCTCCTTCGTTATTAGATTTAAACTACTTCACTGAATACTCATATTGTGTACCCAAGTGGAAGAGGCTCTGGTTTGGAATCCAAAATACCAAGGATTGAATCTTGGCTGGGGAGGAAGTACAGAGTTACTAAAGTAGGAAATGTAGCAGATTGGATACTATAGTAGTACTATTCACCGAAGGGTCCTTTGGGCCAAAAAATGGGGTTTACAGCTCTGTATTCATCCATCATGGCCTTGGGGATTTATGATATGTAATTCGTATCCCACTTCCCAGAAAAAAGAGGTCTCTACTTTATTAATAAAATGTTTCTTTGTCCCCAACCTTTAAAAAAATATTCTGTCCCAACTATCCTCCTAAAACTCATAGTCATTTTCAGAGTTTCTAACATATGTATCACATACATAACAAAACTAATTAAAGTAATGTCATCACAGAATTTGATGAATTACTTATGTTTATTAGTTTATTGTTTACTCTTTGGACAACAAATATAATAATGAATATTTCCATGGGGTTTATGAACATATAATAGCTTTTTATGAAACATGTTTGTTAGTTTTTCCTTTTTAACAAAAAACACAACACCAACCTCTTCTTCTTGACTTATTAGGAATATCTATTACACTATATCACATTAAATATTTCTTAGGTTTTATTTCATCATTTTTTCCAACATATTATTCCAAACTAATATTCCTCCACAATAAAAAAGTAATATGAGATTTGAAATACACCAAATTGGAATATGTTTCGTTTTGTACATTGTCCTCTTGTAACTATATCTATATCTTCTTCAAATTTAACAAAAAATACATTTTTTCTGTAGATAACTTTATTACCCTCATCGTAATGTTGTGAAACACTCAATCGGTCATGTTTTAGTCCATTAACATGTAAACATTTTCTAGATTTCATCTTTTCCTTCCTAATTAAGTACCATCCAAACAATATTAATTCTAAAATATTCATCATTACTAAATGTCAAAATTAACTCATTGAACTCTTTCACATTCTTCAATAAATTTAGGTCTCCTTTAATATGAGTAGAACACCCAATATTAAGAATCCTTGTACATTATCCTTTTGTTGATTTCAAAGTGGTTTTAGAAACAAGATATTTCTCTATTCCCATACCTTTCGTCACATCCCGGTTCGGATGATTTTTAAGAAACATTAATTGTTCTGGTAACAAAAAAGGGAATCTATTATCAATATGTATATTTTTTCACATATTTCACAAATAGTTTCCAGGTGTAATAATATATTCCCAACTTTCAAACCATCCCCCATAGGGTTATTTTGATCTACCTTATCATAATTATTCTTTTTAAAGGATTAACTCCTCGTGAAACCATGTATTCCATTACCTATGAAACAGTAGTAATGTTGTTCGTTAAAGTAACTCATATTTTCTATATGTATGAATCACTCAAAATCCCCATAGTATTTATATAAATATTATTTTTTTATGAATCTTTTCGATTGACTAGTTTTGCGAGTATGTTTCTTTGCGACTATCATAACAAAACATTTTTGACTTACGACATTTCTATTTTCAGTCAAAGTACTCTTTTTCAGCTCAGATTTCTTTTCATGATTATCATAAAAAAAGAAATATAATCTTATATTGACTCTAAATGGTTAAATTTTTTATTAAACTCGGAGTTAAAGAAACTCTTTTATTCTCCACATTGTCAATATTGGTGATGTACATAGCATTACCAACTTTCTTCTTCGTATGAACAACTCTATATTTCATATAAACCTTTCTGGGTGACTTTTATGGATCCTTCCCAAGTTCCTCCTTATGATATCTTTTAATTAATTAGGAGATACAGTTCTTTGAATCCTGTATACCTCTCTTCATCTTTAAGTGGTTATTGTTGGATAACTTCCAAATCTTCTAATTTTATCCGTCAACATTAATTCCATATCCTCATTAATATTTTTTTATTTCTCAAGATATTTCTTCATATAATCAATCTCAACAATCATTTGAATTTTTATTCTAAAAAACATATTGATTGTTTGATAAAAAACTTCATTTATCATCTTTATGATATCCTTCTCAGTATTTCTAACATTTTTCAAATATTACTTCAACTTTTTTTCAAATGAAATTAAAATATAGATTATACCTCTTTAGAACTGAAAATTTTGAAATTATCATTACACATTATTTAAAAAAATTAATCTCTCTAGATTTCTCATCAAATATTTTGGATTTAGTCACACTATTATCATTATCGACATATTTATATTAGATACATATTCTTTTTTTAGTTTAATTTTTTTTATATTTCCATTATGAAAAATATTTATCCTTCCCATCATATTTCTTCCATGATCTTCATGGTTATATTTCTTCTGCATAATTATCATCTTCATTCTTATTTCGAGGAAAATTAGCCAAAAAAATCACAATCTCTATACATTCAAAATACATAATGGTATATCTTCCTTTATAAATACTTATACATATTATAAAAATTATAGAAATATAAGAATAAAAATTTATCATGATTTTCCCTTCACAATTTTTTCTTGTATAATTTCTTATGTAATGAGGGTACAATAATGATCATCTTGAGATACAATTTTTGCATCTCTATCATCCAATAAGATAAAATTTGGAAACTGTAATTTTAGGAAGAGTTCTTAACATATATTAAACAACTATAGAATCATACAACATTTCCCCATAACATTTTATAGTCATAAATATGTCATTTACCTCTGTAAATAATTCATCGATAGATTTTTATTCACTGACATTGATATCTTCATACTTCAATCTCTATATTGGAAACATTTCCTTTTTACATTTGTATTGTCTTTTAAATGTTTTCAACTTATCTTAGATACATATGGTAGAGGATACTCCATTAAATCCTAAAAAAATTAGTTTCATATTGTGATTACAGTACTACTTTATTCACTATTCCATAATTCCCAATATTCTTATTATAAATAGGCATAATAGGAAGCTTGTCCCCAACAAGAGTAAATACATCTATTGTAATTTCAAGAACAACATAACCAATATAAAAAATATAAGAAAGCATTATATCCTAAAAGTTATCATAGTTCTTACCATCAAATATTTTAATCCCCTTACGATTCAAAAAATTTAAATTATCCATCATTAATTATATTCAAAACATAATTAAAGGGTAAAAAAAGTGAAAATTTTATATAATACCAATTGAGATTTCTTATACAGGATTAAAGTATCATTGAGAGGTAGAGGGGGTGATTTAGTGATATATTTATATTTTATGTTTCCGTAACTTAGAAACATCCTTCGACTCCTATTAATTATTTGCTCTATTCTAAAAATAATTAAAACACACAACTATAAGAACATAAGAATTTAGAGGGTTCACTACTCAATAAGAGTATCCAGTCCTTGGTATGGTTTAGAAATAATATAATCCCACACAATACAGCAGACAAAAAATCCTTTAGTGTGAAATACAATTATATGTATCTTCCCTTGTACATGTGTAACTCTATGTTCAATACAATAGTGTATGTGCTTCATGTAGCACAAAATTATGTAACTCATTTTTTTACAAAAAAGTTTTGATGCGTCAAAATCAACATTAAAAATTATGATATTTCAAAACTATTCTCCACACTCATCCCTAGAATATGGTATGAACTTAATTGAAATCATAATGATACTCAGTATGATTTCCCAGTCCCATTCCCAAGTATAATTCCTCAATATTGAAATAATACACTATTAGAATATCACTTGAAAAATTATTAAAATTTTCTTCACCAGTATGGAAAACCCAGTATGATTTATCAATTAGGAAATAATACTTTGTCTGAATAACACATGAATAATCCTAGATTCCTTCTTCTTTAATATGGAAATCCCAATACAATTCCTCAATCCGGTTCGAAAACTAATTCTTCCTAGAATTATAGTGATTCTATATCAACTTTTATCAGTGATTCATGTCTCTAAATACATGAATTACTATTCTCATATTTATTGTCCCACAATACTGGTTTCAGTGGGATATTGAAATGGTTTTCCTGCTTTACCAAAACTCAGGAATCTTTAATCATCCATAAAACTCATATATTTATTTATTTAAATCAATTATCATTTAAATATGGATCATTATATGACTAAATAAAATCCCCTTTAAATTCAGATGTTTTTTGACTAATAAAATTCCCCTTGAAATTATGATCTTTCTTTGACTCATTCAATTCCCCATGAAATTCAAATCTTTATTTGACTACTTTTATGTTTCAAAATTCGTAATAAATATCCACACAAAATCAGATTCTCTATTGCAATTTCACAATACAATTTATTCATTACAATTTTCCATAACACTTACATATATGATTAAATAGATATCTTCAACCTTATTACAAAACATTAGTACTATTCATATTCTGATTTTACAATAGTATTTTTTCATTATGTTGAGTTAATTATTATCAACAACAACATTTAATTTCTTCGATTTTAATTTTTCATAAAAATTCACAATATGATAAATGATTTATCTGATTGTTTTTTGGAACACCGAGTCTGATGGACTAGTTCCATCATCATCATCTTATTTAATTTCTATGAATATGATACCAATGAACATCATAATATTTTCTAATCTGGAAACTCATAAACATCATTATCTAATGATTTAAATATTATGGATTTTTGTCTGACTCAAAACCACCACCATGAGTTTATGTAATTATGATTTTCTCTCTCATCAATTGAAAAAATATTATTCTAGTAACATTAAACTGATGAACTATGACCAGAAATTTTTTTATACAAAAAATATCATCTTCATCATTTTCTTCTATGAATAACATACTCATGAATTTAAAAAAATATATGACTACCTTCAACATATTTTGACTACCATTATAATATTTTATAACTTCCTATTCATTAATCAAAATTCTTTATTTCAAAAAACCCACTATATGATTGGCCTAAATATGATTGAACCCATCATTTCTCCCATTTACTTCATTAAGTTATCATAATATGTTCAATGAATTACTTATGATTTTTTGAAAAATAAGAAAAAATAATAATTTTCAAAATCACTATTAGACCTATATAAAATCTAATTATGTTTATCAATGTGATCAAAACCACATTATGGACCCAATGTGAGTATGATGGAATTTTTTTACAAGAAAACATATTTCCATTCTGATTGTCGTTATTACGCATTTGAGTTTAATTTTTTCAATGCAATGTCGAGTAAAATTTTCACCAAAAACAAAGTGATGTCATTTCACCTTAATTGAAATATAAATGACAAAAAAAAGTACATTTATATGATAATTATCATATCATGGAACTAATAATGAATGAGATGTTATTAATGAATAAATTAAAGAATAATTTTCCGTTATATCATTATATATGTTTATATCATTACACGTTGATTGGAAAATAATTATCACAAGAAATTCATTGGACATGTTGAAAAGAAATGTTTTTTATATGTAGACAAAGAATGTTTCATCATGCATATATGATGAAGACTCAGATATAAAAAAATATTGATGAGATATTATGAATTAGGGGATATATTATATATCATGATTTTGAATATGGTTGTTGTTGGAACTACAACTAAAGACAGGAATTGTGTATTGTTTGTGCTCGTTGTCAATCTTTGTTAGATGTTCAGAATGTTTTTTAAGAAAGGGATTATATAGTTCAAGAGGGAAACAGTACTGAATGTGGTGTCGTTTTCTCATGTTCTCCAAATTGTTGAGCCTAAAAATTGGAAAATGCATAGATGTGTTTTTAGAAAAGGTGCTTGAATTGTTGAAGTGGTGCATGAAATTAATGTAATGTGAACCGATCTAGTTTTGTATGAACTAGTGAAAGACGGTTGTAATTTTCACACCAAAGATGATTCACGATTAGAATTCTGGAAAATGGAAAAGGAATGAGGTATGCGAAAAAATCTAGAGATGTCCGCGAAAAATAGTATTGTGCGGAAAGCATTGTCTGCAGAATAGTAGTTCGGCACGACTCAAGGGGTTTTGCACGCGGGGGTTGGCGACTAATATATTTAAGAGGTGACCCCACTGATTCAATGTGGTGGATGAAAAAGAGAATATATGAACTCTGATTTGCATAAACATTGCACAAAAAGAGGTGTGCGTGAAAATGTAAACATTGCACCGAAAAACATAATTTGCACGTAAAATTCAACGTTGTGCATAATGTTTGTAGTTTTGTGAAATATTTCCTCACGAAAGTAAAATATTGCGGCCAATAGAGCATCATGCATGAAAAAGGAATATCCAGTGCGAAAAAGTAATATTTTGTGTGCACAAAGTAGGTGTTTCATGCAAATGAAAGTGTAAGATGATTATATGTTTTGAAAATTCGATTTTTGTATTAAGGGATTTCAAGTGCATCAATTAAAGAATTTGAGGAAAGCAGTGTCTCATGTTGGAATGAGATAAATACATCAATGATAATCTGTCGATGAGACCCTCAAGTCAATAAATTTGTTTGACTTCTCCCATGGCAGTGAGCAAGGGGGAGTTGAAAGATGTTTTCCAGGGGACGTAGTGAGCAATCCTTGAATAAATTTAAAGGCAGCTTTCCTGACCTAGAGTTTCTGTGTCTAAAATCTTGTACTCCACAACTAGTCAAGATTATGAGATTTAGGTATGACAAACACATTGTTGGCGTATTCTCCTTGGACTTATCCCTTATGCAGTGAAGCACGTAAAATTGTTATTTTATTTCCTTAAGTTCATTTGATTGACAGATTTAAAATTTTTCTTCCAACATGGGAAAAATATCCACAACTTTAAACAGAAAATTATGACAACCTGATTCACCCCACCCCTCTCATGGTGTTCCGAGGTCCTTCATATGTTGATGTTACAAAATTAGATTCATTATCTTTATTTAATTAAACTATTTCTATTAATTAATCTTGAAATTTAGGCAATATTATTTAATGTCAATAATAAATAATCCTAGAGCGTCATAGAGTAAATATTTATATTGTTATCAATTAAATTATTTTAAAAAAATAAATATTTATATAAAGGAACATAAATACTTTTATTTATGTTTTATATATTGAAAATATTTATTGATAAATGAAATATTTACTAAAATATTTCTTCATGTATTCAATTTATGAGAACTGTTTATATGTAATAAGAAAGTGACCTCTGATAAATATCAATCTTCAATACATAAAGATAATTTTTATTATTATTCATGTTAGCACACATTCCATAAAATAAAAATAATAATATATGTAATAGGGTATGAAAATGATTATAATAATATTTTTGAACTGGTGTGAAATTAAATAATATTTTAACTTAAAGCATAACTCTATAAATAGATGGTTAATTCAATTGTGTACGGTTATTCAAGAATTTGGAATATTTTTTCGCAATATAATTATCTCTTGAATTACACTTCTCTTCCACTCAAGAATGATAAGAAATATTTCTATCCTGAATGGTTATACATTGATGAATTCATGAAACGTACATCAATTTGTTACCCTTTCCAGAACACCAAAATCAATTGGTGCCACTCATTGATCATATAAACATGTGTGGATCAATGCTAGTGGGATTCTATTATCGGGTACTCGAATCACAATTAATGCAATCTGAGTAGGTTTTTACCAATGATCAACATCATCATTGGAAAAATTTCTTATGAATAGGATACAATTTGTCTCGATCAAAAATAGATATATTCTTAATTATAACTATAAATATATTCTGTAGATTCTCTGTGTTTAATAGTTCCTAATTAGATTAAAAAATTTCATTTGATTTGACATTAATTACATGTAAAATATTTCGATTGATCTAATGAATAGAAATATTTAATATTTTTAAACCCATATAAGTTATTCCATTTCACCCTAGACCATATTTAATATTATAAAATAACATCCTTTTATTTAATCTCATTTTCCCAAAATATTGAATTTTTTAACTGTTTTAAATGATCACTTATCATAACATCACTGAAATAATATTATATCACTAGGACTATATATTTTATTTCAATGTCATCTATATTAATAACCTGAAGGTAAAAAAACAAATTAACCTGGGGAGATGATGTAAACTACTAATCTAAAACAATCATTGTAAAAATTGATTAATTAAGATCCAATGATATATTTTTTCAATGAATGAATAATAAAACTATATTATGAAATTTTGAATTATAATAACAAAAAATTAAAAATAAATATTCTTATAAAAATGTAATATAATAAAAAAAATTATTTCATTTGTAATTATAACGTTTTTATATAAGACATAATCCATAATATGGTTCCTCATCTCTACATCCAATTATTAATACATGTTTAATTGTATCAAAATAGTTTTTTTACGGTGTATATAACATTGCACTTACAATTTTTAATCATTATTATTTATTTTTTCACTTTATTATCAAATTTATTTCATGATATCTATTTTTTAATATAATTCAAAAATTAACATTGAACTAAGGGATTTCAGGACATATTATTTGGTCATTTGTTTATAAACTATATTATTTGATTATTGATTTGTTTGATTAAATTATTAAACCCATTTTCTATATTTAATTGTATATTCAGTTTCATTTAACTAAATTTAAATTTTCTCATGAATATTACAAAATCTATTAGATCATTCATCATGATTAAATGTTGAAAAAATTATGAACACCCACTCTCAAATTTTTTACATAGTTTTCAAAATCAATATTCAATATAAAAGAAAATTCATTTAGATACATTGAATGATATCTATGTAACTTATTGAATACCATTATTATTTCCTATAATCATAATTAAAAAAATTATTTATTGAATATCGATATTGTTTCATTTTAAATAATTATATATATAAAATTTTTTGTGTTTGTACGAAATATTTATTCATGTTTAACATTTTTGGAATTTATAGGGTTCCATTAATAGGATGTTTACCCTTAATTGTTTTTCATTATAATCAATTTTTTTTCCATTTATAATTTTTTTGAATGTCACATTCATCATTTGATTTATGGAAATGTTAATAAAAGTATTTTATGATGATTTATTGTTATATTTTCACTCAACATATAAAAATTTCATTAATAATTTGATCAATTAATGTTTTATGAATATATAATGATTATCAAGATCTTCTATTAATCCCGTTATTTTTAAACCTAACTTTTTCATGGTCTAGAAATTCTATTTATCAGATAGACTCTCTAGACCCACCATTAAAATACATGTATTTGGATAATAACATCTTATTTTAGTCACAAAAAGTTAATTATAAATTGAAAAGTTTAATATGAAAATGGAATTTTTATTTATGCAAATAATTTAAAAATAGAGAAAATAATAATAACGAATTTATTTACATATCATTATATTTTATATTATGTTCAAAATATATTCCTAAAATGAATATTTAATTTTTAGTTTATATTTTTAGTTTTTGAATAATGTAATATTGAAAATATAAAATTAATTACAAAAACAACCTAAAATTTAAATATTATATCATTTATATAACAAAATATTTTTTATTAATCAATTGAATAAAAAAATAAATATATAAAAAATAATTATTTATAACTCCCACACTATTATCTTTTCCCCTCATCGGAAATGTATACATCATTTTCATATTAATGTGATTAAAATAAAAACTGATTAAAATAGTTAGTTCATACAATTTATCAATCATTGTACATATATATTCAATACCAATTATCATTTTTATAAGGCAATTTCATATTGATATTCATATTCCATTTAGGAGTAATATTCACTGACGTTATATAAAACATTTCTAAAATATAAAATTTAAATATTTTAAATACATCTATCTTTCATGAATGAACACAAACTTTCAAAATTCTTGTAATATTTGTAATTCCACACCTAATATGATGAAATAACATTATAATCGAATAAGACTTTTGAATGGGTTAAATATGTAGTTCTTGGATTTTTTTCAGAAATAATCTACATAAAATTCTTAGAAAGAGGAATTTTTAATCATGATAAAAGTATATGTCATGAGTGTTAAGAATATAAGAATTTTTATTTCCTAATAGCAAGATATTTTCTCCATCAAATTCCCTTTTTATTCTTTGATGGAACTACACACCCTGAATTATAATAGACACATTTACTCTAACATTAATACATTTATTTTATTTCAACAATATAATTGAATTATTCAATACATTATTTATTAAATTTTTGTTTCAAAGACTTCGAATTTATTGTGTGATCTATATTAAACTTTTTTAGTTAAATAGCTAAGGACATGAAAATCTTAAAAATATACCTTTATCGGGTGAAAAAAGAAAGTTAATTCCCCCACACCATATCTCATAATCTATATGTGATTTTACATACTATGATGGTAGGTTAAGAATCCTATTTATAATTTGAAACTTACAATATCCAATTGATTCTTATAAATAATAATTTATGAATAAATGTTTTATTAAATGAAAAAATTTAAAATTTATCTCTTTTTTATGTTTGAGTTAAATGAAAAAAATTATGTATCTAGTATATTAATTTCATGGATAAGAATTCTTAATAAGTTAATAGTTATTAAAATGAAATTCAATATCCCTCAACTATATTAAAAAAATATTTTAAATAATTGTATATACCCTTCTAATAGAGGGAAATTTGAATATGTAAAGAGATCATAAACAAAAGTTTCACTTTTAATGAATGTTCCATTAAAATATAAAATTAAAAATTATAGAAATAAACATATTAATAATCTTATAAATATAAAATTATGAAAAATTGTTTTTTCCACTGAATATAAAATACTTCATTGGGAAATATTTTTTTTTCATTGCACGACAATAAAAAATAAAAAATATTTCAAAATATTTACATTCATAATAGAGACCACCCACCCACTTGAAATTATATAAAATATTTAATTATCGTTTCCAAAATAATATATCAATTTTCTTAAAACAAATATTATTATTATTAGTATAAAATTTAGTGGGTAAACATATAGAATCTAATTATTTGTAAATAATTGATGACAGAATTATATTTTAATTATTTAGTTTACAGAAGCTTAGAACAATATTTTACTATAATTAATAAGAAAAATAACATTAATAATTCAAATAAAGAACAAATAAAACACAACATTTATATTCCTTTGATGATTAATGATTTTAAAATATGATTTCCCATATGTTGCACATGAATTTTTCTCTATCAAGCATTAAAAAAATGAATCCAAAATTGTTATTAAATAAATGGATTATCATTTAAACTAAAAAAATATTTCCACTTAATAAAAAATGTATTATAAAAGAACTAAATAGGTTCTATTTTTATACAATGAATAGAAACAATATATATGTTCCTCATTAATATTTTGAAGGGGTGGTGAATGTTTTGTTATAAAATACCAAAGTGATTCAATATAATATTTTTTATATCATTCATTGTCATCACAACAAGAACAAATATTTTCTTATGTTTTATATTTCGAATGTACTATTATATATCTACCTCATTATTAATGTAATATTTATATTTTTTAAAATATTTTACTAATTTATTATGATCACCCCTCATTTTCTTATCGAGTAATAATGTTTCTTAGTGTATTATTATCCATTTTACCCTTATTAAAATCGTTGATAAGTAAAATGGGATCATTTATTATCACCTTAAAATCAAAATAATATATATATATATATATATAGGGAAATATATTATCCCTATCTAGTTTATTTATCACCATAGTTTAATTTTCATTTTAAATAAATTGAATATTAATTTTATCATGAGTTTGAATCAAATTAAAATTAAATAACTTCAGTATTAAATTCTCTATGAATAATACTGTATTATAAAACAATTTTTCACAAGTGGAACCAGAATTAATACATCCATGAATGATGTAATCACATTGGTATTGCAACATCTCATAAAAATACATCAAATCAATGTTTGAATTTATATTTTAGTGAATTTTATATAATGCATCCAAGATATTTATTATGCACCATAAACAATGAAGTAATCATCACTAAATTTATTTTTATTAAAATATAAATGACCTGATTTAAATTAAAAATTCATGAATATATTTATTCTATGATAATATATTATTTTTTATATTTCCTTTGGAAGGAAATATGTATGCTCATAAAGTTGATGTTTTTTAGTTTTTATTAATCCATTATTAGATAGATACACTAGATATATATGGGTAATTATTAGAAGATGTGTAATCAAGTGTGGTAACGTAGTACATAGACCAAACAAGCCTTGTGTAATAATGTAGTCATATCTAGTTAGGGGTAGAAGGATGTGACCCATGAATATATTTTTAGAAAATATTATTTTTGTATTGGAGTTTGATAAGCAATATATCTCATAATGGGTATACTCTAATATGACACTAGTGCTTTAGTGTCCTTTATAGTGGACCCATGCCATAACGAAACCCACCATAGAACTAGTTGGGGATTCCAATAATTTTTAAAAACATATAATTTTAATGAAATAATTTTAGTGTTATTGTAATTATTGCACCATATAGTAATCATCATTTTTCTATGTCCAATAAATTTTTAATCCTCTATCTGATGGAGGAACTGATTCCTCAGAAGTTACATCTTATATTTTTATATTATAGGTGTCAACATTAGTATTTACTATTACCATTCAGTTTTTATTCCATCTATGCCTAATAGTCATTAATCTATAGTGTGTTTAATATAATTATTTTCCAATTTTTTTTCAATTAATATTACTATTTTTGAATCACACCTTATGATTTTAAATGAATAACCAGACAAGAATAATTTATGTGGTGCCTAGGGTTTTCATTTAATATATATATGGTTATGTATTAGGTCATAATAATGTGTGATTAGGGTTGTTTATATTAAAATGTATAGATTCACTTGTAGTGTCCTACCATTATCAGAGAAGCAATAAGATATTCTCATATAGGATTTGTTGTAATTTTTTTCGTAGAAGGTTTTTCCTTATTTGATAAAAAATGGAATGTGAAAAAAGTTTACCCAAATTGATATGATGGTGTTTTTAATTTTTGTTAGGATGTAAGCCATTGTGAACAACATTATTTGGGTTATTGGGGCTTCATGGAGGTATATACTTACCAATGAGACATTAATATTGATAAAAAATAATTGTTCTTGGAACTTGACAAGGATTTAATAGGTTTTTATATACAAATTAATTGTTCTTTCTTGATTGGAACTTGAAATTAACTCTATGTTGATCCATGTTCATATAATATTTAATCATATGTTTTTCATGATGTGGTTCCATGGGAACTAATTAGTTTAGGTTTTGTGGGTCTGGAGAGGTACATACTTTCAAACAGGCACTACAATTGAGGAAATTTATTGTGGATGGAAGTTGATATGCTGGTATGATATTAATGATTTTTATTACTATATATGAGGAAATAATGGTACACTGATGTTTTGATATAGATTATTATTAATACCTTGTCACCATTGGATCAATTCTAAAAGGGTTGTTTCCAGCTCATATAGAGGCCCAAGTTATTGTTTTGAAAACTAGTTGTTTTGATGTATCATATTTTGTGGCATTATAGGTTTAATAATGGTGAACCACCTTTTTGAAGAGAGAAACTCAATATTTATTAAACGAATAATATTTGGTGATTGTGATTTTTTGGATGGTATAGGGTTGTTTTCAATATCAAGTTTCATTATCCTATTGAACAAGTGGTCATAATATGAATTTTTTATAAATATGGTTGAATGGAATGTGGAGAATCTTCAAGGAAATTTTATTTTTAGAATGGATGGTCTATATTGGTACTTATTGGGTGGATATTATCATATTCTATGGAATTTCATGAAATTATTGTGGTATATCATTTATGTTATAGTATACAAAAATCAACACATTATACTATAGTATGAAAATCATAATCGAGATCAACAATATTTGGATGAGTACACAAGAGAGTGGGTTGACGAAGATAATTTTTAATTTGATTTCAAATTTTTCATTCACTCCTATATGACTGGATATTATATAGGGAACCTATTGCTAGTGTCTTATATATTTTAATCCAAAACCCTATAAAACCCCTATAACACCCATGTATATTTTAATGTTCAAGACATTATAATGAGAATGAAAAATCAGTATAGTTCATATTTATTTAGTGTTTTCCTTATCACATGGGAGTGTATGGATAATGGTGTGATAAACCACCACTCTGAAGAAACATTGTCTATGTATATTTGATCCAACCTAACAAATAGGTAACAAAAATTACTAGAATGAGTTTCTCTTATTGACTATTCTAAATTTATAGAAAAACTCATTAAAATGCTATTGGACAACATGTTTATTTGATAACAACATCCAATGTTTAATACCCAATAAATCTATGATTAGATTTAATCAAATCACCAAAAATAACTCAATTATAACACATTATTACAAACACAAAACAAATAGACATGAAATATTTATGTTTTTGGATAATGTCTAACAGCCTTTGGAGGTGACTATGAACATGATTCCTTATGGGAGTTAAAAAAGAGTATTTTTCACATCCTATCCACTACTTGATCTCATCCAATTAAATCAAAAACATCCATTTATAATTCTAGTAGTTTTCAATTTAGATATAAACCACTACACCATAATATATATTGTTCTATTTCTAGTCATCCGAATGCACAATCTTCTAAATTAAACTATCAAACATCCACTAACTTGATAATAATCTGATAAACTATTTTATCTTTTAATATAATCATAAATAAAAAGTCATCATGAAACAACACATGTAATTATTCTCCTTTTTAGGCCAACATAAGAAATGGGTGTTCAATATGACGATCTATATCTAACTGTCGAGACCCAAGCTTGAGGTACATTGACATTACATTACTTTTTCAAAATACTTAATACATAATAGAATAATACACCCAAGGACCATAGTAGTTTAGTGTCTTTGGAAACTCAGAAAATAATCTTCTAATTATGGTAAAAGATCATCAACATCTCCCATAATGATCTACCCCTTTTTTTTCTTACCTAAAATTGTTCCTTATATCCTAGGGAAAATAAACCATAAAAAGGGAGAATTTGAATGCTTTGTAAGGGTAAACATGGAGAACATAAAAGAATCCATAAACATTTGAACGTAAAAACATGAACATAAAATATAAACATCAAATTCTTGAGCAATGACATAAAAAATGGCAGTACATAGGGAATATATAATAAATGAACATTAATAATGATAAAATATCATGTTTATAAAACATGTAATTGTGGGAAACCTTTAATCATATGATATGATTTCCATATTATCCAATGCATTGCTTCCAAGAACATCATAGTGGACAAAGTCTATTACTAAACTAGGTTTACTTACCGTTCCAGCCCTATATTACTGAACCTAATTTTACTAGCCATTCTAGCCATGTCTATATCATGAGATATAAATAATTACCCAATTAATTGGGGAGAGATATAGGTCCGACCAATCTCATAAATATATCATTCTTAAGTGTTCCATGAAATAAACCTAAATCATTCATCATTACCCAACGAATAAAATGTGTTTGATAAACATCATCCAACCAGGACATAATCCATATAAAATAAATGGATATCATTTCATCATAAAAAAATCAAAACATGTAAATAATAGGGAAATTATTGTTTAATCATAACCATATTAAAAATTTCATCTTAGATAAGATATTAGTTTTGATAAAACCCTTGAAATTAATTCTCGAGGAAAATATCCTTTCTTCTTCAAAATCATTTTCTACTCATAAAATGCCACACATTTTTAAAATATATGTATTTTTTTGAAAATAATCATGAAATATTGTATAGGATTATTCATGAAAATAACGCATTATGAAATCGTAAAAATCCATTCATGTCGTATAGGTAAAAAACATTATCCTCCTACTTTTGCCGGAAAATTAAAAAAGTACCTCGTATGGAAAAAAATAAATATTCTTAGCATACTATGTGGTAAAAGTAAAAAAGGGTATAAATGACATTAAACATACATGGAAGAATAGTAAAAAGTTTATGGAATTTTTTAGAAAACATGGACATGGATGATAAACAAAACCCTAGTAAATACTTATGAATAAACAATCTCGGATAAGAACGAGATTGGAATAAATATCCCTTACCATTTATAATAGGTGGAATAATATGTGTCATAAAATAAAGAAAATTACATGCATATTTAAAGATCATATCTTTCATAATAAAAATCAGAAAACATTAATGGGAATCAAAAACACCATACAAAATAAATAGATGGTGATTAATGCATATGTCTCACAGAAATAAAAGTGAGACGAAATAATCCCTTACCATATGTCCAATTTCGTCCGTATGTTTCTGAGAGTCCTTAATAGTGGGTTTAAACATATTAATAACTTTTATAAGAACCATAAGAATATTTATGTTATCATATATGATTCACTTACGAGTATATATTACCCGTTCATTTGTCAATTCCATGTAAAAGCAATGTTTTGGATAAAATTATTTCATTAATCGTACTTGTTTTGACATGTAATTACTCATATGATTACTTAGATCATGATTAAATAATTCCATAATCTAAAACATGATTTATATATAATATATATTCAGACTATAAATAAATATAATATATTGATAAAACAAATGAAATACACAATTCATGGACATGGTAGGTCGTACGTACGCATGAAGGCTATTTTAGTTTCCTTTTAAATTGAATGAATGTAAGTAAATAAAATATACATAAATATAGTATCATTTTTATTTCATATATTTCATGATTATTTATTATATATACTTTATAATCATTCTGGAATGATAAACATGGTGAATGAATCTCATCACGTCATGGAGATGGTAATCCGTACGTATGAATGAGTGATGATATCGTTCCCATAATTATTGAATTGAATTAGAGTGGATGATGTAATATCCCAGAATCATTATTATGTTATAATAATAATATGTATTTCTTATTCCCACATTTATATTCATCTAAGTATGGTGGTGGTGGAAAAACAGATTACACCACGGCGTAGAGACGGTAAGCTGTATGTATACACACGCGATCATTTTGTTTTTCGTAGGATGGATATTAAGTGAAATGGAGGCTCTTAAAATTCATAATAACATTCCAGTATATGATTTATGGTGATTATATTACTTTATAATGAAACAACTAAATAAGTGTATGTAGAAGAAGAAATAAATTTCGAAGAACCGATAGAAGATTTTACCTGTTCCTCGAAGTGCCTTCTTTAAACATCCTCTTAGGGAACTAGAGTTGATCATTGAAGAAGTCCAAGACCCATATAATGTTACTAGAATGGTTTATAATTGTAATTTTCAGGGTTTGGTCGAGCATGAAGGCTCAAAATGGAGAGAAGCGAAGAGGGAGGAGGTGCCCTTTTATAAGAGAATAGAGGGGAACTTTTGGAATCCTCCAAAAATATTAGTTTATAATAAACTCAAATCCCCCATAAAAACATCCAAAGTAACTCAAATTTGAATGGAAGATAATATAGGGTTGTAATCTCATCAAAAAATTAAATTTAGACATGTTTTGAGATTATTTTAAACCTTATTATTTTGATTTATCCTAATTTAATTAATTTTATTTTATTTGTGGTAATAATATTATCAATTTATAATTGTTATAAATGATTACATATGTGTTGTAAATTTTACATAATTAGATCAATTATGAAATTTTAGACCATATAATTTCCAATTTGTAATTGTTAAATATTTTTGGGATTTTTAAAAAATTTAGTAAAATATTATTTTTATAAAATATCAATTGCGTCAATTTTGACACTATTCATTTATTTGAATTTATATAAAATCCACATAGAGGATATATTCAAACCAAATTATTAAATAAATTCCTAACATGTCATTTGAATTTATAAAAGTCGTGTAGCACATTAATTAGTTCATATATTATTAATTTTTATATTTTTAATACCATTTATTTGATATTTCTCTTAATAAAATAATTACTACAACATTTTTGTATAATTATTTAATATACCCTTTTGTTGCATAAAAATTAAACTTAAAAATACTAAGATGAATAAAATCTAATATATTTCATAAGAATACTTTAAGATTAATTTATCTTCTAAAACATCCAACTGTTAGAATGATATATTTATGAAATTATGAAGTTGACAACATTGAAATCATTTAAAATAAAACAATATAATAGTCATTATCTGTTTTATAAGGCTCAAAATGGTCCAAAAGTATACCCTTGGATGATTAGGATATATACATACTCTAAAAATAAGGTTTGGTCAATTTTTGGGTCCTTTTGATGGGTATTATTGTTTTAATAAAAACAATATTATTGATTTTTCACTAAATAAATAATTTCTACATCATTAATTTATAAGAAATTAAGGTAATTATATATTTCTTAAATAACACAAATAAATTAAAAACATGAATAAACACATTTTATCTTTGAAATGAGTATTTATAATTGAATTTATATTCTGTATAACATGATATTAAAAATAGATTAATTATTATTTTTCGAGTGAGACATATTACACTTTCTTTAAATAAAATAAATTAATGGTATTAATCACATACAAGGGGGTTCCAAAAGATACCATTTTGACCCAAGTATATTTTCAGATGAGATATAATCATCCTATTACATTAATACAAGTTTTGGGGTAATTTTATAATATAGTTGTTATACTTATTTACCTGATTTACCTTTAACTGTAGTAATTTTTTTACCATATTTACTATTCATAAAGCCTAAAAATAAAAAAGTGTGCTATTAAAATATTTTGGACCTACTTATTCCAAGTATGGAAACCATTTTTCTAAATTAAAAACACAGAAGTTTCAGTATTTAATTTAAAATTAATACTGCTATTGAGAAAACGTGTTCTAAACGTTAAAATATTTCAAAAGATTGAAATGTTTTTATCTATGAATTAAATGTAAAATTAATGATAATGACATACATAATATTAAATGGTAAAAATTTATTCTATTTATACATTAATTGCATTAAATATTATAATTTATCCATATAAATTATCCTGATGAAAAAGTTGTTTTTAATTAAAATTTAGCGTATTTTTACTATTCATCAAAATATGACAGTTAACAGAAATGTTTTAAAAATTATCCAAAGATTATTTTATATCCTTATTAAAATGAATAATTTTATTTCTTCAATGTGAACTTATAATTTTGTCAAAAACTTTATTTAATGTGGGTCCGCCATCAAAAGGTTAAAAAACTACATTTTTAAAAAAATACTTATTTTACCCAAAATTTTTATTTTTTTCTCATACCAGGTACTAGAATATGTGTAAGATTGATGATATTGGTATAAAATTAAAAATGAGGTTAATACTATTCATAAAATCTAGTTCATAACAATATTATAATAATATATTGTTGTTTAGGGAAACTCGGTATTGCAAACAATGCAAGCCATCGAGGAAGGTTTCTTTTGTGTGTAACACAAGACAAGTCAGTGTTGCGTAAAAGAATCCTTTGGTGTTGTGTATAACATAATATAATATTATTTCATTGAACAAAATCTATATTCAATGATTAATTATATCTAAATAACTTGAAATTGTGTGTAAAACAAGCCAGTAATAGTGTTGTGTATACTGCAAGCTAATACGGTGTGGCGTATAGCGCAAGCTAATATTGGTGTAGCATACAACATAAAACATCAATAAAATTAAAAAAAATATTTATCATAATATTTCAGGGTGTTACATTCTACGCCCTTTAAAATGAATTTCACCCTCGAAATTTTTTGGGGTTATAAATAGTTTAATACATGAAAGTTTCATTCATAGAAGCCCACATCATAAAAATGAATACTAAAACATACTTTTAATAAGTAAAGTAAGAAATATAACAGTTACCCAAATTAAATCATAACTGGGTTTCTAAATAAGAGAAAAAAGGTAAAAACATGGATATAGAAGAGAAATATAACCATCGTGTTCTGATGGAGAGTGGTAGAGAACGTGGATATAAAAAAGCCAACGATCACAAATCCATAAATTTGTGATGATCTAAGGTATCATCTGATTTATCAGACATGAGGGTAATATGACAACATTTTTGGTTTTCAAGATCATTTCCATAATGTTGATGAATGTTTTATTAAGGATAAATACTTCTGTATTTCAGTGTAATATCATCATTGGCCATTCCACGAAAATTTCCACTTCATCACTTATTTAAATAAATGATATTGAATTTTTCATTCTTGAAGTAATAGCAGATCATTTTATAGAATGATAGGTCACTCCATCTATCTCTATCACAAAATAAAATGTTAGAAAAAGATATTAAATATACATAAGTCTATATATGGGGAGGTTAATCGTATATGGTTTCAAGAATGGAATTATAATTCATCTATTATACCGCTTAATAAAATAAAACTAATTTCTACAAGCTAGGGACTTCCTCTAGGCCATTGGTAAGCGATAAAGGCCTTTCGCACTTCGGTTATGGGTTCGATTCCCGCAACCTTGTCTGAGGCGATGGGTTGTCACCCATCCTACAGGTTGGTAGTTTTTATAAAACCAAACTATTATAACATTCTAGATATAATATTGGAAAAAAATTTCTATCATTAAACAATACTATCAGATGTCTAACTTAATCCATTCCAAACAATAGGCTTATCCAAAATACTTATGTCCAAACCAACCGTATAATGAAAACTATTTCTAGAAAGGTCATATAACAAGCATGCGAATACCATTATTTTCCCCCATATATCATAAGATATATCTTTTTTGTCACATTCGAAACATGGGAATACCTTAATCATGTATTCTTGAAACATGAATTAAAATAGAACCTTTGTGAAAACATGAATACTGTCAAAAGTTAAATATTTCCACATACCAAAATACCAAAATTTCTATATACTCAACCCAGGATGTCACTTTGTCCTTATATCAGTCAGGAGCTCATTAATACTATCAAACATATTATTTTCTCCTAATCCCTTCATTATGCACATATTAGCTGCTTTCCAAAAATATTTCAATCGCATTTCATGGTTTCCAAGACCATATTATAATGGAAAACCATAATGGACCAATACACATATATTTCCATATACCATAAATGTACCTCAAAAACATTATTCTTTAATTCCAATATATATTCCCTTCAATCCATCCTCTTCAATGATTGGTATAGAATACATCCTTCCTCGATTTAGAAGTAAACTCTTAGGACATGGCATTGAGTTGGGTAATGCCCATGTTCTCCATTCATATGTGAAATGCCCGGATCGGTTGTGATCACTGAGAGGGGAGGGGTGAATCAGTGATAACTTTTTCTTTTTATGAATTGTTCCCTTTGGATTATCAATTCAACCTCTGCAGTTGGTTAAAGCCTAGATCTACTCTTTTAGTGGTGCAGTAATAATGAGAGCACAGAACACATAGATTTACAAGGTTCGGTACAAAGACCTACTCCTTGCCGTGTTGGTTACACCCCCCAACACAGATTCTTCACTATGCCAAAAGATGATTACACAGTAATTGGTTATACCCCCCAATTACAAGTTGGTTAAACCCCCAACTCCACAGCATCATCTTCATCATGGCTCCACTTCACTTCTTCAAAGGTGTTGTTCAAAACTTCAAGTAGCTTCAACAGTCTTCAAAAGATCTCGTTGGTCTTGCTCACCAAAAACCAATCACTTAGAATGATCAGTTCTTTTGCATTCACACACTTAAGTGTGTACTCCTCTTCTTCTTATGGGTTGTCACTCTTTTTCACTTGTGCACACATACACAACTCATTTTGAATGTACTCAAATGGGTACAAGCCGAACCTCGGCCTCTTCCTTTCTTTGCACACTCACAAGCCTCGGGCTCTTCACTTCACACACACTCAAGGTGTGTTCTTCACTTTTCACACAAGGTGCAAGCCTCCTCACTTTCTAAGCACACTCATGCAAGCCTACGGCCTTCTTCCTTCATTGCACACACAAAGGCTACGGCCTCGAGTTCTCTTGAATGCAAATAACCCGTAGGGTCCTCTTACTCCATTTTCACACACACACTCAAAGTGTGAACTCCACTGTTCTTCAAGAGCCGCGCAAGCAAAATGGGTGCAAGGGCCGTGCAAGGGTGCGGCCAACCTCTTCCTTCACAACTGCCGCGCATGTGCTTACCGCGCAGGGGGCCGCGGTGCACCGAGGGGGCGCGCAAGTTCGCGCTGCTCACCCTCCTTCCTGTCGCGCAAAGGATAGCGCGCAGGGGGTCACTTTCGGGCCTCGGGTGGCACCGAGAACAACAGCCGCGCAAGGTAGTTGCACGATGGCTCTTTCTTCACGAGGCAGAAGGCTCTCGCGGATCACAAATTTTTCCGCACATCAGCAAGCGGCTATGATGCTCGAGAGCTCCTTTTATAGGCTGAGGAATGCCTTTGATCATCCGCGTGATCAAACTTCAAAATCCCGAAGATTTCGGATCTTCAAGATTCTTTGAAATAATTTTTTTCTCCTCTGTTCACGCGGGTTCTTTTCCTTCATTATTTTTGTTTTTCTCTTCCACGTGCATGCGACTTAGAACACATGCACGGCCTTCGGTTTAGGCGTTCGAGCAACGTGGCACGCCCTCGGCAACTTTTTTTGCCTCGGCCGAATCTCGAAATCTCCATCACCTTGCATGCATGCTTATTTTATGGCATGGTTAGGTTCAGTTGGGCCAGACGAACTCCATGAATACTTCAGCTCGAACTATGGTGGCCAGGAACTCGAAAACCGTTGTCGGGTTGCTCCTGGTTCGACGGAGGCACGCGGGGAGCCTTCGGCTGAGCTCGAGGAAGGAGACAGACTCTTAGCCGTCGGATCAGATGTTTGAAATACATCGGACGGCTGGATAAGATCGCGGCGCACGGCAGATGAATCGTGCGGTGCAGATCAAGCGCGAGATCGCTCGGACGGCTGAGATTTGCTCCCGGGGATTTTTCCGCGTCCCACATCGAAACGGCGAGCGGTTTTGCCGCTGTTTATCACCCAGCCGCTGCCTCTCAACGCTCAGTTGCACTTCCCCCTCCACGGTGCCGCCCCGCACCGTGTTATCCCTGCGGGCGCGCTCTGCACCCACTCTTCTCCCTACGGGCGCGCCACTGGCGCCCACTATGCTCCTTCAGGAGCGCGCTCTAGCGCCCATGCTGCGCAGGACCTGATCCCCTGCGTGGCCCGTCTTACACACGGCCGCGGCCTCTCGGGCTGGCCCCATGGGATCCCCTTGGGCGTGGTGATCTAGTCCCACATGTGCCTTGGGTTGAACCCTTAAGGCTGGCCCTTGGTGGCTAATTTTTTGCTTGAATATACACTAAGTATACAAAGTACTTAAGTGGAAAATGCCAAATGCCACTACTTCCTTCTTCATTTTTCTTCTTCATTAGAATTCATCCATCCTCCTCATATATACTCAATACATAGAATGTGGAATTCCCGAAGGGTCTTCTTCATCAACCGAGCTCCTGAATCACAGAATCTTTAATGTTCTTCATTGATCCAATCAGAGATCAATTGGATCTTCTTCTAATTCACATGCACTAAGTGTTAGTGCATGGACTTCATTAATCCACTTCATCCACTTAGAAGTTGTGGATGGATCCCATTCAACTCCTCATGCATTGTCAATACAATGCATGGTCTTCAAAAGCTTGTTGTGACATTGTATCCAGTTGATACAAGTTCTTGGAACTTAAAGATCAGTTCAACAATCGTCTGATGTTATGCTTCCTCAATCATCAATCTTCAAGATGTACTTCATCAGATGGCACACGAAGACAAGTTATTGGCAACAAATGCAATCACTTCACTTGGGCACAACAATCTCCCCCTTTGTATTTGGTTGTCAATACTCCTAAGCACACATAGAGAATGTCGCGTTCCTGATGATTTCTCCCCCTTATTGGCCAACAAATGCAAAGGGATGAATGGAAACCATACTCAGAATATAGAGCTTCTGGAACCTGCACATCTTTAACTACCAATGCTCCCCCTCAGGGGATGCACTCATCTCCTTCAATTCCCTGCATTTCAGTACAAGAATACAAAAATATAGGGAATAAGGAGGGACCTTCTTCTTCCTCAAGTTAGAGGAGAAGGCTGAACATGAAGATTCAGCCTTAGCTCAGCAACTTTTTCTGTAGGCATAGCTTGTATCCATTGTTCAACTGCTTCAGCCACTGTGTGAGGTTCAACTTGAGAAACCCGTGCACTCTGATCTTCCAATCTCAACATTCTTCTAGTTCTTACTGAGGAGTGTGGTTCACCCAGGACATTTTCTGTGTTAGTATGTTTCTTCAATTGGTTGTATGTCCTTCCACTTTTATTACCTTCCTCTTCATCACTGGTGTATTCATATTTGATCTCAATTTGAAATAGGTTTCCAGTGGTTCTTCTTCATTGAGTGATGATCTGTCCATCCTTCGAGCTCTTGATGATGCATGAATCTTTCATGAACAGTACTTCCTGACCATCATCACATAACTGACTTACACTCAGCAGGTTGTGTTTCAATCCTTCGACAAATAACACATCATTGGATTTTAGATTTGTTGTTTCAACCAATGCCTTTCCAACTCCCTTGATTTTTAGAGAACAATTATTTCCAACCACCACAGTTCCTCCTTCATGACTTTCTATGTTGTTTAGAATTTTTATATCACCAGTCATGTGTGATGAGAATCCACTATCAAGAATCCATGACTTGTTTCTGCTGCTGGCTTTTGGAGCAACTTCAGCAAAGCATGTGATTTCTTCATTGGTTTCCTGAATGCCTTTCCCTTTCATGTCTTTGACTTTTTGTTCGGGAAGAGTAGTCATACATTTATCAGCTCTATGACCTTGTTGGTCACATCTTCCACAAGCTTCACTTAGGTAGTCAAATGTGTTCTGAATTGGAGGTTTTGATACTTTCTGCACAACACTCTGTGTTTCAGGATGTCTCCCCCTTGACTCATGCCTCATTCTTGGAAGAGACATGTTATACCAGCATGCATAGGCCTTATGACCAAACACACCACAACACCAGCAGTAGCCTCTAAACATTGACCTTTTCCGCTGATAAGAGTCATGTTGTAATTTCCTGTCCAAGATTTGAGTAGTCCTTCCTGAGGATTTCATTTCTTCCACTGAAGATGATTTTGAACAGGTTTTTTTATGACATGTTTGTCTCAATTTTATCTTTGAACCTGCATAGTTAGAAATAACAGATGTAAATTGAGATTTACTGAGTGGTGAGTCGACCTGCCTCTGAGCACCAGTGTGAGATGATTCTGCCTTGACATCAACAGCCTTGTTAAAGTCTTCTCTCGTCTTTTTCAAGTTATTTTGTGCTTCAACCCACTTGGACTGTGTTACTAATTTTTCTTCTTCTTTGAGGTGAAGTTTCTCCTCAAGATCTTTTTCTATCTTATCCAGCTCAGCTATCTTCAGTTTGTGTCTCTTGATTTCATCAATGTACATTGTCTCTTTCTTCATACATTCTTCCAACTCCTCAGTCATCATTTTGGTTTCCTTTTGTAACAATCTCTTCTCTTTCTTGAGTTTAGTTTTCTGTTCAAGGCAAGCCACTAGTTCATCTTTCAACATTTGTTCGAGCTCTGTTCATTCATTTTCATCATCTTCACTGCTGCATGTGTCAAACCCTTTTTCCACATGAGCCATAAAATTCGTTTCTTCTTCTGATTGACTGGCTGAAGTGAAGTCTGATTCTTCCTCTCTGCTAACATAGCTTCTTCTTTCACCTGGAACAAACCTTTTCTTTCTTGCACCAGATCTGTTTCTTTCTCTTGGGTATCTACTCCATTTCTTATTTTGTGACTTATCTTCTTCAACTTTCGGAGCACTAGATCTTTTCTCGGGACAGTTAGCAGCAAAGTGTCCGATGTTATTGCAATTGAAACACCTCGATGGTAATTTCCCTTTTCCCCTGAATTTAGTTTTTCCTAACCATTTAGATAAAAGAGAAATAACCTTGTTGAGATCTTCATCCTTTTCTTCATTGTCCGACTTGTAACACCCCAAGATTTCATAGTGTGTTATTTCTTCAAAATAATTCAATAACTTGCACTACACGCAACACCGAGTTCAATCACACCTTGACTTACAAAAAAAATCCATTAAAAGAGGTCATGAATAGCATTAACTACATTTTAAACTTTATATAATCCTTATAATTTTAGAATCCATATTATGAGTTTCTTAGTCATAATGCAAGAACAGATTCATTTTCAGTATTGCACTTTTATCAACTTTTAAAAGTGAAACCTTTTTAAATACAATATATTAAACTTTTTGACTAAATGGGGACATCAAAAATTTAAAATGAAGCATCCCAAGCTTCCACGGTACGCTTTCATTGAATAATACAGTAGCGTGTGTTGTACGCAACCTTGAGTTTTAAGACACACCACAACCAATCTAACTAGCCGTTATGAATAGTAATACCAAATTTTTGATATTATATATATTTTATATTTAAAAATGGACTTCATTTTTGGATTCGGAATATCGAAATTATCCTAGGGTGAAATTTTGGTACTTTTCGGATAACTTTTATATTTTGATGAATAGTGAAAATTACTAAATTTTAATTAAAAACAAATTTTTTAATCAAAATAATTAATATTGATAAATTATGAATTTGAGTGGTTTTAATGTATATTTAGAATATATTTTTACCATTTAATATAATGTTGTTCATTGGACATAATTTTACAATTAAACCGAACATAAACAAGTGTCAATCTTTTGATAGTTATTATCTCTTAAAAACACGCTTTTTGTTTTGACAGTGGGAATTAATTTTAAATTAATTTCTGCCACTTCTGTGTTTTGAATTTAGGAAAATAGATTCCATATTTGGAATCAGGATGTTCAAATTGTGTAAATAGGTAACTTTTATTTTTAGACATTTTGAATAATTACTGTGGTAAATATTTTATTTACCATGGTTAAGGGTAAATCCGGTAAATAAGGGTTAAAAAATAATATTATAATAATACAAAATTAACCTAAAACGTGTCCTAACCTTATTTGTGGACACGTACCCGACCATGATCATCCTTGGGTCAATTTGGGGACCCCTTGGAGCCACTTGTATGTGGTAGGGACACTTTATATTAATAAAGTTAAACTAAAAATAAAAATGGCATAAGCTTACATCTTTTAGAAGAACAATTTTTACATAGGGTTATACATGTTGGATTTTCGATTATAAATATTCATTAGAAAGATAAAACGATTTCCTACATAATGATATTTTATTTATAATTTTTAGACATCAAATAAGTTAAATTATTAATGACACAATAATGATGCAATGTTTACCTCATTAATAAATCATTTAAATAAATAAGATTATAATGATTAAAATATTATCTAAAACCTGTCCAATTCTTATTGGTTGATGTTATTTAGAATATGAGTCATCTTATCTTCGACCTCAATGATTTTTGGACCATTATAAACCGAATATAATTATATTATAAAGTAATACTTTCACTCTTTCCTAAAGAGCCCCTCCTCTCCCTTATTAAAGGAGACCACTTCTACTCATTCCTCACACCTCTCAAGCCACTTGGATCGTCCAAACTCTGCCCAAATAAGCTCCCCACATCCCTCTCCTCCTACTTGAAGCTTCCCCTTAGGAAGAAAGCATTTAAAGAAGTCATTTGGTTCCAACCAAAGTGAGTTACCTAAATTAAAGGTAACGATTTCTCTTAAATTATTTTCATTTATTTTGCTTCTTCAACCACCAAACTCTTTTTATTTCCTTTCTTTTGTAACAACACCAGTATCCTCAATATACTAGGATGTTGTTATAATAAGGATTCAAACTACACATACACACAACTCCATCTAATGGATGATGAACATAATGTTTCTGTGGATGGAAAACTAACGCCTCACGAAACGATGATTGTTCAAATACATCTTACCGCCTCTCATGGTGGCCATTATGATGGCACTGTAATTAAATATGATATTAATGATATATATTTTATATATAAGCTTCTGTAATTCCATTTTATTTCATACCATTATTCGTTTCATGTTGTATATACATACGATAATTTCATTTGAGGAAGTGCGGACTACCGCCCCCTTAAAATGATATGACTCGTTCATACCACACATTGAAAGTATAAAGTATGGTGTTAATAAACTTAAGTAACATGTATAAAATATAATATTATACTGGAATAGTAATATACCTATGTATCATTTGTATTCGATTCTTTTAAAATAAAAATTAAATTGAAGTAGCGTTCGTGCGTACGTACGGACTACCGTCTCCACGAACGCGATGAGATTCATTCTCCATCGTATCCATTCAAGTATAATTATCATTTGATGATTTAAAAATGATGTTTAAGGACTTGATACCATTCTGGATTTGAATAATATACAACTTATCCTTTACAAACATGTCTTACATAACAAAACATACAAAAGAAAACAAGTAAGTTCACACCCGAAACAGCGATAATACTAAGATATTATTATCAAATCAATATTAAAAGATCATATATGGTATCATATTAATGTATATGAATCTTTTATAATTTAATAATAATTATTTCACCATTATACAGGAGGTCAACCTACCCCAACCAAGGAAAAGTACAAGGTAAGGGTTATTTCACAATCTCTTCATTATCCGAGGTTGTTTATACGTAATAATCTACTGGGATCTCGTTATCATCCACATCCATGTTTCTTCGAAATGTATTTCAAAACATATTTATTATTTACAAGAATATGGGTTAAATTCATTTATACCCTTTTTTGACTTTTTGTAAGATGTTTATAAAGGAATCTTTCCGTCGTTTTCAAAACAAGGTCCTTTTTAACCATTTCGACAAAATTAAGATAAGAATGTTTTTTTTAACTTATACGGCGGGTGCGGTTATATTCCGCCGTTATAAAATCGTAAAAGCTTCCCTTACAAGATTATAAGAATATTTTCAAGAAAATGTTTTATTTTATATGACTCTTAAATGATTTCAAAAATAGAAAGAGATATTTCTCTAAAAAGTGTTTTGATTTCATCTATGTCAACATCCTTCGACGGATTTTACGCTTATTTGAAGTTGATTTATTATGATAAAAAACTTCTATATTGTATTGAAGGTTTTGTGATATGTTTGACTGTGGATGTGCTATTTTTATACCATTCATAGTTTATGGTGAAATTATTGACATTTCGTATGCTAGTTTTAATACGAATGTTTATGTTATGTTTAAACCTTTTCATATGGGAATGCATTGGACTTAATATGTGACGGGTGGAGCCCGCTATAGCTCCTCGATGCATCGGTAGGTCTCATGAGACAAACTAGTGTCTTGGCACAAGGCCTTGACAAAATCTTATTTGTAGTCTTGGCACGAGGCCTTGGCTATGTGGTTATGATAGTCTGGCATTATGCATTCCAACATTATGAAAGTGGTTATTGATTTTTAATGTGATTATTCGATTAGTAGAATATCCATGTGAATAAGTAAATGGCATTATTTCATTTTATTTATGCCATACCATGTTGAAAGTTCATGTTTAAAAGGCTTTTGTTTTAGTTATACATTGCCTTAAATGTTTATTCTTATTTATGAAAGTTTCCGCTATATTGTTATCCTTACTGGGCATTTGAGATCACCCCTTTTCTATGTTTTATTTTTCCCAGGAAGTGAAGATGTAAGTTATGAATGACCTGCAGGGATATTATGAGGGGATTATAGTGTGGACTGTGGAAACATTATGTTGTTGTAGTAGTTTTTCATTTTATGATGAAATGTAAAACTTATGAATATATCTAGTGTTTCCAAGGCTACTAAACCAATCGGTCTTTTGAGATTTGATCTTTCTTGTGATCATGCCAATGTTACGAAGTAATGCACCGACTCTGGGTAGCTGGGGTCGGGGCGTTACAGTTGGTATTAGAGGAAGTTTAGTACAAACCTTGGAAGCTATATTTAGATAAACTCTGATTAGAGCACATAGATTTAAGATGGACTTTGAGGATTAGTATAGAAGAACTTCCTAGAATTTTGGTATTGTAGAGATTTTGTGAGTTTTCCGAGCAATACATCCCTGTCTGGATACGAGCAGGTAGAGGCGGCTCTGGCACAGATGTACCTAGGGGTAAAACCCAAAAACACCGCTTTGAGCTAGACTCTAACGGGAACTGGTGCACGACAACGGGCCTTGCTGCACTCTTGGTTACGACACTCCCGGGGGATATGCTTAGGATAACTCTCATTTTCTCTACAAATCATTTTGAAGGGATTATGAGTATATGCTTCCTCAAAGAAAACATTCTTATGGATTATATCCATAAATAGTTCAATTTATGTTAAGTGTTTCATAAGTATGGGATTATGTATTTTGATTCATAAACTGATCTAGTGTATGCCATTGTTTAGAAATGGCTCCCAGTAGAAGAAATGAGAACTCCAGAAATGCACATGATCCAAAGAGAAGGAAGGATCATATCTTTCATGGTCTTAAGCTATAATTTATAAGAGAAATAGTCTCCCATGTATTATCATCATATGAAGAAATAATATCATGTGTTGATACGATAAGTAAAGAGTTTACTGAGTCCTATGGATTTGAAGGGAAGCAAGAGAAGAAAAGGATGGAAGAGAGAAAGATGGATAAAGGGAAGAGGGAAAAGAAGAATTTTCCCATATGTGGTAACTGTGGAAAGAAACACCTTGGAAATTGCCTGAAAGGAATGGGAGTTTGTTCTAAGTGTGGAGGAAAAGGGCACAAAGTACGTGACGGCAAGGGTAAGAAAATGGTTTTAAATGTACAATGCTTCATTTGAAAGGAGTTTGGACACTACGCGAACCTATGTCCCAGTCATCAGACTATGCCGCGAATGATGTTATTGGATAATAATAAAGTTATGATACTACCACAGATGAAGAGGAATGATTAGAGTTCTTCTGTTGATTATGTCAATTGAGTGTTGTATCAACAATGTACTTGTTATAATAATTATGGAGTATATAAGGATTGTACTGCAGTACTATTTCATTTAAGGACTTTAGATTGTGTAGAACAAAGAAAAGTGACTCAATAGCAGGATAAATTTTTGGAAAATATATGGTTGAGAGAATGATAAACCATAATATAGTTCTGATACCGAGGTAGTGATTTTGGAATAATACATGATTGCTTTGGATAAATTATATTGGATATTCATGACTATCTTGGAACTAATTAATGATTTGTATATTCCATCATTGTTGGGGTTTAAAACATTTTTTGGATTAATGAAGTATATCCAGCATTCTATATGGAATAAGGGAGCATGAATGTAATCAATAAGGAATATGGTAATACATGATGAAGGTATTCATATGCTATTACGGGGTAAAAAGGATCTATATTATGTTTACCTTCCTTATAAATGTTGGACTGTGAGTTTTGATAGAATTATTTTGGATAGTTCTTGTTTGGATTATTTTGGATTTCCATAAAAGGACAACCTGGAGGTCGGGCGGCAACCCGTCGCGTCCGGCAAGGCTGCGAGACTTGAACCCTCAACCGAAGGGCAACAAGGGTGTATCACCTACCACTGGCCCACGAGATGTCCTGGATTAAATAATGTAGTTTTTATTAAGAGATCTTGTAGATGAATTATAAATTCGTTTATTTTGGAACCCTATACAAATAGTGTAAATAGAATCTTTTACATTCTATTATCTTTTAGAGTGAAAGATGAGTTTGTGGTAGAAATTTATTAATGGATAAAACTCTAATTATAAAGTAAGTATATCTCCTTACGATCTTAGCCAATCTCATAAATAAATTCCTCAACATTAAGAAAAGCAACTTAGAATAAAAATGTTTTCCTAGATGGTACCTTAAATCATCACTAATTTATGGCATTGGGATTGTTGGCCTTTTCATAGCCATGTTCTCTACCACTCTCCATCAGATAATTGATTGTTAGATTTTTCTTACATATCCATATTTTCCTACATGGAACCCTAGTATGCGTTATTTTCAGTAATCATCATACTTTTGACTCTTTATTTTAAATAGAGGCCTCACTAATTCATTTTTCGATATGGGATTTCAACTAAGATATTTTGAAACATCAAAAATGTGTTATCCTAATACCCTATGTTTTGTTGAACCGATGGTATTTCAAATCATCATAGATTGATGAATTTAAGGACCTCAATTTTACACTTGTTTGTGATTGATGACCTCAATCACTACCTATAAATATTTACGTTTTCCTCCAATTATATGTCTCTAATTTCCACCAATGTTCTCCAAATCGAGATCATAATTTGGTGGTGACCCTTTGATTTCTCTTTTCCTCATATTAAGACTAAATTTTAGTAATCCAATTTCCGATGTGGGTTTTCCCACAAATATATTTTCTACTTTCAACCTTTTATTTTCAAAGAACAATTTCAAATTGCGAGGACGCAATTTATTGAAGGAGGGGACAATGTAACACCCCAAGATTTCATAGTGTGTTATTTCTTAAAAATAATTCAATAACTTGCACTACACGCAACACCGAGTTCAATCACACCTTGACTTACAAAAAAAATCCATTAAAAGAGGTCATGAATAGCATTAACTACATTTTAAACTTTATATAATCCTTATAATTTTAGAATCCATATTATGAGTTTCTTAGTCATAATGCAAGAACAGATTCATTTTCAGTATTGCACTTTTATCAACTTTTAATAGTGAAACCTTTTTAAATACAATATTTTAAACTTTTTGACTAAATGGGGACATCAAAAATTTAAAATGAAGCATCCCAAGCTTCCACGGTACGCTTTCTTTGAATAATACAGTAGCGTGTGTTGTACGCAACCTTGAGTTTTAAGACACACCACAACCAATCTAACTAGCCGTTATGAATAGTAATACCTAATTTTTGAAATTATATATATTTTATATTTAAAAATGGACTTCATTTTTGGATTCGGAATATCGAAATTAGCCTAGGGTGAAATTTTGTACTTTTCGGATAACTTTTATATTTTGATGAATAGTGAAAATTACTAAATTTTAATTAAAAACAACTTTTTTAATCAAAATAATTAATATTGATAAATTATGAATTTGAGTGGTTTTAAAGTATATTTAGAATATATTTTTACCATTTAATATAATGTTGGTCATTGGACATAATTTTACAATTAAACCGAACATAAACAAGTGTCAATCTTTTGATAGTTATTATCTCTTAAAAACACGCTTTTTGTTTTGACAGTGGGAATTAATTTTAAATTAATTTCTGCCACTTCTGTGTTTTGAATTTAGGAAAATGGACTCCATATTTGGAATCAGGATGTTCCAATTGTGTAAATAGGTAACTTTTATTTTTAGACATTTTGAATAATTACTGTGGTAAATATTTTATTTACCATGGTTAAGGGTAAATCCGGTAAATAAGGGTTAAAAAATAATATTATAATAATACAAAATTAACCTAAAACGTGTCCTAAGCTTATTTGTGGACACATAGCCGACCATGAGCATCTTTGGGTCAATTTGGGGACCCCTTGGAGCCACTTGTATGTGGTAGGGACACTTTATATTAATAAAGTTAAAATAAAAATAAAAATGGCATAAGCTTACATCTTTTAGAAGAACAATTTTTACATAGGGTTATACATGTTGGATTTTCGATTATAAATATTCATTAGAAATCTAAAAAGATTTCCTACATAATGATATTTTATTTATAATTTTTAGACATCAAATAAGTTAAATTATTAATGACACAATAATGATGCAATGTTTACCTCATTAATAAATCATTTAAATAAATAAGATTATAATGATTAAAATATTATCTAAAACCTGTCCAATTCTTATTTGTTGATGTTATTTAGAATATGAGTCATCTTATCTTCGACCGCAATGATTTTTGGACCATTATAAACCGAATATAATTATATTATAAAGTAATACTTTCACTCTTTCCTAAAGAGCCCCTCCTCTCCCTTATAAAAGGAGACCACTTCTACTCATTCCTCACACCTCTCAAGCCACTTGGCTCGTCCAAACTCTGCCCAACTAAGCTCCCCACATCCCTCTCCTCCTCCTTGAAGCTTCCCCTTAGGCATAAAGCATTTCAAGAAGTCCTTTGGTTCCAACCAAAGTGAGTTACCTAAATTAAAGGTAACGATTTCTCTTAAATTATTTTCATTTATTTTTCTTCTTCAACCCCCAAACTCTTTTTATTTCCTTTCTTTTGTAACAACACCAGTATCCTCAATATACTAGGATGTTGTTATAAGAAGGATTCAAACTACACATACACACAACTCCATCTAATGGATGATGAACATAATGTTTCTGTGGATGGCAAACTAACGCCTCACGAAACGATGATTGTTCAAATACATCTTACCGCCTCTCATGGTGGCCATTATGATGGCACTGTAATTAAATATGATATTAATGATATATATTTTATATATAAGCTTCTGTAATTCCATTTTATTTCATACCATTATTCGTTTCATGTTGTATATACATACGATAATTTCATTTGAGGAAGTGCGGACTACCGCCCCCTTAAAATGATATGACTCGTTCATACCACACATGGAACATATAAAGGATGGTGTTAATGAACTTAAATAACATGTATACAATATTATATTATACTGGAATAGTAATATACCTATGTATCATTTGTATTCGATTCTTTTAAAATAAAAATTAAATGGAAGTAGCGTTCGTGCGTACGTACGGACTACCGTCTCCACGAACGCGATGAGATTCATTCTCCATTGTATCCATTCAAGTATAATTATCATTTGATGATTTAAAAATGATGTTTAAGGACTTGATACCATTCTGGATTTGAATAATATACAACTTATCCTTTACAAACTTGTCTTACGTAACAAAACATACAAAAGCAAACAAGTAAGTTCACACCCGAAACAGCGATAATACTAAGATATTATTATCAAATCAATATTAAAAGATCATATATGATATCATATTAATGTATATGATTCTTGTATAATTTAATAATAATTATTTCACCATTATACAGGAGGTTAACCTACCCCAACCAAGGAAAAGTACAAGGTAAGGGTTATTTCACAATCTCTTCATTATCCGAGGTTGTTTATACGTAATAATCTACTGGGATCTCTTTATCATCCAGATCCATGTTTCTTCGAAATGTATTTCAAAACATATTTATTATTTACAAAAATATGGGTTAAATTCATTTATACCCTTTTTTGACTTTTTGTAAGAGGTTTATAAAGGAATCTTTCCGTCGTTTTCAAAACAAGGTCCTTTTTAACCTTTTCGACAAAATTAAGATAAGAATGTTTTTTTTAACTTATACAGCGGGTGCGGTTATATTCCGCCGTTATAAAATCATAAAAGCTTCCCTTACAAGATTTTAAGAATATTTTCAAGAAAATGTTTTATTTTATATGACTCTTAAATGATTTCAAAAATAGAAAGAGATATTTCTCTAAAAAGTGTTTTGATTTCATCTATGTAAACATCCTTCGACGGATTTTACGCTTATTTGAAGTTGATTTATTATGATACAAAACTTCTATATTGTATTGAAGGTTTTGTGATATGTTTGACTGTGGATGTGCTATTTTTATACCATTCATAGTTTATGGTGAAATTATTGACATTTCGTATGCTAGTTTTAATACGAATGTTTATGTTATGTTTAAACCTTTTCATATGGAATGCATTGTACTTAATATGTGACGGGTGGAGCCCGCTATAGCTCCTTGATGCATCGGTAGGTCTCATGAGACAAACTAGTGTCTTGGAACAAGGCCTTGAAAAAATCTTATTTGTAGTCTTTGCACGAGGCCTTGGCTATGTGGTTATGATAGTCTGGCATTATGCATTCCAACATTATGAAAGTGGTTATTGATTTTTGCATGTGATTATTCGATTAGTAGAATATCCATGTGAATATGTAAATGGCATTATTTCATTTTATTTATTCCATACCATGTTGAAAGTTCATGTTTAAAAGGCCTTTGTTTTAGTTATACATTGCCTTAAATGTTTATTCTTATTTATGAAAGTTTCCGCTATATTGTTATCCTTATTGGGCATTTGAGCTCACCCCTTTTCTATGTTTTATTTTTCCCAGGAAGTGAAGATGTAAGTTATGAATGACCTGCAGGGATATTATGAGGGGATTATAGTGTGGACTGTGGAAACATTATGTTGTTGTAGTAGTTTTTCGTTTTATGATGTAATGTAAAACTTGTGAATATATCTAGTGCTTCCAAGGCTACTAAACCAATCGTTCTTTCGAGATTTGATCTTTCTTGTGATCATGCCAATGTTACGAAGTAATGCACCGACTCTGGGTAGCTGGGGTCGGGGCGTTACACGACTCATTTGATCCTAAGACTTCGTCATCTCTTATCTTGAGTTGTCTCATGGCCTCGAAAGCCATCTCATCATTGATCTTCTTTTTGAATACTGGAATCTTCCTCATTTCATATGTAATGAGAATGTTGTGTAGTTCATCAAGAGAGAGATCATCTCTGTCTTCTAGTGCGGAGACTTTGGGATCAAACCTGTCAGGAAAGTTTCTCATTAGTTTTTTAACAATAGTTGAGTCCTCCAACTTTTCTCCAAAGCCTCGAATGTTACAGACAATTTCATTGACTCTTGTAAAATAATCGTCAATACTTTCTTCTTCTCCCATCTTAATATCTTCAAAACGACTTCTCCAAATTTTTAATTTAGCTTCCTTGACTTTCATGTTTCCTTCATAACTACTCTCCAATTTGTCCCAAATTTCTTTGGCATTCTTGAGTCCCATGACTTTTGTGTAAACCTTTTCTGAGAGAGACATAAGAATGGCATTTTGAGCTTTCCATCAACTTCCATATTTCTTTTCTCAGCAGGTGACATAGCATCTTCATCAGCATGAGGAGGGAATCCAAATAAGGCTGCATTTCTAACTTCAAGGCCGAGAGATAGAAGGTAGGGTAACATCCGATTCTTCCAGCTGTGGTAATTCTTTCCATCGAATGTAGGAACACCCCTACTATTAACAGAATTCAGATTGTCCATCTTCTCAGAAGTAGATCCTTACAGAGGGAACCTGCCTCTGATACCACTTGAAATGCCTGGATCGGTTGTGATCACTGAGAGGGGAGGGGTGAATCAGTGATAACTTTTTCTTTTTATGAATTGTTCCCTTTGGATTATCAATTCAACCTCTACAGCTGGTTAAAGCCTAGATCTACTCTTTTAGTGGTGCAGTAATAATGAGAGCACAGAACACAGAGATTTACAAGGTTCGGTACAAAGACCTACTCCTTGCCGTGTTGGTTACACCCCCAACACGGATTCTTCACTATGCCAAAAGATGATTACACAGTAATTGGTTATACACCCCAATTACAAGTTGGTTAAACCCCCAACTCCACAGCATCATCTTCATCATGGATCCACTTCACTTCTTCAAAGGTGTTGTTCAAAACTTCAACTAGCTTCAACAGTCTTCAAAAGATCTCGTTGGTCTTGCTCACCAAAAACCAACCACTTAGAATGATCAGTTCTTTTGCATTCACACACTTAAGTGTGTACTCCTCTTCTTCTTATGGTTTGTCACTCTTTTTTCACTTGTGCACACATACATAACTCATTTTGAATGTACTCAAATGGGTACAAGCCGAACCTCGGCCTCTTCCTTTCTTTGCACACTCACAAGCCTTGGGCTCTTCACTTCACACACACTCAAGGTGTGTTCTTCACTTTGCACACAAGGTGCAAGCCTCCTCACTTGATAAGCACACTCATGAAAGCCTACGGCCTTCTTCCTTCATTGCACACACAAAGGCTACGGCCTCGGGTTCTCTTGAATGCAAATAACCCGTAGGGTCCTCTTACTCCATTTGCACACACACACTCAAAGTGTGAACTCCACTGTTCTTCAAGAGCCGTGCAAGCACAATGGGTGCAAGGGCCGTGCAAGGGTGCGACCAACCTCTTCCTTCACAACTGCCGCGCAAGTGCTTACTGCGCAGGGGGCCGCGGTGCACCGAGGGGGCGCGGAAGTTCGCGCTGCTCACCCTCCTTCCTGTCGCGCAAAGGAGAGCGCGCAGGGGGTCACTTTCGGGCCTCGGGTGGCACCGAGAACAACAGCCGCGCAAGGTAGTTGCGGGGTGGATCTTTCTTCGCGAGGCAGAAGGCTCTCGCGGATCACAAATTTTTCAGCACATCAGCAAGTGGCTATGATGCTCGAGAGCTCCTTTTATAGGCAGAGGAATACCTTTGATCATCCTCATGATCAAACTTCAAAATCCCGAAGATTTCAGATCTTCAAGATTCTTTGAAATCTTCTTTTTCTCCTCTGTTCACGTGGGTTCTTTTCCTTCATTATTTTTGTTTTTCTCTTCCACGTGCATGCGACTTAGAACGCATGCACGGCCTTCGGTTTAGGCGTTCGAGCAACGTGGCACGCCCTCGGCAACTTTGTTTGCCTCGGCCGAATCTCTAAATCTCCATCACCTTGCATGCATGCTTACTTTATTGCATGGTTAGGTTCAGTTGGGCCAGACGAACTCCATGAATACTTCAGCTCGAACTATGGTGGCCAGGAACTCGAAAACTGTTGTCGGGTTGCTCCTGGTTCGACGGAGGCACACGGGGAGCCTTCGGCTGAGCTCGAGGAAGGAGACAGACTCTTAGCCGTCGGATCAAATGTTTGAAATACATCGGACAGCTGGATTAGATCGCGGCGCGCGACAGATGAATCGTGCGGCGCAGATCAAGCGCGAGATCGCTCGGACGTCTGAGATTATCTCCCGGGTATTTTTTCGCGTCCCACATCGAAACGGCGAGCGGTTTTGCGGCGGTTTATCACCCAGCCGCTGCCTCTCAATGCTCAGTTGCACTTCCCCCTCCACGGTGCCGCCCCGCACCGTGTTCTCCCTGCGGGCGCGCTCTGCGCCCACTCTGCTCCCTGCGGGCGCGCCACTGGCGCCCACTATGCTCTTTCGGGCGCGCGCTCTGGCGCCCATGCTGCGCAGGACCTGATCCCCTGCGTGGCCCGGCTTACACACGGCCGCGGCCTCTCGGGCTGGCCCCATGGGATCCCCTTGGGCTTGGTGATCTAGTACCACATGTGCCTTGGGTTGAACCCTTAAGGCTGGCCCTTGGTGGCTAATTTTTTGCTTGAATATACACTAAGTATACAAAGTACTTAAGTGGAAAATGCCAAATGCCACTTCTTCCTTCTTCATTTTTCTTCTTCATTAGAATTCCTCCATCCTCCTCACATATACTCAATACATAGAATGTGGAATTCTCGAAGGGTCTTCTTCATCAACCGAGCTCCTGAATCACAGAATCTTCAATGTTCTTCATTGATCCAATCAGAGATCAATTGGATCTTCTTCTAATTCACATGCACTAAGTGTTAGTGCATGGACTTCATTAATCAACTTCATCCAATTAGAAGTTGTGGATGGATCCCATTCAACTCCTAATGCATTGTCAATACAATGCATGGTCTTCAAAAGATTGTTGTGACATTGTATCCAGTTGATACAAGTTCTTGGAACTTAAAGATCAGTTCAACAATAATCTGATGTTATGCTTCCTCAATCATCAATCTTCAAGATGTACTTCATCAGATGGCACACGAAGACAAGTTATTGACAACAAATGCAATCACTTCACTTGGGCACAACAATATGACATTGAACTCCATCATAGTTTGTCACTCTATGACCCTTTTCCCCCCATAGATAACATCTTCCCCTCCATTTGAAGTATTCATCAAGGTTCTTATTCCCTTCTTATTGATAAGTAGAAATATTCACCTTCCTTCCTCTATGTTCCACTCTTTGATAACATGCATAAAAGTACATCTTCCTCTTATTTGATGAAATATGAATACCACTAATGTTCACCTTGTTAATCATATATCATGATGACTGATTCAACATAATCACAATATTTGTCTCTCTAGGAATTACTCAATTTCACTATTCATTGTCTCCAATTTGTCCATCATATTCAATGTTATCCAAATTCCTTCTGGTTTCCCCCATTATCTATAACCAAAAACCATTGTGTAAAAAACCATTAAAATAACGAGAAATCACATAATCATAAAAAGTCACTTATAATATGTATAACTTATGAAACCTTCTTTAATCTATTACAGCTTAGGTGCACCCTAGGTTATTTATGAACGTTATCAAAATTCTAGGATGGAAGCCTATACTTATACTTATCCATAGGTATATCCCTTGACATACCATAGAAATATCTCTTGAGATCTCACTAAATTTTTCGCATCCTAGTTTCCAAAGGGTGACTAAACCTTTCCTATGATACCAACTGTAGGGACCCAAGGTTGACGTATATATACATTACATAACTTTTTCGGAATACTTAATACATAACATTAATTTACACCCATGGACCGTAGTTTTTAGTGTCGTTGGAAACTTAAAAAAAATCTTCTAACCATGGTGAAATATCATCGACATCTCCCATAAAGATATTCCCCTTTTGTTTTCTTACCTAAAAATGTTCCTTATATCCTGGGGAAAAAACATAGAAAGGGTGAGATCTAGTACTCAGTAAGGGTAGACGTGGAGAACATAAAACAATACATAAACATTAGAATGTAAAAACATGAACATAAAATCTAAACATCAAAATCTTGAGCAATGGAATAAAAAATTGCAGTACATAAGGCATAAATCATAAAAGAACATTAATTATGATAATATAACATGAGGATAAAACATGTAATTGTGGTAAACCGTTAATCACATGAAATTATTTCCATATTTTCCAAGGCATTGTTGCCAAGACCATCAAAGTGGGAAAAGTCCATTACTGAGCCGTGTTTACTTGTCGTTACATCCCTATATTACTGAACCATACTATACAGGTCGTTCTAGACATGTATATCTCACGATTGAAAAATTATAAACCAATTAATTAGAAAGAGATATAGGTCCCACCCATCTCATAATGAAATAATTCTTAAGTGTGCCACAAAATAAACATAAATCATTCATCATAACCCAACGAATAAAATGGGTTTCATAAACATCATCTCATCCTGACATAATCAATATAAAATAAATGGATATCATTTCTTCATAAAAAAATTCAAAACATGTGAATAGTAGGGAAATTATACTTGAAACATATCCATATTAAAGAATGTCATCATAGATAGAATATATTTTTGATAATACAATTGAAATGAATTATTGAGGAAAATATCCTTTCTTCTTCAAAATCATTTCCTTTTCACAAAATGACATGCAATTTTAAAAGAAAATTATTTTTTGAAAATAATCATGAAATATTGTAGAGGAAGATTCATGAAAATAAGTCGTTATGAAACCATAAAAATCCGTTAATGCCATATAAGATAAAAAAAATTATCCTCGTACTTTTTCCTAAAAAGTCAAAAAGTACCTCGTATGGTAAACAATAGATAGATTCCTTCCAAACCATGTCGTAAAAGTGAAAAAATTGTAGAAATTGTGTTAAACATACATGGAAAAATAGTAAAAAAATTTTGAAAACATTTTGAGAAAACTTGGACATGGATGATAAACATAACCCAAGTAAATACTTACGAGTAAACAATCTCAGATAAACATGAGATTTGAATAAATATTCCTTACCATTTATGATCAGGGGAATCATACGTGTCAAAAAAAATAAAAAAAATTGCATGAATATGTAAATATCATATCCTTCATAAAAAAAATCATAAAACATTCATGGGAAACATAAAAACAATACAAATGAAATAGATGGGGATTAAGGCATATGTCTCACCGAAATAAAATTGAGACGAAATAATCCCTTACCATATGTCCAATTTCTTCCCTAAGTGTCCGAGAATCCTGTATAGTCGGTTTAAACATATTATTTACATTTATCATAACCATAATAATATTTATGATTTCATATAGGATTCACTTACGATTTCATACTACATTTTCATTTGTCAATTCCATGTTAAAGCCGTGTTTGGGTAAAATTGTTTCATTCATCATACGTTATTTGACTTGTAATTGTTCATGTGATAACATAGATCATGATTACATAATTCGATATTGTAAAATAAGATTTATATGTTATATTTTTCAGCATATAAATATATATAGAATATCAATAAATGAAATGAAATACATCGTTCATGGAGATAGTAGGCCATATGTACCCAAGATAACTTTTTTTATTTCCTTATTAAATTGAATGGAAGTAAGTAAATAACATATAAATGAAATAAATTATCTTTATTATGCCATATATTCCTTTATTATTTATTATAAATACTTCATAATAATTATAGAATGGTTAACATGGTGAATGAATCTCATTTGCATTGTGGAGATAGTAATCCTTACGTACGTACGAGGGATGATATCATTCCAATAATTATTGAATGGAATTGGAGTGGTTGATATAATATATCAGAATTAGTTTGTTGTTATAATAATAATATATTTTTTATTATTCCCATAATTATATCCATCAATATATGGTGGTGGTGGAAATATATATTACACCACGGCGTGGAGACTGTAAGACGTACATACAATGTGAGGTGATTTCATTTTTAGTAAGATGGATATAAATTGAAATAGGGTTGTTTCATATTTATAATAACATATCACTATATTATTGACGCTGATGTTATTAATTTTTAATGAAACAGCTAAAAAAGAGTATGTAGAAGAAGAAATAAATTTTAAATCACCGTTAGAAGTTATTACCTCTTCCTCGAAGTGCCTTCATTAATCATTATCTTAGGGCACTAGAGTTGGTATTTTAAGAAGAAAAGGACCTATATAATGTAACTTGGGAGGTTGAGAATATTAATTGGCTGTGTTTGGACAAGAATGAAGGCTCAAAATAGAGTGATGTTTAGAGGGAGGAGGTTTCCTTTTATGAGAGAGTAGAGGGGCAATTCTGGAAACCTCTAAAGGTTTAATTTATAATAAACTAAAATCTCACATAAAAACATCCAAAGTGACTCAAATTAAAAGATGAGATATATTAGGTTTGTAATATCATCATAAAATCAAATTTAGACATGTTTTGATTTTATTTTTAACCTTATCATTTTGATATATCCTTATTTAATCTATTTAATTTTATTTTTGGTAATAATATTCTAAGTTTTAAATTGTTATAAATACTTACTTATCTGTTGTTAATTTTCCATAATTAAATTAATTATGACATTTTCGACCATATAATTTTCAATTTGTAATTTGTAAATATTTTTGTGATTTTTAAACAATTTAATAATATTTTATTTTAATGAAATATCAGTAGCGTCAATTATTACAATATTCATTTATTTGAATTTATCTAAAATCCACACAGAGGATATATTATAAAATAAATATTTAATAGATCCTTAACATTTTATATGAATCAATAAAATTCTTGTAGCAAATTAATTAGTTCATAAAATATTAATTTTAATAATTTTAAAACCATTTATTTGATATTTCAGTAAATAAAATAATTACTACCACATTTTTGTATAATTATTTATTATACATATATGTTGTATAAAAATTAAAAATAAAATTATAAGATGAATATAAATCTAATATCTTCCATAAGAATACTTTTATTCTAATTTATCTACTAAAACACCAAACTTTTAGAATGATATGTTTATTAAATTATGAAGGTGACAACTTTGACTTCATTTAAAATAAATTAATATAAATGTCATAATCAGTTATATAAGTCTCCAAATGGCCCACAAGTCGACCCTTATATGATGAGGGTATATATATAGTCAACCAATAATATTTTGTATAGTTTCTAGTCCTTTTTATTGGTATTATTATTTTAATAAAAACTATATTTTTGAATTTTCAATAAATAAATAATTTCTTCATCATTAATGTATAAGAAATTAAGGTAATTATATATTTCTTAAAAATAAAAAATAAATTTTCATGATGAAGAAAAAAATATATTTAAAATGAGTATTTATAGTCGAACTTAAATTCTATATATCCCTATATTAAAAATACTATAATTATCAATGTTTCAGTGATACATATTTCACTTTATTTAAAGAAAATAAATTAAAGGTCTTAATAACATCCATGTGGGTTATAAAAGATACCATTTCTACCCAATTATATTTTGGGACGAGATATAATCACCCTATTATATTAATAAATGTTTTAGAGTAATTTTATAATATTATTGTTTCCCTTAATTTCCTGATTTACCTTCACCTTTAGTAAATAAAATTTACCGTAGTTACTATTCATAATGCCTAAAAATAAAAATTATCCTATTAACATAATTTGGATCTAATGATTCCAAATATTGAATCCATTTTCCCAAATTCAAAACACAAGAGTTGTAGTATTTAATTTAAAATTAATCCTATGGTTGAGAAAACAGGTTATAAAAGTTGTAACATTGCAAAAGATTGAAATTTTTTACCTATGAATTCAATGTAAAATTAATGGTAATGACCTACATAATATTAAATGATAAAAATATATTATATTTATACATTAAAACCATTCAATATTATACTTTATCCGTATAAACTATCTTGATGAAAAACATTTTTTTAATTAAAATTTATCATATTTTTACTATTCATTAAAATATAAAAGTTAAAAGAAAAATATTAAAACATTATCCAAAGTTAAATTTTATATCCTTATTGAAATGAATAAGTTTATTTCACTAAATTGAACTTATAAATGAATAAAAAAACAATATTTAATGTTGGTGCACCATCAAAATTCGGCAAAACAACATTTTTTGAAAAATACTTATTTTGCCCGAAAAATTTATTTTTTTCTCATACCATGTCATTAAATATGTGTAAGATGAATGATATTGTTATAAAATTCAAAACATGGTAAATAATATTCAAAATGGAAAGTTCATAACAATAATATAATAATATATTGCTTTTTAGTGCAACTCGATATTGCGTACAACCCAAGCCATTGAGGAAGGTCGCTTTTGCATGTAATGTAAGCCAAGTCAGTGTTCTATTAAAGATTTATTTGGTGTTGTGAATAATATAATATATTCTTATTACGTTGAAAAAAAATCTATATTATGTTTCTAATTCTATCAAAAGAACTTGAAATTGTGCATAATACAAGACAATAATAGTGTTGCGTATACTGCAAGCTAATACGGTTTTGCGTATAGTGCATGATAATATTTGTGAAGCGTACAACACAAGACATCAATAAAATTAAAAAGAGTATTTCTCATAAAATTTCTAGGTATTACACTATCCATCAATACCTCATCATATAATTCCTCATTCTGATGACTCTATATTGGATGAACTCATTCTGATGAACATAGTTTGATGGATGTTCTATCAGTGGAAAATCATTCTTCCCAAATCCCCTAAATATAACTGTTTGAAATAAGTTTTCTTTATTTTTGAGGATTTCTTTATTATCATCTCTAATAGAAAAATTTATTGAAACCTCCACAATCCTGATTAAATAATACTAGATAATTTCTTGACTATTTTATCCATTATTTTCAATTATTAAGCTAAGGTCTTCCTCTATCAGAAGCATCATGATTTCTCTACTCCATTTGATCAGATGAGTCCCACAAAGGAACAATTTCCCTATAGATGTTATTGTGTTGACATCATTATAGTCATTTTCACAATATTTTTCTTCGCATAAGCCTTTTTATGATCCAAAAGATTATCTTGTTGAAATAATCAGATTAATTTTAATGTTATGTCATTGTGTATTAATTTTTTTATGAAACACTATGCTTCCTGAATAGTGAGTGAAACTCTAACAATCATAGAATAACACTCCACTATCCCATAAATAATTGATTTCATTTTGTAACTTTATATTCTATGCATATATTTACTTTATTTTGTAATATCAATGTACTCTACATCTATTATAGATAATGTTACCAATGGTTGAAATTTAGATACATATGTAACTTATTTTCATCCAAAATTAAATAAAAACCAATAGAACTTTCCCATTATTCCAAATATCTATAATTACATACATCTAAAAATAAATTGTAACACCCAAGACTTTTATTAGAAATATTTTGTTTTTATGTTATATAAATCATCAAAGGAATATTTCACTACACACAACACTAGCTTGGCTTCTTTTACATGCAACCACGACCTTCCTTGATAGCTTGCGTCGTACGCAATACTGAGTTTCACTAAACAACGATATGCTATTAAAATATTATTAAAACTAGTCGTTATGAATATTAATAACCAATTTTTGAAATTTTGTAAATTTTATATTTCAAAATGGACTTCATTTTTGGATTCAGAATATTGAAATTAGCCTATGATGAAATATTGGAATTTTTCTGGAAAATTTCAATTTTTGATGAATAGTGAAAACACTGGTTTACTATTTAAAAACAGAATTTTTATTTAAATAATTATTTATTTTATTTATTTTAGGTCAAAATTCATACATCAAACCTATATAAGTTCAATGTAATTAATTGGAGTAATTTTATAATAATTTTAGATATATAAAAATTTTATTGAACTTTTCACCGTCTTTTAACCACATCCTATGAGAATTTGCAAATTTACATAAAACATAATTTTACCACTTCTGTGAGATGAATTTCAAAAATCTGAGAGACACGGTTGATTTCATTATGTAAAATTTGGTTCAATTAGATGAAAATAATTTTTGGTGAATAGTAACTTTTTTGCATTTATTTACCACAGTTTAAAATAAATACTGTAATTAAGAGAAAAAATGGTATTATTATTACCCTAACACATGTAATAATTCTATTTGATAAGTTTAATTCGACCAAAAACAACCTTAGGAATAAAATATGACCATTTATGCCCACTTGGATTAGATTAGGACATTTATTATTAATTTATTTAAAGAAGGGTTAAAATAGGTAAAATCAAAGTTTAATAAGTAAATAATTTTTAATATAGGTTTATTAATGAGATATATTCGACAATAAATAATAATTAGAAAGCTAAAAAGATTTCCTACATAATGGTTTTTATTTGTAATTTTTAGACATTAAATAATTTAACTTATTTATGACACAATGATGATGAAGTAATTATCTTACTAATGCAATTTTGACATAATTGATATTATAAATACCCAAATAAATCTAATTGGAGACTTTTTATGAATTAAACTAATTTTATATATTAATATGACATGTTATTATTTATTTAATTAACTTTTTTCGAACTAATCATTCATTTATGATTTTCAAAAAAATCAATTACCAAATAGTATCAAAATTGACATAAAATAGTTTTTAACAAAAATATTATATTATTAATTGTTTTTTTATTCCTAAAAATCTAAGGTTCGGAAAAATGACTTAGATAAGGTTATATATATTAATAATAAACAACTTGGGGTTCTTTTGTCTTTTTATAGAATGTTTATTAACCTTATAGTGTAAGAAAACAAGAAGACATGGTAAAAGTAAAATTATTTAACTTAAAGTTAAATATAAATGATAAGGTTAAAATAGGAACCTAAACTTGTCTAAATTCTATTGGATTAGAGGATTTCGACCCATACCCACCTTAGATTTTAAATAAATCAATTTTGAGCTATTTAAAACCGAATGTGGCTTTATAATGAAATAATATTTTTAGTTTTTCCAAAGGTGCCCCTCTCCTCGCTTATAAAAGGGCACCTTCTCCCCCTCTTCCTCACACCAATTTGAGACTTAAAGCTTGGCCAACCCATGACAATTTATCCTCTACAGTTCCCTAAAAACATCCTAGAGGTCCTGGTCCTCTTCAAAGACCAATTTTAGTACCCTAAAAGGAGGTCTCAAAGAGGCGCTTTAAAGAAGAGGTAATGTCCGTTACCGATTATTTCGACTTTATTTATTCTTCCACTTCTTCTTATTTAGTTGTTTTGTTATGAAGTAAAAACATCAGTATAAATCATATACTGATATGTTATTATTAGTATGAAACAACCCTATTTCACCATCTATCCATCCTATGTAAAACAAAATCACCACGCGTGTGTACGTACGAAATACCATCTCTATGCCGTGGTGTAATATATTTTCCACCACCACCTTACTTGGATGGGTATAATGGTTTAAATAATAACTATATATGATTATTGTAATGTTATATTGATTCTGAAATATTATACAAACACTCCAATACAATTCCACGATCATGGGAATGATATCATCGCTCATGCGTACGTACGACCTACCGTCTCCACGATGTGATGCGACTCGTTCTACATGATATTAATTGCATAATGATTATATAAATTAATTGAATGAATAAATATGATATATATTACACTAATACCATTCTGGAAATGAGTTATCTATAACCTAAAAGAAGAATAAGAATTTATTCGACAAAACACGCATAAGAACAAAAAGCAATAAACACCCGAATAACAAGTAACAATGAAATATTACTAATAAGAAGTTAAGAATATGACCATATATGATATAATAACAATAAGTATGATTCTGTAATAAGTCAATGACATTATTTAAATCATTATACAGGAGTTTCAGACACTTACAAAGCAAATCGGACCTAAGGTAAGGGAAATATCACAATCTCATTTTTATCCGAGATTGTTTATACTTTGGAATTTACTGGGTTGTATTTTCTCATCCACATCCATGTTTCCTCAATATATAATATTATTTCCATCCACCTACAATTTTTTAAATACAATTTTACCCTTTGGTGAGTTTTTAGTAAAAGATATTAAAGGAATCTTTTGTCATTTTTCGTACGAGGTACTTTTTGACTTTTCCGACAAAAGTACGAGAAGATTTCTTTTTTAACTTATACGGCATGAATGGATTTTTAAAAAATTATTTCCAAGAAGCTTCCTTTACATGTATTAATGTTTATTTTTAATCAACTTCTTTTAGTTTAGAATTGTATGACATGTTAAGAAAGGAAAAGTGTTTTTGAAGTAGAAAGGATATTTTCCTCAAGAATGGAGTTCATGTGTTTTATGAGAATTATTTTCCATCTAAGATAATATAGGGTTATTTTTCTATCCCTATTATTACATTGATTTGATTATGTTGTGATGGAATTATTTTTATGAATTCATTTATCTTATATGAATTGTTTTATGATGTCATGATGTTTAAGAATCCCATTTTTATTACATGGGATATGCAATGATGTATGATTTATGATTTTGTGGAACACATAAGAATGGTATCATTATGAGATGGGTGGGACCTATATCTCCCTCAAATTCATTGGGTAACGATTTTATATCTCATGAGATAGACATGGTTGGAACGACAGGTTAAACCGGTTCAGTGAAATAGGACTGAAACAAGGAAGGAAATCGGTTCAGAAATGGACTTTGTCCACTAAGATAGTCTTGGCAATGAGTCTTGACTAATAAGAAATGATTCTATATGATTATGTGTGTATGCCACAAAGTTTCATGTTTTAAGTTATGATTATTGGGATTACATTTCACTACTTTGATTTATCCCATGTTATGAAATTATGATCTCTTTTGCAGGTTAAGATTTCCAAAATGATATGTTCTTATGAATATGATGTGATTGATATTTCTTTTTTTTACCCTTACCGAGCATTTGAGCTCACCCTTTTTTATGTTTTCTTTCCCCAGGTTAGGAAGAAGGTTATTAAGTAGGATATTCCAAAAAGGACTCTAGATATGATGAAATAAATGGGAGGAAATGTAGATGCTTTATGAACCAGTTGTTTATGTTTGCCAGTTTCTAGGAGAATTTGAAAATTTACAGAAAACTTAATATTACCGCTTCTGTGAGTGGAATTTCAAAAATCCGAGAGACACTGTTGATGTTAGTAAGTAAAATGTGGTTCAATGAGATGAAAATAATTTTTGGTGAATAATAACTTTTTAATTTTATTTACCACTGTAAAAAGTAAATACGGTAATTAATAGTAAAAATGGTATTATTATTACTTTAACACATGTCCTAATTCTATTGGATAAGTGTAATTCGACAAAAAACAACCTTTGAATATAATATGACCATTTATGCCCACTTGGATTAGATTAGGACATTTATTTTTAATTTATTTAAAGAAGGGTTAAAATAGTTAAAATGAATGTTTAATAAGTAAATAATTTTTAATATATGGTTATACATGAGATAAATTCGACTATAAATATTAATTAGAAAGAAAAATATATTTCCTACATAATGGTATTTTATTTGTAATTTTTAGACATTAAATAATTTAATTTATTTATGACAAAAAGATGATGCAGTAATTATCTTATTAATGAAATATTGACATAATTGATGTTATAAATACCCAAATAAATGTAATTTGAGACTTTTTATGAATTACAATAATTTTATATGTTAATATGAAATGTTAGTATTGATTTAATTCACTTTTTTCTAACTAATATTTCTGTTATGATTTTCACAAATATCAATTACCAAATAGTATCAAAATTGACATAAAATAGTTTTTAAAAAAACTATTATATTATTAATTGTTATTTTATTCCTAAAAATATAAGGTTCGGCCAAATGACTTATATAAGGTTATATATATTAATAATAAACAACATCGGGTTCTTTTTTCTTTTTATAGTATGTTTATTAACCTTATAGTGTAAGAAAACAAGAAGACACGGTAAAAGTAAAATTATCTAACTTAATGTTAAATCTAAATGATATGGTTAAAATAGGAACCTAAACTTTTCTAAATTCTATTGGATGAGATGATTTCGACCCATCCCTGCCTTATATTTTAAATAAATCAATTTTTTCACTATTTTAAACCGAATATGGCTTTATAATAAAATAATATTTTTAGTTTTTCCAAAGGTACCCCTCTCCTCCCTTATAAAAGGGCACCTCCTCCCCCTCTTCCTCACACCACTTTGAGCCTTCATTATTGGCCAAACCCAGAGAATTTCTCATCTTCACTTCCCTAGAAACATCCTATAGGTCCTGGTCTTCTTCAAAGACAAATTTTAGTGCCCTAAAAGGAGGTCTCAAAAAGGCGCTTCAAAGAAGAAGTAATGTCTGTTACCAATTCTTTCAACTTTATTTCTTCTTCCACATCTTCTTATTTAGTTGTTTCATTATGAAGTAATAAAATAAGTATCACTCATATACTTATATGTTATTATAAGTATGAAATAAACCTATTTCACCATCTATCCATCATACGGAAAACGAAATCACCGCGCGTGTGTACGTATGGAATACCGTCTCCACACCGTGGTGTAATCTATTTTCCACCACCACCATACTTGGATGGGTATAATGGTGTAAATAATAAATATATATGATTATTGTAAAGTGATATTGTTTCTGAAATACTATACATACACTCCAATATAATTCCACGATCATGGGAACGATATCATCGCTCGTGCGTACGTACGGCCTACCGTCTCCATGATGTGATGCGACTCATTCTACATGAGCTTCATTGTATAATGATTATATAAATGAATTGAATGAATAAATATGATATATATTACACTAATAACATTCTATAAATGAGGTTTCTATAACCTAAAAGAATAATAAGAATTTATTCGACAAAACACGCATAAGAACAAAAAGCAATAATCACCCGAATAACAAGTAACAATAAAATATTACTAATAATAAGCTAAGAATATGACCATATATGATATCATAACAGTGAGTATGATTATGGAATAATTCAATGACATTATTTAAATCATATACAGGAGGTTCAGACACTTACGAAGAAAATCAGACCTAAGGTAAGGGAAATATCACAATCTCATTTTTATCCAAGATTGTTTGTACTTTGGAATTTACTGGGGTGTATTTTATCATCCACATCCATGTTTCCTCAATATGTAATATTATTTCCATCCACCTAAAATTGTTTAAATCCAATTTTAACCTTCTGTGAGTTTTTAGTAAAATATATGAAAGGAATCTTTTGTCGTTTTTCATACGAGATACTTTTGGACTTTTCTGAAAAAAGTACGAGAAGAATGTTTTTTTAACTTATACGAAATGAATGGATTTTTAAAAAATTATTTCCAAGAAGCTTCTTTTACAAGTTTTCAAGTTTATTTTTAGTCAAATTCTTTTAGTTTAGAATTGTATGACATGTTAAGAAAGGAAAAGTGTTTTTGAAGTAGAAAGGATATTTTCCTCAAGAATGGAGTTTAAGTGTTTTATCAAAATTATTTTACATATAAGATAATATAGGGTTCTGTTTCTATCCCTATTATTACATTTATTTTATTATGTTGTGATGGAATTATTTTTATGAATTAATTTATCTTATATTAATTGTTTTATGATGTCACGATGTTTAAGAATCCCATTTTTATTACATGGGATATGCAATGATGTATGATTTATGATTTTGTGGCACACATAAGAATGGTATCATTATGAGATGCGTGGGACCTATATCTCCCTCCAATTCATTGGGGAATGATTTTATATCTCATGAGATAGACATGGCTGGAACAATAGGTTAAACCGATTCATTGAAACATGACTGAAACGAGGAATGAACTCGGTTCAGAAATGGACTTTGTCCACTAAGATAGTCATGTAAATGAGTCTTGACTAATAATAAATTATTCTCTATGATTATGTGTGTATGCCAAAAAGTTTCATGTTTTAAGTTATGATTATTGGGATTACATTTCACTACTATGATTTATCCCATGTTATGAAATTCTGATCTCTTTTGCTGGTTAAGATTTCCAAAATGTTATGTTCTTATGAATATGATGTGGTTGATATTTATTTTGTTTACCCTTAATGAGAATTTGAGCTCACCCTTTTGTATGTTTTCTTTCCCCAGGTGAAGAAGAAGGTTATTATGTAGGATATTCCAAAAGGGACTCTAGATATGATGAAATAAATGGGAGGCAATGTAGATGCTTTATGAACCAGTTGTTTATGTTTCCCAGTTTCTATAGACACTATACCTATATGGTCCTTTCATGGTTTTGTTATATGTTGTAATAAGTATGCTTCAATTTTGAAGTAATAACCATGTATGTAAAGTATGTGTCATTATATTTGGTATCAGAGGAAAGGTATAGTCAACCTTTGGAAACTAGGATGTGAAAGCCTTAGTAAGAATCCTAAGGATAAGTCTAAGCATATAACACGATCTTAGTGTTTTACAAATGGCCATGAACAACCTATGATAATACCTTAAGTGTGAAATTTTATTCTTGATTATGTGGTTTTCCTATTATAATTAGTGATTCTCACACTATTCTTCTTGGTTTTAGTCAGTGGCTGGAACCCGAAGGAACCATGTTAATGCGGAATGCGACGGGAAATGAAATGATTGTCCTCCTAAAAAACCAAACGTTATGGGAGCTGGAATGAAAAATCTTGTAGCCATGCTCACACAACTTTCTCAAGCTATGAATCATGCATGACTTCCAAAAGATCAAAGGAAGGAGCAACATTCTGTTGAATCCTTCATGAGGCAGCGTCCACCTTCATTCAGCGGGTCTATTGATCCATTAGTTTTTGAGAAATGGATTAGTACTACTGAAAAGATATTTTCATTTCTTCAATGTTATGAACTTGATAAAGTCATCCTAGTAGTTTATCATTTGGAAGGTGATGCTGATCAATGATGGAATCTTATCAAGAATACGAGGCCAGGAGATGAAATTGGGTCCATGGAATGGGACGAGTTCAAGAACTTATTTTTCAATAAGTACTTCCCTAGTATTCTCCGAACAAAGATGGAGAAAGAGTTTCTTGAACTAAAGAAAAAGGATGATGAATCTGTTGGTACCTATGAAGAAAATTTTACAAGACTTGTAAGGTATTCTTCTGATATTATTATCCAACCGGAGAGTAAGATCGATCGATTCCTTAGTGGCTTAAAACCAAGTCTTCGAAGGGCATTATCCATAAGGGAAGTCAATAGCTATGAGGAAATCGTTCGATGTGATCTCAACGTTGAGATAGATATTAGATTAACCCATCAGTCATATGGGTTTGATAAGAAGAGGAAAATGGAATTCAAAGGAAAATCTAAAGAGTACACTGAAAAGAAGATGAGTTTTCCCTTATGCTCAGAGTGTTGAAAGAAACATGGAGGGAGTTGTCTTAAAGGGATAAGTAAATGTTTCAAATGTGGAAAGGAAGATCATCGGGCATTTGAATGCCACAATGATGGTAAGAAGATGTCTAGTGGTGCGAACAATGAAAAGGCTTCACAGAGTGCACCTTCTACACTTCAATGTTACAAGTGCAAGGAAATAGGGAATTTTTCCAATCAATGCCCTAATCCAAGGGTTGTTGATGATGATCGACGTCAAAAAACTCTTAAGGATAAAGACAACGGAAAGTCACATGCAATTTATATCAGCGATGTGGAGTACGATAACAAAGTGGTGAAAGGTACACTTACCATCCACTCAAAACTAGAAAATGTTTTATTTGATTCTGGATCCACCCACTCTTTTATTTTTGAAGAATTTTTTATGGGTATCACCGTATTACCTCAACAATTAGATGTTGAGTTAGCTGTGACAACCCTGAATGGCGCAACAGTCGCATCAAATGTTTATAATTCTTCTCCAATTGATGTTTGTGGGAAAGTGTGTCCTGAAAATCTTGTGATCCTTCCTATAGTGGAATTTTATGTGATTCGTGGCATGGATTGGATTTCTTTATATGGAGATCATATCAATTTCCAAAGAAGGGAATTCACATTTCATATTCTAGATCAATATATGATCATCTATTAATGCAAGGATGAAAATAACCTTACAGTGGAAATTTCGTCCATCATATGGGTATTGATTCCACTAAATGAAGGTTATTTATCTCAAATGGTTGGTGAGAAACTCACGATTAAGAATACTCCCATTGTACAAGAGTTTGACGATGTATATCCGGAGGAATTCCCGGGTCTTCCACCAAATGTTGAAGTTGAGTTTTCAATAGAACTAGTACTGGGTGATTTACCTATTTCAAAGACACCTTTTAGAATGGACCCAATTGAGTTTCAGGAATTGAAGAAGCAACTCCAAGAGAATCTTGATAAGGTATTCATACGCCCTAGTGCGTCACCTTAGGGAGCACCTGTTCTGTTTGTTAAGAAGAATGATGGATCAATGAGACTCTGCATTGATTATCGAGAACATAACAAGATCACTATCACGAACAAATATCCTCTCTCGTGCATTGATGACTTATTTGACCAACTACACGGAGCTCAATGCTTTTCCAAGATTGATCTTCGTTCAGGGTATCATAAATTAAGGGTCAAAAGGGAGGATATACCAAATACGGATTTCTATACAAGGTGTGGACACTATGAATTTATAGTGATGCCATTTTGTCTTACTAATTCCCCTGCTATCTTCATGGATTTGATGAATAGAGTCTTTAGAGAATATCTTGATTAGTTTATGGTAGTCTTTATAGATGATATTCTTGTATATTAAAAGAGCAAGGAATAACATGAAGATCACTTGAGAATTATATTGAAGACCCTGAGAAAGGAGAAGCTTTGTGCCAAATTTACCGAGTGTGAATTTTGGCTTCACAAAGTTTCATTTTTGGGTCACATAATCTCAAAAGAGGGGATATCTGTGGATCCAGCAAAAATAGAGGTTATTGAAAGATGGTCGAGACCAACAATAGAAAATGAGATCCGAAGTTTTCTTGGTTTGGATGGATATTATCGACGTTTTTTGAAAGATTTCTCACGATTATCTAATCCACTCACCAAGTTGACTCGGAAAGGAGTTAAGTTTGTTTAGAGGGAAGAATGTGAACAGAATTTCAAGGAGTTGAAAAGAAGGTTATCCATTGCACCTGTACTCACACTTCCTTGTAGTGGAGAATGGTTTCTGATCTACAGTGATGCATCCAAGAAGGGATTGGGGTGTGTTCTTATGCAAAATGATATGGTGATAGCTTATGACTCACGACAGTTGAAAATACATGAGCAAAATTACCCAACTCATGATTTGGATTTAGCTGCGGTAATATTTGCATTAATGATTTGGAGGCATTATCTTTATGGAGAAAGGTGTGATATTTATACTGATCATAAAAGTTTAAAGTATATTTTCACAAAAAAGGAGCTGAATATGCACCAAAGAAGAGGGTTGGAGCTGATTAAGGATTACGACTGCTCAATTCATTACCACCCTAGGAAGGCAAACAAAGTGGAAGATGCATTAAGTCAAAAAGACCATGCCAATTTATCCATGATGAGGATCACAAAATATCCAATATTTATGGATTTAAAAAGGATGGATCTTGGAATTATAATGGAAGGGGAAAAATCTATATTTCTAAAATGAATGTTCAACCATCTATACATGTTCAGATTAAAGAGGCATACAAAGATGATGTAGAGTTACAAAAGAAGGTGAGAAATGTTCTTTAATTAAACCTTTATTATGATGGGATAATAATGTTCAGGAATCAGGTTTGTGTTCCTCCCATACATGAATTAAAGAAGGAGCTGCTGGATGAGGGTCATAGTTCTTCATTCTCTATTCATCCTAGAAGAACTAAGATGTATAGGGACCTGAAAGAGTACTTCTTATGGGATGGAATGAAAAGAGATGTTGCTGAATATGTCTCTTGATGCTTGGTTTGTCAGCAAGTTAAAGCTGAGAGACATATGTATAAGGGGATGTTACAACCATTAACCATACCCAAATGGAAATGGGAAAACATCACTATGGACTTTGTCACAGGACTTCCTAAAACATCCAAAGGCAATAATGCTATCTGGGTCATAGTTGATCGTCTTACAAAGTCTGCACACTTCATTACTATTAGAGAGGATTTCTCTTTGGATTAGCTTTCCAGGATATATGTAAAGGACGTGGTAAGATTGCATGGAGTACCACTTTTTATTATATCTGATCAGGATCCGAGGATTACCACAATGTTCTGGCGAAGTCTTCAGCATACTCTGGATACAGAGTTGAGTTTCATCACTGCTTATCATCCTTAGATAGATGGTCAGTCTGAGAGGACGATTCAAACTCTAGAAGATATGTTGAGAGCTTGCTCTATGGATTTCAAAGGTGGTTGGGATCAAAACCTACCTTTGGTGGAATTTTCTTTTAATAATAGCTTTCACTCCAGTATTCAGATGGCTCCTTATGAAGCTCTCTATGGAAAGAAATGCAGGACTCCAACTTGTTGGGATGAAGTTTGGGAAAGAAAGCTATTAGGACCTGATCTTGTCGATGAGATGGTAGAAAAGGTCAGATCTATTCAGCAACACATAAGAGCAGCTCAGAGTCGACAAAAAAGTTATGCCGACAACCGAAGAAAATACTTAGAGTTTGAAGTGGGTGATAATGAGTTCTTATGAATATCTCCTTGGAAGAGAGTAATGAGATTTGGGATGAAGGGAAAGCTGAGCCCCAGGTATATCGGTCCTTTTGAAACACTGGATCGTGTTGGGAAGATAGCTTACCGATTGGAACTTCCACCGAATCTCTCTCAAGTTCACGATGTGTTCCATGAATCTCTCCTGATAAAGTACATCCCTGATCCTTCACATGTACTCAGCTCAGAAGTTGTACCGCTGGAGCAAGATCATTCTTATGAAGAACAGCCGATAGAGATTCTCGATCGAAGTGAAAAAGTCCAACAAAACAAGACCACTCGCTTGGTGAAAGTTTTATGGAGGAACCACTAATTATAATAAGCTACATGGGAGCTTGTGGATATGATGAGGGAGAGGTATCCTCATCTGTTTGTTACAAAGTGACAAATTTCGAGGGCGAAATTCATTTTAAGGGGGGTAGAATGTCACACCCGAGACTTTTATAAGAAATATTTTGTTTTTATGTTATATAAATCATCAAAGAAATCTTTCACTACACAAAACACTAGCTTGGCTTGCTTTACACACAATCGCGACCTTCCTTGATAGCTTGCGTCGTACGCAATACCGAGTTTCACTAAATAACGATATGCTATTAAAATATTACTAAAACTAGCCGTTATGAATATTAATAACCAATTTTTGAAATTTTGTTAATTTTATATTTCAAAATGGACTTTATTTTTGGATTCAGAATATCGAAATTATCCTAGGGTGAAATATTGGAATTTTTCTGGAAAATATCAATTTTTGATGAATAGTGAAAACACTGGTTTACTATTTAAAAACCATATTTTTATTTAAATAATTATTTATTTTATTTATTTTAGGTCAAAATTGATACATAATACCTATATAAGTTTAATGTAATTCATTGGTGTAATTTTATAATAATTTTAGATATATAAAAATTTTATTGAACTTTTCACCGTCTTTTACACACCTCCTATGAGAATTTGAAAATTTACATAAAACTTAATTTTACCACTTCTGTGAGTGGAATTTCAAAAATCTGAGAGACACGGTTGATTTCATTATGTAAAATTTGGTTCAATTAGATGAAAATAATTTTTGGTGAATAGTAACTTTTTGCTTTTATTTACCACAGTTTAAAATAAATAGTGTAATTAAGAGTAAAAATGGAATTATTATTACCCTAACACATGTAATAATTCTATTGGATATGTGTAATTCGACCAAAAACAACCTTAGGAATAAAATATTACCATTTAGGCCCACTTGGATTAGATTTGGACATTTATTAATAATTTATTTAAAGAAGGGTTAAAATAGGTAAAATAAAAGTTTAATAAGTAAATAATTTTTAATATAGGTTTATACATGAGATATATTCGACAATAAATATTAATTAGATAGATAAAAAGATTTCCTACATAATGGTATTTTATTTTAAATTTTTAGACATTAAGTAATTTAATTTATTTATGACACAATGATGATGAAGTAATTATCTTACTAATGCAATTTTGACATAATTGATGTTATAAATACCCAAATAAATGTAATTGGAGACTTTTTATGAATTACACTAATTTTATATGTTAATATGACATTTTATTATTGATTTAATTAACTTTTTTCGAACTAATCATTCTTTTATAATTTTCACAAAAATTAATTACCAAATAGTATCAAAATTGACATAAAATAGTTTTTAACAAAAATATTATATTATCAAATGTTTTTTTATTCCTAAAAATCTAAGGTTCGTCCAAATGACTTATATAAGATAATATATATTAATAATAAACAACTTGGGGTTCTTTTGGCTTGTTATAGTATGTTTATTAACCTTATAGTGTAAGAAAACAAGAAGACATGGTAAAAGTAAAATTATTTAACTTAAAGTTAAATATAAATGATAAGGTTAAAATAGGAACCTAAACTTCTCTAAATTCTATTGTATGAGAGTATTTCGACCCATACCCACCTTAGATTTTAAATAAATCAATTTGGATCTATTTAAAACTGAATGTTGCTTTATAATGAAATAATATTTTTAGTTTTTCCAAAGGTGCCCCTCTCCTCCCTTATAAAAGGGCACCTCCTCCCCCTCTTCCTCACACCACTTTGAGCCTTAATTCTTGGCCAACCCACGACAATTTCTCCTCTACAGTTCCCTAGAAACATCCTAGAGGTCTTGGTCCTCTTCAAAGACCAATTTTAGTACCCTAAAAGGAGGTCTCAAAGAGGCGCTTTAAAGAAGAGGTAATGTCCGTTACCGATTATTTCGACTTTATTTATTCTTCCACTTCTTCTTATTTAGTAGTCTTGTTATGAAGTAAAAACATCAGTTTTAATCATATAATTATATGTTATTATAAGTATGAAACAACCCTATTTCACCATCTATCCATCCTATGTAAAACAAAATCACCACGCGTGTGTACGTACGAAATACCATCTCCACGCCGTGGTGTAATCTATTTTCCACCACCAGATTACTTGGATGGGTATAATGGTTTAAATAATAACTATATATGATTATTGTAAAGTAATATTGATTCTTAAATAGTATACAAACACTCCAATACAATTCCATGATCATGGGAATGATCTAATCGCTAATGCGTACGTACGGCCTACCGTCTCCACGATGTGATGCGACTCGTTCTACATGATCTTTATTACAAAATGATTATATAAATTAATTGAATGAATAAATATGATATATATTACACTAATACCATTCTGGAAATGAGTTATCTATAACCTAAAAGAAGAATAAGAATTTATTCGACAAAACACGCATAAGATCAAAAAGCAATAAACACCCGAATAACAAGTAACAATGAAATATTACTAATAAGAAGTTAAGAATATGACCATATATGATATTATAATAATGAGTATGATTCTGGAATAAGTCAATGACATTATTTAAATCATTATACAGGAGTTTCGGACACTTACAAAGCAAATCGGACCTAAGGTAAGGGAAATATCACAATCTCATTTTTATCCGAGATTGTTTATACTTTGGAATTTACTGGGGTGTATTTTATCATCCACATCCATGTTTCCTCAATATATAATATTATTTCCATCCACCTAAATTTTTTTAAATCCAATTTTACTCATCGGTGAGTTTTTAGTAAAAGATATTAAAGGAATCTTTTGTCGTTTTTCGTACGAGGTACTTTTTGACTTTTCCGACAAAAGTACGAGAAGAATGTTTTTTTAACTTATACGGAATGAATGGATTTTTAAAAAATTATTTCCAAGAAGCTTCCTTTACAAGTTTTAAAGTTTATTTTTAATCAACTTATTTTATTTTAGAATTGTATTACATGTTAAGAAAGGATAAATGTTTTTTAAGAAGAAAGGATATTTTCCTCAAGAATGGAGTTCATGTGTTTTATCAGAATTATTTTCCATCTAAGATAATATAGGGTTCAGTTTCTATCCCTATTATTACATTGATTTGATTATGTTGTCATGGAATTATTTTTATGAATTAATTTATCTTATATGAATTGTTTTATGATGTCACAATGTTTAAGAATCCCATTTTTATTACATGGGATATGCAATGATGTATGATTTATGATTTTGTGGAACACATAAGAATGGTATCATTATGAGATGGGTGGGACCTATATCTCCCTCAAATTCGGTGGGTAAAGATTTTATATCTCATGAGATAGACATGGCTGGAACGACAGGTTAAACCGGTTCAGTGAAATAGGATTGAAACGAGGAATGAAATTGGTTCAGAAATGGACTTTGTCCACTAAGATAGTCTTGTCAATGAGTGTTGACTAATAAGAAATGATTCTCTATGATTAAGTGTGTATGCCAAAAAGTTTCATGTTTTATGTTATGATTATTGGGATTACATTACACTACTTTGATTTATCCCATGTTATGAAATTATGATCTCTTTTGCAGGTTAAGATTTCCAAAATGTTATGTTCTTATGAATATGATGTGATTGATATTTCTTTTGTTTAACCTTACCGAGCACTTGAGCTCACCCTTTTTTATGTTTTCTTTCCCCAGGTCAGGAAGAAGGTTTTTAAGTAGGATATTCCAAAAGGGACTCTAGATATGATGAAATAAATGGGAGGAAATGTAGATGCTTTATGAACCAGTTTTTTATGTTTCCCATTTTCTAAATACATTATACCTATACGGTCCTTTCATGGTTTTGTTATATGTTGTAATAAGTATTCTTCAATTTTGAAGTAATAAACATGTATGTAATGTTTGGGTTGTTATATCAATCATAAATATCTCCATCATTAAACTATAATGTTATCACTTATGTCCCTTATACATATGGTAATATTGATTTTAGTGATTCACATTGTGTCCTTCTAGGATTCGACAAGAATAGTATATGAAATAAAACTAAAAAATATTTTCTACTGAGTACATAACATTATGTATATAAAATATTATGTAATATAATCATAAGGAACCTTAATTTTTCCAGGAACCTCTCTACTGATTGATAGTGCTTTAGTTTTACTACATTTGAATTTTCATGAAAGGGGAGTTGAGATAGGTTTACAAAAGTTAATTTCAGTCTTTTGATAAATTTAATAATGTATTATTTTAATGATATAACAAATTGAATGATATTCATATCTATATTTATTTTCATCCATATGATATTATTAGATAAAAAATTATTCTTCATCTTGAATTTTCTTGACAGCTTCATAAAATGTTCCTCAGTCCATTTGAAATGAAAACCAGCAATCAATATTTCATCCCAATAATAAAATAGAATGATATATGTTTTATCATACCATTTATCTTTATATAAAATAGTATTTGACTCGTATAGACTAAAAAATTATTCAACAATTAAATTATTTATCATCATATAAAAGTAAATTGTGACTTACTTATTTCCTTAGTGTCATTGTTTTGACTTACCAACCAAATCCTCCATATAATGAACTTAGTTATCCTTGGGGTATTCCATATATCTTTCATCACCCAATTACCCTTTAAGAAATTTTATCATTATATATATTAGATCATCATGTACATCACCCAACACAATAATTCTATGAATTTTTCAAATGAAGGTGCATTTCACCACCAGTGGAAACATTGTAGAAAAATAAATTCTTCCCTTTTTAACGAAAAACCATTCACTACAAACGAAAATTTATATCCCATACTTTCATCATCCTCCTATTTCAAATGAAATAATAATTTCATTTCTATAACTACCTTTTTATTTAATATCTCAAAAAAAAATACCAAGTGTTTTCTATATTTAAAGAAATAACATTGTCTTTTGTGGATGACACCCACTATTTGGAGTCTCTGAGAGTAATATCTTTATCTAGAGTAATTTTATCATTTACAACAATTAGAAGTAATAAATACATAATAACACTAAACATATGAACATTTTTCTTGATATGATTGGGTCTCATCAATAAAATCATATATTTATCCATATGAACCTCTTAGTTGTGTAGTGTTATATCATGTGAATGTCTTTATGATCATTGTTGGACTAATACATGTCTACCCAATGATTCCCTTTATATGATTTTTTTTCTGATCCACATCTATTTGGTACATTCTTAAATATAATTTCATATTATGATTATTCCCATTAACATTCCCTACTGAATATTTTGGGTAATATATTCTACATGATCACTATAAAAATCGATAGTTTCTGTTCCATAACGTTAACTATTAGCAATGACTTGATCTCTCCCCAAAATTAAATCCTTGAAAGAAACATCTTAGATTTAGATGAATTTTTTCTTCTCATTATAATATATGTGATAAATAAATTTAACATCAAAATATCTATTATTAAAACAAAATTGATATTTCTCCCCCAAAATAACTCTATACTTAACATAAATATGAAAATATGTGATTATTCCAAATATATTGAGATGGATGATATCTTGTCTTTTACTAAAAAAATATCCTTAGGATGAACATATCCCATAGTGGATGATGGTCTACCAAGTAGGCTATTATATTCATGGGATCTTCCCTTATTTCCCTAGGATTTTGTGAGTGAATCCTTATACACGGAGCTTTCACTATCAATGTTTGAAACATTATCTCATTTATTATAGTTTTTTAGAGTCCTTAGAATAATATTTTATAGAATGACTTTTTATTCTTATAGATTTTACATGTGAGTTATATGGATTATTTACAACTAATTTATGTTTAGAGGAGTGTACACATTATTTGAAATAAATTTCTCCACGATGAATTAAATTGAATAAATGCATCACACACATCAGATTTACTCCTCATGATGTAATCGTAGATTGTGAATGTAATATGATCATTATGGTAACAACGTATAGATACACTCTATATTGGGGAATAGGGGACGGTCCCCTTTAATTATAATGAAAACATTTATCATTTGATTCTATGTATTTCGTCAATACTACATTAAGGAAGGTTTCTTTTTATCCAAATATAATATTCACACATTTTCCTAGGTCAATGTGATTATTTTTCTTTATTCCCTTCACTTGTTGACCATTTTGATTTTTCCTTCTTTGGTGAAAAAAAATATTGGTTCGCATTATAAATCCATTTTATAATGTTTTCTAAGAGAAATACCTTTATCACTCTTTCTAATAATGTAAAAGGAATAATTGAATACACCATTATCTATCTCCATGGTACATTTAGGGGTCTTCTAAAATAAATTTGAAAAAGTGATTCTAAAACCTTCAACATCACGGTTTATAATTAATAAGTGTACATTGTGAGGCATAAAATAGGTCTATCATTTATAACTTTTTTATAGATCAAATTGCCATTCAGATGTTCATATCACATTTCCCAACTATATCTGGAGATTCATCTCATTCTAGATGTACTCTACTCAACCTTCTGGGTAAATAATAATACATGAACCCTCTCCCAATAGTTGAATTAAATGATTCCCCATGGTTAATAACCAATGAATAATTTGGAATGATCATTATCAATATCATTTTGGACCCTATTTCCATTATATTGACCCAATTTGACTATCCTATGTTCGATACATATAACTAATTCACTAAATCTTTCTTCATATTTTCCAATTTTCATAAAAGACAGCATCTTGAACTTAAAACTATATAATTACCTTGTTATCTTCTCTAGGACATAATCCATAATGAATTCTTCTACTGAACCTATATTAGTTGAATTGAAGGAACCAATTCGGTTTTATTAAGTGAGATTTTAGATTAATTTTGTACATCCTACCTAAACGACTCATCATTCAGGATCAAATTTCAAATTTCATAAAACAAAAGATATGACCTCTAATTGGGGTTTCAAATTACATTCAAAATGGTATACCATCACTTTAAATGAGATAAAATATTAGTCAATGACTAAGAATCATATATGAATATTACATTTATATATTCAAGATTCACTCAAATAATATTAATGTATTTCACTTGATCATTTGTTGTATTTTCCTCCAATAACCTTATTTTAGATAAACAACACCTCTTGATAACATTATTATGAGTTATCTTCAGAACGAACATCCAATGATTTCATAACCATTGTATTCGATTTCTTATCCATAATATGGAATTAAATTTTCAATGTATGTGATATAATTATGATTTCCAGATCCTACCCATCCAATCAATCTCATTCTACATTATTCCATTATTTTAAGTTGTTTTAAAGGAAAATGATCTTCATTATCTATTTGTATCCAAATAAAATCCATAAATATTATCTAAAATGAATATTATATTCCATATAACAAATAAATAAATTTTTACCATCCTCTAAATTAATCATATCTATAACATTAAACAAACTGAAATAAATCAACATTAATACATGGGGGGAATTCACATTAATTTTAGATTAAAGTAGAACCATATGATCAATTCCATTGATACGACATATTTGGACTGATAAAATTAAAAAAAACCCATTAAATAAACATATCATATGATCCAAATGGATAGATCTTGTGATAACGTAGTCATTAGATATAGATGTTACTCTAAACACATAATTAGTTGTAACAAAATGTAGAATAAAGTTATTAGTTTGAGATTTTTTCTAACAAAATCCTTCTATAAATAATTTTAAATGGAATTTGGATGAAAAGAATAATTATACCTCACATAACTCTACCATCAATCTTCAAAATAATGAAATAAAACGAAATAGTAAAAATTTATTTTTTTAGTTTGGAAAAAATATAATTTTCTTCTAAGAACACTACAAACATATTTTTTTGGAGATAGAAACAATTTAATAAGTATTATTCAACTTCTAATAAAAGATTATTTCTTATAAAATACTGTAGAGATAAATTTTATTCAACAACATTGTTTTAAATTTAGATATGGTTGACCAAACATCTTTTTAGAGGACTCTATCTAGTCAAAACATTGCACCGATATCTTATTTTCATGGTTAATAATAAATTTTCTTAAGAAACTGTTAATATAGAAATGTAAATTTTGTTACAATATCAAATAGCTATTAAATGTTAAACTACCTATGCAATGATTTTAAACTCCCCTTGAACATAAAATGTTTGAGTTCTATATGACGATCACAATCTAATAATTAAATGATCACCACATAATTTCCCAACCCGAACACTATTTATTATCTTAACTCTTTCTGATGCACAATATCTAATAGAAGATATGTCAAGTGAAAGATCTCCTTTCCTGACACTATAATAATTCTAAATATGAAACATCCATCCATATTTCATGATAACATTAGTCCAAGGAGATCCATAAAAAAAACCTTATTCACTCAACATGATATAACATCAACAATACTAATAGAATAAACATTTTAGATGTTTTTAGATGAACAATGTAAATCCATGGTGCCAGGATGGGTTGTTGCATTACTATTGTAGTGTCCGTTTTATTTTTCAATGTTATATCTTATTTATTTTTAATTTAATCCCACATCATGTTGTATATTGATTACTAATATTTTGTTATATAGTACTCATTACAATTTATTATTTTTAATTTCCTTATATTTTTTTATTTCAGAATTTTTTTCTCTTGTTATTATTTTATCATCATTAGGTATAGTATCTCTAACATATCCCCATAGTACAAATGTATTAATATAGGAACATTATCTTAACATGACCCATCTGTACATAATTCTGGATTCAATTCATGTTCTATAATATGTTCTATTTATTATTATATATATATAGATATGGTTTCAAAAAAATATTTTCAAAGATTATTTATAACCATCCAAATTTTATGTGGTGGTTTTATTGTTAATTTCTAGGTGGGTCCATTATTTTTGGGGAATGTATGGTACATCACCCGAACACATATAGGCAGGGTCTTAAAAAAGAGTGGAAATGTTCATAGATATATGTAATGAACAATATGGGCAATATAAACTATTTACCACTTATAAATATACCTATTTATAACATATCTACAATATTTAAATATTGACCAGGGTATCCGATTTGAATTGATATGAACCCTCTATGACATGTATTATTTCATTAAGAGGGTAGAGATGTTATTCCACTGATGAATCCCTAGATTGGCCAACATAGAATGGGTACAATCATCAAAATCATTTATAGAATTTGATATAAGAGTGTATAAAACAATATATATATGATAAATATTTGTTTTTTTAATGATTATTAAAATCCAAATATTTAATTTTAGAAAGAGAAATTTTTATTGAATCAATAGAATAATGCATAATTATTTACATAAGAACCTGATCAAAATATAATTATTCTTTTTTATAATTTTTTTGCGGAATTTAATATCAATTTTTGAAACATAATTTCATTATCCAATTATAGTGTTTTGTTTTGGAATTATATATGAAAGTATTATTTTTATTTGAATTGTGATAAATTCAAATACTTAATAATAATACCTTTTCCTTTCAAGTTATTAAAAAATATAGTTATATTTAATTTTTAAAAACTCAATTTTTTTACTTTTAGTAATATAGAATTCAATTAATGTCACTTGAATTAAACATTAAATTTATATAATAAAATTTATAACTCAAATGCAATTTTTTTGAAACCGGTGTTTCGTCACATTTTGGATTTTTTATGATCATTTATTCTACTTATATAAATTGAATTTAAATGAATAGAATCCGCATTTTGAAGTCATATGTCAATAATTTTTAATTATCTCACAATTTTTGTCATTAGGAATATTATCTTTTGTTAAATAATTTCATCACTAGAATAATATTGAAAACATTCCAAAAGGGTTAGTCAAATATCAATATAGAAAAAATTATCCCAATAAATTTTTAATTCATATTTTGTTGTCATATTTGTACCTTAACCTCTATCATATTCATTTTTTTCTTTTTATAGTAAATTTTTTGAGAAACACATTAAAATATGTTCATCTGTTATATAATATTCAAGTGTATAATCTCCCACACATAAACAAATACCCTATATATTCTAACTTATTGATAATATAATATCCTTACAACATATCCAATAAACACCATAATAAAAAATAACATCACTCCACATGTCCTAGTGGACATTGATTTACAGTAATACCATCCTATATTGTATTTAAGTATAAACCTATGTAAAATTTTCAATGAAGTTGTATAGTTCATAATTGAGTGACATAAATTTCTTTCCCATTTAACTTATTTAAAATATTTTATAACCATTATCCTATACAAAAATTAGTAAGATCTATATTTTAAATTTTTTATTATCCTATTTTCACATCGCTTATTGATCTTCATTCCATTATGTGGAAATTGAAAACATTTCTCGAGCATACATTCATCATAATATCTCCACATATAAATGAAAATCATCTATCATCATCACCATTAATGTATGGTTTTTAGGATTTATATAAATTTATTATATTATATTTATGACATGATTGTGATTTTGAAAAAAGTAGTACATCATTTAACATACTAACCATCTACATATTAAAAATTATGATGTTTCTCATGCATATATGTGTTTTACTACATCCATAAAGTGATATGATTAATTTCTCATATCATAAATTAATGAATGATTCTAAATAATTATACACTGAATATATATAACATTTTTATAATGTATAAAAATTTAAAGACTTTATCTACTCTTCCATAATTTACACATTAACACATGATTTATTATATAAAATTACACTTAATTCAAACCAAAATATAAAGATGTATAGTTTATTTTAGAATTAGTTAAATTACATTACAACTTAATACATGTAATACAAGATCTTTGTAGAGGAATTTATTAACATGATTTCACATAAAACTGCATGGGATAACCTAAAGAAAAACATATGTAAAATGTGATCTATAAATCCTAGTAAGGGAATAAACATGGAATATTATGAAAAATGTAAGATAATAGGCCTATAAAGGGGAATAAAAAGACTATGAATCATAAATAAATTTTTTTTATAGAATGATAACATAAAAGAAACCATGGGAAATGTGGGAACAACATAAAACACTACATCATTGGTCAAGGTTGACGACTAGGAAATAATAATGGAGAATGTCACATAAATTAACAATATTTAATCGTATTATCAACATGACTTATAAATATAATAAACATTAACCAATTTATTGTTGCGCTATATAATTCTGTGTGCACCCATCACTTTCATTTTAATCTCATGATTAAGTGTGCCACATAGATCATACAATGTAGGTAAATTCATTATAATCACTTATTCCATGATAAGGGGGAGTGGAATATAAACATTCTTGGGCTAATTAAATTAATAATAATTTTAGAAATACAAAAATTCTACATAGGTAATGATTATGGTATTCACTACACAATTTGTTTTGAATGGATATCGTAGTGAAATTTAGACAGCCAATGGCGTCGCTTAAAATTTATAAAAGGGTTGATTGAATGAAAAAGATATATAATAATTTTTAAATAAAGTGGGAATTAATTGGGTCATTAAATTTAAAATAGTAGCATTATTAATTACAAATATAAGGCATATGATAATAATGAAACTTGATTAAAGAAGAGGAATGAAGGACTCTTACGAAAATTCGGCATGGAAATGGGTGTACTTTGGAGGGATTAATGGAAGATAAAGGTGTATATAATCAATTTTAAATTGTAAGGGATATACTGGGGAGGTTTTAAAACATAACACACCTTTATTAATTTAAAATAATGGGGCATAAAATAGTGGATATTATTGAATAATAGTGAGATAGAGAGGATCCCTTACCTTAAGAGTGTGACCCAAAAAGCTTGAAAAAAGTTTCTTTGAGAGATTAGGGGAACCATATGATGATTATAGATACAAGAGGGGTAATTAAGGACATTATAAAAGTATTTTGTGTGAATATAAATGGGGTCATGTTTTGGATTATATAGAAAATGAGTGGGGTATTCTTTAATAGTTTAGAAATAATGGTTTTCGACTCTATACAATAAAATATTAAAAACTAAAAACCTTACCATGGTTTCCTCCAATGGTTTATTCCAAATTAGAGTAATTTTCAATATTTTTTTAGGAAAATAGTTGAAAATATTAAAATATTACCTTTTCTCATGTGGAGGTGAGTCACACATTAAAAGAAATGGATTTAAAATCATAAAATATAATATATGTATTGGGGGATTCATAATGAATTTATAAAATTAATAAAAGAATCATATCATCAAAATTTTATGGGGGATTTTATATTTTTTCTAGGATACCCATTATAGTAATGTTAACACGATTTGTTTGTGATTATGAAGTCATTAAACACAACATATATTTAAACGATATTTACTTTTTACACAAAAATTTTACAATCTCAAAGAATTATGAAAAATTAACCGTCGAATAATTTAGATGATATAATTCCAAAAATAATATTAATTTTATCTAAATAATATTCTAATTATGTGAATTTTTACTTATAAAAAATAACTACAAACATTTTTTTTAAATGCTATGTTTTTTAAAATAACAATGTTTGATGAATAACGAAAAATTACAAAAGAATTCATAAAAATTATATGATAATTTATATTTGATAATAATTATTTAATAACAATATTTTATTAAAATATTATCTATTTCAAATATCCATTAATAAATAAATTCGTTAATTTAATTTGAATATTAACCCAAAATACAATTTGAGCTTTATTATTTAGAATTAAAAATCATTTTCAATGTACCAATAATAAGATAAAAATATATTCATTATATTTTTACAAAATATGCATGTAATAAATTTTATGGGGTATTCATACTTATCCATTTAATACACCTTCATATGGAGAACATGTATGGTGTGTGAATATTTGACTTTTGTAGGGCCATTAAGAAATCATTGTTTGGTCCTTGACCTTGATGAGAATGAGATTATCACTAAACAGATTCACTCATGCTTATGTTATTTCATCTCATATTGGGATTTTTCGAAGGATAATCAAATAGATGTTATGTCCCTCGTAACTCTAGTAAATTGGATTCATTGGGTACAGTCCTACTTAATGAAGACATCAATTCCTTTGTCTGATTGAATTGTATTTCTTAAACCCCATATTCATACTAATCACATGATCACTATTCAAAAACAATTTTATAAATGGTTAAGATGATTAACATTCATTTAATTAAAATTTTAAAGTAAAAAATATGTACATGTATTTTTATAACCATATTACATAATAAAACATTAAATCATATTGGAATTTCATTTATAACAGTTTGAATCATTACAATCTCCACCCTTGAGAAATTTCACCACTTAAATTTTAATTTAACCCCTTATAATAGATGATGGTAATACCATTTCTTCACTTACATGGGAATCCATGTTGATTCTTCAAACATCTGGTTTCTCCATGACACTTTGACAAGGTGCATTGTCTGGTTTTGTAGATCTTTTTTTCTACAATATAAGATCTTCACTGGAAACATCTCATAGGAAAGATAAATTTTCAATGGCACCATATATTAATTTATTACATGTTAGGGTCCATGTATATACTTTATTGAGAGTGATATATAGAATACATCATGAACTAGACCTAGTTTAGGTAGGAGTGAAATTTGATTGGCTACCACTCTTATGTGATAAAGAATGAAAAAGGGCTCGATGTAACTTGGACTAGGATTTCCCTTGATCCCAAATCTCATCACTTTCATCCATGGAGATATGTGGAGGAATACCACATCAACAACATGAAACTGTTGGTCATGTCGATGATTATTAATATAGCTCTTTTTTAACTCTGAGTATCCTTGATGTGTTGCTTAATGGTCTTTACCTTTTATACCATTTCAAAATCATTTTAGTATGTATAAGTTTTCATTCCCCGACTTCATAAAAACATGTAGGTGTCCTAAAAATCAATCCTTTAAGGTCTTCATTGGGTTCGATTTTGATGCTTTAGTGGATAATGTATTTGTATGAGAATTCATATATAATTAGATTATGATCCAGTAGTTCCCCATACCAGCACATCTGGATCTGGTATAAAAAATGATATATTTTTTTGAAAAAAAACTGAAAAATAAATAGATATTTAAAAATGAAGATGTTTTCTAGATTCGGCTTCAGAGTATAAGTTCCTCTTTTACATATTATCAGAATTAAAATAGTAAATAAAATTTTAACAAAGGCACTTCTCTCATGCTAGCTTATTATCCAACCAAACTCCATAAAATATATATATGATCATAGAAATTTTTAATAAAAACAGAAGGTGAAATACATTTCCCAGTAATAGGTTTTTGTAAAGAAAGTGAAAAATATATATTAAAATACTTATACCTTTTGAAAAATAATTTTTAAAATAATTTTTAAAATTAATTTTAATAATACATTTGATATATAATTTTAATAATATATAATGAAAATATCAATGATATATAATTTAAAAATAGAATTTTAAAATAATTATGACAAATAATTTTGAAAATATTTTTATAAAAAACATTATAAATCCAATTAAAAATACTTATAATATTGAAAATTCATTTTTAAAACACTTTTCAAAGTATAATAGCTTTTTGAAATATATTATTAAAATCCTTTGAAAACATAATTTTCAAAATTCCCTTGAAAATAATTATGCCTAAGAAAACATATAAATATATTATTTCAAAATATATATTATTTTGGAAATTCATTAAATCTTGTAAAATTAGTGACTCTTTAAAAAACATTACAATATATTTTTCAAATACTTATGCTTGATAGTGCATTAAATTAAACTAGCGATTTTTCTAAAAATCTAATCAATATTTTGAAAACAAAACAATAGTGTCATGTAATAATTGAAGGTTGTTTTGGGCTTACACAAATATTTAGAAATGAGATTAATCCTCATTCCCTTCCTATATATAATGTAAATTTTGCATTTAAAAAACATTTTTATATTTCTTTATATATATACAATTTCCAATGGGGTTTTTGACTTAATAACAGAAAAATGATTTGAATAAATATTTTTTTTATAAATAACAAAAATATTTATTTTCTTAGGAAAACCACTTGTTTGATTTTCCGATTCCAAATATCATGCCATTATTCTTTTTCACGTTCTATTAATAAACTAATTAACATCCATGTAATTAAAATTATTGATTAAATACTTTTCATTACAACTTTATCTCGTAAATATCAATCCCAGGTAAAAGTATAAAATACTAATTATCTAAAATTAAAATTTGATGTTTTGAGACATTAAATAATATCTAAACCATTAACATTAAATGATACCTATTATATATTGATACACACATGAAATAATAGACATTAAACTTAAATTTCCTTGAATTATCATGAGCAATTTAAATAGAGTAATTTAAATTAATGGAATGTATAATAGTAATGGTAAAATTTTAACTTTATAAAAATATTCCCATTAAAAACATATTCAGAAAGAATTTTACTCTCATAAACAATTATAATTGAAATTAAATATACCCGGAACTTATAAAATTAAATGAGAAACTATATAACACATATAATAAATATGGAATCAATATTTTAAAATTTAAAAACACTTCGTTTGTTAATTTAAAATATTATGTGGGATTCTTTCATTATTTGAAATAATTATATATTCTTTTTAATGTGTGTAATTATGGAATGAAATATATATATATATATATATATATATATATACATATACCAAAAAGATCCGAGTATGAGTTGGGACCAACCATATCCCAAAAATTTATTAATGAAAATAAGTAACAACGTCATTACATGAGGTGAAAAGTATTTCCACCAGTTGAATTCAAGAGGTTAAAGAGGTTATAGGATAGGAGGAAGAAAATTAAGAGCATCTTGTTCATCCTCCGGGCATGACCGAAGCGTCTTGCTGTATTACATCCTACACCTTCATTGTTGCTGTGTATGCTTGTCCTGATTCACTAGATGAAATATTTCCAATCACATCTAACAGTTGACCCTGCAAGACCCCAAAAGACAACCAATATGTAAACTGAAATTTTCATGAAAATCACAGCACCACCATGTAATAATATTGTGTCTCTGTGTGATGTGTACTCATAAAAAGTAGAAGATAGGATGTGAAAAAATCTTTGATAGCCAACAGTCATGTATCCTGAAGTGAAACATCTACCTTGCAAGCCTAGGCCAAGAAAGTTTCTTCATATGTTCAATTTATAAGGAATTTTTGAGAATGAGGGATCCGTGTCCTAGATAAAACATTTCTTTTCCCAGAATTTTAGCAGAAATTTTTGTACTCAGTGGAGAGACTTCAGAAATGGTTATGGTATCAAAAGGTCAAAATATCCACCAGAAAATAAGAAGACATCCCAAATAGCCAGCAACCAAGAAGACATCCCACAAAACTAAATGGGCCGACAGAAGGCAGAGAGAGAGAGAGAATATATCATCACAATCCCAGCACTCAGCCTCATTCCCAGCACATGGCATCCAAAATCAATCTTTGTGTCCCATCGTCAAATTTGGGATTCCACTAAAAATTCAACTGAATTTTAGAGAGCATGCACTCCCTAATTTGAGAATATTCATGGAAGGTAATATCCCCTTTTTGATACCTTTGAAACACCAAGGAATCATTATCATTGATCCAAGAGTAAATATATCTATTGAGACACTCCATGGAAGTAAAAATATGATTTTTAGGCATAAGTATCTCATCCAAATTCTCTTCTTCAATAAATGGAACAGATTCATTGACTTTATCTTGTCAAAGGCCCATATTCACTTTAGCACATAGTACAAAGGATCTAGTAACAAGGGTTCACTTCAACATGGAGTAATCCTTATACTTATTTATTTTTATTAGGATGTGGGGTAAAAAACCAATATAAATCCACTACTTATTTCATTCCATTTGTAGCACATGACTGTAGAAAATCCACTTCGGCTTAATTCACATTATCATACACATCCTTCAAGGCTTTAGAGGAGTCACGGGGATCATCTCGATCCCTCTCTAATGTGGGGGGGTCAGTAGTGGGATCACTCAAATCACTTTGAAAAGTATCATAAAAACTTGAGAAAACAATAACAATCTCAGGCTGAGAACCACTCTCCTCTTTAGCAATGACCAGAGTCAGATTTTCTAAAGAATTCTCAACAGCTTCTTCTTTCCTTCCAAATGAGTCCTTAGTTCCATAAGGGCCAACAAATGCCGTTGATATCTTTAACTCACTAGTACAATCTTCCAAGTCTAGCTTCTACTTGCATCTCTCAACCCATGTCAACATATTGGTGGGTGGAAGAAATGTCCTTCCACATTTACTGGATGGGTGCCCAAATTTTAAAATAGTCACTATAATAAGCAGGAAATATTTCATAAGACACCTCTTTAAAAAAACATGAATTTCAATTTTGAATCATGATCTGATTTGGAAGGGGTTTAGAGACATAAATCTCAGTGAAAACCCTAGGAATCGAAGGTCTTGCAAGTTTTCTTGTAGCAATATCCAATTTTAGAAGATAAGCAATAAGGATAGAAATCAGAATAAGGCAATCTGCTTAAAAGGATGATGTGGTAGTCCAGGGAAACCAAACCAAGCAGGAACAATGGGTGATTCGATGGCAGGATCAAAATCATGGGACCAATTCAGGACCTTCATCGTGTACCCACAAAAAACACAAGATTTCCTTTCCAAAAATCTATAATACTCATTTTTAGATGAGAGTAGAAGAATTAAATTGGAAGAGTTTGACAAGACAATGTGGAATCCAATAAACCCAATAACATCCAATGATTTCCCTATAATGATCAATGATGCTCTATGCCTACTAAATTTTCAAATAAGCACATAGAGAAAATCTTACAAAGGAAGATTTGCATCATTTATAGAAAAAGAGATTGCCGAATTTCCTCTATGACGAAAGGTCTTTGGATCAACACAATGTTCCTCATCCGCAACACCACCCACATCAGAAGGCGCAACCGTCTTCACAGTCCATCCGGCAAAGACATTGACGAAGGAATGAGGGTCATATTTAGGGCTTCTCAGATGATCAAATTGGGGCGGGGAACCAGCGTTTGAGAGGGTAACATCTTCCATGACAGTATATATATAAATATCTATATACATATATAAATAAAAATATAAACATGGAATATTTTCAGAATAAATTATTTCTTTCTTAAATATAATTATGAAAAATAATTATATCATCTAAGGTATATTATCATAAGTATGTATATATATTTGGTAAATAAAAATGGAATGATATGAATGTAAAGATAAATATATTTAAATCAAATGTTAAAATTCTAAAACATGAACATGATGAAATTGAAAATCATACAAATGCTTATAATATATATGTGTGTGTGTGTGTGTGTGTGTGGGAAAGCATAAAATTGTAAAAAATAGTATAAATATATATCTATAAACATGTCCTAATATACATAGAAAATTGAAAACTTGGAATGATAGCATAACACTCCCTTTTGGGTTAATAAATTTGAAACTAGAACTTGTGAGTAAATATGTCATCCAAGAATTGATAAGTATAGATGCACAAAAATTAAATGTAAAAGTGTATACAAACAAAGAATATATATATAAAATTATATAAATAGATAATTTTGAAATAATAATTTTAAGATAAAAACATACCTTACATATTAATTTTTAAAAAAAATTCTTGAATTAAATAAATAAAATATATCTCAAATTTAATACACCTATAATAAAACTTGAATAAATTGAAAATATCATATGTATTTAAATGTTGATTCTTGAAATATATATTTTTATATATCAAATAAAATTATTTACCATACATATTAATTTGAAAACACACATTGACGATTCAAGGAAATAAAATGTAATTTAGATTTAATACACATATAGTCATACTTAAATAAATTCAAAATAACATATATATATTTATATATAAACATGTTGGTTATTTAAATATGAAAATAATATATATATCAGTATATATATAAATAAAACTACTCTGCTTATATATTAATTTTAATACACACATTTATGATTTAGAGAAATAAAATGCAACTTCAATTTAATTCATGCATAATAATACATGAATAAATTAAAGATATCATATGTGTATTCATGTTGATTCTTTAAATTTGAAAATAATATATATATTGGTATATGTAAAAAATTAAATCATTCCCCTTACATTGGTGTGAAGGGAAACAAAAGGGATAAAAATCTTCTATCTTCAGGTTTATGAACCCAAATAAGCAATGACCTTCTTTCTGGTCTGTGGGAAGTCAAATAAAAAAAATTATATGGAAAGAAAATAGGGGGAGGGAGATTCATCTTAAGCCATAATATAAGGATTTCTCCCTACACCAAATGCTACTTATAAACAGGTACCCATTTAGCTTCATGGAGAAGATAAGAAGAATAATTAAATCAAAATGGTGTTTTGATTTACATAAATTTTTAGTGAATCAAGAGATAAAGACCAATTAAACTTATGAGAGGGGAAGAAAAGGGGAGTGAATGATTCATATTCCATATGGATTGTGAAAGAGGCCACTGTACAGAGATGGGGTCAGGAGGTTGGTTTGTGCGAGAGAAGCTTGGGAATATGGAGAGTGGTTTACCAGATTATATACTCGAGTGAAGAAGATGCAGTTACAAATATCTGATGGTCCTAGTTGTCAACATGTGTTCACTAGAGTGTGTTTTGTGGGGACTATGTGGATATCGAATGGTCGAGGTGTGCCTGTCTGTGTAGGGCATTGTGCTAGTGGGTCGAGCAGTATCCTAAAGAAGAAGAAATGCTTTTTTTGATGTTGCATATATCAAAATTATGTATAGTTATATTATTTATAAATATACTACATATAATCCATTTTTATAAAATCACAATGAATATTTATTTAATTAATTATTTTTCTTATTCTTATATACCTACATATATAACTAAATATTTATATTAAATAAAAATTTCAATTTATAAATTATAAATTTATTAAATAAAAAATTTATTAACATAAATTTTAATTATAATTATAATTATTATTTTTAATTTTATTTTAATCATAATTTCATAATTCCAATTTTATATCATTTTAAGACTTGGTACCAAGTATCAATTTTAATATAATATTTTACAATACGGGTTTGAATATGTACTATTATATATACTATTACTCAAATAATAATATCTGAAATGAATCAAATCTATTATAAATTATAATATTGAAAATAATATGATGCTTAATATAAAGAAATAATCCATTACTATATATGTTCAAAAAAAGATTCCATAAACATATTGAACACATGTAATATTTAAAAAATCATCTTATGGAGAATGTTTCTTTATGTAAATAATGTTATGAAAAAATATTTACTTAATGATTAGAAATTAATATATCTTCCTGAAACTGCACTAAAAAACTTTCTTTGAAATGGAAGTAATATATTTTATTTCATAGTAATTTATTAACAGGATCTATAATGATTAAGGATATATATATATATATATATGTTTTTATACTATGTTTAAAAAAACATTTATTAAAAGAAGAAATTATCATGCTGTTACATATCCTGTCTTACATTGAAATCAATTGAGCATGCCCTCAGCATATCCTCATGTGTTTGGATAGTCCCCTATGATTGGACATATTTCTGAGGGTGATAAACTATGCTGAATTTCAACTCACTATTTAGACCATGCTAAATAATTTTTCCATTACATAGTGGATTATCATGGATCTAGGTTGGATACAATCAATAGTGGTTCTCCATGAATTCTATGAACTTCTTTGATGAATATTCATGAAATCATATGTTGTGAGAATCCCTAATGAATTTCAATGAAGTGTTCAATCCCTTAAAGACAACCCACCACACCCCATATAGCATTATTTCTTTTTGATGACTTTGGAAGACTAGTGAATATATACATGTTGATGTTTTCAATTTTCCACGTTGGTATGGGTAATGGTTGTATCATCACCACATATGTTTTTTCTTTTCTTCTTCCATTAGTGACATACAATACATCTTGATGTACATTATATGATCTCATTCTTCATATTTTCCACCAATAGTGTTCTTAGATATCTCAATAGTTCTTTGGGATTCCGGGTTTGGTGGATAAGGTTGAGCTATGTGCATCATCCAAAAACTCCTTCATTATCTCATGGTTTTATGGTACATAATGTATTGACCAAAATATTACACCAACACCATCATTAACTTTAAACTCAGAGTATTTCTATTTACATATAGTATCCACATTATAAGGAATTCCCGTATCAACTCTTTGAGAATCCTTCGACATCTTTATAAGAGACGTTTGAGAAATAAGTTTTGAAATAATTGATGATGTTAATTCCTTTATCAGTCCCATGGCCATCATATCAAAATCATAGAAGATTGGACCCATCTCAATTCACATCAATGATTGAATTTTCAGATACAATCTTATTTGATAGTCTACCACATTAATTCCATTCTCATTATAGTAGTGAATTGACCAGTCATAGTCTTTGATCATATATTACTATATTCATTTCTTCATATTCATCTCCTTTTGTGTGACTATATATCTCTGGGTTTTTTGATCCGTATATATTTCACACTTATCCCCAAATAGATAATATCACAAAATTCTAAAAGTGAAAATCACTAAAACCAACTATAGATCATGTGTTGGGTAGTTCAACTCATGAAACATTAACTTCCATAATATATGGGCTATCACTTTTTCATTCTACATTAACACGCATCCAAATACCATTTTCAATTAATCATTGAACACATTGAAATTTACTTCAAATGATTGTAGGGTAAGCAAATGGGTAGTGATAATCCCCCCTTTCAACTCCTTCAATATCTATTAACATTCATCATTCCAAGAAGTCAATACCATCATCCATGTTATCTTGGTAAGAGGGTTTTAAAATCATGATAAATTTCTCACAAATTAGTGATAATACCATAATTTCATTAGAATACTATGGTTATCTATCAAAAATATTTCCTCATCCATCTTTCAATTTATTCAATCTTTGAATTGTCCATAGATATCCCATTGCATGTGATGATATTTACCAAGAAGTAGGCTTCCTTTAACAAAAACTCACATTTTCTATTCTTTTCATCAATCATTAAATTTTGAAATTTCATTTTCACTATACTCAGATGCTCATCGTGACCCTCCGTATATTCTAGGTATATTATAATATCATTTATAATGACTACCAAATATTTGTCAAGGTAATCTATAAATACTCTATTTATCTCGTCCATGATGATTTATGGATAATTAGTTAGTTTGTTAAGCATCACTATGAACACATATTCCTCGTAAATGGTATACAATGAAATCATGGTGATGTCCTCCTTCCTCACCCTAACTTGGTAATATCTGGACCATAGATCCTCCATGGATAAATATTGTACTCCTTAGAGCTGATAGAACTAGTCATCAATACAAGGAAGATGGTATATGTACAGAAACTAGGCCTGCATCAGAATACAAAAAAAAGGGATTTTAAATTTTTTTCACTGATGAACTACATGAACATGTAGACATCAAAAAATTGTTTCCCAATTTATTCTGAGGTTCTCACATGAAGAGTTTTTAAGCACAAAATAAAAAACATAAAATACATGGTTTACCTCTGAAGACGCAAACAATGTCATCTCTTCATTGTCGATCTCCACTTGAAGAATCCAAATATGAATTCCTCTAGATTTCCTACATGCACTTCATGAAACTATGAGTGCACCAATCATCATAATATGGGTGCTAGTGTAGAGATAGGATGACTCATTTGACACTCTGACGATCACCACATCACTCTTCTTGTGATTCTGGAGAGAGAGATCGATCTGAGCTCCTTGGATCCAATGCCTATCTCTCTAGGATGTGTCAGAGAGTAGATGAGAGTGAATTGAATATAATAGTACATGGGAAACTCCACTCCTCCTCTATGTATAGAGTGTTGAGAAAATATTCAGTTCTTCCACCTGGCCTCCGAAATACAAAACATGATATGAATGGCATTTCCTGAATTCAAAAATTATTCCTAAATATTATTATCACATTCATGTAATATATAAATTAAATTTCATTTTAAAAAATGAGACATTAACTTGACACATCATTTCTATATATATTTATTAAACCTCGATTATTTTTAATATTCTTGAAAATAATATTTTTCATGTATTTAATTTAATCCATGTAAATACATTTAATAAATAAAATCAATTCCAATAATTCTTAACTTGAATAATATGAATTTTATTTATTTCATTGGTGATCATTTATCCTTGGATAAATATCAAACCCCAGTGATGGGGCCCACCATGTCCAAAACTCATATTCAACTGAATCAGCAAGAGTATCATATATGATATTGTGTGTGACCCACTAGAACATTTTATCAGTAGTAGTGAATGCTATTCACAAACCCAGGTTGGGATCTAGGAACCCAACATAGACCCTAAAAAGATAACGATTTCCACATCAATGTAATCCAACCGATGAACATTTCTCGTGTAATAAAATATCTTTTTATTTATTATCTAATAATGTAAGATGCCCACTTGTGTCATCATCCTATTCTTTCATTGTTATTTATTGATCAAAATAAACATATTTACCCTCAACTATATGTCCATGGTCTTATGAAGGTACTATCATTTTGATCAATATGTCCTGAGAAATATTACATCAATAACATAAATGTGACAAACCAATTATTAACCAGTCAACCAATTTCATTCCACCAATGACACCAAACACAAATAACCTCATCGTGAATTCGTCATCATGGTTTGCATCTTGCATCAAATCATGCAATCAAATGTAAACATTTTCAATGATCACATGCCAGGAGATCATTATACATGATCGTCGATAGAAACATCCATTGATACAGAAAACATGTGTTATTCATATTTGCAGGTTTTTCCTCATGATATCCCTAAAGTAGATAATTATGTGAAAACATCACGAGAAGGAGTCTCAATGCTTATGAGCCCCCAACACCTGATTTTCAAACATCATTCTATGTCTAGTTAGTACGATATATCTATATCATAATACATATTTAAGATTAATGTCATTGTATATTGAGGTTCCCATTATCTTATGGTACCTTCTATAACCTTTTGATACAAAAATTAACCTCTGGACCTTACCATTAATCAGTGGACTCCGAAAATTATACAAAATAATGGTATGAAAACATCATGTATAACTAATTGTATATACAATATGGTAATAAAAAGAAATACATAGTTTGATCTTGAGAACCTAATATTTCAACAGTCCCTATTAAAATAGATCCATCAATATAACAAAACTTGTTATCTACTAACATGATAAAGACCATGTTCCACCAAAGTAACAAATTTAACTACTAGGCCTGCCATGATTCCACCACAAAGATATCCTTCTATAGAGACATTATCTCATTGAGTAAAAATTGTGAAGATATTGTATCCCAGAGTTTACCCTTTTTTCCACTATCAAAAAATTTCATCTTGGATATTAAGAATATCATAATTTACAATGTGATAATAATTTTATTACAAAGTTCAATTTTAAAACTATAGAATATAGATTCATTTAACTTCTTATTAGGTACCTTCGAAGCTACAATTTACATAGTTTTGTAGTTATGGATACCATATGATTTTATGAGGTAGAGGCACTCATCACCTTATCCATACTGTGATTTTAGATCACATTGATCTAAGGAATACTTTTTTGTGTCCCCTTAAAACAAGTATAAATTCTTATCCACTGACAAGGTACTCATATTTTGTACATTCTGAAGAAAAATTGGATAGTTTTGACTACATCACTTGTAGTTCTCCTGGATAAAACTTATATTTTTCTGATGTAATGTATATACTTGAAATATCATTTCATGTAAATATCATGTAAAACATTTCTAATATATCTTATAAGAGAATAGATGTTAACTCATCAAATTAATCTCCTCCCATATATTGGACATATCAACTAGGAGAGATAATTTATTGTGACGATGATAAGAATTATTATCTTGAATTATTCCATTTTTTATTTTTCAAAACCACGTCACTATTTCTATGATTGACTAGGTCCATGTAAATTATAGATCTACCTCATGAGATCATTTTCTCTGGAACATTGTTCTCTAATTTAAGTCAATCACTAGATATTTACATGAATTCTACTATTATTTAACTTGGATAAAAACCATTTTTAAATATGTTTGTAAACATATTTAATTTGAAAACATTAGTTCCCCAACTAACAACTGGTATTCACATGGAAAAGATTTATTGGAAATTTTTATTATTTGATCTCATTTCATACTTCAATACTAAATCGGATTTTAGTAACACACAACCATTATTAGAATTCTATGATATGATCACCACTTTCTGGTTGAATCTTATAAACACCTTCCATGATTTATGGTCATGAGATTCAATTCCCAACAATACGATCATTGAAATTAGGTATCAAAGGTTATATTCAAATTTTTTTATGCATATCGACTTTTTATGACCAATCTAGCCCTATTGGTACCATGATTATTCCATCCATGTATTATGTCACTTGAATAATCCCTGTTGTATTCAATTTATAATACCCTATTATATTTGATACATAGAATCCATTATTTAATTTTAACGGGACTTTTTAGTCTTCTATAATTCCAATTCGTTGATTACGGGTAGGAAATATTATTTGCAATGAATAATATATCACCAAAAATGGTGAATAAAAAAAAACATCACCATGGTTTTATTCATCTTATGCATTATATGCCTCTGGAACATACCAGTTCCACATGATCCTATGGAATTAGTTCCAATGCCAAGTACATGTGCATCTTAACATTGACAAAAACTAATTTAATCGAACTCCCACTATCTCAAATGAGATGTGCACCCCTATAGAAATTAAGTAAATTACTCTATAACTACTATTCTACCTTATGGATTTATTTAATATCCTAAGATACTATTAGGATATTTACATAGATACACTGTGTGATTAACTTGATGCATGTTTTTTATGTCTTAAAAAACTATTTTCATCCAATTTTTTTTTATTATTACATAATGGTTTTACATCATACTATGACTCATATGATATTCATTTTTCATTATAGTGGGAATATAGTTATGGGATAATGCTATTATATGTAATGTACAACATAAAATGTAATGGAAGTTTATGCATGTTATGATATTGATACCCCGTACATCAAAACACTAATATATACAATTTGTATTCAGGAATTACTCTATGTAAATTTTTTTTGATCAATGATGAAATGTAAGCCTTCATAATTTTTCCTCCTAATTAAAATCACTAACATGATGCACATAAGGTAATGTACATTTAAAAATTACCCCACACAACATTTTCATGATCAACAGTTTCATAGTCAAGATTTACTTCAGCATACCGACATGAAGAAACTCAAATAGTCTTACTATAAATAATTCATACTTCACTTTAACATTCCTTAATTACTTAAAGGAATCATATGATGTATAAATATAAATATTTCATATCTGAGGAATAGTTCTTAATCTCTTGATGATCTAATTCTAAATGCTTTATAGAATAACATTATTTCTAAAGGATTCATTGTTTAAACTGTAGACATTTATAATACCAAATTTTATTATCTATACTGATCATGAATACCATTTTGGGTATATTGTTGATGTACACTCTTAGAACTTCCTGAAAAATAATTATCATTCCACAAATTGGAAAAAGAATTACTTTTTTATATTCATCACCGACTGTGAATGATTCATGTATCCCTGAACTAGGGGTTGAGGATTAAATACCAAAATAAAATTCATTGTGGAAATTTGAATAATGTCTTCTTATGTCCAAGGAAACATAATATTAATGGATTTTTTATACTCAATAATAGTTCTACATGAACCTTTCAATTAGCAATAATGGCGTACTGTACTTCTCAAGACTAGCCAAGGTATCACCCTTTCTCAGCCACGTGGAGAATATTCCTAACATCTTGTAATATTTCTATAAAACTTGGTTATTAAATATTAATATAAATATGAGATAATCATATTTTATTTAATTCCCAATAAGTGAAACTGAGTCATTACATAGATGAATATTTCTAAAGAAGAAGCAGTATCTCTTTTCATTGATTCAGTATTATTATTTTAAAAATCTATTATTTTATTTAATAATATGCAATGAAAATAACCATTGTTAATAACTATTCCATTGAAGGACATTGAAAATGTTCGGTTTTCATTATTTGATTTTGGACTTTTTACATTTTATTTTTATTTTTTCTCCATAATATTTAATGATTAATCATAAATTTATTCTTATTTAACATAGAAAACCTTGCCTAAATTGGAAATGAATAGTTTACTCAGTAGTTGTTCATTTTTCTAACTTAAAATGAGACTTGTGTAAATAGTTGAAATGATATTAGAATAAGATTTATTGAAAGATCAAATCCCACCATTCAATATATAGAGGTCTGGTGTAATCATTACTTATTCATAGCATTTCTTCGCTTTCTCCTAACACACATCTAAAAGATGAGAACTCATATCTTATCATCTGTGTCCTTATGTAACAACAAAAATTAACCCCAGATGTTGATGAAAGCATTATAACATAACCATCATTTTCTTTTTACCATAGTCTTTTGTTAGCATTTCAACCCTCACCTCCAGAGGTTCTATAATAGGTATTGGGGACACTAGAACCTTTAGTTTCGTATATCATAATACTATATGCAAACACTTGTACTATTGTTGGATACTCATGATAGTGAAGATAATTACATTGTATAATATATATCATATTTTTAAACATGTGGTATAACTCTCCATTTTTCTACAAAATAAATTTCAATAGATTAGTACTTTTTATCTCGATTGAAAATTTAGAAATTTTGATTAAATCATTAATTAGTTAAATGTATCCCACTATTTTTTATCAAATTATAGGAACACTATGTCTTAAAATCAGAATACTATATCACCTAAGTATTCTAGTTGAATGGATCCTTAAATACCCATCATAGTCTACATGATTTGGCTACACCACTACTTAGAGGGTTTATGGTAGGCTTTTGGATGGCCAACTGCATGAACATTCACTTCCCTAATACATTGACTAAAGACCCATATTCTTAAATCATTACTTTATTTATTCAACACTTTACTCTTAAATATAAACAAACTAGATTTGGTTATTTCATTACTATATTTTTAGTTAATTAATCCCACCAATCTTATAATAACACCCTGGTAGAAAGATGAACCCTTAGCTTTTGCATGAATGGAACCTCAAACATCTAGTTTTTTCCAAATTCGAATGATGGAAGGAAGTTGAGACATAATATTTAGGTGATCATTTTATATAATTTATGTGACAAAAGAAATAATTTTTTATTTTCATAATCACGTACTTTGTCATCACACTCACAACTGACCATGCAAGAATTAGACAAATACATTGCATCACATGTTCATTTAATATGTACATTCTTGTTTATTATTACACTATGTGTTTCTACTTTGACAACAGATACAAAAAAATTAAACAATGATAAAATAAAATGACAAGATGATCATGATCCATCACTAATTGTTCACCTGTTGAGTGAATAATGGTCTAACCTATACCCCATGGGATATACAATGAGTTGTGTCTCTTGCAATTCGTAATGAAGAATCTTCCCATCCAACGTATACAACTATTTTCTGGTCATTCATCACCACATTTCATGGAAAGCATCACTTTTTATCTCTCCATTATACAGAAAATACTTTCTCGAAGGTGTGGGGAACATGGGTATCAAAATACAACTCTGAGAATGGGCACACATGGCATAGTACATAAAATGACAATGAAATTATAAAAAGATAATCATTCATTTAAACTACTTATTAAAAAATTATTTCAATAAATAAATTATTAAATATAATAAGAAAAATACATGCATTGGTCAGTAAAAGGGATCATGATCAGTCTAATATGCATTGACTCGTTTATTCAATATAAATACGAAATTAGAAATTAAATTTTCATTTAAATAAATTATAGGGATTTTTTTATTGATTTGGAATTTTCTTGTAATTTTAATTCAATATATATACAATATTCATTAAAATTTAAATAAATTTATTCTAAAACTAAAAATAGAAAATTTAATTTAAACACCAAATTAGATAAATTTAAATCACAGAAATATTAAACCAAAAATTAATATTTAAATAACTTAATTATTAAATTTAATGAAATTAATTATTTAAATTAATTTGTATTTAAATTAAAATTAATTGTGCCCTATAAAATTTAGCTGGAGCCTGTGATGGTCAGGTCGAACCCTCACAAGCCCATTCGAGGTTTTCCTAACCCATGCATGGATTTTTTGGGCCAGGTCAGATCTGTCCCCCAAAGGGTACCTGGGTGGCTGCCAAGTGGTCATGAGCTGTAGGGAAAGGTGGACAAGTAGGATGGTGGCACCAGAGGTGTCTATGGCTGATAATCTGTTCTGGGTTAAGGGGAGACACTACATAGGAGGGATGATCGGTGAGATCTTGTCCGACCGGTTTTGTGGGTGGCCAACTGCTCAAGCACTGTGAAAGCGGAGGGCTGGTGGTGGTTCGATGAGGTGACGCTATGGGGAATCGCTAGACCATTAGACTATAAGGCCGAAAACTGGCCAATTGAAGATCTAGTGGAGGTAATTGTAGAGGAAACCGACAATGTAGTCAATTGAGGTAGCTTGGTTTTCTGGACATCGGTATGGAAGATCAGATAATGAGCACCAATGATATGTGATATGGGGGTGGGGGGGAGACCACCACCAGGAGGGGATTCCAGAGGGGCAATGTGCTGGTTTAGGGAGGAGGACAGGCGGACCATTGGTGGTGGGGGGAGGGTGATGAAGTGATGAGTGGAGATACCATGGGAGGAGGATAAACCAGTAGTGGAGGTCGACCAGTTGGGGAAGGTGTGCCTTGTGTGGTGCAACTCCCTGGGGAATAGATGGGCTCACCCAATTTGTACTTCATTTTTTCTCTTTTGTCTTATCTGATAAGACCTGAACCCACAACCTTTTTTATATTTTTCTTTAGAAACAACACACCACCTCCCACATCCATTTACATAATTTTAAAACCCTATATAGGATATGGATAAAAAAATTAATATTAAACTCTATAAATAGGAGTTTAATTTTCCCGTGGCCCACCCAAAATGACAAAAACCCTTTAAAATTGTATGAATCCCATTTAGAAATGTGAAATAATATTATCATTTTTATTATAGTGATAATATTATTATAAAATTAATATTATTTTAATAAAACCATATTCACCGGAAAAAACAATTCCAATGACTTTACTACGATTTTACAGACAATTTCATGTGTTAGAACATATAAATAAATACATGTTCATTATTTTAACCCGTATATTAGAATTTTGATCTATATTAGAAATTCGGACGGTAAAGTTTTTGTCACCGAATGTCGGATTTACGATCTGTCTATAGCGATGACACAACACGGATGACCTCTATAATACTTAATGAAAATTTTTTTTTTTTTTGGATTAAAATATATAGCGGTCCAACGAAACCAGCTTTAGGAAGCATGAATACAAGGGGAGACCCAATAAATGCATATTATCATTTTTTTCTGATTAATGAATCAAACATTTTAGTTTCCTTGTATCGCTTCCATATTTATTCCAATGATCTCACATGATGAGTATTAAGCCCAAAATAAAAACCATAAAAAACCTAGTTTAGCTATGTAGATTCACAAAACATCTACTCATCATTCGATATCACTACAAAATGAAACCAAATATTAATTACAATAGATCGTCCACATTAACTTCAAGAAATTTTGGTAGCACCAATCGTTGTAATCTAGGTGCTAGCGCGGGGATAATACAACTCCTTCGACACTATGTTGATCACTGCATCGCTCCGCTTGTGATTCATATGAGATAGATTTGTCTGAAATCCTTGTATTTAGAGGATTTCTCTCTCTAGGTTGTGGGTGAGATAAGAGAATAGAGAGATGTAGTGAATAGTAAATGGTAAACTCCACTCATCCTTTATTTATAGAGTGTTGATAAAATAAAGTTTATTGCCACCTTGCCACCTGAATACATAACACGTTATAAATGACTTATTTTGACTTCTAAAATGAGTCATAATTATTATTATCACTTTCTTCTAATGTATAAAATATATTATGTGATAATAAATGAGTCATTAACTTGACTCATTATTCCAACTGATATTAATTGAACCTCGAATAATCTTAATATTCGTTAAAATAATAATTTTAAATTTTTTTCTTCAATGCATGTAAATAAATTTTAAAAATAAATTCAATTAAAATTATTCATAACATGAATAATTTGATTTTATTTCTTTCATTGGTGGCAATTCATCGTTGTACAAATCTTGAACCCCAATGGTGGGTCCCACCATGTCCAAAACACATTTTCATCTAAATAGGGATGAATCTCGAATACTCTATTGTGTGTGACTCTCTAGGCCCTTATCGAGATAGTAGTTAATGCTATTCACATACCATGAGTGGGATCTAACAACCCATCATGGTTTCTAAAGGGATAAAGATTGTTAAAATAGTAAAATCCAACCTAAGACCACATCCTATGTAGTATAATGTATTTTTTTTAATATTTCATAAAGCATGACTCAATGTCATGTCATCTTCCTTTTATTGATTTATTATTTTTTGATCCAATAGGATGTATTTACCCTAAGCTGCCATGGCCATTTTTTTATGAAAGTGCTACCATCTAGATCAATATGGCCTGAGATATATCTGTTCTTGACAATTTAAAAAATATCATCCCCCCAATGACGCACCCAACAAAAACTACCTCACCACAATTTCAAAATCATGGTTTTTGTATTGACTAAAATTACATGATAAAATGAAATACATTGGTAATGATCTCATGTCAGGATACTATTACACGTGATCATAGTTAAATCCCTCCATTGACACCCAAATCAAGTGGTTTTCTTATTGGTGGATCTTCCTTCGTGATCTCAATAATAGAGATCACCAAGTGAGAACATCGTCAGAAGAAGTCTCAATGCGTATGATCCCCAAAACCTGACAGTCAAAAATATACTTTTCCAGACATTATTATGTATCTAGACCATCTAAAATATTTAAGATTAATGTAATAGTATCATGAGGTTATCATTGTAGCCTTGAATCTACTATAACCTTCTCATATGATAATTAATATTTACACATTACCGTTTAACAGTGGAGGTAGAAAAGTATACACTAAAATGGTAAGAATAAATCATGTATAACTAATTGTATACACAATATGGTAATAAATTGTACTGCCTATTTGTGTCAAGGGAATCCACTATTTAAACAATTTTTTATTTATCGTGATCTTATTGGGCTCACGATAATGAATACAAAGGTTCATTGACCCATCCTTCTTCCTGATGAACATGATAGTTTCCCCCAATGGTGAAGCACTTGGGTGTATTAACCCTATATCCAGATTCTACTCTATTAGTTTCTTTATCTCCTCAAGTTACACACCATCCATTCATTTCAAATTCCTCGATTACCGTAATTCCCCATATATATTATCGATTAAAAATTCTACTTTTTGGTCTAGAGGAAGACCAGAAAATTTATCATGAAACAAATCAATGTATTCCATCAAATGGGAATTCCATCAATGATGAACATTACCTTAGAATCAATCAATTTAGATAGGTATGATTTTACATAGGGAAATAAAATCCATTCATGAGATTTTGGTGCTATTGGTGACTCATCCATCTCTGTGAATTTGTATAGAAATGGAGGAAGATTATCAATATAGAGAGTGATATTCCTTCTCATAGAAATTTATGTTTGTTCTATATAGGGAATGAAAATCCATTCCCAAAATTGCATCCAATTCTATAAAAGAGAGTATAATGAGGTTCAATGGAATATTCATCCCAAAAACCTTCATTTGGGAGGTTTTATATAAATGGGATGAAATAATTTCACCATTTTCTATTTCCCAAACTTCTTTACTTCCATGATTTGTGGTGGTGTTTTAATAGTTCTACTAATGATTTTTGATAAGAATGATGTTGCAGAACTAAAATCATAAAGTTTGTTTTCTATTCTTGAATAAATAACTAGCATACACATCACCACTTCATTATCAGGATTCACATCATAGATAGTGATGGAAAAAGCTCACCATTGCTACCATGAAGGTTTTTGGTTGTCTCCAAAAACCCTTATCTCAGTGCATTGGATTGAAAAATTCCCTAGATCCCAATAGTCTTCAAAATAAAAAATGTGTTGGGGGTAGACCAGAAAATTCTATTCCTCCATCTTAGTAGATGGTTTCTTCTATTGGAAATCATTGTATATGATCCCTTTTTTCCCACAACTACAGTTATTCATAATTCACTTTAGGAAATTTCTAGGTTTCTTATTTTCATACGTTTGAAATATTGGGTGTTAAAATTTCATGGAGCATTAGATATCTCTATCAAAATTACAAAATTATACCCTAATATCTACTTCTTATCCCCATGACATGATTTTGATTCTCCGAGACCCATTTTGACTTTAAGGGAACATCAAGAAAATTTTACCATAGATAAAAATGTCATAGATATCCATATATTTTTGTAGACTAAGATTTATCCCACCAAAAATAATTCCACCTTGAATTCTTGGGTAATAGAAAAATAGGATTCATATCATGAAATTCTTTTGATTTTTTCCTCATATACCCCAATATAATCATTTTCTTTTGTGCGTGATTGTAAAGAAATACCTTTACATTTTATGATTAAGAGTGTGAAGATAATATTTATTGATTTGATTCCATAAATCATTCCACCCCATCACATTGAAATCTTCGTTAGGCCTTGTATTTTTGATCAATGTACACCAATGATAAAAATCACCTTCAATATGATAAATATCCAATTTAACATTCTCTTTCTCGTACCATAGAAGTATGAAGAAGATATTTTCAATGGAGTTTATCTATTATTGCATGTTTAAAGGAATAAATGACCAATTAAAAGTCAGAGGCCTTTGTATCATTAAGATTTTGATTACAAATTGTTATATATTTGGGGGATTTGGACACAACTCTTAATCGATGATTCTAGTTAGAACATATTTCAGCTAAAAGAGTATTTTCATGAATATCAGGATTCAGACTCCATTCGGTTTAGGCTTGTCAATATTTCATTCATCACATTGTCCTTCACGTTGATTACTTACCCAATTTATCTTATTTTCATCCATTGAAAATAACAAAAATTGACTTAAGGATAAGTATATCTAAACATTAAAATAGATAATGGGGGAATCCAAAGTCAATAAATGGATAACTTATGAATTTCATGAATTTTTAGAACTTTTTAATTTTTATGATTTAATATAAGTTATCCATAATCTATTTACTTGAATATATACTTATATGATTTTATTATTCCCTTAAAAATTGTATGTTATGATCATATGGATTTACCAAATCACATCCCTCGGGAGTTTCAAAATAGGTACACAAAGTCCTCATGTCATGTATAATGTTACTCCATGTCAGGCATGTGGTACCTTGTTGGACTTGTTAACCATAGACACATATGTACCTGAACCACGTACACTTGTAGTATCTGGAAATTGATTAAATATATATATAAACCACATGCTCTATACTTAAAAATATTTAGGGATGTCTTTTTCATATACATAGCTATATTCCAATGGTTTTCGTATATTTTTATAATTCCAATCTTAAAAATAATTTAAAATTTCCTCTGATACAAACTAAATCAAATCTTCCCTTTGTTAGACATTGACACATGATTTATTACATTAATTTACACATAATCAAACTTGATATTTAAAGAATTAGTGTCTTTGTTAGTTATGGACATTTCCTTACAGCATAACATATATAATAAAATATATTTATTGAAAACATATTTAACATGATTTCACATAGAACTGTATGGGATAACAAAATGAAAGAAGTATGAAACATGTGATGTATAATGAATTGTAATGGAATAAACATGTAACGTGGTTAAACATGTAATAAAATATGAATATTAAGGGGAAAAAATATTATCAATGATAAATATAAATGATAAGATATTACATAATAATATAACATAATGGCATCATGGGAGAGGAGACAAAAATTTAAAAAACGGAACCATAGGTCAAGGCTAACTGCCATTACATCCAATTGAAAAACGTCCCATAAATTATTAATGTTTAATCAATGTCCAATAATTAAATATAGAGATAATAATAATTACCCAATTCATTGGAGAAATATATAATTCTAGGATCAACTGTCACATTATTTTCAATATCTTGCATAAGTGTGCCACATAGATCATTAAACATGATTTCATTCATTATAACAACTTTTTCCATGATAAGGGAGTGTGTAATAAATACATGTAATTCCCAATTGAATGAATAATAAGTGTATAAACGTAAAAATAATTGATAGGAATGTTTTTTGGTATTCACAATAGAATTTCTTTTGAATGGAAAATCATAGTGAAAAATTAGCAACATAATGACATCCCTTGAGAATTTAAAAAAACAATTGATGTTAAAAAAATTAAATATAATAATTTTTAAATCATGTGGTCAGTAATAGGTTCATCTAAAGACATATACCATCATTTTTAATTAAAAATCTAAGGCCTATGATAATAAATAAACATGATTAATGAAGAGGAAGGAAGAACTATTATGAAATTTCTACATGGTAAAGGGTGTACTTGGGATGGAATAAAGAAGGAGAAAGTGGTATATCATCATTTATAAATCATAATTTTTGAATGTGTGATATTAGAAAACACACCCCGCCATTAGTAACTAAAAATAAAACAACAAAAAATAGAGGTGAGTCTTGAATAAAATTGTGAAAGAGAGGATCCCTTACCATAAGGATTGGACACAAAAAGCATCAAAGTGGATTCATGTGTTCATTTGGGAACCCTTGGAGGATTATAGAGAAAGGAGGGAAGTTTAAGGATGCACTCCATGGATTTTTATTTATGAGAAATGGGAAAATGGGTGGGGTAATACTGTAAATGATAGGGGAATTATTTAGTATTTCATAAACATTAGTTTTTGACTCTATATAATAAAATATTCGAAACCACAAACATTCCCATAGTTTTTACCACTTTATCTTCTAAATGGTAGTTTTTTTAAATATTTTATTATGATAATTTTGGATCATATAAAAATACTACCCATTATTATGTGGAGGTGAGTCACAATTTTATAAGAATGAATGTAAAAACATAAAATTTATTATATGTATTGAAGGATTCATAAAGGCTTTATAAAATTAATAAAATAATATTAAAATGACATTATGTAAACTATATAACATATATTTTTCTCAGGATAACCATTATATTATTAATCAAATCATTTGTGGTTAATTATTATGTCACAAAAGAGAATATATATTTATACAGTTTTTAAATTTTATTCAAAAATTATAATGTCTCAAAAAAAATATGATAAAATATTCTTGAAAAATTTAAATTTTATCTTTCCAAAAATAATATTAATTTTATATAATTATTTACCAAAATATTTTAATTCTTAATTTTATAAATAATAACATATATTTATAAAAAATGATTGGTTTTTGGAAATAGATGTTTTTGAACCCAAACAAAAAATATCAGTTGACACGATAAATATTATAAAAACATTTATATTTGAAAAGAATTATTCATGAATAAATTATTATTGAAATATTATTTATTTCAAAAATACTTTATTTCATTAATTCATTAACTGAGTTTTAATATTGAAAAAAAAATATTTTTTCGTTTTATTAAAGTAAATAATATTTATAAAATGACACAAATAGGACGAAAGTATATTCGTTATTCTTATAAAAAATAATTTACAAAATAAATTTTACATGTTTTCGATACATATACCTTTAATACTCTAGAGTTATCGATAACAGTAAGGTGTGTGATGGAGGGATGTTCAGGGGGTCGTTGGACAAACATGGTTTCAGCCGTGATTTCAAAGAGCTTTATCTTCTCCCCTAAACAGTTTAAAACATGCATATTTTTGTTTGATATCTGCTTGGGATTGGTTGAAGAAAAATCCAAAAGATTATATCTCCCTGGGAAACACTATTAAATGTGATTCATAGGGTTCATTCCAACTGGATGATTCCATCACTTACTATTTCTGAGCCAATTGGATTTTTTAATGCCCTATATTCATAATATTCATTTTATCATTGTTAAATGACTATATTCTAAATAGTTAAGATTATTAAGAGTATTTTAAATACAATTGAGTATAAAAAATAATATCATGTGTTTTCGATAACCATATTACATAATAAAAAGTTAAATCATAAGGGTATTTTATTTATATAAATCTGGGTCTTTGTAGAGACTTATTAATAGTGGGATATATGCATGGACCAAAACTACTTGACCATAACATACATGAATAAAAAAATTGTAAACATTAATATATTACTATTTTTTAAATGAATTGTTAAAAAAATTAATGGAATGTTATAACTGCACAATATATGATATTATAGATAGGTATAAGGTTATTTTATAGATAAATAATAATATATTTTAATTTATTATATCAGAGGTTAATAGAACTTATCAAACAATTCAAGATTTTGTTAAGGTATTTTTTTACAATTTCATCCTCATTCATGATTTTTTCTCTTCACATTTATTTATAGAAATTATTTGATATTTTTTTCATAATCATAATAAATTTTATTATAATATTTTTATTTCATGAAATTTAATTTTTTATTAGAACTTTCACCCTCTATGTACTCAAAATTTTGTAATAATGTTTTTTATGAAAAAATGAATTTTCATCTATTATGTCTCATATATATTTATTCCAGGTAAATATTTTCTATAAAATGTGATCAAAACTATTTTTAATGTTATCAATTGATATTTTAAATTCATTTTTCAATTTTTTATTTTCATAAAAATCATTTAATGTTAAATTTATATAATATTTTAAGGAGGCACTTATTAATGATGGTGTAAATAGAATATTTATTTTAACATACACAACGTGAAGTGTTTTTTCCATTATCAGGACATATAATTAATTTGAATTATAACTCTAATTTTAACACTACTCATTCAAAATAGAAATAAAATCCATACTATTTTTTAAAATAGTTTATCTTATATAATTTAAATTTCAATGAAAAAATATTTTCTAAAAAAAGTTTTCTCAAAATTCAATATTATTTTCATATTTGTTAATTTTTTAATGAATCTTGTTATTTACCATGGTTTTACTCTAATAATACCATAAACCATATTTCTTTTGATTGTTTATGATAATTTAGAATAGAGATATTTTTGATAATTTTATTTATGTTATAATTTTATGGATAATTAGTGATTATTTAGAAAAATAGATTATTTTTTATAATTTGTTCAAGTAATGAATGAATCATACATATGATGTTATGGATGGGGCATAAAATTACATTTCCTTTTCTAATATCGATATGTTTCACGAGACAAAATTGTTGGGCTTTTGGAATATTGATTAAAAATTTATATACGAATTTTTTGAATGAGTCCTCAATGGAATGTTTAAGATACAAGATATAAATTATTTCTTTATGATCAAATATGATTTTTATTTCCTTATGATTATTCCAAAAATAATGTAATCCATTAATGTGTTTTAAGATCATGTAATTTTATATATGGAATAATTTATTCATCAGTTATTCTTTACATGGATTTTATGCCTAAAATAATACATGATAACTTCTACTATATGAATCCCCATACTATAAATCTGATCCAACCATTTTATTTTATCTTCATTCAATGGGATGTCAAGAAGTTTACTATGACTAATATCTAAGGATGTTATAGAGGAATTGAAAATGTTAAGACTTAAAATAATATGTTATATTATATATTTTCAAATGTAATGTTATATTGAACCTTGTATATAGTTTTCTATGAAATTATATCTAAGAAATCCTTTAATATAGAATCATTTCCATTTAGGGGAAATATAAAAAAATAATAATCAACTCAGGGTTATAGTTTACAAATTTTGAATCAATGGATGTTTTTTATAAACCATATGAACTAGATCTAGTAAATCATATATTAGATAAGATATTTATATGATAGAATATGGGTATATATATAATTATATTATAATATCATAATGTTTTTTTAATTATAGATGTTTTTTAATATAAAATATTTCACTGTCTAGATACTGGATTATGGTTTTAGTTTTTGAATTGATGCACATGGAGGAAAAACTTTGAAAGTTATGGGTTCTATATTATATTGATTATCACTAGGGAGTTTTGAGTGATCCTAATACAACACAACTATATTTACACTTTTGATGATATTCATATGATAAATCATACACTCATTTGATACTATTACAAATGATTTAATTCTATTCAAAATGATAATAAAATTAGGACTCTGCAAATAGATATGCAAACATTTTAAATTTATTTTTTGTTTAAAAATAGTTTTAGAATTATAAATTAGGATTTATAATGTAATTATCTAATTAATTTCATGAAATTATTTAGAAATTTTTCTATGAATAGAAAAGAAAAACAATATAAAATCATTTAATATACAAAGGAATTGACCTCTGGGGAAATACAATGAAACAATATCTAGAGTTAGAGGAATAGATAAAAAAGTTATAACTTTATTCTGGAAGATTATCCCAATTATGAATAAATAAATTTCTCTTATAGAGTTTCCTATTGATCGAAAACATGATGTAATAATTTTATACGATTAAAAGTGACAAAAAACTCCATCATTTAATGTATCCACAAATCAATTAGTAGTTATGAAATGGATAAGTTCCATGGAGATGATATTTTATTCTATTTGATATAATGAAATATAAAAATTTGTTATAGATTTTTACCTTCGTATGGAGTATATAGTTCAATAGAGATCATTGAATAAAAAAATTTAAGTGGATAACATATATAGAATTTAGTAAAATAATTTAATGCATCTTTATTAAAAAACATTTCCCATGTGAGCAATAAAGATATATGGAGTGATAATTCCAGATTCTTAGACAAAAATAAAAGTAATATGATTCTATGTATGATTACAAAAATATAATGTAATCAAGGTATATTATAGAGTATTAATGTAATCCAAAGATTAAGCCTAACTACTTCATTAATTCTAAAGTTATAATCCATAGAAAGAATGTAGTCTATAAAATTTATTCATCCAATGATAATATACTTATATTTTATATAAATATATTGAAATAATTGTCCTTGCTTTAGGTATTTTTTTAATAATTAATAGATTATTTAGATGGATAACCACATCCTAAATAAAAAAAATGGGGAAGGGGATGAGTGGATGGTGGAATTAAAAAAATTATTATTGTGTAATGAAAAAATATGGTTAATTATTTAAGGAAATAATATTTTTCAAAATGATCAAATGGAAAGGAAATCATTATCAAGATTAAATTATTAAGGAAAAATCCATTAAATCATTGATCTTTAATGATACGAAGACAGAAGATAATAAAACAAGTTTAAAAAAATCTAGGGAATATTCCATAAAGGATTCCATCTAGAGATATCTATGGTTATGAAATTACTGTATCCAATGTTGATGTTCATATATATGTTTTGGTCTGTATATTGATAATAACTTAACAGATAAATTAATCATTATTTGATTCTATATCTCAAAAATTATTATATTCTTCCTTGTTTTCAATGGAAATGAAGTATTTGTCATATATAATATAGTGTTAGTAATCAAACATCAAACCAGGAGGAAATATTATTCGGAAAATGTTATAAAATTAAACCACAAAATGAAACATAGACATTAATTATTTAAAAATTAAATTATTATACATATAGTGGTCATTAATATTAGCATTCATATGTATATTATTAATGGTATTATATGAAAATTTATATATTAGAGAACGAGATCATATGTTGAGTTACATGAATTTAAATTAATGATTTCAATATAAGAATCATGAGTTTTTCCAAATTTGGTAACTTTTCTTATTTAAATTAGAGGATATGAAGAGTCGACATAACCTATGGATATGAATGGTAACCCTGTGATAGAACATGTTTTTATATTTCATGAATGCATTGATTTCTGTCTAGAAGAACTACTCAGACATCCCTTTGGGGATGAAGTTTTATTTTCCATTAAACTCGCCTATGAAGTGTAACTGATATAAAAGTAACATTATAAAATGGTGATAGTGTAGATAGTGGATTCAATGAAACACCTACACGAGTTATGTTCCAAATAATTGATTCTAATATTTTTCTTAGATATGGTAATCATGTTATATTTTTCAGAAGGAATTATGATTTTCTATTAATTTTTATTGACTATAGTGATATTAATTCAATATTCATGAATAACATATATCTTCAACCTCATTTTTTAATCTTTTGATTAACCTTAATAAGAGAAATATTTTTGAATTGCTCATCTTTATTCACGGTATCATCAATTGAAAATAAAAAATAATGTTATTCCAAATAAAAACATTATAACGAGTTATTGAAATTTAAGAGTTTGTATTATTACCATTGGGATTTACGAAAGAATATTTTATTTTTAATGATCTATGCAAGTGATTGATCTTATAATATAATGAAAATTTTGTTATGTAATTAATTAATGATATATTAGATTTCACAAATGTTATGAATGTAATAATTGTGTTATATGAATCATTATTAATACTCATAGAGAAAATGAGTTATCTATTTAATTTAGAAAGTACGAATTATTAATTTAGGATGTTACATTTCATGATAATATAGTCTGTAATGATTTAATAATATAATATCCTTAAAATAAAAAATGGAAGTCAAATAATGGCATATGCCAACAATCATTATTGAGTTACATATTTTTCACTATGTTGAATGTTTCTAAAGTATATTGGTTTAAAATATTCATAGTATTAGAAAATTCATTGACTAATATGAAAAATAAGTATTTCATGCAATTATGGATATATAAATGTAAATAATTTTTTTATGAATTAATTTGGATGTTGAGTAATGTGTTGAATTTGACACAACAATCAACAAGGGATGTATTTTTGATATTTTTTAACAAATAAATGAAAGGACCTTAATGTTTCCATATACATAACAGTAATGTTTTTCAATAGGAAAAAATAATTTTAGACATCCATGAGAATATCTATGAAATAAATTATCTTGAGTTGGATTACATTACTTTTTCATTAATTTTTTTGAGGCATTATATCTATGGTGAAAATTATGAGATATATAAAACATAATATCCTCAAATTGATATTCTCAATGAAGTAGATCAACATGAGGAAATGAGATAGAGAATGTTACTCAAGGATTATAATTTATCAATACACTACTACCATGGGAAAGAAAATATTTTAGATAATATGTAATATAGAAAAGAACGCCGAGTTCATAAAATTGAGGTTTGGAAAGAATTATTTTTTCAAGGACACAGAAATGATAGACCTGGTAATTATTAGTAAATTTAAAAAATTCACACATTTTTAAAATTATAAAAATTAGACCCATATTTTTAATGAATAATCGTTTCATTATGATGATAATGAATTAAAAAAAATAAAGATATCAATGATGGGAACCTGAAATAATTTTTTGTCAAGATAATTTCATGAATGTTTGAAATATGTTTTTTATTCTATAAAAAACAATGATTTATAATGAATTATTTTATAAAGTCTACAAAATTTATTTTTAAGACAAACATTAAGAAAAAAAATACATCATGATTTGGAAGAATATATTTTTTTCGTGATTATCTGTTATTTTAAATTATAGGATATATATAATGATGTGTTTTCTATTAATATTTAAAACTTGTGAGGCACCATTCCAAAAAATTAATGTAACCACTACATATTCCATTGTATAAAAATGATTATTATACTCTGGAGTTTGTAATAAGATTCCCAATGTATCTAAGAATTTATGATTCCAAATTTGGTCTTCCTGATCACCTTACATGGTCAACACATATCTCATATAAATGAGACTTTGTACATCTTGAGGGTCATTCATAGCTCTATACTAATTATGTTGTGATCCATCATGGGATACATCTCTCAATTGAATTTTATTAGGATCCACAACTTATATCAATATTTTGGAAGATGATTTAAGTGTTTTGTAACAAAAATTTACTCTTTAACACAAAGTACCTTCCTCCATATGATGGAATGTACACAAGTAGTATTTAATCATTTTAACATATATAATGGTCACTCTATATAGACTGGTAATGTATGTGGTTTTATTATTTTCATTTGGTAGAATTTATAAATAATAATAGTTTCCATTTAAGAATTAAAATGTAATATTATTAATCAATGTATGAGATATGGTTTGATACATAAAATTGTCTGGACTTTGCTGGATAATGGATTAATGTAGGCATATAGATTTTTTAGGAAAAAATAGTTAGTGTTAAGAAAATTTTAAATTATATTATTTTAAGGGAAATATGAAAAAATAATATCCTCATATCAAGAGTGTATGGCCACCCCATAATCAACTATTTTGACCCCTTACTTCTTTTTTATATCCTTTCTCATAAAAATTAGATGTTACTAAGTCCAAGTGGCCCTCTATCCGAGAGTTCAGATTATGTGGATCTCGATTTGAATCGCAATATGTGTTATAAATATGATTATTTGCCATGTTGGTCATATTATTTTGGTAAAGGTAGATATGAGACTAATTTATAGTTGGTACAGGGTAAAGAGTCCATTTTTGGGTGCCTTAATTCATATAAATTGGAAATAAACATATTTTTAGTGGTGCGACACTATTTCTATAATTGTTTCCTTTACATTTGATTTATTTCAACCTTGAGTGGGAACATGGTAGTGATATTATTGGATTATGAAATTTTTTCCCTTGCCCAAGTATGGAAATTGAAAATTATTTATTCATATTGGTTGGATCAAAGGCTTATATGACATGTTTATATTGTTTTTTTATGTAAACTTGTATAAGAAAATATATTTTGGGATGTTTAAATTATCAACAAATATCTAAACAATATTGTCTTTCATAGCTCTTTTATTTCTAATCTACTCAGCTATCATAGGTATGTGCTTCTTAATGAGATGATATCAGATAATGTGTTTGGAATCATGTGGTATTGAATCTAATATGGGTAGTAATGAATAATGTAATGGTTTTAGTTTTTTAAATATTCAAAAAAGCAAAAAAAACCTACATAGCGTCTTGGTGGAATTCATCTCAGCCACCCTAGGCTACTAAAATCTGATATGCATGATATGTTATACCTATCTTTGATATGGATAGGTAAGGGGCCAATATGACATATGAAAAGTTTTATGTTTTGGTAGGTATGTGTAAGTGTGGTGACATGTTATTCTAGGTAAATCTTCCCCTAGTTTTAATATTTATATATTCTATTTTTTCTATTATTGACCATGGAATTTGGTATTCATTATTATTCATTATAAAATGGATTTGTTGTAGAGTTAGGACGGTGGAGATATTGGGAATCAAGAGTTTACAAGAGATAAGGCACCTAAGCATTGGGATAAAGATCCTAAATGTTTTTTAGTTTATGAGCATCATGTGTAGGTTCCAAAGAAGTTGGGGGTAGCCTATTTGTAGGGAATATTTTGAGCTATGGTTAGTTGATAAGGTCATTGTGACCTCAGTTGGAGTAATAAAGAGTATTTAAATGTGATATAAGGGAGATAATTCATCTATGTATTTTCATACACGAGAGATAATGTCTCATAACCCACCATTGTTTTTGGGTGAGGGAGGAGTGCATGTTGTAGTGAAATGGATGGTTATTGTGTAGACAACATTCATTTTGGTAGAGACACCCCTAGGTTAGAGGGTGAAGTTGGTTAAATTCATTCTCAAATGATTCTAAGAACACTAGTGGGACATATAGGTACATGATGGTAGAAATGATTTATATTCATCGATTAATTTGTAATCCGAGTTTATCGAACACATCTTGATGAAGATGATGTTGGAGGTTCATGCTCTTGAGTTCATAAAATTGTAGATTTGAAACATATATTACATAATATAGTGAATGTTTTACATACCAAGACCATTTTGAAAATTCTATATTACAAGATGATATTTTTAGGGTATGTCAGTTTGAGGATGTATTCATGCATCCCATCAGAGTGAATGTAAATATTTTATGGTTGACCTTATACTTTAAAGCGGTGAAACAATGTTTGATAGTTGGGGTATATTTGATAGACTTGAATTTTTCAAATGGCTTATCACACTAGATGAGACTGGATGTGATGGTTTAGATATATAAAATAATGTATATTAGGATTCCATATAGGACATTCATTTTAGATATTCAGCCACATAATCGAGGATTGGTTCATCGATGGTATTCTCTATTTTTGGACATTCATGTCCTGGTAAAACTAGATTTGATATACATTTGAAGGATTGTTGGGAAGGATTCATGCACCAGGTCAGACTGGGGTATTTTTTGATTGATTGGTGGAGATACTAGGAAATGCTAACCAGGATTGTACTACGCATTTAGGTGATAGAAGAGAGTGATAGAGTGACCCAACAAAAGATGCAGTGGATAGTATATAGTGTAAAAATAAATGATGTTCAAACCATAGTTAGTTGTACATCAAGAATAGTGAATGTTTTTGATTTTGTAGGGTCATATATGTTTGAGGATATGATGATGGGTATAGGTACTCCTTGATCATGGTGTGCCCTTTTTATATGAATGAAATAGGTGTATGAGGTGTATATGTTGTAATATAACTAACCGGGTGAGAGTTATTGTCATGATAATTTGTATGATGTATGAATTGGATGAGTTTAGTAGGTGTTGTGGATTTTATGAGCCTGAATATATATATATGTGTGTGTGTGTTTCTGTGTGTGATTCTGGGTTTTTGAGAAATAGTGTCATAAATGAAATTTGGGGATCAAATGTGGTCCAGACTATTGGTTCTCATGTATGTCACAGATAGGATTGAGAAGATGAAGAGGATATTAAATTATGGTTTCTGATGTGGGGACATGTATTATGTAAGTAGGTTCAAGGAATCATCCAAATGTGTATTTGATCAGTGATTAACGTAGTAAGTAATTACAGGGTTGGTGAGCACCACATGAACAATTTACATGCCACTGTGTATCTGGTGTACAATTGGTTTATTATTATGTGATAGGTGATTTTTTTACTATCACAATGAGATTCTATATAGATCAAGGATGTTCTATCTTATGTTGGATAAGTAGTAACATCCAATGTTTTTGAATCAGTCAAATTCCTAGGTAAATTTTAATTTTATGTTTTGTGGATGGGATAAATTTTATAATGTGATTCAAAGTTTATTTTCCTAAATTAGATCATGTTAGTTTTTTGATTTCATATTGTGTGTAATGGTCAGTATGTGTATGATATATCTTCTTTAGTTTTGAGAGAATCAATATTTGAGAACCAAAATCTAGGAGACACAACACTGGGTGCACTATTAGTGCATAGTTAGAGTTACTAGTCCGGCCCAAACAGTGTAGCCCATATGAACCGGAGCATGGTTAGATTAAATAAAGAAATGTAAAAGAAACAGATGAGGTACTTATAATTAATTTCATAGTGTGAAAATGGTCTAAAATTTTTGTCAAAATTCATGTGGCTTTGCCCAAACATTTAGTAACACATTAATAGTGAGAGCGCACTATTGATACGTTGTTTGGGAAACTTTTGTGACCAGTTTTAAATGGTGTGACATTTAATAGCGTAATCACATAGTTAGTTCAAGGATACCCAAATCGTTCATCCATAATTTGAAGCTCATTAATGTGGGTTAAATTACAGTTTGACCATCCTTAATTGTTTTCTCCAATATTTTATTCGTAGTAACACATACATCAGAGGCCACCTCTCCAATTTTTATCTCCTATAGAATTTTCCCTCCTCCCATAATTTATGCTCAGATTAAAGCATCATTCAGTACATTAGAAGAAACTTGGAAAATAATCAATTCCTATTAATTTAATTATTCTTTAATCTCTCTATTTTGAATATTATTTCATTCCAATATCATTTTCTATATTTTCAAGGAATTTATATAGAATCCAAATTTCTGTCATTTTGGATCATGTAAGTGGCTGATATTCGATGAGACAAAACCATTAACCATATGTATTGTGGATTCAATATCTGTATATATTAATATATCTGTTATTGGTGTGTATTTAAATACACATTATTTGGGTGTTCCCTATGCGAACAATTGAAGAAATTATTTTTTTGTCTAGTGTAATATGATTTTTCTTTTCAGTTTTTTCATGTTCACGAGGTGTGTTGACACTAATATTTTTTGGGGTTAGTAAGTTATTCTAGTATCATTAATTTTATTTTATTATGGTGTTTTACTCAAGAATTTGTTCCTTGGGGACGTGATGAGAATGGATCAGTTTACATTGAGTGATTTTATTCAATAGGACTGAGATGATGAGGTTTATTGGGTTGAGGCAATGCCTTGAGATTTGATGGAAGGTATTGACCACATGAATTAATGTGAAATGATTTTATTGATGATTCAGATGGTAGTGGCCATTTCTTGGATAGGAGATGAAGTTCATTTGTGGAATATAGGTTTCTGGTTAGTGTGGGTAATGTATAGTGTTTGATATTCAGTCATCGTGATTGTCCTATAGCATTATTTGCATCATATGAACCCAGATAAGGACTGATTTGAGGTGGTGTGGACCACTCATTAGGGGAAAATGGCTCTATAGATTAAGAAACATAAGGAATAGTGACAAATATCTTATATAGAGGAGGTTATCCCTATATAAATCCACGATTGATGGTGAGCAAGACCATAATACAGGGGTAGAGAATCATTATGGTGTTGATGGTCTATGGGTTAGCATAATGATAGTATAGAACTCACCATGCAATGGAAAATAGGTATATTGATATGATGTTGGATTAGTATTCAGTTAAGGATAGATATCATCATGAATTGGGACATTTGGGTGGTAAGATGTTTCTAGATGTTGTATTGTATGTTTGAGGGGCATCTAATTGTTTTTTAGATGTCAGGATATTGAAGTAATAATTATTGGTCACATTTAATTATGAGGGGCATGATATGTATTTATTGACCATTCTGATGTGATATTGGTATTACTGAATTTGTAGAATACGTGGTATTAGATTTCCCATGGTGATGGGTAAAATATTTTTGGATGATATACTACGGTTCTTCAATTATGACTTACCATGGACATATTATAACACTACAAAGATAGATAAATCAAATAAATTTTTTTCATAGATATTGGGAACATATAAATTATGTTATTTATTTTATGCATGAGTGATGATTCCAATTATTTTCATATGAATTTATATACAAAAATATGGATTTATGAGAAAAACATGTTGGTGGTATATTTCTATGCTCATACTCACACATTACTAATTCCCCTGAGGACCTTTATAGAAATTATCGTTTTGATATCAAGATAGGGATTCAGATCATTTTCTGGACCATAGAAATCTGAAATGCATAGGTGAATGGGATGGATGGAGGATGTACCATAGAAGTTCATTCCATAAAGTTGGTTTTTCTTTTTTATTTTGAGTATATCTCTATATTTTCCACCATGGGGGATCATACATTTCTATTTTATATAACGGTTTGAAATTTATACTCTATATGATATTTAGAGTGGTTGATTTTGGATTTTCATTTCAATTTCATTATTTATTTATACCAATGAGTTTTTCATTGATTATGTAGTTATGGTATAATATGAATATTATTTTTATCATAATTGTCATGGAAATACATTCCATGGGAATAATCAAGGATGAAACAACGAGTATAAAGAAAATCAAAGCCAAATTGTCCCAAATTCCCCTTTAATGATCAACATCATGAATCCCAACATCAGTACAAATTCACAAAGATTGTGGAACTCCTAGTTGTGGAATCCCCATCATAAATACTTGAAGCTAGAGAGTGTCCCTCCACACGTATGAAAGTGATTTTCAGTTATGAAACGATGGATGCAATACCTTCAGGAGTCTTATGGAACTTCGGGACCAATCATAGAGCCAGATATATCTTTATGATCCACTTTAAAACATTATGAAACCTCTTCCATATAAATACCACTCTCATTCTAATCATTTAGGATGATTATACGGACCTTCCAACTTCTAAATTTATCATAATTCATGAAGCACTGGATCATCATGAACTTGATGAAAAGTAGATCATTCAAGGAACCTCCGCCTCCACAAACCCCATTGATTTGTTCTCGAGAGCCTCCATCCCAGGTGGAGATTCCATTCAAGAAGTCCCTATCCCTTCAGAAACGAATAATTCCATAAGGGGTACTTGAATTTTCATGAAGCATTAAACCTTCAAGATAGCACACATTTCCTGAGACCAGACGTCACCATGAGGTAGGGTCACGCTATATAATGAATCCTCTTTCTTTGTGAAGAACTTGATCTCTAAAATGAAAATTCTCATTGTGAATCACCTATCTATAATTCTTTATTCATCATGAATCCCCTCTCATGGGCCTCTCAAAGCTACCTCCCATCTACTAACACTGATTCACAAATGTTGAGAGTTCAGTATCCCCACACCCTTATTGCATTGGTTAAACGTCAACTCAAGTTCCCATATGAGCTAGGACACCTATTTATGTGGCACACTCCACTTCATGGGTGGCCTGAGACTATAAACCCCCATTTATTTTCTTGCATAGGTATGCAGAATCATGATATTTCTGAGCATTGGAATGATAATGTGGACCCACTAATTAACCACTCCTACACACTATCTCACACATTAATTTCCAAAGGAATTACCCTCTAAATGAGGCATGATCTGGGGCTAAGCATGTCAAAGGGGTGATGAGTGAGTTCCCCTCATCTTTACTACATCACATAAATATACAATGACCTATATCCTCAAAACATGACATTATACTGTGGCCTTACCCTTTGAAATAATATATTGATTATCCTTGTGTGAGTGGAATTTGATACTATCTACACAACCTACCCCCATTGGAAATGATATACTCATCACATGGAATGAAATTATACTTAGGTTGCATATATGCATAATACCCACACCATCTATTGTTGGTTCCTCTTTCACGACATGGGAATCACACATGATACTTCCACTAGTTTATCACAATGTGCATGATTTATATGGTAATAGTTGTTATTAGAGACCATGAAACACATCCAATATAAATTAAAATGGGCATCATCTAGAGTTTAATCCCTAAAAAACCTACTCATCCTCCATGGGAAACATTCACAAGTAATCCCTAACCACATTCTCCACTGTATTGGGCCTCCTCCTTATGTATAAGTTGTAGACCATTCAGAACTATGTTGGATTTGATTACCAAATAATTTAGATACGTAAGAATCATAATTTTTTTAAACCCAATAAACACATACATCATTCTCTTCTAAGGACCATATATCTAATTGGATCAGGACCCTCACCTAGGGGACTGCATTTATTTCAGGCCTCTAAGAAATATTTTATGCATAATCCCCACAACAAATCCATCAAAGATAAATCCTATTGTTAGGGGAAGAATTCATGAATATGTCTCACAGTATCCCTCTTCAACACTCCCTTTATGATGTGAGCATCATTATTGAATGATGATAACCTACATTGACCAGTCTTATCACATGACTGTAATCTATAGCATTGAACAACATGAGATTTTTTCTCTGTCAACTACACGGGTTATATAGAACAACTCGTTGAGGTTCATTCATGCCCAATGTTAAATTTAAGTGCTCTATCATATGGAAATACATTATCAATCCACTACTAGGGGTGTTCCAATCAACCTTGAGGGTGTGACATCATACCTTAATATGAAAAAACTCCTAGATCTTTCCTATAGTGTGTTCTAACCCATTTTCCTTCATGGTGTAAGATGAATCTTTTATGGTAAACCTCCCAATTCATCCTCCATAGGGCATTATAATCAGTCCATTAGTAAACCATTCTTGTTCCTCCATCAAAGAATCCACCTCCTAGATCCACCTCGAGGGGCATCCTAATAACTTGTCTCTATAAGGTGTTAAACCCTGAATCCACCTAAAAGGGTATTCCGGCCGAATCATCCAACAGTGACATATTCCCTTTATGCGATGCACCACCAAGATCTTTCTGTATAAGGATTTATTATCCACCAATAATTTATCCTTTCAGGTGATCCCACCATGGAGACACACCTCTTTAATCTGCCTCAAGGGGCATCCGGGTCACCCATCTCTATAAGACGTTATACCATGGATCCACCTCACGGGGTGTTCTGGCAGAATCACCGAGTTGTAAATATTCCCACATTGTGAAACACCATCCTAATTATCCTTCATATAGAGTCCATTTAAACCTTCTAACATATCTATATAATCATAAAATCATGACCTAACCCCATAGAAACTACCTCATTATAAGTATGGGATTCTGGAGGACAAATCATTGAAAGATAAGATCTAACATAATTAGATACATAAGGATATATATTGGATTACCAAGGTGAAAAAATTGGAAGATATGTACCTATTGAATCAGATACCTCATTATAAGTGTGGGATTCATGAGGATAAATAATTGGATGATATATACCTATAGCAGAAACTACATCATGCTAATATTGGGATGCCTGAGGTGAAATCCAATGAAGATATGAACGTATGACATATGCTACCTCATGTAAAACAGGGGATTCATGGGGTGAAATCCATGTAAGAAATACTCCCCTGGAGTTAGATTCCTTGTGATTAACATGATTTTCTTTGGGTTATACTTCTAAGATGCATCCATGAGATTCCTTCCTATGAGTAAAATTACAAGTGATCAATGTTTCTAATGTATGGACTTGCATGTGATGAATAATGTCATTAATTTCTTAACAAAAGGTTTCAGTCCTATCAATACATACTAGAATATCTATACTACAGCTATGAAATTAATAAATTTCCACAAAGAAATGATGCTAGAAATGAGTTCCACAATCAAGACATAAATATATGATCGATACTCAAACAAGGCGATGAGTTCCAAGGAGGAATTATTAAAATGAGGGACTAAAATACAATCATTTAGTTTCAATCAGGGATAAAACTTTTCTGATGAATGTGATGAAATATTACCACATTGGAAAGTAGGAATGTGGGGTAAAAATTCACACATGTGGACATCAAAATTCTTGGTGGGGAGCCAAAACAAAAGTATTAGAATCAAAAATAGTGAACATGAAATTAGACTCTTGTCCTCTAACAGGTGGAATAGTAGAATTCACGATATCAATATATTAGTATGTCCCCAGATCAAGAAATATGTCACCTGGACCCTCCTTGAACATTGTGGGCAAGACATGGAACACACCACAAATTGGGTATTCTATCACTTAGAATTCCAATCAACAATATCATCAACATAGATATATCTTTCCAACCATTGATGATTGGATGATTCTGTGTAATTGATCAATTATTTCACTATATCCGTATAGATATATGAGTCATCTAACATTTAAAGACAAAATATCCTAGAAACTAGCCACCCAACACCCACAGACACAAGGGATGTAGAGAAGTCATTGTGGAAATCCCTCATTAAATATCATTCACAATGGAATCAGAAAACATTATAGCTACTAGGTTCCCACACCCCCTCTATCATTTTAAAATTCTCCAAAAATTGGAGATGGACCCCCTTGTATGTTGGTGTGATAATGATGGGATCATTCACACATGTGATATGTCCTTCCAGGATCTGGAGGCATTATCACCTCACCGATAGTACCCCATAAGGGCTGCGCAGGGAGCCACTACTCCCCAATCTAATGTCAAACCGCTTTAGGAGGATTTCCCTCAAAGAGATCCTATTATTCTCTCCCATAAAATGACTTTTTGGAGAATGTCAGAGTTACAAAGGATGGTGGTACCACATGGAACTCACCAATAAGGTCTCCCACTGATCCTCATCAATGCCAACAATATTTGATCACATTTGACAAAAAAAATGTGGAATATACCCCTACTATACCAACCCTGTCTTGGACCACTTGACATGAATTTTAGGCACAAATTAATGAGAATAACCATCAAGGGGAATCATATTCTGAGGATCTAGGGCCCCTACCACAACCTAAACATTCTGCCAAATTTTGGTGATAGATTTGAAGGGATCCTTCCACTATATATTGGTATCAAGACCTCATCCACCCTGTAGGTCTGCGGGGTTGAATTCATAAATCATTGTCATTACATGAATCCAATACAATAGAGTTAGTCATTATGAGATTCATTAAAGAGGACATCATTATACTATCCCCTACCAAAGAGAAGGTCCTCCAAGCTCTCCCAAACAATAATGAGGTCCTCCCATTGTTCACATCATTGGTCAATGGTGAGTCCCTCCTCACATAATAAAAATTATGTTTGTAGGTCCTCCCCATACATATGGTTACTATCATGAATTTCCACTCCATGTTATAGACTATCAACGTGAAGGTCCTCCACGCACCATTCCCAAATCAAGTGAATGTACACATTTATCAATCATTGTTCAATGTAGAGGTCTTCCATGATTCATCGCCAACTAGTAAAGTGGTACTCCCCTTACCTATTCTTCCCAACATGGTGTTCCTCCCCATTCCATATCCTTCCATTGTGAAGGTCCTCCCAAATCTAGCTTTGATAAGTGAAAACGATCCTACTTATTAATCATCACATTATTATGGTGTTCATCACCATTCCATTAATATTGGTCAACATGGAGGTCCTCCACATGTTCCCATAGACCAATGCATAGGTCCTTATACATTCATCAATAACAAATGAGGATTTACTACCTAATCCTACAACAGTCAAAGTTTTTGTCCTCCTCCCTCCAACAATTAATGATAGGGTGGTCCCCATCATGTAGAATAATATCCTTAGCCAAAAGAATCGTTCTATTGTAGAAGGGTGAGGCTTTGATGTAGATGAAAAAAATTTCATGATTCACCATGATATCATCAATACCATTTTCCTCTAAGATTTTTAGAATGAATGGAATTCAATGTTGGAACCATCACCACATTTTTTAGCCTCAGAGTCCATTGCATGATCATGTCAGGTGAATTTCATCATTCCAGAAGTTGATATTCAGATAATACCCATGTCCCATTATAGGTACATGCAGTTTGAGGAATATTTGAATCCATTATAGGGGCTCAAGGAATAGTTTTCCCTATCATCACTAGTATTGATGTCCACCTATACTCACAATCATATCGAATTGTTCTGGAATATGATATATCATGATCATGCATTTGAGATTCTAAAGATCACTTATTTCCTCACACATGAGTCTGTAGTGAACACCCAATCCTATAAGCACATGATCATGTGATTAGAACTACCATAAAGGGAAAACCTAACATGTAGCAACCATTCGACTCATGTAGTGACTCCTCCACTAACCATAAAGATTCCACACCAATCCACATTAGTGATTCCTCAAATATGTTGGAATGAAAAAAAAGAGTAGTCCAACTTGAAACTATGCTGAATATATCATAATGAAATAATATGGGAGTGTATGGATTCTGGTCACTTATATGTGCTATTCTCCTATAATAAAACCTCTAACATCGATGTACTGGGGACCCTCACTTTGGAAATGGTAGCGTGATTCTTCTAAACTATCTTGATGACGATTCGTCACCTTTATGACTATCAGTTCTTTATCGTAGGAAGCTGGGAATTTCATGATGACATTGATCTACAATACTACATTGTTGATTTGACATCAATCCTAGTGGTATAGAAACCAATGTCACTCAGCTACCACTAGGACCACCAATCTATCTTCATCAACATCTTCATAGTTCCATTTAGAATCATTCAACTTGAATCTCCATTTGTGATGATACGGGGTTGGGGATACTATGCTACCCCCATGTTAGACTTATCATACGAAGACATGTCTTACCCATTAATATATAAGAATTTCATTTGGGTATCATTATGGTAAATATGGTTGTGAGAGAGATATCCAAAGGTTGGGGGGACCATTGTAGGGATGGATAAAGAAAACCAACGCCATGGTGTTGTGCAGTATAAGGTAGACCCTCATAAAGGTGTTCTTACCAAACAGTAATACAAGGTGTTAGACCTTAGAGATCATTCAATATTATCTCTTACCAGTCAGAATACCAAATAAAATAAAAGAACATCATGAACCATATGATATGTATGATATTTCCTAGATGATAGAGGATGATGTTGTGATTGACTACTTTCTCCAGAAGTTCATAGATCAAGAGATGATCATTGATTTTATCATTGTTGAGTGACACATGGATTGTGGATCACACCAATAGGATCTTATTACACATCCTTATGGAAAACCACAATTCTTCCTCAGTCAGTCTAATTTAGTCGAGCCTAGTGATCCCACACATATCGATAGAGTAGTGGTGGGAGTGTAAGGAAAGAGACCAAGGAAAGAGTCAAAGAATCTTCTTGAGCAGCATGATCATATTCATCGAGACCTAGAAAGAGACAATACACAATCCATTGATCCTTACTACAATGTTGGTGATTCTGTCATCACATTGGTGGTTAGGGATCCACATCAATATTGTAACCCCCACCAAGATGATTTGATAGATTCTGTGACTAATTTTCTTAAATCCCATGAGAAATTATAATTATCAATCCCAACAGACATAATGTAGTATCTATCTTGGGAGGATGAAATTCAAGAGTCCCCTAGTTCTTCAAACCATAGCTTCACACATTCAATAATATGTAAAACCCATTACATCATTAGGAAGAATTCATTCCATTGCGAGGGACCATGTCGAGAACCCTAGATAAGTAGTCATATTCCATGATATGATGTTTCTTATTGAAATTGGATGGAAATATGTTTTTATACTAAAACAATTTACCATCTGGTCTATTACTAGTTCAGATAAATTTACATGTGGTTCCTCTACCTATTCATCTCTACAACTAGTAAGATAAGAATTTCATGACCATTCATGTTTATAAAAATTCTTGATGATTTTTTCACTGAATTCATCTCCTAATAGAGGGGCATTATGTATTTAATCGATAGTCCATTGACCAAATACAATCTAATAAAAATGTACCTACGAAATCTGAATACTAATATGGTCCACTATATTATCCCTATGAATTTTCCAATAGGGTTTCATGACTTCTCTAACAAAGTCATGTTCTTAGAGGAAGCCTTTTAGTAGTCCAATAAGGCAAACAAATTTCCTCTCCTAGATCCTACAAGAATTACCAAATATTAGAAAACTATCACCATAGTATTGTTTGAACATCCTGAGATATATGAGTTTTGGAACCCTCTACCATTCAATCATCGTTCCATTTAGCTTCACCATCCAACTCAAACTCCCCAAATGTAGAATTGTAAGGCACTGACCAACCAAGTGAATCCAATTAGTCAATATAATGTGGATCTGTACTCTCATCAGGAGTCATAACCTCATCATGAAAACATCCTAATTCGCCCTTCCTGAGTAGTAGGAAAATGATATACTCCTGTAATGATTCTTAGGTTATTTTTTTTTGTTTTTTCCTTGTAACATTCGATTATGATTCATGAAAAGTGTAATATTCTCCAAAAATCCATGTGCATTGATAACCATGACCATTTCACATACCACAAGATCCATGGAGGTAGAATTAAAAAATGTCATGTGTTCAAGGATATCCTTCAAGACCCAATGGAAAATGGTCTGGTCATAGTGGGAAATATTATGGTATAGGCGGAACATATATCTATCAAGCCTGATAGTGATAGTGAAGGACAATGTTAGCAGGATTCCATAATTGGGACTCAAAAGTGTGATGACTGGTTGGATAAAAGAGTGGTTTCCCACTCCCATGATTTCATCCACACCTGATTTGTTCAACCCAATTCATTGATGTTTTCTCAGCCCTATTTATTGATGATTATATATCAAGTTCAAGTTATTTTACACCTTAAAATAGTCTGAACTAGTGATAAAAGTGGATGGAAAGTCTCCCATATGTTCCCAAACTATCTTGTACACTTAGTGATTTCATGTCTCCAATGATGGGAATCACACCCAATATTTTCCCACCATTATAGAAGCCATATTATGATGACCAGATGATTGCCTATGTGAAAACAATCAAGTTTGTAGATAACATAATTATCCCAAAAAATTATGAGAATTAAGAGATTACCAAATTCCTCTAGTCTATGTTTTCATAGGAATGAGTAAAGTCTTGAAAACCACCAAAATTATCATACTATTGTTCTATGACAAGTTGTGCATTCTACTGAGACTACGAAACAAAATTTCCATAGAACCCAACAAGAATAGTATTCTCATCCCAATACAATATAAATATTTCCACAAATGATTGTGCTAATTTATCAAAGAGAATAGCCAATGTCACAACATGATCTACCACGTCCAACTAAAGTTAGGTCTGAATCATTCGACCATCATCCAGTAGTGGTATTGGGGTGATTTATCTAATGTGTAGAAGGTCATTTCCAATAGAATTTAGAATCCAATTATTCATCAAGTAATACATGTCATGCCTCCTACGAAAGAACAACACCTTGTGATAAGAAATAATCTTATTTGTGATAGTACGATGCGCTGAACCACATTTCTAGTATACCTGTAATGATCATGATCCATGAGGACCACATCTTGTTAGAATATATGTGTGATTCCATTATAGAGGCTATGAAAATCCACCTCAATATTGAAACAGAGGTATCAATCACAAAAGACTACTATACAAATTGGGTAGATAAAATTATAAATTCATGGTTTTATAATAGGATACATCCTCAAATTAGTTGATGGGAAGTCCCTAGCCCTATCTTCATGAATAATTCCCCTCCTATACCTCTAATGTCTCATGTACTCCCTTAATGGAAAAGAAGGTGTGCTTCAAGATGATGCATCCACCTTATACTCCTTTTGTGTTTGATATATTTATTCTATCTATTAAAATTTCAAGATAAGCTGGTTCATACCAATGATGTTGAGAAAAAACAAATTTAATCCAGTCCATGGAAAAACATTAATGAATCTTTTAACATCTTAATTCAATAATTTGTTTCCCCAAAATTAGTCAGGGGAAATTTATTTATTATTCATGAGTTGAAAGGGATTTTCATCAATAAGAAGTTGTAAATTAATAATATTTACTCATACAAATACATATTTCATGATTGGATGATGCTCAAAATCCCTACCCCTATGTGGTATGGAGTTGTTCACCCATGGATACCATTGTTTTTCATACAGATATTTTTCACTGAGATAGGTTGAAATAATAAAATATTGTCTTACACCATTAAATCAATATCTAGCAAAATCTATATTGTTGAAGGCCATATGGGATTAGAGAAACATCCTCTCTCATCTTGGTCTTAGTAGAAAACATGTCACCAACTGTGGATTTTGAATCTGTCTATGAAAACACTAGTGTTAACCCAGAATCAGTCATTCTTGATGAACTATATCCTCCCATCGATTCCCCTCTATTAAAAAAATAAGAGGATTTGGGAGACATGCTAAAAAAATTTGAAGAGGTTGTCTCCACCACTTTTGATGAGTTCATTCTGGTGAATCTAGAAACAAAGGAATATATAAGACCAACACTAATCAATTTAGCTATTCCTATAGAGGAACCATAGTAGTGTGTGGAATTTTTGAAGTAGTATCAATATTTTTTTCCTAGAGTAATTATGAGATGCCCAAACTATACCATCATGTTTTCTTTTACCATTTTTTCCTTCTAGTAAGTCCTCATAGTTTCACGAAATGTATCAGGAAAATTCACCTTCTCATGGTTACATGTTCATGCCTAATGTTGATATGGTTATCAAAGTCAACATTATCTAGGAGGTCTAATATCCCCACGATGATTAAAAACACATACTAATTAGGAATAAGAATAAATATATCAGAGTACGTATTGAATATTTAGATCTCAACTACCACTATACGAAGGATAATTTTCACCTTCTTTTGATAGATCTGTTGATTGATTCAACCTCTAGGTTATAGGACCTATCCTTCATGGATGGATATTCAAGACAAAATCAGTTCTGGATGGCTCCACATGATGAATAATACAATTCATAATGTAACAATATGGAACATTGTTCTCTCAGATAATTATTTTTGGGCTGAAAAATATAGTATTTGTTTATCATCATTCCATGAAACACATCATCTAAATGACCCCCATGATGATAGTGTAATGCTACCTCGATGATTTGGTGTTCAGTTCCTCCCATCATCATAACCTTCTTAGATATATAATGAAAATTTTCATCTTCCTCCACTATATGTATTTGAATATGTACTCCTTGAAATGATCATTTGAATTACCCTCTAGACATGATAAAGTTGTGATATTAAACTACTTTAAGTCTAATGAATTATTATTCATTAATAAAAAAGGAATGTAAAGGGTAAACCATAAATTTTAATCCAAGGAAAAAACAAATGACTTATAAATATCTTTTATTTCCTTAACTTATGAATATATAAGCTTCAATCTATGTTATCCATTATCAAATTTCTATCATAAATCCTGGGGGGGGGGGTTTATTCCATTAATAATGGTTTATAATAATCTCGTGAACTTTCCAATGAATATCCTTTGGGAGTGTCATAACCAAGAGTGCAGTAAGGGTGTCATAAACAAGAGTGCAGTAAGGCCCATTTTCATGTACCAGGATACCGCGAGTAAAGCCCGAGTCTCCTTGTCCGAGTTGTCACTCCTAGGTACATCTGTGCCGGAGACGCCTCTACCTGGAAGTATCTAGACATGGATGAATTTTCATGATAAACAACTTACTCAATACTCACCAAAATATAGGGATGTGTTTTCTATACTTAGTCTAGTATATAAATCATGAATAGTTTTTTCCACTCCCTATCCCAAAAAATAACAAAATGTATCCTCTGATACAAACTATGATAACCCAAATTTTTATTACACACATAAAAATGATTTATTACCAAATATTCATTTTATAAAACAATTAATATCGAGTGGTCTAGTGTCCTTGGGTTGTAGGAACATTACATAATAACATAAAACATAAAATGAAACATCTAATTGAAATATTATTGTACATGACCACAACATTACCTCGTACATAGCATTGCATGAGATAACCTGAGGACATGCATAAGAAAAGGTGATCTATAAAACCTAGTAATGGAGTAAACAAAGCATAACATCAATATTAAAATACATGTTATTCAACATGAATATCAATTAAGTGAAAAATAAAAATAAAAATAAAGTCATGATAAAACATGATAAACATAACATGGAGATGTGGCCACAACAGTTAACACGATATTATGATGAGCCAAGGATCATTGCACATAGTGCATGAGTAAATACTCATTGAAAATGAAGCACAAATATAACCTCATTGAACATGAATTATCATGAGTCAACACTCATTTTACATGATGTATCATTATACTATATTTTACCCAATGCATTGGAGCGCTATCAGGGTTCACTCTTCTTAAACATTTCATTTTATGTATAAGTGTGCCTCATTGATCATATAGCTTGGAATAAATCACATCATAAGTTATTACACGATTAAGAAATGTGGAAAAAATAAATGAAAGTATAATTCAATATTTATATGTTCATAATGTTGAATAACATCGATAGAGACATGGGTATGGTATTGACTACACAATGATCTTGTCTCGGAAAAACGCAGTGCAATTTCAGCCTCATAACGGCATGACATTAGAATTCATAAAAATGGGTTATGAGATGGAAAAAGGTGTCAAATTTTATGTACATGAAATTGACAGTAAGGGGATCATATAGATACATTTCCCAACAAATGTAATGGATTTTATATATTTAATACAAAATAATTTCTTGAATGTATATGAGGAGAGAAAAATTCCTTATGGAATCTCGGCATGGTAATAGGTGTACATGAGGGGCATTAATGGGAGGGAAATGGGATCTATCATCATTAATACAAGAATAGGTCAGTATGAAGGTGTTGTGAAATCATACACCAACATTTATAATTGAAAATAAAAGGGAATAACAATATTAAAAAACATGTATTATAAGAGGAAGGAAGTAATCCCTTACATTAATGTGTGACCCCAAAGGCTTAGGAGGGGCTTAAGAGAGGATTCTTGGGAGATTGTGGCGCCTTGGGAGGATCTAGAGAGAGGAGGGAAGTGGTTAGATAAACTTAGAGGGTTTTTATTGAAGAGTAACTGAGGGCTTGGGTAGATTTATATAGGAAAGGAGAAGGAATTCTTTATTATTTAAGTTTGGGACACCTCATATTAAACTAATCAAAACAACAAAACATACCTTGGTTTTATTCACATGGGTTTTTACCAAAGGGGAGTGGAAAAAAATATTTTATAAGGCCAATGGATGAACTTTTTAAGATAATAGGATTTCTTATGTAGAGGTGAGTCACACTCTTAAGGAAAACAATTTCAAAACATTTAATCTTTTATAAGTCATGGAGGGTCCCCTAAGGAATACTAAAATTAATCAAACAAATATTAAATCACATTATTTATAGGATAAAACATATATTTCACGATCATATCATATATAATATTTTATTACATTATTATTTGGTCATTACGATGTCATAAAATACATTGTAATTTTAGATGCCATTTAATTTTTACCCAAAAACATGATTGTCTTAAAAAAGTATGAAAAATTCAATATTTTATAATTTCAATATCCGGATTCCAAATATAATATTCATTTTATCTATATAATTTTCTAAATTTGTTCTTTTTTACTTTAAAAATAAAAACCGAAATTTATGAAAAATTCATCGGTTTTGACAAAAACTACTATCAAACCATAATAAAAATTAAAATTTCCTTCATAAAATTATACGATCATTATTATTTAATAAAAATTAATTTAATAATTACAAAAATATTTTATTAAAATATTCTTAAATTCAAAAGTCCATTAATTCATCAAAAAAGTTTTCTTGGTTGAATATTAACTAAAAATGCTATTTGCACTTTAAAAAATATTTAGAAAGAAACAATAATAAAAATTTTTTATTTTCATTATTATATAAACAAATAATTCAAATATTCATCGTGAAAAGTTCTTGTTACATCACCCCTTATAACACCTGCATAAGACCAAAGGTTAAGCTATTCCGTGGTGAAAAATTCTTAGGGTGGCTCGGATAACATCGCTCGAGGTGTAATCAATATCAACTTCCACTTCACCCATAGGTGGTTCCCCTCAAGCATAACATATACAAGCTCGGATAGGGCTTGGTCAAGGGCGAAGCCCAATTACACCACCTATTTTCTGAGATCCAAAAAATTGGCTTTGTACGGAAGAAGACTACTGTATGAGGCCATCATATCCTTTATTTGAGTAAATTGTATTTGTTAAAGTGCTGTATTTATACTAATCATGTGATTACTGTTCAATGGATATATTAACAATGGTCACAATTCTTAACAGAATTTTAAAACAAAAAACAAAAAACCAAATATGTGCATATGTTTTATATAACCATAATAACACAATTAAATAGACCTAGAGGAATTTTCATTAATAAAATTTTTGGTCGTTAAAATATCCCCCCTATAAAAATTTCATCATCACAATTTTATTACATATAAAAAGAACACTAAAATTTAAACACGACTTCAGGGTTGCATACCCACCACCACTAACCAATCCCCAAACCTCATTATCATGTCAATCATGGAGAATTAGGGTTCACTTTGTGTAACAATACCTTAATGAACATTCTAATTATTCTACTTACTTACTCTAGACATAGTCCATGAAACGTAAATCGTACCGATGGAAAATATGATGCACTTATTTGAAAAAAAACAGTTTCTAATGTATAGATTCAAAACATCTCCATGTACAAGTTTTTTGTAATGTAGTCTGATAGAGTTAGATTTCAAATTTTTGAAATGTGGTTCATCTAATATATTGTCTACCTTTCCAAAAAGACTGGAAGACAAGGCTATATATTTATAGGCTGCCCAGAGGTCTCCCTATTCAAAATCTATTCTACAATAAAATAGTGCATCATATTCTCTAGATGGGGTGAAATAATTGAAAATACCCTGATGGTACCTCTATCATCTTGAAAGATGAGAGATTTGGGAGCTTATGATTTGATCACAAGTGATCCATGTTCCTTGATTATTCTGCAGTATGGAGGAGGTGTTTGATATTTCATAGAGAGTCTTGCAAGAATGATGTACCTTAAAAAAGGTTTCTAAAATATGAGAGAATGAATTTTCAATAATTATACCTATTATGTCCTCAGGATGGGATAGGAGTGTTGTATGATGTTTTCCCCATCCATCTCAAAATTATATATTATCCCGCTGAATAAACATATCAAATTTTTAGTTACCCTCTAAAAATTATAAAATTGTGATATTAATATACATGAAGTTTAACAATTAATTATTCCTTAGTGAATGAAATGTTAGGGGTAACACATAAAGGGCAATCCAAGGACCAAACTAATGACATAAAATATTTTTTATTTCCTTAACTTTTGAATCTATAGGATTCAGTCTATGTTATCCATGATCTACTTTCTAACATATATTATTAGGGGCATTTTTTATTCCCTTAATAATGATTCACACTAATCTTGTGAATTTAAAAATGCTTATTCCCCATGAGTTTCGTAACCAAGAGTTCAGCAAGGCCTATTGTCGTGTTCCAGTATACCTGAGATCAAGCCCGAAACTCCATGTCGGAGTTTTCAATCGTAGGCACATCTGTGCCAGAGTCATTTCTACTAGCTCGTATCCAGACATGGATGCATTTTCTTGATAAACCACTTACTCAATACTCGGTAAAATGAAAATATGTTTTTTATATATAGTCTAGTTTCTAGGGCTTCACTAGGGTTTTCTAATCTTAATCCAAAAAATAACTTTACCTATCCTCTGATACCTACTTTGATAACCCTTATTTTTATTACACACATAATAATTATTTATTACAAAAACTTCACTTCATACAAAATATAAGATCTAGAGGTCTAGTGTCTTTGAGGCTTAGGAATATTACCTAACAACTTAAAACCCAAAATACAACATCTTATTAAAAACATCTTTTACATGACCATGACATTCCCTCATACATAGCATTGCATGGGATAACCTGAGGATATGCATAAGAGAAGGGTGATCTATAAAGCCCAGAAAGGGATTAAACAAAGCATAACATGAAGATTACAATTCATGTTAGTAAATAGTAATATCAAGGGAGCACAAGAGAAAAAAACATAAAGTAATGATAAAACATAATAAATATAACATGGAGATGTAGAAAAAAAATTAATCTGATATTAGCATGAGCCAATGCTCATTGCACATGGAGCCTGAGTAAACCCTCATTGCACATAAAGCACGAGTAGAACATTGAGGAACATGAATTTTAATGAGTGAAAACACATTGCACATGACGTATCATGATACTATAATTTACCCAAATCATTGAAGCGCTATTAGGGCGAACCCTTCTTAAACATTTCTTGTAATGCCTAAGAGTGCCACATGGATCATATAACATGGAATCAATAGACATCAAAATTTATTCCACAATTAAGGAATGTGGAATAAATTAAATGAAATTACCATTAAATATGTATATGTACATGAAGGTAAATACTCTTGATAGAGACATGGTAATGGTATTCACTACACAGTGATATTGGCTTTGAAAAACATGGTGGAATTTCGGTAGCCTAACGATGAGAGAGAAAAATTCATAAAAATGGTGGATGAGGGAGAAATGGGTGTCCCATCATATATATACATAAAATAAATAGTAATGGGGTTCATATAGATAAATTTTCCAACAAATGTAATGGAATTTAGATAGGTAATAAAATGAATTTCCAGAATGTAAATGAGGACAGAGAAATTCCTTACGGAATTTTGACATGGTAATGGGTGTACATGGGAGGCATTAATGAGAGAGAAATGGGGTATATCATCATTCAAACATGAATACAGAAGTATGGGGGAGGAGAGAAATCATACCCCATAATTTATAATTGAAAATTAAAGGGCCTAACAATATAATTAAACATGGATAAAAAGATGAAGTAAGGAATCTCTTACTTGGAAGTGTAATCTGAGAGGCTTGGGAGGGGCTTGAGAGATGCTTCCTGGGAGCATGGGGAACGTTGTGAGTAATATAGATAGAGGAGGGTAGAGGTTGGATGATCTCCAAGGGATTTTAGTGAAGATGATGTGGGATCTAGGTGGGTTTATATCGTAATGGAGATTGAATTGATTGTTATTTAGGTTTGGGACACCTCAAACTAAACTAATCAAAACCACAAACCATCCCATGGTTTTTGCCCTTGGTTTTTTCCAAAGGGGATTGGAAAAAGATATTTTGTAAGGCCTATGGCCTAATTTCTTAAAATAAAATGGTTTCTTTTATGGAGGTGAGTCACACTGTCAAGGAAAATAATTTAAAAAGATAAAATGTTTTATAATTCATGGTGTGTCCACTAAGGAATCATAAAATTAATCAAAATATATAAAATCGCATTACTTTAGGGAGAAAAAATATATTGTCCTAATAGATCATTTATTTTATTTTATTACATCACTATTAGATCATTATGATATCATAAAAAAATTATATATTTATACGATATTTAATTTTTACCCAAAAATTTGACTTTCATAGAAAATTATTGAAAATTCACTGTAACAGCCCAAGATTTTATAAAAAAATATATCTTTTTAATTTTATTAATGTCTTGTGTTGTACGCTACACCAAAAGGAGCTTGCACAACACGCATCCTTGTCTTGCCTTGCATTACACGCAATCGCGACCTTCCTCGATAGCGTGTGTAATACGCAATACCGAGTTTCACTAAACAACGATGTGCTATTAAAATATTATTAAAACTAGCCGTTATGAATAGTAATAACCACTTTTTAAAATTCTGTAAATCTTATTTTTCAAAATGAACTTCATTCTTGTATTCGGAGTATCGAATTTAGCCTAAGGTGAAATTTTGGTACTTTTCGGATAACTTTCATATTCTGATGAATAGTGAAAATTACTAAATTATAATTAAAAACAACTTTTTTAATCGAAATAATTAATAGTGATAAATTATTAATTTGAGTGGTTTTAAAGTTTATTTAGAATATTTTTTTACAATTTAATACAATATTGGTCATTGGTTGTAATTTCACATTTAAACCAGACATAATCAAGTGTCAATCTTTTGATATATATTGTTTCCTAAAAACACGCTATTTATTTTAACAGGGGGATTTAATTATAAAATTAATTAATGCAACTTCTATGTTATGAATTTGGTAAAATAGATTTCATTTTTGAATTCGGAATATGAAATATAGCTTAGGATGAAATTTTGGCATTGTTCTGAAAAACATCAATTTTTGATGAATAGTGAAACTACTAAGTGGTAGTTAAAAAAACTGAATTTTTCATAAAACTTAATTTTGCTGCTTCTGTGAATGGAATTTCGAAAATCCGAGAGACACGGTTAATATCAAGGACTAAAATGTGGTTCAATGAGATGAAAATAATTTTTTGGTGAATAGTAACTTTTTACTTTTTTTACCGCGGTTAATAGTAAATAGGGTAACTAAGGGTAAATATGATATTAATATTACCCTAACACATGTCCTAATTCTATTGGACAAGTTTAATTCGACCAAAAACAAACTTAGGAATAAAATATGACCATTTAGGCCCACTTGGATTAGATTAGGACATTTATTATTAATTTATTTAAAGAAAGGTTAAAATAGTTAAAATCAATGTTTAATAAGTAAATCATTTTTAATATGGGGTTATACATAAGATAAATTCGATTTTAAATATTCATTAGAAAGCTAAAACGATTTCCTAAATGTTGGTATTTTATTTGCAATTTTTAGACATCAAATAATTTAATTTATTTATGACACAACAATGATGCAGTAATTATCTTATTAATGAAATATTGACATAATTGATGTTATAAACACCAAAATAAATGTAATTTGAGATTTTTTATGAATTACACTAATTTTCTAGGTTACTATGATATATTAATGTTGATTTAATCAACTTTTTTCGAACATTTAATTCTGTTATGACTTTTACAAAAAAACATATATCAAATAGTGTCAAAATTGACACAAAATAGTTTTTAAATCAAATATTATATTATTAATTGTTATTGTATTCCTAAAAATCTAAGGTTCGGCCAAATGACTTAGATAAGGATATATATATTAATAATAAACAATTTGGGGTTCGTTTGGCATGTTATAGTAAGTTTATTAACCATATAGTGAAAGAAAACAAAAAGACACGGTAAAAGTTAAATTATTTAACTTAGAGTTAAATCTAATTGATAAGGTTTAAAATAAAATCCAAACATGTCTAAATTTTATTGGTTGATGAGATTACAACCCTATCTCATCTAATCTTCGAATATGAGTCATTTTTGGAGGTTTTTAAGTGGGGTTAGATTTATTATAAATTAATATTTTTAAGAATTCCTAAGGTGCCCCTCTCCTCCCCTATAAAAGGACACCTCCTCCCCCTCCTCCTCACACCAATTTGAGCACTCAAGCTCGGCCAACCCCTGCCAAAATATCTTCTCCACTTCCCTAGAAACATCCTAGAGGTTCTGGTCTTCCTCAAAGACCAATTTTAGTGCCCTAAGAGGAGGTCTCAAAGAGGCGCTTCAAAGAAGAGGTAATTATCGTTACCAATTCTTTCATCTTTATTTCTTCTTACACTTCTTCTTAGGTTGTGTCATTATGAAGTAATAACATCAGTATCACTCATATACTGATATGTTATTATAAGTATGAAACAACCCTATTTCACCATCTATCCATCCTACGGAAAAAAAATCACCGCGCGTGCATACGTACGGAATACCGTCTCCACGCCGTGGTGTAATCTATTTTCCACCACCACCTTACATGGATGGGTATAATGGTGTAAAGAATAACTATACATAGTTATTACAACATCATATTGATTCTGATATATTGTATAATCCACTCCAATTCAATTCAATATTTATAGAAATGATATCATCGCTCGTGCGTACGTACGGACTACCGTCTCCACGACGCGATGAGATTCATTCTCCATGTTAACCATTTAAGAATGATTATAAAGTATATATAAGAAATAATAATGAAATATATGACATTATAAAGCTACTGGATTTATGTATATATATATATATATGTATGTCATCTACTTACTTCCATTTCAAGACAATAAGGAAAGAAAAACAGCGTTCATGCATACGTACGGACTACCGTCTCCATGAACGATGTTTTTCATTTTATTTATATATCTATTATATATATATACATACTGAATATATATGATATATAAATCATATTTTATATTCTGGAAGTAAGTAAATCATGATATAAGTAATAATGATGTCAAGAACAACAAGTCAAAACACCTACGATAAATGAAACGATTTTACCCAAAACGCTTCTTTAACATGGAATTTACAAAAGAACGGTTAATATAATGTCATAAGTGAACCATATATGATATAATAACAATGAATATGATTCTGTAATAAGTCAATAACATGATTTAAATCATTATACAGGAGGTTCGGACACTTACAAAGCAAGTCGGACCTAAGGTAAGGGAAATATCACAATCTCATTTTTATCCGAGATTGTTTATACTTTGAAATTTACTAGGGTGTATTTTATTATCCACATCCATGTTTCCTCAATATGTAATATTATTTCCATCCACCTAAAATTGTTTAAATCCAATTTTACCCTTCGATGAGTTTTTAGTAAAGGATATGAAAGGAATCTTTTTTCGTTTTTCGTACGAGGTACTTTTTGACTTTTCCGACAAAAGTACGAAGAATGTTTTTTTTACTTAAACGGAACGAACGGATTTTTATGGTTTTATAAAGCCTTATTTTCATGAAGCTTCCTCCAAAAGATTTCATGACTATTTTTAATAAAATCTCTTTCTTTTAAAATTGCATGATGTTTTGTGAAAAGAAATTGATTTTGAAGAAGAAAGGATATTTTCCTCAAGAATTCATTTCAAGTGTTTTATCAAAATTATTTTACATCTAAGATAATAAATGGTTCTGTTTCTATCCATATTTTTACATTGATTTGACTATGTTGTGATGGAATTATGTTTATGAATTCCTTTATCTTATATGAATGGTTTTATGATGTCATGTTGTTTAAGAATCCCATTTTTATTACATGGGTTATGAAATGATGTATGATTTATGATTTTGTGGCACACATAAAAATGGTATCATTATGAGATGGGTGGGACCTATATCTCCCTCCAATGCATTGGGTAAAGATTTTATATCTCATGAGATAGACAGGGCTGGAATGGTAGGTTATACCGGTTCAGTGAAACAGGACTGAAACGAGGGTTACTCGATTCAGAAAGGGACTTTGTCCACTAAGATAGTCTTGACTATGAGTCTTGACTAACAAGAAATGATTCTCTATGATTATGTGTGAATGCCACAAAGTTTCATGTTTTAAGTTATGATTATTGTGATTACATTTCACTGCCATGATTTACCCCATGTTATGAAATTATGATCTCTTTTGCAGGTTAAGATTTTCCAAAAGTTATGTGCTTATGTATATGATTTGATTGATATTTCTTTTGTTTACCCTTACTGAGCATTTGAGCTCACCCTTTTATGTTTTCTTTTCCCCAGGATATAAAGAAAGGTTTTAGGTAAAAAAAAATGGAAGATCTTTATGGGAGATATTGAAGATCTTTCACCAGGATTAGAAGATTATGTTCCGAGTTTCCAAAGACACTAAACTATTACGATCCTTGTGTGTGTGTTTTTGTTATGTACTAAGTATTCCACAAATGTAATGTAATGTCCATGTACGTCAGGATACAGGTCTCTACAGTTGGTATCAGAGGAAAGGTTTAGTCAACCTTTGCAAACTAGGATTCGAAAACGTTAGTGAGATCCCTAGAGATATTTCTAAGGTATGTCTAGGGATGTCTCTAAGGATAAGTATACGCATAGGATATAGTCCTAGAACTATGGTAACGATCTTAGAATTTAACCTAAGATATTAGATATTGAGGATACTCCCCCTTTATTATGTTGTTTTCCCTAGCATAATTTTTGCCTCTCACACTATTCTTTTTGGGTTTTAGAAAATGGCTGGAAACAAGATGATTCACGATAATGGAGGATATGATGGACAATGGAATGATATTCTTCATAATGAAATGGGATTTGGAAGTCCAAACATAATTATTATGCCGAATCAGCAATCTCATAATATGATCAATAAAGTAAAATTTGGTAAGTTTCCTGACTCGGCTAATAAAAGAAAGATGGAGTTTCATGATGATCATAGAGGAAAGAAAGTTCAATTTCCCCTATGTAATTCATGTGGGAAGAGGCATCAAGGAGAATGTTTCAAAGGAACTGGAAGATGCTTTTGGTGTGGAAAAGAAGGACACAAAGCAAGTAAGTGCAAAGGAAAAGGTTCAGTTAACACCATGGATGAGGATAATGGTATTGCTACGACATCAAAAATGGTTAAGTGTTTTAAATGTGGAATGTATGGGCATTATGCAAACCAATGTCCTAAGGGAAAGACTCATGAAGAGAATCAGTATGGCCGTATGGGTAGTATTTATGTGGATGATGATGAAGAGACTACAAATGATATGTGAGATGAAAGAATTGTTGAAGCTCGGTTAATGGTTTAAAAATGTAGTGGAATGATTACATGTTTATCATGTGTAATGTTGTATAAGTAATCTCATGGTACTATGGAATAAAGAGACATCTAAGGATTGTTACACTATTGTCTTTCCTTGAGTTTTGAAAGTGTATGATGAATGGTACCAGTAACCATGAAAGGTTATTCAAATACTTTTGTAAAGTAGATGATATGCGCATAATGAAAGGATAAGAAGATAATGAGATGTTTGATTGTATTCATGAGCTCATGATTGATATAAGGACTAAGTGATATCATGGTTTGAGTATATAGAATTTTGAGGATTTTGGTATGTGGAAAGTGTTAACTTTTAACTGCATTCAAGTTTTCACTAAGGTTTAATGGGTATTCAAGAGAGTACATGATTAAGGCCTTTGAATGTTTGGAATGTGACCAACAAGATATATCTTATGATATATGGGGATCAACGATGGTATTAAATCTCTATTAATCATTTTCACTATGTTATGAGAGTGGACTGCAGTATTATGGATAAGCCTAAAGATTGGAATGGATTATGTTGGACATAAGTTAGTATTGTTTAAGGATAGAAGTTTTTTCGATATTATTGATGGGATGTTATAGTAATATAGTTTTATAAAAAGGACAACCTGCAGGACGGGCGACAGCCCATCGCTTCGGACAAGGCTGTAGGAATCGAACCCACAACCGAAGTGCGACTGGCCTTTATCGCCTACCACTGACCTACAGTAAGTCCCTGTTTAGTAGAAACTAGTGTTATTATATTAAGCAGTATGATATATGAAGTATAAGTCCATTTTAGGAACCATATGTGATTAATCTCACAATAGATCGACTTATGTATATAATTTTTGCTAAACTTTTGTTTGAGACAGATGGAATGACCCGTCATTCTACCACATGATCTGCTAACACTTCACGAATAACAAATTCAACTTCATTTATTTAAGAGATGAAGTAGAAATTGTTCAAGGCACGAACAACAGTGAGATTGTACCAAAATAAAGTAAGTATTTATTCTAATTCAAATTCTTCAACTTTAGGGAAACGATCTTGAAAACCAAAAATGTTGTCCTAGTGATCTTATATCTGATGAATCAGATGGTACCCTAGATCATCACAAATTTATGGCTTTTTGATTGTTGGCTTTTTCATAGCCATGTCCTCTACCACTATCCATCAGAACATGATGGTTAGATTTCTCTTCCATATCCATATTTTCACCTATGTGGAAACCCAGTGATTAGTTTATTTGGGTAATCGTTACATTTCATAATTTAGTTTTTAAATCCAAGTTTTGGTATTCCTTTTTACAATGTGGGTTTCTATTAAAGAAACTTTCGAATAGTAAACCATTTATAACCCCGACGAATTTCGAGGGCGAAATTCATTTTAAGGGGGGTAGAATGTAACAGCCCAAGATTTTATAAAAAAATATATCTTTTTAATTTTATTAATGTCTTGTGTTGTACGCTACACCAAAAGGAGCTTGCACAACACGCATCCTTGTCTTGCCTTGCATTACACGCAATCGCGACCTTCCTCGATAGCGTGTGTAATACGCAATACCGAGTTTCACTAAACAACGATGTGCTATTAAAATATTATTAAAACTAGCCGTTATGAATAGTAATAACCACTTTTTAAAATTCTGTAAATCTTATTTTTCAAAATGAACTTCATTCTTGTATTCGGAGTATCGAATTTAGCCTAAGGTGAAATTTTGGTACTTTTCGGATAACTTTCATATTCTGATGAATAGTGAAAATTACTAAATTATAATTAAAAAAATCTTTTTTAATCGAAATAATTAATAGTGATAAATTATTGATTTGAGTGGTTTTAAAGTTTATTTAGAATATTTTTTTACAATTTAATACAATATTGGTCATTGGTTGTAATTTCACATTTAAACCAGACATAATCAAGTGTCAATCTTTTGATATATATTGTTTCCTAAAAACACGCTATTTATTTTAACAGCGGGATTTAATTATAAAATTAATTAATGTAACTTCTATGTTATGAATTTGGTAAAATAGATTTCATTTTTGAATTCGGAATATGAAATATAGCTTAGGATGAAATTTTGGCATTGTTCTGAAAAACAACAATTTTTGATGAATAGTGAAACTACTAAGTGGTAGTTAAAAAAACTGAATTTTTCATAAAACTTAATTTTGCCGCTTCTGTGAATGGAATTTCGAAAATCCGAGACACACGGTTAATATCAAGGACTAAAATGTGGTTCAATGAGATGAAAATAATTTTTTGGTGAATAGTAACTTTTTACTTTTTTTACCGCGGTTAATAGTAAATAGGGTAACTAAGGGTAAATATGATATTAATATTACCCTAACACATGTCCTAATTCTATTGGACAAGTTTAATTCGACCAAAAACAAACTTAGGAATAAAATATGACCATTTAGGCCCACTTGGATTAGATTAGGACATTTATTATTAATTTATTTAAAGAAAGGTTAAAATAGTTAAAATCAATGTTTAATAAGTAAATCATTTTTAATATGGGGTTATACATAAGATAAATTCGATTGTAAATATTCATTAGAAAGCTAAAACGATTTCCTACATGATGGTATTTTATTTGCAATTTTTAGACATCAAATAATTTAATTTATTTATGACACAACGATGATGCAGTAATTATCTTATTAATGAAATATTGACATAATTGATGTTATAAACACAAAAATAAATGTAATTTGAGATTTTTTATGAATTACACTAATTTTCTAGGTTAATAGGATATATTAATGTTGATTTAATCAACTTTGTTCGAACATTTAATTCTGTTATGACTTTTACAAAAAACATATATCAAATAGTGTCAAAATTGACACAAAATAGTTTTTAAATAAAATATTATATTATTAATTGTTATTGTATTCCTAAAAATCTAAGGTTAGGCCAAATGACTTAGATAAGGATATATATATTAATAATAAACAATTTGGGGTTCGTTTGTCATGTTATAGTAAGTTTATTAACCATATAGTGAAAGAAAACAAAAAGACACGGTAAAAGTTAAATTATTTAACTTAGAGTTAAATCTAATTGATAAGGTTTAAAATAAAATCCAAACATGTCTAAATTTTATTGGTTGATGAGATTACAACCCTATATCATCTAATATTCGAATATGAGTCATTTTTGGAGGTTTTTAAGTGGGGTTAGATTTATTATAAATTAATATTTTTAAGAATTCCTAAGGTGCCCCTCTCCTCCCCTATAAAAGGACACCTCCTCCCCCTCCTCCTCACACCAATTTGAGCACTCAAGCTCGGCCAACCCCTGCCAAAATATCTTCTCCACTTCCCTAGAAACATCCTAGAGGTTCTGGTCTTCCTCAAAGACCAATTTTAGTGCCCTAAGAGGAGGTCTCAAAGAGGCGCTTCAAAGAAGAGGTAATTATCATTACCAATTCTTTCATCTTTATTTCTTCTTCCACTTCTTCTTAGGTTGTTTCATTATGAAGTAATAACATCAGTATCACTCATATACTGATATGTTATTATAAGTATGAAACAACCCTATTTCACCATCTATCCATCCTACGGAAAAAAAATCACCGCGCGTGCGTACGTACGGAATACCGTCTCCACGCCGTGGTGTAATCTATTTTCCACCACCACCTTACATGGATGGGTATAATGGTGTAAAGAATAACTATACATAGTTATTACAAAATCATATTGATTCTGATATATTTTATAATCCACTCCAATTCAATTCAATATTTATAGAAATGATATCATCGCTCGTGCGTACGTACGGACTACCGTCTCCACGACGCGATGAGATTCATTCTCCATGTTAACCATTTAAGAATGATTATAAAGTATATATAAGAAATAATAATGAAATATATGACATTATAAAGCTACTGGATTTATGTATATATATATATATATGTATGTCATCTACTTACTTCCATTTCAAGACAATAAGGAAAGAAAAACAGCGTTCATGCGTACGTACGGACTACCGTCTCCATGAACGGTGTTTTTCATTTTATTTATATATCTATTATATATATATACATACTGAATATATATGATATATAAATCATATTTTATATTCTGGAAGTAAGTAAATAATGATATAAGTAATAATGATGTCAAGAACAACAAGTCAAAACACCTACGATAAATGAAACGATTTTACCCAAAACGCTTCTTTAACATGGAATTTACAAAAGAACGGTTAATATAATGTCATAAGTGAACCATATATGATATAATAAAAATTAATATGATTCTTTAATAAGTCAATAACATGATTTAAATCATTATACAGGAGGTTCGGACACTTACAAAGCAAGTCGGACCTAAGGTAAGGGAAATATCACAATCTCATTTTTATCCGAGATTGTTTATACTTTGAAATTTACTAGGGTGTATTTTATTATCCACATCCATGTTTCCTCAATATGTAATATTATTTCCATCCACCTACAATTGTTTAAATCCAATTTTACCCTTCGATGAGTTTTTAGTAAAGGATATGAAAGGAATCTTTTTTCGTTTTTCGTACGAGGTACTTTTTGACTTTTCCGACAAAAGTACGAAGAATGTTTTTTTTACTTAAACGGAACGAACGGATTTTTATGGTTTTATAAAGCCTTATTTTCATGAAGCTTCCTCCAAAAGATTTCATGACTATTTTTAATAAAATCTCTTTCTTTTAAAATTGCATGATGTTTTGTGAAAAGAAATTGATTTTGAAGAAGAAAGGATATTTTCCTCAAGAATTCATTTCAAGTGTTTTATCAAAATTATTTTACATCTAAGATAATAAATGGTTCTGTTTCTATCCCTATTTTTACATTGATTTGACTATGTTGTGATGGAATTATGTTTATGAATTCCTTTATCTTATATGAATGGTTTTATGATGTCATGTTGTTTAAGAATCCCATTTTTATTACATGGGTTATGAAATGATGTATGATTTATGATTTTGTGGCACACATAAAAATGGTATCATTATGAGATGGGTGGGACCTATATCTCCCTCCAATGCATTGGGTAAAGATTTTATATCTCATGAGATAGACAGGGCTGGAATGGTAGGTTATACCAGTTCAGTGAAACAGGACTGAAACGAGGGTTACTCGATTCAGAAAGGGACTTTGTCCACTAAGATAGTCTTGACAATGAGTCTTGACTAACAAGAAATGATTCTCTATGATTATGTGTGAATGCCACAAAGTTTCATGTTTTAAGTTATGATTATTGTGATTACATTTCACTTCCATGATTTACCCCATGTTATGAAATTATGATCTCTTTTGCAGGTTAAGATTTTCCAAAAGTTATGTGCTTATGTATATGATGTGATTGATATTTCTTTTGTTTACCCTTACTGAGCATTTGAGCTCACCCTTTTATGTTTTCTTTTCCCCAGGATATAAAGAAAGGTTTTAGGTAAAAAAAATGGAAGATCTTTATGGGAGATATTGAAGATCTTTCACCAGGATTAGAAGATTATGTTCCGAGTTTCCAAAGACACTAAACTATTACGATCCTTGTGTGTGTGTTTTTGTTATGTACTAAGTATTCCGCAAATGTAATGTAATGTCCATGTACGTCAGGATACAGGTCTCTACATTCACTATTGGATAATTTCGACTTCCTGCGTTCAAAAATAATATTCATTTTATCTAAATAATTTTCTAAATATATGAATTTTTACTTTTAAAATAAAAACCTACATTTATAAAATATTCATGGGTTTATAGAAAATCATCTTTCAATCATTAATAAAAATTATATTTTCATTCATAAAATTATATGATCATTTATAATTAATAAAACATAATTTAAAAATAATAATAATACATTATTAAAATATTAATTAAATTCTAAAATATATTAATTCATCAAATGATAATTCTTAGTTGAATATTAACTAAAAATTATATTTGCACTTTAAAGACTCATTAGAAATTAATAAGAATAAAATGAATGTATATTCATTATTATATACAAAAATAATGAACATATTTTTAGTGCGATGGTCTTGTTACATAACCCCTTATATCACTCGTATAAGACCGAAGGGTATGGTGTGAGATGGTGATAGACTCTTGGGGTGGCTCAGATAACATCGCTTGAGTGGTAATCTCTATCAATATCCACTTCTCTTGTAGGTAGTTTCATTCATGCATAATGTATTCATTCTCAACTGGGGAATGCTCAAGATAGAAGCCCAATGATGCCACCTCGTTTCTGAGCTCAGAAAAATGGGCTTCGTATGGGGAAATTCTACTAGATGTGGTTGTCGATTATTTTTTATCAGTATATTGGATTTGTTGAGTCCCTATATTTATAATAATCATGTTATCACATATCAATAGCTATATTAGCAAAGTTCACAATTCATAACAGTGTTTTAAATTCCAAAATTTAAAACCAAAAAAGTTCATACGTTTTAAAAAACCATAAGAATACATTTAAATAGACCAAGAGTAATTTTCATTAATAAGTGTTTGGGTTGTTACATGTTTCCTGACACAGAGACAAGATACTCTCTTATCTAAAAGGTCTACCTCGCACTGGTTTTCATATTACAGAATTTGCAGTGCTATTTTCAGCCTCACGATATAGATCACATTTCTAGAGTAGTTCCACTAATGTATATATTGAATCACCCCATGTTGATTGGATTGTTAGGGAACTTGGAGGTGATCCTTCAATAGTGTGACATCAGGACCATCCCACAGATAGAAATCAAGGGGAATGAATTGGATGAAATTCTAGATGTCCATCCAACTCCCGTTGGATTTACTCTATGATTTTGATTTTTTGATGCTTCCATCCTTTAAGTGGACTATGTTGTTCCATGCTGGAAGATGTATTTTGATGGTTCCTCCTGAATCCTGACCAATAAAAGGATCAATGATACCATACTCAATAGGAAAGCTCTGGGATCCACTTCATCACACAGGAATTGACTATCATTCCATACTAATTCCTTCTATTAGAGGGATACAAAAATATCTAGGTAGAGTATGAGGCTCTCATTACTAGCCTTGTGATGGATCTTGGGATTGATCTTCCTTTCTTGAATTTGGGGGGAGACTGAAAGTTAGTGGTCAAATAGGTCCTTGGTAAATTTATTGTCAGAAATATAGAATTTGTTCCCATTATGGGTTCACATTCTAGGAGATGGTCATATCACCTTCTCATCCAATGGTGACACATGTACCCTGGTCACAAATTTGTCATGTCATCACCTTAGCCAGTTCAGCTTCAACTCTTGTAGAGGTTGACCAGGATGACCCTCCCATTAATGTGGTGCATCAAAGGGTCACTACTCTCATCACTCCAGATAGATATGGAGGTCAAAAGGTAAAAAATATGATTAATGATGATTCTATATCAAGACCACAAGATCCCCATACAATTGAGGATGTAACATATTGCAAAACAACCTTTGTTAACTATACTCAGTGTGACACTCTCCCACTAGACAGAGCGTGACATGAAAGGATTCATTAGAAGGTTTTATAGTTCAACCTATCAAGTGAGAATAACCTCATGAAAAAAGTATATAAAAATGGGTTTAATTCAATTATCATTCATTTCATACAATGAGATGATATTCCCCAGATCATGCAGTAATTTCTTGCCTAGATCTTTGTTGAACATGAAGAAGGGTTGAAGAACCCCCGCCATATTTGACGGAAGGGCAACATCATGACCACCATGGTCCACATATGTAAGAAGTACACCATGGTGTTTTATGCATGATAGATCCATTACAACGTTAGGCATAGACTGTGAAAGATTCTTCATACTACCAACTATTATTGTTTCGTTGCAGTATGGGACCATCATTCTATGTGACCATACCGACCAAAAAAATCTCATCAATGTTGGTTCACTATGTCCAAAATATATTTATTCATCATGTGGTTAGTATAAATAAATTTCAAGGAAGTAAAGGCCCGATCCATGATCAAATTCGTCAGCTCCCACATTAGGCACCAATTCTGAGGTCAACACACGATTCTCAAACACAATGGAATGAACCATCATAATAACGAGTTTAAAAAACATTGGAATTGAATAGTATTTAGTCCAACCATACTTCTTGATATCATTACAATGATAAAGGATATATCATGATGTTTATCAAACCCCTCTCTATCATTATACAGATGATGGTGGACCAGAACAAGAAGAGTTTGTCGACCTTGCAACCCAATGCCCTCGGGGCCTATCCAATGATGACACGAAATACCACACTAGTAGCACCATATTCCCTGGTGTATGGAACATTGGTAGTACTACTCCTCAATATTCAATTACCATTTCACTGAAGAAGTACCTATTATCAGAAAATTCTATGCAGAATGATATAAGTCTTCCTAGATAAGCTGGAAGACCTAAAATAGAATAGGTTCCATGATTTGCATAATTAGTAGATGGAAAATAAAAAAATATCAAGAGAATTCAAGGATATGTTTTTCATACACTCCTTCCTCTAGAGTGATACAATACTGGCTCCTAGAAAAATAATGTTACATGGAATAAAGTCACCAATTTTTGAGCCAATGTGGGAAGGACCATACATAATTTACAAGGGTTATTCCAGTGGTACATAATCTTTCATCACTATTATTTGAGGGTGTATTACTCATCCAACCAAAACCAATTTCTAAAAAAGTACACCTCATAATAAAAAATTACCGTCTTAGCTTCATGATGATAAATTATCCAACATTGGTGCTCCCATCTCCATGTCCATAAATTGAATAACCAATTTCCAAGTCACAAATGGTTAAATTGCATAAAAACATACATCCTAAACACATGAAGACGATATATGTTACAACCATATTCCTGACCACATGATGATAAAATTCATTAAACTAGTTTCATAGATAAATGATGTAAAGCAATCAAAAAATGAATGGATTTATCATAAAATGTTAAACTACCTGGGATTGTTCTTTTAGGAAATCGTAACCTATGATATTATCATCTTAGTTGAATAATAATAAACATAATATTACGAAAATAATTTGTTTCAAGAAATTAAATTTCATAACATCCAACATTGTAGCTACCCAATGAAAAAACACACAACACCAGCATCTGAGTCACATTCTGATAAACTATCTAATAACCGAACATCAATATTACATGAAATTAAATTGCACAGTTTGGCCTGGTTAATTGAAAATAAACTAAAATATTATCATTCTAGACACATGATGATAAATTTCATAGCACCAATTTCATAATTTCATAATGTTAAGCAATGTAACAACCAATTTCCTAGATCAACGATGATAAACTCTATAAAACCAAATTTCTGGTTGCATGATGTTAAACAATGTAGAATACAATATAAAAGGAACATGATGTTAAATTGTAAAAAAATTATCATCCTTAATGCATGATGAGAAAATGTGGTGAATTATAATGTTATTTCTTGGGAGGATGATTCCCTCGATATTGGTCATCTACCACACCATATTTGAGAACTATCTATGGTGTGATTCCTATTTAAAAATACAGTGATTCCTAGTTTTTCATCTTCGTCCTATCATTCCCCTACAAAAACCCCCTATTTGTGTATGGGTCAAACTTACATACAGATATTTCCTTAAATAACTAAATTTTCGTGATTCCCCCCCTGTAGTATATGTGGTGACACCCATATTATTATTGTTGGGCCAAGTCAGGATGATAATTCTTTCACATCCTGTGGCCCTCATCCCACCAAAATAACAATAAACTATATAGAATCCATGCTTAAGGCACAATATGTTAAAAAAGTATCTTATTCCAAGAATCAAAACATAAAACTACTTGAAAGCCTCCTCCAGAATGCTTATGTGGTTTTTGTGACTTCTTGGTGATTATTCATACCGAGGTATTTTTACCACATCGTTACACATTCCCCATTTACAGTGCTGACCTCTTGGTCCATGATTTGAGAGCATAAACTAATAGCTATCATATTTTTAGTGAAACATTACATTAAACTTTTATCAATCGTCCAAACTCAATAAACATAAATTAAGAGATGATTTTCTAGGAAAGATGACCGTAAACTAAATACTCCACGTCCAAGTATCATGGCATTGAACAATATGGATGTTTTCTATGGGATGTGATGTGGGTTGTTGGGCCTCATTGTCCCTCACTCACATCAGTTTTGTAAAACTATTGTGCAAAACATACCCATTTTAGAGAATCCCCCATTATCATTAAAAATTTAGGACTTTGAAATAGGATCCTACATCCACAATTCATGAAATTAAACAATTGTAATACCTTAAAAAAATTTGGAATCCTATTAAACACATGATATAATTACCCCCATTTTAAATCAGGATGCTTCATAATGATTGTGGGATGCCCTAGTTCCCTCACTATATATGTTTTCCCCAATAGGTGTTGGAATCCCACCATGATGTGTTTGAGAAAATTTTGTGTCTTGATTACCATTATTATGGGATACATAGATAATACTAGAAATTTTATATTCAATCATAGATTCATGTTCACCAACCCTATAGTCCATCATCCTCAATTATGGAATAAGACACACAACCTTAAATTGTACATAGTTTATTTCACTGTGAATCTATGATACATGACATTATTTTTCTACATTCATGTTGGGTTATTCCTCTATCAAGTTAAATAGATGCCTAAAAAGAGACCTTTTCATGTCCATATGTCACAACATTAATATGACCACCCCTTTGGTATAAACTATATAAAATTCAATAATGTACAACTGGTGTTAGGGTCTCTTCATGCTGTGCAGGTTCTCCTTGCCTCATCCACTTCATATTCCAAATCTTTCACCTATAGACATCATTTAATTCCCTTTTTTCAATGTTACAAAATGTATGTCCTTTAAATGTGTGTATATTATTTGAAAATTATGTATGCTTGATTCCCATCCTTTTGGGAAACATAGTGATGCTGATACATTTCTTCTTCGAGACAAATTGAAATTTTTTAGCCTCAGTTATGTTTCTGGAACACGATTGTAAATTTTATGTATTTAAATTCATGCTATGTATATGGATTTCGATTCTCCTAGGACCTCTATTCATTTCCAGATTATTACTCTACCAACTTACACTGATTCCTCTATAAAAATACATCATTAGTCTAATCATTATGACCTTAATTTATGAATGATATTCAAGTCATCATGTCTCAGATCAAAATGAAAGATTTCTACAAAATGTGTGGTGAATAATAGAGACTCCTTATCACTCATTAATTTGAGTTCTATCACACCACTATTTCACATTACCTATTTCATGATGTACCTTCCCCATAGTCTAAGCACAGTGACATTAAAATAAGAGTTGATGGCCTAAGAATCAAAACACAAAACTATTTGTATAAATTACATGAATAATGACTTTAAACAATATGTGAGAATCTATATGGTAGTATGTACTCTTGATATGTGATTCTAGGTCTTCATCCATGTCCGTTTTTCACTACACTACATTTCACATATCTATTCGAGACACCCACCTCTAGTCTGAGCGTTTTGACCGTAATATAATGTACATTCTATGTCTATGAAACAAGGCCATAAACTGATTACACTGGGTACTAGAATTATTAAATTAAACTATTTTTATCCCCTACATTTTGAGACTTATGACTTTAAAATTCATATCCTAAAATCCTCAATGCACGACATTAAACTATGACTCTACCCCAAAAAAATTAGGACACCTCTTAGTAAGAGATTATTCCAACCCTATGATCTAAACAGAGGATGCTTCATGACTAAAGTGAGTTTCCTTAGTTCCATTGATAGAGATGGTCACCCCAACCAATATTAGTCTCTTACCGCATCACAATAGAGAACTATGTGTGTCTTTATTCCCATCTACATGAGAAACTTTGTGACACCCTTACATTTCTTCACAGACATCTGGATATTCATTATATCCGTCAACCCCATGTCCCCATCATTGGTCGAAGAATTAATACCTTATTCTAATAGTCTCCCTCAGTCCAATTATCATGAATAAAAAATATATACATGATGTATTAGTTGGGATATATTCTATGGAATTTGGGTCTCCATGGCCTTTATTCACACCATGTTCTTGACATTGTGACACTACAAATGTCCATTTGGGATATGAAACCCATGGTCAAGGAAATAAGAACATATTCTATTTGAAATGAATTACTAACATGACATTAAATTTTGAAATGGATTGATGTGCTATATAATGCTCGAGCTCGAACATTCATTTCATGTCCAGATCATTCCTCATATTGAATAATAAAAATAAATAATATACCTTATCAAATAACTGTATTTTATAAAAAATATGTAATTATAAATATTTCCCAAAATAATCAACAAAAGTTAGAAACCATATGAAAAAATAAAATACAGAATAGGAAATAGTAATATCCATGAAAAATAAAATGGATAATCAGGGGAAAATATGGTGTTCAACAATCACAAGATATTAATTATTTCAAGGGTAATCACAAATAAATCAAGTATGTGACTGTGACTAAAATCCATGAAAATATCAATCATAAACAATAAAGAGGAATACTTGATATGTTCTCAATAAAAAATATATCAATAGAGGGTTGTTTTTGTGGTGGAATAGAAGCATTATTAAAATATTTTTGTTAAAATCAATCTTGAAGAACACTTAATTTTTTTGAAAAAAAAAACGAAAATCATTTTTGATGAAAATCACATAAAAAATTATTTATAATGTATCTTTTAAACAAATAAATGAATCATCATATATGTTATGGTGATTTAATCCTTAATTTACATATGAGGTAAAAATAACTTCTTTTTTCATGATCAATTGTTTTGAAAAATTCCTTATAGGGAAAGAGAATATAAAAATTCAATGAAAATATTGAAAAAATTTATAAAGGTTGAAAGTTTATTTACTAAATTAATTTATAATAATTATTTATTTTTTTTAAAAAAAATGGTTTTTTAAATTTAACATGTTATCCTACTAAAGGGGGAAATGATTAATAGTTTACTTAACATCGTTTTCTAATAATGTGAACATAATTTTATAATAATACAAGAGAAAGTTCATAAATAATAATATGAGATAAAAATATAAGGTTTAATTTAATAGTGTTTATATAATTTCCCAAAATATAAATACCATTGAATTATTATTATAGTTACATTTGATGAAAATAATCATTAATCATTGTAATGTGTCCCACACCACATTGATTGTAATAAATCATAAAACTCATGAGGGAGTAATAATAAATAAATATATTAAATTACATGAATATAAAATATTTAAGTCTATAATATATAAAATTTCTAATAATATACACCAAAAAATTAAGTAAGTGGTGAACATGACATTTATCTCATAAAAGTAGAAAGTGAGTTTAAAATCCCATACCATGTATCCAACTTGTATCATGTGTCTTTATATTTTATAATAAGAAACATAATTATTCACCTTCTTTAGAACATTTTAATTGTTTAAACTTACTATTATTTTACTTATTACCATGTTTTATACCACTATATAAACAATTATGTTTACATTGGGTGTTTTTACAATGTTTTTTTATGTGTTGAAAACAACATTGCTAGGTAAAATATGGTCCAAGGCGTCATTATATTAAATATAATGAATAATAATAAGGAAATAATTATAATAATTATATTTTAATTATAAAATAAATATAAATCATTAAAAATTGTTAGTTAAAATTAACCAATGTTACAATTGTGGAGATGGTAGGTTATACATACGCAATTGTAATGTCGCCATTTTCCAATGATCATTATCAAAAGAAGGTAAGAAACACTAATATTTATAGGATGATTATTATATAATAAATAAAATAATATTTTTGAATATTAACTTCTATATATTATTCATTTGATTTAAATTTAATCACATTGTGTCGAGGAGGTAGTATCCCACACATCAATGAACGACGCTATCACATTTAAAGTCTGTGTTAAAGGGTAATATAGAAAATTATATATATATATATATACATATATTATGCATTAAGAATTGAAATTATGTAATTAATATAATATATTGTTTTGTATGTAACTTATTTTTGGTTTAAATGAACATGTATGTGTTCCATATATAGTGTGATTGAATAACATCGCTTTGTGGGGGCAATAGTCCACACTTCCACAAACAATACTATCATAATTGGACAAAATGGATAATATATGATATGAGTTGTTAAATAATTAAATAAGGTTCAAAAAAATAATATATATCATATATATATATTATATAAATGGTGTGTCTATCATAATGGACACTATAGGGGTGGTAAAATAAAAATGAAAAATCAACATTTCATGAGGTTGTGGTTCACGAAAAACGTAAACATTATTCTGGTTACCCTTTAGATATATGTGTTTGTAAGTGTTGGTACATAATTTATATTAAAAACACTATAGTATATTTATGATACTAATATTTTAATATAAACATGTAATGAGTAGAATCATAGGATTAGAGACAATAAATAACACTAGAGAGCTTAAGGAATGATGTTACATCATAATTTGGTAAGTTATTTTTTTCACCAAAGAGATTCCATGGATTTATTCATGCCCAATGTGAGTCTTCTTTTATGAAGGTAATAATGATGGTGGGATATTTCGGAAGGTCATGGTCGAGCCAATGTTTCTTGATATATGTGACGAAGTGGGAGGAGTGGAGGATCATTATAGTGGAGGAGGAGTGACACTCTTATTAATATTGGGAAAGGGAATTCCACCCGCATTTTTTCCATTAAAATATGATCTAATTATAAACCATGGTTGATAAAAGGAAGGATATAGTCTAATTATTCCAATAAAATTTCTCTTAAATATTTTGACAGGATTATGATTTAGGATTTTTCCGTTATTAAGACTAAATTTTCCTTATAAATTGTAAATAATAGTAACTTCTTTTAGTAATAATTTAAAAAAACAATTTTTTACTTAATTAGAAATAAGAAATTTTTATTATAAAAAATATGGAATTAAATTTCCCAAATTCAAATCACATACGTCGTAAAAATTCATTTCAATTTAATCACATTTATATGTCCACAATGAATTTTTTTAAAGGAAAAATGTCGAAATGATTGCTATGTTTCTATAGTCAATTTCCAAGAGAAATTGGCTTCAAGGAAAAAATATTGTTAATTTAGAAAAATATGATCTAATTTAACATTAAAACTCATTAAATATAAAATTTATCTTTATAAATCTATTATATAAAAAATTATTTTAGAAATAAAATTCAGTATTTTTCACAATGCATTAAAAAATGAAACATAATAAAAAGTTTAAAAAGTTTACCTAACCTAATTTTTATGTTATCATTTCAAATATTATGTTTATTTTGACATTTAAATATATAATATATAGAAAAAATATATTTAATATTTGTTTTTCATTAAACGTAGGTAAATTTTATTTTATGAAAATATAGTATTTTATGCACAAAAGTTGTTTTTTTTCATATCTTATGCCCAACAAAAAAAATAGAGGATTTTAAAAAATAATTTATTGAATATATATATATTAAATTAATATCACCCAATAATTATAATTACTTTAATTCATTTGGGTGAAATATATTTTTGGGCATTAAATATTTTTCTATAAAAATATTTCATTTATATTCAATTGGTTATTATAGTCATTTCTCATTAATTTTTTACCAATGAATCGTGTTTTTTTCTAAACCAAGCATTTTAATAAGTTAGTTAATACTAGTCATAACCTCTAATTTAATAGAAATGTTGTCTTTTATTATCCTAAATAATAATTTTTTGTCCATATATCATTATTTAGAATGACCCGGTCTTTTATTTAACACAATCCATTGAGGAAACTCATTATTGTGTATGTCACACATAGACTTAGTATTACATTCTTTAAAATATATAGAATATATTGAGTTTATTTAAACTATTAAATATATTATAAATTATAGGGGTATTATATTCCCTTAGAAGCTTGGTGTTGTGTGACATAAACGGTATCAAATACAATTTTCCTGCGTTAGACTTTCAGAGTGTTACTTTTGGAACATCAGTTAATTTTATTTTTATTATGATATTGTATACAAATTTTTCCAACAATTTTTCTATCATATGGAAATGAATATTTCATTTTTATATTTGTGAGGGATGCCACATCCATGCTGTAATATGATTTATTTTTCATCCACAAGATGATGTGATTTGGATTTCATGACATATTTAATTGGATAGAAAGTAGGATTTACTTAGTGAATATATATAATATTATATATAATAACAATTATATAATCATTAATTATTATTTAAATTTTGTTTTATTCCAACAACCCAAATGTGGAAACAACAAACGTGTGTACATACAAACTATCTTATTTTCATTTTTTTGTAATTCAATTTTCATCACAAATTTATATTAATAAATATGAAAGTGTATATGAAGAATAAATAGGAAAATAGATTTATTACAAATATTATATATTTAATAAATACCTGACCGTGGTGAAATTATAGGAACTATAGAACTGTAAATGTTTTGGAAAATCATCTAGTATTCAACATAATGTTAATTTTAGAAAATTAATTATTATAAATAGGATAATATGATATTATAAAAGAATAATAAATTCTAATTTCTATATAAGCTAGGTTATAGAATATATTTATAATAAATCTATATTATTATATAGTTATTTTGAATTGATATGATGTGTGTCACTACATTAGGTACAAGATTTATGTTACCATAAAATTTTAATCTGGATTGTTTAATATTTAATTTTCATTGAGGAAATTATATGATCTTTATTTAATATACCCCATTAAATTTTACCCCTATGATTAATCATACAATTTTTATATTATAATACCATTTTTTCAATTCGGTGAATAAAAATAACATAATATTGTTTTGAGGAAAACTGATATTTTATCAATTCTTGTCAGGAATGTTTTTCATAAATGTCCATTTAGTATTTAAAATGTTTTAATTATTTCTTGTAATATTTCTCAATTATTATTGAAATTAATTTTGTTCCAATCATTTTATTTCAATAAAATTATTTAAAATAATATGTATATCATCTTTTATATAACGTTTATTTTTACCATGGTTGGGACAAAATCATTAATTTAATGATTTTATCATTAATGGTGTTTTCCACCATCATTAACAATGATTATATTGAATGTTAATTTAAAATATTCCATGATATTTTATATGAAATTTTATATTTATAATATAAAAAATTATTATTATTATGTTATTTTATTATTAAAATAGAATTTTCCATACGAAATATTTCATTTTTTATAATAGACATTTTAATCTATGTTATCCTCATTTTACCTTAATTATTATTTATAGGAGATACAATCTAATAATAACATCATAATTTTATATATGTATGGTTTATTATTTTAGTAATTATATGTTTATGAAACCTTATTATATTACATGGGTTATTTTATAATGATATTACGAATGTTTTCAAATATTTTGAAATTTATATGGATGGATTATAATTTTGTGATTTTTGGCACTTTTAAAGACCTAAAATGAATAGATTATTGAGATTTTGATATATAAATAGATTATGATGATAATAATGGACAATATTAAAAATATAATTTTTCAAATATTATTTTATGAGTGTGATTTATTATAACTTATCTTAGAAGATTATTCATGGACATGATTTCCAATATATTAGATCATATTTTGACATGTGAGTAAGATTTCATTATAGAAGTAATCAAATTATATTAAATAGTAAATACTGAGAATATAATTTCTAAAAACAGTAATATCTTTTAATTTAGTGAATCCAAATTTCTATGTTTTTCTTTTGGAATGATCATTACCGCTTTGACCCCCTTGTTGATCATATCTCTTTATATCACCTACTTTTGAAATTTATGATCTATGATTTTCTAGGTATGAATAATTATGTTTATAGAACTAAAATTAATTTTATTTCATACAATTAGTATCTTTTTTTTATTTGAAATAATGACAATATTTGTCATTACAAAGAATCTACGCTCACCATTTCGTTTGTTTTTCTTTTCCATTTTTCAATATATTTTTTATGTGTGATGAGTCTAGTAGGATACCATATATAAGGATTTTTTTTGATATAATTTATATTTTACCAAAATTATATTTGTATCCATATAGACTCCATTAAAGCCAAACTATTATGGTTGAAAGGAATCCTTAATTTCTTGATATATTGAATATTCCCCTAAAAGATGAAGTATCATTTTATGTTACGTATATGTTACGATAATTGATATTATAGTAGCATTTAGTTAATTTTTTGAGACAATTATTAGAGAACAATTACAAACCCCATAATGATATAATAAAAAAAATTCATGTTTCTTAATATCGTTATTTTCATTATAAAATTATTAAGTAATTTTTACCTCAAAAAGGATAAATTTTAAAAAAACCAATTGTTATGTTTCATTTAAAAGAATAAATTATAAATTTTATGATTTTAGATTAAAAAATTATATCATTTTTAAATAACCATATATAAATTCTCTTAGGGTAAAATTGTTTTCTATTTTGGAAAGTGTTATATTTCAATTAATAGTTAAAAATAAGATTTTTTTTTAAAACTCTAATTTTTTTAGTTCAATTTTTTTAATTAAAAGTATCATTTTTAAAAATATATTTAAAGTGGAATTGGTAGTCATTATTTATATTTAATCTGAATAATTTATTTTTAATAAAATTTATATTTAATTTTATTATATGTTTTTTGTGTGTTTAAAATCAGGTTTATTTTGAAAAATATGTTAATGTTATTAATGTTTCTCCAATTTCATTAATTAAAATCATAAATAATAAATAATTATTTAAATTTATTTTAAGATTGTATTTTAATATATATTAATTTTACTCAATAAAATTATTTCTCTTCGTTGTATAGTTAATATGAAATTTTAATTTTCCCGAAAAATATATTTCTTCAAAATAACATTTTTGTCATATCATTATTTTTTTATTTTATTTTGATAATTGTTTTTAATTTCATATAGTTAAATGGATTTATTTTTTTGAGTTAGAATTATATATATGACTAAATATGTCTAAAATAATTTTGACCATTAATGAACATTGAAAATAATAACATATGATCACTGTGATTAAGGTATTAATAGACATATTGTGGGTTCAACTAAAATAAATAGATCTAAAATGAACAAAAAACAACTATAAAATATTATTTATAGTATTATTTATAAATTAGAATTTATAATTCACAATGGTTTTACATTTTATATTTTTTTGAATTATAAAATGTTGGTACACTTTTTTTAAAAAAAATTTACATGGGTGGTACTCGCCAAACATACAGAACGCCTCCCCCTCTCCTCTCCTCTTCACACTTTATATGTAATTTTTATCATCCAGGACCTTACCTATTTACTTACTATAATCCTTAACCATGACCTAAAATAATTATTTATATAATCAATATATCCTATGAAGGTTTTTTGTTCTTACATAATTAGGTTGTCTGAAGAAGAGGTATCATGCTTTACTGAGAATCTTTATTTTGTTTATTTATCCACATAAATAAAAAATTAATAATGTAGGAATATATAACCATATATATATATATGTCATTATGTTAATTTTATTACCTAATCCAATTTCCACTTCTATCAAATAGGATATGAAATCATCTTTCTTCTGTACAATAGACTACTACATTATGAACCAATGTCATTAATTTTACTACATCAACTCTAATTGAATAATGTAATGATTGAATTATTATGTATATATATATAATATTTGTAACATATTTATATATATGGTGTTATCATATAACATATACCCTCTCAATTTCCATTTCATGGGTGATATGGAAACATCACTGGTCTCTATGGTGGACAACTTCGGGGTGAAGCGATGTTATTTGATTTCAAATAAAAAATTTCTTAGAAGGTAAAGAGAAAAATAAAAAATATATAAGTGATATAAAGGAAATAATAATTATATTAATTAAATTTATATCTTTGATAATGTAAAATATATAATCATATATATAGCACTAAAAATTCATTTGATTATTATTCCACCCATGGACTACAGCCTTCATGATGAGATGTGAATCAGTTTTCATCACTACACATCATTGAAGTTATATATAAATATTTCAATGGATAATTTATAATTTATGATTTATTGAAAGTTATTTAATTATATTACAACATATACCTTTCTTTTATATTAATCATTGAAAATTTTATATGTCACTTATGAGTGTGTACGAACAACCATCTCCTTGATTGCGACATATTTCATTTTAAATAACAATCAATAATTGTTAAATTTAAAAGAATAACTGACCTATTAGTGTGATAATTTTTTAATTATTATCATTATATATAGTTTTAAATAATTATCTATTTTACCATTTTCAACATACAGAATTAATTTTTGAAACATAAGCATAATATTATCGAAACATCTGATATAAAACTGATTTATTATGTAATATTATATAAAATTGTAATAATATAACACAAATGAATACTATATTCATTAAATATAACTATAAAATTAAATAATTAATGTCTTTTTATTTTTCAGGATGATTAATATTGTACAAGAAGTATCAAAATCAATGTAGCAGACTTTGTCACAATCTCATTTCATTGGGGATATTTTGATATTATGATCCTACCATATCATATGAGGAATATTTACTTTCACTTTGACATGTTAAATATTTAATTTCACTATTATAATTTTATATAATATTTTGATTAATGTTTTTTTATTTTGGGGTGTTTTTTGAAATGTTTCCAATGTGAAAATTGAATTTCCATTATAAATAATTATTTTAGTGTTTTAAGTATAACACTATTTTTGTTCCATGTTTATTTTTTCCAAGTGATTAAAATATGGATATTATTGTTTTATAATGTGAATTATTATCGTAATTTCAAAATTATTTAAGAACACTTTTTTTGTAGAATGTGTGACTTTATTTAAAAATGAAAATAGAAATGTTATATTTTAACATATATAAAGAAAAAAACATTCTACAATGTTAACCACTATTTGAATATTGAATTCCATTATAAGATTTCATTTTTTATTCCATGAATATTTTTTGCATGTATATGTATATTTTTTATTGATAAATGGTGTTTTTGTAATTATTGATATTTTAATATATTAAAATATCTTATTGTGTGTAAAGTGAATATTATTTTGTGTGTTATGTGGATAATTTCAAGGTTATATGTGTTATAATTATGTTTTAGTTCATGTAAGTTATTTATTTTCATAGGGTTTTACATTATTAAGTACTAAAGGGAGGTTACATTATTAACTATGGAATATTGGTTAAATTATAAACCAATGATCTTTCGCCATTTTAGAAACAAAGAATTAGTGGGTCTATGATAGCTTCCAATGCAATGGTTAGGATATTGAGATTATGTTTATTACATTTTTAAGGGTGATATTTAAAATGATGTAAAAACATACCATCAATATTTATCTATAATTTCTATGGGAATAAATTTTTTTATTTAGGAAAAAACTATTGTGTTCATTTCATGTGGAAATTATATATTTATTTTATCAAGAAAACATTTATATAAAGATAATTATTTAGTCACTAATCACATTTTGATAAGAGAAATTATTTTATTGAGTTTTATAAAAATTATATTGAATTGTTTTTCTCATCTCATATTTTTAAAATCTTTTTCATTGATAATAAGGATGTATAATGTAGATGAATACATCAGTATTTATGTCAGGTATGTTTTTCATGAATCCAAATTTTGTTTTGTTCAAAAATGTTAATATGGTGAATAAATTTATACTAACTAGAAGTGTAAAATTTGTATTATATGGATATGATATGTATTATTTTTGTAATAATTCTATAAAAATATAATTTCAAATGATTTAAAAGTATATGAGAATTTAATACTAACATATAACTATTGATTATTTAATAATTAACCTCAAGTACACATAGTAGGTACTAGAGTATGGTTAAGATATAATTTTGTGTTAGGATAATGTGAATATAATACCCTTGAAACATTTTTTTGTATTTTTATGTTAAAATGATATATAATTTAATGATTAACATGTTTATTCCAATAAATGCATTCAGTTTAGAATGGTTTTCCATAGATACAACATGGATTTTGTATTGTGAAGACAACGAGAGAAAAATATACCTCTATATAAAGATCCATATGTTGATGGAATTAGAATATAATAGTTTGTTATATTGATTTCACTATTGAAACAAGTTATAGATATTGGTGCCACCCATACTCAAGAGCATCTAGTTATACAATAATGGATCATCTCAATAATGGATACTTTTTCAAGAAAAAAAACCCCATTATTTAGTGTGTAATATAACATCAGGATAGTTGAAGGTTGGATTAATGTTTTCTAAAAGATATTCAATTTTATGTGATAGTTATATCATCAAATGGTATGTCTTTCTATTTAAAATTTTGATATTGATACTAACTGGTTGTGGTTAATGATTAAGAATATCAAAGAATGAGAGGTTATATATTTTTTGGAAGGGGATAATTAAAAACATTTTCCACAGGAAATATTTTTACAAATGCTATTCATATTATGATAAAAAACAATTCATTGAATCAAGAAAAAAATAAGAATATTTTGGGGCCTTATATGATAAATATTTTTCTCATTGGCAAGGGACATCCAAACTATTATCCCCAATAATAATTGTAATACAAAATATTTTTAATAAATATTTATGCCAAAAGATTCAAGGGCATTAGAAATAAAAAAATATAGGATAAACATGGTCAATGTGATGAGAATTTGGAAAATGATTTTGTAAATGATCATGTATTCCATGATAACATGAAGAATAATAAGTAATATTAGTATAAAATGGGGAATAATTCATCAAAATAGTATATAGGTAAGAAATTTTATTTCCCATTGAGTGTTAATTGTGGTAAAAATAATCAAAGAGAATTTATTACAAAGGCATAAAAGGGATTTTGATGCATTAGTTTGGTCATTAGGATTTTTTATGAAAGGAATTAGATTATACCTGGAATGAAATGATGATTGTACGATGTTTCAATTTAAATTTGTTTTGTCATTTTGCTAATGTGTGTCCTAAGTGAGAAATATTGATTATGAATCATCAATATCAAAAGAGAAAAGGTTTGGTAAAATGTTTTGGTAACACTAGGGTTGATGTTTGGCATTAAAATGAATTAGTGATATGTATGATACATATTTAATAAAACTATGACAACACCTTGTTTGACTCTAGGTTTCACATTCATTAATTTTTGAGGAATTTGAAAAAAATTGGGAATACCAGAAAATGAATATAATATAAAACATTAGAGATAAATCATGGTGGAATTGTTAATGATTAAATTAACAATAATAATATTATTATTGTTATTAGTATGAGGTTATTTCATTGAAATATTTTTTAAATGGCCATAGTATTGTTTGATAACATTTTTAGTATGGTTTTTATTTTTATTTATCATGCTAAGATAGATTTTAGAGTGACAAACATTTTATTCAATGATTTTATGCCATTATTAAAATCAGAAGAAGATGAGAAATTGATTTGATATGGTATGAAATATAATATACTTATATTGTTGAAAATTAAAACAAATAGATCAAATTAGTGATGTTCTAGTTGTAAATGAATACATGGAAGTTTTTCTGTAATATTTACATCCTGATATTCTAGATCTAGTAGTTTATTTTACTACATACATCGTTATAGATGCAAATATAATTTATAAAACCCCATAACAAATGGCCCAACCAAACCTTTTATAATTGAAAGAAAAATGCCTAGATGTATTAGATACATGTTTCATTTAATATATCACATCACCACGAGGTTCCCCTTTTAAAAAATAAATATAGTTCAATGATAGTTTTTATTGAAAATAGAGAATGAAATAACATCACAAATAATAATTATTATCCATTAATCATGTTGATTATTTTTTATTGTCTATTTTGAGAATTATATTTTTTAAAGTATGATCTCATGTTTGAGTACCATCAGCTAAAAGTGAAGGAATCATATTTTCCTAAGGCTACATTTAAGAAAGTATATGAGAATTATGAGTATTTCTATATACCATTTGGGATATCAATTGAACCATATATACCCTTTGATAATGATTCATATTTAATAGGATCATATTATGTGATTATTTTTCCCAAGAATTAATAATTTGGTTGGTTAATGCTCCATTTATTCCCAACATTTTCAAAATTGTGAATTTTCAATTATAGGTATTATTCATTGAAGGGACTTTTTTGTGTTTTCTTTTATTTGCACATGGAAATTTCTAATGCTTCATGTTAGTTTAAACCTCAAGAACTAAATTACATTAGACAAGATATCAAAGTAGTCAATGTGGGTTTTTCATAAAAAATATAGAAAAATAATTTTTTTAGATTAAAGGGTGAAATATATAATGTTAAAGAATTTAATTAATCCATTCACCCAGAAAGAAAAAAAAACAATATGCAAAGAATATGGTTGAATACAATCAAAGAATATTATTTACGATTCCTCTCTAAAAAGAAAAAGAAAAATGTTCAATTTTCATTGATTACTAAAATAATCTAAATTAATAATTTTACAATAGGAACATGTCCCATAGATTAATTATTTGATTATGTGTGACTTAGATTTTATGGGAGAAGGGATATCCATTATTTTTAATTAGGATTCATTTTAGTAAAGTTTTTAGAATAAATTAGAAATTTTCAAAACGTGGATCCTGATTTATATGAATAGGTAGACTACATAATTAAGGATGAGATTCCTTGTAAAAATATTGACGAAGAGAGTGTTATTAAATTTATAAATAGAGTATGTGTGCTTTTTTATTCCCTATTACTGAAGGAGTTCTTAAGTGATGCATGTAAATTTATGATTTCCATTCATCTGGGTAGCACTGATGTATAAAGAGACCATCTGAAATATTAATGGAATGATTTATTGAGAATAGATATTATTTTACTCTACTATGACATGTTTTACATGTAAATAAGTTAAAAAAGATTGAAAAATTATGATGGGAATTCTTCACCCTCCACCAGTGTTGGAGTTGACATGAGAAAACATATATATGGATTTATAGGTGGCATTATAAAAGACACCATAAAATAACAATTTGATATGGGTTACTATAGACCACATAACTAAATCTTGATATTTAATACCCATTAAAGATATATCACCTTTGGATCAACTTTCTATATTATATATAAATTTGATTTCCATGTTATATGTATTTCCCACAACTATTGTACTAGACCATGATCCAGGGATCACATATAATTTTTATAAGGATCATCAAAATTATTTCAGTAATAAATTAAATTCCAGTACATATTTTCTTCCTAAAAATGATTGTATGTATGTATGAGTGATTAAAACTAATGGATATATGATTCTTAATTTTCTAATGTGTGAATAGGTATTTTTGTACAAAAATATTCCTTTGGTTTTTTTTAATAATATTTTTATTCAGATATACAAATTGAAAAATTTTAGGCCCTATAAGGAATGTGGTTTCGACGCCACCTTTTTTGGGATGAATTATGAGGAACGTACTTGAAAAGTCTATAGTTATTTCATGAAATTTTTGAGAAGGAATATTTTATTTATCAACAAATTTGGATTACACAGAAAAGAAGAATCATTATTTTTAAAATCAGAGGAAATATCTTCCTTTTAATGAAAGTGATCATGTTATTATTAAATTATCTCCCACAAAATGTTTTATGAATTTTATGAAAAATGAAAATAAAAATATTTTTATTATATGAGCACATAAAATCCCAAATAAAATATGATCACTTTTACCATGTCGAATAAACCCATGTATATCTATGTTATACAATATTTTTCAGTTCTTGATGCCATGAAAATATGTTCTAGAATCATATTATGTTTTGAGCCAAAGAGTACATCATTTAGAAGAGATCTATACATATATGGATGAGTCTTTTTATGTCAATTAATATAGAGATAATGTTTTGATGAATAATGTGATTCACCATGTTATGGTTTTATGGAAATACCGTATAGTATAAATCAAAACATGGTAATAAAAAAATATTATGAAGGAAGGATATTCACAATAGTTTAACAAGTGATTATAATACAGTGGAAAATTTTCTAATATGGGTGAAGAATGTGGAAAAACTATTAATTATATAATGTGTCACCTTTTTCTATTAATATTGCCAAATTTATCAAAACAATGAAGTAATTTTTACATAATATAGGAAATAGTTTGAACTTAAATTACTTATTATGAGGTTTTTGTTTCAAATAATAATTAATAAATTTTGGAAATTCAATTTGAGAAAACTAATTTCATTTTCTAAATCATTATATATAAACTATATTAGGGTGATTTTTTTCATTTTTAAAAAATTATTAATTTTTCCATAGATTATAAAGAATTCTAATTTTTATAACAATGTTATTTATTTTGAATATAATACGAAATTTAAATGTACCATACTTTTTTAATATGATTTATTTAACTTAATTAATTTTTTTTATTTGATTCAAATTAATTACTTTTGAATAAACATTATATTTTATTTTTGAATATGTTTTTTTTTTGTTTTAAAATTTTTTTTTTCAAAAAACATTATTAATGTAAATATTTTTCCTGTAATCTTAAATAATTAAAATAATATTCAAAGAGTTCAGTTTTTAAATTAAATATATAGATTATATAACCTTAAATATTAATTAATATTTATTGAATTTTTATTATTTTTCATAGAGTTAATATAAAATCATCTTTCGGTTGAAAAATAAAACTCTTGAAAACCGTATTTTTCCTCAAGTATGTATATTTTTATTTAAATTAAATATTTCATATTTCATGAATTGAATTACATAAAATGGATTCAATATTTTGAATCATCATAATTTATATTTTATAATATGGTGAAGTTAATTGTTCTGCCTAATTTATATTGAAAACCAAAAAAAAATTATGTATTCTAGTAATGGTAATGATGGATTTATAGGGAGCTAAACAAAAACTAAAAATGGAAGAAATAACATAAAAACAAGTATAAAATATAATAAATGTCCATTAATAGAACATATCATGTATTATTATCAATAATTTACTTTTTAAAAAAAAAGTGGAATTTTAAAAATATCGGTACACAAATTTATTTTGAACAATTACGTATGTGCTAGACACATATCTTATTAAAGGGATCCTACTATCCTCTACTCTGAAAACCATAAAATCCATTTGTATTATCAAATAAATACCCAAATGCCTTACTAAATTCCCTATAAACATACTATCTCTCTTATTTTTATCATTAATGAAACATTTGAATTATTTTAGTGCTTACGTGGTGAGGTTGTCCGAAGAATAGGTACCATTCATTATAAAGCATCATTATTTTCATTCAAATTACACTACATTAAAATCTAATTCATTTATTATTATATAATTACACCAGTATCTAATATATTATTATATTTAAATATGGAACTATAATACTTTAAATCCTTATTATCTAATATCAAACTAGATACTGAATCATAATTCATGTGTACAGTGGAGTATTCCATCCCCAACAGAAGTCAATGATTTTCCTTCATCACATCTCAAGACAGTTATTAATGATTAATATAAAGTATATATATATATGAATATATTAGTTGTAAAAAGATTTAAAAAAAATTAAATACAAAACAAATATCATATATATATCACATATAAATAGAGTTTGTATCATAATGGCCACCATGAGCGGTGGTATTTGAATAACGAACAATCAATATTTCATAAGGATGTAGTTTACCGTACATTTACACAGAATGTTCATTACCCTTTTGATGGAATTGTGGGTATGTGTTGGTTTAAATCATTAAATAAAAAAATCCTAGTATATTTTGGATACTAGTCTTTCTAATTAAATATATAATAGAGATAATTGTAATAGTGTGGAATGGAAATATCACTAAATTGGTTTAAGGAAAGATGTTACCTTTTAATTGGGTAGCTCCTGTTGGTTTTCTCCAAATAGATTCCTAGGATAGATTCCTACTATATTATGTGTGTATAGGATGAAGGGATGGATATTTAAGGGATATTTATGATGATATCGGTCGATCAAATGTGGCTTTATAATTTTGAGGATGTTGGAGGAGAAGACATTTTTTATAGTGTAGGTGGAGTGGCACTCTTGTAAATTTTTGGGAAGGGAATTCCACCCACGTTTTTTCAATTGAAACTTCATTCAATAATGGATAAATGTTGACAACATGGAGGATATGGTCTATGTATAGTTATCCAATGGCACTTATATTGGTTTATTGGTTTAATATTAAACTTTAGACCCTTATTATGCTTAATTTTTTCTAAATAATTGTAATTAATTTCAACTATTTTTTATAATATTTTATGAGCCAAACTATGTTTACCATATTATTAAATATAAATTATGATGATTCGATATATTTAATCCATGTTTAAAAATTTGAATATCACAATTGGTAGAAAATAATTTTAATTTAATACTGCAGATTGGACCCCAATTTAGGTTTTTCAAGGAAAAACATTAAAATGTTTGCAAATATTTTACAGTCAATCAAAAAGAAAAATTTACTTCAGTGAAATAAAATTTATTTGTTGATAATAACATTATATTTTAAATAATTTGAACTAATTAAATGTATAATTTAACCTTATAAATTAATTAGATGGCAAATTAGTTCCGAAATAAAATTTAGTATTTTTCAAAATTCCTTAAAAAATGAAACTTCATAAAAATATAAAAAAATAAACCAAACATACTTTTTTTCATTGAGGAAGTTTAATTTTACATATATAATCTATAATGTTTCAAATAATTTGGTTTAAAATGGTTTTTCCATTAAAATGATGTATAATTTTCATTATAAAAATATAGTATTTTATGCATTCAAATGGGTATATTCCTATATTAGGCCCATGAAATCAATTAGTGTATTATTAAAAATACTTGATTGAATATATAAAATATATAAAAAATTAATATGACTCACTAATTTTAATAAATTTAGTTTATTAGGGTGAAATAGCTATGTGGACTTAATAGTAGCTTTCATATAAAAATATTCCGATTAATTTCAATTGATTCTTATATTCATTTCTGATTAATTTTTTTACCAATGAGTTAATTATAAAGTTTTTTAAAACAAATTCTTTCATAAGATAGTTAGGAATATTCATAAACTCTAATTTAATAGTCGTGTTATGCAATATTTTCTTAAATAATAATTGATTTTTAATATGTCACTGTTTGGAATGACTCGGTCATGCATGTAAAACAAGCCATTGATGAAACCCATTCTTTCATATGATGGACACATAATAAATATCACATGAATTGACATATATATAATCTATAGAATTTTTTTAAATAGTATAAATATTATAAATTTTGGGATATTATATTCCCTTACATGATTGGTGTTATGTGACGTACACGCTATCGAATACAATGTTCCTGATTTAGATTTTCATAGTATTACATTTATAACAACAATTAACTTAATTTTTATTATGTATTTGGAAACAAAAATATCCACCCAATTTTCTATAATATGGGAAACGAATATATCATCTTTGTGTACTTGGGGGCTACCACTTCCACGATTAAAATTGATTTATTCTTCCTCCATAATGTGATATGTTTTAGTCTTCCAAACATATTTAAATATATTGAAATAAGGAATGATTAAATAAAAAAATATAATATTTTATAAAATATAAAAATTATAAATTATTTACTATTATTTACTATTATTTTTATTCCTACCATCCAAATGTGGAAACATCAATCTTGCATAAGTACAAACTATCTTCTTCATAATGTAATGTAATTCAATTTACATTAATAATTAATTTCCATAAATCTGAAAGTGTCTATGATGCATAAATATAAATATTATTTTATTTTTATGATTCAATATTTAATATATCCACAATCATGGGGCAATTACTAGAACAATCAAATTGATACATTCATTGAAAATTGTCCAATATTCACCTGAATGTTCATTTTTTAGTATAAATTATTATAAAATGATAATAAAATTTATAAAGGAAGGATAAATCATAATTTTCTATGAATTAGGATATATAATATACTCATAAGAAATATATATTTATTATACTGGTGGTTGTAGTTTATATAATGTCGGTCACTATATTAGGTATGTTATTTATGTTCCCATAAAATTTTAATCAGGAATGGTTAATCATGAATTTTCGTTTGAAAAAATAATATGAACCTTATTTAACATAAGCCATTAAATTTTATTCCTATATGATTAATCATATAATTTTTATGTTTCAGTACCATTGTTCGTACTTTGGTGTATAAAAATAACATGAAACTTATTTTTTGTAATACAAACTTTATATGAATTTTTTTCAAAATTGTCATTTATACATGTCTATTTTCTCTTTAAAATGTTTGACAGAATATTTTTAATAATTATAAATGATTACGGAAATGAATTTTTTCCAATGTTTTACATTAAACAAAATGGTTGAAAATGAATTATCAGGTCATCTTTTGAAAATTATTATTTTTAACAAAGGTATAAAAAATCATTAATGCAATGATTATATCATTAATGGAATTTTACACCATCATTAACACTCATTATTATCTATATTAACATTAAATATTCCATGGAATTATATATATTAATATTTTACCTAATATTGGAGTAATATTTTTTATATTTAGTAGGTGATTTTGTGATTGAAATAAAAATTTTCTGAAGATATATTCCAGTTTTCTATTTATAGCCATCTTAATCAATGTTGACATCATTTAATGTTAATTATAAAAAATATGTGATGAAATCCAATAATAGCATCATAATTTTTTATATGGATGGTTTGTAATTATAATAATTATATATTTATGAATCCTATTTATTGAAATGGGTTATGTTAGAATGATATGATGAATGTTTTCTAATATTGTGGAATTTATACGGTTGGATTATAATTATGTGATTATTAACAGTTTTATAGCCCCAAAATGCACTGGGTAATGAGATATTGATATATCAAGATTTTATGAGGATACGAATGGAGATGATCAAAAATTTATATATTAAAATTTTCTTTTGTGAGTGTGATTTATTTATACCTTTCCTTAGAAGTTTATGCATAGACAATATTTATAATATATTTTATTATATTTTTATTTGTGAGTAAGATTTAATTATAAGAGTACTAAAATGATTATAAATTGAAATAAATAGAAATATCATTGTTCAAAATAATATTATCTCTTACTATTAATAATCAAAATTTATATGTTTTGTTTTTAGAATGTTCAGTACAGTTTTGACACCCCTGTTAATAATTCCTCTTTGTATGACTAGATTTTGTATTTTGGGATCTATGATTTTCTAAGTATTAATATTAATGTGTATAAAATTCAAATTATTATTTTTATCATTCCCTCAGTATCATCTTTTTCTTTTCCATTAGTAATATAAACAATATTTACCATTAAATAGAATATTACATCAACCTTTCTTATGTTTCCATTACTATGTTTTAAGGGAAGTATTTATGTTTGATGAGTCTATACGGGACCCATATGTAATGAATTTTTTTTTGATGTAATGGGTATTTTACCAAAAAAATATTCATATGTATATAGTCTACATGTGAACTAAAATTTTATTGACACAAGGAATCTTTAACAATATGATATATTGAAAATTCATCGAAATGATGTAGTTTCATTTTATATTTTGTTTTGGTCAGGATAGTTTTGATCAGAAAAGAATTTAGTTAATATATTTTGAAATTTATTAACTAATTGTAAAATAATATGTAATGATATAATAAGTAACATTCATGTTTATTACTATAAAAATATTTATTATAAAAAATATTAAGTAATTTTTACCCCAAAAGGAAATAGTTGTAAACAAAATATTTTCTTATATGGTTTTGTTTAAATGAATAAATTATAAATTCTATAATTTTTATTTAAAAATTTTATTGTCATTTTGAAAATCAAAATATCAATATTATCTAAGGGTGAAATTTTTTGATTTTTCAGAAAAATTAATATTTCAGTTAATAGTTGGAAATAATATGTGTTTCTGAAAATTTCATTTCTGACCAAAAAATTATTTAAATTAAAAGTATAACTCATTAATATTAATAAAATCAAAATAATTAATATTTATTAATATTTATCCCAATTAATTTCATTTTAATTTAATTTATATTTTATATTATTATACGGTTATTTTTCTATTTTAAATGGGTTTATTCTAAAAACATTTTTAAAGTGATTAATGTTTCTACAATTTCCTTAATTAAAAACATATATAATGAATAATTATTTAAATGAATTTTACACATTAAATTTTAATATCTATTAATTTATATTATTTAAATTCATAGTATTATTCATGAAGATAATATAAAATTATCATGTTCTTAAAAAATACATTTCATGAAAATTGGCTTTTTGGTCCAACATATGTTTTTTATTTTGAATTTAAAATTGAAACTTTTGTGAATTTTATTTTGTACAATGTATTTATTAATTTGAATTATAATTATTTATATTATTTAAAAATCCCTGTAATGCCCCGAACCTCTCCGGTCCATTAATTTGTGAATTTTGGTGTTGGAGGTGTTCTGGGAGGTCAAGGGGACTTATCCCCAGCACTTTGCCAATTTCCAGTTCTGTGAACAGTGTTTCCAGTTTTATGAACAGTAACAGATCAATCTCACAGATCGGTCTGACAGATCGGTCTGACAGATCGGTCTCAGAGATCGGTCTGACAGATCGGTTTCACAGATCGGTTTTACAGATCGGTCTGACAGATCGGTGTCACAGATCAGTCTGACAGATCGGTCTGACAGATCAGTTTCACAAATCGGTCTGATAGATCGGTGTCACAGATCGGTCTGACAGATCAGTTTCACAGATCGGTCTGAAAGATCACTTACAAAGATAGGTCTGACAGATCGGTTTCAGAGATCGGTCTGACAGATCGGTTTCACAGATCGGTCTGACAGATCGGTTTCACAGATCGGTCTGACAGATCGGTTTCACAGATCGGTCTGACAGATCGGTTTCACGACAGATCGGTTTCACAGATCGGTCTGATAGATTATTCTCACATATCGGTCTGACAGATCGGTCTGACAGATCGGTTTCACAGATCGGTCTGAGAGATCAGTTTCACAGATCGGTCTGACAGATCGGTTTCATGTATAGTAACGGTGGGTGAATAGTGCTTCCATATTCCTACAGTTTTCCCCCTTTTGACGTTTCCTTTGATGTAAAATACATTTAAAGCCTTGTTTTAAGGGCTCTTAAGGCCGTTTCAAAGGCCATAAATCCTATATTAATTATTCCTAAGGCTTGGAATGTTTTTACTTGGTCAAACCGCATGGGTTAATGCGATCCGTTTTTAATGGAGAATTAACCGGATCCTAAACTGTCACCCCATTAAATCTTCAAAAAGGGAAGAGATATAATTCTCCCTTGTTCTTTCCCTTTTTCCTCATCTAAGAGATGCTAGAACCTTTCAATCATTCCTGTAGGAGTAGCACAATCAATATTTACTCCAAGGACTGGTTCTACTCTGTTTTGGATGCAACCGAGCTGTGTCGGTAAATCTTCCCATTAAGGTATGTTTTATCGTCGTTCTTTTGGGGATCATCTTCTCTTGTTTCTCCCTTCCATATTATACCATGTAATTTCCAAGATTCTAATGGGTTTTTCTTGGGGGTGGTTGGTACTGTCGTACCGTGGCATCCTCTGCTGGATGTAGTTGTCGTGAGAGGATGATTTTGACCTGTTGTGTGGATAAAGGACGTCAAGAACTCTTCCTGGAAGGGGATTCATGGCTTCTCTAATTGTATATGTGCAATCATAGAATTATCATGATTTATCCCTTTGGATCACAACGAAATTGACCTAATTAAATACTTGAACCGGATTAAAAGAATTGGTTGATCGCATGTTGCTGCTTTGTACCGTGATAACGGTTTGCCTCATGTTTTTCTAGATATAGTGATATCTATATTTTTCTTTGATTGGTTGTTCGTTCTTGATGGAAATTGATAATGAAAGTAAAGCTGGAATTAATTGTTAATTAATTGGGTAAAGATAAAGAGGCATGTAGATGAATATGGTCGTTGCTGTTGTTGTAGTTGTTCTAATTTGAGGTTAATAAAATTAGGGAAGTAATCATGGTAATTTAATTGTGTTAGCTTAATGATTAGATATTCCGTAATTGGAAACTACGAATAAAAAATCTGCTAATTCAATATGGATTAAATAACATATTTTGTGATAATTTCTTAAAGGGTTCTTAGTTATCCTCTTGATTGTTAAAGGACCAAGATCCCATAGATGTGATTGTTGTTTTCCTTCTTCTTGTGCTGTGATGTGACCCTGGAGGCGTGTTGTGATATGTGGAGGCATGGAGGCCTTGTGGTTTTGGCAGTGGATAATGCCTAGGGTGGCGAGATGCATCATCTTATGCATGTGGGTGTCGGGGAGGACATCCAGGATGATGGTATGGGATGAATGTGATGGATGGATGTTGTTGGTTTGTTTGGTTTTTTATCTGTTTAACTTTTCTCCACTGCTCAGGCAGTTGTTCTTTCTTACCCTCCTTCCGATGGAGGCGAAGACACGCGGGGTATGCCACATGCTTTCCGTGTTTAGCCTCTCGAGGGAGAATGGGTCTATGCTCTTGCTATAGGCGGCAATACTCGACGGGTAGTATATCTACTCACCGTGTTGAGCCCCTTTTGGGTTTCGTAGCATATGTTGCCTTTCTAGAATTCCTGGAAATATGGGAAAGTAATTCTGAAATGAATGTTTGATTAAATGGTGATAATCCACGGGGATGGAGATGCTGGAATTTAACGGTTATGTGAATCTTAAAAGGAGCAGTTGATTTTGAATGTGATGCAAATTCAGTTTAATTTTGAATTGTTCATAGTTAATTAATGTTTAAAGAATTAATTAACGTACAGTGGAACTGATAAAATGAGAATGGAGTAATCTAATAAAGCTCTTCAAATGTTTGTGGGCTTATAGGATACATAGTCTTAGAAGTAGCAGCCTGGGGTCTGAGAGACGTTAGCTGCAATTGTATCTAAGACTAGGTAATGCCCATAGTGTGGATGTGAATTATATATATATTCTATAATTTTTGTGTTTCTATACACTACTCCACCCTGCCGATAAGGGCAACTGATACCCCGGGGATTCTCAGCCCTGGGGGGGTGTTTTCCCCAACATTCTGATGGGAGGTCGAATGGCTGACTACCCCCTTTGGCCCCGCTCTCTTCTCTTCGTAGATACATGTGCCAATAGGGACACCAGTTAGTTTCCCCATATATGTGTGTAGAGGGCTATAATGTCTTGTGGTTATTTCACACACATATATTCTGGATATAGTATCCTATGGACTATTATAGGTGTAACATGTATAGACTGTGATGGATTGAGGATCCATACTCGGTGTATAGACTATAATGGATTGAGGTAATATACCTGATGTATGATACACGTTATGCGGGCTGTGGTGGCTCCCAGAACTTACCTGGTTAATTTTGGTTGGGAGGATGGTGTGGTGCTTCGCCCAGGTGTCTGCAGGAAAGCCTTTGTGGTGCACGAGGTGCAGATTGTGGAGCTTAGCACAGGTGTCTGCAGGCAATCATTGGAGAGAGATGCACATGACATATATCATTGGGGAAAAGCGGAAAACTAGTGGGGAATTAGTAGCGGGGTACCCTTGATATTCTTTATATGCTATATTCTTGTATGCGTTACTTGGTGAGAGCAGCCATGGTGAGGTTGGGAACTTAGTATACCTGTTTAGGTGACGAGTTAGTTTCACTTATTGTTCACTGGGCTTTAGCATGATTTCATTACTTTTACACGAGAGGCTTGGGGAGGATCCTACTGAGTATACTATTATAATCACCCTATGTACATATAAACTGTTTTTCCGGTCACTTGGAGAAGGTTGGAGATCAAGCTGGTTACTACTATCTTGTGGTTAGAGGAGGAGTTGTTTGGGCTTGTGGTCGCTATCATTTTACTTTCTTTTAGGTACTTTTTGTTTCCCCTTTCAATTGTAGTACTTTTTCATGACATTTCATATATGTACTTGGATTTATTTTATATTTTAGTTCTGAGTAGGAGTTGATTGGAGTCTATTCTATCTCTCTCTTCTGCATGTGTTCTCTAGAGGGTAATAACTCCCATTTGTGTGTTTATTATACCCTCGGTGCTAGTAGCAAACCCAGTGCCTATTATAGGCAGGACTCGGGGGGTCATTATCTCTCTTCTCACATTGCCGGCCTAGGAGGGGTACACTTTGTGGGGAGGGGGTCGTGACAGAGTCGTATTAGAGGTCTGGTTGAGGGATAGGATGGAGTTTGGAGTTAGGCACAGGTGAGGATGCATGGGATGGTAGGGAAACAATGTCATTCATGTTTAGCAAGTGGGGTAAACACTGGAGACCGGCAGAGACATAGGCATTTAGGCCCCCCTATGATCTGTTGCATGGACCTTTAAGTTTACGATGGCTACTAAACAAAGTGATACTGGTTGCAGGGTAGAGACCTAGGAAAGGATCATGCATCATTATTATTTGCGTCTATGTTTGAATGGGTAGACCTTGGGATAGGTTAACTTTAAATTAATAAAAGAAAACAATATATTCACTAATGTTGAGTCTACCATATTTCAGGCTTAGGATCTCTAACAGTTTTTATTTTACAGGTATGGCTCCAGGTCGACGTCCTCATCAGGTGTGCATAGAAGATGTCCAGCAAGTTGTTCTAGTGGATCGTCGTCGGGTAGGGGTTGACGACGATGACACATGGAGAAAGACACTCCGAGAGTTTCAGCGCCTGAGTCTACAGAAGTACGAAGGCTCCGTTTCAGATGCAGTCACATAATACTGGTTGGAGGAGGTCAAGATAGGATTCAGTTTGATTCGTGCTCGGAAGGAACACTGGGTGTCCTTGGTTGTGATGATGTTGCGTGGAGCAGCAAGGCAGTGGTGGTTCTTGTTCCTCGGGGACCGTGAGTAGTTAACGATATCATGGGAGGAGTTTTGAGACAGGTTTAGAGTTGAGTTTCTTTCATCAACTTCGAAGGCGTCCAGTCTCCAGGAGCTTCTTACCCTTCAACAGGGGACCTCCAGTGTTCAGGAGTTTGGAATCCGTTTCAGGAACCTTCTACGATATTCTTCAGTCCTGTTACCAGATGAGGAGGCCAGGGCAAGGCATTTCGAGGAGGCTTTGCATCCAGATATCCAACGCCAGGTCACCCCATTTATGCTGAAGACATATCTCGAGGTGCTGGCGAGGGCTGAGGTTATTGAGAGGACTTTCTCCAGGACTGGATCGTCACGAGAGGGGAATCATCATGATTCCTCATTAAGCAGAGCTGTGGTCCGGGGTTCCCGGTTTTCAGGGCACAAGAGTTTTCGTTTACCTGGGGGTAGGTCCCAGCCCTTTCCATCTCATTACTCCAAAGGCAGCAACTCTCAGGCCTATGGAAAGAGATCTGGGGCTTGTTTTTCTTGTGGTGGTCATGGTCATCAGCAGTGGGAGTGCCTGACTTTTCAGAGCAGTCATCGTGCACCGGGCACTCCACTCCAGGTTCCTCCGTTGAGGCAGTTCCAGCCGAGGCAACAGCAGTAGGTTGCACCAGCTTTAGATCACCATAGGGTAGATGGAGCAGGCAGAGGACATCCCCATGACACTCCCTGTCCTCAAAGAGCATAGAGCAGCCGTGGTGGTGGTCATCATCAGGGTCAGAGAGGCCATGGAGGAGGTCATGGTCAGCTTCATGCTCTATCATTGCCAGCCCCAGGTGAGCCAGATGTTGTTCTAGGTACCCTTTTTTTTTTTTTTCTACCTTGGTGTATGCCTTGTTTGATTCAGGAACAACACACTCCTTCATATCACCTACCATTGTCCATGCTTTGGGACTTGTGGTAGAGAGTCTTCTGGTGCCCTTGGCGTTGACTACGCCAGTTGGAGGTCGAGCCGACTTGTTTGAAGTATGTAGAGACTGTGAGCTAGTGTTGGGGCAACACCGCTCTGGGGAGATTTCCTATGTTTACGAATACAACCATATGATGTCATCCTCGGCATGGATTGGTTGTATTCGGTGCAGGCTATTGTGGATTCCTACAGGAAGAAGGTCGTTTTATTTGATGCGGATGGAGAGAAAGTGGTGTTTGTGGGTGAGCGAGATACTCGGATGAGTCATAGATTAGTACAATCCTTATCATCCATGATGGATGAGATGATGCTGAGATCTTCAGAGGATCAGTAGTTGGCGCTTCCTAGGGTCATAGAGGAGTACTCTGATGTCTTTCTAGAAGAGTTTTTAGCATTACCCCCACGACGAGAGATTGAGTATGGGATCGAGCTATAGAAATGAGTGTCTCCTATCTCTATGTCTCCGCATAGGATGGCCCCTTCTGAGTTACGAGAGCTACATATACAACTTGATGGTCTGTCGTAGTGAGGTTTTGTTTGGCCAAGTGTGTCTCCGTGGGGTTCACCAGTTTTGTTTGTGAAAAAGGATGATGGTAGTTTGCGGTTGTGAGTTGATTATCTTCGATTAAACAAAGTGACAATAAAGAACCGCTATCATCTCCCACGGATTGATGACATATTTGATCAACTGAAGGGTGCAAGTTGGTTCTCAAAGATCGACTTGCGGTCAGGATATCATCAGATGCGTGTAAAGGATGAGGATATCCCGAAGACTGCTTTCCATTGTCATCATGGGCATTATGAGTTTGTTGTAATACCATTCGGCGTGACGAATGCTACATCTGTTTTCATGGGGTTGATGAATGCTGTGTTCTGTGAATTCCTGGACATGTTTGTTGTGGTTTTCATCGACGACATCCTTGTATACTACCCATCTAAGGAGGAGCATACAGAGCATCTACGAGCCATTTTGGGAGTTCCTTGCCAACATCAGTTGTTTGGGAAGTTGTCGAAGTTTGAGTTTTGGACTCGAGAAGTTCATTTCTTGGGGCATGTTGTGTCCCAACAGGGAGTAGATGTGGATCCGTCGAAGATAGTAGAAGTGGTGTCTTGGGCAGCTCCCAAGACCGTGTCATAGGTGCGATGTTTCCTTGGCCTCGCATGCAATTATAGGAGGTTTGTAGCCAATTTCTCCCGATTTCCGACTCCTCTGACAGCTTTGACCCAGAAGGATCTAACGTTCATATGGACTGATCAGTGTCAGAGAGCTTTTGAGTATCTAAAAGAGAAGTTAGTAAGTGATCCAGTCCTTTGTCTTCTAGCAGAGGGAGTCCAGTTTGATGTTTTCTGTGATGCTTTACATATGGGGCTAGGATGTGTTCTCATGTAGCAGAGGTCAGTTGTTTCTTTATGGGTCTCGGCAGTTGTGTCCCCATGAACGCAACTATGCCACCCATGATCTTGAGTAGGCATCCATGGTGTTTTCTCTGAAGTTGTGGAGACATTACCTCATTGGTGAGCACTTTGTGGTTCTCACAGATCATAAGAGTTTGAGGTATGTTTTCTCCCAACATGACTTGAACTTGAGGCAGCGTCGGTGGATGGAGTTCTTGCAGGAATACGACATTGAAATATCGTATACACCTGGAAAAGGGAATGTTGTAGCTGATGCACTGAGCCGAAAGTCACGTAATGATGTTGTCCATGAATCTGGTGATTTCTGAAGAGTGATGGAAGATCTATCAGCTTTGCATCTTGATATGGGAGAAGTTGGGGGTAGAGGTTGTCTTTTCCAAATAACGGTGCGGTGATCCCTGATGCAGAAGGTGGAAGAGTCTCAATTGGGTGATCTATAGGTGGAAGTTTGGAGAGACATATTTTTTGTGGTGAGGCCCCTGGTGGTTGTTCGGAGGATGAACAACACCGACTGTTGTATCATGGCATGCTTTTTGTTCCCCAAGCGTTGCGCGAGACGGTTCTTCGAGAGTTCCATAGTTCGCCCTTGGCAGTACATCCTGGTGTGACAAAGATGTACCGATCCTTGAGGAGTCAGTTTTGGTGGTCGGGGCGGAAGCATGCGGTTGCAGAGTGTGTGTCTCGATGTTTAGTCTGCCAGAAGGTGAAGGCTGAACATCGTGTTCCTGGTGGTCTTCTCCAGCAATTAGAGATTCCTCAGTGGAAGTGGGAGGACATCTCAATGGACATTATTATAGGTTTACCTCGAGCTCCGGGAGGACATGATACTATATGGGTGTTAGTGGATCGTTTAACAAAATCGGCCCACTTCATAGCGATCAAGGAGTCGATCTCAGTGGAAGTTTTGTCGAGGCAGTATCTAGAGGAGGTAGTGAGACTTCATGGAGTACATAGGACGATCATTTCTGATCGAGATCCTCATTTTACCTCCAGGGCATGGAGAAGTCTCCAGCATGCTTTTGGCTCTCAATTGTGACTTAGCACTACTTTTCATCCTCAAACCGATCGTCAGACAGAGCGAACCATCCAGACTCTTAAAGACATGTTGCGCTCTTGTGTTCTTGATTTTGGAGGTTCATGGATGAAGCACTTAACCTTGGTAGAGTTCTATTACAATAATAGTTTTCACTCTACCATCGGTATGGCGCCGCTTGATGCTTCGTATGGCCGGCCATGCCGTTCTCTGTTGTGCTGGACTGGGGTCGGAGAGTCAGCAATTCTCGGACCAGAACTAATGTAGAATACAACAGAGATGGTTCAGGTGATTTGTGAGAGGATGAAGATAGCGCAAGATCGTCAAAAATCATATGCTCATCAAAGAAGGATACCCTTAGAGTTTAATGTTGGGGATCATGTGTTTCTGAATGTGACTCCCCGTCATGGGCAGCGAAGGTTTGGTCGTGGAAGTAAGCTTTCTCCCCGGTTTGTTGGGCCTTTCGAGGTGTTAGCTTGTGTTGGAGATGTGGCGTATCGAGTATCACTTCCCCCTCAGATGAGTCGGATACATGTTGTTTTCCATGTATTACAGCTCCGTCATTATCTTCATGATGAATCTCATATTATCGATTGGGGAGGGATTGATATTGATGATGATGCATCCTTCGAGGAGTGACCTATGGAGATCCAAGACCACAAGGAGAAGGTGTTGCGTGGGCGTTCTATCCCCTTAGTTCATGTCTTGTGGTGACACGGTGGCACGGAGGAGAGTACCTGGGAGCGTGAGTCACAGATACGTGCTCAGTACTCAGAGTTGTTTAATGTTTAACTCCTTTCATGTAATGATTTTTACTTTGTGGTTAGACCTTTCATGTTTTTTATGTACCTTTGATGTGATGTTATGATTTAATTGTTTGGATATGGATTGTTTGTTCCCATACTCTCGGATGTCATAGTTTTGTTCCGGCTTTCGAACAACTCAGGGTGGTTTTCCCCTGAGTGGTATCTTACGGGGTGGTTGTTCGGACCCCTCTTTTCCTCACGTTGGTTTTAAATTCTCGAGGACGGGAATGTTTTGAGAGGTATCTGATGTAATGGCACATACCTCTCCAGTCCATTAATTTGTGAATTTTGGTGTTGGAGGCGTTCTGGGAGGTCAAGGGGACTTATCCCCAGCACTTTGCCAATTTCCAGGTCTGTAAATAGTGTTTCCAATTTTATGAACAGTAATAGATCGGTCTCACAGATCGGTCTGACAGATCAGTCTCACAGATCGGTCTGACAGATCGGTCTGACAGATCGGTTTCACAGATCGGTCTGACAGATCACTCTCACAGATCGGTCTGAAAGATCCGTCTCACAGATCGGTCTGACAGATCGGTTTCACAGATCGGTCTGACAGATCGGTTTCACAGATCGGTCTGACAGATCGGTTTCACAGATCTGTCTGACAAATCTGTGTCACATATCAGTCTGACAGATCGGTGTCACAGATCGGTCTGACAGATTGGTGTCACAGATCGGTCTGACATATCGGTCTCACAGATCGGTCTGACAGATCGGTCTCACAGATTGGTCTGACAGATCGATTTAACAGATCGGTCGGACAGATCGGTTTCACAGATCGGTCTGACAGATCGGTTTCACAGATCGGTCTGACAGATCGGTTTCACAGATCGTTCAGACAGATCGGTTTCACATATCGGTCTGATAGATCGGTTTCACAGATCGGTCTGACAGATCGTTCTCACAGATCGGTCTGACAGATCGTTCTCACAGATCGGTCTGACAGATCGGTTTCACAGATCGGTCTGACAGATCGGTTTAACATATCGGTCTGACAGATCGGTTTCACAGATCAGTCTAACAGATCGGTTTCATGTACAGTAACGGTGGGTGAACAATGTTTCCAGATTCCTATAGTTTTTCCCCTTTTGATGTTTCCTTTGACGTAAAATACATTTAAAGCCTTGTTTTAAGGGATCTTAAGGCCGTTTCAAAGGCCATAAATCCTATATTAATTATTCTTAACGCTGGTAATGTATTTACTTGGTCAAACCGCATGGGTTAATGTGATCTGTTTTTAATAGAGAATTAACCGGATCTTAAACCGCGCCCCATTAAATCTTCAAAAAGGGACGAGATATCATTCTCCCTTGTTCTTTACCTTTTTTCTCAACAAAGAGATTCTATAACCTTTCAATAATTCCTGTAGGAGTTTCACAATCAATCTTTACTCCTAGGATTGGTTCTGCTCTATTTTGGATGCAACCGAGCTGTGTCGGTCAATCTTCCCAATAAGGTATGTTTTATCATCATTATTTTGGGGATCATCTTCTCTTGTTTCTCCCTTCCATATTATACCATGTAATTTCCAAGATTCTAATGGGTTTTTCTGGGGGTTGGTTGGTACTGTTGTACCATGGAATCCTCTAGTGGATGCAGTTGTCGTGAGAGGAGGATTTTGACCCATTGTGTGGATAAAGGACGTCAACAACTCTTCCAGGTAGGGGATTCATGGATTATCTAATTGTATATGTGGAATCGTAGAATTAGCATTATTTATCCCTTTGGATCACAATGAAATTGACCTAATTAAATACTTGAACCGGATTAAAAGAATTGGTTGATCGCATGTTGTTGCTTTGTACCGTGATAACGGTTTGCCTCATGTTTTTCTAGATATAGCGATATCTATGTTTTTCTTTGATTGGTTGTTCGTTCTTGATGGAAATTGATAATGAATGTAAAGATGGAATTAATTGTTAATTAATTGGATAAAGATAAAGAGGCATGTAAATGAATCTGGTCATTGCCGTTGTGGTAGTTGTTCTAATTTGAGGTTAATAAAATTAGGGAAGTAAGCATGGTTATTCAATTGTGATAGCTTACTGATTAGATATTCCATAATTGGAACTTGAAAATAACAAATCTACTAATTCAATATGGATTAATGAACATATTGTGTGATAATTTCTTAAAGGGTTTTGAGTTACCCTCTTGATTGTTAAAGGGCCAAGAGCCCATAGATGTGATTGTTTTTTTCCTGCTGCTTGTGCTGTGATGTGACCCTGGAGGGGTGTTGTGATATGTGGAGGCATGGAGGCCTTGTGGTTGTGGCAGCGGATGATGCCTAGGGTGGTGAGATGCATCAGCTTAAGCATGTGGGTGTCGGGGACGGCACCCATGATTATGGTATGTGATGAATGTGATGGATGGATGTTGGTGGTTTTGTTTGGTTGTTTATCTGTTTTACTTTTCTCCACTGCTCAGGCATTTGGTCTTGCATACCCTCCTTCCTATAGAGGCAAAGACACGCGGGGTATGCCATGTTCTTTCTGTGTTTAGCCTCTCGAGGGAGAATGGGTCTATGCTCTTGCTATATGCGGCAATACTCGATGGGTAGTATATCTACTCACTCTGTTGAGCCCCGTTTGGGTTTAGTAGCATATGTTGCCTTTCTAGAATGCCTGGAAATACGGCAAAGTAATTCTGAAATGAATGTTTGATTAAATGGTGATAATCTATGGGGATAGAGATGCTAGAATTTAAAGGTGATGTGAATCTTAAAAGGAGCAGTAGATTTTGAATGTGATGCCAATTCAGTTTAATGTGGAATTATTCATGGTTAATTAATGTTTAAAGAATTAATTAACGTACAGTGGAACTGATAAAATGAGAATGGAGTAATCTAATAAAGATCTTCAAATGTTTGTGTGCTTATAGGATACCTAGTCTTATAAGTAGCAGCCTGGGGTCTGAGAGATGTTAGCTACAGTTGTATCTAAGACTAGGTAATGCCCATAGTGTGGATGTGAGTTATATATATATTCTGTACTTTTTTGTGTTTCTATACGCTACTCCACCCTGTCGGTATGGGAAACTGAAACCCCGGGGATTCTGAGCCCTGGGGGGGTGTTTTCCCCAACATTCTGATGGGAGGTTGAATGGATGACTACCCCCTTTGGCCCCGCTATCTTCTCTGGGTAGATACATGTTCCAACAGGAACACCAGTTAGTTTCCCCATATATGTGTGTAGAGGGCTGTAATGGATTTTGGTTATTTCACACACATATATTCTGGATATAGTATCATATGGACTACTATAGGTGTAACATGTATAGGTTGTGATGGCTTGAGGATTCATACTCGGCATATGGGATATAATGGCTTGTGTTAATATACCCGATGTATGATACACGTTATGCGGGATGTGGTGGCTCCCGGAACTTACTTGGTTACTTTTGGTTGGGAGGATGGTGTCGTGCTTCGCCTAGGTGTCTGCTGGCTAGCCTCTATGGTGCATGAGGAGCAGATTGTGGAGCTTAGCCCAGGTGTCTGCGGGCAAGCATTGGAGAGAGATGAACATGACATATGTCATTGGGGAAAAGCGGAAAACCAGTGGGGAAGTAGTAGCGGGGTACCCTTGATATTATTTATATGCTATATTCTTGTATGAGTTACTTGGTGAGAGTAGCCATGGTGAGGTTGGGAACTTAGTATACATGTTTAGGTGACGAGTTAGTTTCACTTATTGTTCACTGGGCTTTAGCATGCTTTCTTTACTTTTTCATGAGAGGCTTGGGGAGGATCCTACTGAGTATACTGTTATACTCACCCTATGTACATATAAACTATTTTTCAGGTCACTTGGAGCAGGTTGGAGATCAAGCTGGTTACTACTAGCTTGTGGTTGGTGGAGGAGTTGTTCGAGCTTGTGGTCGCTGTCATTTTACATTCATTTGGGTACTTTTAGTTTCCTCTTTAAGTTGTAGTAATTTTGCATGAAATTTCATATATGTACCTGGATTTCATTTATATTTCAGTTCTGATTAGTAGTTGATTGGAGTCTATTCTATCTCTCTCTTCTGCATGTGTTCTCTTAGAGGGTAATGCCTCCCATTTGTGTGTTTATTATACCCTCGGTGCTAGTCGCCAACCCGGGGCCTACTGGAGGCGGGACTCGGGAGGTCATTATCTCTCTTCTCACATTTCCGGCCCAGGAATGGTATACTTTGTGGGGAGGGGGTCGTGACATTTCAACTTAATTTTGGACCATAATGAATAGTGAAAACAATAATATTTAATCATTGTGATTAAGTTATAAGTGGACTTATTAGGGGTAAAGCTAAAATGATATGATCTAAAATGGACTAAAAAATCACTAAAATATATTTTATCATATTATTTTGACCATATAATTTAAATTTATCATTAATTGTACATTTTAGATCCTTTATGAATTATAAAAACGTTGGTACACCTTAATTTTTTCAAAATTTACATGTGCGCCACTCGCCTCTCATATAAAAGCTTTCCCTATATCTTCACCTCTTCAAACCTTCAATGTCATTTTTCTCATTCTCAACAATTCCAATTATCATATTATAATCATTAACTATGAACTTCAACCCTTAATATTTTATCATCAATATATCCTGTTAAGGTATTTGGTTCTTACATAGGGAGGTAGTCCGAAGAAGAGGTATAATGTCTCACAAAGAATCATTATTTTATTTATTTATCCACATACCTTAAAAATTATTAATTTTACATATATAATATATATATATATAACATAATTATATCTCCATATTTTAGTTTTATAGCCTAAAATGATATCCACTTCTATCAAATGGGATAGAAAGTCAACATTCATCTGTACGACAAACTACATCATCGCGAACATATGTCAATTGTTTTACATCAACTCTGATGGAAATATTTAATGATGGATCAAATTTGTATATATGATATTTTTAACATATTTTTACTTATGGTGTTTTGATATCACATATACCTTTTAAATAGTAATTTTTTGGTGACAAAGAAACATCGCATGTGTGTATGGTGCACTACTGCTATGTGAAGCGACATTATTTCTTTTAAAAAAATGAGTGTATGGAAATAAGAATAATATTATCAAATATATGTCTTATAAATTATATAATAATGATAATAATGATATATTTATCATTCATAAGGTAAAATATATCATTTTATTTGTTTCACTAAAAATTCATAACTCCATCCTGTATATATGGACTACTACCCTTACAAAGTGATGTGACTCATTTTTCCTCACTACACTTCATGGAATATATAAATATATATATCAGTATTTTCATAGATATAATGTATCATTTATTATATAAGAAAAATTATTTAAATATATTACAATATTTACCATCTCTTTATATTGATATTTGAAAATTTACTCATGCATGTGTATGACCAACCTTCTCCCTGATAATAATGTAGTTTATTTTTAATAACAAAAAATCATGGATAATTTTGAATGTATAACTGAACTCTTAATTTTATAATTATTTTATTATTATCATTCTTTATATGTGTAAATAATTATCTCTTTGATCATCTTCAACAAAACAAAGTCATTTTTGAAATATAAACAAAATAAGGTCAAAAAATATAACGAAAAACTAATTGATTATATATTCATATATAAAATGGTAATAATTTAACTAAAATGAATAATAAATTCAAAAATTTCCTTATGAAATTAAATAATTAATGTAGGTTTATTATTCTAGATTATTAATATTTTACATGATGATTCAAACTCAACATACTGGAATTTTTCTCAATATCCTTCAACTGTGGAATATTTTTATGTTATAAACATATCTTCTATTATGATGTATATTTACTTTTTATTTGACATGTCAAATATTTTATTTCACTATTATTACTATATTGATGATTTTGCTTACTGTTTTTTGATTTTGGGGTGTATGGTTGAAACGTTTCCATTGGGAAAATTGAATTTTTATTAAAAAATATTTATTTTACAGTTTTCCTTCTAACACACTTTTTTATTCCATGTCTATGTTTTCTAAATGATTATATTAAGGAAATTATTTTTTATAATGTGAATTATTATCTCTATTTCCACTATTTTTGATATGGAATATTTTTATAGAATGTGTGACTTTATTTATAAATGAAAAAAAGAATGTTATATTTTAACCAATATGGAGACAAAATTATTTCTTCTACAATAACCATTATTTGAAGTTTGATGTTCATTACAGGATTTTAGGTTTTATTCCAAGAAAAAAACCCTTTTAATTTTATTGTTTATTGTTTATTGATTTTTTTTAAAGACATTAATATTATAATATATGAATATGATTTATTTTGGGTAGAGTGAATATTATTTTTGTTTTTTATATTGATAATTGGTTGTTTTTATATGTTATAGTTCAGTTATAGTTCAGGGAATTTTTTTTTCATAGGATTTTATATTATTAACGAATAATGGGAGGTAAAATTATAAAATAAAAATGAAGAGTCAGATTATAAACAAATGATCAGTGGTTATGTTAGAAACAAAGGATGATTGGGTCTGTGATTGCCTCCAAGGCATTGGTCATATAGGTTGAAATTATTTGTATTACATTAGTAAGTGTGATATGTGAGATGATGTCCCAATATACCTATATGATTTATCTATAATTTCTTCAGGATCTAATGTTTTATTTTTAAAGAAATATTGTGATCATTTCATTTGAAGATGATTTATTTATTTTGTTCAATGAACATTTTTTTTGAAGGAATAAATTTCATCAATGATCATTGTTTACACTAGTCTAAAATTTTTATTTATTTAAAAAACATTATATAGAATTTGCTAACATACCATAATTTTTAAATTTTTTTTATATAGATTAAGGATGTGAAAGGAAAAAAATAAGTCAATATGTATGTCATGAATGTTTTTCATGAAAAAAACTCTTGATTTATCTTAAATGTTTTATATTTTGACCAAATTTATGCTACATAGAATTGTCCTATTTTTTTATATGTTTATTTATATATTAATTATGGCTGAATTCTATAAAAATATAATCTAATAAAGTATCTAAAATGTAATATAATTTATTAATAAAATAAAACTATGTAAATGTAATACTTAATGTCATGTCCATATAGTTGGTATTAGAGGAAGGTTAAGATATAATGCGGGGATATGTTATTTTTAATAGAACAATATTGAAATATTTTATATTATTGTTAAGTATATATGATTTAAAATTTAATAATTTAAATGTTTCTTCATATAATCATTTTCAGTTCAGAATGGTTTTCTGTAGAAGAAACATGGATGCTGTAGTGGGATGGCAGTCTGAAGAAAATATCCATCTATATCAAGATCCCTACATTGTTGGAATTGGAAGAGAATAGTTTATTGTATTGATTTTACAATTAAAACAAGATAAAAATTTTGGTGTCACCCATACACGTGAGTATCTAGATGTACAGTAGTGGACCATCTCAATATTGGATAATTTTTCATGACATCAATTCCCATCATTTATGGGATAATATAACACCATGATAGTTGAAGGGTGGATTAAAGTGTTATAAAATATATTCAATTTTATGGGTTTCTTGTATCATTAAAAGGTAGGACTTTGTATTTTCCATTTTGAAGTTGAACTTGACAAGTTATTATTAATGATTCAAAATATCAAATAATGTGAGGATATTATTTTTTTTAATTAGAGAATATAAGATGATTTTCAGGAGAAATATTTTACTCTGTCTATTCATCTTATGATAAAAAACAATTCATTGAATTGAGAAAAAATGAAGAATATTTTGAGACATTATATGATGGAAAATTATTCTTATTGGAAAGGTATAACCCAAATATTATCCTCAAGAATTATAGTAATATTAATCAATATTTTTCAATATTTGTGCCAAAATATCCAAGGTAATATGTAATAAAAATATAAGAGAATCATGGTAAACATAATGAGAATTTAGAAATGTATTTTTTTTATGATAATTTATTTCATTATAACATGAATAATATGAGGTCTATATAGCATATAATGGGGTATAATTCAACAAATAAGTATACATGTAAGAAAAACATGATCAAATCGAGTGAGAATGGTGGTAAAAAGCATCATAGAAATTTTATGAAAAAGGAATAGAAGTGGTTCTAATGAATTAACATTTGTTATTATGATTTAAAATGGATGGAAAACGATTATAATGTGAATGGAAATATGATGGTATGATGTTTTAATCCAAATTTGTTGGGTTGTTATTCTGATGTGTTCTAGATGATCGTTAATCAGCCAAAAAATCATCAATTTGAGATGAGAAAGGGTTTGGGGAAATATTTTGGTACTAATATGGTTGATGTTCATAATTCAAATGAATCGGTGATAGGTATGTTATATATGTATTAAAAATATTCTAATATCGATTTTGACACTATGTTATCAAATTCATTCATTTATGAGAAATTTGGAAGTAAATTGGGAATATCACATCATGAATATAAGATAAAAAATAGATGTGAAATATTTTTGGTAGTATTAAAGAATCAAATAACTATATGATTGTTCTTGTTTTTATTAATAGTATGATCTATCATGATAATATTGGTGAAATTTATATACTATAGTTTGATATTATTTTGGGTAGTGGTTGGAATTCATTTTATAATGCTACGATAGATTGGAAAGTAAAGAACTATTTATTCAGTGATTTCATTCCTTTATTAAAATAAAAGAATAAAAATAAATTGACAAGAGATGGAAGTCAAATATAACATGTTCATATTGTTTAAAATAATGAAACATTTTAAATTAGTGATGTTCTAGTTGTAAATGAATACATAGATGTTTTTCTGTATTATTTCATTGGTGTCATTCTTGATTGAGCAGTTTAATTTACAAATATCATAGTATAAAATTAAATGATAATTTATAAAACCCCTTATCTATTAGGAAAACCAAAACATTTATAATTGAATGGGAGATTTTATGAATTTTTAGATAAATGTTTCATTCAACCTATCACTTCACCAAGGTGTTCTCTTATTTTGTTAGTTAAAAATTATGGATAAATTATAATTGTTAATGGCTATCGAGGATGGAATAAAATAACTATTAATAAAACTAACCATTTTAATCATATTGAAGATTTGTTTGGTCATAAGTTGTGATCAATGTATTTTTTGAAGGTTTATCACAAATTTGGTGAACATCCGCTAAAAGTGAAGGAATCATATTTTAATAGGCAAAGAGTTTCGACAATATATGCTTATTTTGTGTTTTTAGTTATTACCTTTTTAATATCTAATGAACCATACATATTCATAATCATTCAAAAATATTTTTTCAGAATTCTAGATATTTTTTTGTTGTGATTATATATTTTATTTTTTTAATATTCTTAATGTCTATAAGATCATAAAAGACAACTATGATTGTTTTTCAATCACTATAAAAAATAAACTATAAGGGAAATTTTTTATGTACAATATTTGGTTGAAATAAATTTACTTAAATAGACATATTGTTTAAATAGTTCATAAATTTTGAACCTATTAAAAGAAATGTTATTGATTTATAGAGAAGTCCCAAAAAATAACACATAGATTCAATGTGTTATTGGTTTAGTAGGATACTACAAATTTGTTTTATTACATTGCTCTCTTTTTGATAACACATACCATGTTAACTCATATAATGAGTCATTTTGATATGAAAAAAATAAAATCATAGTTTTGAATAGCCAGTAATTTGATTGGTAACTGCATCAATTTTCCCCTACTTTTAAAAAATTGTGAATTTTTCATCTATATAGATTTTGTTTGTTTAAGGGACATATTTTTGAATTTATGTATAATTATAAAGTTATTTATAATTCTTTAGGTCAACTAAAATCTAAATAATTAAATTAACCGACACATCATGTAATAACCTGGGTCTTCTTTTCAGGTACAAATCTTGTTCACTGGTGTTTTCAGAAAATAGAGGAGTTTATTGAAATTTTAGGAGTACATGTGGTGTACTTATAGTACACTCTGTGTACTCAGTTTTCGTGTGTAGAAATGTGGTAGCTGTGTAACGGCCGAGCACATAGCCGTGTGGGGTGACCTGGAGACTTCCTAAAGCGAATCTTGGTAAAGGCATGTAAATGTCAAGTACTTTTATAAGAAAACATATCTACTTTCATTTTAATTCATTAAATGGATCTGTCACGACCCGTCCTCGGGCCCGTGCCGTGACTACCCCAAGCCCGCCTTCCATAGGCCAGGGGCTGGCGACTAGCACCAAGGCGTAAAATCCCAGTAAACAGGGAAGGCATTGCCTTTATAAGTAACAACCACACAGAGTCAGCAAGCGGAAAGTAAAGTGCAGAAAAGTAAAGGGGGCCGGAAATACAAGCCCAACTGTAAAGTACAACTGAAAAGTAAAGTACAGCAACTGAAGAAAAGACGGCGGCCTCGTGTCGTCCACTGGCAACCCCACCTGAAGGGTGGGTACAGATAGCCTCCAAGATCCTCGGGTCCCACGTCCACTCCGACCACGTCCCGCCCAGTGGTCCACCTCCAGGTACCGTCCTGCTCCACGCCCCAACCGTGATCAGCGCTGTCCGTCGTCTGCAACCAACACAACAAGGTGCGGGCGTAGCCCGTGCAGGGGTGAGTACAAGCTACTCAGTAAGGACCCCGAGACCCCCGAAGGTCTCCCGAAATCCACAAAGGATATAGCACAAAAGAAAGATGCAATCACGAAGTAACATCTGACTCGACTTAGGTATATGCCCATACATATACCTAAGTCCCCAATTCTAGCTCTGCTCACGAGCTCAAGAACAACTCAATCCACAAAGGAAAGCAAGACTCAAATCCACAAGGAGAGTAAATAGTAAATCCACATAGGATAGTTCAACAAAATCCACAAAGGAGAGTAACATAAGATTCAGCTCAACCAGGTATACTTTTTCAGATGACGTCAAAGACGATCACTGATCCGTCTAAGTCGTCAGACCCACGAAGGATCGATAGGTACTAACCCCCGCAGAAGACCCACACAGGATCGGGCTCACACAGAACCTGTAGGCAGTGGCTCACACAGAACCGGTAGGCAGTGGATCACACAGAACCGGTAGTAGGACCCACACAGGATCGGGCACTGATCCGCGTAGGATCGCTGAGTGCAGTAGTCGACGCAGTCCACTGAGGATCTCTGCACAGTCGTCGCCGCAGTCCACGAAGGATCTCTGCTCTGCCGTCGTCGCAGTCCACGGAGGATCTCTGCTCTGCCGTCGTCGCAGTCCACGGAGGATCTCTGCTCTGCCGTCGTCGCACTCCACGGAGGATCTCTGCTCTGCCGTCGTCGCAGTCCACGGAGGATCTCTGCTCTGTCGTCGAGGTCACAGCCAGCGCTAGGGTTCCCGCACGTAGCGAGCTCGTTTAGGAGGGTCCGCTCCACGAGCCGAGGGGCTGATACATCAACTGACACGTAGTCCGAAGTTGATGTATCCAAAAGTTCCGTATCGACAACAGGATCTCAACGCGACAGACGGCGCGTCAATCGGACGCCCGGTCTGAGAGTTATTGGCATTTTCGTCCCAGGGGCCCGGTTGGTTTTTAGGGCAAAACCGACCCGACCGTACTCCGCCTGTATCCGATCCTCGGGCGGAGTATGCCAAAAGTTCCGTCTCACTTAGAGGAAACTACCACAGCTGACGGTACGTCGTTCGGACGTCCGTAGCTCAAGTTATGAGCGTTTCCGCTCCGAGGGCCCGGTTGGCTTCGTGTACGAACCAACCCGGTCGAACCCAAAGTCTTCCGAAACCTTGAGTATAATATACCGAAACGACCGTCTCGATCCAAGGATCGCGTAGCCGCTGACGGTTCGTCAATCGGAGGTCCCAGGCCCAAGATATGTGCGAAAGACCGAAGAGGGCCCGAAACGGGGGTACTGGGCCCGGGGCGACCCGGCCCGAACCCCCCCTGGGGTCGGCCGAACCGGGTCGGCCCGAACCGGGTCGGCCCGACCCGGCCCGAACCGGCTCGGCCGGGTCCGGTCCAGCCTGGGCGCGGCCCGGCCGACCGGACCGGCCGGCTCGGCCTCGGCCGGGCGGCCGAGGGAGCCGCCGCCGCCGCGGGTTGAACCCGCGGCTTGAGGGAACCGCGGCCCCGCGGGGGGCCGCCTGTCACGCGGACGCGGCCGGGCCGCCGCGTCCGATCCCGGTTCCGCGCGGCCGCGGAACCGGCCGCCGCTGCCGCCGCAGCTTCAGCCGCGGCGGGCTTCCTCCACGGCGGCGCGCCGGGCGCCGCCGCCTCCGGTCGTCGGCGCCGCCGCGCCGGCGACCCGCGCCGCCGCCGCCTTCCGCGGGCCGCCGGAGATGCTCCGGTGGCCCGATTTCTTTCCCGTCTGCGCCGTTGCTCCTCCCGGGGGACGATCTTCACTGCGGAAACAACGAATGGCCCTTACGTCGTGCTTTTGCCGTCGCCCGCCAAATCCACACAAAAAGGAAGATCGGCGGAGGGTTGCCGGGTCTTGTTCGTTAGACCCGCACCCTCCGTGTTAGTCATAAACATCATCGGGAGGGAAAAATCAACAAAAATTTTAAATAAATTAAAATTGTCGGAGATTACGTTCTTTACTTAAAAAGAATAAACACGGGGAAAAAGATAAAACAATCCAACATCCCTTACCTCGCAGCTGTCGTTGCCGAACGGGGGATCGTCGCGGGATTGCTCGTCGCGGAAGATGGAGATCGCCGCGTCGTCGCGGTATCCGGCGTCGCGTCGCCAATCTCCGGATCAAGAACAAACAGATTTAATTAATTAAATCCGTTGTTATTGAAATTTAAAAAAAAGGAGAAATGAAAGATTCGATTCTCACCTTTGTTGCCGATCGCACGTTCGTCGCGGAAGAAGAGGCACCGAAGAAGAAGAAGAAGAAGAAGGTCGCGGAAAAGTTGTCGACGTCGCGGATCGTGCGTCGTCGAATTCCGGTTCCGGCGTTCTTCGCGTTCTTCGCGTTCTTCGCGTTCTTCGCGTTCTTCGCGTTCTTCGCGTTCTTCGCGGAGAGGGTGGAGGCTCAGAGGAATAGCAATCCTCCAAAATAGACAAGTTTGTCTATTTTATTATTTTGCCAACAAACGCAAAACGCGTAAGTAACGACCCACTTAATTCGTTGAATTAATTCAACGAATAAAACAGCCCATTTAATTCACGAAAGAAACAGCCCAATTAAATGGTCTGTTAAGAATTAAAGAAAACGCGTCGGTTGACTTTTCAGTTACTTTGACGGGTTTTCGCGGGTGCGTTACTTAGCGAAAGAAACGGCGGGGCTCGTGCGGGCCCCACCGCACAAATATCCTACCAAGGGGTAGGATATTTCTGGATAGCATCCTATCCAGTTCAACTCAGTTCAAGCCGCCTTTAAGTGACTTTAAGTGGCTTCCAAGCAGTTTAAGTGAAATAAAATAAAGTTGTCGCACAAACTTTATTTTTATTTCTGACTTAAAGCCGCAAAATTTAAAAACCACGTCTGAGCAAACGCAACTCCGGAAGAGGCGTTTCTAAGCAAATACCGGCGCTGCGATTTCATCGGTGCCCTCAGAATTCGATTCCGGGCACCGGTTCAAAAGATAGAAAAACCCGCTCGTCCGTTCACTGAACGTACCCGAGCCAAACTTCGGAAATTGATTCCGGGCACACCGGGCCTCGGAATCAGGTGCCGTCTGAAGCTGCGCTCTTGTAAAATTCCAAAGAAAATTAAGAAAAAAATTTCCTTGAAATTTGCGGGTCTTTACATTACTCCCACCTCAGGGCTTTACGTCCCCGTAAAGATACATCAAAAACTAGGGGAACAAATGGGGGTACTGAGCACGCATCTGAGCCTCCCGCTCCCAAGTGCTCTCCTGGAGGTTCCCGTGCTGCCATCTGATGCGCACAAGAGGAATCGACCGCCCATGTAGGACCCGCTCTTGTCGATCCTCGATCTCTACTGGGACCTCCGTAAAAGTCGCCCCATCGTCCACGTCCAGCTCCCCAAAGTCGATGATGTGCGTCGGGTCGTGCACGTATCTCCTCAGCTGAGACACTTGGAAGACGTCGTGCACCCGGTGCAACTGAGGTGGTAGAGCCAGGCGATAAGCCACCTCTCCTATCCTGCTGAGGACCTGGAAAGGCCCGATGAAGCGTGGAGACAACTTGCCGCCTCGGCCAAATCTCCGTAAACCACGTCGAGGTGAGACACGCAAAAGGACGTGGTCGCCATCCTCGAACTCTAGTGGCCTCCGTCTCCTGTCAGCATATGACTTCTGCCGGCTCTGAGCTGTCCTCATCCTCTCCTGGATGATCTGGACCTTCTCTGTCGTGGCTCGGACCATCTCTGGTCCCACGAGTGCTGACTCCCCAGGGTCTGTCCAGCACAACGGTGATCTGCAGGGTCTGCCGTACAACGCCTCGTATGGTGCCATCCCGATGGTGGAGTGGTAGCTGTTGTTGTACGCAAACTCCACCAGGGGTAGGTGGTCCTCCCAGCTGCGACCAAAGTCGAGAACACATGCACGGAGCATGTCCTCGAGTGTCTGTATGGTCCTCTCCGTCTGACCATCCGTCTGAGGGTGGAAGGCTGTGCTCAGATGGAGCCGCGTCCCGAACGCCTCCTGCAACCCCTTCCAGAGCCGGGAAGTGAAACGAGCATCTCGATCGGAGACGATAGATAATGGCACACCGTGAAGCCGTACGATCTCCTGGACGTAAAGACGTCCCAAGCTCTCCACTGGGCCCTGCTCTCTGATGGGTAAGAAGTGTGCCGACTTGGTGAGTCGGTCGACAATCACCCAAATGGAGTCGTGACCTCTGGAAGTACGTGGAAGTCCAGTCACGAAGTCCATAGATATGCTATCCCACTTCCACTCCGGGACCTCCAAGGGCTGTACCAAACCTGCTGGTACCTGATGCTCTGCCTTCACCTGCTGGCAGGTGAGGCATCGTGAAACGAACTCTGCCACAGCTTTCTTCATGCCCGGCCACCAGTGCTGTCGTCTGAGATCCTGGTACATCTTCGCCACTCCGGGATGTACCGCCAAGGGAGAAGTGTGAAACTCTCTCAGCACCTCCTCTCGTAAAGCAACTGGTACGAAGGTACGCCCTCTGAAAAGGATGTCGTGCTCTGCTCCAAGGGAGAAACCATCAGGCACCTGACCTGAGGATATCAGTGCATGCCGGGTCTCACAATCAGCGTCCCCACGCTGAGCCTCTCTGACCCGCTGTAGAAGTGGAGGAGAGACTGTGAGAGGCTGAAGAAAGGCTGCTCCGTCTCTATCCACGAAGGATATCTGCAAGGAGGCTAGCTGCTCCGTCGCCTCCTCAAGTAGCTGAATGCCCGTCCTCCTGCTGAGGGCATCGGCTACCACGTTCCCCTTCCCAGGAGTATAGACTATCTCAAAGTCATAGTCCTGGAGGAACTCAAGCCATCTCCGCTGTCTCAGGTTCAGGTCCTTCTGAGAGAAGATATACCTGAGACTCTGGTGGTCAGAAAAGACAGTGAAGCGCTCGCCCATCAGATAGTGCCGCCAAGTCTTCAGAGCGAAGACCACTGCTGCTAACTCCAGGTCATGAGTGGCGTAGTTCTGCTCATGCGGCCTCAACTGACGTGATCCGTAGGCGATCACGGCCCGCTCCTGCATCAGGACGCACCCGAGTCCAGTCCCTGATGCGTCGCAGTAAACTACGTACCCAACTCCCTCCTCAGGCAACCTCAAGATAGGTGCGCTGGTCAACCTCTGCCTCAGCTCCTGGAAGCTCTGCTGACATCTGTCTGACCACACGAAGGGTTTCCCCTTCTTCGTCAATGCTGAGAGTGGTGCCGCAACTCTAGAGAAGTCTGGCACGAATCTCCGATAATATCCTGCTAGGCCCAAGAAGCTCCGCACCTCTGTCACGCTCTTGGGTGGCTCCCAAGCTAGCACTGCCTCGATCTTTGCGGGATCCACTGCAACTCCCGCCTCAGAGATGAAGTGTCCCAAGAAATGGACCTCACGTAACCAGAACTGGCATTTTGAGAGCTTGCCATAAAGCTGGTGCTCTCGGAGTGTGTCTAGCACAACTCGCAGGTGGTAGGCATGCTCCTCCTCAGTCGTCGAGTATACCAAAATGTCGTCAATGAAGACAACGACAAATCGGTCGAGGTATGGCTGGAAGATCCTGTTCATGAGGCTCATGAACACTGCTGGAGCATTGGTTACGCCGAACGGCATAACCAAGAACTCATAATGGCCATACCGACACCTGAAGGCCGTCTTCTGCACGTCCTCGTCTCGAACTCTGAGGTGATGATAGCCTGACCGGAGGTCTATCTTCGAGAACCACCGCGCTCCCTTGAGCTGATCGAAGAGGTCATCAATCCGTGGCAGCGGATATTTGTTCCTCACTGTCACCTGGTTCAGGCGACGATAGTCGACACATAGTCGCAAGCTCCCGTCCGCCTTCTTGGCGAACAAAATCGGGGAAGCCCAGGGTGAAACACTGGGTCGGATAAACCCCTTGCTCTGCAAGTCCTCCAACTGTACCCGCAGCTCTCGAAGCTCGGCGGGGGCCATCCGATATGCTGGAGTAGATATCGGGGCTGTCCCGGGGTACAAGTCGATGTAAAAGTCTACCTCTCTACGAGGAGGTAGCCCTGGAACGTCGTCGGGAAAGACGTCCACGTACTGGTCCACCACTGCAGGAAAAGCCGGACTCCGCACGTCCACTGCTTCTAGGATGAGGCTAGCCAACTTATGAGAGATAGGATGCACTCTCCTCCGCGGAAGTCCATCCTGTGCTGCAAAGGTTCCCTTCTCGCCGGTGAAGGTAAACCTGCTCCCGTCGGTACGAACACATCGCACCTTGCGCCTAAAACAGTCGATCTGGGCATGAACCGTGGTTAGCCAATCCATGCCCAAGATGACGTCGTAAGGCCTCGACGCCGCTACAAGGAGATCCCAGCCGAAGCTCTCGCCTCCTAGAGTAAGCTCACACTGCCGGCACCAGTGCGTAATCGTCGAGTCTGCTCCCGTAGGAGTCTCTAGCCGTAAGGATCGAGCCAACGGCTCAGTCGGAATCTCTGAGCTCCGAACAAGGGCAGAGGCTATGAAAGAGTGACTCGCTCCTGTGTCTATACGTACTGCAGCAAGGGTGGAATAGACACAGATCGTACCTCGAATCATCTCTGGCAAGTCGGGGTCGTAGGCCTCCACTGCCTGGAGCTGGGCCTGTCCCTGCCCGCCAGCTCCATGTGGTCGAGGTGGCCCTCCTGGTGGTGGTGGGGGTAGAGCCTGGAAGCGTCGCCCGCCACCCGCTGCTCGGCCAGCTCCTCTGCCTCGTCCGCCTCCTCCCTGCGGACCGCCACGGTCGACCCTCTGCCTCTGCCTGGGTGGCCCCTCCACCGTCTGCTGCTCCTCTGGTCGGCGAGTCGGGCAATCACGAGCCATGTGACCCTGCCCGCCGCAAGAGTAGCACAACCTGCCTCTCGGAAGGCTGGCACTCCGCTGTGTGCCTCGTACTGCTGAGCCGGTGTCCTGAGGCCGTCTGCGTGGGGGTCTGGTCTGCCTGGACCCGTGAGTCATCCGTCGGCTACCTGCTGCCGAAGACTCAGCTACCTGCCGCCCTGCGCTAGGTCTCGCCGCTGAAGAAGGCTCTGCCAGGAAGCTCTCGATCAGGAGGGCTCGCTCCAGCACTCCCGCCTGGGTCGGAATGCTGAGGGAGATCAGCGACGCCCGAATCTCCTGTCGCAAGCCCTGCTCGAAGGTCCGGGCCCGGAAGAAGGGGTCCCGTACCATGTCGGTCGAGTAGCGAGATAGGTCCGTGAACCTCGCCGCGTACTGAGCGACCGTCATGCTGCCCTGGCGCAGCTGGAGAAGCTCCTGGATGCGCACCGCTCGGAGGGTGGCCGGGACGAACTCAGAGCGGAAGAGGCTCTCGAAGTCCGCCCAGAGCAAGGATGCCTCATCGTGAACCTGGAGCATCAGGCTCCACCATCGTCCTGCCGCCGCCTGCAGGAGGCTCGCTGCGAGAATCACCATGAGATCCGCTGGTGTCCTCACTAGCCTGAAGATCCGTACCACCGCCTCTAGCCAGTCCTCGGCGGCCTGGGGGTCCGCCTCACCGCGAAACCTGGGCGGTCGCTGGCTCTGAAACTCGTGCAGTGCCCTGAGGCGACGTGCATCGTCAGCGTCTGGTACTGGTAGCATCGGTGGCTCGGCGGGTAAAGCTACCGCCGGTGCCACTGCTGGCAAAGGGCCCTGCACCGAGGCCTCGTCGCTCGGTGGGCTACCGTCGCGCCCTACACTCGGAACCCTAGCTGGCTGTCGTCGCGGGGCCATCCTGAAAAGGAGAACAAGAGCACCACAGTCAGAACAGTATACCTGGTGAGCTGGCACAAGTAATCACAAGGAAAACTTGAGACTTTCGTAAAGCAGATCAGTATACCCGGTGAGCTGACATAAGTAATCACAAAGAAAACTTGAAACACACACGCAATCAATGTTTTCATGCATTAAGTCGGAAATCAGGAGTCAGGGTCCTGGTGTACGGATACGTCGGCCGCCGCACCAACACTGTGCTCCCTGAACTGATAACCACACTCAATACACTAAACACTATTGCTTCATATAGAAAGAAAGGACGATCAGAGTCTGCGGTAGAACCGACCACCTCTGATACCAATTTGTCACGACCCGTCCTCGGGCCCGTGCCGTGACTACCCCAAGCCCGCCTTCCATAGGCCAGGGGCTGGCGACTAGCACCAAGGAGTAAAATCCCAGTAAACAGGGAAGGCATTGCCTTTATAAGTAACAACCACACAGAGTCAGCAAGCGGAAAGTAAAGTGCAGAAAAGTAAAGGGGGCCGGAAATACAAGCCCAACTGTAAAGTACAACTGAAAAGTAAAGTACAACAACTGAAGAAAAGACGGCGGCCTCGTGTCGTCCACTGGCAACCCCACCTGAAGGGTGGGTACAGATAGCCTCCAAGCTCCTCGGGTCCCACGTCCGCTCCGAGCACGTCCCGCCCAGTGGTCCACCTCCAGGTACCGTCCTGCTCCACGCCCCAACCGTGATCAGCGCTGTCCGTCGTCTGCAACCAACACAACAAGGTGCGGGCGTAGCCCGTGCAGGGGTGAGTACAAGCTACTCAGTAAGGACCCCGAGACCCCCGAAGGTCTCCCGAAATCCACAAAGGATATAGCACAAAAGAAAGATGCAATCACGAAGTAACATCTGACTCGACTTAGGTATATGCCCATACATATACCTAAGTCCCCAATTCTAGCTCTGCTCACGAGCTCAAGAACAACTCAATCCACAAAGGAAAGCAAGACTCAAATCCACAAGGAGAGTAAATAGTAAATCCACATAGGATAGTTCAACAAAATCCACAAAGGAGAGTAACATAAGATTCAGCTCAACCAGGTATACTTTTTCAGATGACGTCAAAGACGATCACTGATCCGTCTAAGTCGTCGGACCCACGAAGGATCGATAGGTACTAACCCCCGCAGAAGACCCACACAGGATCGGGCTCACACAGAACCTGTAGGCAGTGGCTCACACAGAACCGGTAGGCAGTGGCTCACACAGAACCGGTAGTAGGACCCACACAGGATCGGGCACTGATCCGCGTAGGATCGCTGAGTGCAGTAGTCGACGCAGTCCACTGAGGATCTCTGCACAGTCGTCGCCGCAGTCCACGAAGGATCTCTGCTCTGCCGTCGTCGCAGTCCACGGAGAATCTCTGCTCTGCCGTCGTCGCAGTCCACGGAGGATCTCTGCTCTGCCGTCGTCGCAATCCATGGAGGATCTCTTCTCTGCCGTCGTCGCAGTCCACGGAGGATCTCTGCTCTGTCGTCGAGGTCACAGCCAGCGCTAGGGTTCCCGCACGTAGCGAGCTCGTTTAGGAGGGTCCGCTCCACGAGCCGAGGGGCTGATACATCAACTGACACGTAGTCCGAAGTTGATGTATCCAAAAGTTCCGTATCGACAACAGGATCTCAACGCGACAGACGGCGCGTCAATCGGACGCCCGGTCTGAGAGTTATTGGCATTTTCGTCCCAGGGGCCCGGTTGGTTTTTAGGGAAAAACCGACCCGACTGTACTCCGCCTGTATCCGATCCTCGGGCGGAGTATGCCAAAAGTTCCGTCTCACTTAGAGGAAACTAGCACAGCTGACGGTACGTCGTTCGGACGTCCGTAGCTCAAGTTATGAGCGTTTCCGCTCCGAGGGCCCGGTTGGCTTCGTGTACGAACCAACCCGGAAGAACCCAAAGTCTTCCGAAACCTTGAGTATAATATACCGAAACGACCGTCTCGATCCAAGGATCGCGTAGCCGCTGACGGTTCGTCAATCGGAGGTCCCAGGCCCAAGATATGGGCGAAAGACCGAAGAGGGCCCGAAACGGGGGTACTGGGCCCGGGGCGACCCGGCCCGAACCCCCCCTGGGGTCGGCCGAACCGGGTCGGCCCGAACCGGGCCGGCCCGACCCGGCCCGAACCGGCTCGGCCGGGTCCGGTCCGGCCTGGGCGCGGCCCGGCCGACCGGACCGGCCGGCTCGGCCTCGGCCGAGCGGCCGAGGGAGCCGCCGCCGCCGCGGGTTGAACCCGCGGCTTGAGGGAACCGCGGCCCCGCGGGGGGCCGCCTGTCACGCGGACGCGGCCGGGCCGCCGCGTCCGATCCCGGTTCCGCGGGCCGCCGGAGATGCTCCGGTGGCCCGATTTCTTTCCCGTCTGCGCCGTTGCTCCTCCCGGGGGACGATCTTCACTGCGGAAACAACGAATGGCCCTTACGTCGTGCTTTTGCCGTCGCCCGCCAAATCCGCACAAAAAGGAAGATCGGCGGAGGGTTGCCGGGTCTTGTTCGTTAGACCCGCACCCTCCGCGTTAGTCATAAACATCATCGGGAGGGAAAAATCAACAACAATTTTAAATAAATTAAAATTGTCGGAGATTACGTTCTTTACTTAAAAAGAATAAACACGGGGAAAAAGATAAAACAATCCAACATCCCTTACCTCGCAGCTGTCGTTGCCGAACGGGGGATCGTCGCGGGATTGCTCGTCGCGGAAGATGGAGATCGCCGCGTCGTCGCGGTATCCGGCGTCGCGTCCCCAATCTCCGGATCAAGAACAAACGGATTTAATTAATTAAATCCGTTGTTATTGAAATTTAAAAAAAAGGAGAAATGAAAGATTCGATTCTCACCTTTGTTGCCGATCGCACGTTCGCCGCGGAAGAAGAGGCACCGAAGAAGAAGAAGAAGAAGAAGGTCGCGGAAAAGTTGTCGACGTCGCGGATCGTGCGTCGTCGAATTCCGGTTCCGGCGTTCTTCGCGTTCTTCGCGTTCTTCGCGTTCTTCGCGGAGAGGGTGGAGGCTCAGAGGAATAGCAATCCTCCAAAATAGACAAGTTTGTCTATTTTATTATTTTGCCAACAAACGCAAAACGCGTAAGTGACGACCCACTTAATTCGTTGAATTAATTCAACGAATAAAACAGCCCATTTAATTCACGAAAGAAACAGCCCAATTAAATGGTCTGTTAAGAATTAAAGAAAACGCGTCGGTTGACTTTTCAGTTACTTTGACGGGTTTTCGCGGGTGCGTTACTTAGCGAAAGAAACGGCGGGGCTCGTGCGGGCCCCACCGCACAAATATCCTACCAAGGGGTAGGATATTTCTGGATAGCATCCTATCCAGTTCAACTCAGTTCAAGCCGCCTTTAAGTGACTTTAAGTGGCTTCCAAGCAGTTTAAGTGAAATAAAATAAAGTTGTCGCACAAACTTTATTTTTATTTCTGACTTAAAGCCGCAAAATTTAAAAACCACGTCTGAGCAAACGCAACTCCGGAAGAGGCGTTTCTAAGCAAATACCGGCGCTGCGATTTCATCGGTGCCCTCAGAATTCGATTCCGGGCACCGGTTCAAAAGATAGAAAACCCGCTCGTCCGTTCACTGAACGTACCCGAGCCAAACTTCGGAAATTGATTCCGGGCACACCGGGCCTCGGAATCAGGTGCCGTCTGAAGCTGCGCTCTTGTAAAATTCCAAAGAAAATTAAGAAAAAAATTTCCTTGAAATTTGCGGGTCTTTACAGGATCGGGGTCGTGTCTAATTGAAATAACCTCCTCCATCTTGACATGTCTCATCTAAAAGAATTTGAATGGCGTGAATCTTCTCCGGGCGTCCGACAATTTATCCGATCTCCGATTCGACAGCCATTGATTGCGTTGGAATCGCCAAGACAAACTCTTCCTTCTTCTTGTTGCACATATCTTGATTCCTCTTCTTTCACGAGATACCTTTGGTTGAATATTTTTAGCATATTGGTAGATATACAACATTTTAGGGAGATTCAGGGCCTATGGTTCACGTTTATCGTTTTGAAAGCGTCGAGGTTAGTGGTCTGTGCCTTTCTATAGTTATTCATTCAGTTTTATATGGAAAAGTTCCCAATACCCTCATTTGGGGTACTGTGTGTTAAGGGATATTAACCCTCTTAATTCCTTCAATGCCTTTTTTTGTTTGAATAGAAGATTTTTATTGTGAATATGGTTAATTTCCATGCATTGTATGTGTTTTCCCATGCTTGTTTGTTTTGACCATTTGGTCTAGCCTTGCTAGTTAGGCTATTTGTTTTCCATTCCTACTATTACTAGGATGGAGTGATTATATATCTGAAATGTTTTTTCATGCCTTGTAGCTATCTATCTGTGTAGTTCCATGAGGTTTACTTCGTTTTCTAATTATTGTTCTCATACGTTTGCTTTACACGGGGATGCAGGAACCTGGTGTAGTGAGACCATATAGAAAATTGGCATTGAGAGCTTTTCCATAGTGTCAGTTATAATGATCACACTATGAGACCATATGGAGGATTGAGGTTGAGTGCTCCCATAGAGTGTCTATATATACATTACGGGTCCATATAGGAATTGATGTTGAGTGCTTCCTTATAGTTTCTTATGTTTACCATGACAAGAATTTAGGGGGAATTGATGGTGAGTTCTTCCTTAGAGGGTGTTTGATTTCACATGACTATATGGGGAATTAACAATGTGTTCTTCCTCAGAGGGTCATTGTTATATCATCTATTGTAGCTGAACCATACAGAATAAGTTTTGAGATCTTTTATAGAGGGTTTCTTGTTTTTGGTTTTGGATTGGTTAAATTGTTAAAAGAAAATTGTTGTAAATGAAATTGTATGACTGTTTACTTTTGTGTACTTCCTTGTTTACTATTTATCTTTTCTTATTGCCTACTATATTTATTCACTAACTGTTAGGCATATATATTTGAGTGGTTTCCTATTAGGATTAGTTTGACACCCTATTTGGGTCATGCTTCTGGGCCCAGATAAATTATATTTTTGCAGGTATATATAAGTGTCAACACCATTTTACTTCAAGTACTTGATTGTTGTGGAGCTTGGAAGCATGGGACCATGATGAGGCTTGCAATGCTATAGGAGTTTATTTGTTTTCATTGTACTTTGGTTTTTTACTGTATTTCAGCATTGTGACTCATTTGGCTACTTTCCCTGACATGTGTATCTTTCACCATTTATATATGTTCTCTAGTTATTTATTTCTTTCTGTCCTCCATTTTCTAATGTTATATGATATTATTATTACTTCCTCTATTGTTGGTGAAATGCGCTTGAATCCATGTGACCAACCAGGTACGGGGCACCTCTGGGCGGCTTCCAGAATCAGGATGTTACAATGTGATATCAGAGAATTGTTTTCTTCCTGACATAATAATTAGAGACTAAAAATAGGGATAGGATGTAATATTTACTTGGTAATAAGCTGTGCACAAGAGTATCTAACCCATGTACATGGAAAATAAATTTACCTCGTATATTGTGTTTTTTCTAGTTTTGAAATTTTATGGATGATTTGATTTCACCATCAAGTGGTTCTCATGTATTGCACTATTATTATTGATATTGTTGAGGTTATATATCTTTTGAAACTCGATTAGATGAGGGTATTCAATCTCATTCATCTCATAGGAACATTCAAGAGATCACATGTCATGCATTCATTCCATTCCATTTATGGTGCATTACTAATTGCATGTTATTGTGATAGATGTTGTGTTTGATATGAATGATGTTGTGATAGATTCCTTAATAGAATACCTAATATTAGATAGGTTATTGCTAATATAAATGATTTAATTTGAATAAAAACCAAACTTTTGATCATGAGGTGTTATGGGACCTCTTGAACCGTAATTTGGTGGATCATTTCACTATTATGTTTAAATATTACATGTTAAAGATTCAGTGATTTGATTCGCGGGGAGTATAGGCCCACATGGATCAAAAAATGGATCTTTAATGTTCATTTCAGTGTTTTTCTTGGATTTGGAGTAGTTTCTGAGGCTTAATGTCTGATAACCCCTTCAATACATGGAGTGTAATGATGAATTCATGCCACGTGTCCTTCTATTCGGGAAGGAACTATTTTTCTTAAGTACTCACTGTGTACTTATAAACACACTGTGTAGTCTCTGACCATGTCAATGGATGTGTGGGCAGAGGCATGAGGTTAGGAAATATTTGGGGGGACACACCATGTACCAAATGTACACATCGTGTCTGTTGACAGTGTGTACACCCGTGTGACTAATGATACAAATGTATAATACAAAGGTTTTACATGTCATGTCAATCTAGAACATGTTGTGTAGTGTAACCCTTGTATCCAGTCATGTAATGAAAAACACAGGTTGGTGGAATCCTTTTATTAAATTTTGTGTATGGCATAAATGTGCTGTGTAAAGTTTGTTGTTTGTCCGACCATGTGATGATCAACATGGGCTTTTGAAACCTAAACGATACACACCGCCTCTGGTTAAAACTTGTTGTGTAGTCTTGTCCTAGGATAACCTTGTGGGTTAGTCATGTAGAAGAACTCAGTCAGTATAAATAAACTAAGTACTCACTGTGTCATTGAAGAACACTCCATGTGTATGGGCTGTAACAAGACCAATTATAGAAGAAGTACACTCCCATGTAAAGTCTTAATGGAAAACACTGTTTAAGGGTTATACATGTCACGTAACCATTATTTTTAAAAACATGAATTCTTTACTTTTTGTGTCCTTTTATTACACTTCTATGTTTTAGTCATTCATAAATACTGATACTATTGTCTATGCTTGACCTCATAGAGTCATGCCACCAAGACATCCTCTATTTGTATGCTAGATACAAGGAAATGATCAATCACTAGAAATAGATGATCAGGGACAACTAGCAGATCCTTCTATTGTGCCAGTACTGGCCCCAGCCGTTATACTAGAAAATGGTGCTGATGAAAATTTACGAGAGAGCTTGATGAGGTTCATGGTGACCTTCAACAGAGCACCACATCCTACCTCATCAATGCCATAGTTGACATGGGTCTTCCAGCGGTAGCATCCTCCCATATTCTCAGGGGATGGAGGACCCTAGGATACAAAGTTATGGATAGATTCCATGCTTACGATATTCGATCATCTGGAGACACCTTCAGAAATGTGGTTCAACCCCACTACTTATATGCTTCGGGACTCCTCTAAGAGATGGAGGAATATGACCCACTGGCAGGAAGCCATCAGGTTATGGCGTGGGACGAGTTTCATCATACCTTCTTTGATTACTTATATCTAGATACCTATATGGTCGATCGAGCCCAATAGTTCATGAGTTTGGAGAAGGGTATGTTTCCGACACTTTTACGCCAGGGTGCGCGCGCGTGTCCATCACTCATGGGAGGACACGCGGCTTGTTGCCCCGCATTCCCGCTTTCCAAAGGCGGGCGACATCCGTTTCTTGTTCAGGGACGTCTGCTCCTTGATCGAAACAGGGATGATGGGATGTCGGTTCTTCTTTCCATGATTCCTCCTCAAAGCTCGTCTCCTAGTCCGGGTCTCCCTCATAGATTTAAGACAGGTCTGTGAAGCTCGTTTTCGGCGCCATATCTGCATGGACACCAGTTAATTACGCTGCTTCTGTCAAGATGTTCGAAGGGGTCTTGTCGGGGCAGCTACCTTCAGTGAGGAGAATGGTCATGTTGGGGTGTCTTTGGCATGTCTTGACGATGGGGATTGGCATGTATATCTTCTGTCCTTTATCACAGGGATTCTCAAGGGCGCGGAAGCCCGAGGCATCCCACATCGAACGCGGGGATTGTTTACCATTTTAGGTTTTCCTCACCTTCCCCTGTTTAACACGGGGTATGCCGAGAGTTTAACGTCTTGCAGAGATGGATCAGACTGAAGGACCCCCTAGGGGGAACATCGATATTGGGGCCATCACGTGGGCGGCTTCCCAGATACCATGGAGTGGAATAAGGTGGCATGATCTCACCGAGATGTGGCAGCCCAGGTAAGGATCAGGATGGGTGATAGAGTGATGGGCTTGAACCACGTGGAGGCTTCCAATGTATCCCCATGGCAGGGAATCAATGTCCGCGTTGTTCGGTGGTACGGTGGGACACTTGAAGAGGCGACGCATGATAATGAATGCATGGATTGGAGCCTGGAGAAAGTAAGATCTATAGGCTAGGGCATGAGCTTCCCATGGCACGTGGGCTCGAGGGGGAAGTTAGGATTAGATGTGGGTGTGAGGCATGGGGCTTACGCTCTGAGACGACCCAAGAGGGGGAATACGGGGCTTACACTCTAAGGCAGCCCATAATGGTGCTGGTGAACCGACGCAAAGGGGTCAGAACAACCGAGTGATGAGCTTGAACCTTGTGGAGGCTTCCTACTTACCATGCGTTATCACGGATCAAAGTCCACATAGTTCAGGTCATACAGTTTAACATCATGCGGGACAAGGGCATATAGTTTAATGTCATGCGGGACAAGGGCATACAGTTTAACGTCATGCGGGACGAGGGCATATAGTTTAACGTCATGCGAGACCAGGGCATACAGTTTAACGTCATGCGGCACAAGGGTATTAGGGGCTTACGCTCTGAGGGGACCCATAGTGGATATGGGGCTTATGCTCTGAGGTGGCCCATGGTGGTCGGGGAACCGACGTGGAGAGTTTGGAATGACGGGGTAGTGGGATTAGACCTCATGGAGGCTTCCTACGTACCATGTGTTAGCACAGATCAAAGTCCACATAGATCGCTGGGATGGGGCTTACGCTCTGAGGCATTCCATAGGAGGATTTCATGGTCGATGCATGCTCTAAGCTCACGTGAGCCACGCTCGGTGTGAGAAACAAGAGGCAGCAGGGACCAGACGATCAAGTCGCAAAGGGTGCATCCGTGAGATGCGGAAATGGGATTACACGTTGAGTGGCCCAAAGAGTAAATAGGGGCATACACGTGGTTAGAGGCTTTGGTGCCGGGGCTTACTCTAGGATGGAGGCTTGTGGTGCGACAAAACACAGAGGGAAAGGGACTCCACTAGCCTTGGCAGGGGGAAGTACGGAGGTGAATGGGTGCAACCTTATGTAAGAGAGGCTCGGGGCTTACGCTCTGAGGCAGCCCTTCCACCGTGGACAAACACCACTCCGAAAAGGAGGATCTCATTCCATGTGAGTAATATTCCATTACCATGGAGTCGAGTGGGCGTAAAGAATGTCTGAGATGGGGGTACCCGGCGTGCGAAGCATGGGGTCAGACCACAGTTTAATGTCATGTGTTAAGGACTAGGTGCTTAGCAGTTTAACGCCCTACATCTTGGACGAGTTGGATTCGCTCCACACCCCTAGGGATTACATGCCCAATTAACTCTACCCCATATGGGAGGGAAGGCATCGACAAGGCTGTAGTTAAGGGGGGACGTAGGGTGATCCATTGAGGGGTCCACATTAGCGTGGCTATGGTTGATGGGGCTTACGCAAAGAAGCTTCCCAAGTGCCACTAAGGAATGACCACAATGGATGGGGATTATGCATGGAAGTAGCCCATGATGTCTTCCTCATGTCTGGCCATGAGGGCATCCCATCTCACTGGTGGGTTGAGGTATGCACCTATGCGCTAGTGCACAAGCGGGATAATGCCAAGGGTGTTGGAATCAGCCCGAACAAAGGGATTTGGAAGGTGTGAATGAAATTCCTGACATTCGAAATGCGGTGAGGGTGGCGTGGTGATGGAGGATAACTATTGAACTTAGTGGAAATGCAACATCCATATCACGTTAGCCAAAAATGGGGACAAACAAATGAGGGGTCGACTGCTGACCGTGTTCGAAACACAGGACCTGACTCAAAGTGTCGCCCAAAGTCTTTTAGGGCATTGGCCCAGGACAGTAGGCGGACCATGGGTCCATCATCCGTACTGTGAAAACAGGCGGACCGTAGGTTTATCATCCATATTATTACAGCAGGCGGACTACAAGTCAATCATCCATACCATTAGGGGTTCCCTCCAGACTTGGGAGTGGATGCAGATCTGAATGAAGGACACACAAAGCATGGGGTGGAGTGATGGAATTTTTGAACGGATTCCAACACTCTTGAAACTACACCACTGTAATCATGGAATTAGGAATATTATGCTTGGAGAATAAGGCATATTTTATTTGTAACAAGAGGAATCCAATGTTTGGAACACATGGTTTACTACAGTTTATAGTCATGTTTATAGGACTATGGAATCTCATGCTTGGAGTATAAGGCATCTCTTATTTGGAATAAGAGGCATCCTATTATTGAATGATAGGGCATTCTTCTCAGGGGAATTGATGATGAGAATCTCAACTCACGAAATAGGAAATGAACCAAGAGGAATATGTCAACTCAAGGTGTTTCGTAGTGTGTGGAGGAGTATCTCAAATCATGGTATTCCCTAAGTGGAAGGTGGGTGCGCAAAAGGGTGAAATGGAAAATCATCACATCCCGGCCCAAAAATTTCGTGGTGCGACTCTCCATTTTTCATGGGGGTCTGTGACGGTATTCACCATATTAGTTATTATCACATTTTAACATTGTTTTCTTAAAAATCTAATCTGTGTAAACCAATTGACTTGAAAACCCTGTACAGAATGATAGAGTACTTGAATAGTGAATCTTTAGAAGGAATTTCACACCTAGTAATTTACCAAAATTTTCATAGTATCATCTTTTTAATATATATAACTTGTATATTAAACTCATTTAATCCCATGAAATATTTATCATCTCATTTTTTGTTACTTTAATTTAAAATTCTCATCTCATTCACATACATCACCCAAAACTGATTTGTAACTCTTTAAAAAACCAAAATTATTATGGTAATCACCCAACAGTTGAAGCAAAAAATATTCATAAAAATTAAAATGCCCTTATTTCCTATGGTATATGAACTCAACCAACAAAGTGATAATGTTATTTGAGATTGAAAATCCCAACATGAGTAAGGTCATTTGTAATAGATATCCAATCACACACATTAATAGAGAAAGGAATAAATCACTATGTTGGTGGATAATATATCTCCAAGTCCATATCCCTAAGGATGCATTACTCAATATATAATTAAATTCATGATATCTCTAAAACCTAATATACTCAAAAAATATTAAACAACAATATTCAAGATTATAACTGTATAAAAAACTGAGGTCAGGGATGTTGAAATATAAATATTTTGGTATTGTTCATATAATTTAATTCACGGATCAATATCCTAAATAAAATTTAGAAAATAAATAAATCATGGAGAATATTCATAATTAAGAAATATTTTATAATTATTAATATTATAAATAAATTTCATAGATAAATAAATACTTTATTTTTTCCTAAATCATGAGATAGTAATATGATCTTTTCAAATATAATTTATTTTTTAAAAAAATATTTAAACTCTCCATTTTTCATAGGGTAGTGATGCGTGCAATTGAGGCTGCTGCGCGGAAAACGCCGGTTCAACGCGCACTTCAGGGATGTACGCGAAAACGACTGGGTCGGAACACAAAGGAAGTGATTGCGCACAAAAGAATTAATTGCGTGCAATCAAAGGGGTGTGCACGCAAAGGAAGTATTACACACAACTTGGTCGGCCTATGTGCAAACGAAGGAATTGCATGCAAGGGGCGGACCCTGAAGGGGTTGGAGTTTAGTCTAAGCCATGTGGATCTTGTGCAAAGGATGATCCTAGGGTGACTTGGTGTGGAAAAGAACCATAACTCGAGACCATTTTGCATGCATAATTGCCCGCATGGGAGATGGTTCAAATTATGTAACCCCGAAATCGAAGGTGTTGCCTTCTATTTATAGGAATCCTAGGGCACAAAATATAGGGTTGTGCGAAATAATTGTGTGATAGAGGTAACAGAGAAAAATATCAATCGCACAGGATGCAGGCACGAGATTATTTCTCGCCGGTGCCGGTACTTTGCGCGAATCCCGGGTTGCTTTTCGTGCGGGGCATTTTTTCCGCGAACATCACCCAATTTTTCACGCACCACTTTCAGGCCTTTTGGACCAGGTCTCTAAGTCTGAATATGACTTCGCTTTTTCATTATAGAACTTTCTCCGATAGTTAAGCACTTCTCAGCATCTACAAGGTACTCTTTTAGTTATGGAGTATTCTTCTCTCTTCACAGAGCTACAACATTTTAAACCCTTTCTAGGGGGGATGAGTTATTCTTAGAGAGGGAGATTGTGGATGGTCTTAGGAAAGACATTTGATCTTAGGTGAACACCTTCAGGTTGACTACTACATCTAATATAGTCAACCAGGCGCTAATCATAGAGCGCGACCTGAGGGATATTGGAGTTGTGGACCAATGCAGTTCATCATCCACTGTTGGAACTTCTTTGGCGGATAGTAGGAACCACTGTTGAGAGTCTCTACATAGATAACCATGTAGGCGGGAAGCACCTTTAGGTTCCCAGGTGGAATGCTACTAGTGAGGGGAGGTTAGGAATACCAGAACACAATTCCCGAGAGACCTAGTGGAGTGCCACACATGCAGCAAGATGGGTTATCTTCAGAACTTCTATTAGTTCTTCTCACCAGTTGGAGGTGAGAGGGATTCTTCAATGAATTCGGGTTCGGGAACAACACCACTAGTTTCTCATCAGTCTGGGAACTAGAGTTCTTCCGTCCATTTCGTCTGAGGTGGAGATTGTGGCCGTGTTGGTCAGACACAAGGTTTACGATAGCCACATTGTGGATTAGCTCAGATATCTTAGTCAGCTTCACATGGCCGCGATATAGGTCATACATTTGTTGTGGAGAAGACCTAGCAGGAATAGGATCCTAACCCCTCTATAGTTAGATGTACTATCTTAGTTGCCTCACTTTTAGAATCTGTTATTTTCGATATAGTGGCTCTCCATAGCTTTATATATGTTGATTTTGTGGAGATCCTTGGGCTCTGTATTGTTACCTCTGATGATATCATTATACTAGACACTCATTTTGGGACTAGAATGACTAGTTTATGTCAATGTAAGGAGTTCTCTCTCATGGTTGTTTGGGGTCCCTCTTTATGAGACCTTTATGTCATATAAATGACATGTTATGATGTCATTATTGGAATAGACAAGCTAGTACCCTTCTAAGAATTTTTCTACTATTATTGTCGTAGTGTGAGTTTCACATCACTAGAGGGAACATCGTTTATTCATAAGGGAAAATGAAATGTTCAAGAGAGTAGAGCGGGACCTGAGTATCATGGGTTGGGAGGAGTTACAACCCAGATATCTATTCTATATCTATATGGCCAGGTGACATCCTAGTTGGACATCCCTACAGTGGTGGATCGTTTAAGGGATTTCTTTCTTGAGGACTTTTTAGGGTTTCCTCTAAAGCGAGTGCTGGAATTTTCTATTGAGCTTGTTCCAAGAGCGACGCCATTGTTTATTCCTCTTTATAAGATAGCTACACAAGATTTGTAGGAGCTCATGAAGCAGTTGGATGAGTTGCGGGGAAAGGGCTTCATCTAACCCAGTACTTCTCCTTGGGGATTGAATGTCTTATTTTAAAAGAAATAGGATGTTACGCTCAAAATTTTTATGTATTATCAGATATTGAACTTATTGATGGCCAATAACTGAATTCCTTTACTAAAGATTGATGATTTCATTGATCAGCATCGAGGAGACCATGTGTTCTGAAAGATTGACATGATATTTGGTTATCATCAGTTGCATTTTAGACCATCTATAATAACTCTTAAAGGATTTCAGAGAAGGTATGGTCTGTTAGATTATGCAGTTATTCCATTAGGTCTCACAAACGCACCATTATTTTTCATGGCACTAATGAACCGAGTTTTCCATCCATACATGTATTTTTTTGGCAGTCTTTGTGAAAGATTTCTTGTTGTAATCTCACACTCAACATGACCATGCCACACATATTGAGATCTTTTTTATTACAATGATATAGCATCAGTTACCTGATAAGATCTCAAAATCCCACTTTTGGATGTACCGGATTCACTTCTTAGGTCATGTTATCTCAGAGACAGGAGGGTCATTAGACACAAAGAATGTGAGGGCAATAGTTTCATGGGAGCAGTCGATGTACTTCATTGAGGTACAAAGTTTTATAGGGATGGTTGGATACTACAGACACTTCAAACAATACTTTTCAAACCCATCGGCGCTACTAACAGTCCTAACAAAGAAGTGTGTGTCGTTTTTGTGGAGAGATTCATGTGAGTCAGCCATTCAGGTGTTGAAAGGGAGGTTGACGTCAACCCTGATTGTAGTATTCCCAGATCCTGGATGTTTCTATACAGTGTAATGTGATGCATCAGGCATTGGTCTGGTTGATATGCTAATGCATGGGGATGGAGTTGTTGCGTACAGGTCCCGACAGTTGTGGCCACATGAGAGGAACTACCCGACACACGATCTCAAGTTACCTACTATTGTATATGCACTATGTTGTTGGATGCATTATCTATTGTGATAGTATTTTTTGGTATCATCGATCAAATAAGTCTCAAGTATATCTTCAATAAGCATGATCTGAATTTGATATAGCGATGGTGGGTTGAGTACCTTCAATCATTGACATTAATCATGAATATACGCATGAGAAAGGCAACGATGTGGCTAATTCATTGAGCTGGAGGACTCAGTTACAAGATATTCAGGAGACCAGTAATGAGTGGAAGATTATGAATCTATTATCTAAGATTCATTTGGTGGTGTAGAACATACATGGGAAGATATTTATTTCTTCTATAGTTGTTATCTCTGCTCTACATGATCTAGTTCATATGAGGCAACAATCAGATTATGTAGGCCTATTCCTATGAATGCTTTTGTTAGGAGAGGAATCTATTACTGGATTGAAGTAGGAGAGGATGAGATCTTGCATTTTTAATGGCGCATGTGGATGGAAACAGACATAAGTGAGGAACTGATTCATGAAATTCATTCCACAATATGGGCAGTTCATCCAGGTGTCACCAAGATGTATTGAGATCTGCACCGTCTGTATTGGTGGCCATAAATGAAGGGAGATGTTTCTAGTTTTTTCATGAAGTGTTCCATGTGTTAGTAGGTGAAGGAAGAACATCAACCACAAGTAGTGGCTTTACAGTAGTTACCTATTCCATAGTGGAAGTGAAATGATGTCGTGAGGAACTTCGTGACAGGGTTACTGAGGTCACCCTCAAGGGAATGTTGCATTTTGGGTTGTCATTGAGAAACTCATGAATGATGATCACTTTTTACCGATCAAGGAGACATTCAGTGTTGATGAGCTAGGAGGGTTGTACATCCGAGATATTGTATGATTACATGGAGTTCCACGCTCCATTATTTCAGATAGGGACGACCATTTTACTTTTCGGGTATGGCAGACACTAAAGAGGGCATTGGGTACCCTTGTTATTCTGAATAAAACTTACCATCCCCAAACAGATGGTCAGTCCGAGAATACAATTTAGGTTCTGTTGGTCATGTTTTGAGCATGCACTCTAGACATTGGAGGTTCTTGGGAAAACACATTCTCCTTTTGTATTTTTCCTAAAATAACAGTTTTCAAGCAAATAATCAGATGGAAACTTATGTGGATTTTTACTATTGGTCATCCTGACCAACTGTATGTTGGATGGAGGTAGAAGAGGCAGCTATGTAGGGACCTTGTCTTGTCTAGGAGAACACAATTTAGGTATAGTTGATTCGGAAAAGGATGGGTACTACATAGTCACAATATAATTCTTATGTTGATCGGCGGAGATGACCTCAAGAGTTTGAGTTTGGGGATTCGGTTTTCATACATGTCACACTAAGGGTGGGACATAGGAAGATTAGGATATTGGGAAATCTATCACTGAGATACTCCGCACCATTTGAGGTTTTGGAAAGTGTCATGCTGGTTTCCTATCGATTGCAGTTACCTCAGAGGTACTGGGCTATGCACGACATATTCCATGTTTCTCATATATGATATAACTTCTCTTACCAATCTCATGTATTTCAACCACAGGAGCTTGAGCTAGTGGTGGATGTTTTTTATGAAGAGAATCCTATCAAGATAGTTGATTGTGGTGTGATGGTTCTCCGTGGTCAGTCTGTTCCTTTGGTACAAGTGCTATGGTAGCACGGGATGGTACATGACGAGACTTGGGAGAGGGAGGATGACATACGATCACAGTGGTTGGAGTTGTTTAAGGATTCTTCTTCTATGATACCTTGATGGGGAAATTCAAGGAATATTTTTTTTAAGTGGGTTTTTTTGTACGAACCCGGATCATATTTTCATCACCAAATCTTGTTTTCTTGTGTTTTGGGGAAAATAGCTTTTTCTAGAAATTTTTGGAGTACACGCCATATACTTATAAGTACACACAGTAATCTTGGTTTCCGCGGGTACCAGTGTGCCATTCGTGTAATGGACGAACACATTGTCGTGTGGGGTGACCTACAGATTGCCTAAAGCAGAGATCAGTAATGGAAAGTACACACCATGTACTTTTAAAATGCACATAGTGTAATTTCATTTTATTTCACTAAAGAGGCTGGGGTCATGTCTAATCGACATAACCTGTTATGTCTCGACCTGTCTCATCTAGGAGCATCCGTAGGACAAGAATATTTTTCAGGACTTCGACTCATCATCTGAATATGGATTTGACCATCGTTGATTACGTTGGTATATCCATGGTGAGCTTTTACTTATTCTATATCCTTGTTTCCTAATTGAAATTATTTCACGAGATATCTTCAGTTGAACATTTTTAGTGATTTGATGGTTAGTGCTACCTCAGAGAGACTTTGATTACAGATGTCTTTAGAGGGAATTGATGGTTGGTGTTTCCTCATAGATTTTATGTTATGTATTATCTTGCAGCTGAACCAAAGTGAATAGGTTTTGAAAACATTTCCAGGGTTTTTCTTGTATTTGATTTTATTGGTTAAATTATTAAACGGAAATGATTGTAAATGAAACCGTAAGACTGTTTACTTTCGAGTACTTCCCTGTTTACTATTCCTATTTGCTTATTGCCTGCCATATATATTAACTGACTGTTAGGAAAAGATCATTGGGTGGTTTCTTACATGGTTTAGTCTCACACCAAGTTTTGGTCAAGCTTTTGGTCCCAAACAGATTTTATTGGTGTAGGTATAGATAATGGAAAGTGCCCTTCAACACCAGGTACTTGATTGATGTGGAGTTTAGAAGCATGGGACAAATAACAGGCTTGTGATGATGTTAGATTTTTTGGTTTTATTTTACATTGGTATAGTACCGCATTCCATCATTGTTACTATTTTGGATGCTTTCCTTTTCATATCTATCATGCATCATTTATATATGTGCTCTTGTTATTTATATTCTTTAGACTACCATTTTCTCCCATTGTATGGCATTATTATTGCTTCTGCTATTGTAATCTATTTATTTTGGCTGCGTTACTCTACCAACGATAGCATTGTTTCCCCACAATCACACCCAAAGCCCTCTCTACAAGTTTACAGCCTCTGGAATTTGGGAAAATGCGCTTGAGGCCAAGTGACCAACCGGGTATGGGGCACCAATGGGCGGCTTTCGAAATAGGGACATTACACATGATATCAGATTAGATGATGTGGGTTTTCATTAAAAATATTAAGATGATATTTTTATGGTGTAAGGTGTGAAATATATAATTATAATAAATTCTAAATTACAATATTCAATCAGAAATAATTAATAACGAGACAAATAATATGGTCTATGTTGACTATGGTATATCTTTCATGATTCATCACAATTATAGGAAAGAAAAAAGTGTAATTTTAACTAATAAAAAAAATTAAATTAATTATTTCACATTAGGAATATGGCCCTTAGGCTAATTATTTTATTAAGTGTGACCAAGAATTTGGGGAAGGAGTTATATCCATAGTTTTGTTGTATGTTTTTATTCAATAAATGTATTTAGAAATAGTTAGTAATTCATATAACGTGGATAATGATTTATAATAAATGGCAGAATCCATTCAGAAGGATGAGTTTAAGTGTTAAAATATAGATGAAGTTGGTGTTTTGTAATTTATAAATTGATTAGGTTTGAATTTTGATTCGTTTTTGAAGAAATTGCTCTTGACTGATGCACAAGGATTAATATTTTCCATTTATATAGGAATAACTATTATGTACAAAGACCTTTTACAATGTTTTTGGTTGGATTTAATGAAAATAAATATTTTATGTTTTTACAATGATGTTTTTTAAATGAGAATATGTTAACAAATAATCTAAAATTCTGATGGTAATGATTCACCCATCACTAGTGGTGGAGTTGAAATGAGGAAACATATATATGGATTTCTTGTTGCGATTATGAAGGAAACCACATGATAATAATTTGATATGGGTTATTGTAGAACAAATAACTAACTCTGCAATTTTAAAACCCAATGAAGATAAATTTTCATTGGATAATATTTCTTTATTATATCAAAAGAATATATGAACACTATATGGAGTTCCCCTCACTATTGTACCAGACCATGATACCGTGTTCACATATATTTTTTATTAGGAACATCATATGTACTTCAGTACTAAATAATATTTTAGTACATATTTTAATACTCAAAATGATTATGTTTATGATGGGGTGATTAATACAATATAAGATATGATTCTTTCTTTTCTAATGGATTAATAGGGATTTTGGGACAAAAATATTTCACTAGTTGATTTTTCTTAAAATATTTTTTTTATTTCCATATATAGAAGGTAAAAAAATTGAGGCCTTATATGGAAAGCATTATCGACACCAACATTATGGGATGAATTTGCAGAAAGTAACTTTATGGATCTAGTGTTAGTTTAACTAACTGATGTGAAGGAATAATTGATTTAATAATAAATTAATATGGCATAGAGTAGGAAGAAATGTAAAATTGGAAATCAGAGGATATATCATTCATTCTGTGAAGGGGATCATGTTATTTTTAAATTAAGTCCAAGGAAAAGTGTTATAAATTATAGGAGATATTAAAATTAAATTATGTTTTCTATATGACTATATGAAATCATATTAATCATTTAATTAACTTTCTACAATATAGACTCACCCCATGATTCAAAAGAGCCTCATCCCTGTTGGTGAGGAAAAGGAAACTACATCCAAGATACTCGAGTTCAAATCTACGCAGTGACATATTTCTATGTACTATAGTAGTAATATAGGAGGCACTATAGCTAACACAATGGTCGGTAGTGTATCAGGTACTATTCTGTACAATAATAGCTTAAACTAAATATTTTTTTGGCTTTTAGGCCACTGATGATTTTCTCAGGTCCTTCAAGGCATTTTAGACACCCATGGCCTTCTGGACAGTACGGCTTTCAGGCCACCTCAAGGCCTTTAGGCCCCCTCAGGGCCTTTGGGGAACCTAAAATTATGCTTAATAGACAATAAAGACTCTACAAGGAGTAGAATCTAGATGAGGTTTCAGAGCAGGAATATTCACTAGAGAAGAAGCTAAAAGATGTTGAATAAAGAGAGGGTATGGAGTTTCCATCACGACTAGCCTATGCATGCACAATAATCCATTCCAAACAACTATACGATGGTGGAGAGCTTATTTCACAATGTAAAAGCTGGGGAGGAGTAGTTCTATCTAGTTATAGTCTTTTTATTTCCTCTAAGAACTATGGTTCATATAATCTCTTAGCCTGCAGACATTGTAATGGTTCCACTCATCCCTGGAAAGGGGGGTTATTAAAAAAACCTGGTCTTTGGGCTATTCAAAAATCACCCTGTTGATTATCTATAGTACACAACATTTTTCCATTCTTCTTGTTAAGAAAATAAATTCTATATTCATATTATGTTTGGATCTTGAAATTAGTTCATTTGGAAGAGATCCATTCACAAAGGGAAGAGACTATTTATATTCTTGAATATATAGAGAATGTTTTTTTAGAATAAGGCAATTCACAAGGTAATGGGGTTATGGAAAACCCATACAGTTGAAGAGGAGACATGGTAATAAAAAAAAATCCTATGAGGGAAGTATATCCATAATTCTTTAATAAGTTAATATAAATGAGAAGAAAGTTTTTCAAAAGGGGGTTTAAAATGATATAATCCAAGTAATTATATAATAAGTCAAATTCTTTTTATTTATATTGATAAATTCATTTAAAAATTGCTATAGATTCTTCCTCAAAATGGAAATAGTTTTAACTAAACTCACTTTTTATAAGGTTATAATTTGAAAAAAAATTATAGTTTCAGTATGACACAATTAATTTCATTTTTAAATAATCATAAATAAAAAATATTAGAGTAGAATTTTTATATTTTAAAAAAATGATTAATTTTTAAATTGATGGTTAAAAATACACATTTTTTAAAAATTCCATTTTTTTGAATATATCATGTAATTTAAATGTACCAGTATATTTTTTATATGATTTATGGTAACTTAATTATTTAATAGTTATTTTAATCAAATTTAAAACTTCTGAGAAAACTTTTTATTGGATTTTTTTTTTAGTTTGTTTTTGGTTTTAAAAATATGATTTTTTAGAAAAATATTTAATGTTAATAATGTTTGTCCATATTAATTAATTAGAGTAATACTTAATGAATTATATTTTAAATTAATTATATAGATTACATACATAGAAATATTTATTTAAATAAATTTTTAGTATTAATCAGAGAGTTAATATAAAATTATTTTTCAATTGAAAAAGACAGCTCCTGATAAACCCAATGTTTCATTGTGTGAGTCTATTTAAATTTAAATTTAATATTTACATTTTTTTGAAATGAATTAAATAAAATGGATTCCATTTTTTTCATATTCATAATTTATATTATCTAATATATTTCAGGTAATTTTTTCATAATTCATATTGAATAAGAGACAAAATAATTATGGTTAAGGTAATGATTTATTTATCGGGATTTGAACAAATAATAATAAGTTAGAAAATCAACTAAAACCATTATAAAATATATTAAATGGAAATTTAAAGAACATATCATTAATAAGTATCAATAATTGTATATTTTTAAACCATTTCTCATATTAAAATTGTGGGTACACATTTTAATTTTGAACAACTACAAGTGTGCCACTCACATAACATATAAATGGACACCCCCTATCCTTCACTCTTAATACCATAAAAAACCATGAGGTTAGATTATAACTACCCAAATAACTTATTAAAATCTATATACTATAATTATATCCCTAATTTGTTTCCTTAATTCATCATTTGAATGATTTCAGTGCTTACCTAATGAGGTTTTCCAAAGATGGGGTATCTTTCTTTATCAAGCATCCTTATTTTATTTCATATTACCCATCCTTAATATCATCATCAATTATTATTATATAATAACACAATTATCTACAATACTATTATATTTTATAACAGTAGTGTAAGATTCTAAATCCATCTTCTCTAAAATCAAATGAGATATTAAATGATCATTCATGTGTATAGTGGAGTACCACCTCTCCAATAGATTTCGTTGATTTTCCATCATTAAATATCAAGATAGGTATTGGTGACTGATTTTAAATATATATATATATATATATATTATTTTTAGCATATCTATACTATGGGGTTATGAAATAAAATTTACCTTGTTACATTCTATTTTGATGGGGATACGACAACATCACTTGTGTGTACGATGGACTACTACCTCCTACAGAGAAGTGATTTTTTTTCATAAATAATATACATGGATGTTAATAAGGATAACTTTAATACATATTTGAGATATAAATTAAATAAAAAATATATTAATGAAATATTTATAATTTTTAATGGATAATATATCATTTTCTCTCATGTAACATACAATGATAATGTAAAAGTGACATAGAAATTTGATATTGAAGTGATGATAATGTTATTTAGTTCACTTGGAAATATGTTTAATAATTTTTTTGATTTATGGAATAAATTCAGTATTGTACTACTTTTTAGGAATTATTATAGTGTAAAATTATAGAATCTTATATGATTTAAATGATGTTTTAAATTGAAATAGTTTACTACAATGATATATGTGAATATAAAATCAATGTATTAACATATTTTCTCTATGAGATTAAGTGATAATTCATTTTGTTTATGGATAAATATCATGGTTGATCATTGTAATATATATATATATATATATTTATATGTAATTTCCTAACCCATGTGATAATAATTTAGTGCCATGAGCTGGTTCACCACATTACTTGTGTAACACCTCGCCATATTACAGAGGCTTAAGACTTACAACGACGGTGTAATTGTACACATGGAGAGACAATACAATATTTATCAGAGTTTTTATAGAAAATGAAAAAAATAAAGGAAAAAAATAAAAAATTAAATTGTAATATGAATCAAAATCCCAATTTTGTGTACAATCCCACAACCAAAAAGTAAATAACATAAGTCCTTTCTTATAGTTCCTTGTGTATTGAAACAAAAAATAAAGACAAGATAAAGAATCCAAAAAATAGTCCTTGACTCAATGTTTGGATCCCTCATCCGTGAAAACTCGATACCCAAAATAACCATCTATCATTTGTGTCTAATCCTTTTCCTGAACTGCAGCCATGATGCCTTCTCAAGTACACAATATCAACTAAAGCATGGTGTGAGTAAAACCTAGTACGCCACCACTAATAGTGTATTCAAAATATACAATCTAAAAATATAGTTTATGTTGGTACATAATGAAAAAAAAGATTCGTAGAAGATAAACTGGGTTTCATTAGTCCTCAAGATTCACTTTATACATTTTTATTCAATGTTCAGTGGGTAAACAATTTCCATTAAATACACTTTGAAATACGAATGCCATATAAATTGTGAATTAGGGGGAGGAATCCAGTTTCCAATACCATAAGAGAAAACATTATAAAAAATAATACACAACACTTACCTCATAGCCTCACTTTAGGCATTCAAATCTAATCTATACATTAGGGGAATAAAACCTCATTCAAACTCCCAAAACCATGAATTATATGTGTGGGGAATACAACCTCGGTCATTCCCAGATCATGGGAATTGATCCTATATCCAAATAACCGACTCATATGACTATTACATGTTAACATGATTCCATAATCATTTAGCACATATACCATAATCATGCCTTAACCCATTAACACATTTTATTTTTTATTCCACAACCCAATTAACACATATACTATTTACAATTCATATCCCATTAACACAATAACATAATACAAAATACCAATTTATTCATTATTGTAAAGTAATTATAGTTAACCTAAATTTATTTCACGATCCATGTTAACTAGCCAAACACAACTCTAATTGGATTCCATTCATAATCCCATTTTAAATGGTTAAATTAACTATATATGGTTATATATTCTAAAGACATAAAATAAATATTTTATATCACAATATCATGTTCATAAATACAAAACACCCCAGGGGTAGACTAAATTATAGTATAATAAAACTCAATGCATCTCATAGGGATCATACTATGACAAATTCATCATTGAATCAAAAAATAAATCATTTCATACTAAGTATATCAATATAATAAAAGCACCATTGAAAAAATATATACATATAAAGAAAAATACATATTATGGAATTTATCTTATAGATAACCTACATAAATTCTATAAAAATAATCTCAATTAACCATGTCATTTCATCTGAACATAAACACCCATCAAAGTCCCAACCTAGGATCATATATATAGAAGATCGTTTAAGGGATTTTCAGGACAAATAAGGATTCCATAAACTCTAATACAGAAAAATAAGGGAATAGTATTTTTATAATCACATAGATCATCGATCAGTATAATATAGTGGTCCAAGAAGATCCAAAATGTGGAAGGCCAGTTCATAGTAATTTTGGGAGGTATGGCTCATCACCGTTGGCTATTGTAAGAATAAGTGGGAGTGGATAAATGGTTAAGTGACCTTAATTCCTAATGGAATAAATGGTAACTTTTCCCATCATTAATAAATAACACAATATGGAAACAAAATTTGGAAAACTTGTCACCAACCATGTATCACATTATTTCCATGAGGGGTCAGTCACATGGTCTACTAGGGAGCCCCCGAAGTTTCAAAAACCATGCCGTATCAGTATGGGAGGACTATCACTAAGCATGGATGGCTTGGGCACTCCCCATGCACTATATTTCCAACTATGCACCACCTCTTATATTCATTCATGCTAATGGTTCACAGTTTTAAATAATCATTCCCCAACTATGCAACCAATATTAGATGCACACATTCCATCATCTTTCATGTCTTGGTCCCCCATGACACCCCCGAGTCACCTTATAGACATAAAAAAATAAAATAACTAACATATTGTTATTTAAACAAAAAACATTGATATACCTTATTAGAATCCAGTGATCTGACAACCTATCAACTAAATAATAGCTCATCCCTATGTCACAATCCCATACATCACTGAGTCTCCAAGGAGAAATGATTAGACCATTAGGCCCTAACATCCAATTCCCATTCTCGGGTTTCATTCGAAACATTACCATGTTGCGATAACAATCAAACTATTTGAACAGTCATATCTAGAAATACATTATCATTATTTTCCATAATACAACCCAAATTCTATTCAAAAGATTTATCAGCCTCAATCTCAACATCACCAACATCTATTAAATGGTAAGTGTTGGGGTAATAATTTTGAATATGCGACACATGATAAAAATTGTACATGCCACGATACCGATATTGAAGATCCAATGGGTAAATCACTAGTCTAGTCCTCTTCATAATCTGAAATGGCCTCATATACAGGTGCACCAACATACCCTGTTTCAGAATCTGATGGTGACCCAACCTTAAAGACACATGATGTAACATATGATCACAAACTATAATCTCAATAGGTTAGAGACATCTATCAATATATAAATTCAACATACTATAAGCCATGGCCAAACATTTCTAAATCATTTTAACCTATTTCATTGTCTCTTACATGAGACTCAACCCCAATAACTCTGATTCACCAAATTTCATCCAATATGATGGAGATCAGCATGGAGTATCATTGAATACATGCCAACTATTATTATAGGTTATATAAACAAACACCAAATGATTCTACCAATATCCACCATTGTCTAAGAGACATTCCCTCAATATTTCCTCTAGCAGTTGAATAGTACACATTGATTTTCAATCAATATAAATTTTTAAATACAAACTCAAAAAATACCTGGGTAATAAGAACCTTCTTTAACCCCAACCTAAATTGAAAAGTAAAATATGGATCGTGATCCTAAACAATATTATATGGATCTATTATCAACTAATCAAACTCCCAAACATATAAATCGCCCAACAAGTCAATGATTGTGGTCTCTCAAATCTGTATGAAATGTGGAACCTTGGTCATCCGATCCAAAACTACCCATATCACATCATTATGATGAATTTTTGGTGGAAGACCTAATAAAAGATACATTAGGACATTATCACATTTCCTATCAAGAACGTGAAAAAGATGTGACAAACCACTTAGTCACTAAGTCCTGACCTTCACCTACTCAGAAATGAATCATTGCATTATGAAAAATATAACATCTTTTTTCATCCGTAGACACCAATTATTTAATTTAAGATCATGATAAATGTTGGTCAAACTAGGGTAGACCACCAATTTTGAGTCATTAAATGTGTGAATAAACTCTTCTGGCATATATGTAGGCAAAACAACATAGCTACAAACATTAACAATCTTATCATCATCAATAGTTCAATCGAAACGCGATTCCCAACATTCAAGACATTCTCTCAAGGAAAAAAACTCTAGTTCTTTATGCATCATATACTCGATCGGGCCCATTACTATAGACAAAACATTTATGAAGGAAATGTTTATTTATCACTGTTCATACTGAAACTCTATATGAATCTCAATAAATAACCCCATCTTCCTCTACTCAGTAATATACTCTTGAGCCACCTATGTTTGATTCCTCTAACTCAAATCATATACAAATATGTTTTCTTTCCTATAATTTATACTAACTCAAAATAATAGGATTATATGTACTAAATCCATATTCACTATGAAATATTCAATTCCAACTGGGAGAATATTTACATAATGATTTTATGATTCGTAAAAACAGTAATTTTTCATCGCAAAATAGAATGCCTCCAACACAATAAATCATAAAGTATAACAACCAAATCTAGATCATGCATATAGAAATATCATTCATGACAACTCAACTACGCTGAACCATATGCCACTTACCGATCATCGTATATCTACATTGTATCATGGACAACATGGGAATCATTGAAAATGATGGTATACCCCTTACCTGAATCACGTATGATCAAATTAGGTGAAATTTTCAGTCCCTTAATTAACCCATGTAAAGAATCCTAGCATGTTTCATACTGTGAAAACATGATTCCCTTCTTCCTCAAGCCCTAGAGTGGGGCTTCCAAATGGAAAATTTATTTGATGGACCTGTGATAATATCCCACAGAACCAAAAATGCATTAGATATCGAAACAATTTTTGGTATTCTCCAAATATACAAATTCATTATTTTTCTCACAGTCCACTAACACACATTACAAAAAATTGTGTGACCTTAGAAGTATAAGTTTTCAATCAAACAAATGAAATATAGATAACTTGATCTATAGACTTTGATCTCTTAGTGTACTCATGATTATGTCAAAAAGTGTGTAATGATTATCATGAGTTTGAGAGTATGCTTGATTCCATCAACAATGAAAACTATAAATTGATATAAGTACAACTAAAATATTTTTTTAATCATGTCCATAAACGTTTTTGGTGCATTGGGAAACCTTAATGACATATCAACAAACTCACATAACTGTTACATGCTCTTAAAAATAGTTCACAGTATATAAGAAACCTCACCCTTTGGTGACGATTCATTTCAATTTTGTAAAACATATTATCACCTCCCTTATAGTCAAAAAGATCCTTGATTCACATTTTAGGGTATTTGTTATTATATTTCATTATATTCAATCTCTGATAATCAAACCATAATAATAACTCCCTATCATCCTTATTAGTAAAAAAATTGATATCCCCAAGGTGACATGCTTAGATGAATAAAACCTTTATTCTATAATTACTTCAGTAGTGTGTTAATTTGATTTAATTATTTTGGTTCTCCAATAAAGGTTGAATATAAATAAGTTATTATCCCAATATCAACACTATTTTGAACTCAGCATCTCTCTTGAGTGGAAACCCAACTATGGACGGTTCAGCCTCGCCACCTAGAAGTGAGGGTAGTAATGCATGGACTAGACATGCCCCACTATAATGGGATCTACATTGAGTCCCTAGTGATGGAAATCCCTTTTTACAAGGATTCTCTTATCATGGATTACCACTTCGTCTACCCTAGTTTGTATGAGTGAAAGTGGGATAACTGCCAAACTGGTATGGGGAATCTAAACCCATTCTTACACCCTGCATCCAAAATGATCCTCCATCATTTGCTATATATACAGATTTCCAACAAAATCTCTTAACATTCCGTATCGATATTCATAGTCCGATATAAACTTGTGGTCATGGGAACTAGATACGTATATGTCCTATCATACTATTGCGATATAAATACTCTTGGAAACCACTATGAGACGTCGATCCTCTTCCCTGGATAATAGGCTTTCCATTGTCTTGGTGAAAACCCTCAAAACTATCCTTTCAACTATCAGAGGAGTCACCTATATATTTCCAAACTAAAAGAGTATATCCAACACTATAATAATATTTAATTTTCCATATTGAAATAAGCATCGAATATTTCAAATTCATAACAACACTTTAATTTAATTTTATTTACCTATGACATGATATAATGTCTATGTTTATCCAAATAAGGTATCATTGTTGCCATCACATAACCTTATAATGTTGGAAAAATAGTTTTTATTTGGTGTGGTTTTTAAAATATTCAATCACTATCATAGTTCCCTAGTGCATCCTCATAATATTCATAAACTTATCCTATCTTATGGACACTTGATTGAAATGTTCTACAAAATTTTCAAAGAAATCCATCCATAAGATACCTTCTACACAAAAAGTCTTAACCAGAGTATCCCACCCATTTTATTTTATAACACATAGAATATATTATTTCTACATGACTCACATATATGTAGGAGTCACTATGTCATCCAATATCATCATGACATTATACAGAACTAGTCTACTATATGTTCAACATCTCCAGTAATCATCTATGTGTGATTCTATTGAAACTCTCTAGTCAAGAAAAACAAACTCAACACAACCCACACATGGTACCATTACATAATCTACCTAAAATATTAAAATCTATCTATAACATTTACACCCCACATTACCATGGATAAAAGAGGTTTCATGTTCTACTACAGAAGGTGCTTTCATAGAGATATCCTCATGTGACCCAATAAAAACCCATGTGAGGGTGGAATCTATCTTCAAAGAAAAAAAATATAAAAACACATAACATAATGATATAAAATTCTCTCAAAAGTGTTATCCCCACCATACATAAACAACCCAATATATATAAACTATCCCAATCGATATAGTCACATACCTATTATTACACTCAACCATCCCTAGTACAGGTCAACTTCCACAAGGGGAAAACCAATTTACATGGTCACAAGTATTTCATTAGACATACATAATATTTTAACCATACATGAATCTTCATTAGTCAATATTATATAATAATTTGATTATAACCCTTGAATTTACATGAGTTTACCATCATTATTATATTCCATTTAATTTTAATTTTAAATGAAAATGAAACAAATTTAATCCATTACATCCCATATACATTTCCTATAAGTGCCGACTTTGACACATTTCACATATATCCCTAGGTTCCTAAAACAAATCATGCATGAACAACCTAATTCCATTTCTTATATGAATGAAATAATATAAAATAGTAATGTCATAAAACAAGTGAAACACCCACTGTGAAATATCATCTAACCATATGAACAAACATCAAGAACAACAATCCCACATTGGATACATAGGGTTTCCCTTGATCCTCGGTTAGCTGCTTCCATGTATGATCCCACATACAAGGCCTAAATCATTCTAGTATACCATTTACCTTTCCCAAATAGTAAGATACTAGAAAATAAAAACTACTCTGATACCACATTGTAATTTCCCAACCCGGGTGCCACTAATCTGGGGACCCAATCCTATTCACCCCGTGAAATTATACCAGACTCCTCATAAAATAGAGGCCTTTGAAAAATAGTAAGGGTCAAATAGAACACATGGACATACTATACAATATTTATTATATTAGTTCACAATAGATATAAGTAAAAATAAATGAAACTAATAAAAAAGAATCATGCATTATGAATCCATACCCCAAAAGCTTGTACAAGCCCTTACCAAATAGTAAATAATATATTTCATTTATTATAGTTACATTTTTAAGGAAACCAATATTGAACACAAGCCGATGATTCCAAAAAATGGTTCCTGATTTCATGTTTAGATCCTTAATCCATGCACATCTCAGACCCTAATCAACCATCTAACACATGTCCCCTTCCATTATCCTGAGATACATCAACGAAGTGTTCTTAGGGACCCAATGGAGACTTGAGTAGGGTGTGGGTACTAAATAGTAGTCCACCATGAATAGTGACTCAAAATATATAGTCTAAACCAATAGTGTCTATAGGTACATAATTGAAAAAAATATTAGCAAAACATAACACTGGTTCCATTAGATTAAAAGATTAACTGTTTCCAACTTGATTCAATGTTCCTTAGGATAATAATTTCCATTTAATAAACTTCACTCAATTATATTCATATCAACTATGCATAAGGGGGAGGAATCATGATCCCAATATTAAAAGGGATAAAATTACAAAAAACATCACATGACAGTGATATTGGAGCCTCTGTGGATTTATTCATATCCAATGAATATGTTAGGGGAATAGATCCTTATTTCGACTCCCAAACCCATGCATTTTTGGGGTGGGGGCTTATAACATCCATCTATCATGACCTCTAGGTGTAGAGCCTCATGTAATTTACCCCCACTCACACCACTATTCAATTTGCACATTCTTCGTTAATCATTTATAACATATAAATGCTTCATTCCTAAACCCATTAACAAATTTACCATTTCCATGACAAAACCCATTTACGCATTTACCATTTACAATTCAGAACTCATTAACACGTAGAATTATAAAAAATCCCCCCTTATTCCATGTCATCGACTAAACATAATTCAAATCAATTTAATTTCACTGTCTATGTTAATACGTGGGAAATATTATTTGGATTCCTTCAATAATATCATGTTAACATGCTACAAATAAAATTCATTTTTTCTATTTCATAGACCCTTAAATTTAATTTCTTATATACTAATACCATGTTAATAAATGTGGCACATCAGATGGCTAGAATCATTAAAGATTAAATCAACCTCAATTAATCCTATAGGGATTATGTGAGGTTAAATTAATTATTAAACCAACAAATTTATCATTTTATACTATGGAAATCAAATTAAGAACAATAAAGTACCATAACACAACCAAAAACACATAAAATTTCTCAAGACTATGGGATATTACTTGTAGAACAACTAAATAAATTTCATAGATTCACACTTTCCAAACCATGGAATTTTCTAAAAAATTAACATCCCATAAAAGAGTTACTTGAGGATCCAATGGAAAAATTGCATTTTATGGAATCAGCATAATAGTATTGATTCCACAAACCTTAATCATGAAAATTGGGAATGAGGATTGATAGACTAACTTGGAGCATCAATCGACACCCAACATCACTCCAAATAGATTATAAATGAGGGAATCTGGCCCTTGTAATTTTGCAGATAAAGGGTTCATTGACCTTGGATACTATAGAAAGAATGTGGGAAATTGTTTATAAGGAAACTTAATTCCTAAGGGGGATAATTGTAAATTTCCCCATCATTTATGAGGCTCACTTTTGGTCCACATGGTTTTTCAAACTACATGGCATCCATGCACCGCCCTTGGTCCAAGAGGGGGCACATTTGCACATTTTATGGGGGAACCTACACAATTTAAAAACCAATAGGTATTAAAAAGGGATGTCTCTATATAATCTTGTATTGTTTGTTTTCTCCAAAATCATGGTTTAATAAATAGTGCACCACCTCTTTCAATAAATCATAGTTATGTCACAAAATTGCTACTAACCATGAACACATAATGGAACCAACATTGGATGACAACTTTTCCACATCTTTCATGTCATTAACCCCTCGTACATCATCTATTCACCATATATACTCAAAGAAATTTCATTAAACAGATTAAATATATTTAAAAGAAAAAATTAACAAGGATGTACATCATTAGAATCATGAGATCATAATGTGTGTTTGTGTGTCTCCATGTGTGATCAAATATTTGAAATTATTTGTTTTTGAATTTTTTATTCATATATTAGAGGATTTATAATGATTAATACATATGTAGCGAATTATATTGATATCTTGGTGACATTTTTGAGATTTAAGTGTTAACGTATTATATTTATATATAGAAGGTAACATGTTCTAGGTATTTTTGTTTTGGTATGTATTTGGAGTTATAATAAATTAATTCTATTTCTATTATAGATCTGAAAATCCATAAAAGGTATATTATAGTGATTCATGTTTGAAAAATAAATATTGAATAGTCATTTGAAAGATTAAAATATTATGTGGAAATCGATAGAAAAATATTTGGTTAATGAAATTTTATTTATTAAATGAAAATATATTATGTTTATTTTCTAATTTTCACTTTATAAAATATAAAATAATTCCCTAAAATTAATTAAGATATCATTAAATGAGAATGAAAATATTTTTAATTTATTTCTATTGAATTTTTACCTTTTCAGTAGTCTCTAAATTATGGTTTTAGGGTTATTGGCCGACTTCAATATAACTTGGTATAAGTGAATATATTTAATTTTCACAACATTTAGTATATTTTAAATTCTCTATAGTGTTATCCTTATATGGGAACCTAATTATGATTAACATCAAGTACCATTTATTGTTCTCTCATCACCTTTTAATGCATGTTTTATTTACCCTCTATATGATAAGGATTCATAACAAAGGTATGATTAGAAATTGTACTGTTACTGTCTTGAATAAAATATTTTGGGAGAAATTTATTTATTTTATGATACTATAAAACCAATTTTTTTAAAAATAAAATTATGATCAACATCTTCGTTAACATGAAATATTGATCATTAAGAGAATTGAGTTATGATAAAAAATATTACTATTTTAGTTTGACCATAATGACAACGTATTTAAATTAGAGGGTACAAAAATGATTAACAAAATTGAGAAATATATATATTTTTTCCAACTGAATAAAAATATTTTGATTAATTATTAGTAAATAATAAGTCATATATTATATTTTTATTTTTAAAAAATAAATTATTTACATATAAAATTATTTTAACAAAAAAATTTTGTGGAAATTTTATTTAGTTTATAATATGTAAGAAAATTTTATATAAAAATTTAAATTAATTTTTCAAATATAAATATCCAAATTAACATAGGGTTAAAGTTTAGGACTTTTTTTGAAAAGAATGGGTTTTTAGTGATTAGTGAAAAATATTAACTTTATAAAACTGTTACTGAATGTCATTAAATAATTTAATTTAAATGCCACATTATATTTTAGAATTGGTATTAAAGTATAATATTATACATTTTATTTATAATTATATAGTAAATATAATTATAATATTCATTATTCATTATTCTGATATAATTTAATTAGAATGATAAAGTTAAATTTATCTAAAAACTAGTTTTTGTTTTGTTTTATGCTATTATATTAATATTTTTCCCATATAACTAATATATTTAATCCTAAAGAATAGATAAAATATATTTAATCAGGTTGTTTGAATTTGGTAAATATGTTTCTTTTTTTTTTCTTTATGAATATTAGTCATGCTAAATGGTTGACACCTCTAACTAGGTAAAATGGATAAAACAAGATTAATAATGTAACATAAGTTCATGAAATCAATCCATCACATGGAATTATTTTATTATTACTTTTTATTTTATCCATATCTATAGAAATATCTAATATATAGAATTTCAGTGGCATTTTCAATTGATAACGAAATTTATATTATTTTATGAAAAGAAAGTTTTCAATTTCCACTCTCCCTCATTTAATTTTTCATCGATGTTAACATATGGATAATAAGAATTTATGAAGGAATCCTGTAATTTATATTGAATATTTATTATTTATTTTCACTTGTATATTTTGTTTTAGTAATTTTATTAGTCAAATTACTCGTACTAATTACACAACAGTAACACATTTATTGAGAATTAGGTGGAAAACAAGGATAAATTGATGCATCAAACATATAATGTATTATTTTTTTGAGAGCATTATGGTTTAACAATAATATAATGGTCAATAATACATTATAATTTATGTTAAAAGATTTTATACCTCTATTCCATTCAAATATTGAAATATTTAAAGTCCGCATTTTTGAATTGTTGTTAAAATAGTTTCAGTAATATTTTAGGATTAAAATATTTTATTAAGTTATTTGAAAATCAAACAACATGAAAAAGTATATTTAATATGATAAATTGTAACAAAAGAATATCATTTTCTTTAATGTGTCAATTTTTTCTATATATTAAATTTTAGCCGTTTAATATTGAAAATGTTGTTACAACGGTAAATGTCAACATTAGTTAACAAATGGGTGACACCAAATTATATGGTTTTAAATATATCAAAAACCAATATAAATTTAAATGTTTTAAGGTAAATAATTTTTATATTATCTTTTATTATAATTTTATCCATTTAATTCCACCTTCTTAAGAAATGATTTTATATTATCTATATATTATAATTGATTCCATGTGTGTCCTCTCTTTCACATATAAAAGTACAACCCATATTTCTCTTGTTTTCCAAATATTAAGCAATTTATATTGAACTAATCCTACTCATTTATCTTCAATGCATCACAATACATGATTTCGAGGTCATGTTAATCATAAAAGTCCAATCCAATGATCCATAAGAGGATATTTAAAATTTGTCTACCAAAAAATAGGTAATATGTTCACTCATCCTCATTTAATTTACATATTCATATTCCTCCCATAATATGTGGTGTTGTTCATTAAAAATTAACATAAGTATTATTGATTTAATTATGTGTTATTAATACCATGGAACCCTGGGTATTCTCTCCATTTTTCTACAAATTGGAAATCCTAATATCACTCATTTGAACTTGTAGACTACAACCTCCAAATTGAGATATGATTCATTTTCAATAAAAATAATCATCAGATGAATATTATGATGGATTTATATATTATTTTTTAAATATATGAGAAAATTATTATTTTATAATTATATAATATTATACACATTTTTAACTTTCCATATATTGGAAATTGATAACATCACTTGATCCTAAATATGGACTACCACATCTTTGAAGTGAAGTGATTCGTTATTTATTATGTCATTAAGTGGATGGTAACAAAGATTTTTATAATTTATAAATGTAAAATTTATGATATTATAATATTTTAATAATGCATAATTACGTTTTCGCAATACTTCATTGAAACCATTTAATAGTTGAAACATCTCTCATGCGCGCATACATACTACCGTCTCAATGATGTTTTGTAACAAATTCTCATCACATAATTTAAAAAATAATTTTAACAGTTAATATGATGAATAAATAAGAAAATTATTTAATGATTATGATTTTTGAGATGATTAGACCAAGAAAATGTTTATGTACATGAATAATCATGCCTAAACAAGCATAGAAAATGGACCCGTTTTAAATTGAATGTTCATTTTAATGATGAAATGGTATATTAATTGACAATAATAAATTATAAATGAATCATAATTGGAAATATATATATGAATATGATTATGGAATATACAATAATAATAATTTATTTAATAAACAATTGATTTTAATGCATATGAAGTAGGCCAAGACATTATTTAAGGGCATAGACCCTCATGGTCCCTCACATTGTAAATTTCTAGTTTTTTGGGGTGTATTGGGGACCATCAGTGGCTTGCTAAGGGATTTTTTAATTTGAAATTTGAAAGAATGGCGACACTAATGGGTTTCGGTGTAATCGTGGAACATCGGTGGCACAGATAGGCATTTGTGGCACAAAGGTTTGAATGGTTCCATTGATGGGCGTTGGTGGAACCGATGAGTGTTGGTGGCACCGACAAGTGTCGGTGGAAACAATTTTCATCTACTAAACTAAGGGGCATTAGTCGAACTTATGTGCATCGGTGGAACCGACGGTTCTAGGGTTATGGTGCTAGGGAGACAATTCTAGGGTGACGGTGCCAGGGCTAGGGTTCCTGGGCGACAGTGCAAGGGTGACGTGCCAGGGCGACGATGCCAGGCAACGGTGCTGGGGTGATTTCACTAGGGTGATGGTGCCAGGGAGACTGTGGTACGAATACAGTGACAGGGAGATGGTTCCAGGGATATGGTTCCTGGGTGACGATGAATTACCTAATGGTGAGTCCTTCCCTATATTTCCTAGACCATTCAATTTTCCCCCGATAATGTATCTTTTGACGTAAAAGAATATTAATACCCTTTCTAAAACATTTTAAGGATGGTAAAGGAAGTTTCAAATCCCCAAGAGTGGGGAGACCCTTGAGTCACATAAACATGTGGCCTTTTCATCAGTGTCACATCCTTGTCGCATTTTACTATTTTCCCCTCTTACGTTTTTTATCTGTTTATAATGAATTTGTTAACTCAAACCCGTTATCACCCTCTCTAAGAATAATTATTAAGTGAAAATTTATTCTGTCATGTTTAATTGGCCAACTGCGTGATGAAGCCACAATCCACCATTAAAGATGTTCATGATTTCATATCCGGTCACTCTAGGATCTGACCTTTTATCCTAAGATATCTTCTTCTTCCCGGGTAACTTTTCCATTCCTTGAGGTGTTTGGAGTCCCTCATCCAAAGTCACATTGTGCACCAGTGTTGGAACCTTTCATACTCAATCTTGGAGTCCTTGGAGTTCTTCTTCTACATGTCATGCATCCACATTTTTTGGTTCAAGGAGAAAACGTTGATCGTTGATCATCCATGTATGGTTTTTCTTCGTCTCTCTTTTCTGTGTATCATGTGGGGAAGTTATGATAATGTTTCTTTAGGGCGTGCATCAAACCAAACCATAATGAAGATAGAAAATGTATTTTTTAATAAAAAAGGGGTGTGTTTAATGATTATGATGTTGTATTCTTTTATCTTCATTATTATGTTGTGAATGATACGAGCTTATGTCCACTGAAAATCATGGTCATTGGTGGTCCTTTCTTGCGCACAAACGAACCACTGGTTTTTTGAAAATATTGTGATTAAATGGTTGTAACATAGGAACTAGTTAATCATGTAAATATGGATTATTAAATTGATTACCAATTATGGATAATTCTTGAGAGATCACCTTGGTTAAGAAAACTAAAATAAGTTACCTGATAAATGGTGTCTTTAAATTGGAAAACTCCCTTATCTTGTTCTACTTATAAGCAGGGTTGTTCTTCTTGATGCTTGTGGGAAGACGTGGATGGAGATGGGATCCCCTATTGTTTAGTTATTGGATTGTGAATAAAAGGCCATGTGGAGCTATATATTGGGGTGTGGATTGGTTCCAGTCATTTGAGGGATCTCAAATATCCCTTTTGTAGTTGTGACTTTACAAGAGAACCGAGGGTGAAAGATTAAATTTCATTTTTGTTACTTTTTTCATTAGTTTAGTTTTGGTTTTTGGCGTGCGGTTATGATTGTTAGTCACCCAGTATTGAAGGAATACAAAAATGGAATCACATGAACATGATAATAAGGATGGGTTTAATGGGGAAATGTTTTTCAGGAATGGGTTGTTCTTTGTTTGGGGCTGTTTCATATTGTGCATGAATGAATAGGAACGAGGGAATGTGTTTAGGGGCATGTTTTGAAACCCTTATGTTGGGATGAGTAGTTGATTACCTATATGTAAAATGTTTAAATTTTGTATTTCTTATGTTCACCCCACCCATGTTGAGAACTTCATGTCAAACACCACCATTTCATGGATGAGGGATTTTTTCCAACATTCCTATGGGTTGATGGTTATTAGGTCCTCTTCATCTCCCTCCCTTGAGTATCCTAAGACACTTTGGGTAGTCTATGATGTCCCGAGGTCCAATTTAGGCCTTGAATCATTGCGTAGGATATGTTTTTGTGGTTGGACCACGTGTGTAAGTGCTTGTTTTTCCCAAGAATTATCGGGATAAGGCCCATGTGTCTTTGGGTATGGCGTTAGTTATTCTGGGAAATGTGTCTATAGGTGGGGATGCATGGATGTGGTGTCCCAAGTGTATGTGGACGGGATACATGGTTGTCGTGGCCTATAAGGTTGTTTTTGGGGTGGTAGTGGGACTGTATATGAAATGACTGGGGAGGTTTGACGCATATGATATCTTCAATAACTAGAGGGAAAGTTGTGCAGGGTAACCAAATATCATTGTGCAATTACTATTAGTTACCTGACATGTATTATTTAGGGAGTGTTCCTTGGTTAGTCTCGGTGGATTGTTTCCCTGTTATGTTTTTTGGATACCTCTACTTTCTCAAGGGTCATTAGAATTCCTCCACACTTGTGCTTGAGAGCTATTGGTTTTCCCTACTAAGTATACCTCTATACTCAGCCTATGTATATAAAACTGCTTTTAAGTTTCCAGGAGGACATCAAGGACCGTGACGGACCATACTATCTCGGATGTCGGGATAGTTTCTATTTTTGTTTTCTTTCTTCTTTGTACTTTCTCTTTGAATTTTTCTTTTACATTGTATGGATTTATCTTGGAACATACATATGGTGATGGGTTTGGATTTACTTTTACCTTCAGCTTTGGAGTTCTTTGTGTTTCTACCATCATAACTTCTTATCCTACTAAATCAATTGGGTAATTCCTTTAATATTATGTGTGATTATATACCCTGGGTGCTAGTCTCCACTCTAGGGACTATTGATAGAGGGACATGATGGTCATTATATCTCCTTCATCATGAAAAATTAAAGATTTGGAAGCCTGTTGTCCCTTCCCTCATCATGATTAAGGCATGTTCAGATATAATGTTATCAAAGGGTGCAGTTGAGAGATATGATGGAGTTCACAGTTAGGCACAGTGAGGATTGAGTGGGATGGTAGGGCAATAGTGGCGGGTAATCTGGGAGTGAGAAATAGGCCTGGAATGACTATCTAGGACATGGGTTATTATAGCCCATTGGGATCTGATGTAAGGACTCTAGACCAACCGAACGACTAAGTTAGCATACACTAATTACAGGGTAGTGAACCTTGAAAATATACATGCATAATAATGACTTGTGTTCTTGTGTGTTCTAGGTTTTTGCTGCATTTAAAATGAATAATATGTTTGAGAAAATTTTAAAAGATATCTTCTACACCACTCGGGCTTAGTCATTCCTTGTTAACCATTCTGTTATGGAACCAAGACGATGACCAAGAGTAGTGTTGGAAATCGATGAACAAGAGGCTGATTTGGTTGATTAGCATAGGTTCGATCGAGAGGAGAAGGACGACTGGTGGAAGATGATGACTTGTGCCTTTTAGTAGCAGAACATTAGGATGTATGAGGGATGCATCTCAGACATGGATACAAAAAGATTCCTCGAGGAGTTGGTGATAGCTTTAGGATTGATATAAGATCTCGATGATTTTTGGGTTTCATTGGATATGAGACAGAAGTGGGGAGAGGTACATCAATGCCGGACAATGTATATTAAGTAGTAGAGGGAAGTTGAGGTTTTGTTGATAGACATCGAAAAGGAGTTCTAGGAAGAATTCATTTATTCCAAAATGAAGTCTGAGAAGATATAATATTTTCTCTCACTGCATTAAGGGATTATGGTGGTGATGGAATTGGGGATCATTTTAAGGATCTCCTTCATTTTTATTCGGACCACTTGCTGATTTTTGTGTCTTGTGAGAGACTTTTAGAGAAGGCAGTTCGACCTTCTCTTCTATATATTGTTAATCCCTTCACCCTACAATCATAACTAGATGTTATGATGAAGGATGATGTGGTGGAGAAAATGAACATACCGGGAGGTATGCCATGTTATGGTAGCTAGTTGAGCTCTTCCTAGGGGAAGTCAGTTGTTCACAGACATCCAACATCAAGGCCATCCAAGTATCAGCCAAGGGGAGCAGGCTTCAGCAATTCCAATTTCGATCTCCCAGTCTACTCCATTTCTCAGTGAGCCTATGAATGAGGGGATTCATCTGTGGTAGTAGTGGTAACCTTATGAATCCATGTCTGGACCGAGTATAGTACAACAAAAGTGGGCAGGTTCAACACCCACCATAGCACCAACTGTTCCCAGCTAGGCCATTCCCACAGTCGCAACAGGGACAACGATCTCCCGATCCTCTGAGAGCAAAAGTTGCAGGAGGAGGTCGGCCTTAGGGCACCCCTCAAGGACCTTGGACATTGCATGGTTAGGGAGTCAGCTGACTTCCACGGGGCAGAGAAGATGAGCATGGGAAGTTGCACGCTATTGAGGTTGCTGTTCTAATAGAGACATAGGTCGTTTGAGGTATGATCATCTTGCCTAGTAGTCTTGCCTATCCCTTGTTTGATTCATTAGCTTCTCACTCCATTTTTGAACACTGTATATCAACTGCTAAATGTCATGACACAAATAGACTTCTCGTGCCCCTGGTATTGTGTAATCTAGTCAGAGGTTCAACCAACCTGTCTTATTTCTTTCGGGGATGTATATGGATGTTAGGGACATATCTGTCTAGTGGGGGTCATCATTTTATAAATATGAATCCATATGATGTCATCATCGGAATTTAATTTCTATTCTCTATTTGTTCTATTTCCAACAGCTTCTAGAGAAGGTACTTCTTTTCAGATGTGGGCAGCCAACATGTTACTTTCATCGGTGAGTGGGGTCACATCGAGGGAAGCTGATGAATAGAGCCCCTTATTTCTTTGTTAGTTGAGCTGTCCATGGAGTTGGCAGATACAGATATGGTGGAAGACCCATGGGTCATCAATGAGATACTAGAAATATTCCCTAGAGAGGTGATGACTCTACCACCTCGATGTGATGTTGAGTTCAGGATATAGGTACAACCCGGTGCTTGTCTAATTTTAATGGTTTTATATCAGATGAAACCTCTTGAGTTGCGGGAGTTACAGACTCAGATTGATGAAAAAATAATGAAGGGTTTTATCCAACCGAGTGCGTCACCATGGGGTGCTCTTTTCTTGTTCACAAAGAAGGAAGATGGTTGTTTCAGGAAATGTATAGACTACCAAATGTAGAATCAGGTGACAATCAAGAACAATTACCCCCATCCAATAATCGATTCCCTTTTTTGTCAATTGAAGGGGGCATGATGGTTCACTATGATTGACCTACGGTCGGGATATCAATAGTAGAGGGTGAAGGAGGGTGACATTTCAATGAAATATTTCAAGTGCAGATATGGACACATTGTTTTCTTGTTCATCCCTTTCAGCATTACAAATGCACCAACCTTGTTTATGGGTCTCATGAACTCCGTATTCCAAGAATTAATGGACCATTTCATAGTCATGTTTATCGACAAAATCCTGATATAATCAAGATCATAGGAGGATCAGGATAATCCTCTAAGGACTATTTTAGGGGACCTCTGATAACACTAGCTATATGAGAAGTCATCCATGTTCATGTTCTGGACACGAGAGGTTTACTTCCTAGGACACGGGGTGTCCTAGTATCCAATAGAAGTGGACCCCGAGATGGAAGAGAGAGTTTTTTCATGGGAAGAAACTGAAAAAATAGAAGAGGTTCATAGTTTAATATGTATATCATGTTACTACCATATTTTCATGCCCAACTTCTCTCGAGTTGTAGCACCTTTGGCAACCTTGACCAGGAAAGACCATGATTTTTATAAAGTGAACAGTGCTAGGCATCCTTCAGCTATCTGAAGGGGATGTTGTTCAGTGACCCAGTGTAGTGGTTTCTTGAATAATGGGTAGCATTTGAAGTGTTCTATGATGCTTTAGGTCTAGGATTGGGTTGTGTGTGGATGCCCAAGTGGGAAGTGATCTCTTACGGGTCTAGGAAGTTTCACACTCATGAGCATAACTATTCCACCAATGACCTAGATCTTGCAGTAGTAGTGTTCATGCTGATTTTGTTAAGACGTTACCTCATCGGGGAACACTTCATAGTCTTCATGGATCACAAGAGCTTGAGGTATATCTTCTCAAAGTGGGACATGAACTTGCAACAGTGGAGGTAGATAGAGTTTAATCAGGACTACAACTTTGTGATCTCCTACACCTTAGGAAATGGAAACATGGTGGCCAATGCCTTGAGAAAAAAGTCATAGAATGATGCAGTTTGAGAATCAGAAGATGCTTGGAAGGTGATGGGAGAGTTTTCTTCCATACACCTAGGTGAAATGGAGGATGGTGGTAGAGACTATCTATTTCATCTAATAGTGAATGCCTTTCAATTTTAGTGGGTGGAGGAGTCTCATTGGGGGACTTAGAGGATAGAGTGATGCATGATCGTGTTAGATAGGGAAATTCTCCTTATGTTTGGTCAGAAGATGATCAAAAGAGGATTTTTTTTATGGAATGTTGTGTTGCTTAGTAAAAATGCATACAATAGTTCTTGGTGAGTTCCATAACTCACCCATGGTGGTACACCTAGTAATTTTAAAGATGTATCGGGGCTTTTGGGGTCAATTTTGGTGGCCCGAGGTGATGAGGGTAGTGGAAATGTTTGTGGCAATGTGACTCATGTGTCAGAAGGTGAAGGATAAACACTGCATCCTAGGTGGTTTGTTGCATCATTTAGATATACCCGAGTGGAAATCGGACGACATATTTATTGATTTCTATACAGGACTACCCAATGTATGATGAGGATGAGATGCAATCTAAGTAGTGGTCGACCAACTGATGAAATCAGCTCAATTACTATAAATCAATGAGTCATGTGGACTAGGTGCCATTGAATAGAGGTACGTGGATGAGGTTGTAAGGTTTCATTGAGTTCTGAGGTCCATAGTATCAGATCAGGATACACGGTTTACCTCACAATTTTAGAATGGATTTCAACAACATTTTGGCACCCAACTATTCCTCATCACTACTTTCCACCCCCAGACAGACGGGCATGTGTTTCGGACTTCAGAGGATTGGGGGTACGACACTTGGCTCTGGTAGAGTTTTTCTACAACAATATCTATTACTCAACCATTGACATGAATACATTAGAAGACGTTTATGGAGGACAATGTAACTCAATCATGTGCTGGAAAGAGGTTAAATAAGTATGTGTTCTTGGACTATTGGTGGTGCAGGGCATGGCGAAGAAGGTTTGGATAATACGGGAAAGGATAAAGGCGGATCAGAATTGTCAGAAGTCATATGTCGATCGTCAGAAGAGATCATTGGAGTTCGAGGTTGGGGAACACATATCCTTGAAGGTCACACCTCATTGTGGGAAATAGAGATGTGATAGTAGGATTGATCTATCTATTTGGTTCTTCATTCACTCTGTGGTGTTGTGGAGGGTCGGTGAAGTGGATTATCAGCTGGCGCTACCTCCGCTGCTACTGAGGGAGCATGACCTCTTCCATGTGTCTCAGCTCTGTCAGTACCTACAAGATGATTCAAAAATCCTCGATATGGGAAATCGAGATATTGAAATGATGTGACATTCGTATAACGACATGTGGGGATCAAAGATCGCAAGGATAAGGTTATTTATGGAAGATAAATTACCTTGGTTCACGTGTTATCGAGGAATGGTGGCCGCGAGGAGAGTATATTTGAATGAAAGGAACAGATTCATGCCCCGTACCCAGATCTATTTTGAGTTTTTTCTGTTTTGTATTATACTTTATTGTGATGTAGTGCATGACCTTGTTAACTATAAGATGAATTTCTTCCCTTATTATATAAACATGTGTGAAGAGTCCTGACTATGGGGATGGGAGAACATGATACCTTCTCAAAATGAAATAAAGTGGATACAATTAAACCCTGGTGGGTGAGTCAGTTCCACCCAAAGTGGATAGGATCATTACCTAGAGGAAGTGGATCCCTAATCTATATGACTAGATGGTATAACAATTACATGTTTGTGTGGTTTCATAATGTGAGGGGACTGGTAGTTCCTCTAAAGTTGATTAGTATTATAGAGAGGTTTTCCTATATGTTAAAGAGATTTACTCCTAAGAGATATCATTCGATGTGGTTGGTTGGACACCTCTTTTTAATTTGGGATTAATCTGGGATTCGGGAGGATGAGAATAGTTTTAGGGTTATGAGATGTAATGGCCCGGACTCTCCTGGTCCATTACATGGATTATTACTTGTGTTTTAGGGTGTAATGGGGTCCATTAGTTACTCATTAAGGGGGTTTCAAAATACAAGGTTGAATGAATGGTGGCACTGAGGAGCATCCGGGGAACCAATCAGCATTGGTGGCACCAAGGGGAGAACAATGGCACTAATGAGCATTTGTGAAAACAATCAGCATCTATGGAACTAATTGGCATCAATGCCACCAAGGGTCATCGGTGACAGTGAGGGGTGTTGTGGGAACTAATGGCTATCATTAGCAAGGATGTAGAATGGTAGAACTGATGATGTTGGGGTGAAGGTTCCATGGCAACGGTGGCCTGGTGACAATGCTTGGGTAAAGGTGTCGGGGTGATGGTCTCTGGGTGACGGTGCCTGGGCGATGTTTTCAGGTGACAATACTAAGGTGACGATTTTAGGGTGACGGTGCTAGGTCAACCGTGCTTGGGAGATGGTGACTTACCAAACTACGAGTCCATCCTCATTTTCTAGGTCTTTCCAGTTTTTCAAGGGAAATGTATCTATTTCTATAAGAGTTTTTTAATACCCTTTCTGATACCTTTTAAGGCGGTAATTGATGTTTTAAATCCTCAATAGTGGGGAAATCCTTGAGGCACTGAAAGATGTGGTATTTTTCCTTAGTGACACACCCTTTTCATTTTTTACAGTTTTGAAAATTTTTCACATTTCCCCCCATTTAAATGACTTATATTAAATCACACCCATTTTTCCTCCTCTCTGAAAAGAATTATTAAATGACAATTAATTCCAACGTGTGTAACTTCCCAACTATGTATATAAACTGTGATCCACCTTTAAAGTTGTTCAAGATTTCATACCTTGTAACTCCAGGATCATACAATTTTCACCAAATAGCTTCCCCTTCCCTTGTATCTTTTCCTTTCCTTGGGTGTTTGGATTCCCTTTTCTAGAGATGAATTGTGTACCCATGCTGGAACCTTTCATACTCACTTTTTAATTCATTGGAGATATTTTTCTACAAGTCACGTGTCCACAGTTCTTGTAAAGAGGAGAAAACAATTTTCATTGATCATCTAATTAAGGTTTTCCTTCATCTCCCATTACTATGTACCATGAGGGGATGGTAAGATAATGATTCCTCAGGGCATGTATGAAACCAAACCATATCGAAGATAAAAAATGGATTTTCATAATAAATGAAGGTGTGTGTTTTATGATGATGTTGTTATATTCTTTTATCTTCATTTTTATGTTTTAAACTGTAAGGGATTATGCCTACTAAAAATCTTGGTCATTGGTGGTCCTTTCTTGCACAATAAGGAACCTATATTTTCTTGAAAATATTATGATTGAATGGCTATAACATGGGAACTGGTTATTCACGTAATATTAGTTGATCAAATGGATTCCCAATGAATGAAAATCCTTGTGTGATCACACCAGTTAACCAAACTAAAATAAGTTACCTGATAAATGGTGTTGTTAAATCTAGTAACTCTATTTCCTTGTTCTGCTATTAAGAACTGTTTTTCTATTTGATGCTTTTTGGGTGATGTGGATGGGGATGGGATCCCTTATTTTTCAGTTTTTGGTTTTTTAATATGAGGCCATGTAGATCCATCTGTTTGGGCTTGGTTTGGATCCAATTATTTTAGGGATCTCACAGATCCCATTTGTTGTTGTGGCTTTACAAGAGATCTTGGTGTGAATTCTTAAATTGTTGTTTTGTTGTTTTCTTCTTCATAACAGTTTTTTTGGCTTGTGGTTATGCTTTTTAGTCTCTCGGTAGTGAAGTAATACATAAACAGAATCACTTGAACATGATAACATGGATGGGTTCAATGAGGAACTTTTATCGAGGAATTGGTTATGCTCTAGTTGTGGGTATTTTGTTTTGTGCATGCATGTATTGTGTCAAGGGTGTTTGTGTTTGGGATTTTTTTGGAACCCTTAGGATGAGATGATTGTTTGATTACCTATATGTTAAATTTTTTTTTGTTTTTGTTTTTTATGTGCACCCCACCCATGTTATTCACTTTTTGATGAACACCCCCATTTCATGGGGGAGGGTGTTTTCCCCAAAATTCATATGAGTGGCTGGTTATTATATATTTTTCTTCTCACTCTTTCGAGTAGACCAAGAATCTTTGAGTAGGCTATGATGTCCTGAGTTCCATTTTAGGCCAAGAATCTTTGGGTATTGTTTGTTGTGGTGGTTAGACCACTTGTGTGTGGGCATGTTTGTTTCCCAAGTGTCTTCGGGATGAGGCCCATGTTACTTTGGGAATGGCTACAGTTGTTTTTTCCCTGGTGTATGTGGGCGGGGATGCGTGGTGGTGGCGGCATAGGTGTATGCGGGAGGGATTCATGGTTGTGGTGGCCTATAAAGTTGTTGTCGGGGTGGTAGTGGGACTGTTGTAAAAATGGGTGGGGGGAGGTCTCACATGTATGATATCATCAATAATCAGTGGGAAAGCGGTGTAGGGAACCCAAATATCGATGTGTTATTGCAATTACTTACCTAACTTGTATCATTTCAGGACTATTCCTTGGTGAGGTATGGTGGATAGTTTTCCAGATAGGTGTTCTGGTCACCCCTACATTCTCACCGGGAATTAGAATTCCTCCCCACTTGTGAACGAGATCTTTTGGTTTTCCCTAATGAGTATACCTATATACTCAGCCTATGTATATAAAATATCTTTCAAGTTTCTTTGAGTACATCGAGGACTATGTAGGACCGGACTGGCTCGGATGTTGGGACAATTGTCATTGTTGTTTTCTTTCTTTTGGTACATTCCCATTGGAGTTTTCTTGTACTTTGTATAGGTTTATATTTGAACAAGCATATGTGGATGGGTTTTCGCTTTAATTTTACCTTTAACTTTGGAGTTTCTTTGGTTTTTACCAATGTATCCTCCAATCCTACTAAATCAAAAGGGTAATTACTTACATATTATATGTGATTCTATACCATTGTTTCTAGTCGCCAATCCAGTACATATTGAAGTCAGGATTCGAGGGTCATTATATCTCCATAAACTTGAAGAAGGATGGGTCTGGAAGCCTGTCGTCCCTTCCCTCATCGTGAGGAAGGTGGGTCGTGACACATTATGTAATGGATTCATTTTTCAATAAAATTTTAATCCTGATTGTTTCTTCTTGAATAAAAATTTACGAAATTATGTGACAATTATATGATAAACAACATTAACATTTTTTATCCTTTGGTTATTTAAGTAGTTTTTATTTTTGATTATTATTTTTTATCAACATTAATTAAAATTTAAATAAATTTATTATAATAAAAACCAGAATTATATTGAATTTTGTAACGAATATTTTTTTATCCATGTCCTTATTATCTATAAAATTAATTTCATAATGTTTTTACTACTATAATAGGATTTGTTAATGAAAAAATTATCAATTATTTACTTTATATAAAAAATCAATTAAAATATTTCTTAGAATTTTCTAAGAATTTTAATTTTTACTGGAGGTTTGAATAGAATCATTTTTTATTATTACAGCGAGAATGATGTTATCCATTGTTATGACCACTAAATGATATAAATAATCATTTACATATTTCCATGATTTATTATGAAAAAAAATTCCTATGATTCTTAGAAATATTTTATTTTTTAAATATGTTACCTCCAAATGAATGGATTGTTTCCTAATGAAATATTCTAGTGATTTATTAAATGATGTTTCTCCTATAATAACATAACCTAAAGATAAAATTGATTTACTAGGGATATTATCCACTTTTACCATACTCATTATATAATAGGATGGTTTATTATAATGATGATGTGATATTAATTAATATATTCTATATTCTAGTTTTTATGTTATGATTGAATGATTAATGTATTATGATGTCATAGTATTCATATAATTGTATTAAGATCATGCAATGGTTGGTTATGTTATAGCCCACCAGTGAATTGGGTAATGTTTTATTGACATATCCTAAGATGATATTGATATTAATAAACATATTTGTGAAAATATATTTTATATATTTAATAGTGAGGATGATTTTTTTATACCTTTAAAGATACAATTATTAGTCGACTAGGTTTTGAACAACAGTACTAATGTTTTGATGTGTCGATATTATTTTATGCTAGGTTTTCTCACATGACTTTTTTTGGAAGTGATTGGGAGTAAATTTGTTCACATTATTATTATTTCAAATTCTATGATTCCCCATGTCCATTAATTATCTTTTGAATTATGATAATGATTTTTACACCTTTATTTTCATGTCTTATGAATGTTGCATGATTTTTCAATTTTTTATTTAATATATTATATGTAAGAATAACCATGTTGATAATAGTAACATTTTAAAATTATGGAAAACTTATGATAATTTTATGTTTTCTTATGATTGATAGGTACTTCATTTATCCATTATGGGCATTTGAGAACACCCTTTCATATTTTTTCCTTTCCCTTATTTTGAGTGATGGATATTAGCATGGTGATTCTAGAAAAATAACTTATCCAATGAAACATTATTTTTTTATGATGGTTGAAGAAAAATATAATTTTTATATATCAAATCTCTATTAATATAATATCCTAGGACCCCAATTCTTATATATTGTAATTAACGTCATAAAATTACATTTATATCTTTCATACCCATGAATGTGACCCAGATTTTTAATCTAAACATTAATATATCAAAAGGAAATCATGGATCACATAAAAAGTCAAAGAATTTTAGGTTTATAGTTTAATATAATTTTTAAAAACACTTACATAAACTACTCATATAAAATTGTACCCATATGTTTTAAAAATTACATTTCTCATATTCAACCCAACAATTATTATTTCATAATAGGTAATCAAAATCCTCTTTGTGAAATCATTTATAGGGAAAAATCATTCAACATCATTCATTAAAACCAGATGAAAAAAAATTAGTAGGTTCAGATCAAACTATTGTAAGGTAAAAAAAGCATTAATCATTAAATTTCATCAAATAAAATTATAGTGCATAAGGGTATGATGAAATAGTTAAAGTGATAGAGTGAATCATAAATGAATACCCATAAACACCTCGATAGTCCAATGTAAAAATATGGCTATTACAAGATTCATCATAATCAAAAATTATGAGCCATAGAATATGAATATCTACCATTAGAAACATTATTAACCCAAAGTAGGAAAATAAAAAAATATTGGAATCTTGTAGCACAATCTCATTGAACCATTATAGAACCCTTAAAAAATACTAACAAATTTAATAACCAATATTGACTACTTATATACCTAGAGTACCCAATGCATTAGATCTATAACTGGGAACACCCATCGTATAAGATATAATCGGATCACATAGTGTTATTTGGTTGCACGAATCATTTACGATTTTAAATAAATGAATACATAAAAAATTCAAAAAAAATGTAAATTACCATAATTTATTTATAATATGATTAACCTAAATAAATTATATGTCTTCTACAAATATTTCTTTGATACATGGTTTTCCATAGATTTAAACAAAGTTACATAAAAATAAACATGAAACATGATTAAAACATGGAAAAGAAATGAGAAAATAAAAATATATTTGAATGATGTGTAAAACATTGATAAAATGGGTAAATAAAATCTATTGGAAAAAATATTAACCCGTTGAAATGGATGGGGTTTCAAAACAATATCATTGAATCATGGTTAGCTCCTGGAAAAGAAATGCCTATGAAAACAATATCTTTGAAACTATCTCAACCCAAAAAAAGATAGAATTAGGATGGTATCAGATAAAAATATCCCATGTGGTGGATAATTAAAAAAAATTTGTTTTGACATGTATTAATGGAAATATATTTAAAAGGACATTAATAACATTGATGGGTAAAATTATCTTTAATCATTCCAACAAATACCATAACACTTTGGAAACAATTGAATCATAATCCCATGAATGAATAAATATAAAAGAAACATAAAATATCATAATAATAAGTATATTCATGATATATCATGTCAAAGGGTATGTATATATTACTTATAAAATAAGACATGTGTATAACATGACAAATTTCTCAATAAAGGAAAACTATGACAAATGTTCTTTACAAATTAGGTAACATCTGAATCATAAAAATCATTAATGAGAGATAATAAATTGGATTTATAAATACCAATAAATTTACAAATACGAATTATATAATAAAGTAAATTTCATTATAAACACCAAAAAATAAAAAAAGGTATGGAATATGTAATAGGTCTCGCAGAAACAAAAATTGAGATAATAAATCCCATTATGATTGTGGTAACAAATGAGTCAAAAAAAAACAAAAATAGTAATATGAAAATTTTAAAAACCATGAATATACAATAATTAATTATAAAAATACCAATGTTTCAGTAGATACATCACAAAAAATATGTAAGTGGTGATCTTGGTGCATGGCTCATGAAAGTAAAAGTTAGATAAGAATCCATTAGCCAGAGTCCAACTTGTCACCTGTGTATTTATCATCATGAATAATAAACTTATGTTTATGATATAATTGATTAATAACATTTATCATATTTATAATTAATTTTAATAATATTATAATCAAGTTATATACAATTAATTAATCTATAATGTTTATGTCCTATGTTTTTACTATATTGGCTTTATGTTTCAAAATCAACTTTGGTAGGCCACCTACTATCAAAAGGGGTCATTATTAAAACATATACTAACAAAAATTTATTAAATTATTATATTTGTACATACTTAATAATTTTATTATCATTCATAAATTTTGATTAAGAAAATGATCCTATGTTACAACCGGAGAGAGGGTAGGTTGTACATACTAATTAGTAACATTAACATTTTCTGTGATCCTTTTAGAAATAAGTTAAATATAATTTATCATTAAATAATAGAAATTATACCATATGTACCATATCATTTTATAATATTTACTTATATATATTTATATATAATTTTTATGATGAAAAAGGAATCACATCGCGTCGAGGAGGCATTATTGCACACCTCTACAAAAAACGTTACAGCTTTTTAATTATGTGAAATGGTAGTAAAGAAAATGATATATTATTCATCATAAAATTAAATTATGTAATTAATATAAAATATATATTTTGTGTGTCACATATATTTAATTATACCAATCCTTAATATATTCCATGTAATGTGTGAACGTGTCACATTGTTTTGAGAAGGTAGTAGTACACATGTCCACAAATGATTTTATAATACATACAAAAAATGGATATCATAGATGTACGTGTTTTATAAAAATACAAAAGTAATAATACAAATTAAATACCATATATATCATATAAAGATAGGTTTTCAATTATAATTCTCACCTGTGAGAGTTGGTAATGGAAAAAACAGATGACCTTGTTCCGAGATGCAGTAGTTCGTCATACAGGAATAAGAATTTTGTTACCCATATGAAGAATGTGCGCATAATTTAAGGTAGAACCCATAACATATATAAATATATATTTATTTATTTTTTGGACACTTATTTTAATATATATTTATTGAATAATATGAATTTAATGGATAGAGAAATAAATAAAACATAAATAGACATTGAATTATGTAACCCCTTTTCGACTGACTTCTATTGGTTTATATTAAAGGGCATTATTATTGGACTTTCTTCCCTTTTTTATGGAATCAGGTTATTATAGAGGCTTTGGTACAATATTTTTAATCATTTTGGATGATCTAAAAGTCATTAGAGGTGTTAAGAGATAATAAGAATTAATGGTTTTTTATAGTGGTGGGGGAGTGAGATTTTTATAAATATGAAAATGTAAACAATATTATGGGGGATCTCATAGCTCATGTGCTTCCAAAATAAAAAATAATTTATTATAGAGGAATTATTATCATTCCATTCTCACATAATTTAAAAATTTAGGAAATTTAATAATTTTTTACTTATTCATTATGTTTCATTAATTTGACATTTTTGTTTTTTAATTTTGTGACTAGATTTATATCCTTTAAGATTAATACATTAAGAATAAATTATATTTAAATTTATTTGAAATATTATACCCAATGATTATAAATTATTAATAATTATTTGTTAAATAAAAATATCTTGTGTTCTGGAAATTAATCTGAAAATAAATGCTTGTAACTTGAAAAAACTAACCTTTAACTATAATTAAGAAAACAATGTTTTTACTATTTATGGGTTAATATATTCATAATAAATGATTAATTGTCACAATAATAGAAAATATTTTATTTTATTTAATGATAATAAATATATTTTCAAATTTTTTGGTTTTTAATATTATTAAATCATTAAATAAAATATCATTTATTGTAAAATAACACAAATATCAATTTTGGAATTATTTATTTAATTTTAATTTAAAAATTAAAAAAAATTAAAATTCAAATATATTACTTTCAATTCTATGTTACATAATATATTAATATATAGAAATAATTTAACATAATAATCCTCTCAATTTACATCACTTTTAATATTTTTAGTACAATTTATTTTCGTTAATTATTAACTAAATAATAAATATGTTTGAATTTTTTAATCATCTAATGTAATTATATAGTCTAAAAATGTTATAGATAAATTATTATGATGAATCCCACTCATCAAAATTCGAAAAATATATATTTTACCAAACTCGTGATTATTTTTCCCTATCCCATTGCATTATATTAATTAATAGGTAGAAACATATAATTTTTTTAATAACATATGTTATTATATGGGTCACATTTAGGTAATTGTGTCTAAAAAACTCATAAATATTGACAATATAGGGGGTATGATAGAAATATGGGAATTCAATAGGGTTTACACATGTTTCCAGGTCATTTTTCTACTTATGACTAAAGTTTAAGAAGTAAGTAAATATTTTTTTACCATAATATTTACAATTAATTTTAGTTACATTCACTAATAGTTGTGTACAAAAACATTGTTGAAATTTTTTTTATTGTAAATTATGTTTATTATAAATATAGAATCGTTTTTTCTATGTTATAATCAGATACTTGGTAGAAAATAATTTAAAATTAATCCTTAAGATGGGATGAGAAATTGAGTTATTAATGAGAAAATTTGAAATGTTTGAAATGTTTTTATATTAAATTTAAATTTCAAATTGAATTAAATGGAACAAATAGGACTGTGTGATGTAAATAGAATTTATTATAATTGAACATAAATTGATAACATAATTTTACTATAATATTAAAGTAGACACAAATATAGTCTTCAATTAAAATTTATTATTAATCAATATTTATATGAAATATGAATCTTCTGAGAAAAATACCAAAAAATAACCCAATGTATATTTTTATATTCACCATCCAAATAATGAAGTTTATTTTTTCCTAAAAGAAATATAAAATTCGAAAAATACAGTTTTAAATCATTAATTTGATTAAAATAATTCAAAACTACCATATTAAATAATAATATTAATAGTATAATATTGATTGGTATAACTCAATATTGTGTGTATTGTAAGAAATATAACAGATTGCATGTGATTAAATTTAAACTATTTATATCATGTAACATAATCCATTAATGAATTAAAATTAGCCTAAAATAATATATTTTATAAAATATTGGGATTTTACATCCAATCCCCTAGAAAAGAATTTCACCCTTGAAATACATCTTGGTTATTAAATAGTTTGCATTTGTAGAATTATATTACTGATACACATATCATTAAATTTTAAATAAAATATCCTCTTAAAAACAGAAACTGTGAAACAATATGGTCACTAGAAGTTTTGCATAACAATTATTCCAATAGTGTGAACAGAAGTGGGAATGGAGGAATAGAGTAAATAGTTATAGAGTTCATTAAAGGTCATTTTTAAAAAGTAAGTGTTTGATCTCTTTAATTTATAGGGCCTCAAAAAAGTAAATCTATAATGATTTAAAAGGCTATCTATTCACCAGAATAGAGGGTAATTAAGTAATTTTTTGAAGATCATTTCTCTATAGATAATGAATCCTCTTAGCATCTAGAATAACAGAAGAAAAAAAGAAAAAAATTCATAGTTTATGAGTATAATTTCATCCTTTAATAAATTTATTGTAAAATAACATATTTTATATAGATGAGAAGTATTAAGGATTCTGTTTTAATTCGTGAAGCACTAAAATCAACTTTTAAAGACCACGTAACCATAAGAGGGATATTAAATCTATTATATATGTCTCTTTATATTAACCAATCCAAAAATATTTAGAATATGTTCTGATAACTCCAAAATTTTGTACACCTTCAAATGGTTAAATAATATTGAAAATTCTAATGTAATATCCAAAGTAAAAAAAATAAATTAATCCATAAATAAATAACCTTAAAATTCATCATAAATTTCATAACTATATTTGAAACCTAATTATTAGATGGTCTTGATCATAAATTATTTAATGGTAAATCATCCATTATTATTCAAATATGATATAATATGTTTCCAAAATAAACTTAATATCACCTAATAAGAATTTCCATCTTTAACATGATATCATGTAGGTCGGTGTTAGGTGATACACCCTTTTCTCCTTTTGGTTATGGTTCCAAGCCTCTCTACCATTACAGATGCAACTGATTTTCTGCCATCATTTTGGTTGTCCTTTTTTAATCCTTAAAAATAAATTGTCTATAAAAAATTTCATTTCAATCCAATGGGTAATATACCCAATGTAAAAAATCATGTCCAAAATTCATTTTAAGACCACATCACGTAAAACCACATTGGGGTGTATAACACATTTAACTTAGAATAATATTTATGCATATAGATCTATGAAGGAATACAAAACCAGTAATATTTCCTCATATGATATCATCCTAATCTCAAATGTTATATAGACTGACAATTGATACCAACTATTATTGGAGAAGAACCATACTATCGAATACTATACTAAAATCCATTACTTTACAATTTTGGATTTTATGCTCCTAATTGTGATGAATTTTTTTATATTAACCATAAAAATTTAAAATAATAACTTATATAATTTACAACCTCAATAAACTATTAGTTTTATATTTTATGATAATTTGGAAAAATGATTATATAAACAAATTATATCAAATTGAAATCATATGCCATCAAAAATACATTTCTCCAATTTTAAAAATATCTTATTATTTCACAATATTTCATAAAAATAATCCATGAAAACTAATTTATAAACATAAATAATTCAAAATCATTCCTTAAATGTTGGGGAAAAAGAACCTTCAGAAAAGATAATTTTAGATTTTGAGTAAGGATAGACATATTCATGAACAATAATATTTTATCAATGATAAAAAGAGTGCATAAGGGTATGGTTAAATAATAAAAGTGCTAGAGAAAATTGTAAAATAACTCATACCCATCAATACATAGATAATAAAATATGAGATCATGCAATGAAAAGAGTCATCAAAATCATGAATCATGAGCCATGTGATTATAATATCGATTATTAGAAATATTATAAACCCTTAGAATGAAAATGATAAAAAATATTTGTATCATGGAACATCATATCATTTATCCCTTATAGAACCATCACAAAACCTTTAAAAAGAACCTCTAATATGGAATTATTTTATATCTGGCATACCCAATGCGTCAGAGTGCAATCCAGGTGCACCCATTGTATAATATACAATAGGATCACCCGACATTATATGGGTGCACCCATTATTTACAGTGTCTAGTAATTGAATACATAAATAATTCATACAAACTCAATTAAACAACCATTATTCTTTTTATAATATGTCTAAATTATGTAGAAGATATAGTTTCCACAACAATCTCTTCAAAACATTACTAACTCATGGAAATAAACTAGGTTCCATAACAATGCCATTGGAACTGGATTCACCCATTAAAAATAAATTGGATAAATAAAAACAAATTTTAAACATGAGTAATGCATGTGAATGAAAATAGTAAAATACTAATCTATTTGATGACTAAATAACCCATGGAAATTAAATGGGTTCCAAAAAAAATCATTGAAGCGTGGTTTTCCCGTGGAAAAGAAACGAATTCAAAAATAATCTCTTTGATACAATATTAATCCATAGAAATAAATAATGTGGATGGTATTAATTAAAAATATCCCTAATTTATTATAAGTAACAACAAGGTTTGTTGATATTGATGAATAGATGAACCATTAAAGGTTATTAAAAACATTCATGAGGAAAATAATCATTTAACATTCCAAAGAATCCCATACCATAGTGAAACATTTTCATCATAATTAACATGCAGTAACAAAATAAATATAAAAAATAATATAATTTTAATAAGTAGATTTATGATGCGTCATGGAAGATGATACATTTTTACAACTCATAATATTGGATAGGTGCAAAACATAACAAATCCCTCAAAAAAGAAAAATAGTAAAAAAAGTAAATTACTTATTTGGTAACATATAAATGATAAACCCCATGAAAGAATCAATCAAAAATTGATATTTAAATACATATAAATTTAGGTACAAGAATTGTTATATAAATTCATTGTCAGTAGATACAACAAACAAAATATTTAGTTAATATGGAATAAGTCTCACAAATATAAAAGTGAAACAAAAAATCCACTAACAACTGTGGTGAAATATAAATAGGAAACCCCAAAAGTAATTAACACAGAATAAAATATTTTAATTCCATTAGTATTAAATAATTCATGATATAAAATAAAATATTGAAATATATACACCACAAAAATAAATATGTTTTGAGCATGGTGCATTCCGTAAAAAAGTAATAGTGAGTCATGAATCCCATAACTTGAGTCATGTGTGTCTTTATCTTCCTGAATAAAACACTTATGTTAATTATATATTGGTTTCACAACCTCTAACAAGTTTATTATTCCTATTATTTCACATAAAAACAATTAATATATAATTTCTTAATCAAAATATATTATGTAATACATTTTGACCATATACAGATTATGCGTAAAAACGACATTGGTTGGTAAACTATGGTCAAAAGGATTCATTAACAAAACATCCCCATAATAATAATAATGAAACAATTATCAAATATATATATAAATCTATTATACATTTAAAACCACTTTTTAATTATGGATATGAAAAATTATCCAACATTACAATCATGGAGATGGTAGGTCATATGTACACACGAGTAACGTTATAAATTTTCAATGATTATTATGGAATGAAGGAAATTAAAACATATATTTGTATAATTATAATAATATCATATATAAAATATTATTTAATAATGTAGATTTATATATATAATTATTATGATGTAAAATAAATCACATCGCGTCGAGGATATGATAGTGTAGACATCCACAAATGATGTTATCACTTATTCAATGTATCTATGGGTAATAAAAAAACAATATAATATAAATATAAAAAGGTAACTATGTCATGAATATAATATATATTTATTTTATGATGGATATATTAATCTAATACAATCATTAGTACATTAATGTGATATGTTAATTTATCAGATCGCTTTATGGAGGTAGAAGTCATCATATACCCAAAAGATGTTATCATATGTAGATAAAATAGAGATAATAAATTTTTTAATTATATTAAAATTATATAAGTATGAATAAAACATAAATATTATTTATATATATATTATAAAAAATGGTTTTCCATCATAATTCCCAACCCTGAGAAGTGGCAATGAAAAAATGAATGAAATTGTTTCGTGAGGTGGTAGTTCTACAAACCTGAAAGGTAAATTTGATACTGATTTTAGGGATGTGTGTATAGGTGTAGGATAAAACATTAATATAAAAAAATCGTAGTATATATGTGATATATATTTTATTATATAATTATTGAATAATAAGAATTGAAAGTGGGGAGAAATTAATAAACCATAAATGAATGTTTTAGAATACTACCTCCCTTTTGGGTACCTCCTTTTGTTTTTCACTAAATGGGTTCCTTGGTTTTTTATGACTACTATGACGACTGTAGGGTATGGGTTGGGATGTTCTGAGATTATACGTGGTGGGTTTTTTGATGAGAACGAATATTTTATAGGTGTAAATATTGGAGCTGAGAGAATGTAATTTTATTGTGGAGGGGTAGTGGAATTATTGTAAATATTAAATACTAAATACCATTTTGAGGATTACCTTACCACATGTGCTTGAAAAACTAAAAATAATGGAGTAGAGAGGAATTAAGTTTTCTCAAAACTCACACCACAAAAAAATTAAAGCATTTTTATCATTTTATACTTATTCTATATGTTTCTTTATTTTTTCATTTTGGTTTTCATTCAGGTAGCTGGTTTTTAACGAGTTAAATTCATCAATTTTGAATACATTTAAGTGATAATTATTAGAACAAATTGACACAATGATAATAAAATATGAAATCTAATTTTAAAAATTAAAATTTAATATTTGTTGCCAATTAATTCAAACAGAAACACATGTAACAAGCCAAAACACTTCAATAAACCCAAATGTTCTAATAATAGAGTTATTATTTATGGGTCAATATGCTCATTATAAAATATAAAATTTCCAAAAATTGAAAATATATTTTATTTATTAAAACTTAAAAATGAATTTTATGATGACATGATTTTTAATAATTTTAATTCATTTAATAAAATACCATTTATTGTAAAATAAGAATAATTTAAATTATAAAATTATATATTTTATTTTAATTTATAAATTAAAAAAATACCATAAATCACATATATTATGTTTACTACTACATAAAAAGATATATTCATCTAAAAAATTATAACACAATTCAATCAATTTACTTAACTTTAAATACTTTTAGTATCATTTAATTTAAATAACTATTAACTAAATAATACATGTGTTTGTTTTTATTACAAAACAAATTTAACGTATTCTTATATTAAAATTAAAGATAAATTATTAGGATCATAACCACTAATTTTAATTCCAAATAATATATATTACCAGATCCATGAGGGGTTTGTTCCGATCCAAAAGTATTATATAAATCAACAGAGAGAAAGGTAATTTTTTTCATTTTCATAACAAAAATTATCAATTAGGTAACCTTAAAGTAACAGTCTTTTAAAATACTAATAAATTAGGTAACAAGAGGGATAGAGTTGAAATATGTGTATACAATTTCATTTGGAAAACATTTTATATCATTTCCCCTAAAAATTAAAATTTAACCACTATGTAAACAAACCATTAACTTAATCCTTGTGATTTATTTTAATTACATTGTCTATTGTTTATGGTAAAACTACTATGTTGGCCTTATTTTAGATTATAAATTATTATGATACCAAATACCAAATCCAATTTTGAAAATTCCAATCATATAAGTGGCATAAATTATTTAGAAATTAATCCCATACCTGGGATTTTTCATCTTGATCATAATGAGAAAACATCAAATGTTAGACATGTTTTTATTTCATCATTCAAAGTGAAATTGATTAAAATGACCTAAATTGGATTTATTTAAGTAAAATTATACTACCAATAATTTAAAACAAAATTAAATCTGAATATGAAAATATAAACAAAATAGATGAAAAAATAGTCTTCAATTTAAATTTTTATTCCTCAATATTCATAAAAAATTAATCCTCTTAGAAACAAAATAACCCAAATGTAAATTATTATATTATACTTTGAAAATTAAGTTCATTTTGTCATGTAAAAACTATAATACTCCAAAATTTATTTATAAATCCGGTATTCTATTAAATGGTGGAAAGACAACCATATTAAATAATAATACTTATTGTATATTATTTTTCGGTGTAACTCAATAGTGTGCATGAGTAATTAAACATGGTATTACATATGATGTAAGATAAAATATCTATTACATGAAATAAAATACATTAAATTATTAAAATTAATATGAAATAATTAGTCTCATTAATTTTTAGGATGTTACAATGAATACAAATCCTTTATAGTAATCCAGCATGTTTAACTTGGATTTGTATTTAACATTCATAAAAATATTCACATATATGTTTGTTATTATATGGTTGTTATATTTATAATGATGATCCTTTGTGTTGAGTAATGGTTTTTTCATTAATTTATGCCTCTATATTATCATCTTATGTGTTGTTTTACTTATTATTATGTGACACAAAGGACATGTCTATATACCTTAGACATATCATAGGGCCTTTTATATATATGACCAATTATTTATAATTTTTCCATTAATCAATATTGTATCGACTATTGTTTATTGTTATTGTATTATTTTTAGAGTATTTAGTCTCACCACTATACTCCCTTAGCCCCATGATTCATGTCAAAAACCTCTCGTACAAAGGGTTGTCTCCCATAATAGTGTTTCTCACCAAAAGATTTATCCTTCAAGAAATTTAGATCAAGGATTCAATAAGAATCTTATTTGAACCAAGGAAAATATATTTCTTCACTAAAAAATATATAAAAATAATAAAAATACATTATAAATTTAATGAATTATTTTGGAAATGTATCATGTAACACATCTTATACAGTTTATAAAAATACAAAAATATTTTCCAAATAATTTGTTCCACATTATCAAAATAAAAATTTCCTTTAATTTATATTAGTCAAGTTGAAATTGTTACCTTAAAGTGGTTTAAAGAAATATTATTTTTTAGAACACTTCACAATATTTTTAATTTAATTTTTTTTATAATGAATAACAATAAAAACAATGTGATTAAACTTTCTAGAAAATGATGCCAAATTTAAATTATCCTTATGGTGATGTCCAATTGAATATTTTCATAATTTACCTAGAAAATAGACTACATTGAAGGAATATTATAGTCAATATCTTGATGAGGCCACATAAATTCGTTATTATTCATATTAATTTAATTGTTTTGTGAATTATATTATGAATTTAATCATCATATGGAATGTACATATATAAAATTAAATATGTAATAAAAACTCAATAAAAAAAAGATCAATGAAAAGAAAAAAACTAATAAGAACAGAAGAAATCCATCATAGGATAAAATCAGGGGAATTTATATATTATCAATATACTATGTTTTAATGTTATTCAATGATGCTCCCAACGCCATTCAAGTAGATATTTTTCAATATTTATTATTTACAAAAAATTAAATTATTTTAAAACCCTACAACATTCAAAATGGGATATCAATCCTTTATAGTGAATAGTGAATCTATTCCACAAATATACATTCATTATACACCTCGCTATAATAACAATATAAAATACATAGTCAATTAAACCATTTCCAAGTTGTTAAATGAAAAAAGGAATGAAAAATTAGAATAATATTAATATACTATAGGCTGAACAATTAATATTATCACATATCATTATTATAGGAACTATTATATGAATTAATAAATTCAAACAAAAATAAATAATCATAAATTATCTTGACGTGTTAATAACATATTGTTTAACAAATTTACTAATTTATATGATATTTTTCCACCACACATGCATCAAGAGATCATAAAATATAATGAAGAGTAAAAAACACAAATAATTGAAAATAAGTACAATTATATTTTTTTCATCGCATTTTTTATAAAATATAGCATGTGATTTAGTCACATTAAGAGGGATGGCCAAGAGTTTGAGAATAGCATTTGTATTTGTATTTTTATATATTAATGCATATTAGTTACTTCATGGTTTATTATTAAAATATTTTTTTAAATTAAATAGTGATAATTTTAATATTATCCATATATCTATTGTGATGGTTGAATATATATGTTCAACGACAGTTATTTGAAAACTTGATATCACTAGATATATTATCTATATGTTAGTGTCTTTTTAATATGAGATTTTATCCTAATGAGGATATTGAAGTAGGTGATTGAATAAATACCAATCAATGGAAAATTATAAAAGAGAAGAGGATGCTAAAATTTGATACATAATAGACATGAGGAGTTACTCGCACAATGATTATGTTTTATTTCTCAACACTAGTTTTTTAAGATATTAAAAATCCCATTAAATTAATTGTGTATTTATGATTATTTACAATTCCATAAGAGGGTTATAGTTATTACGAATAAGTGAATGAGGATTCATGGAGAAAATAAGGAGATGAAAAGTAGAAATCATAATTATTATTTAAATTATGATCACAAAATTAGAAGGATCAGAAGGGATACATCATGGTACACATTATTGTAGACATCACGTTCACATGAAAAATATAGTAAGGATCATTTTTTGCAGTTATAGTGGTGTTATTATCATTTGGTTTTCATTTTGAAGGGGTGAATGTAATCGATGATTAGGTTACACCAAACAACCATTTGATAGACCATAACATCCTGATGGTGGTAATAGTATATTGTATGTTTTCTTGGGACAAATTAGATTCACATAATGTGGGTTCTGAGAGTAATGGTGAAATAATAGGAAGTGGATGATGGAGTTTAATTCTAGGAATCAGGAAAAAATATTGATAATTTAGTTACATAGGAATAACCAATAAGACATTAGAATATTTCAAAGGACATTTCCTACGACATGAACTGAGTTGTATTGGAATTCAGGGATCCAAGATCCTTAGCTTGTGGATTTTAAAAATAATAAATATGATTTGTCATGTGCACACAGTTTCTATTCAAATGTGGAATAAGAATAGAGTGGAGAATCAAAGTAGAAATATGATGTTTCAGTTGAGTTTATAATGTCATTTTTACCCTATTCATGAAATGAAGTTCTCTTCCATGGGTGTACAAGTATGGGTGAGTTGGTCGAGCATGATGTAGAGAGGTTTTTTATTAATTTATAACATTATTAATATTTTAAAATAACATCCCCCTCCCCCACATGTTTGGTACGCATATCATAGAGAATATGAATGAATTCTATTTTCCCCTTCGGAAACTGATGAATTCTAGAGTCCCTCCTAGGATGATTGGATGGTTTTTCGATAAATGAGGGATAATTAGATGTATCATAATGTAATTCCCCTTCTAGAATTATTTTATACATGGCATGTAGTCTAGTGAGATACTACAAGTGTGTTCGTCTTGTTTGGGGAAGAATACTTTTGGGGACTAAACACCACATACTGTAGTTACACAACATGTAGTGGACCCATGTCATGGTGCCAAAGGTGTAACACCCCCAAATGATAATGGGTTAAATGAATAAATGATGTGATTCATGTAAATAAGGTGCACCTTTCTTTTTGGGAGCCTATCTGATTAGAAATCCATAGTTAAGCATTCTTGGCCTAGAGTAGTGATCAGGATGGCTGACCTTCTGGGATGTTTCCCAGGGTGTGTGTGAGTGATCACAAAGCACACTGAAAAGGACATGTGTTGACATGTGGGGACTATCATTAGTCAGATGCTTGTTCGGTCATGTGGGTGGACCCCTGGGGTGGGCCCCACATGTCTTCCATGGAAACTGGTGGTACCTGGTAGACCAGGACCAGACGACCTTGTTAAGGCAAGGTGTCTGTGTTGTCCCTGGGACCCGGTTGTCACATTTGGTATCAGAGGAGGAACCCAGCCTTAAGTGCATGGTGCACTACCTGGGTTGAGATGTAGATCCCACAACGATGACGTTGTGCTCAAAAGGGGGGGTGATTGTAACACCCCCAAATGATAAAGGGTTAAAGAACTAAATGATATGACTCATGTCAACAAGGTGCACCTTCCTTTTCAGGAGCCTGTCTGATTTGAACTCCACAGTTAAGCGTGCTTGGCCGGAAGTAGTGATCATGATGGGTGATCTTCTGGGATGTATCCCAGGGTGTTTGTGAGTGAGGAAAAAGCACACTAGAAAGGACATGTGTTGGCATGTAGGGACTGTCATTAGTCAGATGCCTGTTTGGGCATGTGGGTGGACCCCTGGGGTGGGACCACCTGTTTGTGGGGGCAACTAGTGGTACCTGGTAGACCTGGACCTGACGACCTTATTATGGAGGGGTGTTTGTGCTGTCACCAGGACCCGGTTGTCACATTTGGGATCAGAGGAGGAACCCTGTCTTAAGTGCATGGTGCACTCCCTCGGTTGAGATGTAGGTCCCACAATGAGGAAGTTGAGCTCAAAAGGAGGGTGATTGTAACACCCCCAAATGATAAAGGGTTAAATGACTAAATGATATGACTCATGTCAACAAGGTGCAACTTCTTTTTTGGGAGCCTATCAGATTAGAACTCCACAGTTAAGCGTGCGTGGCCTGGTGTAGTGATCATGATGGGAGACCTTCCGGGAAGTTTCCAAGTGTGTGTGTGATTGAGGACAAAGCACACTGGAAAAGACATGTGTTGGAATGTAGGGACTTCCATTATTCAGATAGCCCGTTCAGGCATGTGAGTGGACCCTTGTTAAGGCGGGGAGTCTGTGCTATCACCAGGACCAGGTTGTCACGTTTGGTATCAGAGGAGGAACCCAACCTTAAATGCATGGTGCACTGCCTGGGTTGAGATGTAGGTCCCACAACGAGGATGTTGTGCTCAAAAGGGGGGTGATTGTAACACCCCCAAATGATAAAGGGTCAAATTACTAAATGATATGAATCCTGTCAACAAGGAGCACCTTCCTTTTCGGGAGCCTATCTGATTAGAACTCCACAGTTAAGCGTGTTTGTCCTGGAGTAGTGATCAGGATTGGGAGACCTTCTGGGATGTTTCCCAGTGTGTGTGTGTGAGTGAGGACAATGCACACCAGAAAATACATGTGTTGGAATGTGGGGACTTCCATTATTCAGATAGCCTGTTCAGGCATGCGAGTGGACCCTAGGGTGGGCCCCACGTGTCTTCGGGGGAAACTAGTGTTACCTGGTAGACCAGGACCCGACGACCTTATTAAGTTGAGGTGTATATGATGTCACTGGGACCTAGTTGTCACAAAAGGACTCATCATGGGATGTCTGTGTCATAGTACAATGCTTTTTAAAAATTAATGTTTTATGTACATCGAAATAGGGTGTCAGAAATGGGAATGGGAAATGGGGGGTGATTGTAACACCCCAAAATGATAAAGGTTTAAATGACTAAAAGATATGACTAATGTCAACAAGGTGCACCTTCCTTTTCGAGAGCCTATCTGATTAGAACTCCACAGTTAAGCATATTTGGCCTAGAGTAGTGATCAGGATGGGTGACCTACTGGGATGTTTCCCTGGGTGTGTGTGTGTGTGGACAAAGCACACTGGAAAGGACATGTGTTGGAATGTGGGGACTGTCATTATTCAGATAGCCCATTCAGGCATGTGAGTGGACCCTAGGGTGGGCCCCACGTGACTGCGGGGGCAACTGGTGGTACTTGGTAGACCAGGACCCGACGGCCTTCTTAAGGCAGGGTGTCTATGCTGTCATTAGGACCCAGTTGTCACAAAAGGACTCATCAAGGGATATCAGTGTCATAGTACATTGCTATTTAAATGTTAATGTCTTATGTACATGGAAATAGGGTGTCAGAAATGGGAATGGGAAAAGTTGGGTGATTGTAACACCCCCAAATGATAAAGGGTTAAATGATGAATTGATATGACTGAGGTCAACAAGGTGTACCTTCCTTTTTGGGAGCCTGTCTTATTAGAACTCCACAGTTAAGCGCGTTTGGCCTGGAGTAGTGATCATGATGGGTGACCTTCTGGAAAGTTTCTAAGGGTGTGTGTGTGTGGAAAAAGCACACTGGAAAGGACATGTGTTGGCATTTTGGGACTGTCATTAGTCAGATGCTCGTTCAAGCATGTTAGTGGACTCTGGGGTGGGCCCCACATGTCTGCGGGGTCAACTGCTGGTACCTGGTAGACCAGGACCTGATAGCCATGTTAATGCGGGGTGTCTGTGCTGTCACCGGGACCCGGTTGTCACAAAAGGATTCATCATGGGATATCAGTGTCATTGAGGGGTGTCTATGCTGTCACCGGGACCCAGTTGTCACAAAAGGACTCATCATGGGATATTAGTGTCATAGTACATTTATATTTAAAATTAAATGTCTTATGTACATGGAAATAGGGTGTTAGAAATGGGAATGGGAAGGGGGGGTGATTGTAACACCCCCAAAAGATAAAGGGTTAGATGAATAAATGATATGACTCATGTCAACAAGGTGCACCTTCCTTTTCGGGAGCCTATCTGATTAGAACTCCATAGTTAAGCGTGTTTTTCCTGGAGTAGTAATCAATATGGGTCACCTTCTGGGAAGTTTCTCAGGGTGTGTGTGTGTGCACAAAGCACACTAGAAATGAAATTTTTTGGCCTGTGGGGACTTTCACTAGCCAGATACCCGTTCAGGCATGTGGGTGGACCCCTGGGGTGGGCCCCATGTGTTTGCGGGGCAACTGGTGGTACCTGGTAGAGCAGGTCCCAATGGAATTGTTAAGGCGGGGTGTATGTGCTGTCCCCGGGACCCGGTTGTCACATTTGGTATTAGAGGTGGAAATCATCCTTAAGTGCGTGATGCACTGCATGAGTTGAGATGTAGAGCCCACAACGAGGACATTGTTCTCAAAAGGGGGGTGATTGTAACACCCCTAAATGAAAAAGGGTTAAATGAATAAATGATATGACTCATGTCAACAAGCTGCACCTTCCTTTTCAGGATCCTGTGTGATTAGAACTCCACAGTTAAGCATGCATTGCCTGGAGTGTACATGTGTTGACATGTGGGGACTGTCATTAGTCAGATGCCCCTTTGGGCATGTGGGTGGACCCCTGAGGTGGGCCCCACGTGTTTTCGGGGGAAAATGGTGGAACCTGGTAGACAGGGATGGGTGACCTTCTGGGAAGTTTCATAGGGTGTGTGTGAGTGTGGACAAAGTACACTGGAAATGACATGTGTTGGCCGGTGGGGACTGTCATTAGTCAGATGCCTGTTCGGGAATGTGGGTGACCACTGGGGTGGGATCCACGTGTTTGTGGGGGAAACTGGTGGTACCTGGTACACCAGGACTGGAAGGCCTTATTAAGGCGGGGTGTCTGTGCTATCACCGGGACATGATTGTCACATTTGGTATCAAAGGAGGAACCCAGACTTAAGTGCGCGGTGCACTACCTGGGTTGAGATGTAGGACCCACAACAAGGATGTTATGCTCAAAATGGGGGTTATTTTAACACCCCCAAATGATAAAGGGTTTAATGACTAAATGATATGACTCATGTCAATCAGGTGCACCTTCCTCTTCAAGAGCATGTATGATTAGAACTCCACAATTAAGCGTGCTTGGCCCGGAGTGGTCATGTTTTGGCCTGTGGGGACTGTCATTAGTCAGATTCCCGTTCGGGCATGTGGGTGGACCCCTGGGGTGGGACCCCCGTGTTTGCGGGGGAAACTGGTGGTACGTTGTAGATGAAAACCCGACAGCCTTGTTAAGGCGGGGTGTCTGTGCTGTCACGGGGACCCGGTTGTCACATTTGGTATTAGAGGAGGAACCCAGCCTTATGTGCGCGGTGCACTGCCTAGGTTGATATGTAGGTCCCACAACTAAGACTTTGTCTCAAAAGGGGGTGATTATGACACCCCCAAATGATAAAGGGTTAAATGACTAAATGATATGACTCAGGTCAACAAGCCGCACCTTCCTTTTCAGGAGCATGTCTGATTAGAACTCCATAGTTAAGCATGCTTGGACTGGAGTAGTGATTAGGATGGGTGAACTTCTGGGATGTCTTCCAGGGTGTGTGTGAGTGAGGAAAAAGCACAATGGAAAGGACATGTGTTGGCATGTGGGGACTGTCATTAGTCAGATAGCTCGTTCAAGCATGTGAGTGGACCATGGGGTGGGCCCCATGTGTCTGTGGGTGCAACTGGTGGTACCTGGTAGACTAGGAACCGACAACCTTGTTAAGGCGGTCTGTTGTGCTGTCATCGGGACCCGGTTTTCACAAAAGGACTCATCATGGGATATCATTGTCATAGTACATTTCTATTTAAAAGTAAATGTCTTATGTACATGGAAATAGGGTGTCAGAAATGAGAATGGGAAAAAATACACAACCAAGTAACCATTTATTCTGAACATGTCATGTCATATAAGATACATAAAATGTGACTAACATGGATGGAAAGGCCATGTGTAAGAGGATTCATGGCTATGAGCCCGATGTAATAGGACACACCGTGTAGGGGTTATACACACTATGTACCCCTAAATGACAATGATAGTACATGTGAAAGGGAGACATGTCCCAGTGGATGGGAGATGCCACATGTTGTGTGGTTTTGAGTGAACACTATGTACTATTAAGGATCATTTTTAGACTCCATACCTACTCATATCCTTCAATGTAATTCATATTTAGTGTTGAGAGTGTCCACTATAGAGTAATTTTTATATATAATCAAATGGTGGAATCTATTTTTCCTACAAGATATTATGTGGCATGTTACGAGCACCATGCTGGTATGGAGGTTCTTAACCCTGGATATTGATTAGGGTAGATCATGGGGTTGACATCATGTTCAATACCCTTCCCTTCTACCTTAGTATTTGTATTCCATGGACTCTGTTGTAATGTAGAGCAACTCTCCCCTGTTGTATTAGGTTGGGGGTCCACTACCCATGATAGTGTCATGTTCTTAGTTTTGATAACCATGACGCTCCTTTCAGTGGCTCCTTACCAATGTTGTATATCAATGTAGTTCATAAATATAGATTCTATGACATGTAAACCCCCATTGAATTAGGTTTTAGGTTTCCCTTAACTCTTATCTTTGGATGATACGGGGCTCTCAACATTGTGGGAACTTATTCTATACCAATGGGGTAGTTATTTCTATGTGGGTACTCCCCTGTCAATATAGGGTGAGGGTTCCCCATATAGATTGTATTGATAGAGATTGTGATCCCTTATAGTGAAAAGTTGAGGGCCCTCTATACTCATTGGTCAAATAGAGTATTTACTCTCTTGTTGGACTAGGGAGTGGGTCTTATATATATAGATATGGTGCTCACCTTTCGTCTCAAGGTACATGTCCTCTAGACATGAAATATAGATAGAGTGGGTACTTCATTGTGCTATAATAAAGGCCCTCATTATTTTGAGTTATAAATCATAAGTTATTATAGGGTGAGGGTGAACCGTACATGTTATTTTGGTAGAGTGGGTAACCCCCTATCATAATAGGTACTGGGTAGTCTATCCAGTGGTCGGAAATCCCCTATCATGTCAGGGTACAGGTCCCCCATAGTTACTGAGATGGTAAAGTGGCACTCAACTATCAAAATAGAGTTTGGGTATTCTATATATATAGTACTACCACATTGTTGTATAAGGGTGTGGGTCCTCCACTATGGAGTAGTACTCTACCCTCTCCAAATAACACTGGGGTGCGAGTCCTCCATTAGACATAGTGATCCCTAGAATTTTGAAGACATTTAAGAGGATAAAGCACCTCTATTAGTTAATTTTTTTATTAGAAGTTAGTTCTCCCTCGATAGACTGAGGTGTGGCACACTCCATTTTAGTGTGACAGAAGTTTTATGGGTTGGTCTGGAGCTAGTACTCCCTTTTCTGTGGGGAAGTGGAATGGGGTGCATCCCTCCATTCTCTCCCAATACAAAAGATGATCATGGTGGATATTTTATGTAGTGATCCATCTAATGGGAACATTTAATGGATAATGTCTCTCTATATAGGTTCTTAAAGCCTTTCACATGGTGAATATTAGTGATGGTAGGATCTATGGTGCTGGTAACTATATGTGGAAGTAGTGATTGATGCCTAAGGGGGCATTTCTATTAGATAGGTACTATCTAGGATGGATGTTATCATTGAGTTTGTTCTCCTAGTTTCCTTTTAATGTTAGATCCTTGAGTAATATTCTATCACTAGAAATTAGGTAAAGACCATATGAGACTTGGTGTTTGTGACAAGTATATATGGTAGTATTCTAGGAGTCCATTAATTTTTTTCACATGTCTTGTTTAACACCCCTTATGGATAGAGAAATAATGTATTTTAAACACAAGGAAGGTCTGAGATAGATTTAATCTATGAAATGTTTTTCCATAGGCTAGGTCTATTGGACTCTTTCAATTTAGTTTCTCCATTATTATTTTGGGGTTTGGGGAACCTACTAATTATTATAATACTTACCCCTATAAGGGATTTTCTTACACCTGCTGTGTATTGTTCATACCACAAGCCTCAAAAAAATAGTCCTAGAATGACATGGGGATTGTAGAACATAGTTATATGGAACACTCTAGTTGTTTTCAAGAGCTAGGCCAAGGAAAATTTCGATAGTTGCATCTAACATTTATCCCCCTTCAATGTAAGAAATACTCTTTTATAGATTCTTTTAGTGGTTGTCTATTTTTTCATTTTTATACTACTAATACTTCTTGTGTACCATGTTTTGGGATATATGTATCCAATTATTTTAGTTTCATTTTTTTATACATCTGGACTATTTCATGGAGTATTTTCTAGGTGCGTCCATATAGGTTCATTGTGATAAGGCCTCCCATGTGTGAGATATTCCTACTCAATGAAAGTCAATAGCCCATGGATTATTGGAGGTACTATTTTTGAGTTTTCTTTCGGTTGGCTATTGTTTCGGGTCATAATAATGTGGTATCATATCTATGTTACTCTTTCGTACCACTATGTCGTGAGTTTGGATTGGGTTGCATCACGAAAGTGATATAGGGTTTTGAGTTTATCTCTCAGGACGTAGGTTCTAGTGTTGGAATAAAGAAAGGCATATCCATTCATTGAGACATATATAACCTTATACTTTACATGGTACATTAGGACACTAGTCATAGGGAAATAATTGTATATCAATCATATAGGACTGGGGTTTGGTTTTTCATTATCCATCTTGAGGAATCCCTCTAGTTATACTTAGTTACGATGGTGTATCGTGAAATATATTTCCAGTTCCATTAGTAGGACAACTATAAAGGATTCCAAAATTGGTATTGTGGAGATGATTCACCCTAGTATGAGACTTCAGTGTAGGGAACTAGTTTCGAGGCAGTACATCTAGGTGATCAATTGGTTGAGAAACCACTGGTTGAGAAGCCTATTGTGTTGGTAGATCAGGACAAGGATGGGTGTAGGAATAGTGAACTTCATGGGTCTAGAGGTAGTGACCTCATAGGTATTGGGGTGATATGGTAACCAAGTAGCTAATGATGGGCTTGGGGTAGTCATGCATGTATTCCCCCTTGTGAGGACACTTCTTGATCAGTTGGGGGTCCTAAAAGAGAACAATCAATAGGGTTTTGTGGGGCGATGATATATTTTTGTGATATAATTTCATGAAGTGCTGAAACATACTTAGGGGTATTTTGAGAAAAACTTTTGGGTGGATTATACCCAGGCATATTGAAGTGATTTTATATCCATGACATTCTGAATCTTTGGTAGTGTATCATGAATATGTTATATTTCTGGGAGAGGTTCAAAGACCTCTCACCTTACACCCAGGGTATGGTTAGTGACCTATTTTTCATATTTCATACCCCAGATCAGTTCGTCTATAGATATGTATGAGTTGGTTTTGTCTATTTTTTATGTCCCTCAGGTTTACTTGAGTGAGCTCTTGTGGAAGAGAGATTCTTATTGGAGATATAGGTAGATGTGGCCCGCTGTGGTAGACATGAGGTTGTGGTTTCTGTACTAGTTGGAAGAAGGTAGATGATAAGATCTTAATTTAGGAGGAATATCCATTCCCATACTCCAAAATATGGGCCTATATTGTAGGAGGCGTGTTGGGGATCTGGACAACCACATGAGAGGTGGTGTTATACTTTCATCAATAAAGGACTTCTTGATAAAGACTTTCCAACCCATTATGTTGTTGAGATTGAGCCAGTTGATGGACCACCATGGAAGAGGTAATGTATGGAGTTGGTATTTTCACAATATGGTAGACATGGTGGAGGATTTGAGAGAGACTTTGGATGTGGAATCTATTTTGAGGTGTTTCCACCACCACCCACAGGTGGTCCATAAGATGATCAGAGAGTTTGAGGATATATGGGGGGATAACTGAAGTCCAGGGAGGCATTTTACACAAAATATTTGATGATGAATTGAGGTATGGTCTATTCCCTTTCTAATTTTTCTAGATTAATTATTAGACATTGTTGTGATTTACTCATTTATTTATGCTTAATTCCCAATTATTAACATGGGTGACACGAGGCCTCAGTAGAACAATATGTTGGTGTTGTCTGATGTTTATTTAATTTAATTAAAAAGTGGGTTCCTCCCCCCCACTAAGACATGGTTGAATGATGCATGTAAAAACATAGTGTGCCTAAGATTCAATTTCTCCAAAGCACACCATATTGTATGGTGTGTGACAGACATTACTAGTCAGGCCTTGTGGAAGATGATACATGGCCAGGGGCTGAGAGAGGTATGACTTTCTTCATAGGGATTGTCCACACCATTTACCCATATATAGCCAAGACATTCCATGTGAACAGAAGGCATGGCTATGTTCACAGGCGAGTCAACACTTCATGGGTCATCTAGTGTACATATTTTACTTTTTAATATATTCTTGTTATCTTCCTCCTTACATATCTCATTCTGTGGAATTCATATTACACTTCCGAGTAGCATCTTCTAAGAATTTTTTCACATAGAATGTGATGGTGGCCTCTATTTTGACATAAAAGATATTACCTGGCATGTTTTGGAGAATGGTGATTGTTAATCTCTTCTTAACGTTTTGTATTGATCATGAGAGTTCAAGATAATCATTAGGGTCGACACCATTCCCTTTCCCTTTAGGATATGGGTCTCCTAGAATCTTTATTATAAAGGAGTAATTCCTTCCTATTATATATGGTAATGGGTCCTATACCCCTAAAAGTGTTGTGATGCGAGATATGATAAGCATGACATATCATTCAATAGTGATCAACCAATTGAGTAGATTAGTGTGGTTATTAAAGAGAGACAGTGGGACTGGTAATCCCTTATGTCATCATTTTTAGGTTTCTATAACCTCTCTTCTATAGATGAGATGGGAATCCACACATCATGGTTCTATGTTTTATACCTAAGGGTAGTTTTTTAGGGTTTGGTAATGTACTATTGGAGTAGGACACAAGTTCCCCATATATTTTGTATAGTTGTAGATATCACCTACCTATCTTGTCATGGCGTGAGACCTCCATACTCATTGGAAACATAGAGTTGTTACTCCCCTATTGGGCCAATGAGTAGGTCCTCTACTAATGTAGACGGTACTCTCAAACTATGAAAGGGAACTTAACATCCATACATGTAATATAGATAGAGGGGGGACTCCCATATCATGTTATAGTGTTAGTCAACTAGATTTGGTATTAGAACACCAATGTTGTTATAGGGTATGGTTACTTCATAAATGTTGCATTGGACAAGTCAGTACACCCCAATCGTACATGGGATCATGTCATCTAGCTTGGGGTCACTATTTCTCTATCGTGTCTGGGTGTAGGTCCCCCATAAAAATTGATTTGGTAAAGTGGTAATGTGGTATCATACCAGTATTCATATCCTCTAGATATATTGTATCAGTCACCTAGTGTACTAGGTTGTGGTTAATATTCTATGGGGTAGTACTCCTCCATATCCATGTAGTAGCGGGGTGTAGGTCATCCATTGGAGTTATTGCTCCATCAGTTGTAGAGTATAGTTACAAGGACCAGGTCCCTCCACATGTTATTTACAATATACCTAGTTAGTATTTATTGTGATATCAACATAAAAAGGATAACAACATTCCATTCGGGAATGATAGGGGTTTGATGATTTAGTTAGGATATAATAGTCCCATGAAAACAATGAAGTGGAGATGTAAAGGTCCCAATATTCTATCTTATTACTGAGGATGAACATCGTGCATTTAATAGAGTAGTGCCCTCACAACTAAGTGTAGTGAAATTGGAATGCCTCTTCACTAGGGTTCCTAAATCCCTGTGCATGGAATAAGATAATGAAAGAAGGACCTCCTATGTTGGGAACAAGTGTTAGACATTGTGAGTTGCTCATAATGGAGTATATCTCTTATACAGGTTCAACATCAGATGGATTATCTCATAAATTTTGTTCTACTTATTTTATTTATCCATTATATCTTGATTAGAATTATGTTAGTAGATTTGAGGTCAAAAAATCAATAGACATGGAGTACGCAAAGAGTATATCTGGGTGATTTCTAGGAGCCATAATTTCATTATCACATTCCTAGGATAAACATCCTATTGATTAAGATGAATAGTCATTTATAGATGAGGTTGGATTGAGAGGGAGTTTCCATCTCATTTGGGTTTCCACTAGCTTGGTTTATTATAATATTTCCAGTCAATTTTTTCCATTTTATATATGGTTATGGGTGAACCTACTGATTAATCTTATACCCATCCATACATTGGATTTTCACACACAGGATGAGTCTTCTGTGAAACACATAACATTAAAAAGAGTCAACAGTGGACCAAATGTTAGTGAATCTTTATGATCGTGACCGACTGAGGTATTTACTAAATATGGACCAAAGTGATTTTCTAAAGTTTCATCTGACAGTGATACCCACCTTTTGAGTATGTTGGATTCTTTTATAATGTTCTTTTAGTGGACATGTTTTTTTTCCTTTTTATGCATCTAGTACATATTTTGTACTAAGATTCAGGATTAATGTATGAATTCATTTTACTATCCATCTATTTATATTTTTTCATTGTTGAATTGAGGTATTTTTGGTACCTTTATACACGTTCTTTAGGAAAATTCCAAACATATGTGAGATATTCCAAGTCCATGCTAGTTTCCAGCCCCAAGCCTATTACTGGAGGGCATGGGTTGTTGTGGCTAGGTCCTGGTTGGGTCAAGTCATGATAATTACACTATGTCCTAAAAAATGTTGTTAGTTCATTTTTAAATTAATTTGGAATTTTAAAAATGTACTTCACCTATGAGAAAAATTGAGAGGAAACGGTGTTGTACTACCCATGTTTTTTTGTATATACAGATGATAGAGGTGTGGTTTTGTATTCCTATCAAAAAATGGGAAATATATACCATGACAAAGAGTTGGGAATTAAAAGGTGTACTTTTTCTATTGATTGAACAATCACCACCATACTTTGTATAAGAAAAGAGTTTTTTTAATAAATTTCAATTATAGACGGATCAAATATGGAGACATTATATTAGAATTCGCATGAATAATTATGAAATTATTCAGTAATCATGGAAAATATTATTTAATCCATGATTCTAGTTTTAATAAAAGATTTTTTTAGAATTTAAAATTATAATTAATTAATAAGTAATTATACACTATAATGAGGAAAGATATGTTCCATGAAATAGTTATTTCTTTGTATAAATTACGGTGGATCATTTTAGAGTTTATGTTATTATTATGGATAGTCTAACGATGAAAAGTTTCATGTTATATTCTAACAATACATCATTTTTATAATGGATATCATGATCTCCATGAATTATAGGGTATAGAACAAATCAATGAGACAATGAGAGGAGTTCTTCAGACAAGGTAGAAAAATAAATTTTATGAAGAAGATTAAAATTATAAGAGCATTATCATAAAATAATGACATTAGAATGTGAAGGATTGATCAAAATTTTAGTTTTATATACATATTCATATATTTTTGAAATATCGAAATTTTCATTGAAATATATTCTAGTAGTTACCTGTGACCAGTTGTAGATATCTATTCAATTTTTCTAAATAGTGTGTTTCTTGGTGTATTGAGACAACATTATTATATAATCCATAGTATAGTGATGTGATTTTTCTTGTTTTTAGTGAATAATGACATTATAAATATGTGTTCCCAAGACATTCCTACATTTAGTGAAACACATAAAAGTACATTTTTGGATTATTTTATTTTATATTTAAATATATAATTTAGGGAATAGAAATTATTTTTCCACAAAATGATTTAAAATGATTAGAACCAATGTATAATACTTTAAACTGATATCCCTTTGATTCTTTGCTCGAACCCTCTTAGTGTAATATCCTATATAAGGGAACAAAAATTGATTTGAATGTTAATTCTTTTGGCATGAAATCATCCTTCCTTGAAAAGCTGATATATTATATATTGTAAATCATTATAGAATTCAGATTTTTGAACAACATAATTTCCAATTTTTTTTGAATAGTATATAACACTATTTTATTTAATTTGTAATGAAATTATACTCATGTATTATTCATCATAGAACAAAAAACATGGAAATTTTAGAATAATTAGAAATAGAATGAAAAGAATTTGCTGTGAAATTTGAGGAAATCCTTGAATTATGGTGGGGTCTATTGGTGAATCCTACCATTACCAATGTATCATACTCGATTATTTATCTTACTATGATGAAAAAGAATTTTACCATTTATAATGGTTATTCAAAAGATATAAGGAAAATTTTGAATTTTTTTTGAATAAATAAGAAGACACGAGGATGATCATGACTAAGACTATATATTTATTCTCGATCTTATAAATTATATTGTAATAAGATTTCACAATCTTCTAGAAAATATTGATGATATATATACTATTAATAGAGTCTATAGAATATTTATGATATTATTTTATTAAATTTGTTATATGTATAATGAGAGGGATTTGAAAGATGTATCTCTTGAAATTTTTAATAGTACATCTATTAGATATGGAAGAAAAAAAGATGACATTGAATCTTGGTTAGTGTAGAGTAAGAGGTAGGTAATATTCAAATAATATAATAAAACACATGTTTAAAAAGGTCTATATGGTATAAAATTCATTGATTCAATGTCATTACATTCTTCATTCCTCGTGAGGGGAAAATTAAAATTCATTAGGATTAATCTACATACATTCATCTAGTTTAGTGATATTTTCGATCATCTTCTAAAATCATTAAATGTTTTAACATTGAGAAGGATGATAATTTATTGATGAAATCATTCAATGGTGTGAAAAATTAGAAAATCATTTTGGGATTTCTTAATGGTAAACAATCAACATTAACATGAAAATGTTTCTTTTAAAAATAAGATTTATGATATGTCCTGGATTTCTGTATCGTCATGGAATATTATCATGAAGTTGTACATGAATATAAAAGAGGTAAATATATTGATCTTGAATGTGATGGAACTAAGGGATGATATGATCAGTATGTAGATCATCAGAAAATACTTCAAAAAACATGGCCAATGTAAGACTAAAACAATAAAGTAAAATACACTAATTTAATATTGAAATATTAATAATATATAATAATAGGTAAATAAGTCCACATAGAATAATTTCATTTACAAACTATAATCTAATATTTCTGTAAAGAGAAAAAATGAATTAGATCACAATATCAAAGTGGATGAATAGGTTTATATCATATAAGGCTTGAAATATTAAACGAATTAAAGGGTTAAAATGATATAATAACTCAATGAAGATGTAATGGACTAGTGAATATGTGTATGCAACAAGAAATACTCATTAGACATGGAATGGTTTGAGGTTTATTGTATTCACCATCCACATTTAAAAATTTAAATGATCATGGAGTTATCATAGAACAGTGTATTTCATTCCAAAAGTAGATATATTTTAAAATATTGAAGGATTAAATCGGTCATGATCATAAAGGGAATACATACAAAATTCATGATAGTCATAATTATTTAATATCCAAAAAAATTTATAGATGATTTATTCTCAAAATTCTACAAATATATATGAAAATGAAAGAAAAATGACATTAATAATTAATTGATATTTCATTGTAAAATTTTTACAAACTAAATTCTAATAATCCATTTTAAAAAGGAATTCCAAAGTTAAATAACACAAAAGGTATGAATGAGGTACCCATAATCTTCAAAGGATTATAATGTTTATTTTATTTGTGTGATGGTTTTTGGAACAAGTCCACGTATTTTACCTCACTAGATCAATTTATAATGAATTTTGGGACTATAAAATGAGGAAATAAAAGATGAAAATTGTGACATGAAAAATTATACATTTAATCATATTCTATGTATTCATTATCAAGATGATGGTTTTGGACTAGTGGTGTAACATTTTTATCAGTCAACAATATAAATTCCAAAATGGTCATGGAGGAAATACTGTAAAATATGGAAAATAAAGATGATATTTATTGGAGATAAATATATAGGTCTAATTTAAATGTCACTAATTGTGGGTGTTCATAGTATATGACTAATAATAGTTATCATATCATAAATATTAAATAAAAAATTACATTCATAGTATTATTTTATAATTATGTGGAACTAAAATCATTTTAACATGGTTGGTAAGGTTTAGGTTAATGAATCTCAAAAATTCCTATGTGTACTTGGTGGAAGGAAATTGACAAACTCATGTATGTGCGAGCTAGTTGTATGACACTGGATATCTTATGGAATTAAGGTAAATGCCGTTCTTTGTAACTTTTAATGTTTATTCACTTGTAAAAATATGAATACAAACAAGTGGTAATAATTGACTAATTGGAGGAAAAATGGGTTCATGATGTACTAAAAAGATTAAAATAATATATTGTGAAAATGCCTTTGAAATTTGATTAAAATCCATTTTTAAAAAGGTGAAAATTGATAGTGATCATTATTAATAGAAAATAACTAGATCAAATACCAAAAAAATATTTTTTATGATATAATAGGATGGATATTTGGAAGACACATAATACAAACATTTATAAATCCTTTAGAGTCTTGAAATTATTTTTGTATAGTGAAAATTTATTATAATAACATCATTGGCGATAAGGTATATTTTTTTAAAACCATTATTGATCACGGTGCTGTATAAATAATAATTTTTATCTTTAGAGTAATAATTTTATTTAATGATAATGTCATTAATGTAATATGGTTGAATGATATGAATGGAAGGTTGACTGTTTGTAAAAACATGGAAATTTTCATAAAATTGTACTATATATAGTGAACAGATATAAATGTGTATTTCTAGGAAAAATAAATGAAAAATAAATTGGTAAAATGTACATGGAATTTATTGTGTGAAAAGACTCTTCCTAAATTAGTGGAATAGATTTTGGTAAAACATTTGTACTAGTGGACCAGTATAATACCATCTGATTATTTTTATCATAGTGTTAATAATTGGGTCTTAAATATAAACATATGGATTTCATACCAGCATTATTGAATGGTTCCCTTGAAGTCGAGGTCAATATCAAGCTATTAGATGGATATCAAATTCCTCGGGATGAAGAAAAATAATTTCATATTTAGAAAACCATGAGTGTTTTTAACCATGATCAATGATATTGTAACTCATAACTATTTTTACACCAATGGTAGATTCATTATCATAGATTCTAAGTTTGTAACAATATGTAAATCACAAAGTAAAAATTGAATAATATTTATGAACATATATATTTTATCCAAAACATATTTGGAGTCTTTTAGGACACCCAATGGAATAAATTTGAGAATTTAATTTGTTGTAAATTGTAGAATTATGTAATTCAGATTTTAATTTTTTCTTTTATCTATATGATGATAAATGAAAGGATAGGATATTTAATTCCCAATCCCAACATGAAAATTTCATGTTGAAAATGGTTGATTTTGATGAATCTTGACAGTTATCAAATCCAATATTGACCCCTGATAAATATTAAATGGATGACAAATGTAATGATGTTGATGTTACTCTATAGATGAAAATTATTTATAGTTTAATTTAATTAACAGTAACACGAAAATACATTAGTTTCACTGCATTCCAATATTCCTAAAATTAGAGATATATCATTAAATTAAAATGAAGTTAGTGGGATTTATACTATTTTATGCGAAACAAATTTTTTATTTTTCATTGTATTATTTGAGAAATTGATTTTTGAAAAAAAATTTATTAAGATGTTTATTAAGTTATATTAGATGATAAAAAAAATTAAATCCATGAGGTTCTACCATAATTGGTATCTATTATGGTTAATATAAATGTATAAATAATGAATGAATTTCATTAATCATTGTAGATGATTAATATATTATGGGGACACATGCTTTTACATATTTGATATTGAAATACCTACATTTATAATTTATTTTTATTAATTTGTTCTATATTATTCAAATATGATTTCAAAACTCATATATTGTAATTATTTTTCAATCCCCCATTCAAAAATAGTTTACGATGGACATTGATATTAAATATAATTTTTAAATGTTTAAAATTAAAGAAAATGATGCAAATATAATGCCCTTGACATTGAAAGTTTGTTTTGATTTATGAAATGGCATATAATATTCTAGTTTACTCCCCATATAGATACATATTATATATAATGACGTTATCATGTTTAGTTTTAGGGGATACATTATATAAGTTACAATTTTTTGGAAGAAATAAGGAGATAGACTTGTTGATGAGAAGTTATGGCTAGCTCAGTATACTATAAGTATGTCCTATAAAACTAATTATTCCAACAGTATGCCGATGGAAAATATTTAATACCTGAATTTTTCATAGTAAGACTAGATTAACTGATTCTATCACTTTCCAGTTAGTGGTTCACAAAATATTTTATCATTAACATTGTTTCCATAATTTTATTCTAATCTAATTGTTAGAAAATCCCACAACGTAATCATAACCAATTTTACCAAACCCTCATAGAATGTTATCCCATGGTTCTCAATACACCATTTTCTTATAATAATGGGTTTTCAATATCTATATAATTCCATTGGAATCAATTTAGTATTGAAATGTTCGTTTATATATTATTCATACTTTTTCTCATGAAATTTTTATAGATCAATACCATGTTGTAAAATCAATTATTCTATATGGATATCTAATGGGGGATCAATTCTTGATTGATAAATCAGTTTTGTATTAGAGGAATTAGTAACCTCTCTTGTTTTTTCCTATATCCCCCCTTAATAACAAAAATAATTTTTAAATCGATGTGCATTCGATCTGTTGTCCTGATATCTTTATTTAATATCATTTATAATGAATTTATTATGATGTACTATTTAATGTTCCATTGAGTACTAGTTCATGTATGTGACATGAGAATCATTCCATGATGGATCTTGGATGTTGCAATCAATTAACCAATGTTATCATGTATCTTTAATCTTGTAATATTACAATGAGTTGTTTAATATTCTTGATTCATGAGTATTTTCATTGTGTGGAGACCTAATCATGTAATGTAATATTCAGAATATATGTGATTCACATGATTCATTTAGTTTTTATGTCATGTCTTTTCCCTAATATTTCATACCTTATATATGTTAATTTCTTAACAAATGAAATGAATGATAATCCATATTTTTTTCTTTTTATATTGTTCCTCAAATGGGTTTATTCTTTCTTGCTATATGGAATTTTTATTCTAACATAATGTTTATGCTAAGTTTCTATACATAATGAATATTATATATATAGTTGAAACTTTTCTAAGTGTACTAGTTGACATATGGTTGTGGTAAGGATAACTGGCTCTATTGAGGTGGATCTACAATGACAAGACTTATTGTTTGTGGCTTCTAATACAGGGAAAATAATTCTAATGCAAGGAATATTTTTTTCCATTGTAAAGATAATTTAATTAAATATTTGAATAGGGAAATGATGATACAATTTTATTTTTAATGGTAATTTCTTTTATATGTTTCCATTTCTATTCTTTTAGGGGATCCAAATGTGTGCACAATTAAAGGATATTCATTGTTAATGGTTCTGACATTCCATTTATGATTGGAATTGACTTGTTTCTTAAAATGAAACATGAAATTTATTTATATTATTAATTAGATCATATAGAATTATTGATGTCATGGAAATACTGTTTATGACCATATAGTAAGTTCTGAAGAAGGATTGATGTAGGTTCGTGGAATCTTAGTTAAATCATGATCTCTTGATATATCATTGTATATTAAGTTGTATTCAGAATTTTTATTCAATCATGGAAAAAACCGCACTATATATTTGAACCTATTTAATGGATTAATTGAAGGTTACCTACGAGGTTTCTACTGACATCCTTCTTGATAATCTCAATGCACATAAAAAATTATTTATTAGGGACCCATAAATGGTAAAGGGCATAGTAGAAGATTACTAATGATCATGGAGTTAGGAAATTAATGGAGTTCCAGGATATAACTAGGACCACTATTAAAGTATATATTATTCAATTATTAATTTTTTTTTGTTATTCGATATTGACCTGATATAATGATGATCAATTTGGATATTATTGGAAGTCCTAGCATGACATATTTAATAAAATCAGATTTAAATAATTTTCTATTGTGACTTTGAGGTACATAATATTTATGTTGATATTCTATGGTGTATGTATATTATTAAAACTGTTATAATCTCTCCATGAATCTTTTAGAACCTCATTTCTATCCTTCCACCTCTTTCACTCATGAAGGTACATAAGATTTATTATATCATTTCTACTTAGACTCAATGATCTATGATGATGTGTTACAAAATCATATCAACGAATGTTCTTCCACTTATTATCTTTTCATTTGTTTTAAGACATTATTGAAAAGAGCTTCGTAATATGGAAGATATGCATAAATTTTTGTGTGTGTCATTCCAGCTCATGTATAACAAATATATGATTTACTTTTATGGGTTAAATTATGTAATTTTTTTTGAATTTTGACATTTCATTATTTTAGAATAGGAACATAGGATTACTAGACCTGTATATAGCAGATTTTTTATTACAATAGTTTTTTTATAATTCCTTGATATGTGTTATAATTTCTATAATATATATGTTTTATCATTACATAGATTAATTTTATAATAATATTTTGATATATATAATAATTTTAATTGATTAGTGGAATTTATAGAGGTGATGGACCGACCATTGGGTTGATTGAGGGTTATACCTAATTAGCGGGTACCACAAACCTTATATCATTATATAGAAATCCCATATGTTTTGATCATAAATAACTCTTTTTTACTAATTTTAAAGATATCATATTAATTATAAAGTTTAATGTGGTATATAATGAAAATTGATCCTTGAATATTATTGATGTGGCCTCATGGAAAAGTAATACAGAATAGTTTCTCTATGGAGGGAAAAGTACATCCACCAAAATCTATGTAGGGGCATGAACCTGATATGTTTTTCCCATGTATTTTGTGGATCATGAGGAACACCCAATTCATCTCGACTTTTCCTCTATAAGGATGTGGGGTGTAGAGGATTATGGTTGACTAATCCCAAGATCAGCATCGCCAGTGTTCTCAAGAACTCTTAGGATTTCGTTTCCCTAGGATATTGTGGAATGGGTTTATATTATTAAGGGAATTATTGATCTTATAGAATAACATTATTATTATATATTTTAACATTATTCTTTTATTCATTTTGGATCCTCTACGAGGTGTTGTGGAGTCATAAGATTTACATGCAAGTGTGCCGGTATTTTATGGGAGGTCATCAAAGATCATTTCATTGATGAGTTAACTACGGAAAAACTAATGTTGTACAAGAATCCAAGTCTATAGTGCTTCATTAGTGAATAATATTAGTTTCATCTAACTGTAGTCACTTTACAATGATATAATTATTTCATCCATTATTATAGGGAAAGATGTCTAGAAATCATTGATGTTTTTCAATGAACTAAAGTTTAAATTTCAGTATAGTGTTTCTTAGCCTAATGATACATACATAGGTTCATCACATTTACCAAAATTTTGAGAAGGAAATAGGAGAGGAAAATATTTTTGTTTTTCATCTAGATTATAAAATGGTTAAAATGATCATTCTAGTAATGTATCACGTTCCTATTCAAGTGGTAGGAAGAGGAAGTCCATGAAGGTATAGTTTGGAGGAATAATAGTTTGTTAGAGAAGGAATTCCTCTACTACATATATTTTAATTGGTTCTACCATGTCTTGTAAGTATGTAATGATGGGAAAATTTATTACATGATGTTCAAATAAAAAAATGTAATGTTTTTGATAAGGAATGATTATTATTCTTTACCAATTTTGTTTTGTTGTGTAACATCTAGACATGATCTGGTATGGTCAGGGAGCAAATAGTGTTCTCTATCAATAGAACTAGACACCATAAACCACAATGACTTATATGGGTTATGAACTAGAGTTAAATAGTTGTTCTATTAAATAAAGAAGGATATATGAGATATATGAGGATGAAACAATCATAATAGGGGTACCTTCTTTTGTTAGAGGTAAAAATATTATTACCATGATAATTTATAAGGATTTCATTATTACAAAATATTTCTATTAATTTTAATATTCTCAAATAGTTTTTTGATTATATTTACATAATATGTTTTTTCTATGTTTAAATCAATTTTAATTCACATTGAAATGAATTTAGAACACCTCTAATAATATTTTTAGGGTACTTTACTTTTTTATGGTTATAGAATCCCATAGGAATTTATTATCATTGATATTCAAAGCTTCAATGTGATGTTTATAATGTATAGGATGACTTTTTATCAAATTAATATTGACAATGATTAGAAATATGTATCATTCACCCTAAATAGAAGAGTTATTTTCATATTTCCTGGTTAGTGGGTTGTAAAATAATGTGGGATAGAACTAGAACTAACCATAATTTGATCTATCTTGATGCACACATTATGATTTTCTAACATAAAAAATATTTACAAGCCGCATCTATTTTCCTTCAAATCTTGGATTTTTATCAAAATATTTTTCAAGATTAATTCATAAGTATTAAAAATTATAGAGTAAGATATTTTGATGTTGTGCATATACATTGGGTAAACTATATATTGACTTATTCTTATCTAAATTCACTTTATAGGTTATCATAGTTAAATTGAACGTTATTTTATATTCCAGTGAATTGCATTATATGACCTATAAAATACATTTTCTGTACTTCAGTGTTGTTTCCTAAGAATAAAGATGATAATTTATTGATCTTTCATGATTGCATGATGCTAAATTCTATAACAATGAGGAATATGTACACTTTACCAATGATTTATGATGTATTTGATATATTAAATAAATACCAATTGTTTTTTGGGATTCATATTTATATAAGTTTTCATCATTAGTGGTTAAAAGTGGAGGATAATTTCAATACATTATTTATGAGTATATATACACTATATTATAATATTTTCATGGATTTTTGTATTATTAATACTCTATTTTCCTTCATGGTTCCCATGAATAAAATTTCTATCAAAATATTTACTATTTCATTGTTATTTTTATGGAAAAGAACCAAATATATTCAATGTATTTATTTCTTGATTCTATGATCATGAGATTATATTGTGTATAAATTGAGTGCCATGGTTTTATAGAACATTATTGATGTTTCACTTATGGATATTTGTAGTGTGGTTCTATGGTCATGTAATTTATAAAGAGGGAATTTTAGTATACCTGGAGAAGGGGGATAATATGACTTTTTTAAAAGTTTCAATGTATGTGTTTGAGATCAAGATATTCTAATGCTTTATGGGGTACCATCAGATTTTTATACATAAGTTTTACAATTTCATTATAATGAAGATAGAGCAATCCCAAAATATTGTGATTTGTGATTGGTATGATGTATTTGTAGGGGACTTTCAAGACATGAAGAGGATTTTAAAAAAATACCATGTTTTGTTTCTTCCGTTTCATGGGATTAGATATGTAGTGTATTGTGAAGACCCAATTGCAGTGTTTGGATTTTTTGGAAGTATGTATATTATATATTATCTAATGGGTCATGTCAACTATAGTACCATGAGAAGAACAATACGAAAAATGACTTGAAGTTGTAAAATATTTTACACCCACTAAAATATTGATTATGATTTATATTTTTTAAGATGAATGAAATATTTTCGGAAAATAATTTGTAGTACAACATCATATCCGAATAATATATAAATATAAGGTATAATTATTGGGTGGAATATTTCTCTTTATTTAAATTCATGATTGATTCAGAATTGAGGAAATTAAAGGCCATTATATATGTTCTTTCTAGGAAAATAATAGAGGTGTTTGTGCTTGAATATTTATATTCACATTATGAGTTAATTTGAAATAGTATGATGGCTAAATGGATGGTGAATTCATCTTAGGATCATTATTTAAAAACTAATGTGCCTATATTTATCAAAAAATCATTAGTGGCCCATTTAAAATCGATCATGGATTCATATAATTAGTGTGTAGTGATGTAGAAATATTTTAAAGGCAGTGAAATAGTCCATGATAGACCATAAGTTGGGATGAATTGATTTATGTTCATGGGAGTTTAGTATTAATAGTTTTGTTTTGGGATAACCTAATGAGAGTCTCTTACGGTTTTAAATGTGATGTAAATTTAGGGATATTGACGATATATGACCACATTAAAAATGTTATTTTAGTGTCTATGTAAAATGATACATATTATCAATTTGTTATAAAATGTCATTGCATACCAAATGAAAAATACCATGAGTCAATTTTATAAAATAAATTTTCTTCCACAACCAATTCCAATATGGATTTGAGACCAAATTATTAGGGAAATATTGATGTCATTAGATAGAAAATAATAGTTCTGTGATGATGTTTGTGTAAAATATGATCAGATCAAAAAAAATTCATCATTTCTTTCTTTTTTGAGAGACCACTTCAGTACATTATTTGATTAATCTATATTTATTTTAAATTTTAGGACATTATATATTTGAATTATTAATCATATTAGAAAGGGTTAAACATTAACTTTTTTTTTCGGGGTTGTATAGAAGGATTTGGGTTCCCAGTTGAAACTATTTGTATTAAATTATCCGAAAAATGCTAAGATAGGGTGGAATAGCCATATTAGGAGGATATAGTTAGAATATTAATTTTTGACATCAGATAAGATTGGGATGATCACATAACCATGGTTGAGTTTTAAATAATATCTTTTATTATGATATTTAGATTGTACCTTTTAAGTCTCTTTATGGCATGCTATGTAGCTAAATTTCAGTTTGTACACTAATGGAGAGGCGGTACTTTTGGGAATATATTTGATATTGGAGGAATTTAAGAGAGTATTATAGATTTTGGAAGTGGTTAATCAATAATCAAAGTAGACTATAATCATATGTAGACCATGGGAGGCGACATTTAATTTTGTTATAGGAAACATGAGTTTTCCTAGGGGTAACACATGAATTATGTAATAAATTATTAAATAAGTAATATAATATAGATATGATATATATTGGATAATTAATGAATACTATTAAAATTAGGAAAGAATCAGGACAATTATGTTCCACATCATGGTGTTGTAGAATATATGATGTTTTCAATGTGTTTCAGCACCATAATTACCAGATTAATTGTGAACAAGTTCATAAATATGAAGAAAATATGGAAAATCTCAAAACATATTTTTTGGAGTGTTTTTTGTTTTTTATAGTAGGGAGTGAGAAATTTATGTAATTGAGGTCATTTCCACTTGTTATATTCAAATAGAAGAATGGAATGCTTTAGTAGGATACTTGAAAGAATGATTATAATGTTTTGTTATAATGACCATGATATTTGATCAGGACCCCTAGATAAATTTTTATGGACCAATAGCTTTGAGAGAGATAAAATTGAAACATTATCAACTTTTAGTGTTTGAATTATATTATTTTACGTAATATATTATTCTATTATTATCCTCTTGTATGTCTATATTATGGTAAAAGGGTCAATTTTTTAATATATATAAGATGATTAATTTTGTTGTATAGTTGTTGAAACAATGCTGCCGACTATTTGTTGGGGTGAATCAGTCATCCTATGGGGCTAGTCAAGGAATATAAAATTATACCAATACCAATAGTCAGTTGGTGGAGTAATCATCTAGAACTTACCATATATTTCATTGTGTTTTTCCTAATGATATGAATTTTTTATTGAGAGTTTGGAGGTGATATTGAGGATTTAGGTGTCATTTGTGCATTTTTCGGGACACCACAACATGTGACATGGATTATCTAGAAATTATATAGATCATATTTGATTACATTTTCTCATATATAACATGGGTCATATGACACATCCATACAAATTTTGTAATGCACTGTATAACTATCTATATTTTACATACATAGATATCACATCTGAATAGATAATTATTAATTTACAACAAAATTACCCATGAAAAAATTAATGTTGTAATAGTTTCATTGGAAACATTGATACATAACCAATTGGGTCAAAAGTTAAATGGGTCATCTACAAATATGTTACTCATAAATAGAACCCCCTAAATAAATATCATACATAACAACTTTCATCACAACCCTTAAAAGGAATCAAAATAAAGCACGAGTTTATATTTTTTTAGTAAGGGTAAACAAGGAATAAATGAACATTATAAGAGAATTAGGGAATGATAACATGTTAAGAACATCTTAAAACCATATAGTTGCTATAAAATATCATACAAAGGACTCAGGTAATAAATTACTGTTTCTCTAAAGACATGAAATATTAAGGAATAAATTATCAAGTGGCATGAGAACATAACAACGACATAAGACATAGATTTATGGAATACATAGAATAGTGGGAAATTGTTTACTTAATAACCAAGGATCATTTACAAGTCAATCATAGAGCAGTGTGATCACTCCCCAAACAATTATTGTAATCATGGTTCATTCCCATTACATGAATAATGCATCATTCCCATTACTGAATTGGGTTCAATTTACATTATAATCATGTTTAATTCATATAAATCAATAATTAAATAATACCTTGAAAATATATTTTGGTATCAATACTCACATGAATAAAATCATATGTATTTAATGCATAATATCATAAAACATTTATCATATCAAATTCCATGACAAGTAATTTGTTTCATAAAAATGTCATCATAGAATATCCTCTTGATAAAAAAATGGTTTCATAAACATTTGATCATTTAATCATAACATAACTCAGAGAAAAAGGAATGATTTTCATAAACCTATTTTCATCATTAATCTAAAATATCCTTCGAAATAATACAAATTATATAAATGGATAATATTTTAATAAATTCTTATGTAACAAAAATGGATTTTGGTGATATTGAAAAATCATATTGAAAATTTCTTGAAGAAATATCCTTCTCAATATGATATCAAGTATTGTGAATATAAAAATATATCTAATATTAATGGAAATTTTCTAATTTTAAATCATAGTGTAATATTTTAATATAATATTTAAATCATTGTTTTATAATGATAGAGACATATTTTTTTACAATTTCATATGTGTTAAAACAATGACTCTATTATCATTTTTGATAAAAATTCAAAAGTGACTCATTTGGAAAATGACATGAGTAATCAATTTGAAAAATATTATAAAATTTATTCTTGGTTAAAAATTATTTTAATTAATCATTAGATAAAATTTTAAAAAATCATTAAAACCTTTTCAAAAAATTTGACATGTAATAAAAATTATTTTCGACCTAATGGTGGAATAATGTAAATTTTCATTATAAACATTCCTTTGAACTCATTAGTACATAATGGAATGAATACCAACTGATATAATTTATTCTAAATAAATATCATGAGGATAATAATATTCATGATTTTATTAATTGGGAGATTATAATATTCCATCATCAGAAACAAAATAATAAACTATCCTGATAAACAATGTGATTGTAACCTGAAATAATGTCTAATTTGGTAATATTTAATTAGAAATATCAATTCAAAAAGTATTATTTTATATTTATTTATTTTCATATATCATAATTATAATTAAAATAATATAAAAATATGTTCCTAATATGTATATATATAAAATGGAAGAAGTGGTTAATATGGAAGGCTTCACATTGAAATATGAGTGAGATGAAAATCCATTAATAATTTGATAAATTATGAATAATAATAAAAATTTAAGAATTACATAAAATTAAACATTAAATTCCATTGAGGTAATTATAATTTTTTAAAAATATATATAATGTTAATATATATAAAAATATAAATAAATTAACATCATAACAATAAAATTTTTCTCACTGAAGAGATGTTGACACTAAATCCCTTACCAATTTGGTACTTCTTAATCATAAACTTTATTAAAGTACAAAATGAAATTGAAAATGTATTATCTTGAAATGAATTATATTAATTATATAAAAAGTAAATTTATAATTAGATACACCTCATAAAATTATATATGTGAATAACATAACATAGGTCACAAAGAAAACAATTTGACAAATAAATTCCTTTCCACAAATCTCTACTTTATTCAATCTCATTCAGAACACATGTATAAGAAATATAGGATTCCTATAATTATATTAAGCAACAAAAAAATATATATCATAAAATATATTATTTACTAATTTACTTTCAGTACTTATTTATTATCAAATCCATAATAAAATATCATTTCATGTAATAAATTCCTCGTTTTTATTTTTTTTTGGGTTTTATATTTTTGATCCATTTATATTGATCATGGTTTAATAATCTACAAAATATAAATGAATATATAAATTTAATATATATTAATTAAATATTTATTTTGTGAAATTTAAAAATTATATTAATATAAAATGAATCACATCTTTCAATGAGTAGGAATTTTTAATATAGTCAGGAACACATTTGACACTATCTCGATAGAAAGAATACAATAAACTAAAATAAACTATATAAAATAATGTTTTTAGAATTTGAATCATCAATTCCATAAATTTACTGTTTATATCTCCTTTTTAAAATAAAATTGTAAATATATCAAATTACTTCATGGTGGAGGAATTCCACTTTTTTGCAAGGCCGACAATAACATTTTATAAAAAATTTTACTATAAGATGGTATAAGTGATATTATAATATCATATATAATAATTATAAATAAAGAAATTATTTGTATATATATATCATATCAAATATTATGACCATTAATGAGAGGTGGTGATTGAAAACAAATTGTGTCGGTTCGTGAGGCGGTAGATAGCGATTCACGCGATTGATAGTTTTGTTTCACATTCCATATAAGAGAAGATATATATGATATAATAATAACTTAATAAAATATATTCATAAATTATAAATTTATTTTATTATATCATCATATTATAAGAATATTTTAAGTATTAGGAATAAATAATCCAATAAAAAATATCATTCATGTATGATACCTCTTTTAATATTACAACATTAGGATTACCCAAAAAGGATTCATAAGAGTGTTTCTTATTCAATATATGGTCTCTATGATTTATAGAGGTAAATAAATAGTATGCTTGGGTTGGTATTTTATGAACCAAATGGACTTATATGTGTGATTTGGAGACTAAAAGGTATTTAATTTTATAATGGTTGAGTAGAATTATTGGAAATACACAGAAATATTCAATAATAGGAGGGCACTCTCAGGGAAGGGGGATAAAAAATTGATAAATAATTTATTTGAGGGATGATATGATCTATAGAAACATAAAATATGAGAAAATAAACTTGTTTTATATATCTAATTCCATTATGCTGTATATTTTCTCACTATTACGATTAATGTTTCACCACCTTAACTAGTCTATTTTTGATTACTTAGGTAAGTTATATTATAATCCCAAAAGAGAAAGTATTCTTATTATAAAATGTTTACCCATAGAATATAAATAATAATTTAAAACAATTATATAAATATACTATGTTTATTGAATTTTAGTTTTAACTCATGCACATTGAATGCACAAAACCCAGTTTTAACAATGATCATAGTAATTAATTTCTAACTCTCTCTACTATTAATTATGACTTATAATTATGTTTTCATTATTATTATATATTATTAATTATTATTCAAATTATTTAAATTTTTATATAAATTAAATTAATTGTATTGTAGGAATTAAATTTTAGATTAATCCCACTAACACGATGGAAATATTGAGTTGGATGAAAAATGTTGTAACACCTAGACATTTTAAAAGAAGAATACTATATTTGATAGCATATCTGACATAGAAGACCAAGAATATATGGGTAACTAACATAATCGTACTTTATAATGTATTTATCTTGATATTATATATTCAATTTATTTTTTAAATTCATTTTATAGATCTGACATGTATAAGATAAGAATAACTAAAATTTTAATGTTAAAAAGAATTATTTTTATGAAAGGTAGTATTGTCGGATATTAATGGTGGACTTTGTTATAAAGCTAAATTTAGAAAAAATTTATAATTTTTTATGAATATTTATAAATTATTTTTTAAATTGGAATGTAAAAATTATCTTATGAATAATGTTTTTGTTTTATTATGTGAGGTTTTATATTTTGATGAATAATGAAAAAATAAGGAATTTTAATTGAAAACTGAATTTTCATAAATAATTTATAGTGTTATGTTATATACTAAAATTGTTTTAAATTATTATTAATTTAATTGGTTATCTATTAATATAATTTAGTTTATCGGTAACATTTTTATATTATTTTTAAATATATAAACATTGTAAACTTTTGAACATATTTCCCTTTAAAAAACCTCTCTCTCGTCCCGTAAACATGACTAATTTTCAATTAATTTCTACTAATAATATGATTTTAATTTCAAAAAATGAAATAAATTTATTCAAATAGAATATTATTTATTTTATATAAAAGTAATCTTTTTTAACCAAAACTATTAGTGAAACAATTATACATTAATTAAATGTATTAAGGTAAAAACGTGTTACATAGTGGATAAACATAGAATATATATTGTAAAATACCCCAAAACATGTCCAAAAACTATTTAATGGAAATATTTCTATAATTGTTAGATTTTTATCAAAATATATGAGTTATTGGGGAACTATTCTATGATAGAGAATCATATAATAGGTTAACTAAAGAAAAATAAAGAACATATTTTTTCTTATCTTTTATATTTATAATGAATTGGGTTAGGAACAATAAGTACACTAGTTAGGATATATATATTAATTTTATTGTTAAATTAGGTTTTTATCATAATAATTTATCAATAATTTTTATAGATGAATTAGTTAAATTAAATTTTTTTTAAACACCAACACAAAAATTAATTTTTTTAATAATTACAAAATATAAATGATTCTAAAAATATTAAAATTGATAAATAATAAATGAATTATTGTGATATAATAATTTTGATTAATATTTTTTATAAATTTATATAAGATATATATTTTACTTACATTATTATATTTATATTTTTTACATTCAAATTAAATAAATAATGTAAAAATTTACATTAATTTAGTTTTTTAATAAATGATATTTTATTAATTGATTTAAAATTAATTAAAAATACTATATTATATATATTAATATATAAATATAAATAAATAAAAACTATGTTCCATTCCTATACCAATTATTATATTATAAATACTGCATTGCCTGTTATAAATTAAAAACTCCATCAGTATTCTTATAAGTTAATGAGTGTATTTGTATATTAGCGTAGACTGTGTTAAAATTAACTTTGAACAAACATATGATTTTAATTTTATAAATTTGATATATTATGTTTAATAATTAGGTAATAATTTATTCAATTTCACCATTTAGTTTCGTCTGAATGGATAAAATACTTGTGTTCTAAAAATAGTTACATTAATCCAAACAAAAAAAATCTAAATTTGGTGAAACATTGAATTAAGGGAATTTTTTTTATAAATGAACTTTTTTTTGTGTGGTGGAGGTTTTTATAGAAAATAAACTCCATATTACCCTTTATTTGTCAAATTTTTAAGTAGATGTGGTAAGGGAGACGTCCCAATTGTGATTTGTTTTGAGTATTTACAAGAGTGCAACTCCTCCTCGAATATAAAATGGAAATCAATCTCCCAACATATTCACATATCTAAAAATAATATAATATAACAAAACCTACCAAAATAAACTGGAAAATTCCATCCCATCATAATAAAATACTCAATGTTTTCATAACTGAAACCAAGGAATAAATTTAGTTTAAACAAAAAGGATTTACCTAAAAAATAGGTAACATTATTCAATGAGTACTTTTGTTTTAGTTCTTTATCCACTAACTAAATTATTCGTATATAATTATTAAATAATGTTATAATTATCCTGAATACACTGATATGTTTTAATTTTAATGTTATGACCGAAAAAGGACAAAAAACCATCAAATATGATAGAAAATTAATGTCTGTCTGTGCAGTGGACTACCTCCTCGTGAACCAATGTCGTTCATTATAATATTATCACCATTAAAGGGGTGGAAATAATGATGTATTTATAGTTTATATTTTATTTATATGGTATTTTTTTAATTATTTTTTAATTATTTAAAAAAGCACACCTTCTATATTTCTATTTTTTGGAATATGATAACATAGTTTATAGGCATGTGTACTACCTCCACCTTTATGTGGTGAAATTAATTTACTCATTAAATTTAATTGATTTAAGAAGATTTATTAATCATATTTGATATATATGACATAAATGTAACAATAGAATTATAATATGTATATTTCATTTACTGTTCTTTCGTTCAATACAATAAGAAAATGGAAAATGTGTTCATGTGTTGTTACGTCCTACCTTTTCTTTGAATGGAGTAATTAATCTCATATAATTATATATTATGTATTACAATATATTTATATTTAATTAATATATATGATATTTAAATCATAAATATTCTTCTCGATATTGTAGAACAAAATAATATGTGCAAGAACTACAACAATCTTGACAAATAATGAATCAAAAAAAAATTAAATTAATAATCGAAATGAATAAAATAATGAAACATTATTAACAAAAGGGTTATAAGATATTTAAAATATTACAATTGATATTTCTAAATTTTAATATGTTTCAGGATTTTTTTATTAATATTCTTAAAAACATTATATAGGAGGTTAATGTATTTCAACTAAAAGAAGTGAAAGGAAAGTGTATTACGAGTCCCACTTTTATTTCGGGGATACTTATACAGTATTCACCACTCATTCACTTTGTGTAGAGTATATTGTCAATGAGTACATGTAATATCATTTATTCCATTTATTTCATGATATTAAAAGATCAAATATGTCTTTTACTTTCATGTGGCGCATGATTAAAAATATACTTAAGTAGTGAGGCATTATCATCTCACTTTATTTAGGAATACAACATTTTAACCACTACATTATTTTGTGAGGCTTATATACTTCCCTGAATATATATTATATCATGAATACATGTATCATCATCATATATACTTTTTAATATCAAATTATGTAATTCATGTGGATTAGGATTTAAAATTTACTCTATGTTAAGGTATTTCTAATCAATTTACATTCTGTTTACATTTCATTGTTTTTATGAACCAATTCAATTTTATGTTGTTACATATTGCCCAATTTTCATGAAATATAATGATTCATTCCTACATAATTTTATTTTATGATTTAAATTTTATTTTTTCACCAAATGGGAGATCAATAAAATTTACCATGTGCCAAAATGTCGCACAAAATCTCAATTCCTTTTGCGATTATTAAAATACACTTCAAACAATAAAATTTTTGTTATAATTTTTTTAGAAGTTACATTTTTTCATATACATTTTAGTGTGTGTGGGATATGATTATTTCATAAAATGTATAGTATTTTTACATGTGGTGGTTACTTTGAATGTTATATGATTTATTGGGGAAATACTTATAAATTTGTATCCTTTAATGTATAATGATATTTTATAACACAGATTGGTCATGACATAAATTGATTATTTAATATTTGAGGAATTATTTGGGAATGTTGTAAAAATGGTTGGGATCAGTTACTGAAATCCCTTCAATGCATCATTATGTTTTGTAAAACAAACTAGAAATGAGTTTTTTAAAGGTTGCACCAAATTATTAGATTCATGTAATGAAAGCTTGATAATATTATTTTCATAGAATCAAGACTTTATAGAATTATATTATTTTAATGACTCCTTCAAAATATTTGATTATAGGAATGATTCCTTGAAATTATTAAATTCTCAGCATAGAGAACATACGATAAGTTTTGGATATCCATTGTTATTAATTTCATGATCTTGTATTCAACTATTAATTCTCAGTGTGATAATTTTAATATTTATAATATCAATGGTAACTTTAATGACCATGTGATTATTTATTGGTAATTATTTTACAATCAATTATTCCTTCCATATTGTACAGATGTTAAATATTAAATTGATTTTTTTTCAGTTATTACCTATTCAATATTGATTATGATTATTGATTCATGATAACAATGTCAATAAATAACCCTTATGGGCCATTTGAGCACACATATATGTTTTTTCATTTCCCTATGAATCCATGGACTACATTAATAATTAAATGAAATGATATCATAAGATGGGAAAAAATTATTCAAATGTTACTATATTTTAATATTTTTATTCATGTGTAATGTGTGAAGCTTTCCTGTATCTAGTTTATGAAGACTACTAAAAAATTCAATAATTTGGAATTTTATTCATTGTAATAGTGAATATTTTATGGCACTGGACAGAAAGTCAAGGATTATGTGTCCAATGTGATAAATTTGGTATCATATGGAGGTTTAATTTAATCCTTCATAGCTACATTTAAGAAAAATTTATTTGGGAACATAACCCTAAGATAGAATTTTACGATAAGTGTAGAATAAATTCTTGATGATTATGTAAAGTAGAGATTTTTTGGGCCTTCCTCAAAATAAATAATTGTTTTTATACAAAAATTCCACATTTTTTGGATCATGTATACCTATGGGTAATAACTCATGAAAGGGAACATTTATATTGAATCGTGTGTAACCTGGTAGAAGACAATGTGCCATACTACACACCTAGAATTCCACTCTAATGGGATATTCTCTGGATAATGTCCATTTTCATTATAAAAGACTTTTGAGGGAGTAGAATAAATGATGGAAATGATTAACCAAGTTCAATAATATAGTTTTTTAGATTTAAAATTATGATTCATTATATAGATATACAATAAATTATTATATGGTTTATTATTATCACTTTATACTTTTAGATTTTAATCAATGTATGAGACCTAACTAAATGATGTTATAATTTAAAATAGAGGAAAAAGTGGTGAAATTATAAAACCAAATGGGATAATGATAAGAGATAAATATTTTAGGGTTATCCCTAATCATCTATCCTGATATATTATAATAAATATACACTTTAACCAAATCATGGACTCACCAAAGAATATAATTATAGAGTTTTTTAAGAACTCATGTGATTAATACCATGGAGAAAATAAGGTTAAATTTCCATCAAGAAAGAAAATTGGGAGCTGAAACCCTGGAATATATCTCAACGTCTTGGGGAAACTTTTTATGTTTTGAAAACGAGTGCATCAAGTAAATAATTTCTCATGAAATATGATGAGTTCGATGGAAGGAAATAAGTCACATCTTGAGGATCCATTTATGTTTTTTCCCTTAAATGTGGTGAAATTAAAAATTCACTAAGTCAATTAACTCTTCTAAATGGTATCCCCTATACAAAGGAAGGTCCTATGATGAAGTAAAGTGGATCATTTATTTATATATTATAAAGAAATAAATTATTGAATTATTTTACTAATAGAATTTTGTTTACAAGAATCAAGAATAATCTATCCATTCAATAATAATTATGTATTACTTAAATAATAACAATTAGATACCACTATAAGACCCCAACCTTAAACCTTACTTAATATTGAATTAAATGAATAATTCACATTAATGATCTTTTTAGGTTTAGAGTTTTAGAGAATTAGGAAAAAACTATTACATATCAAAATATTACAAAGTAGACACTTATACTAAGTTTCCATAAAATAAAAACTCTTAAAAATAAACATGTGTAGTTCCATGTTTTTGATAGCATGAATTTTCCTTGATCCCATCCTTGACCCTATTCCACCTTAAGTCTTGTGAAAAAATTTCAAAAACATGGGATGAGCATAAAAAGCTCAGTAAGGGATATAAAAGTATGAAATGAAAACATTAGTCCATGTATGAAATCATACTTTACTCATAAAACAAAATAATTTTAACATAGCTCATAAAATCATGAATAAATCATAGAAATCATAAGACATAAAGGTAACTTGAGGCATTCATAATATTATTACGTAGGGAGTAACCCTCATGGTTACTTTTGGAATACCCATCACAGTATATTCCCTAAATCTCTTCGGAGAAACCTTAACATTTAACTCCTTCGCGTTACCCAATTCATTGGGGAGCTATATCGGGCACACCCGCCCTTAGTTTATCACCGAACCACCCGACTTCATAACAATGCCCAAGAACCATAACATAATCATATCACGTAAAACATGCATAAAGGAAACATAACATTTTCACATTTCAATCACAAGATATCAATACAACACATTGATATAATAAAAACATTATGAAAACCATTTTCAATACCAAAATAAAAGAAAAGTAATACATGGTATTTATTTTTCATTTAAAAAAAAGTTCGGTTATGGCTTGTAGAGGAAGCTGAAACTCATTTAATGGTCACGGTGGCGGAGAAGTCATTGTCGCCGCATACGTATGAAAAAAAAACTTTCCCTTTGGTTGTTTAGTAAAAAATTCGTATAAAAATATTCCTTTTGAATAAACGTAAAAGTCAATGGGGTTTATAATTCGTATAAAATAAAGTTGAGTATAAAACAAAATATGCCTCAAGGAAATGAGATTGAGACAATGTCCCATACCTCATGTCTGACGTGACTTGATTGCTCTTTAATCTCATTAATAATAAACTTGAGTTAATTTATACTTTCTTAAGAACCTTTTTCAAGTTCTTTATTCCTTTTATATCACTTATTACCATGTTATGAACACTATGTAATTATTTAAGTTAATAACAGTCGTTTTAACGATCATTGGTACTTGAGTCAAAAATAAACTCTTTATAATTACAAGTTGTTCATGTATCCATTATATCCAGAGTTATATTCATTATTTAGATATCTTATATATCATATATATCCAGTATATACATTCATTTATAATATTACATAACATTTAGAGGTAAGAAATGAAATGCACCATTCATGGAGATGGTAAGCCGTACGTACGCATGAACGCTACTTTAATTTCTATTTCGTATTTTATGGAATGGAATAATAATGAAATAAAGGTATATTATAATTCTAGTATAATTTAATATATAATATCATTAACTCCATCCTTTATACATCCCACATATTGCATTAACGGATCAAATCACTTTGAGGGGGTGGTCGTCCACACTTCCTAAATGGAAGATATCGCGTATACCCATAATGGAAGCCATAAAGGTATGGAATAAATGAAAAATACATAATCTGAAGGAAAACATAAAAATATTATATATCATATATAAATATAGTGTCATCTTAATGGCCACCTTTGACGGTGTTAGAAGAATATTGAACAATAATCGTTTCATGAGGCAGATATTCGCCATCCACTAAAACAGAATGGTCTTTAACCATTAGATGAAGGTGAGTGTAAATGTAGCTCTAATAATTCTCATAAAAACATCCTAGTATATTTAAGATACTGGTTTTGTTACAAAATAAAGGAATAAAAAGAGTTTAGGGGGTTGGAGAAGCAAAATAAAACATAAGAACACAAGAGAAGACACTACCTTTAAAACAAGTAACTTTTTTTAATATGAGCTCAAAGTATTCCTTGGAAAGACTTCTGACCAAAGTGAGGATTCTAGGAGTAGGAGAGGGATGTGGAGAGATGAAATGGTCAGGGGTTGGCCGAGCCAAAGGTTTGAGATGTGTGGGTAAGGTGGTAGAGGTGGGTGCCTTTTATAAGAGGAGAGGAGGGGCACTCTTGGAATGTTATAAAAGGTTACTTTATTATAAAATGTTTTCCGGATTTTAAAGGTCAAAAAATTATAAATTTCGACGATAAGGTGATAGGAGTTCTAAATAAACCAATCCAATAGGTTTTTTACAAGTTTAGGTCTTATATTTTACATTATCTTTTCATTTTATTTAAATCTTTAAATAATGAAGTAATCACTGCATCATCATGGTGTCATAAATAATTTAATTTATTTAATGTATAAAAATAATAAGAAAAATATCATGATTTTGTAAATCTTTTTATATTTCTAATGAATATTTATAGTCAAAATTATGACTTGTATAACCCCATTTAAAAATTGTTTTAGTAAAACAACACATGTTTGTGACATTTTTATTTTAACATTAAATAAAAAGTTATTAATGTCACTTTCCTACCAAAGTGGCTCCATGGGTTCCTCAAGTTGACCCATGGACTGTCTTGGTCGGTCATGTCACATCCAATAAGGGTAGAACATGTGTCAAGGTCATTTTATATTATGAAAACATTATTTTTACCTTAAATTACACTAATTACCTCTAATCGCGACTAAAAACATAAAAGTTACTATTCACCAAAAAATTATTTTAATCCCATTGAAAAAAATTTAACTTCCTAATGACAACCATGAATGTCATATTTTTGAAATTCAAAACACAGAGGTAGTAAAATTTCATTTAATATAAAAATCAGTTTTTTAAGTACCACTTAGTTGTTTCACTATTCATAAAAAATTGAAGTTTTTCAGAAAAATAACAAAACTTCACCCTATGATATATTTGATATTCCAAATTAAAAAATGATGTCTATTTTAAAAAATTCAAAAAATCTAAGTTACGTTAATTAATTTAAAAATTAATTCCCACTGTCAGAACAAAGAGTGTGTTTTTATGAAACAATATATATCAAAAGATTGACACTAGTTTAAGTCCAATTTCAAAGTGAAATTAATTTCAACGACCACTATTGGATTAAATGTTACAAATAAATTATAATTTCACTTTAAAACCAATTCAAAAGATAATCTAATCATATAAATAAATTTGATTAAAAAGAGGTTTTTAATTAAAATACATCATTTTTCACTATTCATTAAAAAAATAAACATTATCAGAAAAATACCAAAAAATTTACACAAAGTCAATTTTGATGTCCCAATTAGAAAGAAGAATTTTATTTGGTCCAAAAGAATTTATAAGAGTGACCAAAACTATATTTAAAGAGGGTTCTCCATCAAAAGGTGATAAGTGGACCTTTAGTGAAAATTAGAGTATATATGCCTAAAATTGAATTCTTTTTGTATTATAAGCCTTTATCCTTTATTGGATAAATGTAAAAACATATAACAAACATATATAATCATAATTTAGTAATTTCTATTTACTCTCTCCAATACAACAACTACGTATTATGTACCATTTAAAATAATATTATTTTATTTCTAGTGTGCAACGCATGATTACAAAGAAACTCTTTGTTGCATATCGGGTATGCTATCAAACATAGCAACCCCTTTAAAGTAAAATTAATATTTAATTCGTAAATATTAATATGTACGAAAATGTATTATTCTTTATTTACCTAGGATGTTACATCCTTCCCCCCTTTTGGGAATTGTGTCCTCATGATTTTATTGACTTATCAAAATAAGTGGGGGTATTTATCCCTCATAGAATTTTTAGGTTCCCATGTTTCCTCTTCAACAATATGGTTTTTCCACAAAACCTTTACCTGATGAATTACCTTATTTTTCTACACTTTCTCTCTATGGTCCAGAATCTGGACTGGTTGTTCTTCATAAGAGAGATTCTCTTCCAACTGAACTACCTCTGGGCTCAAAACATGAGATGGATCTGGGATATACTTTCTCAACATCGAAACATGAAAAAAATCATGTACCTGAGATAAACTCAGAGGTAAAGCCACTTGGAAAGGAACTGATCCACCTTTTTTCCAGAATTTTATATGGTCCAATGAACCTTGGACTCAACTTTCATTTCATACCAAATCACATCACACTTTTCCACGGTGAAACTTTGAGAAAAACATGATCACCTACCTCGAAAGATAGATCCTTCCTCCGGTTATCTACATAAATCTTCTACCCACTCTGAGCTGTTCTCATGTGTTTCTGAATCAACTGAACTTTTTCTGTTATCTCTTCTACCAATTCTGGTCCCATCAGCTTCCTTTCACCCACTTCATCCCAAAAAGCTGGAGTTTGACACCACTTCCCATATAATGCCTCAAATGGTGCCATCTGTATACTAGAATGAAAACTGTTATTATATGAAAATTCAAACAAAGAAAGATGTTTGTCCCAACTTCCCTGATAATCCATCAAACAAGCACGTAGCATATCCTCCAAAGTCTAAATTGTTCATTCGGACTGCCCATCAAATTGAGGATGAAAATCTGTACTAAAATTTAATTCAGTACCCAACCAATTATGAAGGCCTTTCAAAAAGTTAGAAGTAAACCTGGGATCACGATCAGATACAATGGATAGGGGAACTCAACGCAACCTGACTATCTCTTTAAGATACAATCGAGAAATTTTATCTAGAGAGAAATTATCTCGAATAGGAAGGAAATGAGAATATTTAGTCAAGTGATCAACAATAACCCGGATTTCATTATTACCTCGAGATGTCTTCGGTAATCCCACAACAAAGTCCATGGATATATTTACCCATTTCCACTCTGGCATTGGTAATGACTAAAGAATCCCTTTCGGTAACTACCGCTCTTCTTTAACCTACTGACAAGTCAAACACTTCATACTAAAATCAGCAATATCTCTTTTCATTCCATCCCACCAGTAATACTCCCGCAGATCTCTGTACAACTTAGTACTGCCAGGATGAACTGAAAATGGGGAACTATGAGCCTCACATAACAACTCATTCTTCAACTGTGAATCACCAGTCACACACAGTCTCTTCCCAAACCTCAAAACACAATCATTATCAATATTATATTCAGGAAACTTACACTTCTGAACCAACTCTACCTTTTTCTGCAATCCATTTTCTTTCTTCTGCACTTGCTTAATTCTGTTTGATAGAGATGATCTCACTGATACCTGAAACAAAACAGATGGACATCCTGCACCAACAAATTTTATGCCAAAGTTCATAAAATCCTTAACCAAAGGATCATGTTCCAAACACAACATTGTTAACGAAGCATTAATTTTTGGTCTCAAAGCATCAACCACTTTATTTGCTTTTCCCGGATGGTGATTAATTGTACAATCGTAATCCTTGATTAATTATAGCCATCTACTCTGTCTCATGTTCAATTATTTATAAGTGAATATATACTTTAAACTTTTTTGATTGGTATATATTTGACACTTTACTACATACAAATTATGCATCCAAATTTTTAAAGCGAAAACAACAGTAGATAATTCAAAATAATGTATAGGGTAATTTACCTCATGAGTTTTCAACTGAAGTGAAGCATATGCAATTACCTGATCATTATTCATAAGGACACATCCAATTTCCTTCAAAAAAGCATCACTCTATATAACAAACTCACCATTCCTGGATGAAAGTGCGAAAACTCGAGCATTCACCAATCTTTTTTTCAACTCCTGAAAAAAATCATCACATTCTTTTTTCCAGATAAACTTAACACCCTTCGAGTTAGCTTAGTCATTGGACTAGATAACTATGAAAAATTCTCAACAAACCTTTGGTAGTAACCTACTAGACCAAGAAAACTATGGATCTCAGTTACTTTTGTGGGTCTTGGCCATTCTTCAATAACTTTTTTTTTTCAAGATCAACAGTTATTCCATCTTTAGAAACAATGTGACCAAGGATTGAAATTTGTTGCAACCAAAACTCACAATTGCTGAATTTACCATACAAATTATTTTCTTTTAAGGTTTGAAAAATAACCCTTAAATGACTTTCATTCTCCTCTTTACATTTAGAAAACACCAGAATATCCTCAATAAAAACAACCAACATTTTTCACCTGAGTCAACTGAGCCATCACTGCAACAAACTATTTAGTTCTGATTCTGACCATCTCAGGATACTGATATGAAAGGTCATTTCTCTCTGTATGCCTTCCCAGAAAAGTTGTTTGGTTTCCTCTATGAAAAAACATTCTTAACACAAGAATATATTATGCGAAGAAACATAGCAATCTTTAAATGCTATATCATTTCAATCATACCATAAATTAATTGATAATTTAACGATTTTCTAACTCCTAAAGTTGTCTAAACCGACCTCTGATACCAACTATAAGGACCCGACTTTAAAAATTACTTAATATTGAATTAAATGAATAATTCACATTGAGGATCTTTTTAGGTTTTTATTTTTAGAGAATTGGGAAATGACTATTACATCTCAAAATAATACAAAGTAGACACTTCTACTAAGTTTCCATAAAACAAAAAATCATAAAAAGAAACATGTCTAGTTCCATGTATTAGATAGCATGAATTTTCCTTGATCCCATCCTTAACCCTATTCCACATTAAGTCTTGTGAAGAACATTTCAAAAACTTGGGATGAGCATAAAAAGCTCAGTAAGGGATATAAAAGTACGAAATGAAAACATTAATCCATGTATGACATCATACTTTACTCATAAAACATAATAATTTTAACATACCTCCTCAAATAATGAATTAATCATATAAATCATAAGACATAAAGGTAACTTGAGGCATTCATAACATTCTTACGTAGGGAGTAACCCTCATGGTTACTTTTGGAATACCCATCACAGTATATTCCCTAAATCTCTTCATAGAAACCTTAACATTTAACTCTTACGTGTTACCCAATGCATTGGAGAGCTATATTGAGCTCACCCCCCTTAGTTTATCATGGAACCACCCGTCTTCATAACAATTCCCAAGAACCATAACATAATCGTATCACGTAAATCATGCATAAAGGAAAATAACATTTCCACATTTCAATCACAAGATATAAATACAACACATTGATATAATAAAAACATTATGAAAACCATTTTAAATACCAAAATAAAAGAAAAGTAATACATGTTATTTATTTTTCATTTTAAAAACGAGATAGGTTATGGCTTGTAGAGGAATCTGAAACTCAAATAATGGTCACGACAGCGTAGAAGATGTTGTCGCCGCATACGTACGACAAAAAAAACATTCCATTTTGTCATTTATTAAATGCTTTGTATAAAAATATTACTTTTGAATAAACATAAAAGTGAAAGGGGTTTATACACCGTATAAATGAAAGTTGTGTATAAAACAAAATATGCCTCAATGAAAGGAGATTGAGACGAAGTCCCATACCTCGTGTCCAACGTGACTCGACTGCTCTTTAATCTCCTGAATAATAAACTTGAGTTAACTTCTACATTCATAAGAACCATTTTCAAATTCATTATTCCTTTTATATCACTTATTTCCATGTCATGAACACTATGTAATTATTTAAGTTAATAACGGTCATTTTAACGAACATTGGTACTTGAGTCAAAAATGAACTCTTTATAATTTCAAGTTGTTCATGTATCCATTATATCCAGAGTTATAATCATTATTTATATATCATATATATCATATATATCTAGTATATAAATGTATTTATAATATTACATAACATTATAGATAATAAATAAAATGCACCGTCCATGGAGAAGGTAAGTCGTACGTACGCATGAACGCTACTTTCATTTCTACTTCATATTTTATGGAAACGAATCATAATGACATAAAGGTATATTATATTTCTGGTATAATTTCATATATAATATCATTAACTCCATCCTTTATACATCCCACATATGGATTTAACAAATCCAATCACTTTGAGGGGACGGTAGTCCGCACTTCCTAAAATGAAGATATCACATATATCCATTATGGAAGCCATAAAGGTATGACATAAATGAAAAATACAGAAGATTAAGGAAAACATAAACATATTATATATCATATATATATATATAGTGTCATCTTAATGGAAACCTTTGAAGGTGTTAGAATAATATTGAACAATCATCGTTTCGTGAGGTAGAAATTCGCCATCCACAGAAACATTATTCTCTTTAACCATTACATGAAGGTGTCTTTAAGTGTAGCTATAAATAATCTCATAAAAACATCCTAGTATATTTAAGACACTTTTTTTTACAAAATAATTGAATAAAAAGAGTTTAGGGGGTTGGAGAAGCAATATAAAACCTAAGAACACAAGAGAAGACACTACCTTTAAAATAGGTAACTCTTTTTGATTTGAGATCTAAGGCTTCCTTGGGAAGACTTCTTACCAAAGTTAGGCTTCTAAGAGTATGAGAAGGATGTGTAGAGATAAAATGGGCAGGGTTTGGCTGATCCAAAGGCTTGAAAGATGTGGGTAAGGTGGTAGAGGTGGGGGTCTTTTATAAGAGGAGCGGAGGGACACTATTAGAACATTATAAAAGGTTACTTTATTATAAAGAGATTTTCGGATTTTAAAGGTCCCAAAATTATATATTTCGAGTATAAGGTGATAATAGTTCGAAATAAACCCATATAATCTGTTTTTGACAAGTTTATGTCTTAGATTTTACATTATCTTTTCATTTTATTTAAATCAGTAAATAATGAGGTAATCGCTGCATCATCATGATGTCATAAATAATTTAATTTATTTGATGTCTAAAAATTATAAAACAACTATCATGTTATAGGAAATCCTTTTAGATTTATAATGAATATTTATAGTCAAAAGCATGACTTGTATAACCCCATTTAATTTTTTTTCAGTAAAACAACACATGTTTGTGACATTATTATTTTAACATTAAATAAAAAGTTATTAATGTCATTTTCCTACCAAAGTGGCCCCATGGGGTCCCCAAGTTGAACCATGGATTTTCGTGGTAGTCCATGACACATCCAATAAGTATAGGACATGTGTAAATGTCATTTCATATTAATAAAACATTATTTTAACCTTAAATTACACTAATTACCTCTAATCATGATTAAAAACTTAAAAGTCACTGTTCATCAAAAAAATTATTTTAATCTTATTGAACCACATTTTACTTCCTAATGACAACCATGAAAGTTATAAATTTGAAATTCAAAACACATAGGTGGTCAAATTTTATTTAAACAAAAAATCAGTTTTTTAAGTACCACTTAGTGGTTTCACTGTTCATCAAAAATGGGTGTTTTTCAGAAAAATACCAAAACTTCACCCTAAGCTATATTTGATATTCTGAATTCAAAAATGATGTCTAAATTAAAAAATTCAAAACATATAAGTTACTTTAATTAATTTAATAATTAATTCCCGCTGTTAGAACAAATAGCGTGTTTTTATGAAATAATATATATCAAAAGATTGACACTAGTTTAAGTCCAATTTCAATGTGAAATTAATTCCAATGACCACTATTGGATTAAATGTTAAAAATATATTATAATATCACTTTAAAACCAATTCATAAGATAATATAATCATATAAATAAATTATATTAAAAAGAGGTTTTGAATTAAAATACAACATTTTTCACTATTCATTAAAAAAATAATCTTTATCCGAAAAATACCAAAAATTAACACAAAGTAAATTTTGATGTCTCGGTTCTAAAGAAGAATTTTATTTTGTCCAAAATAATGTATAAGAGTGTCCAAAACTATATTCAAAGAGGGTTTTCCATGAAAAGGTGATAAGTGGACCTTTAGTGAAAATTAGAGTATATATGCCTAAAATTGAATTCTTTTCGTATTTTAAGACTTTATCCTTTGTTGTATAAATGTAAAAAAATTTAACAAACATATATAATCATGTTTTAGTTATTTCAATTCATTATCGCCAATACAACAACTACGTGTTAACTGCCATGTAAAATAATATTATTTTATTACTAGTGTACAACGTAAGATTTCAAAGAAACGCTTTGTTGTGTATCGGGTACTCTATTGAACATAGAAACCCCTTTAAAGTAAAATTAATATTTAATTCGTAAATACTAATAAGTACGAAAATGTATTATTCTTTATTTACCTGGGATGTTACAACCACCATGGTTTAAAATTATTACGATTTATCATATGTTAAAATTATTAAACACGTCTATCTAGGATTTATATAGTAGGAATTACACAATATAATAGATATGATGGAATAAATTTATAAAGGATATGTTTTAGTAGATAAAATAATTTGTGGATAATACCATTAAGTCTTATAAACCCAAGTTGATAGGTATTGATAACAATTAGGGTTCAAATGATTATTAATGAAAATGTAATAAAATTTAAATGATATTATTAGAATTTTTAAAATAATACATTGTATGGAAAACCCTAGGGAAAAGGTCATTTAATGATTAGTTTCAATTTAAGGTTGTATATAAAAGTTATTATAAATGTTATAAGAATTATGTTAATATTGTTTATAAATAGGAAAACCTAGATATAAGGTGGAAACCAATTATATAAAAAAAGGTTGTGGGACATGAATCCAAGACCGAAGGACGATTAGGGTTTTGTTCCTACCACTGGACTACACAATCTCTTGGTTAATATTTCATTGTTGTTTGTTAAACAATTTGATGAATAAATATTTATAATGGAAAATTCTAATTACTTTTTGGGTTATAGATTATGGTATAACCAAATTGGTTTTGGAAAATAGTTATAGGGATATAGAAATACTTGTTTTAAGGATCTTATAATCTATTAATAGTTATCTTTATTGCCTCATGCATTTTTTTTATTTCATGTAGTTAAGGGGACAATTTTAAATTGATCAAAGAATAATAAAAGAATGAATATTTTATTTATGAAATATAAATATTATATTTATTTATATTTCCATTTATTCTCAGGCAGTATAAGAATTAATAAACATTAGGAAAATGATCCTGAAAAAACATATTTTATCATAATACCATAATTTTTGTTGAATTATTAGACTTTTAAATAATCAATGATTTACAGATTTTATGCCATCGATATTCATTTCTCATTATATTTTTTGTGATTAGTAGACTAAATAACATCATATATTTATTTACGATTTCATTACATGTTTGTATCATTACCCGAAATTGATTTTCTCCTACTCAAAAACCCCATTATGTGTTATTACATATGATCTTGATATATCCATTTATATATTATGAAGAGGATTTTCTATTATACCTTTTACAATGTGTGTTTGGAAGGAAGGTATTTTCATATATCAAAATATGGATATCTAGAATGAGTTAAAATTTTAGGGATACCAGTTATTTATGGTTGGGGAATATAAAACCATTATATTTTAAAAGATAAAAAAATATTTGATAATTTATACCACACGTAATACCATAAATAGAAGTGTATATAAAATTTAAAGACATTACGATATATTTAATTTTAAATTATATATTCAATCAAATGTTTTTACCTTCATTTAATATATTTGATAGGACGTAGACACAAAAAATAAAAATTTTAAGGATAAAAGATATATTTTTTTAAAAGGTAGTAATGCTGCAATTTAATGGTGCACTTATTTTAATAATAAATTTTTAAACTTTTATAAATTTAATATGAAAAAATAAAATTCATTTATATATTATTTATGTAAAAAATTATCATTTGGTGAATTTTTCATCTTTTGTTGTGATGTTTAATTTTTTGATGAATAATGTAAAATAATGAATTTTAAATTAAAAATAACCTTTCATATATAAAATTTATGTTGTTAAATTATATATTTATTCTATTATAGAGAAACATAATATAAATTACATATATTGTAAACCATCTTACTTCACTAGATTCATTTTTATATTAAATTTTGATATAAAAACATATTAAACATATGAACATTTCTAACTTCAAGAAACCCAAATTCTCATCTCATCTATAAGATTAAATTTAAATTAAATTCTTTGAATAATCTCATTTGAATTTAAAATTTTTTTCCAATGTTTTAATAAGAATAATTTATAATTTATATTAAGGTCAACCTTGTTTTTTTAAAAATAATATTGAATTAAACTTTAATTAATTATAGTGATTAAGCCACAAAAGAGATTAATGAATGATTAAACATAGCTTATATGGAGTACCAATTCCCTACCACATGAACGAATCCTATTTTATGTGTACAATTGAACTCTTTTGAACTTATTATATATAATTATTTTTTTTTGAAACTATTTTATGAGATTGACCCATATAATATGTTATAAAAAGAAAAAGACAAAAATGATTATGTTCTTAACAATAATATCTATAATGTTTTGCAATAAGAACAAAAACAACATTAGTTCAGTTATATTTTTTTTTGAAAAATATGTTTTGTTTATCATTGTAATAAAGCATTACTTTTTATATATGAGTTAGTTACATAATATTATAATGAAATTACAATACAAAAATTTAGTTAATAATTAAATACATCAAATGGTTCCAAAAAAGATTAAAAGTGAAGAAAATTTAAATAATTATTATGTTGCCTTAATTTTTTATATGAATATGTAATTATAAATATATTTAACTTAATATATTCAAAAATACATTATTATATTGATATTTTTTAAATTTAAATTAAATGAATACAGTCAAAATAATTGTTAATGATATTTTATAGTAAATGATATTTTATTAATTAAGTTAAAATTATTTAAAATACTACACTCTATAAAGTGATTTTGAAATATTATTAAATATAAAATATTTTCCATTTATGAACCAATTATTATATTATCATGACTATATTTACCATTAAATAACAAAAAATGTTGTTAGCTCAGTTATAGTTTATCTAGTGTTTTTTTACATTAGTTTAACTTGTGTTAAAAATAATTACTAAAAAAGAAGATTTTTTATTTTATAATATATATATATATATGTGTTTTTTAATTATTTGTTGAATATTTTAAATAAAGTAACATTATATTTTATTCTTAATGGATAAAATAGTTAGGTTAAAAAACTAGTTAAGTTAATAAAACCAAAAGGGTAAATGTGGGGAAACATAGAAGAGAAAAATAAAAAAAAATTAATTGACTTATTTTTGGGGGTATAGGATTTTATTGAATATTAATTCCATAAAATAAATTATTGGTATATTTTGATGGCATGTGTGGTAAAGGTGACCTCCCAATAGTGAATATATTTGGGTATTTATTAGAATGTCACTCCTACTACACTATAAAAAGACACTCACTCTCCGCAATTCATAAGAGCTCAAAATAAATTTGGCTAATAACATTTCTAAAATAAAAACTATGAACACCCATCTAATGATCCTAGAATCCTCACTCAGTTCAGGAATAAATAATATGATGAGTTTTAGAATAAAACAAAAATAAATTACCTGAAAAATATGTAATGTTATTCAACAAGAACTTTTATTTATTTATTAATCCACTACAAAAATTATTTGTATATATTTATTATCTAAAAATATATATCATAAATATTATGATATCTTATTATATTAACAGTATGACATACACACACCCACATCAATCAAATGCGATACAAATTCATTATTCGTGTATTATGGAAGCAACCGCCTCACGAACAAATATCATTCGTTATTCCATTAACACCATCCAAGGGATGGGAATAATTAAGGATTTATAGTATGCATATTAATATTATTGTATATTTTATTTATTTATCCTTCTAGTGTTATTATATAATACATACCTCCAAGATTTCAATTTTGTGAGAATGCAGTGACATAATTTTTGGAAGTGTGGAATGTATCCTCAAAGTGATGTGATTTTTTCATGCTTCAAAAGAAATGCATAAAGGACTGGTTTAATGAAAATATGTGATATATATATAACTTATATGATATTTTAATTATAATATAAATTTATATAATTTAATTTTTTTTCAATAAAACATGAAAATGGAAACATCGTTCATGCGTATGTACAACATACCATCTCCATGAATAGTGCACTTCATTTCCTAAAAATAAATATCATGGAATACTATATAAAGATATTTATTGAATATATATGATATTTATAATATTAATATTTATATTTATATTATATAACTAAAATAATAAAATCTATAACCAAAATTATTATGAACATATCACGAATTAGAGTTCATAAATATTAATTCAAAAAGTGACGAAAATAATTAATGATTATTAACTAACTAGTGATAAGATATAATAAGAAGATCACAAATGGTACTATAATTTTTTTTTTATTTTTTTATTTTAATAACATGATTAACACTATTATATGATAATTTAACTAACATTAATTTAAATAAATTATAAGGTAAGTGTATTTACAATCTCACTTTTATTTCTGTGAGACTTGTACCATATTCACCACTTGTTTCTTTTGTGTGGTGTATATACTAAACTATTATATGTGATATGATGAATTTCATTTTTCCTTGGTATTATATTTATAATTTATGTTTTTATTTTTATGTGGATAGTGATTCAAAATTTTACAAAGTAGTAAGGGATTCTTGTCCCCCTTTTTCTTTCTTGTGAGGCATTAACAATATTCAAAACTTATTTCTTTAATGTGGTTTATATAGAACCCCAAATATATTTTATATCACTAATAAATTTATATTTTTGGTATTTTATTTTCTATTTTATGTTATTTGTTACATGGAGTATATGATTTAATATATTCAATGTGTTTTGTGATTTCATCTCTATTTACATTCCATTATGACTTATTTGTTTTTATGAACCATTCACTTTTATGTGGTGTATATAATACACATTTTACATATAATATCATGAGTCGTTCATAATTAATGTATTTTTTAGTATCAAGTTGAATTATATCATCAAATGAGATTTGAATAGAAAATTAACTAGTGGTAAATGTTTTCATATAATCTCAATTTTTTGTGATTATTAACATTCTCATAAAAAAATAAATATATTATAAACATTATCATCAGAAATTATATTTATTATTAACATACATATTATTTTATAATGGATTTTATTATTTACTAAACCATATTACATTTTTACATATGGTGTTCTATTTGAATTTTATTGGATTAATTGTGGAAACATTGATAAATTTGTATTCTTTACTCATTAAAGATATTTTGTAAGGAAATGTTTTTTATTTAATTACATTATTAATTATATAAGGAATTTTTTGGATATTAATTACATGGGTTTGGGACCAATTAATGAAATACCCTCCATATATAGGTCTCTTTAACGAAATAAACTAGAGTTTTTTGATGAGGTATTTCCTAGCTATTAGATTCATGTTAAGATTCCATAATAGAGTTACATTACTGTCATGAGTCCGTGAGTGTATTATATTCTTGGAATGAAGAACTGATATAATTAGATTTTAGGAATGAATCCTAGATTGTATTAGATTATTGTCAATTTGTCTTGATGATATGATTTAGATATCCATCATTATTTATTCAATCATTTTGGATTCAGTTATTGATATTCTATGAGATTATTCGATAAGTTAGAATATCTCTGGCTAAGTTGCATTCCCAAGTTATTATCTATATGGATTTATTTTATAATCTATTATTCCATTAATATTATAATTAAGTTATTTATTTAATTTAATGTGTTTCTATTATATTCCTTTCTATATTGATTACTCTTATTGAGTGATGATAACTTCCATTGTATATAACCTTTACTGAACATGTTAGCACAACCATATTTATATTCTATTATATAGGAATACATGAAGTGTACTAAGAAATATATGAAAGGATATTATAATATGAAAGTAATATATTTTCACAAAAAAATATGTAGTTATTTTTTTCAAGTGTAATGTAAGAGTCAAGTATATATCTAGATTACCAAAATTACTAAACTGTTCAATCCTCATGTATCAGATTCCTTATATTCCCTCCAATGTAATGGTAGTTGGAACTATCTATATGATTATTGGTTCATGGGCTAAAAATACTTTCATATGCATATAATGTTTTAATACAAAACATCAAAATTAAATGGATTCTAATCAAACTAAATTGTTTTAAAAATATTACAAATGAAATATTTTTATTTACAATGATTATGAAAAAATTATAAAATTTTAAATGATTTAAATGGAAAAGATTTTCTAAAAACAATAATCATTTATCACTAGTCATTAATAATACAGACTTATCAAAAAACATATAAAAATATTCAACCTTAAAAAAATTTTGCATGATCTTTTTTCAATTATGATTTACATAATTTGAAATTATTCTTCAAAATTTCAATAAAATTTTTATTTTTTTCAATTATTTCAAAAAAAAACTATTTTCTTTAAAATTTAAATTTATGATTAACACATTACTAAATAGTAAGTAATTATAATTAATTTTATTTTTCTTTATCTAAACCAATTATGAATATTTTTAAATATATGTTTATTCCTTTTCATAATTCATAATATAATTAATAGTTTATAATATTCAAGACAAAACAATTAATACAATATAATGGGTTTTTATTACATGGTGTTGTGTGTAGCATAAGCTATTGAACAAATTAAATCTATATTGAAAAAATTATTTCATTAAATTTTAGAAATTTATACTTTTAATTTTATCATGGTGATATTATTATGAACAGTATGAAACTAGAAGTCCCCCAAGGATGGTGTAACATGGGTCCTAGCACATTGGTGGGGTTCTTATATTGAATGTGTAATGATGACTCTAAATATTGTTGCCCTAGTAATGATTAGGGTATAATAGAATGACATATTCTTCTATTACATGATATAGTTTTATGTAAATTGGGGGAATATCATTCATGGTTTGACCATTTCCAAGTTATTGGGCATGGTATCAATCAAATCCAATTTTAAAATGAGCACAAAAAGTTGATCAAGCATGGGGGTTAGCCTAAATGTTCAAAATGGGTGCCCACAACATTTTGTTGATATCAAGCTCCATAGTGAGAGTATTTGGTATGTTTTTATAAATATTAGTTTGATTATCCCCTACACGTGATTCTAATATTCTATCCTTCCCTCAACCCTTAGTTGTCCCCATCTCTTAATCCCCTTCTCAAGTCACAACCATTAGTGTTTAAACACCATGGATTTTCATGAATCCATTAGATTTGATTTCATTGGATCATGTTATGATTCCAGTCTCATGTTATCGAATTATATTATTTCTTATATATCTAGGTGTTCACTATAACAGGTGACATCCTTTTTTGGGTGGTTTGACATGTTGTATTATTGTGCAGGGGATCTAATTTTGTTTCCTTTTAGATTGATATATTTTGATCCATTGTGCTTATATAATTAATCCTTGATGCTTTATAGAGGTATTTGATCTTTTATATATCCATCATTGAATATACAAATTTGGATATACTGATTTCATTTTCCATTGGGTAAATAACAGATATCATCCAAATTATTAAAATTTAATAAATGTATTTGAAAATAATAGGTATGTATGAAATAAACTAAATATTACATGAACATTATATATATACATATATTCATGATACGTTATTGATATATAATTAAATTTTGTGTTTATATTGTTGAGTTTTTTTTGATTTTTAATTAAACTAGCCACAAATGAAGAATTCCCAAGAATATATATCTAGACAAAAAAGTAGAAGACCATGAAAAATTATATTTTAGTTACAAAATTCATGAAAACATGTGAATAAATTGGATGGAATCCCTGTAACTTCTATAGGGTTGATACCAGGATCATGAGGTGTGTTGTTTTTTAAATAATCGAGTTCATATTGAGTGGGATATAAGAATTTTGTGTTTTAGGGAATGTTTCGGTTGTGATGTGAGGTGTTTTTTTAGTGGAATTATTTTATATTAGATATTTTGTATTTTATTATTTTTATTTGGTTTATTTTTTGGTTTAGTTTCCTAATAATTTTAATATAAACTAGAAATTATGAATTATTAATGAAGAAGGGTGGAAATTAATATGTGATAAATCAGGTAATATATTTAATGAAATATGAATGGTAGAATATAAATATGAATTAGATTGGATTGTTAAAAAATTATTTTGTTAATATAGAATTTTTTTTATTATAGGTTTCAATGATGTAATTAGTGAAGATGAAGTGTATGGTGTTCCTTTTATGGTGTAATTCATTTAGGGGAATAAACAATAATTTTTGTTATTTTGAGACAAAGTAATGAAGCGATGATAAATTTCCCTAATCTTGTATAAACAGTAGTTTGGGATTATATTTTCTTGTATATATCATGTAATTTATATTTAACACGTATACTAACCCCACAAATTTAATTAGACAACAACTATACCCGAAGGTCTTTTCATCTAATTATGTTTCTGAAAAATGCATGATGGTGAAGACAAATGGATTCCTTCCCAACCATCCCATCTCTCTCATTTAGATGATATTTATATTCCAGAGACGTTAGTTCTAAAAGGAATTAATGAACATCCGTAGGTGATTCCTGATATGATGATATGGTTCATAGAGGGGGGAGTTCATTATAGAAGGTGGTAACAATGTTTTTGTCTTCTATTTTCATGATAATTTAATATTTTACTTATGAAAATGGTGATGAGAATAAGTGAAGGGGTTACCCAGGTGTCTTTGGTTAGGATTTTGATGTGGTTTCCCAGGTGTCATTGTTTAGGGTGTGATATTGTTACCTAATTTCCTTTGAGTTTTTTATTGTATATGTGATACAATTTACCTTATGTATAAAATTTGTTTATGAGATAAATATATTAGTGGGAAAGATGTGAAGGGTTTCATTTATTGATATTTTTTTATTACGACTTTGAGTGTAATATTTTGTGAGTGTTCCATAATGAGGGATAACTTTTTTGGTGTCCCTTTCAGGGGTGTGTTGGTCATGTTGTTTCCTCTCCTGTGAATTAGTATTATCATTTCATATGTTCAAGATAGAACATGAGTATTATCCATCAGCCTATACATTTATTCTCTCCATTGGAATATTTAAACTATATTTCATTTTTGTAGGATTAAATTAGGGACCATGATAGATATTAAAAATCGTAATCATTGGAATTTTTTCTGCGTTATTCGTTTACGTTCTCTTTGGGTTTTTTAATTTGATACTTCACCTATATTTTTTTATTTTTATAGTTGAATCATTTTATGTTTTTAGGATTCATTTATATCCCTTATGAGTTATAATTTTATAAATACCTAGATTTTATAAGTAATGTTTTTAATAAAATAGAATTATTACGAGTCTTTGAAAATTTACAGTGCCTAATTCTGAGGCCAAATTTTCCCAGAATGAGTTTCTGAACTTTTTTCGAGTACATTCTATAAAGGAATGAGCGGCATTTTCTAACATTTGATCCAGTGCTCAGATTAAAAATCCGAGGGCACCGCGGAATCTGTAGCATCAAGATTCTCTTAAGGAAGGATTTACATAGACTCTAATAGGTCTGTAGAAAAAGTTATGTTTTTTAATTTTCTAAAATAAATTAAATTAAATAATTTTATTACTTTATTTTCTTCCATCTTTACCAATGGACGAGCAGAGTGTGGGGCCAGTGATGTTTCATGCCAATAAATGTCATGACATGTCAATTATAAGTTACAAGATTGTTGGGGAATTATGAATTTGCATAATTAATGTTCCCCCATAAATTCCCCAAGTTGTTACAAACCCTCCCCCTCTCCAATATATATGGAGTTTGGGGAAACATATCGGTATAGCTTTGCTAAGGAATGAAGTGTTGAATATGTGTCGAGATGTCGAACCATTAGTGGACAGAAATGATCCCAGCGGGAGGTGACGGGTGACACCAAACCACAAACTGAAGGATGGCGTACGAGTGGTGTCCTAGGGAATCGGTTCTAGGAATGATGAACATGATCCACCTTCATGCACGTGCACTATCCAACGGGTTTATGAGGTAGGGGTTTATTTGTTTACAATTTTTAAATGTTGTCCACTTCTTCGTTCTTGAATAATATGAATAATTCCAACCGACCTACTTACTGGTTGATCTACTATTCATTCATTTTTGTGGGAGGTTGTTGTGTGGTATCATTGTATGTTTTTTATTGTTGTTTAAATCAAATGATTATTAAACCCTTAATCCCCCTCATGTTTACGAGATATCTCTAATAGCATGAGCCTAATGAACTCGGGCCAAACCTTCCGCTACATTGAAATCCATGCGCCTCCATGGAAGAATGCCATCACGATGACACCAACCATCTTAATTGCGGATAGTGAATCGACGCATGCCGCAAGAGGAGGCTACAACACAAATTTGCGATAGTCATTGGAGATGTCAGCATTGGCCGACCATGGAGGAGGAACAGTGTGTCGTCGCGTGCTGCTAATGAGTAAAGGGATCGCCACTTGTTAGCCTCGGCAAGCAGAGGATGAACACCAGCACACCGACCAGTAGCGGGTGGCAGAGAGGCACGTCGCCACGTGTTGTTGGAGAAGTCATCCGGCCAACTGGCTGGCCAATAAGGAATCGGTAGGACCAAATTCAATGGGTCCCACGTCCCACCTGGCAGTGCCATGAGGCACCGCTACTGTGAAAAATACCAAATGGTCTTTGGCCGTTTAGGAAAACCGGGGGTCGCTCTCATTGTGGAGGCTAGGGTGGACCACCCATGCGGGTTGCACCACTCACGGTCGGGCCACTGCCCTGTGGGTTGCCCCTTTACGGGCTTCCTTTATGGGCCACACCCATGCAGGACGTGTTTGAGAGCCGCCTTTGTAGGCCTTCACCCTTTTGGGCTGGGCCAGACCTTGGCCAGGCGAGTCGAGCCCTCCGCAGCCTGACCGGTCATTAAAACTGTTAAAAGGCCCATATCTAAAGAACCAAATATTTGTTTGACAAACCATATGCGGATTTGGGATCCTTGGATTTAGATGTTATTTTTGGTATAATCCCCTTATGTTTTTGAGAAAATTGGAGAATGGACGGGTTAGATTAAACCTGAATCCAACTGGACCCCCCGGAACAGAAACACATATAAATCACAGACCAGGTGTCCGATTAATGCACTATCTATCACATTGTAACCCTTACGACATGGGAGTTATTTGGGTTAATCCATTTCAAACCATAGTGGTTATTGAGGTATGACCGATATCTCGAGGGTAGATTCTACGGAACTCGATAGGACTGGGTGCGGGGAATCCAGTGGCTTGCAGTGAGGCGGAGGATGGATACATATCATACAGAGGACAGCACTAAGTGGTCCTATGTGGGTCAGTGCATACCGATCCTATGTGGGTCAGATCCTTTGTGGGTCAACGGGGGTTAGTTTCCTATCAACTCTAGTTGGGTTAGATACCATGTGGATCATTGTGGGGGTTAGTACATATCGATCCTATGTTGGTCAGACACCATATGGTCAGAAGTAGTACATCATGACATAATAAGAAGATCTATCTTCATGAATAATCATATGTACTTCTATACTTCACTGAAAACCTGGTTTGAGCTGAGACACATTTTGAGTTGTGTCTATAGTTTTGTGTTTTGTGATTGAGATCATAATTTTTTTTCCTTTAAGAATTATGAGAGACCTTAATGGGTCTCAGGGTCCCTAATGAGTATTGTTATACTCACCCCTACACGGGATTCACCTACACCTTTATGTGTCACGTGAAAATGACGAGTAGTTGGGATGATATTTGAGGGAGCCAGAACCAAGTTGTATGTGGAGGAGACGACCAGACATGGATTGTTGAGGAGGTGTTCTATACGAACCATTCATGTAGGATTTTCAGAGGCTGACACAGGATTTGTTTCCCTTTTCCTTGTTGTGTTGTACTTTTTAGTTGTACTAGTACCTTTCTAGTTGGGCTTGTATTCCAGCCCCTTACTTCCAGCACTCTTTTACTACAACAGTTACATAGTGGTTTCTTCTTGTTTCATTCTAGTATATGTGTTTGTATTGGTTTAACGTCAATTCCTTCTTGTAATAGGGATATACCATTCCAGTGCTATTCTCTTGCCCCTAGCCTTTGGATGGTGGGCTTAGGGTAGTCACGACACCGGCCTCGGGGGAAAGGTCATGACAATGTGGTATCAGAGGAGTCAGTTCTACTAAATATCTAGAAATATGATCATTTCAATGTAGCAATAGTTTTCTGTGTTATGAGTGTGGTTTTCAGTTTAGTGAGTCCAGTGTTGGTGCGGCTGCTGACATATCAATACACCAGGACCCTGAATTATGATTTCTGACTCAGTGCACAAAAACACTGATTTCCTCTGTTTTTGAAAATATTGTCCTTTTTATTACTTTTTGGGTTAGCTAACCAGGTATAAATTACTTATCATGGAACACCTATATTCTTTCAGGATGTCACCACATAGATAGCCATCCAGGATTCCTGAGAGTTACGCGATGACGACCCACAGAGCGATGATGCCTCAGTGCTGGGACCTTTTAAGGTGTTAGCACCTTCAGGTGGTGTAACAGCAGTACCACTACCTGTTTGGAAACCATTCCCTACAGCCCCACCAGCATTGGGTGCACACTCACTGAACATATTGGTTGAGTTTCAGTATCATTGTCCTCCAAGATTCCATGGTGAGACGGACCCACTGACACCTGAGGACTGTTTGGATGTCGTTGTAATAGTTTTCCACCTAGTTGGGACACTTGCTGACCTTATTGTGATCCTAACATCCAAAATCCTATAGGAAGCAGTAGGAAGATGGTGTAGCTTGATGCTCTAGATACACTATGGGGTGACCATAGTCTGGGCAGACATTATGATCCTTTTTAAGGAAGAGTTCATCCCAGTGACCTTATGTTTTGTTCATATTCAAGAGTTTCTGGACCGACAGTAGGGCTGCATGATAGTGGCCCAGAACTCGACAAGGTTCACTAATCTCTCCCGCTACTCCACCAACATGGTATGAGATCCTTTCTTCAGGACCCGTACCATTGTGCAGGGTCTCCAACGGGTGATCGGAGCATTGATGGTATCACCTAGTATACAGACATAGGCAGGGTACTAGAGTAAACACTTTTGGTGGAGAGATTCTAAGTTGAGCATGTACTGTTAGTGAGACCCACCACTGGGTGACATGTAGCAGAATCATAAATGGGTGATAGTATGCAGATGACACATAAGACCAATTGGACCCGACCTTCTGGTGGATGGCCCCGGGAAGCAGGGTCAGAGTTGCGGAGCTCGTGAGGCAGAGGAGTTTAGACACAGGACAGACTGTGCTAAATGTGCGGTGGACAGGGTCGCATGGCTCACAACTTCCCAACCCGCCATTCAGACAACCAACATATGGTCGAGGGACCATTTATGTAGAGGCATAGGTTCAGTCGAGGAGGTTTGTATGCAGTAGGAGGACATGGAAGATGAGATGGTCATGCAGTATGTAGTGGGTGGTGATACGAGGTTCTACCGCCACCACCTCCAGCTGGTCCACCATGATGACAAGGAGTAGGTGGACACAGACAAGATCAACTCCATGAAGCTAATTCCTATGACCATGTCACTGTGGATATGATTAGGGGTACAATCTATGTCTACTCCCCATTATCTTCATTACTCATTGTCATTGGTTCCATTCACTCTTTTATTTCCATGTCCCTCATTCAGAGTTCAAAGATTCCTGTGGAGCATTTGGCTCGATCAATATGGCCAGGGACACCTACGGGTGAATATTCAATGATTATAGACTAATGCTGGCAGTGTGATACGACTCTAGGAGGTGATAGATTTGTTTGGGATCTCCTAGTAGCTGCGTCGAGGCCTTATGGCATCATTTTGTGTTTGGACTAGTTATCCATAGTCCATGCTCTGATTGATTGTATTAGGGAAAATGTGTGGCGTGTCCAAACATATGGGACCAGTTTTCCCTTCACCGTCAAGAAGGGAACCTTTTCATCACAAGATGAACTTACCAAGAGGAGGGTGCAGCTGATTACACATCAGTTGGCTAGTCTTACCCTCGTAACAATAGATGTTGAGGGTCTGATAAATCCTACTGTTTTGAACCAGTATTATGATGTCTTTCTTGATGATGTTCCTGGACTAACTACATGTAGTGAGGTAGAAAATCACATCAACCTATTCCCCGGGACGACACCGATATCTACACCAGAATATATGATGGCTCTTGCAGATCTTCTTGAGTTACATGTTCAGTTTGGGAACTTTCAAAGTAAGGGGTTCATAAGCCCAGTGTTTCTCCATGGGTATCCCCAATTTTGTTCACCAATATGGAAGATGGGTGTTTGAGACACTGTGTGGACTATCGGCTCCTCAACTAGGTGACCTGAAGAACAAATATCCACTACCAAGGATTGATGGTCTTTTCGATCAGCTAAAGGGAGATCATTGGTTTTTAACGATAGACCTCATATCAGGATATCATCAGCTCAATGTACGAGATGAAGATGTGTAGAAGATGGCCTTCAGACATTGGTATGGAAACTATGAGTTCTTGGTTATTCTATTCAACATGACCAATGCCCTTATAGTGTTCACGGGACTCATGAATGGGATATTCCATCCATACCTTGATTACTTTGTGGTGGTATTCATCGACGAAATCTTATTTTACTCAACAACAGAGGAGGAGCATGCCTATCATCATTTGATATATCTGGATACACTATGAGATCACCTTATTTTTGGTAAGCTCTCAAAATTCTAGTTCTGGATACGATATGTACACTTTCTGGGACACATTATCTCAGAGGCTGGAGATTCAGTGGATCTAGCAAAGATAGAGGTTGTGCTTTCTTGGGAGCCATCCAGGAGTGTGATCGAGGTGTGGAGCTTCATGGGGTTAGCTGGATACTACCGAAGATTCATGTCTGACATTTCTAGAGTACGAGATGAGGATTTGTAGAAGATGTCCATCAGATGTTGTTAAGGAATCTATGAGTTCATGGTTATTCTATTCCACATAACCAATTCCCCTACAATGTTCATGGGACTCATGAACATGATCTTCCAGCCATACCTTGATTCCTTTGTAGTGGTCTTCATTGACGAAATCTTAGTTTACTCAACAACAGAGGAGGAGCATGCCTATCATAGTTTGATAGATTTGGATACACTCTGAGAGAACCTTATTTATGGTATGCTCTTGAAATGCTAGTTCTGGATATGATATGTCCACTTTCGGGGAAACATTGTCTCTGAGGCTAGAGTTTCAGTGGATCTTGCGAAGATAGAGGATGTGCTTTCTTGGAGCCATCCAGGAGTGTGATCAAGGTGTGGAGCTTCCTGGGGATGGATGGATACTACCGATGATTCATGTCTAAATTTTACAGAGTATTGGAACCCTTTTCAGCTTTGATGAAGAAAGGTCAACCCTTCATATGGATGTAGGGATTCCATCATAGTTTTCAGGAGTTGACACATAGAATGGAGAGTGCCCCATCATGAGGCTACCCGAAAATGGTGTTGGGTATGTAGTCTACTTTGACACATCAGGGATTGGTCTTGGGTGTTTCCTGATGTGGGAGTGAGAAGTGATCGCCTATGTCTCATAATAGCTAAGGCAACAAGAGCAGAACTATGCTACCCATGACCACGAGTTAGAAGTATTGTTCTTTGCCTTGAAGTAGTTGAGACATTACATTATGGTACAATGTTTTATAGTCTACATTGATCACAAGAGTCATATGTATATCTTCTCTCATAAGGCCCTGAACCTGAGACAATAATGATGGATAGAGTTCTTCCATAACTATGACTTTGAGATAGTTTATACTCCTAGGATGGGGAATGTGGTAGCATATGCACTCAGCTGGAGGTCTGATATTCAATTGTTGAGTGAGGTGATATAGCAGCTTGCCGCATTGCAGATATCCTTCGTGGATAGAGATGGAGCAGCTTACCTCCAATCTTTGGCATTCACCCCCCACTCCATCAGTGAGTTAGGGAGGCACAACTTGGGGACATTGACTGTGAGGAAATACGTGATAAGATATCATCATGACAAGCACCGGAAGGATTTTTTTGGTGGTGAGCACGTCATCCTCTCCCAAGGATGTACCATGGTACTGCAGGAACTATTAAAGAAGGTGGTGAGGGTGTTCCATACGTCCCGTATGGTTTTACATCCTATTGTAGTTATGGTGTACCAGGACCTCCGACATCATCACTGGTGGCCAGGGATAAAGAATGATGTATCAGAGTTTGTTTCCTGATGCCTCGCATATTAGCAAGTTAAGGCCGAGAATCAGGTTCAAGCAGGATTTGCACAACCACTAGTGGTTCTAGAGTGGATGTGGGATGGGATCTCCATGGAATTCAGGATAGGGATACCACGTATGTCCAGGTCACATGATTCCATCTGGGTGATCATTGATAGACTCACCAAGCCGGCCCACTTCCTACCCATTTGAGATCAGGGATCTATAGAGGGATTGGGATGCCTCTACACACAAGAGATTATAAGAATTAGTTGGGTGCCATCGAAAAGTGTCTCTGACTGCGACATATGTTTTACATCCTAGTTGAGGTATGTATTATTTGAGGCATTCGGGACTCAGCTACATTTTAGAACCGTCTTTCATCCTCAAATTGATGGTCAGATGAATAGTCCCATTCAGACGCAGGAGGACATGCTTTGTCCATGTGTCCATGATTTCGACCATAGTTGGGAGGATCACATGCCCTTTTTGGAGTTAGAATACAATAAAAATTATCACTCAACCATTGGTATGGAAGCATTTGAGGCCTTGAATAGTCGACCTAGAAGATCACCTCTATGCTAGATAGACAACGAAGATTAAGCACTTATGGGTCCAGAGTTGGTATGGGGTACCACTGAGAAGGTGTAAAACATCCTGGAGTGGATGAAGACATCATAGAGAAGACAAAAGTCTTATGTTGATAGGATACAAGGACCTTTGGAGTTCCAAAAGGGGGACCATGTATTCATGCGAGTCTCCCCTCGATAGGGACTATAGAGATTTGTTTGAGGCGACATGTTAGGACAGATTTTTAAGGAAATTTGTTGATAATTCATAGGATATGTGAGGTGGAAAACCTCTTGGCACTTCCACTACAGTTGGAGAGGGTGGAAGATGTCTTCCACGTATCCTAGGTGAGGAGATACGTTCATGACCCATCTCAAATAATTTACCATGGTGTGTTGGACTTTGATGATGGGGCGAAATTTATGGAGGTTTCAGTGGAGATTGAGGATCAACCAAAGTGGGTCCTATATGGGTGGTCGATAACTCTATTGTAAATTTTCTGGCATCACAGGAATCTCCAGGAGAAAACATAGGAGTGGGAGGTTCAGATTCATGCTCTATACCCCCATTTGTTTCCTTAGTAATTGTTTTAGCTTTTTGCGATGAAAATCTCTATGGTGGGGAGAATGAAAAGACCCAAATTTTATATGTAATTGTTTTTAATTATATGTAATTATTATGAGTCAGTGAAAATTGACAGAGCTGGATTCTGAGGCTCGGTGTGCCCTGGATGAATTTATGAACATTTTTTGGGTACGTTTAATAAACATGTGAGTATAATTTTCTAATTTTGAACTCGTGAATGGATTAAAAATCAAAGGGCATCATTGAATCTGCAACACTGGGAATCTCTTAAGAGAGGCATTACATTGACCTCAGTATGTCTGGAAAAAAAGATAAGTTTTGTTACATATTTAAAAGAAATGAAATAATTTTTGTTTTATTTTTTTTATTTTTTTCATTCTCCGCCAATGGACAAGAGGAGTGTGCAGAAAGTGATGTGTGAAGCAAATAAATGACATGAAATAGAAATCATATTTAAAGACATCGCTGTGGAATTATGAAGGTTGTTAATTAATTATCTCCCATTAATTCCCCACACTGTTACATACCCTCCCCCTCTCCTATATATATGGAGTCTTTAGATGGGTATCAACACAACATTGCCAAGAAAAAAATTGCTGAATGAGTACGGAGAAGCTGAACCCTTAGAGGACGGAGCTGATCCCAGTGGGAGGTGAAAGGTGACACTGAACCACAAATCGAAGGAAGGGATATGAGTGGTGTTGTTGGGAACCGATTTGCGGGAATAAAGAACATGATCCACTATCAAAAGTAGGAACTCTCCAAAGGGTTTATGAGGTAGGGGTTTATTAGTTTATGGGTTTTAAATTTTTACATATTCTCCATTCTTGAATAATACGAATATCGCAGACCAACTGATGAACGAGTTGATCCGTGATTCATTTGTTTTTGTGGGAGGTTGTTGCAGGGTAGCTTTGTAGGGTTTTGATTATTCTTTAATTAAATTTATTATTAATCCAGTAATCTCGTTCATGTTTACTAGCTAATGTAGAGGGCACATGCCCAATGAACCTGGACCAAACCCTCCGCTATCTTACTATCATTGCACCTCCATGGAAGACATCCAGCACTACAACATCGGCCGACTACATTGGGGATAGAGCGACGATGCACACAACAAGAGGAGTCAAGGGAACAAATCTGTGATGGACAATGGAGCGGCCGACACCGGCCGACCGCAGAGGAGGTGTGACGCACCATCACGTACCGTTGGTGAGGAAAGGGGGCCAAGACACGTTAGTGGAGATGACTGGAGGAAGGCAGTCATCCCACCGGCCAGCCGTAGGTGGAAGAGTGGCACGTCGTCCTATGCTGCAGGAGAAGTCGGCCGACACAATTGATGGGCGTGACAGAATTGACAGGACTAGCTAAAATGGGTACCGCGTGCCACGTTGCAGCGCCATGTAGTGCCGCTTCAAGGAAGAATACTAAACAAAATTTTATTTTTTGTGAAGGACCAGGGGTCCCCCCCTCAGTGGCAGCTAGAAAGGACCCCCATTTCCTGGCGCGTCGCACGCAGCCAAGCCACTGCCCAGCGTGTCACGCCCTAAGAAAGCCTGGCCGCCCCCTTGCGTGCCACAACCTACTAGAGCTAGGCCACCCCTTGCGGGCTGGGCTGAACCTCAACCCAGCCCAGACCGGGTCAGGTCGGGTTGGTCGGATGGGGTTAGACTGTACCCAGGCCCAACCGGGACCATAAACACATAAAGGGATATATCTTGAGAACCAGATGTCTGTTTGATGAATCGTCTATGGTGTTGGAATCAATGGAGCAAGATGGATCTTTTGTATAATCCTCTAGAGTTTTGGAGATTTTTGGAGTATGGATGGGATTGATCGAACTCAAATATAACCAGTCCCCTGAAACTAAAATGATTATAACTCACAGATCGGGTGTCCGATTGACGCATCATCTATCTCGTTGGAACCCATAAGACATGAAAGTACATTGGGTTGCTCATTTGTAGAGATTAGTGGTGATCGATGTACGAGAAATATCTCGAGGGTAGATTCTATTGAACTAGAGTGAACTGGGTGCAAGGAATCTAGTGGCTGGTAGTGAGGTGGAGGGTGGAGACAGATCATACAAAGGTCAGTGCTAAGTAATTTTTTGTTGGTGAGCACATACCGATCCTATATGGAACAGCGCTCAACAATCCTATGTGGTTTAGTACATACCGATCCTATGTGGAATAGTGCTCAGTGATTTTGTGGGGGTTAACACATATCGATCCTCTGTAGGTCAGATCCTGTGTGGGTCAGTGGGGGTTAGTTACCTATCAACTCGGGGAAGGTCAGATCCTGTGTGGATCATTGTGGGGTTAGTATCTATCGATCTTGTGTGGGTCCGAATCAGTATGTTCATAATTAGTCCCTTTTGACAGAATAATATGATCAAGGTTCTCAACTAATCATTTTTACTTCTATACTTCACTTAAAACCTAGTTTGATTTGAGACTCTTTTTGAGCTGTGTCTGTTGCTTCGTTCATTGTGATTGAGATAATGCTTTGTTGATTTAAATTGTGGAATTCTAAGAGACCTTCAGGGGTCTCATGGAACCTACTGGGTTTTGATATACTCACCCATGCACGGGATTTTCCCAATCCATGTTGTGTCATGTGTAGACGATGAGTAGTTAGGCTGAGATTTGAGGGAGCCAGTGTAACACCCCAAGATTTCATAGTGTGTTATTTCTTCAATATAATTCAATAACTTGCACTACACGCAACACCGAGTTCAATCAAACCATGACTTACCAAGAAAAAGTCATTCATAAGAGGTTATGAATAGTATTAACTAAATTTTAAACATTATATAATCCTTATAATTTTAGAATCCATATTATGAGTTTCTTAGACATAATGCAAGAACAGATTCATTTTCAGTATTTCACTTTTATCAAATTTTAATAGTGAAACCCTTTTAAATACAATATTTTAAACATTTTGACTAAATGGGGAACATCAAAATATTTAAAATGAGATATCCCATGCTTCCACGGTACGCTTTCATTTGAAAAATACAGTAGCGTGATTTGTACGCAACTTCGAGTTCTAACACACCACAACCAATCAAACTAGCCGTTATGAATAGTAATACCTACCTTTTAAAATTATAGAAATTTTATATCTCAAAATAGACTTCATTTTTGGATTCGGAGTATCGAATTTAGCCTAAGGTGAAATTTTGGTACTTTTCGGATAACTTTCATATTTTGATGAATAGTGAAAATTACTAAATTTTAATTAAAAACAACTTTTTTAATCAAATTAATTAATAGTGATAAATTATTATTTTGAGTGATTTTAAAGTATATTTAGAATATATTTTTACCATTTAATATAATGTTGGTCATTGGACATAATTTTACAATTAAACCGAACATAAACAAGTGTCAATCTTTGGATAGTTATTATCTCTTAAAAACACGCTTTTTGTTTTGACAGCGGGAATTAATATTAAATTAATTTATGCCACTTCTGTGTTTTGAATTTATAAATATGGATTCCATATTTGGAATCAGGATGTTCAAATTGTGTAAATAGTTAACTTTTATTTTTAGACATTTTGAATAATTATTGCGGTAAATATTTTATTTACCATGGTTAAGGGTAAATCCGGTAAATAAGGGTTAAAAAAATAATTTTATAATAATACTAAATTACCCTAAAACGTGTCCTAGACTTATTGGATGATACATGTTCGACCATAGGCATCTTTGGGTCGATTTTGGGACCCCATGGTGCCACTTGTAGGTGATAGGGACACTTTAGTTTAATTAAGTTAAAATGAATACAAAAATGACACAAGCATATATCTTTTAGAAAAACAACTTTCACTTAGGGTTATATATGTTGGATTTTAGATTATAAATATTAATTAGAAAGATATAAGGATTTCCTACATAGTGATAGTTCATTTATAATTTTTATACATTAAATAATTTAATTTATTTATGACACAGTGATGATGAATTAATTACTATATTAGTGAGAAATTAAAATAATTGATATTATAAATACCCAAATAAATATAATATGAAACTTTTAATGAATTAAACTAATTTTCTAGGATAATATGATATATTAGGATTGATTTAATTGACTTTGTTTGAAGTAATAAAACTTTTATGAGTTTCACAAAAATCAACTATTGAATAGTGTCAAAATTGACATAAAAGAGTTCTTAAAACAAGTATTATATTATTAATTGATATTAAATTCCTAAAAATATAATGTTCGGCCAAGAGACTTATATAATGATAGTTTCATCATTAATGGACCACTTGGGGGTGGCTTGGATGTATATAGTATGTTTATTAACCATATTATATAAAAATACAAAGAGACATTGTAAAAGTGAAACTAATTAACTTAGAGTTAATACTTAAAGATAAGGTTAATATAAGTACCCAAACCTGTCTAAATTCTATTGGTTGAGTGGTTTTAGACCTATCCCCACCTTAAACTTTGAATAATCAACTTTGGAGCCATTAGAAACCGAATATGAATTTATTATAAATTAATATTTCTAGCTTTTCCAAAGGTGCCCATCACCCCTCTTATAAAAGGGCACTCCTCCTTCTCATTTCTTCACACCTTAAAAGCCTTTTGGTTCGGCCAAACTCTGCCCAAATACTCTCCCAACATCCCCCAATACAACCTAGAGGCCTTAGTTTGATCAGAAAGCCATCCTATGGTTCCATTTTGATCAAATCAAAAGGAAGAACCCGAAGAAGAGGTAATGTTTTCCCCACCCCTTTTCAAGTTCCTTTCTTCTTCCACTTCTTCTTTCTTTGTTCTTACCATTCTAAAATAATAACTCTAGTATCTCACATATACTGTGATGTTATTATAAATATGGTACAACCATATTCATTATTCTATCCACCCTTTGAATAACATGTCACCATACGTGCGTACGTACGACTTACCGTCTCCACGTCGTGGTGTAATTGTTATTCAATATATTATTATTTGGATGGGTATAATAATGATGTTTAACTCATGTAAATAATAAATATAACATGTTAATGATTCTGTATATATGATATACCATCCATTTATATATTATTTTAATATCAAAAGAATGATATTGTCGCTCGTGCGTACGTATGGACTACCGTCTCCACGAATGCGATGAGATTCATTCTCCATCGTATCCATTCAAGTATAATTATCATTTGATGATTTAAAAAATGATTTTTAAGGACTTGATATAATTATGGATATGAATAATATTCAACCCATCCTTTACAAACATGTCTTACGTAACAAAACATATAAAAGAAAACAAGTAAGTTAACACCCGAAACAACGATAATACTAAGATATTATTATCAAATCAATATTAAAAGATCATATATGATATCATATTAATGTATATGATTATTTTATAATTTAATAACAATTATTTCACCATTATACAGGAGGTTAACCTACCCCAACCAAGGAAAAGTACAAGGTAAGGGTTATTTCACAATCTCTTCATTATCCGAGGTTGTTTATATGTAATAATCTACTGGGATCTCTTTATCATCCACATCCATGTTTTCTTAAAAATGTATTTCAAAACATTTTTATTATTTACAAGAATATGGGTTAAAGTAATTTATACCCTTGTTTGACTTTTTATAAGAGGAATCTTTCCGTCGTTTTCAAAACAAGGTCCTTCTTAACCTTTTCGGCAGAATTAAGGTAAGAATGTTTTTTTAACTTATACGGTGGGTGCGGCTATTTTCCGGCGTTATAAAATCGTCGAAGCTTCCCTTACAAGCTTATAAAAATATTTTCAAATAAAATGTTTTATTTTATAGGGATCTTAAATGATTTCAAAATAAAAGAGATATTTCTCTGAAATGAGTTTTGATTTCATCTATGTAAACATCCTTTGTTGGATTTTACGCTTATGTGAAGTTTATTTATTATGATACAAAACTTCTATGTTGTATTAATGGTTTTGTGATATGTTTGACTATGGGTGTGATATTTTTATACCATTCATGGTTTATGGTGAAAGTATTGACATTTCGTATGCTAGTTTTAATACGAATGTTTATGTTATGTTTAAACCTTTTCATATGGGAATGCATTGGACTTAATATGTGACGGGTGAAGCCCGCTATAGCTCCTCGATGCATCGGTAGGTCTCGTGAGACAAACTAGTGTCTTGGCACAAGGCCTTGGAAAAATATTATTTGTAGTCTTGGCATGAGGCCTTGGCTATGTGGTTATGATAGTCTGGCATTATGCATCCCAACATTATGAAAGTGGTTGTTGATTTTGCATGTGATTATTTGATTAGTAGAATATCCATGTGAATAAGTAAATGGAATTATTTCATTTTATTTATGTCATACCATGTTGAAAGTTCAAGTTTGAAAGGATTTTTTTTAGTTATACATTGCCTTAAATGTTTATTCTTATTTATGAAAGTTTCCGCTATATTTTTATCCTTACTGGGCATTTGAGCTCACCCCTTTTCTATGTTTTATTTTTCCCAGGAAGTGAAGAAGTAAATTATGAATGACCTTTAGGGATATTATGTGGGGATATGAGTGTGGATTATGGAGACAATATGTTGTTTTAGTAGTTTTTCATTTTATGATGTAATGTAAGACTTATGAGTATATCTAGTGTTTCCAAGGCTACTAAACCAATCGGTCTTTCGAGATTTGATCTTTGTTGTGATCATGCCAATGTTATGTAATAATGCACTGACTCTGGGTAACTAGGGTCGGGGCGTTACAGTTGGTATCAGAGGAAGTTTAGTACAAACCTTGGAAGCTAGATTTAGATAAACTCTGATTAGAGCACGTAGACCTAAGATGAACGTTGAGGATTACTATAGAAGAACTTCCTAGAATTTTGGTACTGTAAAGATTTTGTGAGTTTTCCGAGCAATACATCCCTGTCTGGATACGAGAAGGTAGAGGCTGCTCTGGCACAGATGTACCTAGGGGTAAAACCTGAAAACACCGCTTTGAGCTAGACTCGAACGGGAACTGGTGCACGACAACGGGCCTTGCTGCACTCTTGGTTACGACACTCCCGGGGGATATGCTTAGGATAACTCTCATTTTCTTTACAAATCATTATGAAGGGTTTATGAGTATATACTTCCTCAAACGAGACATTTTTATGATTATGGATTATATCCATAAACTATTTAATTTATGTTATGTGTTTTACAAGTTTGGGATTAGGTATTGTTATTCATAAACTAATCTAATGTATGCCATTGTTTAGAAATGGTGCCCAGTAGAAGGAATGAGAACTCTAGAAATGCACATGATACAAAGAGAAAGAAAGATCATATATTTTATGGTCTTAAGCCAGTATTTACAAGAGAAATAGTCTCGCATGTATTATCATCATATGAAGAAATAATATCATGTGTTGATAAGATAAGTAAAGAGTTTACTGAGTCCTATAGATTTTAAGGGAAGGAAGAGAAGAAAAGGATGGAAGAGAGAAAGATGGATAAAGGGAAGAGGGAAAAGAAGAATTTTCCCATATGTGATAACTCTGGAAAGAAACACCATGCAACTTTCCTGAATGGAATGGGAGTTTGTTATAAGTGTGGAGGAAAAGGGCACAAAGTACGTGACTGCAAGGGTAAGAAAATGGTTTCAAATGTACAATGTTTCATTTGCAAGGAGTTTGGACACTATGCGAACCTATGTCCTAGTCATCAGACTATGCCGCAAATGATGCTATTGGATAATAATCAAGTTATGATACTACCACAGATGAAGAGGAATGATTAGAGTTCTTATGTTGATTAAGTCAATTGAGTGTTGTATCAACAATGTACTTGTTATAATAATTATGGAGTATATAATGATTGTACTGCAGTACTATTTCATTTTGGACTTGAGATTGTGTGGAACAAAGAAAAGTGACTCAATAGCAGGATAAATTTTTGGAAAATATATGGTTGAGAGAATGATAAACCATAATATAGTTCTGATACCGAGGTAGTGATTTTGGAATAATACATGATTGTTTTGGATAAATTATATTGGATATTCTTGACTACCTTGGAACTGACTAATGATTTGTATATTCCATCATTGTTGGGGTTTAAATTTTTTTTGGATTGATGAAGTATATCCAGCATTCTATATGGAATAAGGGAGCATGAATATAATCAATAAGGAATATGGTAATTCAGGATGTTTCAGTGTATTAAAAGAATACATGATGAAGGTATTCATATGCTATTACGGGGTAAAAAGGATCTAAATTATGTATACCTTCCTTATAAATGTTGGACTGTGAGTTTGGACAGAAGTAGTTTGGATAGTTCTAGTTTGGATTATTTTGGATTGCCATAAAAGGACAACCCGGAGGTCGGGCGGCAACCCGTCGCGTATGGCAAGGCTGCGAGACTTGAACTCGCAACCGAAGGGCGACAAGGGTGTATCACCTACCACTGGCCCCCGAGATGTCCTGGATTAAATAATGTAGTTTTTATTAAAAGATTTGGTAGATAAATTACAAATTCGTTTATTTTGGGACCCTGTACGAATAGTATAAATAGAATTCTTTTTTACGTTCTATTATCTTTTAGAGTGAAATATGAGTTTGTGGTAGAAATTTATATATCCTTATGATCTTAGCCAATCTCATAAATAAATTCCTCAACATTAAGAAAAGGAACTTAGAACAAAAATGTTTTCCTATATGGTACCTTAAATCATCACTAATTTATGGCTTTGGGATTGTTGTCCTTTTCATAGCTATGTTCTCTACCACTCTCCATCAGATAATTGATGGTTATATTTCTCTTCCATATCCATATTTTCCTACATGGAACCCTAGTATGTGTTATTTTCGGTAATCTTCATATTGTCCACTCTTTATTTTAAATAGAGGCCTCATTAATTCATTTTTCGATGTGGTATTTCAACTAAGATATTTTGAAACGTCAAATATGTGTTATCCCAATACCCTATGTTTTGTTGAACCGATGGTGTTTCAAATCATCATAGATTGATGAGTTTAAGGACCTCAATTTTATACTTGTTTGTGATTGATGACCTCAATCACTACCTATAAATATTTACATTTTCCACCAATTATATGTCTCTAATTGCCACCAATGTTCTCCTAATCGAGATCATAATTTGGTGGTGACGCTTTCATTTCTCTTTTCCTCATATTAAGAATAAATTTTAGTAACCCAATTTACGATGTGGTTTTCCCACAAATACTTTTTCTACCTTTTATTTTCGAAGAACAGTTTTAAATTCCGAGGACGTAATTTATTGAAGGAGGGGAGAATGTAACACCCCAAGATTTCATAGTGTGTTATTTCTTCAAAATAATTCAATAACTTGCACTACACGCAACACCGAGTTCAATCACACCATGACTTACCAATAAAAATCCCATTCAAAAGAGGTTATTAATAGTATTAACTAAATTTTAAACTTTATATAATCCTTATAATTTTAGAATCCATATTATGAGTTTCTTCGACATAATGCAAGAACAGATTCATTTTCAGTATTGCACTTTTATCAACTTTTAATAGTGAAACCCTTTTAAATACAATATTTTAAAAATTTTGACTAAATGGGGAACATCAAAAAATTTAAAATGAGACATCCCAAGCTTCCACGGTATGCTTTCATTTGAAAAATATAGTAGCGTGTGTTGTACGCAACTTCGAGTTCTAACACACCACAACCAATCAAACTAGCCGTTATGAATAGTAATACTTACCTTTTAAAAATTTAGAAATTTTATCTCTCAAAATGGACTTCATTTTTGGATTCGGAGTATCGAATTTAGCCTAAGGTGAAATTTTGGTACTTTTCGGATAACTTTCATATTTTGATGAATAGTGAAAATTACTGAATTTTAATTAAAAACAACTTTTTTAATCAAAATAATTAATAGTGATAAATTATGATTTTGAGTGGTTTTAAAGTATATTTAAAATATATTTTTACCATTTAATATAATGTTGGTCATTGGACATAATTTTACAATTAAACCGAACATAAACAAGTGTCAATCTTTTGATAGTTATTATCTCTTAAAAACACGCTTTTTGTTTTCACAGCGGGAATTAATTTTAAATTAATTTCTGCCACTTCTGTGTTTTGAATTTAGAAATATGGATTCCATATTTGGAATCAGGATGTTCAAGTTGTGTAAATAGGTAACTTTTATTTTTAGACATTTTGAATAATTACTGCGGTAAATATTTTATTTACCATGGTTAAAGGTAAATCCGGTAAATAAGGGTTAAACAAATAATATTATAATAATACTAAATTACCCTAAAACGTGTCCTAGACTTATTGGTTGATACATGTTCGACCATAGGCATCTTTGGGTCGATTTTGGGACCCCATGGTGCCACTTGTAGGTGATAGGGACACTTTATTTTAATTAAGTTAAAATGAATAAAAAAATGACACAAGCATATATCTTTTAGAAAAACAATTTTTACATAGGGTTATATATGTTGGATTTTAGATTATAAATATTAATTAGAAATATAAAAAGATTTCCTACATAGTGATAGTTCATTTATAATTTTTAGACATCAAATAATTTAATTTATTAATGACACAGTGATGATGAATTAATTACTATAATAGTGAAAAATTAAAATAATTGATATTATAAATACCCAAATAAATATAATATGAAACTTTTAATGAATTAAACTAATTTTCTAGGATAATATGATATATTAGTATTGATTTAATTGACTTTTTTCGAAGTAATCAATCTGTTATGAGTTTCACAAAAATCAACTATTGAATAGTGTCAAAATAGACATAAAAGAGTTCTTAAAACAAATATTATATTATTAGTTGATATTAAATTCCTAAAAATCTAAGGTTCGGCCAAGAGACTTATATCATGATACTTTCATCATTAATGGACCACTTGGGGGGTCTCTTGTATGTATATAGTATGTTTATTAACCATATTATATAAAAATACAAAGAGACATTGTAAAAGTGAAACTAATTAACTTAGAGTTAATACTTAAAGATAAGGTTAATATAAGTACCCAAACCTGTCTAAATTCTATAGATTGAGTGTTTTTCTATCTATCCCAACCTTAACCTTTGAATAATCAACTTTGGAGCCATTAGAAACCTAATATGAATTTATTATAAATTAATATTTCTAGCTTTTCCAAAGGTGCCCCTCACCCCTCTTATAAAAGGGCACTCCTCCTTCTCATTTCTTCACACCATCAAAGCCTTTTGGTTCGGCCAAACTCTGCCCAAATACTCTCCCAACATCCCCCAATACAACCTAGAGGCCTTATTTTGATCATAAATCTAGCCTATGGAGCCCTTTTGATCAAATCAAAAGGAAGAACCTGAAGAAGAGGTAATGTTTTCACCACCCCTTTTCAAGTTCCTTTCTTCTTCCACTTCTTATTTCTTTGTTCTTACCATTATAAAATAATAACTCCAGTATCTCACATATAATGTGATGTTATTATAAATATTGTACAACCATATGCAGTATTCTATCCACCCTTTGAATAACATGTCACCATACGTGCATACGTACGGCTTACCGTCTCCACGTCGTGGTGTAATTGTTATTCAATATATTATTATTTGGATGTGTATAATAATGATGTGTAACTCATGTAAATAATAAATATAACATGTTAATGATTCATTATATATGATATACCATCCATTTATATATTATTTTAATATCAAAAGAATGATATTGTCGCTCGTGCGTACGTACGGACTACCGTCTCCACGAACGCGATGAGATTCATTCTCCATCGTATCCATTCAAGTATAATTATCATTTGATGATTTAAAAAATGATGTTTAAGGACTTTATCTCATTATGGATATGAATAATATTCAACCTATCCTTTACAAACATGTCTTACTTAACAAAACATATAAAAGAAAAAAAGTAAGTTAACACTCGAAACAACGATAATACTAAGATATTATTATCAAATCAATATTAAAAGATCATATATGATATCATATTAATGTATATGATTCTTGTATAATTTAATAACAATTATTTCACCATTATAAAGGAGTTTAACCTACTCCAACCAAGGAAAAGTACAAGGTAAGGGTTATTTCACAATCTTTTCATTATCTGAGGTTGTTTATATGTAATAATCTACTGGGATCTCTTTATCATCCACATCCATGTTTTCTTAAAAATGTATTTCCAAACATTTTTATTATTTACAAGAATATGGGTTAAAGTCATTTATACCCTTGTTTGACTTTTTATAAGAGGAATCTTTCCGTCGTTTTCAAAACAAGGTCCTTCTTAACCTTTTTGGAAGAATTAAGGTAAGAATGTTTTTTTAACTTATACGGCGGGTGCGGCTATTTTCCAAGCTTATAAAAATATTTTCAATGAAAATGTTTTATTTTATATGGATCATAAATGATTTCAAAATAAAAGAGATATTTCTCTAAAAAGAGTTTTGATTTCATCTATGTCAACATCCTTTGTTGGATTTTACGCTTATGTGAAGTTTATTTATTATAATACAAAACTTCTATGTTGTATTAATGGTTTTGTGATATGTTTGACTATGGGTGTGCTATTTTTATACCATTCATGGTTTATGGTGAACGTGTTGACATTTCGTATGCTAGTTTTAATACGAATGTTTATGTTATGTTTAAACCTTCTCATATGGGAATGCATTGGACTTAATATGTGACGGGTGGAGCCCGCTATAGCTCCTCGATGCATTAGTAGGTCTCATGAGACAAACTAGTGTCTTGGCACAAGGCCTTGGAAAAATCTTATTTGTAGTCTTGGAATGAGGCCTTGGCTATGTGGTTATGATAGTCTGGCATTATGCATCCCAACATTATGAAAGTGGTTGTTGATTTTGCATGTGATTATTCGATTAGTAGAATATCCATGTGAATAAGTAAATGGAATTATTTAGTTTTATTTATGATATACCATGTTGAAAGTTCACGTTTGAAAGGCTTTTGTTTTAGTTATACATTGCCTTAAATGTTTATTCTTATTTATGAATGTTCCCGCTATATTGTTATCCTTACTGGGCATTTGAGCTCACCCCTTTTCTATGTTTTATTTTTCCCAGGAAGTGAAGAAGTAAATTATGAATGACCTGTAGGGTTATTATGTGGGGATATGAGTGTGGATTATGGAGACAATATGTTGTTGTAGTAGTTTTTCATTTTATGATGTAATGTAAGACGTATGAATATATCTAGCGTTTCCAAGGCTACTAAACCAATCGGTCTTTCGAGATTTGATATTTGTTGTGATCATGCCAATGTTATGTAATAATGCACCGACTCTGGGTAACTAGGGTCGGGGCGTTACAGCCAGGACCAGGTAGTACGAGGAGGATTTGGGGGGATGTGATGTGCTGAGGAGGCGATCTGTACCAACCATTCAAGTAGGATCCTAAGAGGATGACCCAAGAGTTGTTTCCTTTTTTCTAGTTGTATTTTACTTTTCAGTTGAACTTATACCTTTCCTGTCAGGCTTGTATTCCGGCGCCTTACTTTATTACTCTTTTAGTATAGAAGTTACATAGCGGTTGCTTCTTGTTGTGTTCTAGTCTGTGTTTTTAGCTAGGATTAAATGAAATGCCTTCGAGTTATTAGGATATTCCTTTCTATTTCTAGTCGCCAACCCCTGGCCATTGGAAGGAGGGAATGGGGTAATCACAACACATGCCTCAGGGGATGGGTTGTGTCAAATTTTTTATTTTTTGTTTCTCTGTCTTCCAAAAAAATACAATTATAAATGGGGGATAATTTCATCTAAAGGGGATATTTTTTCTTCCCTTTATTCTATCTAGAAACTTTGGGCCAATATAAAGTTGAAAAAAATGGTTCAAAATATTGATTCCATAATTTCTGATATAGGATAGATACCATATGATAAAGGAGTAATAAAAATAGTGTTATGTGAATTTATTTATAAGACATATGATGTAATTTGGTGTCATGAACTATGATGATTTCATGGGATTTTGGGAAAATTGTATAACTTGGAGTTAGCGTATGACATGGTCTTGGATGAATGACTTAAACATGTGATTTTATGGAACCCCATGGTCTAAAATAATTTCCTTGAGTATATTGAAGGACCATGTGAGGTGATATCTATTATAGGGTAGAGACCAACTTCTGTGTCATGATATATAATTAATTTTTTTCATGATTAAATTTGGTGATATTTTATAAATAAATATAAATTCATTTGATGAACCATAATAAAATTTTATTCTATAGGTATTATTATTTATCCTCACTTTTCAAGGATTAGTATTGGTCATCATCTATTTATATATAGGAATTGGAGTTCCAACATTATTATTGGTTTATTGTCAGATCATTAACATGGCATAAGAGGATAATGAATTATGAAAAGGGGTGTGTTATTTTAAATGGAATGGATTTGATAAGTATTATGGGAGTATCTCAGAAATGATTATTTACTAGTGATTAGTAGATAAGAATATTACATTCAATATGATCTATAATCATGTTTATTTTTTTCTACATTTTGGTAGTTTTCTAGAATATGAGTGTTGTACATTAGTAAAGGATGTCATACCTTAGTGATCAAAATGAACTGTATTTTTTCATGATAATAAATTTATAAATATTACTAAGGGGTAATTTGTAAGATTCCATCCTTTTACAAAATATATTTTCCTTTGAGTTATTACTTTTTATAGATTATAAATACATTATGGGAAAAAATTTATTGGAAAAACTACTTAATAAATGTTTAAAGGCTTACATGAGAAATGATACTCAATTAAAATATTATAATTTTATTTTTTTATTGGAAGGTTTTTAGAGATATACATTGGATAGTGTGAGATTCTATGTCCCGTAAATCCTTGGTCACCGTAAAAAAATATTCATGATATTATAGTAAGAGAGGAAAATGTATTCAAAATAATTGAATATCTCTAAAAAAGTTTGTCATATAAAAAATCTATGACCACAGTTAGATCCATAACATGGTGTTTACCTTAGGTAGGTTATGACATATGAAGAGGTCAGACATTTAGATGTCTCACTCTTGAGTTAAAGATGTTAATGAAGATTTAATATATTATTTTCCTAAAAATAAGTAATTATATCTCAAACTGTTCATCCTCTGAGAAATTTGAGACCACCAATGGGTCTGGAATGAGGGGTTTACACTAGATAAGGTATAACATTTGTTCACCTCAAGCGTTTGGATGCCTCACTCGCTAGAAATAACCGTTTTATTTTAATTACTTATTTATTCCATTTTTTGAGAACAAATCATTAATAACATAATATTCCTATGATGTACGAGATATCTAAGACCACCGATATGTCTAGAATATTGGGATTACCCTAGTCAAGGTATAACATTGGTATGCGATGACCGTTTTGACACCTCTCTCTAAAAAATACCATTTTTATTTTTATTTATTATTTATTCCATTTTTTAAGTATTAAATCATCAATATCTCTCAAACAGTACATCGATTGAGTAATTTGAGACCACTGTAGGGTTCAGAATGATGTGTTTACTCTAGTGAGGGAATAATTGTTGTTCCTAACTGATGTTTGAGATTATTTTATTTTCATGATAAATAATTAAATTGCCTATTTAATTAAAAATTTAAAGAAACTATTCATCTTCTACATTTAACCAGTTTCCACCATTTTTAATGTTGGTTGAATTATAAACAAGGATATTTAAACTATTTTTTAGATGTTTTAAAAATGGAAATGACTTATTAAAAGGAAATTAGACACCATTAATTAATTGCTTCTGTTTAAGAAATCGATTAATGAGGCTTTCAGTTCTTGAGCGATGGAATGCACATGGGGTTTATAAATAGGCATGAACTTCATTTGTTTTTGCTGGATTAGTCTTTTAGAATGTTGTTTAACTGGAAAATCTCATCCTGCAACCTGACATGGGTAGGCTGGGACTCCCCCTCTTCCTCCATGGAAACCTAGTGTGCTACCCCCTTGAATCCCCATCTTGTTGTGTGCCGAATCCTGGTTCCCCAACCATATTTATGTGTCATCAGTTGCACTGGATTCGTATTTATAAGGGAATGTCATTGGAATTATGTGCCATCAGCGATGTTAGATTCATATCGCGTGTTCAACATATTTGAGTAGGTGGTCTAAATTTAAATTCCATAGTCAGGATTCATTTATGCGTATGCAGTTGTAGAAATTTTATGATGTAATTAACAACTATTTGTTTCTATAATATATGACCTAATTGGGTAAATTAATTAATTTAATGGAATTGTAAAATTTGGAATAGAATTGGTTGGTTTAAATAATTAATTGATAGATTAATTATAAGGATTTTGTGATGGTGGATTTGGTTAATTAATTTTGGAATTAATTAACGGTCATAATGTGATTAATTAATTTGGTTGGTTTAAATATTTAATTAATTGATTAATTATGAGGATTTTGTGATGGTGGGTTTTGGTTAATTAGTTTTTGGAATTAATTAATAGTGATGATATTATTAATTATTTCAGTTCGTTGAAATAAATAATTGATGAATTAATTAATTGATGTAACATAATTATTTATTTGTTGAACTAAATAATGGAATTGATGGAAACAATTAATTGGTATATTAATTGAAGTGGGGGGTTAATGTGAATTAATTAATTGTGAATTAATTAAATTTCATTGATAATTAATTTTTGAATTAATTGAAGGATTGATTTAGATTAATTAGTAGAGGAATTAGTGAATGGGAATAATTTTAATTAATTAATTAGAAAATTAAGTAATTGATGTATTGTAATGATTTATGTTACATTAATTAATTGGATAATTAATTAATGATAATTTTTGGGTTGATAAAATTGAATGGGTTTGGTCAATTAATTGAAAAATTAATTAATGGAAATTGATGCGTTATTAGAGTTGGATGAGTCAGAATAATTTATTGAAGAATTAACTAATGGAGATTATTATGTTTAAAAAATGAATTTGTAGGTTTATTTATTTGGTGAATTAATTAATGAGTATTGGAAAGGGATGAAATTTAATGAATTAGATTAATTAATTGATAAGTTAATTAATGTAGATGGTTGAGATATTGAATTGATATGATTGATTAATTAATGGTTGAATTAATTGTGAGGTAAAGAGATTTGTATTTTGAGTAATTACTTGTCGAATTAATTATGTAATTTTGAAATATAATATTCATGATAATTAATTGTATAAATAAATATAAGCTATTGATGTTGTGAATGAGATAATTAATTGTGGAATTAATTACTAAATTTAACGTTGTGTATATTGTTTAATAAATTGATGAATTATTTAATGTCATTGCCTTATTAATGATTTGTTAAATTTTTTAATGGGACAATGTGATTAAATAATTATAAAATTAATTAATAGAATATGTGAGTAATTGATTATTGAATTAATTAATGGGACTATGTGATTAATTAATTTTTGAATTAATTAATTTAGTGATATGGTTAATTAATTGTTGAATTAATTAATGGGACCGTGTGATTAATTAATTTTTTTTTTAATTAATGTGTTGTTGTGATTAATTATTTGTTGAATTAATTAATGTGATGTTGTGATACATGTGACATGTTATATTTTGATAAAATATTAATGTTGATAAATCATGATTTATGTGATTTATGTGATATATGTTCTTTATTGAGAAATGAGTTGTTAGATAGGGACTAATGCTCTGAATACTCACGGGTTGATAGACACAGCGTTCTATAACCATTATGAGTAAAAATATTATTTTATGGGACAATGACTGATGGTCCAAATACCGATGGCTTGTGAGACAGTGACTGATGCTCTAAATACTCACGAGGGTGATAGACATGGAATTATACACCCATTATGCCTAAAAAAATTATTTTATGGGATATGGACTGATTCTCCAAATACCCATGGGTTGTGAGGCAGGGACTAATGCTCCAAATACTCACGAGGGTGCATGACATGACGATTTACACCCATTAATTAACATTACACTATCATTCCAATTTGGGTTGATATTAACTAAATTGAAATTGACAATGAAATCACATTGGTTTAAATGAAATTTGAATTAATACTTTCAAATGGTTCTCACACCACCACAACCAAAGTAGGTATTCAGATACGGGTGTCCATGAGAACATGGTGGTTTATGCAGTTAAATAAGGGATAATTGAATAAATGTATACTATTTAATTTATTACATGTTATTTTATAAATTTTAATACACTAATATTGATTGGATTTTTTTTAGATTTCGTTGGTGGTGGTCTACTGATTTGTACTCACACACTACTCAGGATTTCGGATTGGTACCCGAGTAGACTTCTTTTTTGTTTTTCTGGACAGGTTAAGGGAAAATTTTCTGAGTTAGATTGTTGAATTCGGATGGGTCATGGTGAGGGGAACATACATGGTACGGTACCCACATGGGTGTCATTAGTGTCTTTAATTTTCAGTTTTCATTTTAGGTACATTACATGTACTTCAATATATCATGTTTTTCTATTTCCGTTTGATATTGAATTTTACTGCTTCATAATCTTCAGATATTGATTTGTTTATTTTTATATATGCTTTCTCTAATGTTTATAATTTTTGATGGTGTCTACTCTGATTGAAGAGGGTATAGTCTCCACACGACAAAGTTAGCAGACCCTCGCTGCTAGTCGGAAGCCTCTGGCATACACGGAGGCGTACCTGAGGTCATGTGGTGGACCATCTTAGGGAACTATTGCATTGCACCTGGGTAAAAATGTTACAAAGTGGTATCAGAGGATGTTTTATTTTCATCTTTTTTTTCTTAATGGGTATTGAAAAGGTAGAATGAAGTCTAGGATGTGAAGGGGCTTGGTTATGAGCACATGCATGGGAGTAGATACCCCATGTATGGGGGAGAACCCAAGTACCCTAGGTGGGACAATTGTTATTATTGTTTTCCATTAAAGTTAAATATTATTTCACCTTAGGTGACACACTTGTTGTGTGATGTGATTGTTGTTTTTGTGATTTTTTGAGATTGACTCGTGGCCCTGTATGGAATGAGGGTTGAGTATGCATGAATCATTCTAGGCACTTATGATTTTTTTCACATACATCCTTGTAGGCTCACACCGGAAAATAGGTTTTGGGTAAAATGTTGAACCTAATCTATTTTATCTTTCTTGTGGAATTGAAATGAAAATGTTACCTAATGTGAAATTGATCGAGATTGTGAAATGATGCTAGATGTGATTAAATCGGTTTCTAAATTTTAAAATTAAAAAAAATGATAATGTGTATACGCTTGTTAACCAGGACCTAGGTATAGGATGTATAATGGTAGAGATTGTGTCTCAGTTTTGACCATGCGGAAGGATATTCAGGAAAACCTTTATATGGTTTTGTATAAATACTTCTTGTTAACTATGCTAATTATTGTGAAAAAAATACTGCATTTTGTTTGTTTAAACATGGATGTGGATAATTTGTGTAGAGATAATTACCATGTTTTATAACTCAGTTATGGGTTGTGTAAATTATCGTATTGTTTTGAATCAGTGTGGTGAGATGTTAGTGGGCAGGGGAGCCAAGAAATTCGAATAGGTTAAGGTGTTTCGATAGTGGGAGATAACATCGATGAGGAAAGATTGGTGGTGGTATTTATAGAAGACTTCTTAGTGAACTTTTAATTAGGGACGATCATGTCCACTATCTTGACATCATCCCAGGTATGCTGAGAGTGATCTAGCTTTACACTTAGCTAAATGAATGTATTTTGGTTAGATATGGGGCCCCATGGAGATTGTTCTTATGAGGTTATATATAAGTGGAGCTTGATAGTGTGAGGTACATCATCATCAATTTACAAATGAGATTCTCATGATTGACTGGAGGTTGATAAAAACTATGGTTGTCAATATACTTAACAAGAGGGGTTAATGAAGTTTCAAAGGTTGGTAGATTGTATGAACAATGTTTTTCATAAAGATTCTTGGGAGTATATCTTGATGGCAAGCTGTTATAAGGTTTGAATATTGTAATATTCCATCCATTTACCAAATATATTTTCCTCTGAGTTTTAATTTTTTATATATTATATATTCTTTATGTGAAAAACAATTATTTGTGAAACAACATATTAAATGTTTAATGGATTACATGAGAAATAATGTTAAATTAAGACATTGCAATTTTCTTTTTTTATTTGAACGTTTTCAGAGTCATACATTGGATAATGTGAGATTTTATGACCCGTAGAGACTTGGCGATGGCAAAATAATAATATACATGATATTAAATTAAATAATGAAAATATATAAAAAAAATTAAATAACTCTAAAACAGTTTCTCATATAAAAAATCTATGACCATAGTTAGATCTAAAACGTGGTGTTTACCCTAGGAATGGTATGACATATGTAGGCAGCAGACGTTTAGATGTCTCAATCATTAGTTAAAGTTATTAAATAATTATTAATATATTATTTTCTTAAAAATAGTTAAATATCTCTCAAACAGTTCATTCTATGAGAAATCTGAGACCTCCACTGGGTCCAGAATTAGGGGTTTAACATAGATAAGATATAACATTTATTCGCATCGAACGTTTGGATGCCTCGCCCACCAGAAAAAACCATTTATTTTTACTTAATTATTTATTATGTTTTTAAGAATAAATCATTAATAACTCACAAAACTTACGTCGTACGAGAAATATAAGATCTCCGATGTGTCCAGGAATTTTTTTTTAACCTAGTTAAGGTATAACATTGGTAAGCGATGATCATTTTGATGCCTCACTTGCAAAAAAATAATTTTATTTGATAAATTATTTATTCCGTTTTTAAGTATTAAATCATCAATATCTCTCAAAAAATTCATCAGTTGAGAAATTTGAGACCATCATTGGGTCCGGAATGAGAGGTTTACAATAGTTAGGGAATAATTATTGTGCTTGACGGACGTTTGAGATTATTTTATTTTCATGATTAAATAATTAAATTATCTATTTAATTAAAAATCCACCGAAACTGATCATCTTCTACATTTAACCAGTTCCCACCATGTTTAATGTAGGTTGAATTCTAAACCATGAACTTTCAACCATTTTTTGATGTTTTGAAAATGGAAATGACTTAATGAGATGAAATTAAACACTTGTAATTAATTGTTTCAGTTTAAGAAATAGATTAAAGGGGATTTTGGTTCTTGAGTGGAGAATGCACATGGGGTTTATAAATAGGCATGAACATCATTTGTTTTTGTTGGATTAGTCCTTTAAAATCTAGTTAAACCAGGAACTCTCATCATGCAACCTTACTTGAGTTGACTGAGACTCCCCTCTTCCTCCGCGGAAACCTGGTGCGCTACCCCCTTGAAGTACCACCTTGTTGTGCACTAATCAGATTGATGTGTCGTCGATTGAATTGAATTCGTATTGATAAGATGCTATCATTGGAATAATGTTCTGTTAGAGATGTTAGATTCATATAGCATTTTCATCATATTTGAGGTAGGTGGTCTAAATTTCAATCTCATAGACTCGATTCATTTTGTCCTATGAAATTTTAGAAATTTTATGATGTCAATAACAGCTGAATTTGTTTCTATAATCTATTAATTAATTAGATAAATTAATTAATTTAGAGGAATTATAAAATTTGGAATAGAATTGGTTGGTTTAAATAATAATTGATAAATTAATTATAAGGATTTTGTGATGGAGGATATGGTTAATTAATTGTCGAATTAATTAACGGTCATGATGTGATTAATTAATTTATTTGGTTTAAATATTTAATTAATTGATTATTTGTGAGGATTTTTTATGGTGGTTTTAGTTAATTAATTTTGGAAATTAATTAACGGTCCTGATATGATTAATTAATATTGCTGGTTCAAAAAAATTAAATGATGAATGAATTAATTAATGTAACGTAATTATTTAATTTTTTAACTAAATAATGGAATTTATGGAAACAATTTATTGATATATTAATTGATGTGGGGGTTGAACATGAAATAATTAATTGTTAATTAATTAAATTACATGGAAAATAAATTTTTGAAATAATTGAATGCTCGAGTTAGATTAATTAGTTGAGGAATTATTTAATCGGAATAATTGGAAATAATTAATTGAAAAATTAATTAATGGATGTAATGTAATAATTTTTGAGTTGCACTAGTTAATTAGAGAATTAATTAAGGATAATCGTTTGTTTGATACAATTGAATGAGTTAGGTTAATTAATTGGAAAATTAGTTAATGGGGATTATTGTGTTATTAGAGTTAGATGAGCTAGATTAATTAATTAATAAATTATCTAATGAAGATTATTGTATTTATTAAAATGAATGTGTAGGATTAATTAATTGGTGATTCAATTAAAGAGTATTGATAAGATATGCAATTGAATGAATTAGATTAATTAATTGATAAGTTAATTAATGTAGATAGTTGATATATTGAATTGATAAGATTGAAAAATTAATGGCTGAATTAATTGTGATGCAAAGTGATTTGTAAGTTGAGTAATTAATTATTTAATTAATTATGTGATTTTGAAATAGATTTTTCGAGATAAAAAATTATATAATTTATTATAATCTATTGATATTTTGAATGAGATAATTAATTGTGGAATTAATTACTAGATTTCGTGTTGTGTATATTGATTAATTAATTAAAAATTTCATTAATGTGATTTCATTTCTAATGATTTGTTAAATTATTTAATGGGAAAATGTGATTAAAAATAGTTAAATTAATTAATAGAATATGTGATTAATTAATTGTTGATTTAATAATGGGACTATGTGATTAATTAATTGTTGAATTAATTAATTTGGTGATATGGTTTATTAATTGTTGAATTAATTAAATGGACTTTGAGATTAATTAAAATTTTAATTAATTAATGTGATGTTGAGATTAATTATTTGTTGAATTAATTAATGTGATGTTGTGATACATGTGACATGTTAAATTGTGATAAAAGATTATTCTTGATTAATCATGGTTAATGTGATGTATGTGATATATGTTCTTTATTAAGAAAATGGCAGTGAGATAGGGATTGATTCCCCGAATACTCCTGGGGTGATAGACACAACGTTCTTCACCCATTATGCATAAAAATATAATTTTATGTGGCATGGACTGATGCTCCAAATACCCCTGGGATGTGTGATAGGGACGGATTCCCCTAATAATCACTGGTTTGCTAGACATGGAGTTCTACAAACATTATGCATAAAAATATTATTTTATGGGATAGGGACTGATGCTCTAAATACACATGTGTTGCGAGACATGGGCTGATTCTCTAAATACTCATGAGGGTGAAAGATATGACATCATACACTCATTAACTGACATTGGACTGTCGTTCCAATTAGAGGTGATATTAATTTAATTGAAATGGATAATGAAATTACATTGGTTTAATTGAATTTTAATTGATACTTTAAAATGGTTCACACACCAGCATAGCCAAAGCAGGTATTAAGATATGAGTGTCCATGGGAACTTGGTGGTTTATGCAGTTAAATAATAGATAATTGAATAAATGTAAACTATTTAATTTATTACATGTTTTTGTATAAATATTCATACACTATTATTGACTGGATTTTTTTAGACACCATTGAGGGTGGACTATGGAGTTGTACCCACACCCTACTCGGGCTGCCTGATCGGTACCCAGGTCGCCATTTTTTCTAGATAGTTTTAGGGAAATTTCCCTGAGTAAGATGGTTGAATTGGGATGGGGAATGGTGAGGGGAAATTACATGTTTCGGTACCCAAAAGATTGTCATCATTGTCTTTACTTTCTAGTTTTAATTTTAGGTTCCTTAAACGTAGTTCAACATGACATGTTTTTCTATTTCAGTTTGATATTGTATTTTAGGGCTTCATAATCTTCAGATGTTGATTATTTATTCTTTATATATTCTTCTGCTATTGTTTATTATTTTCTCTAGTTTTTACTATGGTAAAAGAGTGTATAGTCCCACCACGGCTGACTTACCTGACCCTCACTACAATTCGGAAGCCTCTGGTGTACAGGGAGGCATGCCTGAGGTCATCTTGCAGACCGTCCTGGGGCACTGTTGCATGGCAGACAGGTCAGGACGTTACATGATCCCTTTTTCCACTAGGAAGGTAGTAAAGATGCAGGAGACACATTATATATAGAAAGGGATTATGTCTATGAGATATATTAGGAACATGTTTATGGTCGTTTTATGACTATCCCACTATCATTTTCTTAACGGGGAGTCTCATGTGTGGTTTCTTGAGATGGAAATCCACACATATATCTTTTAGTAGGATAATTATATTATGTTGAATATATATTTGGAATTTGTGAAGATAGAGGATGTGAACCCATGTAAGCATTTGTATGGGGTTGTTGAGAGAGAGGAGTTACCAGGGATCCTCATAGAGGATATTTGTTATTGTTCAGTCCCTCATGAAGGAATTTTCTTGGTTTCTACATGTAGGGAGTTGATTGAAGAAATTTTCTCAAGGTTCTTCTGGTTCTAGTTGTTTCTACACATTTATAGGTGGTTTATTTATAATTGTTAAACCCATAGTTGTTACCATCACCATGAGGAATAGTTCTTGAATCCAAAGAGAGTATTATAATCTTTCAGTGTTCAGGAGTATATACAAAAATAATAGAGGTTTCTTCCACTTTTTCAATAGTATTGGATAAATGGAGATGTTTTAGGCTATTGTTATAATAGACATCATGATTGGGAACCATTGAAAATGGATTTTTATTAATGTTGTCAAACAAAGTGAGGAATAAGTGTTAGTCATTTATAATTTCATTCGATAATTATGTTAGTTCCATAGAAGCTAGAGATCATCATTTGTATGATAGTATTATCATATCCACTTTTCTCATCCTTATTAATTTTTAGATAATGTACTCTTTCACTGAAACAAACATATTCTTCACATTAGGACTATATGTGGAGAGGCTTTACATATTCGTATTTTTTTTCAAAAAACATGGAATCAAGATAATATTGTTTGGTGTGATCTGGGTGTGTATGATAAAGAAGGTGAAGCATAAATCAATCAGATATATATTCATGGTATACATACAATTAAATAATTCCATCATCATCATTGAATGGATGTATTATAAATTTTATTATTATTATTACTATCATAGGAAGGTTTAATTGTCTATTTTAGATTGTAAAGATGTATATTTAATTAGATAATGGGTATATTAGATGGGTAGTAGGCCTGGTGATTTCCTTAATTCTTGATTTTAAAATAATTCATTAAGTCATTGGGTTCTTCTATGAGAGGATCAAACAATTGTTTTTGATGAAATTTATGGATATATTCCCTAATATTGTCTTGACTATTACCGCCAAATGTGATTTTTTGTATCATATATATTTAAAGGTAGGTTCCAATATGAATTTAATAGCTACCTCCAGGATAAAACCCTCTTTGTTTTCATGTTTTGAGGATTATGATAGATTACCTAATAATAAAATAAACAATTTGGATCTTTTGGTGAATGTTTGGTGATCCAGTGTTATTTACAAAAAGGTGGATGACATTATAAGCCTATATGTTCTATAATAGAGGCTAAAACTTATAAAAATCTACATTTGAAACCCTATTTTGCGGAATGAAAATATTTTTGATTTTTTGAGAGGAAATATCTTATTTTATCTGATTATTAGGTAGTTTCTATAATAGTAGATCAGGGGAAATGATGAAGATATCTCAATAAATATCATTATATTCATATTTGGGAACATTGAGTGTGCGTTCATGATATTTTTTGTCGTGAATTACCCAGTTCTATTTATTGGGATAAGTAAATACACAATCTATGACATCATTGACATGATTTTAATTGATTTTATCAATGACATATTGATCTACTAAAATCCCAGGGATGATTTGTTCAATCATCTTTATGCTTTCTTAAATACCCTTTAACACTATTTTCATTACTGAAACATAACCTACTATATGTTTTGGACAAGCAAGGTGCATTTTACAACAGAATGTGGTGTCCATTTTATGTATTTATATCATCTCTTTAATTACTAATGAACTTAATTCATGGAAATAACCTATGAATATGATATATGTTTATAGTTTCATAGATCTCATGGGCTATTTGTAAAGGTTCATGTTTGATATCTCATGAATTATAACACAATCAACATCTATTACTGTGTAGGATAAATATTTACTCCAGACTACTTATATTTATGTATTTTTTTAATAAATGATGTGGAAATTGTTCATTTCCCCAGTGATTTGGTATCTTGAAAAGTACCTATTTTTTAGTTTTTTAAGGACACTCCGAATAAGATCTTGTGATACATCTTGATATTGTAGATGTAGATGATCTATTATAGTTATTGGATGTAACATCCATCTGAGAACAGTTTTTCCACAAATGATCTAGAGTTATTTTTTTCTTAAATTATATATTTAGAGACTTTAAAAAAATACAGAAATGTTTTGAGGTGTATTCCAATTAAATGAGATTTAGTTTTGTTTTTAGTTGGTGTGTTCTCATTCTTCTAAAAGAGTTGGATATATTTTCATCAAAATTGTGCCTTTGGGTAGTCCTATATTTATACCTAATGGGTTGAATACATACATGTTTCAAATTTTACAGCCTTCCCTCAATACTAAGAAGACCCATCCTCTTTATTTCCTTCTCCAGTCACATATGTTAGTGTTTTGAACCACTTAGGTCATCATGGCTAATTTAGATTCAATATATTTGGTTTTAGGAAACACAATTATCTTTATATATCTATTTCATCCATTTCATATCTATTCATTATTGTGATTTACTGGGAGTTCTCCTCCTGGGGTAGGTTTCAGGTTGTATTGTTGCATATAGGATCCGATAGTGATTCCCTCATGATTGGTGGTGACTCATCCATAATACATGTGTAATTATTCATCCATGCTTTAATGAGTTATGTAATCATCAATAAATACCTCCATATATGTACATTCTTTGATTCATGACATTGTATTTTTTTAGATATAGAGTAAGTATCATAATAATGGATATCATTTAACCAACTTATTTGAAATTAATGGGGCGCATTAAAATCACAAGAGTTCTATATGATATGTTGTTCTTCTAATTATTTATTATTTTTTCTATTTTTTTTGAAAAGATTTAATACTACTCTTACATGTTTTTAAACTCATCACTTATGAAAAAGGAATATAATATATATCTTGTTAATTAATTATTTGACCATGGAATTTCAAAATTTTGTGAGAATACCCATTAAAATAATGGTATAATTACGCTAAAATTATTAATAATGATAATAAGTTGAAATGTGGTTGTTGATTTATGTATTAGATATGATATGTGGATTTTGTGACATTTGGTGGACTAAAGGTGTGTTGGGTGTGGTAAGATATGGCTATTAATTTGAATTCATTTGAAAATGAATAAGGGGATGTTATGTCAAGGGTTTGGTTTTTTATTATTCATTTTGTTATATAATTTATTCGAAAAATTGAAATGTGATTTAAAGTTTTTGAAATTTAATATAATATAAATAAAGTTATACGTATAATGGAATGTGAATGGGATTAATACAAATATTAATAGAATGCTATTTTAAAATAAATGTTGATAGTAATTTATAAATTTTTAGAAATGTTTTTTTAGATATTAATAAGAGAATATGTATTTTTTTCTACTCATTTGGAGTAATGCATTTAGAGGTACCAAAAACATTTGACAGATTGTGAGAAATTGTTGTGATAAATTTTAGGTCTCCTTTTGCAAACATAATGATGGAATTTCATAATTTGTTTTCCATTATGTACTTAATATGATATTTATATAGTTATCCTATATCATTCATGTTTTTACATCGATAACCCAAGGTTATGGGATCTATGTGTTGATAAGAGACATTCGTGTTGGTGAGAAAGGATGAATGGTGATAGCCACTTCCTTGATATCTCTTATAGGATAGATGAATATTCACTTGTTATGATTATCATAATATAAATTACTACTATATCTATTGACTGATAAGAATATTGTACCAAAAAGTGACAGTAGATGATTAAAATCATGCTAGATATCATATATGACTTCAATAACCCTGCTTATAAGAGACATTAACACCCCCATAGAATATAATATGTTTATTTTTAAATAAATTCAATAAATTAAATAGCTTATGATTCATGAAACACCGTGTTTAAATTAAATGTGATACTCCAATAACACATTATTATTTAAACATGTGGAGTATAAACTATACATAATGTTTGAATATTTTATTAATAATAAATAAATTATTAAAATTAATTTTGTTTTACATGAATTAAACATACTCAATGGTTATATATTAGTATTAAATAAAGTACGAACCATACGAATGAAAAAGAAATGTTTTTCAAAGAATAATATTTTTTCTAAATAGCTGTTTAGTGGTGATTTGTGAACATAATTTAAAATTATCTTTCAACACCATTAAAAAATTGATTTGATAAATAAAAATAATTTTTTAGTCTAAATGTGTTGTAATTTATTGTTTGTTAATTTTTTTGAATTTTAAGAAAACATTTTGTTTTCGATTAATATTGAAAAATACTATTTGTAATTAAACGTCCATTTCAACTAAAATATTTAAAATTTTGAGTTATATTTTATATTATTTTTATTTAAAATTTTTTCATCTTAATTAAAACTTTTCTAATTTATTTCAATTTCATCACCTTTATATTATAAGACGATACAAAAATATTATAGACTTGTAAAAAAGATCTTTGGAAAACCCATTTTTATCACATATATGGGTTTACATTTAAAATTAATTATAAAAATACATTGAGTTTAAATTGGAAAAATTTATTTCATAATATTAACTAGAATAATATAAATTAAATAATAATATAGACTTATTGTATCATAATTAATTATAGAAAACATAAAAATTATTTATCGCAGTTATAGTTAAAATGGGTTTATGAGATTTTTAAATAAGAAGGTCAGTGCTATAAATCAAAAAAAAGTTATCAATACTTTTTATGGAAATATATAAGTCATATATTATAAAATATTTTATATTTACCCATTTATGATTATTTTTCATTTGAAAAACATGTGCATATCTTTTTCTTTTCAGAATATCAATATATATTATCTCCCCAAACATTAAATTCCCACATCATCTCCTTAAATATTGACACTCCATTAGTCATTTAGTTAGGAAATTAGATACCAAAATATATTAATTAAATCCATCTGAGCATCCTATAGTCCTAGGTTAAATTAGAAATCCATCATAGGAAGTATTTTGGTGAAACCCTAAAGAAGTTGTCTGAAAAAGAGGTATTGTTCGTTAACAATAAAATTTACATTTGGTTCTTCCACCTCTATAAAATATTATATACCCATTAATAAAAAAATAAAATTTGTATATTAAATATATTAATAATATATTATGCTTTTGTAAATTCATATATCTATTTCTTTCTATGAAATTTCTAATATAATTTTTTTATTTTTTGTACTATGGACTACCGAATTTTGAAAAATTCTAATTTATTTCCCATTACGGCCACTCAAGGTTGGATATAATGATGGATTAAAAATTTTTATATGATATTTTGTATATTTATATACTTTATAAATTGAAATAATACATCTATCTTTATACCTTCAAACTGATTTGAAAACAATAATGTTTCTCCAATGAACGGAAGACTACCACCTCACGAATGAATGTGATGTGATTTTCCAATTAACATTATACATGGATATTAAAATTTAAATGTTTTGTGAATTTATATAATATTTGTAAAAAATTATTCATATTTAAATATGATATCACATATAACTTATTCCATTCCATCTCTTTCAATGGATTATATGATAATGTAACACATGTGAGCAGCATACTACCTTGTCTTGGAATGATTGACTTGTTATTCATAAAAAATTTCTCGGGGGGTAATAAATATAGATTTATTTACTATATATGATATATAAAAAATGATATGGAATCTTGAAAAAATATGTTCTATTATTTTTCTTACTATCAATACATTCGTTGAGAAAAAATGAAATCAACATATATACGTATGTACATCGTACCATCTCAATTAGTGGTTTAACCCATTTTATATATTATACTGATAATGATTACTATAAATTGATATATAATTAATATTATATATATATATATACATATTATTTTGAACATTTTTTTAATGATTTAACTATGATCATAATAAAAGGACTTATATTAACAAACCAATACATACATAAAAATGAAGTATTTATCACATAAAACAGCGATGTTAACAAATAATTGTTCACAACCATGTGATAATAGACTATTATTATATAATTTATGATATAATATATATTATTATGGTTCATTAATATATTTATAATAAATATATTTTTATTATTTACAATTTTTAGACACATAAATAGGAAGTCAAACATGAGGTAATTGTTTATCGTCTTACTTCTACATTCATGAGATATCCATACTCACCACATATTCCCTGGTATAGTGCATGTAGTGGACATCTTGGAATTTTTTATTATGAATAAATTTCTATTAATGGTATTTAATGTATCTTTTTATTTTATTTATTTCATGGTGCTTATGAATCTAATGTTACCACATTTGTTTTTTAAAGGGTTGAGGCGCAAAGGCCTCTTTATTGAATGAAAAAAGAAAAAAGGAGTGGTACTAAAAAGAACCAAAAAGAATATAAATAACCAGAACCAGAGTCCTTAACCCATTCTAGCTCAGCATTCTGATTGAGGGAGTCCCACCTGAGTCCAGGCATTACTGTCCATCAATTGGTTGGAATCCAAACCCAGAGGCAGGGCAGTCTTACTCTGAATCTTGAAGAAGTAACATCATTTAGAGAGCCAGTACCCCGGGTGGTGTTCTCCTTCTCAACCTGGGATAGAGATAAAATTGATGTCGTTTCTTCTCTTGTGATGAACTATTCATCCTTCTCCAGCGCCAGAAACAGGCTGGCCGACTCGTTTAAGTCTGATACATTTTCCTCCAAACCGAACCATCAATCTGCGCCTTTGCTGCTCTTGAGGGTAAGCTCATCAGATCGTGCTATCATCATCAAAGAGTCTATCCATCCATGCATTCCTCACCAGGGTCCTAAAAAGGAAAACAGATAAAGATACAAATGAACTAGAAAGATAGAAGGAGAGAAATATATATAACAAAACATCACTTGTTAGATAATGAAGAATCAAGATGAGATCTAAAATACAGGCCAAGAAGAATAGAAATTCCCAAATCTAAAATTCAGTATCAGGAAACTCAAACATAAGACCAACCCGTACAGTGCATAGCTTGAGAATGATGATAAACCGCATTCAGAAAAGCACCCAATCAAGAAATGATCCTAAAAATATGAGATCTATCCAAATCCATTTTCAAGAGGGGTAAAAAACATCAGGAAGCTTGTCATACCAAATGAAGACAACACCTTCAGCTCCTTTGTTAGACAATCCATCTGCAACAGAATTAGCTTCCCTGTAGACATGAGTAATAATATTATTCATAGAGTAAAGGGAATCTAAACAATTAATCCATCGATTTTGAAGATTCCAGGAGAGGTGACATGAACCATCTCTAATATCAGAGAAAATCCTAGTCGAATCACTCTCTAGCCAGATATTATTCCAGCCATATTTTTTAGCCTGCTCCACTGCAATGATGATTCCCATCATCTCAGCTTCAATTGAAGAAACAATAACACAAGAACCATGAAAGAAACCAACCACCATTCCCTTATGATCTCTGAACACGACACCATATCTAGAAGGACCAGGATTCCCTTTCGATGCACCATCCGATTTAACATTCAACCAACCACCAATAGGCTGTTTCCATAGAACTTCAAAAGTGCCAACTGGAGGTTTGAAATTTCCTTTGGTACCAATTCGTTCAAGAACAGAGAAATCATGAATGGAATTAGCACAATAATGATTCTTATGCAGGCCAACCGCACGTATCTTAGCAAGTACGCGTGAGAGAGCAGAGGTTACCGAGAAGGTTTTATTCTCATGGAGAATTTGATTCCTAGAGAACCAGAAAAAATGCAACAATTCAGAAGAAGGAACTTGAAATAAATCCAGCAGTTGTGAGGAGAGACTAAGATAGTTCCATCTTTGAATAAAGTCCACAATAGAGGACGTCCTAGGAAGAGAAATCTCAAATATATCGGCTAAAGCCTTCCATATTTATGTCGTAGTTGTGCAACAGAGGAATAAATGATCAGCATCATCTCTGTGTTGGTGACAGAAAACACAAGAAGAACATAAAGATATACCACAATGTTGAAGATAATAATCAGTTGGAATCATGAAATGTGCAATTCTCCAAACCAAATTGGAGCGAGATGGTCTAATAAAATTGTTATGCAACATTCTCATCCATTTATTTTCAAAGTCGGGGTTCAAGGAGAACTCATAAAAAATCATTGAAGTGATAATTCCATTAGCCGTAGGATCCCAAGCCCAAAAATCCTTCTTGTTTGAGAAAAAATAATTTTTGATAATGTTTATAATGTTACTTGGAAGTCCTGCCAAGTCTTGAAGCTTGTCCTTGATGGTAATATCTAGATCAATGTTTGTATCATCCATCACCAACTCTATAAGGGGATCATCATTCCATTTAGTTTTCCAGAAATTAAGAGATGAGTCCTTCGAGACTAACCATCTAGAATGAGCATCAATTGAGGAAAATATGTATTTGAAAGTAGGCCAGACAGAGGAATTAATATGATTAAAAGACCCCATCTTTAGCCTGTTAACGAATTTTCCCCGAAGGAAGTGTGAACTATCAGAACTGCTGTTAAAAATCCTCTACAGGAATGAAGCTTGCAAAGAATCATTAAAGAGCACCATATTCTTTATATCTAAACCCCCAGCATCATATGGCTTGCAACAATATAACCAATGAACCATGGACATCTTTTTTTTTAAGATACTGCCACTCCAAATAAAGTTCCTAAGAGAGGTGTTGATAATTTTTATAAGAGAAATAGGCCTTTTGTAAACCATAAAAGAGTATACCATCTTGGAGATAATGACTAATTTCACTAAACAAACCCTGCCAGCCATGGAGAGGGACTTTCCTTTCCAGTTAGTGATACTCTTTCTAATCTTACTGACAATCTCTGTGAAATAACAAGTTTTCGGTTTCCCCAAAAACAATGGAACTCCCAGATAATTGAAGGGAATAGCTCCTTCCTTAACATTAATCTCATTGACAATAAATTTTTTCCTTTCCTCACTTATGTTCTGACCAAAGTAAATAAAAGATTTCTCCCAGATGATATCTTGACCAGAGATAGAAGCATAGTGTAAAAGTGCTCTTTTGATATTCTTTATATTTCTCTTATCACCCAAAGTTAACATGGTGACATCATCTGCATATAAAACGTGAGTGGGAGCAATGATACCTCTTCTAGCATTAATAGACTTCATTATCCCATTCCCAACCATGATAGAAAGTAGTCTACTCAAATAATCCTCTGCTATAGAGAAAATAATTGCAGAAAGGGGATCACCTTGTCTAACCACTCTAGAGAAGTCAAAAAAACCACGAGGGGATCCATTAATAAGAATTTAAATCTGAGCAGAGCAAAATATGGTCTTGATCCAAGCAATTAAAACTTCATTAAACCCAAACATAAGAAGAAATTTGCAAATAAAACCCCAATTCTTAGTATCAAAGGCCTTTCTGACATCAAGCTTGAGGGCAATATTACCACCTCTTGTAGGTTTCTTAAGCAAATTAACACATTCTGAGGCATTAATGAGACAATCTTGAATATATCTTCCCATGATAAAACCAAATTGATTATGGGAAACAATCCTACTAGCAACTTTTGTGGGTATTGTGGAAAGGATTTTACAGATGATTTTAAAAATGGTGTCGACTAATGCCACAGGTCTGAACAAATGAATTTCATTAGCATTATCAGTTTTTGGGATAAGAGCAAGGAACTGAGCATTTATTCCATTAGGGAGGTCTCCACCTTTGAATAAATGAATTACATGCTTATAGACATCATATTGAATGATGTCCCAATAAGTTTGGAAAAAGAAGTTACTAAAACCATCTGGACCCGGGGAGCTTTCAGGTTTGAGACTAAAAATAGCCTCTTTAATTTCAATGCTCAAAGGAATAGAAGTGAGATTAGCATTATCCTGATAAGTGACCAATTTGGGGATAATAACCTCCACCGTATCATTCATCAAAGCAGGGATGTTAAAGAGATCCTTGAAATAAGAAATGACATGTTCTGAGAGATCCCTATCATTGTCAATAACTTGGTCCCCATTCTTCATCATCGAAAGAGGTTTAGAAATCTTCCTGATTCGTTGTAGGGAATTGAAGAATTTTGTGTTCCTGTCACCATCCTTTAACCATTTAGCATTAAAAATGAACCTTTGGAGAGCATCTTTCATATTCATGAGGTTATTAAGCTTTGAAAAAAATCTCAGAATCCTCTTGGATCCCATTACAAAAGTTAATTAAAGTATTCTGAACTTGCAAATATCGAAGAGAATCTTCAAGAGATGAGATATCCAAATCAATAATGCTAAATTCCTCTTTGATCCTTGTTCTCATAGATCCTATAAGGTCTTTTAATTTTTCAATGAAAACAAACACATTATGACTTAAGCTGATTGAATTCCAGGTGTTTTGAACTATAGAAGCACAATCAGGATGATTAACCCATGCTTTGTTGAATCTGAAGGGCAAAGGAGGTCTAGATTCCTTGCCACACAGATTAACAAGTATTGGATGATGATCAGAATTAATCTTAGAAAGATTTATACAGGATATGGATCCCCAGTAATCAAGGGAATCTTCACTAATAAATGATCTGTCAATTCTGCTAGCATCAAATCTATTTAAAAAAATCATGTACTAGGTGAATTTTTCCCCAACCAAATTAATTTCATGAAAATCATTGGAATCTATGCAATTCTTAAAATCCCTAGAGGATACGGCATTAAACACTGCATCCAACTTTTCATCTAGATGAATAATCGAATTAAAGTCCCCAAGAATAATCCAAGGATCAGAAATGATAGATGTAAGTACACCAATATCCATCCATAGTCTCCTACGATCCTGATAACTGGTATTGGCATAAAAAAAAGAGCAATAATGCTGAAGACCAGAGACGTTGAAGGAACAAGTCACATTGTGTCCACCATTATCAATTAAAGACATGTAAGACAAAGATGAGTGAGCCAAGAACTAGAAACTTTTGACTTCAGAGAAACAAATATTATAGTCCACTAAGTAAAAACCAATAGAGTTAAAACTAGCAATTTTTTGGGAGAAAATCCTCTTGGGTTCAGAAATCCCAATAAGAAGAGGTCTCTGTTGTATAACATAGGATTTTAGGGATCTCATAGTTTTTTAGTTGGCCAATCCATGACATTTCCAGTACAAGATCTTCATTTAATCTTAATGCCAGCTTTGGAACCCTCTTTTTTGGGACATTCTCTTTGATTTTGATTGCCTTAGAGGGTCTTCCTAATTTCCTATTGGGAATTTCTGAACCTTTGACAACTTGAAGAAGATTATCAATATTTGAAACCTTGATATTATCTTTCTCTTGAGATTCAGGGGATATTCTGTCATTAAAACTTTTATTCTGCCGACATTGATTACCAGTAGAAGTCAAATTAGTGAAAAATTATTTTTCATTACCCAAAGTAGATAAGTAGATAAAAGATTCATGTAATAACTGACTAGAAGTAACTTTGACATCCATTGTATTATAAGGAATCAAAGTATTAATAGAAGGATCTGATCATGACTGAACAACAACATGCTGATCAACAGAGTGTGCCTCCAAACATGCAGTGGTTTCCAAAAGATTCTCAGCTAATGTAGGAACTGTAAAAAAATCCAAAGCATTGCATACCATGGGAGACATGACTGTCATTTCTGACTTAGGTATGAAAGAATCATGTTTAAATTGAGTGGTTCCTAACGCACTTAGAATAGCATCGGATCAGCAGTGTAATCCTGCTTACCAGAGTGAAGGTTTCCGGTCTCCTTACTGTTCTGTAAGGACACCACAAGATCAAAAATGTATTTATAATAGTCTAGAAATATTTGATTCTCCTCATCTTCCTTATGTGAGGCCGCAACAATTTTATAAACCTCATTGAACAGTTCAGTATAAAGTTCCATATCATCCTTGCTGACCCATTCTAAATTCTGCTTTTCCTCCTCAACCATGTCAGACCAAGAGAACTTGTGTGAAGAGGAATAAACGGATTGATTTGCAATAGGAATGTTGGATGTAATTGTAGCAGATAGGTTTTGAACATGAGGGAACAGTGGGTTTTTTAGAATCCCTTTTTTCTCTACAAAGACTGACTTGTTCTTTTTGTTCCAATTATCCTCAGTCCAATCCGAGGTTTTGACTAGAGTACTAGGATACCTCTGAATCATCCTACAATTAGAGACCGTGTTCCCTACAATTTTTCATACATCACAAAAATAGGGAACATTTTCATATTCCAATCTCATATCAGTTTTGAAACCATTAGCATTAAAAATAATGCTACTAGGTCTTTTAACTTCCAGATTTATGTCTACCAGAATTCTTGCAAAGAATCCAATTTCACAATCTAGTGTACGCTGATCTAACCTAATTGGGGTGCCTAGACATGATGCAATGTCATTAATAATTCTCGGATGACAATATACCTCGTCTAAACCACGCGGTCTCACCCAGATTTGTGCATTCGGTTGTTTAAAAGTAAAAGGATTGAAATTAACATCCCAATCAGATAGTCTTAAAATCCCAGGCATAAGTTGAAAATTACCCAGAATACAGGCAAAATTAAATGATTCAGATGAATAGAGAATAATGTGAAAATAACCCTTACCGATTCAGATTATTCTCTAATCCCTTAAGCCCCAGTAGTGTGAAATTCTTCTCTTAAGATCAGCATGAGACCAAGGTTTGTCTCATTTTGAATCAATCAAACGACCGAGTAAAGAAAATTTGCATAGATCTAACCTTTTCTCCAAAGCATCTGGGTCTGCCACCACCGAGAAACCACCATTCTCTAATCTTATGATATTTGAGGGTTTAGATGACACCTCCTTTACCCGATTTGTAGAACCCGAAATAACCTCCGCGCAGGACAAGTTTCTTACTCGAAGATTTGAGAAATCATGATATCCCAAGGACTTACCATCTTCCTTCGAGACATGTCGATTGTCCGTATGTATCACTTCCCACTCTGGATTGAACGAATCCATAGAAAGACTCGGAAAAGAAGAACATAAAGCTGCAAATCGCCATTTACGAAGAGGAAACAAGGTTTCACTCTTCATCGCGCTCTCCATTAACTAATCAAATGTTACCACAATCGTAATACATTATTTCAAAATGTCAATGTTACTAAGGATTCATAATATTTCATCATCCCAATGATAAAACATGTTGTATTTCTATAATAAAACCATTATAATTCATTATCCTCTAGTAATTCATAAAATATTAATCAGATATTACAATTATCCATTATTGGGTAATTAATATAATATAGAAAAAATTATTAAGATAAGATAACATCATTTCCCTCTTCAGTCAAAATTATTTTTTCATCTAGGAAATGATTTATAAAAAATTCAATTTCATTAAAAATTATCCCAGTTGTTTTTAAATTATTTTTATCTAAATGTTTTAATTTTTTGAAAAAAATCTATAATGTAGTATTCTTCTTGTTTTATAAATAAGGTACTCTTTATGTTTTTTACCGTAGCATGAAAAAAATGTTTTTTTAACTTACATGGAATGAAATGGAATTACCCACACCATGAAAACTCAATATTTTAAAGAACATTTTTCATGTTTTAAATATTATTTTTAAAAGAAATTATGTTCAAAATGTTTTTTGAACATTTATTTTTAAAATGTAATTTTGAATGCAAAAAAGGTTATTTTCGTCAATAAAATTTTTACCATCTTTCCATAGAATGTATAATCATAAATGATAATAACACACACTATATTTATAATTAACTATGGATATTTCTTAATTAAACGTTCTTTATTCCTTATATATATAGATTATAAAATATAATTTTTAGATGTATTTTTTTTACTATTCACTATATTAGTCTAGATTATTTATGATTATTAAATGGGATAAGTATTAACATTTTATATGTTTAATTTATCAATATGAATGTTTATATTGTATATGATTCACTATATTAATATGAGTAATTCATTGAAAATATTATTTTGTGGGTTGAGACCAAAATCACATTGAACCTAGATACATTCGTATGCATCATCAGAAAAATATGTTTCCAAATCTATGTTTTTATCCATATTTTAATATATATTGTGAAGGGTCTGGAAAATATTCTTATAATTTATGGTATTATTTATTCCCAAATCATGGGATTTGTTGTTTACATCCATGCTATTATTCTATTAGATATAATATCCATGTATAATTTTCAATCTCATGTGAATATTATTGACGACATTATATGATTATACCTTATTCATGAAATAACTTTATTATGTTATTGTTTAAATGGATTGGGTTTTAGATAATTACCATGTAATTTTGATTATCTTTATTTATTAATATATGAATACACTATATATATACCCTTACTGATCATATGAGCTCACCGCTTTCTTATGTTTTTTTCAGATGATAGATGTGTTTTTTTAGATTCGTATGAATGTATATGATAAGGGGAATAATTGTGTTCTAAAATAAAACATTTTGTTATTTAATGTTTCAAAAATGAAATTTAATTTCGTATATGTAACTTTTTAACATATATAACTAATTTTGTTTTCTATTTAGATGATATTTTTATATCCATTAACTTTCTTTTAATGTGACATCTGAATCTAGACTATTAGGGTGAGGGTATTTCTAGTTTGTATGAGATCATGTTTAGTTGAAACCATAGTGTATAGATTCAGGTAGACAAAAATTAAAAAAATATTACCTACTTAATTATAGTATGAATATGTCTATATATGGGATGGTATACTAAAGAATTGGTATGAAAGATATTATGTAGTTTTACAAGAAATACATAACTATATAGATTCAACAATTGGATGTGGTATTGGAATTGATGTACCAAGATACAATAAGTCAAAATTATGCACGTTGGGAAGACAATAACATTTCACAGTACATTATTATGAGCCTTAATGTGAACCAGGTTTCAAAATACCAATTTATATTCTTTAATATATTAAATTATTCATAAAATATATTTATTAAGGATTCAAAATATATTAATGTATGAAAAAATCCCCAATGATTGCATGTTTACTATTATGATATTATCCATGTATAAATTTATCAATTTCTATTATGTTATTCACTAGTTTAGGGACAATAAATTATGTATAATAATTATATGATAAAATATAGTTTATTTTTTTTATAAATTGGTCATATAGGATTTAATGGAAACAGTATCAATTAATATATCTCATGTGTAAATTTCCAAACTGGGAAGGATAATGATGTTGGAGCTAGAACTAGTGCTAAAACTGGTCAAATTATAGACAAATAGGTAAGGTTGACTTATTTTATTAGTAATAAACATGCCTATATAGATTAGACTAATAATACAAAAAATGGGTTTAATTATGTTAGATATCATTATATATTATCAAACCCCATCGTTTAGATGAAAACAAATATATTTTTTCCTATGAAATAGTTATTTTTATTAGACATAACAATTCTTTATTTGGGGTGGAAAGAATTGGATCATGTGTTCAGTGTTTTCTATCCTTTATGGGGAAATTTGATTCATTGGTGGTAATCAATTCAAAATAATAGGGAAAAAGAAAAAATTAAAAATATGTAATATAAGGACTTTAAGGTTATCTTATTGGATAAGTACATTCATAATGTTAAATCACTTGATATAGAGAGAAAATTCCTTAGTATAATAAAAATGAAGTATAAAAACATTTCTATGTATAAATCCATATTTATACAGATATATGGAATGAAATAAACTTTGAACCCAATAAAAATATTATGATTCATTTTTTTATTTTATATGATTAATCTAATTTTTTGAGGGGAATAAGTCTCCTAAACATTATCATCATACAAGGAGATGTTATCATGTTTTATGAACAAAAGAGATATAAATATCCATTTATAATGTCATATAATGGATGTAAATGTAGAATTTTAAATAAATTAAATATATGGATATATGGATAATGAGAGATATGGATTTCACCAATGTGACAATTGAGGAATTAAGAACCCTAGTACATTATTCAAGGGAATACGAGTTTTCTAAAAAAATTAGAGGAGGGACACCATGATCTTTATTGTAAGAGGAAGATGTTACCATTTTTTTAATAATTCATATACAATGAGACGTGGCACTACGAAAATTATTGACCTAATCATCAATGTAATATAACCCAAAAGAATATAAGCTATCATGTTCAATCATATGTTATCACTACGAGAAAAGTTTAATAAAAAAGTTCCTATATATTTGTATTAAATAATATTGTTTTTGATGTATTTTATAAATGATATTACACTATTATAATCCGAAATGAAAAAAAATTATTATTTTTCTCAATAAGGGTTTGCATATATAATTCGAATAGAAATGATTTTCAAGAAAAGTGATATTTTGGAAGATTGATCCTTTTGAAATAATGTTATGGAGGATAACCCTTTGTATATACCTACTGATTTGATTATAATGATAAAGAGATATAAATGTAATATAATTAGTGAATTTTAAATTTCATAGTGATTTCATGGTTTATGTAATCATTATAGGAATTAACTAAATTTTTTATTTGAGGAATACATTAAAAAATTTAATATTTAATTTATAGAATAATTAAAAAATTAATTTTTTTGATTCATGCATGTTTTTATTATGTTTAAAGATGAAAATTTTATATAGATATTTTTTATGTGATATTAAGATAGAAATTATGATGTTTGGGGAATCTAATAACCATTGCATTTTTGAAATTTATAGAATTATATTTAAAAGTGTTGGTCATGGAAATTATGATGATATACTTAATATGAGTTTTATAGCTAACTATTTATGAAATGGATTATGTTTAAATTATGTGTAATTTTGAGGTTCTTATAAATCAATTTGTTTTTGGATAACACCTTATTACAATTTTGGTAATGGAAGATATCTGGATACTAAAAGTATGACTTGTTATTCTTTTTTATGATCAATTAAGAGGTAATTTTAGTGACTAAAGAATAGAAATAAATTCTATATATACCTTCAATAGGATATAATTTATGTGGAAATTGATAAAAAAAAGTATAACATTTTCTATATGAAATAGAAATTTTCATTGTATGTTTATTTTCATATGTTCCCAATGTAGATGGTAAAGAGAATCGTCAAAAACTGGAAAAATAATATTGAAAAAATATCCTAGTATCTATGTTTTTGATAAATCATTTGGAATATTAATAAAATATTGTTTATTTATTTTTTCATTAAAATTTCTAGATCACTCAATTTTTATTGGTCAATGATCTTTATAACTCTCCACAAATATTTAAACAATTCTTCCATGCGCATATCTTCACATATATCCAATTATTTACTACATGGAAACCAAATAATGTGTTTTTCATGATAAAATTTTTACTTCCATTTATCCTATATCAAAAGGATGTTTTAGTAAATAATTATTTTATTTTTGGTTCCACTAATGATATTTTCAAATGTTAAACTATTTATTATCGAGACAAAACATAAATTAAGAGGAAATAATTTATATATTGGGGAAGAATATAACCCCACACTATATTAAATAATGAAAATAATGATTGATAGTGTACATAAAATTAAAAACATATGATATTATAGAATTAATCACCCTAAATCTTTTTAATATTTATATTTTCAAATTAATCCATTATATTCAATTTCTTTTCATGCATGAAACCCCAATTTTAAAAAAATGTGACACTCGATTAAAATATTGTTGTTTAAATATAAATATTATAACCTAATCATTAACATGGAAGTTATTAATATAAAATATTAATTTATTTTATGTATATAGATTAAAATTGTATAAATTAAATTCAATTATTATCAATTGATTATAAAGAAAATAATAACTATTTGTATGATAAAATGATTTTTCTAAAAAAATATTATGTTTCTAAAATGATGTTACATGTTCTATTTTCAAAGTATCTACAATTAATTTATTATTGTTTATAAAAGTTTAATTTATTAAATAAACATTATTGTGTTTAAATAGTTCAAAAATTATCTTCGGTTGATTTTTCCAGAATTTTATGACGAGATTAATTTTTGATGAATATTGAAAATACTGTTTTTATTAAAGAACATTTTCATTAAAATTATTTGAAAAAATAGATTATATTTAAAAATGTATAAAAATTAAAATTACATAAATTATATTAATATTTTACTAATTTAGTAATTATGAATGAATTTTATATTAATTTATAATAAAAATCATTTTAATCATTAAAATTTTTTGCCTTTGAAAAATAATGTTATTCAACAAGTCTGCGGATTAAATTTAAAATACGATTCTCTCAAATATATGTATTTAATATAAAACAATGTACTCCAAATTTCTAATATCGGTAACTTATATTATATAATCTGGTTAACAGAATTTCTGGTTATAATTAATTTAAAAAATATTAAAAATGTCGTAGTTAGGGTTAAAAATAGTTATTGGGTGGTAAAAGTAAATATTTTGGTATAAAAATTACCCAAAACATGTGAAAATACTATTAGATATAAATAGTTTGACCTTATTTCTTCCATTTATTGGGAAAGACCCATTTCTCCAAATTATGGCATGGTAAAATCAAATGTATCACTTTTTATTTTGAAAACTTTCTAGTGTGTACTCTCCCCCAATTATAGAAGGGAACCCCTTATTTTACTCATATTCCCACTCCCAATACGAATTATATCCAAAACTAACATCAAAATAATCTATCTAAAATCCATCAAAACATTCAAGAGGCATTGGTTATATTTCAGATCTATATTTGGAAGGAATTTTTACCACTGTATTTAATTTTTCTAAAGAAGAAGAAATGTTCATAGAGTACTGTTTTTATATTGTATCTAATTCCAAATAATTAAAATCACAATAAAAAATGCGGGTATATATGATATTTTTATTCCCTAATAAAATGAAATGTATTGGTTTTATGATAATAATCTATATCCATCTAATCATAAATGAAATTGTAAATTAAACCCTTGATCGTTTGTACGATGATCTACCACACCAGGAGTCCATGTAATTCACTTTCCATAACCACAAAAATGGTTGAGTAAAATATTTATTTAAAAAATTTATATGAAATTATTTCAATTAATACAATTGGTTAATTATGATATAAATTCTATAATGTTATCTTCTATCCTTTGGAAATCAAGAATATCGATTTTATGAATGTTGGACTACTGCCTCACGAACCAATGTGATGTGTTTTTACCATTCCATTTTTACAAGGATGGTAATAATTATAGATTACATTAATATATATATATATATATATTATTAAAATTTTTATACATACACAACTATAATATCACATATACATTCATACATTCCATTCGATGGGCGATACTATAATCATACTCTTGTGATAGGTGGACTACCACCTCCTGATGTAATGTGGCTTGATTTTCATTGAAAAATAACATGGGAGGAAATAAGGATATATTTAATTGATATATGAGATATATAGGAAAAAATAATTATGAAAATATTTTATATATTATTTTCATTTTTTCATTGAATCTGGTAAGAAAAAATGAAAACCACATTAAGGTATACATACATCCAACCATTACCATGAATATTGAATTACATTTAATATCTACCAAATTAATAGAAATATATATATATATATATATATATATATATATTTAATATATAAGATACTTTAAAAAAGGTAAAAAAAATATAGATATCTTTTAACCACGAACAAAATAAATGGATAGAAATTACCTAACCAAAACATTAATGAAAATGAAGTAATTATCACCCGAAACTATGATTTTAACAAAAAAAATTAGAAAATGTGTGATAAAGGACTACAATAAAATCATATATATTATGAGATGTATTTTTATAGTAATATAATAAGTTTATAATAAAACTAAATTCAATATAAATGAAGTTCATAAATATATAATGGGTGTAAATCTTGAGGTGAAGGGTTTTTCATCTCACATTTACTACCATTACAGAAATTACATATTAAACCTTTATTCAATTATTTATAGCATATTCTCACCCATTTATTTATTGTATCATCAATATATTTCTCTTCATGGAATTTAATGTTTTATTTGATATTATTTTTCCCATGGGGATTTTTAATCAAATGTAATTATATATGTAAGAGTTTATTTCACAATTTCATCCTTAGTTATGATAATTTTTGTTTATATCTCCCTTTAGAGAATAATTTTATACTTATAAAATAAAACTTATCTATTTACATATCCTATATTTATTCATGAACTTTTCATGCAGTGTTTCTAATTTTCCTCTATTTGGTAAAAAATATTATTCATAATTTCTTTCCAGAAAATATAACTTCATTTATTCTTTTAGTTTAAGATCTTTTCCATTTAAAAAGATTTTCTCTAAAAAAATATTTTCCATGTTTTTTTATAATCAAAAAAATGATTTTTAAGTAATTATTTATCCATTTTTTAATTTTTAAAATTCATTTTATATGAATATTATTATCATTTTTAGAATGAGGTATATTTTACCTTATTACAATAGTGTCAAAGGATTAATTTTTTATTATAAAAAATTTAGGAAATTTCCCACAGTATTTACCTGTAAATGATTAAATTTTTATCCATAGATTGATATTGTTATTATCTTAGAAATTTATTTTCAAAATATTTTAGTAACATTTATTTTTAAAATATAATTTTCATAATGAGATGCATATTTTCTATAAGAAAGATTTTAAGGATATTTTATTCAAATTTATTTCCATCAATGATAAACTTCCATTACCTACTTATGCTTCACTATGGATTAGTTTTGATGAAACCATCATTAATATTTCTCTTGAATTATTGTGAAAATTTTTACTATGGATATACTATTTTTTTCTATTCACTATTTGACAATGGAATGATAATGATTATTGATTGGGGTAAGTACTATCATTTCATATTTTTTTTAAAAAATATAAATCTTTATGTCAATAATACTTCACAAAATTAATACAAGGAATTTATTAGGATAATAATGTGATGAGTGGGTCCCAAAATTACATATCCCCTTGATGAGTCTATATGTCTTATGAGTGAAATTAGTTTTCCAATTTAAATTTGAGTTTTACTATATTTTTAAACCCTCAGGGTAATGGTCTTAAAAGTATATTAATATTTTCATAAATTAGACATTCCCATATTATGAGATCAATTATTAATGTTCATTTGAATATTCTATTATTTTGAGTACCCCTGGATAATTTCCATGACCATGAGATTATTTATATGTATTCATTTGATCACCCATTTCTCTTGCAATATTATGCTGAAGATAATATTTAAATGTATTGTTTTTGTGTTTTTTACAATTCCATTTTGATTATTCTCATATTATATTAGTTATATTCAAATGTATTCATTCCCTTATTGGGAATCTTATCACACTCATTCAAAATGTTTTTTTCCCAAGGATTCTATGTATTGTTTTGTGATTTAAATACAAGGATATTCCATGGTGAATAAAGCATTCTAAAATATTTGTTCCTGTTTTAATGATTTTAAAAAATATTATGAATGTCATGTATATATCCAGTTTACCAGGCCAACTAAACTATTTATTTTATTATGATGTGATTTCTTATATCTTATATCATTGTAATAAATTAATTCATATTTTGGGATACTATGGTCAAGGTAATTATACTGAGGATTTGGTTCACGGTGGTTATCATGCTTCATTAGTAGACAGTATGATGTTTCCATCCTTCATGGTCATGATTCATTGATATCCTTGTTACGATACTTGTTATGAGATGATCTGATTTGGTTTAGAAGGTGTATTTAGAAATTTTATTACTTAAGGTATTGGAGAACCATGACATATGAAATTTTAGAATAAGAAACAAATTTCCTTGGGATGGTAGTATGGGTTACTATTTATCAATATACTTCTTATCATGTTAATATATAAGATGTGAAATTTGTGGAGTCTTCTATAGAGAGGTGGGGGATATTTAGTAGACCAATATAGGTTCATGTCTTCCCTATTTTCCCATGGGTTCATTCTGATTCTATCTTTAAATGTCCAAGAGTGGCATTTGAAATAAACCAACTAAGGACCATTGTTATTATTATATTATGTTTATAAAACTTATTTTAATGGAATCTATGATGACGTTATGGATCGATATATATATTACTATCGAATACATTAGTCTTTATTTTTGGAGTAATTTCCTTCTATTTTATTTTGGTGTTTCATTAAGAGTCTTTAATTTTTTTTTTATAATTTTATAAATCCAACATGGTATGGTTTTGGTGTTATTTTTTTATTATTCTAAGTGGTAGTTTACCATTGGATATCATTCTATCTTCGGGTCATACTTTTATAAATTAGCATAGATCCTTCCATTTGTGAAATTATTTTATCTATAGTGTTCGTTTTCAACTCGAGACCAATTGAAGTAGATATTTGAGGGTCATCATCTATCTTCCTTTATATCCATCATTGGTTGTATAGCTTTTAGGGTATTCCATATCAAATGTAATTCCTAAATAATTTTATCAATATTTTTTTTCATTTTCTATATATATAGATTATATACTAACCGACACCCTAATCTTACCCATTATTTTAACATTGTAGATCACTCAGTTGGTACTATGGGATTCATCTTCCTCCCATATTGAGTGCTTAATGTCTAGATAAATAAGATGGAATCAATTAATCTACAAACCATACAGTTGAATCCTAATATTTATCCTTCTATGTAATTCATTATACATCCAATAAATGATCCCTAAATAAATGAATCTACTATATTATTTTATGTAATATTTATCCATTACTTATATTTTGGTGTTGGATTATGATAATGTATTCACTCTCCATGAAAGGTAAATGTTTTTTAAATGGGGATGAATATTTTTTTGTTGATTGATGTGGATTCCACCATTTTTAATGATCTCAGCCACAAATCTCAATTAAAGAGTCTATATTATGAGGAATTATTTATTTTTATAATGAATTATTATGTTTGTACCTGATCAACATATCATCCCCTAATAGATCATGGAAATTGGAATTGACACGCTAATGGTAGAAATCTCACATCATTATGGTCTATTATATTGTGTTGTTTGGAATCCTCGGTTTTTGATATGTGCCTTTGATATATAACATTGAATGGTATGGTATGGTATGTTTGGAATCCATGGGAGGAATTTGATACATTACCATATTGTTTCTTGTGTGTACATTTATATGTTATGACTTATTTGTGGATGGCATATAGCCCATGGAATCATTAATACTACATATTTGTTCTCAGATATGATGTTCGACTATAATGTATTTTTTCATAGCCTCTACAATATTTGTTATTTTAAAATAATCCTTCTATGATTTTCCATACATTCAAATATATTCATAACCAATGGACCCTTGGCTCAGTGTGCAGGTTGATAGAAGGACCTGACATGCATCGTTGGAACATTAGATGGAGAACATGGATAATATGACTCATTGTTTGTTGATTTGGATACAATATCTATAGAGTAATACTATGGAACATGATTGTACAATGGGAGGATAAATCCATACGATTGTAAATAGGTTTAGCAAGATATTAGGATTTTATTACGGGTATGTCCTTTTTTATCTCTGGAGTTTCATTACATCATGGGATAAATTTATGTATACCATTAGATGATAATATTGGGTCATGGGTGTGAAATTAACATAAATGTTGTCATATAATATTTCTTTAAATGATGAACTAGTATTTTCCTTAATGGTGGAATTGAATCATATAACATGAAATAAGTAAGGTGATAGGAACTTATTACCGTCTATGATAACCCCAAAGTAATTATGAATGTGGTAAATAATACAATTATTCATATTGGATTAATTGGATTCTGATTTTTATATGAATGTATAAATTTTTTCTTTTGAATCGTAACATACAACCCAATAAACAATGTTAAATTTTTTATGGATTCATTTTTGAAATACTATAAGTTCTTTACTCACACACTACATGGGAATCTTAGTGTTCATGATGGCATGATAACCAGAGACCCAGATGTTGGAAAGGGCATAGTAGACGGTTAGTAATGTTATCGATTTTAGGATAGGGATGAAAAAATGATGTGGAATAATAGTTGCCCATATAATTTCATTTATTCATTTATTAAATTAATACTGTATATGCATATTGATATTTCCCAGTGGGGTCATTTAGGTAATTATTGAAATACCTGGAATGACATCTGTTATATTAACTTCTTTAATGTTATTCTATAATTTGAATTTAAGTTTCTTTATGTATATATAGTTTTATTTTTATTTATGCCAATGATTACTAAGGTTATAGTCTCCCCATAAAACCTTTAAACCCTCATGAATAGTCAGCGGTGACTTGCATATGGTGAGGCATGAATGCTGTCATGATGAACATCAACTTAGGGTGATACATTTTGAAATGTTATAGTGATAATTGATTATGTTCCATCTTAATATCATGTATAAGATATTATAGAAATTGGGTTGCCTTAGATATATTATTGATGAATGTATTTGCCTATTTGTGTCTAAAAAATCCATATTGTTTTCCAAAATTAGAAATAGATCCACAACACTATATTAATGATATTATTTAATCAATTTTTTATTTTTTCCAAATGTGGTTAATAATATATCTAACTCTATTGTGTGAATATTGAGGATTTTTACTTATGGGTTCATAGTCGATGGAGATAAGTATACATATGAGATAATATAATAGATAAAACATGGTGATTCCAATTATTAGAGAATTCATAATGGTAGATTATGTGGTTTCATATTTTATGGTTAATGGTTTAATTAATTTTATGTATGTAGTGAATTTTTTTATCATTTAAAATTTTTTTATTTTAAATTGTGTTTATAAAATTTATCCTCAAATAACATGATATTAATGTTTATCATTGTTGGATACATTATGTAAAAGTGGTTATTAAATGTTTCCCATGTTGTTCTGATATTTTTGGCAATCAATTTCTCTATAATCCAAAGGATGGAGGTTTTTTTTAAATGGAAAAAAGATTTGGATTGTTTTTATTGTTACATATAGTGAAAATGTTTTTACATATTATGGTTTTAAACTATACGTGAATGTGGTTTCTTGGATCAGTGAAGTTGAATTCCATTCAAAATTGCACAGTTTTTTCATATGAGGATAAATAAAAAGGGGAATTCGGAATGAATACCCCAATAATGCTAATCATTTTAGAGTTCTTGGTATCATAAAAAACAATAATGATTATACATGAAATGTTATGATATTTCATGTCTATTTAGGTGTCATGGATGAATGCATATATATAATTGACTATTAGGTGATTGAAAATTTCTTCCTGAAGGAATAGGTTCTCATAAAATTTGTTATGGTGAATTTTTTGTTAACCATAGTAAAATAGGATTCCCAATATGAGATTTTTTACAGGCCTATAATAATCATATTAATTTGATGGCGGTGAGGAACTCCGCACAATGGTAAATATATGTTGAAGTTTTTGCATATATTAAGTGAAAGTGAAATGTATTTTTATGTCCAGTGTGTTTTTTGATGATTAGATTTAACTATGAGAATTTATGAGTGAAAAATAGTCATGGTTCAGACAATGGTGTTAGTTAATTATTTATAAAATGTGGGATATTTCATATAACTATTTTTAAAGATAAAAATTTAACAACATATAATAAAACACATTAATTTATTAGTAATTTTTAATTGAGATTGAATATCCCATTCAATCATATCTATAAGAATTCGAATTTGGATGATGTGTGGTTTGAGAATTTCTATATATATTGATGTTTTAATAGATGATAGATAACCATATCCTTAATAATTCAATACTCATGTACTATATTTTCTTATTGGGGTTCTGTAAGAGTTAAAGGGAGTTTGAATAAATTCAGTGTTGGATTAATCAAGAATTGTTTTCGAGATACAAAAAAATATGGGAAAATCTATAATGATGTTATTTCTTTGACTGGATTAATATTGAAATCATTTCAAGATAATAGAAAATTTGAAATAGAAAAATGATTATTACAAGATGAATATTAGTATCTAGTAATTCATCGTTTTAAAAAATGGAGAATGAATTATTTCATGAACAATATGAGGAAAAATATATACATAAGAATGTGAGAGGAGTTCATCAGACATACTAAAAAATAAATATAAAGGAGGGGGAAGTTTAGTAATTGTAATATTGTTGGAACACCATCATATTGGGTAGAGGTAATACAATATTTCATGTTTGTGTGTATATATATATTATCTTAAAAATAATTTCTAGGATTTCATGGTTTGTTCATTTTTTCCCTTTTCATTAGAGGTTAGGGTATTTTCAATTTATATGAATACCGAGTTCAATGGGTATATGAGAAACCTCTGTTATATAAAAAAATTAGTTGTGATCGAAAGTTTTTTTTGTGAAGGTGAACATCACATATTCCTTCATCTAGGACTGGCTTGATTCGTTTAAAAAATTTAAAATATCCATATGTTTTACTATGTTATGTAACTTAAAGAGCGAAATTATATGTGGGAACATAGCGTTTCTCTAATTTATAGAACATTCTAAAAATCAAGGGATGATGTTTTAAATCATTATTACCCAGACCCCCTCACTGAGGATAATATCATTTATAAGGGTCAATGAAAACCAATGATCACTTCCAAAAACATTTTCTATCCATTCTGAATTTTAATTACCTCATTAAAGATATTAGGTAAATTATCATGTTTATATGTTAAAAAATTTATATTTCGAAATATAATTTAATATTATCTATTAAATTATTTATATGTTTCCTCTCATATAAATTCTATAAATAATTTTAAAAAAATTATATATTATAGTAATTAATTAATGAACTATATTGATATTAATAATACACATCAATCAATTATCATTTCATTTATAATAATCCCATTTAGTGAGGGTTTTTTACAGTGTATGTAGGGTATTATAACATTATTAGGTAGTTCTAAACAAATTATTCAGTATGGAATAACAAGTTTGGAATCGATAATAATGTGAATAATTTATCTAGTCTAATTGTTATGGTAGTATTATATTAATAATTGTATATTATTTTCGGAGAGCAAATATATTTAAATGTTTGAAGAAATATAAGTTAATTATAATTTAATGAGAAAAACATAGATAAATATCTTTTCAATTTATATAATTGTAGTAGGTTATGATATTATATGGAAGATAAGTATTATTTAATACCTTTACGTTGAAGTTAATAGATAATTTGAATCTAAATGAAAAAATGTGCATTTATTATTAAAAAAGTACTATGTAACCTAAATTATCGATTAATTGACATTGTTATAAAAAAGTTATGACAACGTTCTGTTAAACTATTTAAATTTATTCCCAAAACTAGATTTTATAATAAAATATTCATTACTAAGTATAATTGTAACAATATATAAAATTTCATTTACTATTGGAAATTAAGGTGTGTGTTAAAAGAACATATGGATACTAATATTCGGATTAATGAATAATATTATGTTCGAATTTAGAGCACTATGTAATGGGAATTTTGACCACATTATGTTTAAGATGGAATCATATTGGGGGTAAATAAGTGATTCATAAGATTATTATTTTGAATATTTATTTATGAATATTTATTGAGATCCAATAAAAACATGAAAACATGGATAAATATATCCCAATTTTACATCATCATAACACTAACAAATATATTGTGAGTCAATAATTTAACGATTAAATTAAAACACTATAAAAATGTATGTTAAAAATTTTATCAAGGTTGGAACATAAGAAATAAAGATGTTTGAGTTGATGGAATTATTAGTATAGTTAGAATTATGGATTAAAAAATATTTAACCATAAATATAGTTTTTTAATCCATAAAAAACCATTTTACTAGTTTCATTAAGAGTTATAAATTAAATTATAACAACAATATACTTATAAATAACTTTTCAATGGTATTCCAAGATGATAAGAATAAAAGGAATAATATATTTTATGTTTTAATATTGATAAAGTATGAATTCAATGTAAGGGATCAAATGCTTGTTTCATACAAAAAAGTACTTATAAAAAATTATCCTGAGATATAAAAGATTTATAAGGATAGTAAAGATCTGTAGGTCTTATACTTTATTTAAATTTGAAAATTAATTTACAAAAAAAAATTACATTATATAAAATAAAAATTAATATTATGAATACAATTTAGATATAATATCTATGAAATTATTTTCTTTTAAAAATTTGGAAATTAAATACAATATTTATCTTACACACATGTATTCTAAAATTTAAACTACAAATATTCTAAAATATTTATATTGGTGAAATTGTTAATTGAGTAGAAAAATTAGAAATGAATGTTTCACTAAATAGAGGGTACATCACCCGCCATCAGGAAAAGCCTCTTCACGCACAAGATAGCCTAGCCGAAAAACCATGTGAAGCTGGAGACCTGATTTCATGATGAAGATGCTGGGGAGGAGTAGTTCCATGTAGTTAATCTAGGTTGTATATACTATTTTAAGCCTACGGGCAATGAATTCCTCTATGGCCTATGGGACATGTAATAATTACGCCTATGAGCCTTGTAGGTTTCCACCTAACCCCTTGAAAGGTGGATTATCAAAATCAATGAAAAGGTAAAAGCCTTTGGGCCAATGGATGATGATTTAAAAAATATAATTTTTAATTTCTGTAATTAAATATGAAAATAATCTATTATATGAATACTCAATTCATGAAATGTTATTATTTTAATAAATAATCATCCAAAAATACATATTATTAATTATAAACCATTTTTTATTATCATATTAGTTACATAGACCAGAAACATCTAAACATGATTTGTGAAATTTTTATATATCAATTTCAATAAAAAATATATATTCCACACATTTAAAAGCCATATAATTACAATGGGAATAGATACAAATAAAGCCTACAAAGCTATATAGATTATATAATTTGATTATATTTTCGTAGGTATTCTATTTTAGTATAAATATATTAACAAAAAAGTCACATAAATAAATTATTTAATCATTTTTTATATAATGATATAAAAAAATGCCACATAAAAAAAGGCTTAATGTATTGTAAATATTTTATTTTTAAAACATCAATATAAAATATAATATAAAATATTTTTTTCTATAACTAAAATATTCTCAAAAATATCATTGAAATATTATTACAACACAGGATTACCTAGGAACTTATATTAATAAGCATTTGTTATGCAAAATAGTAAGTGAAAAGCCATGATAACTAAGTAAATATTTAGTATAGTTGAATCAAATGATATCATAAAAGATGTGGATCATATATATATTATCAAATGGTTGATTTATATAAATTACATTACATCATATCATCCATAATTCATAATAATCTTGAAAAAATATACAATAACTCATGATAATAACAAGTGGTGTTCTACCTCCATGAAAACATAACATACATTGATATGATTTTTACTTTTGAACCGTAACTATAAAATATTTACTTGAATACATTTCCTGGTTTTGGGGAATATAATATTTAAGACTTTACAATCAGATAAAAATATATACATTTATATATATTCCATAAATGGAATTCATATATTTGGAAAATTCATTGGGAAAACTCATGATAATTATATTTGTTGAAGAATCTTGTCTCAAAGTACAAAAAATGATATATCATAAGTATTACAAGTAAAAGATGAAATTAATTATTTGTATTTTATCATATTTTATTTAATATTGATATATTTTACATATGCGCTCATTTTAAAGAAAAAATAAAAACAATGGAGCGGTGAAGTAGGAATAAAAATGAGTCTCATTTTTGATTTTTAAAGAAATTATTAAAGAATCATTTTCGAAAGAAATAACGTATTTGTTTTATAAAAACAAAAATAAACCTGAAAATATTTTCATATCATAAATAGCTTCTTTTATAAAATAATAAATTATAAAAAAATTACAAAGAAATATAATAAACTATTTAAATCAGAAGTTCCCATTATTTTTGTTTTCATACAAGGATAATTAAGACCATAATCGAAACTATTCTATATCCCATGTAAGGGAAAATAATGAAACAAGAAAAATATTTATGAAATTTTCTTACAAAAATATTTAATGATTGAATTTGACTATTATAGAGATAATTTGAGTTAGAGAGAGGTATATTAAAACTAAAAATAATAAGGGTGTTTTAAGACTTCCCTTACGTCAACTTTAGACCCCTATTTTATATGAAATAATCCTGATGAATAATTAAATTAATCATTAGAAATTAATTATTTTAATCCATTTTAATTTATATTTTAAAAATTAAAGTCTAATTAATATAATATGTCATTAATTTGTTATATATTTCTTTGGCCATTTTTCCCACTACGGGCTGATCAATCAGTTAATCGAAAACTAATTTTTTATGTTATTCATATTCAAATATTTTTTTCATAAATTCATGTTATATATAATTTTGTACATTTATTGTCATAATTATTTTTATATAATTAAAGATATATAGTTAAATGAATTTTTTCTAATAGTTTCAAATTTTTAGAAGGGTCTTACTAATTTTCTTTTAGATTTTTAATATTACTAGTATATTTTGTTGAAAATATCATTTATAGAATTACTAATTTATCATTATATAAGATTAATAATGTCAAATGTTTTATATTTATTCATTAAATTTATATTTAAAATATGATATGTGTAACAACCCGAGATTTTATAAGAATTATTCTTTTTAATTTCATTGATGTCTTGTGTTGTACGCTACACAAAACGTAGCTTGTGCTATAGGCAACACCGTACTAGCTTGCAGTATATGCAACACTATTCTTGGATCATGTTACACATAATTTCTAGTTCGTTTTGTGAAATTATTCTACACAAAATTAAGTATAGATTTTGTTTAATGAAATATGTTTTGATTATGTTATACGCAACACCAAACGAATCTTTCACTACACAAATCCCTGACTTGGCTTACATTACACACAATCAATACCTTACTCAATAGACTGTGTAGTACGTAATATTGAGTTTCATTAAATGATATATTATTATAATATTATTATGAAATAGCTGTTATGTATAGTAATACTCACTTTTTAAAATTTTATAAATTTCATCTTTCAAATTGGATTTCATTTTTGGATTCTGAATATCGAAATTAGCCTAGGGTGAATTTTTGATATTTTTATGAAAACATTCAATTTTTGATGAATAGTGAAAATACTGGCTTACTATATAAAAACCAACTTTTTAATTAAATAATTATTTATTTTATTTAAATTTATTTTAGGTAAAAATTGATACAGAATACCTATATAAGTTCAATGTAATTCATTTGAGTCATTTTATAATAAATTTAGATATATAAAAATTATATTGAACTTTTCACCGTCTTTTACACACCTCGATGGAGAATTTGAAAATTTACATAAAACATAATTTTACCACTTCTGTGAGTGGAATTTTGAAAATCTGAGAGACACAATTAATATCAAGGAGTAAAATGTGGTTCAATAAGATAAAAATATTTTTTGGTTAATAGTTACTTTTTACTTTTATTTACCACGGTTAAAAGTAAATTGGGTAAATAAGGGTAAAAATGTTATTATTATTACCCTAACACGTGACCTAATTCTATTGGATAAGTATAATTCGACCAAAAACAACATTAGGAATATAATATTATCATTTAGGTCCACTTAGATTAGATTAAGACAATTATTATTATTTTATTTAAAAAAGAGTTAAAATAGTTAAAATTAATGATTAATAACTAAAACATTTTTAATATAAGGATATACATAATCTAAATTCAACTATAAATATTCATTGTAAATATAAAACGATTTTATACTTAATGATGTTTTATTTATAATTTTTATACATTAAATAATTTAATTTATTTACGACACAATGGTAATGTAGTAATTACCTAAACAATGAAATATTAAAATAATTGATATTATAAATACCCAATTAAATGTAATTTGGGACTTTTTATGAATTTAAATAATTTTTAGGTTAATATGACATGTTATTATTGATTTAAATAACTTTTTTCAAACTAATCATGCTGTTATGATTTTCCCAAAAAACAATTACCAAATAGTGTGAAAATTGACATAAAATAGTTTTCAAAACAAATATTATATTTATAATTGTTGTAATATTTCTAAAAATATAAGGTTAGTCCAAATGACATATATAAGGTTATATATATTAATAATTAACTACTTTGGGTTATTTTTAATTTTTATAGTAAATTTATTAACCATATAGTGTAAGAAAACAAGAAGACATGGTAAAAGTTAAATTATTTAACTTAGAGTCAAATCAAAATGATAAGGTTAAAATAGTAACCTAAAATTGTATAAACCCTATTGGTTGAAATTATTTCGACCCATCCCCACCTTATGTTTGAAATAAATAAATTTGAATCTATAAAAAACTGAATATGACTTTATTATAAAATAAAATTTTAAGTTTTCTTAAGGTGCCCCTTTCCTCCCTTATAAAAAGGGCACTGCTTCCCTCTTCTCTTCACACCCTTTTCAGCCTTGAATCTCGGCCAACACCAGACCATTTCCCTTCTCATCTTCCCTAGAAACATTATAGAGGTTCTGGTCTACTCAAAAGACCAACCCTAGTGCCTAAAGAAGAGGTTAAGAAGAGGTGCGTCAAAGAAGAGGTAATATCCTTTACCGATTTTTTCCAATTTATTTCTTATTATACTTCTTCTTATTTGTTTGTTTCATCATAAAATAATAACATAAGTATCACTAATAAACTGATATGTTATTATAAATATGAAACAAACTTATTTCACCTTATATCTATCCTATAAAAAACAAAATCACCGCGCGTGCGTACGTACGGAATACCGTCTCCACACCGTGGTGTAATCTGTTTTCGACCACCACCTTACTTGGATGGGTATAATGGTGTAAATAAATAAATATATATGATTATTTTAAATTTTTATTGATTCCGAAATATTATACATACACATCAATAAAATTCCATGATCATGGGAATTATATCACCGCCCGTGAGTACGTACAGACTACCGTCTCCACGAACGCGATGAGATTCATTTTCCATGATTAACCATTGAAGTATGATTATAAAGTATATATAATAAATAATCATGAAATATATTACATAATAATGATACTGTATTTATGTACATATATGTTTCATTTACATCATTCCATTTAATTCAATAAGGAAATGAAAATAGTGTGCATGCGTACGCACGACCTACTGTCTCCATGAACGGTGTATTTCATTCCATTTATTGATCTATCATATATATTTATATACTGAATATATATTATATATAAATAATTTGTTAAATTATTAATTTAATTAAATCATGATATAATTAATAATATGAAGAACAACATTTCGAAACACGTATGATAAATGAAATGATTTTACCCAAAACGCTTCTTTATCATGGAATTTATAAAATAACGGGTAATATAAAGTCATAAGTGAACCATATATTATATAATAATAATTAATATGATTATATAATAATTAAATTACATTATTTAAATCATTATACAGGAGGTTCTCATACGTACGAAGCATATCAGACCTAATGTAAGGGATAACTATTCTAATCTCGTTCTTATCTGAGATTGTTATTTGTAAGTATTTACTAGGGTTATTGTTATCATCCAAGCCCTTGTTTTCTAAAAAAAATTTCATGTTTTTTTAAAGTAATTTTTACCCATTTTTGAAATTTACCACATGTTATGAAAGGAATCTTACTTTTTTTACCAAATGGGGAACTTTTTGACTTTTCCAACAAAAGTACGAGAAAAATGTTATTTTTAACTTATATGGCGTGAATGGATATTTATGGTTTCATAACGCATCATTTTCATGAATATTACTATACAATATTTAATGAATCTTTTCAATAAAATACTTTTATATTAAAATTTCATGAAATTTTGTGAAAAGAAAATTATTTTGAAGAAGAAATGATATTTTTCTCAAGAAATCATTTCATCTGTTTTATAAAAAAAATTCCATTTAAGATGACATTATTTCATATGAGTATGTTTCAAGTATAATGTCTCTATGATTTACATGGTTTCAATTTTCTTATGATGAAATATCCATTTGTTTTAAATGGATTATGTTATGATGGGATGATGTTTATGAAACCCATTTTATTCTTTGGGTTATTATGAAAGTTTTGAGTTTATTTTGTGGAACAAGTAAGACTGATTTCATTATGAGATGGGTGGGACCTATATATCCCTCCAATGCATTTGGTAAAGATTTATATCTCATTATATAGACATTGTTGGAATGGTATGTTAACCCAGTTCAGTGATACATGACTGGAACGAGGAGTGAACTTGATTCAGAAAGGGACTTTGTCCAGTAAGATGGTCTTGGCAGCAATGCCTTGGCTACTATGGAAATCATATCATGTTCATAATGGTTACCACAATTAAATGTTTTTTCCATGCTATATTATCATGATTGATGTATCTATGCCTTATGTACTGCTATGTTTTATGTCATTGCTCATGATTTTGATGTTTAAACATTATGTTCATGTATTTACGTTCAAATGTATATGGTTTGTTTTATTTTCTCCATGCTCACCCTTACTAGGAATTTGAGCTCATCCATTATATATTTTCTTTTCCCCAGGATATAAATAAATGTTGTAGGTATGAAAACAAAAGGGGAAGATATTTATGGGAGATGTTGAAGATCTTTCACCATGATTAGAAGATTATGTTCTGAGTTTCCAAAGACACTAAACTATTCCGGCCCTTATGTGTTTCTTTTTGTTATGTATTAAGTATTTCGCAAAAGTAATGTAATTTCCATGTACGTCAGGATTTGGGTCTCTACCGTTGGTATCAGAGGAATGGTTTAGTCAACCTTTGGAAACTAGGATTCGAGAAATATAGTGAGATCCCTGGAGATATTTCTAAGGAATGTCTAGGGATGTCCCTAAGGTTAAGTATAAGTATGTGTTATAGTCCTAGAACAACGGTAATGATCCTTGAATTAAACCTATGAAGTTAGATATTGAAGGTACTCCCCCTTTATTATGTTGTTTTCCCTAGCATGAATTTTCCCTCTCACACAATTCTTTTTGGGTTTTAGAAAATGGCTGGAAACGGGAAGATTCACGATAATAGAGGATATGTTGGACAATGGAATGATATTATTCATGAGCAACCAAATGAAACGGGATTTTGAAGTCCAACCGTCATTATTATTCCTAATTAGAAATATCATAATATGATCAAAAATCTCAACTTTGGTAAGTTTCCTGACTCATATAATAAAAGAAATATGGAGTTTCATGATGATCATAGAGGAAAGAAAGGTCAATTTCCATAATTTAAATCATGTGGTAAGAGGCATCATAGAGAATTTTTCAAAGGAACTGGAAGATGTTTTGGGTGTGGAAAAGAAGGACACAAAGCCAGTAATTGTAAAGGAAAACATTCAGTTAACACAATGGACAAGGATAATGGTATTTCTAAGACATCAATAATGGTTAAATGTTTTAAATGACGAATGTACAGGAATTATGAAAACCAATGCCCTAAGGTAAAATCTCATGAAGAGATCAGCATGGTCATATGGGTAGTATTTATGTGGATGATGATGAGGAGACTAAAAATGATATATGAGATGAAAGAAGTGTTGAAGCTTGGTCAATGGTTTAAGAAGGTAGTGGAATGATTGTATGTTTTTCAAGAGTTGTGTTGTATAGGTCATTTAATGGTACATTAGAATAAAAAAACCTCTAAGGATTTTTACACTATTGTTTTTTCTAAAGTATTTTAAAGTATATTTTGAATGGTACTGGTAACCCTGAAAGGTTATTCAAATATTTTTTGAAATAAGATGATATGCACATAATTATGGTATAAAGAGATAATGAAATTTTGATAGTATTCATTAGAATATGACTGATATAAGGACAATGTTATATCATGGTTTGAGTATATAATAATTTTGGAATTTTGGTACATGAAAAGTGTTAAATTTTTATAGCATTCATGTTTTCACAAAGGGTCAATGGGAATTCATTTTTCAGGATAATACATGATTAAGGTATTCATATGTTAGTAATTTGACCAACAATATATATCGTATGATATATGGAGGATAAATGATGGTATTCACATGCTCGGTAGATGAAATTTCTAGTCATTGTTTTCTTTATACAATGAGCGTGGACAAAAGTATTTTGGATAAGCCTAATGATTGGAATGGATTTTGTTGGACATAATTCAGTATTGTTTAAGGCTAGAACGTTTTTCGATATTATTTATGGAATGTTATAATAATGTAGTTTTAGAAAAAGGACAACCTGCAGGACGAGCGACAAACCATCGTGTCAGACAAGGCTGTGGGAATAAAACCCACAACCGAAGTGCGACAGGCCTTTATAGCCTACCACTAGCATACAAGATGTCCATGGTTAGTATAAACTAGTTTTAATTTATTAAGAAGAATGATAGATAATGTATAAGTCCATTTTGGGAACCATATACGATTAATATCACCATAGGAGGACTTATGTATATAACTATTTCTAACCATATATTTGAGATAGATGGAATGACCTATAATTCTCTCACATGATCTTCTAACACTTCACATAAGACAAATTCAACTTCATTTCATTAAGAGATGATGTGGAAAATTTTCAAGGCACAAACAATAGTGATATTGTACCAAAATCAAGTAAGTATTTCTTCTTTTTCAAATTTTTCAACATTAGGGAAATGATATGGAAAACCAAAAATGTTGTCCTAGTGCTATTATATCTAATGAATTAGATGGTACCTTAGATCATCACAAATTTATGGCATTGTGATTGTTGGCTTTTTCATAGCCATGTTATCTACCACTCTCCATCAGATCTTGATGGTTAGATTTCTCTTCCAAATCCATATTTTCAGCTATGTTATTCTATGTGGAAACCCAGTGATGAGTTAATTTGGGTAACAGTTATGTTTCATAATTCACTTTTAAATTTATGTTTTTGTGTTCCTTTTTACGATGTGCATTTTAATTAAAAAAACTTTCAAGTATTAAACCATTTATAACCCCAGCAAATTTCAAGGGAGAAATTCATTTTAAGGGGGGTAGAATGTTACAACCTGAGATTTTATGAGAATTATTCTTTTTAATTTTATTGATGTCTTGTGTTTTATGCTACACCAAAATTATCTTGTGCTATACGCAACACCGTATTAGCTTGCAGTATACGCAACACTATTCTTGGCTTGTGTTACACACAATTTCATGTTCATTTTGTGAAATTATTCTACGCAACAATATGTATAGACATTGTTTAATGAAATATGTTTTGATTATGTTATACGCAATACCAAACAGAGCTTTCACTACACAAATCCCTGACTTGGCTTTCATTACACTCAATCAAGACCTTCCTCGATAAAGTGTGTAGTACGCAATACCGAGTTTCACCAAATGATATATTATTATAATACTATTATGAACTAGCTATTACGAATAGTAATACTCAATTTTTGAAATTCTATAAATTTTATCATTCAAACTGGATTTCAATTTTGGATTCGGAATATCAAAATTATCCTAGGGTGATTTTTTGGTATTTTCTGAAAACTTTCAATTTTCGATGAATAGTGAAAACTCTTGGTTACAATTGAAAAACTGACATTTTATTTAAATAATTATTTGTTATATTTAAATTTATTTATGGTCAAAATTGATATATAATACCTATATAAGTTCAATGTAATTCATTTGTGTCATTTTATAATAATTTTAGATATATAAAAATTTTATTGAACTTTTCACCATTTTTACCCACCTACTAGGAGAATTTGAAAATTTACATAAAACTTAATTTTACCGCTTCTGTGAGTGGAATTTCGAAAATCTGAGACACATGGTTAATATAAAGGAGTAAAATGTGATACTATATGATAAAAATAATTTTTGGTGAATAGTAACTTATTACTTTTATTTACCACTGTTAAAGGTAAATATGGTAATTAAGGGTAAAAATGATATTATTATTTCCCTAACACATGTCACAATTCTATTGGATAAGTATAATTCGACCAAAAACAACCTTAGAAAAAATAATATTATCATTTTGGTCCAGTAGGATTAGATTAGGACAATTATTATTGTTTTATTTAAAAAAGAGTTAAAATAGTTAAAATCAACGTTTAATAGTAAAAACAATTTTAATATAGGGTTATACATAAGATAAATTCGAATATAAATATTAATTAGAAAGATAAAAAGATTTTCTACGTAATGGTATTTTATTTATAATTTTTAGATGTTAAATAATTTAATTTATTTATGACACAATGGTGATGTAGTAATTACCTAAATAATATAATATTAAAATAATTGGTATTATAAATACCCAAATGAATTTAATTTGATACTTTTTATGAATTAAACTATTTTTTGATGTTAATATAACATGTTATTATTGATTGAATTAACTTTTTTGGAACTAATCATGATGTTATGATTTTCACAAAAATCAATTACCAAATAGTGTCAAAATTGACATAAAATAGTTTTTAAAAAATATATTATATTATTAATTGTTATAATATTCATAAAATATATTGTTCATACAAATGAAATAGATAATGTTATATATTAATAAATAACCACTTGGGGTTCGTTTTTATGGTTTAATAAGTTTATTAACCATATAGTGTAAGAAAACCTGAAAACACGGTAATAGTTAAATTATTTAACTTAGAGTTAAATCAAAATGAAAAGATTTAAATAGTAACCTAAACTTGTCTAAACCTATTGAGTAAGATTATTTCGACCCATACCCACTGTATCTTCGAAATAAATCAATTTTGGGCCATTAAAAACCGAATATGACTTTATTATAAAATAATATTTTATGTTTTCCTAAGGTGCGTCTCTCCTCCATTATAAAAACGACACCGCTTACCTCTTCTATTCACACCCTTTTGGGCCTTGAAGCTCATAAAAACCCTTGCCATTTCCTTTATCATCTTCCCTAGAAACATTATAGAGCTTCTGGTCGCCTCAAAAGACCAACCCTAGTGCCTTAAGAGGAGGTTAAGAAGAGGCGCGTCAAAGAAGAGGTAATATCCTTTACCGATTCGTTCCAATTTATTTCTTCTTCTACTTATTCTTATTTATTTGTTTCATCACAAATTAATAACTTCAGTATCAATAATATACTAATATGTTATTATAATTATGAAAAAACCCAATTTCACCTTCTATTTATCCTACGGAAAATGAAATCACCACGCGTGCGTATGTACGGAATACCATCTCCACGCCGCGGTGTAATCTATTTTCGGCAACCACCTTACTTGTATGGATATAATTGTGTAAATAAATAAATATATATGATTATTTTAATGTTATATTGATTCATAAATATTATATATACACTTAAATAAAATTCCATGATCAAGGGAATGATATCATCACTTGTGCATAAGTACGGACTACCGTCTCCACGAACGCGATGAGATTCATTTTCCATGATTAACCATTCAAGTATGATTATAAATTATATATAAAAAATAATCATGAAATATGTTACATAATAATTTTACTGGAATTATGTACATATATGTTTCATTTACATAATTCCATTTAATTAAATAAGGAAATAAAAACAGCGTTCATGCGTACGCACGACCTACCGTCTCCATGAACGGTGTATTTAAATCCATTTATCGATCTATCATATTTATTAATATACTAAATATATATTACATATAAATCATGTTTTACATTCTGTAATTAAGTAAATCAGTATAGAATTAATAATATCAAGAACAAAATGTTGAAACACGTACGATTAATGAAACAATTTTACCCAAAACGCTGCATTAACATTGAATTTACAAAAGACCGGGTAACATAAAGTCATAATTGAACCATATATGATATCATAACAAATAATATGATTCTGTAATAACTCAATGACATTATCTAAATCCATACCAATGAGGTTCAGATATGTATGAAGCATATCAGACCTAATGTAAGGGATAACTATTCCAATCACATTCTTATTCGAGATTGTTATTCCTAAGTATTTATTGGGGTTATTGTTATCATCCATGCCCATGTTTTCAAAAAATGTATTCCGGTATTTTTAAAGTCCTTTTTACACATTTTTGAAAATTTCCACATTTTATGAATGGAATCTTACTTTTGTTTACACACGTGGAACTTTTTGACTTTTACGCCAAAAGTACGAGAATAATGTTATTTTTAAATTATACGGCATGAATGGATTTTTACAGTTTCATAACGCCTCATTTTCATGAAGCATACTCTACACGATTTTATGACTATTTTCAACAAAATACTTTTCTTTTAAAATTTCATGGAATTTTTTGAATAGAAAATGATTTTGAAGAAGAAATGATATTTTCCTCAAGAATTCATTTCAAGTGTTTCATCAAAAACACTTTCCATCTAAGATGACATTATTTCATATGTGTATGTTTCAACTATAATGTATCTATGATTTACATGGTTTCACTATTCTTATGATTAAATATCCATTTGTTTTATATGGATTATGTGATGATGGGATGATGTTTATGAAACACATTTTATTCTTTGGGTTATGATGATTGTTTTAAGTTTATTTTGTGGCACAAGTAAGAATAATTTCATTATGAGATGAGTGAGACCTATATCTCCATACAATGCATTGGGTAAAGATTTATATCTCAAGAGATAGACATGGTTGGAATAGTAAGTTAATCTGGTTCAGTGATACAGGACTGGAACGAGGAGTGAACTCGATTGAGAAAGGGACTTTGTCCACTAATTTGGTATTGGCCTCAATGCATTGGCTATTACGGAAATCATATCATGTGCATAATGGTTTCCATAATTACATGTTTTATTCCCATGAAATTTTATCATGATTGATGTATCTATGCCTTATGTACTGCTATGTTTTATGTCATTTCTCAAGATTTTGATGTTTAAACATTACGTTCATGTTTTTATGTTCAAATTTATATGGTTTGTTTTATTTTTTCCATGCTTACCCTTACTGAGTATTTGAGCTCACCCTTTATATGTTTTCTTTTCCCTAGGATATAAAGAAAGGTTTTAGGTAAGAAAAAAAGGGAAGGATCTTTATGGGAGATGCTGAAGATCTTTCACCACGATTAGAAGATCATGATCCAAGTTTCCAAAGACAATAAACTATTACGGTCATTCGATGTTTTTTTTCTTATGTATTAAGTATTCCGAAAAAGTTATGTAATGTCCATGTACGACAAGCTTTGGTTTTCTACAATATGTATGGGAATAACAGATGATTTTTAAAACCATCCATACCTATGTTTAAATCTATCCATGATGGAATTATTTTTATAATGGAAAATTAGAACCGATATTATGGATTATGAGACGATATACATCAAATAATAATAACATTGTATTATTATGAAAATGATTAATTCAATGATTATGAAAATTTGACTCAGAAATCAAGGAAAATAGAAAACTAATTGAAGGGTTTAGAGATAAAAAATAATAAAATATACCTTTAATGTGGCTCCTATATATGACTTTATAGTCATTCCTATTTTTATATTTTCAGGAGAACAAAACTACTCAAACATTTTTGAATTATTTTGAGAGGTATTTTTTTATATTTAGTAACAAATTATATTTCAAATGTGATAATAAAGGTACTGATGAGGGTGGTATTTATAATGGGTGAAAATGTGTGTTTCAGAATAATATATTATAATCAATTATTATTTCATAAAACATTGAAATTTTTTATTAAATATTAATATCAATGACATTTAACAATTAATGTGTCATTAAAATATTCACATGACAACTAAAATCCTTAAAATAAATTTTAGATGTAGGATCTTAAAATAGTGTTAGTATGTGGTAATTTTTTATTCACCTACTTATTATATTGATTAATTATTTAAAAAACATAAATTAATCAAAACATAATTGAGATGATATACAAAATAGAAAAAAATCTATAAATATATTTTTTATTTATTAAAAATATTATGTCTAAAAACAATAGTATTTTATAAAAAATAAATTTTTTGGGAATTCCCAAAAATTAAACACATTCAATAAATCATATTTAATTTTAAATAAATTTTTTATTTCATATTTTCAATTGATTAATTTTTTATTAAACCATATTATTAATATAACCCTCTATCTCATACTATAATGTTTTTTCATAATTGTTATTTAAATTTAAATAAATAAAATATGTATTCAGAAAATGAAATTATTATTTATTTTTTTGAATATTTATTTTCTTATAATTTATAGTTTTATTTAATTGAATTATTGAATATATTATTTATATGATTATTTGATAATATTCCACTCTATAGTTTTTTTAATTCAACAATTAAGGCTATATTAATACTTTTCAATTTTTGATTATCTTATATTATTTGTTTTTCATCTTATAAATACATATGGTTCACATTCATTATAGAGAACATATATTCCCCCTATGGTTATATATTCTTAATTTTAAAAATTCCAATTACCTTGGTGATGTTTAGTTTGGTTTTTACAGGATGTTCATGAGTGTGATATTTTCTTGAGACTAATGTGATTAAAGCATTTTCTATTCACGTTATATTATATTTTATAGGAAAAATACTTTATTGTATTATTATATATTTCAATGGTCATATTTATCTAAAAAATAATGAAAATATAAATTAGGGAAATAATTTGTTGATCATTTTTATCATTTGTTTCATAAATTTTATGTTATGTTAAATTTTTAAATATGTCCATTGTTTATTCTTCATGAAAACTCATTTAATAAATTTCTAATTTTTTACACTCATATACCTTTTAAAATTTATTACTCAAAACATCATTTTACACAAAAGGATGGAATATTATGTTGGTAATTCAATATCATTATTTCTTAAGGATTTCATATAAAATACCTTTACATATAGATTGTTAAAAGAACATTTTAAAATAAGGTTTTCTAATTGTGTAAGAAAATTCTCTATTGTACATTATCTTTATTAGAATGTAAATATATGATAGATAATTCCCCAATTAAACCCCTTATATATTTAGTAATTTTTTTTGTTTTAATAAAATCTACATTAAACGGGACGAGTAAAACTATAATGTTCATGATAAATGATTTTGTGGTGTGATAGTAAAAGGACTATAGCTATAATGTGACTAGGAAAATCAAATAGATTAGAATATCTTATAGATAACAATTCTATCTTTATAAATACCAAGTCTATCTTGTGGGTAGATATGTTAAGGAACATGTTAACTATATCGTCATTATCCAGGTCACAAGGAAGATGTTCTATGCATCATTTATATAATATAATTGATACTTTATTGTATTGTTGAATAGACATGACCTTTTCTCTTATTATCTTGACATTCCTTATCCAAGTAGAAGAAATTATACATATTTTTACCAAATTATGGATCTATACTTGTCTTTAAGTAGAATCCATTATAAGGATCCATCTACATATCCACTGAAAAGTAATTTTTTTTGTGAAAACACTGTGAACAATATATAATAATCCTGACACTCTCTAAAATCCTAAGATATTGATCACACAATACCCCCTTGTTTGGAAAAATTCCATTTGTATTTATCCTTATGTTATGGTGAAATAGTTCAAAATGATGTTCAATACTATGTTCTAGCAATTTTTAAATAATTACTTAAATATAAGGTGAACCATATATCCATACCATCTTTAATCAAATGGGAGGTAAAACTGCTAACCGTGTGTATGACATACTTACACCTCGTGAACCGATGTAATCCATTTTCCATCAGCACCATTCGTGGTTGGATATAATAATGGTTTTCAATATATATATATATATATATATATGTGATATTTTTACATAATTATAAATTTTTATTTTTATCATGACATATATGCTTATATGTTCTAATATGTGGGGGATATGTTTGTTTTAATCTGATGTATAGTGGAATACTGCTTCACAAAGCGATGTTATGTGTTTTTCAGTAAATCATTACATAGAAGGTAATAAAGGACAAATTTGATGAATATATATGATTTAAAAGATATGATATTGAATTTTTAGAATTAACATGACCTCTAATCCCTTACTCAATCATATATAAATGTGATGATATCTCCAGTTATTCATTCATATGACATACCATCTCTTCAAAATGATGTGATTCCTTTTCCATGATAAAAAATCACAAGTGGAAATATAGAAATGATAAAACAAGGAAATCAACACATGAAATAATAAAAATAATAAAACAATATTAACAAACATATGGTAAAATGTTATAAGATGATAATATTTGATATTATAACTATTAAAATGGTTCTATTATATATTATTTATATTCATAAATCTATTTTAAAAGAGTTTAAATCATGTTAATATAGAGTAAAATGTGTTCTTTGTGATTTCATTTGAATATCCACTCTATCAGTATATATTTTTATTTATTGACCTATTAAATTTTAGGTGGTATATATACTACCAATTTTAGGATTTTAACATTAATAAATAACTTTTCATCACGATTTAGTAATTTGTTGATGTCAATATTTCAACATCAATGTAAAACAGGTATTTTGGGATTATTTTATTTTTGATCAATGATATTTTCATTCATTTTAATTTTTTTTAACAAAAACCCAATAATTCTAAATAATTTAATTTTTTCTATAATTTATCATTTTGTTTGTTTAATTTTACATGAAAATTTCACTTTATTGTGATCATTATTAATTTAATCTTTCTTAAATATATATTATTTATCAATGATATGATTAATTCTTAAAATATAAATAATTTATATATATGGAGTTTAGGTAGATAATTATTTGATATTCTCAGGAAATATTGACAAAACCTTAATATTTACTCAATATGGATATTTGTTAGGATAATCCATATTCTCAATATATAAAATTAAAAAATAAATATGTGATTTATTATTGGTACATGAATTGAATCGTGGGGAATCCTTATATATAACTCATATATGAATTAATAGGACTTGTGAGGAAAATAAATTCGAAAAATTAAATATATTTTTAGGCATGGTTTTTAACATTATTTGGAAAATCCCTCATAATAGAGGAATAATAATGCATATGACCGTGGTGTCCATTAATTAATAATTTACTTTACCTAAAATTAAATTATTATTATTATCAATGATATTTTTATATGCATATTATACCTAGATGCATTCAATTCACATTTTAATTATTAAATAGAATTTTTTTCCAATTATTTACCTTCAAATACTCATTCAGTCATATCTAATCATTCTAGTGTAATTATTGAATAAATGGAATTTCAGTATATTTATTTATATTTATATATTTATTATGACTTATTGATTCATGACATATTCAACATCAATTTTATCTTATTGATAAATTAAATTCAACCTTATTTTGTTTAATTTTTCTGTGATTGGAAGAATAAATAATTGAATGATTTTTAAGGATATAAATAATTTCATTTGGATATTTATTATATTTTGTTGTCTATACCATTTTAAAATATGTATCATGATTGTAACTAGTTCCCAAAAACATCTTATCTGGTTATTATTTTATGATTTGAACAATTGTATCTACTATAATGTAAAAATATATATGAAATCTTTGGGATACTATAGTGAGGGTAATACAATATTGAATCCAATAAATTTTAGTAGAAACCTTTTAAGATAGAATAAATAAATAATAGATTGTTTTACATAAACATATGGTAATCCTTTATTGATATGTATAGAATAACATCCAATGATTTTTCTATGTATTTTATTATTTGTTTTTTTAGGATGAGAACTATGTATAGATATAAAAACTGGTCACAACTTTATGATAGACATACATTGGGTAAATAAATCCAAAATGGTACCTTGGGATTAAATTGAGAATTACATGGTACGAAATAATGAGATAGTATTAACATATGGATTTATAACCCCAAGTTTAATTCTTTGTAAAATTCACATTATATTTTCAAACCATTATGTTGGATTTCAAAATTAATATGCCTCTAATGAAGAAATGATTATAATTTATCGATTATAAATTTATAAATATTTATTTTTTTTATTAGTTATACAAAATTTAAAATTATACATTATGATTTAATTTTTATAATATTTGGAGAAAATTTAGTATATTAATTTGTTTAGAAATGGGTCCTGGAAAAAATATAGATGCTAATAATCATTGTTATTATAGATATTTCCTAAATAAGAAATCCAATATATATTTTATTTTAATTGATCATATCATTGATAAATTATTGATTTTTTTCTAAATGGTAAATAAACATTAAAATAGAGAATCTTCTTGTTTCACAACATTATTCTCAATTTTTGGATCACTTCTTGTGAAATAATCACAAATCATTTTGTGGGAAAAATAATCCAATGGTTCTTGGAAAAATAAATTTTTCCCTTTATAAGAAATTTATATCACAATAATTCAGCATAAAAGAAATGATTAAATTCATAATAAAGTTTCTTGATCTAGAATACAAAGGATGAATATGAAATAGATAATATTTAACGAAAATCCATTAATGATACATTCATCAAAAACATATTTATCTTATTTTAAGTGAACTAAAATAATGATAATGTTCCTTTGAATATATTAAAATAATAAATAAATTTTTTTGGATGATGAGGTTTTCATTACCAGGTTGTCCTTGTATTCTATGAATTAGACACACAACATAGAATTCATGATTTATCACTTCTTTAAATACCATAACCCAACGCTTCAAATGCCCTCAGTATCTCAAAAAATTTACTAATATAATGAAATAGTATTATATTCCATTAAAATAGGGGAGTAATTTTCTATATCTTATATGATCAATTAAACTAATAAAAATTATTGTATTACCTTTCAAAAATAAAAGGGAATGTGTTAATGAAAAGGAAGATAATGTATCAATTTACACCATTTGAAAACTTTGTAATGAATAATCAAGAAAAATTAATACTGTTAATTTGTTCATTTTATAAGTACACAAATAAGGGTTACTATTATATGAAATCAAATATAAGAAATAAAAAAAAAATATAGTTATTCAACTTCAATTAGCAGTGGCCTTATTTTTACGAATTTCCCATGTGTAAACAGAATATTCTATTGAAGTGTCCAAGGAAAAAAGGCTAAGAATATGTGATCAATATAACTGAATATAAATAAAACAATGATGTAATGTTAGGTACTAGAATCATATTTCCAAATTTAGACAATCAATTATTTGATTCTAGAGAATTTCTCTACTTTATATCTTCCATTATATTATTTGAGAAAATTTGATATTTACTTAGGAAAATAAAATGGAGTATTCCAGAAATACACTTCTTTTATGTTTCATTAGAAAAACTATATATCAATATGTCCCCATTATTTCATGTATATATTATCTATCATTTTAAAATTTTATCATTCATATGGTCTAATTTTATATAATATGTTTTATGGACCATCATTTAAAATATAATTCAAAGCATTTCTAACAAGGATAAGTAAATTGTGATTTGTGATGAGGATGTAGAGTTATATAAAGTTATAGAATTGATTTCTTCATCAGATTCATTTCAAAATCCTCTGAAAAAAGTTATTCATAATGAAATTCTAATAGATGAAGATAAAACAAAATGTAATGACCCAAACTTTTACAAATAAAAATTCCTCTTGATCTAATTAAATTTATTATTATGTAAAATGGTTATATAAGACTTATACACTTCTTTCATTTTATGTTTTCATATTTTAAAATACCATTATTATTGTTACCATTTCTAATATAGTTGTTGAGCAGTGATCACATGATTTCTTTAAATATGGGGCTTTAACAAATCCAGTTTACTTAGAAAAAGAAAGTGATTTCCTCATCGAGTAGAATTGCCCCATATAAAGCCCATTTTTTGAAGCTCGAAAATTTGGTAGCTCACTGCTCTTTACTCATTACCAAGTCCATGCAGAGAATCAACATTTTAATCTTGAAAAGAGTCTCCATCGGGAGACATGGAAGTTAATAGGGATTTCCACTCGAGTGATGTTATCTGATCCACCCAAAATTTCTATCACAATCACACACCATACCCTTAGGTCGTATGCGGGTGTAATAAATGGTTCTCTAACAAGAACTCAGTACTATGATTATGTGCATTATTTTTGTATATAGAGTATACATTCATTTTATTATTGTTTATCTGTAAATGGTTTTTAAATCATAAAGTGTATTTTTTGTTAATATTCAATTAATAAATCAATATTTATATATTAATGGGTTATTTAATTAAATAATATTTTAATATAATATAATAACTAAATTATTTATTATTAAATATAAATAATATTATTATTTTTATGAATATAATTGAAATTTTTATTAATGATTGAAAGATGATTTTTCAAACCACAATAATTTTCAATAAAAGTCTATTTTTATATTAAGAGTAAAAAATTAAAAAACTAAAATATTATAAAGATGAAATGAATATCAATTTTGGATTCTGTACGTCAAAATTATCTAATGGTGAATTTTTCATATTTTTTCAAGATAGTCAAGTTTTTGTATAAAAATTATAAACCGTTTAAATATATAATGTGTTTTATGAAATCATCAAGACAAAATAGTGATGTAATAAAATAATATAAAATGGTTTTTCATCAAAAATATGTTTTATATTTAAAAATAATGTGATTTTATATTTTTCTGATTAATTTTATGGTTTCGTAGTAGACCCTCTAAGACTTATAAAATATCTTATCTTGTTAAATGATTTCGTTGAGAGCGAGACTAACTTCCATATAAGCAAACCTAATATTTTAATAATTTCGGCCATTATCCTTATGAGATATGGGTTTGCACCCCACCTTCGTAAAAACCATGGGATTGTTTTTGGTTTTTATTAGTTTAATATGTATTTTCCAAAACCTAATTAAAAAATAAATACCTCTCCTTTCCTATATAAACCCACTCAATATCCCATTAATACTCACTCACATCCTTTGGAACACAACCAAACATCAACCTCCACTATCTAGAATACTCATAAGGCGCCCCAATCTATCTATATTCTTATCTCAAGCCTGTCCCAATACTTGGGGATCACACATCCATGTAAGGTATTTCTCTCTTTCTCATTTTTTTCTAAAGTTAATCATGTTATTATACCATTTTTTCAATTAAAATTATTGGGGTAAAATTTTTCACCTCCCCCATAATTCCCTAATTAGGATTAATTGATGATATAACTATTTATATATAATTATTTTCCCCCTTGTACACATGTTACCATGTCAAAACTCCGTAAAGAATTTCTCTCTTCACATTTACATTCACGAAATTATTTTATATTATACATCTAAATTCCATTACATATATTTGGATATTATAGTCCATTACCCCCTTACTATCCATTTTATTCATAAATTTTGAGAGACCCATTTCTCTATCATTAATTCATTTAATGATTTCTATTTGTCATCGTAATGTTACCGAAGTTACAAAAAAATTTCCCATTCCAAAATAATAATGTAAATGAATTCCATACCCATTTCACTTTCAAAGATATTCACATTTATTAAAATGAACTTTTTGATCTAGGAAATACATTTATTTATTCTAAATGTCTTATTCATGGAACAAATTATGAGGATTAATGAATCCATGTTGTATGATCCAGGTGGCACACTTTTTCATGGAATGAAATGATTACAAATGGTGCGCCCTAATAGCGCTCCAATGCATTGGGTAATGATTAGAATCATGATAAATCAAGTGAAATGATAATTTACTCAGGATAAATCAAGTAAAATTAAGGTTTACTCAGCATAATTATAGTGCAATGAGGTTTTACTGATGCTCAATTTGCAATGAGCCTTGGCTCATGCTAATATAATGTTAATTGTTGTTGCAACTTTTCCATGTTATGAAAATCCTGATATATCGTGTTCATGATTATCTTGTGCTCCATTTATATTTCTATTGACTAAAATATACTATTTTCTTTATGTTATGCCTTTTTTACTCAATTATTGGGATTTATAGACCACCCTTTTCTTATGCATCTCCTCAGGTTATACCATGCAGTGCTAAGTACGAAAGAATGTTGTGGTCATGTAAAAGATGTTTTCAATGAAGTTGTTGTGTTTTATGTACAATGTTATTATGTAATGTTCCAAATTTCCCTTGACACTATACTTATTGATCTTTATAGTTGACTTAACTGCAATTTTATATAATAAATCATGTTTATGGGTGTAAAATAGAGTGGGGTTGTTATAGTTTGTATGAGATGATAAGTTATGTTATTATTGGGATTATTATTATAAAACCGTAGATAAATCCATTGGGATAAGAATAAGTATAATAAAATCATCCCTAAATTTTGGTGAGTATATAAAAAGTGGTTTATCATTTAAATATATATATTTTTAGATACGAACAAGATGGGTTGGATCTGGCACATTTGTATCTAGGGGTAAGACTCAAAAACACCACAATCAGATTGACTCTAATGGGAACTACTGCATCAAAACAGGCATCAGTACACTGTTGGTTATGACACTCCTGGTGGATATTCTTTGGTAAATTCATAGGCTAGGTATGGACCATTATTAAGGGAATAAAAAAAATTCCCCAAGGAATATATGTTGGGAAGTAAGTCGTAGATAACATAGATAGAAACATATAAATTCAAAAGATAATGAAATATATCTAAATTATAAATTATCCTTTTTTAATTGGATTCCCAGATATGTGTTCCACCTAACATTCCTTTCATTCAAGCCAATGGCCGATAATAGGAGGACTATAGCTAACAACTGATGAGATGATTAATGTGATGTCTATTCTAATGAGATGCCCAATCCAATGAAAGCAAGAATTGTAAACTTGTTCTTGATAGTCTCTCAGTTAACCCATGTTTTGAATAGAAACATGGTTCACAAGGATCGTCCACCCCCTAATAATGAACATTCCGCAATCAAGAGCTGCATGAGACAAATCCCTCCCACTCTTAATGGATTATTTGATCCCTTAATCATTGAAAAATGGATAAACTCCATTAAAAATATTATCTCTATCCATCAATGTTATAAAAAAGAGAATGTTCTTCTGTCTACTTATCCTCTGGGGGGTGAAGCTGATCAAGGATGGAAATTGATAAAAAAAATATGAACCCAGAGGAAGAGATAAATGTGATGGAATAGAAGGATTTCTGTAAAATATTTCTTGATAAACATTTATTGTGAACCCTCCGACATAAGATGAAAATTCACTTCTTTTTCCTCAAATGAAAAGATGAAGAAGCCACCAGAGCATATAAGGGAAAATTCACAAGGATGGCATATATGCCTTTGGATTTTTCGTTACCCACAAATACAATGTTGACCACTACTTTGGTGGGCTAAAAACTAGCCTACAGAAATCCCCAAGGATCTTTGACATCAAAAGGTATGAGAAAATTTTCCTATGTGCCCTCAATGTAGAAATGGAGATTGGAAAATCTCAATGGAATCATATGCATAAGAAGAATAAGGTGGAATTTAATTCTAGTGGTCCGATACATAAACCCAATGGTGCTAAGAAATTCTAGCACCCCACTTTCCAAAGGTGTGGAATAAAACTGCCGAGAAATTACCTAAAGGGGATGAGGAAATACTTTAGGTATAGAAGGGAAGGGAACCTAGCTATTAAATGATGTCATGAAAAAATGCTACACAGACAGAGGAGAGGGATGCTCCATTCTACCCACAATGCATCATTCATTACATAAACTACAAATAAATGGGTCACTTTTCAAAGAAATTTCATAAGATAAGGGTTTTCAGAGGAAAAAAATAACGTCCAAGGAAACAGGGGTGATATTTTTCCATCACTAAAACTGAAGCAAACCCTAAAAACAAAGTGGTTATTGGTATGATAGTAATTCAATTATGAATAGTTAACATATTTTCTGATTCGTGTTCTTTTCATTATTTTATATCCAGAATTTTTAGTAGAACAATCCCAACACCACCATAAATCATGGAAGTAGAGATGTCGGTGAGAATGTTAAATGAAGAAAACAAAGCTTCCCATGAATATAACTCCACCCATATCACAATTTGTAGTTTGTACTTCATCATGAAACTCATCAAAATATTTTTGGTGGAATCTGATACAATTCATGACAAGGATTGACTTAAACAATATATATCCAACATAAATTTCCATGAGAGTAAAATTTCACTCCATAAAGAGAATTGACCCCCGATTCTGTACATGTTGAAGGAGGAGGATGACTATCCTTAATCACCATTATCGGAAGAATGGATATTATTTCCCTTAGAGAATGTTTATCATAGTTAGATTATTGATTCTATGGAAGAAAACATCCTTGAAGACATGCCTATTGTGATGGAATTCACTAAAGTGTTTCACGAGGATTTCACTGGTCTAACTCCTAGAACAGACATTGAATTCTCGATTGATCTTATACCTTGGTTTTGGAAATATCCAAGACTCAGTATAGAATGGATATTGTAGAGCTTGAGGATCTAAAGAAACAACTATAAGAAAATCTAGGTAAAGGGTTTATCTTCCCAAGTGCTTCACCAGTCCTATTTTTTAGGAAGAAGGGTGGGTCAATGTTCCTTTGCATTGATTATCACGATCTCCACAAAATCACAATAAAGATAAAGTATCCCCTACCACAAATTGATTTATTTTTTGATCATCTATGTGGAGAAAAATACTTATCCAAGGAGGATTTTTTTTTTGGATATTACCAAGTAAGGGTGAAGAATAAGGATATCTCTAAGAATTCGTTTCGTAGAAGGTACGAGAACTAGAAATTCATATTTATTCCATTCGGACACACTAATGCTCCAGAAATATTCATGGAGTAGATGAATATATTCTTAAGTTATTACCTCAAAAAAATTTGGTAATATGTATTGGTTATATTATACTCTACTGTAAAACCATGGAGGAGCATGAGGAGCATCTAAGCACTATACTAGAGACCTTTCAAAAGGATAATATCTATACAAAGTACATCAAGTGTGAGTTACGATTGAAGTATGTCTTATTCCTAGGTCACATCAGCACTAACAATGGGATATCTGTCGATCCATCTAATACATCTATAATTGATGTATGTATGAAGAAAACTTAAGTTATAGATATCCATATCGTCCTTGGGTTAGCTAGATGTTATAGCTGATTTTTGAGAAATTTATCATGATTTTCCGACACTCTTACCAACCTAACACGAAAGGGAGTCCACTTTTGTTTGTGTGACTAATGTGAAGATAGCTTCATGGAGTTGAATAGGAGGCTTATCACTGTACCCATGATTTGACTACCCACAAGTAGAGAAAAATTTGTGTTATTCAGTGGTTCTTCGAAGAAGGCCCTTAGATATTTGTTGATTCAAAATGACAAATTCATTGCCTATGCTTCAAAAAAATTGAATGTTCTTGAGAAAAACTATCCAACCCATGATCGAGATTTGGATGTAGTAATATTCAATTTGAATAATTGGAGGCATCACCTCTTTAGTATGAAGTTTGAAATATATACGGACCCTAAAAGCGTCAATTATATATTCACACATAAACTGTTGAACATGCGCCTATGAAGAATGTTTCTGCGGATCAATGACTGTGACTAATCTATTCATTACAACCGTGGGAAATATAAAATTTGTAGATGATCTATGTAGAATGGAACCGGAAATTATTAAATTTATGATAATTGAAAAGGATTCAATATTCATATAATTGATGAATACAAACATGGGAATAATAAATAAGGGAACATCATTAATCCTATCACAAAATATTGCAGAACCATATCTTTTGGAATGGTTAAAAGATGCTATAAATGATGATGTGGGAATTCAGAAGAAAGTGGAAACTATCAAAAAATGGAAATCCTCAGAGTTCAATGTTAACAAAAAATGAATAGTGAGATTTCTATCAAGACAATGTGGTCCATCACTTACAGAGTTAATGAAATAACTTTTGGATGATTCACATAGTTTGAATTTACCCATTCACCCATGAAATAAAAGAATATATTTAGATATCCAAGATCATTATTGGTGGGATAACATGAATAATGAGATCAGTAATGATACATCAATGTTCCTAGTATATCAAAATTTGAAGGCTAAGAGGTAGAAGTATAATGGGATAATATAATCATTAACTACACCAACATGAAAATGGGAGAACATCACCATGGACATTGTCTGAAGAAATCCAAAGAAATCCAAAGGAAACAACGGTATATATGTTTTCATGGATCTTCTTACAAATACATCACACATAATTTCAATTCAAAAGAATTTCTCATTGGATTTACTAGAACAAATATTCATTATAGAAGTGGTAAGGCTACATGCAGATCCACTATTGATTTTATCTGATCGAGATCATAGTTTCACCTCTAATTTTTGGAATAGTCTCCAACATGCTCTAAATACTATTCTGAGTGTTAGTACGGATTATTATCCTCAAACTGAGGGAAAATATGTGTGAATTATCTGATCACTTGTAGATATGTTGAGACCATTCTCAATGGAATTGAAAGGAGCATGTGATCAACATATTTCCCAACATGATTTCACTTATAATAACAGTTTCCTCTCAAGCATCCAAATGGATATCAATGAAGCCCCATATGAGAAGAGGTGTTGAACAACGACATGTTGGGAAGAATATGTGCAGTGTAAACTCTTAGGTAGAGAAATGGTCAAAGAAATTTCACGGAAGGTTAAGACAATCCATCATCACATAAAAGTTGCTGAGAGTCGAAAAAAGTGCTATGTTGATAATCATCGAAAAGACCCGGTGTTTGATGTTGGGGATATTCTATTTTTCTACATATCACTATGTAATATAGTAATGAAATTTGGGAAGAAGGGAAAGCTTAGTTCATGGTACATTGACCCTTCGAGATCCTTGATCGCATTAGAGTTGTGGACTATAGACTAGCAGTCCCACCAAACCTATCTCAAGTACATTATGTATTCCATGTTTCACTCTTGAGGAAGTACATATCTAACCCATCGCATGATTTCAATCCGTAGGTGGTACCATGGTGTAATGGCCTCTAATATGAAAAGAATTCGTTGAATATCTTAGATTGTAGGTAAAACGTCAATGAAATAAGATAATGCCCATCTTTGAGTTGTTGTGAGAAAACCATATTTTTTAAGAAGAAATGTGGGAATCATAGGATGTGATAAAGTAGAGGTACCCTCATCTATTTTAGTGTGGGAAAATGAAATTTCTAGGGTGTAATTTCTTTTGGGGGGAAGATTGTTAGGACCGAAACCATTTTTATTGAAAATTACACTTTATCATATTAAATGTCTTATTATATAAAATTGGTATATATGACATATTTACTTCCTTGGTTTTATGTTTCTGGACTTTAAATTACCATGATCAATTGTTACCATATCTAATATAGTCGTTGAATTGTGATCAAATGATTAGTATAAATATTGGGATTTCACAAATTCAATTTACTCAGACAATGGAAGAAATGGCCTGATCTTGTAGAATTGCTCCATACAAAGCCTATTTTTTGGAGCTTGGAAAGAAGGTAGCATCACTGGGATTCACCCTTGAAAAACCCGCAATCTATGATTCAATATTTTCTATTTGAACAAAATCACATATGGGAGAAGTGGAAAATAATAGAGATTATCACTCGAGTGATGTTATCCGAGCATCACCAAGAGTCTATCACAATCATAGACCTTATCCTTAGGAATTATGTGGGAATTATAAGGGATTATGTAAAAATACCCTTTCACTATATTTAAGTGGATTATTTTTGTATAAATAATATACATTCATTTTATTATTGTTACTTTGTATATGGGTTTAAAGCATAAATATTATTTTTAATTAATATTGTATTAAAAATTCAATTTTGATGAATTAATGGATTTTTGAATAAAATAATATTATAAAAATATATGGTTACTAAATTACGTTTTATTAAATATAAACGATTGTATTATTTTTATGAATATAATAGTAAATTTTATGAAGGATTGAAATTTTTTTTCTCCAATCCCATAAATTATCGATAAATGTGCTTTTTTATTTTAAAAGTAAAAATTGACATATTTATAAAATTATTTAAATAAAATTAATAACATTTTAGGAATTAAGATGATGAAATTATATAATGGTGAATTTTTCATTATTTTCTGAAACATTTAAATTTTTGGTTGAAAATTAATGGTCGTTTAAATAAGTAATGTGCTTATGGCATCATAATGACCTAATAGTGATGTTATAAAATACTATAAAATATATTTTCAGAAAATATATGTTTTAGGTTTAAAAATAATTCTATTATAGGTTTTTTGATTAATGTTATAGAGCCTTAATGGACCCTCCAAGACTTATAAAATATTTTAACTTAGTGTGACTCACATCCACATAATCAAGACTTATATTTTAATATTTTTGGCCATTTACCTTATAAAATAATATATTTTAATCCAAATTGGGAAAACCCTTGGGTAAAAACCATGTGATGGTTTTTGGATGTGATTTGATTAATATGTAATGTCAAAAACCAAAGTAATAAATAATTCATTCACCTTTCATATGTAAACCCACTCAATCTCTCATTATGATTCAATCAAAACCATTGGATCACAATAAACCTATGCACTCACCTATGTAAAAACCTTCCAAGGTTCCCCAATCTCTCTTTAATCCTCTCTCAACCCTCTCCCAAGCCATAGGGATCACACTACCATGTATGGGATTTTTTCCGTTCTCATTTTTTTCCAAATATAATTATGTTTTATACCATTTTGTTTTCAATTAATAATGTATGGGTATGATTTAGAACCTCACCCATATATCCCTTTTTATATTATAATGATTATAGACCTATTTATCTCTAATTAACCCATCCCATGTACACCTATTACAATGCCGAAATTCTGTAAGGAAAATATTTGTTCCCATTTACATTCAAGAAAGTATTTTATATTATACATCTTAATAACACTACATATATTATGATATTATGTTCGATGAACCCTTTACTATCCATTTCATGTATAAATTATGAAATTACCCCTCTCTCTCATCATCCAATTTTACAATTTCTATTTGACGATGTTATGCTGCCGAAGATACGCCAATGATTCAATGCCATAATCATCGAGTAAGTGATTTCTGTAACCATTTCCCTATCAAGGGTATTCACCATTATTATCATGTAATTCATTATTGAGGAATTAAATTTATTTATTCGATATATTTAATTCATGGAATAAATTATGATATCTAATGAATCCTTTTGTATGATCCATCTGAAACACTTATTCATAAAATGAAATGATTATAAAGGGTGCGCCCTAAAAGAGCTCCAATGCATTGTGTAATGATTGGTATCTTGATACTTCATGTGCAACTAGGGTTAATCATGCTAAATCATGTGAAATTAGGGTTCACTCATGCTAATTAAAGTAAAATGAGGGTTCAATCATGCTAATTCATGTGTAATTAGGGTTTACTCATGTTTTACGTGCAACGAGACTTGGGTCATGCTATTATCATGTTAATTGTTGTTTCAACATTTCCATGTTATAATAATCATGATATATCATACCTTTAGTTTCATGTTTTTATTATTCTCCATTGATATTCAAATTTCCTAGCATATACTATATTCTTTATTTTACGAATTTCTTAATCCTTTATTAGGATTTATAGCTCACTCTTTTCTTTCCTTGTCCTCAGATTATCCCATGAAATGATAAGTACGATGGAAGGATGTGGTCATGTAAAATAAGTTTTCAATAAATATGTTTTGTTTTATGTTCTATGTTTTTATTTAAAGTTCCTATTATCCCAAGACACTATACCTCTCAATCCTCAGTGTTGCCTCAAGATAATTTTTTTAATAAATAAATATTATGTGTGTAATAAAGACCAGGGTTTCTAAACAAAATATATATATTGAAAAGGTTATCTCATAATTAAGGATATAGTTATTTTGGATAATTAACTTGATATATTTACTAAAATAATATTTTACATCTACCAGAGTGTGATGTTTAGGTGTATATAGATTTAATTGAGGATTTAATCCCTATATCGAAGACTCAATATAGAATGGCCACTATGTAATTAATTCAATTGAAGAACAAATAGGTTATTTGTGTGAAAAGGTATTTATTCAACCATTTGTATCACCATGGGGAGCCCTTATTATATTCCTTAATAATAAACATGTATTCATTAGGGTATTAATTGATTATTGGGAAATAAATTCCCTTATGATATGGAAAATGTATCATATACCTCTGATTGATTAATTATTTGATCAGCATTATGGAGCCCAATATTTTCCATATATTATAATTTATTCTCAGTATCATCAATTGATATTAAACAATGATGTTATTCCAATGAATAAATTCAGAACATGGTAAGTACCTATTAAGTTTACAATAATTCAGTTTGGACTGTAAATTATTCCCTCTTGTTTTGTATATATAATGAACAATGTATTCAATGAATATCATGACTACTTCACTATGTAATTCATTGATGATATATTTTTGTATTATATGAGCTATTAGGATATCATTAATTAAATATTAATAATTCTTAAAACAAATAAAAGAAAAGTGTTAGATGTGATATCTAGATAATGTGATCGATGGATTTAGGATGTTTTTTCATTTTTTTAAATTATTACCATTGATGAAATTATTGTTGATCCTAAAAAAAGTGCAGAATTGCATACACAAAAAAACTAAACTAAGGAATGAAGATTCATTTGGTTGATTTGATACCATCAGCAATTCATTCATATTTTTTCAAATTGGACAACTTTATTACAATGAATATATGTAAAGGGATTAGAATTTTTTTGAAAAATGAATGTGATGAATGTTTTGAAAAAATAAATTGAATATTTTACAATTACTGATTTTTTACTATACCAAATATAAATAATGGGTTCGGGATACATATTAATACTTAGAAGAAGGTACATAGTTGTGTGAAAATGAAAAATGCAAATGCAAATTCATATGCAATAATATAATAGATTATCAGGGAATAAAACAATAAGACCTTTGATATTGAGTTATCATCAAAAATTTATTTACGGATTATTTAGAGAAATTATCCTTATCGTTAATAATGTGAGAAATATATAGACCATAAGAGCCTAAAAAATATTTTCACAATAAGAGATCAAAATGTGGAAAAGGGTTATTTTTTGAGCTAGTAAAGGATTATTATTTCTCAATACACTAACTCCCATTGACGAAAAATACTGTAGAAAATATTATAAGAACGAATGGTCATGGATTTATAAAGAAAATGAGGATTTATAGGCACCCTTTGTTCATGGATAATGTATATATATCTATGGAAGTTGTTATGGAAGGAGATATATTAGTCTTTTATCAAATGACATTAAAATTAATAATTACTAGAAACTAAAAAAAGTTATCATCCTGATGATGATAAATTTAATAATAAAATTAAATGAATGAATGATTGCAAATTTTTAGAATTTATTTGTGATGATGTTTATCAAAAATTCATAAATGAATTTTCTTCATCCATCTATACAGGATAAAAAAATTGAATTTTTGGATGATTCACTTATATCTAATTTATAAATAAACCATTTTAAAACAATGATGTATAAGAAATTTATGGAATAATTTTTTGGGTATAACAAAAAGTAGGAAATAATTAATTCTATTTCAAAATTATTTGAACATAAATAAATGATATATGAGAGATAACAACCTAGAGGATTCATCAAATATCATCCTATTCTTGTGTGATTGTTGGTTAAAATTATGAAGTAATTATTCCAATTAAAATAAAAAACACCTATAAATAATCATGTAATGTTTGTTAATGTAGATGACATAACAAAATTTGTAAACATTCTCACAATAAGAGAATATTTTACACTTGATTTCCTTAGAAGTTTCATATTTCTTTATGTTTTATAAATTCAGTGATCACATATTTTGGTTATGTCTGATTGTGATCCCCATTTTACATCAATATTATGGATGATACTTAAAAATTATATAAATAGTAATCATCCCTTATTTGATTCCAAATATCATTAAATTGATGGACAGTCCAAATGGAATGTTAATATAATTTAAGACAGGATGAGGTCATTCTCATGAGATATTAATGGTATGCGGGTTTAATAATTACATTTGATATAGTTCTATTATAATAATTGTTTCAATTCAAGCCATCAAATGGTTCTATATGAAACATTATAACGAAATAGATGTCTTACTCCCCCATGTTCAGATGATTATAGTGAGGGAAATATTATATGTAATGACCTAGAAATTTCAAGGAAAAGTTTTCCATAAATTCATTGGAATTTTACAAGTCTGCAGTTCCTAACGGCACCAGATTCTGAGGCCCAGCATGCCCAGAATAATTTTCTGATGTTTTCTTTGTATACATTCAGTGAACGTACGAGCAGGTTTTTCTAACTTCTGAACCTGTGCTTGGAATCAAAATCTGAGGGCACCTATGAACTCGTAGCGACGGTATTCGCCAAATGGGACCTTTACTGTAGTTGAGTTTTATCAGGATGGGAAGTTAATTTTGGGGGTTTGTTATTAAAAATAAAAAAAATACGAGTTAGATATTTTTATTCGGTGGGTGGTTATAATATCCAAAACCATGTTGGAGGTGGTCCCACACCCCACATAACCACCCATGAGAGGATTTAATGTGGTGGGGCCCACACTAACCCAAACCCTTTCACCTCCCCTCAACTCCCTTAAACTCCCCATGAACACCCCTTAATTAATTTGTCAACTTCCCTTTTTTAATGTAAACTCTTCACGTCCCTCCATTGATTATGACAAACCCATCAAATAAATTAATTAAACTCCCTTAATTAATTAATGTGTGTTTCAAACAATTCATTTTTAATTTTTTTGAATTTCATGGCAATGTTATTATATTGGAGGGCCTTTTATTATATTTTCTTGGAAAATATTCGTGGGAAAACATTGGGAGAAAATCTCTTTGTGGAAGTTCCTCTTCTCGATGAAGAAGTCTATTCATCAACAAAGAACATACCCGATGAAGAACGCAAAGAACTTCTTCCAATGAAACTTCCCTCTCAGATGCACCCCAACGTAAAGGAATCTACATCGCCTTTGGATTCTCTTCTCGCATCATGAAAATGAATCTTCTTCCAACGTTGATGGGATGACACCGTTCTCCATGACGTCGTCTTCTGTGAATCCCAACTACCGTGATGCTCGTCTTCCGCGACTCATCGTTGTGCGACATCAGTTACAAGGTAGGGGGTTTATATAATTTAAATTGAATAAATTATACCTTCATTCTTGTTAAAGTAAAGTGATCGTCTATGGCCATTTGTTACTGCCAAACGTGGAGGGCGCGAGGTGAACGAACACGGGCCAACGACCCTATTTTGTTTCTTGTTTTTATTCACGATGGAGACGGTGTTGGAAGAGGTTGCAGTGACCGAATTTGTCAACGATCGATGGAAGTGATGACCGAAGGCGGTGGCGGAAAAATTGGCCACGCGCCTGCCGGAAGAGGAATACGGCACTGGGTTCCGCACGGAAGAGAGAACACGGCCCGCAACCGCATGTCGCTCACCTAAAGAAGAACCAACAGGGTTGGAAGAACCGCGGCACCTCTCGACGTCGTGCTGCAGAGAACCGTGGCCCACGCTTCTTGGGGCTGCTTTGGTGGCGAACCGGCTGGCCATATGCCAGCCGAGTTGAAGGGAATTGTGGCACCCACAGGTGCTGTGCGGAAGGAAAGCGGCCCATTGTGCGAGACACTCGCACCAGAGAAGACCGGATAGCTTCGGCCCACCGGGCAGGAGGGGCAGCGCCACTTGGTGCTGCAGTTTCAGGAAACTACACCTCACCCCCGCACCGCCCGCCCTGCAGGCCGAGCCGCGGCTGGCCGCGGGCCAGGCTGTGCTCTGCCCGGCCGGGCTAGGCCACGGCCCACTTTCCCTGTCCGTGCTCTTCGGGGTCGGGGATCCTCCTCTGGTCCAACCCAGGGTTGGTTGGGCTGGGTCGGACATGACCCAAACCCCGCTCTTCGGACCCATTTTAGTATTTATCCCATAACATGAGCTATGAACCTCTGATCGATGCACCATCAGTTTTGTAAGATTTCTAGGATCTAGACCGTCTTTTCAGTATATTAATGTCATGGTTTTATCAATGTATTAGTATGAATGGGTTGTTTAAATCTCAAATCTAATCGGGCCCCTAGAACGGTTAAGCTAATAACTCTCAGACCGGGCGTCCGATTGACGAGCCGTCTATCGGGTTGGATTCCTTATGATGAGATGAGACTTTAGGATTAATCAAATCTGGAATTTGTGACAGTTGATGTATCGAATCCTTTGACTTGAGGTGCATACCCTCCTTGAATCAACCGTGTTGTGTGTAGGAACCTTAGAGATGGCTCCCACTGTGTCAACTACTGTACTGTAATCCTCTGTGGGTCGACTGTGATGACTACTGTACTAGAATCCTCCATGGGATCAAAACCAGTGACTACTGCTCTTTTATTCTATGTGGGTACGGTAGTTTGACATCTGTACGTGTATCCTATGTGGGTCCCATAGAGTAGTTGGTCTTGTATCCTGTGTGGGTCTGATAGCATAGTCGGTCTTCTATCTTGTGTGGGTCCGACAAGTTAGATGAATCAGTAGCTACATCTGATCATCTATATCGCTATAAAAAATATGTATGCCTATAGGGAGATGAGTCTTGACATTCAATCATTATCATCGATTTGGTTGACTTTACTTCCTCTGTGGATTGGGTTGTGCTATGGATCGAGAGTTTGAGACGAACTGAGATTGATAACATAGGTATATGTATGGGCATATACCTATATAGGGTTGGTTGATACATCATGTTTTTATCTCTCTTCTTTGGTTTCTCCTTAGTGGATTCTAGGAGACCTTCGGGGGTCTCAGGGTCTCTACTGAGAATCGAATATTGTCACCTGCATGGGCTATTCCCGCACTACATTGTGTTGGATGCAGACGACAGAAAGAACTGATCAAGGTGGAGACTTGTAGAGCTGGACGGTACCCAGAGGTGGACCACTTGGCGAGACGTACATGGAGTGGAGGGATGGACCTGAGGTGAGGAGGAGGCCATTTGTACCCATCCTTCAGTTGGGATTCCCGGAGGACGACTCTGTAGTTGTTATTTTACTTTACTTCAGTTGTAATACCTTTTCAATTGTACTGTACATACTATTGGGCTTGTATTTCCGGCCCCTTTTCCTATCCGAACTTACTTTAATATACAGTTTTACTTAGAACTTACATCAGTTGCACACTCTAATGTGTTTGTTTACTTTCATAAAGGAAATTCCTTTCCAACTTAAGGATTTATGCCTTTGGTGCTAGTCGCTAGCCCTTGGCCTATGGAAGGCGGGTTTGAGGTAGTCATGGCACGGGTCCCAAGGTTGGGTAATGAAAAATTGGTATCTGAGGAGTCAGTTCTACTATAGAACTGAAGACGCTGATCATTTATTTCTGTGAAGCAATAGTGTTAAGAGTATTGAGTGTGGTTTTCAGTCTAGGGAGTCCAGTGTTGGTGCGGCGACCGACATATTCAAACACCAGGACCCTGACCACTGATTTCCGATTCAGTGCACGAAAACCTTGATTGCATGTGTGTTTCCATTCAAATGTTTTCTTTGTGATTATTTTGAGTCAGTTCACTAGGTATACTGTTTGACCATGGTGCACCTATTTCATTTCAGGACGGCCTTATGAAGGCATCAATCTAGGGTTCTGAGTTACGTACGAGATGGTAGCCCACCGAGCGACGATGCCTCAATGTAGGGCCCCATCACAGTGGAGGAACTAGCGGTACCACTACCCGCTGGGCCACCGATACCACAAGCTCCAGTAGCAGAGAGTGCATGCCACATAAGTGTGTTGAACGAGTTCCAGTGATAGAGGCTGCCCAGGTTCAGTGGAGAGACAGACCCACAGGAAGATGAGGATTGGCTGGAGGATGTTGTCAGAGTTTTCAGATTGGTAGGGACACCGTCTTACCTTATGGTGATCCTTGTCGCGAGTCTCCTACACGTAGCAGTAGGTAGATGGTGTAGCCTGATGCTCCAGGTGCATGACAAGGCATCTTTACTCTTGAAGGACATCAAGATTCTCTTCCACTCAGAGTTTATTCTTTCCACCCTTCATGAAGTGAAGATTCAAGAGTTACTTCATCTACAGAAAGGGAAAATGATAGTAGCTCATTACTCAGCGAGGTTCACCGACCTCTCATGCTACTCCAGAGATATGGTGTATGACCTGTTCTTCAGGGCCCAGACCTTTGAGCAATGACTCAGGCATGATATCAGGGATTTGATGATTCCCCTCAGCACCCCGACGTAGGCGGGGGTGCTGGAACGAGCCCTTACAGTGGAGTTTTTTTCTTTTGAGTAGTCATCAGCAGTGAGACCCACTGTAGGACGACACATAATAGAGTCTTCTGCAGTTGGCAGTAGATTGTTAATGTAGAGGTCGAAGCAGACCAGGCCATCAGGTGGCCGACCTCAGGATATAGGTTCAGTTGTGCAGGGCACACGTAATAGATCCAGCCTTACGAGAAACAGGTAGTGATATGCATGTGGTGGGCAGGGACACATAGCCCATGAATGCATGACCCGGCATGCAGACGATCCATAGACAGTAGAGGGACCTCCTAGGTAGTGGCATAGGTTTAACCATGGCGGTCCGTTGGGAGTAGGCAGACGAGGTAGAGGAGCGGGCCGAGCAGTGGGTGGGGGAAGACATTTCGAGGCTCTACCACTACCACCAGGAGGTCCACCCCGACCATAGGGAGCCGGCAGACAGAGACAGGCTCTTCTCCAGGAAGTCAAGGCCTACGACCACAGTGCACCTGAGATGATTCAAGGTACTATCTATGTCTACTCCACGCTTTCTGTAGTATTTATAGACACATGTACGAGTCATAATTTTATTTTCGTGGCCCTTGTTTGGATCCTGGAGATTCTGACGGAGCTGTTGGATCGATCCTTACGGCTAGATACTCCTACGAGAGCAGACTCAATGATTACGCACTGGTGCTGGTAGTGTGAGCTTACTCTAAGATGAATGATCTTCGGCTAGGATATTCTTGTAGCGGCGTTGAGGCCTGACGACATCATCTTGGGTATGGAATGGTTATCTATAGTCCTTGATTTGATCAACTGTATTAGGCGCAAAATGCGGTGTGTCAGCACAGATGGCACCAGGATCACCATCCCTGATGACAAGGGAGCCTTTGCAGCGCAGCATGGACTTATGAAGAGGAGAGGGTAGCCAATCACACATCAGTTATCTAGTCTCATCCTTAGATCAGTTGATGTGAGGAGTCCGAGTTTTTCTGTTTTGGTGGATCAATATTCGGATGTTTTTCCCGAAGATGTTCCAGGACTACCTCCTCGCAGATAGGTAGACTTCTACATATACATGTACCCCGAGACAAAACCGATATCTACTCCAGCATAACGGATGACTCCCGATGAGCTTTGTGAGATGCAGGTACAACTGGAGTACTTTCAGGGTAAGTGATTCTTATGACCCATTATTTCATCCTCGGATTCACCGATTTTTTTTCCCAAGGAGGATTAGAGTTTACGAATGTGTGTCGACTACTGTCACCTGAATCAGGTGATCGTAAAGAACAAGTACCCACACCCAAGGATTGATGACCTATTTGATTAGCTCAAGGGAGAACGATGGTTCTCAATGATAGACCTCAGGTTAGGCTATCTCCAGCTCGGAGTTCAAGATGAGGAAGTGCAGAAGGCGGACTTCAGGTGTCTGTATGGCCACTATGAGTTCTTGGTTATGCCATTCGGTGTAACCAACTCTCCAGCAGTGTTCATGAGTCACATGAACAATATCTTCCAGATTTAACTTGATCAATTTGATGTTGTCTTCATCGATGACAAACTGATTTACTCAACTACTGAGGAGGCGTACACCTACCACTTGTGGGTTATACTGGATACACTCCGAGAGCACCAAATTTATGGTATTCTCTCGAAGTCCCATTTTTGGATTCATTAGGTTCACTTATTGGGGAACGTAATCTTAGAGGATGGGGTAGTAGTTGATCCAGTGAAGATCAATGCAGTGCTTGCTTGGGAGCCACCCAATAGTGTGATGGAGGTGCGAAGTCTCCTGGGTTTGGCTGGGTACTATCGGAGATTTGTGCCAAAATTCTTCTGATTTGCAACACCGATTTCATTTTTGATGAAGAATGGGAACCCCTTCATGTGGTCAGATAGATGCCAACAGATCTTTCAAGAGCTGATGCAGAGGTTGACCAGTGTGCCCATATTGAGGCTACCGGTGGAGGGAATACGGTACGTAGTTTACTATGACGCATCAGGGACAAGACACGACTGTGTTCTGATACAGGAGCGAGTAGTGATCTCATATGGTTCACGGAAGTTGAGATAGTACGAGGAAAAATACTCTACCCATGATATGGAGATAGCAGTAGTGGTCTTTTCCTTGAATATGTGGCGTCACTATCTAATGGGCGAGCACTTTATAGTCTATTCTAACCACCAGAGTGTCAGGTACATCTTCTCAGAGAAGGACCTGAACCTGAGACAGCGGCGATGGCTTGAGTTCCTCCAGGACTATGACTTCAAGATAGTCGATACTCCTATGAAGGGGAACTTTGTAGAATATACTCTCAGAAGGAGATCAGACATTCAACTACTATGAGAGGCGATCGAGCAGTTAGCCGTGTTGTAGATATCCTTCATGGATAGAGATAGAGCTGCCTTTCTATAGTCCCTCACAGTCACTCTTCCACTACTTTAGTGGGTCAGAGAGGCACAGCATGGGGACATTGACTGTGAGGTGCGGCGTGCTCAAATATCCTCAGGGTAGGCACCAGATGGGTGTTTCGAAGGTGGTGAGCATTCCACCCTCTTCAGAGGACGTACCGTGGTACTAGTATCATTACAGGAGTAGGTTTTGAGGGATTTTAACACTTCCCCTATATCGGTACATCCAGAAGTGGTGAAGATGTATCAAGACCTCAAACGACAGCACTGGTGGCCAGTTATGAATAAACCAGTAGCACAATTTGTATCATGGTGCCTTACTTTTCAGTAAGTGAAGGTAGAGCACCAAGTACCCGCAGGCTTGGTACAACCCTTAAAGGTCCCAGAGAGGAAGTGGGATGGGATATCCATGGATTTCGTGATGGGGCTTCCATGTACATTTAGAGGAAATGACTCTATCTGGGTGATCGTCGACCGACTCACCAAGTCGGCCCAATTTCTACCCATCAAAAAGTAGGAATCATTAGAGAGCTTGGGGCGCCTCTACATACAGAAGATCGTACAGATTCATGGAGTGATATCAAATATCGTCTCCAATTGGGACGCACACATTACTTCCTGGCTTTGGAAAGGGTTGTAGGAGGCATTTGGGACGTTTCTATGTCTGGGAACCAACTTCTATCCCCAGACAGATGGCCATAATGAGAGGACCATTCAGACTCTCAAGGACATGCTTTGTTATTGTTTCCATGAATTTTTTCACAGTTGGGAGGATCACATACCCTTGCTGGAGTTTGCAAACAACAACATCCACCACTCCACCACCGGGATGGCCCCTTACAAAGCATTTTATAGAAGATCATGAAAATCACCTCTATGATGGACTGACCTAGGAGAGTCTGCCCTTGTAGGACCAAAGACGATTCTGGCTATGACGGAGAAGGTGCAGATCATCCAGGAGCAGATGAAGACTGCACAGAGAAGACAGAAGTCCTATGCTGATAGGAGATGAAGACCATTGGAGTTCGAGGATGGTGACCATGTCTTCATATGGGTCTCACTTTGACGAGGTCTACAGATATTTGGCAGGGTGGCAAGTTATCTCCGCATTTCATCGGACCATTCTAGGTCCTCAACAGAGTAGGAAAGGTGGCTTACCACCTGGCCCTTCCACCCTAGTTACACTGGGTGCACGACGTCTACCACGTATCTTAGCTGAGGAGATATGTGCATGACCCATCCCACTTTATCGAACACGGGGAGATGAGTATCGATGATGGGGCGACATTCACGGAGGTCCTGGTGGAGATATAGGATCGACAGGATTAGATCCTACGTGGACGATCGATTCCTCTAGTGAACATTCACTGGCAGCACGTGAACTTCTATGAGATCACATGGGAGTGGGAGACTCAGATGCAAGCTAAGTACCACCATTTTTTCCCTATTGTGTGTTGTAACTTTACGGGGATGTAAAGACCTATGGTGGGGGTATTTTAAAGACCTAGAAATTTCATGAATTTTTTTTCTTAAATTCTTTGGAATATTACGAGTCCACAATTCCTGACGGCACCTTATTCTGAGGCCCGGTGTGCCCAGAATAATTTTTTGATGTTTTTTTCAGGTACGTTCAGTAAACGTACGAGCGGGTTTTTCTAACCTCTGGAGCGGTGATCGGAATAGAAATCTGAGGCTACCAATGAACTCACAGGGCCGATATTCACCTAAGAGGACCATTACTGTACTTTCATTTTATTAGGAGGAGAAGTTAATTTTTGGGGTTTGTTATTAAAAATAAATTAAAATATGAGTTAGATGTTTTTATTTGATGGGTGGTTATAATCTCCAAAAGGAAGTTGTATGTGGGTCCCACACCCCACATAACCACCAAATAAGGGATTTAGTGTGGTGTGGCCCACAAAAACCCAAACCCCTTCACCTCCCCTCAACTCCCTTAAACTCCCCATTAACACCCCTTCACTAATTTTTCATCTTCCCTCTTTTAATGTAAACTCTCCACCTCCCCCCATTGATTGTGCCCACCCCAACAAATGAATTAATTAAGCTCCCTTAATTAATTAATTTGTGTGTCAAACAAATCATTTTTATTTTTTTTGAATTTCAAGGCAATGTTATTATTTTGGAGGGCCATTTATTACATTTTCATGGAAGATATTCGTGGGAAAACATTGGAAGAAGAGATCTTGGTGGAACATCCTTTTCCCGACGAAGAAGACCTCTCTTCAACAAAGAACATCCCCAACGAATAACGCGAAGAACTTATTCCAACGATGCTTCCTACTCAGATGCACCCCAACGTTAAGGAATCTACATCATCTTCGGATTCTCTTCCCATGTCACGACATCGACTCTTCATCCAACGTTGACGGGACAACATGGTTCTCCACGACGTCGTCTTCCGTGACGCCCGACTACCATGACACTCATATTCCACAGCTCGTCGAAGTGTGACGTCTATTATGAGGTTGGGGGTTTGTATAATTTAAATTGAATAAATTATACCTTCATTCATGTTTAATTCAGGTGATCGTCTATGGCCATTTGTTACCGCCTAACGCGGAGGGCGCGAGGTGAACGAACACGGTACAACGAACCTCCGTTGTTTCTTGTTTTTATTTGTGATGGAGACAATGTTGGAAGAGGTGGTGGTGACCATAGTTGGCACTGACCGAAGTTGGCGACGATCGGGGGCGGTGATGACAGAAGGTGGTGGCAGCAACGGCGGCAGCGCGCCTGCCCGATGTGGACCGCGACACTGGTTTCCATGCGGAAGGGAGACTGCGAAAGAACATCGTGGGTCGCTAGGACGAAGAAGAACCAGCCGGCTAAAGCTGACCGAGATGGAAGAACTGTGGGGCCTCTTGGCGTCGTGCTACGGAGAACCGCAACCCACGCTTCTGCATGCCACTTCGGCGGTGAACCAGCCGGCCATCTGCCGACCGGGATGAAAGTAGCCACGACACCTGCAGGTGCCACGCAGAAGGACAGCGGCCTGTTATACAAGCCACTCGTGCCGAAAAAGACCGGTTGGCTTCAGCTGGCCAGGCAGGAGGGGCGGCGCCACTCGGCGCCGCTGTATCAGAAAACCAGGGGGCCGAGCCCCCCCTGCACCGCTCGACCAGCTGGCCGAGCTGTGGCCAGCCGCTGGCCGGGCCGGGTCATGCCCTACGGGGATGGACCAGGACCCGGTTCGGGTCGACCTAGTTCTGGAAGACCCATGGTGGGTTGGGGTGGGTCAGGCCGGACCCAAACCCCCCTCTTAGGACCCATTTTAGTATTTCTCCCATAAAATGAGCTATGGACCTCAGAACGATGCACCTTCAATTACGTAGTATTACATGGATCGAGAAAGGCGTTTCGATATATTACACTCAGGGTTTTGGAGAATTATGGGTATGGACAGGTTGGTCGAACTCAAATCCAACCATGCCCTTGAAACGAAAAAGATAATAACATTCAGACCGTGCACCCGATTGACGCGTCGTCTATCACATTGGGTTCCTTATAATGAGATGGAACATTTGGATACATTAACTCAGGACTTTGTGATAGTTTATATATCGAATCCTTTGACTCGAGGAGCAGACCCTCTCGGAATCGAACGTGTTGTGTGTGGGAAACTAAGAGCTGGCAGCGACTGCATCGACTTTTGTACTAGAATCTTTCGTGGGATCGACATCGACGACTACTGTACTAGAATCATTCGTGGTTTAGACAATGATGACTACTTTTCTTGTATCCTGTGTGGGTCTGACAGTTTGACATATGTACTTGTATCCTATGTGGGTCCGACAGGGTAGCTGGTCTCGTATCCTATGTGGGTCTAACAGCTTACATTGTCTTGTATCTTGCGTGGGTCCGACATCATAGATGAATCAGTGGATACATCTTATCATCTCTATCTCTATAAGAAATATGTATACCTATGTGAGTAAAGTCTTGACATTCAATCATTATCATCGATGTGGTAGTCTTTACTTCCTTTGTGAATTGGGTTGTGCTTGGGCTCGAGAGTTGGAGCCGAACTGAGATTGATAACTTAGGTATATGTATAGGCATATACCTATGTAGGATGGTTGATACTTCATGTTTTTATCTCTCTTCTGTGATTTATCCTTCGTGGATTCTAGGAGACCTTTGGAGGTCTCGGGGTCCCTACTGAGTGTCGTATACTCACCCCTGCACGGGCTATGCCCACACTACATTGTGTTGGATGCAGACGACAGACATAAAAAATCTAGGTAGAGACATATATATCTGGACGATACTTGAAGGTGGACCACATAGCGAGATGTACACGGAGCAGACAGACAGACCTTTGGTGCTGAGGAGGCCATATGTACCCACCCTTCATGTGGGATTCCCGGAGGAAAACTCAGTAGTTTCTTTTTTACTTTACTGTAGTTGTACTAGCTTTTCAATTGTATAGTGCTTATTATTGGGCATGTATTTCAATCCCATTTTCCATTCAGCACTTACTTTTGTATACAGTTTTACATAGTGCTTACTTCAGTTGCATACTCTAATGTGTTTTTTTACTTTCATAAAGGCAATGCCTTCCCAGCTTAGGGATTAACACCTTTGGTGCTAGTCTCCAGCCCCTGGCCTTTTGAAGGCGGTCTTGGGTTAGTCACGACATGGGCCCCGAGGCCGGGTCGTGACATTATAGGCTAATAACATGATGATGATTCAATAGAAATGCTATTGAATTTTCATGATTATATGAATGCATATCAAAATAGGAAAAAAAAATATAACCCGATAATCGAAGGTGGGATTAAGAATTTAATGTGAGAGATCATAGTTACTTAAATTATCTGCATGTAATGGGTTTATAAAGTATTGTTACAAGTGATACATGAGTAAAATCTGAATTAGACCTTTTGTAATTTTAGAGATGATTGCAGTTGTTTATTACTGGTTATTAAGGCCACCAACCCACTATAATGTACATATTGTGCTCATATATAAATGTAATGTTAGTACATAACATACTTACAATATTTTATGACCAATGAAATGATTAAATTCGAAGACTTTAATTTATAATATGATGATCCCATCCATATACTTGACATTAAAGATAATTATTATGGAATCATATGATTCGACTAGAAAAGACACTTCATTGAAATTGTAGCATGGAAGAATGAATATTGAAAAAATATTACATTATAAACAAGACCACCGACATTTCTTTAGAATGTAATATTCATGATATTTCATGGAAGAAGTCTTTCCCAAAAGAATTATTTTGACACCATGAGACCTTATTTTTTATTTCTTTTGAAACTATTTTAATATTTTGGATATCATTTGATACAGACAACACTAGGATTAAAAAAAATGTGATACTGTACAAAAACTTTTATATATATTTGACCATTATAACATAATAGTTTTGAAAATGAGTATGAATAGTAAAAACTAATTTTTGAATAATATATGGGTTTCACGTGATCATTTGGTATCTATTGACCAATAATATAGATTTAGATTCTGTAATTTATAAATATAAATTATAATTTTAAATCTTCATATAAAATTTTTCTTCTAGTCAATTATTTTAATTTATAGAAAAGTATCAATTTTAGATGAATATTGAAAATACTGAGTTTTGTTAAACACTTCCATTTCTGTTAAACTGTTTAAATGTTAATTTTTAAAACAATTAATAAAATTAAAATAAAAAATTATCTGAATTCTATTTTAATTAAACCAATTTAGTTTATTAGTATCAATTATATCTTCATATTTGAAATAATAACATTTCTTTATTTTGGAAACTAATACATTGTCAAACTAGTTTGTCCTCACATATACATGATTCATATTAAATTTAATTATGCAACATATATGTGTTGAATTTTATAAAATGGAATACATATTTTATGTACTAATAATTTATATTTTATAATATTGTTAATTTAAATTTTTACTATAATTAATAGTTAAATTAGGTAAAATTAATTTTCTCAGTTAAGGCAAGGAATGAGATTATTGAAGAGTAAAATTAAAAAGATATGGGTTTAAAATAACATCAAACATAAATAAATTTTTATATATGGAAATAGTTTATGGAATCCCACCATTTTATTACATAAATTATCATATAGTATAATACATAATACATGAAAACATAATATAGGATATACTAAAATATAATGTCTACAAAAAAGGTACATATTACATTAAAAATTTAAATAATTATTCTAATAAACTTGATAGGATTATTCATTGGTTCATCCAAAGTTAAATTATTGCATCTCCCAACATGGGGACACACAATAATAGAATGTTTGAGCATAAGGATCAATAAGGGAATGTAACAGAAATAGTTTACATGTGAACATGAATTTTTTGATATGAACATAATGAAAATCAAAATGACATGAGAAATGGTAAAAGAGGCATATAATAATGAATATGACATGACTCGTAATAATTAATTGTAGATAGAAAATTTTATTGAGTCATTCATAATCACATTTCCAAGGTTTGTCACTTAGGTGTCATAAATAATAAGAAGGCAATTCATCAAGGTATCCTAAAACATATCATATCTAGAGATTAAATTCTTTACCATATCAATCGGAGTGCTATTAGGGTTCACCATTAATAAATCTTAATTAATGTAAAAAATATTTATCATAATTAAATATTTCACAAATGACCCATGTAGAAAAAAATTAATGTGTTTCATATAAAATCATGGAGTTTTAAAAACTTCTTACAAACATGATCACTATGTAATTTATAACCCACAAAAATGGAATGAGAATTTTATCTATATAAAATAGATAATAAAATAAATCCCAATTTCATCTTGGGGAAAATACATGGAAATTATTGAGGTTTGGGTACTCATATTAAAAAAATACAATAATTTCTTGTGAAAAGGATGGATATTTTGAAAAATAATATCAGAGAAAAACGAGTTAGAAACATCGTTATTTAAAACATTAAAAAGAGAGTGGAAAAGGTTATCTCATTCAGAATAAAAATATTAATTCAATAAATGGATATAATAAAATTATCATTAGAGAATATTTTGTAATGTATAATGACATAATTCATAAAAAGAAAACCTGAAAGGAAAAGAGATGTTGGTATTTCCAATACCATGAAGAGTAACTCATAAATCTCAATTATTGGTGCCTTGGGGGCTTAAAAACACATTCAGGGGACTCCTTGGTAGGTATAACAGTAATAGATTTATGGATTCTGAATTGGTAATGGACAATAATGGATCAATTGGTGGGTATTTATAACAAATGTAACTGTTTTTTCTATTAATTTCCATGGACACCTCAGTAGTGTTTTTTTGCAAATCCATTATATTTCCCATGGTATTTAACAATGTTATTGGAAACATAGTACACCTATTATAATATTTTAGTCCATAAGTGTTGCCCCAAATATTATATAACTTATTATTTCATTATGATTATGTTGAACATACTAGTAATCTCAAACTATATTTTTATTATTCCATGAAAATATAAATATTATATAAAATTCACATAAACTCAACCTAAACTAATTTAGAGATTCTCTTTTCAAAAATGATATTTATTTTGTCATAATAATTATATATGTATGATAAATTCATCTTCTAAATTTAAAAAATCATATTTATGGAAAATAATAGGGGGAGAAAATACATAGTGAATGCATATTAAAATTTTTAACATTAAAAAAAATGAATGTATTTTATCATTTATATTTAAAAAGGAGTGCTTTAGAAAAACTATTAAATTATAAAAAATACATAGTTTTATATAATAAATTATATTTTTCTAAAATATACAATTTTTTCTCCAAAATTTTATTTATCAAATTCATCATATTTTTATATTTAGAATAATTATACAAAAAATAAAAATAATGTAAAAAAGAATTTTCTAATAAAAAGGAATTATAAAATAGGTAACTATGGATTTGACACGTAAGACATTATAATACTCGCATTCATCCTAAGGGTTAGGTGTGTGACTGTGATAGAATCATGGGGCATATCAGCAAATATCAATCGAGGGGTAATATCTACATACATGAACTCCCAATATAGGTGATTTCCTTAAATCATAATAAGGTAAAGCTCTATTTGGGATTGGGAAAGAGAGAAGATCAGTGAATATACCTCCATCCAAATATTTGAAAAATGTAATTCTTACGACAATAATCTACTGGATGAGGCCATCAACTCATTTTTTTCTTTAATTAATCATTAACATTTCTATTTATAATATTAATTATGACCTTATAATTATAATTAAGAGTATTTTTTTCAATGGTCATAATGAAAAATTGTAACAATTAACCAATTCTCATATAAAAGTCGAATAATAATAGTTTCATTTCAATTATACTAACTTTATTTTTAATGGGATATAGTTTTGTTGAGTAAAAAATAACAGAACACCAATTTTTAGAAAATAATTATCATTCAAATAGTTCATGTCGTTACATTCTTCCCCCAGAAAAAAATTTTATCCTCAAAATTTCAAATTGTTCTCTTAGTTGAGAAGAAATGTGTGTACTTCCTCATCATTGTTCCTCATGTTCCAACATAGATTCATTATATATATTGTTTTTCACAAAACATTAACTTGGTGGGAAGTCTTGTTGTTTAGATCCATGTCTCTGTAGTCTATGATCTCCACCAGATGGTCCTCATAATAAACTTCATGTTCTAGTTGTACCTCATCCAGATTCAATACATGTGATTGGTGAGATATGTAATACCTAAATAGAGATACATAGAATACATCATGAAGATAAGCTATAATTGGAGGAACTCGAAGACTATAGGTCATTAGTCTGATGTGATTGAGGATATCATAGGGGATAATGTACCAAGAGTTAAGAATCCCTTTCTTCACAAACAACATGAATCTCTTAAAAGGTGAAATTCAATAGAATACATTACCTCCAACATCAAACTCTTAGTCATTTCCACATTTGTCCCCATTTCAATTCTCCCAACTATATGTATCATTTATGTGTTATTGGATGGAATAAACATTTTTTATAATCTATTGCATTAGACCAGTCCTAGGAATATTTATCTCATATGATTTGTCTTAGCAAGTTGGAGTTATATATCTCATTCCATATATATTGTTATAGGGTTATTTTTGAATACATAAATGGAAGGTTTATTTGAATGAGATCTCAAAAATTGGGATATGTTGACCTCATCCACCATTAAATCCTATTGAACATGTTCTGAAAATTTAAATTAATGTATAAATTGTCCTTTCAAATTAGGCATTAGATTATAGTTGATAGGTCATACTGAATTTAAATTCAATATTCGGAGCATGTTGAAGCATTCTCTATATTTTGGATTTGATCCTTGGATCGTGATCTGAAATGATAGAAAGTGGTACCCCGAGTAGTCATACCGCTTCCTAAAAATCATGGCTTGTTCATTAGTAAAGAAATCTACCCAAATTAATATATAATTGGTATTATTGGTGACATAGTCCACTATTACCCATATCACATTATTTCCAATGGAATATCTCAAGATTACAGTGACAAATTCCAGAGTGAAGTTTTCCCACTTTCTTGCTTTTATGGGTAGCGATTATAATACCCCTTTAGGAAGTTGTGGATTTTTCTATACTTTTTGACACACTGGGCACCATTTAGTGTAGTTGAAAATATAAATGTTGATATTATCCCACAAATTATGACAACTAAGGTCACTATACATTTTTTTCTACCTAAATGTATAGAGAATATAGAGAATTGGGCTTCATCCACTATCTCCTTCTTTATTTACTGAATATAGTGAACATATAACCTTGAATGAATCTTTAGTATAACTTGGTAACCAATATTGAACATAGGAAACTTCCCATTATCATATCCCATAAATATTTCTATAATAAGCGATCTTTTGGTGAGATTTATAGATCTTCTCTAGTAATAATTGGTGAGAAACCATTTATGATATGATTGATTATTCCCATTCTTTTATGACTCTTATGTCCCTCTTTACTGGGTCATTGATCAATGGATTTATATGAAACATCATAGTTTCCATCAATAGAGGATCTTTCTTATATAATGCATTAGAAACATTTTTTGATCTTATGGGATGATAATGTATTGAACAATCATACTCCTTAAGAAGTACCAAACATCTTCACTATCTCATTTTCAATTCTAATTTTTTTGTGAAAATGTAATTCAAACATTGATGGCCTATGTATATAACACATTTCTCCCCATAATGACATTACCTCTATATGCACGGAGAAAAAAAATCACTACCAACTATATAACATTTGTGGAATAGTTATTCACTTGAGGATTCAATAATCGATATTCCTAATCAATCACATTTCCATTTTCTTATGGTCACAAACAAGACCATTTAGAGATACATCACTAAAAATAAAAAATACTCTTCTGATATATGGAAGAGTTTTCATGAGTTCTATAACCAATCATTTCATTATCTCCTAGAAACATTCTTCACACTCCATTGTCCAAATAAACATGACCCATTTTGTGTTAACATGGTTAGTGGATTAGAATGTTATGAAATGTTTTTCACAATCCTCTTATAATATCTCTATAATCCATGAAATCTACAAATCATAGTTACTATTGTAGGATGAGGCCACTCCTACAAAACATTTTTCTTCATATCGTAAACTGGGATTCCTTCATTAGTTATAATGTGCTCCAATAATGAAATTTGGTGTGACCAAAATTCCCATTGTTTAGACATTCAAAATAGGTTCTTCGTCCTCAGACTTTTCAATATAACCCTATGATTATCCCTATTCTCCTCAAGAAATATATAATATATCGTAATATGATCAATAAAAAGTAACAAAAAGTTTTCAAGGTAGTCTTTAATGAATCTATTCATCAAATACATGAAAATACTGGGAACAAATTTTTTGTCAATGTTCATAATAAAAAGATCATAATGCCAATATCATGATCGAAAGGAGGTCTTCATAATATCTTCTTTTGTCACCCAAAATTGATGACAACCATAACGAAAATTAATCCTAGAGAATAATTGAGTCCCTTGATGTGGGTGAAAAAATCCGTAATTATTAGAATAAGGTACTTTTTATTCACTATGATCCTTATAAGTTCCCTAATATCAATGCATAACTGCATTGATATAAACTTCTTCTTCATAAATAGAACATATTCTCCCATATGAGACAAAATTAACCAGATATAACCTGTCTCCAAAAGATCATGGATATTATTTTATTACTCCTAATACAAATTTTCAATTATATATGGGGTCATTGATATAGGATTGAAAGTAGTCATCAGATCATTAATTAACTCTAACTCTCTTTATTAGGGAGGTCTAGGTAACTCAACAGGAAATATGTCCATGTATTCCAGAATGAACGGGACATTCTCTATTTGTATAATTTCATTTTCTTCTTCATCTTCACTGATCAAATCAATAATTAAATCTACGAGAGGTGATTCTAGGTTACGTTCAGGTTAAGATATCTCTCACTTGAAAACAACATATGGTTTCCCATTCCAAAATACTGATATTTCATAGCTTCTACAGTTTATCTTAGTATTATTCATTAAAATCCAATCCATCCATAGTATATTGTCGAATTACATTATGGTAATGACTACTAGAATATTGATTATATTATGATCACTAGAATTAAAACAAGACTTTCTATAAACTATTAATGATAAATAATCCCTACATGATACATGAAATATAGATATAATTCTATATATTACGAGATTGATTTTATATAATTTGGATACTTTTAATAAAGAAATTAATGTGTTGAACTAGTATAAAAAACTTTTTTTTTAGTTTTGAGGGATCAATGAGGGTACCTAACATGGAATCACTGGGTGCTTCCACTTTATCCTTCATGATAGAAAAGACCAAATTTCTCCCTTTCCATAGGCTATGGTTGATGGGGATTATATTCAATTAACATCATAGTTGGATAGTGATTGACAATGTGACTATGATGTCTACCATTAAAGAATTTTAATTTAGGAATATATTACACCATCTTCCAATTTTCATTAGTGCTGAAAAGTCAAGGCTTCCCCTCATAATGATAGTTTTGAGAAATATGGTCCTCGTTTCCACACATGTATCATTTCACACTCTCGAGAAAGACATTCCTGGAATGCTTCTTCCCACCTCTTTTTCATGTGGAATGATTCACTTGCTTTTATTATCATCCATGGATAAATTTCTTCTCTATTTTTGTCTCTAATGATATATTCTATTAATTTGATTTATGGGACAACGCTACCTCTCCAAACTCTAGTTCAACTTTCATAACACTACACACGATCTTCTCGTAGTTATTGTAGTCTATATCGGAAAAATTCATTATTAGTAGAAGACTTAGGATACCGAAAAATCTATCAACCTTACCATTACGATCTATAAAAATCATAGAGGTTTAATGGGGATGTCTTGTGATGTTCATCTCATAGAATTCCATAGATTAATTTTCCTTTTCATTCAACTCAAGGATTTCCTTCTCTATTTTAGTTCTCTTTATATAAGGGAAAATATTTTTCGTTAAAAGGTCTATAATTTATTATCACTCTGTAGAATCAATCTCCACTCATGGATTTGTGTTTTTAACTACTCTTCACCATAGATCAACTTATCCCTCTAAACAATACAAAACCACTATGACTTTTTCTGATTCTGAACAAAGTAGTATTGAAAATTCTCTTTTAGAGATCATATCCAACGTTAAAAAATAAATGGATCGATACTGAATAATGTTTGTCATTGACACAAGAAGGATTGAATGAAAAGTTATTACCTTTGAGTTGAATCTTGAATATTGTATTGATTTATGTTATTTCCCATACCTCGGGTATGTTGATTCATTAATCTCATGATGTTCTCTATTCTGGATTTCATTAGGAGGCCATTAGTACCTGATCTATTATGCTCACCATTAATGTGATTTCTCATATTTCCCACTAATTTCTAAAATAATATAAAATTATTGAGAAAAATAAATCATTTAATAATATTATAAATCTTATGGAATATACTCTCTTAACAAATCATTTTTAAATATTGTATTCTTCAACAAAAATTCTTTTTCTATTAATCCTTCACAATTGTTCAAAAAAAGATTATGATTAATCAAACATATGCTTTGGGAGTGTCACAAATAGATTATAGAATATGTTGTTTTCATGTACCAAATCTTGTTTATGCCATGCACAATGTGGTGTCTTCGTGTTTGGCCCCTAGATACATCTACACTGGAGCAACATCCACTTATTGATATCAATTTATGGATTTATTTTCTTTGAATCCAAAAACAAAATATATCATCAAAATACCAGGATATTTACATATTTTTTATCTTTTACCTAAGTCTCATACATATATTTTCAAAACCTAATTTCAACATATACCTAAAAAATCATATGATACCAACTATTGAATCCCACATTTTATTAAATTACTTTTCATAGCACTCGACAAATATATGATTTTTAAAGATTAGTGTCTTGAAAAAAAGGTACATAATACAATAAAACATGAAAACAAGTTTAAATATAATGAAAGGATTTATAATACATTTGTATTATGTTTAATTACTGGAATTCATAACTTGGGTACATACATCAAAAGAAAATGTCAGATGAATTCCCATAAAGTAAATTAAGGGGATCCTTTTACATGCGATCATGAAATTTTCAATAAGAACATAATGACTATCATAATGGCATGAGTAATTATAAACGAGACATATAATATTAATAATTAAATGATTTATAACATATAAATATAGATAAAAAATTCATTTGAGTCATTCATATGCATATCACTATGATTTATAATCAAGGATTCATAAAAATTACAAATTTTATTCACTAAGGTATTGTAAAACATATAAACTCTAGGGATTAAATTATTTAAAAAATAATTTGAGGGATATCATGGAACACCCTTAATATGTATTAATTAATGTGAGCAATATATATAAGAAAAAACATTTCATAATTAACACATTTAGAATAAAAGAAATGATGTTTATATAAAAAACATGGGGTTATAAAACGGTCTTAAAATGTGATCATTATGTTATTTATAACCCATGGAAAGAGAATGAGATTTTATGAATCGACATTATGGAACAAAATAAATATTTTTTAAATATTTTTTAATACATCTAGAAACTAATGACATTTTGGTATTCTCATAATCCAAAATAAAACAATTTCTTGAGAAAAAGGGAGAAATTTTGAGAAGAAAATTTGGCGGCATAATGGGTACAAAACATGGTTTTTGTAAACATTATAACGAGAGGGGACAAGGTTATACTATAAATAAAATAATATTAATAGAGTAAAGGTATATAATAATATATATATAATAACATTTTATGGAAATTTGAAATACATACCCCATAAGTTGGGAACATGAAAGGAAAAGATAAGTTGGGACTTCCCTTACCTTGATAAGTAACTCCTTTAACTCAACGATTTGGACCACATGGGTTTGGGGAAACAATAGGAGGAATCATTGGGAAGTAAAATATTATATAATCATGGATTATTAATTGGGAATAAATTTTAATGGATTAATGGGTGGGTATTTATAGAAAATGTGATGGATGTTTTTATTAAATTCCATGGACACCTCAGTAGTGGTATTTGAAAAATCGTGGCCATTCACATTGTATTTTCCCATGTTATATCTAATATTGATAGTTATTACATTATTATAATCCAAACCAGTCTACCAAAATTTTATATAGATAATTTCAAAATTATTATGTCATTAAACATACGAAAAAACTCAAATTGTGTTTTTTTATTCACCAAAAAACATCATATTTTAAAAAATTATCATAAATTCACACTAATTTAATTTGGATGTTATGACTAAAAATTGATTAATATATTATGATAATAATTTTCTATGTTTGTGAAATTTAACATTAATTATAAAAATAAATATTTTTAAAAAATAATAGCGATAAAGAATGTATACTGAACGCATTGTAAAATTTCTGACATTTGAAAAAACTAAAATTATTTTATCATTTATCATTATAAATATATGTTTAGAAACACTATTAATTTATATAAAAATTATTAATAAAACCTTAGTTTAATATAATAATTTTTAACTTTCTAAAAAGCACTGTTTTCCCTAAAAATTTAATTTATCAAATTCGTCATATTTTTATATTGAGAAAAAATATTCTTAAAACAGAAATGGTGGAGAATAATTACATTCATTCAACGGTATTATAATGTATGTAACTAAGGCCTTGACACATGACCGCTTATAATACTCTCACCCAAACTCAAGTGGAGGAATTTCATATTAATAGATTCATGGGGTGACTAAGCTAACATCGTCCGACATGTAAACATCACTAACCTGAAATTTTCCCGTGGGTAAATTCGTTAAATCTTAAAATGTTAATGCTTGGTTAGAGATTGGTCAAATGTGAAGGCCAATGATGATCCCTCCCCCACATTCTCTAAAAAATGGGATTCATATGGCATGACACGACTGGATGAGGTCATCAACTCTTCTTTATACTATAATTAACTATTATCATTTCTATTTATAATACTAATTATAACGTTAAAATTATTATTATGAGTATTGTTTCCAATGTTCAAATTGATCAACGACATATAATTATGAAAACACACTAATCACATTTCAATTATACCCTCATCATTATGAAAGGGATATAATCTTTTTGAGTACCAAATAATATAACAGACATTACCAAGAAATAATAATCAATTAAATTTTCTGGGTCATTACATAATTCATTCATATTACTTGATTGGTTCCAAAATGTTCCATTATGTATTTTATTAATAAAAATATGGGTGTGGTTAATTATTTTCAAAATTTCATTTGTGTCCTCTCCCCCACATATAAAAACGTCACCCATTTTCCTAGACTATTCACACTTTCAATATAATTAGTATATGAGAATTATATTATAAATCATTATGTAGTTACCTCCCAACATCTCAAGGTGTTTTTTATTATAAATCCAACCAAATAATGATTTTGGTGCATACATAATTATGTTTTCTGAAGAAGATGTAATCTTATTAAAAGATAATTTTTATTTTGTTTCTTCTTCCCCATACATCAAATATCGATCAATAATGATGATTTTGTTTAACAAGAATCAATTGTATACTAAGACATTTTTATTGTTAGTTGCATAACTTATATCTATATAAACTTCCATCAAATTTGAAAGGAAACCATTTATCATTTGTGTGACATACTACCACCATGCAATGGTTTTAATATATATATATATATATATATTTGTTCCTTTCCCATACTCATATCTCATGGTTTGATATAATGATGGTTTTAATATATATATATATATATAGAATATACTAGAAACTTCTAGTAAGAGGCAATCCGCTGGCCATTTATTAATAAAAGAAAAGGCATTAAGCAGATACAACATGTCTGAATCAACAACATATCATAAAAATTATAATCATCACTACCCTATTTAGAGATTATGTCCTCTGCAGTATCTGTATCACACTCGGAGCTTTCATAGTGCTTAAGATCCTTTGAATATTTCCTTCTAAGATTTAGCATCTCTAGGGCAAGAAATTCCTCCAAGGAGTGTATATACTAGCTTTCCATACCAATAAGAGAACTAGTAGACACTGGTCTTGAATGATAAGAATAATATTTCATTGATCTTTGTCGTACTGGGCCAGTCTTAGCTCCTTCATCCCCATGCACCATCATCTTTTCACGATGAACAACATCATTGTAGGAAGACTGGATCACACTAATATCCGTCTCCATGTCACTGTCTGAGATGTCACCACACTTTCCCATGATTTTCACCTCTTGATAACCCTCCTCCAATCCAAAATCCCGTTGGACCTAACTATTGACATAAACTATAGCACAACATTGTGACTGAACCACCAGGTTCTATATGTCTTCCCCAGTTTTATCATCCATCGGGGAAACAACAAGTTATAAGAGGCCACCTTCCTTCTTTACATCATTCCCCTCTTCATGCAATTCCTCCTCATTTTCCAGTTCTAGGAAACTATTTCCAGTAGAGACTGTGATCAACACTCCTACATCATCATCATCCCTCCCTTCTTGAACACAGGCATCCACATCCCCCGAGAAAAGAACAACCGAGTCCAGAATAAAATCAATCACATTTTATGACGTCAAGGAGTTGCAAGCCAAAGAATTCCCCACTATATCATGCACTTTGATCTCTGGGACAGTACACAATGCATCCTCAGCCACAACCTATCTAGAAGTCACCGAATTAGAAGAATCACGGTTCAACGCCTATAATAGGACTGGAACTGTGTGCTCCTCCACCACTGCATAGCTAGCAACATCTCCCACTTGAATGCCCAGCATCTCCTTAGAAGAGCATGCATGAACTACATCAGAACAATTCAATATTACCTCCTCCACACCACCTGCATTACTAGTGACAACATCCAATGAAGCATCACCCACTATCACCATTGGAATCACCTCATGATCAAGATTTTTAGAAAAATTACAGCTCAAAAATCCAACATCACCATTTAGACTTCTATTCAAATCCCTCTGATCATCAGCTGCAATGGACAACTACTCTTTAGAGGGAAGGAACCAACTGCAAGAGACATGAACTAGCCTCCACAACAGACCAGGACTCCACTATAAGATCACACCACAACCTGTCTAAATCTATCATCACTAATGGATTCAAAGATTCTTCCACTGCCTTCAACACACAGGTAAGGCCCGACACATCAGCAACCAAGCCAACTGTAGTGCAAGAAGAGCTCAGCCGGCCACCCAACCCAAATTAACCTCCATTTCTGATACACACATCAGATTATACATGTGAACGCATATCCTCATCCACACATCCATCTTTCACAACCTCCTCAGCCGACCTCACAGCATCATAAAAAACACAACCATCTCGACATTGCCCTTCCATCACATGTGATCTACCACTCATCACCTCATTGTGGAAAACAACATCTGAATTCCCAAACCGTTTACATTTCACACATAATTTCATCCACAATTCGGAGACACCCTCTTGTATCTAGTGGAAATCCTTCTCATTAGTAATCCAAACACGATTCATAGGAGGCCTTATGACATCAACCTCAACACATATTCGCAGGCAAATTGGGTAAGACACAGAGCCAGTTTGTTGATCAGATAAAAGATTTTGGAAAATCATATTACCAATTGCACAGAGAATTGAGGGAATATGAAAGGAATGAGGGTTGTCATGGAGACTTACCTATTTCGTGATCGATGAAGGATCACACTGAATATGAAATTCAAAAATCCATCAAAAAAATAAAAGGTGGAACCACCACACCTTCTCGAAGTTCTAGACCAAGCAATAATAAAATCCTCCTCTAATCAAAAATCATTCATATAAGTCTCCTATCAAGAAGCCTGATGAAAACATGCTCATGAAGCTATCATTATTTAGAAATGACTTGAGAAAATGGTTCGATTGAGGGTCTTTGAGGATGAATCAGAGCCACTAATGTGTACTTTCACAGGTCCACAACACTATTGAGCTCCTATAGGAGAAAAGATAACTAGGGATACGTGATGAAATGAATCATGTTTATAGTGGAAAACCACCTCTCGAAGTGATGTTATAATTTTTCGCCTATTCATTAAATAGAAGATAAAATTGGATAAATTCCATGAATTTATTTGATATATGTGACATGTTTTTTATTCTATAAATTTAATATACCATACACTTCCCTACCCTCATTCTTGTTTAGGAAATGTATTGATTCCCATGTGAAATGCCTGGATCGGTTGTGATCACTGAGAGGGGAGGGGTGAATAAGTGATAACTTTTTCTTTTTAAGAATTGTTCCCTTTGAATTATCAATTCAACCTCTGCAGCTGGTTAAGGCCTAGATCTACTCTGTTAGGGGTGCAATGATAATGAAAGCATAGAACACAGAGATTTACAAGGTTCGGTATAAAGACCTACTCCTTGCCGTGTTGGTTACACCCCCCAACACGGATTCTTCACTATGCCAAAAGATGTTTACACAGTAATTGGTTATACCCCCCAATTACAAGTTGGATAAACCCCCCAACTCTACAGCATCATCTTCATCATGGCTCCACTTCACTTCTTCAAAGGTGTTGTTCGAAACTTCAAGTAGCTTCCACAGTCTTCAAAATATCTCGTTGGTCATGCTCACCAAAAAACCAATCACTTAGAATGATCAGTTCTTTTGCATTCACACACTTAAGTGTGTACTCCTCTTCTTCTAAAAGTTGGTCTTCTTCACTTGTGCACACACAAGGCTAATCCTTGGGTCTTCCTCCTTGCACACACACTCCCAAGTGTGGTAAATGTTTCACCCAAACTCAAACACCAAAAGAGGCGCGCAAGGTGTGCGGCCTCACTTCTTCAATAGCCGCGCAAGGTGTGCGGACGGTCTCTGTCGCGCAGGGCGTGACACCCATGGGCACGCAGGGTGTAACCAAGCGAGGGGCGCGCAAGTACACTGCCTGAGCTCTTCTTCCTGTCGCGCAAGAGGTAATGCGCAGGGGACTTCTTCGGGGCCTCGGGTGGCTCCGGGATTCTCAGTCGCGCAAGAGGCTGCGCATAGGTACTTCGTGTAGCTCGGATGGCTTCGCAGGACTCTCGAGTTCTCAACGGATCAGCAGCAACCTTTCAAGCGCCTCGGGTGCTCCTTTTATATGAGAGAAGTGTGAATGGAGTCCACGGGATCCAATACTCGAATTCCCGAAATCATCGGCGTTTTGAAAACTTTAAACGTGTTAAAAATCATCCGCGTATCTCGTTTTTTATTCTCTGTCCAACACGGGTCTTCTTCTTCGGTTTCCTTCACGTGCATGGGACTTAGAATGCATGCATGGACTTCTGTTTAGGATAATCCATACAAAACGTAAACCATCATGGCCTCGCACCTCCGGTTGCTTCGGCCAACCTCGAATTCTCTCCTTTTTTGCATGCAGAGTCATTTTAATGCATGGACATGTTCTATGTGGCCAGACGAGCTCATTGGTGTCTTCGGCTTCTTCAGAGGTGGCCGGAATCTCAAAATCCATGCTCGGGGAGCCACTGGTTCAGCGAGGGACGTCGGGTGGCACGGGGTGTCCTCGGCTCAAGATCGAGGAAGGAGATGCCTCGGAGCCGTCGGATCTGGCATTGATTGAACTTGGATGGCCGAGATAAGATCTCGAGCGGCGAGATGCGATGAGCGGCGGAGATCGGCCGAGCGATCGAACGAGCGGATCAGATTCAATCCGCGGCAAAAATCTTTGTCCCACATCGAAACGGGCCGCGAAATTCTCGCGGTTTATCAAAGATCCGCTCCCATGAACGGTCAGTTGAATCTCCTCCCCTCTCAGTGCCGCCCCGCACCGAGTTCTTCTGCGGGCGCGCTCTGCGTGCACCCCTACCACTCGGCGGGGCGCGCTCCATTCGCCCCTGCCGCGCGGGCGTGACACCCCTGCGTGGCCCTGCCGCCCTGGGCTTGCCCCACGGGTTCCCCCTTGGGCGTGGCGCCTTAGGCCCACATCTGCCTTGGGGTTGAACCCTCAAGGTGCCCATGGATGGCCAATTTTTTTGGCAAAGTATGGAAATAAGACTTTGTTAAAAACAAAGTTCCCCATAAGTTCAAGCCATATCAAATGCCAAATTCCACGTCAACCTCTAAGACATTCTTTCCATTTCTTCTTCATTATTCTTCCACAAACTTCCTCAACTCCTTTCAATCATGTATTCTAGACATATGAGACATTCGTAGAAGGTTCTTCATCAACCGAAGCTCCTGAATCAAATAATTCATCAACATTTTTCAATGATCCAATCAGAGATCAAGTTGGATCATCTTCAATTCATCATGCACTAAGAGATAGTGCATGGTCTTCATTAATTCACATCATCCACTCAGTGATTGTGGATGGATGATCTTCATCTCCTCATGCATTGTTATTACAATGCATGGTCTTCAAACATTGTTGTGACATTGTATCCAGTTGATACAAGTTCTTGGAACTTTAAGAACAGCTCAACAATCGTCTGATTTAATGATGCATCTCCAACCATTAGTCTTCAAGATCTACGTCATCAGTTGACACATAGTGACATGTTATTGACAACAAATGCAATCACTTGGGCACAACAATCTCCCCCTTTGTATTTGGTTGTCAATACTCCGAAGCACATCTTGAAGAATTTCACAATGTGTATGTTCTGATTATTTCTCCCCCTTATTGGCCAACAAATGCAAAGGGATGAATAGGAAGTCATTCCCAAAATGCATAACTGCTTGACTCAGCAACTAATGCTCCCCCTCAAGGGATGCACTCATCTCCTTCAATTCCCTGCATGTCAGTACAAAAACATATAAATTTATGGAATAAGGAGGGACATTTCTCTTCCTCAAGTGATAGGAGAAGGCTGAACATGAAGTTTCAGCCTTAGTTCAACAAATCTTTCTGTAGGCATAGCTTTAGTGAAAATATCTGCCACCTGATCTTGAGTAGAAATGTAGTCGAGATTGATGTCTCCACTGGCGACCCTTTCTTTGATGAAATGATATTTTATATCAATATGCTTTGATCTGGAGTTTTGTATAGGATTCTTAGACAAGCCAATTGCACTTTTATTATCACATAAGATCCTCAATGGTTTTTCAGCTCTAATTCTCAAATCTGCTAGCTGCACCAGCATCCAAATCATTTGTGTACATGCATGTGTAGTTGCCACATACTCTGCTTCAGTTGTGCTCAATGTTACAGAATTTTGTTTCTTTCTATACCAACTAACACATCTTTCTCCCAGAAAGAAGGCTCCACCATATGTGGATCTTCTATCAGTGCAATCACCAGCCCAATCAGCATCAGTGAATCCCAACAACTTTATGTTTGTACTGTGTTTGTATAAGAGTCCATAGTTGAGGGTTCCTTTCACATATCTCAAGATTCTTTTAGCTGCTGATAAGTGAGATTCTTTTGGGTCACATTGAAATCTTTCACACAAAGTCACTGCATATGTTATATCAGGCCTTGAGGCCATGAGATAAAGGAGACTGTCAATAATTCTCCTAAACTCTTTCTGATCAACATTGTTGCCTTCTTCATCCTTGCATAGTTTGGTTCCAACAGAAATGGGTGTTGAGACTTCCTTTGCATTCTCCATTCCGAACCTTTTTACTAAGTCCCTTGCATGCTTTTCTTGTGAAAGAAATATAGAGTTTTTCCTTTGTTCCACCTGAAATCCTAGAAAATATGTCATTTGACCAAGCATGGACATTTCAATGGTTCTCTTCATCTGCTCAGCGAATTCTTCACATAGTCCTCCTGGTCACCAGCAAAAATAATATCATCCACATAAATAATGACAATGAGAGTACCAGTGGTCATTTCTCTGACATAGAGATTACTGTCAACTGTTCCTTTGACAAACTTCATGCTCTTAAGACAACCATCCAACTTGGAGTACCAGGCTCTGGGAGCCTGCCTTAACCCATACAATGATTTCTTCAATCTGCATACCATGCTACCATCTTTGTCTAGCACAAATCCCTCTGGTTGTTCTATATACACTTCTTCTTCAAGATATCCATTTAGGAATGCAGATTTCACATCCATCTGATAAACCTTGTACTTCTTGTGTGCTGCAACTGCTAAGAACATTCTGATAGTCTCCAGTCTTGCAACTGGTGCAAACGTTTCTTCAAAGTCGATTCCTTCCATTTGTGAATACACTTTGCATACAAGTCTGGCCTTATTTCTTGAAACTTCCCTTTTCTCATTGAGTTTGTTTCTGAAAACCCACTTTTTCCCAATTACATTTTAATTTTTGGGCCTTAGTACAAGATCCCAAGTGGAGTTCTTTTCTATTTGATTGAGTTCCTCATGCATAGCTTTTATCCATTCCTCATGTTCAACTGCTTCAGCCACTGTGTGAGGTTCCACTTGAGAATCCAATGCAGTGTGATCTTCCAATCTCAATCTTCTCCTAGTTTTTACTGAGGACTGTGGGTTACCAAGGACATTTTCTGTGTCGACATGTTTCTTCAATTTATTGTATCTCCTTCTTCCATCTTCATTACCTTCCTCTTCATCACTGGTGTGTTCAGAGTTGATCTCACCAGCAGTTGGTATTGGCTCAGTTAATTCTTCATTCTTTTGTTCCAAGGTTGAGTCATTCATTGAGTCATCATTATCCACAGTGTATGGTTTGGTGTTGCTTTCAATTATTCTGACATCACTGCAGTCAATAATTTTTTTCAACCTCTTATTCCAGCATCTGTAGCCTTTTCCATCAGGTAGGTAGCCCATGAAGATTCCTTCTTCTGCTTTTTCCTCAAACTTTCCCAGATTAATGTTTTTAATCTTGATGATGCACAGACTACCAATGACTCTAAAGTAATTAATAGTTGGTTTTCTGTTAAACCACATTTCATAGGCTGTCATTTGTGTTTCTGGTCTTAGGACACATCTATTTTGTATGTGTATAGCTGTGCATACTGCTTCTCTCTAGAAAAACATAGAGATATTGTGCTCAGCCAACATAGTCCTCCCCATTTCAACTATGCTTCGATTCTTCCTTTCATCCACTCAATTTTGTTGTGGAGTATATGGTGTACTGTATTGATGCTTGATTCCATGCTTGAACAAATAGCTTTCAAAATTATCACAAGTGTATTCTTTTCCATTATCTGATCTCACTTTCTTGATACAGATTCCATGTTCTTTCTCAGCCTGCCTCCGGAAGTTTTTGAACATCATGATTGCTTCTGACTTGTGTTTCATGAACATGACGTTGGTCATCCGAGTGTAATCATCAATGAAGGTTATAAAACAGAGATCTCCTCTTGTAGACTTTTGTCTCATCGGTCCACATATGTCTGTGTGAATGAGTTCAAGAGGCCCAGTAGACATGATATCTACTCCTTTGTGTGAACTATGGGTCAGTTTTCCCTTCTGACATGTGTCACAAATTTCATCTCTTTCTCTCTTTAATTTGGGTAGATCTCGTACAATATTGTACTTCAGAATTTTACTCATACTTCTTTGACCTAGATGGCCAAGTCTTCTATGCCAAAGATTGTTTTCATCTTTAGAACTAATATAACAAGAATTGATGGACTCACCAATTTGAAATAGGTTTCCAGTGGTTCTTCTTCCTTGAGTGATGATTTTTCCATCCTTTGAGCTCTTGATGATGCATGAGTCCTTCTGGAATAACACCTCATGTCCATCATCAAATAATTGGATTACACTTAATAGGTTGTGCTTTAATCCTTCAACAAACAACACATCATTGGATTTTATATTTGTTGTTGCAATCATAGCCTTTCCAACTCCCTTGATTTTCAGAGAACGATCATTTCCAAACACCACGGTTCCTCCCTCATGACTTTCAATGTTTTTTAGAATTTTTGTATCACCAGTCATGTGGGATGAGCATCCACTATCAAGAATCCATAACTTGGTTTTTCTGCTGGCCTTTAGAGCCACTTCAGAAAAGCATGTGATTTCATCATTGGTTTCTTGAATGCCATTCCCTTTCATTTCTTTTACTTTTTGTTTAGGAAGAGTTGTCATACATTTATCAGCTCTATGACCTTGTTGGTCACATCTTCCACAAGCTTCACTCAGGCAGTCAAATGTGTTCTGAATTGGAGGTTTTGATGCTTTCTGCAAAACACTCTGGGTTTCAGGATGTCTCCCCCTTGACTCATGCCTCATGCTTGGAAGAGACATGTTATACCAGCATGCATAGGCCTTATGTCCAAACACACCACAACACCAGCAATAGCCTCTGAACCTTGACCTTCTTTGTTGATAAGAGTCATGTTGTAATTTTCTGTCCAAGATTTGAGTAGTCCTTCCTGAGGATTTCCGTTCTTCCAATGAAGATGATTTTACATAGGTTTGTTCATGCCATGTTTGTCTCAATTTTATCTTTGAACCTGCATTGTTAGAAATAACAGATGTATTTAGAGATTTACTTAGTGGTAAATTGACCTGCCTCTGAGCACCAGCATATGATGATTCTGCCTTGACCTCAACAGCCTTGTTGAAGTCTTCTCTCATCATTGTCAAGCTATTCTGTGCTTCAATCCACTTGGAATGTGTCATTGATTGCTCTTCTTCTTTGAGGTGAAGTTTCTCCTCATGATCTTTTGCTATCTTGTCCAGCTCAACTACCTTCAGTTTGTGTCTATTGATTTCATCAATGTACATTGTCTCTTTCTTCATACATTCTTCCAACTCCTCAGTCATCCTTTTGGTTTCCTTTTGTAACAATCTCTTCTCTTTCTTGAGTTCAGTGTTCTGTTCAAGGAAAGCCACTAGTTCATCTTTCAATATGTGTTTGAGCTCTGTTCGTTCACTTTCATCATCTTCACTGCTGCAGGTGTCAAACCCTTTTTCCACATGAGCCATAAAATTCTTTTCTTCTTCTGATTGACTGGCTGAAGTGAAGTCTGATTCTTCCTCTTTGCTTACATAGCTTCTTCTTTCACCAGGAATGATCCTTTTCTTTCTTGCACCAGATCTGTTTCCTTCTCTTGGGTATCTACTCCATTTCTTCTTTTGTGACTTATCATCTTCAATATCTGGAGCACTAGATCTTTTCTTAGGACAGTTAACAGCAAAGTGTCCGATGTTATTGCAATTGAAACATCTCGATGGTGATTTCCCTTTTCCCCTGAATTTAGTTTTTCCAAACCTTTTAGAAAAAAGAGAAATAATCGTTTTGAGATCTTCATCCTTTTCTTCATTGTCAGAATCACTTGATTCTAGGACTTCATCATCTTTTATCTTGAGTTGTCTTATGGCCTCAAAAGCCATCTCATCCTTGATCTTCTTCTTGAATACTGGTATCTTTCTCATTTCATATGCAATGAGAATGTTGTGTAGTTCATCAAGAGAGAGATCATCTCTGTCGTCTAATGCTGAGACTTTGGGGTCAAACCTGTCAGGAAAATTTCTCATTAGTTTTTTTAACAATAGTGGAGTCCTCCAACTTTTCTCCAAAGCCCCGAATGTTACTGACAATTTCATTGACTCTTGTGAAATAATCAGCAATATTTTCTTCTTCTCCCATCTTGACATCTTCAAACTTGCTTCTCCAAATTTGTAATTTGGCTTCCTTGACTTTCATGTTTCCTTCATAACTACTTTCCAATTTGTCCCAAATTTCTTTAGCATTCTTAAGTCCCATGACTTTTGGGTATACCTTTTCTGAGAGTGACATAAGAATAGAATTTTGAGCTTTACCATCAACTTCCATATTTCTTTTCTCATCGAGTGTCATAGAAGCTTCATTAGTAAGAGGAGGGAATCCAAATAAGGATGCATCTCTAACATCAAGGCCGAGAGATAGAAGGATGGGAAACATCCGATTTTTCCAGCTGTGATAATTCTTTCCATCAAATGTAGGGACACCCCTACTATTAACAGAATTTAGATTGTCCATTTTCTTAGAAGTAGATCCTAACAAAGGGAACCTGCCTCTGATACCACTTGAAATGCCTGGATCGGTTGTGATCACTGAGAGGGGAGGGGTGAATCAGTGATAACTTTTTCTTTTTAAGAATTGTTCCCTTTGAATTATCAATTCAACCTCTGTAGCTGGTTAAGGCCTAGATCTACTCTTTTAGGGGTGCAATGATAGTGAAAGCACAGAACACAGAGATTTACAAGGTTCGGTACAAAGACCTACTCCTTGCCGTGTTGGTTACACCCACCAAAAGGGATTCTTCACTATGCCAAAAGATGTTTACACAGTAATTGGTTATACCCCCCAATTACAAGTTGGTTAAACCCCCCAACACCACAACATCATCTTCATCATGGCTCCATTTCACTTCTTCAAAGGTGTTGTTCGAAACTTCACGTAGCTTCAACAGTCTTCAAAAGATCTCGTTGGTCTTGCTCACCAAAAAACCAATCACTTAGAATGATCAGTTCTTTTGCATTCACACACTTATGTGTGTACTCCTCTTCTTCTCAAAGTTGGTCTTCTTCACTTGTGCACACACAAGGCTAAGCCTCGGGTCTTCCACCTTGCACACACACTCCCAAGTGTGGTAAATGTTTCACCCAAACTCAAACACCAAAAGAGGCACGCAAGGGGTGCGGCCTCACTTCTTCAATAGCTGCGCAAGGTGTGCGGACGGCCTCTGTCGTGCAGGGCGTGACACCCGTGGGCACGCAGGGTGTAACCAAGCGAGGGGCGCGCAAGTACACTGCATGAGATCTTCTTCCTGTCGTGTAAGAGGTAGCGCACAGGGGACTTCTTCGGGGCATCGGGTGGCTCCTGGATTCTCAGTCGCGCAAGAGGCTGCGCAGAGGTACTTCGCGTAGCTCAGATGTCTTCGCGGGACTCTCGTGTTCTCAAAGGATCAGCAATAACCTTTCAAGCGCCTCAGGTGCTCCTTTTATAGGCGAGTAGTGCGAATGGAGTCCGCGAGATCCAATACTCAAATTCCCGAAATCATCGGCGTTTTGAAAACTTCAAACACGTTAAAAATCATCCGCGTATCTCGTTTTTTATTCTCTGTCCAACGTGGGTCTTCTTCTTCGGTTTCCTTCACGTGCATGCGACATAGAACGCATGCATGGACTTCTGTTTAGGATAATCCATACAAAACATAAACCATCATGGCCTCACACCTCCGGTTTCTTCGGCCAACCACGAATTCTCTCCTTTGTTGCATGCAGAGTCATTTTAATGCATGGACATGTTTGGTGTGGCCAGACGAGCTCATTGGTGTCTTCGGCTTCTTCAGAGGTGGCCGGAATCTCAAAATCCATGCTCGGGGAGCCACTGGTTCAGCGAGGGACGTCGGGTGGCACGGGGTGTCCTCGGCTCAAGCTCGAGGAAGGAGATGCCTCGAAGCCGTCGGATCTGGCGTTGATTGAACTTGGACGGCCGGGATAAGATGTCAAGCAGCGAGATGCGATGAGCGGCGGGGATCGGCCGAGCGATCGAACGAGCGGCTCAGATTCGATCCGCGGAAAAAATCTTTGTCCCACATCGAAACGGGCCGCGGAATTCTCACGGTTTATCAAAGTTCCGCTCCCATGAACGGCCAGTTGAATCTCCTCCCCTCTCGGTGCCACCCCGCACCGAGTTCTTCTGCGGGCGCGCTCTGTGCGCACCCCTGCCACTCAGCGGGGCGCGCTCCATTCGCTCCTGCTGCGCGGGCGTGACACCCCTGCATGGCCCTGCCGCCCTAGGCTTGCCCCACGGGTTCCCCCTTGGGCGTGGCGCCTTAGGCCCAGATGTGCCTTGGGGTTGAACCCTCAAGGTGCCCATGACTGGCCAATTTTTTGGCAAAGTATGGAAATAAGACTTTTTTAAAAACAAAGTTCCCCATAAGTTCAAGCCATATGAAATGCCAAATGCCACGTCAACCTCTAAGCCATTCTTTCCATTTCTTCTTCATTCTTCTTCCAAAAACTTCCTCAAATCCTTTCAATCATGTATTCTAGACTTATGAGACATTTGTAGAAGGTTAATCATCAACCGAAGCTCCTGAATCAAATAATTCATCAACATTCTTCAATGATCCAATCAGAGATCAAGTTGGATCATCTTCAATTCATCATGCACTAAGAGATAGTGCATGGCCTTCATTAATTCACATCATCCACTCAGTGATTGTGGATGGATCGTCTTCATCTCCTCATGCATTGTTATGACAATGCATGGTCTTCAAACATTGTTGTGACATTGTATCCAGTTGATACAAGTTCTTGGAACTTTAAGAACAGCTCAACAATCGTCTGATTTAATGATGCATCTCCAACCATTAGTCTTCAAGCTCTACGTCATCAGTTGACACATAGTGACATGTTATTGACAACAAATGCAATCACTTGGGCACAACACCATGTATAAGTATGACCTTCCATATTCATGATGATATGTGAATCAATTTTGAAGTCTAACAATAAATAATAGTTTTAATGATGTATTTAATGGGAAAATGATATATTATTAAAAATATTGTTACTTTGGATATTTTTTATTTCTTATATTTTTAAATGATATCATCTTTAACGAAACAAAACACATCAGAAAATAATGTACCTAACACATGAAACATTGATAATAATGAAACATTATTATGAAATGGTTGGTAAAATGTAATAAACCGATCATTTTAGATTTTAAAAAAATGAATATGGGGCTTTTTAAAATAATATCATTCATTAAACAATTATAAATGATATTAAATTATGATCAACTAAATGAATTCATGAGGTAAGGGATTCTATCTAATTTTCCACTAAATTGTGACTTATTTGAAATTATGAACCTATTTTTTATGTAGTGTATATACATCCAAATTGAGTTATTTTACATGAATATATAAATAATAATAAATATTATTTATTCAATTCAATATATTAATTCAAATAGATTGTATAAATGATTTTTTATTTCTCTTTTGATTTGTAATATTTAATTCGATTTTAAAATTTTATTTATTTTCAAAAAAACATATTATTATGATAGAATAAATGTCACATATCATTTATTTTATTGTCATTTATATTCCCTTGAGAAATTTAGTTTCTTTTTATCAATTCACATTGAATTTCCCTAAAACATCTGTTTTTATAATGGATATGCTATTAAATAAAAACATATTTTTTTCTTATTTAATGTTTTTTACTTTGAAAATATTTTATTTACTATAGAAATATTGATAATACCCTATTCATTATGAAATATAGATATTTTTGTATGAAGCATATATTTTATGAATTAAATTGATCAATCAATATTTGAGTAATGATTTGGACATATAGTTTTGGGTGGTGCCCGTTTATAGATAACCCCTGGATTAATCAAAATGTCTCAAGAGAGAAATAAATTTCCCAAATAAACACGGGTTTTAAACATATTTTTAAACTCTATTGTGAATGATATTTGCAGTGGATGTATAATAATCCATAAGATCATGATGTCGAAAAAATTAATCATTTCCTTCATTGAGAATTCAATTTATAATATTATAAATTATAATTTCTATTGATATTATGTATAGATTTATTTAATTCATTATTGGTTGATTAAATTTATTTTGTTTTCATTTATTTACCATTCAATATTTGTTATTCCTAATCTAATCATGATAAAAAAATTATTTGTTAAATTAAATATGTTTTCAGTTATTTACTTTTTCATACTAATTATGTATTATTTATTCAAAATAGCATCTACTGTTTGATTCCATTAATTATAATTTCAACTCAACCATATTTTCGTTCTTTCCGTAGGGTATAATGATTCTTTATTTGAATTATTTTCAAGGATGAAATCATATTCATTTTTATGTTTTGTTTTTTTTCCAATATAAAATTGGTCACATATATATATGTGGTACTCGGAAACGTCTAAACGGGTTCTTCCTTTGGGATTTATCCCCTTTTATCTATTTTAATGTTATATAGAAGATACACATTCTTGGTCATCTGACTAGTTTTTGTTAAATAAATATTCAGATTTAGGAATCCATAAAAATATTTCCAGCTAGGTATTTTTTGAAATTCTATTATATAATCCTATATATTTTATTATCATGCATTTTGTTATTGTAAATTAAAACACATTAATATTGTATGTTTGTATTTGCATAATTTTTTATGTTGATATATTTAAGAATAGTTTTTTATCTAAAATAATATTTTTTTAGGATTTTATAATATGTAATATTACAAAGTAGTTAAATAAAATATTATTAAAATATTTATTTATTCAAATATGTATATATTTAAAAGATAAAATAATTTATTTCTTTATTTTTAGTTTATAAGAAATATTTATATTTTATAATATATAAAAATATAAAATATTTTAATATTTTTATGATATATGGATTTTAATATTATATATATTCAATGATTTAAAGTTTTTTTATGATGATATGTGAATGAAAATTTTTTTTAAAGGAAATATGAAATAATAATAAGTTAAAATATTTCATTTATTATTATATTTATTACAATAATAAATTGTATGATGCTGTTTATTTTAGAACAATTATTTGAAAATGTTTACTTCATAATAACTTCACGATGAGTTGTAAGGGTATATATATTTACTTATAATTATTTATACACTAATATTAAACTACAATATTGAATCTATATTAGTGTATCAATGGAAAATATTGCCTATTAATCTTATTGGAGAGTTAAAATGAATATATTCAATGAAATGAAGAGTTATCTAGAGATATTGTATTTATGTGGAAATGATGGTGACACAATGATAAAGTTAAATAAAAGGAAATTATTATCATTAACGAGTTAATAATATTGGCTTAAAATTTATAGATGAACATACAAAAATACTTTTGACTGTGATTCCCCCATAAGACAGTATTCCAGATGATACAGTAAATATAAGGATCCATATAAAGGATGGAAAGGAATGTAATGATTTTATAATATGAATGAGAAAAAATGGAAGTTTGTATAATTTCAACATCAATGAAATATCATTCTTCATCAATGTAAAATAGGAATACTTCATTTTTAATTGAATGTGTAAACACACTCATAACATATTTATAAAATGTATTAAAAATAAAAAAGTGTAAATGATATTTGAAATAATAAAATTTATGTATAAAATAAATTTCATGTCCTGAGCAGCCATTATTTTTATCCCCACATAGAATGGTACTAAATACAAATTTTATCATTCAGTTTTTTCATATATAGGCCTCAATTTTTTTGATAAGTGTAGTGGGTATAATAGCCTCAAATGAGAGTAATTTCCCTAAATATATTTTCTAAAATAGAGAGATATGATAAATAACAAGCAATTATTTCCATCATAATGTATACAATAAAATGAAATATATTATTACGAATGTATTCTAAATAAATACATCACATCATATTGGAAAATAGTATCCCACAATATCCTTGTCATTGACATAGACCCTGTAAAATACGAGCTAGTAATGTGCATCTCGATCTCTAAATCCCCCAAATATATTGAAATAAATTATATATATATAAAGTGAAGACCATAATATTTATAATCAAATGGAAATTTTTTGATATATCTAAAAAAATGTGTATAAAAATTATGATGAACCAATGAATAAATTTTTGAATAAACATGAAGCTACACAGCTTAACAATTCGTTTTAATTAACAAGTATGACTCACAAAATCATGAAAAAAATATAGTAATATGTAATAAATATACACATCTAAAATGTGGTATTAATACATTTCCCTTTTGGTTTACCAAAATTGTACCGTGATATCAATTTTTTTTCTCTAACACATCCCAACACGATATGAATTAGAAGGATATCATATATACCTCAACCACCAAGTGGTTATATCGTCTTATGATAGAATTATTGAATTAAAGTTAGTCACATACCAAGGTCATTTCATATACTACATTTAAAGTTTGTATCACCAAAAATAATGATATATTACTTGTTCAATATAGTAAAATATCATTAAAACTAACTAAACGGTTGTTGTTCCTTTTTATACCATGTATTATAGACAAAAAATGTATCAAATAAGTCACTAAGAATAACAACCATCAGTTTCATATAATTAGTACTACATATAACGTGAGAGTGTGGGAGATGGGGAATTGAACTATCCACCCTCACCTAATTAGATGTCCGAGAAAAAAAAAATAAACACTTTCCTTTTGTGAATTTTTAATTTTATCATAATCATGTGTTTTGTATAATTAAATAACATGGATATACTAAGTAGAACTAATTAATCGGAAATCCTTCCTCACCGTTCTCACAAACAAGGAACCACTTATTCAGAACAGAATATCACTACCATAGTATGACACATACATATTGATATGAAAAACACCACTATGATATTATCCCATACAACCCATAAATAAATTCATGGATATGAGTTTTAATGAATTTATAGATTTTCAATTTTTCTTTTGAACAATTATTTCAATTTTTATGAAAAAATATCATAATACATTAAACTATTTTTTCGAGTGAGTTTTTTTAAATAGTCTTTAATACTCAATTTCATATCAGTATCATCACTAATTTCATAATTAGTATCATCCCATTTTGGTGTGGGATCTATAAGGAAACCACTATAAAAACTATCCTATTATTTTCAAACAAGTAAAAAACACACCATATAGCAATAAAATATATCCCCATTATAAAATTAATTCTAATATTGAACTAGGAATAATTATAACTTTTAATTACACAAAAACCAACAATGTATCATAGATAAAAAATACTAGATACACATTATAGAAAATTAAAAACTCTATTGCATCAATAATTTCAATCTATTTAGGGATTTTATTTAAAAATATCATTATCATTATAATGGGGTAAAATCATGTCAATAGTTTATAATACAACAAAATTATTTAATATATCAATCAAATCATCATTTAATCCATAGTGTTTTCTTAAATTTATAGCACATTATTCCCACAAAAAGAAGTTATATTAATAAAATAAATATTGATGCTCATGAATGAATTCCTTTATTAGTAATAATATAACTAGTATCAATATATGAAACATATCTATTTACCAGTTCCCAAAAAATGTTATTTAATCATGTCTATTATCATCACAAATAAATCCTCACTATTCACTTCTTGGAATTAATTCATTGAAAGAACGAAAATTTGTAATAAAATAATGGGAGAGTTCAGGTGACCAACATTGAAATGTTGTATTTCTTTCTATAAAAAACATTAGATAATGTGAGATGATATTGCAACCAATAAATCATAAATTTAAGGTTTGGATCCATTATAACAAACATATAGAGGATAATTAATAAGATAAACTTATAGTATTCAATCTAACATGTTATATAGTTTGTTAAAAAAAGAGAGACAATAAAAGAGATGAGAAATCAGTAAAATATCAAGCAAGAGTGATTGAGGTCAATTAAATAAAAATCATAAAAATAATGAAGTGGTTCTGAGATCATATATAAATGAAGAAAAAATATAATGTTGTTAATGGATATTGTTTTTTATTTTTCAAAAATTACTATATACTCATATCTTAATATCTCCCAAAAAATATGACATTCAAACAATACATTTAAATCATCATAAACATGGATTTCCTTTAATATTCATTAAATTTGATATACATGACTCATTTAAAGACACTCAAATCTTGTGATTCAATTTCATATACCAAATTAATTTATATAAGTTCTATATTGACATTTTAATAAATTATTCCATTATTTATTTGTTAAAAATAATTTTGTATAATTTTAAGAAAATATGGTGTTTTTCTCTTGACGGAGATGACTAACTATGATGGTCAATAGTGTAAATTGACAGCATGGATCATCCACATGAGAAACCAATGGGAAAAATGAAAAATAATCCACCTTCATGGATTGACTAGTGTGCATGAACTAACCACATAAACTGACTATCAACTATAAAGGTCAACTATATAGATCAACAATATGTAAAACCAAGCGACCACATTCATAGAAAAAAATAAAAAAAGCATGAATTCATGTCCATTGATATACCACATTAACATGGGATAGATAAAAAACATCAAAAAATATCACCACACCCATAAGCCACTAAAATTAAATTGAGACCACAAAAGTAAGGAATGAGCACTTGAAAAACAATATTTAGCACGTTAAAAAATAACTTATCCATATGAATATAAGGATTTAATGAATGAAAAAAATATATTAAAATTTTAAATGACATTGAGAACGATCTAGATGACTCCATTACATTACAAAAAAAAAATGGAATATCTTTTATAATCTAGGTTCATTATTGAAATACCTTTTAATAAGTTTTCATCTTAAATAATATAAAATAAAAAACATAATGGGAAGTGTTAGAGTGATCTAAATCACCAACCAAATAAATTCCACTCTCAATAGAAATACATAAATTAGGGACCATAAATATATATAGAAATAATGTTATTTTTAATGCATCTTATATTGGTGATTTTGTATAATTATGTGTCAAATATATTTTGGGAAACAATTTCATAAATCCACATTGAGATAATCTCTTTATCTAACCAAGAATATACCAGTAAAAGAATCTAATAAAGGATGTTCATCCAATTAATAGCTATTGATATTTATAATGTATCATTGAGTTTCACTCCAATGATCTTTCCTATCATACACAGTGAAAATAAAAGATATAAACTAATAAAATAATTCATTAATGAAATAATTTTTTTTGATGATCATTGTTCATGACTAGAATTTACTGGATTTTTGTGTCATTAATGGTATTGAAAACTCCCTAGTTGATGAAATGGGAGTCATTATGTTGATATCAAATGAAAAAGGAAAATAGAACATTTCTTAATTCTTATATATCTATATATGATATTGAATATAATAATATAACTCAATAAACAGATCTTGCATCATGAATTTCCAAAAAATGAATTCAGTAGAAATTTTATAGTTAACCTCTACTGCTCATAAAAACGGTAGATCTTATGAATATAATTTTTATAATCTCAAAAACCAAGTTATTCATCCTCAATCCTACATATGTTTTTTTTGTTAATTTCTGACTCTTTTATAGTGTATCAAATCATCATAATCATCTATGTGAAGAAAACACAACATTCATACCAATGGCCACGAACTGATCCTCCATAACCCATCACAATAGGGATCAACAAGACTACACTTACAAAACTATGAATGGAGATATTCCAATAGTAATGTAGAATTAATTATTTTAATAGAATTCAACAAAAACAAAATTGTATACCCCATGTACACTAAAATACATGGTTCATTCCCACCAAATATTCTCTAGTGATTCAATGTTTTTATTTTTCGTCTCGTAAATATTGGGACTGAATGTTTTTTATGTAACATCTGAGTAATAAAATCTTGTTTCAATCTAGACAATAATTATATATTAAATAATGAATAATGATCAGAAATGGAATACTTAAGAATTCTATATTATCATAATCACATCAACAAAATATGATGTGTGAGAATCAATAGCACCATATTTTTTTATTGTTCTAAAATTACATTATTTCATCATATTATCCAAAATAAGATCAATTATATCATTATATCCACATTGAAATGGTATCCTGGTGAAAAAATAAAAATATATTTCTTCTCAAAACTACTTGGGAACACGAAATGTTTATTTCAATCCTCCTAGAACAAGATTCTTGACCTTCACCAGTTTTTATACCAAACACTACATAGTGAATTATTCAACATTCTACATTATCCTATGAACCAAAAACCACCCCTATATCAAGGAAACATATTATAATAGAAAGGATGAATTAATAAAGGGGAGATAAATAACTCAAAGAGAACCTACTCACACATCATCATCAAAATAGAAAATATTACCTCAAATATTACTTAATACGGGATATATGCTGACCACTCCATATTAGAATCACTATGATTTACACAATCTCTCATAACTACTAGCTATATGTATCTTAATAGAGACTAATCCATGTGAACCAATCTATAATGTTCCTTTACTATCAGATATAAGGTACATTTTATATCAAACAATTATATGTTGAGATGTAAAGCCTCATGCTCCACCATTTCTCGATATGCATCAATAACATGTATGAATATACCTCTCTATGAAATCCATGTTAGTGTGTCTCCCATGAAATGAAATTTTGATATGATATATGAAATATAAAATTCATAATCCCTATTAAATGTAGTCAACCTAATGTTTATAGAATAATATCACAAAGGGAGAAAACATACATCTGGATTATATGATCTATGAAACCCCTCATGAATTACATGTTGAGATAAGGTCCCACCATAATCAATGAAAAAAATATATCTCATAATACTTTATCATTGGTTTTATAGTTATACTCATGGGGTAATTATTGAATTATCCAATAGAAAATAATTTCTAACTACTACATTGAAACATATCATAATCCTGAATGTGAGATTTTTAATACACCTGAAACATCACAACCACATTTTTTTTAGAAAATAATAATTACCAAGATAATCTAGCTCATTATATTTGAAATTTTTTCCTAATACTACTCTAAAAAAATGGAGTCAAGGTATTTTCTAGCTAGAAATTTTACAGGGGAGTCTATATTAGCATAGTCCAACATGAACCTCAATTAATATTCAATGAGACCATTTTGGAAACATAACGCTTCTAAATGTTGAGATGTTCCACATGATACAATTAATTATATCATAAATGTGTCCACGAATACTCTTATTTTAGACAATATATTCCAAATAATTATTACCACACATATATAAATCTTAACTTGGTAATTTTTACTTAGAGAAACATAACTCGATGGACCTATATAACAGATCGAATTATCCCTCCATTTTCTATATATTACCTTAAGAATAAAACACATTTTTCGATGAATAAATCTATAAATTGTTCTAGAACCTCATTGAATTCATTTTTATTGAGTCCCTAGAACACAACCAGGTCCATTCTGACACGTAATGACATAATAAAATTCTCAAACGGCCAATTGAAATTCATGAAATAATCCTTTCTGATATGCTTCCCTTTCACTCAAATCAAATGATACTCAAACCCCATATCCTTCGTTGAAAATAATATAGATCATGTAATCTATTCAAACATATTTTCAATATTTAAGTGGGGAAGATAGTTTTAATAATTACCTAAATCAATATTGATAGGCCACAGAACACCCCCAAATTATAGAGTAAGAATATTGTATTCGATAATGAGTATGACATGAGAGACCAATATCATAAGGTAATATAATTTCTGGAAACATTATAATATGTTTAAAATTTAAAATAGATTCTATATAATTCAATTCATTCAATACCGAATTAGCACGTGTTATAAGAAATGGAGACATTCCTCAATAGCTTTCATTATACATAAGACCGAGTTTTACTAAATACTGGTATATTGTTAAAATAATATTATTTAATATTATATTATAAAAACAATCCATTATGAATATTAATAACTATATTATGAAAATATATGGTTAATATAAATATAAAATTAACTCATGGCATATCAATTAATTAGAAATGAAAATAAGAACAAATTTCATATTAAAAGCAATGTTATTATTTTATGATTCCCAAGGTGTTTTTCTTAATAGAAATAATTAATTATAATTACATAATTATTTAGATGAAATATATATCTTATATATTAAATAAAAGTTTTTTTATATTCATCCATTTTCTATGATATTCATTAGATAAGAACAAATACTTTTTTGACCTAAAACGTATATTTTTATCATGGGAATTTTATCAAATTTTAATGGTGAACCCATTTTTTTAATGATATTTCAGTGTTTAATTGATTTAATATTTGAAAATAACAATTATCATTGAATTTCAAACATAATTATTTGGTCTGGATGAATATTTGTTAATTTTTTTGAAACATATAAATTTTTAAAGAATATTTAAAAATTAAGAATTTTAGTTAAAAACTGTCTTTTGATAATTTATATAAGGTTCACATATAAAATATTTGGTCTTAATGTTTAATTAGATAATATTTTTACCAATTAATATAATTTATTTCATTTGAATCAATTTCACTATGAAATTTATTATAAAAACATTTCAATCTTTCAAACATTTTTACATTTAAACTTTATATTGTCGTCCGACCTTCAGGATATATTTTAAATAAATTTCTAGCACTTATGTGATTGGATTTTGTCAAAATTTATTCTATCAAAGAAATAAGAATAATTAAAAATTTCTAATAAGACCATTTTTTAAAAAATTATTAGTGAATGTAATTAAAATTATTTATAATTATTAAGGTAAAATCAAGCCTTATGAATAAATAAATCTTTTACTTTAGAGCCCAAATGACATCACCACTTGATCAAAACCCATTGGATGGAAATTTTATGGCCATCACATTCCATTCATGTGTTTGGTTATTTTGTTATGATTTTTTTAGGGAATAACATTTGCACACATAACATGTTTCAAAAAATTCTAAGTGAGTCCTTTTACATCCCTATAAAAGAACCACCTATCCCACTTCTATACACATCTCAATAAAATTATTATTCACAAATATATGCCCAAATATCATCCCTAATTCCCTTCCCTAAACCTTTAATACGCTATTATTTCAACAATACTACCAAAGAAGCCTTTTTGTATTAACAAAAAGAAGTTACCTGATTAAGAGGTAATGCCTTCTCCTGAAATTTTAAGTTTCAATTTTCATTCTCCACCCCATATGCACATATTATTTTGTGACTCGAAAAAAAATGATAATAAATATTTTGTCATTTTATAATATCATGGTCTAGAGGTACACTTACCCAAAACTATATCAATTGGATAATAAATATATTGTTTCATTGAATGGAAAACTACTACATCATGAAACAATGATTGATGAATTTTCCCTTACCACCACTAATGGTGTCCATTATGATGGAAAATATATGTAGATATTAAATTTATTTTATTGAAAATGTCTTAGTTCTTCTATAAATTTATTTAGATCATACCTTTATGCATTTAATGTCGTGTCAATAAGATAATTTTGTTTGACAATGTGTGGACTGTTGCCTCGTCAAAGCAACAAGACTCTACCATGTCCTACATGGAACATATAAAGGATGTAGTTAATTATAATATGTAACATATTTAACATACATATCACACTATAATTATAATATACAATTGTATCATATATTTTTGATTATTATAATAAATAAATGAAATTAAAGTAATGTTCTTGTGCGTGTATGACCTAATGTCTCCCTGAAGGGTGCACTTCATTTATAATATACAAATATTATGGACTATTCTAAATATATATGTAATAAATATATAATATAATTTGGTGTTGGTTTAAATTATTTAGATGATAAAATCATCATCTTATTAATATGAACAATATATCAAAAGTCAAGACATGGAAAACAAGGCAATTAACACACGAAATAGTTAAAATAATGAAGGAGTGTTAACATAAAAGTAATAAAATATTCTAAGAAATAAATATATAATATTATTAACATGACTATAATTAAGTTATATTCCTGTGATAAAATTTAATCCACCAGATTAGGGGATAAAACCACTCAACAAAATAAAGGTTAAGGTAAGGTAATTTGTCTCAATTTACATTCCATTGAGACTAATTTGTTATTATTCAACAATTCAAATTTATTTGGTGTATATAAAACCCTTTTCTTGTTATATCATGAATTTCCTTATTACAATGATATTTTACCTTGAATTTAAATTCTTTACATTTGCGGTATTATGATTTAAATATTTCAATGTGATATCAGACACTTTCGAATGTTTAATGATTATTCATTTCAAGAATGTTCTTAATGATTATCATTACAATATAAGTTATTTTTGGTATTATTGAATTACATTTGAATCAATAACATTATTGTAATAATTATTCAAATAATATTTACTTCAATATATATATTTTGATAAAATGCATATTATTATTTCCTAACTCTTATAACATTTTTTTATTGTAAATATTATTTGATTAATTGTGGAAATATTGTTAAATTTGTATTTCTCATCCAAAATAGTTATTTGACAAGGGATACCATTTATTATGATTATTAAAAAATATTATTATTTGTACATTAAATAATGGGTGGTTCTCAAACATTATATAGCCCCTTAATTCATCGAAATGTTCTCATGAGACAAATTAGTTGGCCAAAATTAACGAGTTTATATCTGCATATTTAAACCGTATTGTGAAAAGTCTTGATGGTAATAGGTTTTCATGTGTCTCCAAGATAATTCCAATAAATAAATCATTCACATCATTTAGAATCATTTATTATACATCCATTTTATTTTTTATCAATATATCTATGGATACATTTCATTCTAAAATTATTTATTTTTATTGAAAGTGTTTCACTACTTAACTTTCCATATTGGTAATTCCTTTTCTAGTTTTTTGGATGGAATGACTTATCAGTTACTTACCATTCCACGTAATTTTATTTATATTAATTAATTACTACTTCTTATTTACTTACCATTACTGAGAATTTAATCTTACCATTATTATGTTTCATTCCCTATTTTATAAAGAATAAATATTTGAATAAGAATTCATGGATTATTTTCATTTCAGTTTATTGTGTAGAATGATTTATTTTGTTTTCCCAATGAATTATGGGTATCATGTATGTAATCTTGATTTCCAATACTACTAAACATAATGTTCCATTGGTATTTGATTCCACTTAATAATAACAAAGAAATAAAACAAGACACTGACTCTGAGCTTCTATGGTTGGGGTGTTATAGTTGGAATCAATGGATGTTTATGAATAACCACAAAAAATATTCTTAGAAAACTTAGATTATGAAGAAAAATATTAAGACATACATTGAATATAATCATATAATAACATCCAATAATGATGGTAATGAATTTATTATTTGGGTATTCCTAGCAATACATACATATCTGGATACTACAAGTTGATGGGGTTCTTTAATAGACGTACTATGGAGTGTCAGCTTCGACATGGTGATCCGAGCCTAAATCTGGTTAACCTTGTATATGACAAAAAAATTATTACTACGCACCTGGTTTTATAATACATGGGGACATTCTTAAAATAATTCACAGTCTACTCACCTTCTATTTTGAATGATATAAATTTAATGATTCCCCCATTATAACCAATGTTTATGATTTAGGTATTTATGGGGAATAAATTAATGTTATGTTCTATACCATGATTAGATTTATTGAATGTTTAAAATTTTATAATTTAAACTATGCTATGCCAATATATAGAAATGATTCATGGAAAGATGTAGAGTGTCAACACTCATGGACAATATTGATATTTCTCTACTAAAGAAGTATATTTATATGTTATTTGAACTTAGTAATCTATATATATATATATTAAGGAATCATAGTCAGGTTATGAAAAAAAAACATTCCCCAAATGGAGAAACATATAAAACATAGATAATCTCATAGGTTAGATCACATTATATAAAAAAATCCCCAATCATTTAGTGATACTACTAATACAATTGTAGATGATTGATGGTTTAGGTCTCTAGATATGATATTTTTGCCCATGAAATACAATTAAAAGGAAAATATTACCCATGTGGTATATTTTCTCCAAGGGTATGTTGATCAATAGAAGTCCTTGATATAATACTAAGGAGGGAGAATAAATAGAACTACAGAAATGGAGAAAATTCAAGGATACATTTTTTGTTATATACAACCCTTATGACCAGTAAATTTAGATGAAGACCAAATTTCCTAGCTTAGTGAAAAATGAGAAAGTGTGTGTTGTGGATTATAAAGATAAATTTACTAGTTTATCCATGTATGATACAGATTATATATGCAACATGGAGTGTATTATTGACCACATATTTGAATGTATAAAGATAAATATTTAAAGGGCATTGGTTTCATAAAAAATTTCACCCTATGAAGATATTTTGTTATGTTCCATCAAAACAAAAACGTATTTATATAGATACAATGTATTGAAGGGAAACAAAGAGAAGAAGAGGTAATCTAAACACCATTAAAAAGTGAATGTTTCAACGAAAATTAAGTGAATGAAGGATTTTTCAACTTGCAAAAACTATGGAAATAATCACAAAAGTAATTTCATGAAAGGATTTGATGTTTGTTATAAGTGAGGAGATGAAGGACAACAAGTTTTTGATTGAAAGGATCGTAAAAATTTCCACAACTTATAACACATCAACATCATTGAGATAGGACACTATGTGAATCAATGTCCCAATAATCAAAGGAATAATCAAAAGATGATGATATTGGATAATGATCAAGTTATGCTACTACCACTGATGAAGGGGAATGATTAAAATTTCTATTCAGAAGTCATTTAAATATTTTATCATCAATTTAATGGATATATGAATTATAGATTATATGGGGATTATATTGTGGTAATTTTTAATTAAGGTTTTGAGATTATATGTTGAATGGTTCCAATAAATGTTATTGAGTATAATGATATATTTTTCAAAAATCACACAATTGAGGGAAATGAAACCCTTAATATGGTCATGATATTTAGATAATGTTGATGAAATTAATTATTTCGATAAGTTCTAACTACATGGGAACTGATCAATAACTTGTCGAAAATTGTTCTATGCTATCTTTTATAGAGTATAACACACTTTTGGATTTAAGGGATATATCCAACAAAATGTGGTTTACATAAAGAATAATTAATAATTAATGTTTCCAATAAGGTTTTAAATTAATTTTTTATATTACCATTTTTCAAGAGGATATATGATTATGTTTTTCATGTGATTTAAATTTGGAAATTTTGAGCTTCTTCATTTGATTAAATGCTAATGATAGGATCAATGAAATTATTTCCAATATAATGGATCAAAATCTTTTAGAAAATATTACCATTTTTGGAATGGATAAATCTGATCATTGGATAAGGATTTATATTTTTTTTATTACATCACCATATTATAATAAAAGTATAATTAGATCAAGGCACAACCAAAGGATAATATTGTATTTATAGAAATGTATATTTAATTATATTATTATATATTGATAGAATTCCTCATCCATTACAAATATGTCTTGATTTAAAAATGCTCTTCTATTATCATCATTTGTAAGATATCAATCTCCTTTATTCATAACCATGATTAATTTTATAGTGGGATGCAATTTAGTTTAGAAAATGTTCTGTACCACACTCAATAAAAACATGATTGACATATTTTTTTCTTCCATATGCTAGTTTCAATTTGACACCTATGTTATCCAACTAGGGATCCGAGTTACGCGACTATTAAATTTTAATTTCTATCATATTAATAATATGTGATATCAACCCTTTTTATGATTTCATTATTTCAATATCATTTTATTTTCAATCCCTCTATGAATGAGATCACAGTTAATTTTTGAGGATGCAATTTAATTAATGTGGGAGAATGTAACACCCCGAAATTCTAGAGTATTAATATTGTATTTGATTTCATGTATGAAACGTGACACAAAGTGTGTAAGGAAATATAATATCATGATTTTTTATAAAAAAATTTCTATTTAAAAGGATTATATATATTTCAATGCATGTAATAGAATGTTATTTTTCATTTCATTCAAGAGAGACCATCCTTGATAGCATGCGTAATACCCAATACTTCTTTTCACCAAAAAAACTATATATTATTAAAACATTATTATTTCATATAAAAAGATAAAACTTGTCATTATGAATACTATTAAATAAATTTTATAATATATCATTTATATAAATACAAAATGAATTCATGGGAAACCAATTAATGAGAAATAAAAATAAAAACCAACTGCATATAAAAAGATATAGTATTTATCTATAATTCTAATGAACATTATTCATAATAAACATAATTAATTAAAACTAGTTAATTATTTTAATTAAATATATATTTTATTTATTCGATCAAATATTTTAGATATTCATCCATTAGGTTTGATATGCATATGATATGAATAAACACTATTTTATAAATAAAAAACTATATTTTTATGAAGGCATTTTTCACAAATTTTAATTGAGAACCCTTTTTAAATATGAATTTTAATAAATTAGTTGATTTATGATTTGAAAATAATATTTATATTTGAAATCAGATCATAAGAAATAGGTTAGGTTTAATTTTTGATATTTTTGGGAAACATATAATTTTTAGTGAATAGTTAAAAATATTGAATTTTAGTTATAACTTATTTTTGTTATATATTATTAATTAGGATAAGGTCAACATTTAATTGAATTTAAAGTTGAATTTGATAATATTAAATCAATTAAAAACATTTATGTCATTGGAATCAATGCATCTATTAAATTTATTATAAAAACAATGTATACATTCTAAGGTTTTTACATTAAAAACAAGCATTGTTGTCCCACCTATATGATGAATTATTATATTAATTTGCACCACTTATTTTATTTGAATTTGGAAAAAGTGGATTCCAAATTTATAATAAGATCATTTTATAATTTATAATAAGATAAATTTTTTTAGAAAAAATATTAGTGAAGGTAAATAAAATTAATTGCAATTATTAAGGTAAAATTAAGCCTAATAAAGGACTAATCCTTTATCTTAATGGCCCAAATGACCTGTCCAATATTCCAGAACCCATTTGTTGGTCATAATTTATCATTGAAACTTCCACTAAGGAGTTTTTTCTGGTTTTTATGAACTATTTTATGTAAGATCATTTTCAAACCTAACATGTTTCCTAAAATTCAATGTCAATCATTTTTATATCCTATATAATCTACCACATCTCCCACTTATTCACACATATTAAACCACATATGATCGTCCATGATATGAAAAAAATATCTTCCTAGTATACCATTTTTCTAACATGAATCATCCATTATGGTCAAAATAATTCCATAGAATCCATTGTGTATAATCCAAAAGAAGTTACCTGATTTAGTGGAAACACATTTCTAAAGATTTCTAGTTTCATTCCCACTATAAAAACCCTATAAAAATATTAGTATATATTTACGTAAAAAAGTATACCCTATATACTATGTTTTTTTATGAAAATGTTCCAAACTAAACTTACATAAACGTTTATATAATTTATAAAGAACTTACTTTTTATCTTTACAGTGAACTACGTCCTCAAGAAACAGTGATTGTTCAATATTCTACTACCACAACTCATGGTGGCCGTTATGACGGTAAATATATTTATATATTATATATATTCTATTAATAATGTCATTAGTTTTTGTAATTTTATTTAGGCTATTCCTTTATTCTTTCCAAGTTGTGTAAATACGGTAATTTGGGTTGAGGAAGTGTGGACTAGAGCCCATCAATGTGATATGACTCGTTATTTCCATACATGGAATGTACGAAGGATAGAGTTAATAAACCTATATAAAATATATAATGTACATATCATACTGGAATTATAATATAACCATGTATCATTTAGTTTTCATTCATTTTATATAGAAATGAAAAGAAAGTAACATTCATGCATACGTAAACCTTCCATCTCCATGAACGATGCACTTCATTTCTAATATCCAAATATTATGGACTATTCTAAATTCACAATTAATGAATATATAAAAAATTATTCATTATTTAAATTACATATATGGTGAGATAATGATATAATAAATAGGAAAAAAAATCACAAGTCAAAACATACATGCTAAAATAAGGTAATTAACACCCGAAATAGTTTAAATAATGAAAGAGTGTTAATAAACCAAAAACAATATTTTGTAAGAATTTGATATATATTATTATTTACATTATTATAGTTCTAGTATAAGTTAGTAACACATTTTAACACAATATACATTGGGAAAATTCCACAAAACAAAAGTATGGTTAATGTATGGGAATTTCATCAAAATTTACATTTCGATGAGACTAATTTGATAATACGAACCAATTCCCTTTTATTTGGTGTATATAAGAACTTTTTCATGTTATATCATAAATTAAATTATTATCATGATATTATAAGTTTAATATAATTTCAATTGTATCTTTGGACTATGATATATGTTTTTCAATGTGATATGAGACACATTAGAATGTTTAAAGATTATTCTCCTAAATAATGTTATTAATGATTATCTTTACAATATCACTTACTTTTGTGAATGAAACTTTTTTCTTGAATCAATCCCATTATTGTTAATATTTTTTGTCATAAATATAATTTAATATCCATATTTTAATTCAATGGGTATTAGTATTTCCTAAACAATATAAAATTATCCATATGGTGTTTACTATGATAGTTATTATATTAATTAAGGAATTATTGAAAAATATGTATTTCTCATTCAATACGATTATTTGATAAGGCATATCATTTATTCTTTTTATTAAGTATGTGAAATGATTTGGAAATGAAATTATGGGTAGATCCTAGACATTATATTTCTCATTTATGCATCGATAGGTTCTCATGAGATAAATTCATTTTCGAAGTTATAAGGGTGTCCATCTGTAGTTTTAAACCACCTTGTGAAATGTCTTGAAGGTAATAGGTTTTAATGTGAATAATTCAGGAACTCCCTGAAGAAACTATTCCCCCCATTTATATTTATTTATTTTTTATCCAGGATATTTTTCATTGACAAATCTAGGGATACATTTTATATCAATTTATTGATTCAGACAGAATGAGTTTTAGTTTTTTACCACGCCATATTGATAACACCTTATCTAGTTTTTTGAATAGAATGTTTTATTAGTTACATTCCCTAAAATTTTAATTCATTTATATTGATTAATTGTTGGTTTTGATTTAGTTACCCTTACTGAGAAAATGATCATACCCTTATTATGTTTTTTCCCCAACTTATAAAGAAGAAATCATTGAATAAGAATTCATAGATCAAGTTCATTTTAAATTATTGTGTATGTTTTTTTATTTTGTTTTTCGAATCTATTGCAGGTATGATGTATGAAATATGGATTTCCATGATTTCTAAATTGAATGTTCCTTCTGTATTTGATTCATTGTAATCATTCCAATGTAATAATATAATGCGTCGAATTTGAGCTTTTGAGGTCAGGGTGTTAGACACCATGGATATTTTTTATCTATTGCCAACCTTCATGGGAATCATAACTATAGATCTAAAAGGATACACATTTGGTAAAAAATAAAACAATAAAATTTCATTTATATAAATCCCCAATGCTCATATCCTTGGTAGTTCTATATTATATGAAGCTATTCAGATTTTATAATGTCATATTTGCAACTCATTCCATAACTCAATGCCATGTCTAGGGGGTAGTGTGATGACTAAATAAGGGAATATATAATAAAATACTTCTATAAAACTTATAACTCTGACGTCATTGGAAAAATGGATTCCATTAATAACCTTGATATATGGGAATGGAGGGGTTCCACATGATTCCTACCCATTATATAACAAATCTTACAAAAAACATTGTATAAAAACACCAATGTTATAAAATAATTATATCATACAAAATCAATCAATGATAGTAGGAATATTATTCAACAAATACATAGAATTAATGACATCATATACTATATTGGTAGAATTATGAAATATCACAATGATTGATGAAGCCTCATCAATATTATAAAACCATGAAACCAATAAATCAATCATTTTTATCCATAAAAAATTTGGTAATAACCCAAGTAAGTAGATGCATGTCGACATAAAATCTAGATGAAATGACAAAAGTGGGTGAAATAAAGGAGTTTGAATTGATATTATTAAACAATGATGAAAAAGGTATATGATTGGTTAATTATAATTCAAACTACCTGGAGACTACATTCTCCTGCACCCATAGGGTATGAACGTATTCATTTCCAACTCTTTTATAACATTTCTCAGGAAAATATCAATGGATACAACCCTATATGGGGTAACAAGTATAGGAGATATGGTCATTCTATGAAAAAAATATAATATATCCTCATGGTGGATTATAAACCTATGTAACTAACAATTAATTATAAATATCCATCCCCATAAATTTTTACTTCATTCAATTTATAATCAATTATTGAATAAAAACATGATTTCCCATTCCATGGTGAATTCCATGAATATTTACTAAATAGATATATTATTTTATTTTTGAAGGAAACATGAATTTGTAAACTCATCTAAAATAACGTTTGGATAAAAACTAAAAAGGTCCTTAAAATTATTCAAAATATCTTATGAATTAATTTTTCAATGAGAAAGGGAATTAATCTCAACCAACAACATTTCCTTTATCATCTATGATATAATCTCTACCATGAACACATTAATAAATACAGCCATTAAAACATCACTATTGTTCCCCTCAATAAGATACTATGTAAATTGGTAATGTTTTTATCCCCTTTTTAGATAGACTACCAATGGAACATAATACTCGTCTTTGGGACTATTCAATCAAAAATATTATTCAGGACATTCAATAAATGATCATCTTCTAAATAAAATATCCAATCCCAATGTTTCACCAAATCAAGACGTGGGAAAAACACAACTTTCCTTAATATTTCCTTTCAACCACAGTTAGGAAAATATTTTAATGACTACTGGGTCATTCTACAGATCCTTTATGACATAAACCAAGCAATGAGGACCACCTACTATGATTTTCAAAAATAATGAAAGAACATCCTTTCATGATATCATAGAGATAAATAAAATTAATTAAAATAATTTCACATTACATTTCCATAAATCACACCATTTAGTAATAACTAAATAATATTTTTATGATGAATCATACATAAGTATCTACCCAAATTGAAATTCCACATAGAAAATTATTTTTAGATAGATTAAAATATTTCTTATGGATCACCAGGGCCCCTCAAATTCTAATATTGGTTTAATAAACCCTGTAAAAATCATTATTAATACAAAATAGACATTTGTCTCTACAACCCATACAATCATAACTAGTTCTTCACTACATTTTATATCATATTTCCCAAAAAATAACATAATAATATATCACAATCCGAAAACACTATAAATTAATTTTCAGATTATAGTGACGATGAGATTCCCCCCAAGACCAATATATTGTTGTCTATAGGATGCTGAATAGATTTAAGGATAAAAAACACTCGGATGGGATATATTTCAATTAAAATAATTTCATGGATCATGATATAAGATATTAAAGCCCCAAAATAATCCATCAGGAAATATGAATTTAACATTCAAAATCTTCTTTCATAATAATAAATACACATAATCCCAATTGAAATAATAATATGTAAACTCATAGATAGTGACATAATATCTATAACCTTAAATCAAGTAATTTTTTTCTCAATATATGTCATGAGAAATAGAATATATATATATATGTGTGTGTGTGTGTGTGTTATTATAATATATATATAGTGGTTTCACACCTAGGGTCTCCCATTAAATGCATAAAAAGGAATACTAATTCCATCATGAAAAAAAACATTATCATTGGGAACCTATAGTGGTCAACCAATCCTTATCTTCACCAATGATTCCTCACAAAATCAATTAATCAAAATAAAAATATAATATCAAAGGGTTGTAGATGAAAATTTTATTAACCCCACATCCCATGTGGCTTTCCTTCTTATATACTGAAAATCATGAATCTAATGTTCGATAACTTCCTAGACTGACGTCAATTGATTTGAAACCCTACCTACCATACCATAAAAAATGTCATAATATCTCATTTGGGTGATGGTATGTTAAAATATGTCGCATATAATATTTATTACATTAACTTTATATAGTGTGGGTGTCCTTATTAAAAACCCTATAGAACCCATATATTATAATAGGGTTTTATGAAATTTTTGGAAATCAACCTCAGTGCCTACTACTATGATTCAGAAACCAAAATTATATCATAGATACATCACAATGAATCACCAATATCTTGAATCATATCATTATTTCTACTCGAAATAGGGAAATAGTGATGAGTTTTTAGTATTTCATCGACCCTCACTAAGCAATATCTTCGGGTAAAACAACTGGGCATCAACAATTTAATACAATATAAATAACATGAAAAAAGATAATACAAAAAAATATTATAAACATGATATATATAAAAAAAATACTAGGTCTTTTAATAAAACTAGTACTCGCCCATTCTATTGAACATTATATTCAATTAATGGGGTTTCTTCTAATATGATATTAATATTTAGAAACGTTATGAAGAAAAAATATGTTGAATAAATTATAATTAGAAAGTAATGTTATCTAATAATGGAATAAGAGGGCATAGAATATGAATACATCATTCAAGTAGTTGAAAAATAGATTAGAGACAAAGATGAACATAATTCAAACTAAAACCCAAAAGCGTCATTAACCTCTAATTGTTGGAGTATATATGGTTTTGATACGCTTCCATACTACATACCGGTGGTTGTCGCTTGCAACCACACACTCTTGACCATCTAGACACCACGCCCCATATTCCATCTTCAAGTGAACCTTATTCAGAATAAAATAATTTAAATAAATGGTAGAACCACACCTCTTCAACTAGAAATTCAGAAAATAAAATTGCATGGGAGTAGTTATTATAAATGTCAAGTGCAATAAATTTTTTTTTGAATATTTTTAAAAATTGGATCAACAGTAGTAGTGGACTACACCATGTAAGTAGATATTAATCTCAATAGTCTCATAATTGTCCATTTCAAAGAGCCCTAAATTACATATTGGATAGAAGTGACCTAATTCCTACACATTAAATTTCTGTTAGAGAAATCAACACATTAAAGCTGAATTGTCTCTCATACACTGTAATGAGGAAGGTTGAAAACATAAAAATCATTGAAAAAAAATTAGAAGTAAAAACCTAGATATTTGGTTATGCTTCAAACAACAATATGATTCAATCTTCAAGTGGTTGGTGGAGCACTGTCTAGTTTTTTTCTTACCCATGAAACAAAAATAAAATGTTATTAACAACTAAAATAACAAAATGAAATTAAATAAATTAAAATGGACAATATTTTTTGGCTTTAAAACATCAAAAAAAGGAGGATACCCACTAAAATATGTTGAAAATAAAATTTTACTGGTCCTTTTTCATGCATAGAATAAAAAACGATACTATTAACTGAAATGAAGATGTTCCAGTGGAAAAAATAAAACCAATTCATTAATTCATGTTTTTAACACCCAATTTCAGAAATTCAATGAACTGGTGGGATTTAATGCAACAATGTTCATCTATCAAGTTATAGACACTTGAACCATGAATCATAAAAATTAAAAAGAATATACTTACAAATAATTTCTGGGTGCAGAGTTAAATTACAAAAAAACTATCCTCTTGGAGGTTTAATTGTATTTTAATAATAATTTTCTTCACCACCTAGCAACGATTTTGATTTCTCACATAGACTGTCAGGGAAAAAATTATGCACTACCTAAGTTGAACCTTTAGAATCTGAAAACATATAATAGAAACATGAGGATAATTGATACATGGAAAAGGTAGGCCTTCGTTGTGATGGAAATGGAATTAAATACAACCTTCCTCCATATGCATAGATCTAGATGGTGGCACATTATAAGGCTAGTATGGTAATGCATCACATCAATTACCCAGCACTGAAGATGATTATGGTCTCAGAACATATCCAGGTTCCAGTGAAGTGGATGGTGAAGGAAAAAGTTACCAACATATGAGATGCTTGATGTAGGTTCTCAGAAAACATCTCACATTCAAGAAAATATCTAGGTTCTAGGTTCTCAGAACATACCCAGGTACCCCCACCACTGAAGATGATCTTGGAATCACATATAATATTCTTCATGTATTAATCCACCTCGATGATCATAAGTAAAGATGCATGTAGCATAAGAAGAAACAAACATAACCTGCAAATTTCTAAAATCAACTGAACCCATAGATGAAGATTCATTTATTTCATTATGAATAAAACAAATGATGTCTATTTACCTAATAAGTGTCTCCAAGTTCTTTTGCAGATAGGAGTTAATGACTTCTTGGAAATAAGCTACATAAAACCAGCACATTTACTATATTGTAGAGATATGATAAGATTAAATTGAAAATTCATTACTTAAACTTTCAAGAAGAAGGTTGAAACTATCAATTACATTGAATTCATTAATATACCATTAAATAAAATGCACATATATGTTTCTGCTCAGATAACCAATATACCTATATCGGCAGCAGCATCACTAGTATCACCAGTTCCCCTGGTCAGATATATATTGCTGCTCAGATATATGTAGATGCTAAAAAGAAGAAAATGAATATATATCTTGTTGCAGATATAGGTGTGTGGAATTTCCTTGCTTCAATATATTCCTTAATATATTCACAGTTTCCTCTATTCAGTTTACTTGTATGTGCATATATATGTTGCTGCCCATTCCATCCCTAGGATGCCTGTTTATAGTATAATCCTCTTTCAGAGGCTTCATGTTAACCGAGTCATAAAAAATTATGAAAATCCATATATCATACCTCAAATAATATACACCATGACCTAAATATTTAATTTCTTGATGTGCATCATCATATGGTCCTAGAAGATTGAACCATGAGTTTGGAATACACAACCTAGACTTGACTGTGGTGACCCTCCTTCACCGTTGGTTCCCCCTAACTTAATTTTTTTTTCTGTTTTCTCTGTTTAGAGGTGCATGATTAATTCGTTGTTTTGATTTGTTTAAGCTATGAAATAACAGATAAAAAAGATTCAATGTGCGCAAAATGGGTGGAAATAATGAAATCATATTTATATTGAAGAAACGTAAAGAAAAATACCTTAAAAACTAATTCCTTATTCTTCATATTTGTTGAAAGCTAGCTAGAGTTGTTTCTATGATTATGTGATACCCCACCATTCTATCGTGTTGTGTTCTTGATTTCCATAAAAAATCAAGAGGCTGAGAAGATCTTGAAGTGAATTCAAGGGAGATAATGTTTAATTTTAGTAAAATTGAAGCACTCTATGAGCTGTTAAGAATATTATCAGTGCGGTGATTGATGACATCCTAGTAAATAATGAAGAGATTCAACTGGAATTATTTAAGATGAAAAAAATAAAATGTTTGTTTATTGATCGTCGTGGTTTCATTGAGAGGCAGGGGTAAAATGAATGGTCGTTGCTACACATTCTGAATCTGGTATGAGTCTTTTAGTTGATGTTAAAGAAGCCATCTTCATTAAAACATTTCACAAATCTAATAAAAAACATGATTAAAAGATTGATAATGTATTTAGTAACTCCTATAGGAAATAAAAGGATTGATAAAAAATAGCCATTTTTCATTCTCTCTTAGAGTCATGTATATTGCTGATCAACAGTTGCAAGCATTAAGTAACTCCTATAGGAAATCATAGGATGGATAAAAAATAGTCAAAGTTTCAGCATCAATATACTATAATAGTAGACAGTGAAAACCATTATAGTTTCATGACATTAATAGACCAATTATACTACAATAATAGAAAATAATGACAGTTATGTTTTACACATCAATATAGTAATTAATACAAAAATTTAAACCAGATGTACTTCAATTAAAATCCATTCTGAAATGCTCTTTAGAGCATCATCCTTGCAATCCAGCTGCCATATCAAGATGTTTCAACCCACATCATCCGCCATCTCAAAATATATTGTTTTTCTTGATTTTTTAGAATTGAGTTGATCTATTTAATTCTATGTTAAATTATATAGCTTATATGATTTAATTTCTTTGGTTTCATATTACAACCCCAGTGATAATGCAAGATTTCGTGGGAGATCTTATGGGTAAATTCCATGACAGATGGGAGGTGGTTAGAAATTTGGGTGTAGGAACAGATGATTCAATGAATGACACAGTGGACTATATTGATGATCTGGAATGTGTAAAATTAAAGGAAATCATGAATGTATCTCAATATGTTATGGGGATGATATTATGATCTCTCTGTCAAGTATCTATAAATCATCAATGCTTCATAAGTTTACTGTATAATCTTTATAAAGAAGTTGTAGTACATAACTCATAATCTCCATAACCTGAATCATGTTCAGAATATGGAGAAGTTACATGTGTTACACTTTCATTTAAAGGTATGGATTTGTTTTTTCTATAGCCCTCCAAAGCCCATTCCTTCTATGGATCCAATTACACCTACCACTATTGTAACTATCCAAACTAAGCCCAAGCCTATTTCTATAAATTCTGCTGGTCCTATGTCTCCTCATCACAAGGTAAAAATACTTGTCAAGTTAACAAATTCAATCCAGAGAATAAAAAAATCAGTAATCAATATAAAAAATAGGCTCCAATTTCATGAAAATTTACACACACAAAATAGAATCAAATAGTGTAAAACAAGTCCATGGAATTTATCTTTAGATCCATATTTCAAAAAATAGAACTTCTAACATATAAAAATCCCTTTATAAAATATTTGTTATGCTATTGGATCATTAGCAGTGAAAACCATAGTTGTTTTTCATAATCTCTTAGAGTCATGGATATTGCTGATCAACACTTTCAAGCATTTCGTAAATCCAGTAAAAAATAAAAGGATGGATAAAAAAGATTCATGGTTTCAACATCAATATACTACAATAATATAGAGTGAAAACCATTATAGATTCTTGTCATTAATAAACCATTTTTAATACAATAATAGAAAGTAAAGATAGTCAAGGTTTCAACCTCAATATAGTAATCAATAAAAAAATTAAACCAACTGCACTGCAATGTAAATCCCTTTTCAAATGCACCTGAGAGCTTGATCCTTACAATCCAGTTGAGGGCTCCATATTAATCCATCAATAGGTTTCTTTAATTATTCTAACAATAACTTTTAGATATCTTTCATATATTTAATTGTTCATTTCATCTTGAATTGATCTATATAGAATTTCTTTTTCATGTCATGTGATTAAAAAGTGTCTTTAGTGAAATCGGTGTGGTGGATGGTGGCATCAAGACTGTATTAGTGGAGAAAGAGATGTGGGGGTGTGGGGAGACTGAAAAAAACAGAAAATGAAGAAAAGAGATATAATGATAAAAAATGCAGGTGATTACGGTAACGTACAATTACATAGAACCGGAGGGTATTTATAGTTTAATGTATGGAAAACAGAGAATGAACTGGATGACTTATCTAGTGCCCCAGGATCCTTCCATCAAACCCAAGAATAAAACAAACATTGTGATCCAATATCAACGGATCATGTTTAATATTACTTGGTAACTCTCAGCATAACAATAAGATGTTTCAGTATTAGTTATATGGATTCTATACACAAAAAACATCACAAGATCCAATAACATTGTATTATCATAGAATTATAGTTTTAGGTGAAAGAAATCATCAAGAACTAAAAGGTGTAATAGTTGATTTAATACATAAACAGTGATCATATTTTATTCCCCTATTTTCTATAAAGCAATTTTTCAAATATAAGTACACAATATCCATGCCAGGTTCCACTTCTGGGAACATAAGGAAAATAAAAATGAATTAGTGCATTCAAGAATAAACATTCTTGGAAAATACACTAAGACTTCCTAATAATTATTGTTTGAAATTTCTATACCTGTTTAAACTATATATACCATTCTATACATGTTTGCACTGTCAATAAGATCCATATCTTTTTGCATTGTTTATTATTGTAGTATTTGAAATGAAGATGCATTGATTACCTGATATTTACTATTTTCACTGTTTATACCTATCTATACCTATTTTCATGGTGTATACCTTTCTATACCTATTTGATCTATCAATAACTTCCATACCTATTTTCACTGTCTATTATTTTAGTACATAAAAAGGGACTCCATCCTCCATGTGCTTCATCCATTGACGGATGGTATGCTGATTTCTGTGGAAATTGCTACTGGGAGAAATAGTGTGGTGAATGGTGGCATCGAGACTATATTAGAATAGAAGGAGATGCATTTTCGGGGGCAGAGACCAAGACCAAATACAACAGAGAAAGAAGAAAAGTAATATGAAGATTGAAAATGGATTTGACTTTGATAAAATACACTTACGTAGAGCCTGAGGGTATTTATATAGTCTATTGTAAGTAGAACAGAGAATTAATTGTACTCCCCGTCTAGGGCCTCAAGATCCTTCCATCTAACCCAACAATAAACCAAACATTGACTTCTCTGGATGAAGTTATAAATGGGATTTATAAGAATTAAAAGATAACTAAGAATATTATTTTACTAAGAAAGGAGTTGTATTTATTTGCTGCCGAAAAAATATAAAAAATGACTTCAATGTAGTGAAAATCAATTGAATAACATCAAATGTATTTTTTTAGAGACTATATATAACATTACTCTTCATGGACAGATGATGTGAGGAAATTTAGGATAAAAGGGTACCTGATGTCTAATGACCTGGGATTAGGTTACACCTCTTTATATAACATGATTCCTTCAAATTCAAAATCAAATATGTAAAACCTTAATGAGAGTGCATGTAATGAAATTTATAGTAGTGAAAATCAACAAAAAACATCAAATGGATTTTTATTCTCTTCCAAGAAGTTTACATAACATTATTTGTTGAGAATCTTGTAATACAATGAAATTTATAATGAAATGGTGTGTAGTGATCGAAGATCTAAGATTAGGTGATTTATCTTGGAAAAAAAATAATACCATTTCAAAATCGAGTGCGGAAAACTGTAATATGGGTGAAGCAAGTGAAATTCAAAAGGGTGAATATAAAGTATCTTTCCATAAATAGGTGAAGAGGGAGATAAAAATAGCTATTGTATACGATCATGTGATGAATAAAAATTTAGAAAGACAATGTACTTTTAGTCTGAGAAACCAAGATTAGATGATTCCACTTAGAACAACATTATGCCTTTAAAGTAAAAAAAATGGATTAAAAACCCTAATGGTTGTGAAGGCGATGAAATTAAAGTGTGAGATTGATGTACAAAATATTTAAATAGCTATATAAGAAAATTATATGAACCATCATCATAGATATGGATCATGGAATTTGGTAGCTATGAGCATCGTGGGCATATTTATGGTGTTTCTGGACCCCTGATGAAGTGAATCGAAGTGTGTTAACAACTATCATTGTATTGAAACGCTATGAAATAATGAATTTTGATTCAATGTCAGATTTTAATGGTACGATAAGGTGTGGGTTTATAGAGACATTTGGTTTTAAAATAAGATAAAATGGTGGAATATGGGGTAAATTATGAAAAATAGTGATGATTGAAGGAGGAGGAGGTGAATTTGTGCACCGAGGCAGTGGTAAAGTTGTAGTTGGAGACGGTGGAGGTAGGAACCATAGGTCGTGAAGAGATGAATCCAGACCATGACTGGGGGACGGAAAAATTCCAACAGTTGAGTGGTAACCAGGAGTAGGAGGAACATCGGAAACATAGATCTATGGACTACAGGGTGATGGGGAGAGGGAGGGTGATAGAGGAGATGGTTTGAAGGTCGCCTAGGTTGCGAGCCACAATAACCTAAGCGAGAGCAGGATTCAAAAAATGAATAATGGGAGAGATATCACGTGAATAGGCGACTTGAAGATATGGTGGATGGTATCGTACCTGAAAATAGGTGCAGAGGAATGGTAGGATGACACATGGAAAATAAGAAGATATAATTAGTTTATATAGTAGATATTGTAGATACCTACTATATAAAATAAAAACAACACTACCACACTACGATGAAAACACATTCTTTTTCCTCCACTATTGTCCCTGAATCATGCAATAACCTCTCAGTTCCATTAATTAATCTATTGTTTACAATTTGTCAAAATTTAATATTTAATCCTTAAGATATGAATTTCATTTTCTTTATGAAACAATCCCATTTTTTTACTCAATGATTTTAGGAGAGTTAAGTTTATTATTAAAGAGTCAACATAAAACTTTTATCCTAATTAATCAATGATAATATAATTGAAACAATCCCTTCACAACTGATAAACTAGGAGGATATCCCAAATGAACAAAATCTAGCATGCACCAAATTGATTCACAACATACCCCATGACAACCAACCGTATACTCACTACACCAACGCATTAATATGTAAAGGTGATAACATAAATCAGTAGTCCACCAACAAAAAACCCCACAACCAAATGGATAATATAGATCCCCAAAACCTACGCATAGAAATAAGTTACAATGTCAATACCATCCAATTTTCTAAATGTATTTTGTTATTAATAAAATTTAATAATCATCTCTAACAATGGTAAAATATCAATAAACCAGTTACTCACATAACATATTTCATTACCAAATATATAAATTTTTTTCTATTAAATATTTTAAAAAATTCAAATAAAACAAGATAAAATAAATTATTCTTATTAATTAAAGAAATTCCATTTATAATGATGAAATAATAGTTTTAACATCACACATATGAGTATCCACAAGCGATACAAATATATTTCCACATAGACTATTTAATATATGTAGTATATTTTATTTATTTTATAAAAATATATATATAATTCTACATGAATAAAATGATTTTAGATGAAACCATTGATCATATGATATACATATTGAGTTTTCATACAAAACCAATATGGTATATATAGTACAGTTTATAAAAACAAAAAATATTTGGAGATGTTATTATGGCCTAGAAATCCTGAATGTAAGGGTTAGATTGATAACAATAAGCATAAGTGATACAAATAATATGAGATATGGAAAAATTACATAAAGCATTTCAATATAATACAGTTGAAGACAACGAGAAAAGATAACTATTGAAAAATAGTGAAAATAAGAAGAAGGATATGTTAGGGTCAATTATAGACGACCATATAGACACATGATCATGGTTTTATACCATCCAAACACTTTTGAAATAAAAATATTTCATTATATAATATCTAATATGATGGTAATACATGAGATACATATATTCAAATATCTCTGAAAAGATTCATAAATTAAACATTTCATATATTTCATCCATACACCAGTTTTTATTTAATTCAAAAGTTGTTCATTCAAAATTAATTTTTTATATACATTGTTTCAAAGTATTATAAAATATAAGTATTCCTAATTTATTCAAGATTAAAATTTCATTTTTAATTTTTTTGATTTCATTATTTTTTTCATTAATTTTTTTACATCATTCTATGAAAATATGGAAATGTTATCCAAAAGTCGCGACTGACCTTATGGTTTGGCCATCAAAACTGACCACATGGAAAAACCACACGATCAATTAAAAAACTTCAAAAATAAAATGGCTCGCCTATTGGATTAAACATCCCACATATATCGACTATATGAACAAAAAACTGATTATGATTATTGACCATATGAAGAACCAACTTACAACATTGATTGATTGCATAACCCAAGAACTACCAATTGAATATAGCAAATAAAAATAACATCAACATAAAAGTGCAATCTATGATTAAATTAATTGAAAAAGTATCATGCACATGAAAAATAATAGTCATCATGATAAAAAATAATCAACACCTAAAATAAAGGTATTAATTGTATGAACAATGGGATCACCCTCATGAAGAATGATATAAATTAATTTGGGAAATGTTTCTGAGCACTATATTAACAAAACAAATTCATGAAAAAATATAACATAAGAGATATAAAAATCCTTAATATTTTATATCATATTGTTAATAGATGGAATATTGTTTAATTTCATGAAATTTAGTAGAACAAAACATCGTAGAACATACTTGATTCAACGAACTATTACAATAATGATGCTATGAAAATTTAGGGGTATAAAAGATAATGATATTTTGGAATGTTTTATAATGATTTTAATAGGATGTAATACATAGAAATCTAATAATAAATGAGAAATGAAGTATATTTTGTCAATATATAATGTGTTTTCGGTATTAATCATATATAAAGGATAAAAAAATGTTGTAAAAAATCACATAGAATTTAACACTTTTGATGTAGAATATTAAATTAATAATTACTAATACAAAAAATATTTTTCATCATAGAGGAATCTAATATAATGAAAAATGGTTGAATGGACAAATCAAAAGGAGTGAAATAATGAAAAAATATTTTTTATTGAAATCATTATTTTAAGAATTCATTTTAATTATGTGGGTAATGATGTGATGAATTCCCAAAACAGGTGGAAATATAGTTTGATATTGAATATATTTCAATAAATGATTTTAAAAAAGGAATTAAACATTAATAGATATTACTCATATCTAACTAAGGTGTTACGTTAATGAATATGTAATTAAAGGTATCTTCATTGTTGACGCTCCTTTCATCACAGAATCTAAAGATCGGAAAAGGGGAATATCTGAGCTCAAAGTGATTCAACATTTGACGAAAACATCAAAAATCGACAAAGGCATGAACAAAGGATCAAAAGCAACTACACCGCACAAGTTATATCACTGTCGCGCAAGTACACTTGCGCGACGCCCTTGGTCGCGCAAGTGACTAGCACGACTTAAGTGATAACCGCCCGATAACCACCCGGGGTCTTCTCCTGCCTATAAATAGACCCTGTGGGCCCCCCATTGCATGAGATCTTTTTCCAGAAACTCAGATTGAAGCTCCCGACGCCCAAGTCTCTTCTCAAAGCTTCCGGAACACTTCTAAAGGTAATTTTTTTTACCTAGAACGGAACATTTAAAGAGAAGAAGGAAGGCCTAAGTGTTGAAACTCATCAACACTTGCGTGCCGCCTTATTCCTTCAATAGAACTCGCGCGTCCCTTTTCTGGAAGAACCTCAAGAGGATTCTAAAGGGATTTATCAAGAGTCGCTCAAATATTCTAATGATGTTTGAGAATCGCGCAAGTACCCCTCATGTCGCGCAAGTATACTTGCGCGACCAATACTTGCACGCCGCCGCAATACTGGCGCGCCATTAAAGACTTGCGCGCCCCTACCTTTTTGGGTGCCCATCTTGCCCATTTTACCCCTCTTAAGCCATCACACCTTTCCTTTTAAATATTCAGTCTTCAAGACACTCTTCAAAGCCATATATGGCATGATTTCTTGATTTGACTTCCTTATCTGAAAGGAATTCTGTGGAATATCTCTCAAAACCTAGTGATTTAAATATCCTTATGTCACTAAATATGGAGAGTTCATTCATTCATCCTCATCCTTTAATATGAGAGAATCCTTAACTTCGGTCTCCTTTTCAGGAATAATCCCCAGTTATAAGTCCTTTAACTTGGGCATCTTCCTCAGGAGTAAGTCCAAAATTCTTAAAGTCCCGTAACTTGGGATTACTTTTCAGGAATAAGCCCCAAGTCCCCTAATTTCATTTTAACCTGTCCTAATTTACCCTTGATTTGGGTTTCCTTTTCAGGAGTAAAACCCAATCATAAGTCCCCTCCTAACTTGTGTATCCTCTTTAGGAGTGAGCCCCAAGATTAGATTATTCAAATCTCCATGAAGCACATATACCTTTATGGACCCTGTTCATGGATTTTATCCCTAAAAGAGAATCCTAAACCTTCATCTATCTGGGCAGTCATACATACATAAGCCCCAAACCATTTCTTATGATTGCATCTTTTATGGCACAACTGTCTAAATTTTACTAATACCTTTTGTTTCTCACACCGATCATGACTCACGTGACCTTAGAGTGTAAAAGTAATTGTGACATCCTGCTTTGAGCCATCAATCATAAACATCATACCCTTATTCGAACTACGTGGGTTCTGATTCCTTTTTCAAAACAAAGGATACGTAGGTAGACCATCTATGAGTTCGATCCCAACTCTGAAGTAATTCATTGTCCTTCTTAATGATGATAAACTTCAAGTTCCCCACTGAGTGGCTTTAAAACCATCCTGGTCATCATAATGACCAAGAGACTTTTATATAAATATTTTGAAGAATACCATTGACCAAGAATCTCTAAATAGATACAGATGATTCTCTATTGATGAAGAATCTCGAATACATATAAAATATTCTCTAAAATTCTTACATATTTAATCATTGATTGATAAACTGAAGGAAAGCTCATTTTATACTTGGTAATGTAATAAGGATTCACGAACATAACTTAAATCTATAAAGAGAGTCCCGGAGTAGACAATAATTCCCCTAAAAAAGGTGTGATGAGTCCGACCTCCCATCCTCTCGACCAATGCAAATTCCTAAGCCTCATTAGCCCCCAAACTAATGAGCGCATACCTTTGGAAAGTAGTTCCAAATGGATGTGGAATCATTGGATGTTTCCGGTTCTACGAATAAATCTGTTAGAAACCGATCGGAACGTTTGAATCTCCCATCCAGGAGGTCATCCCCGGATTCCGTGCAAAACAAAAAATGGTGAACCCGACGTGAATCCTTAACCAAGTTAAAGTGATGTTCATCTTATTTGTTAGGCCCCTTGGGCCAAAAAAGCAATCATTGACATATGCTCATCCAAAAGATGCAGTGGCCGGATTCATCTTTATTATGTCTGTTATATGGAACAGGCACTCTTTTCTCAAGATCTTCTGCAAAATGGATTTTCTTAAATTCACCCCTGTGAATACTACTGCTGTAAACACCTCTACTGTGAGGTCTACTGCTGTGAAAATCAATGCTGCTACTCCTGCTGAAACATCGTCCGCTCTGAGGATGACATCACAAACTCAGCGTCTTCAACGCTGGGTTTCTAATGCACTGGTTAAGGAGTACCGTCGCAACGGTGCTATCCCAACTCTGGAGGCCGCTCGTCATGCCCTCCAAGTTAACAACTCTACCTCGTCGTCCGGACAACGGCGGCCAGCGATCAAGAAGCAGACGGTGCTGACTACCGTCTCCAACCGTTTCGGGTCGTTATCCCCGGAATGCAATTTCCATTCACTCCCATACTCTGAGGAAGTGAATGAGCAAGTCCCACAGGGCCTTAACTCAAAAAGACAGGAGTCCTTCCCGAGGGCTCCCATCAACAATCGCTGCCAGACTCGTGCGGTAGTGCACCCTCAACATGATGAGGGTACCGACTCCAGGCATTTAGCTCAGGTTCCTCGAACCCGAGCAAGCAAGATGAACCGCCAGAGACGGAATTCGGTTAACAATAGGCAGGTTGTCATCCCTGCCATCTCTGGAGAAGTCCACCAACCTAACTTGGTGACAAACAATGAGCAGGCACACACACTTGCCTGTTTCAATTCCGCTGTCCAGCAGACTCGTCTGGCAGCATCAAGCCAATCCCGTCAGGCAATTCCGGTGGAGTACTATAGGCAGGAACATACACCTGCTTATGAATCACTAGTTAGTTAGCAGGCTCGTCTGACTACATATGATGGATCTCGGCAATCACGTTTGGCGAAGTGTAATCAGTAGGCACATACACCTGCTAATACTAATCAAGCCTACCAACAGTCTCGCTTGGTAGCGCACGCAGAAGTCAGTCGGAAAGCCCCGACGAAAAATAGGAGGCAGACTCAACTCTCTACCTCCACACTTGAGTACTATCAGGATTCACTGACAGGAAATGGAGGAGAGGAGCAGGCACATACACCTACTCCAAACCCGGAATGGACTTATATCACCGTTCCGGTGGCTGAAGTCACCAAACATATTTTATCAATGGTGAAAGAGCAGAAGAGAATTCCTGCTCATATTCTGGATGCTTGCCAGGATATCAAAACAGCTTCAGCATCATCTCAGGGACAGACACATAAATCAATCCCTAGAAGTGGAGTGACACATCAACGATTCACTCCGGAACAGACACACACATCTGTTCCAGTCCAAGAGGGTCATGGGGCATACTCCCCCATATCATACGGATAACCAAGTCAGGCACATACACCTGATTTGAGTGGAGATCGTCAGCCTAACCTGACCATCTTTCCTGATCAGGCTCATACACCTGCTCAGAGTAACCACTTTCGTCAACAAGTGGTTTCCAAAGTGAGTAAGAAGGCATCTAAGAAAAAGATCTGCCCAGAACAGTCAGGAGATCAATGGACAATCTATAACAAGGCCTTGCTCAATGCTGGAGTTCTTGAAGCCCTCAGACATTTATCTATCGGGATTCAAGATTCCACTCCCTCAGTTCCCAATAACGGGAACATTAATTCTGAAGGTCTTCAACAGACACATCCTCATGAAGACTTGCTTCATGAAAATTCGGTCAATCTTGAAGTTTCTTCTTCAGATGAGAGCCACAGGAACCCTCTGTGTGGTCAGAAGACCAAGGAGCAAGAGATATCATCTTTTGCTGTAACCTATTATGGTGGTCCTCCCCATGATGATGAATTTTGCTACGAAAGTACTCTCCGCAATAGTGATTCACATTGCCTGGAAAATACTCCAGTGGACAATATAGTGCCAAGAAAGCCCTCTTATCTTGAGGCACTTGCAAATGCGAAACCAGTCATGTCTGATGCTTTATCGCTAACAAGTGAAATACTTTATCAATCAGAAGATAGCCCATGGTGTAGGCCATTCTCCGAATCACCCCTAAGTCATGCATCTTCTAGTCTGACCAATGATCTCTCTACCAATCTTGTTGAATCTGATGAAGCAACAAGAAAACACCAACTCTGGTCAAAACAGGTAGAAGAATCTTCATTTAATGATAAAGAGGAAATGCTGAACATGAGGAAAAACTGGAAAAAGGTGAAATACCAGTCATGTTTTGGCCTTTGGCTGACTCCCAGTACGACATTCCAAAGATGTTAACGGATGATGGAGTCCATGATATTCGTCTCAACATATGGAAAACTCTTTGTCAATTAAAGAAGAAGGTATTATCTTATGATGAATATGAAAATCATCTTAAGATAATAGAATGGATACAACGTCAGATTGATTTGGCATCTCTATCAGTCTCTCGGTATCCGAAGGCTGAAAAACAACAGAGAACACTTCAATGTTCATGCCTTGGCGCACTAAGAAAATTGCGTCAGTTAATTGCCAATGCTCCATCTGATGTTCATATCAGAGGATGGGGTGTTAATGGAGCACTACATTTCATAGTGCTTTCCAGTCAGTAAAGCCCGCCGAAAATGGTCTCATGAAATGTTATTGCCCATGGCCGGCCATAGTCAATGGGCTTTGTTCATAATCAAAAGCTTGGTCAAGAACAGGCTTCAACTAGTTCCTCTCAAAATCAAGCATATAGAGAACAAGTTGTTAAATTGCTCCTACATCAAGCAGGCGAGAATATTGCACAAGCCTCTCGTATGGAGCAAACACGTCATCAAATGATAGAAGTCTCGGAAATCATCCAAAAGTCTGTTGAACCAAGTGATAAAAGTGGATACAGGTTAATGCATCCAGCTAATTTCCGAACTAAGATTCGCAAGATCAAGAGATCTTTTAAGAAGATCTCAGACGTAGCATGTCAAGAGCCACCCCGGCTTGTCAGACTGGGGACTTCTCTAACCCAACCCTCAGAGTCAACAAATGGGATTCGAGGAGTTGAGCGGAATCAGCAGGAACATCCCGAGTTCACAATACTGGGGACTCTTTCAAATAATCAATCCCCTTCTCAGAGAATATCGGTCTTTTCTCGATTGGGGAAGAATCCCCAAGATGAAAGAAGAGACAAATTATCAGGAGATTCCCTCCAAATTATAGCTCGTCAAGAAATTCCTAAAGGATTGAATCAACAAAAGGCAATGTCTCATCAAAGACATGAAAGAAGGAAATATCACAGAAATGTTGATAGAAGGGATGTGATGCATTATGCATCAATCAATGTCATCAATGTCGTTGTTGCTAATCCACCAGAGGAGACTCACTCAGGGGACTCAGATGAAGATCGTCCTTCTCATGAAAATGTACGCACTGATACAAATGAAGAAGGTGTACGTACACGAAGTCAAAGGATTACTCAGAAACTAGGTAATCCACTTCCCTCCCTCCAAAAGGTATCCAAAAAAGGGAAGGGAAAGAATCAGGTTACATATCCTTCCTCTGGAGAAGGTCAATCGCTCTCATTAGAGAAATGTTTTTCACAACAAGAGGAAGAAATGAAAGAATTAAGAAGGTTGAATGCAAAACTACTTCAGAGTAGTCTTCTTCATAAGAATGCTGAAGTTCGACAGCCGATGGAATTTGTTGCAGTTACTGAGATGGATCAAGAATATCCTCCTTTATCAGTACACCCTTAGAGGTCTAATCCCGTGGGTCAAGCGCAACAACGGTTGGCAGTGCTATCATTAGTTGCAGCACCAACCACCACATCTGTCCAAGCTCCATTCATTACACCTACCCAAAACCAAGTTCAACCTGAGGTTTCTCAAAAGTTAATAACTACTATTGAGTCATTAACATCTCGGTTAGAAACTATGGAAGGGAAACGGGTGTAAGATCAACCTGAAAAGAAAGTTTACCCTGAATGGGTAGATTCAATTTCTCCTCCATCCAGTTTTGGAAACCCCGTTTTCCCTACTTTCAATGGATCAGGCGACCCTGAACAAAATTTGACGCATTACGTGTCTTGTTGTGATCCTATGATGGTAACTCCAGAGCAGCAAGAAGTAGTGAAACTCAGATGCTTTGTGCGAACCTTGCAAGGACCAGCTTTTGTCTGGTATACAAGCTTGCAATCCCGGTCAGTCATCGGATGGGGGGATCTTCGCCAAAAATTCCTTCTTCAGTTCACCTCAACTTTGCCAAAAACGACAGTTTTCGATCTTACAAACTGCAAGCAAAGGGAGAATGAAAGAGTCTCTGATTTCATTGCTCGCTGGAAGGGATTAACGTATTCCCTGAGTTTAGCACTCCCTCAGGAAAATCTGTTGCCAATCTGTGTGGAAAATTTGCGTGACGAATTACGCACGCCATTGATCACTGTGAAATACACAGGAGGGTTTTGAGACCTTACTTCAATCGCTCATCAGATTGAATATTCCCTTATACAAGCTAAGGTTAAATCTCGTGTAATTCCATCAGCTCCAGGAGGAAGAATGGGTAAAGAAGAAACTGCTACAGTTATGCTTAAACAAGCACCTGTACCTATATCTACTTCAAAACCTTCATCTTCTCGAAGGACTCCACCTCCTGAACGCCAACAACAAAGGCCGTTTCGTCCAAATGATCAAAGAGTTCAACGACGAAAACAATTTGAGGATATGAATAGTAAAACATAATCTTTCCGAAATGAGCAAGTTCCTGGTTACTTCATTTCAGCTCTGGAAAATAATTTGGTTCAATTACCAGTGCCCAAGAGGCCAGATAAGGAAGGAGATGAAGACCGTCCCAATTATTGTCCCTTTCATCAAATTTTAGGGCATCCCATCAAGGAGTGTTTTGTCTTTAAAGACCTCCTGCAAAAGATGGTCGACTTGGGACAAGTCAAATTTAAGGGTTCTTCAGCTCATGTAGCGTGTGCTACCGCTACAGGTCCAGAGGAAGGAGGCGAGTGGCAGGAAGTCAGAAGCAAAACTGCGCAAAAATATGATGATTGGATGGTCAGAAAGACAATCAATCGGACCCATTCCATTTTGCGAACACAATTGAAGAAGCCGGTTGTGTCTCCTACAAAAGCTACAGTGAAGCCTCCATCAAAAGAAAAATCCTCAAAAGGGCAGCACAATTCAAAGAAGAAAGTGGAATCAGAAGAAGATGAGTATATATCGAGGCCTAAGTTGTCTTTGACCCTGGTAGATTTTATGCCATCTACTTCAAAGCAACGGGCACCACCCCATCAAACGGCACAGCCTAAACAGGCTAGTCAGGTAGGGTCTTTATCAGAAGAAGAGTTAATTTTCGGTTCTGTTAATATGATTTAATTAACAGATCCATATTCCAGTCTTGATGAGCCTGAATTCCCTGTATCAAATAAGGGAATCCGAGGAATTTCCAGAGGTTCAGGATACAAAGGAAGACATGGATCTTTCCGAAGCCACTACTCCAATTCTACCCCTGCTAGCACTGTGTATGCAGCAGAAACTCATGGTAGAGCCCTTCAGCGAGCTCAAAAAGAACAAGCAAGTTCTTCTGCCAATGGCCAACTCAGTTTTGGTACAGTTATTTTGGATGACCGATTAAAGGTTCCATCTTCTTTATCTCAACATTTAAATGGATCTAATCATTCTAATATTCCAAAACCAAGGACGTTGCCAACTTCTATCCCAATACAAGATGCATCAGCTTCCAAAGCATCTGCTTCCAAGGTACCTGCTAAAACTCATATTCCTGTTGGGAAACACATACCTCTAGATCAAAAGTATGATATATTGAAACACTTGTCTCAAGTACCAGCCAAGTTATCAATTTTGGATGCTTTGAATCTGTCAAAAGATCTTCGGGAAGCACTCATCGAAGCTTTGTCAAGTCCTCAGGAGTTTGAAGCTGAAATTGCTGCAGCTGAAGTCTATCACATAGAGAATAATCCTGCAGAATTCCATGCAGTGATATCTTTTACTGATAAATATGAAGATGATGTTGTGCATGGGCACATAAAACATCTCTACTTATCTGGAAAAGTCAATTGTGTAGATATCCGAAGAGTTTTCATTGACAATGGTCCAGGAGTCAACCTCATGCCCATTCGTACACTTCGTCGATTGGGCCTCATGGAATCTGATTTATCTCCTTATACCATGATGTTACAAGGATATGATAAAAATGAACAAGAACCACTGGGCGAAGTTACACTCAGAACCCAGTTTGGAGATCTTGTATCCAATTCGGATTTCATGATTGTTGATCAAGACTCAGCTTTCAACGTCTTACTTGGAAGACCCTGGCTACATCAGCATGTAGCTATTTCTTCATCATACCATCAATGTCTCAAATACTGTTTCAATGGTCAAGTTGGAACATTTTATGGTGATAAGGCCCCGTTCAAGACATGTGAGTCTCAATACATTGAGGCAGAATTTTATCACATGAAGGGAAGAGAAAAATCTACAATGAAGGAAATTACCAAAGTTAATGCTCAATATGGTTTGGAGAAAATTACAATAAATCCATTTACACATGTGAGTATAGATTATGTGTTACCTATCAGTCAAATTGACAAAATAGGCCCAAATCAAAATACTCTTATGGAAAGAACCATAATGTCAGTTACGGTAATCGAGCCAGACAACATGGGAGAAATTGATAACCTACCAAATAGCGATGAAAGCATAAGTGGTGACGTCTTCAATTCATCTGCTGAAATCCAACAAGTCTATACTTCGCCAATCGGTCCAGAAGACGTTATAGCAACACCAGAGGTGAATAATAACGTCAATTCTCAATCCATCATCTCCTCTTTATTTCCCGAAGAAGGCCCTTTATCATCAATCGGGTCAGAAATGGAAGCTTCTTCTTCAAAATGTGGAAATTTTGATATCTCTTATGATCATGAAAATTTCGTTTTGTCATCTACTATGCAAGTAGAAATGGAAGAAATAGCACATGATGAAGAGGAAGAGGAAGATCATAGAGATGCTCCTCCAGCATTTGAAGAGGGTATCTCTACCACTGTGGATGAACTCAGAGAAATAAATCTGGGTATAGAGAAATATCCACACCCCACTTTAATTAGTTCGTCCATGACCCTTGAAGAGAAAGAGATGTATATTTCTTTTATAAAGCAAAATTAAGATATTTTTGCTTGGAATTATACAGAAATGCCTGGGCTTGATCCTGATATTTCTACTCATCATTTGGGTTTACCAAAAGAACATCGAGGATTTAAGCAAGCCGCGAGAAGAACACACCCAACCTATGCTTCCAAAATTGAAGCTGAAGTGGATAAGATGATAAAAGCTAACTTTGTCATAGAAGTTCAATATCCCAAGTGGTTGGCTAATATTGTCCCTGTAAAGAAAAAGAACGGACAAATTAGGGTTTGCATCGATTTCAGAGATCTTAATCGGTATTGTCCTAAAGATGATTTCCCAGTTCCGATTACAGAACTCTTAATTGATGCGACGACTGGTTATGAAGTACTTTCCTTCATGGATGGATATTCCAGATATAATCAGATCCGAATGGCCCCAGAAGATGAGGAATCTACAGCCTTCAGAGCCCCTCAAGGTGTGTTTTGTTACCGGGTGATGCCCTTTGGTTTAAAGAATGCAGGTGCAACATATCAACGCGCCATGCATCGTATCTTCAAACCTTTCTTAGGGAAATTTGTTGAATGCTATGTAGACGATTTGGTGGTTATATCCAAACAACGTTCTAATCACATGGCTGATTTGGAAGTCATATTCCACAAGCTTCGACAACATAATTTAAAGATGAACCCCTTAAAATGTGCTTTTGGGGTAACCTCAAGAAAATTACTTGGCTTTGTTGTATGCCATCGTGGTATTGAAGTCGATCCAGAGAAGACCAAATCAATCCTTGGTATGTCACCTCCTCAGAATTTGAAAGAATTAAGAGGACTTCAAGGACACTTAGCCTACATTCGGCGTTTCATTGCCAATTTGGCGGGTAAAAGTTTACCCTTTACCAAATTATTGAAGAAAGGAGTCACTTACCAGTGGACTGAAGAATGTCAAGAAGCATTTGATGTTCTCAAGAAATACCTCTTGAGTCCACCAGTACTCATGCCACCTGTTGAAGGAAGACCACTTGTCCTCTATGTGACAGCTCTAGAGCGATCATTGGGGGCCTTTCTTGCTCAAAAGAATGATGCTGGGAATGAAAATAGCCTCTACTATCTCAGTAGAACTATGCTTGAAGCAGAAACCCAGTATTCAAGTATTGAGAAGTGCTGCCTGGCATTAATCCTTTCAGTTCAAAAACTGAGACACTACTTTCAACATCACGAGGTCCAATTGGTATCTCGTAATAATCCGCTCAAATTCATCCTTAGTCGTCCAATGCTTACAGGACGTCTAGCAATGTGGGCAGTTATTTTACAATAGTTCGACATTCAGTATGTGTCTCAAAAGGTAATAAAGGGCCAAGATCTGGCCGATTTCCTGGATGAACATCCTTCCATGGAAGACACGTCTTCAGATATTGAACTCCCTGATGAAGAAGTTTTCTCTATTCAAGAGAATCCTCAAACATGGGAAATGTATTTTGATGGTGCTTCCAGAAGTCCAACAGGGAAGAAAATGGAAAATCCTAAATTCAACAAAGTTGGTTTAGGAATTGTACTCATTTCTCCAGATAAGGCATTGTTACCTTATTCCTTTCTATTGTGGAAAGGTGGTACTAATAATGAATCCAAATACCAAGCTCTCATTACAGGCTTGGAGTTAGCGCTCCAAGAACAAGTGAATCACTTAAAGGTGAAATGTGATTCTGACCTGGTAATCAAACAAGTCAATGGGGATTATGCCATATGAAAAGAAGAATTAATCCCTTTGTATGATTACGTCAGAGAGTTAATGGCGTAATTCCCTTCAGAACCGAAATTTTTTTATGTCCCAAGATCACAAAATGCTCAAGCTGATGCACTGGCTAATATAGCCACAGCTCTAGCAGATCCAAATCGGGACGAGACAACCATCAGTATTTCCCACCGTCATGCAATTTCACCTTATGTTCAATCCAGAACAGAGGAAATTAATGAAATTAGTCCCATTCCTAAACCGTATGGTCATACTACCAGATGGATGACACCTATCAGGGAATACCTTCAAAATGGAACACTTCCACCTGATAGAGCCGAGAAAGAACAAATCTAGTGACGTGTGGTCAATTTTACTCTTTATGATAGCCCAAACCACCTAGAAAAAAATCTCTACCAACATGGTTTTGATGGAGTTCTCTTCAGATGCATTGATGGTGAAGAGACAATGGCTGTCATGAAAGAAGTGCATGCAGGAGTATGTGGTGCCCACCAGTCTGGACATAGATTGTCTGATCAAATTCGAAGGCTTGGATACTTTTGGCCTTCAATGATACAAGATTATGTTGATTTCACAAAGAAGTGCCATTCATGTCACGTATATGCCAACTTCATTCATCAAACTCCAGATTTTCTTCATACAGCTAAATACTCATGGCCATTTTCCACATGGGTAATGGATGTGGTGGGACCTTACCCTTCAGCTACAGCCAAGAAGTTTAAGTACATTCTTACTGCTACTGATTGCTTTTCCAAATGGGCAGAAGCAGTACATCTCAAAGAAGTCAGTTCTAAATGCATTGTTAGCTTCATCAAGTCTAACATCATTACTAGATTTGGTGTCCCTCATACCATATTGACGGACAACGGCACCAACTTTTTTTCTTCTGAGGTGAAGAAATTGTATCAAGAATACAACATTAAATCCAACCATTCATCTAGGTATCATGCAGCAGCCAATGGCCAAATAGAATCCTTTAACAAGACTCTTTCAAATATACTGCAAAAGATGGTGGATAAAGATAAGAGGTCATGGCCTGATAAACTCTTTCTTGCTTTATGGGCTTATCAGACTACCACCCGCAATGCAACGCGGTCAACTCCATATTCATTGGTATATGGAACAGAAGCAGTCTTTCCTATTGAAGTTCAATTGCCCTCACTCAGAGTAGCCATTTGTGATCAGTTATCTACAAATGAGCAATCCCAAAAGCGATTGAATGAATTGGAACAGTTAGATGAGAAAAGATTGTGCACTTTGCACCACATGGAAATCTATCAGAATCGAATAGCACGAGCTTTTAACAAAAAAGTTCGTCTTCGTTCATTCATTCAGGGAGAATTGGTATTAGTTCTCAAAACTCCAATGATACCAGGAAAGAAACCTCCCATGCATGAGCCAAAATGGGAAGGACCTTATTCAATACATAGGGTCTACTCCAATGAAGCTTATTCATTAATCTCAATGGATGGAGAACTCATCACGACTCCAACCAATGCCAGATTTCTGAAGAAATATTTTGTATAAACACAAAATATGGTCCCCAGAACCAAGACTCTTAAAATTGGTTCATACATTAATAGTCCAGTATGACTTTAAACTGCATCATCATCCATGGTCCAGTATGACCTTAAACTGCAACTTTCATCCAACATGACGTTAAACTGTATAAAAGTACCAAGATGTCCCCGCAACATGACACTAAACTGTGCGACACCAGTTCATCCTTGCTATATGACGTTAAACTATACAGCAATGGTCCAATATGACCTTAAACTGCAACAACGTCCAACATGACGTTAAACTGTAGGAAATTCCCTTATGTCCGGAAAGACGTTAAACTACATAAGCACTTAATAGTCCAGTATGACATTAAACTGCACCATTCACGGTCCATGCATATGACCTTAAACAATTCGCACTTTCGTCCAACATGACGTTAAACTGTAGAAAAGAAGATGTCCCCGCAACATGACACTAAACTATGCAGCACCATTTCGTCCTTGCTATATGACGTTAAACTATACAGCAATGGTCCAGTATGACCTTAAACTGCAACAACGTCCAACATGACGTTAAACTGTATAAAAGTCCCTTACGTCTGGAAAGACCTTAAACTATATAATCTCAAAGGTCCAACATGACATTAAACTACACCATTCATGGTCCAGTATGACCTTAAACTGCAACTTCGTCCAACATGACGTTAAACTGTGAAAAAGTTCCCTAAACCATCCAACATGACCTTAAACTGCATCATCCTTGGTCCATGCATATGACCATAAACTATTTGCAACTCCCTTATGTCCAACATGACATTAAACTGCACCATTCATGGTCCAGTATGACCTTAAACTGCATCTTCGTCCAACATGACGTTAAACTGTGAAAAAGTTCCCTAAACAGTCCAGCATGACCTTAAACTACATCATCCTTGGTCCATGCATATGACCATAAACTATTTGCAACTCCCTTATGTCCAGCAAGACGTTAAACTGTGACGTCCTAACTACATGACGCTAAACTGTATAAAAGTCCCTTATGTCTGGAAAGACGTTAAACTATATAATCTCAATGGTCCAGCATGACATTAAACTGTACCATTCATGGTCCAGTATGACCTCAAACTGCAAATTCGTCTAACATGACGTTAAACTGTGAAAAAGTTCCCTAAACCGTCCAGCATGACCTTAATATGCATCATCCTTGGTCCATGCATATGACCATAAACTATTTGCAACTCCCTTATGTCCAGCAAGACATTAAACTGTGACGTCCTAACTACATGACGCTAAACTGTATAAAAGTCCCTTACGTCCGGAAAGACGTTAAACTATATAATCTCAAAGGTCCAGCATGACATTAAACTGCACCATTCATGGTCCAGTATGACCTTAAACTGCAACTTCGTCCAACATGACGTTAAACTGTGAAAAAGTTCCCTAAACCGTCCAACAAGACCTTAAACTGCATCATCCTTGGTCTATGAATATGACCATAAACTATTTGCAACTCCGTTATGTCCAGCAAGACGTTAAACTGTGACGTCCTAACTACATGACGCTAAACTATATAAAAGTCCCTTACGTCCGGAAAGATGTTAAACTATATAATCTCAAAGGTCCAGCATGACATTAAAATGCACCATTCACGGTCCACGTATATGACCTTAAACTATTTGCACTTTCGTCCGACATGACGTTAAAATGGTACACTCTTTTGTCCATACTGCATGACATTAAACTGCACAATCCCCCTTTCGTCCAATATGACGTTAAATTGTATTGTCCCCATCGTCCTAACTACATGACTCTAAACTGTACATAAAATCCTTGATATGTCCTACATGACATTAAACTGTTATTTTGTCCCTGCTACATGACACTAAACTGTGCAGCACCAATAGTCCTAACTGCAAGACTTTAAACTGCATAGTCCCTGAATATGTCCTACATGACATTAAACTGTGCATCGTTAAGGTTGTTATTACCTCTTGTTTCTCACACCGAGTATGACTCACGTGAGCTTAGAGAAAACCTCAACCATAACACTCTCTTTGGGCCCATAACCATGTGTAAGTCCCAACAACATTTTTTTAGATCATTGTCCCCAAGAACAACTTGATCATTAATTCATTCTTTAATTGAACTACACAGACTTTGATCCTTGCCCTCTAGGCTGGGTATGTAGGCATCCTCCCAGGGTTCAAGCCAAAAAAACAATCTCTTCACATCGGTTCACCACAATCTCATATGATGTTGATTCGTGAAACCGAACCTAGAATCAATATCTTTACATTGATTCACTTTCGTCCTTGTTATATGACGTTAAAATATGCAACACTTTTGTCCAGTATGACAATAAACTAAAATATTATTTGATTTCCTCATTTGAGAGAGAACTATTATTGACATTGATTTTTCAATCATGGTTTTCATTTTCAAAAGACTACGTGCATACATGGTAATACCTAAAATTTTTATCTTAGGTTAAACCGTCATTGCACTAAAGTCCCCTTTCACCCTTCGCATGTATGAACCAAATTTGTACAAAGGGTAGTTCTAGAACTACGTGGACTTGATTCCCATCCCTATGGGATACGTAGGAACATTCGAGTATCCCTCGAATCCAGTCCCAAGTATTTTGGGCCTAACCCAAAATTTCACTTTCAGTCCCTTGGCTGAAAAGTCCTCATGAAAACACACACGGTGTATTCATTATTATGGTCCGAATTCTATGACCCTAAACTAAGATCACTCATACTTTCGTCCTGCACGACGTTAAACTGCATTTCAAGAACTACGTATGGATTGATTCTCATTCTTATGAGATACGTAGTGAAGTCCAAAATTTCAATTCAGGACCCAGCCACAACATGATTATGGTTATCATTGACCTATGTATCTCTATATACATTAGACAATACCCATATTTATGTGTTATAATACTAACCTTAAATATTTTCAGATCTTCATAACCCTTTTCATGACTTCTAGTCACAAAAATGTCAAACTTCTGAGAATTCTTTTGCCTAACTATGCAGCACGTGCCATAGGTGGCCTTGTATAAACATTCCACATAATAGACTTATTAGCCAAAAGATACTATTTAATTTAACCATTCAGCCAATGCCCTTAAGTGGCCCTACATAATTCAACCCCCTAATGGGTTTGTTAAATGATGGTAACTTCATTCTTGGGAAGAATGCCTCTTTTGTCCTCATTTGTCTTAAACGAAAGTATGTAGGGATCCGCAAAAAAAATAGCCATCCTTAACATATTTGGGCCATATCCTTTTTCATGATCTGAAAGTATTCAAGTCTACGGTTTATTCTTCTTCCCTACGTTTGGGTCAGACCTTCGTAGGATTGATATTCATCCAGTTCTTCGATATTCTTGTTTTGGAAATATCTTCTCCATATTCAAGTACCTCTTTCCATACAACAAACTCTGTACATTAGAAAATTTGAATCTCCATAAACATTCACTGGATTTTAGCACTAGGAAGGTAAATTTTTGAGAGTTCTTTTCTCCTGACTATGCAGCACGTGCCCATAGGTGGCCTTGCATAAACAGTCCACATAATAGACTTGTCAGCCGAAAGATACTATTTATTTGACCATGCAGCCAATGCCCATAGGTGGCCCTGCATATTTCAACCCCCTAACGGGTTTTGTTAAATAATAGTAACTTCATTCTTGGAAACTACTTCTTCTAATTCCTTTTATCTATTTTTCATATCATTCCTCAGATTCAAATATTCTTAATCCATAGTTTACATATTTTCTATCATACTTGAGTATGGTAATATGTTTTCAGATAAATTGTCAAGGAATTGAATCAATTTTAATCCATTTTGGTCAAAGCTATTTCAACCTTAAACATTATCCCCTTTATGTCCGGCGTGCATGACTTTAAACTGCCCACAAAAAGACAAAGGAACTCTGAATTAAAGTCAAGTTCCATCTCACTAAACATACATTCTGTATGATTTAGGTAATATTGAGCAATTAAAAGATTCAAATTTTGTAGGATTATTTGTAATAATCCTAGTAAAAATCAAACTATGCTTACTGGTCCCATTGGCTTAAGTAAATTTGATGCAGGTAATGAAAGAATGCAGGTACAAATGATTGAAGATGAAAGTGTTTTTCATTGATACACAAGAGTTAGAAGGACATCCACAGACTGGAGTCTCTTCTCTTTTTCAAGAATTACAAGAGGCTTTCAACATAACACTTCATTTCATTTACGGCATCTCGAGCTTCATCAGCAACCACCTGGAATTCATTCATTCAACTGGATACAATAAGAGATGCAGTGATACCAGCTCTTCTTGGAACAATTGTAGACAGATGTTCTTGAGTGCGGTTTGAGAAAATTTTCTGCTGATCAAACAGTGACTCTGTTTTTGTCCAAGAGACTTGGAAGATGGATAAATGGATTTGAGAATGGAGCATTGGAAGTAAAGAGCCATTTGGAGAGAGTACTCTTTTCAGATATTGCTCTAATACCATGTTTGTCTTCTCTCCACCAACCAGCAGTGGAAAACATTTCAGCCCATGGGTTTTCCATTTTCATATCTGCAAATAAATGACACGGAGGAAGAATTTGAAAGTTCACACCATTGTTGTTGCTCTTAATGCACAGCATAACTGAAATGAAGGAGTAGCAGCGCAGCTGCATTTCAGGTGTATAGTTCTTTGCATCTACAACATTGACTCCTTGCCGGGGACCATGACCATATAGAGGCAGGTAGATGCTCTGTGGGAAATTAAGATGATATTTCTTCAAGTACTTAGCCAAATCTGGGAGAGTGCTGTCGCAGATATCATAGTAATCGTGGCCAATAATGTTCATCATATCATTTATCCACATGCTAGCCAGTTCATCAATTAATCCGGCTCTAAGAGCCATTAATTCTACACAAAGAGTTGAATAAATTAATTTATAAATGAATTAATTTTTCACAAACTTTGTGAAAGAAATCAAAAAAATGGCTAAGTCATTAAGGCGCGCAAGTATGGAGATGTCGCGCAAGTGTTACATGTTCCGCACATGTTTATGTCGCGCATGTATCACCGCGCAAGCCCTACTACCTTTATAGTAGCGAGACAGCGAGGGAACAGGGAAAAAAGAGGCTTGCGCGGCGAGGAATACTTGCGCGGCGAGAGCTCGAGAAATTCGGGATCAGATGCTACACACGGCCAAAAGCCATGTATTTATAGGCCAGGAGGCCTATCTGCGCGCCGTACCCAGTGCGCTCAAGGCCTGCGCGACACAAACTTTCGCGCCGCCCTCTATGTCCTGAGGACCTGCGCGCCCCTTTTCCTTTGGATGGATTCGATTTCCTCAGAGTCAAATCCTCATTTCTCTCCGGATCCAACTCTGAGGGGGGACTTTTGTTGACGCTCATTTCGTCACAGAATCTAAGGATCAGAAAAGGGGAATATCTAAGCTCAAAGTGATTCAACCTTTGAAGAAAACAGCAAAAATCGACAAAGACATGAACAAAGGATCAAAAGAAACTGCACCGCGCAAGTTATATCACTGTCGCGCAAGTACACTTGCGCGACGCCCTTGGTCGCGCAAGTGACTTGCGCGACTTAAGTGATAACCGCCCGAGGTCTTCTCCTGCCTATAAATAGACCCTGTGGGCCCCCCATCGTAGGAGATCTTTTTCCAGAAACTCGGATTGAAGCTCCCGACGCCCAAGTCTCTTCTCAAAGCTTCCGGAACACTTCTAAAGGTAATTTCTTTTACCTAGAACGGAAGATTTAAAGAGAAGAAGGAAGGCCTAAGTGTTGAAACTCATCAACACTTGTGTGCCACCTTATTCCTTCAATAGAACTCGCGCTTCCCTTTTCTGGAAGAACCTCAAGAGGATTCTAAAGGGATTTATCAAGAGTCGCTCAAATATTCTAATGATGTTTGAGAATCGCGCAAGTACCCCTCATGTCGCGTAAGTATACTTGTGCGACCAATACTTGAGCGCCGCCGCAATACTTGCGTGCCTTTAAAGACATGTGCGCCCCTACCTTTTTGGGTGCTCATCTTGCCCATTTTACCACTATTAAGCCATCACACCTTTTCTTTTCAAGATTCAGTCTTCAAGACACTCTTCAAAGCCATTTATGGAATGATTTCTTGATTTGACTTCCTTTTCTGAAAGGAATTCTGTGGAATATCTCTCAAAACCTAGTGATTTAAATATCCTTATGTCACTAAATATGGAGAGTTCATTCATTCAACCTCATCCTTTAAGATGAGAGAATATTTAACTTGGGTCTCCTTTTCAGGAATAATCCCCAATTATAAGTCCTTTAACTTGGGCATCTTCCTCAGGAGTAAGTCCCAAATTCTTAAAGTCTCGTAACTTGGGCTTCCTTTTCAGGAATAAGCCCCAAGTCCCCTAATTTCTCTTTAACCAGTCTTAATTTAACCTTGATTTGGGTTTCCTTTTCAGCAGTAAAACCCAATCATAAGTCCCCTCCTAACTTGGGTATCCTCCTTAGGAGTAAGCCCCAAGATTAGAGTATTCAAATCTCCATGAAGCACATATTCCTTTATGGACCTTGTTCATGGATTTTCTCCCTAAAAGAGAATCCTAAACCTTAATCTATCTGGGCAGTCATACATACATAAGCCCCAAACCATTTCTTATGATTGCATCTTTTATTGCACAATTGTCTAAATTTTACTAATACCTCTTGTTTCTCACACCAAGCATGACTCACGTGAGCTTAGAGTGTAAAAGTAATTGTGACATCCTGCTTTGAGACATCAATCATAAACATCATAACCTTATTCGAACTACATGGGTTCTGATTCCTTTTTCAAAACAAAGGATACGTAGGTAGCCCATCTATGGGTTCGATCCCAACTCTGAAGTAATTCATTGTCCTTCTGAATGATGATAAACTTCAAGTGCCCCACTGAGTGGCTTTAAAACCAGCCTGGTCATCATAATGACCAAGATACTTTTATATAAATATTTTGAAGAATAGCATTGACCAATAATCTCTAAATGGATACAGATGATTCTCTATAGATGAAGAACCTAGAATACATATAAAAGATTCTCTAAAATTATTACATATTTAATCATTGATTGTTAAATTGAATGAAAGCTCATTTTATACTTGGTAATGTAATAAGGATTCACGAACATAACTTAAATCTATAAAGAGAGTCCCGGAGTAGACAATAATTCCCCTCAAAAAGGTGTGATGAGTCCGACCTCCCATCCTTTCGACCAATGCAAATTCCTAAGCCTCATTAGCCCACAAACTAATGAGCGCCTACCTTTGGAAAGTAGGTCCAAACGGATGTGGAATCATTGGATGATTCCGGTTATACGTATAAACCCGTTAGAAACTGATCAGAATGTTTGAATCTCCCATCCAGGAGGTCATCCCCGGATTCCGTGCGAAACATTCATATAGGCAAAACATTAATAAATATTCGAAACAATTTTATGCTTGATTAATGTATATAAGTATTTTTTTTAAATATATCAAGAATATATATGTATAATAAAATGAAATGTTTATTTAAATAAGTAGTAAATAAATCCATATTCATTAATATATTTGAAATAAATAATTAAAATAAATAAAATGAATAAATTTTTATGATCCTCATTAAAAAAAATATGCAATATTATTAGATTAAATTTTGTGGGACAAATATATTTTTGGAGAGTCATTTACCAACACAATGATTATAATAAATAGAATAAACTAAATAACCAAATCTATATTGTTATAAAACCAAATGAAAAATATCCCATAAAATGTGTAATATTAATAAAAAAATTCCATTAGTCAGTGGTATTTATTTTAATGATGCTATAAAAATGATTATTGGGATAAATCCATGAATATTGATATTTACCATATATAAAATAAAAAACATGGGAGAATATGAACAATTAAATCAACCACTACCTGATTGGAATACATTTTTATAAAAAAACATTGATGAGTATGTTAATATCTCATTGAATAATTACATAATAATTTATTGTGATTTTATTGAAATTTGGGAAATAATATTTTTGTAATTGTGGGAAATTGGAATCAATTTTTTCATTTTTTATTTTGGTTACATAAGTAGTATTAATGATTAATAAAATTGATGAGAAGATGATATTATTTAATATTGTTTTTATAAATTTGTAATATACATAAAAATTCAGGGGTTATTAGATTGATGATAATGAACAAAATGTATGTCATCTCAAGCGAATATTTTTGTTGAAGGCTTTGAACATGAGTATATAATTTAAAAGTTCATAAATAATTGTGATATTTAAATCAACAGAGATGTTTTCCATGAATTTATCTATATGAATATTTATAATGAAAAATATTTATTTTCCCTCTATATATCAATGATTTTATATTTTTGCAAGGAATGATTTAATTTATTAATGTGTTTCCCAAAATATTGAGACTGATGTTTGAAATGTCTAGGGTAATATAAATCACCTTTTTTGAGTGTAATTGATAAATTGAGGTTAGTAAAAATGTATCTATCATGTTATATTTTTTAATAAATTGTTGAAAATGATTGATGATGCTGACTTCAATCCATATTTTAATCTAAACACTCATAAAACCCAAAATATAATGCTTGCCGATGGAAAAATAGTTAAACATAACTTAATAAAATTATTGTTAGGATGTTGATAATATTAGGTATAGATGACGGAATATTTTTTATGTTGCATTCAATGTTGAAAGGGTCAATTGAAAACGAAAAACATCATTATTTTAAACTACTGAAATGGATCATTCATTGTGAAAATGTTTTCAATCATTATGGATTAATTCATAGTAATGAAAAAACTATGAAATGGTTCCACAATATCCATAAATAAATGTTTCATAAATTAGAAGTTGAAAATATATTACAAAATGTTCATTATTTATTTTTATAATGAAATTGGATATATTAAATAGATGTTATGGTTTAATTTTCTTACTACATATAATGTTGAGTAAATTTTCCCAAAAAAGCAGTCAACGCAACTAGTTTATAAAGATAACATTATTATAAATATTATTTTTATTGTAATTATAAAAAATGAGAAATTTTTACTAAAGAATATTGGATGATGATAAAAGGTTTATATTACATCATTCATGTACCTAGAGAATTAAAACAGACCACCATTTTTCAATGAAATGGTTGGAAAATGTTTTTCTAATATAGATCACCTGAAAATAAATGAAAAATATGTTTATATTTTCTTCTTAGTAATTTCTACATACTATAATTTATTAAGCCTCTAATTAATGAAGGTGATAAAATTCCACCCAAAATTAAATTTGATAGTGAAATATATTCCCCATATGTTAATGTTATGCATGAATTTTTATCATAGAAGGATGAAATGAAGGAAAAAAATTCGTATATTATTGATGAATGTATTAAAATCTATCTACATAATAGAATTTTTAATAGAATATTTTATCAATATAAATATTGATAAATATAGATGTCATAGTTCACTATAGATAAAATGGAAGTATTATATTAAAATGAGGGTGTTGTTTAAAAAAATAATTACATAAGTAAATAAAATATTCATTCCCAGAAAAATATGATAATAATCGCAATGAATATTAGTGTACCAAGTCTCAAAAAAATGTATTAAACAAATAAATGTATAATGTGATAATAATTTTAATTTTTAATAGATTCTAAATTTTTAATGATCAAATAGAACAAATGAAAAATGATAAGATCAAATTGAAAATGTGAGATAATGATGAATTACATAATAATCCAAAAGGGGGTGATTTTGATACATTTATGGGTGATTATTGAGAGTGAATATATATATATTAAAAGATATTGTTCTAGGGTAAATTTTATTTTACTTGACATATTCAATTATTTATATCTTGGTAGAAATTATATTGCATATTTTACAATGTTAATATAATATTTATTGAATATTAACAAACCACATCATCTTATAGTAATTATGATATGTCATTTTTCTTGTAGGATAACGATGAAGCAATATAGTTACAATAATCTATCATGAGGAAAAAAAATATTTTTTTTACATCTTATCTTATTTATAACAGTACATTCATCGTGAATACATGAATTTGTGATGAATTATTATTTAAATAATCTATTATAGATAAGTAATAAAATTATGTTATTGTTATAATTTTAGTGAATATTTTATCTTATATGATCTTATTATGATATTTTAATTATTTATTTATTTATTAGTGTCAAATGAAATTCTCATAGACGGATAATATGGGATAAAATGTTGTATATTATGTGGTTTAATATTTTCATGGTATTTGTAGATAAAAATATATATAAAACCATGTTCTAATTAATAGTACATTAAATTTGGGATACAATCAAATGTGAAATCCAAATACAAATAAAAATGTGAGATACCCAGAGAGTAATGAATCCACACCTTTTTTATTTTGTCTATTATAAATGAATATAAACCCTAATAATGGATGTATATTACTGGTTTAAATGATATCTACCTGAATTTAATTAGAGAGTATATTTTCAAATAATAAGAGTTTCTTGTATTTTATGGGAGTCTTGAGTTAATCATTATTTTTTGTTTCGATATCATACTCAAATGAGAACCATTAAATTAGGGCATTTAATAACATCAATGATATTAACTATAGTTATAAACATTATATTATATATTAAAATCTCTTCCAAAATAATTGAAAAAATAAATTGAATAGCTGTGGGAGTAGGATACAATTATGTACACATTACTGGAGTTTTTAGTATGAGTATAATATTTTGAAAAAATATATAAATTTTAAAAAACCCGTAAAATCAAATACCATGTGTCCATGGAATGTAGTTTTAAAATACGTCATCTACATATATAAAATTATAAAATAATTAATTACATCATGCATCACGTAACCTTAATATTATGATAAAATTATTATAAATACTTGGGATTAGATCATGTCATACATCAATTAATTTGTGAGCTAAACTATCTTGAAAAATGAATATGTTAGAAATATTAATAATTTTTTTCAATTAGATATAAAACATATTCAATATATACGATATGATATTATATTATAATTTTGTTATTTAATTTTATTTTTATATCTTAAAATAATAATATATATACTTTAATTATTCTTAAAATAATTCCTTTATAATTTCCATGGTTTGTTTTTGTCATGAGTAATGTTAGATTCTTCTTCCATGAAGTTAAGTGGTTTCTTATTATGATAAGTTGGATCCTTTAAGTGTATTATGGGTTTTATGTTATGCTATGTTTTTTTATTATGGTCGGTTTCTTGGATCATTTTCATCAACCTATCCTCATGGTCGGTGCCATAGTTTTCCAATCATTATAGTTTTTTTTCAGAATTTTTTTTAGAATTATGTGAAAATTATTATTAATATAAAACTTTTTATTTGATACTGAAATATATTTTAAGAAATGATTTTGGATTTGAATAAATATATTATTTTAATTCCTTGAACCCCAAGGTCATAAATTGTTAATTCATTTTATTTGAAATGAAATTTGATTAAATGAAAATTGAAAAGGAAATTTTACTATATTAATAGTTAGAAAAATTACTTGATATATAAAAATCATAAATAATAAGTTTTCATCAATTTGGATCTTGTTTTTCTTCCATTTAGTATAGATGAACAAACACATCATTAATAAGACATTGAGTAATCTAAACTTGAATGAGACATATCGTAATCCCCATTTCAAACATGTCCTTTAGCTTTTCCCCCTCTATATATTATAGTTTATTTTCATATTGTCAATTTTCAAGAATTTTTATCTTTATTATTCCTCCCATCATAATAAGTGTTTTATGGTGGATCAATACATTTTATTTAGTGATATCAAGGGGGATAAATCATCTTCCATTCCCTCTATATTTCACAAGCATGTTTGTGAAGTTCATTTCTAGGAAAGGGATCATTTTCTATATAATTTAGTAAATCATTATAATTAACCATTATTTTTTTGAGGGATAGATTGTATAGATGTACTGTTGAAAATTATTAGGAATATTACTTTTATTTTAAAGTGGAAGGGTGATATAATTTGTCTTTAACAATTCCATTCATTAAACACACCAGGGTCGTGTCTAATAGACCGATACACACCCTTCATCATTCGTCTCATCTAGGAGAATCATACGACTACAGATCTTCGACGAACCTTATACCATGCATCTGTCCTCTGAATTGATCATAGTTGGTTGCGTTGGAATGACATCAGTGAGTTCTCTCTTCTTCAATAGCATCATCTCCTAATTTCTCCTCTCTCGTGAGATATCATGGGGTGAATGTTTTAGACATTTTGGTAGAACATCAATGTTATATGTACATTCAAGATTCGAGGTTCACATATAGCGATCTACTAACCCCGAGGTAGGTGGTATGTGCCATTCCGTTCAATGTCTTTGAGTATTATGTGAAAATTCCACCAATACCCTTGAACGGGGTATTTTGTGTTTACTGTTTTACCCCTGTTGATTTCCTTCCATTCTTGTATGCTTATGTAAAGGTTATTTTTAGATGAATAGGGTTTATTTCTATACTTTGGATGTGTTTTCCCATGAATGTTCTGTTTATGACTGTTTGGTCCTATTTAGCCTTTGGCTTCTTTTACTCTTTTCCAGGCCTGTTGCTATTGGACTGAGTGTTTGTGTTCTGAAGTGCTTAATATTCCAAATACTTATTATCCGAGTAGTTATGTAGGTTTACATTGGCCATATTACACTATTGTTCCCATTGACCTACACAGGGCTGTGAGAACCTGTTGTAGTAGAATATAAAGGGAATGGACTAAGTTATCTTCCTCATAGAGTCTTTGAGCACTTTAGTCTATAAGGGGGATTGACCGAGTGAGCTTCCTCAGAGAGCCTAGGATGACATGGGGATATAATGGGAATTGACTGAGTAGGAATTCTCAGATAGTCCTTGTCTACTTTAGACAATAAAGAGAATTGACTGAGTGAGCTTCCTTAGAGGGTGTTTGATTTTATTCATGAATTGTTTAAAATATAAGGGTAATTTACAGTGAGTGCTTCCTCAGGGAGTCTATGAACAAAATGGGCTATAAGGGGAATTGATCGAGTGAGATTCCTAAGAGATTCCTTGACCATGGGTCTATAAGGGGAATTGACTGTGTGAGCTTCCTCGGAGAGTTCCTGACTACCATAGACTATAAGGGGAATTGACTATGAGTGCTTCCTCATAGAGTATTCATATGGAGAACCAGAGTGGTTATAACGAGTTTGTTTCCCTGAGGTTTTCTTATAATTCTTAGGTAGGTCCATAGGGGATAGTTGTGAGTACTTACTGGTGGGATAATTGTTGGGTTTATCTATTTGGTTATGATGTATGATTTTGAAAATGTAGATTTTTTACAGTTGAGTACATTCCAATTTACAATTTTCTATACTTTTACCTAACATATATTCACTGACTGTTAGGCACACATATTAGGGTGGTTGCCTGCTGGTATTTAGTCTCACACCCTTTTTGGGTCATTCTTTTGGACCCAAACGGATTATATTACTGAAGGTATAGATAAGGGTAAGCACCCTTCTACTTCAGGTACTTGATTTGGTGTGGAGATGGATATCATGGGACCAAGCTATGGATTTCAATGCTGAGGAGCTTATCTTCTTTCTTTTTCACCTTGGATTAGCACTGTTGTTTTCCAGGATTGTGAATTGTTTGGCTGTTTTCCAAGACCTATGTATCATGCATCATTATATATATATATATATATATATATATATGTTCTCCAGTTTTTTATTATTCCAGTCTTCCCGAGTCTACTATTTTTGGATATTTATTGCTTCTGATATGGTATGTATTTTTTTTACAATCACTTTGTACTCTACGAATGAGGTCATAGTTTCCCCACGATCACACCTATGTCCCCCGCTGCTAGTCAGCATCCTCTGGCATTCGTGGAAATGTGCCTGATGCCATCTAACCAACTAGGTACGGGGAACCTCTGGGTGGATTCTGGAACTGGGACATTACAAAGTGGTATCATAGGTTTCTTTTCTCTTGATTTATTTTTTGGAGCCTTTTCCCAGGGATAGGAAGGAATAGGTACATGGTCATAAGCTGTGCTCTGGAGTAGTAAACCCATGTACAGGGAAAAACCAATCTACATTGTTTATTTTAATTTCTTCTAGATTTTCAAGTTTATGGTTGATCAGATTTTCACAGTTGGGTGGCTCATTTGTTTTTTGTTATTATCGTTGACGTTGTTGAGGTTCTATTTCTATCATAACCCAATGAGAATAAGGTATTCCATATCATGCATCAAATAGGCATATGCTAGAAATCACATGTCATGAATTCTTGTCATTTCATATAGAATGCATTAGCGATTATAGGTTCTTCTGATAGACATTGTGTAGAATATGTATGTTGTTCTGATAGATCACTTGATAAGAATACCTGCTTTTTGGATAGGGAATTGTGGGGTAATGTTTTGTTTGAGTGAATGCCGAACATTGGTTCTTGAGGTGTTATGGTACTTCATGGACTAGAATTTGGTGGAGCATTGTACTTTTTTTCCTTTCTATAGCATCTACATAATGCCAAACATTTTTTCATGTGGAGTATGGCCCCTCACGGATCCGAATTGGGATCTTTCATTGCTCTTTTCAGTGTTTTCTTTTTTTGGAGTAGTTTCTGAGGCTTACTATCTAGAAAACCCCACAATAAACACCGTTTAGTGTTAAGTACATGCCATGTGTTCTTCTATTTAGGATGAAACTATTTTTCATAAGTACATGCTGTGTACATTATGTACACGCTGTGTAGTCTCTAACCGTGTCATAGGCCGTGTGGAAAGAGACACAGGATGAGGGAATGTCTGGTGGGAACACGGCGTGTACCAGTAGAAGACACCGTGTAGTGATGACCCAATTTCGGCTAGTGTAAATGACAAAACAGACGGATAAAACCTTTATCAATACACGATGTGTCTGGATTGAACACGCTATGTAGTCAGACACATGTACCCGACCGTTTCATGAACAAAACAGGTTGGTATTACCCTTTCACGTACACACCATTTCTATCCGGAACACTCTGTGTAGTGTCAGTAGTGTGTTAGGCCATGTTACTAACAACACGGGCCAGGTGATGCTTGTCTAGTACATGTAGTGTCTACAGTGAAGACTCCATGTAGTATTGTCTTATGAGAATCGTGTGGCTTAACTCTTTAGAAGGACTCGAGCAGGGGAAGAGGATTCAAGTAGACGCCTTGTGTTAAGGCAACACGTCATGTTTTCAGGGGTGTCACATGACCCGTTCAGGCAGGAGTACACGCCCATGTATATGACATAATAGAACCCTTCGGGTAGGAAATGTGACCCCCGAATGATGTCATGTTTTTAAAAACATGAATGCTTTCATTCTCCTATTTCCTTCTTAAAATCATTCTTTTCAGTCCTTGATAACCGTGATCTAACGTGTCAGTATGACCTTGTAGAGTTGTTCCACCGAGACATCCTCCAGTTGTGTTCTAGTTTCCATACGGTGATCAGACACCAGACTTGGCTGATCAGGGACAACCTACAGATCCTCCTGTTGTTCCATCCTTGGCACCATCCATTATACCTACCATAGGTGAAGATGCACATCTTAGGGTGGGCTTGTGAGGATGATACAGACTTTTTAGAAAGCACTGCCTCCTGCCCCGTCAATTGAAGATTTGAGGAGGTTCTTCTAGTATTATAATCCTCCTACATTCATAGGGGATAGAGGACCTCAATCTATTGATTCATGGCTAGAATCCATGCTAAAGATTTTCGAGCATATGGATATACCTTTATAAAAGAGGGGAAGCTCGCTACCTACATGCTCTGAGACTCTGCCAAGAGGTGGTGGGATCTGATCTCAACGGCAGGCCACCAACAGAATATGGATTTTGAAGTGTTACAGCACATCTTCTATGATTACTTCTTTCCGAAGACTTTGAGGGCCGATCGAGCCCGAGTGTTCATGAGTCTAGGGCATGGTACTCTTACTTTTATGGATTATTTCTTTCACTTCAAAGAATTGTAGTGTTTCATGCATATTCTAGGAGGTGATGAGTTGTTACTTGCACTAATGTTTTGAGGATGCTCTGAGGCACAACATCTGATCGCAGGTGAACATCTTCAGGTTTACATTGATATCATCTATCGTCAACCAAGCGCAAATCACAGAGTGCAGTCTGAGGGATTTTGGAGTTGTGAGCCATGGTGGTCTGACATTCAAAGATAGTTCTCCACTTTCTGATAGCAGGAAGTGCCGCATGAAGCCTATAGGAGGAGATCAGAGCAGGTAGGATGCATCTTTTGGTAACCAGGTAGTGTTCTACTAGTGTGGGAGATGCGGGCATACGAGGCCACATTGCCCGTGAGACCCAGTGGAGTGCCGATATTGCAGTAAGAGGGCCATATTCAGTACTTTTGTCAGTTCATTTCACCAGCAGCTGGTGACAGGGGTTATTTCGTGACTCTGCGTTCGGGAGCAGCACCACCAATTTCTCTCCAGTCAGGGAACTAGAGTTCTTCCGGCCGTTCAAGCCAAGGTGGAGGTCGTGGATGTGGTGGTCAGTCACCGGTCTTTCAGCGACAATAGAGTGGATCATCAAAGAGTGGTCAGGAAGGGTCACAAGGTCATGGAGCAGGTTAGTCCTTTGCAGTGGAGCACACCCATCAAGAGATGGATCAGGGACCTTCTACAAATCGAGGTACGATCCAAGTTGCCTCAGTTTTATCTTCTGCTATTTTTTATAAAAGGGCTTCCCAAAGCAATATATCTGTTGCTGTAATGGAGATCCTTAGTCTCTATATCTTTTCTTCTACTGATATCTTGATGCTAGACACTCTTATGGGTACTAGAATAGCTAGTGTATTTTAGTGAAAGGAGTTCCCTCAAGAGGTAGGTGGGTGTCACTTTCTATGGGACCACTATGTCATAGAGATGACAGGCTATGATGTCATTCTCGTAATCGACGGGCTAGTTCCATTATAGGAATTTTTCGATTGTTATCACCGTATGGTGAGTTTTGTGTCACCATAGGGTGGATACTTTCTTCATAGAGGCGAATGGGATTTCCAAGCAAGAAGAGCGGGTCTAGAGCATCATGGGTTAGGAGGAGTTACATCACAGATTTCTAGTCTGTATATGGATGACAAGGGGACTTCACAAATCATATTTCCTTCAGTGGTGGATCGTTTCAGAGATGATTTTCCAGAAGACTTTTCAGGTTTTCCATCATAGTGAGAGGAATACTTTGCGATTGAGCTTGTTCCTAGAGCGACACCAGTTTCCATTTCTCTTGATAGGATGGATACACCAGAGTTGCAGGAGCTCAAGAAGTAGTTGGAGGAGTTGCATGAAAAGGGTTTAATCTGACCCTATACTTCTCCGTGGCGTTCTCCTATCCTATTTTAAAAGAAGGTAGACGACAACCTCAAGCTTTGTGTGGTCTATGGGAAGGTGAACCAGTTGATGGTAAAGAACTAATATCCTTGGCTGAGGATTGATGATCTCTCTGATTAGTTTCAAGGAGCTCAGGTGTTCTAGAAGGATAACTTGATGTCTTATTATCATCATTTGCGTGTTAGACCATCTGATATACCTCCTACATCCTTCTAGAGTAGGTATGTTCTATACGAGTATATGGTTATGTCGTTCAGTCTCACGAATGCGCCTACAGTTTTCATGGAACATATGAACTGAGTGTTCCATCCATACCAGGATTGTTTCGTGGTTGTATTGGTGGATGATATCTTGATGTACTCTCACACTCGACAGGACCATGATACCCATATTGAGATCATTTTGAGTACACTGAGGGACCATTAGTTATATACTATGCTCTCAAAGTTCCACTTCTTGATAGATCATATTCACTTCCTGTGTCATATTATATCAGAGGCAACAGTCTTAGTAGACCAAGAGAAAGTCAGAGATATAGTTTCTTGGGAGCGTCCGAAGAACGTCTTTGAGTTGAAGTGTTTTCTAGGGCTAGCTGGATAGTACAGATTTTTCATACATGACTTTTCACACTTAGCAACACAATTGGAAATTCTGACAAACAAGGGTGTGAATTTCACATGGTCAGATTCTTGTGAGTCATCCTTTCATGAGCTAAAAGGGTAGTTGACTTTAGCACCGATACTAGTTTTTTTAGTTCCATGAAAGATCAATACTATTTACCATGATGCGTTAGGTGTTGGGCAGGGAGATGTGCTTATGGAAGAATATGGAGTTGTTTCATACGGGTCCTGGTAATTGATGAAACTTAAGAGGAATTAACCAACACATGATCTGGAGTTGGCCTCTGTTGTTCATGCCTTACGTTGTTGGATACATTATCTTCTGGGAGATCATTTTTTGGATTTCTCCTACAACAAAAGTTTTAAATACATCTTTACTCAGTGTGATCTAAATTTGAGATAGTGCAGGTGGGTTTAGTACCTACAGTCCATTGACATTGAGATTGCCTATACGCCTAGTAAGGGAAACACGGTCACTAATGCGTTGAGTATGAGGACTCAAATATTGGAAGTTCAAGATGCCAATAGTGAGTGGAAACTTGTGTATTTGTTCAATGAGATTAATTTGGAGGTGCACGACAGACAGGGGAAGAATTTTCTATATTTTGTAGTTGTTACCTCCACACTTCTTAATCGAGTTCGAATGAGGAAGCTATCAGATTCTGAAGGCCTAGTCCTAAGGTAAAGTGTGTTAGGATATGACCCTATTCGTGGATGGACCATAGGCAAGGATGAGATCTCGAATAACCCGGAGTGCTTATGGGTGCCAGCAGATATACGTGAGGAGCTGATGCATGACATTCCTTCCATAGTTTGGGTAGTTCATCCGGGTATCACCATGATGTATCGTGATCTACACCATCATTATTGGTGGCTAGTTATGAAGAGGGACATTGCTGGTTTCTTAATGAGGTGTTCATCTTGTTAGCAGGTGATGGTAGAGAATTAGCGACCAGTACTGATCTTACAGTAATTACCCATTCCCAAGTGGAGGTGGAATGATGTTGTGATGGACTTTGTGACCAGTTTTCCAAGGTTGCCTTGTGGGAATGACGTAGTTTCGGTTGTTATTGGCAGACTCACAAAGGTCTATCACTTCATGCTTATCAAGGAGGCCATTAGTTTTGAATAAATGGTATGATTTTACATCCAAGAGATTGTTCGTCTTCAAGTAGTTTCCCACTCCATTTTTTTAGACAGGGATGCGCGTTTTACTTCTCGGGTCTAGCATGGGCTTTAGAAGTCATTGGGTACACATTTACTTTTGAGTACAACTTACCACCCCCAGACAGATGGCCAGTATGAGCGTACGATTCAGGAACTTGAGCATATGCTCTGAGCATGCATTTTAGATTTTGGAGGTTATTGAGAGATCCATATACCTCTTGTCTAGTTTGACTAATACAATAGTTTTCAATAAACTATTCAGATGGCACCTTATGAGGCTTTGTACGGTGGGACATGCCGCTAACCCTTATGTTGGATAGAGGCAGGATAGGATGCTTTTCTGGGACCTCGTCTTGTTCAGGAGACCACAGAGCAGAAAGAGATGATTCAGAAGAGGATGTCTATTGTGCAGTCTCGATAGAAGTCTTATTCTGATCAGAGGAGATAACCTCTAGAGTTCAAGGTTGGGGATCAGGTTTTCCTGAGTGTCACATCGAGGTTCGGACACAAGAGGATTAGGAGAAATTCTATGATTTCACTGAGGTACGTTGGGCCATTTGAGGTGCTGGAGAGAGTTGAGTCGATTTCCTTTATGTTGTAGTTACCTCAGAGGTATCGATATAGGAACGACTTCTTCCACGTTTCTTAGCTTCGACATTACATCTCAGACCCATATCACGTCTTCTAACATGAGGAGGATAAATTTGAAGTGGATGAATCCTTTTAAGGGAATCCTATCCGGATCTTCGATAATAGTGCGAAAGTTCTCTGTTGCTGTTATGTTTCCCTGGTATGGGTGCTTTGGCAGCATGGGTGAGTATAGAACGAGACTTGGGAGAGGGAGGTAGACGTGCGATCACAGTGGCCAGAGCTGTTAGGGGATTCTTCTTCCACACCACGCCAGTGAAATTCCCGGATGAATTTATTTAAGGGGGGAAGTTTGTAAGAATATAGATCTTTTATTCTGGTATTTATTTCCTTTTATGGTCATTTTCTAGGAAAATGGTAATTTTGGAAATTTTTTATGTACATGTCGTGTACATTATGAGTACAAGTCGTGTACTTCCATTCCGCAGGAGGCCAGGTGATGGCCGTGTAGTAGCCACACACACAGTTGTGTGGGAGTGACTTGGAGGCTTCTTGAAGTAGAGTACAGAAAAGGCGAGTACATGCCACGTACTTCAAAACTATATGTCATGTACTTTTTTTCATTAAATGCACTAGGTTCATGAATAATAGACAGAAACACCCCCTTCTTCGTTTGTCTCTTACAAGAGCGACGTACGACCACATATCATCGAAGAACCTCTGAGCGCACATCCATCCTCGAAATCGAACATCGTTGGTTGTGTTGGAATTGCATCAATGATTTCTATCGTCTCTTAGAGAATCATCTCATAATTTATTGTCTCTGGTGAGATATCATTGGTTGAATATATTATACGTTTTTGATGAAATTCAATGTTCTAAGGAGATTCAAGCTTTGAGGTTCAAAAATAGAGATCCCTTAACCCCGAGGTAGCTGGTTTGTGCCTTTCCATTCAATGTTTTTGAGTATAATGTGAAAATTCCACCAATACCCTTGAACGGGGTATTGTGTGTTTAACATTTTACACCTGTTGATTTCCTTCCTTTCTTGTATTATTTTTTATATGTTATTTGGAGATGAATAAGGTTTATTTCTATGCTTTGGATGTGTTTTGTCCATGCATGTTCTGTTCATGACCGTTTGGTCCTGTTTTTCATTTGGATACATTAAATGTTATCGATGTCTATTGTGTAGGATGGAGAGTTTGTGTTCTAACATGCTTGATATGACGTAGACCGATTAACCAGGTAAATCTGTAGGTTTACTTTGGCCATATTACACTGCTATGATAGTTGACCAATACAGGGCTGTGAGAAACTCGTGTAGTAGACTATAAGGGGAAATAACAGAGTTACCTTCCTCATAGAGTCTTTGAGAACTATAGGCTATAAGGGGGATTGACCGAGTGAGATTCCTCAGAGATCCTAGGATCACTTGGGGCTATAAGGAGAATTGACCGAGCGGGCTTCCCTAGAGAGTCCTAGTATTCTTTGACTATAAGGGGAATTGACCGAGTGAGCTTCCTCAAAGAGTCTTTTATTTTATTCATAAACAATTTAGACTATAAGGGGAATTTATGGTGAGTTCTACCTTAGAGAGTCTATGAACGACCTAGGTTATAAGGGGAACTGACTGAGTTAGTTTCCTCAGAGAGTCCTTGAACTTGGGGCTATAAAGGGAATTGACCGTGTGAGCTTCCTCAGAGGGTTCCTGACTACCATAGGCTATAAGGGGAATTGACTGTGAGTTCTTACTCAGAGAGTCATTATATGTAAAACCAGAGGGGTTAGACCGAGTGTGTTGACCAAAGATTTTCTTGTACTTCTTTGGTATGACCAGGGGGTTTGGTTGTGAGTACATCTTAGAGGGTTACCTGTTGGGTTTAGATATTTATGGCTAGTGCTTGATTTTCAAACTGTGGATTGTTTACCACTGAGTACTTTCCAGTTTACCATTTTCTGTACTTTTACCTGAATATATTCACTAACTATTAGGAACAGATCTTCGGGTGGTTTCCTACTTGGATTTAGTCTCACACCCTATTTGGGTCATTCTTTTGGGTCCTAACAGATTATATCGTTGGATGTATAGATAAGGGAAATCACCCTTCTACTTTAGGTACATGATTTTCTGTGGAGCTCGAGAGCATGTGACCATGATATGGCTTGCGATGCAGAGGAGTTTATATATACTCGTTTTCACCATGGTTTATCAATGTTTTATTCCAACATTTTGAATTGTTTGGATATTTTCCTAGACCTATATATCATGCATCATTATATATATATGTGTGCTCTAGTTTTTTATTACTCCAGCCTTCCTCTGTTTATTATTTTTGGATATTTACTCCTTCTACTATGGTATGTATTTGTTTACTTTTGTTTTGTACTCTTCCAATTTATGAATAGTTTCCAACTATCACACACAAGGCCCTCGATTCTTGTCAAAGGCCTCTAGCGTTTGGGGAAATGAGCTTGAGGCCACGTGACCAACCGGGTACGGGGTGGCTATTGGTGGCTTCTGGAATCGGGACATTACAAAGTGGTATTAGACTATTCTATTCTATTGATTTACTAATTGGAGTATTTATCCAGGGATAGAAAGGAATAGGTACTTGGTAATAAGCTATGCCCGGGAGTAGCTAACCCATGTACAGGGAAAATCCAATCTACCTCATTTATTGCAACTTTTTCAGGATTTTCAAGTTTACGGTTGATCTGATTTTCACCATTGGGTGACTCACATGTTTTCTGTTATTACTGTTGACATCATTGAGGTTCTATTTTTATCGCAACCCGATGATATGTGGGTATGCCATCTCGTGAATCATAAGTTAATTTCTAGAAATCACATGTCATGCATTATTTCCATCTCATCTAGGATCCATTAGTGATTGCATTTTTTGTGATAGAAAATGTGTAGAATATGCATGATATTGTGATAGATGACTTGATTTGAATAACTGTTGTTTTGAAAGGGTATTGTTGTGTGAGGTTTGGTTTGAGTGAATGCCAAACATTGGTTCTTGAGGTGTTATGGGCCGTCATGGACCATAATTTTGTGGATCATTGCTTTGTTTTTCTTACTATAGCACGTATAAGATTCCAAACATTGATTCACGGGGAGTATGGGCCCAAATTGATAGGAATTTGGAACATTATTTGTTTGTTTCAGTGTTTTCTGGGTCTCAGAGTAGTTTTCAAGGCTTACTGTCCAAAAAAATCAGAATACATGTCATGTAGTGTTAAGTACATTCCATGTCTTCTTCTGTTCAGGAAGAAACTATTTTTCTTAAGTACACTATGTGAACTTTATACACATGTCATGTAGTCTCAAACCGTGTTGTAGGTCGTGTGGGCAGAGACACGGGATGAGGGAAAGTCTGGTTGTAACACGCCGTGTACAAGAATAACATGTCGCATAGTGTTGACCCAATTTCCACCTGTGCTACTAACAACATGGATGGATAAATCCTTAAGCTATACACACAGTTTCAGTATTGAACACGACGTGTAGTCAGACCTAGGTACCCAGTCATGTCACAAACAACACAGGTTGGTGTTACCCCTTCACGTACATGTTGTGTCCATCTGAAACATGCTGTTTAGTTTGAGCCATGTGTTAGGAAATGTCACTAACAACACGAGCCAGGTAAAGCTTGTCTAGTACACTCTGTGTCTACCATGAACACGCCGTGTAGTCTTGTCATAGGATAGCCCTGTGGCTTATCCGTGTAGAAGGACTCAGGCATGGGAAGAGGATTCAATTACACATCGTGTGTCAAGACAACACATTGTGTGTTTGGGGTTTTACACGACCATTTTAGGTAGCAGTACACACCCATGTAAATGAGATAAGGGAACAATCCATGTAGGAAATGTAAATGTCAAGTATTAATGTTTTGTAAAACATGAATTCTTTATTACTCATGTTCCCTTCTTACACTAATTGTTTCCAGCCCTTGATAACCTTTATCCAAGGTGTGTTCATGAAATTGCAGTGTCATACCACCGAGACATCCTCTGGTAGTGCTCCAGTTTCCATACATCTATCAGAAATTGGACATGGCTTATCAGGGACCACATCTAGATCCTCCAGTTGTGCCAGCCATGGCACTAGCTATTTTACCTGACATAAGTGCAGATGCATAGTTCAATGAGGAATTTTTTAGGATGGTGCATACCTTTCAGGGAGTGCCACCTCCTGCCTCCTCGATGGTTGATTCGATTTGAGTCTTCCAGCATCAGAATCCTTCTACATTTTCAGGGGATAGAGGATCTAAGGCAACAGAGTCATTCCATGAAGCCACGCTGATGATTTTCGAGCATCTGTAGATACCTTCAGAGAAGAGGTTAATGATCAATACCTACATGGTCTGAGACTCCACCAAGAGGTAGTGGGATGTAATATCAATGGTGGGCCGCCTATAGAATATGGCTTCAGAAGAGTTTTAGTGCATCTTCTACGATTACTTATATTCAGAGACATTGAGGGTTGATTGAGTCCGAGAGTTCATGAGTCTGGAGGAGGGTACTCTTACTATTATATAGTATTCCTCTCGCTACACAGAATTACAGTGTTCCACACCTATTCCATGAGGTGATGAGTTGTTCGTTTTCACGTAATTTTGAGGTGGTCTAAGGCACAACATCCAATCGCAAGTGAATATCATCAGGTTGACCTCGAAATATTTAATCGTAAACCAGGAAATGATCACAGAGCACAATCTGAGGGATTATGGGGTTGTTATCTAGGTAAGTTCAGCAATAAAAGTTAGTGATTTTCCAGGAGATAGAACGAAGCACTTTAGGGGGGCTTCATGAGGATATCAGAGCTAGCGGGATGAATCTTCCGGTAGCCATGTGGTGTGCTTCCAGTGTTGGAGAAGTGGGAATATGAGGCCACATTGACTGAGAGACCCAATGGAGTGCCGATATGGAAGAAAGATGGGTCATCTGTAGTGCTTTTGTCAGTTGGTTTCACCAGTAGCTAATGAAAGGGGTTTTTATTTTACTCCACATTCGGGAGCAGCACCACCATTTTTTCACTAGTCAGGTAACTAGAGTTCTTACGTCCGTTCAGGGCGAGGTGGAGGTCACGGCCGTGGTGTTCATTCACCAGTCATTCAGTGACGGAAGAGTGGATCTACTCAGAGTGGTCAGGCAGGGTCCTAGGGCCCTGGAGCAGGTCAGACCATTGCAGTGGAGTAAACCTAGAAAGAGATGGATCCCAGACCTTCTACATTTTGATGTAAGATCCTAGTTGCCCCAGTTTTATCTTCATATCTTTTGGATACAAGTGCTTCCAATAGCTTTATATCTATTGATGTTGTGGAGAGCCTTGGTCTTTGCATATTTTCGTCTGCTGATATCTTGACATTAAACACTCTGTTGGGGATTAAAATGGCTAGTGTGCGTAATTACAAGGAGTTCCCTCTAGAGGTTGGGGGTGTCACTTTCTATGGGACACCTATGTCCTACAAATGACATGCTATGATATCATTTTTAGAATGGACTGGCTAGTTCTATTCCATTCAGTCTTCGATTGTTATCATCATAGGGTGAGTTTAGTTACACAAGAGGGTGGGTCTTTTCTTCATAGGGGAGAATGGGATGTCCAGGAAAGTAGAGAGAGTCCATAGCATAATGGGGTAGGAGGAGTTACCGCCCATATTTCTAGTCCGTATCTGGATGACCAGTGGACTTCACAAATGGACTTTCCTCCAATTGTGGATCATTTCATAGATGTCTTTCCAGAGGACTTTTCAGGTTTTCCTCTAGAGTGATAAGTAGATTTTTTGATTGATCTTGTGACAGGAGTGGTACCGGTGTCCATTACATGTTATAGGATTGCTACACCAGAGTTGCAGAATATCAAGAAGTAGTAGGAGGAGTTTCAGGAAAAGGGTTTCATCAGAACCAGTACTTCTCCTTGGGGTTCACCTATCCTGTTTTCGAAGAAGGTCGATGACACCCTATGTATTTGTGTAGACTATCGAAAGCTGAACCAGTTCACGTTTAAGAACCGATATCCCTTGCTGATGATTGATTATCTGTTTGATCAGCTTTGTGGATCCTGGGTTCTCTCGATGATTGACATGAAGTCCTGTTATCATTAATTTTCTGTTAGACCTTCTGATATACCTCTTATAGCCTTACAGAGTAGGTATGGTCTATACGAGTATATGGTTAAGTCGTTCAGTCTCATGACCACACCTACAGTTTTCTTGGCACTGATGAACCGAGTGTTCCATCCATACGTGGATTCCTTCATGGTTATTTTTGTGAATGGCATCTTGGTGTACTCTCACACACGACATGACCATGCTACCCATAGTGAGATCATTTTGAGTACACTGAGGGAGCATTCCTCATAATCTAAGTTCTCAATGTGCCATTTTTGGATGGATCAGATTCACTTCTGGGGTCATATTATCTTAGAGTCAGGAGTATCAGTAGACACAAAGAAAGTGAGAGTTTTAGTTTCTAAAAAGAATCCAAAGAACATCTTTGAGGTGCAGAGTTTTCTAGGGCTGGCTGGATACTGCAGAAGTTTCATACAATACTTTTCACAATTAGAAGCACCACTAATGGGTTTGACTAAAAAGGGTGTGAAGTTCTCATGGTCATATTCTTATGAGCCAGCCTTTCAGGAGCTGAAAGGTAGGTTGACTTCACCACCGATACTTGTCTTTCTAGAGTCGGGCAAGAGCTATATTTTTTACTGTGATGCATCAGGTATTGGGATGGGAGCTATTCTTATATAAGAAAATGGAGTCGTTGTGTACGGGTCCCAGCAGTTGAGGCCACATGAGAGGAATTACCCGACACGCGATCTAGAGTTGGCAGTTTTTGTTTATTCCTAGTGATGTTGGAGACATTATCATCCGGGATAGAAGTTTTTGGGTTTCACCGACCACATAAGTCACAAGTACTTCTTCACTTAGCGTGATCTGAATTTGAGAGAGCGCAGGTTGTTTGAGTATCTATAACCCTTTGACATTGAGGTTACCTATATGTGTGGGAAGGGAAATGCGGTGGCTGATGCATTGATCAGGAGGACTCAGATATAGGTAGTTCAGGAGGCTAGTAGTGAGTGGACGCATATGGCTCTATTCTATGAGATGCATTTAGAGGATCACGACAGACATGGGCATAATTTTCTATCTTTTCTAGTTGTTACCTCTAGTCTTATTGATAGAGTTTGAATGAGGAAGCTATCAGATTCTGAAGGCCTAGTCCTGAGGGAAAGTGTTTCAGGAGTGGGCCTTATTTCTGGATGGACCGTAGGTGAGGATGAGATCTTGCGTTTCCAGGAGCATGTATGGGTTCTAGCAGATATACGTGAGGAGCAGATGCAGGAATTTCATTCCACGGTTTGGGCAGTTCATCAGGGAGCCACCAAGATGTATCATGATCTACACCATCAATATTGGTGGAAACATATGTAGAGGGACGTTGCTGGTTTCATCGTGCAGTGTTCAACTTGTTAGCAGGTTGTAACGTCCCTGACCCGGAAGCCACTAAAGCAGTGCTCCGAGCCAGGTGATTACATGACCTTAGGCATGCCTCCCCATATGCCAAAGGCTACTGACTAGTAGTGGGGGTCTATGGGGTCAAGTGGGGAGACTACACCCCTTTTTATCAGAGTATTCCACAATAGAATTACAAAATAGCTGAAAAAATAATCAATAAACAAGAACATGTATAACAACCATTTCCAAAAATAAATATGCCATGTCATACTACAGTGCAAGAGTGAACAAAATCCCAAAAATAAATACAATGGCGAAAATCTCCAAAATTGTCGCGAATCCAAGTCTGGATCCTCCACAAAGTGCTGCCCATGTCCACTAAGCGAACTAGCAAGGAACCGTGAACTTGTCTGGACCTACAAACATGAAGTACGCTCGGGTACCCAATGGCTGCCCGAGTAGGGTGTCAGTACAACTCAGTAGGCCACCACAAACGTTGTCTACAAAATATCCATTATAAACAATTGTGCATGAAAAAAGGATAATGAATGATAAATTCCAAGTAATTATTTATGATTCCATTAACCATTTTAGAGCCAAAGCCATTTCCATTCCATTACCATCCATTTATCACCATTTACCATCAGTTACCCTTTCATCAAATTTCCATTGGTTAATAACATACCTTATGTTACATGAGTCTAAGGCCAACAATCACATGAAAGAGGGTAAACATATCATTATCCTATTTCACTAGGACCAAATCCCTCATAGAAACCATAACCTCACCTCAAAGCCTTAGTCTGGGTGGATGCAACTGTTAGGATAATAGGCCCTCAGTCCACTTTCCTAACCTGTGCATTTAGAATGGAGTTCAAAGCATCAGCCATCACTCCACCCGTGGACATAGATCCTCAAGTCATAAGCCACACTACCGAGCCATGTGCACATGATTATATATATATATATGTAACCATCAACCATTCAAACTATTTCCCCTTGGGAATCAAAATCCACAACAACCCACATGGGAATCCACATCATGCCTTAACCCATTAACACAACACGTTTGACATCATTTATCCATTTTATCAATTCCCATGTGTTATTCCAATCTCACTAAGCATTAAACACTAGACCCTGAATATATCCCATTATGGTCTTTAATCATTTTACACATTAACCCCTTTAACCCGTTCATCATTCTGCGAATCAACCATTTAACCCATTCCAAATAACCCTTCGATTATTGCCAAATCTAGGTACTTGACCTATCTTCTATTCCAGATTCATCCAATCATGCCAACAAGTTTATCAAGGGCTACAAATTTCATTTTAACATAGTCATTTGCTCAATTTCAATCCCCAAACCTGGGAAAGCTGGAACATCCAAGGGATGGCCCAAAATTAGATCAGTTGTAACCCAACACATCCCACGGGGATCGTGAGGGTTCCCATTTACCATTTTAAACATCATTATTACCAAACATTCTTAGTTTATTCTAACCATAACCAAAGGAAAACATGAATGCAATTAAACATGCACAAAATACCCAGCTAACCATGGGATATAACTTTGTAGACCACCTACCTCGAATCCGCGGTTAAACGCACCCTCAATCAGGTCCTTATAACTCAACTCGACCAAACCTTGGAGCTTCAACCTAGAACTCAACCAAAATATATGGGTTTAGGGTTTCATAACAAGAGGGAGAGAAGACAAAAAACCTAACCCATAAAAAGAACCAAGGAGGAGATTAGCCTTATCTGGAGCTTCAATCCGCAACCAACAGCACCAAAAACACCTTAGAAAAGAGGGATATCAATCTCTTGGAGATCTTGGGAAAATCGGTTTGTTCCTAGGGTGAAGAGGGAGGAAATAGAGAAAAATCCCGAGTTTGGGTTATAAATCCAGAAGCGGAAATTTTGTAAATTTTCCAACATTAACTGGCCGATGGGTTTAGCCACAGGGTTCGGAAATCCGTGTGCAAACCGTGCGCACGCCACTACACAGAGGAGGTGCAGTCCCATGATTTAGCTGCACAGTTTGGAAAACCGTGCACTCGCTTCTGTCCAGAGGCGGGAGGGTCACACGACTTAGTCTTGGTAGACCGCACGGTTTGTCTGACCATGCGAAGGCCATGCGTCTTGGTTTTCTTTGCCTAGACATCCCTTCATCCGTGCCCCGAGCCCCCGGAACACCCCAACGCCTCTCACACTTCCTATAAACCTTTTAAAGCCCCAAAAGAAAATTGTTCAAGCCAAAAAACAACAAAACATACCTTTCCAAAAACCGGGATCTTACAACCTCCCCCCTTATAACAGCCCATCCTCGAGACGAGCTTCCAAGCCTCATTGCTCCACCGAAGAAAAGTGTTCAAGCCACTGAGCCCACATATTTGATCCCCACTCCCAAGTTTCTTCTTGAACATTCCCATGCTACCATAGTACTCGCACTAATGGAAAAACCATGCCTCGCAAGACCATTCCACTATGATCCACCACATGATCCAGATGCTCCTGAAAGGACGCATCAACCTCAAGATCTACATCCTCAACATCAACAACATGAGATGGGTTGGGGTGATACCATCGAAGATGCAACAAATGAAACACATCATGAATCCCACCATACTATTGTGGAAGAGCCAATCGGTAATTCACTGGTCCGATGTTCTCCACAATCATGAAAGGTCCCACATATCTGGGCGCCAACTTACCCTGCTTCCGAATCCTTCAGTGACCTAACATTGGCAACACCCGAAGGAACACTTTATCACCCACCCCAAACTCAAGAGGTCTACGCCTCCGATCTGCATACGTCTTCTGCCTACTCTGAGCTGTATCCATCTGCTTCCTAATCAACACAACTTTCTCGGAAGTCTCCTGCACGAGACTTGGCCCCAACAACTCAGATTCACCAGAATCTAGCCAACACAATTGAGATCTACATGGCCTCCCATAGAGTGCCTCAAACGGTTCCATCTGAATTGTAGCCTGGAAACTGTTACTGTAGGAAAACTCATCCAATGATAGGTGCCTCTCCCAAGAACCACCAAAGTCCAAGACACAAGATCTGAACATGTCTTCCATCACTTGGATCATACGCTCCGACTACCCATCCGTCTACTGGTGGAAAGACGTAATCAAAATCACATGCGTACCAAGCGCCTTCTTCAACCCTTACCTGAAACGCAACATTAAATGCAGATCTCAGTCCGAAACTATTTTCTGCGACACCCCATGTAACCGCACTACTTAACGAACACACATCTCAGCCAACTGGTCGACTTGTAGGTCTCCTGAAGCGGTAAGAAATGATCCACTTTCGTTAACCGATCCACGACCACCCAGATTGCATCATTCTTCTGTGGAATCCTTGGAAGAACCATGACAAAATCCATTGTTACATCATCCCACTTCCATTCCGGAATGGGCAATGGATGCAACAAACCATCTAGGCATTGATGCCCGGCCTTCACCTGCTGACAGGTAAGACACCATGCCACAAAGCTCGCAACTTCCTTCTTCATTCCAGGCCACCAAAACTGCCTTCAGAGATCACGATACATCATGGTCAAACCAGGATGCACGGTCCACATCCATGTTTTGGTTGTACATCACAATTCCTACTAACCAAGATTCAAGGGCACAATCTTTCCCCACAATCCTTCTTCACCACAACCACGACACAAGATGAAAAAATCCTCAAGGATTTATCATCTTCAACCATTCGTACCACGAGAAATTCATGGGGAAAACATAGGTGGAAACACCTAAGTCACGACACAAGGAATCTTAACACACAACTTCTTATTTTCATGGGTAAACCAATCGTCACCTCATCGGCCGGATCCTATGCACAAATCATGACCCCAAATCACTTGGTGTCATTTTCTGTTCACCCTACTCTAATGGTGACCCAACCCAGTATCACCCGGAGGAAAACACACGACCCTTCCAACCACATTTTCCGAAGATCTCACTCCACAACTATTCACCCAATGAAAAACAAATATCTCAGCTACTTAACCAGTTAAACCGTCCCAAAGATCTCTTCCAGTGCCAACTCACCCAAAAAGTGACAACTCGAGTCCTTCTAACCTGAAACAATGGTCATGTCATCAAACTACCATTTATCTGGTATGGTTCTCTCGAACAATTCTGGTTACCTGGCACCTCCTCCATTGAAGAAGGACCATCAGATCTCAACCCAACCTTCACATTTCCTAACACATTCTAACTTACCGTCCCCAAGAATCCATATGAGAATTACCCTGCCATGGAATCAAGCCGCACTGTCACAACCATTGGGAAGACAGTCCTATAACATCCATTCAAGGACTAAGATCACCATGACCTCACTTAGGTTCAACATTTCCTCAAAAGGCGCTTTCATCTACAACATAAGCCAGTAAGTGGTCACTCTCACCTCACCCATTCAAGTTTACCATCTCAGGTCAGACCACCTTCGACTAGCTTTCCCCAGAACACCCACCGAGGCCATTTCCCAAATTCCACTAGAATTCATTATCACGACATTTCAACCCTCCAAATTGTCATCGACCTCACCCTTGGCATGACACCACATCACATGACCCAAGTTCTCCCAACTTCACGGCATCCTAAAACCACACAAGGATGATTGAACCAGGTCTAACCCCAATCTCCATTGGAGTTATAAGACCTCAAATTCTCTTGCCACAACATGTTTTCATATCCATACACATCCTCCCATGACTAAACACAAATCTCACAAGCTTCACTTTGAACCACCCTGTGCTCAATCCAACACTTGGCTAATTTGTCACCACATCCAAGTCCCACATGCCTCTCCAAGGAACCCAACATGCACCTCACCGGTTCCTCACTGCTATCCTAGTGCCACTATGTCGTCTCGAGGTTCTCTCTTCCATATTCATGGCTAATTTATCACTCCCCTCCTTAGGAGTGTTGTTACCTTTGGTCACCAAGAGGGATTCCAACCCACACATCTTAAAACCGATCACAAACTGAACCCCACGCATAGACATGGCCATCCAGCCTTTTTCCCAAAACAAGGAAACGATCGTCACCTAGTGCTCGTTCTTGGCCACCATGAATGGAACCCAAGGCATTGTCCAAATTCGACCCATCTCGAGTTCTCCACCCTAAGCCATAGAGGGTGTACATCCCATCAAAAAACTCCACACATATCATTTCCTTGGGCATAAACACCATGATGTCCCTCATCCAAACAAACACCTTCATGTCTCTTGGAGAGATCCAAAGCTTCTCAACATACCCTGGACGATGTCAAGATTTTGGGCATGCTCGTCACTAGCTGAGGTGTGCTAAGAAGTCATCGAGGAACACCACCACCAACTTAACCGTTTTTGATGTCAAGCTATTGGACAACATGACCTTCTTGGAATCTCAGGGTTCCCTGCCGAACGGGCTACATCAACACTTAACCATCACCACTCAGGTGTGATCACCAACTAGGTTCAACTGTCGCTCCACAACCAATCCATTCATACATAAGTTCAGCCCCATGAACCACCCTTACCTCGGGATTCACCATCGAGCGAGAGTATATAACCATACTTTTTCCACCCATGTCTTTCCTATTCAAAACAACTTCCAGACCTCCATTAATCCTCACTCAAACAGGTGATTCATGCATTCAAGCGATATAACCATTCGAAAAAAACCTTACCCCTTATCACAAACACTTGGGTGCCCATATGAAAGAACTAGGCACAACTAGACCACCAACCTTCACACTTATCCTAACGTCACAATACTGCACCACGCAGCACTCGATGCCCCACTTTCAAGGTCCAAAAAATCCATAGGTGTGAAACACACCCAAAAGCAATAGAAGACTTGTCTGACCTCTCTCAATGTTAACCTTGAAGGATGAACGATACAAACTCCCTAAACACAATACCTAGGCCATAGCATGACCGAGAAGGCCTCATAATCCAAGCCAAAAATCTCCACAAGGGCACTCTCAAAACCCCAACCCATTCATACAAGGGGATAACTGACAACTCCAAGGATACCCACATTTGCACTCAAACATTCAAATTCCGAACTTTTCATTCCCTCAGCACTTCGAAAGAATGATATACATAATTTACCCACAAATGGAAAGATCCCACATGTTCAATCCTTAAACAAACCATTCTCCATTATTTACCCCAACGACCATCATCACACATAGAACACCACCCCCTACCATACCTTCCGCAGTCATGGTCAGTATCGGTAACCAAATTACTCAATCAGAAGTCTTTTATTAACAAAACTTCAAACCAATTCTTCTTTCACTACACGATCCTTTCCTCTTAGGCACATTTCCCATTTAACAACATGTTAAAATCATCATTTTAACACATTAACACAATTCATTAGGAAGAATACATTAACAATTTTACTGTCACTATGCAACCCCCCCTTTTTTCTTTTGGACACCGAATCAACCCTTGCAATTTATCACAACCCAAAACATTAACCCATTCACAACATTTCTAATTTTCTTTCCTTTCATTCACCCACTTGTTTTATTTCATTCATCTCATCATTTCATGATTTGATGAAAACCATGATGAATTCTACTTTTCCTGCCTCACACACCCACCCCATGCGTGTTCCTAACACAATGCAGGACACCTATCTCCCTAGGAGCCTATAATGATGCAAGAATGTAATTTCTTGTTCCGTTAAGTCCACGATCCAAATATAATAAAACAGTCACATCAACCCACATGTGCATCACCCAACAGTTAAATTTCATCAACTATAATAACACAAACCCAAGATCATAATTTTCCACCCAGGGTGACTTGGATTTTCCCCCCGTACCTAGGTTAGCTACTCCCATGCACGAGCTCATTGCCAAATTCCCAACGCATCCTAACCCTTGGTTATCAATCCCAAATTACAAGACCTCACAGAAGAAGAATAAAGACCTCCTCTGATACCACTTTGTAATGTCCCCGACCTGGAAGCCACAAAAACCGGTTCTCTGAGCCGGGTGGTTACAAGACCTTAGGTGCACCTCCCCGTACTCCAAAGGCTTCTGACTAATAGCGGGGGTCTATGGGGTCAAGTGGGGATACTATACCCATTTTTATAAGAGTAATCTACAACAAAATAACCAAATAATGGAGAAAATAACCAATAAACAAGGAACATGTATAAAACCATTTCCAAAAATAAATATTCCATGTCATACTACAGTGCAAGAGTGAACAAAAGCCCAAAAATAAAGAAAATGGAAAAAATCCCCAAAATGGCCCCGAATCTAAGTCCAGATCCTCCACCAAGTGCTACCAATGTCCACTCAGATAACTATTAAGGACCCCTGCCCTTGTCATGAGCTGAAAACATGAAGTATCCCTGGGTACCCAATGACGGCCTGAGCAGGGTGTGAGTACAACTCAGTAGTCCACCACCAACGGTTTCTACAAAATATCCAGTATAAACAATCGTGCATGAAAAAGGAAAATGAATGATAAATGCCAAGTAAATATTTAAGGTTCCATTAACCAATTTAGATCCAAATCCATTTCCATTCCATTGTATCCATTTATCACCATTTACCATCACTTACCCTTTCATCACATTTCCATGGCTTAATCTATTACCATATGTTACATGGGTATAAGGCCAAAAATCACATGCAAGAGGGTAAACACATCGCTATTCTATCTCACTAGGACTACCTCCCTCATAGCAACCATAAACTCACCTCGAATCCTCAGTCCGGGTGGATGCAACCGTTAGGAGAATAGACCCTCAGTCCCCTTTCCTAACCTATGCATTTAGGGTGGAGTTCAGAGCATCAGTCTTCACTTGACCCATGGGCGTAGATCCTCATGTCTTACCCCACACTACCAAGACATGTGCACATGCTTATATATATATATATATATATGTAACCATCAACCATTCTAACCATTTCCCCTTGGGCATCACAATACACAACAACCCACATGGGGATCCACATCCTGCCTTAACCCATAACACATCACGTTTAACATCATTTAGCCATTTAATCAACTCCCATGTGTTATGCCTATCTCACAAAGCGTTCAACACTAGACCCATAATCTATCCCATTATGGCCTTTAATTATTTTACACATTAACCAATTTAACCCATTAACCATTCCATGAATAGACCATTTAACCCATTCCAAATAAACCTTTTTATATTTCCAAGTCTAGGTTCATCAACTATCTTCTATTACAGATTCTACCAATCATGCAAACATGTTTATCAAGGGCTACAAATTTCATTTCAACAAAGTCACTTTTTCAATATCAATTCCCAAACCCGGGAAAGCCGGCAAATCCAACAGATGGCCTTAAATTAGCTCAAGTCTAACCCAACACATCCCACGGGGATCGTGAGGGTTACCATTTACCATTTTAAACATCACTATTACCAAACATTCTTAGGTTATTCTAACTATAACCAAAGGAAACAAGAACATAATTAAACATGCACAAATACCCAATTGACCATGGGATATAACATAATAGACCACCTACCTCGAATCCGCGGTTGAACACAATCTCAATCGAGTCCTTAGACCTCGATTCGACAAACCCTTGGAGCTTCAACCTATAACTCACTCAAAAGATAGGGTTTTAGGGTTTCTGAACAAGATGGAGAGAAGACACAAACCCTAAACCAAGAAATAACCAAGGAGGAGATTAGCCTTACTCGAAGCTTCAATCCACAATTAACGACATCAAAAACTCTTTAGAAACAAGGCAGATCGGTCTCTTGGAGCTCTTGGGAGAATCGGTTCATTCCTATAGTGATGAGGGAGGAAATGGGGGAAAATACAGAGTTGGAGTTATAAAGATTGGAGTGGAAATTTTGTAAATTTTCCAACTTTAAGTGGCCACAAGGTTTAGCCACATGGTTTGGAAAACAGTGCGCAAACCATGCGAATGCCACTGCCCGGAGGAGGGGGAGTCGAATGATTTAGCCGCACAGTTTTTCATACCATGAGCAAACTGTGCGCTTGCATCTATCCAGAGGAGGGAGGGTCGCACTGCTTAGTCTGGGTAGGCTGCACTGTTTGGCTGACCATGCACAGGCCGTGCGCCTTGGTCTGCTTTGCCCAGACATCCCTTCTATTATGCCCCAAGCCCCCGTAACACCCCCAAGGCATCTCACACTTCCAAGAGACCTTTTAATGCCCCAAAATCAAAGGTTTAAACCCAAAACACAACAAAACATACCTTTCCAAAAACTGCGATCTTACACAGGTGAAGGTGGCCCCTGAGCAACCAGCATGTCTTTTATAGTAGTTACCCATTCCCAAGTGGATATGGAATGATGTTATGATGGAAATTCTGACCGGTTTTCCAAGGTCGCCTCATGGGAATGACGCAGTTTCAGTTGTCATTGATAGACTCAATAAGGTCACTCACTTCTTGCTGATCAAGGAGACCATCCATGTTTATGAGATTTGATAGTTTTACATCCCAGAGATTGTTCCTCTGCATGGAGCTCCACACTCCATTATTTTATAAAAGGATGCATGTTTTACTTCTTGGGTTTGGCAGGGGCTGTAGAAGAATTTGGGTACACATGTACTTTTGAGTACAGCTTACCACCCCCAGACAGATGGCCATTATGAGCGTATGATTCAGGTACTTGAGCATTTCCTCTGAGCATGCATTCTATATTTTTGAGGTTTTTGGGAGAAGCATATACCTCTTTTAAGGTTTTCCTAAAATAATAGATTTTAAGAAACTATTCAGATGGTACCTTGTGAGGCTTAGTATGGTAGGACATGCTGATAACCCTGATGTTGGCTAGAGGCAGGAGAGGCTGCTTTGTTGGAACCTCGTCTTATTCAAGAGACCACAAAGTAGATAGAGTTGATTCGGAAGAGGATGGCTACATTGCAGTCTTGACCGAAGTCTTATGATCATCTGAGGAGATGAACTCTAAAGTTCGAGGTCGGGGATCAGGTTTTCCTGAGTATCACACCGAGGTTGCGACATAAGAGGATTAGGAGACATGGAATTCTTCCAATAAGGTACGTCAGGACGTTTGAGGTGTTAGGGAGAGTTGAACCGGTTGCCTATCATTTTGATTTACCTCAGATGTATCAAGCTATGCACGGCGTCTTCCATGTTTCTCGGCTTTGACATTACTTCTCAAACCCATCTGAAATCTTGCATCCAGATGAGGTTGAATTTTAAGTGGATTCATCCTTTGAGGAGAATCCTATCTGGATCGTCGATCATAGTGCAAATGTTATCATTGGATGGTTTGTTTAACTGGTACGGGTGCTTTTGCAGCACAAGCGAGTACATGACGAGACTTGAGAGAAAGATGCAGACGTGTGATCACAGTGGCCGAAGATGTTCTTTGTTTCTTCTTCTACACCACGCTAGTGAAATTTTGGTGCGAATTTCTTTAAGGGGGAAGTGTGTAAGAACCTGGATCTTCTAGTTAGGTATGGTTTTTTCTTTTCTGGTGATTTTTGAGGAAAATGGAAATTCTGGAAATTTTCTATGTACATGTCGTGTACTTTATGAGTACAAGTCATGTACGTCCTTGCCACAGGAGGCTGGGTTTTAGCAGTGTAGTAGCCACACACATGGCTATGTGGAGTGACTTGGAGGCCGCTTGATGTAGAGTACGGAAAAGGCGAGTACACGCCGCGTACTTCAAAAGTACATGTCATGTACTTTTTTTCATTAAACGCACGGGGGTCACGTCTAATCGACAAAAACACCCCCAACTTCATTTGTCTCATCCAGGAGCATCGTACGACCATGAATCTTCGACGAACCTCCGATCATGCGTTCGTCCTCCGAATCGATCATCGTTGGTTGCATTGGAATCGCATCGGTGAGTTCTCTATCCTCCTAGAGCATGATCTCATAATTTATCCTCTATCGTGAGATATCACAGGTTTAAAATTTTAGACATTTTTGAAGATCTTCAACATTCTAAAAATATTCAAGCTTCAAGGTTCACAAATAGAGTTCTCCTAACACTGAGGTAGCTGGTTTTTTCCATTCTGTTCAATGTGTTTGAGTATTATGTGCAAATTCCAGCAATACCCATGAATGGGGTATTGTTTGTTTAAAATTTTACACCTGTTGATTTACTCTGATGATTGTATTCTTGTGTAGAAGATATTTGGAGATGAATAAGGTTTATTTATATTATTTGGATTTGTTTTGTCCATGCATGTTCTGTTTATGACCGTTTGGTCTTGTTTAGCCTTTGACTACATTATATATTTTCCATGCCTGTTGATGTAGGATGGAGAGTTTGTGTTCTGACGTGCTCCATATGACGTAGACTGATTATCCAAGTAAATCTGTAGGTTTACTTTGGTCATATTACAAAGCTATGCCCGTTGACCAATACAGGGCTGTGAGAACCTGGTGTAGTAGAATATAATGGGAATTGACCGAGTGACCTTCCCCAGAGAGTCTTTGAGAACGTTAGACTATAAGGGGGATTGTCCGAGTGAGCTTCCACAGAGTTCCTAGGATCACATGGGTCTATAAGGGAAATTGACCGAGTGTGCTTCCCTAGAGAGTCTATGTCTTCTTTACACTATAAGGGGAATTGACTGAGTATGCTTCCTCAGAGAGTCTTTGATTTTATTCCTGAACAGTTTAGAATATAAGGGTAATTGACTGGGAGTTCTTCCTCAAAGACTCTATGAATGACCTGGTATATAAGGGGAAATGACAAAGCGAGATTACTCAGAGAGTCCATGAACCAGGGTCTATAAGAGGAATTGACCACTTGAGATTCCTCAGAGAGATCCCGACTACCTTAGACTATAGGGAGAATTGTCTGTGAGTTCTTCCTTAGAGAGTATACATTTGAAAAAAACAATGGGGTTAGACTGAGTGTGATTCCTAGTGAGTTTCATGGAGTTATTAGGTAGGACTAGAGTGTATGGTTGTGATTACATCCTAGAGGGTTACCTGTTGGGTTTAGCTATTTGTTTCTCTTTCTTGATTTTGAAACTGTGGATGTTTTACTGCTAAGTACTTTCTAGTTTACTATTTTCGGTACTTTTACCCACCATATATTCACTAACTATTACACACATATCTTTGGGTGGTTTCCTACCAGGATTTAGTCTCACACCTTATTTGGGTCATGCTTTTGGGTCTAATTAGATTATAATGCTGGAGGTACAGATTAGGGAAAGCGCCCATCTACTTCAGGTACTTGATTTATTGTGGGGATCGAGAGCATGAGACCATGCTATGGCTTGTGATGCTGAGGAGTTTACCTACATTCATTTTCACCTTCGTTTAGCACTATTTTATTCCATCATTGGGACTTGTTTGTCTTTTTTCTTAAACCTATGTATCATGCATCATTTTATATATATATGTGCTACAGTTGTTTATTACTCCAGTCTTCTGTTGTTTATTACTGTGGGATTTTAACTTCTTCTACTATGGTATGTATTTGTTTACTTTCGCTGTGTACACTTCCAATGAGGGAATAGTTTCCTGACTATCACACAGAAGGCCCTCACTACTAGTTGAAGGCCTCTGGCATTTGGGGAAATTCTCTTGAGGCCACGTGAAAAACTAGGTGTGGGGCGCCTCTGGGTGGCTTCCAGAACTGGGACATTATAATGTGGTATTAGAGGGTTCTTTTCTATTAATATAATGTCTGGATAATTTATCCAGGGATAGAAAGGAATATGTACTTTGTAATAAGTTGTTCCCAGGAGTAGCTAACCTGAGTACAGGGAAAATCCTATCTACCCCGTTTATTACAATTTCTTCAGTTTTTTCAAGTTTATGGTTGATCAGATTTTCACCATTGGGTGACTCACATGTTTTGTGTTATTACTGTTGACGTTATTGAGGTTCTATTTTTTTTCTCAACCCGATGAGATGAGGTTATGCCATCTCATGCATCATATAGGCACTGGCTAGAAATCACATGTCATGCATTCTTTCCATGTCAACTAGGATCCATTAGCGATTTCATTTTTTGAGATAGACTTTGTGTAGAATATGAATCATGTTGTGATAGATTCCTTGATAAGAATACATGATGTTTTGATAGGGTATTTTTGTTTAAGGTTTTGTTTGAGATAATTCCATACCTTGGTTCTTGAGGTGTTATGGGCCCTCATGGACTGGAATTTGGTCGATCATTGCTCTGTTTGTCTTGTTATAGCCCGTAGAATATTCCAACCATTGATTCATGGAGAGTATGGGCCCTCATGGATCAGTATTTGGCTCTTTCTTTGTTCATTTTAGTGTTTTTGGGGTTTCGGAGAATTTTTTTTGGCTTAATGTCTGGAAAACCCAAGAATAAAAGCAGTGTAGTATTATGTACATGCCATGTGCTCTTATATTCGGGAATAAACTTTTTTCATAAGTACATGTTGTTTACATTATGAACATTCCATGTAGTCTCTAACCATGTCATAGGCCGTGTGGGTAGAGATACAGGATGAGGGAAAGTCTGGTGGGAACACGTCGTGTACAACTAGATCACGCCGTGTAGTGTTGACCCTGTGTCCCCCCGTGTAACTGACAACATAGATGGATAAAACCTTAATCTATAAAAGTTGTGTCTGTATTGAACATGTCTTGTAGTCAAGCCCAGGTACCCGACCGTGTTACAAACAACATGGTTTGGTGTTACCCTTTCACGTACATGCCGTGTCCATCCAGAATATGTCGTGTAGTGTCAGTTGTGTGTTAGGCCATGTCACTAACAACATGGGCCAGGTGAAGCTTGTCATGTACATGCCCTGTCTACCATGAACATGCCATGTTGTCTTGTCTTATGAGAGCCGTATGGCGTAACCGTGTACAAGGACTCGGGCAGAGGAAGAGAATTCAAGTACACATTGAGTGTAAAGACAACACATCCTCTGTTTGGGAGAGTCACACAACCATTTTAGGTAGGAGTACATGCCCATGTAAATGACTTAAGAGAACACGTCATTTATGAAATGTACATGTCGTGTAGTCATGTTTTGTAAAACATGAATTCTTTCTTTCTATTTTTACCTTCTTAAACTCCTTGTTTTTATTACTTGATATCCTTTATCTAAGGTGTGTGCTTGACCTTGCCGAGTCATGCCACCGAGACGTCCTCCAGTTGTGCTCCAGTTTCCAGATAGCGATCAGACACCGAACATGGCTGATTAGGGAAAACCTACAGATCATCCAGTTATGCTAGCCTTGGCACCATCGGTTTTACCTGCCATAGGTGCAGATTCCTGGTTCAGGGTGGGATTTCTGAGGATGATGCAGACCTTTCAGGGAGCAGCACATCCTGCCCCGTTGATGGCTGATTTGACGCGGGTCTTCTAGAAGAAATATCCTCCTACTTTCTTAGGGGATATAGGACCTCTGGCCGTAGAGTCATGGCTAGAAGCCATGCTATCAATTTTCAAGCATTTGGAGATACCTCGATAGAAGAGGGTGAATCTTGCTACCTACATGATCCTAAACTATGGAAATAGGTGGTGGGGTGTGATCTCAAAGGCTGGCCGCCAGTAGAATATGTCTTGGGAAGAGTTTCGACGCATCTTCTACAATTACTTCAATCCAGAGATATTGAGGGATGATCGAGCCCGAGAGTTCATGAGTCTAGATTAGGATACTCTTACTGTTATGGAGTGTTCCTTTCGCTTCACAGAATTGTAGTATTTCACGCCTATTTCTAGAGGTGATTATTTGTTCTTTGCACTGATGTTTTGAGGATGGTCTGAGGCACAACATCTAATCGCAGGTGAACACCCTCATGTTGACCTCGATATCTTCAATCATAAACCTGGTGCCGGCCACAGAGTGCAGTCAGAGGGATTTTGGAGCTGTGAGTTAGGGTTGTTCGACATCCAAAGCTATTGCTCTGCTAGCTAATAGCAGGAAGTGCCGGATGGAGGCTGTAGAAGGAGATCAGAGTAGGCGGGATGCATCTTCCGGTAGCCAGTTGGTGTGCTACCAGTTTGGGAGATTCGGGCATACGAGGCCACGTTGACCGAGTGACCTAGTGGAATGCCGATCATGCAGCAAGATGGCCAACTTCAGCACTTTTTTCAGTTCATTTCACCAGCAACTGGTGACAAGGGATCTTCTGTGACTCTGTGTTCGAGAGTATCACCACTAATTTCTCAATAGTCATGGAACTAGAGTTCTTCCAATCGTTCAGGCCTAGGTGGAGGTCATGGACATGGTGGTCAGTCAGCAGCCATTTAGCGACAAAAGAGTGGATCAACATATTGTGGTCAGGCATGGTCACAGGGACAAATATTAGTTCAGACCATTGTAGTGGAGCAGACCTAGCAAGAGTTGGATCCCGAACCTTCTACAGTTTGAGGTACGATCCATGTTGCCTCAGTTTTATCTTTAGCTCTTTTTGAAACAAGGTCTTCCCACAACTTTATATTTGTTGCTTTCATGGAGAGCCATGGTCTCTGCTTCTTTTCTTTTGTTGATATCTAGATGCTAGAAACTCCATTAGGGACTAGAACAGATAATGTATGTCAGTGCAAGGAGTTCCCTCAAGAGGTTGGTGGGTGTCACTTTCTATGGGACCACTATGTCATAGACATGACATGCCATGATGTCATTCTCGGAATAGATTGGCTAGTTTCATTCCAAGAATTCATCGATTTTTATCGCCATAGGGTGAGTTTCATATCACCAAAGGGTGGATCCTTTATTCATAGGGGAGAATGGGATTTGTAGGCAAGAAGAGTGGGTCCAGAGCATCATGGGTTAGGAGGAGTTATAGCCCAGATTGCTAGTCTGTATCTGGATGACCAGGGGACATCACATTTCAAATTTATTTTATTGGTGGATCATTCCAGAGATGTTTTTCCATAAGATTTTTTAGGTTTTCCTCTAGATAGATAGGTATTCTTTTCGATTGAGATTGTGCCAGGAGTGGCACCAGTGTCCATTTCTCCTAACAGGATGGGTACACCAGAGTTGCAGGAGCTCAAGAAGTAGTTAGAGGAGTTGCAGGCAAAGGGTTTCATCTGACCTAGTAATTCTCCTTGTAGTTTTCCTGTCCTATTTTCAAAGAAAGTAGATGGAACCCTGTAGATTTGTGTCGACTATCGGAAGCGGAACCAGTTGATGGTCAAGAACCGATATCCCTTGCTGAGAATTGATGATCTCTTTGATCAGTTTTGAGGAGCCCGGGTGTTCATGATGGTTGAATTGAGGTCTTTTTATCATCAGTTTCAAGTTATACAATCTGATATACCTCTTACGGCCTTATAGAGTAGGTATGATCTATATGAGTATATAGTTATGTCGTTCAGCCTCACAAATGTGCCTGTAGTTTTCATGGCACTGATAAACCGAGTGTTCCATCCATTCTTGGATTCCTTCATTGTTTTTTTGGTGGAAGATATCTTGGTGTACTATCACACTTGACACGACCATGCTACCCATCTTGATATCATTTTGAGTACACAGAGGGAGCATCAGTTATATGCTAATATCTCAAAGTGACACTTTCTGATAGATCAGATTCACATCCTGGGTCATATTATCTCAAAGGTAGGAGTATTAGTAGACCAAGAGAAAGTGAGAGATATAGTTTCTTGGGAGAAGACGAAGAATGTCTTTGAGGTGTGGTGTTTTCTAGGGATAGTTGGATACTAAAAATGTTTCATACAAGACATTTCATGCCTAGCAGCACTACTGACAATTCTGACAATGAAGGGTGTGATGATCTCATGGTCAGATTCTTGTAGATCAGCCTTTCATGTGCTGAAAGGGATGTTGACTTCAACACTGATGCATGTTTTTTCAGAGTCAGGAAAGAGCAATACTATTTACTATTATGCATCAGGTATCGGGCTGAGAGATATGATTATGCAGGAAGATCGATTCATTGCATACGCGTCCTAGTAATTGATTCCACTTGAGAGGAATTACCCGACGCATGATCTGGAGTTGGCTGATGTTGTTCATTCCCTACACTGTTAGTGAAATTATCTTTTGGAAGATCATTTTGTGGGTTACAACTACCACAAAAGTTTTATATACATATTCAGTCAACGTGATCTGAATTTGAGACAATGGAGGTGGGTTGAGTACCTACAGTCCTTTGAGTTATAACATGCCTACATGCTTAGGAAGGGAAACACGGTCGCTGATGCGTTGAGCATGATGACTCAGATACATGCAGTTTAAAAAGGCAAGTATTCCGTGGCAGTTTATGGCTATGTTCTCTGAGATGCATTTGGAGGTGCACAACAGACAGGGGAAGACATTTCTATCTTTTGTAGCTGTTAGCTCTACTCTTCTTGAACTAGTTCTAATGAGGCACCTATTAGATTATGAAGGCCTAGTCCTTAGGGAATATGTTTCAGGAGAGGAACCTATTCTGGGATAGACCATGAATGAGGAGGAGATCTTTCATTTCCAGGAGTGCATATGTGTGACAGTAGATATACGCGAGGAGCTGTTGTGGGACTTTCATTCCCTAGTTTGGGCATTTCATCCTAGTATCATCAAGATGTATTGTGATCTACACCCTTAGTATTGGTGGCCAGGTATGATGAGGGATGTTGCTTGTTTCGTCCTAAGGTGTTCCACTTGCCAATAGGTGATGGCGGAGCATCAGTGACCAACATGGATGTTATAGAAGTTACCCATTCCCGAGTTGAAGTAGAATGATGTTGCGATGGAAATCGTGACTCGTTTTCTAAGGTCTCCTTGAGAGAATGATGCAGTTTGGGTTTTCATTGATAGAATCACGACGGTCACTCACTTTTTTCCGATCAAGAAGACCATCAGTGTTGATGAGCTGGTATGGCTATACATCGAAGAGATTGTACGTCTGCATGGAGTTGCACACACCATTGTTTCAGACATGGATGCACGTTTTACTTCTTGAGTCTGGCAGGGGCTTCAGAAGGATTTGGGTACATAGATACTTTTGAGTACAACTTACCAATCATATACAGATGGCAAATCTGATCGTACGATTCAGGTACTTGAGCATATGCTCCGAGCATGCATTTTATATTTTGGAGGATCTTCGGAGAAGTATATACCACTTGTAGATATTTTATACAACAATATTTTTATAGAAATGATTCAGATGGAACCTTATGAGGCATTGTACAGTGGGCCAGGCCAATCACCCTTATGTTTGCAGGAGGAAGGTGAGGAAACATTGCTGGTACCTCGTCATGTTCAGCAGACCACAGAGCAGATGGAGTTGATTCGGAATAGGATGGATATTGCACAGTCTCGACAGAAGTCTTATGCTAATCAGAGAGGACGACCTCTGGAGTTTGAGGTTGGGGATCAGGTTTTACTGCATATCACATTGAGGTTGGGAAACTATAAGATTAGGAGACAGGTTATGCATCCGTCGAGGTACGTCGGGCCTTTTGAGGTGTAGGAGAGATTTGGGCTGGTTGCCTATCATTTTTAGTTACCTCTGAGGTACCAGGTTATGCATGAAATCTTATACGTTTCTCACCTTTTATGTTACTTCTCAGACCCGTATCACGTCTTTCATCCCGAGGAGGTTGAATTGGAAGTGGAAGCATCCTTTGAGAAGCATCCTATCTGGATAGTCAATCGCAGTGCAAAGGTTCTCCATGGAAGGTCTGTTCCTCTTGTATAGGTGCTTTGGCAGCACGAGCGAGTACAGGTCGTGTAACACACCGATATTTTATGATATAAATTCATTTTAATTTCATTGATGTCTTTTATTGTACACTACACCAAGATTATCTTGTACTATACGCAACACCGTATTAGCAAGCAGTATATGAAACACTATTCTTGGATCGTGTTACAGACAATTTCAAGTTCGTTTTGTGGGAATTATTCTACGCAACATTAAGTATTGATTCTGTTTAATGTATAAATGAAATAAGATTTGATTATGATATAAGCAACACTAAAGGGAGCTTTCACTACATGCAGCCCTGACTTGGCTTGCATTACATGCAATTGTGACCTTCCTCGATATCTTGCGTTGTACGCAATAACGGGTTCCACTAAATAACGATATGTTACTAAAATATTATAAAAACTAGTCATTATGAACATTAATACACAATTTTTGAAATTTTATTATTTTTATCTTTCATAATGGACATTATATTTGGATTCAGAATATTGAAATTAGCCTAGGGTGAATTTTTTGTATTTTTCTGAAAATATTCAATTTTTTATGAATAGTTAAAAACACTAAGTTATAGTTTAAAACCGATTTTTTATTTGAATACTAATTTATTTAATTTATATTTATTTTAGGTCAAAATTGATATATAATACCTATATAAGTTCAATATAGTTTATTGGATTCATTTTATAATAATTTTAGACATATAAAATATTTTCTTGAACTTTTCACTGTCTTTTACCCACCTCCTAGTAGAATTTGAAAATTTACATAAAACATAATTTTACCGCTTCTGTGAGTGTAATTTCGAAACTCTAAGAGACACGGTTAATATCAAGGAGTAAAATTTGGTTCAATAAGATAAAAATAATTTTTGGTGAATAGTATCTTTTTACTTTTTTTTACCATAGTTAAAAGTAAATAGGGTAATTAAGGGTAAAAATGATTTTATTAATACCCTAACACATGTCCTTATTCTATTGGATAAGTTTAATTCGACCAAAAACAGCCTTAGGAATAAAAAAATACCCTTCAGGTTCACTTGTATTAGATTAGGACATTTAATATTATTTTATTTAAAGAAGAGTTAAAATAGTTAAAATCAATGTTTAATAACTAAATCATTTTTAATATTGGGTTATACATAAGATAAATTCGACTATAAATATTAATTAGAAAGATAAGAAGATTTCCTATATAATAGTATTTTATTTATATTTTTTATACATTAAGTAAATTAGTTAATTTATGACACAATGGTGATGTAGTAATTACCCAATTAATGATATATTAAAATAATTGATATTATAAATATCTAAATAAATGTAATTTTAGACTTTTTATGAATTACACTAATTTTATAGGTTACTATAGCATATTAGGTTTGGTTAGATAATTTTTTTTTGAAGTAATAGTGCTTATATGAATTTAGAAAAAAACAAAAAACAAAATATTGTGAAATTTGACATAAAAGTGTTTTTAAAACAAATATTATATTATTAATTGATATTCTTTTCGTAAAAATAAAAGGATCAATAAAAACAATTATATAATAATATATATGACATTAATTAACCAATTGTGGTTTGATTGGCAGTTTATAGTATGTTGATTAACCATATAGTTAAAGAATACAAGAAGACACGATAAAAGATACATTATTTAACTTAGAGTTAAATCTAAATGATATGGTTAAAATGGGACCCTAAACATGTCTAAAACCTATTAGATGAGTTTAGTTCGACCCATACCCACCCTTGAGTCGAAATAATTCACTTTGGATCCATTATAAACCGAATATTAATTTATTATAAAATAATATTTTATGTTTTTCCTACGGTGCCCCTCAACCCCTTATAAAAGGGAACCTCCTCCCTCTCCTCTTCAAACAAATTTCAGCCTTCATTCTCGGCCAAAACCTTCTCATTTCACTTATCCACTTCCATAGAAACCTACTAGAGGTTCTAGTCTTCTTCAATGACCATCTTTAGTGCCCTAAGAGGAGGTTAAGAGGAGGCGCGTCGAAGAAGAGGTAATCTAATATTCTGATTCAATCATGTTTCATTATTCTTCTACTTATTCGTCATTAGTTGTTTCATTATAAAGTAATAACATCATTATAAATAGTATACTGATATTTTATTATAAATATGAAACAACCTCATTTCACCTTCTATACATCCTATGGAAAATGAAATCATCCCGCGTGCGTACGTACGGAATACAGTCTCAATGCCGTGGAGTAATCTGTTTTTCCAGCACCACCTTACATGGATGGGTATAATGGGGTAAAGAATAACTATATATGGTTATAATAACATAATTCTAAATCTGAGATATTGTATCATCAACTCCAATTCCATTCTATAATAGTGTGAATGATATAATTGCTCGTGCGTACATACGGATTACCGTCTCCACGACGCGATGAGATTCTTTCTCCATGTTAACCATTAAATAACAGTTATAAAGTATATATAATGAAGAATATTGATATATATGTCATAATTATTCTACTGGATTTATGTGTGTATATATATTTATGTCATTTACATACTTCCATTCAAGTCAATAAGGAAAGGAAAATATCATTCATGCTTACGTACGACCTACTGTCTCCATGAACGGTGTGTTTCATTTCATTTATCTAACTATTATATATATATATACAAAATATATATGATATATAATTCATGTTTTAAATTCTGGAAGTAATTAAATCATTATATAAGTAATAATAATATCAAGAACAACAAGTCCAAACATGTACGATAAATGAAACAATTTTACACAAAATGCCGCTTTAACATAGAATTGACAAAAGAACGGGTAATATAAAGTAATAAATGAATCATATATGATATCATAAATATTATTATGGTTCTGTTACAAGTTAATAATTTGTTTAAACCCACTATACCGGAGTCTCAGACACATATGGAATAAATTGGACATAAGGTAAAGGAAAATTTTGCAATCTCATTTTCATCCGAGATTTCTTATACGTAAGTATTTACTAGGGTTATATTTTTTCAACCATGTCCATAAAAAAAATTTCAATAAAGTTTTTAATATTCTTACATTTATGTTTAAAGTCTTGTTTACCCCTATTTGGAATTTTCTTTTTTTATGGAAGGGATATTTCTTTTCTTTACCATATAAGGTACTTTTTGACTTTTTCAGAAAAAGTATGAGAAAAAAGTTTTTTGACATATACGTCGTGAATAGAGTTTTATTGTTTTATAATGTCATATTTCAATGAATATTCCTCTACAATGTTTTTTTAATATTTTCAACAAAATCCATTTCTTTTAATGTTGCATGGAATTTTGTGAAAAGAAAATGATTTTGAAGAAGAAAGGATATTTTCCTCTAGAATTCATTTCAAGTCTTTTATCACAACCATTTTCCATCTAAGATGACATTATTTCATATGTGTATGCTTCAAGTATAATGCCTCTATTATTCACATTTTTTCATTCTTCTTATGATAAAATTATATCCATTTGTTTTATATAGATTATGTTATGATGAGATAATGTTTATGAATCCCATTTTATTCATTGGGATATTATGAATGATGTATGTTTATTTTGTGGAACATGAAAGAATTATTTCATTATGAGATGGGTGGGACCTATATCTCCCTCTAATGCATTAGGTAATGTTTTATTTCTCATGATATAGACATGACTGGAATAGAAAGTTAATCTGGTTCAGTGATACAGGACTGGAATGAGGAGTGAACTCGATTCAATAAGAGACATTGTCCACTATGATGGACTTGACAGCAATGCCTTGGATACTATGTAAATAATAACATGTGCTTAATGTTTTTACTATAATTACATGTTTTATTCTGATGCTATTTTATAATGATTAATGTTCCTTTTTGATCTATGCCTTATGCACTGCCAAGATTTATGTCATTACTCATGAATTTGATGTTTTATATTCATGTTTTTACTTTCAAATGCTTATGGATTGTTTTATGTTCTCCATGTTTACCCTTACTGAGCATTTGAGCTCACCATTTTTATGTTTTCTTTTCCCCCGGATATAAAGAATGGTTTTAGGTAAGAAAACCAAAGGGGAAGATCATTATAGGAGATGTTGAAGATCTTTCACCATGATTAGAAGATTATGTTCTGAGTTTCCAAAGACACTAAACTAATACAGCCATTGGGTGTCTATTTTTTTCATGTATTAAGTATTCCGAAAAAGTAATGTAATGTCCTTGTACGTCAATCTTTGGGTCTCTACAGTTGGTATCAGAGCGAAGGTTTGGTTAACCTTTGGAAACTAGGATGTGAAAATATTAGTGAAATCCCTAGATATATTTCTATGGTATGTATAGGGATGTCCCTAAGGATAAGTATATGTATAGGTTATAGTCCTAGAATTATGGTAATGATCTTACAATTATACCTAAGATATTATAAATTGAAGGTACTCCCCTTTATTATGTTTTTTTTCTAGCATGATTCTTTCCTCTCACACTGTTCTTTTAGGGTTTTGGACAATGAGCAGAACCCGAAGGAACCGTGTTGATCAATGTAATGGAAAATGTAATGATTGTCCTCCTAAACAATAAAATGTGATGAGATATGGAGTGAAAAATCTTATTTCTATACTTACAAAAGCTATGAATCATTCTAGACTTCCAAATGAGCAGATCAATGAACAATATTCTATTGAGTCTTTCATGAGGCAATGACTACCTTCTTTCAGTGGGTCTTATGATCCACCTATTACTGAACAATGGATCAGTACCATTGAAAAGATATTTTTCATACATAGATGTACGGAACATGAAAAATTCATTCTGGCTATTTACCGTTTAGAAAGTGAAGCAGACCAGTGGTGGACTCTAATTAAGAATACAGGGCCCCAAGGTGAAATTGAATCCAATGAATGGGAGAAGTTCAAGAAAATATTTTTTTAAAAGTAATTCCCTCCTATTCTTCGAACAAATATGGAAAACGAGTTCCTAGATCTTATGAAAAAGGATGATGGATCTGTTAGTTTATACGAGCTGAATTTTACAAGGCTTTAAAGGTATGAATCTAGCTTTATTATCCAAACTAAAAGTGAAGTTGATCGATTATTTCGTGGCTTAAAACCAAGTCTTTGAAGGGAATTAGCTATAAGTGACTTCAGTAGCTATGCAGATATTGTGCGTTGTTCTATCAAGGTATAAATGGAAGTTGGTGTTACATATCCTTCTCATGGTATTGACAAGAAACGAAATATGGAGTTTAAGGAAAAATCTCAGAACAACGGTGAAAAGAAGGTGAATGATTATTTATGCTCAATGTGTGGAAAGAAGCATGGTGGATATTGTCTAAAAGGTAATAGAAATTTCTTAAAGTGTGGAAAATAAGGTCATCGAGCAGTTGAGTGCTGAAGTAATGGGATAAATGAATCTATTGATGAGAATAGAGAAAAGACTACAGAGAACGCACCATCAACACTTCAATGCTTCAAGTGCAAGGAAATGAGGCATTATTCTAGCCAATTCCCTAATCCAATGGTTAATGATGATCGAAATCAACAACCTCTTAAGGAAAAGGACGTAGGGAAGTCACGTGTGATCACTATTGGAGATGTTGAGTATGACAATGATGTGGTGGAATGATTTTGTAACGGTTCCAAAATAATGTTGTGGAATCTCATTTATAGTATCATGGAATATTGGAATATCTATATATGGTTCTTTGTGGTTTTTGATAATTATATAGTATAGATAACCACGAAAGGTGATTGAAATATTTTTGGAAATTAGATAATATATGCATAATGAAGGGATAAAGGGAAAATAATATGATTGATAGTATTCACGAGCTCATGATTGGTATAAGGACAAAGTGATATCATGGTTTGAGTATATAGAATTTTTTAAATTTTTGTATGTAGAATGTGTTAACTTTTTATAGAATTCAAGTTTTCACTAAGGTTCTATGGTAATTCATGTTTCAAAAGAATACATGTTTAATGTAATCACATGTTTATAATGTGACCAAAAAGATATATCTTGTGATATATGAGGGATAAATGATTGTAGTTAAGTTCTTGTTATATGACCTTTTTAGTAATCATTCTCTTTATACTATGAGTTTGGAATGAAGTATTTTGGATATGTATTATGGTTTGAATGAATTAAGTTGTACATCATATAGTATTTTTTAAGGCTAGAACGTTTTTTCGATTTATTTTTGGAATGTTATAATAGTATATTTTAAGAAAAGGGACAACCTGCAGAACGGGCGACAACCTATCCCGTCAAACAAGGATGTGGGAATCGAACCCACAACCAATGTGTGACATGCCTTTATCGCCTACCACTAGCCTACCAAAATTCCCCACATAGTAAAAATTAGTCATAATTTATTAAGTGGTATGATATATGAAGTATAAGTCTATTTTAGGAACCATATACAATTAATCTCACCATATATAGACTTATGTATATTTTATAGCTTTTTCTAACCTTTTTTGAGATATATGGAATGACCTATCATTATATCACATGATCTTCTAGCACTTCACAAATGAAAAATTCAACTTAATTTATTTAAGAGACTAAGTGGAAATTGTTCAAGGCATGACCAATGGTGAGATTGTACCAAAATCAATTAAATATTTCTTCTAATTCCAATTTTTTTCAACTTTATGGAAATGATCTTGAAAACCAAAATCGGTTTCCTATATGGTACATCAGATCATCACAAATTTATGGCTTTTTGATTGTTGGATTTTTCATAGCCATGTTCTCTACCACTCTCCATCAGAACGTGACAGTATGATTTCTTTTCCATATCCATATTTTCAGCTATGTACTTCTATGTGGAAACCCAGTGATGAGTTAATTTGGGTAACCGTTATGCATCATACTTAACGTTGAAAAATTATGTTTCAGTATTCCTTTTTATGATGTGGGTTTCTATGAATGAATCTTTCAAGTAGTAAATGATTTATAACCCCGCTGAATTTCGAGGGAAAAAAACATTTTAAGGGGGGTAGAATGTAACATCATGAGATTTTATGAGATATATTCTTTTTAATTTATTTGATGTCTCCTATTGTACACTACACCAAGATTATATTGTACTATACACAACACCGTATTAGCTTGCAGTATATGCAACACTATTGTTGGCTCGTATTACACACAATTTCATGTTCGTTTTGTGTGAATTATTCTGTGCAACATTAAGTATAGATTTTGTTTAAAGTATAAATGAAATAAGACTTGATTATGATATATGAAACACCAAAGGGAGATTTCACTTCACACAACCCTTACATGGTTTGCATTATAGGAAATCACGACTTTCCTTGATAGCTTCTGTTGTACGCCATACTGGGTTTCACTAACCAAATATATGTTAATAAAATATTATATAAACTTGCCATTATGAATAATAGTACACAATTTTTAAAATTTTATAAATTATATATTTCAAAATGGACTTCATTTTTGGATTCAGATTATCGAAATTAACCTACGGTGATGTTTTGGTATTTTTCTGAAAACATTCAATTTTTTGATTAATAGTGAAAAACACTCAGTTATAGTTTAAAACCCAATTTTTATTTAAATAATTATTTATGTTATTTAAATTTATTTAAGGTAAAAATTGATTCATAATACCTATATACGTTCAATGTAATTCACTGGAGTCATTTTATAATAATTTTAGATATATATATTTTTTTATTGAACTCTTCACCGTCTTTTATCCACCTCCTTGGAGAATTTGTAAATTTACATAAAACATAATTTTACCGCTTCTATGAGTGTAATTTCTAAAATCTGAGAGACACGATTAATATCAAATATTAAAATGTGGTTCAATAAGTTGAAAATAATTTTTTGTTAATAGTAACTTTTTTACTTTTATTTACCACGGTTAAAAGTTAAAAGGGTAATTCAGGGTAGAAATGATATTATTATTACCCTGACACTTGTAATTATTGTATTGGATAATTTTAATTCAACCAAAAACATCCTTAGGAATAATATATTACTGTTTGGGTCCACATGGATTAGACTAGCACATTTTTTATTATTTTATTTAAAGAAGTGTTAAAATTGTTATAATCAAAGTTTAAAAATGAAAACATTGTTAATATATGGTTATACATAATATAAAGTCAACTATCAATATTAATTAGAAATATAAATAGATTTCTTACATAATTGTATTTTAAATTTATTTTTTAGACAATATATAATATAAATTATTTATGACACAATGGTGATGTAATAATTACCCAATTAATGAAATATTAAAATAGTTGATATTATAAATACCGAAATAAATTTAATTTGAGACTTTTTATGAAGTAAACTAATTTTATAGGTTAATAAAACATATCAGGGTTGGTTAGATGAATTTTTTCGAAGTAATAATGCTTTTATGAATTTTAAAAAAATACTAAATAGTGACAAAATTTACATAAAAGAGTTTTTAAAACAAATATTATATTATAAATTGATATTATATTCCAAAAAATATTAATATTGGTGTAAATACTGATATAATAATATATATTACATTAATGAGTCAATTTGGGTTCGATTGGCAGTTTATTAACCATATAGTGTATGAATACAAGAAGATACCGTAAAAGTTAAATTATTTATCACAGAGATAAATCTAAATGATAAGGTTAAAATGGTAACCTAAACATTTATAAGACCTATTGGTTGAGATGATTTAAACCCATCCCCATCGTTACCCCGAAATAAGTCACTTTGGAGCCATTATAAAATGAATATGATTTTATTGTAAAATAATATTTTAAGTTTCTCCTAAGGTTCCTCTCACCCCCTTATAAAAGGGCACCTTCTCCCTCTTCTCTTCACATAAATTTGAGCCTTCAAGTTTGGCCAAACCCAGCCCATTTAACTTCTACACTTCAATAGAAAACTACTAGATGATCTGGTCTTCTTTAAAGACATACTTTAGTGCCCAAAGAGGAGGTTAAGAGGGGGCGCATTGAAGAAGAGGTAATCTCTTCTACCGATTCATTCATGTTTCATTATTCTTACACTTCCACTTCTTTAGTTGTTTCATTATAAAGTAAAAACATTAGTATAACATATATAATGATATGTAATTATAAATATGAAAGAACCCCATTTCACCTTCTATCCATCCTACGGAAAACAAACTCACCATGCATGCGTGCGTACGGAATACCGTCTCCATGCTGTGGTTTAATCTGTTTTTCCAGCACCACCTTACATGGATGGGTATAATGGTGTAAATAATCAAAATATATGGTTATAATAACATGATACTAATTCATAGATATTATATCATCCTCTCCAATTCCATTAAATAATAATGGGAACGATATCATCGCTTGTGCGTACGTATGGATTATCGTCTCCACGACGCGATGAGATTCATTCTCCATGTTAACCATTAAAGAATGGTTATAAAGTATATATAATGAATAATAATGATGTATATGACATAATAATTCTACTTTATTTATGTATATATATATATTTCATCTACTTACTTCCATTCAAGTCAATAAGGAAAGGAAAACAATGTTCATGCGTACGTACTGCCTACCGACTCCATGAACGGTGTGTTTTATTTCATTTATCTTTCTATTATATATATATATACTAAGTATATATGATATATAAATCATTTTTTACATTCTGTACATAAGTAAATCACGATATAAGTAATAATGAAATCATGAACAACAAGTCCAAACATGTACGATAAATGAAACGATTTTACCCAAAATGCTGCTTTAACATGGAATTGACAAAAGAACGGGTAATATAAAGTAATAAGTGAATCATATATGATATCATAAATAATATTATTGTTCTGTTAAAATTTAGTAATATGTTTAAACCCACAATACAAGAGTCTTGGACACATACGGAAGAAATTGGACATAAGGTAAGAGATAATTTTGCAATCTCATTTTTATCTAAGATTACTTATACATAAGTATTTACTAGGGTTATATTTATTCACCCATGTCCATAAAAATGTTTTTCATGAAGTTTTTAATATACATCCATGTATGTTTAAAGTCATGTTTACCCCTCTTTGACTTTTATTTGTGTTGTGGAAGGAAACTTTCTTTTGTTTACCTTATAAGGTACTTTTTGACTTTTCTGGCAAAAGTACGAGAATAATGTTTTATAACTTATATGGAGTGAATGTATTTTTATGGTTTTATAATGAGATATTTTTTTGAAGCTTCCTCTACAAAATTTCATGGCTATTTTCAAAAAAATACTTTTCTTTTAAAATTGCATCACATTTCGTGAAAATAAAATGATTTTGAAGAAGAACGGATGTTTTCCTCAAAAATTCATTTCAAGTGTTTCATCAAAACCATTTTCTATCTAAGATGAAATTATTTCATATATATATATATATATGTTTCAAGTATATTGTCTCTATTATTTACATGGTTTCATTCTTCTTTTGGTGAAATGATATCCATTTGTTTTTTATGGATTATGTTATAATGGGATGATGTTTATGAAACCCATTTTATTCGTTGGGTTATTATGAATGATGTATGTTTATTTTGTGGCACACGAAATAATGATTTCATTATGAGATGGGTGGGATCTATATCTTCCTCCAATGCATTGGGTAAAGATTTATGACTCATGAGATAGAAATGGATGGAATGGCATGTTAATCTGGTTCAGTGATACATGATCGGAATGAGGAGTTAACTCGATTCAGTAAGGGACTTTGTCCACTATGATGGTCTTGACAGCAATGCCTTGGCTACTTTGGAAATCATAACATGTTCTTAATGGTTTCCAAAATTACATGTTTTATTCCCATGCTATTTTATCATGGTTAATGTTACTTTTTGATATATTCCTTATGCACTGCCATGATTTATGTCATTACTCATGATTTTGATGTTTTATGTTCCTGTTCATACATTCAAATGTTTAGGGATAGTTTTATGTTCTCTATGTTTAGCCTTATTGAGCTTTTGAGATCCCCTTTTTATGTTTTCTTTTCCCCAGGATATAAATTAAGGTTTTACATAAGAAATCCAAAGGGTAATATATTTATGGGAGGTTTTTAAGATCTTTCACCTTTATTAGAAGATTATGTTTCATCTTTCCAAAGATACTAAACTAATACGGTCTTTGGGTGTCTTTTTTTGTCATGTATTAAGTATTCCGAAAAATTAATGTAAAATTCATGTATGTTAAACTTTGGGTCTCTATAGAATGAGTCTTGGGAGAGGTAGGTAGATGTGAAATCATAGTGGCCGAAGCTATTCGGGGTTTATTCTTCTACGGCACTAGTGAAATTTGGGGACGAATTTCTTTATGGGGGGAAGTTTGTAAGAACTCAGATCTTCTTTTCAGGTATGTTTTTACTTTTCTGGTCATTTTTTAGTAAAAATTAAATTCTGAAAATTTTATAAGTAAACGTCATGTACTTTATGAGTACATGTTGTGTACTTACTTTCCGTAGGAGGCCGTGTGCTATCCATGTAGAAACCACACACATGGCCTTGTGGGACTGACTTGGAGGTCGCATAAAGAGGAGTACAGAAAAGGAGAGTAGACTTTGTGTACTTAAAAATTAAACGGTGTGTAATTTTTTTCATTAAACACACATGGGTAACGTTTAATCAATAGAAACACCCCATACTTAGTCTGTCTCGTCCATGAGCATTGTACGACCGCAGATCTTCAATGAACCTTCGATCCTGCGTCTATCCTCCAAATCGAACACTGTTGGTTACGTTGGAATCTCATCGGTGAGTTCTCTCTTCTCCTAGAAAATCATCTCTTAATTTCACCTCTCTCATGATATATCGTGGGTTGAATGCTTTAGATGTTATTTTATATATTCGATGTTCTAATGAGTTTCAAGCTTCAAGGTTCTCTTATAGCGATTCCCTAACCCCAAGAGAGTTGGTTTGTGCCTTTCCGTTCAATGTCTTTGAGTATTATGTGAAAATTCAACCAATACCCATGAACAGGGTATTGTGTGTTTACCATTTTACCCCTGTTGATTTCCTGTAAGATTTTATGCTTATGTAGTGGTTATTTGGAGATGAATAGGGTTGTTTTCTATGATTTGTATGTGTTTTTCCAATCCATCTTCTGTTTATGACCGTTTGGTCTGGTTTTTCCTTTGGCTACTCTAATTGTTTTCCATGCCTGTTACTGTAGGATGGAGAGTTTCTGTTCTGATGTGCTTCATATGCCATAGACTGATTATCCAAGTAATTCTATAGGTTTACTTTGGCCACATTACACTGCTATTCTTGTTGACCAACACAGGGCTATGGGAACCTAGGGTAGTAGACTATAAGGGTAATTGACCGAGTGAGGTTTCTCAGAGAGTCATTGAGCACTTTAGGCTATAATGAGGATTGAATGAGTGAGCTTCCTAGGATATCCTAGGATCTCTTGGAGGTATAATGGGAATTGACTAAGCAGGCTTCTTCAATGATTCCTTTCTATTTTAGACTATAAGGGGAATTGACCGAGTGAGCTTCCTTAGAGAGTCTTTGGTTTTATTCCTGAACTGTTTAGAATATAAGAGGATTTTATGGTGAGTGCATCCTTAGAGTGTCTATGAACGACTTGGGATATAAGTGGAATTGACTGAGTGATCTTCCTCAGAGAGTCCTTGAACATGGAGCTATAAGGAGAAATTACCGCGTGAGCTTCATCAGAGAGTTCGTGACTAACTTAGACTATAAGGGGAATTGACTGTGAGTGATTGCATAGAGATTCTTCCTATGCAGAACCAGAGGGTTTAGACTGAGTTTGTTTCCTAGATGGATTCTTGTACTTCTTAGGTAGGACCAGAGGTGATGGTTCTGAGTACCTCCTAGAGGGTTACCTATTGGGTTTAGTTGTTTTTAGTAGTTTCTTGATTTATAAACTGTGGATTTTTTACTGCTAAGTACTTTCCAGCTTACTGTTTTCTGTACTTTTACCTGCCATATATTCACTAACTGTTAGGCACAAATCATTTAGTGGTTTCCTATTGGGATTTACTCTCACACCCTCTTTGGGTCATTCTTTTGAGACCAAAAAAATTATATTGCAGTAGGTATAGATAAGGGTAAGTGCACTTCTACTTCATGTACTTGATTTTCTGTAGAGCAGGAGAGCATTGGACCAAGCTATAGCTTGCGATGCTGAGGAGTTTATCTGCTTTATTTTTCACCTTGGTTTAGTACTGTTGTATTCTAGAATTATGACTTGTTTGGATGTTTTCATAGACCTATATATCATGCATCATTTTATATATATATGTGCTCCAGTTGTTTATTATTCCATTCTACTGCTGTTTACTGGTGTTGTATATTTACAGATTCCTCTATGGTATGTATTTGTTTACTTCTATATTGTAGTCTGCCAATGAGGGCATAGTTTCCCCACCATAACACCAAAGACCCTTGCTTCTAGTCAGTATCCTCTGGCGTTCGTAGAAATATTCTTGAGGCCATGTGACCAACTGGGTACAGGGCGCTACCTCGTGGCTTCCGAAATAGGGACATTACAGAAACCACCATATTAGTAACCATTATTATTATTATAATTTAATAAAACAATTCTTTGAAAAACCCAAAATCTACCCATTTAAATACCTTTTAATTAATTTCTTGTCAACAATATTAATTAAAAAAACCCCACTTCACATCATTAAATTAAATTCTTTTTAAATTGATTGAATAAAATAAAAAACATTATCTCGCCACATTTAATTAAATACCTCAACCTCAGTTTAATTAAATAAAATCATTAAAATAATAAACATAATTATTATTATAATATAATAAAACAGTAATTTGATAAAACCAAAACTCACTAATTACATATATTTTTATTAAATTCTTCTCCAACATATTTAATTATATAAACACTCCAACACATAATTATATAATTATATTATCTCAATACAATTTAATTAAATAAAACAACTATTTTCATCAAATAAATAAATTTATCTTAAACTTGATTTTTTTAGATAAAACCCCAACCCCACATTTAAAAAATCATTTACTTAAATTCTTTTCCAATTAATTTAATTAAATAAATTATCTAACATGTAATTATTTAATTAAATTCTTTCAACATAATTTATTTGATATAACCTGACACATCATTAATCACCATTGAAATAAATTTTTTCCAATTAAATTTAATTAAATAAAATCTCCAATTCATGTAATTTAATTAAATTATATAAGAAAAATTTAATTAAATTAAAAACTACGACTCATCGACAATATTTAGTTACATTGATTCAACCTCAATTTAATTAAAAAAAATTATCCCATTCTGCAAATTCAAACTAAAATATTCATAACGTTGAATTTATCTTTATAAAACATCAATTTCATATTAAATAATTAAATTACTCTTTTCCTTGAATTTAATTTAATTTAACTCGAACAATTCAATTATCCATCATTTAAATATTACTATTTAATATTTCCCTTCTATGATATACCCAAACACTTCATTTACCAACCATTTAATTAAATCCCTCTCGACCAAAATTTATTAATTGATGACCTGAGCTCATAATAATTTAAAATAATGTTAATTCCTTTCATCTCAGCATTATTAAATAACACATCCTTCTCAACATCGTTTATTTAAATTTTCTCAACTATTATTTAAATAAATGAAATACCAAATAGCTCATTTAATAAAATTCAGTTAAACATAGAATTTAATATATTAATTTAACATGAAACTAAAAAATAGGTAGACCATATCGTTTGGAATTCACGGTCTGACAGACTAGGCATTGCTACTGAACACTTATTTTATTATGCATGGTTGAACTACACATTTTGACTAATCGTGCGTAGCCCGTGAGAACTTCACTACCTATTCCAGTTCTCCAAAAACCTATCCTTCTTTACGGGAAACTCCTCGAGCCATTTCTGATTCCTTTTATCACAACATTAAACGATCCAAACTTGTGAGACTTGTTTCTAGAGATTATGTTTTAATGAAAACCATGATATAAATGAAAAACTTTAAAACTGTTTGTATTTTAGCTGGGTCTAAAAATACAGAACATTAATATTTACCCACTGTAGAAACTTGTCACCCCTGAGAATCCATCAGGAGCTAATACATCCCTATCCAACCCACCATGGTCAAGAATTCTTGTTTGAATGATCAAATTGCATTACCAAATCCTCAACACACCTTTAATGTTCCAATATAACATTCCATTGGAATTTGGATCCCTATTATCAAATAAAAATTCCATTTATCCTATTAAAATTAATAATGATTTATTAGTTGTTTGAATACATGGGTTACCCTTTCCTCAGTTATAAGCTTCCCATACCCCATACAACTGAAAATAGGCCACATTATAAATGCAATAAATAAATGTTTCAATAAGGAAACCATTTACAAATTAAAACAATTTTAGCTTGTTTTCATAAGCAGAAACACAAAATCATGATACAACATAGTATCCCGGAATAATAAAAAAACAGTCTAATAAATAGATACGACAACATATAAACACCCAAGAATATTAGATATATCATCAAAGCATGCTATATAAAGGGGAATTGTAATGAAAATCCAAACATTTAATTTTTTCCAAAAAACCAAATCAATATTAGGAGGCATCTTACTAATACAAAAAATGGCATTCCATATACATGGCACATGATTTTCTAAGTGCCTAAGATAATTCATGTATTGAAAATTCCATGTAATATCAGGCCAAGGGAAATTTTCAAAATTATCGAATCAATATGCAATGGAAAATACACTTATCAACAGAGGTGAAATTATATCAATTGTAACTACAAAGTGTATAATCATCAATTCCCATTTAGGTCTAATTGGTCATTCCATATACATGGGGTGATCAGTCCCAACCATGGATACTAACTTTTCATGGTCACTTTCCTAGTTTCTTTTTTACAAACCAAACATTTAAATACAAAGGAAATATAGAAATAATACATGAACCTCTGATAACACTTTGTAATGTCTGGGCTTGACTCTCCGTTAACCGGTAGCCGAACCAGTCACCACATGACTTCATTCATGTATCCTCATACTCTAGAGGTTGCTGACTAGTAGTGTGGGCCTAAAGATCGTCAGTCGGGAAACTACACCCTCCAGTGAAAAGTGAATAGTTGAGACAGATAGTATACTCAGAAAACGATAGAAACAGATATAAACAATTGGTAACTGAATAATGAAAATGGCCAATTGTAGTTTAAAAATATCAGGCATGTCAGGGTGATACATATCTGAATGTGGAATTAAAAAAATTCATTAAATCATAATACATAAATACAAAAAGGCTCAAAGACGCAAGGGTTATATCCTTGAGAATACTGAGCTGTTACTCGTTTATTTTATCATAACTCCCAAGTACACCTAAACAACCACAAGCAATATCCATGGCCCTGTAAAAAAGTAGAGTCTACTCGGGTACCCCATTATAGTTACGGCCCAAATCTGGTGTGAGTTATAAATCTTCGTTGGCTTGGACCACTGGTGTCTAGATCAATCTAGACATTGAAATAAAATTAAATAGTCTGCAATTATATCAAAGTAATACCATAATTGAATAAATAACCAATAACCCATCCAGGTTCCAATATGACACCTGACAGTGCTACCAACTTTAGCCCATGGATTGTAATTCTGATCATATCAATTATGTATATATATATATATATATATAGTAACAAGGTATATATATATCAATGAAGAGAAAAACATTCATAGCATCCATGAATATTAAAAAAGTGTCAACAAAAAGAAAATGGACATATAGCCGAGATACTCATTCTAGCTAGACTAGGATGTAATGCACAAACATTCATTACCAGGGGAATCTTGCAAGGACTTTCCCTTGGTCTAAACTCCATGAGCTATAACGTTCTGATGGAAATCAACATGGATGTTCACATAGTATTCCTTCTCGATGCACTCATGGTCCATTGTAAAATTATTTTGTATGGATCGAGATGCAACCCATCGACATCTATCACCAAGAGTTGTACAGACAGTTTATCCCCTTGCACAACTCCACAGGCTCTCACAAGCTCTAGAGTATCATCATAAAGTATAACATATTAATTTTCCCAATGGGATATCGTTGTCTGTTGGATCCATTACCTATACAAGGCGTAACCATTCAATTCATAAAATGAATGATGCATTTATCCTCCCATTCATTTCATTATCCCATTATAGTTACATAAAATCAATCATATTCACATTTATACTTATGGAAACCCGAATTACGAATTTTTATTAAAAAAATATCATGGAATCCCATTAAACTAAAAAACACAAGGCACATTCCTCTCATTCATCTCATTGGTCAAACTAAAATCCATTAGTTAACTCTAAAATTAACAAGGTAAAAAGCCCATTTATTAATTCATCAATTAATTAATCAAAAACACAATACATATCTCATTATTAATTTTCCACAATTAATTAACTTATTATAAATATTTTATATCCATATTCAATTCTACAATTAAATTTATAGGTCAAAATATCAAAGAAATATAATTAAATTATAGTAAATTATCTCAGCTTTTCTTAATTATAAATATCATAATTAACAACCTGATTAATTATCTCAATTAAATTTCTCAAAGAAAATATTTAATTCACAATTTATTATCTAAGCATATTCAAATTAATATCTCATAATCAGTTCACTGAATTAATTAACTTAATTATAATTCACAAAGCTAATAATTAATTCGCAATTAATTATCTCAATATAGCCAATTTAATATCTCCTAATTAATCCCCTGATTAATTATCAAATTTACAATTCTTAAAGAACATAATTAATACACAGTTAATTTTCTAATCTTAGAGAATTTTATATGTCATAATTAAATCCTTGATTAATTATCTCAATTAAAAATCTCAAGACACAAAATTAATTCACAATAAATTATCTCAACCTAGCCATATTGATTACTCATAATTAATCCTTCAATTATATATAATCTTAAAGAATATAACTTATTCATCATTAATTATCTCAACCTAACAAAATTAAATAATCATAATTAAATGTTATATTAATTATCATATAAAACCACATAATTATTTTTAATTAATTACCTCGACATAAAAAAAATTAATATCTCATAATTAATCCCCCTATAATATTATCTCATATTATATTATTAATTAAAAATTAATTATATATTCATAACCAATTTATTATCTCATAAATAATTATTCAAAAATTATTATCTCAATGAACATAATTACTTCATAATTAATTATCTCATCATAACCAATTTAATATCTCCCAATTAATCTTCCAATTAATTATCAACTCAAAGCACTAAATTAATTTATAATTAATTACCTATACTAAAACAAACTACTATCTCATAATTTATCTTATGATTATTATTATCTCAATTATAATTTCAAAGAACATAATCAATTTTCAATTAATTATCACAACTTAACCTACATAATACACATAATTACAAATTTTCTCTCGGGCATCAAAATGTTATGGATGTAATTAAAAAACACATATCTATAAGCTAAATGAATATATCAATCTAAAATTTTTGTTTTCCTCTTTAAGGAAGTGCACAACCTTTGGAGGGGTTTTGTTTAAAAAAATGGTATTTTGTAATCTAACAAATAATTTTATTCTAATATGTAATTTTCTCTAATACTACAGTAAACTTGCCCAAAAGTAGTACATAAACAAAAACATAATTTTTACAAATGAAATCAATGTTGAGAACCCTACCTCGAGAAATTTGTCTGGAAAATTATTTCTAACTCAAACTACCACCCCCTCACCTACACACACCACAAAAAAAGCACACACATACTTGGAATTTATCATCTTAGAAAAAACCCACTAATCAATATCCATAATTAGTGTGGCAGGGACCAAACCACCACAAATTATTTCATCAAAACTCAAATACATCATATGAATATATTTTTATGTTTGACAAACCAATTATCTGGTTTATAGCCTTACCCAAAAATAATGGTGGTGAACTGCATCAAGCTGAACCAATAGACCTCTACTAGAGGTTGTAGAAATAAAACCTGATGGGTCCCGAGGCATCTTCCACAACACCTAGGTTTGAATGAAATAGGAAATCCATGTAAATCTCGAACATAGGGTTTCAGCCCAACAGAACCTGGGTGAAGGAGAGCTGAGACAACCATTTCAATGAATGAAACATATATAGAAGGGATTACCTTGGTGAGATAAATATCATTCAGGAAGACTCTGAGAGGAGATAACCTCATGAAGAGGGAGTCGGAGAGAAAGGTGGTGCACCACACATGGGTCCTTCAGAATGGGTGTTGTACCGTGGGTGCGTCGAGCCCCATTAGGTGGAGGGAGAGGTCTTCCTCCCTCTTCTTTTCTCCCATAAATAAATTAGAATTATAATTTAAAATACCATAATTAAAATAATAATAATAATATCCATCATATTATTATTATTACCCATTAATATTATACAACTTTTATAAGAACCAACTCCCATTTACCCATTGTTTATTTAAATTATCCTCAACCGAAATTAATTAAATAAATTATCCAAATCATGCTATTTAATTAAATTCTCTCAACAACAGTTTAATTAAATTAAAACCCCCATTCTACATCAAATTCACTAAAATTTTCTTAACATTGAATTTATTTAAATAAAACCATCATTTAACACAATTTAATTAAATTCCATTTAACTCAATTTAATTAAATAAAACACTCTACAAATCATCATTTAATTAAATCCCTCAAAATATATTTAGTTAGATAAAAATGGAATAATAATAACAATTATTATTATTATAATATAATAAAACACTTCTTTTATAAAATAAAAAAACTCCACATTTAAACTTCATTAAATAATTTATTCTCCACAGTTTCTATTAAATAAAACACCCAATTCACATAAATTATTTAAATTCCATTTAACTTAATTTAATTAACTAATAAACACTATCTCATCTAATTTAATTAAATTCATCAACCTCTTTTTAATTAATTAAAACCTCAATAATAATAACTATTATTAATATTATTATCAATTAATAAAATTCTATTTTTATAAAACCCATAACTTCCTAAATACACATCATTTAATTAAATATTTCTCCAAAAAGTTTAATTAAATAAATTATTCAACACATAATTATTTAATTAAATTATCTCAATACAATTTAATTATATAAAACCCCCAAATTCTCATCAAATAATTAAATTCATCTTAACCTTGAATTTAATTAGATAAACCATCAACTCCCCATTTATCACATCATCTAATTAAAATTTTTAATTATTAGTTTCGTTGAATAAATTCTTCTAAAAATCATTATTTAATTAATGTCTCGCAAAATAAAATAATTAAAAAACCCGACACCTCATTAATCATGATTTAATTAAATTATTTCCAATAAAATTTAGTTAAATAATTTCTCCAATTAATTTTATTTAATTGAATCTTTTAAACATAGTTTTTTTAAAATAAAAAAATCATAAATATTATTTGATAAATAATTTAAACCATAATTTAATTAAATTTTTTTTTCAATTTTTCAATATATAATTAAATTATTTTTGTTGTTGAATTTAATTGAATAAAACCTCTATTTCACATTAATTTATTAACTTACACTTTTCCTTGAATTAAATTAAATGAAACAAAAACTCATTATTTACACATAATTTTAATTTTAACAATGGATATTGCCCTTCTTTGATGACCCCTAACTCATAATTTACCATATATTTAATTAAATTCATCTCATCTTGATTTATTTAAATAAATAATCCATTTCATCATCATTTAACATAATTTTAATTCCTTTCACCTCAATTTTAATAAATAACTTCTCCATCTCAACTTCATATAATAAAACTCTCTAAACTTTAATTTAGTAAAATGAACCCCCCATAAAGCTCATTTAATTAAATTCCATTAATTTTTGAATTTAATTAAATCAATTTAACAGAAAACTCCAAACTAGGTAGACCATATCGTTTGAATTGCATGGTCTGAGAGATTGTGTGTTGACCAGGCGTCCCCTATTGGAAACCTACTTTATTATGCATCACTAACCTTCACAGTCTTGACTAACTATGCACAACCCATTCAAATGTCACTAACTATTACAGTTCTCGAAGAACCTATCCTTCCATATACGAAACATCTCAATCCTTTACTCGAGCTTGTTATCATCACTTTTAAAGATCCCAACTCATGAAACTTCTATCCTAAGATTGGATTCAAAACCAAATAGCGATGTAAACAAGATCTTTAAAATGAATTTGTATTTTAGCTCAGAACAAAAACAGAAGACGTTAAAATTTACCCACATAAAAAAATTTCAATCCAGATAAGCTTTCTAGAGCTACTAAAAAACTGGACAAAATACTAATATCAAGAAGTCTCATTTGAATGATCGTGTAGCATTACCAAATGCCTAACACAACTTCAAGGCACCCATACACCTTACCGCTGTCATTTGGATCCCTTTAATTACATAAAATTTCTAATAAACCTTTTAAATTTATCATCCCTTTTAAAGTTGTTTGAAAACATGGGCTAACTTATTCATAGTTATAAGGTGCCCATACACTGTACAACTGAATCAGGGTCCCATTATATACGCAATAATTCAATGTTCCACTCATGTACCTATTTACAAATTAAAACATTTTTAGCCTGTTATCATAAGTAGCAACACAACATCATGTTATAAATAGAAGCATGGAAGAACCAAAAAAACATACCAATAAATATTCATCATTGCATATGAACACCCAATCATGTATTATCTATCACCAAAACATGATATCTAATGGAAAATGCTAAAATAAATAAAAATGTGACATTTCATCCAATGTACACAATCTAAATTAGCAGTCTTATTACTAATTCCACTACATGGCATGTAATATGCATGTCATGTTAATCATTATGTTCCTTTGATGATTCATGCATTGCAATTTTCATTCCATATAATACAAATATTTTTTTAAATTATCTAATCAATAAGCAGTAGAAAATACATAAATCACTAGAGGATAAATCATATCAATTGTAACCATGAATTTTATAATAATCAATTCCAAACCCTTGACACAAAGTCATTTCCCATACATGGGGTGACCAATCATAGGAATTACTATTAACCGAATGCCAACACATTCCTAGTATCAGGTCTACCAATACAAAAAAAAAGGCAAAGGAAAAAAGAATGAAATAATGAACCCCTGATACCACTTTTTGACGTCTGAGTCTGTCTTTCCCTCAAATTGATATTCAGACTAGTTGCCCCATGACCTCATGTTCATATCCCCAGTCTCTAGAGGATTCTATCTAGAAACAAAGTTTTAAGTATAGTTAGTGGGGAGACAATATCCTCATGTTCATAGTGCACACTAGAGACAAATAGTAAACTCATATAATAGCAGAATAAGATATAATCAATAATCGACAGATTAAATAAAATGGACAATGCTAGTTTATACATTGTTATCATGTCGCGGTGATGCATATATGAAAGATGAAAATAAAACATCATGCTTTAAATTTCTTTAAATTAATATGGAAAGGACTCAAAGATGCAAGGGTGATCTCTAAGGGCATCCCAAGCTCTGAAATGGTCTCTTTCAACTAGCTCCCATGTACATGTAAATGGCCACAAGTAATGTCCGAGGTCATATAAACAAGAAGTGTATACTCAGGTACCCTAGTGCAATGACAGTCGGAATAGGGCATGAGATATAAATCTTAGTAGGTCGGGACCACCAGGGACAATATCAGTATAGAAAATGTAAAAAAATTAAATAGTATGAAAGTATATCAGTGTAATAACAGAATTGAATAAATAACCAACAACTTATCCTGGTTCCAAAGGGACACCTGATGACTTGACCAGTTTCATCCAACATATTCTAACTCTAATCATGCCAATTATGTATATATATAATAGGGTGTATATATATATCTCTCTATAAATAAATAGATATTCTTAGAAACCACCTATATGAAGTAAGTGTTTACTAATGCCTAATGGACTATGATGTAATGCACATACATTAATTTCAAGTGGAGGCACTCACTGTCTTTCCCTTGGTCAAAACTCCCAAATCTGTCACGGTCTCATAGAAATCATCATAGAAGCTCAAATGGTCTTTCTACCCTAGGCACTCAAGGTCCTTTGGAAAATGATGTTGGATGGATTGGTACGTAGCACACAAATATTCATCACCAAGATTAGCGCATGAGGTTTATCCTCTAGCTCAACTCCACATGCTATTATGATTTCTGGAGGATCAACACTAAAACTAACATATTTTTTCTCCCCAAGGGCTATCGTGGCCGCTTCGCTCCCATGCCGATACAAGGCATAACCACTCAAAACATATAATGCATTATGCATTTTACCTCTCATGGATTTCATTATCCCATTTTAATTATATAAAAGTAATCATATAAACATTTATATATAAGAAAATACAAATTAATTATTTATATTAAAACATTAGCATGGGCTTCACTATCAACTCAAAAACAAGTGGAAAGGGCCTATCATTCATCTCATTGGCCATACTAGAATCCATCTGTAAAATCAACAATTAACTAGGTACATAAATACCATATATTAATTTATTCATTAATTATTCAACCAGACAATACATATCTCATAATTAATTTTCCTGAATTAATTATCTCATTATAAATCATAAATCTCCATATTAAATTACACAAGTAAATATCAAGATCATAATATCAAAGGCATAAAAATAATACATAAATAATTATCTAAATATTGTTAAATTTTATATCACATAATTAATACCTGGATTAATTATCTCAATTACAATTATCAAAGACATAATTAATTCAGAATTTATTATCTCAACATATTCAATTTAATATTTCTTAAAAAATTACCCGGATTGTTTATATCAAATAAAATTTTCCAAGAACATAATTAATTAAGAATTAATTATGCCAACTTAGTCAATTTAATATCTCATAATTAATACCCTAATTAATTATCTCAAATGTAATTCTCAATGCACCGAATTAATTCACAATAAATTATATAAACATAGTCAACTAAATATATCATAATTGATCCCCTGATTAATTATCTCAAGTAAAAATCTCAGAACACAAAATTAATTCAAAATTAATTATCACAACATAGCAAAATTAATTACGGAAAATTAATCCTTTGATTAATTATCATCCCAATGAATATAATTAGCAAAAATTAATTATATATGCTTTACCAAATTAATTACTCATAATTATTCATCTGATTAATTATCATCTCATAGAATATAATTAATTCATAATTAATTATCTCTACTTAAACAAATTAATATTTCATAATTAATCTCTTGATAATTATTATCTCATGACACAAAATTAGTCCATAATTAATTATCTCATCTTAACTAATTTATTCTCTCATAATTAATTCTCTAATACTGATTTTCTGAAAACACATAATTAATTAATAATTAAGTGTCTCACTTTATCTAAATTCATATCTCATAATTAATCTTCTAATTAATTATCGTCTAAAATCACTTAATTAACTCATAATTTATTATGTCAACTTAAACAGTTTAATATATCATTATTCATATTCAGATTATTATTATCTCAATTATAATTTCAAAGCACATAATTAATTCACAATTAATTATCACAATACATCCGACGTAATTCCCATAATTACCAGGTGATCCATGTGTTTCAACATGTAAGGAAGACAACAAAAAAAATACCATATTAGGTATCTAAAATATCATATCCATTTAAACATTTTGTTTTTATCATAATGTTAGTTCATCTACATTTGAGGGGTTTTATTAAAAAAAAGTTATTCTATAATCTAACAAATCATATTAAATCCATCATCAATTTTTCTTTAATATTGCAGTCAATGTTATTAGAATAAGTAAATTATCTAAAATGTCAATTTTTAAAATAAAATAAACATCCAGGACCCTACCTAATGGAATTGGTCGTGCTATTGCTTTCTAACTCAAATCGCAACCTGCTCGCATACATGCTCCTCAACAAAAGCACACACACACACATGGAATTTATTTTTGCACCTAACAACCATTAACTGGTATCTGGAATTAGTGCGGAGAGGACCAATGTACCACCAATTAAATAAATACAACTCAGAAAAATTATATGCATCTAATTTAAAGGGTGGTAAACCAATTATTGGGTTTACAGCCTTTCCCAAAAATGATGACGGTGAACCAAATCAAACTGAACCGCCACTCCATTGGCAGCATTTGGCAAAATAAAAATCAATGGGTCCCGATACATATTCTCCACCACCTAGAATTGGAAGAAACAAGAAATTACAGTTAATACAGAGGCTAAGGAATCGACCTAATGAAACCTGAGAAAATGAGAGTCGAGACGGCCAATGAGAAGAACAATACTTTTGGAGAAGGACATATGTTAATGAGATAGTCAATATTTGTGAAGACACTGGGTGGAGATAGCCATGTTAAGTGGTAGCTGAAGAGGAGGGTGGTGCGCCACCCATGGGCGAGGCACCATGGGTGAGTCACACCCCCTATAGGTGGAGTGAGAGGTCCACCTCCCTCTTCCTTTTCCCCTTATATAAATTAAAATTCTAATATAAAATATAACAATTTTAATATAGTTAATAATAATAAATATAATATTTTTATTATTACCTTTTAATATTATACCTCTTTAATAAACTCCAAACTCCCATTTAATATTTATTTAATTAAATTATATTCATTTAAATTAATTAAATGAAATCTCCAAATAATGATATTTTATTAAATTCCGTCAACATTCAATGTAATTAAATTAGAACCACTATTTCTTATAAATTAATTAAATTTTTCTTAAATTTGAATATAAATAAATAAATACCTCATTTCACATTATTTAAATAAATTCCATTTAACACAATTTAATAAAACAAAACTCTCCACATCATCTCATTTAATTAAATTCCTCAACCTAAATTTAATTAAATAAAACTTTTTTAATCATAAATATTATTATTATTATCATTTTTTAAAATTCTTCTTCGATAAATCTGAAAACTCCACATTTAATCATAATTTGATAAATTTTTAGTCTGAAAATTTAATTAAATAAATCTCAAACATCACATTATTTAATTAAATTTCTTTTAACTTAATATAATTAAATAAAAATACCAATATCTCCTCATTTAATTAAATTCATCAGCTTCAATTTAACTAAATAAAACCTCCATAATAATAACAATTATTATTATTATAGTTTAATAAAATTCTTTTTGAATAAAACCACAAACTACCTAATTAAACATCTTTTATTTAAATTATTCCCAAATTAAATTAATTAAATTAATTCTCTAACACATCCTTATTTAATTAAATTCTACCAATACAGTTTAATTATATAAATCCCACATTTTTCATATAATAATTAATTATATCTTAACTATGAATTAAATTAGATAAAACCCCAACTCCACATTTAACACATAATTTAATTAACTTTATCTTCAATTAATTTTGTAAAAAAAATTCTACAACACATCATAATTTAATTAAATTCTCTCAACAAAACTGAATTAAAAAATCCCAACACCTCATTAATAATAATTTAATTAAATTCGTTCCAATTGAATTTAATTAATCAATTTTTTCAATTCATTTTATGTAATTAAATTCTCAGAACAAAATTTAATGAAATTAAAAACTACAACTCATCAACATTAATTAGTTAAATTCTCACAAACTCAAATTCATTAAATAAAAATATCCCATTTTTCAATTCCTAATAAAATTCATCTTTGCAATGAATTTAAACAAATAAAACATATATTTCTCATTAATAAATTAAATATATCATTTCCTTGAATTTAATTATGTAAAACCCCAACTCTGCGTTTATAGATCATTTAAAATTTTACCATTTAATATTTCCCTTCATTGATAACCCCTAACTCTTCAATTACAGGACATTTTATTAAATTCCCCTCATTGTGATTTAATTAAATAAATACTCCAGTACATCATTTTTTAAAATAATTTTAATTTTTTACATCTCTATATAATTAAAAACATTCGTCATATCAACATCATTTAATTAAATTATATATTCTTTAATTTATTTAAAAGAATCCCCAAAATAACATTTAATTAAATTATTTTCAACAGTGAATTTAATAATGTAAATTCAACCTCAAACACAACACTGGGTAGACCATATCATTTGACTTGCACAGTCTCACAGACTGTGTCCAGCTCATGAAAACTTCACTACTTAGTGTAGTTCTCACAAAACCCATCCTTCTGTTCGAGAAACTCCTCGAGCCCTTATCCAAACATATTTTCAATACATTGATAGATCCCAATTCATGAAAATTCTATCTAATGTTTGATTTTAAAACCAAACCCTACTAAAAACGCAAAATGTTCAAAAAATTCTTATTTTAGCATGTTCTAAATACACAAGTCTTTACAATTTACCCATATCAAAAACTTCTCATCCCTGAGAATCCATCGAGAGCTACTAAAACACTAGCCAATCCATCAAGGTCCAGATGTATTGATTGGACGATCCTGTTGTGTTCCCTAATGCACTACAAACATTTTAGGCACCCATACACCTTACCACTGACATTTGGATCCCTATTATCTTATCAAATATCCATTTAACCATTCAACATTAACATCCCCTTTTCAGTTTTTTGATAATAAATTTACACTTTTTCAAGTTATAATATGCTCATACACCTTAAAAATGAAATCGGGGTTCGTTATGAACACAAAAAATCAATGTTCCACTCATACAACCATTTACAAACTAAAACATATTTAGTTCATTTTCATAAGAAATAACACAATACCATGTAATAACAAAAAATCCTAAAAAAGTAATAATACATGTTAATAAATAAGAAGCGTGGCATAAAAATCCCAAGGAGGTTATATCTATCACCAAAACATGTTATCTAATGATCCATTCTAAAGAAAATAAAAACGTGGAATTACATTCATATCATATAATAAAAATTTACAGGAATCATACTAATGAAACTGCATAGAATGTTATATGCCATATATGGGAATCTATAAGTTCCTATGATGATCCATGTAATGAAATTTCCTTGCTATATTAGGCCATGGATGATTTTTAGAAGTATTAAATCTTCATGTAGTGAAAAAATATAGAATTCACTCAATGTCAAATCTTATCAACTATAACTGCGAATAGTATAAACATCAATTCCCATCCTTGGCCACTTGGTCATTTCCCATATACGAGGTGATCATTCCCAGACATAAATATTAACCTAGAATAGATAATTTTCCTGGTCTCCTGTCTACCTACCCAAAATATAATAACAAATTAAGAAAAAATTAAACTTGAATTACTTATACGAATTTGTAACATCCAGGCTCATCTTACCCTCTAAATGCTAGCTGGAACAGTTACCACATGACCTCAAGTGTGTATCCCCATACAGAAGAGGATACTGACTGGAATTGAGGGTCCAATGATATTTACTTGGGATATTAGGCCCTCGTGTTCACAGTTTATAATGGAAATACATAGTAAACTCAGATAATAGAAGAAACATAGATAAACAGTATTCAACTGAATGATGAAAATGGACAATGATAGTTAATACAATGCATGCATCTATGGTGATACAAATCTGATAGCGGTAAACCAAACAACATGATTTACCTTTCAATACATAAATAAGGGAAATAATCAAAGTCGTAAGGGAGATATTGTTGAGAGTCTTGAGCTCATACTCAGTCATTTTCCCCAAAATCCCATGTACAAGTAAATATACAAAAGAAATGTCCGAGGTCATGTAAATAAGTACAGTATACTCAGGTAACCCAGTTCGACGACAGCCTGAATATGGTGTGAGATATAAATATCAGTAGGTTGGGACCATTGGGGTTTAGGACAATCTAGATAATTCAATAAAATTAAATATTGTGCAAGTATGTCAATGTAATAATAGAATTGAATAAATAACCAATAACTCATCTGGGTTCTAAAGGGACACTTGACAGTGTTACCTGCTTTATCACGCAGATGGTAAGTCTGATCATGTCATCTATGTATATTTATATATAGTAACAGGGTATATATATACATATAAATAGATAGATATTATTTAAATCCACCAATATGAACCTAGCATGTACCAAAGCACAATGACATATACCCTGGATATTATTTCTAGCTAGAAGATGACGTAATAAACATTCAATCATTACCAGGGGAGGTACTCATCGTCTTACCCCTAGTCCAATCTCCATGAGATCTCAAGGTCTCATGTAAATCAACTTAGTTTCTTATATGGTCTTCCTACTCTAAGCTCTCATGGTCCTTTAGAAAATGATATTGGACAGACAATGACATAACACACATACATCCATCACTAAGAGTAGAGCACATGTTCAATACCCTGGCCCATCTCCACGAGATCTAAATATCTCTAGAGGATCAGAACAAGAACTGACATATTCTTTCTCCCTAAGGGTTTTCATGGTCCCTTGGCTCCCATACCAATTCAAGGTGTAACCATTCAAATCATATAATTTATTATGCTTTTAACCTCTAATGTAATTCATTAGTCCCATTTCAATTACATTTAATTAACCTTATTCACGTTCATACTTAAATAAAACCATCTTACATATTTCAATTTAAATATGATCACAGGCTTCACATTAATCTCAAAAACAAAATTAGGCAAGGTCCTATCATTTATCTCAATAGACACATTGAAATCCATTAGTTAACATTAAAATTATCTAGGTACTAAAAATCCCATAAATTAATTCAATAATTAATTAATCAACAAAAAAATTCATATCTCATGATTAATTTACCAGAATAAATTATTTAATTATAAATATAAACTCTCCATATTCAATTCCACAATTAAATATCTAGATTATAATATCAAAGGAACATAATTAATTAAAAATTATTTATCTATAATTTTCCTAATTTTATATATCAAAATCAATCCCCCAATTAAGTGTCAGAATTACAATTCTCGAAGAACATAATTAATTCACAATTAATTATATCAATATAGGAAATTTAATGTCTCATAATTAATTCCCCCGATTAATTATCTCAATTATAATTCTCAAACAACATCACTAATTCATAATTAATTATCTCAACTTACCCTATTTTATATCTAATAATTAATCCCCAGATTAATTATCATAACTACAATTATAAATGCACCTAATTATTTAAAAATTAATTATCTCATCTTTTCCAATTTAATATCTCAAAATTAATCCCATAATTAATTTTGTCAATTAAAAATCTCAAAACAAAAAATCAACACTAAATTAATTACCTCAACAGAGCCAAATTAATTACCCTTAATTAATCCCTCTATTAATTATCATATCAAAGTTGATAATTAATTCATAATTAATAATCTCAACATAACTAAATTAATTAATCATAATTAATCATCCAATTAATTATCATCTCAAAAAAAGTAAATAATTGAAAATTATTTATCTCAACATAACAAATTTAATATCTCATAATTAACCCCCTGATAATTATTATCTCATAGAACATAATTAATTAATAATCATTTATATCATCTTATCAAATTTATTATTTACTAATTAATTCCATGATAATTATTACTTAAAAATAGATAACTAATTTATAATTAATTATCTCATCTTTACCTATTTAATGGCTCATAATTAATATTTCGATTAATTATCATCTCAAACAAGATAATTAATTCATAATTAATTTTCTCAACATAAATAATTTAATATCTTATTTTTATTTTTTATATTATTATTATCTCAATTATAATTTTGAAGAACATAATTAATTCACAATTAATTATCATGACATATCACATATAATACTCATAATTACATCTTAACACATGTGCATTAATAAACAACGATGACAATGAAAAAAAACACATATCATCAAGTTAAAAGAAAATATATATCGAAAAATTCATTCCTAACGGTAGCACACCTCTGTTTGAGTGGTTTTATTCCACAAACATGATTTTGTAATCTAACCAATCATTTTATTCTAATAAGGAATTTTTTGTAGTATTGAAATCATATTTATCATACATAGTAGAAGAATTAAAACATATGTTTCCCAAATAACATAAAATTTATGGACTCTACCTTGAGATATTGCTAGGGCCAATTCTTTCTCTCTCAAAATGAAACCTGCTAGCATATACACGTCTCAACAAAAGAAAACACATAATCGGAATTTAATGTTTCACTTAACAACCATTAACCAACAACCACAATTAGTGCGTTGGGGACCAAAACACATCAAATTAATTCACTAAAATTCAAATACAACATTTGTATCTAATTTAATGGGTGAGAAACCAATTATCAAAATTATATCCTTACCCAAAAAAGACAATTGTGAACTAAATCATGCTAAACGACCACACCTTTAGTTGTGGTTGTCGAAATACAACCCAAAGAGCCTTGAGACATCTTCCTCACGTCCTATGATGGAAATAATATGAATTATGGGTTAATATAGATCCTAGGGTTTGGGCCCCATGGAACCTGGGTGAAGGAGAGTCGAGACGTCTGATGAAAAAAGGAAAAAATGGGAGAATGCCTTATCATGACATGATATAAAACCACTATGAACACTCCAGGAGGAGATAAATTCACAAATAGGGAGTCTGAGAGGAGGGTGGTGTTCCACCCAGGGGTTTGGCACCATGGTAGTGTCGCGCCCCTATAAGTTGATTGAGAGGTCCTCCTCCCTCTTATTTTATCCATTAATAATTAAATTTATAATTTAAAATATATTAATTAAAATAATAATAATAATAATAACCATCATATTATTATTTTTACCCATTAATTTTATACACCTTTGATAAACTCAAAACTCCAATTTACATATTTTTTAATTAAATTCTTCTCAACCAAAATTAATTAAATGAATTATCTAAATCAATATATTTAATTAAATTCTTTCAACCTTAAATTTAATTAAATTAAAAAACTCATTTCACATTAATTAAATATTTTTTTCTTAACATTGAATTTAATTAAATAAAATCACAATTTCAAATCTTTTAATTGAATTACATTTTAAAAAATTTATTTAAATAAAAATCCCATTTTCACCTCATCTAATTAAATTATGCAAACTCAATTTAATTAAATAAAAACAATATAAAAATAACCATTATTATTATTATCATTTAATAATAAAAGTTTTTTATTTAACCCAGAACTCTCCATTTAAACATCATTTAATTAATTTATTCTCAACAATTTAATTAAATAAAACCCACACATCACATAATTTAATTAAACTCTAGTTATATTAATTTAGTTAAATAAAAATCTTCATCTCATATCATTTAAATATATTCCTCAAACCCAATATTATTAAATAAAATAGTCATAATAAGAACCATTATTATTATTATTATTTAATAAAATGCTTCGTTGATAAAACCCAACCCCCCCAATAAAAGTCATTAAATTAAATTCTTCTCATTTAATTTTATAAAATAAATTCTCCAAAATTTCATTGTTTAATTAAAATTTCTCAATACAATTTAATTACAACCAATTTTTCAACAAGTAATTAAATTTATCATACCCTTTAATTTAATTAGATAAAACTCCAACTCTACAGTTAATACAACATTTAATTCAATTTTTATTCAATTAATTTTATTAAATAAATTATCATACATATCATTATTTAAATATTCTTATCAAAATTAATTAATAAATCCGTCAACACCTCTGTAATCATTATTTAATTAAATTCATTCTAACGTAATTCTATCAAATAAATTTCTTAATTCATGTTATTTAATTAAATTATCTAAATATAATTTTATTAAACTAAAAACTCTAAATCAATAACATTATTTAGTTAAATTATTTAATACTCAATTTAATTTAATAAAAATCCTCCATTATGAAACATCTAATCAAATTCTTCTTATCATTGAATTTAATAAAATAAAACCTCTATTTCACATTAAGTATTTAAAGTCCCATTTTCATGGAATTAAATTACATAAATCCCCAAGTCCTCATGAACACATTATTTAATTGTTACCATTTAACATCTCCCTTCTTTGGTAACCCTAAACTCCTCATTTACCAATCATTTCATTAAATTCCCCTTATCTCAATTTAATTAAATAGAGACTGAAACTAAACATCATTTAAAATAAATATAGTTTATTTCATCTTCACATAATAAAATATCTTCTCCATCCCAACATAATCTAATTAATTACACTAAAATTTAATTTAAATAAAATAATCCCCCAACAACTCTTTTGATTAAATTTCATTCAACCATGAATTTAATTAATTTAAAATGAATATAAAACTCAAAAATTGGTAGACCATATAGTTTGACATGCCTAGTTTGGAAGGTTGTGCACATACCATGCATCCACTGTTGGACACCTACTTTATTGTGCATGGCTGACCCACGCAGTTTTGACTAGCTGTGTGTAGCTTGTGCGATCGTCACTACCTATTCTGGTTCTCCTGAAACTCATCCTGCCCTCTTGGAAACTCTTAGAGTCTTTACCCAATCCCTTTACCCACACATTCAAATATATGAAATCATAAAAATTCTATCGGAAGCATTTTTTTTATAACCGAATTGTATATTAAATGAAAAATTTCAAAAACATTTGTATTTTTTCTCTGTCAAAAAACATGGGATTTTACATAACTAATTTTCAAAATAATCTTATTTATTAGTTTGATAAAAAATTATTTCTATTTATAGTCAATAAAAATTATTTATATTATCTTTTATCAATATATTCTCTATATATTATGAATGAATTTGATTTATTAGGTGATTGGTGAAAAAAGGATTATATTTCTCATGATTCATCAACATGTTTCATGACACACACTATATTTCATATGTTGTGTTTTATCACAAGATTATATATTATTTTTTGGTGTAATCCAGAATCAAATGGTTATAATTTCTATAATTTTGATTTCAATTATTATGGGTATTATTATTATTACGCCCAAGGTTATCAAATATTACTATTCTGGATATGTTACATTTTATACATTCACATATCACTTAATTGAATACTTTTTTAAACAATAATATGGATTTAATGTTCATTCAATATTAGTTTTCAATATATGAATCTGCCTACAAAAAATGACAGATCACTACATTAATTTGTTTCCTCATTTACCCATGATTTAATTAAGAATTATATATGTAATCTGTTGACAGGAAATGGATGAATAATTTTTTTGTTAAATATATCTTTGATCAAAATTAATGTGTTGATAAATTATGTATATATCCTCTTTATTCAAATAAAATATTTATTCCTAATACTCTTAATGTTATAATATATCATAATATCTAAGAAGATATTGTCAAGGTTTTTTTGTTTGAATCTGTGAAATTTATTCGAAACATTGAGAAATAGAATTACATAAATAAACATGAGAAAACAAATATGACAATCCATTAAAGAATTCACACAGTTATCCAAAAGTAGTTGATTTTTTTTTAGTTTTAAAAAAATTAATTACATATTATGACAAATAACTCATTATATTATTCATGAACTGATTATAATATTCCATATATTAGATATGTTTCATACTTGATCAATATGAAAACATTAATACTCTCATAATATATATATATCTGGGAATTCCTATTGAAACAAAATTATGTTTTTCAATGCGATTGAAGAATAATTACATGAAAATGGAGGCTGAAGAGACAGTCAAAACATTCTCATAGAATAATAATAATTCATCTTGGAATATGAACAATATATGATATAAATTAGATATATATAATTTCTAATGAAACATCATTTTAAAACTCATTTTAGTTATTTTGATAGAAAATAATGACTCACATATTATGTGCATTCAACCCTGTGTGGATGACACTAACACATTTGATCCATATATGATATAAGAAGAAGACCAAACATCAATTCAATGATAATAGAATCTCTATAATGATGAAAAATATACAGGAATAAATATAATGTAACAAACAAGTAATATGTATATCATGATACCTAATAGGGGGATTGAATCCATTTATTTTGAATCCCTTCATTCGATGAATACATTTTTATTTTTGCTATTATCTTATTGGAGCCAACATGACATACCCACAATTTAATAATTTGTTTGGTTATAACTATTTAATCATTTGAAAAATAATAATTCAATATATAAATGAATTTATGTTGATTTCAAGAAGTCTACTAAAGTCACATGCACTGCTTATCATAAATATAATGAACCTCAGGATTAAATTATAATCCATCAGAACTCTATTAGATATTTATTTTTTAATATATATTCAATTGGAAAAATTATAAATCCCAAAACACATTCCTTTTTCCAAATCTAAGGAAGATTTTTAAAGAAAACATAAGCTAGTTATCTTTAAACTAGAAATAAATTTATTTTCATATATATCATTTAGGTCTTGATTTTTGAAAATTATGACAAAATATAATAAGGTATACACATAAATTATAGGCTGACACCTAAATATAGTATCCATTATCTCCACTAAAGGAATCATCTTTTAAATCTAACATGTTTTATTTTGATAAAAAGTATTAAAAAATATTATCATGGCCTCATCCTTATCCATAATCAACAATAAATCCCAATTGAAAAATAATTTAAATTGTACAATGAGAACATAAATCTTAGTATGGGACATTTATAATGAAAATAATTACCCTATTGAAATACATTAAAACCCATTAAATGTTTTTAGAAGAAAAATATCATTTTCACATGAAAAACTCACACACATTATGTTTTATAAAAAGAATTAAAATCTATATCAAGAATTAATAATAATTGTAAATTACATAGTTAATTTCATATCAATCTGACATATAATATATCTCTCATAGCTTCTATATCTCTTATTGCTATATAGGGTGCATACATAATAGATAGATTTGGAGTAACTGTTGTAGTATATTCCTTTATTATCATAGGAGAATCCTAACCAGTTAACTACATATCATTATACAATGATTTGGAGACCTATTGTGGGATAACCCACCCATGGTTTACAATAAAATTGATTATAATATTAAAAATTTTCCATGAACAATAAAAAAATCATAACAAATAAATATTTCATAAAATAATCATTCTTGAAAAAAAATTCCAATTTTGATATCACTTTTTATTTTTAAAATGGTCCACGATAGAAAATAAAAACATTTTATTTGAAATTCAAATATTAAAAATTTAATGATTTCAAAAAAATTTATGGAATCATAGAATTTGGAAAACCTTCAATTCTATATATGTTAAAAAACATCCTTGGGAATGCTTGAAAAATAAACGCTATAACATGATTTTTAAAATAACATTTCGTATAATGTTCATATTATTGAAGAGAGTGTTAATCTAATTAATTGATTATTTTTATCTAATTTAAATTCATATAAAAAATGGGAAATGAAAAATAATATAATCAATAATATTTCTCAAACATAATCTTAGCTTGAAAAATCAATTAAGTATAAGATAAACCTAATTAATGGAAATTTATTTCTAGAAATCTCTTACTACGCTGTAATTAGTGGAATCATAATAAACATGAAAGAGTAAAACTTAATAATGATTTTAGTATCATTAAAATAATTAAATTTATGAAATAAAATTAAAAATGGTTTTTTACAACATATAAATTAAAATAGGTTCATAACATCAAAAATATTCCTTAATGAATGAAAAAAAAGATGAAGTGCCTTATGTTGTTTGCAAATAGTCACTTATGTTCATAATTATCCTGAATAATGACCAAATGATAATTATTCAATATAAATAAAACCTTTTTCATGTTTATTATTCATTTATAACACCTACTACTTATCAGAAAAAATACTATGTATTTATGTTCAAATCTCACATTTGATGATATTCATTGAAAAAGCCCAAAATAAAACTAGTATGACGTCTATAGTAAAAAATGGTAATTAGTCAATCATATAAATAATTGTAATAATGATAAAAATTTAGTTTTTATTTTCCAATTATAATATTAAATGAAACCATTAAATTTTGATATAAAAAATGAACAAGGTTATAATAATGGCGACGGTAGGTTGTAAAAATGCATATAGAAAATTTTCATTTTCTAATGATCATTACAGAAAGAATGTAATAATTATTTTATTCTTAACTATTAATATAATTTAAATAATATAATATTTATATATTAAATATAATTATATATATCATTCATGTGGTCTGGTGATGAAAAACGAACCACATCAATGCGTGTAGGTGATAATTCACATGTATGCATGAATGACGTTATCATTTTCATATTCAAATAATGGTATAAATTTAAATGATAAATTATCAATTTTTAATGATAAATATTTAATTAATATAATATATAAAAAATTATTCTATAATTATGTATTGTCTTTAACCATAATTATGGAAAAAAAATTGTATCAAATAATGAGGTGGTAGTCTACCGGGAAAAAGAACAAATTAATTATTTTTCCATTTAATGGAAGTGGATATGGATATAGGTCATTTAAATAATATAATAAAAACTCAAAATATTTATAATACTTGAGTTATTGTATTATCATGGTTGATAAATATTTGAGTGATGTTGATGAAGTGACAAAACTAAAATTGTTAATTAAAATTATTACATCTTCGTTATAAATCCTCTATTTCATGACACATTAAGATAACAATGGTGGTTTTATGCATGAAAAGAATAAAGTATTGTAGGGTGGGATTATAGGAATGAATTTGGGTATTTATTGTAAGAAAACATTTTTGATTATGTGTGAATAAAAGACTATAATAGTTCTCCTTTTATATGAGAGGTGTGGGGGACTCATGGAATTTTCCATGATACTAAATTAACACAAATTAATCATAAATTAAAAATGGATAAAAACTATTTAATTTACAATATACAAATCATTTAGGTCTAAAATAATTATTAAAATACAAATTATAATATTTTGAACTAAATTTATACCCTTATTTAGGGGTTTTAACTCTTATCTATACACTTTAACTCATACTAGGACAACATAGATTTTTACTCAAGGGTTAACATTTAATATACAATGAAAAAAGTCCCATAAATGAAAAATTTATGAAATTTTTAACCATTTAATAATAATTAGGTATAATTTCATACTATTAGAGAATTTCTATCATTTAATAAAATGTTATTTAATATATAATATCATTAATGTCAATTTTTAAACTATTCAATACATTGACATTTAAAAAAATAAACACAAAAAGATATCGTCAAAAAAATTATTTTAATAAATTTATAATATGAAAATGTCGTCTATTAAATTCTTGGATGACATTAATTATCTAAAATTATTTTTATTTTTATTGTGATAATATTATTTATTTGATATTTCAATTAATAATATAATTACAATGTTAGTGTTGTGGAAGAATTTAAGATAATTTTTTATTGCCCAAAAATTAAAAATAAATTAGAATTATAAAGATAAATATATTACTTTTGATGATAATATTTATTTTAAAATATATCTTCTGGGTGATAATATATTAAAAATGCTTTAATTGTTAAAAACATTAGTGTGACATCATTGACTTTTCATAAATTAAAACACAATATGAGGATTAAAGTAATCCAAGTGGCTCTAATAGTTAATTATTTTGTCCCGAGGAAGATTATAGTCCAAACTCATGAATTTTAAAATATGATTACATGTGTTTGATATATTTCATAATCATGATAATATTTATTTTTAACCTCAATTACCTAATTAAATTTTAACTACAGTGAATACAATTACTATGTTTAAGATATTATGATTTGAAAACTAAATGGATTTTTTTTGAAAATGTATACCTTAGGATTCTAAATAACTAATACATATTTTAAAAATCATAGCTCATATACTAAATTAATTAAAAATTAATCATGTCGGTGAGTCAATAAATAAAGTGTTAAATGGAAAATGTTCGAAAGAGTCAAATATAATTATATCTTATTTAATAATAGAAGTGATTCCCATTAACTAAATTGGATTAATTGATATAAAAATTATATAAATTTACTTTAAACAAAATAAAAATAAAAATAAAAAATATAATTATTTATACGAAAAGTAATTTTTCAAATAGATTTCATTATTAATCAATATTGATTAAAAAATGAAACTTCTTAGAAAAAAATAAACCTAATATAAAATTGACATCAAGACATTATAGATGAAGTTTATTTTTTAAAATTAGTATTTTTAAAGTGATAAGTTCAGTTTGGAATGTACTGTTCCATAAAAAGGTTGCAAAACTACTTTTAGAAAAATATATATTTTTAGGCAAAAAAGTAGAGTAATTTTTATATAATGGTATGAAAATAACAAAAAATTATTATTAAGAATTATATTGAATATATTACATATATATTTAGTTAATATAATATAACATGGGTGTTTTATTATTTTATTTGTATAAAACACAGTTTTGTGCATTTAAATAGTTTTTTTGAAAAATAATTCCTCTTATATTCAAACAATATTTATTTTAATTTATAAATAAATGGGCCATAAAAGAATTTATTGTATATATATGAATTCACCATAATTTTAGAAACATGGTAATCTTATTCATTCTATCCATTCTAACAGATATGTTATAATAGTAATAGTTAAATAATAGTATTTTATTTTTTCATTTATGTTCAATGTGTCATATCATTTAGATTGTTTAACATTATTTTTCTTAATTAAGATATCAATACGTATCATTCAAATTCTTTGAAGAAATATCATTCTGACAATTTAAACTTTTTCTTTGTAACCATGCTTAGACTAATCATAATACCATTGTTGACAACCCACATTAGAAAAAGGATTAATAAAAATTATATAAAAAATAAATAATGGGATATATGATGGTCACATGAGATAACCAAAACTAGGTATCCAGGAAGCAGAAAATGGAAATTGAAGATAAAAATAACTGTTGAGTTGTTATAGTGAGTTATGGATATCATTTTCCTGATAAAGTGAATAATCCCTAAAATACAAATATATGATATGTTAACAGGTCATTGATTTCATTGCGAAAAAAGTAATAGGAGAATATTTTTGATTCAAGATCCTTTTTATATAGTTAAGGAATTATTTTATAAACTGGGATTATATTATACGGGAATATACATACATGATAATTACATGTTTACCATTTATTCAATTTCCCCCCACAAGATCTTCTTTTTAACCAAATGATATGTATTTATTTTTAATTCAATATATCTAAATCATTATAATCAACTTTTAAAAACAAAAAAAAAGAAATTTTATATCTATGAAATCCTTATACCCTTATATATTTACTAAAAACAAAATTTATAGGATATTATTAGCTAATTCCATAAAAATAATGACCATTTTTATGATGAAATAGTATATTAATATCCAAAATTAAATATTAATACCAATGTTCAACATAGATCATTCAAAAGACAATTATAATTAAATTTCATAAAAAATATTCTATAGTTTGATTTAAAGAAAAAAATTAGAAGGATTTGATTACATTTACTTCAAATATAATATTAAAATTTATCACCAAATAACATTAAAGACCCTTAAAGTCTCATACCAACATAAAATTTATGTTAGCATATAATATCTATGTGCTCCAAATATTTCCATAAATAACTCGAATAACCATGAATCCATAATAAAATTAAATATTCTTCAAAAAAATAAATCAGATCAAATTAGTAAAATTAAATCACACTATATTCAATTTACTTTTATCATATAGAGTTATGAAAATAATGAACACATTCCTAACTAATTTTAATCTCTTAATATCCAAATCATTTTTGAATCGAATGTTTATCTATGAGATAAAACTTATTTTACATAAATGAAAATAACCTTTATCGGTAAGTTGTCCTAAATAAAAGAAAATTAAAATTTCATATTAACAAGTACACCACATATGTATGTGGAATGTGCTGAACAATTTTTGTAACATCCTAGTTCCAGAATCCACAATAGGCACCCCGTACCTGGTTGGTCACATGGCCTCATGTGCATTTCACCAAACTCTAGAGGCTACTGACTAGCAGCAAGGGCTTTGGGTGTGATAGTGGGGAAACTATGCCCTCATAGGCAAGAAACCCCACAGAAGTAAACAAGAGGCAATAACGGAAGTAGTAATAATACATACAAGAGAAAACAGTGGAAGACTAAATGTAAGAAATGGCTTTAGCACAAACACACACATATATAAATGATTCATGATACATTTGTATAATGAAACAAGCCAAACAAATCACAATTCTGAAATACAAACATTACTAACCCAAAGTACAATTGGAATAGATAACATCACTTTAGTATCGTAAGACTAAGCTTGGTCCCATAGTCTCTAGCTCCACAACAAGTCAAGTACCTAATGTAGATGGGTGCATGCCCTTATCTATACCTGCAACAATATTATCTTTTTGGGCCCAAAAGCATGACCCAAATAGGGTGTGATGATAAATACCAGTAGGAAACCACCCAAAAATCTATTCCTATTCGTCAGTGAATATATGGCTGGTAAAAGTATAGAAGGTGTAAACAAGAAAGTACTCAGTAGGAAAAAATTCATAGTTCAACATCAAGAAATAGCTATTAAACAGCTAAACATAATCAGGTAACCATCTGGGAAGTACTAACATCCATCCCCTATGGTCCTACCTAACATGTACACGCAACCCTATAGGAAGTACACTCGGCCTAACCCTCAGGTTCAGTCTTAAGAATATATAAATACTCTCTTAGGAAGCACACGATGTCAATTACCGATATAGTCTTAGGTAGTCAAGGACTCTCTGAGGAAGCTCACATGGTCAATTCCCCTTATATCCCCGAGGTCAACGAATCTCTAAGGAAGCTCAATAAGTCAATTCCCATTATATCCCCAAGGTCAAATACACTCTTAGGAAGCCCACTCAGTCAATTCAGTTTATAGACCAGGTCATTCAAATAATTCAAATACTCTCTGAGGAAACTCACACGGTAAATTCCGTTTATAGTCTAACACTTTCACAAAATCTCTGAGGATTCTCACTCTATCAATTCCCTTTTATATCCCATAGTGATTCAAAGACTCTTTGAGGAAGCACACTCGGTCAATTACTCTTATAGTCTACTACACCAGGTTCTCACGGCTCGGTGTAGGTCAATGAGCATAGAAATGAAATATGGCCAAAGTAATCCATAGAAATACTTGGATAAATAGTCTACAACAAATCCGAATGTCAGGATACAGACAGTCGACCCTACAGCACTAGGCATGGAAAATAGGCAAGGCGTCCGTAAAGGCTAAGCAGGACCGAACGGTCGTAACAGAAAATGCATGGGAAAAAATAGAACAAAATAATACCAAAACACCATATTCAAAATAAATCAACCTATACATAGGAATAAAAGCATAGAAGAAAATAAATAGGGTTAAAATGATAAATGTGCAATACCTCGTTCAAGGGTATTGGGAAAACATGCACATAATAATCAATAAATATCAACGGAAATGAAGAAACCACCTACCATGGCGTTGGGAGATCACTATATGTGAACCTCAAATCATGAATCTCCTTAGAATGCCAATGATCTAAATAATTTCTAAAACGTCTAACAATTGATAAGTTGAGCAAGAAGAGAAATTCAAAAACGATGCACTAGAAGAAGGAAAACAACTTACCATGGCGATCCAAATTCCATCGGCGACGGTCGAATCAGAGATCGGACGGAGGCACGAGGACTCAGAGAAGGATCATAACTGTACATGAGCTCTCTGGTGAACGAGACCTAGAAGAAGTCTGTTCTGACGATTAGACGCGACCCCGGTCCATTTAATGAAAACAAATATTACATGAAATTTACTTTTTAAGTACATGGCATGAAATCTCGGCTTCTATACTCTGCTTTAGGAGGCCTCTAGGTCACCCCACATGGTCGTGTTCATGGCTGCTACATGGATAGTTCCTGGCTACCTGCTGTAACCGAGTACAGGGGTTGTACTTCAAAAAATTCCATAGTATTCTATTTTTCTCAAAACATATAGAAAAGGATGAATGTACATGAAAAAGAAGTTCAGGTTCTTACACACTTCCCCCCTTAATGAAATTCATCCTCGAATTTCTATAGAACAGTGTAGAAGAAGAACCCTCGAATAGTTCCGACCACTATGTTCATAGATCAGCCTCCCTCTCCCAAGTCTCGTCCTGTACTCGCTCGTGCTGCCATTAGACCCGTACCAGAGGGATAGACCGGACACAGAGAACCTTTGTACTGTGATCAACAATACAGATATGATGCTCCTCTAATGACGCATCCAATTCGAGCACAACCTCCTCAGGTTAAAATACATGAGATGGGTCTAAAAATTTATGTCAGAGCTGAGAAATGTGAATAACATCATGAATAGCCTGGTACCTCTGTGGTAACTAAACTGATAGGAAACTGGCCCAACTCTCTCAAACCCCTCAAATGGCCCGACATTCGTCAGCCAAAGCATACCATGTCATTGAATACTCCTACGTTCCATCCTCGGTGTTACACGAAAGATAACTTGATCCCTAACCTTGAACTCTAGAGGTCATCTCCACTGATTAGCATAAGATATTTTTCGAGACTTTGCAGTACACATAGTCTTCCAAATAAAATCTATCTCATCTATGGTCTCTTGAATAAGATGAGGTCCCAGCAAAGATTCCTCTCCTGCCTCAAGCCAACATTAGGGTGATCGGCATGGCCTAATGTACAATACCTCATATGGTGATATATGAATAGATGCCTGAAAAAAAAATATTTTAGACAAACTCCACAAGAGGTATGTGCTTCTCCCAAGAACCTCCAAATTATAGGATGCAAGCTGGGATCATGTCCTCAAACAACTGAATTGTACCCTCGGACAAGGCATCTGTCTGGGGGTGGTATGTTGTACTCAGATATACCTGTGTACCCAAAGCCTTTTGTAGCCCCTGCCTGTCCCGAGAAGAAAAAAGTGCATCCATGTCTGAAAATATGGTGTGTGGGACTCCATGAAGATGTACAATCTCATGGATGTACGACCATCCTAGCTTATCAACACTGAAGCTCTCTTTAATTGGAATGAATTGATAAACTTTCGTAATCCAGTCAATTAAAATCTAAATAGCATCATTCCATCGAGGAAATCATGGAAATCAGGTCACGAAATCCATTGCGACATAATTCCATTTCCACTCGAGAATGGGTTACTGTTATAAAAGCCCCACTGGACGCTGATGTTCCACCTTCACTAGTTGACAGGTGGAAAACCTCATGATGAAACCAACAACATCTCTCTTCATACCCGGACACCAATACTGATGGTGCTGATCACGATACATCTTGGTGACACCAGGTTGAACTGTCCAAACTAAGGAATGAATATCCCATATCAGCTCCTTGTGTATATCTGCTGGCACCCATACACGCCCCTGGAAATTCAAGACCTCATACTCACCTACTATCCATCTAGGAATAGGGTTTTCTCTTGACATCATTTCTCGTAGGACTATAAATTCTTAGCCTGATAGCTTCCTCATTCGCACTTGATCATGAAGTGTAGAGGTAAGAGCTATAGAAGAATGAAAAATATGTGTTTTTATTTCGTGCACCTACAAATGTATCATAGAGAACAGATCCATAAGCTGCCACTCAGTGATCGCCTCCTAAAATTCCTGTATCAAAGTCCCCATACTCAAGGCATCAGCTACCACATTGCATTTCCCATGTGTGTAGGCAAGCAAAAAGTCAAAAGACATAAGGTACTCAACCCTCCTAAGCTGTCTCAAATTCAGATCACGCTGACTGAAGATGTACTTGAGAATTTTGTGGTTAGTGAAAACCACATAATGCTCTCCAATAAGATAATGTCTCCAACTGCGTAAGGCATGAACAACTATATCCATCTCTAGATCGTGCGTCAGGTAGTTCCTCTCATGTTGTCTCAACTACTGAGACCTGTACACAACGACTCCATCTCCATGAATAAGCACATATCCCATCCAGATACCTAAATCATCCTAGTACACAATATAGCTCTTTCATGGCTCTGGAAATACTAGTATTGGTGTGGAAGTCAACCTCCCTTTTAGTTCCTGAAAGGCTGACTCACAAGAATCTGACCACAAGAACTTCGCACCCTTCTTAGTCAAACTTATCAGTGGTGCTGATAAGTGTAAAAAGTCTTGGATGAAGTGTCTATAGTATTTAGCCATCCCTAGAAAACATTGTACCTCAAGGACGTCCTTCTACTACTATCAGGAAACTACTACTCTCACATTCTCTAGGTCTATTGATACTACTGTCTCTGAGATGACATGACCTATGAAGTGAATCTAATCCATCCAAAAATTGAATTTTGAGATCTTAGCATATAACGTCTTCTCTCTCAGTTTACTCAAAACGATCTCAAAATGTGTGGCATGGTCATGTTGAGTGTGAGAATACACCAAGATATCTTCCACAATACAACCATGAAAGAATCCCAGTATGGATGTAACAGATGGTTCATCAGTGCCTGGAAACTTATAGGCATGTTCGTGAGACCGAACGACATATAAATATATTTACATAGACTATACCTACTCCCGAAGGCTATGAGTGGTATATTAGATGGTCTAACGAGAAAATAATGATAACCAGACCACAAGTAAATCATCGATAACACACGGGCTCCTCGAAGCTGATCAAATAGATCAACAATCCTTGGTATAGGGTATCAGTTCATGGCTGTCAACTGGTTCTGCTTCTAGTAATCCACACAAAGTCTATAGGTACCGTCTGCCTTCTTTGAAAATAGGATAGCTGAACCCCAAGGAGAAGTACTGGTTTGGATGAAAACCTTTTCTTGTAACACCTCCCACTACTTCTTGACCTCCTGTAACTCAAGAGTATCCATCCTGTAGGGAGGAATGGACACAACTATGTCGTCCTCAGCACAAGTTCAATAGAAAAGCCCATCTTACAATCTGGAAGAAAACTGGAGATGTCCTCTGGAAATACATCTCTGAAATGATCAACAACTGGAGGAATGTCCACTTGTGATGTCCCCTGGTCATCCAGATACAGACTAGAAATTTGGGCTGTAACTCCTCCTAACCCATGATGCTCTGGGCCCGCTCTGCGCGCCTGGACAACTAACTCACCCATATGAAGAAATGATCTACCTTATGGTGATATGAAACTCACCATACGACGATAGAAATAGATGACTAACTGGAAGGGACCAAACCAGTCCTTTCCAAGAATGACATGGTAGCTCGTCATTTCTAGGACATAGAGGTCCCATAGAAGGTGACACCCACCAACCTCAAGAGGGCACTCCATGCACTGACTTACACTCATTGTTCTAGTCCCCAATGGAGTTTCTAGCATCAATATATCAATAGAAAAATGATATAGAGCCCAAGGATCTCCAAAAAACAATAGATATAAAGCTATGGGTATCCCATGTATTGAAAAGGGAAAAACCTAAAACTGAGGCTGCTAATATCATACCAATAACTGTAGAAGGTCAGGGATATTGCTCCCACTGGGTCTACTCCACCACAAAAGTATGTCCTGAATCACAACCTTGTGACCATGCCTGAACACTCTGATATGATCCAAAATATTGTCACAAAAAACCGAGCGACTGGCTACCCCAGACACGACCTCCACTTTGGTCCGAAAGGCCGGAAGAACTCTAGTTGTCGGACTATTGAAAAACTGGTGGTGCTACTCCGGGATGTGGAGTCACAGAAGAACCCCTATTCCAAGATGCTGGTGAAAAGATCTGATTGAAGCACTGAATATTACCTATCTTGCTGAAAGATTAGAACTCCAATAGGTATCTTTGGAAATGTGGCCTCATATGCCAACTCTTTCAGCACTGGTATAACACCACTTGGTTACATGAAGATATATCCTGCCTACTCTGATCTTCTCGTGCAGTCTCTCTATGGAGCTTCCTACCATTAATAGGAGGAATACTAACTCTGGATGCCGAACTGCCCTGACTCACTGGTCCATAATCCTAAATATTACATTCTGTGATCAGCGCCTGGTTGACGATATAGGATATCAAATTCAAAATGAAGATATTCACCAGAGATCGGATGGCGTGCCTTATTATGTCCTCAATCTTCCGTGATAGGAACAACTCATCACCTCCTCGAATATGTGTGAAACGCTGTAGCTCTGTGAAGCGAGAGAAATACTCCATAACTGAAAGAGTACCCTGCTCCAGACTCACGAACTCTCTGTCTCGATTGGTCCTTTATGTCTCCAAGTATAAAAAATCTTAGAAGATGCTCCAAAACTCATCCCAATCCATATTCTTCTGGCATCCTGCCTTTGAGATCACATCCCACCACTTATTGGAGGAGTCTCGAAGCATGTAGGTAGTGAGCTTCACCCTCCTCTCTAGAGGTATCTCCAGATGCTCTAAGATCCTCAATGTGGCTTCTAGCCATGACTCTACAGCATATGGTTCTCCATCCCCTGAGAATGTGGGAGGATGTTGTTGCTGAATGACCCGCGTCAATTATTCCATCGGTAGGGTAGGAGTGGGAACTACTTGAATGGTATGTATCATCATCAAAAATCATTCTTTGATCTATGAATCAACACCTGTTTCAGGTATAACAGTCGGTGACATGGCTGGCACAACTAGGGGATCTGCAGGTAGTCCCTGATAAACCATTTTTAGTATCTGATCACCGCCTGGAAACTGGCGTACAACTAGAGGATGTATCGGTGGCATTACTATGCAAGTTCAATCACACACCATAAAACAAGATTATCAAGGACAGAAAACCAGAAGTGTAAGAAGGGACCATGAGTAGGAAAGCACTCAAGTTTTACAAAACATGACTACACGTCATTTACGATTCCTAAACGGCATGTTTCTTTAATTCATTTACATGGGTGTGTAATCTGGCATAAACTGGTCGTGTAACACCCGAAACACATGGCATATTGTCTTAACACATGTCATGTACTTGAATCATATTTCCCTTCCTGAGTGATTCTACACGGTTAAGCCACATGGCTCTCCTAAGACAAGACTACACGGTGTGATCATGATAAACACAGCGTGTACTAGACATACTTCACCTGGCCCGTGTTATTAGTGAAACAGCCTAACACACAGTTCAAACAACACGGCATGTTTCAGATGGAAACGTTGTGTACAATGAAGGATAACATTGTCTCATGTTTTTCATGACACGACCGGGTACCTAGTTTAGAATACACTGCGTGTTCTGTCCTGACACGGCGTGTATTTCTTAGGTTTTAAACCATCTTTGTTGTTAGTCGCATGGGTGGACATAGGTTATGTACACATGGTGTGCACATATATTACATATAGTTCCCTATAGAGATTTTCAACCCCGTGTCACTTCCCACACAACCTATGACCTAGTTAGAGACTACACTGTGTGTACATAGAGTACAGGGCATGTACTTATGAAAAACTGTTTCTTCCAGAATAGAATAACACATGGCATGTAGTCAAAACTACACGGCGTGTATTCTAGGTTTTTCCAGACAATAAGCCTTAGAAACAACTCTGTAACCTAGAAAAAAACAAAAAAGGACATTGAAAGTGCCAAATTATGATCCGTGAGGGCCCATACTACCCACGAATCGAAGCTTGACATCATATACCCGTAATAACAAGGAAAACAAGGTAATGGTTCCCCAAATTCCGGTCCATGAGGGTCCATAACACCTCAAGAACCAAATTTTGGCGCTCATTCGAACAAAACCTTAAACAAAAAATACCCATTCAAAAACATGTATTTTTATCAAGAAATCTATCACAACATCATGAATATTCTACAAAACAACTGTAATAACAACATAAAATCGCTAATGCATCCTAAATGGCATGGAAAGAATGCATGACATGTGATTTATAACAAGTGCCTATATGATGCATAAGATGGAATACCCTCATCTCATCCAGTTGAGACAGAAATAGAACCTCAATAGAATCAATGGTAACAACACAAAACATGTGAATCACCGAATGATGAAATAAAATCAACTGTAAAGTTGCAAAACCAGAAAAATTTCATTAAATGAGGTAGATTGGCTTTTCCCTATACACGGGTTAATCACTCCCGGGCACAACTTATTACCAAGTACCTATTCCTTCATATCCCTAACTAAAGGCTCTAAAAAGTAAGTCAATAGAAAATAATTCCTCTGATACCACTTTGTAATGACCTGGTTCAGGAAGCCACCTAGAGGCACCCCTACCCAGTTGGTCAGATGGACTCAAGGGGATTTCGCTAAACGCCTGAGGCAGCCGGCTTGTAGTGAGGGACTTGTGTGTGATAGTGGGGAAACAAAGTCGTTATTGAAAAGTAACACAGAGGAAGTAAACAACATGCAATAGTCGATGTAGTAATAATCCATACTAGAGTAAACTGTGGAAGACTAAAAGTAAGAAACAACCAGATCACACACACACATATATATATAAATGATGCATGATACCTATGTCTAAGAAAGCTTCCAATCAAATCAGAATGCTACAATATAAACAGTACTAAACCAAAGTACAAAATAAATAGATTAAATCACATCACCATCACAATCATATTCTTGGTATCATGCTCTCCATCTCTACAGCAAGTCAAGTTCCTAACGTAGAAGGGCTCTTACCCTTATCAATACCTATAACAATATAATCAATTTGGGCCCAAAAGAAAGAATTAAATAGGGTGTGAGACTAAATCCAAATAGGAAACCACCCAACGATCTGTGCATATCTGTCAGTGAATATATGGTAGGAAAAAGTACAGGTGCAGTAAACAAGAAGGTAATCAGTAGAAAAAAATCCACAGTTCGACATCAAGAAACTGCTAATCAACAGATAAAAAAACAGGTAACCCTTTGGGAAGTACTCAAAACCATCCTATATGGTCCTACATAACAAGTACACTCAACCCTCTAGGTAGTACACTCAGCATAACCCCACTGGTTCAGTCATAAGAATAAATAAACACTCTCTGAGGAAGCACACACAGTCAATTCCATGTATAATCAAAGGTAGTCAGGGTCTCTCTGAGGAAGCTCACACGATAAATTCGCCTTATAGCTCCAAGGTTACGGACTCTTTGAGTAAGCTCACTCAGTAAATTCCCCTTATATCCCCAATGTCAATGAATCTCAGAGGAACCTCACTCGGACAATTCTGCTTATGTCCCAAGTCGTTCAAAGAATTAAAACACTCTCTTAGGATGCTCACACAGTCAATTCTCCTTAGAGTATAAAGCAGTCAAGGACACTCTGAGGAATCTCATTTGGAAAATTCACTTTATATCCCAAGGTGATATAAAGACTCTATAAGGAAGCTCAGTTGTTCAATTTATCTTATAGTCTACTACACTAGGTTATCACGGACCTGTGTAGGTCAAGGAGCATAGAAATGAAAAATGAACAAAGTAATCCAACAGAACTACTTAGCTAAATTGTCTACAACAAATCTGCATGTCAGGATACAAACATTCCACCCTACAGCACTAGGCATCAAAAAACAGGCAAGGCGGCCATAAATTCTAAGTAACACAAAATGAACGTAACAGAACATGCGTGGGAAAAAATACATCAAAACCATTGGAAAACACACTATTCACAATCAATAAACCTCTACTCATGCATAAAAGCATGGCAGTCATGAATTAGTGTTAAAACTATAAATACGCAATACCCCGTTCAAGGGTATTGGAAAAAAATTAACATAATACTAAAAGACATTCAACAGAAAGGCACAAACCACCTACCTTGGAATTGGGATATCACTCTATGTGAACCTCTAAGCATGAATCACCTTTGAATGCCGAAGATCTACAAAAATGTATAAAACAATAAATGGAGGATTACTTGAGGAATTAGTGGAATCGGAGAATGATGCTCTTGGACAATGAATAGAATACCGAGGTGATTCCAACGCAATCAACGGTGGTCAAATCAAAGATCATATAGAGGCTCAGGGGCTCAGAGAAGATCGTGACTGTACGGGTGCTATCGGCTGAACGAGACACAGAAGAAGTATGTTCTGGTGATTAGACGCGACCGCGGTCCATTAAATTAAAATAAATAATGTACACGGAGTGTAATTTTGAAGTAAATGACATGTACTTTCCATTTCCATACTCTGCTTTTGGCAGCCTCCAGGTCACCCCACTGGGTCGTGTGCAGGGCCGCTACACAACCAGCACCTGGCTACCTATGTTAACCGAGTAAATGGCCTGTACTCCTAAGGTACACAACTTGTACATCAAAATATTCCATAATTTTCTCTTTTTCACAAAATGGATAGAAAAGGAAGAACATACAAGAAAAGAAGATCCCAGTTCTGACACATTTCACCGTTCGGTTGTGGGTTCAATTCGTGTGGACTTGCGGGACGTGACATGTTGTCACCCATCCCATGGGTTGTCCTTTTGTATAAATATATTACTCTATTACTTGTAAAATTTCTTAAAATTGTGAAACATCATCATATATAATATTAATATGTTTTAACCTCAACGGATATCTCATACATTTCATTTTTATCCCAAAATGTAAAAACGCAAGATTACCTAAAAAAGAATATACCTATAAAAAAATTAATCACCTTAATTTTTTATAACACCCATACTCCAAAGGGGTTTCTATGACACATGAAGTTATGGGAATAATTAAAAATATAAATCCATTATTAAATCAAATACTGTTTAGAAAGGATACTAATCTCAAATGTTATCGAAACCCACATTTGGTTGCAACTGTAATAACCCTTCTGTAATCAAAACATATTCATGTTATTTTAAAATGAGATATAAATTATATTTTGAAATCATTATATTGGATTAGATTATAATAAAATAATAAAAATATCTAATAGTAAAATAATAAAATAAAAGTATAAATTTATAATCATTATATATTTTTACCCTAAAGGAATCCTTTTTAAAATAAAACATGTTTTCTGTTCATAACATATCATCATAAATTTAATATTGATATCATCCTTTTAAAAACTCATTCATATAAACATATGATTTTTATTTAAGAAAATCAGATTAAAAAAATCTCAATAAGGGACATAATGAATGATAATTGGTGGTCCAAAGAAAAACATGGCATCCCATTTAATGATATTTTACTGAACAAATTATTTTCACATGAGAAATTCAAGAATTTTTTGTTCCAACAAATGAATGAAGTTCCATATATATCATAAATTATAATGGTAAAATTTAGTATCATTTACATATAAATATAATATATAATATATTTTTCACGGATAATGTACCTATCATAGGTATATATGGATTGACAATTAAAGTTACAGTTTGAATAACCACCACATTATTTTCCAATAATCAATTAGGGGAAATCTAATCTGTTAACTCCAAAACAATAACAAAATAATTGGAGAGATCTAATAGGCACACCATAAATCATTTTATAATAGAACCAAACATCCTCAAACCCAATTCCAAAGAACCAGGATATAATTAAAAAAATAAATTATGAATAAAAGAATCATACTCGATGAATTTGTTTATAATTTTGAAATAATTTTGAATTTTTAAAATTTTACAAATGAAAGTAGAATGATTTTTTTTGGAAATTGAAATTATTAACAAGTAAATGATTATTCAAAAGAATTATGCATCGTGATTGTGATAGAACACATTAGTTCCATATTATTTACAAAAAACATTCCTTCTGGATTTTGTAAAAATAATCATTATAGGAGTATTTTTAAAAGAACGCCCCTTACAAAGATCATCTCTTTGGATTAAGTTTCAATAAAATGATTAAATTATGTGTATCCATTTTGAATTCAAAATAACATTTGGAAATGAAACATTAATAAATAAAAATTATTTTCACACATAATCTAATCATTTTATAATCAATTAAGTATATGTTTAAAACAAATAATGGAAGTTGAGTTTATAAAATCCCTTAATACATTGTATCAGTTGAATCATATGCCAAATAAAGGATTAACATTAAGAAAAACATTAAATATCATGATAATAAATGAATTCAGGACATAACATGTGAAAGGTGAGTTACATAAACCTCATAAATTAATATCGGTTTATAACATAAAAAATATAAATCAACGAAGGAAAATTGGGACAATGTCCTTATAAATTATCACCTACATTATTTATATTCCTAAATAATAATATTTCAATAATTAATTAAATTATTTAGAAACATTTTCATGTTTTATATTCCTTTTATATGGATTATTATCTTTTTATGACATCTAAATATATTTTTTTTCACATCACATGTTTTGATGTCTTTCAATATATGTGTCCAAGATGAATTTGTTACGATGTCTATAGTCAAATTGATCAATAGTCCATCATACCATGAATAATATTAATTATATAATTACAAATATTAAAAAGAAATTATAATTTTTATTAAAATCATTAAATATTGTTTTGAAAAATTATCTTCAATATAATCATGGAGACAGTAGGTTGTACATATGCTTGGGTAATATTTTCTATTTTCGATGATCAATATTGAAAAAATGTATGTATTATTTCATATTTATATAATTATAATAAAATGAGTAATTTAATAAAAATAACATAAATAATCTTATATATAAAATTCAGGAATTGTTTTGACCAGAAACCAATCACATATCCATGTGGTGGTTATAATACACACATACACAGAAATGGAATTATCATTTCTATGTTCAAGAAAAGGTAATAATATAAGTTATATTTTACATTTTAAAAATTATAAATATTTTATTAATATAATATATAAACCATAATTCTATCATTATTACCATAAATAATAGATGGTGATTGAAATAAAATTACATTGGTTCGTGAGGTAGTGGTCCACTATACACACGAATGAATAACTATTTTCCCATTTGATGAAAGTAGAGAAGTATATTGGCCATTACACTTATATAATTGAAAATAATCCCATTTAGGATTAATTATTTTTTTAATAATATTTTATGTAGTAATGTGTGAAGTAGAAGAAGAAAAAAATAGAAATTATTAATTAAAAATTATACCATTTCTGAAGAAATCATCTTATTTTTCAAAATCTCAAGACCACTACAGGTAGTTTTATGCCAAATAAAAGACCTATAAAATAATAAGGAGAGATTATAGGAATGTAATTTGAAAGATATTGTGAGAAACAATAAGGGTTTTATGTGTTATAAAAATAGATCAAGATGTTATCTTTTATTGGATATGGGAGGGACACTCCTAGAATTTCTAAAAATAATAAGTTAATATAAATTAATTATTAATTCAGAATGGATAAAACTGATTTATTTTGAATATAAGATGATATTGGTTCTTAATATCTTCATCTAATAAATATTATATAACTTATAAAAAAATGTATACCCTTATTATTTGGTTTAAACCCTCAATTAACCCCATTAATTCTCAATGTGAAAACATATATTTTTACCGAAGGGATAATATAGTTAAAAAATTACTAAGGACCCGTAAATGATTAATTTTTGAAGCATTAATCCTTATCCGAGTAATGTTTCATACTTTTATAGTTTTATAAACTTAATATAAATCAATAAAATATTATTTAATTTAAAATAACAATAATGTTAATTTTAACACTATTCACTACATTGAATTTTTAAAAAATCAATACAATATGTTATCCAATAAAAACAATTTTAAGAAATTAATTTAATGAAAATGTTATTTTTAAAAGTCAAAAATGATTTAAGTTTTATAGATTTTTATTAATTTTATAATTTTAATATCTATTATCATATATTTTTATTAATAAATTAATTACTATGTCAACATTGAATACGAATTTGAGGTAATTATTTAATCAGTTAATATTTAAAATATATTTCAATAATTAATATAAATATTTATCTCGAAAATAATATTTAGGGATGAACATAGCTACATTATCACCATATATTTAAAATTTTATACTTACCAAAGACATTATTATGACACGTTTGGCTTTTCGTAAATTAATATAATATAAGGAGATAATATTCATAAAACTATATCCTAGTGGTAATAAAATTTTCTCAATAATTATTTTTATAATCCTAATTATAAAAAAATTCATGTTTTAGGTAATTATCTAATCCTTATCATAATTTTTTACCCATAATTACCTAATTTTTCCAAAACATTGGTAATAAAAAGTAAAATATTTATGGTAAATATTATAAATGAAAAAAAGTGACATATTTAATAATATTAGACATTATTATTCCATATATGGATTATATTTCTCAAAATTTATATCATATACATGACTAAATTTAATATAAAGTTAATCATATATGGGTGATGAGAAAGCAGGGTCTAAATTGAAAATGTTCAAAATATTGAAAAGTTTTACATCAAAATTCAAGATAAATTAGATTCAAATGATCAAAAATTGTTTAATTTATTTTTTAATTATGTAATTTTACAATAAAAAAAATTTAAAATAAAATTCTAATATATAAATAATTTTTATGAAAAGTTGATTTTCAATTACATTTTAGTTTTTATCACCATTCATTATAAAATGAATCTTACTAGATAAAATAACAAAAAATCACCATAAGATAAATTTTAAATTCATATTTTATAAATTTAGATTGTTTTATGTAATAAAATGGATTAGATTTCAGAATTTAACTTTTAAAAAAATGAACCATTAAAATGTAGGAAATTCCATTTAGAAAAAAATCATTTTATGTGTAAAAATAGATGTAATTTTTTTATTATGCATAAAGAAAATGTGATAAAAATGTTAAAAATTATATTGAATTTATTATAAATATATTTCATTTTTATAATACAATTATGTATTTTTATTTTTTTGGCATAAAAAACTCTTGTACACATTTAAATAATTTTTCGGAAGAAAATTTCTTTTTATTTTCATAACAGTTTTATTTTCATTCATAATTTATTTGGTCATAAAAGAATTAATTTTATATAAATGATTACACCAAATTTTTATAATTAAATTATTCTAATTCATACATTCCATTCTAATGTCTTAGTTATAATAATAACATTTAATTATTAACAAATTGTTTTTTGTTTAAGCTTGATGTGGCATGTCATGTACCCTATAAAAATAGTGTTTCTTTCTAAAATTTCTGGATGTTACACAAAGGAAATGATGTTTGACCATAATGAACATTGTAATGAATAAATTATATTTCTTATTTTATAGATTTATAATCAAGTTATCTCAAGTGAAATAGTTGTGCTTCAATATCTATAAATTCATAAAGTGTAATCATGAAAAAATGTACAGATATCTCCACATGATCATATCCATACTAAAATACACAATAAAAATGAAATTTAAAATCATTTAGTCACTTTTTTCATAAAAAAATATATAAATACATAGAACATAATAATCTAATATTTTCCACCTCATATATTCAAGAACTTACAAAATAGAATGAATAGTTATAAATAAATATATTACATGTCATCAAACCTTATAACTAAAAAATTAACATGTCATTAAACATATAAAAGATAATAAAATAAAATTTAAGACACTTTCAATTTTTATGATACCATTATTTCATTATATGTGTGTAAAACCACTATCTTAGTCGAGTTCTAACAAATTTAATGATAGAAAAACATATCAGAACACCCCTTAATTTCCTACATTTCATTACTTTCATAATAATGGTATCAATATATAAATTTTATCACTCTAGGTATGTCCCTATGCTAAGGTAAATGGGATATGTAAAATTAAATCATAACTCAGTATATCAATGATTAAATTAAATTTCATGAGATATATTTTTTCAAGACAATCTAGATGCTATATATCTAATTATTATTACTTGATTGATTGATTTTATCCTATATTGGATAGATTTTGTTCAATATTGTCGTATTATGTGGGGATCTGACCCTATTCATTTACCCCCATTCCTTCCCTAATTTTCTTCCTCACTTCAATCATATTTCCCACTCCCTTAATGGTTGATATTGAAGTGCACTGTGTTGCATTTGTTGTCAATGAGGCATGAAGTTGTCTTGGAATGAATGGAAGTCAAGGAATGTCACGATGTGAATGAAAAAGGTTGTGATGGTGTTGGTGATGAATGGAGAATGGCCATGGTACTAAGATGCATGTCACTTAGTAGATTCACTAAGTGACATAGGATGTTGTGGTTGAAACATTCTCATACAACATCTGACGATTGCTGAGCTGCTCTTTAAGTTCTAAGAACTTGTATCAACTGGATACAAAGTCACAACAATGTTTGAAGACCATGCATTGTATTGACAATGCATGAGGAGATGAAGAAGATCCATCCACAAGTTCAAAGTGGATGAAGTGAGCGGATGGAAGAGTCCAGGCACTATCACTTAGTGCATGTGAACATGAAGTTGATCCAACATGATCTCTGATTGGATCAATGAATAACATTGGAGATTTTATGTGATTCAAAGAGCTCAGTTGACGAAGAACCTTCGCAATTCCCTCCTAAGTTGTGAAATGTTGAAAAGTTATTAAGAACATGAGGAGGAGATGGGAAATTCCTAAGAAGAAGAAGAATTATGAAGAAGATGGCTTGAAGTGGCATTTGGTATTTTACACTTAAGTACTTTGTACACTTAAGTGTTTCCTCAAGCAAAAAATTAGCCAACAAGGAGGCCAGCCGAGGGTCATCACCCAAGGCACTTGTGGGACTCAAGGTCACCACGCCCATGGGGAACCCTCAAAGGCCAGGGCAGTATCCTTGAGGCAGGGGCGCACCCGTAGGACACCGCATGGGCGCCTGGGGCACGCCCGGAGGAGCGTGGCAGGGGCCGTGTATAAGCCCCCGAGGGCACGCGGTGGTGAAGCCCACGCACCCGAGGAAGCATAGTGGGCGCCAGTAGCGCGCCCGCAGGGAGCAGAGAGTGGGCGCAGAGCGCGCCCGCAGGGAGAACACGGTGCGGGGCGGCACTGTGGAGGGAGAAGTTCAACTGAGGGGTTGAGGCGGCGCTAGGGTGATAAAGCGCGGAAAAACAGCGTGCTGATTCGATGTGGGACGTGGAAATTTCACCCTGGACAGATCTGAGCCGTCCGTCTCATCGCGCACTGGATCGCAGCCGCTCATCTCATCTGCTGCGCGTCGCGATTTAATCCGGTCGTCTGATGTATCTCAAACGCTTGATCTGACGGCTCCCGGCTCGTCTCCTTCGTCGAGCCACCCCGAAGCCACCCGCGAGCTCTGTTCAAACCAGAGGCCTCCCCGACGACCTATTTCGAGTTCCCGGCCACCATTGCCGAAACCGAGACCTCCATTGAGCTCATCTAGACCTACCGAACACGATCATGCATTAAAATGACTCTGCATGCATCAAAGGAGAGATTTCAGAGTTTGGCCGAAGGCAAGTGAAGATGCCGAGGCCACGTGGTGTTCGTGCTATGCATGGACCAGTTTTAAATGAATCCATGCATGCGTTTTAAAATGCATGCACGTAGAGAAGGCTGAAGATAAAAGAGCCGCGTGAAACAGAGGAGAAACAAGATTTTGGAAAATCTTGAAAACCCGAGATATTCGGGAGTTTGAATTTAGAACCACGCGGATGTATTGAGGCATTCCTTTGCCTATAAAAAGAGAGCCTGAGCCCTCTTAGTTGCTTGCTGAATATTTGAGGAGTTCCGTGAGAAACACTTTGTGCCTCGCGAAGTACAAGCCCCGCGCACACTTGCGCGGCTGAGGTTCTATAGCCACCCGAGGCTCTGAAGGAGGTCCCTGCCAGCGTACTCGCGCGGCAGAAGGAGCCCTCACTGCCCGCAAACTTGCGCGGCAGGAGGAGCCTGCGCGGCCCTTGTGGCATGTGAACCTTGCGTGCCCAAGATCCATTGCACCCTTGCGCGGTGTTTGAAGAAGGCAGTGAGAGGCCGCACCTTGCGTGCCCTCCCTTTTAAGTAGGAAGTCGGGTTAAGTGTTATACACACATTGGATTGTGTGTGATAAGTGGAGAAGGACACATTCGGGTGTGTGTGCAAGAAGGGAAGGAAAGGCCGTAGCCTTGTGCAAACAAAGAAGACCATATCTTAGGCGTTTGTGGGTGCAATGTGAACAAGAAGGCCGAGGGCACACTTTGTGTGAATGAAAAAATTGAAGAACACACTTTGTGTGTGCAAGTGAAGTAGGCCGTATCCCTTGTGGGGTGCACACTTTGAAGAACAAAGAATATTTTGTGTGTGTGCAAAGTGAAGGAGGAAGGCTAAAGACTTACCTTAGTGGTGTGTGCAAAGGAATAAAAAAGGCCGAACCTAGTGTGTGCACTAAGTGAAGTGTATACACTTAGAAGAAGTGGAAGACTCTCACACTAAAGTATAACACACATTCAAGTGTTTAAACAAATTGAATAAAGTGTGTGAAGAAGTGAGTAGTTGGTGTGTGCTTAAAGATACTACACCCTTTGTGGGTTTATTGCACCAAGAGAAGGACAGGGGAGTGCATGCTTGCATGCATGCACATGCACACGTGAACAAAGCCAAACCTGCTTGTGTGCATTGAGTTGTCCAAGACCAGAAGATCTTGAAGAATCAGAGTTTCCATGCATTCAGTGCATGAAGTTGAATTGCTGTGAGACTGGACCAGACTGAAGTTAAAGACATCATTTTTCTGAGTATCCAGTAGTTGGAGAGAAGCCAGGTCATCCTTAGAAGAAGGTGATAAAGCCTGAGCAAGACGAGAAGACCTGATCATCACAAGTGATCAGAGGTACAGAGCAAGGCCAGCAGTCTTTATCCTAGGCTGCTGAAGTTACTTGAAGAGGTGAACAGAGGAGAAGAGCTACTCGTGTGACTCGAGGAGCCAAGAGAAGACCCTGTGGGACTCAGGGAGAAGAAGTCTTCAGTGGGATTCTGGAGCAGGCCAGTGGGACTCTGGTAACACTGTGGGACGCAGTATAAAGACCCTCCTGTGGGACTCAGGAGAGATATGGTGGGAAGCTGTATCGACCATTGTAATTCTAACAAGTTATAATGGGAGAATCCATGCTGGGAGAGCATGGCAAGGATGTAGGCCTTTGGTGCCGAACCTTGTAAATCCTTGTGTCCAGTGCCTTTTCATTACTGCATCATTCGGGAAAGGTTGAGAGATACAAGAAGAGTGGATCGAGGCTTTAACCAGCCATAGAGGTTTAATTGATAAGAATCAATTAGTAAAAAGTTTTAAGGGATCACTGATTCACCCCCTCCCCCTCTCAGTGATTCACACTGATCTGGGCACTTCAGATATTTTCTTGATTAAATAAGGCATATTTTTATCTCAGTATCATAGTTCACTAATGCCTTATGTCATCCAAATCCGATACTAGTTTCTATATTTAAACAATGTGAACCATTGATGAACATAATTAATAGCTTTATCTTTATAGCATGAGGTTTATATATATTAGATACCATTGGTTTCCTTGATTATAAGAATATTATGTTGAAATTTATTTATAGGATGTTATTATATTAGCATGGTCAAGCACTCTATATTTCTATAATAGATTCCACTCCATTCTATTCAGGTGGTCATATGATTTTCATGTGGTTCCAGTATCACATACAATACTGATTTGATTATGATTTCCTAAACATCCCCTTTTGTTTAAAAATAAAATATTAATTGATATTATAGGGAATGTAGTGGGAAAATATTTATATTCTGATAGTAGGAATTGTGATTTTTATCACATAAATTCTCCATGAATTTCAATTGTAGTCTATACCTCACAATTTCTAGTTTAGTGTGATTCAATATTGGTTAAAGAATATTTATGAAATAAGAACCCCCATTGTTTCCAAAACTGGTTTGATTATTTCTATTCATTAATTAGTCTTGGTCATAATATGGTTGTATGTAGGTATGAGGTCTTGAAGAAAATATATAAGATGATTAAGGAAGAATCAGGCCCTAGTGGGAGTGATCAGGATATTGTTTTGATATTGATATCAAGGATTTTCAAGTATATGACTTCCTATATCCACAATCGTATTCTATAATAGAGGATAGTCACAAGAAGGGGTATGGTGAAGTAAGAGAAGATGTTATTCACCAGAATGTTGTTTTTCTAAGAGGGATTGATCCAATAGATGTGGATTTGTATAGTAGGTTTAAATTTTATTTGTCTACTCATGAAATTAACGGCATATTTCGGTGAGAGATATAAGGTTTTATGTTCCTCATGTACTTTCTTCTCATCCAAGGTAGATTTATATAAGGATAATGTGATAATTGGAAATAGATATATGCATAAGGAGGGAATATAGGGAGAGTCGGAGTGTGTCCTAGTTAGAAATACTCACTTGATGTGGGTATCATGATGAAAATTTAATGACTATAAATGGAGTATGTGGAACAAGAAGTTAAGGTCATAAGAGGTGTATATATTACAACGAATTGGTTTGGTATGAAAAACGATATATCAAATATCATGCTGCGAAATCATTTTTAATTCTTAGATATGGAATAGTTGGTCCTATTATGACTAGAAGAAGTTCAAGCATATGATTAATCATAAGGGCATGTTATCTTTGGGCTAGAGGAAAGTGTCGAGATCTCTTGACTTTTTAGATGACATCAAGGATAGAAGTTAGGAAATATGGATTCAAAAATCGAGGAGGAATAATTGGAATAAAGGATACAAGGATTCAAGAAGTTTAATCCTAACTAAAAGATATATAAAATAAATAAAGACTATTTCTATATACCCACATCAATGAAGAAAGTTTATACCACTAAAATGATACCTATGAAGGTGAAACAAGAACTAGATGACATAGAAAATGACAAGATGGTAAGTGAAAAGACTCAATTTGGATATAAAATTACCAAATGATAGGAATACAATGATTATAGTGAGGCCAGTGATGTGATGGGAGAATAAAATATGATACTGAAAGCCTAAGTGGTGGTGGATCCCTCCTACAGTGAGAATACCCCTGAGTAGGTTGATCTCACTAAGGGAGGATCTATTTATATGTGGTGAGATGTAGGCAAGGAAGATTCCAATAATATCAAATCATGGGAGGTTATCATCTACTACGAGGAAAAAATGATGGAGTAATATATTATGATCAATGATTCTCAAGTGCATCTTCCCAAATTCCTAAGGATACCAATTATAAGTGGTGGACTTTTTAATGTGTTGATATGGAATTATGTTCCCTAATAGGCAGTAAGTAATATATAGAATACTAAAACCAGTTTATCAAAAACAAAAGAATATAAATATCCAAACATCCATAAAATAATATACATAACCCTATATAAAAATATATAATGTATTCAGCTGATAAATAAACTAGATAAAAAATGATGTCATTCATATATGTATATGCTAAAATGAGAGTAGGAAACACATGAAATACAAGAATGTTACCAAATCTATAAAGAAAATGAAATGATGTTCACCAATTGAATCATGAGCAGCAACTTAGTTCTCTTCCACTATGATCCATCCCAGAAATAAAGACACACTCAAGAATATAAAGAATCATGGTTCCCAATATCTCTACCTACGAACATAATGTCTACATGGATACCAAATAGTGCTTGAGTAGAAAGTGAGATAAAATCCCACCAGGGTGACAACTATGGAATATAATATTTTTCATTTTTTTCTATATAAAAGAGATGTGTAACAATATATAATAATAATATGCAATCAAATAAACAGGATAAAATAAATTTATCTTGATCGAGTTTCTCAACAACATCTGCCCCATGTCACCTACTTTGGACCATGCTGGGAATCTAATCAATGTACTTGTAATAAGCATGGTTCGTATATATATATATATATATTCAAGAAATAAAAAGGTAGGGAAAAAGGAACAACACCCCAAGCTTGTTCTTTATCCTGGGGTCTACATTATGTGTCAACAAAGTGTGCTTCATGCACCCTAAAAGTATCATAATTTACAATGGAAACAAAGGCTGCAAAAATAAACACATTCCAGAAATTATTATTATTATTATTATTGTATTCTAGTTATAGAGAGGGAGTCTTATCCTATCCCAAAGGTATTTTTATTGTACATCCTTCAATTAATCCAATACCACTGAGCATGTCTAATGAAATCTTATCGCTCGAGGCATAACATTATCATGAATTGGTTCTAGTGACGCACAAAAGGGGATATGTATCAACTGAGACATGGTGTAGCCTTTTTTCCAACAGGTTGTTCTATGAATGGAACTTTGGGAACTAGTATCACTCATGATTATATAGAAGGACCATGGAAGTCCTTTTCTAGAAATGCATATGACATTTTCCACCCCACCCAAGCTCGTAACGTTATCCCATCTAAAATGGAGTGTCCAAGTGTGAGACCTTAATATGATAACCCAATTCTCTCACTTCCATGAATTTAATTAGATTTCAGAGAACATATATCATAGAGTATAATTTATAATTTCAACTAAAAAATATATGTAACTCTGCAACAAAAAATGATCATTTAAACCAAGAAGCTATAAGAAATTCTTTTTATCAGTGAAATCAATAAATATGAACATATTACTTTTATAAAGTCACAACAAGATAATAACTGAACATAGAATAAAATCATTAAGAAATAATTAACCTACACAACCAAATGTTCCCTTTTCACAATTAATAAAAATAATTTATTCAATTAGAACTCGACAAAAGTGAGAATGGATCATGTGATATAAATTTATTTAATTTATTTTGGGCTAATAGAAAATATTAAAAGAACATCATCACACTCATATGGGTATCAAATGATGTTGCAATAAATTAAACTGGTAATGTAGCCTCACACAAACTGGGAAGGATTATCAAATAAGTTTATTAAATTTATAAATGTTAAAAATTACACATCGCTCATAGTCAAAGATGACTAGTACAACATGAGATTATAAATATGTAAAAAATAATTGGAAAGAGATTATATGACGTACCTTTTACTCATAGATGATCTTATGTTAAGTGGTGATCACTGTTCTGATGAATAATGGATGAAATCATATGATTTTGGAAAACCAAAAATTTCATGTAAAATCCTTCTACAAGAGAATAATCAACAAATTTAGAATGAGATTGAATGATTTTTGATGCATGAGGTTATCTTTACCGAGAGCTTCACAGTGCACCCATCGACTTCGAAATCAGAGGAGAAACAAGGCTACAATGATCACCCGATGGAAGAAGACAGTGGTGTGCACAACATAGCATTGGGAGGTGCACCACACACAAGAGATAGAGAGGGAGAGATAAAGATAGAGGGAAAAAAGAAAAAGAAAATAAAAAGAAAAAAATATATAAAAAAGAAAAATATAAAATGTATTATAAAAAATAAATATATTAAATAACAAAATAAAAATAGAGGGAGATATAAATTAATTAAAAAACTTTGTTGACCCCATTTTGATCATTCTCTGCATCCAATTTTATTTTAATATTTATTATTTTATCCTTGTAATTTTTTTTAAATCCTTAATATTTCATTTTAATAGAATTATTCATTTTAATTATTATTAGCTAGAACATTGCGCTAAGGCGTAACCTAAAAATTTACATAATGCATGAGAAATTATTTAATTTATGTAAATAGATTCCTTGGGCCAACGAAAGGGGCATGACCATGCACCATGATTTTTTTAGGATATCTACATAAAACCTTAATGTCCGGTAACGTCATTAATGACACGATTTTATAAAATACCCTCCTTAAGACAACATGTCCTCTTGTTTCCATTCTGAGTATAGTTGAACGTCGTCTGAGAAATCATATGACCATTGAGTAGGCATATTAGTCTCCCACTAGTAGGTTTATTCCTAAATGTGTTAGTGATTCCATAACATTTAGACTAGAGGAACTGATCTTCCTTAGAGAACCTTCATTCTATGGTTGACGATATGGATCTGACACTCCTCAAAGGATGCATCCTTCTCAATCTCGATGTCGGCATGATCAAAAGAGTGTGGAAGGACTAGATGATACTCTTGAAGTTGATTTATATAGAAGACACCATGAATAGTGTGGTACCTATGAGGTTGAAATAATCAATAAACTGTCGTTCTGAGAATTTCCATTATCTTGAATGGCATGATGTATCTTGTTGATAACATTCCATATCTCCTGAACCATCAGTGACCCAGCCTTGGCAAAACACACAGAAATACTAAATTCACCACATCAAAGTCAAATGTTCAGCAATGATGATCGATATAAGATTTTTGTCTGGACTCAGTAGTAGGAAAATGCATTTGAATCAGCTGAACTTGCTCAGAATTATCTAGAATGAGTTGAGGACCCAACAGAGCTGCCTCACCTACTTCGAGCCATCATAATGGTGAACGACACGGTCTACCAAATATATAATCATAGGGAGCCATTTGAATTGTCACATGGAATCTATTATTATAGGTATACTCAACAAGAGAAATATTTTTATCCCAGGAACCTCTAAAATCAATGATACAAGCCCGTAGCATATCCTCTAACACTCGTGTGGTCTCCTTGGACTACCCATCTGTCTAAGGGTGATATATTGTACTCAAGTGTACGTTCAAACAAAATTCTTTCTACAAACCTTATATTAATCTTGAAATAAATATGGCATATTTTTCTAAGACACTAGAATGAGATACCCCATGAAGTCAAACTATCTCTTGGATGTACAACCTTCCCAACTCATAAATAGAAAATTTATCCAATATAGGAAAGAAGTGCTTGACTTTGGTAAACCTATTGAAAATCACCCACACTGCATTGCTAACTCGATGAGATATTGGTAATCATTTAATGAAATCCATGGTTAGGTCATTCAATTTCCACTCAGGAAAAGATAGCGGCTATAGGAGTCTAGCAGGAAATTGGTGCTCTACCTTTACCTGTTGAGAGGTGGAACACCAATTGATGAAACTAGCTATCTGCTTCTTCATACCTCGTCACCAGTATTGATGAAACATGTATATATACATCTTGATAGTTCCATGATAAACATAAAAAAATTTGGTATGAGATTTCTTCATCCACTCTTCTCGTATATCATATGGTACCCACACAAGTCCACAGTGAAGAAGAGATTCACTACCATCAACAACCCAACCAGGTACATGGTTCGCTCCGGTGACTCTGTCCCTCAAAAAATCCCTTATAGACCAAATAATTATTGCAAACAGACTCACTATAGGTGAGAGAATTTAACTTAAAGAGTTGTTATGAATGGTTAACCATGTTATTCCTGAGCCTCTAGATGCATATAAGTAAACAAATCCATCATCTGCCACACACTTTTGGCTTCCTAGATATCTTGTGTCTACATCATGGAGCTCAAAATGTCTATCACGGTATTTCCATTACCAGTGTATAATCTAGATTATAATCAAATGACTGGAGGTATTTAACCGACTTACACTACCTTAAATTCATGTATCATTGTTGGATGATGTATTTCATGTTTTTATTATACATATAAACAATCGAACTATCACCCAGCAAGAACTCTCTCTAGTAGCATAATGAATGAACCAAAACATATAAAATGATGATAGGTGTAATATAGTTATTCTCATAAGGAATTATCTAGGGGGATACATAAGCCACAAATTGATCATAGTGCATCAAAATTTCACATAGTCTGTTTCATAAAGAATCACATTAAATAGTATAGAATCTCTCTAAATCAGGGAGTATTCGGATCAGTGATGAGGTTAGTCTTCTTTCTAACTAATGAAAATATTTTTTCACAATAATATGACCATATAAACTGCACACCCTTCTTAGTTAGAGCCGTAAGAGTAACTCCTAAATAGGATATATTCAAGATTAAATTACTATAATATCCAACATTCCCCAAGATACTATTATTGTAGAAAACATATTTGGGTTGCTCCCATGAAACTATATTTCTCTCCTTTTCTAGGTCGAATGAAAGGAATTATTTAGATATTATATAACTTAATATGCTATCTTTATCAATTAAGAAGTGACAATTGTTGAGCTTTGCATAATTTGGGGGCTCTCTTTGTTTACTCAGAACGATCTCATGGTGGGTTTCACGGTCTTGTTTAGTACGCGAATACACCATGATGTCGTCAACATAAACCACTAGAAAGTACTCATGATAAGGTTTTGAAACCTAATTCATTAACTCCTGGAACACTATCAGTTAATTTAATTGGGTGAATGGAATAAAAAGATACTTATACTAGTCATACCTACTCTATAACACCATACGTGGTATATCTAATGGTCACACAAACACCTAGTGATATCCCATCCTCAGATCAATTTGTGAGAAAATAGTTTCTTCTCATAGATGGTCTACGAGGATGTCTATATAGATCAATGGATATAATTTTTTTTCTGTGATCTAGTTGTGCTGATGGTAATCCACGTTCAATCTTAGGGTACCATATGCCTTCATGGTGAAACTAATTAGTCAACATCACATAAATGTGCTAGGTTTGATAAAACCCTTATCCTCAATGACTTTATGCTTATTTTTGAGTTCATGTAGCTCTTTAGGTTCTATCCTAAAAGGAGGAAGAGTTACATGTTCTAAAACTAGAACTAGCTCAATAGTGAACTCCACATACCTCATGGTTGGTAAGATGGAGAAATTTTCCGTGAAGAAGTTTATGAAATGATCCACAATGGGAGGAAAGTCCACTATCTTCTTTCCATGATCGATCATGAAGAGACATTCTAATTATGTTGTCACTCTTCCCAGCCCTGCACATTTTAGTTCATCATGATCTTCTAGTATATCCCATTATCCCTTTTATAGAAATATATCACCCACAAGGGATTTAAAGGAAACTTGATGGTGATTACAATCCACTTGATTCAGGTAAAGAGTAAGCTAGTTCATACTAATAATGAATTCTTTTCCATACATGTCGATTTTAAAGAAATTATAAAGGAAACAGTACACACCAATCAAAAGGGGGAACTGTTGGAACTATTGTACGCCCTCTGTTTTAACCCCTAGAAGAGTTTTGAGAGACAAGATGCCACAATAATACTCAATTAGAAAACCCATGATTTCATCAATATCATCAGATAAATATTGTGTGATCCATCATTATCCAAAAAAAGAAGAAAATAATTTACAGTCTACTAGAATAGTACCTCCAATCATCTATGGTCATGATCTTTATTCCTCTGGTGTTGGTTGTATTGGATACGTAAGAATAGAACCACAACCCTGAGAAACTACCATATTGGCCAGAGAAGGCCTACGCTGTTGATGGTGTTAAACTGGAACTTTATTTCCTTATCGAAGGCTTCTACCATTACCTCTTCCTGATCGGTTGGTGGATAAATAACATTCCAACTTATATGGAGTCATAGATCCTATACTTGACAAAGATGCTGGTATAGGCCCTTTTCAAGTGGTTGCTGACAAGATAGAATAACTGAAACACTTATGGTGACCCATCGTTCCACAGGCTTGCCACTACAACAGGTCTCATGTTCACTAGGGTTTCTTACGACTAGATCTTATGCACTAAGGACATGTGACATATATATAAAAACATGATGCCTGGAGATGATTTCCTCGATTTTCACCTTCAAAACACCGCTTCTTATTTTCTGAAGAACCATTTCCCTACCATGGAATTGAAAACCTCTCACTCATAGGTTTATCTTCACAAACATTTAATTCTGATATAAGGGCACAAAATAGAGTCCATGTGACAGTTATCAAAAGGAAGATGTTCACCTTTGAGCGGATGGTATATTTGAGTCCGTCCTCAAAGTGTCACGCAGTAGTCTGTGTGTCACCAGTTAGTGATGGGGAAATATGCTCGAGACCTTTGAAATGAGTAGAATACTCTAACACCACCATAGATCCCTAAAATATATATAAGAATTCTCGGGAATGATCATTTCTCAGTGTCTTCAGAAATAAATGATTGTAGAAATGTAACACCCCTACAACAGTTTCCCAGAGTCAGTGCACTATTTTAATACATTGGTATGATTACAAGGAACCAATTCTCTATGTACCGATCAGTTTAACTGTCTTGGAAATAGATTACATACATGAACATTACATAAAATTATAAAATGAAAAACAACAACAACACTATCCTCATTGACCACATTTATATCCCTTAGACTATCCCTACAGGTTAGTCATAATATACTTCTTCACATCCTAGGAAAAATAAAACATATAACGGTGTGAGGTCAAATGCTCTGTAATAATAAAAATATAGAAAAATAACATTCATAAATAAGAATAAATTTTTAAGGCAATGTGTAAAACTAAAATAAAATCCTTTTAAACATTAAATTTAGTATAATATAGAGATGATAAATCCAATAATTCCATTTACTTATTCACATGGATATTATACTAGTAGAAGAATCACATGTAATATCAATATCTTATTACATAATTATGGAATGGATAATGCTAGACATCATAACCACATAGTCAAGGCCTTGTGCCAAGACTACAAATATGATTTTGTGAATGCCTTGTGCCAAGAATCTATTTTGTCTAATTAGACCTACCGATGTATCGAGGAGCTATAGAAGGCTCCACCCGTCACGTACTAAGCCCAATGCATTCCTCATATGAAAAGGTTTAAACATAACATAAACATTTGTATTAAAACTAGAATTAGAAATGTTAATACTTTATCCACAAACCATGAATGGTATAAAAACACCACATGCACAATAAACCATATCAAAAAACATTCAATATAAAATGGAATATTTTTATCATAATAAATCAACCTCAATCAAGAATAATATCCAGTAATGGATGTTGATATAGTTGAAAATGATCAGTAAAACCCTTTGATGGAAATATCCTTTTTTAATGAAAACATTTTAAAAGTGAAAAAATTTATAATGGAAGTCATTTGAAATATATTTTTGAATCATGCTGTGTCAAACAAATTTGAATATTTTAAAAATAATTGACTTTTTAAAACATTCATGTATATATAATTAGATCCTTAAAATCTTTTTGAAAACATGGACATTAATGAGAAAGGTTTTAATGATTAAGTATTAAAAAAATATAAAATTATTTTTAGTTAATGATTCCATTAAAAATAATACATTTGAAAAATCTTTTTATGAATTAGGGGAATGGATAATAAATATTTCCCAGTATATACTTACATAAAAACAACCACGGATAATACAGAGATTGTGAAATTAACCCTTACGTTGTAGTTTCATTTAGTTGAGGGTACATTTAGCCACTTGTATAATGACCATTTTATGTTATTAAATTATACCAGAACCATATTTATATTTATTATATCATACATCATTAATTTATGAATTTATAATACCCATTTAATAATTATTTCCATGTTAAATTAACATTTTGGGTAATAATCATTTTCTTTATCGTACGTGTTTTAACTTTTTATTTTTGATCATATCATTTAGATCATGATTTAAAAACATCCAGAATATAGAAAATCCTTGATATATCATATATATTTAGAATAAAAATATTTATAATATATATATATAAGAAATTGAATGCACTATTTATGGAGAAGATAGGTCATACGTACGCATAAATGTTGTTTCCGTTTTCATATCCTATTGAACAGAAGTAACTGAATAAGATATATGTAAGTGCATAAATACACACATATATATCTCCAGTATGATTACTATGTCATATATTACATACGTATTATCAATAAATATATTTTTATAATCATCATTGAATGGTGAACGTGGGAATGAATCTCATCGCGTCGTGGAGATGGTAATCTGTACGTACACATGAGAAAAAATATCATTATATTGAGGGAGAAATCTTATGTAATTGGATGTTATATACTATATAAATAATATTTAACATGGTATATTTATTATTTAAATCAGTTATACTCATTATTATACACATCCAAATAAGGAAGTGTATGAATAACAAACAACACCACAACGTGGAGACGGTAAGCAATATGTACGCTTGTATGGTGACTTGGTCATTTAGTGGATGGATAGAATAATGAATATGGTTGTACCATATTCAAAATAACATCATATATTTTTATGTGGTACTAGATTTATTATTTTGGTATGTAAAAAATAATGAAAGAGGAAGTGGAAGATGAAAATAACTTGAAAAGGGTGGTGAAATTATTACCTCTTCTTCGGGTGTTTCATTTTGAGTTGATCAAAAGGGCTCCATAGGTTGGCTTTCTGATTAAATTTAAAACTCTAGGTTGATGTGAGGGTAGTTGTGAGGATATTGTGGCCGGGGTTGGATGAGCCAAATGGCTTTAGAGGTGTGATTTTGAGGGAAGGTAAAGTACCCTTTTATAAGAGAGGTGATTGTCACTTTTGGAAAAGCTTGAAATATTATTTTATAATAAAATAATTATCAATTTTTAATTCCTCAAAAATTATATATTTAAAGGCTAAGGTGGGGATGGGTCGACAACAACTCAACAAAAAGGTTAATGAAAGGTTTGGGTCTACATATTAACCTTATCATTTGGATTTAACTATTAGTTAAATATTTTAACTTTTACCGTGTCTTCTGGTATTCTTACACTATATGGTTAATAAACATACTCTAAAATTTCAATAGAAACTCAAGAGGTTCATTAAATACATATATAATATTATTTAATCCCTTTTTCAAAACATTATATTTTTATGAATATTATATCAACCAATAATATAATATTTTATTAAAAAAATTAATTTATGTCAATTTTGTCATTATTGGGTATTTGGTTTTTCTAAAAGTCATCACAAATTGATTACATCAAACAAGATACATTGAAGAAACCCTAACATGTCATATTAACCCAAAAAATATTTGGATGTCATAAAAACTGTGAAATTATATTTTTTTTAATATTTATAATTCTATTTATTTAATTCTTTCATTAATAAGGTAATTACTGCATCATAATTGTGTCATAAATAAATTCTATTTTTTAATGTCTAAAAATTATAAATAAAATAAAATTATGTAGGAAATTGTTTTTTTCTTTCTAATGAATATTTATAGTTGAATTTATATTTTTTTGTAACCATATATTAAAATTGGATTAGTTATTAAAATTTGAATTTAACACTTTTAAATCTTCTTTAAATAAAATGATAATAAATTTCCTAATCTAATCCATGGATACCTAAAGGTTTATATTTTATTCCGTAGGTTTTTTTTTGATTGAAATACACTTATCCAATAGTATGAAGCCACGTGTTAGGGTAATTATAATATCATTTTTACATTTAATTAGCATGTTTAATTTTAACTATTGTAACAAAAAGTCAAAAGTTACTCATCAACAAAGAATATTTTCATCTTATTGAACAAAATTTTATTTACTAATATCAACCATGTCTCGTGGATTTTTTAAATTCAACTCACAAAAGCGGTAAAATTATTTCTTATGCAAATTTTCAAATTCTCCTAGATGGAGGGTAAAAGTGATTAAAAATTACAATAAAATTTAATACATATGAATTTATTATAAAATAACACCAATTAATTACATTGAATTTATATAGGTATTATTTATCTATTTTTACTTAAAATAAAATTAAATTAAATAAATAATTATTTAAATAAAAAGTCGGTTTTAAATAATAACATAGTGTTTTAACTATTCATAAAAAATGAATGTTTTTAGAAAAATACCAAAAATTCACCCAAATCTGATTTTGATTTTAAAAATTAAAAAATTAAGTGTATTTTACCATATTAAAAATCATATAAGTTGCATTTATTAATTTAAAATTAATTCCCATTGTCAAAAGCAAAAATGAGTTTTTAAAAAGAAAAAACTATCAATTGATTGACATGTGTTTATGTAAAATTTAAATGTAAAACTATATATAATGACCTAAATTTAATTAAATAATATGTATATAATCAAATTATACATCAAAAACTTTCAAATTATTAATTTAACACTATAAATTATTTCGATTAAAAATGTTTTTTTCAATTAAAACATAATATTTTTCACTATTCGTCAAAATATGAAAGTTATCATAAAATTACTGAAAATTTATCCAATCTCATTTTTTTCCTGATTTTAAAAAACAATTTAATTTCATTAAATAGAATATATAAAAGTATCAAATGTTGGTTTTAAAAAGGGTTCTACATTAAAAGGATGTAAAATTGAATTTTTTAAAAATAATTTTTTTATCTGAAAAAATGAATTTTTTATTATGTCAATGAGACATATAATATGGATGTTAAAATTATATATATTATATAAGATTCAAAATTCAGTTAATATTATTCTTAACCACTTTTTAACGGCTAGTTTGGTATGTTGTGATGCACTTGAACTCGGTGTTTCATGTAGCACAAGCTGTAGAATTATTTTAATGAGATAACATACAATGAAATCATGGGGTTTCACATTATCCCCTATTTCAACATATTGAATCCTTTAAATTCGAAGTTGTTTTAAAAAATAAAAGGTTAAAAATATAATATATATGTTGGTAGAAAACTCAAATCGAAAATTGGGAAAATAAAATTTAATCTTAATAAGAGGGAAAGGGAATGAAAAATATACCTCAAAATTTGGAGAACATTGGTGGAAATTAGAGACACATAATTAGAGGAAAAATGTAAATATTTATAGAGAATGATTAAGGTCATCAATTACAAATAAATGTGAATTTGATATCCTATATTCCATCAATATATTATGATTTAAAATATCGTTACTTCAAAAAAACATAAGGTATTAAGATAATCCATCTTTGGTTTTAAGATCCCTTCCCTAATGTTTAAGAATTAAAAAATAGGTGGAAAATTTATACATGAAAAGAAGAGTTTCACCCTTCAACTAACTCCTACCACAAAATCATCTTTAACTCTAAAAGATGATAGAATTGAAAACATTCAATTATTCCCAATTGTATAGGGTTCAAAAAATAATGAATTTATAATTCATTCGTCAGACTATTTAATAAAACTACATTATACAAACTATGACATCATATATTCCAGTGGTAGGTTATCCACCCTTGTCAACTTTCAGTTGTTGGTTCATGTCTCATGGCCTTGTCGGACGTGACGGGTTGTCACCCAATCTCCGGGATTTCTTTTTCATGAAAATCCAAAAATAATCTCAAGAAAATATTTAACATTATAAATAGTATCCATTGTAAAACTTAATAAATTCCAACCTTTAGACTTATCCAAAATACATCTGTCCATACTCGCAGTCCATAATTAATATGGAAGGTAAACATAATGACGAACTTTTTTTCCATGAAATAACATGTGAATAACTTGATCATGAATTCTTTTAAAAAACTATAACACACTAAATTACCATAAACCTTTTTGATTTCATCCTGCTACCTTATTCGTTATATAATACTGGATAAACACCTTCTATCCAAAAATTTTGTAAACTCCAACAATGATGGAATACAGAAATCAATAGTCAGTTTCATGTTAGTCAAGAATATCCAATATAATTTATCCAAATAAATCATATATTATTCCAAAATCACTACCTCGGTATTAGAACCATATTATTGTTTACCTTGCTCTCAACCATATATTTTCCAAAAATATTAAATTACTCTTGATTCACTTTTCTTGGTTCCACACAATCTCAAGTCCTTAATGACATAGTACTATAGTACAATCCTTTTATATGCTATAATAATTTTTACATGTAACTCATTAATATAGTTCTCAAATTACACAATACTTTAATATAAACATATGAAATGTAATCATTACCCTTCTTCTTTTGTAGTATCATAACTTGATTATCATTCAATAGCAGCATTTGGGGTATACTCGGATGATTTGGACCTTGCTTCGTGTAGTGTCCCATATCTTTTTAGATGAAGCATTGTACATTTGAAACCTTTTTCATACCCTTTCAATCACATACATGGTGTCATTTTACTCTACACTTACGAAAAATCTCATTCACTTCAAGTATTTACCAAGGTGATTCTTTCAACAGTTATCACATATGGGAAAATCCTTCTTTCTCCTCTTTCCTTTATCCATATTTCTCTCTTCCATGCTTTTCTTCTATTACTTCGCTTCAAATCCATTGGACTCAAAGTATTCTATACTTATCTTATTAACACATGATAATATTTCTTCATATGATGAGAATATATAGGAGAACATTTCCATTTTAAATGATGGTTTAATATCACGAATGATATGATCCTTGTTAATCTATCGATCATGCGTATTTCTGGAGTTACTATTACTTATACTAGGCATCATTTCTAAACAATGGAATACACTAGGTAAGTTTATGAATCACAATGCATAATTCCAAAATTGTAAAATTACTAACATAAATTGAAATTATTATTCATATAATCTATAATCCTAAAAAAAATTTCATTGATAAAGTAATTACTCCTAAATCCTTCATAATGGACTATAATGAAAATGTGAATTATTCTAAACATATTCCAAAGAAGTTTCATAACTAAATGTGTAGTAAGTCCCATTGTCGTGTACCATGAATCCTCAAGTCAATCCCATAACTCCTTGTTAGAGTTTTCACTCATAGGTATATCTATTCCAGAGCCGCCACTACCTTCTCATATCTGTACAGGGATGTATTTCCTGTAAAATACACAAAATCTCTACATTACCAAAATTTTAAGAAGTTATTCTATACTAAACCTAAAAGTCTATCTTAGGGTAGTGTTCACTAATTAGAGTTTATCTTAATCTATTTCCAAGGATGTTTCTAAACTTCCTCTGATACCAACTGTAACACCCTGACCCTAGTTACCCAGATTCGGTGCATTATTTTTATACATTGTCATGATTACAAGGAATCAAGTCCTATAGGACCAATTTGTTTAGCAGTCTTGGATAAAAAATTACATACATGAACATTAAATTGAATTATAAAATGAAAAACAACAACAAAATTGTCATCATTGACCACATTCATATCCTTTAGACTATCCTTATAGGTCATTCATAATATAATTCTTTACATACTTGTAAAAATAAAACAAAGAATGTGGTGAGCTCTGATGCTCAGTAAGGATAACAATATTGCGAAAAATTTATAAATAAACAAAAACATTTAAGGCAATGTATAAAAATAAAATAATTATTTTTAAAAGTATAATTCAGCATAATTTGGTAAAAATAAATCAAATAATTCCATTTAATTATTGACATGGATATTCTACTTGTCGAATAATCACATTTAATATCAATATCTAATTTTATAATGATGGAATGCATAATCCCGGACTTCATAACCACATATTCAAGGCCTTTTTCAATGATTAAAAATAAGGTTTTTTCAAGGCCTTGTGCCAAAAACTAGTTTGTCTCATGAGACCTATCAATGCATTGAGGAGCTAGAGCGGGATCCACCTATCACTTACTAAGTCCAATGCATTCCTCAAATGAAAAGGTTTAAATATAACATAAACATTTATATTAAAACTAGCATATGATATGTCAATACATTATCCCTAAATTGTGAATTGTATAAAAATAACACATCTGTGGTCAAACATATCAAAAAAAGACATTCAATACAATATGGAATGTTTTCATCATAATAAATCAATCCCGATCTAGAATACTTTCTGGTAAAGGACATTCACATAGTTGAAAATGATCAGTAAAACACTTTTAGAGAAATATCTATTTTTCTTGAAACCATTTTAAAAGTCAAAAAATTTACAATGGAATTCATTTAAAAGTTATTATTGAATTCAAGTTCCCCATACCACTTTGAAATTTTTTAATGTAATTATCATTTTAAAACATTCATTTCCATATACTAAAATCCTTAAAATCATTTTGAAAACAAGGATATTAATGAGATATGATTAGAATAATAAATCATTAAAACATTTAAAATAGTATTTATGTTAAAGAGATGATTAAAAAGAATCATTTTAAAAACTCTTTTTATGAAAGGTGGTCATGGACAATAAATATACCCCAGTAAAAACTTACACATAAAAAATCTCGGATAATAATTAGATTTAGGAATTAACCCTTACCTTGATCTTTTCTTTGGTGGGGGGTACGTTTAACCACCTGTATAATGACCATAGTATGTTATTAATTTATATAAAAACCATATTCATATTTCTTATATCATAAATGATTCATTTATGAATTTATTATACCAATTTAATAATGATTTCCATGTTAAATTAACATTTTGGGTAATAGTCGATTTCTTTATCGTATGCGTTTTAACTTGTTATTTTTGATCGTATCATTTAAATAATTATTTAAATACTCTAATATAATAAACCTTGATTGATACATCATATATACTTAGAATATAAATATTTATAATATATAGATACATAAAATTGAAGGAACCGTTTATGGAGATGTTTGGCCATACGTACGCAAAAACATTGGTTCCTTTTTCATATCATATTAAATAGAAGTAAAATAATATGATATATGTAAGTACATACATACATACATATACATATATATATATATATCTCCAGTTGAATTATTATTTCATATATTACATAATTATCAATAATATAGATATTTTTATAATCATCATTGAATGGTAAACATTGGAATAAATCTCATCAAGTCATGGAGACGGTAATCCGTACGCACGCACGAGTTACAATATCATTATAATGATGGTGAAATATTATGTAGTTGGAAGGTATATAATTTATAAATAATCATTAACATGTTATATATATTATTTACATCATTTATACTCATTATTATAAACATCCAAGTAATGAAGTGTTTGAATAAACAACTACACCACGACATGGGGACTGTAAGCCCTATGTATGCACATATGGTGACTTTGTCATTTAGAAGATGGATATAACAACGAATATGTTTGTAACATATTTATAATAGAATTAAAGTATTTAGGAGGTACAATAGTTATTATTTTTTAATGGAAACTAAAAATAAAGAGGATTTTGAAGATGAAAATAACTTAAAAAAGGGTGGTGAAATTATTACATCTTTTTCAGGTGTTTCCTTTTGAGTTGATAAAAATGGATCTTTAGGTTGGCTTTATGATAAAATTAAGAACTATATGATTATTTGAGGGAAGTTGGGAGTATATTTAGGATGATATTGGAGCATAAAAATTGCTTTGAAGGTGTGATTTTGAGAGAACTGGAAGTACCATTTTATAAGGGAGGTGAGGGTCACTTTCAGAAAATCTTGAAATATTAATTTATAATAATATTATTTTATGTTTATAATGGCTCAAAAATAATTTATTTCTAGGATAAGGTGGGTATTGGTCACAAAAAACTTGACCAATAGATTTTATATAGGTTTATGTCACTATACTAACCCTATCATTTAGATTTAACTCTTAGTTAAATATTTTATCTTTTACTGTGTCTTCCTATATTCTTACACTATATGGTTAATAAACATACTCTAAAATTCCACGAGAACCTCAAATGACTCATTAATGACATATATAAAATTATTAAATCCCTTTTTCCGAACCATAGACTTTTATAAATATTATATCAACCAATAATATAATATTTGTTTTAAGAATTAATTAATGTCAATTTTGAAATTATTGGGTTTTTGGTTTTTTTGAATGTCATCACAAATTGATTACATTGACAAAGATACATTTAATGTAACACCCCAGGTAATTAACGAATATTACTTTTTCATATTTATTAATATTTGTGAATAAAATATTAATATTACATTAAAGGGAACGCTATGCTCGATGGCGTACCCAATACGCAACAACGAGTTTCTTTGAAATCGTATGTTGGACTCTAATAATAAAATAATATTATTTTAAATGGTAGATAACGCCAAGCCGTTGTAATGGTGGGAATTAATAGATCTAACTACAAAATTATTATATATGTTTGTAAAATATTTTTACTATTATCCAATAAATGTTAGAGGCTTCAAATGCGAATGATTCCAATTTTAAGCATAAACATTATAATATTCTTTAAAAGGTAGATTAACCGCCTTTGATGGAGAACCCCTTTCAAATCCACTTTCTGAAAATTTTATATGTTATTTTTGACAAAATAAACTTTTTTTATAATCGGGACTTCAGAATTTACTTCTTATAAATTTTTGGTATTTTCCGATAAAGTTCTTTTTTAATGAATAGTGTAAAATGATGTATTTTAATTCAAAACCGGATTTTAATATAATTTATTTGTATGATTATATCATCTTTTGAGTTGGTTTTAAAGTTCAATTAGAATATATTTTTACCATTTAATCCAATGGTGGTCTTTGGAATTAATTTCACTTTGAAATTGGACTTAAACTAGTGTCAATCTTTTGATATTTTTTGTTTATTAAACACACGCTATTTATTTTGACAAAGGGAATTAATTATTAAATTGACTAATGATACTTATATGATTTGAATTTTGTAAAATAGACATCATTTTTGAATTTGGAATATCATATATTTCTTAGGGTAATTTTATGGTATTTTTCTGAAAAACTTCAATTTTTGATGAATAGTGAAACCCCTAAGTGGTAGTTAAAAAACTGATTTTTCATTTAAATGAAACATTACCACTTCTGTGATTTGAATTTCAAAAATACGACATTCATTTTTGTCATTAGGATTTAAAATTTGGTTCAATGTGATTAAAATAATTATTTGGTGAATAGTAACTTTTAAGTTTTATTAATCGCATTTAAGGGTAATTAGTGTAATTTAAGGTAAAGATAATGTTATAATAATATGAAATGACCTTGAAACATGTCCAACCCTTATTGGATGAGTCATGGCCAAACATGAAAATCCATGGGTCAACTTGGGGTCCCCATGGAGCAACTTGGGTAAGAAAATGACATTAATAACTTTTTATTGAAAGTTAAAATAAAAATGTCATATACATTTATTGTTTTACAAAAACCATTTTTACATGGGATTATACAAGTCATATTTTGTACTATAAATATTAATTGGAAAGATAAAATGATTTCCTACATCATAGTATTTTTTTATAATTTCTAGACATTAAATAAATTAATTTATTTATGACACCATGATGATGCAGTGATTACCTCATTAAGGAACGATTTAAATAAAATGAAAATATAATATAAAATCTAAGACATACACTTGTGAAAAACCTATTGGATGGGTGTATTTCGAACCCTTATCACCTTATACTCGAAATATATAATTTTGTGGCCTTTAATATCTGAAAATCATTTTATAATAAAGTAACTTTTCAAGACTTTCTAAGAGTGCCCCTCCCCCCTCTTATAAAAGGCCCCCACCTCTACCACCTTTCCCACACCTCTCAAGACATTGGCTGGGCCAAGCTCTACTCATTTTATCTCTCCACATCTCTCTATTCATCCTAGAAGCCTTACCTTAGGCAGAAATCACTTCAAAAAACCCTTTTGGGTCAATCCAAAGGGAGTTACCCGATTTAATGGAATATAAAGAAACGAACAAGACAAGTCGGATTTGAGGTAAGGGATCCTACCTCTCTCTTTCTTTTTAAATACTCTCCTTTATGTCATTTCTTTTAAGCATATATTTATTATGTCTGGGTATGTTCTTTTATATTCTCCATTCTGTGCTTTTTATGTTCATATTATGAGCGACCATATTTGATCTCATAGATCCATTTTTGGATGTTTTATGTGGTATCGTTAGGCTGCCGAGTTTTCATATGGTATTTCTCATCTCACTTATATTACCGTGAGATTTATGCTACATTTTCCACCATTTTCTTTTAGTGGTGTATGTAATTCCCATTATTCTACTCTTTGTTTAATATACTTTCATTTATGAGTATTTTCATCAATGTTGTATAGTCCTTCTTTTATGGGGTGTACGTTTCGAAATGTTACCCAAATCGGTAAGGGAACCTTTCACCCTCCTCTTTTTAAAAGATTTATTTTTGTTAGGTCTTTTAATTTACATCCTCTTATGTGGGGATATGTTCTTATTTATCTTTATTGATGTAAATTTTATGTCCAAGTGATGAGATACCATTTTCTATCTCATCAACTAATTTTATGAATTTTAATGTGACGTCGTTTGGCTGTAAAATTTTTGCAAAGGAACTTCTTAACTCACTTTCAATCCTTTGGGTTAAACATTTACTCCTTGAAAATGTCATGCTATGAATATTTGTGAATGAATCTGATTTTTTTACACTTAATATCAACTTATATTGGGTGTATTTAAAATTGTCACACATAAATTATGTAATTGATTTATCCTTAATCTAAGGATACTATATTTGTAAGGGACTTCATCTCAATCTCCATTCATTGAGGCATATTTTGTTTTATACACAACTTTCTTTTATACGGTGTATAAACCCCTTTGACTTTTAATTTTATTCATAAAGAATCTTTTCTGTACGAGGCATTTTACTAAACAACAAAAAGTATGTTTCTTTTTAACATACGCGATGACAACGACCTTTCAGCCACCGTGAATATTATTTGATCCTTGGCTTCCTCAACAAGCTGTAATGTTTTTAAAAGTAAATAATACCATATACTCTTTTATGTATTTTGGTATTGAAAATGGATTTGATAATGGATTTTTTATATCAATATATTTAATTGATATATTGTGATTGAAATGTGGAAATATTTTCATTCCTTTATAATTGTTTTATGTGTTATGATTTTATAATGGTACTTGGACATTTGACAGGTGGTTACGTGATAAACCATACAACAGGTGGTTCCGTGAATACCAGGACGGGTGGTTACGTTATAACCTCCAATGCATTGGGTATTGAATTCGGCCATATGGCTATTCCGTGTAGTGATATGTGTGGAAGTTGACCGTATGGTTATTCCATTTAAGTATGTTTATGTCTCAAGTTACCTTTATATGTTAAGTGTTCTTTATATGGGTTTTATAGAAATATTTTGGTTAAAAAAGGGTAATTAATGATCTTTTATTCAGTGAAGAGTTTTTACTTCTTAATAAAGGGGAAAAGTATTACTTTGATAAAGTATTCATAGTTTATTTATTGTTTTGAAAAACTAACAGTTTTCCATCTTTGTGTATCCCTTACTAAGATTTTTATGCTCACCCCAAGTTTTTTTGAAATGTTTTTCATAGGAATTAATGTGGAATTGGGTCAAGGATGGGATCAAGGAAAAGCTATGCAATCTAAAACATGGAACTAGACTTGTTTCTTTTTAGGAGATTTTATTTTATAGAAACTTAGTAGAAGTGTCTACATTGTAATATTTTGAAATGTAATAGTTATGTCCTAATTCTCTAAAACTCTAAACCTGAAAAGATCCTCTATGTGAATTATTCATTTAAGTCATGGTTATGTAATGATTTAAGGCCATTTCCTTATAGTTGGTATCAAAGGTCGGTTTAGATAACTTTAGACGTTAGATTATTGTTTTAGAATAAGTGAAAAGTTGTGTATAACCACAATGGTTATTATATTGGATGGTTTCATTGTTATTTTTGAATGTGGGAATGAGTTTGAGATAACTTGGATAATTATATCTTAGTTTTTATCTTCCGCTTTACTACATGATGATTTTTTTAATATAATCACACTGACCTTTTTGGTTTTATTAAATGGATGGAACTAGCAGGCACCAAAGTGACAATGGTTTTGAAGGAAACTGTGGTGGTTCTCTGATTAAGAGACTGGATGAAATGGGGTATTCAATGAGAAATATCGTGGTTATTCTAAACCAACTATCAAGAGTCATGATCAACCACTTGAACCTTGGTGAGTTCTCTAATGCATCATGTATGAGAGAACCAACTCGATGTGGACGTTCATGTGATTATTATAAAGGTAACCATTAGGGTTTATATGATCCTTACTTTTGAGGTAATTATGGGTTACTATATGTTATGATAGAAAATGAAAAGCATGAGATAAACTTGAGGTTAAAATATGTGATTATTGTTTTTGAAGATTTTATCTCTTTTTGGGGAGTGTTTTAAGGATTATATAGTTTTTGAAAAAGGGCAACACACATATCATGTGACAACCCGTCATGTTGGACAAAGCCGTGGGAATCAAACCCACAACCAAAGTGTGACTGGTATTTATCGCCTACCACTGGACTACGTGAATTCCTTGGTTAGTTTGACTGATTATTTTTAGTAAGATGATCTTATGAATCTAGAATAAGTTGATTTTGGGTTATCTATGGAAATTATTAACCTATCATGGAGGATATGTGATTAGGTTAATTATTTTTCAATATGAGACTTTAAGAGAAACTGATGTTATTTGGAGTTAAATGTTAATTTGTTCCTTGGAAGACTATGTGATTAAATCCTTAAAATATTTGGGTTTCAATCTTATCTTGGTTTACTTTGATTAATTTTATGGACAAATTGTTTATCGAATGGTCTTCGTTGAACTTTGGGTTTTGTTGGACAAATTTTGGAGATTAAGAACAAATTTTCTTTTTTTATAAAGGATTATCAATTTGTGGATTATCTAATAATTTTCTAACAATTTTGGTTTTTGTTAAGGTCTAAAGACATGGGATATAAGGCCCCAACCGTAAATCTTACTTAATCTTGATTTATTTCAAGAGTACACATTGAGGATCATTTCAGGTTTAGAGTTGTAGAGAATTAAATCATAAATCAGCCATTACATCCCACATTTAAACAAAGTGGTTACATAAAAGATAGTACTCATTTTTTCCATCAACGGAAATATATTTAAAATAAAACATGGATTCTTTCTGGACACTTATTTGACACTAACATCACATCATGTACCTTTCCCTTGACCTGTGAAAAACATTTCAAAAACATGGGATGAGCATAAAATGCTCAGTAAGGGATGTAAAAGTATGAAATGAAAACATTATTCGATGTATGAAATCATAATTTAGTCATAAAACATAATCATGTTAACATAACTCATCAAATCATAAATAAATCATAGAAATCATAAGACATAAAGGTAACTTGAGGCATTCATAACATTGTTTCGTAGAGAGTAACCCTCATGGTTACGTTTGGAATACCCATCACAGTATATTTCCTAAATCTCGTCGGAGAAACCTTAATATTTAACCCCTTCACGTTACACAATGCATCGGAGAGCTATATCTTGCTCACCCACCCTTATTTTATCATGGAACCACCCGTATTCATAAACAATTCCCAAGAACCATAACATAATTGTATCACATAAAACATGCATAATGGAAACATAACATTTCCTCACTTGAATCAAAAGATATCAATACAACACATTGATTTATTAAAAACACTATGAAAACCATTTTCAATACCAAAATAAAAGAAAATTAAAGCATGGTAATTATTTTTCATTTAAAAAAAGTTATGGCTTGTAGAGGAAGTCGAAACTCAAATAATGGTCACGGCGGCGGAGAAGTCGTTGTCACCGTATACGTACGACAAAAACATTCCCTTTTGTCATTTAGTAAAACGATTCGTATAAAAATATTCTTTTTGAATAAAAGTAAAAGTAAAAGGGTTTTATACACAGTATAAAAGGAAGTTGTTTATAAAATAAAATATGCCTCAATGAAAGGAGTTTAAGACGAAGTCCCATACCTCGAGTCCGACATGACTTGATCGCTATTTAATCTCATGAATAAAAAACTTGAGTTAATCTCTACTTTCAAAAGAACCTTTTTCAAGTTCGTTGTTCCTTTTATATCACTTATTACCATGTTATGAACACTATTTAATTATTTAAGTTAATAATGGTCGTTTTGTCGATCGTTGGTACTTGAGAAAAAAATAAACTCTTTATAATTACAAGTTGTTAATGTGGTAAAACATCCATTATATCCAGAATTATATTCATGATATATATATTATATATAATATATATCTAGTATATACATTCATTTATAATATTACATAACATTTAGAGGTAATAAATGAAATGCACCGTTCATGGAGACGGTAAGTCGTACGTACGCATGAACGCTACTTTCATTTCTATTTCGTATTTTATGGAATGGAATAATAATGACATAAAGGTATATTATAATTCTAGTATAATATTATATATAATATCATTAACTCCATCCTTTATATGTCCCACATATGGCATTAACGAATGAAATAACATTGAGGGGGCGGTAGTCCGCACTTCCTAAAATGAAGATATCGTGTTTACCCATAATAGAAGCCATAAAGGTATGATATAAATTAAAACTACAGAAGATTAAGGAAAATATCAACATATTTTATATCATATATAAATATAGTGACATATTAATGGACTCATTTGATGTTGTTATAAGAATATTGAACAATCATCATTTTGTGAGGGAGAAATTCACCATCCACAGAAACAGTATGTTCTTTAACCATTAGATGTAGGTGGGTGTAAGTTTAGATTGAATACTTCATGTAAAAACATCCTAGTATATTTAACATACTGTTTTGGTTAAAAAATAAATGAATAAAAAGAGTTTAGGGGGTTGGAGGACCAAAATAAAACAAAAGAACATTGGAGAATACTTTACCTTTAAATCGGGTAACTCCTCTTGGTTTGTACCAAAAGGGTTTATTGAAGATCTTTCTGCCTAAGTTAAGGCTTTTAAGATGAATATTTAGATGTGGAGAGATAAAATGAGCAGATCTTGGCCGAGCCAATGGCATGATAAGTTTGTGTATAGTGGTAGAGGTGGGGGCCTTTTATAAGAGGAAATGATGGGCACTCTGGGAAAGCCAAGAAGTGTTACTTTATTTTAAAATGCGTTTCGGATTTAAAGGGTCCCAGATTGATATATTTCGAGGATAAGGTGATAAGGGTTAGAAATATACTCATCCAATAGTTCGTTGACAAGTTTAAGTCAGAGATTTTACAATATATTTTCATTTTATTTAAATCGTTCGTTAATGATGTAATCGCTGCATCATCATGATGTCAAAAATAATGTAATTTATTTATTGTCTAAAATTTATAAAAAAATACTATGATGTACAAAATGAATTTATCTTCCCAATGACTATTTATATTCTAAGAGATCATATATGTAGAAAAAATTAAAAATGTTTTACTCAGGTGATACATTCTTTGTTATATTTAACTTTCTTTAAAAATAAAAAGATAAAAAGTCATTATCGCACAAAAGTGATTCCATGGGGTCCCCATGTTTTGGAACAATCCATCCCATGGTCAGAAATGACACAACGAGTATCATTAGGACACATGCTGGGGTCATTTGTTATTATTATGATATTATTTTATTATCCTTAACTACCCGATTACTAATTAATCAAGATAATTAAAGATAATTACCGTCATTACTATTCATAATGTCAAAAAACAAAAGAGTATTGATTACATAATTTGGACCTTCTGATTCCATATATGTAATCCATTTTACCAAATTCCAAACACAGAAATTTCAATAATTAATTTAAAAATAATTCTCGTTTTTAAAACAAATAGCGGGTTTTTTTAGAAACTATATCTATGAAAAGTTTGGCACTTGTTTATGCCCAATTACAAAGTGAAATTAATCCCAATGACCACCATTTTATTAAATGGTAAAAATACATTCTATTTACAGTTTAAAACCAATTAAAAATATAATCTAACCATATAATTAAATTAGATGAAAATGTAGTTTTGATGAAAAATGTCGTATTTTTCACTATTCATAAAAAATGAACATTGTCAAAAAAATACCAAAAATTTATCCAAAGTAAATTTAAATATCCCAATCATAAAGAATAAATTTATTTTGACAAATAGAGATTATAAAATTTCCAAAATATTGATTTAAAAATGGTTTTCCACCAAAAGGCAGTAAAATAATCATTTCAAAATATTAGTGTATTCCATGCTTAAGATTTGATTTATTCTCATTTTACGCCTCTAAAACACTATCTAATTCATAAATAGACAAGATAGGAATATATATTATTCATTTTTTAATTTGGATGATACATCCTTCACCCCTTTAAAAAATTACATCCTCGCAATTTATTACTTATTGAATAAGTGGGGGTATTTAGCCCTCATTGCATTTTTAGATTGCCATGTTGCCTCTTCACTCATGTGGTTTTTCAAAAAAAAACTTTACATGATGAATCACCTTATTCGGAAACACTTTCTCCCTACGGTCAAGAATCTAGATTGGTTGTTCCTCATAAGATAGATTCTCTACCAGCTGAACTACCTCTGGACTCAAAAAATGAGATGGATCTGGCAGGTACATCCTTAACATTTAAACATGAAAAACATTTTGTACTTGAGATACACTCTCAGGTAAAGCCACTCGGTATGAAACTAATCCAACTCTCTCCATAATTTCATATGGTCCAATGATCCTTTGACTCATCTTTCCTTTCTTACCAAATCGCTTCACACTCTTCCATGGTGAAACTTTGAGAATAACATGATCACCTACCTCAAAAGAGAGATCCTTCCTCCTGTTGTCCGCATAACTTTTCTGCCTGCTCTGAGTTGTTCTCATGTGTTTCTATATCAGCTGAATATTTTCTTCCAACTCTATTAGCAATTCTGGTCCCATCAACTTCCTTTCACACACTTCATCCTAAAAAGCTAGATTTCGACACCACTTCCCATATAATTCCTCAAATGGTGCCATCTGTATACTGGAATGAAAACTGTTATTATAAGAAAACTCGACCAAAGAAAGATGTTGGTCCCAACTTCACTGATAATCCATCGAACAAGCACGTAGCATATGCTCCAAAGTCTGAATTGTTCGTTCTGACTTCTCATATTATTGATGATGAAAATCTGTACTGAAATTTAATTTATTACCCAACGACTTTTGAAGGCCTTTCCAAAAGTTAGAAGTGAACCTGTGATCAGAGTCAGATACAATGGGGAGTGTAACTCCATGTTACCTGACTCACTCTTTATGATACAAATGGAAAAGTTGATCTAGGGAAAAAATATATCGTTTAGCAAGGAAATGAGCAGATTTAGTCAAGTGATTAACAATAATCCAGATTGCATTATTACCACGAGGTGGCTTCGGCAATCCCACAATGAAGTCCATGGATATATCCTCCCATTTCAGATCTATCACTGGTAAAGGTTGAAGCATCCCTTTCGGTAACTGCCACTCTACTTTTACTTGTTGGAAAGTCAAACACTTCATAGTAAAATCAGCAATACCCCTTTTCATTCTGTCCCACAAGTAATACTCCCGAAGATCACTATACATCTTAGTACTGCCTGGATGAACTGAAAACGGAGAACTATGGGCTTCACATAACAACTCTCTCTTCAACTGTGAATCATAAGGCACACACAATCTCTTCCCAAATCTCAAAACACAATCATTATCAATGTTGAATTTAGGTAACTTACCCTTCTGAACCAGCTCTACCTTTTTCTGCAACTCGTTGTCTTGGTTATGTACTTGCTTAATTCTATCTGATAGAGAATATTTCACTGATACATGAAAAAAATAGAAGGAAATCCTGCACCAAAAATTTCTATTCCAAAGTTCAACAAATCTTTAACAAATGTATCATGTTCCAAATGCAACATTGTTAATGAAGCATTAATTTTTCGACTCAAAGCATTAGCCACCTTATTTTCTTTTACTAGAAGGTGATGAATTGTATAATCATAATGCTTGAATAATTCTAGCCATCTCCTATATCTCATGTTCAATTCATTCTTCGTGAATATATACATTAAACTTTTGTGATCAGTATATATTTCACACTTTACACCCTACAAATGATGCCTCCAAATTTTTAAAGAGAAAACAACAACAGCTAATTCCAAATCATGTATAGGGTAATTTATCTCATGTGTTTTCAGATGACATGAAGCATAAGTAATTACATGATCATTATGCAATAGGACGCAACCATGTCCTTTCAATGAAGCATCACAGTAGATAACAAACTCACCATTCCTGGAAGGTAGTTCCTAAACTAGAGCATTCACCAATCTTCATTTCAACTCCTGAAAACAATCATCACATTATTTTGTCCAGATAAACTTAACACCCATCCGAGATAGCTTAGTAATTGGACTAGATAACCAGGAAAAAAAATCTAACAAACCTTTGGTAATAGCCTGCCAAACCAAGGAAGATACAAATCTTGGATACATTTTTGGGACTTGGCCATTCTTCGACAACCTTTTTTTTGCAGGATCAACAGTTATCCCATCATTAGAAATAATGTGACCAAGGAAAGAAATTTGTTGCAACCAAAACTCACACTTTCTAAATTTCCAACACAATTTCTTTTATTTTAAGGTTTGAAAAATAACCCTTAAATGTCTGTCATTCTCCTATTTACTTTTAGAAAACACCAAAATACCATCAATGAAAACAACCACAAATTTATCCAAGAACTCATGGAAAATTCTATTCATAAGGTCCATGAATACAGCAGGCGCATTGGTTAGCCCAAAAGGCATAACTACAAATTCATAATGGCCATATCTTGTAAGAAACGCGGTCTTTGGAATATCTACTTTCTTTACCTTCAACTGAGGGTACCCCGATCTCAGGTCAATCTTTGAAAAAAACTGAGCTCCCAAGAGCTGATCAAACAAATCATTGATATGAGGCCAATGATATTTGTTCTTAACAGTGATGTTATTCAAGGCTCTATAATCAATGTAAAGTCTCATTGAACAATCTTTCTTTTTAAAAAATAAAACAGGATCACCCCATGGTGATGTTCTAGGTCGAATGAAACATTTCTCTAAAAAATCTTGTAATTCCTCCTTCAACTCTAAAAGTTCAATTTGAGCCATTCGATATGGGGGTTTTGAAATTGTCTTAGCATCAGGAAATAAGTCAACAGTAAACTCAAATTTCCGATCTTGTATTATTCTAGGCAACTCATTAGGAAAAACATGAGGATACTCATTTACCACTGGCACATCATTAATCTGAGTAGTTCCCTCGTTTTCAACAATATGTGCTAGGTAACATTCATTTCCATCTTTTAAAAGCTTCTCGGCCTCTTGATATGTTATCAACAGTAAGGGTTCATTCTTGTACACAAACTGAATGTGTTTTTGAAAAGAAACTTCTTTAGCTCTATAGTCAATCTTAGCATGGTAAATAGAGAGCCAATCCATAACCAGGATAACATCAAACTCTACTAGAGGTAAAATAATGAGGTTCTTAAGTAGGTTCTTTCCATGGATTAGGATAGGAAGATTCTTATAAATTATTTTTTCCTCATCACATCCCCCATTTGTTTTTACCACAAGTTCAGGAGTCATTTCTTGAGATGGTATTCCCATTTTACTAGAAATGTTTTCAGAGATGAAAGAATGTGTAGACCCAAAATCAAACAACACACTGGCATAATATGAAAAAACAAACAAATTACCTGATACCACTTCATTTTATGGCCCAACATCTACTGAAGTAGTTACAAAGGATTTCACCACCCCTTTCTTCTTGTAGTCTAACTGTGTCCCATCACTAGAGCTCTTTTCTAGACACTCATTTGCATAGTGATCCATCTCATTGCACTTAAATCATTTCACTAACTGTAAATCAAATTTGGTCTTACCATCACCCTAATCATTTTCAATGAAATCACGAGCATGATGTACCATCTTTCCACATCGGTAGCACTTTCCATAATTCATAAGACATTCCCCGTCATGCCTTTTACCAATTTTATAACATACTGGAAACTTAGTTTTATTACCATCAGACCTTTTTGAAGAATTATTTCCTTTCTCCTGCCACCTCGGTCTCTTCTTCTATTGGTTTTTATAGAACACTTGATGATCAGAAAACTCCATTTCCACCTTCTCAGCACATCTAACAAGATTTTCATAACATTTGAACTCACGAGAATCCAATTCCCTTCGATATTTTGTCGTTAATACAATGTAAAAAATGATTGATTTTACTATCAAGGTCTTGGATAAAATTTGGAGCATATCATGCCAATCGAGTGAATCTTTCTTCATAAGAAGCCACTGAGTCTTCCTCATGCCTCAATTCCAAGAATTATTTTTCCATCCTAAGTCTAACAGGCTTAGGAAAATACTTCTCAAAAAACATTCCTTTGAATTCATCCTAGTCGAGAGCATCAATATCATCATCATCCCTGATATTTTTAACCATCTACCACCACTGATCTACTTCACCCTCCAAACGGTAAATAGCAAGACTAACCTTTTGATTTTCTGAACACCCCATGACATCGAAAATATTCTCTAGTGCTTTAATCCACCCTTCAGCTAGCATAGGTTTAGATGATCCTCTGAATGACGGGGGATGTTGCCTCATGAAATGTTCCACTACTGACATGTTCCTCTGCGGTTGATCTGGCTGATCTCGTTCATGGATACCACCACCATTTATCGCTTGAGTCAACTGTGCCATTACTACAACAAACTGTTCAGTTCCAATTCCGACGATCTCAGGATGCTGATTCGGAAGGTCATGTCCTTCTTTATGCCTTCGTAGCACTGCTTCCCTGTTTCCTCTGCGGAAAACCATTCTGGACAAACATTTCTTAGATGAAGCAACATAGTAATCTTCAAATGCTATATCATTTCAATTTGACCATACCAAGAAATATTTTTGGATAATCATTTAACAGAATTCTAACTCATAATGTTATCTAAACCGACCTCTGATACCAACTATAAGGCACCAGCCTTAAACCTTACTAAATCTTGAGTTATTTCAAGAGTACACGTTGAGGATATTTTCAGGTTTAGAGTTTTAGAGAATTAGATCATAAATCAGGAATTACAATGAAAATTTAAACAAAGTGGTTACATAAAAGATAGTACTCATTTTTCCCATCAACGGAAAAATATTTAATATAAATCATGGATTCTTTCTTGAATCTTCCATGAAACTATCATCACATCATGTACCTTTCCCTTGACCTGTGAAAAAAATTAAAAAAACTTGGGATGAGCATAAAAAGATCAGTAAGGGATATAAAAGTATGAAATTAAAACATTAATCCATGTATGAAATCATACTTTACTCATAAAACATAATAATTTTAACATACCTCATCAAATCATGAATAAATCATAGAAATCATATGACATAAAGGTAACTTGAGGCATTCATATCATTTTTACGTAGGGAGTAACCCTCTTGGTTACGTTTGGAATACCCATCACAGTATATTCCCTAAATCTCTTCAAAGAAACCTTAACGTTTAACCCCTCCGCGTTACCCAATGCATTGGAGAGATATATCAGGCTCACCCACCCTTAGTTTATCACGGAACCATCTGTCTTCATAAACAATGACCAAGAACCATAATATAATTGTATCACATAAAACATGCATAAAGGAAACATAACATTTCCACATTTCAATCACAAGATATCAATAAAACAAAATGATATAATATAAACATTATGAAAACGATTTTCAATACCAAAATAAAAGAAAATTAAAACATGGTATTTATTTTTCATTTAAATAAAGTTATGGCTTGTAGAGGAAGCTGAAACTCAAATAATGGTCACTACAGCGGAGAAGTCGTTGTCACCGCATATATACGACAAAAACATTCCCTTTTGTCATTTAGTAAAACAATTCATATAAAAAGATTCCTTTTGAATAAAAGTAAATTTCAAAGGGTTTTATACACCGTATAAAAGGAAGTTGTCTATAAAATAAAATATGCCTCAATGAATGGAGATTGAGACGAAGTCCCATACCTCGTGTCCAACTTGACTTGATCGCTATTTAATCTCCTGAATAATAAACATGAGTAAATTTCTACTTGCTTAAGATGCTTTTTCATGTTCATTGTTCCTTTAATATCACTTATTACCATGTTATGACCACTATGTAATTATTTAAGTTAATAATGGTCGTTTTGTCGATCATTGGTACTTGAGTCTAAAATAAACTCTTTATAATTACAAGTTGTTCATGTGGTAAAACATACATTATATCCAGAATTATATTCATGATTTAGATATCATATATATATTATATATCCAGTATATACATGCATTTATAATATTACATAACATTTAGACTTAAGAAATGAAATGCACCATTCATGGAGACGGTAAGCCGTATAAACGCATGAACGCTACTTTCATTTCTATTTCGAATTTTATGGAATGGAATAATAATGACATAATGGTATACTATAAATCCAGTATGATATTATATATAATAACATTATCTCCTTACTTTATAAGTCCCACATATTTCATTAACGAATCAAATCACTTTGAGGGGGTGGTAGTCCGCACTTCCTAAAATGAAGATATCGCGTTTACCCATAATGGAAGCAGTAAAGGTATGGAATAAATGTAAAATACAGAAGTTTAAGGAAAACATAAACATATTTAATATAATATATAAATATAGTGACATCTTAATGTCCACCTTTGAATGTGTTATAGGAATATTGAACAATCATCATTTCGTGAGGTAGAAATTCACCATCCATGGAAACAGTATGTTCCTTAACCATTAGATACAGGTGTGTGTAAGTGTAGCTCAAATAATTCTTATAATAACATCCCATTATATTTATAATACTGTTTTAGTTGAAAAAGAAATGAATAAAATGAGTTTAGGGGGTTAGAGAAGCAAAATAATACAAAAGAACATTAGAGAAGACTTTACCTTTAAATCGGGTAACTCCTCTTGGTTTGTACCGAAAGGGTTTCTTGAAGATCTTTCTGCCTAAGGTAAGGATTCTAGGATGAAGAGAGGGATTTTGAGAGATAAAATGGGTAGAGCTTGGAGGAGCCAATGGCTTGAGAATTGTGTGTAAAGAGATAGAGGTGGGGGCCTTTTTTTAGAGGAAATGAGGGTCACTCTTGGAAAGCCAAGAAATGATACTTTATTTTAAAATGAGTTTCGGATTTGAAAGGTCCCAAATTGATATATTTTGAGGATAAGGTGATAAGAGTTCGAAATATACTCATCCAATAGGACTTTGACATGTGTAAGTCTTAGAGATTACATTATCTTTTCATTTTATTTAAATCATTCGTTAATGAGGTAATCGCTGCATCATCATGATGTCATAAATAATTTAATTTATTTATAGTATAAAAATTATAAAAAACATAATATGATTTAGGAAATATCTTTACCTTTCCAATTACTATTTATATTCCAATATATCATTTATGTAGAGAAAATTATAAATGTTTTACTCAGGTGATACATTCTTTGTTATATTTAACTTTCTTTAAAAATAAAATGATAAAAAGTCATTATCACACAAAAGTGATTCCATGGGGTCCCCAAGTTTGGAACAAGGAATCCCATTGTCGGCAATGACACAACCAGAAGAATTAGGACACATGTTGGTGTCATTTGTTATTATTATGATATTATTTTATTATCCTTTACTACCCGATTACAAATTAATCAAGATAATTAATGATAATTACCGTCGTTACTATTCATAATGTCCAAAAACAAAAGAGTCTTGATTACATAATTTGGACCTTATGATTCAAAACACAGAAATTTAAATAATTAATTTAAAAATAATCCTCATTGTCAAAACAAATAGCAGGTTTTTTTAGAAACAATATCTATGAAGAGTTTTGCACTTGTTTATCCCCAATTCCAAAGTAAAATTAATCCCAATGACCACAATTGTATTAAATGGTAAAAGTATATTCTATTTACACATTAAATCCAATTAAAAGTATAATATAACCATATAATTAAATTAGATGATAATGCAGTTTTGATGTAAAATGCATTATTTTTCACTATGTATAAAAAAATGAACATTGTCAGAAAAATACCAAAAATTTATCCAAAGTAAATTTCAATGTCCCAATAATAAATAATAAGTTTATTTTGAAAATTTGAGCTCATAAAATTTTCAAAAGTTTGATTTAAAAATGTTTTTCCATCAAAAGGGAGTAAAATAATAATTTAAAAATATTAGTGCATTCCATGCTTAAGATTGGATTTATTCTCATTTTAAGACTCTAAAACACTGTCTAATTCATAAATAGGCATAGATAAGAATATCTATTATTCATTAAATACTTGTAATGTTACGTGGGAACTATATAGTTCTTTTTATTGGATTAGGTGATTCTCTAGAAGTTGATTATAGCTCTCTTAATAAGAACAAGTCATCCTAAATAATCATCTTTTGGAGAAAATATGAGTTTGTGTAAGATATATAGTAGGATATGAGAGTCTACACGACAATTAAGTATGTTTACATATGATTTAGTTAGGATCATAAATAAATTCCTCAGTGAAAATTAACATAAAAACCAAAATGTTGTCTGTTAACCTTTCCTACTGGGGAATCAAATATCGTTTAACCCATCACCAGTTTGTGATTTTCTAGTGGTTAAATTTCTCCTAAACATGTTTTCTATCACTCCCCCTGAGAACATGACCCTTTGTTTCTTCTTCAATATACAAGTTTTTCTACATGGAATCCATGTATGGGTTAACTCAGGTGACCTTTTTACTTCTCTTTCTTTCTTCTAAAGCGATAGATTAATTTACTCTTTTTCTGATGTGGGGTTTTCTATGAAGTTTCCATGCCCAATTTTAAAATTGTGAGGACGCAATTCCCAATAGGGGGAAGGATGTAACACCCCAGGTAAATAAAGAATGTTACTTTTTAATATTTTTTAATATTATTGAATAAAATATTAATATTACTTTAAAGGGAATGCTATGATCGATGTCATACACAATATGCAACAACGAGTTTCTTTGAAATCTTTCGTTGCACTCTAATAATGAAATAATATTATTTTAAATTGTAGTTAATGCCTAGATGTTGTAATAGCAGGAATGAACAGAACTAACTAAAAAATGATTATATATTTTTGTCAAATATTTTTACTCTTATCTAATAAATGTTATAGGCTTAAAATGAGAATGAATCCAATTTTAAGTGTAAACATTCTAATATTCTTTAAAAGGTTGATTAACTGCCTTTTGATGGAGAACCCCTTTCAAATCCACATTATGAAAATTTTATATGTTATATTTGTCAAAATAAAATTCTTTTTATAATCGAGACATCAAAATTTACTTTATATAATTTTTTTGTATTTTTTCGATAAAGATCATTTTTTAATGAATAGTTTAAAATGTTGTATTTTAATTCAAAACCAAATTTTAATCTAATTTATTTATATGATTATATCATCTTTTCAATTGGTTTTAATGTGAAATTAGAAAATATTTTTATCATTTAATACAATGGTGGTATTTAGAATTAATTTCACTATGAAATTGGACTTAATCTAGTGTCAATCTTTTGATATTTTTTGTTTCTTAAAAACATGCTATTTGTTTTGACAATGGAAATTAATTATTAAATTTATTAATCAAACTTATATGTTTTGAAATTTGTAAAATAATCATCATTTTTTAATTTTGAATATCAAATATTGCTTATGTAACGCCCCGACCCCAGTTACCCAGAGTCGGTGCATTATTACATAACATTGGCATGATCACAAGAAAGATCAAATCTCGAAAGACCGATTGGTTTAGTAGCCTTGGAAACACTAGATATATTCATAAGTTTTACATTACATCATAAAATGAAAAAAACTACTACAACAACATAATGTTCCCACAATCCACACTATTAACCCCTCATAAAATCCCTGCAGGTCATTCATAACTTACTTCTTCACATCCTTGTACTTTTCCATGGTTGGGGTAGGTTAACCTCCTCTTCTTCGGGTTCTTCCTTTTGATTTGATCAAAAGGGCTCCTTAGGTTGGCTTTCTGATCACACTAAGGGCTCTAGGTTGTAGTGAGGGATGTTGGGAGAGTATTTGGGCAGAGTTTGGCCGAACCAAAAGGCTTTGAAGGTGTGAAGAAATGAGAAGGAGGAGTGCCCTTTTATAAGAGGGGTGAGGGGCACTTTTGGAAAAGCTAGAAATATTAATTTATAATAAATTCATATTCGGTTTCTAATGGCTCAAAAGCTTATTATTCAAAGGTTAAGGTGGGGATAGGTCGAAAACCACTCAACCAATAGAATTTAGACAGGTTTGGGTACTTATATTAACCTTATCTTTAAGTATTAACTCTAAGTTAATTAGTTTCACTTTTACAATGTCTCTAGGTATTTTTATATAATATGGTTAATAAACTTACTATATACATCCAATAGACCCCAAGTGGTACATTAATGATGAACCTATCATGATATAAGTCTCTTGGCCAAACCTTAGATTTTTAGGAATTTAATATCAATTAATAATATAATATTTGTTTTAAGAACTCTTTTATGTCCATTTTGACACTATTCAATAGTTGATTTTTGTGAAACTCATAACAGATTGATTACTTCGAAAAAAGTCAATTAAATCAATCCTAATATATCATATTATCCTATAAAATTAGTTTAATTCATTAAAAGTTTCATATTATATTTATTTGGGTATTTATAATATCAATTATTTTAATTGTTCACTATTATTGTAATTACTGCATCATCATTGTGTCATAAATAAAATAAATTATTTAATGTCTAAAAATTATAAACAAAATATAATTATGTAGGAAATCTTTTTATCTTTCTAATTAATATTTATAATCTAAAATCCAACATTTATAACCCTATGTAACAATTGTTTTTCTAAAAGATATATGCTTGTGTCATTTTTGTATTCATTTTAACTTAATTAAAATAAAGTGTCATTATCACTTACAAGTGGATCCATGGGATCCCAAAATAAATCCAAAGATTCCCATGGTCGACCATGTATCATGAAATAGGGTTAAGATACGTTTTAGGGTAATTTAGTATTATTATAATATTATTTGTTTAACCCTTATTTACCGGTTTTACCCTTAACCATGGTAAATAAAATATTTACCGCAGTAATTATTCAAAATGTCTAAAAATAAAAGTTACCTATTTACACAATTTGAACATCCTGATTCCAAATAAGGAATTCATTTTTCTAAATTCAAAACACAGAAGTGGCAGAAATTAATTTAAAATTAATTCCCGCTGTCAAAACAAAAAGCGTGTTTTTAAGAGATAATAACTATCAAAAGATTGACACTCGTTTATGTTCGGTTTAATTGTAAAATTATGTCCAATGACCAACATTATATTAAATGGTAAAAATTTATTCTAAATATACTTTAAAACCACTCAAATTCATAATTTATCACTATTAATTATTTTGATTAAAAAAGTTGTTTTTAATTAAAACTTAGTAATTTTCACTATTCATCAAAATATGAAAGTTATCCGAAATGTACCAAAATTTCATCTTAGGCTAAATTCGATATTCCGAATCCAAAAATGAAGTCCATTTTCAAATATAAAATATATATAATTTCAAAAAGTAGTTATTACTATTCATAACGGCTAGTTTAATTAGTTGTGGTGTGTGTTAGAACTCGAAGTTGCGTACAACACACGCTATCGATTATTCGAAGGGAAACGTACCATGGAAGCTTGGGGTGTTACATTCTCCCATCCTTCAAATAATTGCGTCCTCGCAATTTCTAGGGTATTACTGCATAAAAAGACTCGGGTGGTTCTTCATCATAAGTTCCTCGGGTTCCCACGTTGCCTCTTCCATCTTATGGTTTCTCCACAAAACTTTTACCAGACGCGTCATCCGGTTTCTCAGCACTTGTTCTCTCGTATCAAGAATCTTGATGGGCTCTTCGCAATAAGACAGATCGGGTTCCAGTTCTAATTCCTCATAGGTGAGTACATGCGTCGGATCAGGCATGTATTTCCTCAACAGAGATACGTGGAACACATCGTGAACTTTGCAGAGACTTGGCGGCATTGCCAATCGGTAAGCTACAGCCCCAAATCGTTCTAGAATTTCGAAAGGTCCGATGTACCTGGGACTCAATTTACCTTTCTTTCCAAAACGTATGACTCCCTTCCATGGAGATACCTTTATGAAAACATGATCACCAACTTGAAATTCCAAATCCTTCCTTCGATTATCGGCATAGCTCTTCTGCCTACTTTGAGCTGCTTTGATGTGATTTTGGATTACCTTCACCTTTTCCACCGTTTCCTCCACCAGTTCTGGGCCTACAAGTTTTCTTTCACCAACGTCATCCCAACAGGTTGGTGTACGACATCTCTTTCCGTGTAACGCTTCATATGGTGCCATCTGAATACTCGAATGGAAGCTATTGTTATAGGAAAATTCTACCAGTGGTAAATATTGATCCCACATACCCTGAAAGTCAAGTGAGCAAGATCTCAACATGTCTTCTAAGGTTTGAATAGTTCATTCTGATTGTCCGTCTGTCTGAGGGTGGTAAGGAGTGCTCAAATGAAGTTCAGTATCCAGGGATTTCTGAAGACTTTTCCAGAATCTTGAAGTAAAATGGGGATCACGATCAGAAACAATCGATAGGGGTACTCCATGAAGTCTCACAACTTCATTAATATATAGTCTTGCTAGACGTTCCAGGGGTAGATCTTCTCTTATAGAAAGAAAATGTACTGACTTGGTAAGACGATCAACAATAACCCATATTGCATCGTTCCTTCTAGGAGTCTTTGGTAGCCCCATGACAAAGTCCATCGTAATATTGTCCCATTTCCACTCTGGTATGGGAAGAGGTTGCATGACTCCTCCAGGCTGTTGCCTTCCAGCTTTCACTTGTTGACAAACCATACATCTTGACACAAAATCAGCAATCTCCCTCTTCATGTTGTCCCACCAAAAATGTTCCTTCAAATCTCTATACATTTTGGTGCTCCCAGGGTGTATAGAGAAATTGGAACTATGAGAATCATCCAGCAATTCCATTTTTAGATCAGGTATATTGGGAACACAAAGTCTCATCCCGAATTTCAAAATTCCATCTTCATACACAAAGTCTCTCAATCTCCCATCATTCACAGCTTTAATATTCTTCTGAAATTCTTCATCATCGGTCTGGGAACTCTTAATCCTTTCTAGTAAAGATGGTTTGGCAACCATTTGAAAAAGCATTGATGTTTCACCTTCCCTGGTTATTCCCATGTCCATCTTCACTAGATCCATGAAAATTGGATCCCTTTCAATTCTCATCATGTTCAAAACACCATGGTCTTTTCTGCTCAAAGCATCTGCCACCTTGTTTGCTTTCCCCGGGTGGTAGTGTATCGTGCAATCATAATCCTTGAGTAATTCAAGTCATCTCCTTTGCCTCATGTTGAGTTCTTTTTGTGAGAAAATATACTTCAAACTCTTGTGATCAGTACAAATCTCACATTTTTCACCATAGAGGTAGTGCCTCCATATCTTCAAAGCAAAGATCACTGCTGCTAACTCGAGATCATGAGTAGGATAGTTTTGTTCATGAATTTTCAACTGTCGTGATGCATAGGCAATAACTCTATCATTCTGCATAAGGACACAACCAAGTCCTTTCTTTGATGCATCACTATAAATAACGAACCCATCATTCCCCGATGGTAGAGTCAATATAGGAGCATTGACTAATCTTCTCTTCAGTACTTCGAAATATTCTTCACACTCTTTTGTCCAAACAAATTTAACCCCTTTACGTGTGAGCTTCGTTAATGGGTTAGCCAATCGGGCAAAATTCTGGACGAAACGTTGATAATAACCTGCCAAGCCAATAAAACTACGTACCTCAGTTATACTCGTAGGTGCTGGCCATTCTTGGATTGCATTGGTCTTAGAAGGATCAACAGAGATTCCATCTTTGGAGACAATATGGCCAAGAAAAGAAATCTCATGAAGCCAGAATTCACACTTGCTAAACTTTCCATATAATCCATGCCTCCTCAGAGTCTTCAAGATAATGCGCAAGTGATTTTCATGATCTTCGTAGGTTTTGGAGTATACCAAGATATCATCAATAAATACCACCACAAATTCATCGAGATACTCCTTGAAAACTCTATTCATCAGATCCATGAATACAGAGGGTGCATTAGTCAATCCAAAAGGCATTACAGTAAACTCGTAATGCCCGTACCTGGTTCGAAATGCTGTTTTCGGAATGTCTTCCTTCTTCACACACAACTGATGGTATCCAGATCGAAGGTCAATCTTTGAAAAGTATTGAGCTCCATGCAGTTGGTCAAATAAATCATCAATACGAGGTAGGGGATACTTGTTCTTTATCGTTATAGCATTGATCTCCCTGTAGTTGATACATAACCTCATAGATCCATCTGTCTTTTTAACAAAAAGAACAGGGGCTCCCCATGGAGAAACACTAGGGCGAATAAATCCCTTATTACTCAATTACTCTAGTTGTTTTTTTATTTCGACTAACTCTACAGTGGCCATTCTATAAGGGGTCTTTGATATAGGCCTTGATCCAGGAATCAAATCAATGGAAAACTCAAATTCTCGTTCAGGAGGATGTCCATGTAAATCTTCCGGAAACACATCTACAAATTCTGTCACAACAGGTACATCCTCTATTTGAACATTGCTTTCCTCACCGACAGTTATTTCATTCTCTTCCTCCCCAATAACTGAATTAAGTTGAGCTACTGGGGGTGGATCTAAATAAGAATTAGGTGGTGACGATTCTGCTCTAAAAATAAGGTGCTCCTTATCATTATCATCAAGAATCGTAACCTCTTTCTTCTTACAATAAATCTTCACATCATAGTCCGAAAGCCAGTCCATACCGAGGATTATATCAAACTCAATCATAGGTATGACGATGAAATCAGTAGATAAAGAAAATTTATGTGCTCTAATGGGGACTGATTCCCAAAACTTTGTTGCAACGATATTTCCCTTAGGAGTTTTAACTGAGAACTCCCTTATTAAATCAAATTGGAAATATCTAATTTTCTTAGCAAACTGGGAAGATATGAAACAATGCGATGATCCAGAATCAAATAATGCATTTGCTAAACTTGAGGAAACCATTAAATTACCTGCCACCACGTCTTTCGGAGCTTCTACCTCAGCAGTAGTGATAGCATAAGCCTGGCCTTGATCCCTTGGCCTTTTCTGAGGTAAGTTCTCCTGACGCTTAGGACATGCATTTGCATAATGCCCCATCTCCCTGCAATTGTAGCACTGAACGTTGGTAGCTTCCTTCTTCCCCTTGCAATCATGAGCTTGGTGGCCTTTTTCACCACACTTGTAACAGACTCCCATTCCCTTCAAGCAAGTACCAGGATGTTTCTTCCCGCATTTACCACAAGATGGATATTCAACCTTTCCCTTCTTCCCCTTATTTCCATTCCCAGATTGATCAGCAGGTCTCTTCTTCTCCTGCTTTGCTTTAAAGTCATAAGACTTTGAGAATTCCTTTTCGGTCTTGATAGCCCATGAGATAATGTCTTCGTACAACGAAAAGGATTGTGAGACTAATGCTCGACGAAGAAATGGTTTTAACCCATCAAAGAAACGATCAATCTTACTTCTTGGGTTGCGAATATAATCTCCAGCGTACCTCGCTAACCTTGTAAAGTTAGCCTCATACTTTGTGACATTCTCATCCTCCTTTTGTCTCAGACTCAGAAATTGCCTTTCCATATCTTCTCGATGGTCACGAGGGAAGTATTTTTCTAAAAACATATCTTTGAACTCCCTCCATTCCATATTTGATACTTCATCGTCTTCCTTCATGTTTTGAATCAATGACCACCATTGATCAGCATCTCCAGTGAGGCGGTAAACTTCCATGATAACTTTTTCCCTTTCACTGCTCCCCAAAGCCTGAAATATTTTCTCTAGGGAAAATATCCATTGCTCAGCTACTAAGGGATTTGTATTCCCATTGAACGTTGGTGGTTGTTGCCTCATGAATCGATCTAACATTGATCCTCCACGCTGCGGATCATGGTGCTCCATACGGGTAAGGATATTATTCATAACCTGAGTAAGTTGTCCCAGTATGGTGATTAGCTGATCAGCACCAGTTGCATCACCAGCCCCACTATAATTATCTTGAGCAGGAGGGAAATCCCTACATGGAGTGCGTGCATTGATACGGTTTCCATTTCTTCCACTAGGCGCCATTTCTAAACAATGGCATAAACTAGATCAGTTTATGAATCAAAATACATAATCCCATACTTATAAAACACTTAACATAAATTGAACTATTTATGGATATAATCCATAATCATAAAAATGTTTTCTTTGAGGAAGTATATACTCATAAACCCTTCATAATGATTTGTAATGAAAATGAGATTTATCCTAAGCATATCCCCCGGGAGTGTCGTAACCAAGAGTGCAGCAAGGCCCGTTGTCGTGCACCAGTTCCCGTTCGAGTCTAGCTCAAAGCGGTGTTTTCGGGTTTTACCCCTAGGTACATCTGTGCCAGAGCCGCCTCTACCTGCTCGTATCCAGACAGGGATGTATTGCTCGGAAAACTCACAAAATCTCTACAATACCAAAATTCTAGGAAGTTCTTCTATACTAATCCTCAAAGTTCATCTTAGGTCTACGTGCTCTAATCAGAGTTTATCTAAATCTAGCTTCCAAGGTTTGTACTAAACTTCCTCTGATACCAACTGTAATGCCCCGACCCCAGTTACCCAGAGTCGGTGCATTATTACATAACATTGGCATGATCACAAGAAAGATCAAATCTCGAAAGACCGATTGGTTTAGTAGCTTTGGAAACACTAGATATATTCATAAGTTTTACATTACATCATAAAATGAAAAAAACTACTACAACAACATAATGTTTCCACAATCCACACTATTAACCCCTCATAAAATCCCTGCAGGTCATTCATAACTTACTTCTTCACATCCTTGTACTTTTCCATGGTTGGGGTAGGTTAACCTCCTCTTCTTCGGGTTCTTCCTTTTGATTTGATCAAAAGGGCTCCTTAGGTTGGCTTTCTGATCAAACTAAGGCCTCTAGGTTGTAGTGAGGGATGTTGGGAGAGTATTTGGGCAGAGTTTGGCCGAACCAAAAGGCTTTGAAGGTGTGAAGAAATGAGAAGGAGGAGTGCCCTTTTATAAGAGGGGTGAGGGGCACCTTTGGAAAAGCTAGAAATATTAATTTATAATAAATTCATATTCGGTTTCTAATGGCTCCAAAGCTTATTATTCAAAGGTTAAGGTGGGGATAGGTCGAAAACCACTCAACCAATAGAATTTAGACAGGTTTGGGTACTTATATTAACCTTATCTTTAAGTATTAACTCTAAATTAATTAGTTTCACTTTTACAATGTCTCTAGGTATTTTTATATAATATGGTTAATAAACTTACTATATACATCCAAGAGACCCCCAAGTGGTACATTAATGATGAACCTATCATGATATAAGTCTCTTGGCCAAACCTTAGATTTTTTGGAATTTAATATCAATTAATAATATAATATTTGTTTTAAGAACTCTTTTATGTCAATTTTGACACTATTCAATAGTTGATTTTTGTGAAACTCATAACAGATTGATTACTTCGAAAAAAGTCAATTAAATCAATCCTAATATATCATATTATCCTAAAAAATTAGTTTAATTCATTAAAAGTTTCATATTATATTTATTTGGGTATTTATAATATCAATTATTTTAATTGTTCACTATTATAGTAATTACTGCATCATCATTGTGTCATAAATAAAATAAATTATTTAATGTCTAAAAATTATAAATAAAATATAATTATGTAGGAAATCTTTTTATCTTTCTAATTAATATTTATAATCTAAAATCCAACATATATAACCCTATGTAATAATTGTTTTTCTAAAAGATATATGCTTGTGTCATTTTTGTATTCATTTTAACTTAATTAAAATAAAGTGTCATTATCACTTACAAGTGGATCCATGGGGTCCCAAAATAGACCCAAAGATTCTCATGGTCGACCATGTATCAAGCAATAGGGTTAAGATACGTTTTAGGGTAATTTAGTATTATTAAAATATTATTTTTTTAACCCTTATTTACCGGATTTACCCTTAACCATGGTAAATAAAATATTTACCGCAGTAATTATTCAAAATGTCTAAAAATAAAAGTTACCTATTTACACAATTTTAACATCCTGATTCCAAATATGGAATTCATTTTCCTAAATTCAAAACACAGAAGTGGCAGAAATTAATTTAAAATTAATTCCCGCTGTCAAAACAAAAAGCGTGTTTTTAAGAGATAATAACTATCAAAAGATTGACACTCGTTTATGTTCGGTTTAATTGTAAAATTATGTCCAATTACCAACATTATATTAAATGGTAAAAATATATTCTAAATATACTTTAAAACCACTCAAATTCATAATTTATCACTATTAATTATTTTGATTAAAAAAGTTGTTTTTAATTAAAACTTAGTAATTTTCACTATTCATCAAAATATGAAAGTTATCCGAAATGTACCAAAATTTCACCTTAGGCTAAATTCGATATTCCGAATCCAAAAATGAAGTCCATTTTCAAATATAAAATATATATAATTTCAAAAAGTAGGTATTACTATTCATAACGGCTAGTTTAATTAGTTGTGGTGTGTGTTAGAACTCGAGGTTCCGTACAACACACGCTATCGATTATTCGAAGGGAAACGTACCGTGGAAGCTTGGGGTGTTACATTCTCCCCTCCTTCAAATAATTGCGTCCTCGCAATTTCTAGGGTATTACTGCATAAAAAGACTCGGGTGGTTCTTCATCATAAGTTCTTCGGGTTCCCACGTTGCCTCTTCCATCTTATGGTTTCTCCACAAAACTTTTACCAGACGCGTCGTCCGGTTTCTCAGCACTTGTTCTCTCGTATCAAGAATCTTGACGGGCTCTTCGCAATAAGACAGATCGGGTTCCAGTTCTAATTCCTCATAGGTGAGTACATGCGTCGGATCAGGCATGTATTTCCTCAACAGAGATACGTGGAACACATCGTGAACTTTGCAGAGACTTGGCGGCATTGCCAATCGGTAAGCTACAGCCCCAAATCGTTCTAGAATTTCGAAAGGTCCGATGTACCTGGGACTCAATTTACCTTTCTTTCCAAAACGTATGACTCCCTTCCATGGAGATACCTTTATGAAAACATTATCACCGACTTGAAATTCCAAATCCTTCCTTCGATTATCGGCATAGCTCTTCTGCCTACTTTGAGCTGCTTTGATGTGATTTTGGATTACCTTCACCTTTTCCACCGTTTCCTCCACCAGTTCTGGGCCTACAAGGTTTCTTTCACCAACGTCATCCCAACAGGTTGGTGTACGACATCTCTTTCCGTATAACGCTTCATATGGTGCCATCTGAATACTCGAATGGAAGCTATTGTTATAGGAAAATTCTACCAGTGGTAAATATTGATCCCACATACCCTGAAAGTCAAGTGAGCATGATCTCAACATGTCTTCTAAGGTTTGAATAGTTCATTCTGATTGTCCGTCTGTATGAGGGTGGTAAGGAGTGCTCAAATGAAGTTCAGTATCCAGGGATTTCTGAAGACTTTTCCAGAATCTTGAAGTAAAACGGGGATCACGATCAGAAACAATCGATAGGGGTACTCCATGAAGTCTCACAACTTCATTAATATATAGTCTTGCTAGACGTTCCAGGGGTAGATCTTCTCTTATAGAAAGAAAATGTACTGACTTGGTAAGACGATCAACAATAACCCATATTGCATCGTTCCTTCTAGGAGTCTTTGGTAGCCCCATGACAAAGTCCATCGTAATATTGTCCCATTTCCACTCTGGTATGGGAAGAGGTTGCATGACTCCTCCAGGCTGTTGCCTTCCAGCTTTCACTTGTTGACAAACCATACATCTTGACAAAAAAACAGCAATCTCCCTCTTCATGTTGTCCCACCAAAAATGTTCCTTCAAATCTCTATACATTTTGGTGCTCCCAGGGTGTATAGAGAAATTGGAACTATGAGAATCATCCAGCAATTCCCTTTTTAGATCAGGTATATTGGGAACACAAAGTCTCTTCCCGAATTTCAAAATTCCATCTTCATACACAAAGTCTCTCAATCTCCCATCATTCACAGCTTTAATCTTCTTCTGAAATTCTTCATCATCGGTCTGGGAACTCTTAATCCTTTCTAGTAAAGATGGTTTGGCAACCATTTGAAAAAGCATTGATGTTTCACCTTCCCTGGTTATTCCCATGTCCATCTTCACTAGATCCATGAAAATTGGATCCCTTTCAATTCTCATCATGTTCAAAACACCATGGTCTTTTCTGCTCAAAGCATCTGCCACCTTGTTTGCTTTCCCCGGGTGGTAGTGTATCGTGCAATCATAATCCTTGAGTAATTCAAGTCATCTCCTTTGCCTCATGTTGAGTTCTTTTTGTGAGAAAATATACTTCAAACTCTTGTGATCAGTACAAATCTCACATTTTTCACCATAGAGGTAGTGCCTCCATATCATCAAAGAAAAGCAAAGATCACTGCTGCTAACTCGAGATCATGAGTAGGATAGTTTTGTTCATGAATTTTCAACTGTCGTGATGCATAGGCAATAACTCTATCATTCTGCATAAGGACACAACCATGTCCTTTCTTTGATGCATCACTATAAATAACGAACCCATCATTCCCCGATGGTAGAGTCAATATAGGAGCATTGACTAATCTTCTCTTCAGTTCTTCGAAACATTCTTCACACTCTTTTGTCCAAACAAATTTAACCCCTTTACGTGTGAGCTTCGTTAATGGGTTAGCCAATCGGGCAAAATTCTGGACGAAACGTCGATAATAACCTGCCAAGCCAATAAAACTACGTACCTCAGTTATACTCGTAGGTGCTGGCCATTCTTGGATTGCTTTGGTCTTAGAAGGATCAACAGAGATTCCATCTTTGGAGACAATATGGCCAAGAAAAGAAATCTCATGAAGCCAGAATTCACACTTGCTAAACTTTCCATATAATTCATGCCTCCTCAGAGTCTTCAAGATAATGCGCAAGTGATTTTCATGATCTTCGTAGGTTTTGGAGTATACCAAGATATCATCAATAAATACCACCACAAATTCATCGAGATACTCCTTGAAAACTCTATTCATCAGATCCATGAATACAGAGGGTGCATTAGTCAATCCAAAAGGCATTACAGTAAACTCGTAATGCCCGTACCTGGTTCGAAATGCTGTTTTCGGAATGTCTTCCTTCTTCACACACAACTGATGGTATCCAGATCGAAGGTCAATCTTTGAAAAGTATTTGAGCTCCATGCAGTTGGTCAAATAAATCATCAATACGAGGTAGGGGATACTTGTTCTTTATCGTTATAGCATTGATCTCCCTGTAGTTGATACATAACCTCATAGATCCATCTTTCTTTTTAACAAAAACAACAGGGGCTCCCCATGGAGAAACACTAGGGAGAATAAATCCCTTATTACTCAATTACTCTAGTTGTTTCTTTATTTCGACTAACTCTACAGTGGCCATTCTATAAGGGGTCTTCGATATAGGCCTTGATCCAGGAATCAAATCAATGGAAAACTCAAATTCTCGTTCAGGAGGATGTCCAGGTAAATCTTCCGGAAACACATCTACAAATTCTGTCACAACAGGTACATCCTCTATTTGAACATTCCTTTCCTCACCGATAGTTATTTCATTCTCTTCCTCCCCAATAACTGAATTAAGTTGAGCTACTGGGGGTGGATCTAAATAAGAATTAGGTGGTGACGATTCTGCTCTAAAAATAAGGTGCTCCTTATCATTATCATCAAGAATCGTAACCTCTTTCTTCTTACAATAAATCTTCGCATCATAGTCCGAAAGCCAGTCCATACCGAGGATTATATCAAACTCAATCATAGGTAAGACGATGAAATCAGCAGATAAAGAAAATTTATGTGCTCTAATGGGGACTGATTCCCAAAACTTTGTTGCAACGATATTTCCCTTAGGAGTTTTAACTGACAACTCCCTTATTAAATCAAATTGGAAATATCTAATTTTCTTAGCAAACTGGGAAGATATGAAACAATGAGATGATCCAGAATCAAATAATGCATTTGCTAAACTTGAGGAAACCATTAAATTACCTGCCACCACGTCTTTCGGAGCTTCTACCTCAGCAGTAGTGATAGCATAAGCCTGGCCTTGATCCCTTGGCCTTTTCTGAGGTAAGTTCTCCTGACGCTTAGGACATGCATTTGCATAATGCCCCATCTCCCTGCAATTGTAGCACTGAACGTTGGTAGCTTCCTTCTTCCCCTTGCAATCATGAGCTTGGTGGCCTTTTTCACCACACTTGTAACAGACTCCCATTCCCTTAAAGCAAGTACCAGGATGTTTCTTCCCGCATTTACCACAAGATGGATATTCAACCTTTCCCTTCTTCCCCTTATTTCCATTCCCAGATTGATCAGCAGGTCTCTTCTTCTCTTGCTTTGCTTTAAAGTCATAAGACTTAGAGAATTCCTTTTCGGTCTTGATAGCCCATGAGATAATGTCTTCGTACAACGAAAAGGATTGTGAGACTAATGCTCGACGAAGAAATGGTTTTAACCCATCAAAGAAACGATCAATCTTACTTCTTGGGTTGCGAATATAATCTCCAGCGTACCTCGCTAACCTTGTAAAGTTAGCCTCATACTTTGTAACATTCTCATCCTCCTTTTGTCTCAGACTCAGAAATTGCCTTTCCATATCTTCTCGATGGTCGCGAGGGAAGTATTTTTCTAAAAACAGATCTTTGAACTCCCTCCATTCCATATTTGATACTTCATCGTCTTCCTTCATGTTTTGAATCAATGACCACCATTGATCAGCATCTCCAGTGAGGCGGTAAACTGCTATGATAACTTTTTCCCTTTCACTGCTCCCCAAAGCCTGAAATATTTTCTCTAGGGAAAATATCCATTGCTCAGCTACTAAGGGATTTGTATTCCCATTGAACGTTGGTGGTTTTTGCCTCATGAATCGATCTAACATTGATCCTCCATGCTGCAGATCAGGGTGCTCCATACGGGTAAGGATATTATTCATAACCTGAGTAAGTTGTCCCAGTATGGTGATTAGCTGATCAGCACCAGTTGCATCACCAGCCCCACTATAATTATCTTGAGCAGGAGGGAAATCCCTACATGGAGTGCGTGCATTGATACAGTTTCCATTTCTTCCACTAGGCGCCATTTCTAAACAATGGCATAAACTAGATCAGTTTATGAATCAAAATACATAATCCCATACTTATAAAACACTTAACATAAATTGAACTATTTATGGATATAATCCATAATCATAAAAATGTTTTCTTTGAGGAAGTATATACTCATAAACCCTTCATAATGATTTGTAATGAAAATGAGATTTATCCTAAGCATATCCCCCGGGAGTGTCGTAACCAAGAGTGCAGCAAGGCCCGTTGTCGTGCACCAGTTCCCGTTCGAGTCTAGCTCAAAGCGGTGTTTTCGGGTTTTACCCCTAGGTACATCTGTGCCAGGGCCGCCTCTACCTGCTCGTATCCAGACAGGGATGTATTGCTCGGAAAACTCACAAAATCTCTACAATACCAAAATTCTAGGAAGTTCTTCTATACTAATCCTCAAAGTTCATCTTAGGTCTACGTGCTCTAATCAGAGTTTATCTAAATCTAGCTTCCAAGGTTTGTACTAAACTTCCACTGATACCAACTGTAACGCCCCGACCCCAGTTACCCAGAGTCGGTGCATTATTACATAACATTGGCATGATCACAAGAAAGATCAAATCTCGAAAGACCGATTGGTTTAGTAGCCTTGGAAACACTAGATATATTCATAAGTTTTACATTACATCATAAAATGAAAAAAACTACTACAACAACATAATGTTTTCACAATCCACACTATTAACCCCTCATAAAATCCGTGCAGGTCATTCATAACTTACTTCTTCACATCCTTGTACTTTTCCATGGTTGGGGTAGGTTAACCTCCTCTTCTTCGGGTTCTTCCTTTTGATTTGATCAAAAGGGATCCTTAAGTTGGCTTTCTGATCAAACTAAGGCCTCTAGGTTGTAGTGAGGGATGTTGGGAGAGTATTTGGTCAGAGTTTGGCCGAACCAAAAGGCTTTGAAGGTGTGAAGAAATGAGAAGGAGGAGTGCCCTTTTATAAGAGGGGTGAGGGGCACCTTTGGAAAAGCTAGAAATATTAATTTATAATAAATTCATATTCGGTTTCTAATGGCTCCAAAGCTTATTATTCAAAGTTAAAGGTGGGGATAGGTCGAAAACCACTCAACCAATAGAATTTAGACAGGTTTGGGTACTTATATTAACCTTATCTTTAAGTATTAACTCTAAGTTAATTAGTTTCACTTTTACAATGTCTCTAGGTATTTTTATATAATATGGTTAATAAACTTACTATATACATCCAAGAGACCCCCAAGTGGTACCTTAATGATGAACCTATCATGATATAAGTCTCTTGGACAAACCTTAGATTTTTTGGAATTTAATATCAATTAATAATATAATATTTGTTTTAAGAACTCTTTTATGTCAATTTTGACACTATTCAATAGTTGATTTTTGTGAAACTCATAACAGATTGATTACTTAGAAAAAAGTCAATTAAATCAATCCTAATATATCATATTATTCTAGAAAATTAGTTTAATTCATTAAAAGTTTCATATTATATTTATTTGGGTATTTATAATATCAATTATTTTAATTGTTCACTATTATAGTAATTACTGCATCATCATTGTGTCATAAATAAAATAAATTATTTAATGTCTAAAAATTATAAATAAAATATAATTATGTAGGAAATCTTTTTATCTTTCTAATTAATATTTATAATCTAAAATCCAAAATATATAACCCTATGTAACAATTGTTTTTCTAAAAGATATATGCTTGTGTCATTTTTGTATTCATTTTAACTTAATTAAAATAAAGTGTCATTATCACTTACAAGTGGATCCATGGGGTCCCAAAATAGACCCAAAGATTCCCATGGTCGACCATGTATCAAGAAATAGGGTTAAGATACGTTTTAGGGTAATTTAGTATTATTATAATATTATTTTTTTAACCCTTATTTACCGGATTTACCCTTAACCATGGTAAATAAAATATTTACCGTAGTAATTATTCAAAATGTCCAAAAAGAAAGTTACCTATTTACAAAATTTTAACATCCTGATTCCAAATATGGAATTCATTTTCCTAAATTCAAAACACAGAAGTGGCAGAAATTAATTTAAAATTAATTCCCGCTGTCAAAACAAAAAGCGTGTTTTTAAGAGATAATAACCATCAAAAGATTGACACTCGTTTATGTTCGGTTTAATTGTAAAATTATGTCCAATGACCAACATTATATTAAATGGTAAAAATATATTCTAAATATACTTTAAAACCACTCAAATTCATAATTTATCACTATTAATTATTTTGATTAAAAAAGTTGTTTTTAATTAAAACTTAGTAATTTTCACTATTCATCAAAATATGAAAGTTATCCGAAATGTACCAAAATTTCACCTTAGGCTAAATTCGATATTCTGAATCCAAAAATGAAGTCCATTTTCAAATATAGAATATATATAATTTCAAAAAGTAGGTATTACTTTTCATAACGGCTAGTTTAATTAGTTGTGGTGTGTGTTAGAACTCGAGGTTGCGTACAACACAAGTTATCGATTATTCGAAGGGAAACGTACCGTGGAAGCTTGGGGTGTTACATTCTCCCCTCCATCAAATAATTGCGTCCTCGCAATTTCTAGGGTATTACTGCATAAAAAGACTCGGGTGGTTCTTCATCATAAGTTCCTCGGGTTCCCACGTTGCCTCTTCCATCTTATGGTTTCTCCACAAAACTTTTACCAGACGTGTCGTCCGGTTTCTCAGCACTTGTTCTCTCGTATCAAGAATTTTGACGGGCTCTTCGCAATAAGACAGATCAGGTTCCAGTTCTAATTCCTCATAGGTGAGTACATGCGTCGGATCAGGCATGTATTTCCTCAACAGAGATACGTGGAACACATCGTGAACTTTGCAGAGACTTGGCGGCATTGCCAATCGGTAAGCTACAGCCCCAAATCGTTCTAGAATTTCGAAAGGTCCGATGTACCTGGGACTCAATTTATGTAACGCCCCGACCCCAGCTACCCAGAGTCGGTGCATTACTTCGTAACATTGGCATGATCACAAAAGATCAAGTCTCGAAAGACCGATTAGTTTAGTAGCCTTGGAAACACTAGATACATTCGTAAACGTTACATTACATCATAAAGTGAAAAACTACAATAACAAAGTCTCCATAGTCCACACTCATATCCTCTTCCGACTATCCCTGCAGGTCATTCATAAAATACTTCTTCACATCCTGGAAAATATTAAAACATTGAAAGGGGTGAGCTCAGATGCTCAGTAAGGATAACAATAATGCGGAAGCTTTCATAAATAAACATTAACATTTAAGGCAATGTATAACTAAAACAAAAGCCTTTTAAACATGAACTTCAACATAATATGGCAAAAGTAAAATGAGATAATGCCATTTACTTCCTCACATGGATATTCTACTGGTCGAATAATCACATGCAATATCAATAACCACTTTCATAATGATGGAATGTATAATGCCGGACATTCTGAAACATTTTGTCAAGGCCTCGGCCAAGACATCTAAAATGATTAAGGCCTCGGCCAAAACCATAAATCAAATTGGGAAAGGGCCTCGGCCAATTCCACGTCTAGTTGTCTCATGAGACCTGCCGATGCATCGAGGAGCTATAGCGGGCTCCACCCGTCACTTATTAAGTCCAATACATTCCTCATATGAATAGGTTTAAACATATCATAAACCATAACATAATTGTATCACATAAAACATGCATAATGTAAACATAACATTTCCACATTTCAATCACAAGATATCAATACAACACATTGATATAATAAAAACACTTTCAAAACCATTTTCAATACCAAAATAAAAGAAAGTTAAAACTTTGTATTTATTTTTCGTTAAAAAAATGATGGCTTGTAGAGGAAGCCGAAACTCAAATAATGGTCACGGCGGCGGAGAAGTCGTTGTCGCCGCATAAGTACGGAAAGAAAAACATTCCCTTTTGTCGTTTAGCAAAACGCTTTGTATAAAAAGATTCCTTTTGAATAACCGTAAAAGTCAAAGGGGTTTATACACCGTATAAAAGAAATTTGTGTATAAAACCAAATATGCCTCAATGAAAGGAGATTGAGACGAAGTACTTTAAAAGATAATTTTTAAATAAAATATATCTATTATGTGTATTCACTATAGGTACACATAAATAATGTAAAAATACAAGATAGGACATAATAATATCATGACATAATTTGAAAGTAGGAGATTAACCCAAAGAATGGAAGTTGGGTTAAGAAGTTCCCTTACAAAGAGCATTTTTAAAATAAAATAGATCTATTATGTGTATTCACTACAAGTACACATAAATAATGTACAAATACAGGATATGACATAATAATATCATGACATAATTTGAAAGTAGGAGATTAACCCAAAGAATGGAAATTGGGTTAAGAAGTTCCCTTACCTTGTGTCCGACTTGACTCAACCGTTCTTTAACCTCCTGAATAATAAACTAGAGTTAATATCTACCTTATTAAGAACCATTTTCAATTTCATTATCCTTTTTATATCACTTATTACAATGTTATGAACATTATGTAATTATTTAAGTTAATAACGGTCGTTTTGTCGATCTTTGGTACATGAGTCAACAATAAACTTCTTATAATTATAAGTTGTTCATGTGGTGAAATATCCATTATATCCAGAATTATATTAATGATGTAGATATCATATATATCATATATATACAGTATATACATTCATTTATAATATTACGTAACATTTAGAGGTAAGAAATGAAATGCACCGTTCATGGAGACGGTAAGCCGTACGTACGCATGAACGCTACTTTCATTTCAATTTCATATTTAATGGAATGAAATCATAATGATATAAATGTATAATATAATTCCAGTATAATATAGTGTATAATACCATTTACTCCATCCTTTATACATCCCACACATGGCATTAACGATTCAAATCACTTTGAGGGGGCGGTAGTCCGCACTTCCTAAAATGAAATTATCGCGTTTTACCCATAATGGAAATCATAAAGTATGCCATAAATGAGAAATACAGAAGCATAAGTAAAACAAAAACATATTATATATCATATATAAAAATAGTGACATCTTAATGGCCACCTTTGGAGGTGTTATATGAGTGTTGAACAATCATCGTTTCGTGAGGCAGAAATTCGCCATCCACAGAAACCATATGTTCTTTAACCATTGGATGTAGGTGTGTGTAAGTGTAGCTCGAATACTTCTTATAACAACATCCTAGTATATTGAGGATACTGGTGTTGTTACAAAAGAAATGAATAAAAAGAGTTTAGGGGGTTGGAGAAGAAAAATAAAACAAAACAACATTAGAAAAGACATTACCTCAAAATCGGGTAACTCTTTTTGATTTGAGCTAAAGGCTTCCTTGGGAAGAGTTCTGCCCAAAGTGAGGTTTCTAGGAGTAAGGAAGGAATGTTGGGAGAGTATTTGGGCAGAGGTTGGCCGAGCCAAATGGCTTGATGGTGTGAATAAGGTGGGAGAGGTGGGGGCCTTTTATAAGTGGAGAGGAGGGGCACTTTTGGAAAGTAATGAAATGTTACATTATTTCAAAATGCTTTTCGGATTCTAAAGGTCCCACATCTATATAATTCGAGGCTAAGGTGATAAGGTTTCGAAATATCTTCATCCAATAGGCTTTGGACAAGTGTAAGCCTCGGATTTTGCATTATCTTCTCATTTTATTTAAATCGTCAAATAATGATGTCATCGCTGCATCATTATTATGTCATAAATACTTTAATTTATTTAATGTCTAAAAATTATAAAACAAATACTATGATGTAGGAAATCTTTTTAGCTTTCCAATGACTATTTATAATCAAAATTTGGACTTGTATAACCCCAATTAAAAATTGTTTTAGTAGAACAATTTATGTTAGTGTCATTTTCACTTTAACATTAAATAAAAAGTAATTTATGTTATTTCCCAACAAAAGTGGATCCATGGGGTCCCCAAGTTAGGCCATGGCTTGTCTTGGTCGGCCATGACTCAACCAATGAGGTTGGGACATGTGTCTAGGTCATTTCATATTATTAATGTATTATTTATACCTTAAACTACACTAATTACCACTAATCGCGATTAAGAACTTAAAAGTTACTATTCACCAAAAAAATTATTTTGATCTCATTGAACCACATTTTACTTCTTAATGACAACCATGTATGTCGGATTTTTGAAAATCAAATCACAGAAGTTGTAATATTTCATTTAAACGAAAAATCAGTTATTTAACTACCACTTAGTGGTTTCACTATTCATCAAAAATTGAAGTTTTTCAGAATAAGGCCAAAATTTCACCCTAAGCTATAATTGATATTCCGAATTCAAAAATGATGTCTATTTTACAAAATTCCAAACATATAAGTTGTATTAATTAATTTCATAATTAATTCCCGCTGTTACAACAAATAGCGTGTTTTTAAGAAACAATTTATATCAAAAGTTTGGCAATTGTTTATGTCCAATTTCAATGTTAAATTAATTCTAATGACCACCATTGGATAAAATGGTAAAAATATTTTCTAATTATACCTTAAAACCACTAAATAGTATAATTTATCTGTATAAATTATTTTGATTAAAAAAGTTGTTTTTATGTATTTTTCACTATTCATAAAAAATTAGAAGTTCTCAGAAAAATACCAAAAATTCAACATAGGCTAATTTCGATATTACGAATACAAAAATGAAGTCCATTTTGAAATATAAAATTTCTATAATTTTAAAAAGTGGTTATTACTATTCAAAACGGCTATTTTGATTAGTTGCGGTGTGTTAGAACTCGAACTTGCGTACAATGCAAGATATTGCATTATTGAATGAGAAGCGTATCGTGGAAGCTCGGGGTGTTACATTCTCCCCTCCTTCAATAAATTGCGTCCTCGCAATTTGAAATTTTTCTTTGATAATAAAAGGCTGAAAATAGAAAATACCTTTGTGGAAAACCCACATCGGAAATAAGGTTAATAAATATATAACATTAAAAGAAAGCAGGATAAGTACAAAGGTCACCCGATATAGCCCATTCTAGGATTCTATGAAAATATGGATATGGAAGAAAAACAAACCATCAAGGTCTGATGGAGAGTTATAGAAAACAGGATTAGGAGAAAGTTTAACCACAAGAAAATCACAAACTTGTGATTGGTTAAACGGTCATTGAATCCCTAGTTGGAAAAATTAACCGACAACATTTTTGTTTTAAGTAACCTTTTATAATGTTGAGGATTTTATTTAGGAGATTTACTAAGAACGTAAGGGAATATACATACTTGTTATGTATACTTTCATTCATTAATGAATTTTTACCACAAACCCATCTTTTACTCCAAATGGTAACAGAACTCAAAAATATTCTATTTATCCTAATTGTATAAGGTACCAAAGGTTAACACATACCATTTAGATTAGTAAAATTATTTTGTAATAACCAGGGACTTCCTGTAGGCTAGTGGTAGGAAATAAAGGCCTGTCGCACTATGATTGTGGGTTCGATTCCTGCAGCTTTGTCCGACGCGACGGGTTATGCCCCACCCTGCAGGTTGTCCTTTTCCTAAAAATATAGTACTATACTATTCCAAAAATAATCTTCATAAATGTTTTAACCTTAAACAATACTATCCACAGTTCAACTTAATCCACTCCAACCTTTATAGTTATCCAAAATACCTTCATCCAGACTTTCTCTAAAAGGTCTCTAAATTCCAAAATCAATTGTAACATCAGATTCCCCAAACAATGAAAAGTTTCTCTTATTGTCACATACTAAAAATATGATTACCTTAATCATATTAAAACCTTACTGAAATCAAAAAGTACTGCAGTACAATCCATATATATATATTACATTATTCTTATAACCAGAATATAATCCTTGAGTCCAAAAGCACCAATACATTAGTTATTCTGCTTCAACTGTAGTAATAGCATAAGATTGTCCTTGATCCCTTGTCCTTTTCTGAGGTAAGTTTCCTTGACGCTTAGGACATTCATTTGCATAATGACCCATTTCTCTACAATTGTAGCATTCAACTTTGACAGCCTCTTTCTTTCCCTTGCAATCACGTGCCTGGTGACCTTTTTCTCCACATTTATAACAGACTCCCATTCCTTTTAGGCAAGTACCAGGGTGATTCTTCCCACAATTATCACATAATGGAAAATCCTTCTTTCCCTTTTTCCCTTTATCTGTCTCTTGTTCCACCGTTCTCTTCTTCTCTTGCTTTACTTTGTTGTCATAAGACTTAGAGAATTCCTTTTCTGTCTTGATAGCACATGAGACTATATCTTCGTATGTTGAGAAAGATTGTGACACTAGAGCTCGACGGAGAAATGGTTTTAACCCATCAAAGAAACGATCAATCTTACTTCTTGGGTTACGTATATAATCTGCAGCATGCCTCGCTAACCTTGTAAAGTTAGCCTCATACTTTGCGACATTCTCATCCTCCTTTTGTCTCAGACTCAAAAATTGCCTTTCCATATCTGCTCGATGGTCACGAGGAAAGTATTTTTCTAAGAAAAGCTCTTTGAACTCCCTCCATTCCATATTCGATATGTCATCATCTTCCTTTGTGTTTTGAATCAGCGACCACCACTGATCGGCATCTCCAGTGAGGCGGTAAACTGCCATGACAACCTTCTCCCTTTCACTACTCCCCAAGGCATGGAATATTTTCTCTAAGGAATTTATCCATTGCTCAGCTACTATAGGATTTGTACCCCCATTAAAGGTTGGTGGTTGTTGCCTCATGAAACGGTCTAGCATTGATCCTCCACGTTGCGGATCAGGGTGCTCCATACGAGTAAGGTTGTTATTCATAACCTGCGTGAGTTGTCCCAGTACGGTGAGAAGCTGATCAGCACCAGTTGTATCACTAGCTCCACCATAATTATCCTGAGTAGGAGGGCAATCCCTACACGGAGTTCGTGCATTGATACAGTTTCCATTCCTTCTACTAGGCGCCATTTCTAAACAATGGCATAAACTAGATTAGTTTATGAATCAAAATACATAATTCCATACTTGTAAAACACTTAACATAAATTGAACTAATTATGGATATAATCCATAATTATAAAAATGTATTCTTTGAGGAAGTATATACTCGTAACCCTTCATAGTGGTTTGTAAAGAAAATGGGAATTATCCAAAGCATATCCCCCGGGAGTGTCGTAACCAAGAGTGCAGCAAGGCCCGTTGTCGTGCACCAGTTCCCGTTCGAGTCTAGCTCAAAGCGGTGTTTTCGGGTTTTACCCCTAGGTACATCTGTGCCAGAGCCGCCTCTACCTGCTCGTATCCAGACATGAATGTATTGCTTGGAAAACTCATAACATCTCTATAATACCAAAATTCTAGGAAGTTCTTCTATACTAATCCTCAAAGTTCATCTTAGGTCTACGTGCTCTAATCAGAGTTTATCTAAATCTAGCTTCCAAGGTTAGTACTAAACTGCCTCTGATACCAACTGTAACGCCCCGACCCCAGCTACCCAGAGTCGGTGCATTACTTCGTAACATTGGCATGATCACAAAAGATCAAGTCTCGAAAGACCGATTAGTTTAGTAGCCTTGGAAACACTAGATACATTCGTAAACGTTACATTACATCATAAAGTGAAAAACTACAATAACAAAGTCTCCATAGTCCACACTCATATCCTCTTCCGACTATCCCTGCAGGTCATTCATAAAATACTTCTTCACATCCTGGAAAATATTAAAACATTGAAAGGGGTGAGCTCAGATGCTCAGTAAGGATAACAATAATGCGGAAGCTTTCATAAATAAACATTAACATTTAAAGCAATGTATAACTAAAACAAAAGCCTTTTAAACATGAACTTCAACATAATATGGCAAAAGTAAAATGAGATAATGCCATTTACTTCCTCACATGGATATTCTACTGGTCGAATAATCACATGCAATATCAATAACCACTTTCATAATGATGGAATGTATAATGCCGGACATTCTGAAACATTTTGTCAAGGCCTCGGCCAAGACATCTAAAATGATTAAGGCCTCGGCCAAAACCATAAATCAAATTGGGAAAGGGCCTCGGCCAATTCCACGTCTAGTTGTCTCATGAGACCTGCCGATGCATCGAGGAGCTATAGCGGGCTCCACCCGTCACTTATTAAGTCCAATACATTCCTCATATGAATAGGTTTAAACATATCATAAACCATAACATAATTGTATCACATAAAACATGCATAATGTAAACATAACATTTCCACATTTCAATCACAAGATATCAATACAACACATTGATATAATAAAAACACTTTCAAAACCATTTTCAATACCAAAATAAAAGAAAGTTAAAACTTTGTATTTATTTTTCGTTAAAAAAATGATGGCTTGTAGAGGAAGCCGAAACTCAAATAATGGTCACGGCGGCGGAGAAGTCGTTGTCGCCGCATAAGTACGGAAAGAAAAACATTCCCTTTTGTCGTTTAGCAAAACGCTTTGTATAAAAAGATTCCTTTTGAATAACCGTAAAAGTCAAAGGGGTTTATACACCGTATAAAAGAAATTTGTGTATAAAACCAAATATGCCTCAATGAAAGGAGATTGAGACGAAGTACTTTAAAAGATAATTTTTAAATAAAATATATCTATTATGTGTATTCACTATAGGTACACATAAATAATGTAAAAATACAAGATAGGACATAATAATATCATGACATAATTTGAAAGTAGGAGATTAACCCAAAGAATGGAAGTTGGGTTAAGAAGTTCCCTTACAAAGAGCATTTTTAAAATAAAATAGATCTATTATGTGTATTCACTACAAGTACACATAAATAATGTACAAATACAGGATATGACATAATAATATCATGACATAATTTGAAAGTAGGAGATTAACCCAAAGAATGGAAATTGGGTTAAGAAGTTCCCTTACCTTGTGTCCGACTTGACTCAACCGTTCTTTAACCTCCTGAATAATAAACTAGAGTTAATATCTACCTTATTAAGAACCATTTTCAATTTCATTATCCTTTTTATATCACTTATTACAATGTTATGAACATTATGTAATTATTTAAGTTAATAACGGTCGTTTTGTCGATCTTTGGTACATGAGTCAACAATAAACTTCTTATAATTATAAGTTGTTCATGTGGTGAAATATCCATTATATCCAGAATTATATTAATGATGTAGATATCATATATATCATATATATACAGTATATACATTCATTTATAATATTACGTAACATTTAGAGGTAAGAAATGAAATGCACCGTTCATGGAGACGGTAAGCCGTACGTACGCATGAACGCTACTTTCATTTCAATTTCATATTTAATGGAATGAAATCATAATGATATAAATGTATAATATAATTCCAGTATAATATAGTGTATAATACCATTTACTCCATCCTTTATACATCCCACACATGGCATTAACGATTCAAATCACTTTGAGGGGGCGGTAGTCCGCACTTCCTAAAATGAAATTATCGCGTTTTACCCATAATGGAAATCATAAAGTATGCCATAAATGAGAAATACAGAAGCATAAGTAAAAGAAAAACATATTATATATCATATATAAAAATAGTGACATCTTAATGGCCACCTTTGGAGGTGTTATATGAGTGTTGAACAATCATCGTTTCGTGAGGCAGAAATTCGCCATCCACAGAAACCATATGTTCTTTAACCATTGGATGTAGGTGTGTGTAAGTGTAGCTCGAATCCTTCTTATAACAACATCCTAGTATATTGAGGATACTGGTGTTGTTACAAAAGAAATGAATAAAAAGAGTTTAGGGGGTTGGAGAAGAAAAATAAAACAAAACAACATTAGAAAAGACATTACCTCAAAATCGGGTAACTCTTTTTGATTTGAGCTAAAGGCTTCCTTGGGAAGAGTTCTGCCCAAAGTGAGGTTTCTAGGAGTAAGGAAGGAATGTTGGGAGAGTATTTGGGCAGAGGTTGGCCGAGCCAAATGGCTTGATGGTGTGAATAAGGTGGGAGAGGTGGGGGCCTTTTATAAGTGGAGAGGAGGGGCACTTTTGGAAAGTAATGAAATGTTACATTATTTCAAAATGCTTTTCGGATTCTAAAGGTCCCACATCTATATAATTCGAGGCTAAGGTGATAAGGTTTCGAAATATCTTCATCCAATAGGCTTTGGACAAGTGTAAGCCTCGGATTTTGCATTATCTTCTCATTTTATTTAAATCGTCAAATAATGATGTCATCGCTGCATCATTATTATGTCATAAATACTTTAATTTATTTAATGTCTAAAAATTATAAAACAAATACTATGATGTAGGAAATCTTTTTATCTTTCCAATGACTATTTATAATCAAAATTTGGACTTGTATAACCCCAATTAAAAATTGTTTTAGTAGAACAATTTATGTTAGTGTCATTTTCACTTTAACATTAAATAAAAAGTAATTTATGTTATTTCCCAACAAAAGTGGATCCATGGGGTCCCCAAGTTAGGCCATGGCTTGTCTTGGTCGGCCATGACTCAACCAATGAGGTTGGGACATGTGTCTAGGTCATTTCATATTATTAATGTATTATTTATACCTTAAACTACAATAATTACCACTAATCGCGATTAAGAACTTAAAAGTTACTATTCACCAAAAAAATTATTTTGATCTCATTGAACCACATTTTACTTCTTAATGACAACCATGTATGTCGGATTTTTGAAAATCAAATCACAGAAGTTGTAATATTTCATTTAAACGAAAAATCAGTTATTTAACTACCACTTAGTGGTTTCACTATTCATCAAAAATTGAAGTTTTTCAGAATAAGGCCAAAATTTCACCCTAATCTATAATTGATATTCCGAATTCAAAAATGATGTCTATTTTACAAAATTCCAAACATATAAGTTGTATTAATTAATTTCATAATTAATTCCCGCTGTTACAACAAATAGCGTGTTTTTAAGAAACAATTTATATCAAAAGTTTGGCAATTGTTTATGTCCAATTTCAATGTTAAATTAATTCTAATGACCACCATTGGATAAAATGGTAAAAATATTTTCTAATTATACCTTAAAACCACTAAATAGTATAATTTATCTGTATAAATTATTTTGATTAAAAAAGTTGTTTTTATGTATTTTTCACTATTCATAAAAAATTAGAAGTTCTCAGAAAAATACCAAAAATTCAACATAGGCTAATTTCGATATTACGAATACAAAAATGAAGTCCATTTTGAAATATAAAATTTCTATAATTTTAAAAAGTGGTTATTACTATTCATAACGGCTATTTTGATTAGTTGCGGTGTGTTAGAACTCGAACTTGCGTACAATGCAAGATATTGCATTATTGAATGAGAAGCGTATCGTGGAAGCTCGGGGTGTTACAATTTACCTTTCTTTCCAAAACGTATGACTCCCTTCCATGGAGATACCTTTATGAAAACATGATCACCGACTTGAAATTCCAAATCCTTCCTTCGATTATCGGCATAGCTCTTCTGCCTACTTTGAGCTGCTTTGATGTGATTTTGGATTACCTTCACCTTTTCCACCGTTTCCTCCACCAGTTCTGGGCCTACAAGTTTTCTTTCACCAACGTCATCCCAACAGGTTGGTGTACGACATCTCTTTCCGTATAACGCTTCATATGGTGCCATCTGAATACTCGAATGGAAGCTATTGTTATAGGAAAATTCTACCAGTGGTAAATATTGATCCCACATACCCTGAAAGTCAAGTGAGCAAGATCTCAACATGTCTTCTAAGGTTTGAATAGTTCATTCTGATTGTCCGTCTGTCTGAGGGTGGTAAGGAGTGCTCAAATGAAGTTCAGTATCCAGGGATTTCTGAAGACTTTTCCATAATCTTGAAGTAAAACGGGGATCACGATCAGAAACAATCGATAGGGGTACTCCATGAAGTCTCACAACTTCATTAATATATAGTCTTGCTAGACGTTCCAGGGGTAGATCTTCTCTTATAGAAAGAAAATGTACTGACTTGGTAAGACGATCAACAATAACCCATATTGCATCGTTCCTTCTAGGAGTCTTTGGTAGCCCCATGACAAAGCCCATCGTAATATTGTCCCATTTCCACTCTGGTATGGGAAGAGGTTGCATGACTCCTCCAGGCTGTTGCCTTCCAGCTTTAACTTGTTGAAAAACCATACATCTTGACAAAAAATCAGCAATCTCCCTCTTCATGTTGTCCCACCAAAAATGTTCCTTCAAATATCTATACATTTTGGTGCTCCCAGGGTGTATAGAGAAATTGGAACTATGAGAATCATCCAGCAATTCCCTTTTTAGATCAGGTATATTGGGAACACAAAGTCTCTTCCCGAATTTCAAAATTCCATCTTCATACACAAAGTCTCTCAATCTCCCATCATTCACAGATTTAATCTTCTTCTGAAATTCTTCATCATCGGTCTGGGAACTCTTAATCCTTTCTAGAAAAGATGGTTTGGAAACCATTTGAAAAAGCATTGATGTTTCACCTTCCCTGGTTATTCCCATGTCCATCTTCACTAGATCCATGAAAATTGGATCCCTTTCAATTCTCATCAGGTTCAAAACACCATGGTCTTTTCTGCTCAAAGCATCTGCCACCTTGTTTGCTTTCCCCGGGTGGTAGTGTATCGTGCAATCATAATCCTTGAGTAATTCAAGCCATCTCCTTTGCCTCATGTTGAGTTCTTTTTGTGAGAAAATATACTTCAAACTCTTGTGATCAGTATAAATCTCACATTTTTCACCATAGAGGTAGTGCCTCCATATCATCAAAGCAAAGATCACTACTGCTAACTCGAGATCATGAGTAGGATAGTTTTGTTCATGAATTTTCAACTGTCGTGATGCATAGGCAATAACTCTATCATTCTGCATAAGGACACAACCAAGTCCTTTCTTTGATGCATCACTATAAATAACGAACCCATCATTCCCCGATGGTAGTGTCAATATAGGAGCATTGACTAATCTTCTCTTCAGTTTTTCGAAACATTCTTCACACTCTTTTTTCCAAACAAATTTAACCCCTTTACGTGTGAGCTTCGTTAATGGGTTAGCCAATCGGGCAAAATTCTGGACGAAACGTCGATAATAACCTGCCAAGCCAATAAAACTACGTACCTCAGTTATACTCGTAGGTGCTGGCCATTCTTGGATTGCTTTGGTCTTAGAAGGATCAACAGAGATTCCATCTTTAGAGACAATATGGCCAAGAAAAGAAATCTCATGAAGCCAGAATTCACACTTGCTAAACTTTCCATATAATTCATGCCTCCTCAGAGTCTTCAAGATAATGCGCAAGTGATTTTCATGATCTTCGTAGGTTTTGGAGTATACCAAGATATCATCAATAAATACCACCACAAATTCATCGAGATACTCCTTGAAAACTCTATTCATCAGATCCATGAATACAGAGGGTTCATTAGTCAATCCAAAAGGCATTACAGTAAACTCGTAATGCCCGTACCTGGTTCGAAATGCTGTTTTCGGAATGTCTTCCTTCTTCACACACAACTGATGGTTTCCAGATCGAAGGTCAATCTTTGAAAAGTATTTGAGCCCCATGCAGTTGGTCAAATAAATCATCAATACGAGGTAGGGGATACTTGTTCTTTATCGTTATAGCATTGATCTCCCTGTAGTTGATACATAACCTCATAGATCCATCTTTCTTTTTAACAAAAAGAACAGGGGCTCCCCATGGAGAAACACTAGGGCGAATAAATCCCTTATTACTCAATTACTCTAGTTGTTTCTTTATTTCGACTAACTCTACAGTGGCCATTCTATAAGGGGTATTCGATATGGGCCTTGATCCAGGAATCAAATCAATGGAAAACTCAAATTCTCGTTCAGGAGGATGTCCAGGTAAATCTTCCGGAAACACATCTACAAATTCTGTCACAACAGGTACATCCTCTATTTGAACATTCCTTTCCTCACCGACAGTTATTTCATTCTCTTCCTCCCCAATAACTGAATTAAGTTGAGCTACTGGGGGTGGATCTAAATAAGAATTAGGTGGTGACGATTCTGCTCTAAAAATAAGGTGCTCCTTATCATTATCATCAAGAATCGTAACCTCTTTCTTCTTACAATAAATCTTCGCATCATAGTCCGAAAGCCAGTCCATACCGAGGATTATATCAAACTCAATCATAGGTATGACGATGAAATCAGCAGATAAAGAAAATTTATGTGCTCTAATGGGGACTGATTCCCAAAACTTTGTTGCAACGATATTTCCCTTAGGAGTTTTAACTGACAACTCCCTTATTAAATCAAATTGGAAATATCTAATTGTCTTAGCAAACTGGGAAGATATGAAACAATGCGATGATCCAGAATCAAATAATGCATTTTCTAAACTTGAGGAAACCATTAAATTACCTGCCACCACGTATTTCGGAGCTTCTACCTCAGCAGTAGTGATAGCATAAGACTGGCCTTGATCCCTTGGCCTTTTCTGAGGTAAGTTCTCCTGACGCTTAGGACATGCATTTGCATAATGCCCCATCTCCCTGCAATTGTAGCACTGAACGTTGGTAGCTTCCTTCTTCCCCTTGCAATCATGAGCTTGGTGGCCTTTTTCACCACACTTGTAACAGACTCCCATTCCCTTCAAGCAAGTACCAGGATGTTTCTTCCCGCATTTACCACAAGATGGATATTCAAACTTTCCCTTCTTCCCCTTATTTCCATTCCCAGATTGATCAGCAGGTCTCTTCTTCTCTTGCTTTGCTTTAAAGTCATAAGACTTATAGAATTCCTTTTCGGTCTTGATAGCCCATAAGATAATGTCTTCGTACAACGAAAAGGATTGTGAGACTAATGCTCGACGAAGAAATGGTTTTAACCCATCAAAGAAACGATCAATCTTACTTCTTGGGTTGCGAATATAATCTCCAGCGTACCTCGCTAACCTTGTAAAGTTAGCCTCATACTTTGTGACATTCTCATCCTCCTTTTGTCTCAGACTCAGAAATTGCCTTTCTATATCTTCTCGATGGTCGCGAGGGAAGTATTTTTCTAAAAACAGATCTTTGAACTCCCTCCATTCCATATTTGATACTTCATCGTCTTCCTTCATGTTTTGAATCAATGACCACCATTGATCAGCATCTCCAGTGAGGCGGTAAACTGCCATGATAACTTTTTCCCTTTCACTGCTCCCCAAAGCCTGAAATATTTTCTCTAGGGAAAATATCCATTGCTCAGCTACTAAGGGATTTGTATTCCCATTGAACGTTGGTGGTTTTTGCCTCATGAATCGATCTAACATTGATCCTCCACGCTGCGGATTAGGGTGCTCCATACGGGTAAGGATATTATTCATAACCTGAGTAAGTTGTCCCAGTATGGTGATTAGCTGATCAGCACCAGTTGCATCACCAGCCCCACTATAATTATCTTGAGCAGGAGGGCAATCCCTACATGGAGTGCATGCATTGATACGGTTTCCATTTCTTCCACTAGGCGCCATTTCTAAACAATGGAATAAACTAGATCAGTTTATGAATCAAAATACATAATCCCATACTTATAAAACACTTAACATAAATTGAACTATTTATGGATATAATCCATAATCATAAAAATGTTTTCTTTGAGGAAGTATATACTCATAAACCCTTCATAATGATTTGTAATGAAAATGAGATTTATCCTAAGCATATCCCCCGGGAGTGTCGTAACCAAGAGTGCAGCAAGGCCCGTTGTCGTGCACCAGTTCCTGTTCGAGTCTAGCTCAAAGCGGTGTTTTCGGGTTTTACCCCTAGGTACATCTGTGCCAGAGCCGCCTCTACCTGCTCATATCCAGACAGGGATGTATTGCTCGGAAAACTCACAAAATCTCTACAATACCAAAATTCTAGGAAGTTCTTCTATACTAATCCTCAAAGTTCATCTTAGGTCTACGTGCTCTAATCATAGTTTATCTAAATCTAGCTTCCAAGGTTTGTACTAAACTTCCTCTGATACCAACTGTAACGCCCCGACCCCAGTTACCCAGAGTCGGTGCATTATTACATAACATTCGCATGATCACAAGAAAGATCAAATCTCGAATGACCGATTGGTTTAGTAGCCTTGGAAACACTAGATATATTCATAAGTTTTACATTACATCATAAAATGAAAAAAACTACTACAACAACATAATGTTTCCACAATCCACACTATTAACCCCTCATAAAATCCCTGCAGGTCATTCATAACTTACTTCTTCACATCCTTGTACTTTTCCTTGGTTGGGGTAGGTTAACCTCCTCTTCTTCGGGTTCTTCCTTTTGATTTGATCAAAAGGGCTCCTTAGGTTGGATTTCTGATCAAACTAAGGCCTCTAGGTTGTAGTGAGGGATGTTGGGAGAGTATTTGGGCAGAGTTTGGCCGAACCAAAAGGCTTTGAAGGTGTGAAGAAATGAGAAGGAGGAGTGCCCTTTTATAAGAGGGGTGAGGGGCACCTTTGGAAAAGCTAGAAATATTAATTTATAATAAATTCATATTCGGTTTCTAATGGCTCCAAAGCTTATTATTCAAAGGTTAAGGTGGGGATAGGTCGAAAACCACTCAACCAATAGAATTTAGACAGGTTTGGGTACTTATATTAACCTTATCTTTAAGTATTAACTCTAAGTTAATTAGTTTCACTTTTACAATGTCTCTTTGTATTTTTATATAATATGGTTAATAAACTTACTATATACATCCAAGCGACCCCCAAGTGGTACATTAATGATGAACCTATCATGATATAAGTCTCTTGGCCGAACCTTAGATTTTTAGGAATTTAATATCAATTAATAATATAATATTTGTTTTAAGAACTCTTTTATGTCAATTTTGACACTATTCAATAGTTGATTTTTGTGAAACTCATAACAGATTTATTACTTCGAACACAGTCAATTAAATCAATCCTAATATATCATATTATCCTAGAAAATTAGTTTAATTCATTAAAAGTTTCATATTATATTTATTTGGGTATTTATAATATCAATTATTTTAATTGTTCACTATTATAGTAATTACTGCATCATCATTGTGTCATAAATAAAATAACTTATTTAATGTCTAAAAATTATAAATAAAATATAATTATGTAGGGACTCTCATTATCTTTCTAATGAATATTTATAATCTAATATCCAACATATATAACCCTATGTAACAATTGTTTTTCAAAAAGATATATGCTTGTGTCATTTTTGTATTCATTTTAACTTAATTAAAATAAAGTGTCATTATCACTTCAAGTGGATCCATGGGGTCCCAAAATAGACCCAAAGATTCCCATGGTCGACCATGTATCAACCAATAGGGTTAAGACACGTTTTAGGGTAATTTATTATTATTATAATATTATTTTTTAACCCTTTTTTACCGAATTTACCCTTAACCATGGTAAATAAAATATTTACCGCAGTAATTATTCAAAATGTCTAAAAATAAAAGTTACCTATTTACACAATTTGAAAATCCTGATTCCAAATAGGGAATCCATTTTCCTAAATTCAAAACACAGAAGTGGCAGAAATTAATTTAAAATTAATTCCCGCTGTCAAAACAAAAAGCGTGTTTTTAAGAGATAATAACTATCAAAAGATTGACACTCGTTTATGTTCGGTTTAATTGTAAAATTCTGTCCAATGACCAACATTATATAAAATGGTAAAAATATATTCTAAATATACTTTAAAACCACTCAAATTCATAATTTATCACTATTAATTATTTTGATTAAAAAAGTTGTTTTTAATTAAAACTTAGTAATTTTCACTATTCATCAAAATATGAAAGTTATCCGAAATGTACCAAAATTTCACCTTAGGCTAAATTCGATATTCCGAATCCAAAAATGAAGTCCATTTTAAAATATAAAATATATATAATTTCAAAAAGTAGGTATTACTATTCATAACGGCTAGTTTAATTAGTTTTGGTGTGTGTTAGAACTCGAGGTTGCGTACAACACACGCTATCGATTATTCGAAGGGAAACGTACCGTGGAAGCTTGGGGTGTTACAGCTTAGGGTTAATTTTTTATATTTTTTTGAAACAGTTCAATTTTTTAGGAATAGTGAAACCACTAAGTGGAAGTTAAAAAAATGATTTTTCATCTAAATGAAACATTACCACTTCTGTGATTTGAATTTCAAAAATTCGACAAACATGGTTGTCATTAGGATGTAAAATGTGGATCAATAGGATTAAAATAATTTTTTGGTGAATAGTAACTTTTCTGTTTTATTAATCGCGATTAAGGGTAATTAGTGTAATTTAAGGTAAATATCTTGTTATAATAATATGAAATGACCTTTAAACATGTACTGCCCTTATTGGATGAGTCATGGCCGACCAAGACAATCCATGGGTCAACTTGGGGACCCCATGGAGCCACTTGGGTAAGAAAATGACCTTAATAACGTTTTATTTAAAGTTAAAATAAAAATGTCACAAACATGTATTGTTTTATTAAAACAATTTTTACATGGGGTTCTAAAAGTCATATTTTTGACTATTAAAATTAATTGGAAAGACAAAAATATTTCCTAAACTATAGTATTTTTTTATAATTTTCAGAGATTAAATAAATTAATTTATTTATGTCACCATGATGATGCAGCGATTACCTCATTATGGAACGATTTAAATAAAATGAAAAGATAATGTAAAATCTAAGACATACACTTGTGAAAAACCTATTGGATGGGTGTATTTAGAACCCTTATCACCTTATCCGCGAAATATATAATTGTGGGACCTTTAATATCCGAAAATCATTTTATAATAATGTAACTTTTCAAGACTTTCCAAGAGTGTCCCTCCTCCCTCTAATAAAAGGCCCCCACCTCTACCACCTTACCCACACCTCTCAAGGCATTGGCTCAGCCATGCTCTGCTCATTTTATCTCTCCACAACTCTGTATTCATTCTAGAAGCCTTACCTTAGGCACAAATCTCTTCAAAAAACCCTTTTGGTTCAAACCAAAGGGAGTTACCCGATTTAAAGGAATATAAAGAAATGAACAAGACAAGTCGGACTTGAGGTAAGGGATCCTACCTCTCTCTTTCTTTTTAAGTAATATCCTTTATTTCATTTCTTTTATGATAAGCTTTCTTATGTTTGGGGATGTTCTTTTATATTCCTCATTCTATACTTTTTATGTTCATATGATGAGAGACCCTATTTGATCTCATAAATCGATTTTTGGATATTTTAAGTGGCGTCGTTAGGCTGCCGAGTTTCCGTAAGGGATTTTTAATCTCACATATATTCTTGTGAGATTAATGCTACATTTTCCACCATTTCCTTTCAGTGGTGTAGGTAATTTCCATTATTCTACTCTTTGTGTAATATAGTTTCGTTTATGAGTATTTTCATCAATGTTGTATACTCCTTCTTTCAAGGGGTGTACATTTCGAAATGTTAACCAAATCGCTAAGGGAACCTTTAACCCTCCACTTTTTAAAAGACTTATTTTATTAGGTCTTTTAATTTACACCTTCTTATGTGGGGATATGTTCTTCAATATCCATATTAATTTAAATTTTATTTCCAAGTTATGAGATACCATTTTCTCTCTCATCAACTAATTTTATGAATTTTAATGTGATGTCGTTAGGCTGTCAAATTTTTGCATAGGAACTTATTAACTCAATTTCAATCCTTTGGGTTAAACTTGTACTCCTTGAACATGACATGCTATGAATATTTGTGATTGGATAGGATTGTTTTACACTTCATATCTACTTATATTGGGTGTATTTATATTTTTCACAAATAAATTATGTAATTGATTTATCCTTAATCTAAGGATACCGTCTTTGTTAGGGACTTCGTCTCAATCTCCAATCATTGAGGAATATTTTAATTTATACACAACTTTATTTTATACGGTGTATAAACCCCTTTGAATTTTACTTTTATTCAAAAGGAATCTTTTCTGTACGAAGCATTTTACTAAACGACAAAAAGTATGTTTCTTTTTAACGTACGCGGTGACAACTACCTTTCTGCCACCGCGAGTATTATTTGATCCTTGGATTCCTCAACAAGCCATAATGTTTTTAAAAGTAAATAAATACCATATACTCTTTTATGTATTTTGGTGTCGGAAATGGTTTTGATAATGTATTTTTTATGTCAATATATTTAAGTGATATATTGTGATTGAGATGTGGAAATATTTTCATTCCTTTATAATTTTTTTATGTGTTGTGATTTTATAATGGTACTAGGACATTTGACGGGTGGTTACATGATAAACCATATTACAGGTGGTACCGTGAATACCAGGACGGGTGGTCAAGTTATAACCTCCAATGCATTGGGTATGGAAGTCGGCCGTATGGATATTCCATGTAGTGATATGTGTAGAAGTCGACCGTATGTTTATTCCATTTAAGTATGTTTATGTCCCAAGTTACCTTTATATGTTTTGTGTTCTTTATATGGGTTTTATGGTAATATTTTGGTTACAAAATGGTAAGTAATGATATTTTATTCAGTGAAGATTTTTTTACTACTTAATAAAGGTGAAAAGTATTACTTTGATGAAGTATTCATGGTTTACTTGTTTTTTTTTTTGAAAAACTAACAATTTTCCTTCTTTGTGTATCCCTTACTGAGCTTTTTATGCTCACCCCATTTTTTTTGAAATGTTTTTCATAGGACGTAATGTGTAATAGGGACAAGGATGGGATCATGGAAAAGTCATGCAATCTAAAACATGGAACTAGACATGTTTCTTTTTAAGAGATTTTATTTTATGGAAACTTAGTAGAAGTGTCTACTTTGTAATTTTTTTAGATGTAATAGTTTTGTCCTAATTCTCTAAAACTCTAAACCTGAAATGGTTCTCTATTTGAATTATTTATTTAATTCATGATTATGTAATGTTTTAAGGCTAGGTCCTTATATTTAATCACCCCTAACATGTCATATTTACCTAGAATTTTATTGGATGTCATAAAAACTATGAAATTATATTTGTTTTAATATTTATAATACAATTTATTTGATTCTTACTACACAATAATTGTGTCTTGAATAAATTAAATTATTTATTTTCTAATAATTATAAATAAAATATCATTATATAAAAAATATTTTTATCTTGTTAATGAATTTTTATTGTCAAATTTATATTTTGTGTGACCCTATATTAAAAAATGATTTAGTTATTAAACATTGAATTTAACACTTTTAACTCTTCTATAAATAAAATAATAATAAATGTCCTAATCTAATTCAAGTGGAACTAAAGGATCATATATTATTCATAAGGTTGTTTTTGGTTGATATACACTTATCCAATAGAATTAGGAATTCTATTAGGGAAACTATAATATCATTTTAACCTTTAATTACCCTATTTACTTTTAACCGTGTCAAATAAAAGTCAAATGTTACTATTTATAAAAAATTATTTTTATCTTATTGAAAAACATTTTACATACTTATATCAACGGTGTCTCTCAGATTTTTGAAATTCAACTCACAGATGTAGTAAAATTATGTTTAACGAAAATTTGCAAATGCTCATAGAAGGTGGGTAAAAGAGGTTAAAAAGTTCAATAAATTTTAATACATATAATTTTATTATAAAATAACTCCAATAAGCTACATTGAACTTATATAGGTATTATATATATCTATTTTGACTTAAAATAAATATAAATAAAGTAAATAATTATTTAAATAAAAAGTCGGTTTTAAATCATAACACATGGTTTTTCACTATTCATCAAAAATTGAATCTTTCATAAAAATACCAAAAATTAAACCAAAAATAATTTTGATATTTTAAATTAACATATAAAGACTATTTTACATCATTTTACACATATATGTTTCATTTATTAATTTAAAATTAATTCCCTTAGTCAATACCAAATAGATGGGTTTTTTAAAAGTAAAAACTATCAAAAGATTGACATGTGTTTATGTCAAATATAAATGTAAAATTTATTATAATGACCTCAATTGTATTAAATGATAAAACTATAATCTAATTATACTTAAAAAACATTCAAATATAAAATATAACACTATAAATTATTTCGATTAAAAAAGCTTTTTTCTATTTAAACATAGTAATTTTCAGTTTTCCTCAAAATATGAATATTATCAGAAAAGTCCCAAAAATATATCCAAACTAAATTTGTATGTCCCACTTCTAAAGAAGAAATTAATTTCAATTAATTGAATATATAAAAGTGTAAAATATGTTTTTTATAAATGGATCTCCAATAAATGGCGGCAAAAATACATTTTTTAAAAAAATTCTTCTTTTATCTGAAAAAATGAATCTCTTCATTTATTATGTCTATGAAAAAAAAATTGGATGTTAAAATTATTTATATTATATAAGATTCAATATATAGTTAATACTATTCATAACCTCTTTTTTAATGGCTAGTATGGTAAGTTGTGGTGCACTCGAACTCGGTGTTGTGTGTAGCACTAGCTATTGAATTACTTTAATGAGATAATCTACTATGAAATATTGGGGTGTTACAAGAAAGAAGTCTAGAAACAATCCCAATCTATTTTTTTGGTGTTATTTTCCGGATATATAACACCCCACCAATTCATGATGGATTCATAAAGCATATGGACTGCATGTTTGACCATCCACTCTGGAAATGTATCAGGATGGTCAAAGATAGATTTTATGGAATTTATCCATTACTATGATGGATGTGGACCGCCACTCCACAAAAGCTGGGAGGGTGTTTCCACAGGAAGTCCCATGTGAGAACTTCCATAGACGGGATAGGTATCAGAACATTCTGAAGTGACTACATAAACATAAAGAGACTATCCATGAACTAAGAACCAGTGCCCGTCATAATATCTTCAGGAATGGGTACCACTAGTGGTAATACATGCAACACTAATGGAGGAACTACATGAGGAACCTCTAGTAGTTCGAGACCCACCATCTTTGTAGTGTTATTATTTCCACTCTCATGAGGCACATCATGAAGAAATCACAACATAATTGTTCTATAATATTCAAACACACCCCATTATAAATAGTTCATAATAGAAGAATAAAAAATAAAAGGTCCAATAAAGATGTTTTGAATATAGCCTTCCTCTTTGGACTACACAATACTTTGCCCACTCTAGGTTCCGGGTCTGGATAAGGAAGGGTAAACTTAAATGATCACTAAAATGAGGCGTACTACCTTTTTTGCTGGTAAAGTTCATTTAAAATCTAACAAACTATCACAACATTATATTTAACAAATATGAACTAAAAAATTTTACAACCAGGTACAACAACACTCACATGAAAATAGGCAGATACATTGTGAAAGTAGATAGGAAATGTCAATATTCATGTCATTTTAAATCCTATGGTTCCTAATATGATTCATGTAAATTAATTTCCCTCATATATGTGGGATGTAAATGAAAAAAATAATTTTCTCAAAAATACCAATATCAACAAAAGCATAAAACAAGTGGATCTCTCAATGGTGAGGTCGTATCAACAATTAATGGCTTAATCTATAAATATAATCCCATCCTAGGAAATTGGGATTCCCCTATACATGGTTTTTCTAAGTCCAACAACAGGGTGTTTTCCAAATCCTTATATCTTAGTCTCCTATGTAACAAAAAAACTATGACAAAATGAAAAACAACCCATGATACCAGTTTGTAACGTCCCCATCCCTGAATCCACTAGACGAGTGAGGAGATCCAGGTTTTCCAAATAACCTCAAATGATTCTTCCCGAACACCAGAGGCCACTAACTAGTAGGGAGGTCCTTAATAAACTATACGTGGAGATGACTATTAACTCATAGGTAACAAGTGCTATATAGTGGGAAAACTTGTTTATTAAAAATAGGGGATGCATACAATTAAACTAATTGTAGCAAAAGAACATAAACTACCCCAACTAAATATATATAATGTACGGAAGCTGATAAATAATCCAAATAATCAATGAAGTAATGCTAATATGTCTATTCTGAAATGAGTGTACATAAAACAGGAAATAAAATAATGCAATCAATGCTATAATGAAAATGTCACGAAGTTCAATAGCTGCATCACGAGTAGTAGCTCAGTTTTTTCCCCAATCTTCATCCTATGAAGCAAGCCACATTCAAGAATCAGATGCACCATGTTCTCCATTATCATTACCTGTGAACATAATGTCTACTAAGGTACCAAATAACATCTGAGATGGATTTAAGATAAAATCAGAGTAGGATGACCCCCATGGTGTTTAAAAAATTCACCTTTGTTCTGTAGAAAATAGTTGTGTGCCAATATATTATAATAGTTTCCAATAAAATAAACATAATTAAATAAATTTGTCTTGGTTGGGGTACTCAATGACACCTATCCCATATCAGTTACTAGTGCCGAAGCCCAGAATCTTAAAAAGGTACCAATAATATTTAGGGTGCATATATCTACAACAAGTCTAAAAATAAAAAGGAATAATCAATGGAATAATACCCCATGCTAGTGTTTTAGCCTGGGGTATTGTTTATGTTTCAAAAAAGTGTTCTTTAAGCACAAGAAAATTATCAAAATTTAAAAAGGAATCAAACGCTGCATAAATAAACACTTTCCTCACATTATTATTATTATTATGTTCACATTGTAGAGATGGAGTCTGAGCCCATACCAAAGGTATCCCTATGGTATATTCGTTAATTAACCAATACCACAGAGAATTTCTAAGGTAATATTTTGGAAGACCATTTTTCACTTGAGGTTTGGATTTATCACGAGTCAGTCCTAGTATCACACAGAAGGGGTTTCGAATCAACTGAGGCATGGCATAGCCACAATCCAACTGGTACATCCATGAATTCCCCTTTTGGAACCAATATCACTCATGAGTATATAGAAGGAACATGGAAGTCCTTGTCCGGAAAAGCTTAATACATCACCCCCCATCAGTGCATAATCGTAACCAGTCCATAATAGAGACTTCATGTGAGATTTCTTAATATTGAACCCCTATTAACTCCCTCCATGATTTTAATTTTATTTCAAAGAACATATATCAAATAGTTTTATTTAAATTTCAAACAAAACGATATTTTTAACTCAGCCACAACAAATGATTATTTAAACCGGGCATTTATAGCTAATGAAAATTATGAGTGAAGTTAATAAAAATGCACTTATTACTTTTATAAAGGCAGAAAAGGATAAAAATTAAATAATAAAGAATATAATTAGTCAATTATTAACCAACATAACCAATGAGTCATTGTTTACAATTACGGAAAATAATTTATTCAATTATAACACATTAAAAGAGAGCACACAACTTGTGAAATTATTTAATATAAATAATTCATGCCAAACACATTTTTTTCCATGAACATAGGGAAACCTAAATGGGTTTCCAACTGTGTTGAAAAATTTTAAATTGGGTAGATTATCTTGAAAAAAGGATGGAGATTTATGAAATGTAGTTTATTTAATTTAGAAAGGGAAAAAAATTAATCATCGTCGGTAGGCATGGACGAGTGGCACAACATGTTATTCATAATATGCAAAGAAAGGAGGGGAAAGAGATTAGATTCGATAATATGTACTTGAAAAAGATCCTTTGTTAAGTGGAGATCATTGATTTGACATGAAACAGAAGAAATTAGATGATTTTATAAATACACCTATTTCATGTAAATTCCTTCAGCGATAAATTAGGCGATGTATTTAGAACGATATCGAACAATTATTCACGAATGAGGTTAACCGCAATGAGACCTTTTCATCACACTAGATGACGTTGAAACCAATGAGGAAATGAGGATACAAGAATCATTTTGATGAGGATGTGGGAGGTGTGAAGCGCCTAGTAGGAGGAGGTGTGCCACACACTAGAGATGGAGAGGAAGAGAGTAGGGGAGTGAAAAAAAGAAAAGGAATTGGAATGAAACAAAATTAAGAAAATAAGTTCAATGAGAAAGGAATATAAAAAGGAAATGGACAAAATAATAAAATAAAATATTATCGAGAAATAAAATTATGTATGAAAATGAGTTCACCCCATTTTAATAATTCATAATTTCTCTCCAACTTTTTTTATTTTATTATTTATTTTTATATATTATTAAATTATTTTTGACATTGTTGGTATTTTTTTTTATACTTTTCTTCATTTTAATTAATTTTAACCCGAAGATTGTGCTAAGGTACGACATAAAAATTTACATAAGACCCATGCAATTATTTAATTAATTTAAATATATTCTAGGGTCCAACAACAAGGTGTTGGGGCACATGCCCAGAGTTCATTTATAGATATGGAACTAAAGAATTAATGTGATGTAACATGATTAATTTTTGGACATTAAATTATGTATTTAATATAAATATATTCAATATCTCTCAAATGAATATTATATACCATTAGTTTTTAATATTCATCTACAATAGTATCATCTATGACAAAAAAAGATAATTATACAAAAAAACATTATTATATCCCTAGTAAAATGGTTCCTAGAAAGAAATTTATTCCATTTTGATATAAAAAGGGTTCCATTGAATGGAAAATAACTCATTTATTACATATTGAAACTTGATTTATACATATATTATAGAACCCACCTAAATTTCAATCATAATATTGTTAATATGAATATATAACTATACAAAAAATAATATAATCATGTACTATGAATTTCTTTATGGGACTACTATAATGGATTGTTTAGAACATTTCATCCTATAACTACAATATTTATGATAAATATGAAACAATGTTTCATTATTATATAAAAATTGTTTTATTTGAATGTAGAATAAGTATAACACATTACAGTTACTTCAACCATGACTCATATAGATAAGATCATATCTTTACATTAACCTAATAGTGTAAGGATTCTCATGATCACAGTATATTTACTAAAACCGTGATAACATTGGTTTATATTTATTATGCTAAAATCTTATATGATTATGAGATGGGTAATCAATATGGAATATATTACATATCCCATTGAAATAAAATAAAAATCTTCTCAAACCACCCTAATGTTTGCGAAAAATATTTGAAATTCATAATATATATGATATTAATAATTATTAATGACCCATTTTGTGTTATAAAGGATAGACAACAGTAGATCATAAATAATATTTTTATATTTGAATCTTTATATGTAACCTCTTTGATATATCTCATTAGATCTTCATTCATAGAGTTTACGCTTCTTAACATATTTCTTCCATCAATAGGATTTTCCAAAACCACATTCTTATTGAATGTGTTATCAATATATCATTTCTCATACGGAAAATGTGATCTATATTAAAATTTGTTAATTAACAACAAACTCCTCATAATCATCTATTATAAAAATATCATATTTGTTTTTGAAAATTAATTTCCTTTTGATTGGAATATAAAACCATATATTTAATCATTGTGAATCTTCCATTGATCCATAAATAGAATATTAAAACACAAAAAACTATAGTAGACATAATTTATAATAAATCCCATTCATATATATCAAATTCATGTTCATGTCTAAATTTTAATTAAGGAAACTAGTTTTGAAATCCATTCAATTGGAAGAAAATGGTATAAGTAGTACAATTTTATTTATTATTAATATTCTTGTTATAAATATATATTTATTCAAGAAATATTTATTATTAAATGTGTAAGTGATTATTTCATGTCGTAATATATAATAATTGATTCATGATAAAATCAACACCTTTTTAAAATAAAAATATTGACATTATTTCATAATGAATTTATTGTTTTGAGGAAATATATTTTTATATAATATAATTCATAATTTTCATCAATTTAAATAATTTCATAATTATTATTTACTTTTTCATGAAGGTATAAGCTAATAAATTATAATTATATTATTTCATTACAATATTAAATTTTTTAAATTATTTTATCATTTTATGAAATATGAAATCATATTTTTAAATAATCATTTATTATTTTCATATTTCTATTGTTATAATATTTAATTATTTTCCTGTTAATATTTTCAATAGAATAATTTAATATAATTGCTGAGAAAAGTAATAATACATGTCAGAAATTCCTCTAAATAATAGATTGGTTTTTATTTTAAAACATATTTAAAAATAACACGTGATAGTTTATAGAAAACTTCATTTATATACATTGTTTTACTATAATTTTATATAAAATATAACAAATAATATTTTATTTATATTTAATTTTATTGTTACTTCATTGTATTTTCTTATAAAATTAACATCTAAATATAATTTAGTTGTTTGTTTTGTGATTCATTTGAATATATATTCTTCCTAATATATTATATTAAATTCTTGTGTAATATTTCTTCCTAAAGTTATATAATTTTCTAATATAATATAAAACAATTTAAGAAACATTTTTACATTTAATAAACGAACGCATACTCAACATAACATGAAATATTTTTTCTAATTATTGAAGATTAATATTACGATCATGAGAAATATGAAAAATATTTGTGGGGTTGTCAAGGATCTTTTACATCATTATAAATTACAATGTTGGAATGTTTAAGACATTATTTATGAAGTGAAAATGATATTATAAGTAGTATTTACACATTTGAGGAATAATTAATATTTATTTGAATATTAATTAAATTGAAATTTGTTTAAAATGTTATCAATACAAATGAGTCCCTAGTAAATGCACAAGGTATGAACTTCCAAAAAAAGTTTCTTAAATATTTTATCATGATATAAATTGGTATAATTTATATTATGAGTTGAATCCAAATATAATAATGATTTAAAATAAATTATTTCTTTGTTTTTGGTAATTAATTGTAAAATTAATTAATAATATAATTATGAAAAATACATTGGGAGGGACAATGCATCGATTATATAATCTGAAGAAAAGTAAAATATTTTAGTTTTAAAATATAAAATGGAATATTATTTAGATTAATTAATGTAGAATATGGTTTTTGGATAAATATATATATTTAAGAAATTATTAATATTTTCTAAAAATTTTATACAATTGTTGTCTACTTATATTGAAGTCTTAGTATTTGAATTTTCTACCAAATGACTATAAATGGTATTCAATTTGTAAAATTATTAATAAATTAATAAAAAAAACAAAAAACATATATTGAGTAAGAATTGGATGAGATATGATACAGTATGACATCTCTTTTCATTTTATTATATATTTTCCCCTTCAGAAATGTATTCATTCCCATTCAATAATATATATTTAGTAAAATTCACTGAAATATTTCTAATAATGGGTACACTTATAAATAATTCTAAATCACATGTAATGTTTGATTTTAATTATAATTTTTCCAATTTAATTCATTAAGATACAATTTATGTGTTTATACATCCCTTTTCATTATAAAATCTCTTCTCTATATGATTAAGATTCCATACAATGGTGGTTATTCCATTTTCAATGTATGGTTTCCAAACTCAATCTTTCATTTTTTATTATACTATCTTAATTCTATAAATTAATTTAATTTTTACTTTATTTTGACATCATGAATACATTTATAATTTTTCTACCTCCATTTTGATCCATTGTTGATTATATATCACTATTCTCATCTCAATATACCAATTTCATTAGATTTTACAATTTCAAAATATTCTTTATTCAAATTTTTTATAATTTCAAATTCCCATAATATATTTTTATTAATTTAAAAATTAATAAAAAAATATTTAGGTTTTTTAATATTAATAAATTTTTTATATAACTGAATTTTATTCTTGGAGATTCTGTTGTTTTTTTAACTATAGGAATATAACTAACTATAGTTGTTTTACACTAACTATGAAATAATACAGTTTTATAAAGATAAATAATTCAGTTATAGTATTTAAAATTTATTCATTAATCAGATGAATGGAATTTATTATTTTTATTTATGTTATAGATAATCCTGAATGGATGATTTCACATCATAAATATGAAACTAAATATAAAAAATTTAAAAAATATAGCCATAAAAAACAAGAATATTGTGGAATAATATGTAAATGATTAACACTTCATAATCTTTTAAAAACATTATTTACATACCAAACCCCATATTACTGAAGTTTGTTAATTGATTTATTATATTAGAATAGATACAATGTCTTAAATCCCAATGGATTGATCATTTTAGTAGTTTTCAAAAACCAGATACATATATGATATCTAGTTTTCCTTGGGAATAAAAAAACAAAATACATTAAAAATATAAAAAATTGAATCCTTGGAAACTCATTCAAAAATATCATCCTCTTAACCTGAGGAATAGAAGAAAATATTTTTCTCAAATAATCAGTAAGGGTAACATAAACTATAATCTATCATGAATCAATAAGAATAATTAATATGGAAATGTAAATAACATAATACACAATCAAATTAAATAAATCCAGTACATGAATTAATAATTAATTTTAAATATGGAAGGCTGAATATATGAAAACACGTAACATTTCATAAAAAGGTAATAATGAAAAGTTTATAGATGTAATATAATAGTTACAATCCTTATGATAGTTATAAATGAATACTAAAATAATGAAATTCATAATTACTTTATTATTTGTTTCCCAAAAACATGATACCTTTACTATCGAATCCTTTCCCAATATGGTTTAAAACAAACTTGTTAGAACCCATCTGATTAGCCAAATAAATCATACATTGAGAATAAAAATGCATGAGGAGGATATATATAACTACAAATCACCAATGACATATCTATCCAGATATCTCATTATATATTAAATAATAAATTCAACTTATAAACAATGTTCCACAATATAATTTATCTGTATTTAGTAAAGGATATAGATTTATCAATTCTCACCAAGTAAAGGAAATAATATTCATAGTGAAAAATCATTTTTAAATGTGGTTTATGGTTTACGAAATAGACATATAAATCAAAATATAATAATTATATATATAATAATTTTAACTTCAAATGATAAATTATTCTAATGAATATACTTTTTTATGATAATGCTAACAATCACAAAAGAATGTGAGATTGCATAATAATTTTTACTACATAGAAATATTCCTCTAAAATCCACTTGGATGAGATAATTCAAATGGAAACATAAAATACCCTGAATAATGCATTATTAATGTTATAAAATGTTTAATTGGTAGTATATAATCATCATAAATTTAATTGGTGTATGATAACAAATAAATCTCAATGCAACTTCAATTGAGATAAAATCTATTACATCCTACTTACTTTTGGTTTCATTTGATTTGACCTCATATAATAGTTTTTAACATCTTGTTAATTTATTAATGAAAGAAAATAAAATTTAGTATGTAATTTGTAATCCTTTTATAAAATCTTATCACCACTTCATTAAAAATGATTCATTATTTTCATTATTTCGGGTGTTAATTTCCTTGTTTTCTCATGCATTTTTAATAATTTATGATCTGTGTATTTCAAATATCATCTCTATAATAATACCAATGATTTTATTACCTTTATTGATAGTTAATTATTCTTTTGAAACCAATCATGAATTATGATTATGAATAATTATGTACATTACGATCATGGGCACCGTAGGTCATGCATACACATGAGTAAGATTTATATTTTTCAAAGACCATTATAACATAGAGGTAAGTAACATTATATCTTTCATAAATTATTATAATATTAGATAAATATTTTTATATAATTATATATTTCATCTAATTGGTGTGGTGATGAACATAGAGTCACATCTCATCTTGAAAGTGGTAGTCTACACACATATAAAAAATCCTACCATCATTACTGGAGTGAAAAGGAATTAAATAAAATGATATGTATTGAATTTATTTAATAGTAAATATTTAATTAATATCATAATTATTCCATTCATTTCAATTATAATGCTTAAAATTTTCTTTATCTTCTTCCATGTGAAGTGTTAATGAAATGCGAAATACATCGCCTCACAATGCGGTAGTTCATCACACATAAGGGAAATTATAGTGTATCTTCTACTGAATGGTTGGTAAAAATATATCTGATATAGTTACACAATATGAAAAAATATGTTACAAATATCATATATATGTAATTTATAACCATAATCTTTAACATCATTGAAATATGGTAATGAAAATATGAGCGGTACTGGTTCTCAAAGTGGTAGTATATCATACACACCAACAATGATTTTGTAACCTATTTTATGAATGTGTATGGGAATTTAGGACTTAAAAGTCACAGGAAAAATCTTATTATTTTTAATATAATAATATTTTAATATCATGTAGTTATTAAAATATTCATAAGAGTTTGATATAGAATTCAAATAATGATTCTTGTTGAAGAGAATTAGCTCTTCTTTGGGTATCCGCATTATGATTTCACTAATTCCATGATAGGAACTTTTTTTAAAAAAAAACATAAATATTATAAGATTAAAGAAGTGTTTTTGGGATGTTCTTTGTTTAGATATTGGATGATCCAAATGTATTTACATTTTTGAATATGTGAGGAGAGAGGGTGTCCATTTTTATGTTTGGGTGAGGACACACATTGAATTTTTGAAAATAATTGATCACTCCCACATTTTATATATGGAAAACTATTCCGATATTGTCTATTATAAAATTTTAGAGGTGTTATAGTATACATTTTCCAATATAAAGAGTATATTTTACATATATTGGAAAATTTTACCATTATTTTACTTCCCAAGTAAACTCATTTCAACCTTAACTGTAATAATTAATATGTACTGCATTCACAATTAATTATAGTAAAAAATATTTTAATATTTTCATAAATTATAATTAATTATAATTCCAATTATATAACACATTTAAAAATGTTTAATACACATAAGTGTGTAAGTTTAATTTTAAAATGATCTCAATGTCATTTTAAGATAGCATGTTTGGAAAGTGAAAATGTTCAAGCTGTTAAAATGGTTTTATATCTAAATATAATATGAAAGTATTTAAATGAAATAAATTTTATTAAATGATATAAAATTTAATATAAAATGTTGTAAAACCAACTAAAAAGAATGTTCATCACTATTAAAATGAAAATTAAATTCTATATTAAAATTCAAAATTTTCACTACTCATTTAGAAAAGAAACATCTAAGAAAATCCAAAAAAAATCACCCAATGATAATATTGGTAATATGAATTAAAAAATAGAGACTATTTTTTCAATTAAATTTTCCAAAATAGATAATAATTAATTTAAAATTATTTGTGTGATGAATGACTAAATAATGTTTTGTTTAATCCAAATGTTGGGTGAATTGCATTCTTTCAATGTAATATATTCTAAATGAAATATATTAAAATGTCTTGGGATGTCAAAAATCCCCTTTCTAAAAAACTTTTACTCCTAAAAAATGTTCATATTACCTTATAAATATATTTGTGTAGATATTCTTCATAATCGCCTCCAGTTCCAATATTGCTTCATCTATTTGGTGATCTCTTTAATATACCTTTACCAGAAGAGTCATATGACTCCTAAGTACATTATATTTAGTATAAAGAATCTAGATAAGTTCATAATAATAAGATATATTAATTCTAAATTGAATTTCATCATATGTGAGTACATGAATTGTGTATGACATGTACATCTGTAGTAAGTATATTTGAAACACATCATGTACATTGGAGGAACATGGAAGTAATACCAATAAAAAAGTAACACCTCAAAATCTATAAAAAAATTTAAAAGTGTCTTATATTCCAATGTCTAAGTTTTCTTTTTTATTTATCTTTATTACTCCCTTACATAAAGATACTTTTAGGAATACATGATCACTAACATGGATTTTCAATTCATTCCACTGATAATCAGCATAACTCATTTTCCTACATTGAGTTGATTTAATGTGCTGTCGAATTGAATTTAAAATTTTTATTACCAGTTAAATATTATATAGGCCTACAAGTTTACTTTCACCATATTAATTGTAACTATATGGAGTGAAGAATCACTTTTAATATAATGATTTATATGGTCCCATTTGAATGATTGAAAAAAATTGTTATTATAAAACTCTAATAAAGATGAATATTAATCCCAATTATGTATAAATTATTGTGATCATTACCTAAATATGTCTTCCATGGTGTTTATTGTCCTTTTATACATTCAGGAATTGCACAAATGAATCTCAGTATTAGGAGCCTTCGTATGACTTTTCCATAATTTTGATGTAAAATAGGCATCATGAGAAGACCCAAATGATAGAGGTATTCTATGAAGACTAATAATTGAATTAATATATTTCCATGAAAGGTGATAAATTAGAAAATCATCAATTTTATCAATGAAATTTTTAGTTTTTGTATAGATTTTGATAATCACCCATATTACATCATTCTTTCTATGAGTACTATGAAATCTTAAATAAATTTCCATAGTAATGCAATCCCATTTAAATAAAGGAACATGAATAGATTCCATAAAATTAATAAAAATTTTCATAATAACATTCACTTATTGGAAAACCAAACATTTGGACACATAATCACAAATCCACACTTCATGGTATCCCACCAAATAATTTCCATCATATCCATATACATATATGGGCAACCAGGGAGTATAGGGTGATTATAGATATGAGAATCAACCAAAGATTCTATTTTCAGATTACTATTATATGGGACACATAATATCCTTCCAAATTAAAAATGTCCATCTTTTGAATAGAATTCAGCTAGATTCTCATCATTCACAACCTTAATTTTCTGCTAAAAGTTCTCATTATATGATTAATAATTCATTATGATGTATTATAAAGATGATTATGAAATAATTTAGAAAATTATTAATGTATCCCTTTAAATATTACATCATGTGTAAATCTTAAATAGAGCCACAAACATATGATCCCTCTAAATCCTTATTTTGTTTATTATTCCATGATCGTTCCTACTCGATGAATCCTCACACTTATTTTCATTTACAAGGTGGTAGATTATTATGAAATAATAAAACCTGAGTTACTCTAGTGACCACCTTATTATCATATTAATATATTTTGATGAAAATATGCATTTAAGGCTTTTATGATCTGTTTATATAATATAAATTTCACCATGGAGATAATTTCTCCGTACCAGTAGTGAATATATTATTTATTCCAACCCATGATCATGGGATGTGTAGTTCTATTCTTGATGATTAAAATTCATTTCTGCATATTTAATAACATTATGATTATACAATATGACCCATCCAAGTCCCTCTATTGAGGCATCAATATATATGACAAAGTAATCTCTTCCAAATGATAGAGTAAAATTTGTTGAATTTACCAATCTCTTATTTAGTTCATCAAAACATTTTTCACATTCGTTTTCCCAAAAAATCATAACCCCTTTTCATGAATTATTTTTCAATGACCTATAAAATGAGGAAAAAAATATAATAATTGATGTAAAACTATAAAAAAAAATTAACTACATATATTGGCTCTATTAATTTGTAGAGATCGTTATATAAATGCACATTACTTTGTAAGATTATATACAATTTCTTATTTAGGGAAAATATTTCAAAAAAAAAAGAAACTAAATTAATCTAGAATCCACACATACAAACTTTCCCATATAATAACATCCTTCTAAGTGTTACAAGAATGATCCATAAATTATTTTCTTGGTCCATCATTCTTTTAGAATAAAAAAATATTAGAAATGAATACCAAAATAAAATCATCAAGATATTATTTGAATAATTATTTATGAAGACCCATAATAATATAGGGTTAATTAGTAAACCCAATTTTCCATATAGTAAAATCATAATGTCTATGCCTCAATAAAAAATATGCCTTTAAAATTTCAATTTCCCTATTGAAACCTTGAATAGATATCAATTTTAAAAAATTATTGGGCTCCATGAAGTTGACCAAATAAGTCATTGATGAAAGGAAGATACCACTTTTTCATTATTTGAATAGAATTTATTTCCCTATAATCATTCCACAACCTCATATATCCCACTTTATTTTAAAAAAATAGAATATGGAATCCACATTCTAATACACTATATTGAATAAATACATTTTCTTCCAAATACTATAGTTATTTCTTTATATACACTAATTATATAGTTGATTTTATGAGGGTATTATTTAATATTGGTTTTGAATCTACTATTAAATCAATGTAAAACTAACCTTAACTATATAAGTGATGCCAATGTAATTACATAGAAAAAAACAACAATTTTTTCATTACAATAATTGCATACTTAATTTGAATATTTCCTTTTTCATCAATTGATTGTTTTACCTACATGGCCATGAATCTCATAAAATATATCTTGTTGTTGTGTACCTAGATACGATCTATAGGATCATGTCTCTATTATAAATATACGTAATTCTATATCTTCCTGACAAATCGAAATTTCTATTGTCATATAATATATATTTTCTTAATATTTTGAAATCACTTCCATTACAAGGATTACATCAAAATCAAAAATAGTTATGTTAAAAACCTCCAAAAATAATTCAAGATTGTGTGTAATAATGGGTAACCACTTACCCAATACTATTGCAATGAGAACTCCCTTATAAGTTTAGATTGAAACATCTATTTTAACATAAATTTAAAATGTATAATTCATCTTGGAAAACATGATGGATATAAATTTGAGGAACCAGAATGAAATAATGAATTAGATGCATTTGAATTTAAGATTATATTACTCACCACTACTTCATTGGGAACATTAAAATCCAATGTAGTTATCACAATATCATAGCCTTCTCCACCCGACTTCTTATAAGGAAAATTCCCTTGACCCTTGAGGGATTCATTTTCATAGTGCCCCATCTCTTTGATGTTGTAAGACCGAATAATTTTTTTCCTTCTTCCCATTACATTCATTAATATAAAGATCCATTTATGATCACTTTTAACAAACTCCCATGAATCCATGAATTTAGCAAGTGGAATATTTCTACAGTTCTCACAAGATGGAAATTTCTTCATCAATTTCTTCTTATTATTCACATATACACTGTCTGGGTGCCAATTAGACTTCTTATTTCCCTGATTTAAATCTTACTTATAGATTCTTGTGAATTCATTTTCAATTATCATGGAACATTAAAATAATTCATACTATAGAGAAAATGTTTGAGAGACTAGCACACTTCAATGATTCGATTTAAGAACCTAACAAAAGTAACCAGTATTGTACTCCACATTTCATATGTAATCTGTAGTATACCTGAAAAATTCAATAATGGTATATTTATAATCTATGATACTTTATTCTTAATTTTTTTATAAGTTTAGGAAAATAATCTTCAACTATATTTGTTTCTTTGGAGAGAAAAATATATTAGATATTATTTCTGTAAATCTATTACTTTCCATGAGTTTAATTATATTATCCTATAAAATATTATGGATCAACAAACACAATTGACCATCATCATATTGGATGAAATACGTCGAAAGATTAACCATTCCCATTTCACTGAATCCCAAGGTCATAAATATATTCTCTAGTGACATAGTCGATTAGTCAACTATAATTAGATTATTTTTCCCACTCAATGACGAGGGATTGTTTCACATAAAGAGATACATCACAATAGTCTCTCACCATGGAACATGTTCCTCCATCAGTTGAAGGAAAATTTTCACACCCTAATTAATATTACCTAATATATAAATATTTTCTCAATTAAAAAACTATTTATATTGGTAATATCATCAGGTAAATATACAAATTTTTTATGAGTATTGGTATAATTCATTCATCCAGGTGTCATTTTAAAACAATAGAATGCACAGGATTATCCCATAAAAATAAGAATTTTGTATAATAATGTATAATTTAAAATATGGGGTAACACATAATAGAAATTAAAAATTTATACATTGTTAATATCATAATCATAAACATTGGTTACTTTGGGTATATCATTAATTTCAAATTCTTCATGATATCTTGTAATGAAAGTGATATGTATCCCAAAAATATCACCAAGCTGTGTCAAACCAGGTGTGTAGTGAGGCTAAATTTTTTGTACCACGATACACTCATGTCATTCTAGAAGAAACCTTTTCAGTTGTATTACAACTATGTACATATATTACAATACCACTTCCATATATATTATCCAAAAACTTTATGTGTTACTATGAAAAACAGAATAATCTCAACCATAAAAAAAAATTTGGATTCTCCTCAATATATAACCTCAATGAGTATCATTGGGTAAGGTTCCCAAAAATAAGTTTTTTTCTAAATCTAGTTTATAATGTTTCTTAAACACATCCCTCTGATTGAAATTGTACAAACATTACCCTTGATGCTTGGATCCAGTTCCATACTTTAATACATTTGTGTAGATACAATTTTTTATTATGGAAGTGCCGATAATTTTAGTGATTTTTTAAAACCAAATATAAACTTATTACCCATTATACATTATGAGTAAGAAATAAAAAATAATATATAACAAATGAAAATAAACTACCTCCTTGAAAAATCATTCAAATATATATTTCAATCAGAATATGGGGAAATAAATCAAAATAATGGTTAGATAAAATGCATAGTAAGGGTTATGTATTATTAAGGATATTAGAAAAAATAAATATATTCAATATAGAGTGGTAAATAATATTACCCAAATTACATTTAAATAATACGAATGAATTAATAGATGATAAATAATCAATATTGAAAGGTATATAAATAAAAATATATGTCATTAATCAATAAAAAATGAAATGTACCTAGATATCATATCACATAGAAAATAATTTAAATGGTAATAAATGAATAATGCATGATGGGGATTCTTAACTATTGGGCCCCAGGATTCCCAGGAAAATGATACCATTATAATGATTACTTTTTAGGAGACATTTTAAGACACATCATTTAATACCCGTGTGATTGGAAAAATTTTCCATCACATGAAACTACTAATGCATTGAGGTGATTTCTATTACTTACCCCCAATGAGGAAATATCTATCACAAAACATAATTATATATTAGATAATCAATTTCATTCTTAAACAATATTCCTTATAATAATGTACATATATTGTTTGAAGGATATAAATTTATTAATATTTACCAAATTAATCAATTAGTTTTAAATGGAAACAATGTATGTAAAAATTGAAAATTGTTTATGATATATAAATATCAATACCAACAGAATATAAATATTTAAGAGTGATTTAATTTATAATTTAAAAATTATTATAATTAAGTTACTGTTTCAAGTGGAAGTTAATGATCACACAATAATGTTATATTTCATTATAAATTTGTCAACAAGGTAAATTTCAAGTATAATCATCTTGGATGAGACACATAATCATGAATCATAATATATAAATAGAAATGAATTTTTCATAATATTCTATCTCAAAGGGGAATTATATACACCAGATAAAAGTAAGTAGGTGTATAATAATAAATAATTCCCAATGGAATTGAAATTGAGAAGAAATCCCTTTTTTCATGCTTCATGTTGTTTTAATGTACTTTAAATTCAATTATATTGATTTCAAAAATTGTTTTTAACTAATTATAAATCTATATTAATAATAATTAAGTCATATATTATCCATTTATAATATCTTATCTCTTTTTATTTAATAATAATTCACTATTTTAATCATTTTGGTTTTTAATTTTCATATTTCGTCATGTGTGTTACATAATAAAACAAAAATTTATTATGAATATTATATAGTTAATTCATATTTAGAATTATAAAATGAAATTATTATCATATTTATTCATTAATTACTATTTTAAATGAAATCGTGAATGATGTTAATGAAATGTTTAGTACATTATGATCTTGGAGAGGGTTGGTCATATATACCCATTAATAACATTTCACATTTTCCTATGATCATTATAGAAAATAGATAAGAAATATTATAGATTTAATGACCGAAAGTAATTTTATATATTACCAATTTTAGAATTATATATATCATCCATGATCTGTGAGGATAGAAACAAACTCACATCACAATTGAAGGAGATTGTTCACATGTACACGAACAATGTTATCATTTGTTCTATAGTGTAATGGAAAGAAAGAAAATGATGCATATTATCCTTAAAAATGAAAATATTTCATTAATATAATATTTAATTGTTTTATAACACATAAAATCATTAACATTAACTTTATCACCTTCCATGTCAAGCATTAGTGAAAGGCGAATAGCATTGCTTCACGATGAAATAGTCTTCCGCACACATGAGGTACTTAATCGTATCTATAAAAGAAAGGTACGAAAAAAGATATATAAGATATAAATTACTCTATATGTATACCTGTGTTATAAATATCATATATTTATTTATATGAATCGTTATACCAAACCTTGATAGGTGGTAATGTAAAAATGAATGACACCTGTTTTCGAGGTGGTAGCCCATTGTGAACAATAATGATCATTTCATAACCAATTTGATGGATATGCGTGGGGTTGTAGTTATAAACATTAGAATAACAATATCTTATAATATAGGTGATACATAGGATATTATATTAAAATGTTTTTAAATTAATTTAAGTATGTGGAGAAGGAAATAAATTAAAGATACTCGTTGTTGAACCTTACCACAAATTTGGGTATCCACATTAGGTTTTCACGAATGCCTTGAAAGGTTGATTTTCTATCAAATCTATGGATTGTAGAATTAGGTGAGGGAATTTGGGAAGTTATTTGGGACAGTATAGGAAGAACCAAATGTATTCATAGGTGTGAAGAAGTGGGGAGTTGGGGTGGACTTTTATATGTGGGGGACAAGACAATTTGAAAATTTTTCTATGGAATTGAGTGATCCAACATTTTTTAACGCCAAATGGGTCAAAATGGGACTTTATCCATCCTTATAGTTGGAATTGTTAACATATTTATATCCAAGAGAATATATATATTTTTGACGAGTATATATTTATTACATAGAAAAATATAATATCATACTAAATAATGATTTTTTATTTAATACAGTACTTATTAATTTAATTTTATTAATAACACAAGGAAATATATTATGAATCATTATCACATATTTTTTGTAACATGTATTGTTAAAAATACATACAAAACTAGAAATCATTGGGAATAATAAATTTTATATAGATTCAATGTTTTTATTAAAAATTTAATATTATAAATTACATTTTTTATTTCAATTGATATATATAAATATTTACATAGAAATCATTTAGTTGAACTGAAAATATTTAAACCAGTTTTTGTTGTGTGATACATATGATTTTCAATTTGTGTTAAAATAATTCATTAAATTATTGTTTAATTTTATAATTTATAAAAATATTTTTTAAAAAAATTTATATACAATATTTAATAAATATATATATTTTAAATTAAATGGAAATATACAAAAAAATATAACTTATTTATTGTATAATTAATATAAATAAATATTTATCTCCAAATAAAAATAAAAAACTTCTTATATTAGACTAAGTGAATACACATCATTAGAAAATTCAAAATTATAGTGTTAATGAAAAATTTAAAACATTATAAGTCTACGTTTGAAATTAATATATAATAGGATGACGAACAAATGATTTTGATATAGTTATTCAAAATTATTTACTAATTATCTTAAAAGATAACAAAGTCAAAGAACTAATCATAAATATGGTTTCATAATATAGATGAGAATAAATAGTAGTGTCAATTTTATTAATTGTTTATAATGAAGAAAAAAAATATATTTTGTTAAAAAATATTTAAAATTTAAAATAAGATAAATATCCAAAAGATTTATGTATTCTCATAGATGAACATATAGATGTAGGAGAAAAGTAATTGATAGTAATTTAAAAACAATTTATTTGTTAATATTAAGAAAAATTATATTGTATTATTGTTTGGAAAGGTAAATCATAACTATGTAAATTTTTAAATAAATCATGTTTAATTCAAAATTTATCTATATACATATAATTTGAAATTACCAGAATAAACCATAAGTTGACTATAAAAGGTTTTGAATGTAAAAATGATATATATATATATATATTGAAAAATATAATAAATTATAATTATATAAAATTTTGAATATTGATTTTCAATCATATGACATATATATTTTATATATGATAAATCTTATAGTTAAAAAATATAATTTTGACCCTCACCGACTAAATATTTGAGAAAATTAAATTGATTTTCTTCCAGAAAATTATTTATCATTCAATCCATTAAAAAGCACATTATAACACATTATTTTACAATATATTCATCAAATATAATTTTATAAACCATACTATCCACAATAATAATTTTTTTCCTTCAAACATCACATTATATGGAAGATTTAGATACAATACGAATGAGACGACTCAAAGTGATACATAATGTTTTAGTACCCAATAATTCATTAAATATTTTAAATTCATACTCAATAAAAATGTTATATACCATATGTTATATTATTATCATGATTCTTTTTCATGTGTTATTTAATTCAAATGTATCAATTATTGATTTTATATCACTCATTATTTATAAAAAAATTCCTTTCATATGACACTACTAGGTAAAATTATAGGCTTTTTAAACCCATGGAGTTTTAATTTTAGATATAATGCATTTTCATTCAATAACATATGTACTTTTTAAATGAAATCGGCACTTATTGGATTATTTATTGGAAACTATTTCAATAGAATAAAATATTAATGGGTTTCACCGTTATTGTATCAGTTATGAAAAACACAACTAACTGTGGTGGTTTTATGATAACTATGTAGATGATTCTTTTTAGATAATATAATTAAATTTATGGATTAAAAAAAATAATTTAATGGTTTTATATTTAAATTATATTAATTTAATTTAATAACAATGAAACTATAACTATATAAAAACAATCATAAGAGAGAAAATATATGTTAAAAATAATAATCTATTTTTACCATAGGAAACTATCTTATAAGTGTCAAGTGCTAGAATGATAACAATTTAAAGAAATATTGAAATGATTAAATTCTATAATTTCATCAGAAATCTACCTTAAAACATTAATATATTTGTAATCGCATGGGTTTTGGGGTCCATTACTTTGTGAAAATATGATGTTGGGTGTTCTGGGTTGCCTGAGAATCTCGGTGAAGTTTGACCTCTAACGGTAAGCCTACCGGTGGCCTTAGCCTACCAGTAGTAGGCCTACAGGTGGCTTGGTCTACCAGTAGCTGCAGCCTACCAGTAGCTCTGTCTACAAGTAGCCGCAGCCTACCGGTAGCTCTGTCTACAGGTAGCTCGGTCTACCTGTAGCTGTAGCCTACCAGTAGCTAGGTCTGCCGGTAGCCGTAGCCTTCCAGTAGCTCTGTCTACCGGTAGCTCTGTCTACTTGTAGCCATATCCTACCTGTTTCTTGGCCTACCGATAGCTCGGCTACCGGTCGCTGTCATCCACCGGTAGCTCTTAGCTACCGGTCGCTCCAGCCTACCCCGCGGGTTTTTTCTAGTAGCGCCTCCCTTTAGCGCAAATTGGGTTTCAAACCCTATTTATACCCCTTTAATATTGTTCCCAGTAATGCCCATAAATGCCATTTAATTAATGATTTCATGAGTTAACCTTCTAGGTGCGTCGGTTTAAACCGCGAGGACCCATTAATGATGTGTGGGGTGTCTCAACCGCGTGGTAAACCCACGACCCCGCTCCTTACGTGGTTTTTCATTCTTATCACAACCGTCCCTGGCCTTTATAAACTAAAAGGGTTCTCCCTAGGTTTCTTTTCTCGATCACCCTGTGCTAGGAGTACCCTTCATTCAGACGAGTAACTTTTCGTTTGGATGATCCGCATTGATATCCGTGAAGTTCCACGCCCGGGCTTAGGGTCGATCGTTGATAGCAAGTAAGAAATTTCTCCTTCATCTCTCTTTTTGTGTATCATGTAGGGTGGGAATGCTTTTGATTCTGTATAATTGGATAAACCCGAACCTTAATGAAGATAATGAATTGACTCTTAATAATGAAGGGGGGGGGGGGGCTGTGATCGATGATGTTGCCTTGACTTATGATCTTACATAATTTATGATTTCTGAATTGTGTGTGCTTACGCCTTCTGAAAATCATGCTCATCGGGGGTCATTCTTTGTGTTCTAACAAACCCTTTCCTCTAGCGATGTTAAAAGGATTGTTTTTTTTTTGTGGTTTTGAACCCTTACTGTGAAAAGTAAATCGGTTAATTACTAATATTCAGCTAAAAAAATTTAAAGCACTAGAATCAACTCCTTTCTATGATAACTTTGGTTAAAGTACATCGAATTTAAAAATCAGGGAGTGTGTTAAATTTTATAAATCTGAAAAAACTGGCATGAGCCTATATTGTGTTGATGTTAGTGGGTTTCCCTTTTCATTTCACTTACGGGCTATTTGCTGGGTGATGTGCGTGGGGATGGGATCCCCTGTTATTATATTCTTGGTGGTTGCGAATTGAGGATGGGATCCTATGTTATATCACGAATTGGGGTGGAATCCTCTGTTGTTGAGAAACCTTATTGGCTCGTGGATATTGGAAATGGGGCTGTATCTTGGGGGTTTCATTGGTTGTGGTGGATTTACAAGAAAACCGGTTGTGGATATTTTATTTGATTCTTGACGTTTGGCTAGATATTTTTCCCTAGGTTTGTGCTTATAGTGTTAGTTTCCCAGTTGTTGTAGAAAACTCATTTAAGCATTATTACTGATCATGTAAACCATGATGGGACAAATGGGTCTTGGTTTGGCCTGAGTTGTGACTAGGACGTAGTATTGTTTGTGTTCTTTAGTCGGGATGAAGAAAAACCTAAAATTTGGGTGAGTTCTTGTTACCTATACATATACTTTTAGTTATGTGTTTCTTATTCACGCCCCACCCAATTTGAGCACATAGTGCCGAACACCCCCATTTCTTGGGGGAGGGTGTTTTTCCCAACACTACTATTAGTGTCTAGTTATTAGCTCCTTTTTTGCTCCCTTTCTCAGATAGCCCAAGTATCTTTGGGCAGGCTGTGATGGCCTGAAGTACTTTATTAGCCCAAGAACCATCGGGAGGGGTAGTGTGGTGGTTACGACCCAGGTGTGTGCGGGTAGGTGGGTTTTCCCATGTATCTTTGGGATGAGGCCCAGGTGTCTTCGGGCGTGGCAGTGGATCTTTTAGCCTAGGTGTCTTCGGGCGTGGTGGTGGTTGTTCTGGACTAGGTGTTTGTAGATGTGGTTACGTGTGAAAGTTATGGCCCAGGTGTTTGCGGGCGGGTTTTGTCAGTGGGACTACGTGCGGTTGTGGCCCAGGTGTGTGCGGGCAGGGTGTGGTAGTGGGACTGCAGTGAGAATGGAGGGATTGGTTCAATGCATAGGATGTCTTCAATAACAAATGGGAAAGTGGCGCAGGGTACCCAAACATCGATGTGCTATTACTATATTTTTTTACTTGACTTGCGTTATTGGGGATTGTGCCTTGGTGAGGCTTGGGTGGATAGTTTACCTTGTTAGGTGTTTGGTTTACTCTTTTTCCACGGGACTTTAGTACGTTCCCCCACTTATGCACGAGAGTGTTTGGTTTTTCCCTACTAAGTATACTTGTATGCTCAACCTACGTATATAAAACTGCTTTTAGGTTTCCAAGAGGACTTCGGGAATCACGCTGGACCATACTAGAGTAGGACCTTTGGGACAGTTGCAGTTGCCTTTTTTCTTTCTTTGTTACTTTACCTTGTATTATTTTTTTGTACTTGTGGTATTTACTTTTGGAACATTCATATGGGAATGATTGTTCATGGATTTACTTTTACTTTCTTCTTTTGGTGTTGTTGGGATTTACTATCTTATCTCCCGATCCTATTAAAAAGTAAAAATGGTAATGCCTACCATTTAGTGTGTGATTTTGTACCCTTTGTGCTAGTCGCCACTCCGGGACATATTGAAGGCGGGTTTCGGTGGTCATTATCCCTCCTTCAACTTGAAGCAGGAAGGGCCTAGCAATCTGCTGACCCTTCCCTCCTCTTGGTGAAGGTGTGTCGTGATAGAATGGTATCCGATGTATGGATGAGATATTGGATGGAGTCTGGGGTTAGGAAAAGTGAGGATTGCATGGGATAGTAGGGAAACGGTGTTAGGTGATCTTGGTATGTGAATTAGGCCAGGGAAGACCGGCTAGGACGCGGGATTTTAGCCCCCCCCCCCCCCCCCCCCCGTGATCTAATAGAAGGACTCTGGACCTACCAAATTACCATCTAAGGCCATGCTGATTGCAGGGTAGAGAGGCCCTAGGAATGGTACATGCATCATAATTACTTGTGTTCTCGTATTTCTGGGGTGTTTTGGGAAATTTAAATAAATAAGAAGTTTATGAAATTTTAATAATAATATTCTGCACTACTTGGGCTTAGGCATTCCTTGTTTACCATGCAGCAATGGCACCTGGGAGACGACCACGTTTGGTTCGGGGGATCGAGGCCCCGGAGACTACCATGGCCGATAGGCAGAGAGGTGATCGAGAGGAGGAGGAGGACCACTGGAAGAAGACACTTCGGGCCTTCCCGCAACAGACCCACGAGAAGTACGAGGGAAATACCCTTCACATGAAGACGGAGGACTGGATAGGGGAGCTAGTGAAAGCCTTTGGCTTGATTCGGGCCCCGACAGAGTACTGGGTTCCTCGATCCATCATCCAGATGGAGGGAGAAGCGTGTTAGTGGTGGACTCTTTACCTAGGGAAAACGAGAGACGCTGAGGTGGTATGGGATGATTTCGAGAAGGAGTTCCGGGCAGAATTCCTCTCTTCTACAATGAAGGCGTAGAAGAGGTAGGAGTTACTCTCCCTCCAGAAGAGGAGTATGTCAGTAAGGGAGCTGGGAATCAAGTTCAAGGACCTCCTACATTTTGTTCTGGACTTCTTTCCCGAAGAGGATTCTTGGACGAGACGTTTATAGGAGGCGCTCCAACCCTCCCTCCAGTATACTGATACCACCTTTACCCTGCCGACATACTTGGAGGTCCAGAAGAAGGCCTAAGTGGTGGAAAGGATTCATGCTATGGGAGGTATTTCATGAGAGGGGATCTAGCTGGGCCCATCAAAGGGGATGACCGTCAGCACCAGGCCTCCAGCGTCAGGACCCTCCAAGTTCCGATCGGCAAGGAGCAGGCCGCAACAGTTTCAGTTCCGATCCCCCGGTCCTCTCCCTTTTCCTTCAGACCCAGGACCGAGGTGATTCCTCTGTGGGATCCAGGGACATCTCCTGAATCAGTTCCCCAACTGAGTTCAGTACGGTAGTAGCGGACAGGCCCAGCAGCCGCCTCAGCAGCAGCTTCCAGCCAGGCCTTTTCAGCAGCAGCAGCAAGGGCAGCGAGCTCCCACTCCTCCGAGGGACGACGTTGCAGGGGGAGGCCGACCTCAGAGAGCTCCTCAGAGACCTTGACCAGGGCGTGGTCTGGGAGGTGGCCGACAGCCGATAGGCATAGGAAGTGGGCATGGGAATTTGCACATTGTGGAGGCAGCAGTTCTAGCGGGACTAGAGATCATTCAAGGTTCGATCATTTTTTAGGCACTCTTGCTTATGCCTTGTTTGATACTAGAGCATCGCACTCCTTTGTTGCACCCATTCTAGCCCGTGATTTGGTCCTAGATGTCGAGAGAATTCCAGTTCCCCTGGTGCTGAGCACACCAGTCAGAGGTCAGACCGACTTGTTATATGTTTATCAAGGATGCAGACTGATGATAGGACCACATCAGTCAGTCAGGGATCTTCTTCTTCTACAGATACAACTATACAATGGCATCCTAGGAAACAAATGGTTGTTCTTTGTGTGTGACGACATCGAATGCTTCCAAGTAAGGGTTGTGTTCTCAGACTTGGGGGCCCGACGTGTTACTTTCACCGGCGAGTGGAGCAGTCAGAAGGGCAGCAGGCGAGAGGAACCCCTCCTCTCCTTGTTAGTGGAGCTGTCAGTGGAGTCAGTGGATTTCGAGATGGTGGAGGTGCCAGGAATCATCAGTGAGTTTATTGACGTCTTCCCTGAGGAGGTGACGAATCTACCCCCTCGATGTGATATCGATCTAGGGATAGACCTGCAGCCTGGTGCTCGTCCGATTTTGATGGCTCCTTACTAGATGGCACCTTCAGAGTTACGGGAGTTGCGGATTCATATTGACGATCTGATGAAGAGGGGTTATGTTCAACCAAGTGCGTCATCATGGGGTGCTCCAGTCTTGTTCTCCAAGAAGGCAGATGGTGGTCTCAGGTTGTGTATGGAATATAGGAGGCTGGATCATGTAACGGTCAAGAATCGCTACCCTCATCCAAGGACATAAGGCCTTTTCGTCTAGCTGAAAGGGGCAGGGTGGTTCTCGAAGATCGACCTGTGGTCTGGGTATCACCAGTTGAGAGTGAAGGAGGGCGACTTCCCGAAGACGGCCTTCAGGTGCAGATATGGACACTTCATGTTCGTAGTCATGCCTTTCGGTGTTACGAACGCACTGGTTGTTTTCATGGTGCTTATGAACTCCATCTTCCGGGAGTACCTGGATCGGTTCATAGCCAGGTTCATCGATGATATCCTGGTCTATTCAAGATCAAAGGAGGATAATGTGGAGCACCTGAGGATGGGTTTGGAGGTCCTCTGACAGCACCAAATCTATGGTAAGTTGTCGAAATGCATGTTCTGGATGCGAGAAGTGCACTTCCTTGGGCATATAGTGTCCGATCAAGGGGTAGCGGTGGACCCATCAACGGTTGATGCATGTGTTTCTTGGGAAGCACCCAAGAATGTGGCAGAGGTTCACAGTTTCCTTAGGTTGTAAGGTTACTATCAGAGGATCGTACCCAACTTCTCTCGAGTTACATCCCATTTGACAGCCTTCACCAAGAAGGATTAGGTTTTCGTGAGGAGTGAGAAGTGTGAGGCAACCTTCTGCTATCTGAAGGGGAAGTTGGTTAGTGCCCCAGTGTTGAGGCTACCAGAAGAATGGGCGGCGTATGAGGTGTTCATTGATGCTTCCAGGAAGGACCTCGGATGTGTTTTGATGCAGTAGTAAGGATTGATCTCTTATGGGTATAGGCAGCTACGCCCTCATGAGCATAATTATGCCACCCACGACCTGGAGCTTTCAGCAGTCGTTTTTGTGCTAAAGTTATGGCGGCATTACCTCATTGGGGAACATCTTGTGATATTCACATACCTCAAACGTTTGAGGTATATCTTCTCTCAGTGGGGCCTAAACATGCGGTAGTGGAGGTGGATGGAGTTCCTCTATGATTACGACTTCGACATTTCCTATACTTTAGGGAAGGGTAATGTAGCGGCCAATTACTTTAGTAGGAGGACGCAGAAGGATGCAGTCCGAGAGTCTGTAGATGCCTGGAAGGCGATGGAGGCGTTGGCTGCGTTGCACCTGGATGCGAGGATGGATAGCGGTATAGGTTTCCTATATAAGATGTTAGTGCAGTCATTTCTGTTTCAGAAAGTGGAAAAGTCTCAGTGGGGAGACCCAGAGTGCGAAGCGATGCATGATCGAGTTGACCAGAGCATTGCACCAGAAGGATGGATGGAGGATGGTCAACACCGGATGTTTTTCCAGGGGAAGTTGCTTGTCCCAGAGGCGATGCGCGGAAAGGTTCTCAATGAGTTCCACAAATCACCCCTAGCGGTACACCCATGAGTTTCCAAGATGTACGAGGGCCTGAGGAGTCAGTTATGGTGGCCCGGAGTAAAGCGAACAGTGGCAGAGTTTGTAGCCAAGTGCCTAGTGTGTCAGCAGGTGAAGGCTGAACACTGTGCTCCAGGTGGCCTGCTGTAGTATCTGGATGTCCCCGAGTGTAAATGGGAGGACATATCGATGGATTTTTTCATAGGACTACTGAAGGATCAAGGGGTATGTGATGCCATCTGAGTAGTAGTGGACCTGTTGACGAAGTCGGCTCACTTCCTTGCGATTAAGGAGTCGAGTGCAGTGGACTCTCTGGCACGGAAGTATGTGGAATAGGTAGTGTGGTTGCATGGAGTCCCAATTTCTATATTCTCAGACAGGGACACACGTTTTACCTTGTGATTCTAGAGGGGTTTGCAGCATGCTTTTGGAACCCAGCTATGCCTTAGCACTGCTTTCAAGCCCTAGACAGATGGGCAGACAGAGCGCACCATCTAGATGTTGGAGGATATGTTGCGAGCATGCATTCTGGACTTTGGGGGATCATGGGTGTGGCACATTCCTCTGGTAGAGTTCACCTACAATAATATACATCACTCTACCATTGGCGTGGCTCCTTTAGAAGCCCTATATAGAAGGTCGTGTTGCTCACCAGTGTGCCGGACTAAGGTTGGGAAGCAGGTGTTCTTATCCCGAAGGTGGTGCAGAGCACGATAGAAAAGGTTTAGAATATATGAGAGAGGATGAAGGTGGCTCTAGACCGGAAGAAGTCGTGTGCTGATATTAGGAGGAGGCCCTTGGAGTTTGAGGTTGTAGACCACGTTTTCTTGAAGGTCTCCCTTCGGTGTGGAAAACGGAGTTTCAGCAATGGAAGTAAGCTTTCTCCCTGGTTCATCAAACCCTTCTAAGTGCTGCGGAGGGTCGGTGAAGTGGCTTATCAGCTAGCGCTACCACCACTGCTACTAAGGATACACGATGTGTTCTATGTGTCCAAGCTTCATCGATATCTACACAATGACTCCCATGTCATTGATTGGGGAGAGTTAGATATCGAAGATGATGCGACCATCGTAGAAAGACCAATTGGGATCGAGGATCATATGGAGAAAGTGATTCTTGGATGAACCATCCCCTTGGTTCGTGTGTTGTGGAGACACGGTGGGCTCGAAGAGAGCACATGGGAGCGGGAGGCCCAGTTACGCGTTCAGTACCAAGATCTGTTTTGACTCTACGTTATGATCTGATCCTTGTTTTGTTGTACTTTGTGCTTTAATATATATTTATATATAGGGAATTATTGTGCTTTATTCCCTGTTCTTGTGTGTGTGTGCACAAATTTGTGTGATGGTATACCTGACTGCTAAGAAAGACGCATTAATGTGGATGCGATTGAACCCGTGCGGGCGAGTCAGCGCCACCAAAAGAGGATAATATCCTGACATATAGGAGGGGACTCACTAACTCATGCATTGGATAGTGTAAGTGTTTCTGGATGTAGGGGGTTCTATTCCAGCTTTCAAATGGAGGGTTTTCCCCCTAAGAAGTATCTTTAGAGGGTGGTTGTTCGGACCCCACTCCTCTCCTTTCTGGTTTACTCTTATATTCTTGAGGGCGAGAATAGTTTGAGAAGTATTTGATGTAATGGTCTGGGTTTTGGGGTCCATTACTTTGTGAAAATCTGATGTTGGGTGTTCTGGGTTGCCTGGGAATCTCGGTGAAGTTTGACCTCTAACGGTAGGCCAACCAATGGCCTTAGCCTACCGGTAGCAGTCCTACCAATAGCTCGGTCTACCGGTAGCTGCAGCCTACCAGTAGCTCAGTCTACCTATAGCTCGGTCTACCGGTAGCTGCAGCCTACCAGTAGCTCTGTCTACGGGTAGCTCAGTCTACCGGTAGCCGGAGTCTATGGGTAGCTCTGTCTACAGGTAGTCGTAGCCTACCGGTCACTGTCAGCCACCGGTAGCTCTCAGCTATTGGTAGCTCCAGCCTACCTTGCAAGTTTTTTCCAATAGTGCCTCCCTTTTGCGCAAATTGGGGTTCAAACCCTATTTAGACCACTTTAAACTTATTCCCAGTAACGCCAATAAATGTCGTTTAATTAAATATTTAATGAGTTAACCTGCTGGGTGCGTCGGTTTAAACCACGGGGACCCATTAATCATGTGTGGGGTGTCTCAACCACGTGGTAAACCCACTACCCCGCTCCTTACACAGTTTGGTGTTCTTAGCTCAACCGTCCCTGACCTTTAAAAACTAAAAGGGTTCTCCCTAGGTTTATTTTCTCGATCACCCTGTGCTATGAGTACCCTTTGTTCAGACGATTAGCTTTTCATTCGGACGAGCCGCATCACTATCCACAAAGTTCCACGCCAGGGCTTAGCGTCGATCGTTGATAACAATTAGGGAATTTCTCCTTCGTCTCTCTTTTTCTGTATCATGCAGGGTGGGAATGATTTTGATTCTGTAGAATTGGATAAACCCAAACCTTAATGAAGATAATGAATGGACTCTTAATAATGAATGGGGGGATGTGACCGATGATGCTGCCTTGATTTATGATCTTCAATAATTAATGATTTATGAATTGTGCGGGATTAAGCCGTTTGAAAATGATGGACACTGGTGGTCTTTCTCTGTGTAATAACGAACTCATTCCTCTGGCGATGTTAAATGGATTGTCTTTTTTATGGTTGTGAACCCTTACTGTGAAAATTAAATCAGTTAAATACTTATATTTGGATAAACAATTTGAAATCACCAGAATCAACTCCTTTCTTTGATAACCCCGGTTAGAGTACATCGAATTTGTAAATCATGGAGTGTGTTAAATTTTATAAATCTAAAAAAACTGGTGTGGGCCAACATTGTGTTGATGGTAGTGGGTTTCCCTTTTTTTACTCATGGGTCATTTGCTGGGTGATGTTTGTGGGGATGGTATCCCCTGTTATTATACTCTCTGTGGTTGCGAATTGAGGATGGGATCCTTTGTTATATCACGAATTAGGGTGGAATCATCTGATGTTGAGAAACCTTCTTGTCTCTTGGATATTGGACATGGGGCTGTATCATGGGGTTTTCTATGGTTGTGGTGGCTTTACAAGAGAACCAGGTGTGGATGTTGAAGTTTATGCTTTAGGTTTGGCTGGATCTTTTTCCAGTGGTTTGTGCTTAGGATGTTAGTTTCCCAGTAGTTGCAAAAAACTCATTTAAGCATTCTTACTAAACATGTAAACTAGGATGGGACAAACGGGTTTTGGTTTGGCATGAGTTGTGACGTGGACGTAGTACTGTTTGTGTTCTTTAAGCGTGCTGAGGAAAATCCTAAACTTTGGGTGAGTTCTTGTTACCTATACATATACTTGTAGTTTTGTGTTTCTTATTCGTGCTCCACCCAAATTGAGCACTTAGTTCCGAACACCCCCATTTCATGGGGGAGGGTGTTTTTCCCAACACTACTATTAGTGGATGGTTATTAGCTCATATTCTACTCACTTTCCTGGATAGCCCAAGAATCTTCTGGCAGATTGTGATGGCTTGAAGTCCATTATTAGTCCAAGAACCTTCGGTCAGGGTAGTGTGGTGGTTATGACCCAGGTGTACGCGAGCAAGTGGTTTTTCCAAAGTATCTTCGGGATGAGGCCCAGGTGTCTTCAGGCGTGGAAGTGGATATTCTAGACCAGGTGTCTTCGAGCGTCGTGGTGGTTGTTCTGGACTAGGTGTTTGCAGGCATGGTTACATGTGACAGTTGTGGCCCAGGTGTTTGCAGGAGGGATTCGGTAGAGGGACTGCGTGCAGTTATGGCCCAGGTGTGTGCGGGCGGGGTGTGGCAGTGGGACTGCGGTGAGAATTGTGGGATTGGTTCGATGCGTAGGATGTCTTCAATAACCAGTGGGAGTGTGGAGCGAGGTACCCAAACATTGATCTAAGATTACTATATTTTTTTACTTGAATTACGTTATTGGGGAGTGTGCCTTAGTGACGCTTGGGTGGATAGTTTACCTTGTTAGGTTCTTGTTTTAATTTTTTTATCACGGGACTTTAGTAGGTTCCCCCACTTGTGCATGAGAGTCTTTTGTTTTTTCTCTATGGAGTATACTTGTATTCCCACCCTACATATATAAAACTGCTTTCAGGTTTCCATGAGGACTTCGGGGATCGCGCGGGACCATACTAGTGCAGGACCTTTGGGACAGTTGTTGTTGCTCTTTTTCATTCATTGGTACTTTACCTTGTAGTCTTTTTTTGTACTTGTGGTATTTACTTTTGGAACATGCATATGGGAATGGTTTTTCTTGGCTTTACTTTTAATTTTTGCTTTTGGTGTTTTTGGGATTTACTATCATATCTCCTGATCCTATTAAAAGGAAAAAAGGGAAATGCTTTCCATTTAGTGTGTGATTCTAAACCCTTGGTGCTAGTCTCCACTCTGGAACCTATTGAAGGCGGGTTTCAGGGGTCATTATCCCTCCTTCAACTTGAATAAGGAAGGGCCTGTGAATCTGCTAACCCTTCCCTCCTTTTGGTGAAGGCGGGTGGTGACAATATTATTAAAAAATATCCATGGATATTTTATATAGATCATTTAAAAAAAAAGAATATTTCAAATATCGGTCGAAAAATATCAAAAAAGTCTATTCCACGAAAAATTAATAAAAAAATTAAACAATACATTTTAATAATTTAATGAAAATTACAAATGAAAATGATTTTTTGAATCATGTAAAATACTATAATAATTTTATTATTCTTGATGGTGGTGTACATATGTGTTATTATATTTAGATGCATCATAAAACTAATTTGAACAGACCCAAGTAATAAATTTCCCAATAGAAGTATTTCTTTTCATAGAAATATTATTTTTTAGAAAATTTGTTATTATAGAACAAATAAACATGGACCTTTACGTTGTGATTTTGTGTAGATGGAAACTTTATAAAGAGTTTAGTTAGAGGGAAATTTTTTCAATGAAAAAATTTCAGAATGGAGTATATGTCCAAAACATGACATTTTTGTTAAAAACAAAATTGGTTTATAGAAGAATTTATACAGTTCTTTTGACCATTGTCATGGATAATCTTAGTGTATTTTTTCAAGACATTTTCTGAGTAGTGATAGGGTTTTTTAGATTTTCTATTCTCTGGTCTAAAATCTATAATTCATATAGTGAACACCTGAAGACCAGATTTCAATTGTTTAGTTTTAAGATCCACTTAGGATCATATATTGGGTCATGATGTGGGAATTTTTTGATTATATCAAATTTATGGTGATGAATAGTATATCCATGTGTGTGACTATTTGGACTTTTAAAACTTATTTTGTAATCATCATTTTAGAATATCCATTCAAAAATTTAGCATAATTCATTACACCATGATATTGTTTTTTGGTATAATCATATCACATTTCCACAATGGTTTTTTCCATCACGAGTACATGTTGTAACCATATTTTTTTTTTACCTATTTAACATTTAATTTTTTTAGCATTCAATGAACTACAATGTGTTATTAAATTATAATAACCCCTATATTTTGTGCAATTTATCATTAGCATTGTAGGATTTATTATTCTTCTATATAATTTTTTCCCTAATTATATTATTTATTTCACTTTTAGACATCATTTAATTAAATCCTATAGTTGAAGAGGTTAAAGTATTGGGTAATGATATGGAATGTGATTTTTGTAGATTGTTATGATTTAACATTTATTTGTTCTCCCTTGTATAATTTTTCTTGGGGGTCATATCATTCATAATTAATCATCGTATAACATTTCTAAAATCATCAGTTCAGTTAGGGGATTTTAGAACCCACCATTCATGTTGTAAAGTGTGGGATTAACAGGGTTTTTTTTTCACTAAGTTAGTTTTGTGGACTGAACTAATCATGATAATAAAATTTCATGGATTTATATTAATGTTGAAATATTATTCATATCTATTTTATGACATATATTTTATTGTTAATATCAGTGATTCCTTCTCCCAATTAATAATAAATATCATTTTTAACACAACGAATTATTCCTTTATGAAACAATTCATTTCACATATTGAAAATTAATAAAATTATAATCAAATAATGTTGAAAATCAAGTTAATTTTGAGGAAATTTATTTTAGAATGAAAAATTGTTGAAGTGAAAATAGATATATTAGTTTTTGTTATTTTAATTGATTGGTATACAGTTTTCTTGATTCATGGATTTTTTTTTTTGATTATCATTGCATGATTTTTTAGGGATAAAATATTTATTACAATATATTAATATATTTTTATTGGTTTGATTGTTTTTATTGTGAGGAAGACTATCACAATACCACCCTATAAAGATACTAAAATGAAGGATGTGTGACAAAGACCACTTGAGACCAAACATAAACAAGACTTATTTTTACTGAAAGTTATTAGGGTAGAAACATTTCTCAAATGGGAGGCATTACTATATAAAGATAAAATTGAATCAGAGGGTATGATAAATATCAACAAAAACTCAATTATATAATATATAATTTATCTCAGGACCACCTAAAAATGTAATAAAAATGTAAAAAAACAAAAAAATGTCTCTAAATAAATACAAGATGAAAATACCTATAATGGTAAATATAAAATTGATTTATACCCATGAATGAAATTTCATACTCATAACCCAAAATCATCTGGTACACTTGAAAAATAGTTCTAGATTTGTTGGTTAAGAGAATAAATATAATCTATAGGATCATTCCTATAGTATAATTTTCACGTGGAAAAACAAAATTACAATTCATTAGTCAACAAACTATTGATCCAATGAGTACCTAATATGGTCAAAAAACAAATCTTTTCCTCAATATTATTGTCTACCAAAATCATGCAACCAATATATAGTACCAAAAAATAGTGCAAGGGAAGCACATCATTTTATCAGTGCTAATGAGAAATCGCTGATAAAGGGGTGGACCTTCATCCGCATTAGCTAAAAGCGTTGATAAATGTGATAGTTATTTGTTCTTAAGAAACTGTCGATAATGGTGTACCCTTTATCACTGGTTTTTTGGGTGTTGTTAAAGGGAACATTTATCAGTGCTGATAAAAGTTTTTATTATAAAATATTTTGAATTTATATAAAATTATTATATTTATATTCCAAAATAATGTTTATTTGTATTCATAAAATATAAAATAGATGTTAATAATTAATATATATTATTTAACAATTCAAAAAAAATATATACATTTTTTCAATTGAAAAAAGTGCTTCTAAGAATATAATTAATATATATATATATAAATGTATATATAAATATAATTAAATAATTATAATATTATAAAAAACTACATTAAATAATAAATATATTTATTATATTCATTATATTTATTATATTTAATAGAGATCTGTTAGATTTATATTTATTAGAATAATTAGAATAATTTATTATATTTATTCGATTTATTAGATTAATTCATTATATTAATTCATTATATTAATTATATTAATTATATTTAATATATTTATTTTATTTCATATATATATATATAAATTTTAAATATATATATATAATTATAATGAAAATATTGTGTGTATTTATATATATATAATGAATTTGGTCAAGGAATATAATAATCATGCGTATATATATATATGTTATCCATGTATCATGCATGAATGTTAATTTATACATTACATCATGTTTTACATTGATGTTGAATGTTGATTAATTCACAATGATACCAATATGAACTACATACATTCTCAAAAATGTACATATAAAATTACATTAACAATATTTAAATAATAAATATATTTAATTTTATTTCTAAGGATATATATTAATACTTGTGGAATACGTTTTAAATTATAATTAAAACAATTTATATACAAATAATTTTAAAATTATACATAAAATATTATAATTTTATTAATATATATTTACAAATATATAAAAATATTTATAAATATATACTATTTATAGTTATAAGTATAACTATAAATATATATATATATCAAAATAATAATAAAGTTATATTAAATATATTTATTATAATACTTATAAAGTTTTAAATATATAAATAAATAGATATATTTATAAATATATAAAAATATTTTAAATTAAATACAAATATTTCAAATTAAATACAAATAAATTTATATTTATTTAAATAATTAATTAATTGGATGTGAAATTGTTCTGATAACGATCTCATTTATCTATAATAAAAAAGAACAGATTAAAGACATATTTATCAGCACTATAATTTTATGGATGATAATGATGGCCTTTATTAGTGTTAAAAAGTGCTGATAAAAGATGTCTTTTTTAGGGGTATAATTTTAGCATGAATAAATAGGTCTTTTAGCAGAGATTTATTAGGATGATAAAGGTATGTTTTATATGTACATTTTATTTAACACTGATAAAAATACCTTTATTATCTCATTTAATTTGAATGGATAAAGGTTCCAGTGGATTTTATAAATGAACCCTAACAGGATCCCCCTCCCTCATACCCTTTCAAGACTTTATGAAAGCTAACCCATGTGTCGTAGATCACTCCTCTACTGCGACCCCTCCTCCACCACGACCCCTCTAACACCTCCTCAATCATGGCCCCTTCTCTTCTGTGTCCCCTCTTCCTCCTCATCTACCACCACTGCCTTTTCTTCCTCCTCTGCGGCTGTAGTGTCATCCTCCTCCGCCTCCTCCTCCTCCTCCTCCTCCTCCTCCTCCTCCTCCTCCACCACCTCCTTCTCCTCCCCCCCTTGAATGACCCCCATGTCCACCTGATCGAATACCGAATCCCCTCCTCATCTAATGACCATCCCAATATCCTCCTTTAAAAAACATTTTCCCACTGGTGTGTCCCTATTTTAGTTTCCCTTGTTTCCTTATGGTGTGTAGGGTTTGGGAGCATTTTTCATCAATATTTTGGTATATCATCGATTTTTGGGGTAGTTTTCATCTAATTGTGGGTATATAATTATGTTTTCGGAGAATTTTTAATCTAATTTTTGGTTTATCCATTGATTATTATTTTTCACTTTTTGATTATTGTTTTTTACTATTCTTTATTATTTATCATAATTGGAGAGACAAATTATATAAAATCCATTTCATTTATTTTGTATTCACTTTTGTTTATTTTCATTCAATGTATTGATAAAAATTATATACTTTTATTATCGTACTAAAGGGGAAGAGATATTCAAATATTTTGCAAGTATTTGGATTTGGTAATTATCAAATTGGATGAATGGTTCCTTCCCACACTTTCTATGTTTTGACAAATTCATATCCCCTCTCAATTTGATTATTTTTATTTTGATAATTACATATTCATATCTTAGTTTATAGTTTATTACTCTTTATTATGATTATGATTATGATTAGATAAATTCTTATCCCCTCTAAAATCAAATGAATGTTCTATCACTTAGGCTTCCATATTCTTTTTCTACCAACACAGACCTGTTATATCTATTTTTACTCTCATGCATGTGACTTTTTGATAGATCCTACAATTATGCTTGGTCAGCAGCCTATATGATGGATAACTTCTCTAGTAGTGACTATATTTTAGAGTTGGACAATATTTTATCTTTATCTTCCATTAGTAAATTTTAGAGTCTTGAGTAATATAATAGAAAAATCTTTTAAAGAAAAACATGTAGTACACATCTCTATACATTTTAAATTTCTTTAACTTTATCTGAATATATTATATACCCTTCAATTCTTTTATTTTTCATTTCCATCTAAATTTAATTAGAATTAATCGAAATTTCTTCCATGGGAAATGGTATATTTTCCATTTTATTTTAATATTCAAAATTCATCAAAAATAATAATGAATTTTTATGTAACTTATCTAATTTTTTTGACAAGATTGTGATCTCCAACCTACTTCTAAATTGTCCTTCTTTATTATATATAGAAAACAAGCTTATTGAAAATTTATGTTTATTGAATAAAAATACTGAAAAAGGTTTTTTCTTTCAATGAACACCTATTGTGATTATCACATATAAAAAATAAATAGAAGAATAAAATACATAAGGTCTCTATTCCATCCCCAAACGTCACTAAGGTTACACTAGCTCCCATCATTCTAGAGATCTTGATTCTCACACTAATAAAATATTAGGAATTATTCATGGGATATGAAGGTGGTTATATACTAATTTATAATGGATATAGTTTGTATCCACTATCAGCATACCCATGGGTGTTATCCCTATATAAATATCCCACTGACAATATCTATAGTAAGATGGTATAGTACTGTAGAAATTGCTTATTCATGTAGTCCCTATTTTGGGAACCTATATCCATGGTTGGTAACCTTTTCCATAGGGGATAAACATCCATTGGTGGACCATAGACATAGGTCTCTCAAGCTATGGTTTATGAATGCGGACATATTATTATAAATATAAAAAAATGATGAGATTTGATCTCATGAACACTTCTATAATTTATCTAAGACATTAACAATAAGCTACAATGAACTATCAATATAAATATATACATATATATCTATCTACATACATAATTATATGTTTTGGTATGTGTATAAATTTTTTTAACTATAATCATTATACATTTAAAAAAGAGAAATAGTGATGGATTCCAGAGCCATTGGCAAGATTCTATATAAACAATTGTCAAAAGTGTTATATGAATGACATGCCACAAATATATATATATAAATCATGGCCTTAAGACATTCCAATTACATTCCCATGAAAAAAAATCCATTGTCTATAGTCCATATCCACTCACACACTGGTTATACTTCCATTAAATGGTATGTGACTTGGTTATGCTATCCTAACCAAATTGTAGATCACAAGTTGTGTGTTGTCATTGGAAAATAGAATATGTATGGTTTATGACTCTAGGGGTGTAAAAGTCAAGGGGTTATTATTCATGCCATGGTTTGGAAAATGATAGATATTAAATAATTACACTATCCTTCAATAGATTGATCTCTCTAATGTATATACTTTTAACACCATTGTATTTTGAAGAATAAACTAGGGTTGGTTTCAAAGTTGAAAGAGGGAAGTTGAAAGGATTTTTAAATGGAACATCATTCCATGACATGTTGAATATCATATATCATAGAGGTTGTGCTTGTGGTATGGTATGAGAACTATGTTGTAGAAGAATAAATTTATGGTTCTAGTTTGTTTGTAACAGTTTTTTCATCGAGAGTTGGTTGTGGTGTAAAGTATTATAATGTGTAGTATGCGTAGTTCCTGGAATTTTGATATCATTTAACAATGGAGAGTGTGAGGTCTTAGAGGTTATGGTGTAGTGATGACTAACACATCATATTCCCTTTCCCATATATTATATGATCTCATTGTTGACTTTGCACATGGATTCTAGATGTGTTTTTACCAGGAACCATTGTGGTGTGAACATATCCATTGTGTCACAGTTATTTCTCATTTGGGACCCATTGTGGCATGGCCCAATGTGTTATGATGTAATGAATGTTTTCCCAGATTACATATGGATTTTTTGTGATGCATGCCTTGTTCTCCCATATTTTTAGGTCCATTATGATCAAGTCTGTTTGAGGATTGGATGCTTGATGTACCTCTTCTAATTGAACCTGATGATGTAGTAACACAATCAACCTAAATAAAATTACCTGAACCAACATAATTCTAATAAAATATATATTGTGAATATTTAAACACTCTTCCACATCATTATTTGCATCAATATCTCAACATCATTCACCCCCAAGATTATTATATAAACATTCCACATGACATGTTACTATATGATGAATGAAACCAAACCAATTAAGATTCAATGAGGTTTGTAAGTTGTTTCTTATTAGTTTCTTATGTCTAAATCACACAATAGATTAATTAAACATTACAACCGTACAAATGATTAAATCATTACTATTAACTACACTAATTCCCAATCAATATTGGATATATCAGATATGATACAATTAGAACCCACCCCTATAGGAAGTCCAATGGATTTGTGAATATGTTAGTATATGACCCCCATCCTATATTTAAATAAACATGGGTCAGTTTCAATTTGAAATGTAATGATATGACCCGGTACGGTATCATAACTAATAATTTAACTAACATTTCACTAACCTATGAGGAATTAATGATCCCAAGGGTATATCAAAAATCCCCGGGAAAAACATACAATTATTGTGGAATATTTTTCCAATAAATTAGAGTAAATTAAAAATGATCTTTATACTGAATCCCATACATATCCCATTCATAAGTTGAACATCTAGAAAAATATTATATATTTAAATAATAAATATACATGAAGTATATATCATAGATAAAAAATAGAATCCTACTATTGAGCAATAAAACTATTTAACCAGAAACTTCACATTCCTAAATCTCATTGGACCTAATTTAAACAGGTGCATCGTATGAGGTCTCATTTTATGTTTTCATTTCATTTGTAAATATCTACAGGCACACGCCTATCCTCCATAGTGAACACACCTTCAACACACGTTGAACGACATCATCACAATGAGTTTTATCCTATTACACATTGGTTTACCCTTGTTATCAAGTCATTACTATTTGATATTGGTGTTTATGTTTTGAATTATATGGTCTGAATTCTCCACTAAAAATTGTGACAGTTTGTAGTCCTTGTTTGTGCACAAAATGAATTGCTTGTTGGTTAGTTCCTTTTGAACATTTCAATATAGAAATTGTTAACTTACATATAATTGGTTAATTAATGAATTCCCCATAACGATAAAACTTCTCGGATAACACCTGAATTAACAAGAGGTATTGAATATCAGATTCTTTGATAAATCTGAAATTGTATTTTTTTGTTTTCATGGTGTTGCGATCAGGAGAACAATTGTCTGTTTGTACAATGTTGTGGTTGTTAAAATGATCGGTATTCCATTTATATTCCATGATGTAGTTACTCTACCATTTAATATTAATACCAAACTTATACATTCAAATAGAACCACCACTTTTTTACTAGTGCAATTCCACTAAATCATAGAAAACCTCTTCAATAGAGGACTCTATGGGAAACTTTATAGACACCCTAATAAAATAACCATAAAATCACATGTAATGGATCCTACCAACATCAACCTATCAATGGAAAAGAATACCATATATTAGTTTAGTACCATAGTTGTTGAATCGAGACATTATGTTTCTAGAGAATCAAAACAAAATCTGGTTTACAATAATGAATATAGATCACATGTGGGATACTGAAACATTATAGTGTAAGTTCTTCTAATATACAGTTCCATTGATCGACAATTTAGGAATATAGGTGTGATCTACATTTGTCCTGAGTAATTCATGGTGAGGTAAGGGTATTATTTACCATAACTAATTCCATTGATTATAGTTGGATGATGACCCTAGTTGAACATCAGTTGTCTAATTATTTGGTTAAATATGAATATTACTGAATCAAAGAGGATGAATGTGAATAAAGAAAGTATGAAGGCCAATTTTTTGAAAAACTAGTAGGGATATGGTGTAAAAGGGTTTATCATGTTTGTAAAAGATCATGCATATGACCTTTGTTAAATCCTTTGTCTGTGTTTACACAGTTTTTATTCTAGAAAAATTAGACCAGATTAGTAGGAAGAATACTTGATCTATTCTGGAATAGATTGTAGTTATACATTTTGAAATAAACATGTGGAAAAAATGAATATAGTTAGTGGCTGGGATAACACTACATTTTATGAAACATATGATATGATTATAAGAGAGAACATTGTAGAATACCAAATGGATGATGTGATTATAGATGTGAATGATGATGAAGATTGAATTGAGGAAATGACAAGGAAATTTTAAGATGAACATCATGATTACACAAAAATATTTCAGAAGTAAAATAGTTGTGGAAATACGCTATTGTATATTTTTTTAGTAAAAATATAGTATTGCCAACCTTACTAAAGATGTATAATTTGAAAGTAGGAAAAGGGTGGAATGACACCAGTTTTATGGAAAAACTTTCTCTCCTGAACGACATGCTCCTAGAAGATAATGAGCTCCTATGACGAACATACGATGCCAAAAGAATGATATTCTCAATTGGTATGATTTATAAAAGAATGTATGCCTTCCATAATGATAGTATTCTATTTTACAAAGACTCCAAATCACATAAATAATTCCCAATGAATGGTGATTCTCGATATAAGAAAGATGAATCCCGTCCTAAGAATGATTTTGGGTAATTTAGAATCATTCCAAGGTTAAAGATCTTATATGAAATTGAGGAGACTATATGAAAATTGACATGGAATGCATATACAAGAATAAAATATGGGAAACTACGTCACCCAGAAGGATTTCCTCTGTGGAAGATAAATGATCATGAGTATCCATAATTTGAAACAATCCGAGAATCCTTCGTCGTATGTTTTCTATAGATGGGGTGAATACTTTTGGTTTTCAAAGTAGCACTAACAATAGAATTCCAGTTATGTTGGTAAATTATAATCTACCACTGTGGTTATGTATGAAATGAAAATACATAATGTTATCTAATAATATATCAGGACCAAAAAATGGGTAATAATATTGATTTTTATTTGTCTTTATTGTTTGAGGATTTGAAATTATTATGGGATTAAAGTCTTAAATTGTATGATGCTAACGAAAATAAAGATTTCACTTTGAGAGCCATGTGGTATGGGATGATAAATGAGTTTCTAGATTATGGAAATTTCTCAGGATATAGAATTAAAAGAACTGAATGTTGTCCCATCTACGAAGAAGCTACACAGTCTATTATGTTGAAACATTTTTAAAAAGCTGTGTTTCTAGTACATCACAGATTTCAACCCAAACCACATAAGTACTGATCTTGGACAACATCATATGATACATGATCATAAGAACATACAACAACATCTCCACTAACAAGTGACAAATTGTTTGAGAATGTAAAATATATGGAAACTACTTTTGGTAAACCATTACTGAAAAACATTAAAAAATCTTATTGGAATAAGAGATTAGTTTTTTCTGAATTATCGTACTGGAATGGTCTATATTACATATATTTTCTAAATGTTATGTATAGTGAAAAAATTGTATGTGATTGTGTCATAGACACATTTCTAATTGTACCTCACAAAAAATTATGGGATTAAGGATATGATAGACATTGTTGAGATGGACGTATGAGAAGAAATTCCACTAGTGAATGGTGAAAAATGAACATTTCTTCTTCTTGTTGCTTAAAATCATTCCAAGCAAGAGATACATCAATTTTTCAACATCTTGAGTGATTTTATGGTTCCATAGGTGTATTTATCAAATATATAGAACATCATGTCAATGAATGATTTAATGCTAATAGGTCTGAAATCACATGAGTACCATGTTTTGATGGGAGATTTAATTTTTTTATATTTACATTTCATTTTCACCAAGAATGTCTTCCATACATTAACCAATCTGTATTTCATCTGCATATCAATATGCCAAAGTGTTATAGACTCAGAAAAATTGCCATCTATATAAATTGAAATTGCCATCATATTATGTGAATTGGAAATGTTCTTCCGGCCAACATTCTTGTATTTGATGGTTCTTTTGATGGTTCAATTGGTGATATATAATTGAATATGTGGTCTTATACAATATAGATGGATGTACCCCATAGAATGGTATCTGTAGAATTTTAAAGGGTATGTAAAAATTGAAGTCAACCAGAGGGTTGTATTGCAGAGCGATATATTTTTGATGAAGTGGTCAAATTCTTTACCGAATACCTATCAGGTGTTGAATGCATTGGCCTAACAAATTCACACTAGACAAAACAGCTTGAGGGTGAATGAATTTCTTGAATTGAGTTTGTCACAATAAATATTATAGATCAAGAGTTGGCACTCATTTTCATTTTTCATAACACTTATAACATCGACCCATATGTTCAAAACCACAATGAAATTAGTATGCATTTGAATCCACATAGGGATGAAAAATGGATATCATATGAACATAATATATAGTTTATATGATGTTCATGCGACCATATAAGTAAGATGTCAGATGAAAATCTGAACTCAATATCAAAATGACATTAATTCCTAGTCGGATGACCATGTGTGTATGAATTATGTTACTATTCTTATGTAGTTAATGGTTATATATTCTATACTAATGAACATGATGAAGACATTAACATGCATAATAGTGGGGTTAAACATGTGGAACAATGGATTCATGTTTCCCATGGTAGGGAAATAATACAATTAATGTGAATATGTCAAACTTTTCCATCATCAAACAAATATGGGAGTTGGATTATACAAAATTATATGTTCCATTTTTTCAAGGAAAGTGGGTTGATAACAAGAGTGTTGTTAAAATAGATGAATTTATATTCGTGAAAATTAATTTCAGTAAGGAATGGGAGAAAGAAGAAATATTTATAATGGCTTCATATGCATTATAGGTATTTTATGTTCCAGATCCAGCAAATCAAAACTGGTGAATTGTTCTCTTATCGACAAAAAAACTTACGGGTTAGATGAAAATTCCATAGAGGATGACTCTTTCATTGGGAATTCACAATCATTTATTTTTGGTCCCTATTTAGACAAAATTTTGTATTTCAGAGGAGATGACAATGAAGGTATCTGCATACATGATATAGGGGACAAATCTCTTCAGAATTTAATAAAAGAAATTTCAATAATTAGGTAATTTTTTTAATATAAATTGTATTACCTCGTGTTATTATCTATTCACTTATTCTTTTATGATATCTAAGTTAAATGTTAATCCACATATGCAGACAATGACTTATTCACCTGTTGATGTGCCCAATCTAGAGGCATAAAATGTCTCTCAACCTCCTACCATTGGAACCACCATAGAAAAACAATAGGTTTCTCAACCTGTTGCTGCTGGTCTGAGGGCCGAGGTACAACATGTTTCTCATCCTGTTGCTAGTGGTTCCAATGCCAATTCCTGCACTCTGAAGGAACATAATGATGTTGATGAAACTGATGAAATACTATGCAATGAAATCATGGAAGCATAGGAAAATAGGATCACTATAGTTTGACTATGTTATCCAAAATCCTTATGGAAAAATCAAAAGGAATAAAATTTTAGGTGGGATGGAACAAGTGAGGCCACCATGTTAAGAACAACAAAGAAATATTTTATAGTTATAATGGAATCGTCACACAACATTGTGTACTGATTGATATAAAATCAAGGAACTATATTGTAACTGGTTTTAAAAAACTAATGTGGGAAGATATTACTGTAACATTACGATATAATTTCTTTAATTTACTAAAATAATATAAAATAATAAAACATTGACTTACTCTACATCATTCATTTCATAGTGCTTTTATAGTAGTTTCCTAGAACAAGGAATATATATTATTTGTCGTAGGAAGGATCCATTGATGCTTTCACACAATTTTAAGTAAATATCATCTTAAAGATGTTGAAGGGAAATCAATACCCATCCACTTCTACTTTATGCACACTTGATATCCCAATGAGTGTGGGATGCGTTTAGCAGTCATTATGGGGAGAAGACATTACATGTACATTTTGTCTGGTAATGTGTTGTTTGACATTGGTTGTATTCATCACATTAATTGACATTTTTTTATTTAGTAAACAACAACTCAGTGTGAAAAAAATACGTGAGTCAAAACCAGTGTTCCCCAACCTTATATCAAGGATGGGATACGGTTCACTTGTGAAAAAATGGTACATATTTTAAATCTACTGTAATAATTTTATGTGACATTAAACAACACCATAACCAGGTTACTCTATTTATATGAAGATTTATGAATTGAAATCGAAATCCACATCAATCGTACACCATGTTCTATGGAAGGAGGCTTGTGTAAATAAAGAGGGGACATTGAAAGGTTAAAACACAATAAAAGTGTGAGAAGCATGTTTAAGTATTACATAATGTAAATATTTTTTTCTGGAATTAACTATTAAATTATATTGATTACATAATTTCATAAATTTTCTATCAAACATAGTCACAAGAATCAACAGCACCCACACCGGATGCATACATACTTTCCATAGCCTTGAAGCAGTCAGGATAGTATGGCCGCGTCAGAGGTACATGTTTTGGGGTGACAACCTGAATATATTATCAGAAATAAAAACAAGAAGATGATCAATCTGAGGAAATGAAAAAGATGATTGAAACATTAGATATTTTTCAGTAAGAATTAAAATTCCAAAGATAGATGATAACAAGTTTGATGGGGGAGGCAATGAGATAAAACAACTCAAGAAAAATCCGTGCGTGAATATCCCTTCCCACCCCCACCAGTTTTGAAGTGATCCATTCCCCGAGAAAACCTGACTTAGCTGAGGTAATCTATGTTCTAATAACTATTTCTATGAAATTTTTATCACATAAAAAATTATAACTTTCCTGTATTGATATTCTACAGGGTGAAAACGTTGGTGATTTATATCTATTAACTCCCACATTTATTCTTGTAACAAGGGTTACGGTGTTAAATATGATGCACACCACACTACACAACATGCAACTTCAAAGAGATATTGATAATGTTTCAATAATCATAGATCATGAATGTAACACCCCGAAATTTTATGAAAAATATTCTTTTTAATTTCATTAATGTCTTGTGTTGTACGCTACACCAAAAGAAGCTTTCACAACACACATCCTTGACTTTCCTTCCATTACACGCAATCACGACCTTCCACGATAGCGTGTGTTGTACGCAACACCATGTTTCGCTAAACAACGATATGCTATTAAGATATTATTAAAACTAGGCGTTATGAATAGTAATAAACACTTTTTGAAATTTTGTAAATTTTATTTTTCAAAATGGACATCATTTATGGATTCGGAATATCAAAAATAGCTTAGGTTGAAATTTTGGTGATTTTCGGAAAACTTTCATATTTTGATGAATAGTGAAAATTAATAAATTTTAATTAAAAACAACTTTTTCAATCAAAATAATTAATAGTGATAAATTATTAATTTGAGTGGTTTTAAAGTATATTTAGAATATATTTTTACAATTTAATACACTGTTGGTCATTGGATGTAATTTCACATTTAAACCAGTTATAAACTAGTGTCAATCTTTTGATATTTATTATCTCTTAAAAATACGCTATTTGTTTTGACGACGAGAATTAATTTTTAAATTAGTTAATGCAACTGATATGTTTTGAATTTGGTAAAATAGGCATCATTTTTGAGTTCATAATATCAAATATAGCTTAGGCCTAATTTTTGGTATTTTTCTGAAAACTTTCAATTTTTGATGAATAGTGAAACCACTAAGTGGTAGGTTAAAAACTGAATTTTGCATAAAACATAATTTTACCGCTTCTGTGAATGGAATTTCGAAAATCCGAGAGACACGGTTAATATCAAGGACTAAAATGTGGTTCAATGAGATGAAAATAATTTTTGGTGAATAGTAACTTTTTACTTTTTTTTACCACGGTTAAAATTAAATAGGGTAATTAAGGGTAAAGATGATATTATTATTACCCTAACACATGTCCTAATTCTATTGGATAAGTGTAATTCGACCAAAAACAAACTTAGGAATAAAATATGACCATTTAGGCCCACTTGGATTAGATTAGGTCATTTATTATTAATTTATTTAAAGAAGGGTTAAAAGAGTTAAAATCAAAGTTTATTTACTAAATCATTTTTAATATCTGGTTATACATAAGATAAATTCGACTATAAATATTCATTAGAAAGGTAAAAATATTTCCTACATAATGGTATTTTATTTGTAATTTTTAGATATTGAATAATTTAATTTATGTATGACACAACGATGATGCAGTAATTATCTTATTAATGAAATATTGACATAATTGATGTTATAAATACCCAAATAAATATAATTTGAGACTTTTTATGAATTCCACTATTTTTCTAGGTTACTATGATATATTAGTGTTGATTTGATAAACTTTTTTCGAACATATAATTCTGTTTTGACTTTCACAAAAATCATATATCAAATAGTGTCAAAATTGACACAAAATAGTTTTTAAATCAAATATTATATTATTAATTGTTATTTTTTTTCCTAAAAATCTAAGGTTCAGCCAAATGACTTAGATAAGGATATATATATTAATAATAAATAATTTGGGGTTATTTTGGCATGTTATAGTAAGTGTATTAACCATATAGTATAAGAAAACAAAAAGACACGGTAAAAGTTAAATTATTTAACTTAGAGTTAAATCTAATTGATAAGGTTAAAATAATAACCTAAACTAGTCTAAATCCTATTGGTTGATAGGATTTCGACCCATCCCCACTTTAGCTTCGAAATAAGACCCTTTGGAACCATTATAAACCGATTTTGTCTTTAATATAAAATAATATTTTGAGATATTCCTAAGGTGCCCCTCTCCTCCCTTATAAAAGGACACCTCCTCCTCCTCCTCCTCACACCAATTTGAGCACTCAATCTCGGCCAACCCCTGCCAAAATATCTTCTCCACTTCCCTAGTATCATCCTAGAGGTCCTGGTCTTCTTCAAAGACCATCCTTAGTTCTTTAAGTAGAGGTTAAGAAAAGGCGCGTCAAAAAGAGGTAATTTCCATTACCGATCTTTTTCAATTTCTTTCTTCTTAAACTTATTCTTCTTGAGTTGTTTAATTATAAAGTAATAACATCAGTATTTTTTATATACTGATATGTTATTATAAATCTGAAACAACTCTAATTAACCTTCTATCCATCCTACAGAAAAAGGAAATCACCGCGCGTGCGTACGTACGGAATACCGTCTTCACGCCGTGGTGTAATCTATTTTCCGCCACCACCTTAATTGGATGGGTATAATGGTGTAATGAGTAACTATATATGATTATTATAACTTTATATTGATACTGAAATAGTATACATACACTTCAACACAATTCCACGACCATGGGAACGATATAATCACTCGTGCGTACGTACGGACTACCATCTCCACAACGCGATGAGATTCATTCTCCATGTTAACCATTTAAGAATGATTATAAAGTATATATAAGCAATAATAATGAAATATATGACATTATAAAGCTAATGGATTTATTTATATATGTATTTCATCTACTTACTTCCATTCAAGACAATAAGGAAAGGAAAACAGCGTTCATGCGTACGTACGGACTACCGTCTCCATGAACGATGTGTTTCATTTCATTTATCTATCTATTATATATATATATATATTCTGAATATATATATGATATATAAATCATGTTTTATATTCTGGAAGTAAGTAAATCATGATAAAAGTAATAATAATGTCAAGAACAACAAGTCCAAACATGGACGACAAAGGAAACAATTTTACCCAAAACGCTACTTTAACAAGAATTTACAAAAGAACAGGTAATATAAAGTCATAAGTGGACCATATATGATATAATAACAATGAATACGATTGTGGAATAAGTCAATAACATGATTTAAATCATTATACAGGAGGTTCGGACACTTACAAAGCTAGTCAGACCTAAGGTAAGGGAAATATCACAATCTCATTTTTATCCGAGATTGTTTATTCGTAAGTAATTACTGGGGTGTATTTTATCATCCACATCCATGTTCCGTCAATATGTAATATTATTTCCATCCACTTACAATAGTTTAAATCCAATTTTACCCTTAGGTGAGTTTTTAGTAAAGAATATGAAAGGAATCTTTTATCGTTTTTTTCGTACGAGGTACTTTTTGACTTTTCCGACAAAAGTACGAAGAATGTTTTTTTAACATATACGGCATGAATGGATTTTTAAAACATTACTTCAAAGAAGCTTCCTTTACAAGTTTCCATGTTTATTTTTAATCAAATTCTTTTATTTTAAAGTTGTATGACATGTTATGAAAGGAAAAATGTTTTTGAAGAAGAAAGGATATTTTCCTCAAGAATTCAATTCAAGTGTTTTATCAAAATTATTTTTCATCTAAGATAATAAAAGGGTTATGTTTTTATCCCTATTATTACATTGATTTGATTATGTTTTGATGGAAACATTTTTATGAATTCCTTTATCTTATATGAATTGTTTTATGATGTCATGTTGTTTAAGAATACCATTTTTATTATGTGGATTATTCTATGATGTATGGTTTATGATTATGTGGAACACATAAGAAAGGATTCATTATAAGATGGGTGGGACCTATATCTCCCTCCAATGCATTGGGTAAAGATTTTAAATCTCATGAGATAGACAGGGCTGGAATGGTAGGTTATACCGGTTCACTGAAACAGGACTGAAACGAGGGTTACTCGATTCAGAAAGGGACTTTGTCCACTAAGATAGTCTTGGCAATGAGTCATGACTAACAAGAAATGATTCTCTATGATTATGTGTGTATGCCACAAAGTTTCATGTTTTAAGTTATGCTTATTGGGATTTCATTTCACTACTATGATTTATCCCATGTTATGAAATTATGCTCTCTTTTGCAGGTTAAGATTTCCAAAAGTTATGTGCTCATGTATATGATGTGATTGATATTTCTTTTGTTTACCCTTACTGAGCATTTGAGCTCACCCTTTTATGTTTTCTTTTGCCCAGGATATAAAGAAAGGTTTTAGGTAAAAAAAGGGGGAAGATCTTTATGGGAGATGTTGAAGATCTTTCACCAGGATTAGAAGATTATATTCCGAGTTTCCAAAGACACTAAACTATTACGATCCTTGTGTGTGTGTTTTTGTTATGTACTAAGTATTCCGCAAAAGTAATGTAAAGTCCATGTACGTCAGGCTTCGGGTCTCTACAGTTGGTATCAGAGGAAAAGTTTAGTCAACCTTTGGAAACTAGGATGCGAGAACTTTAGTGAGATCCCTAGAGATATTTATAAGGTATGTCTAGGGATGTCCTTAAGGATAAGTATACGTATAGGATACAGTCCTAGAACTACGGTAACGATCATAGAATTTAACCTAAGATGTTAGATATTGAGGGTACTCCCCCTTTATTATGTTTTTTTTCCTAGCATGATTTTTGCCTCTCACACTATTCTTTTTGGGTTTTAGAAAATGGTTGGAGACAAGATGATTCACAATAATAGAGGATATGATGGACAATGGAATGATATTCTTAATGAGAAACCAAATGAAATGGGATTTGGAAGTCCAAACATCATTATTATGCCGAATCAACAATCTCATAATATGATCAATAAAGTAAAATTTTGTAAGTTTCCTGACTTGGCTAATAAGAGAAAGATGGAGTTTCATGATTATCATAGAGGAAAGAAAGTTCAATTTCCCCTATGTAAATCATGTGGGAAGAGGCATCAAGGAGAATGTTTCAAAGGAACTGGAAGATGCTTTGGGTGTGGAAAAGAAGGACACAAAGCAAGTAAGTGCAAAGGAAAAGGTTCAGTTAACACCATGGATGAGGATAATGGTATTGCTACGACATCAACAATGGTTAAATGTTTTAAATGTGGAATGTACGGGCATTATGCAAACCAATGCCTTAAGGGAAAGTCTCATGAAGAGAATCAGTATGGTCGTATGGGTAGTATTTATGTGGATGATGATGAAGAGACTACAAATGATATATGAGATGAAATAATTGTTGAAGCTCGGTCAATGGTTTAAGAATGTAGTGGAATGATTACGTGTTTATCATGTGTAATGTTGTATAAGTAATCTCATGCTACTATGGAATAAAGAGACATCTATAGATTGTTACACTGTTGTCTTTCCTTGAGTTTTGTAAGTGTATGATTAATGTTACCAGTATCCATGAAAGGTTATTCAGATATTTTTGGAATGTAGATGATATGTGCATAATGAAGGGATAAGGAGAAAATTAAATGTTTGATAGTATTCATGAGCTCATGACTGATATAAGGAGAAGGTTATATCATGGTTTGAGTATATAGAATTTTTGGATTTTGGTATGTGGAAAGAGTTAACTTTTGACAGCACTCATGTTTTCAATAAAGGTTCAATGGGTATTCATTCTTCAAGAGAATACATGATTAAGGTATTCACATGTTTGTAATTTGACCAACAAGATATATCTTATGATATATGGGGGATAAATGATGGCATTCACGTGATTGTTCTATGACATTTCAAGTAATCATTTTCTTTATACTATGATCTTGGACCGAAGTATTTTAGATAATCCTAAAGATTAGAATGGATTATGTTGGACATAAGTTAGGATAAAACGTTTTTTCGATATTATTGATGGGATGTTATAGTAATATAGCTTTAGAAAAAGGACAACCTGCAGGACGGGCGACAACCCATCGCGTCGGACAAGGATGTGGGAATCGAACCCGCAACCGAAGTGCAACTGGCCTTTATCGCCTACCAATGGCCTACAGGAAGTCCCTATTTAGTAGAAACTAGTTTTATTATATTAAGCAGTATGATATATGAAGTATAAGTCCATTTTTGGAACCATATATGATTAATCTCACTATAGATCGACTTATGTATATAATTTTTTCTAACCTTTTGTTTGAGATAGATGGAATGACCAGTCATTCTATCACATGATCTACTAACTCTTCACGAATAACAAATTCAACTTCATTTATTTAAGAGATGAAGTGGAAATTGTTCAAGGCACGAACAACAGTGAGATTGTACCAAAATAAAGTAAGTATTTATTCTAATTCAAATTTTCAACTTTAGGGAAATGATCTTGAAAACCAAAAATGTTGTCCTAGTGCCCTTATATCTGATGAATCAGATGGTACCCTAGATCGTCACAAATTTTTGGCTTTGTGATTGCTGGCTTTTCGATAGCCATGTTCTCTACCACTCTCCATCAGAACATGATGGTTAGATTTCTCTTCCATATCCATATTTTCACCTATGTGGAAACCCAGTGATTAGTTTATTTGGGTAACCGTTACGTTTCATACTTTTGTTTTTAAAGATTGGTTTTGGTATTCCTTTTTACGATGTGGGTTTCTATTAAATAAACTTTCGAATAGTAAACCATTTATAACCCCGACGAATTTCGAGGGCGAAATTCATTTTAAGGGGGGTAGAATGTAACACCCCAAAATTTTATGAAAAATATTCTTTTTAATTTCATTAATGTCTTGTGTTGTACTCTACACTAAAAGAAGCTTTCACAACATGCATCCTTGACATTCCTTCCATTACACGCAATCACGACCTTCCACGATAGCGTGTGTTGTACGCAACACCAAGTTTCGCTAAACAACGATATGCTATTAAGATATTATTAAAACTAGGCGTTATGAATAGTAATAACCACTTTTTGAAATTTTGTAAATTTTATTTTTCAAAATGGACATCATTTATGGATTCGGAATATCGAAATTAGCTTAGGTTGAAATTTTGGTGATTTTCGGATAACTTTCATATTTTGATGAATAGTGAAAATTAATAAATTTTAATTAAAAACAACTTTTTCAATCAAAATAATTAATAGTGATAAATTATTAATTTGAGTGGTTTTAAAGTATATTTAGAATATATTTTTACAATTTAATACACTGTTGGTCATTGGATGTAATTTCACATTTAAACCAGTTATAAACTAGTGTCAATCTTTTGATATTTATTATCTCTTAAAAATACGCTATTTGTTTTGACGACGAGAATTAATTTTTAAATTAGTTAATGCAACTGATATGTTTTGAATTTGGTAAAATAGGGATCATTTTTTAGTTCATAATATCAAATATAGCTTAGGCCTAATTTTTTGTATTTTTCTGAAAACTTTCAATTTTTGATGAATAGTGAAACCACTAAGTGGTAGGTTAAAAACTGAATTTTGCATAAAACATAATTTTACCGCTTCTGTGAATGGAATTTCGAAAATCCGAGATACACGGTTAATATCAAGGACTAAAATGTGGTTCAATGAGATGAAAATAATTTTTGGTGAATAGTAACTTTTTACTTTTTTTACCACGGTTAAAATTAAATAGGGTAATTAAGGGTAAAGATGATATTATTATTACCCTAACACATGTCCTAATTCTATTGGATAAGTGTAATTCGACCAAAAACAAACTTAGGAATAAAATATGACCATTTAGGCCCACTTGGATTAGATTAGGACATTTATTATTAATTTATTTAAAGAAGGGTTAAAAGAGTTAAAATCAAAGTTTATTTACTAAATCATTTTTAATATGGTGTTATACATAAGATAAATTAGACTATAAATATTTCTTAGAAAGCTAAAAATATTTCCTACATAATGGTATTTTATTTGTAATTTTTAGATATTAAATAATTTAATTTATGTATGACACAACGATGATGCAGTAATTATCTTATTAAGGAAATATTGACATAATTGATGTTATAAATAACCAAATAAATATAATTTGAGACTTTTTATGAATTCCACTAATTTTCAAGGTTACTATGATATATTAGTGTTGATTTGATAAACTTGTTTCGAACATATAATTCTGTTGTGACTTTCACAAAAATCATATATCAAATAGTGTCAAAATTGACACAAAATAGTTTTTAAATCAAATATTATATTATTAATTGTTATTTGTTTTCCTAAAAATCTAAGGATCGGCCAAATGACTTAGATAAGGATATAGATATTAATAATAAACAATTTGGGGTTCTTTTGGCTTGTTATAGTAAGTGTATTAACCATATAGTATAAGAAAACAAAAAGACACGGTAAAAGTTAAATTATTTATCTTAGAGTTAAATCTAATTGATAAGGTTAAAATAATAACCTAAACTAGTCTAAATCCTATTGGTTGATAGGATTTCGACCCATCCCCACTTTATCTTCGAAATAATACCCTTTGGAACCATTATAAACCGATTTTGACTTTAATATAAAATAATATTTTGAGATATTCCTAAGGTGCCCCTCTCCTCCCTTATAAAAGGACACCTCCTCCTCCTCCTCCTCACACCAATTTGAGCACTCAAGCTCGGCCAAACCCTGCCAAAATCTCTTCTCCACTTCCCTAGTATCATCCTTGAGGTCCTGGTCTTCTTCAAAGACCATCCTTAGTTCTTTAAGTAGAGGTTAAGAAAAGGCGCGTCAAAAAGAGGTATTTCCATTACCGATCTTTTTCAATTTCTTTCTTCTTAAACTTATTCTTCTTGAGTTGTTTAATGATAAAGTAATAACATCAGTATTTTTTATATACTGATATGTTATTATAAATCTGAAACAACTCTAATTAACCTTCTATCCATCCTACAGAAAAAGGAAATCACCGCGCGTGCGTACGTACGGAATACCGTCTTCACGCCGTGGTGTAATCTATTTTCCGCCACCACCTTAATTGGATGGGTATAATTGTGTAATGAGTAACTATATATGATTATTTTAAAGTGATATTGATACTTAAATAGTATACATACACTTCAACACAATTCCACGACCATGGGAACGATATCATCACTCGTGCGTACGTACGGACTACCATCTCCACGACGTGATGAGATTCATTCTCCATGTTAACCATTTAAGAATGATTATAAAGTATATATAAGCAATAATAATGAAATATATGACATTATAAAGCTAATTTATTTATTTATATATGTATTTCATCTACTTACTTCCATTCAAGACAATAAGGAAAGGAAAACAGCGTTCATGCGTACGTACGGACTACCGTCTCCATGAACGGTGCGTTTCATTTCATTTATCTATCTATTATATATATATATATATGCTGAATATATATATGATATATAAATCATGTTTTATATTATGGAAGTAAGTAAATCATGATAAAAGTAATAATAATGTCAAGAACAACAAGTCCAAACATGGACGACAAAGGAAACAATTTTACCCAAAACGCTACTTTAACAAGAATTTACAAAAGAACAGGTAATATAAAGTCATAAGTGGACCATATATGATATAATAACAATGAATATGATTCTGTAATAAGTCAATAACATGATTTAAATCATTATACAGGAGGTTCAGACACTTACAAAGCAAGTCAGACCTAAGGTAAGGGAAATATCACAATCTCATTTTTATCCGAGATTGTTTATTCGTAAGTAATTACTGGGGTGTATTTTATCATCCACATCCATGTTCCCTCAATATGTAATATTATTTCCATCCACTTACAATAGTTTAAATCAAATTTTACCCTTCGGTGAGTTTTTAGTAAAGAATATGAAAGGAATCTTTTATCGTTTTTTTCGTACGAGGTACATTTTGACTTTTCCGACAAAAGTAAGAAGATTTTTTTTTAACTTATACGACATGAATGGATTTTTAAAACATTACTTCAAAGAATATTCCTTTACAAGTTTTCTTGTTTATTTTTAATCAACTTCTTTTATTTTAAAGTTGTATGACATGTTATGAAAGGAAAAATGTTTTTGAAGAAGAAAGGATATTTTCCTCAAGAATTCAAATCAAGTGTTTTATCAAAATTATTTTTCATCTAAGATAATAAAAGGGTTCTGTTTTTATCCCTATTATTACATGGATTTGATTATGTTTTGATGGAAACATTTTTATGAATTCCTTTATCTTATATAAATTGTTTTATGATGTCATGTTGTTTAAGAATACCATTTTTATTATGTGGATTATGCTATGATGTATGGTTTATGATTATGTGGCACACATAAGAAAGGATTCATTATAATATGGGTGGGACCTATATCTACCTCCAATTCATTGGGTAAAGATTTTAAATCTCATGAGATAGACAGGGCTGGAACGGTAGGTTATACCGGTTCAGTGAAACAGGACTGAAATGAGGGTTACTCGATTCAGAAAGGGACTTTGTCCACTAAGATAGTCTTGGCAATGAGTCATGACTAACAAGAAATGATTCTCTATGATTATGTGTGTATGCCACAAAGTTTCATGTTTTATGTTATGCTTATTGGGATTTCATTTCACTACTATGATTTATCCCATGTTATGAAATTATGCTCTCTTTTGCAGGTTAAGATTTCCAAAAGTTATGTGCTTATGTATATGATGTGATTGATATTTCTTTTGTTTACCCTTACTGAGCATTTTAGCTCACCCTTTTATGTTTTCTTTTCCCCAGGATATAAAGAAAGGTTTTAGGTAAAAAAAGGGGGAAGATCTTTATGGGAGATGTTGAAGATCTTTCACCATGATTAGAAGATTATATTCCGAGTTTCCAAAGACACTAAACTATTACGATCCTTGTGTGTGTGTTTTTGTTATGTACTAAGTATTCCGCAAAAGTAATGTAAAGTCCATGTATGTCAGGCTTCGGGTCTCTACAATGAACCATGCATCAAGCTACCTATTTAAAATGATGACGACAAGATTCATACAGTTGAACAAGTGGTTGGAACATTCATCGCATGGCTATCAATTCATGTAAAAAACATATCGACAAGGTGGTATTGAATATGAATTTATGTTTCAAGCTAAACAATTAACATTTAATGAAAAATTTTCTAAACCAATAAATGTTATTACATAATGAAAATAAGAAGGGGGTGAAATGAAATATCAGCTCAAAACTATTTCAATGATCAACCAACTGATTGGAATGATCTACTCAGAGAACCTTCACCCATGCCATTATATATGCATGTGGTATGAATGATAGATGAAACTACCCACACAATTTATTTTGACAAAAAAAAATTGTATGAAGATGAAGAATTGTATTACATTAGTGCTTAAAATATAAATGAAATACCCAAGTATGAATGACTAGGTGCCTTAGTTGTAAATATATGCATGTGGTATGTTTTCATGATTTGATTTTACCAAATATGATATACTATATCAATTATGAGTAAATACATTTCATATTTTTTGTAAGTGTATATATGAAAAAAAACTAAAGGAATTTGCCCATGAACATAAATTTGGACTCGTTAGTCCTCACATCACATCTTCAAAATAATAACTAAATTTTCATAATTATGGTAAATTAATGAAATCCCTACTCGAATCATTTGAAAAAAATTATGGATGATATAAACCTTTTAATACCAATGATTCAGGGGTAAAACTATACCATTTAATAATATCATCTATATTTTCATTTCATTCATTACATATTCCTTTTTGTGTTTTTAGGTAGCATCGGATGCTCATTGCGGTTAATTTGGATACTCCAATGTTTTATTTTTTTCATTTAATGCTTGGATATCCAACTAACAAAAAACACACAATGGTGTTTGTCAATTTTTAATACAGTAGATCCAACATTATAGAACTCAATATCTAGTTATATAATTTATATTATCTTTTAATGAGGATTTTGTTACAATAGTGCAGTGCATCAATATCATCAACTTCATGGAATGAATCCAGGGCCTAATGACAAGAACACCCATGATATCTACAACTGCAGAAGTATCATGGTTTATTTAATAAGATTTCACTGTCCAAACATATATAAAAACATATTACTTATTTTTTCTCGATGTTTCTACAGCGTCTAAAAGAAAAAAAAAAACAGAAATGAACTGGGTTATCATGATTGTAAATGTTTGAAAGAGATCATTTTTCATCAACAAACTAGCATCCCAAAAGAGTTATTTTCGACAATAATTACTAGTTCATTTAAAATATTTGTCAATGCATTGTGTATTTATATTTTCTTAGTAGTACAATGGATTTTTAAAAAACTCATATTCCTAAGTTGATGTATGTGTGTTTAGAAACGAATGGGCATCATACCTGATGGATGATTGTACACAAAGAGGATGAATTTAAATTCCAACTGCTTATGTTATCCTTAAATGATCATTTATATAATCATTTTTACACTTATTGAGAATATATGATGACCCTTTATTATGTTTCATATCCATACATAATGAAGAATGGTTTTAGAAATAATTTTTTTTCTAGTAAAGAATATTTCAATGAGAGACCCTTATGATGTAGTTATTTCTAGTTCTATGTTTCCAAAATAACTAGAACTAATCTATTATAACATATATCATTTATATTATATATTTTGTTCATTTCTTATACTATTTCTATTTATGTAGTGTGTTGGAAGATTATTTTTGGTTCATCACTCACAAATTTACTAACAACACTAAGGATTCATTACTACTTTTGTTAAACTACCACTTAGCATATCATCTAATATGATATTTTTATCTAGTGTCCCTGTGATGCTCTTATCTGAAACCATCTCTATGATATAATCATTCATCGTTCACTTTTACTTCTCTTCATACACCCATTTACTAGGTAAATTGTTGCAGGATGAGATGAAAAAGTGAACGCTAAATGAAGATATAATTGATATTGTGTTAGATGAGAGCATCACAGGAACACCAGATCATATGTTTAGATCAGATTCTATGCTAAGTAATAGATAACCCAAAGTAGTGATGTTGACAAAGAATTATTAGCTTTGTTATTAAATTATACATGGGCCAAATAAAACCGTTGTAAATAAGTAAAGGTAATGTTATGATATAATATTTATATTGTAACGAAAAATTATATAATTAAACATTGATTTGATTTTCATTATTCCTTATAGGGTTCATTTATTTTAGAATATTTCTATCCATTTGACATGCCTTTGCTGGAAGAGCAATGACATTGTGTCTTCTCAATAACATAGGTACTTTTGATGTTTGAATAGTAAAATCATTTTTCAAATAATTAATGTGTTGTTTCATATTTATGTTTAATTAATGTATTTAATGTAAGGAATATTAATACAATCATATGTGTTACCAATGTATGAAATGTTTAGATCATTATAGTTTGTATCGAAGTAAATAACCTATTCAAAATTTATAAAATGTATTCATTTGTTTTGATACTTTAGGGAGATGATCCATAAGTCATTTGAACTATGTAGAAATCAACCCCACCGTAATAGGACACACGATGTGACTAGAATTACTCAAAGGGTCACATTTTATTTAAAACTGACATTACTTTTAGTAAAAGGTACGTGTGGCATTTGGGAAACTGAACAAACACATTCGAACATCTTTAAAACCTTAGTACAATGATCCATTTGTAATTTTTTAAATGTAGGAACTGACCACACCTCAACTCAACACCCAATGTGACTAGTATGACTAAAAGTGTCCCTTTTTTATTAAAAATAGTCATTTATTTTGAAAAAAACACAAGTGACATAATGAAAACCATGAAAAAGAATTTGGATTGTTTTGATACATTATTAAAATAATCCAAATATTATTTGTGACATGTACGAATCAACAAAAACTAAATCCGAAGTATGATGTGATCGGTATAGATAAAAGTGTCTATTATCATTTTAAAATTGACATTCTAGCTCAAAAAAATAAACTCACTGAAACCCAAGAAAACCCACTGCAATTGTATTCATTATTTAGTATAACGATCCATATTTTCTTTTGTTATGTGTATGAATTGGTCTCATATCAAACCAACACACGATGCATCTGGTATGAATCAAAATTTGTGTTTCTAGTTTGAAATGAAATTTTAATAAAAAAACACAACTAACATACTACGAACTGAGTAAACACATTCATATTGTTTTGATATTTCGTAAAATTTTCGAAAAGTCATTTGTGAGAAGTTATAATTGACCACAAGTCGATTCAATGCCCAATATCACATCTATAAGTCAAACTGTATATTTTTATTTAAAATTAATATTATTTTTTGAAAAAAACACCAGTGACATACTAAAAACCAAGAAAACACATTCATATTGTATTTATACTATTGAAAAATTATCCATGAGTCATTTTTGAAATGTATGAATCAATCACACCTCAATCAGATGCATGGTGAGACCTGTATGACTAAAAGTGTTTGTTATTGGTTTAAAATTTCCATTTAAGCTCAAAACATGTCACTCATAGAAAACCAAGAAAAACCACTTCAATTGTCTTCATAATTTAGGATTACAATTCATATGATTTTTTGACATATATGAAGTAGTCTGACATCAATACAACCCACGATGCGACTGGTATGACTCAAAATGGGTGATTATAATTTGAAATGACATTTTTGTAGAAACACATAATAGTCATACTAAAAACTGAGAGAACACATTCAGATTGTTTTTATACATTAGTAAAATGATCCATAAGCAATTTTTGAAATGTAGGAATCTACCACACCTCAATTAAAAGCACAATAGGGCTGGTATAACTCAATGGGTCTCTTTTTTATTTTTTGTTAACATTAATTTAAGAAAAAAGAACATGTGACATACTAAATAAATGAAAAGACATTTGCTCTTTTTTGATACACTAGGAAAATTATCCACGAGTCATTTGTGATGCTTAAGAATCAACCAAAACTCAATCTGATGCATGGTATGACTGTTATTTCTAAAGTGTATGTTATCATTTTAAAATTGACATTTTAGATCAAAACGTGTCACTCAATGAAAACCAAGAAAACCCACTTGAATTGAATTCATAATTTAGGATAAAAAATCATAAGGTCATTGTGAAGTCTATGAAATAGTCTCATATCAAAATAATGTACGATGTGAACGATATGACTAAAAATTCATGCTTCGAGTTTGAAATGACATTTTCATAAAAAACATAACTACCAAACTACAAAATAAGAAAACACATTCATATTGTTTGGATACTTTAGAACAGCCATCCATATGTCATTTGTGACATGTAGGAATCAACATTACCTCAATTCAAGGAAAAATGTGACTAGTATGACTCAAAGTGTCTCATTTTATTTAAAATTGACATTAATTTTAGAATATAACACAAGTGACATACTAAAAACTGAGAAATCACAATTCTATTGTTTTGATGCATTAGAACAGTGATCCATTTCTAATTTTTTTATATATATTAATCAACTGCACATCAATCAAATGCACAGTGTGACCGATATAAATCCAAATGTGTCATTGAAATTTTATATTAATTTCAGTAAAAGAACAAGTGATATACTCGAAACCGAGAAAACACTTTCATATTATTTTAATATATATAAAAAAAATTCTATGTCATATTTGTAATGTGTAGGAATCAACCCCACCTCCATAAGATGCACGATGTTACCAGTATAAATCCAAATGTGTCTTTTTTATTAAAAATGAAAAATTTAATAATATTTTTCAAAGGAGGCATCAGACCCCTAAAATTTTGAAATATTGAAAAGTAAAAAAGTTGAAAATGAAACAAATGAGGATGATATAAACGAACTAAAAACAAAAGAATGCCAAATTCATCTCATCAAACTCGAGTGCAATTTCTCATACCATAAAAAGTGGATATTCGACCCCGACCACAAGGGTGGCGACCCATTCACCATGTTTTTACCAGCACCCATGGGCCATCCAAAACACCATAGTGTAAAATATCTCCATCTTTATTTGTTGCATTCATTACAGGTGCACCTAAATCATCTGTAGTTTTTTTAAAATCCATTAAATAAAATGGATTATGAGTGCATACCTTCTCTTAAATATTTTCACTAAAATGATGAGCTAGAGGATATCTTCAATCACCTTTATTGTCCAATCCATACATTAGTGCCAAGGGTAGATTGTAGTTTCCATCAAATACCCCCTTCATCTTTATCATATGGGGAGGAAGAGAAAAGGTTTGGAACAAATCCTTTTCCCTGAGGTATATAGGCTTTGGGAACAATGAAAGATACATGCATAGCAGGAGTCTCAACAATCACTATCCCAGTACAATATTTTGAGTATCTTTAGGAGTAATTCAATCCTTCCCATGAGTAAGGGTTTATTTTGATGGGAGAGATCCTATAGATATATTCTTTGGAAAACAGGCTACATCTAGCTTAGCCTTTCCCTTGCAGTTCTTATCATATATCATCTTCTGTTCTTACCATATGTTTAGGTCCACTTCCTACTGGGAAAAAAATTATATGGTCATTTGACTCTCCTATGAGTCTTCAGCAACCTGGTCATCAAACAGAAATCTAGAAAACATTTCCTTGAAAAAACAATGTTCTTATGTTCACTTTCTACAAAATAAATCCATGATATTGTGGGTTTTTCTGGACTAGAAAATTTAGTAGTAGAAAATGTACTATCACAATTTAGAGTAACATTCCTTGAACAGGTACCATCTATGATTGATTTTTCTAGCCTAGTGCAATCTAAAATGGGGCCAGCCTTATCATGTAATGAGATATAACCATTATTAGTAGAACTCAAAGATTGTGTTATGATTTTATTTGGATGTAATCCAAAATATTCATTCACCTCTACCTTATTAAGAAGTGTATAACTCTTTTCTCTTCTTATATAGTGGCCCAAATCATGTCCCTTCAGATGATATTCAAGAAAACAAATTCTTCTACAGTTTGAGGTAGTTTAATCAATAACAGTACATTCTTCACCAAAGAGAGGGACTTTTTAATATTCAACTCTAAGTTTAATATTATATTACACATTAGAAAGAACAATATTATCAACCCATGGAATACTCTAACCCCCCTTTACCAGCATACGAGAAAAATGCCCAAAATACACCATCACAATGGCACTGTACATCCTTATGGGGACTCCAAATTTTGATGCAATATAAAATGAAATATTAGTCTGCCATAGGATCCAGTTTAAGCCTTGTATTTTCACCCAAACCTGGGCATAAGTCTCCTTTTAATCAACTAGGTTGAAATGTAGACTCTAATTGTGTAACATCACAGTTCATGGCCATAAATTGATTGAACAAGTGTTCTATGAATTCCATTTCATGTTCCTAGAACGAAATAGATTGTGGATAAACCTACTCCCTAAAAAAACACATTAAAACCTGGAAAACCCACAAATGGTTGAATGTTGGTCAATAATAACTAAAAGTTTCATTGATTTTATTCCTTTTTATAAGTTGATTCAAGACATGATATAGAACTTATATAGATCAATCCTTTTTTCAATAGAAAATTTGGATTCTGATACATGGGTCATTGTGCCTTTTAGAAAACACGATGTGTTGTACGGTTGGTAAAGGCTACAAACGTACCGATAGTGGAACCTACAAAGGCCGTCATGTTCCCTCCTTTATTAACTGTAGTGATCCTCAAATGGTTTTCTTTGATGTGTGGACACAAGAAGGGAATAATATTTATACAAATTCAGACATTTAGGGTTTTCATTTATAGATTGTATACTGGAAATCACCGGAGCGAGGGAGTGCAGATCATCCATCCTTAAATATTTGATAACATTTTTATTAATGTATTCATTTATATTAATGATTTATTTATTCCATTTTTTAATACTAACATACTTTTTTTCTTATATAGGTCAAATTTTTTTCTAGAGTTTGGATGGTTTTTTCGGAAACTAATACCATAGATGACAAATTTTTGATAGTGGATCATGAATTCCAATGGATGAAACGTTAATGTAATTAAATGTTTGTTGGATTATTGTAATTGTAACCGTAAAATATGTTATTTAAAATTTATATAGTAGTGTGTTTTTTGAAATCATGGTGTCCAGTAAATGTATATAGTATTATTTGAGAAACTATTCTATTCACTGTTTTGTTCTATTGTGCTTTGTTCTTGTGCATGCGATGTTTTCTATAGGTGTATCAGTTATGGGTTTGATGTTAAATAAATAGCACATACCAGGAAACTATGCCTTTATCAGCACTATTCTGAGTGCTAATAAAGGTCGCCCTTTATCCACACATAAAATGCACTGATAAATGGTGGGACATTTATCAGTGATTTTTTAGCATGGATAAAGGGCACCTTTTATCAGTGCTTTTTTAGCACTGTTAAAGCCCCCCCATTAACATCGCCATGATTAAGAGTTAATTTTTTTGCTTTGTTAATGGAAGTTTCTATTTATTTTATAAGACTTATTTGTAGTAGTGACAGTATCATAGTATCATCAACTTAATAAGGTACCCAACAACCACTTCCTTACAAAATTTCATCTATTTGGCCACAACAACAAACATCATGAGCTCCAATCCCATAAAAACATATCAAATCAAATAAATAGGCATATCTGATGTGGGACAAGAATCATCCCTACAGATTGTACCCTCATGGGGTTTACCATTCAATTCTAATATTATGTATCACTGCATCCCATATCATCACCACCTCCTAATGGCATATCCTACCCATAGACACCGGGTCCATCACATCACATCAATTGCCAACAATTATATAACTTAACTATTAATGAAATTAAGGAGTATAGAGGGATTTAAGCCATCTATATCCCCACCCACCAAGATATTAGGGAAAACACTCAAACCCAAAAACATCTAATCATTGGAATGGTTTGAATATGAGGTGGGAATCCTATAGAAATAAATAAAAACTAAAAAATATATAGATATAAAAAATACCAACTCTTTAGGTATTACATAAACTATACTACTACACACATCATTACCCCCACTACACCACACATCGACTATCACATCCTCTACCTCCACTATTCACACTACTGAACATAGCCACTACACATTTTTCAGTATCAATTAGATGATTCATAAAATTTATTGAATAATACATTACATTCCACAATATATAAAACATTCATGTATTCAATTAAATGAATAAATCACCACAAACTAATGTAAAAAAAATTTATATATGTTTATAATAATAAAAATTATTTCATGGCTATCCTTGAACCCTACACAACCACACCACACAAAAACATCCTCATCTCACATCAACCTTCACCAAAATGCCACATAAACCAAAAAATATCTTCATAACAACATCACAACTCTTCCACTACAAAATTACAGTACTCTATATAAATCTACCACCCAATCACATGAAAAATGAACACTAATGCCACATATCACCACCATACTACCTATCCCCCACATCACCTATAAATATCAAACACCATTACCACAAAACTATCCACATCATGTACATCCCAAAAAACAATCGAAAACCACATATAATCCCAACTCACATCCAAGACAGTTACAACCAATAGTGTTTAATATTCCACAATACACAAGTAAATACAACCAAACAAACTCAAAAAATAATAAATATAAAATTCAAGAATTTATTAAATTGATTACATCACATTACATAATTATATATCATCGGTTCTATAACATAGAAAAATAGTTGGTCTACCAAAATGTTTCCCATATATACATTCATTATCATTTTATTCACATTTTGATCCAAAAAACACTACAAGGGTCAAACATTATATCATCATTTTTAAAAACTGGCTTCCCAATGTAAATAATTTTCATTATTGTAATGAATAAATAATAAAATCTCTAAAAATATTATCAATGACTAAAAATAATAATATTTTCCCATCCCCATCAATTTAAATTAAATAAAAATTGATATATTTATTTTCTGACCCTCACTATCCATGAATAAAAATTAAAATCTTGAAATCTCAACATATTAACCATAAAAAGGTTATAATGTGGATTTGATAACATGGGGTAGAATATATTTACCCACATCTCAACAATGGATGAAGAAGAGACATATTTTAATCCGAAACTGCACTGTAAAACAATATAACACTATAAAATGCACCAATGTGTTGTGAATAAATTCATCCCAACACAACATAATGAGAAACCCAATGACCCCATTGGAAAACCCATATGTAAGAAGATAGTGAATAACATGATATGGAGAATAACTAATCAAATTTAACCAAAACTCCACTATTGGAACACAATGATCAATGAAAGGGATGATGTGTCAGATAATGCCCCAAAATAATTTGGGATCATCCAAAAAATGTTATATTTGAAGGTCAAAGGTGAGAAAAAAATAGCCATAAAAAATATATATATGATTTCTGAGTCATACATTTTATTTTCAATATTCTATATATTAAAATCATGAATTAAATGTTATAAATGTATTATAATATATGAATCTATGTTAATTTGTTAATTCATAATATCTTTAGTTTCCACTAAAAATATGGAACATCAGTATGAATAAAATCAATTAGCTAATTATCATTTCACAAATTGATTTTTATGGTTTCCCACTATATTCAAACACAATCCATGAAGATTATAGCCTCAAAATACATCATTCACCATCATATAATGCAATTTTGGTTGACATAATGAATATTATGATACTAATATATAGAATCATGATCAGCACTGAACCTCCACAATCAACATTTTAATCCCAACCAACCACTATAATGGAAAATATTAAGGTACATGAAGGTAGATATCATTATGATATATACATGTCAAATGATTCCCGTCCCTGAGAATAAAAAATATCCAACATGAATAGATAGGTTATAAGCAACCATATTTCAAGATCACACTCTTGGTTCTCATTACACCTCAATATATACCTCCATCCATGTATAAAATACTGAAACTCCCCAAAAACCCTCGCACTAACACATGACCACCTCTCACCGGGTACACAACCACGACATCTTGAAGTGTCAACAAGATGATAAATATCTACACTATGCTTTTCACATGAACATATCAACACCCATACTGCCCAAACCAACAACCACCGTAATGATATTGTATAACTACCCACTGCACAAAAGCGTGGTAGTATGATATTTAATTTCATTGTATTACACATTTTAAGAGTAAATTACATTCCTAACTAATTCTAATCATTTAAAGGTAAAATTAATTTTCATTATGAAAAATATATTCTATATTTCATATTTTATATTCATTAACATTCATCACATTATCAAAAAAAACCAAAAAAAATATAAAAACTATGACCCAATCATCATACAATCAAAACAATATACTACTAAAAACTAAAAATATATATTTGTACAAGGAACATGTCAATATTTTTCATTCCTCAGTAATATCATCTTGGACACCATTCCATCAATAAAATTACACTAATGGTATGGTTCTTTTTCATAGTACATTATTTTGATGATCATTGATCTCTAATAACATATCCAGGAATGAATTTTCATCCTTCATATCCAACTCTTTCTAGTTAGTGATGTGGTAGTCAATGAGTAGATAAATGAGGAAGTAAGACACTTGGAATAGGTACAGGATAATGTAAAACCATGTTGGGTGTATCAAAATTTACATGACTACGCCCATAATCCCACAAAACCATTAAGGTATCCAAAAAACAAGGATTAAAATTACACCCCTACCAAACCTCTATTACCATCATCCGTGGGAGACCCTCAAGAACACATAGTATCTAATCACAACCCCCAAGAGACTCCTTATAAAATCAGTATATTCATTATTTTTATATTTCACCACCCTCATATTCTTTAAAAAAACATGATATTTTTTGGAAAAAATTAAACAATAGAAGGAACTAGAGATTATGATTCTCGAAAAATTATATAACAAAAAAGTGAAGGACATGACTCTCCATACAATGTCTCAAATAAATACATGAAATAAATTAGAGAAATATATTATTGTATGAAAAAAAGACTTGATGTATGTACCTCACCCATGATCCACTAAATAATCAATGAAATTATCACAACATATCCTATAAATTCTGTTTGGTTCTCTTAGTCAACCTATTTTATGAGAGAAGAAAAATGTGGTATGGTGTAGATGGAAACCAAAATAATGTTGCAATCCCATCATGAACTAAGAGGTGAAAAAAGATCCAAATCCAAATTGATGGTCCTATATACCCAAAAAATTATAATGACATAATCCATATACCCCCTCACAAATAAATAAAGTAAATTCATCACACAAATCACAAGAAAATAAGATGACTGGGTTAGTTGGTCCACTATCACCCAAAGACTCATTGTAACCTCCCTTATCACAGGATAACAAGGTGAGAATGTACATTAATATGAACTATAATTTACACTCAAGAACATAAATGGAAAATAAAAATACATAGTAACACAACGTCCCACATTCACCTATTAAAAACTAGAATCATTTCAGCACACTCTACGATAATCCATTTCATCCCATTCCACAATAACATATTCCTCTTATAATGATATATCTTGGTCACCATGGGATTTACTACTAATAGAGAACTACGAATATCATTGGAAAGACTGTTATGTTATATTTATTCCATTTAAAACAACCCTAAAAACAACAACATGTTTTAAACATATATAAAACAACCCTCTAGAGCATCATTATAGCCAACAAAGACACAAATTTCAACTTCCAATAAATTTCCCAATTCACACTATTCAATATGATACATTAAGGATTACAACACATTCTATTTACAATGTGAACCCAAACTATCTCTCTCTCAAACATCATGACATAGTGTTGGTAGATCCTATATGCCTTTCCAAAGAAACATAGAATCTCGAAGTACTGCTCCTCGTGAAATCCAACACAACCTAGTGGAAAAAAATTTCAATTAAAAGGGTGTAATATTTTTCATAATCACAATATTCAATGAAATCCATGCTAATATATTTTCATAGTTTTTTATCTTTCTAATATAGAATATATTTATGCCTTTTTTCTAATGAAATCAAAAATATAATCACATATGAGTTAATGCTAGCATATCGTTAGTGAAAAATAACTTCCACTATGTCAAGATCATGTATGGAAGAGTTACACTTGTTTGTACATAACATCATAGGCCTATATGAGATCACATGTATCCAATTTAACAATACAAATTTGAATTATATACAACATGTATCATATGAAGCTTTAAATAACATAATTTCATCAAAAAACTAAATCATTGGAGAACTAAAAAACATATTATTTATATATCTGACTGATCTTTGGAACTGGTCACTCTACATAAAATCATGTTCCATCTTATTCTACATTTCTAATTAGACTGCAATATGTGGAAAATTTGGAAAAATCCTTTTATAATTTTATATGAGTCTAAATAAAATGTGATCCTCTACCACATTACTAGGTTATGTACAAGAAAACAAATTCATTTCCCATTGATGGGTTCATGAAAACACATTAATGTAACCCCAACTCTCTATGGAAACTATCCTAACACATCTATATCAAGCACATGGAAAGCTGCTCGTATAGTTATTAGTGTCAATGGTCCTGTAAAATATCTTTGATTTAGTATAATTTATCCTACTCTATCATCGAGTGAGTCAAGATATCATGAATTATACATGAAAATTAAATGGTCCACATAGTCATAAAAAATAATTTGCTGGGGTCCTTGAAATAGGGTTGGTTCAATCACCTCACTGAATGATGTGCCTAAAAACTCTATGTGACCATACATACACTTAACGGTTTTATTTTGAATTTCATTATACATTACACTCAAATGATGAACCCCAAACCACAGATAAAACATTAAAATATTAATAAACCCTATTAACTAGTATAACATATCATTAATCCGTATATTTTGGGTAACGTTTCATCATCATTACATTATTAAACCTCTATTTATCTATGAAAATCCTAAAACTATTGTCTACCTTCCTTTTGAAAACCACTAGAAACCCCGAATGAGACCCATAGGGTTAGATGAACCCTTATGAATCATGTTACTAACATCGAAAATTACCTCACAAATTTATGGTTGTTCCATTACATAGGAATCCGTCAAATTTGGATTCAAACATGAACATAAATTTATACAAAACACAACATGAGATCAAGGGGAAATTCCATAACATCACATAGGGAAAAATATAAAAACGCATCTAGGAAACTGGTAATATCATATTCTTTGGGAAAAAATGATATCACCAACATGTCAGATAATTGAGAATGTACTTATCTATTACCTATATGATAACCATGATATTTAATAAAATCCACTCACTTTCCATTCAAAAAACACTCATGTAGATGATGTTGGTGTCTACATGAAAAAATGATATGTAGTCAATTCTAGGGATAAGATCATATGGTTTTATATTCAATAAAATTAAATTTCCCAATGACTAGTGACACCCCATCCCCAACATACATCCATTTTTACTAAAAAAATAAATTGACATCCAACTCGTGTAGAAAACACATGGGGAACTGGATTCCTCCCGAAATCCATTCTGAATGAATAGAGTAAAATGGGAGGAATAATTTGGTGTAAGTAATATGATTCAATCAATAAAAAAATAGAGGATGATAAAATAATATTACCTTTAAAAACCTCTATCCCTAAGTGAATTTAATCATCCAACACACACATATTATAATTCCCAGATCCCCTAACTATCTACTTATGTCATACATATATATGTTTCAAAATATGACCATATGGATGTGGATGTTGTGAGGATTCCCTATTCCTAAACAATCTTTCATTGGTTGCAGAAAGAAAATCTACGGTCCTTATAGCTGCAACTACCTTAGCAGAAACTTCATCTACTTACAAAAAGGGATTTGAATACCCATATGATACTATCACCGTGAGTGGATAGACACTGATCCCAGTAGTGGCCATTTTAATTGATTATTAGATATGAAAACATGAATATCCTTATAATTTATTGGTAGATTTGTCTAAATGAATAATTGTTATAAAGATTCCTCAATTGGTTCTATGCTGATCAAAAACACAAATAAAAAAAATGACCATTCCCCAATGTCAAAAACTCTTCTCAATGATATTCCAGGTTTCCCACTTTATTGAGTTTCAACTCTCATGGAATGTATATTATTTCTACCATCTAATTTTTATACACATAAAAATACATATATATGGTATGTTATTTTAAATCATACATGATCTATAGTATCTCGCCCTCATCTAGAAGATGTGATCTAGACTTTCTCATCTCAACAAGACATTAGAGTAATATCTGTATGGTCCATGGACCTCACCCCCAACTCGAGAATACTTATTCTCCCCTACTGAAATGATATTAGCTCCATCCTCTTCGATACCATCATCATAAATAACATGAATAAATCATATAAAACCTTCTCATAATATGTCCACAACACATATTTATCCTCACAATCACAAAGAGACAACAAACTAAAACAAACATTCACCCCTGTAACTAACGATCAACGAAAAACACTATGAACTCAGTGTGTTATTGAATAAAATTGGATGTTTTGCTAATACACATCTTACTAGTGAACCTTATCTATATCTGACATTATCTCCTTATTTAGACGCAAATACTACCACTAAGAGGCATGAAATAGTGTCAGTCCTCATCCTCCTCATATGGGTTGGCCCTTTAATGATAAACCCATCCATCCTTATAAACCATAATTTCCAGAATCAATCATGGTTGGCGACCATGATCCTTTCATGAAAACAAATGAGAACACCCTAAGCATCGTACAATTGATTTTTTTAATATTTATACTTAATTAATTAATTTAATAACCCCATGAACAACCAATTTTGACAAAAATAAATTCAATTTTGATTCATGGACCTCAACTTGGTCTTTACCCTCTAATCAGATCTACATCACATGGTCATTTATTAAGATAAGATCATATTCACTAGATAATAGAGTGCCTTAATATAAAATATTCTAGAAAAACAGTAGGGACTATATCATACAATAGATTAAACTGGTAATGTTTCCATACCCACCCATGAAATCTTTACTATTCCTCTGTATCAACTACATTATATCTCTCAATAAAAACCTTTAATACCAATCTATTATGACTTCCCCATCTAAAATAATAAAATATTATAAGGGGGAAAATGACCCATATGTTCCACTTGACGAACTACCTAGTTTCATTACAAGCATGAAGGAAAAAAATATCACATTTGGGGTGAATTAATATCTTTAAATAAAATAAGATAGAGAGATATGATAAGAAACCAAAAAACACTAATATATAATTTGAATGTAAACAGAATTCCACTGAACCATGCTAAACATTTTTAATAAAATACAATAAATTTCTATACATAAATACTAAAAGGAAATCCCTAAAAAATATACTCAACACAATCTCCAAACCAATGCTATCAATGGTCAGATCATTCCTCTATGTCCTCCTAGAATTTTAAAAAATAGAGTTATACACACAGGTTGATCATACAATAATAATCTATAGTATCATACCCAAGGTCTTTTTTTATCAATTTAAAAACAAAATTATTTTTTAAGAGGCCAAAACATTATAATATATTTTTCATTTTAAATATATTCAATCACATTGAAATATTGTGATTCACACAACTTAGAGCTTAGAGGATTAGTAGAATAGTATACCATTATAAACTAGATATTAAATTTGTGGGTATGTATAAGAATAAATAAATTATTAAATTAATATTTTTTTAAAATGTGAAAGTAAAATTTCTTGATATTAATTTTTTATAAATAAATAAATTCACTTCAAATAAAAAGAAATTTTTTTTAAAGAATTATGGTTTCTAAGAAAAGGATTCACATCATTGTGCGCCCATGCTTTACAAATAATTTTTTCCAATTTTATATTCTTATTGGGAAATTTTCCTACATTTAGAAAATCATAATTTCAATTTTACAATATAAATATTTTTGGATAATTTTTTGAGAAATTTGTTTTTTCAGAATTTGATTTTCCAATGAATAGTAAAACTATCATTATTTTTTATAAAAAAATCATTTCTGTTTATAAAAATTAAAATGTTATATTTTGTTAAAATTTGTTTCAAAAGGGTAATTTCTTCATTTATATTTTTAATAATCAAATTATTGTAATTAGAATCAATTAGATGCTAAATTATTTTTTCAGAACTATATATACTTGAGAAATCATTTATTTTTGTAAAATGATTTCTCATTGCATCTTTGGTATTGAAATTAAATTTAATTATACATTAACAATGAAATGAATTTAAAAAAAACTGGATGTATTTAATTATCATAATTAATATTATATATTACGGGAATCATAATATTTTGATATGATTAATTGTCAAAAAAGTAAAAAATAATTACCCCATAATGGATAATACATGATTAGTGGGTCTTTAAGAGACAATATAAGCATTAAATTGTCATAAAAATTTTCCAATGCTTAATTTTATATCCATATAATGAGCATAGATCATATAGGGTTTTGTAATAGACTATTTTTGGTTATTTTGGCATATAAAAAGGTGGTATCAATTAAATCATTTAAGAAATTATATGTGTGTCTTTCAACCCATTTATAAATGGGAACCACATTCCCTTCAACATCACACATAAAAAAAATAATGTTTCCCATTGCCAAATTAATTATATTCATAACTCCACATGACCAATAGTCCATATTCTTATAATTTTAATATTATAGGAAGGATTTAGTTATAATCCAAAATTGGTTCCCAGAAATTGAGGTAGAGTTCACAACCATAAAACATAATTTTATTTCTTCATATAACCTATTATAATCATATCCAAATGTATTAAAATAATAACAAATATGGGATAGATATAATTAGATATAATTATTTTAACGAAATAACATAAATATTTCACCAATTCCATCAAATGGGAAATGAAATTGTGGATCATGGGTATCCCACACTACCATCCCATTTACCAATATAGCGAGTTTTCCATGACCACATATCACAGATAGATGAAATGATAGTTTCCACACATATATATAATTTATATTTATGGGTTAATTAATCTTATGAAAATATAATCCCACATCTACAACCTTTTCTTTCCAATCTATTGGTGAATGAAAACATCCCCCATGCATACGTGTGGACTACCACCTCAAGCCAGAGATGTGAAACATTTTTCATTTTTTTCATGGATGGTAATAATTGCCTATTTAATTTATATATATGATATATATTATAGAATATTTATTACTGAATAGTAATAAACTACTTACCTTTGTTTCATTCCATTCATTGTCATAATGGAAATAATTGGCATGTGTAGGTTCGTTCTACCATCATCATGAACACCATTACTCAATTTTAAATATGTCATCTTTGTAGAATATTATAAATCGTTATATATTGAATATATATGATATTTATATAATGGATAAAACATAATAGATTATGTAAATATTATCTTTATATGGGGTAAAACTAACCAACCCAATCATTAGTGAAAAACAAAACTGTCATTAACCAAAACCCTTAATTTTTATATTGAATTTGTAATAAAAGCATGATAAAATTTAATATGAATAAAAAATATGGTATTATATATAATATTATGATTTATTAATATATTTATAATATATTTATATTTATTTTATATGATTTTTATACATGTATTAATGAAATTTGACCATACATAAGGGTTTCTCATCTCATTTTTTACTTTCATGAACATATGTCATTTTAAACAATTATTTATTTTGGGGTTGTATATGATAGTAATTTGATATTATTTAGCATGATATATTAATTTTTTTTATGTTGTGTGTTTATTTGGATTAAGATTCAAAACATACCAATTTGGTAAGTTTTTATTTATTAATCTCATCATTATTCAAGATTATTTAGGTTTAATCATATAATGGGTGAATTATTCGATATTACTTTCACAAAACCAATATATTTTATTCTCCAATATATTATTTTAATTTTTAATGTATTGGAAATAATTCATATAATTTGACCATAATGTGATTAAGAAATACAATTTATGAATTCTCGAATTTATTTCATTATTCAGTGGAAAATGATTTTTCATCCATATACATGTTTTCTAAAAAGGATTTAAAAAATGTTTTTTATATTTTCATATGCTTGTGAAAAGGAATTTTTACCAATTTTGTTCCATACAAATGTTTTTAAGGGAATATTATTTTATTTTTTTGAATGAGGTACTTTTTAACCATTCTAAATAAGTGAGTAAGGAATGTTTTATACGGAATGTATAAAATCACCTTTCATCATGACCGATAATTCCTTCAATTATTCATCTACATGTATCCATAATTATTATCAATGAAATTTTGACTGAATAATCACAAATTTTGATGTTTAAAAATTTTATTTAAAAAAAATGATATTTTCCTCATGATTATTTTTAATGTTATTTTTATGATATCCTTGTTCATAAAAAACTACGACCATAATTTTACATATTCATCATTAGGAATATTTTTTAACGATATCATTCTTATTATTTTATAAGATGGTTTATGATCATTATGACTAAGAATATACTAACATGTGAAATTGTTAAAATTTATTATTCTATATTTCAATAAGTTTGTTTACATGCTTATACTTATTTATGAGGGAAGTTTTTAACATTTAATATTGTAATTTTTCAGTAAATATTTTAAATAATTATTTTTATCATTTTTCATATTATTAATGTATTGGTATTTTTAAGTAACTTTTTGTGCCCGTAATGGCCAATATATACCTCAGTATGTCTCATATGACACATAATATTCAGTATTTGGATGAGTTTTGAAATCATATGTTTCATTTCATGGAACATATCCCTGGAAATGTGGTGATGATATCAAGAACTATTCATTCCCTCAATGTTAGATTACTTATTGATGTCCATATAATTATTCCAGTAGTTAGATCATATATGGATATTTTTTAGGAATGTTTTTTATTTATATTCATTTATATGCTCATAATTTACTCGTTCAATAATATTCTTCATGTTTATGTTATTTATTAAATTTCATATGTTGTATATATTTACATTTCTATATTTGTTATTCTCGGTTTATTCATGATTGAGTCTCTTATACACATACCAAAATTGAGCATTAAAAATCACCCCTTGATTATTATTATTTTTCCCAGGATTCCAAAAAAAATTATAATTATTGATATTAATAGATATAAATATAGGAATAATGGATTTCAATATTGTATTTATTTGTTTAAAAATTTAATTTGAATTTCAAATATATATATATTCTTTTTTGGGGATAAAAAAATATTTAATAATTTGGAATGAAATTAACTGTTTCTAGCACTACTGTATTAATGTGAACCCTCACTCTAGGATACTAGGTTAACTATCTTTGAATTTGGTTTCTGATAACATTTAGTTAATCTGTGGAATAATAATTTGGAAAACATTAATTAAATAACATGGTATTATTAATAACATTAAGTAGAAGTCTATATATAGGATAACATCCTTATGCCTAGGTATGGTATTTATAATGTGGATATTAATTAAATATATCTATTCCTATTCAGTTGAAGTGTATCTGGATCTAGAGTATATATACCTATCTATAAGAATACTAAAATGGGTGCATTATACTTTTACACAATCATAATCTAGTTCCTAAAAATATATCTTTTTTCACACATGGATTGAAATTCCCATTTGATATGATTTTTTTAATTCACATATTCATTAAATATCAATATAAAAGATTTTAGTTTTTTATGGGTTGAGAATATTTTCAATGATACAATGTTTATGATGATAAGATTATATAAGAATAAAATTTTCATATAAACATTATTTTTTTCACCCATTGGAAATTAGAAATTATCATTTTTCATATTATGATATAATATAGTATATTACATTTTTTTAGAAATTGAACATAGTTGAAAGAATGTAAACCATAAAAACAACTATAAGAAATATAGGGATTACCCTATGAGAAAAAATAAGGATGATATACCATGATCTGTAGGTGGAGATGATAAAATTATAAATATATTATGTTAGATAACTCATTTTTTATTATTATACTATACCATGTAGAGAAACATACATATCAACTACATGGTTTAATAATGTGAGACCAATTCAGGCCCCAAAACCTCCATTTGCTAATGGGACTAAAAAAATCTATGTGTTATTGAGAAATCGATGAGTTCAATATAGAATGTATTTATTTTTTGGAAATTAGTGGAATGAAGAGGGTTTATCATCTTGAATGTTTTGAAATATTACAAAAGAGTGGGGGCAGGGGATTTAGTTCTTTTAATATTCATTTCAAATAATTCCCCCATATTTTGAAGGGTAATAAAATCTAATAATTTCATAAACATATGTAGTATAAAAAACCTAAACATAAATGAAATTAATGTCTTATTGAGATTAATTGTAGTTAATAGATTATATGTCTCATAGTCTACTCAAAAAATGCTCAAATCCCGGATTATATAAATTTTCACGGGACCAGAACCTTTTCTAGGGTCTTCGGTCCTTTTTCTTAGGAAGTTTTTATTGAGTGAAAGTATGAGATACTTCTTTCAATAGCACGAGAGCTTTGAACTGGGCTACATTAAGCCTATATAGACAACATAAGGTAATTTTATTTTACTATTAACCTGAATAACATATGATATGATAAATATAGTTTTTTCAAATACATCTCAGAATTTTAATATATAACAAAGAGAATGATGAAACCTCTAGGAGAGTTCATAAAAAATGAATATATATTGATGAGAGTCTTATAAACATCCCATTTATATTCTATATTGAATTTTTTTATATTTAAAAGAGTCTTATTCTAATTATATGAATCATATTAAGAGTGAAGAAGTTTGAGAGAGAGAGAATTAAATTGTATTCAAATACATCTATTCTTCTCAAGACGGTCTTCACATATTATCTTTACATAAAAAAATCCAACATTAATTCTATTTTAACTGCGAAACACATATCCATAAAATTTTGTAATTTGAATTCAAAAAATAATGTTATTTTCATGGAAATTCCATGAATATATTAATAACTAATAATTAATCATAACAATTTCATCCTTTCATGATACTAAATTTTTATTATAATTATTTTTACAACAGAGATGTAACACATCATTTAAATACATCATGATATCATTAAAATGTTACACAAATACATAAATAGAAATAAATACAAGTTGTATCATGATGTAGCTAATTTTAAATCATGACACAGTCAAATTTTTTAATTTCAATTATTCTAGATGATTTTATTAACATATTTAAATTATATATATATATATTAATCCACACATTCTATGTTCACATAGATATTTTGATCGAGGGAACAAACCTTGACTGAATGATTAATTTACTTCATTTATATAAATTTATTCACATAGTATTTTTACCCACATATCCAAAATATACATAGATAAATGGAACCAAAAATAAAATATCACCATGTATCCAATTTAAATAGTCAATTACTCCACATAACTGGTTAATGTAAACAAATAAAATTCATATCTAAATTCTCATGTATCCATTTTAACAAATTTAGTGACTTTAATATAGGGAATTAATTTATGTAGATTATTTACGTAGTTGTTTTGTTCACAAAAGAAATTTATGCACCCTAATTCTCATATAGTTAATTTTAGAAAACTAGGAATTTTTCATCCAAATTTCCAATAATGTATTATTTATGACTTTTAACTACCAAAATATATAATACAAGATAAAAAATGCATAAAATAATTTAAATATTGAATTATAAGAAAATTATGAGGGGTATTTCAGATCATTTTATCACAATATACATGGAATACATTGAAAAAAATTAGTAGTTCAAAACTGTTACATTTTTTGAAAACCCAAAAACCTGTAAAATAGTATATATAAAATATTGAAATGATTTAAAAAAACATTTCATTAAAAATATAATTTTTTTTTTATTTTAAAATTTATTATTTATCCCCTACAGTAATAAAATTATTCACATTAAATTAATTGAAGAATTTTACCCCTCTAACTTGCCTTAGGAAAAATAAATATAACTTTTCCCCCTTTTGCCTTTACAAAAATGATAGATAAGGATATTTAAAGAAAATATTTAACAAATGGCTTAGAGTCATGAACCATTTGATTAATATGCTAAAACAGAATATGAAATAAGGGTAGTATTTTTGTTTTTAAAATAGAATAACGATATTATAATTATTAATTGAATACAAACTCTATAAAAAATATATGGAACATATAATCTCTAATGAAAATAATCAATAAAAGTGAAATTAGAAATGAATTCATAATTAAAAATGTATTGGTCAGAAGGTATAAAAATTAAAATCCAACAAAACCTATAATAATATAATAAATATTAGTGGCATGTCCCAGACTTATGGATCAGTTATAAATGAGAATTTTACTTCAGTGGAGGTATTATGAAGCATGTTTTAGTTCATGATGTATTTTGATACTCCATTAGAGATGCTTTTATGAAATTTACATGATCTACATATGTTCATTGTTCACTACCATCCTCATATATTACTTTCAACCTTTGCAAAGGGTTTTCTGAAAACCCATTTTATATTACCTTTAGCAATATTGAAATCATATATACTTCTATAATGAAAAAGACTAGAATGAGTGGTTCATAGGATGAGGTTGATTCTATAGATATCGTAGAAACTCTAGATATATCCAAATTTACTTGATCTTTTTGATATATTTGGTATGAATTGTAAAAAAGTTTTCTCTGATATCAACTACCTATAAATTATTAGGACAAGATTATCCAATACACCTTCTTCATCTAAGGTAAAATGGATCCCCAATCAAAATTGAAATTCTAAGAATAATTTCTCACTTCTAGAACTAAATAAGAATAAATTATGATTTATTATAGAAATTTTCATGGGACAAGACCTTTTTCTTGGGTCTTCGGTCCTTTTTCCTCAGAAATATTGATTGAGTGAAAGTAGGAGATACTTTTTTCAATAGCACGAGTGCTTAAAACAGGGCTGTAGTAAGCCTTTACATAGAAAATAGTGTAATTTTCTTTTACTATAAACTTTAATAACTTATGATATGATTAATAGTGTTTTTCATATACTTCATAGAATTTTAATATATAATTAAGATAAGGATGAAACCTATAGGAGAGTTCATAAAAATGAATATAGCATTAAGAGAGTTTTATGAACATCACATCTATATTCTATATTGGATAATTTTATATTTAAAGGTTTCTTATTCTAATAATATGAATCATAGTAATATTGAAGATCATTGAGAGAGATAGAGAGATCTTCAAAAATTATATATACATAAAAGAATCCCAAATTATTTTTATTTTAACTTCCAAACACATATCTATATAATTATGGAATTTTAATTTAAAAATATATTTCATTTTCAGGGAAATTCTTTGAATATATTAATGATTAATAATTTATCATCATAGGTTTTTCCTTTCATGATACTATATTTTTATTATAATTATTTTTATAACAGAGATTTAGAATATCATTTAAATAATTCACGATATCATTAAAATGTTACTCAAATACATAAATGGAAATAAATACATGTTGTAGCATGATGTTGCTAATTTTAAATCATCATAGAGTCAAAATTTAAATTTTAAATATTCTAGATGAGTTGATTATCATATTTAAATTACATATATAGGTTAATCCACATATTCTTTGTTCACATAGTATTTTTTATTAAGGAAATCGACATTTACTAAAAGATTAATTTCCTTCATTTAGTGAAATTGATTACCATAGTATTTTTACTCGCATATCCAATACATAAATAGATAAATGGAACAAAAAATAAAATTTTACCATGAATCTGATTTATATATTGGATTACATCACATAAATGTTTAATTTAACCAAATGAAATTCATATCTAAATTATCATGTATTCATTTTAACAATGTTGGTGACTTTAATATAAGACATTAAGTGATATAGATTATTTACATAGTTGTTTCATTCACAAAGGAAATGTATGCATCTTAATTCTCATATAGATAATTTTCCAAAACTAGGAACATTTCATCCAAAACTCCAATAATTTTATATTTACGTATTTTAACTACCGAAATATATAATACAATATTAAAAAATGAAGTAATTAGTTTAAATATTGAATTATAAGAAATGTATGAGGGGTATTTGAGATCATTTTATCATAATTTACATGGTATACATTGAAACAACATTAGTAGTTTAAAAATTATCCACCTTTTGAAAACCCCAAAACACATAAAATATTATATATAAAATGTTTAAATGATTTTAAACATCTTTTCATTAAAAATATAATTTTAAAAAAAAAAAATTTATTTATCCCCTAAACTTATAAAATTATTCTCTTTAAATTAAGTGAGAAATTTTACCCCTTTGATTAGCCATAGGAAAAATATATATAACTTTTCACCCTTTTGTATTCACGAAAAGGAAAGATAAGTATATGTAATGAAAATATTTAACAAAACTCTTGGAGTCAGGAACAATTTGATTAATATACTGAAACTAAGTATGAAATAAGGGTAGGATTGGTGTTTTTTAAATAAAATAATGATATTATAAATATTAAATTAATACAAACTCTATGGAGAATATATGGACTAGTTAATATCAAATGAAAATAATCAATAAAAGGGAAAATATAAAAGAATTAATAATTACCTCGCTAATGGTCAAATGGTATAAAAATTAAAATCCAACAAAAAAACTAAATAAAATAATATATATTAGTTACAAGTACCTAACTTATGGATTAGTCCAAATTGATAATTTGTCATTAATATAGGTATTACAGAGCAAGTTTCAGTTCAGGATGTGGCTTGATGGTTCATGATTCCCATCTATTATATTAAGATTTTTAATAATTCCATTAGCACTAATAAACAATTCTATAATATAATAAACAATAGAAGAATTATAATGTTTTACTTGACTAAATAGAGTTTGAGTAGGGGAGATATGTTTCATTTATAAAATAAACATTGGAGGTATACTAACTTACATCAATTTACCTATAAATGAAATGGCTTAGCTAAAACATTAGGGGATTTATAAAATGATTCATCTATAGTATAACAAAATTTATATCCACTAACTAAACTATATACATTGAACATAATATATAACATTCTTCATCAAATCCAACCACTTAATTTCAGAAACATTAAGCCCATATATAAAGCTTCTTAATGCCATATTTATATATTAAAACTCTTTGAGATAATATATTTCATTAGTTATGGAATAATTATATTTGTAATTATATCACACTAATGATAGTATGTTAGAGATTAAACATAAATCATTTCTTATCAAATTTTAACAAATCCACACTGAATATTTGAAAAAATTGAATTTTATTAGTAGGTATACGTATTGGGATTAAGATTATTGATGAAGTCAAACTATATTATGAGAAAAAATATTAAATTTTTCTTTTTTCAATTATATATGTCTTAAAAAAACTAATTTCATAATGGACTTCTTGAGACATATATTAATTCACCATTGGATTATTAGGGAAGAGGCCTATTTGAGATTATACCAAAACACTATAATCATTAAACTATTAAAATATGTTAAATGTAGTAGTTAATCCTTTTACCATATATTTTATCCCCTAATTTTATTTTTAATATATACCAGAACTATATTTCTGGATATGATTGAGAGATTTAGAATTCATAATTACGTGTTTTTTGGTAGCTATTATGAAAAATAATTTTAAAAAATATGTATTATAAATAGATGAATAAACTACTTATATAACATAATCCTTATTTAATTTCATCTCATTTTCAAATAAACATGATCCACATTTAAATTATCAATCAAAATCATTATATTAGAAAATATTTATTGCCTTTCTTAATTTAATGATTTTTAACTAATCTTGGGTTATTAATCTTAAAAATTGTGGGTATTGTTGATACATATGGTGTGTGATGTTGTTCAATTTATTCTATAACTAATGACTAATCCATATATTTATAAATATGTATTCTATAAATAATTTATTCCAATGTCTCGGTGTTATCCTCGTATATCTATTGAGCATTAAAACCCAAATAAACAGTCTCAACTGACCTCCTTTCATGAACCTGAACTGTTATCAAAACCACTAACTCAATATGATGTCAAATTTCATAATATTTAACAACACTATTATCATGTCTCAGAACAAATTCTTCTTCATGACAATGAATTGGATCATCAGTAATTATTATTAAGGCTGATAGTAGAGGCCCAATTCTAGTAGACATTATCTTCTACACCTCCCTTGAAGAAACCATCATTGTAGGTGTTGTGCTCCTAGTTAGTGAGGTTTTATATGGATCCCTTTACCCTCAAAAAGTAATTAATAATGTCTTTCATGAATTTTAAAAAGTGTCCCATCAGTACCTAATTATTTTCAATAGTTATATATATAGAGTATTACTCCTGTGATATTTCCATGAACCTCCATTAATAATACAAACTCTAAGTCCATTTAAAATATTTGATTCTAGATAACCATAAGGATAATATTTATGTTTAACGGTTACATTTAAATAATTATATACAAAGTCTATAATTTTCATTGGATTATTAAGTTTATTTTTTATGATAAGAACATATAAAAAATAATTTTCCAATAACATAACCTCATTAATCACACTAACCCTATAAAATATTTTAGTATAAACAATGATTCACATAACCTTCCCATCGTCTAGTAAATCCATTTTTGTTTTATTCTCTAATGAATAGTTTCTAAATAATAACATCAATACCTATATTAGTCTAATTGAACATGTTCTAAAAAGGGTTCGACTAATATAGAATTCCCCCTCACAGGGACAATGAGGAATGTCACCCAACGTAGTATATGAAAATATTCTAACGTTACCTATGATGGATGAAGATATAATACCACCTTATATGATACATCTAGAACATGAAATTTCACATTAACAAATATTACTCATCCTTAAAGTGAAAACCATATTTATTCTAATCAAATATAAAATACTGAACATGAAATTGATGCAAATTATTTTGGATTTTAAAAATATTATTAATTCATGATATATTAGTGTCCTTTATATGAATAAATTAATTTTTAATTCTACCTATGGATTTTATAAAATAACCAAAACATAATTAATCACTATACATCAAATTTCCCAAGGAAGACATGGTTTCTTGAATGTTGAGAAAGAATTGGCGGGGTTTTAGGTAATCGTTCAGTTACTATGATTTGATATGTACGTTAACGAAATAAAGGGTTAGGGGAAATTGAATTTTAGGTAACATACCCAATTCAATAATTAGAGACATACCTGAAAAGTTTAATAATCAATTTGGAAAAATAATAACTAAAATCAAATCTAAAAAAATAAATTATATTTTCAAAACTGAAAAATTTATGTAATGAATCCTAATATACTAATTTATTAAGAAACATTATGATGTAAATATTGAATAAAAAATAAAATTTGATCAAAATAAAATGAATTAAATTATTAGAAGTTAGAGTAAATTAAATTCCAATTTTATATAGTAAATACATTCGCAAGCACGGTTTTACGCAAAAATAACCACTAATTGAATTTTATTCGAGATAAAATTTAGATTATTATTACCTTTTAGGTAATTATCTCATTAAATGATTCCGTAGTTCAATATTATATGTTATTAAATGATTTATATGATTCATATAATTGATAATATACCATTTGATATATCATATAATTGAAAATTTATTTTAATTAAATCCAAATTCTATCAATGTGTCTTTAATCGGAAATATCTATGAACAATTAATACCCAAATAAATATATTATTCTTCAAGAGTTGATATCCCAATAGAGTGATATTTCTAACTAGACTAGTATATGAGGTAATTACCATGATAATTATATGTCCCAAAGGTATTGTTCCTATCTATTTTATAACAACTAATGTTGATATAAAAATATAATGTTAAATTACAATTATATTTTATCATAGTAAAAAAAGATAAATTGTTCCTTTGGATGAATAATTTTATTTGGTTGATATTAATTGATATTCCTTAGGATTTACATTAGATATACAAAAAATACATATTTTAATGATATTGTCTATCATACTATTAGTTAAATACAATGAAATTATAGTTTTTCTTGTATATTTCTAAATGTTAATAGATTTCTAGATTCATTTAGGTCAATAATTTCATTAGAACTGAGAGGGATTGTATAAATTTTACCACAACCAAGTAAAAATACTCTAAATAATTAACTAATGAATTTCCTTATTTTATATCATTCCAAATGTCATTGTGATACATTTGAAATCCTAAAATATAATTTAACATTCCAATCCTTCTAATTTTTAATTTTTTGTATGCGTTTTGAAAATTTGTTACACAATTTGTTATTTGTTGAAAAAAAAATAAAATCATTAACATATATTCAGATATTAAATACCTACATGAAAACCATTTTAAAAAATGACCAATTAATTTTACAAACCGTGTTCTATGTTGATTTTTTATTTCCATAATGAGCATTGGTTAGTTTAAAAAATGAATCTTGAAAATGGAAAATTTTAAAAGAATGATATCATACAATATAAACATCATCCCTTAGAAAAACATTTAGAAAAATATATTTTTCATCCACCTGAAATAATATGAATTTATAAAATGATACAAATGCTAGAATAATTCTAATAGATTATAAGATATAAATAGGTGAAAATGTCACTCTATAATGTTTACCTTACTCTTGATTATATCATCGTATCCACATTTATTTATTTTCCTATATGTATCACACAATGATCTTACTTTTGTGTCACCAAATATCTATTTTGAACATATAATAAGTTATTGAGATGAATTATAAACATAGTCCAAAACATTTTTTTATTGTAAAAATGTTTAATTTTTTTTTCATTACTAGAACCCAACTATTATTTTTATGGCCTCTTATATAGTCATATGATATAGAAAAGATATAAATGATTATAATTTTAAAAGGTTTTATACAATCCATATATTACGAATATGTTACTCTAATAATTGTATAATTAATTATAAGGTATGGTTCTTAATGGTTCTTTGTTTTATAAAAAGCATGATTTCTTGTTCATGAGTATCCATTTTTGTAGGATATTGTTCCTTAAAAAATGTTATATGTCATCATATTTTATATATTTAAAGACATGTTCCTACTTTATTTTTTAAAATAATTCCTTGGATCATCAACATAATTCATTTATTGATAAAACTGATCAAATTTCTCCACAGTAAAAGGTGTTTACTATTTTATAATAATTCTCTTTTTATTGAATACTTAGTATGCCTTGGAAGTAGATGAATTACATAAAATGATTCCTTCATCTAATTTTGATAAAAAAATACCAATATTATCCTTTGGGATTTCAATATAAGGCATACATCAAAATAATTATAAGTATCAATCTTTTGGTATTAATGTATTTAATTTTTAATTGAATTATTAATTTATGATAGGCCTTATAAAAACAAATTTTATGAAATAATATACTATATTTATGGCATCATTATAGAATTTTGTTTGAAATTTATATTAACATAAAATTTCTCTAACAATTTCATGTCAATTTTAATTACTCCAAAAAACTTTCTATTTTGTTGAGGTGTCCCTTGGGAAAAAATTGTTTTTTTATTTATTATTTTAATTAATATAAATTAAAAAAATGGTTTCCAAAATGTCACCAACAGACAGTTTTGGAATAATAATTTTCACATCTTCATCATTTTGAACTGACATGACAAAATGTATAAACAATGCACATGATTTTAATTCAATAGTCAAAAAGAAAACCCTTTTAAATATTGGATAATCATTAAATAAATAAATAAAAATGTATTTCCCTGCTAGTCTTTAAACTGTAGATATCCCAAATGAACCAATAATAATTAATTCTCATGTGTAGTAGTTGTATCCCCTTTTATATTTTAAAAATAATAATTCTATTTAAATTACATTTGGTACACATCACATAAAATATTAATTTTCAATATAAGTGTATGTAAACACAAAACAATGTTCTTTGGAAAATTGTTCTCAAGTAATACATGTTACAATGGAAAAATTATCTATGAATAATTCAAGATTCATTTATCTCACAATTTTAATTTTTGACGTTTTGGATACTCAATTAAAAAATTACTAGAGTATAAAAAATCTATGTTCTAGGATCCCTTAATTTAATAATTTTATCATAAAAAATAGTTCGATCATTTTTAGAGAAAAAAATAAATGAACCATAATAAAGAAGATGTATATATACATATCAGATTGTGATTTAATATATACACACAAATATTATTATTTATAAGGAATGATCATAAATTACCAATTGATCCTACTTCTATAAATTTTCAATGGGATTATCACCAAATGACACATAGCCTCCAAAAAATATTTAAAGAGTGTAATAATTAGATTAATATAAAGTCATATTATTTAACCACCCACCTTTCATTATCCATTAATCATTTAATTTTGGGTAACTTTTTCAATAAAAATGAAGAAGTATCTTTTTTAAAACCAAATTTATTTTGTTTTAAAAAATGATAGAAAATTAAAATTTAGGAACCCAATTCTATTTGTAATATTAATAAAATAATCCACTCAGTAACACTAATATTTTTATTGAAAATAATGTTTTAATTAAATTAGTTGATGGTAGTTATGACTAAAATTATTGGAATAATCATATAATTCTTCATAGTGAAAAAATGTAATTTATAATGGATATTACAATTTGAAATATAAAGAAAATAATTTTTTTTAAAATATTTATTTCTCACAATGGATTCCTATTTCAAATTTTTTTATTATAATTTTAATTTACATGGAATTGATTTTAATAATTTTAATTTTTATAAACAAAACTACATAATCATGAAATCATGAACGTTTTTGTAATTTTTTAAATCTAGTTTCCATGGTTAGTTCAAGATACAACAAAATTTCGTATCATAGTTTCCAAATATTAATTTTTTTATTTATGTCATATTTTTTATTTTCCTTATAATAATTGGAAATTTTATGAAATTTTATTTGATATTTCAATGATTCATTATTATATTCTGACATAGCTAAATATTAATCTAATTCCCAATATGAGAAAAAATGATTTTAAAATTGAAAACCATTGTCTATTAAATAACATGAATGTACTTTATTATAGTGTTCAATAATGAACTTTTTTCTTATGAATAGAATGTTAAGATTTTTATTTGGAAGAAGTAACATCACTAGAAGATATTGATGAAAACCTTGTAGATATCATTAATTTCATATTATTAATTTAAAAGAAAATATTCATGAATTTTTTTCCCTATGAATTTTTTTTAATTTTTTTCTCTGGAATATATGGTTTGTTGTATCATATATATATATAGATATATATTCATTAATAGAATGTTTCATTATTATAATGATGAAAAAAACTCATATACTTGTTGGAAGGTTTCATAAACCAACATCTCTTAATGTATAAGATTTGGTTTTTTATTATAATATTGAAAACCTCACTATCTGAAGTTTAAATAAAATAATATTCTCAATAAGTTGAAACAAATATTTGAATTTCATTTTTTCATTTCATATTTTTATTTTTAGAAATTTAATGACGAATTCTAAATATTTTCTAATCTATGATTGGTAACTTCATCATCCACACCTTCCTCATAAATAATAAAATATCCCCTGATATTTTATATTTTGATGATTTATACTTGTTTAGTTAGTTTAGTTGAGGTCCATATCCAACATTATCATTTTCATAATTTTTTTGAAAACATTTATCTCTTGATCTTTATTAGAAATTTTTTATCCTAAAAACATCATGATAAAAAAATTAATAAGATCTAAATTAAATTTGTGGTGATTTTACCAACAATAATTTTAAATTTTTCTTGGTAGTATAAAATATGAGAGATTTCACATTGTCTAATCCTAAATAAGAAACAATTATAGCAATCCACATTTTGTGGGACGATTAATATTGAGATTCTGATTTGAAATCAATCAGAGAAAGTTCAAAATTAATATGATTCATTTGATTTGATTTTTAGTCTCTTTTATCCCGAGTAGCATAATCACAAATTTTTTTATCGAGCTTTAAGAATTAAATAAGGTTTTATAGTGTATTGATATTCTAATAGATCATATTTATTTAGATATATGTTCATATGTGCTTCCTAAAACTATAATTCTAATAATTAAAATTTGGATCTATTAATAATGATTTACCATTATTATTACTAGTCATTATAATAATTCTCAGAATGACATTTACTCTACAATCGTTGATAATTGAGAAATCTAGAGACATAATACATGATTATAGTGTTTGTCTTGAATGTTCTACAATAAATAATTAATAGGGGTGTGAATTGAGTTCATATAATTAACATTTCTAAGACAACAAGACAATTATGGATAAGAATATCTTCTAATTTTTTAATGAAAATAAGTTTTAGTGGAAATAAAAAAAAACATTAATTAAAATAATTTAATATTTATATTTATAGTTTTGTAGCATATATAAGTCCCCTACCACACAATATGGACCATTTACTCCAAGATATTAGAAATATTCAAAAGAATAATACTTGTTGTGGGGACTTATAGTCCTTTATCTATGGACTATATAACAGAGTGAAAGAAACAGAAAATTATTATAATAGAACAAGTGCCTTTAACCATTCTCTATCAGGGATATATAGACTGTTGGGTCCTAAAATATATGAACACAAGATTGATATATTTTAATAAATTTGGATATGTGTAGAAAACATACTCAAAAGAATATTTCTGAAAAATATTTAATGAGGAGTGATTCTAAAACAAAAATCCCTTTTTGGACAACTACTCCTCCTGAATATCCAATTTTTAGAGAAAAACCTACGATATAAATATTTCACTACCTAGAGATGGTTTCACCGATGACTATAAACAAAAAAATCATTTATTTGTCTAGGGTACTTATGTCTTCCCTTGAAAACCATTATTCCCCATCAACTAACTAGTTCGCTGAAGGAGGTTGTAAAACTGGATCCGTACAAATGAAACAAATTCATTTATGGGAAGAAGGTGGTGATCTAAGACACCAAAAATGATGATCCCTTTCATGAATTAAATCCCCTCTGAATAATTTATTCATGTACTAGGTAACATCTGAGGTCTCCCAGAAAATAAGTTTTATAACCCACAATGATAGAACAACCACGTGGGTATTCGATACCCCAAATTATCTATAAAGAGACTGCAAGGAGGACCTATGAAGTGATCCACACATAACATACTCTATAAAAAAAACTGATGAACAGAATAGTGAAGGAAGGATCCCTTAAAGGAGACCCCAAGTTAAAACCTTCAATGAATAATTAATTAAGAAATAATAATTCATTTAGTAGTCTATGAACCCAAACACTCCTTTTGGGAACAATATCATAAGAAGAAAACTAATGATACGTTTTTAAATTGGAATACCTCAAAGAAAAATGTTATGCGGGAGGAACCTTTCCCCAAATACCAAAAAGCTACACGAGAGGTTCTCATCCCAATGTAGCAGGACACTACATGGGTAGAAACTGGCCCCATGAACCATAATTCCACGTGGGATGAATCCATGTTTTCACAAGACAATTCAAAATGGATGATAACTTTTCTATCGTATCCACATGTTTCGTGAATGGAAGCGCATCCCACGTAAGAATATCTCATGTAGGATGAGGCATACTAATGTGTTATATTCTTCATTACCAACAATTCATATCATTAGATCCCATATTTTCCTATTTGTGATCTAGTCTACCAACATCAGGCTATAGACCCTTCCAAATCCACATAACATGTATGATGATACCATCATGCACACCATGACTTCCTTTTATGTTTACCTACCCATGGCATGTAGAGTCTTGTAGGTGTCCTAAAAAATAGGGTAGACCACCATTATTCTCTTTGGTGTACATTCCTATGGTAATTTGGTCTTAATAATTAGGGAACTCATGTAAACCTCCCAATTCTAGGGAAGGAGTGAAACTGATTCCCTTTCTCTTTGATAAGGTCTAGTTTTGAACATCCCTCACTTTCCCAAAATCTATTTTAGGGAACAACTCCTTAGGTATTCCCCTAGACATTCTTGTAAGAGGTGGAACATTTTAACCTCGTCACCGTTTCTGTGGACGTGTTCTGCTAGGCTACCAAATGTTACTATCCTAGGTATTAAAACAATAGATGAAATGGAAACATTCAAGGTTCATATCTCTCCCCCTTTGGGTTCTATAACCATCTATAAATGGATAGGGTGAGATAACGTGATCATCAGATCTATTGCTACCTCTTGATTCTCACACTAATCATGACACACGTGTTCTTAGAGGATACTATAAACTATGAAATTTAGAGGATACAAAATAAAATGGAATTATTCCATGAATAATCCCCAATAATATCGGACTCCTATAAATTATATGTCTTGAAACCATACAACAACCTTCCAAAGTCCATATTTGTAATGAAGGCACACTAAATGGTCAACCCACACGGTATAACTCCCAAGATAATAATTTTATCCACAATTGAATCTTCCATGAATAATCCTCCATCATGACCCACTTATAATGGGAACACTCTAAGGCGTATTTCTAGGTCCTATCGAAATACATGGTCTTTGATTCCCAACTAACTTGGATATAATATAATCCTCCCCGAGGTCTAATCCTAGATACAAAATCCACATTATGGCCCTAAAGGCCATATCCCAAGTAGCTTCATATTAACCTATGAGAGTACATCTCTTCATGTCCCCTACAAACACATAAAACATTGTCCCACACCATCTTGACCATTCAACCTTTTCCTAGATGGCCTTTCTATATGACATCAAACTACAAGGTCAAGTCCTCATCACATCACCCTAAAAGGTGATGTGTCCAGTTATGAATCACTGAACAATTTGGGTTATGATTCCTCTTATAATGATACATTGGAATCCCATTCCTTGGTTTGATCCTGACATAAAAAAACTTATCCATAGCAGTTTAAGGTCAACTTCAGAGCACCCAATTACATGAGTTGAAAACAAAAACATCCTAGTGAATGACCAAACTATCATTGATCTACCAAAAATAGGGTAAAACTGATGGAGGCCTTCAGATACATATATATCCTTTCACTTAGGGAGAACATCATATACATATAGATGGTTCCAAACCCAATTATAGTCATAATGGATTGTTAACTCATGTTAATCTGTAATATAAACATTTTGGAATAAACCATAGAATCATTGCATATCTTAAATCTATGAGAGAGTCCCCGAATAGGAAATAAGTTCCCCCCAAAAGGGTTTTATGATCCCCACTTACATTCCTCTAAACGAAATTGTGTTCTCATGTTTTGTTGGCCATGTTATCCAATTTGTTCCTTCCCATAAAAATATGGACCATTAATCATGTATATAAGAGCCACTGGGTCTCTCCAAGTCAACAAACAAATCCCATTGGATACCGACCGAAGACCATTCCCCTAAATTCAATGATTGAAAACAATTCATTCTCTTGAAATCATCCATTACTGAACCGGGGTATAAAACTAACATTGAGGGAAACATACGAAAGAACCATTGAAAATATTTTACTATAAACTATTATAATTAAGGATATGATAAATAGTGTGTTTATTAATACCACTCATATTTTTAAGATACAATTCATGTATGATGAAACATATTTAAGATATTATTAATAGATAATACAACTCATTGATAGTGTTATGAACAAAAAGTGATAAACTATATTAAAAAAATTATACTATAATGTTTCTTCTTTCTACTAGACAAAAAATAAGATATTGAAAGGGAACAAAGAGTTATATTTATTTATCATTTTTTATTCCTGAAATTCTATGGTTCACAATATGATGAACACAACTTCAATGTACTCAATAAAATAAAATAATTATATTTTTTCTACAAAACATATATATATATATATATATATATATATATAAACAGTGGAGTTCAATTTATAAACCCATATATTATTTTTACAATTGGCTCTAAAAATAAAAATACCAAAAAAATATCCATTTACTTATTTACATTTTTATTAAATTGTTCTTATTATAATTGTTTTACCATTACAAGGTAATCAAACAATTCAAAATTTCACGACAACACTAAAATATCACTAATGTGAATAAATGGTTTTAAATAAAACTATATAATTATGATGCTAATAATATATCAATATATAACCCCATATTAAATTTGATATCAACTAACCAATTTCATCTCAATCAATGACTTATCTATGTAACTGAATTCCCGTAGGATTTATTCACAATGTAGTTCTATCAGGCATAACCAATATGTCCATTTCGATAAAATTACTTCATATAGACCAAATAATATACACAGGGTCTTTACTAATGTATCCAAAAAATGACTTAGTCAAATATACCCACATATCAGATTTCATCACATATTTAATTAACGTAGATGAATACTCAATTTATATAATTTATGTAACCTAATAATTTAAATAGATGAATTCTCATGATTCCTTTTGAATGACATAGATTAATTTCCCATAGGTTATTTAATATTGTATCTTATTTATGTTTGTGAATCCATAAAATATGATATTTTAAAAGTTTAATTTATTTATAGATGGGTTCTCCAAATAATGGAAAATTTTAGTCTAAATCCCTCGAAATTCAAATTTATGGATTTTAATAGCTTAAATACATAATCCAAGATGAATCAGGATGAAAAAAAATAGAAACAGAGTTATCATTAAGTTATTAGGTGTATCTATGATCATAATAACCTATAATATGTGGGGATATTTTTTTATATTGCCAACAATATTGATGGGTTTATGAGGATCGGTAGTGATTATATGGGAATCAATGTTATCACTATAATGAAAAATTTCCCCATACCTCATATGGATGACTTCTTCAATCATCCTCATTGTGATCAATATTTTTCAATGATTTAATTATGTTATAGTTTTCCTAAATTTCCTTTAAAGAAAGAACAAATTCCATAAAAAATTATTTTGTATGAGGTACGGACCAAACTAGTTCATTATAGTGCCAATTGGAATAACTAAGGAATACTTTTTCATTATGGATATAATTAATAAATTAGCCACTAACCATCATCATGATTTTTTGGTATTCATTTATAATATCTTGGTGAATTCTATGGACTAAAATGACCATCATAGTCACATGAGGATCATTATTGAGATAATTGATATAAAGAGTTATATGGAAATTTTTGACTATTGGGATTTTGGATTATGAAAGACTTTATCTTGTAAATATTTATTGTAGTGATGTAATCTCATTTGATCATATGATAATAGTGGTATTCAATGAATTTCCTACACCAAATAACCTAACCTTTTTAAATTGATTCATTGGTTTCGTAGGTTAGTAATGGATATTTTTTTAAAAAAATATCCTGATTGGATAACTTGTTTACCATGATTACTCATAAAGGGGTTAACATCACATGGATAGTGGAATTTAAATAACGGTGTGATGAATTAGGTAATACATTGGTGAATGATAGTATTTTGAATCCCATATTAGGAAATGATGGGTTTTTACAATATAGTGATCCATCGAAAAAGGGACATAATTTGTCTTTATATGTAATTATTATATGATCACCAATACATCAAGAAAAATAATATTCATGAAGAAAACTACTTAAAACATGATATTGAATTTTTAGCTATAATATTTTTAGTTGAATAAATGATGAAATTTTATCTATATTAAATGGTGAATTATAAAAAATGGTCATAAAATATTAGGATTCATAATTTCAGAGAAAGATCACAACATGAGTCATTAGGGATGGCTCTAGACACTGAATGCCTATTATTTTTCATCAAATACTACCTAGTGAATGAAAATAAGGTAGTGGATGAATATAGTGAAAATATCATTTTTTTATTGGACATAATTTTGATTGATATTGATCTTATGTTCATGTATTTAGTAAATATTAATCTATGAATTCGTAATAATGGGGAAAAATCATATAGTTATCAAATTACGAAAAAACTACTTTTTTTAAAAAATAAAAATGTTCTCAATTGAATGATTCCAATTTTAAAATGAAAATTAATTAATAAAATAATTAAATATTGGTATAATTCATATATAGTGATTGAATTTTGAAGTTTAGAAATTTACTATGTGTTCCATCTATATTTGGTAGGAAGTTGGAATAACTGAATGATTCATGCAAATCAATGTTCTCCAAACATCATAGTAGATATAGGATAAATATAGATTGGAAGGAATTTTTTTATGGATAATATGAAGAGTTATGTTACTGATAATGTGTGATGATTTTTAGTTTTCAAACATGTTTTGTTAGAATGGAAATATCCCATAGGATTCATTCTACCTTTTCCTATTACAGTGTTAAAATATAAATATATTACTATTGAATTTATCCCCGGATTTAAATAATAATAGAAATAATGATGCTTTATGGGTTATTGTTCCCTGACTAAAAAAATGAAAATTTTTATTTTCAGTGACTATTTTCCCCAAAAGGATCCTTAAAAACTATATATTAATTTATATGTAAGACTTCATGTAAAACCACTTAATATTTTTATAATTGTGATCCATGATTTATACATTTTTATTAAATTTTTTTGATAGTTCGTGAAACTTATCTAAATTTAAGAATTTATATTCAACCACAACCATATAATAAAAATTAAAGGATTATTAAAATTTTAAAACTCATGTAAAGGTCATTCTATATTTTTTATAATAGAATGTTAGATCATTATTTACCTTTGGTAGAGTCCAATTATATAATAGATTCCATTAAAGAATTCAAACTGGAAATGTATGATGTAATATATAGAAAGAGATGTTATAATCCAATTTTTTGGGATTAATTTGGTTAATATAATCATCTAGACGTAGAAAACTATTATAAAATAATGGAAAATGTAAATACCAGTCATACCCAACGAAATTTATAACAAATTATTCAAATGATCTTTCCAAATAACCCTTTGAATTATTTGGGATTTCATGCTAGTGATAATGTTTTATTGAAGTTTTCTTTATTTATAGTTTTTTATAGTTTACAAAGAAATGGAATTTTTTTAAAATGTTTATTAGAACTTTTGAAATCATTTATTGAATTGGATCTGTGGATTACCATTTTGAAATTCCACCAAGTCTATGTAATCTAAAAGTTGTGTTTTGTATGCCATTTTTATATAAGTTCTTTCCAGAACAAATGTGTTTGATTAAAACTAAATAAATAGAATTAGAATATGATATATATTAATATAAAGATACTATCCAGATTCAAAATGTTATAGAACATGTTTAGAGGAATCTGGTTACTTAACTACTAATGGTACTTTGGAAGAATCATAAGATAGAGGAGGTGATGTTGGAATATGATGATGCCATAATGAATAGAATCACAGATCCATTAATAAGGTGACATTATATATATTTAGAGGATGGTTTTTTATGGGGAATATTTTATCAACATGATACATTATGATATATAATTACTTTTAAATAAATTAAATATTTTTCACCAAGTACCACATGAAACCCAGATTCTAAAAGAACTACAATATTATACACAGTTATAACCTAATAGTTAATTTGGATTTCAAGAAAATGAATAATTTTAATTTAAATGTATATGTTTTTAAAAATTATACATATATTAGTTAATAATATATTGATTATAAATAAAAATAAAAACCATTTTGATGAAAAGGAAACAATTTTTTTGAAAAAATGTATTTGTTCTGAAATAGCTTCATCTAGTTTTGTGAACTTGTGTTAAAATATATATTCCCAAATCTAGATAATTAGCTTTATATTTTTTTTGAAATGAGATTGTTATAGTTATATGATAGTCATTTTTAACAATTTACTCTAAAGATTATTTTCTCATTTAATAGTTAAAAATAAGGATTATTGTTGAAAACTATGTATTCATTTAATATAGATAGGGATTTCCATTTAGAATAATGAATATTTTTCATTTTAGTTACATAAATCTTGTTAATATAATAAAATTTATATATTATTATTCAATTATATTTTCAATTGTTTAAATAAAAATGTTTCATACTTATTAATGAATTTCCATTGGATGTGTTTTTGTCATATATGTAGGAATGGATGTATATTAAATTTTTAACCATAATTTTATTGAATATGGAAAATAGATTAAATATTTTATGTCATAATAATTAATATTATATAATATTTCATCATTACTTTTTTTCAAACTGAATTGTTAAAAATGTAAAAATTAATTACTATGTTTAATGTTACACCAGGATTACCGGGTGTTAAGTGAATATTATAATGTATGAAATGAAATAAAAATTATTCAATTATATTTTATAGAAATATTTCAATCATATAACATATATTATTGGATGGTGATATATTTTTTTTGTTTCATATAAAAAAATATTTTTTACAATTTGTTTTCAATAATTCCATGTTTTTCATTCCCCATTATATAAATGAGAACCCAATATCATCTCATATAAACATATAAAAACAATTTGTATATTCCATAAGAAACCTAAATTTCTTAATTAAATCTTTTCATTGGGCTTGTATTATATTTTTAGATCATAACACCACTCTTTGATGGCATTAGGTATACACCAAAAGTGGTTCCCTGAAGATTAGGTACTGTTCATAACCGTGAGTCATTGTTTCTTATCCTATACTATCCCTATAAAATATATTATAACCATGGGAAATTATAAATAAAATATGATCCATAGACAAATATGTTATTATTTTAATGTAATACCCTAAATCTATTTCAATTTACATCAAATTGTAAATGAAAATGGCAATCATGTGTATGGTGGACTACCTCTCTTAGAACAAATATAATTCAAATTTTTTATCACCACCTCTCCCAAATATATTTAATGATGGATTTAACACATATATATTTGTTATTTATAAAATTTTTAGTCTTATGAAATAAAATATGACATAAACAATATCTTCTTACAATCAACTATATAATGATAACATGACTTGTTTGTATGTGTGGATTACCACCACTATAAGGTCATATGAAATTTTATTCATTTAAATTATCAATGGATTAAAATTAGTATATAAATAAAGAATTTTATAATATAATATATTTTATATTTATTTTTAAATTTACAAATACTAATTACCTTTCTTACTTTCAATCTATTAAGAAATGGATATATCATTCATGAATATGTACGACCTACCGTCTTCTGGAACGATATTAGTCATTTTCCATCTCTAACATTTATGGTGTATTATAAATAATTATATAATGACTAGATATGATATTTATATCAGTGTTAAAATTCATGATTTTATTGAACCATGACCTATGTAAAAATATAAGAAAAAATATAAAACCAAATCATATTTGATTAATGTAATAGTTATAACCTAAAATGATGAATTTTAACAAAAAATAGATAAAAAATGGATGAAAAAAATTAATATGAAAAGAATATATAGTATTATATATAATATTCTGTTGTTTTAATTTATGTATAAAAATCATTATTTATTACATAAGAAATTCAAACAATTATTAAAGAGATCATACCCGAGATACTGTTGCAATGGCGGCACTGTAACGGCGGGGGGTACTGTACAGTACTGTAGCAGCGCGTGCACTGTAGCAGCACTATTCACATAAAGGGTGTTGGGCCTAAAATTTGGCCCTACGGGCTATGTAATGGGCTAAATTCCCATCAGGACTACCGGATATGTAATGGGTCTCCCTCTACCTAGTTAAAGAGGTCTTTTCTTTTCTTTAATAAATAAAATGAGGCTTCAACCCCAACCTTTTAAAAAAATAATGACTTCAATTACCAAATTTACACGAATGAGACATATTCCATATCCACCACATATTTCCTTGTGTTATGTTTGAAATGAAACTTTTGTTGTTATATCAAACATATATATTTATATTAAATGTGTTTAATTTTTCATTAGATATTATTTCAACCATTGGGCATACAATACATTTATTTCAAATTATATAAGTCATTATTTTATAGTCTCAACATTATTAAGGATTGTTTATTTTTAATCCTCCCTTGGAGTAATTTTATGATATTACTATCTTAAATAAAATTTATTTTCTTCTCTTAATTGTATTCATCATAATTTCACTAAGTACTCTAATTTTAATATTTTTAACTTATTTTGGTTGTGAAAATAATTTTTAGAGAATCAATTATTATTTACCTTGTATGGTGAAAATGAATTGTCTTCTATGCCCATGAATTTTAAAAATTATTTGAAAAAGGAATTTAAATTATCCAATGATTTAAAAATTAATATTTTAACCATATTTTATATTTTATAAAATGATTTTAATAAAGTATTATTCTCATTTTAAAAAAATAATTAAAATATTTACAACTATAGGAATATTTTTTTTCATGTAAGGATATATACATATAAATGACAGATAATTAAATTGAAGGTTCTATTACAAAGATCATTCATTCATTTCAATGTAGTTATTTAAAAATGAAAAAAATGTTACCTTTTGAAAGATATTTTTGATGTAATAATTATAATTTCCTCAATACTAATATAAATATATTTATATCTTTTATTTTTTTATCAACTATAAAAACAATAAATTTTTAAATTCTGAAAATGGAATATGTTTTTATGTTTTCATACATATTATTTATTTATAATGTTTATTTTGACATGGAATATACCATTTGAAAAAATTCTTCATATTACCCAATATGATTTTTAAATTTTGTGGAATTTGTTAAAATTTAAAATGTATTTTTCAATATAAATGTTTTATTTGAATATGTTTTTTATTATGAAAATTACAAACATTCCATATTATTATTTTATAATTACAATGTTTGTGATATTATGTTTCTCTTACATCATCTGTGGAATTCATTGGATTTAGTTTGTGATAGGAGGGGAATGATGTAGTCACTCAAGGAATCTATAGTTCTCATTAAAATAAATAGTTTGGGTATTTGGGTGAGGCTATAACAATTTATTTATGTTGTATTAAAATTAATCCAAGATGACATATTAATGTTTTCAATAATTATGAATTCTTTCATTATGTGAAAATCTATTGAAACCCCTGAGATTATTCACTTAGGTAAAATATCAATGGCTAATGTTTTTTACACATGGTAATTTATATGAATTTTTATTTTAAATATTTTTTCCTACCATATTATTGTTCTTATTAATGTTATTTATTAAATGTAATTTTTTTATTTATATTTTCATATTTATTATTCATTATTGATTCATAATAGCTTATTCTATACTCATAAACCTACAATGAATTATATCACACCACGTTATAATTTTTTACTTCCCATATGATTCAAACTAATTAGGGATATTAAAAGGTGAATAATTGGGTTCTCAAAGAAAACTATATTTTTTCTTTCCAATTGTACTAGGAATTTAAAGAATTTATGTAGTTTTTATTATCTACTAAACTATTTGATCCTTTAGAATATAATATCTTCTATTTATAAAAAATGTATTAATTTAAACACTAAATCCATTGTATACTAGTTTGGGTATTTAAAAACGCAATGGATAATAAAAAATATAACTAATAGGAACCTTATAGGTCAAATGACTAATCCCACCCTCACTAAGGGAATCTCACCAGTTAAGTAAGCCAATATTCTTACATATTACCATTTATATAACATTCCACCCTTCTTTACGTTCCCTATTAATTTTCCACTCTCCTACCCCAATTAAAAATATCCAATGCTATCAACCCCTTTATAAATATCAAAATACATAACCAAACTTCTATAATGTGTCCTGGGATATATCCCTACCAATCACACCCTCACACCATCTAGAAGCATGTCCGAGCATCAAGAACAATCACATCAGATCTAGTAATGATTACATCACATTAGACACATCCCATAGACACATGGCCCATCACATCAAATATCTCATGAAGAAATATGGGACATCACTACAAAATGAATCATTAGGATGATGTTATTTCCATCTATCTATATCACCACCATTATGGATTTTGGATAAAACATCTAAATGACATAGTATCATGTAGTTGGAAATTTCACACAACTTCAGTGATTCATGTAAATAAATAACAAAAATATTAAGACTATATAGTCATATCACATTTCCCGAGATATGCTTTCCCATAAAATTATTTAGATCAGACCGCATCATCATAGTTACACCTCACAATTACAATCACAACCACTACCACAAAAACATTCACCACACCACACAACCACCCAAAATAAAAATTGTTATAACATAACAACCACATTAATTCATTAATAAATTCTATTTCACACTACATAACCAAGTAACTTATTCAATACATTTAAGAAAACTCCACATAATAATTCTATCCCCATGAAAATTAAATTTCCCCATTATAAATTATTTTTTTGATAGCATTGAATCTAAAACCACCGCCCTACCCAATAACTCACTGATCACAAATATACTAACATAAAAATGACAAATCAACCAAACGATCTCACTATAGAAACCAAACGTATCATCTGCTAAATAATTATAGTATCTCACCTCAAAACTATCACCCAAATAGAATTACATTGAAAACAATAAACATGAATCATCACCATCACACATCTTCACCACTCTTAACCGTAACCATCACACATCAAAATCATAAAACATATAGAATAACATTCATATCTAAAAAACCACAACATGCCTCATCACATTCCATTTTCGTCCTATATGGTCACTATAATCACATTATAATCGAAAAAACACATTAAGAATCACAAGAAGGAAACTATTCATAAAAAATGCATCTTGACATCATCTATATAATGGATTCCATCAAGGGACATTTTTTATTGTGTTTTATGACATAAATCATATTTATATGGTCAAAAAATTTATTATCCAAATATTTGTTCTTTATCCTTTTAATCAGGATATGATAAAAACACAATAATGGTATTATAACATATCTTCTATAGCGCAAAGAGAGATCCCAATTGTAATGATTTTTAATGGGAAAAATCATTTATAACCTGATCAAAAATATAATAAAATTAGAAAAATATTGTGTTCTATGATACACACAAAAATTTTACTTTATGAAAAATTATTGTAATTATTTCGTTGAACCTTACTATACCCCAAAGAAGATAGAATGAATGAAATCCCCACCCATTTCATGTAATAAACTGAGAACAAGGATACCCAACAATTTGAATTCTAGTAAAATCTCTCAGTACCCCATATGGTAATGCTAAAATAGACAAGAAACCATAACCTCAGTAGAAAAACACATGTTTACATTGAAATGTATGAATCTGTGGGAAACAATAACATCCCAACAAACCAAAAACCAAAACTAAAAATGCCACAACACTCCCTAAAGAATAATGTGATTAATTCAATGATTATGTAGGACAAACACCCCACACATCACCAAATCTCAACTACATGAATATAATGTTTTATGAAAGGTTTTATGGAATCGAAGATAACCCAAAAACTCTATGTTTCATCCTCAAAATTATAGAATTTTAGTCTAAATAAGGAATAATGGATTGAGAATTTATTTTTATATATATTCTATAAATAACCCATATAATGACGTGAACAACATTGTCAAGTAATTAATTCTATGGATTCCTTGGATTGAAATATTTGAATCTATTTTGGATCATGAAATTCCCATTTCATTGTGATCAAAATAAAATAAGTGTTCCTCACCCATAATAATGTAAAATCATGAAAATAAATTTCATGATGTGGATTCATTTATTACATCACAACCCAATCGAAAAAAGTCATTGAAAATTATGACATCACATTCCAGGAATCCCCAACTCATGATGTGAAAATAATTCATTACATAAACCATCTTCATAGTTCTTCAACAGCTCTATTATTTTAAGAACATATCCATTATCATTTGAAACACCTCTAACCATTATAAAGGTAATGTAAGAAGCAGGGAAGGAAGATACAATTACATTGAGGAACATTTGAACCACCCCCTATAGTTTTTTTTCTAAAAGAACATTATTTTCATATATTATTTAATCCTATTAGAGATGATACCGATATATGTTTTAAAATATTAAATCATTTCTTTATGATAAAAACTAAATAAAAATAATAATTTCACATTCTAATGATTGAGGAATTATTGTCATTATAAACTAGATATAAAAGTATCATATTTAACAATTCATGTAAACATTTCACTACAATCGAGCCATATTATACCCCACATTTGGACTACTCAATAGTCATTCTCATCATTATTAGAAAATAATCGAAAAATAATAAAGGGGTGAGATAAAATCATTATAAATATATTTAATAATGAAAATTTGATCAATCATTAGATTATAATAAAATAAGAAAACATGATTAAGGTAAAAAATCTATTAAAACAACAAAAAAATTACATATTTTACATAATTGATGATAAAATTAAATATAATATCAATAGTACATACAATTTCCCTCGAACAATATTACAGATTCATGGAATATAAACATGTTCCCTAAAGAATAATAATAATAATATGACATATATGTGTTACATGCCCTTGAAACATATCATAAAAATGAACATTTTCAGAATCATATGATGGAGGAATCATCTCATCTATGAGTCACTCAATTGAACCCTCTTTTGAAAAAACATAATTTATTCTATATGTACATTTCTCATGAGGTATAAATTCATAGTTAAATCATTAATGGGTTATATATGACCAAACCTATCTGTAATCCTTATATATGTATGAATAATGAAATAAATCATATATAATAAAATAAATAAAACATGGAAATAAAATTTGTTACATATAATTTTCAAATTCATTCATATATACTCACATTAGGTATTATATAGATTTATAAAATCAATATATAACTTTAATAGAGTAATATTTTGAGGAATTTGATGGTTGATCCCTAAAAAATAACCAAGTTGGAGAAATAGATTTTTAACATGAGAATATACGTAGAACCATGAAATACATCTATTAAATGAATTTTACTAACATTTTTGTAATGTGATGAAAATATCAGTAACATTAAAATATTGTATCCATTAAGGTAAATTGAAATCTATTTTAAAAACCTACATTAAATAAATTCAAAATAATATATCATTATAAATACATAGTAATTTTCCATTGGCTCTGTGGAGTGAATAATAAAATTTTAAACTATATTGAACATAATATTTAATATTTTAAAAATATATTTTTTTAATCAAACACATTAACCAGAGAGAAAAATAATTGATTTGAAATGTGGTACAACAATATATATTTATTACTGAAAATAAATTGTTATTTGATTTGAAAACATGGAATTGTAATAATAGCAGCATTAATGAACATTGATATTTAAGAAAAATAAAATAATTACATAGAAAGGTATTCACTATTAACATCATCAAAATTTTTATAAAAAAATATGTCAAAATAATTCCCTTATAAATAAGTATATATGGAATCATAATATCATCATAGAATGGAAAAATCCATAATTTAAAACAATAGAAAAAGTGGATTCATTATGACCCAATAATATAACATAAGGGAGTAAATCCATTTATAAATTGGGAGAAATAGAATGAAAGGATTGTAAATAGGAAATCATTAAAGGAAATGTAAATATATGTAATAATTAATAAGAATGATAATGTCACGACCCGTCCTCGGGGCCCGTGCCGTGACTACCCCAAGCCCGCCTTCCATAGGCCAGGGGCTGGAGACTAGCACCAAAGGTATAAATCCCGATAACTGGGAAGGCATTACCTTTATAAATGTAAACTAAATACCACAGAGTACAAGCGGAAGTAAAACACTAAGTACAAAAGAAAGTGTTGAAAGGTAAATAGGCTAGAATACAAACCTAACTGAAAATACAACTACAACTGAACAAAAGTACAACCGAAAAAGACAACAACTGGAAGAACGGAAGCAGCTCCTGGGTCGTCCTCCTGGGATCCTACCTGAAGGGTAGGTACAGATGGCGCAACTCCTGGATCGTCCACCATGGATCCTACCTAAAGGGTAGGTACAGATAACCTCCACAACGCTCTCGCCCGTCAACCTCCTCTGAGTGTCATCTCACCGTGAAGTCCACCTCCGGATACTGACTCATCGTGTAGTCCACCTCCGGGTATCATCCAGTCCTCGAACACTCAGCCTCTGTCAGCAATTCCCGTCGTCTGCAACTAACACAACGAGGTGCGGGCATAGCCCATGCAGGGGTGAGTATAACGATACTCAGTAGGGACCCCGAGACCCTCATGGTCTCACTAAATAAAACAAGGATAAACACAAAGAAGATCTCAACAAATAACCTCTACCTAGGTATATGCCCATACATATACCCAAGTTATCATGTAATCTATTTCAATCATGAGGAAACAAAAAGATTACGAAATCGACGGATAACCACTACCCAGGTATATGCCCATACATATACCTAAATTATCATGTGACCCATCTCAATCATGAGGTAAACACAAAGATCAAAGACTCAGCTCAAACCAGGATTTTCATTATCGAAACCATAACTACTGAAGAGCCCCGTCTCTGGAGTGTACATTGATCCTTTCACAACTCCGAGGTACTACTCACTAACCTAATACTACTGAGGTACTCCTCTTGTCGAGTACTTTGGGCCTGCTGCTTCAACCAAGCGCTTCCCACCATGGGTCTGCCGCTACAACCAAATGCTCCCCCTCATAGCCTCTAGTGGTACTCCTTCTATTGAGTACCATAGGTCTTCCGCTACAACCAAGCGCTCCTCCGCCATGGATCTTCCGCTACAACCATGTTCTCCCCACTGGGCTATCCGAAACACACCGATTCGATCGGTCAAACAGTCGTCGGGTCTCAGCTGGCTACACGGTCTCCGTACTCTGCACGCTCATCTCCGGGAGGTTCCACTCCACGAGCTACTGTTCGATACTCCAAGTATCACAAATCCCCACGAAGAAGTATCTCAAAGGACCGCCTCGTCATGAGGGTCTCAACACAACATACGGCGCGTCAATCGGACGCCCGGTCTGTGAGTTATTAGCCTTTTCGTCTCAGGGGCCCGGTTGGTTTCATGCGCGAACCAACCTGGCTGTGTCTCAACTGTACCCCGAACTCCCACATGATATACTCACAGGGACCATTTTACAATGTGATCACCAACGCCGTTGACGGTTCATCAAACGGATTCCCGGTCTGAAAGATATCAGTTTTTCCGTTCTAGGGGCCCGGTTGGATTTCGGGTACAATCCAACCCGGACATACTTCAACAGCGACCAATCCTCGAGCGATGTATTCCAAAAGTTCCATCTCATCAAGAGGAATCTAGCAATGTCGACGGAATGTCAATCGGACGTCCGGAGCTCATGTTATAAGCGTTTCCGCTCCGAGGGTTCGGTTGGTTTCGGGTTCGAACCAACCCGGCTGTACTTCGAATAACACGGGTTAACCAAACTGGTCACACCATTGCGATCCATATGAAAAAACGCACGATATGGACTACCCATTGATCCAAAATGGATAGCCAGTGAAAAAAGTTGCATTTCACCGCAACACGCGTGAACCGGGCCTTGTGGGGCCCGCGCCTTGACCTCGACTTAAATATCCAAAATTGGTCTTGAAATATCCATCTTAATTCTAGGGTCGCAACCTCGCAGATGGTTCGACATTCCGACACCGTATGAGAGAGATATGTCTGATACAAGATCCCGTAATAATAATATTATTATTATTCGGTGTTTCGTGGGCCCGAGCCAAAAACCATAATTTAGTATCCAACATTAGACTTGAATCAACTGTTTTAAAGACAGGGTCACGTCGCCACTGACGACGAGTCAATCGGACCTCACATGCATGTGTTATAGCAGGTCGAAGATTTAATAAAAATATTAAATCTATTATTTTCCGACCGCTTCGAGTACTCAATCCAAAAACCCGAAAAAAGAGATCCAATATTGGACTCGGAATGTCCGTCTCGGAATCTGGTTCGCACTAATGCAGACGGTTCTTGAAACCGATGTACCACGAATAAGGTACGGTTGAAAAAGTGTTTTATCAACAAGAATATATTCATCATACTTCGATATTTTCAAGAAAAACAACAAGAGATTGATTCAACCCATGGTTTTTCGATCCGCAAATTAATTCATTTAGTTCGCGTTCGTCATGAAAATTCAATTGGGGTAAGGATTCCACAAAGATAAATCCTACAATTTTCCCCGCATTCAAGAATTTCCAACCTGCAAACATACTCTCTGCGGATCAACTTAATATTTAGTTGATCCGCGTTCTTTGTTTTAGAAGGAAATAAACACGGGTTCATTAACATTCACAAATTAGATTCCCTACCTTGAGCGTAGCATGAACGGAGGTTCGTCAAAAGAGAATTCGTCACGGAAGGACCGTCGCAGAAAGAGACGTCGTGAAAGAAGACGACGTCGGTGTCGCGGTATACGACGTCGCGTAGTCGGTCTCCGAGGATTCGGTGTTCTTTGTCGGAGTTCGATGCTTTCTTCGCGTTATTCGTGTTCTTCGACAAAGAAGATTAAGATCTTCTAGCCTCCATTAGTTTTTATCCGAAACCTCTCAAGCAACATGTCCCCAAATAAAATAAGTACCTCACTTATTTTATTAACTCAACAAAGCTTTTGAATTTCAAACATTCACATTTAACTCACTTAATTAAATAACTTATGTTATCAAATTAATGGTGAGTTGAGGGAGTTAGAGAATATGAAGGGGTGGGGTTCGTGTGGGCCCCACCACTCTCATAACCTCCCATGGGAAGTTGGGTGGTTCCCCCAACTTCCACCCAAAGGATTTAACCACTTAGAAAATAAAAATTGTAGTTAAATTTTTATTTTAACTTCCACAATTTTTATCAACTTCTATCGTGAAAACGCAACTCCAGAAAAGGTGTTCCTAAGAAATTATCGGCTCTGCGGTTTCATTGGTGCCCTCAGATTTCAATTCCGAGCAATGGTTCAAAAGATAGGAAAACCCGCTCGTTCGTTCACTGAACGTACCCGAGCTAAACTTCGGAAATTGATTCCGGGCACACCGGGCCTCGGAATCAAGTGTCGTCAGAAACTGCGTTCTTGTAAAATCACAAAAAAAATTAAGGAAAAAAACTTCCCTTGAATTTTACAGGTCTTTACATTACTCCCACCTCAGGGCTTTACGTCCTCGTAAAACATTAATACAAACTAGGGTTACAAAAACGATATTGAGCACGCATTTGAGCCTTCTGCTCCCTTGTGCTTACCTGGAGGTTCCCGTACTGCTATTGAAAGCACACCCAAGGAATCGACCGCCCTCGTAGGATCCCCTCCTGCCGATCCTCGATCCCCACTTGAACCTCGGTGAAAGTCACCCCATCACCAACTTCCAACTGCACATGGTCGAGGATATGCGACGGGTCGAGCACATATCTCCTCAGTTGAGATATGTGGAAATCGTCGTGCACCAGGTGCAACCGAGTTGGATGGGTCAAGCGGTAAACCACCACTCCAACCCAGCTGAGGACCTAAGAAGTTCGGCTAGACCTTGGAGATAACTTTCCACCTTGGCCAAATCTCCATAATCCTCGTCGAGGTGAGACTCGTATAAGGACGTGATCGTCATCCTCGAACTCTAGAGTTCTTCAATTCCTGCTAGAACTGAATCTCAAAACGACTGCTGCCACTAGGGTAAGGTTGACCGACTCAAGAGTGATCGGTCGCACCCTTCTATGCATGAGTTTATCCTGTGCTGCATGGGGTTTCCTTTCCGCCGACCACAGAATACCCATCCCGACGGCGTAGTTAAACCACAACTTTATTGCCTAATACTGTCAATTTGTGTATGAACTGTGATTTCCTAGTCCATACTCAAACCAACGCCGTAAGGCCTCGACGCTGCCACCAAGAGATTCCAACCGAAACTCTCGCCTCGAGGGTCTGACCACACTGTCGGCGTATGTGTGATTATCGAGTCTCCACCCATGGTATCTCAAGACGTGAGGGTCAAGTCCACGACTTACCGGAAACTCTATGTCTGATACAAGATTCGTGGATGGAAGGAATGGTTCATATAAACATCTGTTACTACGGCAGCTAGTAGTGGACACAGCTATCCCTTGAATCATTCTTAGAGCCATTGGGTCACTCTCCCTGACCGCAAGCAGCTACTATCTTCCCCTGCCCTCCAGCTCCCTGAGCCTGGCGGGGACAACTAAAGAGGGTGGTTGTAGTATGTTAAAACGTACACCACCACATGCTGCTCTCCAAGCTCTGCCTCCACATCTGATGCTCTACAGATTTATCTGTCCTTAACATTTCCTCAAGGTTCTCACTAGAACCCTAATGTGAGTAGGAATGCATAAAAGAAAAAACAGATGGCTCGAATATCCTTAAACACACCACGCTCAGAGGTCCGAGCTCTATAGCACTGATCGAAATGTATTCATCGAGTACCCAGAATGTTCGGTACGCCTCGATGAATTCTCAGCTACCGACACGTCGTCCTGCCGAAGCTGTATAAGATCTAGAAAAACTCTCTAGCACCTCCTCAAGCTTGTCCTCAGCCGCCTGTGAGTCAGGTTCGCCTAGGAACTTGAGGGTATCTGATGATGGAACCTACCAGTACCGTCAGTTGTAACTGTAGACCAAGAGGTAGTGATGTATAGCTGACACTCTACCCAAAGGCACTATCTCAGGAATCGGTCCACGTACCGAAGCCTCATCTCTATGCGGACCATCCTCATGGTTATTCTCTGGAAAAAACAAGTAGACAAGTCCACCATACACTCTCCTAATGTCTCAGCTAGGCAGATAACTCTAGCAATCGCCTACAGCTAGTGCTCTGCTGTCTGGGAATCTGTCTTGCCTCGTAACCTCGGAGGCAGCTGCTGCTAGAACTCATGCAGTGCACTCTGCCAGCGTGCACAGTTTCAAGTAAGGATTGTGGAATCTGCTGCCCAACAGGTGCCGGTGCTGCTGGTACACCACCCGAGGGTGCCAACATAGTAAAAAGGGCCCTACACCGGAGGCTCGTCGCTCGGTGGGTCGTCATCGAGTACTCTCTCGGAACTCCAACTAACTGTCTGCATGGAGACATCCTGAACAGATGCGACACAGTCAACACTTTATACCTGGTGAGCTTACCTGGTTTGAGCTGACTTTAAAACTCTTGAAAAAACACACGCAATCAGCGTTTTCATGCACAATGTCAGAAATCAGTAGTCAGGGTCCTGGTGTATGGATACGTCGGCCGCCGCACCAACACTGGACTCCCTGAACTGAAGACCCCAGTCGGTACCCTTATCACTATTGCTTCACAGAAAAGAAAATATCAGAGTTATAAGTCATGCGGTATAACCGACTCCTCTGATACCAATTTGTCACGACCCGTCCTCGGGGCTCGTGCTGTGACTACCACAAGCCCGCCTTCCATAGGCCAGGGTCTAGAAACTAGCACCAAAGGCGTAAATCCCGATAACTGGGAAGGCATTAACTTTATAAATGTAAACTAAATACCACAGAGTACAAGCGGAAGTAAAACACTAAGTATAAAAGAATGTGATGAAAGGTAAATGGGCCAGAATACAAACCCAACTGAAAGTACAACTACAACTAAACAAAAGTACAACCGAAAAAGAAAACAACTGGATGAACGGAAGCGGCTTCGGGGTCATCCTCCTTGGATCATACTTGAAGGGTAGGTACAGATGGCGCAGCTTCTGGATCGTCCACCACGGATCCTACCTGAAGGGTAGGTACAGATAGCCACCACAACGCTCTCGCCCGTCAACCTCCTCCGAGTGTCGTCTCGCCATGAAGTCCACCTCCAGATACTGACTCATCGTGTAGTCCACCTCCGGGTACCGTCCAGTCCTCGAACACTCGGCCTCCATCAGCACTGCCCGTCGTCTGAAACCATCACAACGAGGTGCGGGCATAACCCGTGCAGGGGTGAGTATAACGATACTCAGTAGGGACCCCGAGACCCTCATGGTCTCACTAAATACAACAAGGATAACCACAATGATGATCTCAACAAATAACCTCTACCTAGGTATATGACCATACATATTACCAAGTTATCATGTAATCTATTTGAATCATGAGGAAACACAAAGATTACGAAATCAATGGATAACCACTACCCAGGTATATGCCCATACATATACCTAAGTTATCTAGTGACCCATCTCAATCATGAGGTAAACACAAAGATCAATGACTCAGCTCAAACCAAGATTTTCATTATCGAAACTGTAACTGCTGAAGAGCCCCATCTCTGGAGTGTACAGTGATCCTGTCACGACTCCGAGGTACTGCTCACTAACCTAAGACTACTGAGGTACTCCTCCTGTCGAGTACTTTGGGCCTTCTGCTACAAACAAGCGGTTCCCACCATGGGTATGCCGCTACAACCAAACACTCCCCCTCATAGCCTCTAGTGGTACTCCTTCTGTTGAGTACCGCAGGTCTTCCGCTACAACCAAGCGCTCCTCCGCCGTGGGTCTACCGCTACAACCAAGCGCTCCCCACTGGGCTATCTGAAACACACCGAGTCGATCGGTCAAGCAGTCGTCGTGTCTCAGCCGGCTACATGGTCTCCGTACTCCTCACGCTCTTCTCCGGGAGGGTCCTCTCCACGAGCTACTGGTCGATACTCCATGTATCAAAAAGTCCCATGAAGAAGTATCTCAAAGGACCGCCTCGTCATAAGGGTCTCAACACAACAGACGGTGCGTCAATCAGACGCCCGGTCTGTGAGTTATTAGCATTTTCGTCTCAGGGGCCCGGTTGGTTTCATGCGCGAACCAACCCTGTTGTACCTCAACTGTACCCCGAAATCCCACATGATATACTCATAGGGACCGTTTTACAATTTGATCTCCAACGTCGCTGACGGTTCGTCAAAGGGACGTCTGGTATGAAAGATATCAGTTTTTCCGTTCCCGGGGCCCGGTTGGATTTCAGGTACAATCCAACCCGACCATACTTCAACAACAACCAATCCCTGGGTGAAGTATGCCAAAAGTTCCGTCTCATCAAGAGTAATCCAGCAAAGTCGATGGCACGTCAATCGGACATCCGGTGCTCAAGTTATAAGAGTTTCCGCTCCGAGGGCCCGGTTGGTTTCGGGTTCGAACCAACCCGGCCGTACTTCGAATGACACTGGTTAACCAAACCGGTCACACCATTGCGATCCATATGAAAAAACACACGATATGGACTACCCATTGATCCAAAACGGATAGCCGGTGAAAAAGTTGCATTTCACCGCAACATGTGCGAACCGGGCCTCATGGGGCCCGCGCCTCGACCTCGACTTAAATATACATAATTGGTCTTGAAACATCCGTCTTAATTCTAGGGTCACAACCTCGCAGATGATTCGACATTCCGACACCGTATGAGAGAGATATGTCCGATACAAGATCCCGTAATAATAATAATATTATTATTCGGTGTATCGTGGGCCCGAGCCACAAACCATAATTTAGTATCCAACATTAGACTTGAATCAACCGTCTTAAAGATAGGGTCACGTCGCTGCTGACGACGAGTAAATCAGACGTCGCAAGCATGAGTTATAGCAGGTCGAAGATTTAATAAAAATATTAAATCTATTATTTTCCGACCGCTTCGAGTACTCAATCCAAAAACCCGAAAAAAGACATCCAATATTGGACTCGGAATGTCAGTCTCGGAATCTGGTTCGCACTACCGCAGACGGTTCGTGAAACCGATGTACCACGAATAAGGTACGGTCGAAATAGTGTTTTATCAACAAAAATATATTTATCATACTTCGATATTTTGAAGAAAAATAATAAGAGACTGGTTCAACCCATGGTTTTTTGATCCGCGAATTAATTCATTTAATTCGCGTTCGTCATGAAAATTCAATTGGGGTAAGGATTCCACAAAGATAAATCCTAAAATTTTCCCCGCAATCAATAATTTCCAACCCGCAAACATACCTTCCGCGGATCAACTTAATATTTAGTTGATTTGCGTTCTTTTTTTTAGAAGGAAATAAACACGGGTTCATTAGGATTCACAAATTAGATTCCCTACCTCGAGCGTAGCTTGAACGGAGGTTCGTCGAACAAGAATTCGTCGCGGAAGGACCGTCGCAGAAAGAGACGTCGTGAAAGAAGACGTCGTCGGCGTCGCGGTATACGGCGTCGCGTAGTCGGTCTCCAAGGACTCGGCATTCTTTGTCGGAGTTCGATGCATTCTTCGCGTTCTTCGTGTTCTTCGACGAAGAAGATGAAGATCTTCTAGCCTCCCTTAGCTTTTCTCCCAAACCTCTCGAGCAACAAGTCCCCAAATAAAATAAGTGCCTCACTTATTTTATTAACTCAACAAAGCTTTTGAATTTCAAACATTCACATTTAACTCACTTAATTAAATAACTTAAGTTATCAAATTAATGGTGAGTTGAGGGAGTTAGAGAATATGAAGGGGTGGGGTTCGTGTGGGCCCCACCACTCTCATAACCTCCCATTGGAAGTTGGGTGGTTTCCCCCAACTTCCACCCAATGGTTTTAACAACTTAGAAAATAAAAATTGTAGTTAAATTTTTTATTTTAACTTCCACAATTTTTATCAACATCTATCGTGAAAAAGAAACTCCAGAAAAGGTGTTCCTATGCAATTACCAGTGCTGCGATTTCATTGGTGCCCTCGGATTTCAATTCCGAGAACCGGTTCAAAAGTTAGGAAAACCCGCTCGTTCGTTCACTGAACGTACCCAAGCTAAACATCGGAAATTGATTCCGGGCACACCGGGACTCGGAATCAAGTGTCGTCAGAAACTGCATTCTTGTAAAATCACAAAAAATTACGGAAAAAAAATTTCCCTTGAATTTTACGAGTCTTTATAGATAATAGAAGCTATTGGGAAGTATGTAATGCATATAAATTATGAAAATTTTTAAAAAAGAAAAAAGCATAAATGTATAGAAATTATAATGAAATACCTTACAAACATTAAATTTTTGAATGAAATTTTTTAGGATATATTAAAAACATTTTAAACAACGTATAATAATAGAATTCATGATAAAGCAATATAAATATATGAAATATTAATGTGTTAATAAACAACTATATATTTTAGTCACAACTTATATGGTGGTGATTTAATCTCTTGTATCATAATATTAACAACGATACTAAACAATTTAAGTAGAATATTAATAATTATAAAAGTTTTTTAATTATTATTTATAATAATTAATTAATTGTTGATTATTTCATTATAATATATGGTCATCATCACCATTTTTTTATTTTTTTTATTTTGTGTGAATGTTATAATGGGTTATTGTTTTTCATGTTCGTTGATTCAATGTTCGTAAATAATTTATTAACCATGATATACGGAAAAAAAATTCGAAGGATTTCTAATGATATATAAATATTTCATTAATATGTTAGACATGATTATTCATGATTGAATCAATATTGAGTTTTTTTGGTGGTTTTTTATGGAAAATATTTGTATACTAATAATGTTTTAATGATTATTATAACCATACAAGAATAATAATCATCTATTAAAAACATCTATGTATTAATTATTAAAATTATTATAATCCTGAACATTATTTTTTGATATAAATATATATAAGTAATTCTATGGAGGCGGTTGTCCATGTCACACAATTTGTTTTTATAAGGGAAAACATTGTTTGACAACAAAAGAGGAAAAAAAATACTAGACCAAATTGAATCAAAATTACATATATATAACCACTAAAACAAATAAATTATTTTTTTGGTTTATGATTGATTATGCAATTAAATGAATAAGTATAAAGTTTCATAATGATTTATAATTTAATTATAAATAAGCACTAAATTTTTAATGAATACAATTCTTAAAAAATAATTAATTTTAAAAAATATTTTAATTATTTTTTTTGTTAGAAATATTTAAATTATTTTTTTGTATATATTTTAAATTTTATTTTATTTCATGACGAAATAATTTAATTACATAATTTCAAAATTATCATATGGTAAAACTATGATATTTTTTAGAAAATATTTATTTTTTACTGAATAGTGAAAATATCGATTTTTGCTAAGAATTCATTTATTATTTATAAAATAATTAATTTTATTGTAAAATTACTATTTTAATTTCATTTAAATTTATAATAAGTATTTTTTCTTATTATTTATTTCGATTACATACCTTTAGGTAATAATTATTGTAAATTATAATATATTTTTTTGCCCTAAAATACATTTTTATGAAAACGTTTTTAAAATATATTAAGGTATATGGTTTTAATAATAAAATGAATAATAGAATTTATATAAACCATATAATTTTTAATGATAAATATTTCTATCATCCTTATATCACTTTAAATCCATTACTTTTAAATTTTGGAGTCACATGTACTGAGTTTGACTTCCCATTTTCAAATTGTTTTGGTTATTAACAAGAATGAATGTCCTCCTAAATTATAAAATACAACACATATCCTCCCATTTAAACATATCCAATGGCCATTGGATAATCCATAAATGACCCAAATCACTACCATACTTCCAATATTATCTCATATAGGAATCTAATTGATCATAAATCCAATATAGGGATGAATTTTGTATAATCCTAAAGAGGTTGATTAAAAGAGATGTTTTGATATTAATTAGGAATCTTTGTTTTCAATTTTTTCATAATAAATCAAAAAATTATTAATAAATCATAATGATATAATAACAAATATATATCCATTTTAAAATAAAATTATTATTCTAATTTCAAACTGTAAAATCGATCTAATATTCAATAAATTGAAAGAACATCTGGTAATCGTGTGTACAACATACTCCTGCCTCATGAGCCAATACAATGGTTTACCATAATCACCTCTCATGGATTCTCATAAAGAATGAATTAATTTTTACATATGATATAAATAACTTATAAAACATAATATATATTTGTGACATCATATGCTTTCTTAATTTTCCAACTATTGAAAAATGATAATGTTGTTAATCTGTACTCGAGACTACCTCTTCACAATATGATGTGATTCATTTTTTATTTCCTCATAATATTTATAATATATTGAATTAATAATAAATAAATAATTATATATTTATTATATAATGATTATTACATAATTAATAAAACACCACTCACTTTCTTTCAACCAGAATCATTGAAAAAACGGAAACATTAATCAATAATACATAATATCTACCGTATCTATGATTTTAACAAATATCATTTTTAATAAATTTTTTTTTGTTTTATAAAGATAAATTATAGTATAAAAATGGTAACTATATCATTATTACAATTATTTTGATGATAAAAATGTATTCACTTGTATAATACTCACTGTACCATTGTTGTTTTCATCATATTAACAGAATATCATTTAGACATCTAAAATAAATCTAAATGTTCAATTATTTGAATTTAAAATGGAAATGAGTTAAAAATGTACTAAAAATAATTAAATATTTTATTAATAAAATAATTAACTAAAATATGATTATTATTCAAGGTGATAAATGATACACATGATGAATTGAGCTTAAGGGAATGGATTTCCCAAAACCACGAAATTATTTACTGTAGGATCATCTATATCTAAGTTGAAATATAATTATTATTTGTGCAATGGATTGACTATAAATTATTTATATATTTATCCTAAATATAAATAACTAGACCCGTAACACATACATTGATGGGGTAATATATTATTTATGTTTATATCTCATATTACATCTTTATTAATCCTTTAATTGTTATAATACAAGGAATGATTATGAAAGTTATATTATTTCAAAGGTTAATTATCATTCTCTAATTGATTTCATTATATGAAACACATATGTATGCACATGATATGATTTTATTTTTTGGATGATATGAAATTATATAGATCCTCAATTCATATCATAATATTAAAGTCTCTTAAAACATCATGTATGGAATTGGGGAGTGAAAATAATATATTTTGGAGCACTATCAACATTGTGATGGTGCCTAAGTGATCCATTATTTATAATTATTCCATGTTTAATATGGATTCCACATTTCCAATGATTTTAATCATATAAAACCATTTTTTTTATATTGTAATTACAATTTATTTTCACGTACCATCTCTTAAATGATATCATGTTATAAATTTGACTTACATTATTTGATTCCTTATCTTGCCTTATCCCCTGCAATGATTTTTATCTCACCCCATTCATTCATGAATACCTATATTTATCCCATATATTTTTTTATGTAAAATGGAATTTACGATCTCGTTATAGGGAAAAAATTATTATAGGTTTGATGATTCTTTTAAAATAATTTAAAGCAAGCAATCAAAATACTCATAGCCTTTTATATTACTATTTTTTATTATGATATATTTTTGTAAAAAAACATTGAATAATATGACTGTATTTCAGGGGTCACTATTAATGGTATAAAAATGAAGAATTAAATATCCATGAGAAACTAGGACATGAAAACATTAGTGATAACCCCTAGGATATGTTTAGGGATAAGACTACTCATAAAAATATATCATGGAATTTTGGTAAATGACAGAGAGGGTGGTCTCTATGAAAGTACAACATTTACTGCATTTCATATGGGGATATCGATCTATAAAAGATACATATTGTGTTAGTAAACCAAAAATAACCTCATTTATATGGACTATATAATAAAATGGTCATAAAAACGGGCCTTCCGATATAGTTGTATTGAATGTCTAGGGGTATATGATTTGGTAAATTCAAAATCTGATTATAAAACATTTTTAAGGGAAAAAATAGTTATATGATTATTTATTAGGAAATTAATCATGAACAACAAAGGATAAAACCATTAAAATCATAATTTATGCAATATATGTTATTTTTGAGTTATGAATTTAATGTTCACTCTTTTTTCCATATGTGTTTAATAGATTAAAAATACTCATCCCTAACTCTACCATTTTATTCAATTTCTAAGAATAGGATAAAACTCATGAACAACTAGGTGTGTGGTACTATGATGATTTCCCAAATTAGAAACCCAAATTAGTGCATTTCAGAGTTAAGAACATTGTGACAATAATGATTCAACTAAATCATTTTTTGAATATATAAATGAATCAAGAGGGATAGTTGAATCCCCAAATAATGTGAAACATTCAATTGTAAAAATATTATGAAAAATGTTGTCAAGATTCAGTGGATGTTCCAATCCATTAATAATGTAATACTGACTAAACTCTGTTGAAACTTAATATTCCATCCTCAAATTATCTGATCAAGATTATTTTCTATGTGATTTTTTATCACAAGGTGAGATGAGACGAAAAATAGTTGAAATTTATAAACAAGTATGAATCCATAGAAGGAAATCAATTTTATGGAGTGGATAAAATTTTAGAAAATAGTTTTTTAAAACTACCTATGAGATCCTTATGATTTATGTCTTATGAAATAAAAAACATTATTCCAAGAATCTTTTTTATGATCGTTTATATTTGGGGTTTGATCTTCTAATTTTCTTGATCATATTCTTATATCCTTATGTTAGTGATAAGAGTAAAAATCTCTTTAATTTACCCTTACTAAAAATTTGATCTCAACCATTTCTTATATTTCCTTTCTCCAGGTTCTGAAGAATTATGTTAATATATAGTTACTAAGGGGAGATCAATGTGGGAATCATTATATATATTTCACAAATCTTGACAATATTTATTCAATTATTCCGTATTCATTAAAAAAATATGGCATTGGGGTGTCCATTTTTTATTGTTTTTAGTATTATTTAAAATTTATTTGGTTTTTATGCATACCAATTCATGGTGGTAATGACATTATGTTTTTTACCCCATTTCATGTACCACCAAATTAAATATTTGAAACAATAAATTTCTTCTAAAATTTATCATTAATGTATGCGAATAACTTTTCAATTAATGTTTGGATATATAGAAATTTATATTATACTTCACATATATAAAGGCTTCATAGTATTTTCCAAAAAAAACCAGCTTATATGATACAATTACAATTATATCTATCCACTCATTACCAAATAATAAATTCACTTAAATAACAATTTTATGTATCAATGAATATTTTTAAATTATGAATGTCCATGAATTTTTCAATACCTTCTTCCATGAATGATATTAGGATATTAAATTTTCCTTTGTTATGATATATAATTATTTAACCTGTTTATAATTCATTAAATTTATAAATATTATTACTTAGATATTATTTTATTACACAGAACAAATATTAATGTGTATGTTATAATTTGTTCATCTATATAGTGCAATAATTCATTGGGTAGTGTTCATGTTGAATATATACAGGGGATTATGCAGTAAACATAATAATTGAATGGACTCTATACACCATTTGATGTCCCCATAATAGAAAGACATCACTTATGAGTAAGGAATATTTTATGTTATTTCTGAATTCATTTGTTTCAATAATCTTATATATCCATATTCGATATTTTGAGCATCTACATAATTATTCACATGTTTTTTTCTTTAATGGAGTTAGGACATTTCATGAATTATATTCTTTTCTTTTGATCATAATTATTAAATTACGAGGATTTTTATCCCAACACTATTATTTATCTATTTACAAAATTATTATTTTATATTTTATGATATCTAATGTATATGTACTATAAAACAAAATATTTTTTTCTCATTTATATATCGATTTATTATGTTCCAATCCTCATAATGAAATATTCTTCCCAATCTTATAGTTATGTTTTTTAAATATTTATGATAATTGTTAGGTATTAATATTAAAAAGATTATGTGAATATAGTTTTTTTTGGGAAAAAGGTATATATCTTTTTCAATATCATGTATAGAAAACATGAATGAGAACACTATGGATTATTATATGTATTTGAAAATATCCCAATAATTTTGTGAGGAATAGGGAAACTGGTTTATAAAAAATTACATCACAATCAAGATACATAAAGTGGATAGGGCTATCAAAGTGCATTACAATAATGTAATATTCCTAAAAAATATTTGGATATTGAATCAAAAACTATATATTGAATGATTGAGATACCATATTTCAAACCACGTTTGACACTCTTGTGTTTTATGAATCTGTAATGCAACATAATTTTTATGAGCCATTATGAAGGACATGAATACAATGATAGTTTAGAGATAATAATATTAAAATAACCATATAAAACCTATATTTATTCTTGGAGACATACATGCTTATATATATATATATGTAATTTTTATGTTTTTCCTTTTAAATAATCTTTATTCTTTTATATGAATTAAATTTTCATTATTCACCTCCATATAGTTATTTTTAATTTAATAAATGTGTTGAACCATTATAAAATTGTGAAAAGTTCACTAATTAATCAATTTATGAAATTAAAATGACTTATAGGAATATAGTTTTCTGAATTATTTTTTATCATGTAGGTTATATAGACATATTTAGATACAGTCACAAAACATAGATGATGATTTTTTTAGAATAGAAAGATGAAAATTATTACATCAAATTTATATAACTCCTCCCAAATTATTGTTTCTCTCTTAAAACTCCTAAAAATATTTTGACACTTATTAGTGGAATTTTATTTTATATTTTCAATCTAATGTGTGACCTTAAATAAGTCCAACATTACCTATTTGGAGGGGTAGATCTGTCATCTTATCATGAGTTATCCACCAATAATATTCATGTTAAATAAGGAGAAGAAATATTTTTTGTAATTATATATTAGTGATGGGTATAATTCTGTTATGAGAGAGTATATCATGTGAAATATAATATAAAAAATAAAAAAATCATTCATGAAATCATTCACATAGAGAGATACTATATTGATTTATTCATTAATGAGTTTCATGGTCTTCCTTCTAACATTGGGGCCCAATTCTCAATTTAAATTATACCATAATCTATCCCATTATCCAAGAATAATTAATGAATTGACATAATTGTTTTGCAATAACTAATGAAAAATCAACAATACAACCTAAACTATATATTCATATTATTAAGTGCATCACTATGGCATGCAATAATAGTCATCTTCTAAATGATGAATGGTTTAATATGCCTTTAAATTTATTATCATAAACTCAAGAAGATAATTATAATGAAAAGTTTTCCTATATCATTGGTTGATGAGTTTTATTATATGCTACATATGGCCTAGTTTGTCACAAAAGCTTACATATGATCGTGGTGTAATACAAAAAATGTGTCTAGAGGATATTCTAAGGACGAACTTTATAATTGGGTATGTCCACTATTAGTTCCTAATGATATGTATTTCACTAACAAATATTCTAGAAATAATTATTAATATCATGACAATTTTTTGGGTGATTACCATGTAAAAATGCAATCGTCCAAATCATGGATATTAATATACAATCTAAAACTAAAGGGGAATTATGGGATAACCTAAATAAAATGATAGAGAAATTGAAAAATGATAATCCATATGAAACTATATTAAATATTAACCATGGATGAATGATGTATAATTCTTATTATATGTCCTCACAATAAAGGGGGTTTCCATGGACCCTTATATGTGAAATGATTTTTCATAGAGGAAAAAATTAGTAGTTTTAACATATATCAGTATATTATATGGAATATATTTCAATTACTAATGATTTTTTTAGAAACATAACAGGATTATCAACCTCGATAACTAAGATGATTCATAAGAAATATAATTTTTTATAAACCAATGTATGTGAAAATAGATTAACAGAAATGAAAAAGAGGCATGTAAATGAACCATACATACTCTACCCTCAAGTTGAAAAGTTTTTATGTTATAATGGAATGATTCAAATATGATACTTTTATTAATTCTGATGAAAACTAGTAATGTGATAGAATACTTTACAAAAATGATAAATATTATTAAACAGAATGACTAAGAACATGATCTACATTTTGGATTAGTGATATTCACATTTATGATTTAGTGACATTAACTTTATTGGGATAACTTTAAATATATATCCATGATAAGTTCCTTGAGTAAATATCCTCATATAAAGAGAATATTACAAGGAAAATAATATGGAGAGAGTAGATGAAAGACTACGATCGTCAATCTGCCCCACAATGAGATTTTCAATAAAGTGGTTTATTAAAATTTTAGAATGTATCATGTAACATTTTTTATGTTTTTGATAGGAAAAAATATAAAAAATATAAAATTTCAATAAATAGACATGAATAACATAAATGAAGGAACAACATCACTTTATTTCTCAAATGATTACTCAACCACACAATATTTTGAAGATAAAGAATACTATACGGGGTGATGTGGAAATGAAAAATAAGGTATAAGCCTAAAAAAATGAAATCCAATGAATCAAAAACTTGTGATAATAGTGTTGTCAATTTTGGTTTACATATATGTGTACCCACATATAATGAGACATTTATTTTATATTTTGGAATATTTACACAACTCGGTCTTCCCTAACCATCATGGGAGAACAATGATGTATCAATATCATTTTGAGAACTATTTATTACAAAGTGTGATTGTGGATATCATTGAATCCACATTAGTTATATTGGTTTATCATATTTACAGCACTCAAGGTAATAATTACATGTGAATGTTTCCACCATTACCCATACCAATATTTATGTTGTAAAGAATCACTATTGAAATTATCTTTTGTATTTCAAATATATATATAGGAAAAATGTTTTATGTTTTTTAGTGTATCATTTTGAAAATACATCACATTTATCTTTTATTCAGGAGTAAATTATATTTGATCAACATGAGGGGAAAAATAAACAGTAGGTGGTGATGGTTCATAAATAATCATAATCAATTATATTGGATTGAGATCCATGGTTTACAAACATGTTATTGAAATGTATCAAAAAAATATGAAAATAAATTTAATCTTTATTATTTTGAATAACAAAAAAACTAATGGAATATTTGGGAGGAATATATATAAACTATAATACATATTCAGAGCATTCTCTTTCGACATAAAACAAGAAAAGGATCTTCATCTTCAATTGGCGAGGTATCATGAAATAATTACTTTCAATGAATTTTTTTAGAATTCATATATAATGTGTTTCGTTGGATTAGATGTAGAAAACATGTGTGTTGGGATTACGTGGGGGAATTCAAGATATTGAGACCTAAAATTGTAGAATAATTGGTAGAAATACCAATAAAATTTCATGATCTTATTATGGTGGCTCTAATTCAATTGAAAATATATTCTGACCTCTATCAAAGATAACTAATGTTTGAGATTGAAAATAGTGTGTTCCTCTATAAATCTAATTGGTTGACTTGCAAGATATTTGGGAACAATGGAAATATAATTTACATGTACACCATCCCCTTTCAAATTCCTGATCAAATTAGAGTTGACATTGATCAACTAGAATTACCAACAACCTTTTTAACAATTATATGATGTGTTCCATGAATAACATATTAGTAATTAAATTAAAAATCCATAAAAAGTAATTAATTTCTAGTTGTTACATCAATAAAATATCTACCTTATCCCGATTACCTAATGTTGTCATAGGAAAATTGAGAAAAGATTTTCACAAAAATATAACTCATAAATTCAATGTACTATAGTGGTATAATATATATAATGAGTATAAAAAGGATCATGTGGTTGAAATTAAATACATATGACCTCAAATTTTTCAACATAGTATGTAACATAAAACTTTTAGGATACAATTTCATGTGGTTCACGAATGTAATTATGATGGATTATATCAATAAAATTTCGGTCAAGAATAAAAAAATATCAAATATATTATAATGCAGAGTTATGTATATAACAAAAATCACATGATAAAAAAGAATTGTTAAATTATTTTGAACATTACCTTTAATGAATAAATATATCCATAATAATTTCCAAATTATAAAATGGGTAAAAATAGGAAATGATATAACTATAATATAAAAATTTATATCTTCTTGCATATAATGGATAAATCACACTCATGAACAACACTTAATAAATGTATCAAAAAAATGGATACTAATTATTCATATTTAAACTGAAAATATATGTATCATTGAGTGAATATAGAATTTAATGAGGAATGAATTAAATATGAGGTGTTTCTATTCAGTAGGGATCCTATATGATTATCAAAAATCACACCATCAAAATTGTAATAATATCATTAGGAATTTTAACCTGACTGTTATAATTGTATCCACACCATTGTAAGTGTAACAGAAAATTTTGGTATCTTATAAAACAAAATATGAATATTTACAACATGATACATTGTAACGACCCAAAATTTAATTAATAAAAATTCATTTAATCTAAGTTAATTTCTAATGTTGTAAAATTGTTATATAAAACATATTTACTACCTTGGTTTTATGTTTTTGGGTTTTAAAAAAACTTTATTAATTATTACCATTGCTAATATAGTCGTTGATGAGTGATCACATGATTAGTATAAATATAGGGCTTTAAAAAATCCAATTTACTCAGAGAATGGATGTTATGGGATAATATAGTATAATTTATCTATATGAAGCCCATTTATCTGAGCTCATTATGGAGGTAGTGTCACTAGGCTTCACAATTGAAAAATCCCAATTCGACTTCAACACGTTAAGCTGGAATAGATCCTCTTATGGATAAGTGGATGCTAATAGAGATTACCACCAAAGCGATGTTATTCCAGCCACCCCAAGAGTCTGTCACCATCGCACACCTTACCCTTAGGTCTTATTTGGGTCTTATAAGGGATTATGTAAAAAGACCCTAGAAATATGATTATGTGAATTATATTTTGAATAAGGAATATACATTTATCTTATTATTGTTACATTGTAAAGGGTTTTTAAATCAAAAATAGTATTTTTAGTTAATATTAAATTATGAATGATATTTTGATTATGAAAATTATTTTGTAATTTTATAATATTTTTATAAACTTTTATTAATAAATTATGTTTTATTAAATATAAATGATCGTACATTTTATTTATAATTACAATTTTAAATTTTTTATGTTAGAAATCTATTTTTTTCAAATTCCATGAATGTTTTATAAATAATGGTTTATATTTTGAAGTTAAAATTCAAATATTTATAAAAATATTTAGATAAAATCAATATTATTTTTCGACTCAGCATGTCAAAATTACCTAATTGTTAATTTTTCATAATGTTCATAGACAATCGAATGTTTTGTGTAAAAATTAAATACCTATTAAATATATAGTGTGTTTCATAACATCATAATGACCCAATAGTGATTTAATAATATACTATAAATGGGATGTTCAAATAATATATGTATTACAATTAAAATAATGTGATTTAAGATATGTTTGTTTAATTTTATTGTGCCTTAGTAGACCCTCCAAGTCTTATAATATATCTTAGCATTTTTAAAATGTTTCCTTGTGAGTGTGACTCAACATATAATAAGAAAGCCTAATATTCATACATTAGCCTTATAAAATATTTTCTTCTGCTTGAAACAAGAAAAAAATATTGGAAAACCCAAGGGATATTTTGTGGTTTTTATTAGTTTAATGTGTAGTGTCAGAAACAAAAAGAATAAAAAAATCCATCTATTTTCGTATACAAACCCACTCAATCTCAAATTATAAGTAACTCAAAACCATTGGAGACTTATAAAAATTTATTCTCCAATCTCTATAATCCTCCATAGTCACCCTAATATCCTATGAATCCTTTATCTAGCCTCTCCCAATACTTTATTATTAAGATATCAAGGATTTCTTCTGTTCACAATTTTTTCTAAAATTTGTTATGTTGTTATACACATTTGTTTTCAATAAATAATTTGAGTGTATGATTTCAAACTATCCCCAGACTACCCTCATTGAGTTTTAATTAAGAGATACATTTTTTCTCTCTAATTAATTCATATCGTGCACACCTGCTACCATGTCGAAATTCCATAAGGAATTTCTATATTCTCATTTATATTCAAGAAATTATTTTATATTATACATCTAAATCACATTATATATATTAGGATATTATGTTTTATGAACCCCTAACTATCCATTTCATATAGAAATTATGAGATTCTACTTTACCTATCATCATCCCATTTTTTAATTTCTAGTTGACATCGTTTTGATGCCCAAATTTACCATGCCAAAATCATCTAGTAAGTGAATATCATACCCATTTATCTATCAAGGGATTTAACCATTATTCACATTTACCATTTGATTGAGGACTAACATTTATGTATTACTCATATATTATTTTTTGAATAAATTTTTATGTTTAATGAATCCATGATTTATGATTTATGGGAACACTTATGTATGAAATAAAATTTTTATAAAGGGTGTGCCCTGATAGTGCTCGAATGCATTGTGTAAAGATTAGTTTCATGATACATCAAGTGAAATGAGGGTTTAATAATGTTAATACAAGTGAAATGAGGTTTTAGTCATTCTAAATGAATTTAGATGAGGTTTTACTGATTATCGATGTTCATGAGACTTGGATCATGCTAATATCATGTAAAACGTAGATACCAAAATTACATGTTATGATAATCATGTTATTCCATGCCTTTATGTTCATATTTATTTTGTGCTCCATTGATATTCCTATTTTCTAATAGGTACTATATTCTTCCTTTAATGCCTTGTTTACTCCCTTATTGGGTTTTATAGCTCACCCTTTTCTTATGCTTGTACCCAGGTTATCCCATGCAATAGTAATTACGTAGGAATGTTGTGGTCATGTAAAAAAACTATTCAATAAAGTTGTTGTGATTTATATACCATGTAGTTTTGTAATGTTCAAAATTTCCTAATAAACTAGACCTCTCAATACTCATAGTTTTATTAACTACATGTTCATGTAATAAATCATATTTAAGTGTATAATAAAGACAAGGTTTGTTATAGTTGGTATGAGAGGATAGGTTTACTTATTTTTAGGATTAGGATTAGAAAATCATAGTGAAATCCCTTGGTATAAGAATAATTATAATAAATACACAACTAAATTTTTATGATTGTAGAGTAATTGGTTTATCAATAAAATACATCCATTTCTAGATACGAACAAGTAGAGGTAGCTCTGAAATAAATTTATCTAGCGGTAAAACCTAAAAACACCACATTGAGCAAGACTCTAATGAGAACTGGTGCACAATAATAGGCCTTGCTGCACACTTGGTTACGATACTCCCATGACATATACCATGTTAAATTCATAATCTTATTATGAAACATTATTAAGGGAATAAAAAAACTCCATTAAGAATATATATTTAGAATTAGATCATGGATAACATAGATTAATTCTTATAAATTCATAAAATATGGAAATAAATGTAATTTATAAGATAACCCTTTTTATCATTGGATTTATTGTTATGTCTTACCCCTAAGTATCTTTTTATTCCATCTAATGGCTAGAAATTGGGGTACTGAAGCTAACAACCAAATCGTAGATAATTGGGATAACTATTCTAATGAGATGCCCAATCATATGGGAGATGGAATTGTAAACCATTCCACGATACTATATAAATTAATTAAAATTTTAATAGAAACATGGGTCAAGAGAATATCTCACCCCCCTAAGAATGAACAATAAACAATTTAGAGCATCATGAGACAATGGCCTCCTACTGTAAATGGATTATCTGATCCCACAATTAACAAACAATATATTAACTCCATTAATAAGTACTTATCCATACATTAATGTTTAGAATATGAGAATGTTCTTCCGAATTCTTATCATATAGAGGGGGAAGCTGATCAATGGTGGGAATTTATCCAAAATATGATGCGTGAGGAAGAGATAGAGGCTTTGGAATTGAATGTTTTACAGAAAATGTTTTTCATTAAATATTTTCCCCACACCCTCCGACATAAGATAGAAAATGATTTATTTTCCCTCAAGAAAAAAGATGACAAATACATCAGAGCGTTTGAATAGAATATCACAAGGATTTCATGATAATCCGATAGCTTTTTCGTTACCCTGAATTCAAGGTTGACCGCTTCTTTAGTGGGATTAATACTAGCCTATGGAAATCCCTAGTGATCCAAGACTTCGATATTTGTGAGAAAATTGTCCAATTTTCCCTGAAAGTTGAAATGGAGATCATCAAATCTCAAGGGTATGATGGGGGTAAGAATAAAAAATTGGAATTTCATTATAGAAGTCTGATGTATAAATCCATTGGTGCTATGAAATTCCAGCACCCACTTCCAAATGTGTGGAATGAATCACCTCAGAAATTACTAGAAAGGGAAGATGAAATGTTTTAGGTGTGGAATAAAAGGGAACATGTCCATTAACATCCGGAATGAAAAACCTGCTACTTTAAAAATAGAGAGGAACGCTCTGTTCAAACCACAACACGTTGTTTATTACTTCAACTTCCAATAAATAAGGAACTTTTCATGCCATTTCCCTATGCAAAGGGTTTTAATAGGAAACCAACAACCTCAAAGGAAATAAGGGCCAATTTATTCCATCACTACAACAACAATGAACCCCGAAAATGAAGTGGGGATAGGTATGGTAGTCATTCATTCAATAATAGAGAATTTACTTTTTTATTTTTGTTCTATGCATTCTTTTATATCCGTAATGTTTAGTAGAACAATCCCAACACCACCAAAAATCATGGAAGTAGAGATATTGATGAGAATAGAAAATGGGGAAATCTTTTCATACCATAATTACAACTCCTCCACTATCACAATTTTTCGATTGAACATCCCGAAAAACCTCAGCATAAATTCTCTAGTAGAATTTGATGAAATTTTTTTCATGGATTTTATTTCCCTATATAAAGCCAACATAAATTGTCGTGTGAGGGAAATCACTCTCTATATGGGGAATCGACCCCCGATTCTATACAAGTGCTAGGAGTAGAATGAATCTTTTTTAGCACTATCATCTCATGAATGTATATTACTTCCCAATGAGCATACATATATTTCTCATATGATTTATTCTAAGAAAGTAACCATCCTCAAAGACATGCCTACTATGAGGTAATTCAATAAAGTGTTTTGTGAGAAATTTCCTGGTCTTCATCCTAGAATATATGTAGAATTATTAATTGATATTATACTAGGGGTGTTTCCAATATACAAGACTCTGTATATATTCGATGTTGAGGGGCATGAGGAGATAAAGAAAAACCTAAAATTGAATTTGGAAAAAGGGTTTATACGCCCATGTGCTTCACCATGGGGTGCACCAGTCCACATCATTAAAATTAGGATGTGTCAATGCACCTTTTGAATTGATTATTGTGAGATCAATCATATCATGATAAACAAAAAGTATCCTCTACCATGAATCAATGACTTGTTCGATTAGCTATGTGGAGCATAATAATTCTCCAATAAGGATATATGGACGATATATTACCAGGTAGGGGTGAAGAAGCATGATATCCCCAAGTCTTCCTTTCATATAAGGTATTGGAACTATGAATTCAATTAAATTTTTTTCAGTATTATTAATGATCTATCAATATTATTGGACCTGTTGAATTGAGTCAATAGAGATTACCTTAAAAACATTATGGTATTTTTTATAAATGAAATTATAATATACTTTAAAACCAAGGAGTGGAAGGAGAATCATATAAGAACTATACTAGAGACCATGCAAAAGGTGGAGCTCTATAAAAATTATAAAAAGTGTGAGTTCTTATTGAAGGAAGTATCATTCTTTGGTCATATAATTATAATAAATGGGATATCTATGGATCCTTCCATGATAGTTACAATTGAGGGACGTACATGGCCAACATCGGGGATGAATATACGGAGCTTCCTGAGGTAAGCTGGATATTATCACGAATTTTTTAGAAATTTATCATGATTTTCAAACCCTCATACCACCATAAATCCATAGGGAGTCATGTTTTATTTCAGTGATGAATGTGAATATATCATTACCGAGTTTAATAGGAGTATTATCATTGCGCCCGTGCTCACACTACAGAAATGTGGAGAAATTATTTTGGTATTCAGAGATTTTTCAAATAAGGGTGTGGGAAGTGTGTTGATGAAAAATTATAAAGTAATTTCCTATGCATCAAGTAAAATAAATGATCATGTGAAAAACAATGCAAGGCTTGATCTAGTGTTGGATGCAGTAATCATCGCATTAAAAATTTGGTTACATTACCACTTTGGAGAGAAGTGTAAAATATATATAGATCACAAAATCTGTAAGTATATATTCACATAGAAAGAGTTGAATATGCACTAACAAAGATAGTTATATCTTATCAGTGACTATGACTACTCAAATCATAACCACCATATGAAAGATAACAAGGTCGCAGATGCTCTAAGAAGAAAGGATATAGAAATTCTATCATTGATGAGAATTGAAAAAAATCCTACCATCTTATATATGATAAATATGGACATTTGAATTATAATGAAAAGAAAATCATCAATCCTTTCACAAATTAGTTTTCAACTGTCTCTTTTGTAAAGGATAATGGATACTCAAAATGATGATGTGGGAATTAAGAATAAGGTGGAAACTATCAAAAAAGGGAAATCCCCAATGATAAACATTAACGAAGATGGAATTGTGATATTTCAGTCAAGACTATGTGGTACATAAAATCCATAGTTAAAGAATTACTTTTTGGTTGATTCACATTGTTCGAATTTCTCCATTCACCCAGGAAAAAGAAAGATGTATCAGGATCTCTGAGAGCATTATTGGTGGGATAACATGAAGAATATGATCACTAAGTATACCTCAGAGTGCCTCATATGTCAGCATGTGAAGGCTACTAGGAAAAATTCTAAGCGGATGATGAAACAATTACCCATACCATCATAGAAATGGGAGAACATCACCATGGAATTTTCACTGGACATTCAAATACATCCAAAGGGAAAAATTCTATCTTGGTTTTTGTGGATCATCTTACAATGATTGCACACTTCATTACAAATAGATAGGGTTTATCACTGGATCAATTTTCACATATATACATCATTGAAGTGTTAAGGCTGCATGGAGTACCACTATAGATTGTATATTATCAATATCCAAGATTCATGTTTATGTTCTGGAAGAGTATCCATCAAACTCTGAATACCGAGCTGGACTTTAGTACAACCTATCATCCTCAAACTAAGGTCCAATATGATAAGACTATCTAAACACATGAGGACTTGTTGAGAGCATGCTCGATGGATCTCAAAGGATTATGGGATCAACATTTTCTTCTTGTAGAGTTCTATTACAATAATAGTTTCCACTCATGCATCCAAATGGATCCTTATAAATCCCATTATGTTAAGAGGTTCAGAACATCAACATGTTGGGTTGATTTTGGGGAGTGAAAAAACCTAGGTTGAGAATTTGTCGAAGAAATGGTGGAAAATATTAACATCATCCAATAACACATTAAAGACCCTCAAAGGAAAAAAAGAACATTTCATATAATAATCAACTAGACCTAGAGTTTTATGTTGGGGACATGGTATTCCTCCACATATCAATTTGGAAGAGATTTATAAGGTTTGGGAATAATTTAATGCTTATTCCAAGGTACATTAACACTTTTGAGATCTTATATCGCATTGGAGTAGTGGCCTATCGACTAGCACTCCCATCGAACCAATCTCAAGTACCTGATATATTCCTTTCATCACTCTTGAGGAACTACATATATAACCCTTTGCATGTACTCAATCAAGAGGTGGTACCATTGGATAATTACCTCTCATATGAAGAGATGTCTTTGAAGGTATAAGATCATAAGGAAAAATTTATACGAATTAAGATAATTCCTCTCATCAAGGTGTTGTGGAGAAACCAGAAGATTGAAGAAACAATGTCAAAATTGGATGAAGAGTTGATTCATAGATACCATCATATTTTTTTTGTGTGGCAAAAGAATGTATTGTGGGAAAAATTTCTTAAGGTGGGAAGATTGTATCAACCCAAACTTTTATTAATGAATATTCACGTTGATCTAATTAAATGTTTAATTATATAAATAGGTTATATAAAGAATATGAACTTCCTTGGTTTTATGTTTTTTGGTTTTTAAAATAACATTAACAATTGTTTCATTTCTTAATATAGCTGTTGAACAATGATCACATGATTAGTATAAATATATGGATTTAATAAATCCAATTTACTTGGATAAAGAATGTGATGGACCCATCTAGTAGAATTTCTCCATACGAAGCCAGTTTTTTGGAGCTGAGAAAGGAGGTAGTGTCATTGGTATTTTCTTTTGACCAAGCCCAAGCTGATATTTAACATGTTAAGATTGAACAGAACCACATATGGTAGAAGTGGGAGTTAATAGAGATTACCACAAGAGTGATTTTATCATAGCCACCCCATGAGTTTGCCATCATCACAAACCATACCCTTTGGTCTTACGTCAGTGTTATAAGTGCTTATGTAACAAGACCATAACACTATTTTTATATACATGATTTTTTGTATAAATAATATACATTCATTTTATTATTTTTTCTTTTGAAATTATTTTTAAAGAAAAATATAGTATTTTTAGTTAATATATAATTAATAATGATATTTTGATGAATTTATGGAATTGTTAATAAAATAATTTTTTAAAAAATATTATTTTTAAATTAATTTTTATTAAATATAATTGATCATCTATTTTTTTTATGACTGTAATTGTAATTTTTATTAAGGTTTGATAGATTTTTTTCCAAATCCATGAATTTTTGATAAATTTTGTTTTTTATTTTAAAATGGAATATTCACATATTTATAAAATTATTTTTATAATATTATTTATATAAAATTAATATTATTTTTGAATTCTGAATGTTGAAATTATCTAATGGGTAATTTTTCATCAATTTTTTAGACATTCTATTTTTTGGGTAACAATTAAATACCTTTTTAATATATAATGTGTTTTATGACATCTTAATGACCAAATAGTGATTAAATAAAATACTATAAATGTTTTTTTGGCCAATAAATGTTTTAACTTTAAAATAAAGTGGTTTCAGATTTGATTGATTGAATTTACAATGCCTTAGTGGACCCTCCAAGACTAACAAATTATTTTAACTTTTTAAAATGATTTCCATGACTGTCTGACTCACCTTCACATGAGAAAGCCTAGTATTCAGCCATTATCCTTAAAAAATAGGTTTTCCCACTCCACTTTGGTAATCATCATTCGATATACCCATTTTATGGTTTGTGTTTTTTGATTAGTTTAATGTGTAGTGTCCAAAACCTAAATAATGAATAATTCCCCCTATATTCATATATAAACCAACTCAGTATTTCAATACTCTTCACAAAAAACCATTATAGCTCAACCAACCTCTATATTCCTCTTTCCAATATACTCCACTGGCTCCCAAATATACCAAGAATCCTCTCTCAATCCTCTCCCATGCCTTTGGGATCAATCTTCTACGTGAAGATTGCTTCCTTTCTCATTTTTGTCCAAATTTCATTATGTTGTTATACCAATTTATTTACAATTAAAAATTTTACGGTATGAGTTTTAACCTCTCCCATACTTTCCTCCTTATGTTTTAATGATTATAGACCCATTTATCTCTCATTAATGCTTCAAATGTACAACTGTAACTATGCCAAAATTTCTAAGGAATTTCTCTCTTCTCATTTACATTAAAGACATTATTTTATATTGTGAATCACAATTCACTTAAATATTTTGTGATATTAGGTTTAATTACCCCATTACTATCCATTTTATGTATAAATTATGACGTATCCCTTTCTATTTCATAAATCCATTTTACAATTTCTATTTGACGTCATTATGCTGCAAAACATTTTCCATGCCAAAATCATTGTGTAGGTGAATACCATACCAATATCTCTATCATGGGAATTCACATTTAAAAACATGAAATTGTTGATTGAGGACTTAAATTTATTTACTCTACATATCCTATTTATTTAATAAAAAATTATTATTAATGAATCCATATTATATGATCCATGTGCCACACTTATGCATGAAATGAAATGTTTATAAAGGGAGTGCCCTGATAGTGCTCCAATGCATTGGATAATTATTAGTATCACGATAAACCAAGTGCAATGGGAGTTTACTAAATCTAATTCATGTTAAATGAGGGCTTAATCATGATAATTCATGTTTAATGAGGGTTTACTCTAGCTCCATGTGTAACGATCCTTGGCTCATCCAAATATTATGTTAAACGTTTTTGGCACATTTTCATGTTATGATAATCATGCTATATCATACCATTATGATCATAATTCTCCTGTGATTCATTGATATTCCTATTTCCTAACATGTACTATATTCTTCATGTTATTACATGTTTACTCTTTTACTGGGCTTTATAGATCACCCTTTTGTTTTTCATTTCCTTAGGTAATCCCATGCAATGCTAAGTACAACAGAAAGTTGTAGTCACAAAAATGATGTTTTGAATAATGATTTTGTGTTTTATGTTCTATGTTGTTATTTATTGTTCCTAATTTCCCAAGAAACTAGACCTCTAGATCATCAGATTCTCCTTATGAGTAATTTTATGTAATAATTCATGTTTAAAGAGCTTTCTTTTTATATACATATAAATAAATGTTTTGAAAATTATAAAATTTGTGTTCATAATATTATAAAAAACAAATATTTTAACATCATTTTAATTGAAAATAAAATAAAATTATTTTATTTTATTTCAAAATAATTCGGTGCTAAACTAATACTATTGATAATAAAATTTTATGAGACCATATGTAATTTTTCAAAGTGTTAGTAAACATTTCATAATATTTGAAAATGGTATTTTAAAAATAAGTAAGAATATTCATTATGAATTCAATTTATTATTTATGGAAAGGTATTTTCATAAATTGGATACCATTTTTTGAATTTATACATTGAAAAAAGGGTTGAGATTTTTTTTTAAAATAGTTGATTTTTTTTGTTAAAACACAAATATGAAAAAACTACATATTGCATATGGGAAGATGTAAGTACCAAAATGATTGGACTCTAATCCATAATTTATATTTATTTTTAATAGTAGAAATTATATTGTTGGTCGATAGAAAAAAATCATATATGATTATAATAAAAAAACACCCCTCCCCTCCCTTTATAAATTCCTACCCTCTAAATAATCCTTATAATCATTTGTTATGACCCACCTTATTCTAGATGTGGGAAGGGACAAAAAAAATCCATGTCCTTTCTTCATCAAAATGAAAGAGAGATAATAACCCTAGATTCTCGCCTTTATTAGGACCTAGAGTGGTGAATACCACAATGTGTATATAATCTCACATAATATGGAAGGAATTTTCCTTTCTATTGAAAAAAATCAATAGGTAAGATGGAAAATCAGAAGAAACCCCAAATAATAAAAGTAAAAGAAAATCCAAAATCCATTCCCACAATAATGTTCAATAAGAAAATATGATTCAATGTAAAACACAACCCTAAAGTAAAGTTCCACAATAAATTAGACTAAGATGCAAAAGAAACTAATCCCAATGTCCGACTTAATAAAGTCCACCACTGTCTACAAAGGCCACATGGAATCCTAAAAATGATTTTATATACATTGGTTTAGCATATGAGTATACTATGTTGGGAAACTAATTCTACTCATTAAAAATTGAGGGAACATACTAACATCCTTGTGAGAAAATAGTATAAATTAAATGCTCCTTCTAAGGAATACTATCCAACCCATCATCAGCAAAGCACACTCACCAAATTATAGCAGGTCATGTAATGTAGTAGTACAAACACATTGATTTTGTGGACAATGAAACGTTTTCCCACTGGTTAATTTATCATCCCTAATGGCTAATGTCTTGACACTACAATTCTCCCCATACAAATTCCCAATAACACATCCTGATCATAAATACCGGGGTCTCAAACCACACACAATCCTACCCACAAACACATTCACCACAACAACCAATGCTCTAGCTTGAAGACGTTTGGGCCACATCTTGAAGACACTTGGGAAAAAAATCATTACCCTTAGACACCTAGGCCTCTCATATACCGAAAAATCATTCCCAAAGGATATAGGACTATGGTAAGCCTCACCCCATTTAAGCATTCCCATATACGCTCGAGTGGAAAGAACCTAGAAGAGGGTGTGAGGGAGGATGTGAGTAACCCATCATCCATCTTCCCATATGGATGTTGGGAAATGAACTCTCCCCCCATGAAATGAGGGTGTTAAGAACATGTTTCACAACCAGGGTGGTGTGTGTATATAAATCATAAGGAAATACCATTTTTACATATATATATATATATAGAAGAAAACACTCAGCCAAACCTATTTCTTTCTGGACAGACAATTGACCCACTCTGAACCACTTTCAATGCAACCCCTATATGCACAACCACACAATCCTAACCCCACTTTATTTAACCACATTCCTTTTATTTATTTAAGGGATTTAATTTAATTTATTACAAAATTTTGGGTAACTACCAACCACACACATATCATAAAAAACAAAAAACTATATTTGAAATCCTTCTGCACATCGTTGTTCGACAACCATGACACAAACAAAGGCAGTTCAGCTTCTGGAAAGTCAATCAATTCTACAATCAATCAGTCTCTCATATTGGGATACCGAAAAAAAACTATTGTAAATACCCACACACCATGCCTGTATAATCTACTATTATCTTATAGCACTACTATACACACATACCACACCCTTCTCACTAAACCGACTTCTCTTTCCAACCCTTTAACCACAACTGTTCTCCAAACAACTGCACCACAAAACATACACAATGTCAAAAGACTCAACAGAACACAGCAGTCCACCACAACATTCAACATGATTCTTCTATATATTCATATTTTTTAAACACAGTTCATTAATCCACATTATAAGCATGGGTGATCATACAAAGGTTTTCAACATAGGGAATCCATTTTACATAACCTAGTTTACATGTTTAAGCAATTTTCATGTTAGAGATGATTATCAAATATCATAAGAAAAAAAAATGGACAACAACATTAAATAAGCTTAGAACACTATTGGTTGTGATTTTATGATGGAATATATCAACAACAATCCATGAGGAAACAATCATAACAAAACAAAATAGACTATCAAACATTAATCCACCCTCATCCTGTTGTTTCATTTACCTATTATCTTTTGTTAATATTCCATTCATATTTATTTATTTCTTCATGAAATTTTCCACACATTATTAACAAGAAATCCTTACTATACAAACCATATGCGATGAAAAATTATGGATCGAATTAAGGAATCTCCACCGAATGATCAAAGGATTGATGTTCCTCCTTGCACCAAAAAGAGGGGATCTCGTGATCGTCTGAGAAAAACTCCAAGTAATATTTGTATGAGGGTCTCCAAAATAGGCGCACAACTCATCTGGGTAGAAAGGGTATATATTCACCGTGATGGAATAAAAAACCTAGTGGTAAGGGAATATCCTAGCATTGAAGTGCCATATCCTACAGTAAAGGAAGAAATGTTTCCATAATTATTTATCTTTGCATCATGGTCAAGATCATGTGGTTTGAGTATTTAAAATCCACCAAAATGTTAGGATATTATATATATACTTAATATACATCAAAAGTCTGATGAAAATTCTCAAATAAGGATTTAATCTCAGATTATGTCAAATATGACATATTGAGGGTGAAATTTAAATATGGGAAAAACTAGGAAAACATCCAAGGCCTCACTGATGGGTGAGTCACCAATGGGTTAGTCACCGATGTGGATCCAATGATGGGTGAGCTACTAACGCATTAACATCCCAAGTATATAAAGAGTAATAAATATTCATATTTATTATTATTTGTGAATTCAATATTAATTTTAATTTAAATGGGATTCTATGTTCGCTGGCGTACCCGATATGCAAGAAGAGGTTTCTTTGGAATGTTACATTAGACCCAATGTAGAGTTATACTGAAAAATAATAATATAATATTATTATTGTAAATGGTATTTAATGCATAGTCGTTTTATGGGCGGGAATGAATAGAACTCACTAAAATATTATTGAACATTATTAATAAATATTTTCACATTTATAAAATATAAGTAATAGGATTAAAATATAAATGAATCCAATTTTAAGAATAAATATTCCAATATAATTTAAGAGGGTGAGTTAACCACATTTGATGGAACCCCTTTATAAATATATTATTTTCAATTTTATATGTTCTATTTGAAAAAATTAAATTTTTATTTAGAATCAGGACATCAAAATTTTCTTTGGATGAAATTTTTGTATTTTTCTGATAATGTTCAATTTTAATGAATAATGAAAAATTCTATATTTTAATTCAAAAATGCCTTTTTATATAATTTATTTATAGGGTTAGATTATATTTTTAAATGATTTTAATTTTTAATTGGATTTTTTTATTTATAATTTAATACATTTTTGGTCATTGGATGAAATATCACTCTTCATTTGGACATAAACAAAGGTAAATCTTTAGATAGTTTTTATTTCATAAAAACACACTTTTTGTTTTGACAATGGTAATTAATTTTGAATTAATTTCTCACACATATGTGTTTTGAATTAGGAAAAATTGATACCATATTTAGAATCACGTGGTCCAAAATTTATAAATAGGTAACTTTTATTTTTAGACATTATAAATATTTACATCAGTAAAAATTTTATTTACCTTGGTTAAAGCGTAAATCTCAAAAATAAGGGTAAAAAATATTATTATATTAATATTAAATTACCCAAAAATGTTTCCTAACCTTATTCGTTGATACATGTACGACCATTGTCATACTTGGGTTGATTTTTGGACCCCATAGAGCCATTTGGGAGTGATAAGGACACTTTATATTAATTAATTTAAACTAATTTCAAAAATGACATAAACATATATATTTATTGAAAATAAATTTTTACATGGGGTAAAATAAGTTAACCCTTTGACAATAAATCCTAATTATAAATATAAAAAGATTTCCTACATCATGGTATTTTATTTATAATTATTATACATCAAATAAATAAAAGTATATATAACACAATGATGATGCTTTGATTACCTTATTAATGAATAATTTAAATAAATGAGATTATAAAATTTATAAAACTATCCCAAAACAATAAAATTCTTATTGTAAGATTTTATTTAGAACAAGATTCATCTTATATTTTAATTTAATGTGTTTTGGAGATTTTGAAACTGAAAATATTTTTATAATAAAATAAATGTTTCAATGTTTTCTAAAGAGCCCCTCCTCTCCATTACAAAAATCCATCACCTCAAACCCAATACTCACACCTCTCAAGCCTCATGTATCATCCATCCTATACCCAATTAATCTCTCTATATCTCAATATTTCTCTTCGAAGCCTTACCATAGGTAGAAGGAACTTCAAGGAATCCTTTCTGTATAAACCAAAGGGAGTTACCTGATTTAATGGTAAAGCCTTCTCTTATGTTCATTTCTTTTATTTTATTTCTCTAAACCGCAGATATATTTTTGTTATTTTTATACATAAAAAAACTAGTATCCTAAAAAAATTAGGTTTTTTATGAGAAGGATTCGAACTACTATTCTGCACACCTCCAACTAATTGATATGAACGTACTGTTTCTGTGGACAGTGAACTATTGTCTCACGAAACGATGATTGTTCAAATATCTCCAACCACCTCTCATGGTTGAAATTACGGTGAAACTATAATTATATATGATATATATTTTGTTTATTTTTTCTCTATACTTCTTTATTTTTCATTATAGAATACATTTATGGTTTCCCTAATGGGTAAATACGATAATTTCATTTGAGAAAGCATGGACTACAACCCCCTCAAAATGATATGACTCGTTCATACCATAAATGGAGCGTATAGAGGATAGATTTAATTAACATACGTAACATTTATAAAATATGATATTATTCTGGAATAAAAATATACCAATGTATCATTTGGTTTTCATTCCTTTTAAAATGAAAAAAATGGAATGGAAGTAGCGTTCATGTGTACGTATGACATACAATATCCATGAATGGTTAATTTCATTTTATTATATAAAAATGATATAGAACATTAAAAGTACATATTTAATAGGTATTTATGATATATATGATATATAAATCATGAATATCATTCAAGGGATAATGTAATTTCAACCAAATGGATAATTTAAAATTATAAAAAATTTATTTTTAAATAATGTTCCAAATATTGACAAAATGTATGATGTGAACATAAATAATTATCTAATTGTTATAGAAAGGTAATAAGTGATATAAAAGATACTATACTTGAAAATGGTTCTTATAAAAGTGGAAATTATCATAAGTTTATTCATCAGGAAATTAATGAACTAACATGTCAAGTCGAACATGATGTAATGGACATTGTCTGGATCTCATTTCATTGAGGCATGTTTTGATAATATAAAACTATTTCTTTTATATGATATATAATAAACCTCTTTGAATTTTAATTTCAAACCAAGGGAATTTTCTTTCATTGAATCATTTTACTAAATGATGAAAGGAATGTTATTTAACGTTTGTGGTGATAATAACCTCTCCGCCGACGTAATTATTATTTGGATTATTCTATAATCCTAAATGTTTTCTACAAATTGAAAAAGGATACCCCTTATTTTGTTTTGGGTGTTTTTGTATTGAAAATTTTATTTTTAAATGTATTGATTATTTTAATATCTGGAAATGATTTTCTGTGATTGAAAATGAAATGTTATTAGTGAAATGTTTATATTTACCATATTGTATGTGTTATGATTTTATTATGTTACTTGGACATTTGACGAGTGGTTAAGTGATAAACCAAATGACGGGTGGTTACGTGATAAACCAGGATGGGTGGTTACATTATAACCACCAATAAATTGTGTATGGAATTCGGTCGTATGGATATTTCATTTAGTGATATGTGTGGAAGTAGACTGTAAGGTTATTCAATTTATGTATGTTTATGCCCCAAGATACCTTTATATGTTAAGTGTTCTTTCTATGGGTTTTATGGTAATCTTCTAGTTACAGAATGGAAAGAAAAGATCTTTTATTAAGTGAATAGTATTTACTAATTCATAAAGGTGGACACTATTACTTATGATAAAGTATTCATGGTTTTCTTATTGCTTTGAAAAACTATTAGTTTTTCATAATTGTGTATCCATTAATTATCTTTTTATGATCATCCCATGTTATTTTTTAATTTTTATTCATTTTAATTAAGATGAATACGATCATGTATTGGATCATGGAAAATTCATGATCTATAAAATATGGAACTAGACATTGTTCTTTTTTTCAAGAGTTTTAATTTAATAATAAAATGGATACTGATCAGAAGTGTCTACATGTAATATTAAAATTTTTATATATATGTTATGAACTAATTATCTAATTATATAAACATGAAAAGATCCGCAATGTAAAATATTAACTTAATTCAAGATAATGTAATGTTTATGGAAGGGTCTGTATTGTTGGTATCAGAGGTCGGTTTAAACTTCATTAGGAGTTAAAATATTGTTAAATTAATGTCCATTAATTAATTTATGATAAGATTGAAATGATATAGAATTTATAGATTACCATGTGGCATCGCCTATGATATTTTTGTGTTCATATTGAATTTCCACAGTAGAAACAAGACAGCTATGTTGGGATGGCATACTGAGGAGAATAGCCATCCAAATCACCAACAAGAGATGTTCAAAATCGGAACGGAACAGTTTTTTTTTGTGATGGCACAATAGACATAGGATATAAATAGTGGTGGTATCCATTCATGAGATCAACCAGATCAACCATAGAAGAACATGTTAGTAGTGAAGCATTTCATGAGGCAACACCCCCCATCATTCAGAGGATCATCTGACCCTGTTCAACCTGAAGGGTTGATTGAATCAAAATAAAATATTTTCAATGTCATGGGTTGTATAGAAAATAAAATGTGAAGTCATGTTGTATACCATTTGAAGGTGAATCTGGTCTGTAGTGGTCAATGGTGAAAAATATGAGGCATTGTGAAGATATTTATGCTCTTGATTGGGACAAATTAAAAAGTATGTTTCTTGAGAAACTTTTTCCTAAAGTTGTATGACTTAGGATACAAAAAAAAATTCATGGAATTGTGGCATGAGGATGACTCGGTGGATTCTTATAATTATAATTGTACTCGACTGGCAAGGACTGGTCCAAATTTCATCCCAGATCTTGGAAGTAAGATAGATCAATTTTACTCAGGGATGATGTTTTGATATCAAAGAGCCTTAGCCTATCATGTATTTAGAGCTACGTGAAACATGTTAGATGTGCCGAGAAGGTAGAAATTTTGTTTTTTGGTGATTATGTGTTCCATGAGAGAAAATAGAAGAAGAGGTACAGTGGGTAGTCAATGGGAAAAACTTCATCATTGAATCTTGGAGGTATGAAAATTAAATATCCATCTTGTGAGAAGTGTGGTAAATAGAATCTTGGATAATGTTTATAAAATTCGAAAAAGTACTTCTGGTGTTATTATTCTAGTCATATTTCCTGTAACTATAAGGATGATTATCAATAAGGAAATGAAAATCCAGTGGTATGATTTTTTATGTGCAATGAAATGGGCCATTATGAAAATGAGTGTCCAATGAAGAACTCAACTGAGTGAATGCATATTGAATATAAGTAGAATGGGGTGGTAAAATTATTTGCAGACACTTCAACATATGTTGGGCTATTGAATGAAGTAGTATCAGGTTCACTATTTGTTTCTTCATATTATATGAATTTTCATTCAGGGTATACAGATTCTTTCATTCCTGAAAATTTTTCTAATTAATTTGGAATTCCATCTCAATATATGAATCCTTATCTTAAGGTATAATCTCTGGGTGTAAATTTTGACACAAAAAGAAATTATAAGAATATTCTTTGCCTTGTGTGTAGAAAGAATATACCTTCAAAAGTTATTTCTTTTTATCTAGTAGAGTTTGATGTTATTTTGGGTATGGATTGGATTTCCATTTACCATGATAAGATAGATTCCATAGCTAAATATGTTTCTTTTCAGATAGAATTTTTGTTTGTGTAAAAGAATGAACCCTTACTTTTGATAACATATCCGGAAGTTGAGAAACTTGTAAAAGAAGGAAATTAATGTTACCTTAACAAATATTGATGTAATCAAAGGACGTTTTTATATTAATGTTGTTCCAGTGGTAAATGAATATCTTGTTTTTTCCCCGAGGAGTGTCCTGGTATAATACGTGACCAGGATGTTGAATTTACAATTGACTTAGTTCCAGAATCTAAGACAATTTCAATAACCCCTTATCGAATGGTTCAAATTGAACTTTTAGAGTTAAAGATGAAATTGTCGTAGTTATTATATAGAGTTTTCATTTGACCTATCACATCACCATGGGGTGCTTCTATATTGTTTGTCAAAAAATAAAGATGTTTCAGTGATTCATTGCATTGAATATAGTGCATTGAATCACATCACTATTAAGAACAAGTATCATTTTCCTCATATCGATGATTTGTTTTATCATCTCTATGGGTATCTGTATTTTTCAAATATTGACATGAGGTTTGGGTACCATCTGTTGAATGTAAAGGAAGAAGACATTCTGATGTCCATGTTTTGTACTGGATATGGCCATTATGAATTTGTAGTTATGTCTTTTGGTTTAACCAATGCACCTTATGTATTCATGGATATTATGAATAGAATTTAGTTCTTGGATATGTTTATGGTTGTGTTATTTAATTATATTTTGGTTAATTCAATTATTAAAGAAGAATATGAATGTCATTTAAGGGTTTTCTTGCAAACCTCAAAAGAAAATAAAATGTATAAAAAAATTAGAAAGTGTGAGTTTTGGTTTTTGCAAAGTTTTTTCCTTGATCACATTGTTTCAGAAAATGGCATAAATGTAGATACTACTAAATCAAAAGTTGTTGAAGAATGGCCAAGACCTACCAATATAACATAGATCCATAGTTTTCTAGGTTTTTCAAGTAGTTACTAATGGTTTTTAAAATATTTTCATGTTTATCAAGCCTAATGTCTATGTTAACCCGAAAAAGTCTTAAGTTCATTTGAACAAAATGATGTGATATTTGTTTTTTTGGAATTAAAAATAATATTGGTTAATAATTCAGTTTTTGCACTGCCTTCCAAAAATGGTAATTTTTTTTCTATAATTATGCCTCGTTGAATGGAATTGGTTGTTCCCTAATGTAGAATGATCAGGTATTTTCTTATGCTTCACATCTGTTGAAACCTCATGATGTAAATTAACCTACACTTGATTTGTGATTATATAATTTCATTTTTGATTTAAAAATTTGGAGGCATCATCTATATGGAGTAAAATGTGAAATATATACTGACCAAAAAATATTAAAGTATATATTTACGAAGAAAGAGTTAAACATGAGACAAATGAGATTATTATAATTAATCAAAGATTATGATTGCACAATTCATTACCTTCTAGGAAAGGAAAATAAAGTGGCCAGATCATTGAGTCGAAAGTGTAATGCTACCTCTACCATGATATGTTTGTAACAATATCATTTGATTAATCATTTGATGAACATTTCCATAGAAGTAGTTGGTGTAGAAAATTCCTCTATTTTGTTTCAGGTGTCAGTGAAATCATCTCCATCAGACATAATTAAGAAAGTACAAAAGGAAGACAATGAGTTATTGAAAATGGTAGAATCGGTTCAGAAGGGAATGTTACCTAAGATTAATATCGATATGATACTTTTTCATGAGGTTTGGAAAGAGATTATGTGTTCCTTGTGATTATCATTTAATGAAAGAGTTGTTATGTGAAGCTCATAGTTTTCGGTTTTCAGTTCATCATGGTAGTACAATGATGTACATAGGTCTTCAATAGTATTTCTGGTGGGGTGGAATGAAAAGAGATATTGTTGACTTTACTATGAAGTGTTTTACTTGTCAATAAGTTAAAGCATAGTGGAAGTTACCAAAGGGATGCATCAGTTTTTTCCTGTTCTGGAGTGGAAATGGAAAAAGATATCCATGGACATCATTGTGGGATTACCAAAGACATCTCGAGGTAACAATCAAATCTGGGTTATTGTTGATTGATTGACTAAATCATCTCATTTCCATCTTATTCAAGATAATTTTTCCCTAGATCAACTTTCTCGGTTTTATGTTATCGAGATAGTCAGGTTGAATTGATATTCGTTCTCCATTGTATCTGATCTTGATATCAGGATTACTTCAAGCTTTTGTAATTACCTTTAGATGTTTTTGGGTATGTAATTAAATTTTAGTACACCTTTTCATCCACAATCAGATGGGCAGTCAGAACGAAGAATTCAGACATTGGAATATATGCTATGTGTATCTTCAATGGATTGCTTGGGAAGTTGGGACCAACATCTTTCATTTGTTGAAATTTTTTATAATAATTTTTTTTATTATATTATACATATGGCTCCATTTTAGGCATTATATGCAATGTGGTGTCGAACACTAGCTTTTGGGGTGAAGTAGGTGAAAGGAAGCTGATGTGACCAGAATTGGTTGAAAATGGTAGAGAAAGTTCAGATAATTCAAAACCACATGAGAACATCCTAGATTAGGCTGAAAATTTATGCGGATAACTGGAGGAATGGTCTTCATTTTTAGGTAGGTGATCATGTATTTCCCAATGTTTCTCCATGGAAAATTTTGATGCCTTTCAGCAAGAAGGGAATGTTGAGTTTGAGGATCATTAGACCTTATGAAATCCTATAGAAAGTAGAATCAGTTTCCAACAGAGTGGCTTTACGTCCATGTTTATCCTATGTACACAATTTCTTTCATGTTTCAATGTAGAGAATTTATATGCTAGATCCATCTCTTTTTTTGAGTCTAGATGTTGTGCGGTTGGGAGAAAATATATCTTATGGGAAAAAACCAGTCCAGATTCTTGATCGAAGAGACAAAATGTTAAGAAATAATGTAATTATTTAGGTAATGGTTTTTTGTAAAAACCATATGGGTGAATAGGAAAAGTGGGAATATGAAATTTCTATGAGGGAAATATACCCCCATTTATATGATAAGTGAATAAAATTTCAAGGACACAATTTCCAAAAGGCGAAGGGATGTAAAATCCCAGGTAAATAAAGAGTAAGAAATTTTTATATTTACTTATATTTGTGAATTAAATATTATTTTTATTTAAATTTGATGCTATGTTAGATCGCGTACCTGTTACACAACAATAGGTTTCATTGAAATCTATCTTTGGACACAATGTTGTGTTATACTGAACAATAATAATATAGTATTATTATTTTTAATGGTAGAAACGCATAGCCATTGTATTGGATGGAATGAAACTAACTCACTAAAATATGATTACACATGTTTATAAAATAATTCTTTCATTTTTCCAATAAAATTAATAGGCATAAAATGTGAATGAATCCAATTTTAAGCAAAAATACTCTAATAATCTTTAAAAGGTTGATTTACTGCCTTTTGATTGAAAACCCTTTTTAAATATATTATTTTCCACTTTTATATTTTTTATTTGACTAAATAAAATTCATGTTTAGAATCGGGACAATGAAATTTACTTTGGATGAAATTTTGGTATTTTTTTGAAAATGTCCAATTTCTTAATGAATAATGAAAATACTGTATTTTAATTCAAAATATCATTTTTATTTAATATAATTATATGGTTAGATTTTCTTTCTAAATTGTTATATTATGTAATTGGATTATAGTTTTACCATTTAATCTAATTTTTTTATTGGACGTAATTTCACTCTTAATTTGGACATAAACAAAGGTAAATATTTTTTTAGTTATTATTTATTAAAAACACCCCTTTTTTGACAATGGAAATTAATATTAAATTAATTTCTACCACTTCTATGTTTTTAATTTGGAAAAATTTATTCCATATGTAGAATCAGGATTTCCAAATTTTGGAAATAGCTAACGTTTATTTTTAGACATTATGAATATTACATCAATAAATATTTTATTTACCATGTTGGAAAGTTAAATATGGTAAATAAGGGTAATAAATTATTATAATAATATTAAATTCTGTTATCATGTGTCCTAATACAATTCTTTGATACATGTTCTACCATTGGAATACATGGGTTGATTTTGTGACCCCTTAGAGCCACTTGGAGTGACAATGACACCTTATATTAATTAATTAAATGTAAAGACAAAAATGATATAAACATATATCATTTTTTAAATCAATTTTTACATGGGGTTGTATAAGTTATCTCTTCAATGATAAATATTAATTATAAATAGAAACATATTTCCTATGTAATGGCATTTACTTATAATTTTAGGACGTCAAATAAATAAAATTATTTATGACACAATGATGATGTAGTGATTACATTATTAATGAATAGTTTAAATAGATGTTATTATAAAATTCTAAAAAATTATTCAAAACCTATCCAACTATATTTGGATTATTTTATTTCGAACAAGACTCATTTTATCTTTGAATTTAATGATTTTTGGATCTTTTGAAATAGAAAATCAGATTATAATAAAATAATATTTTCAATCATTCTTAAAGAGCCCCTCCTCTCCATTATAAAAATCCATCACATATAAACCATTACCCACACCTCTAAAACCTTTTGGATGATCCAAAAATTCCCCAAAAAAGATCCTTACATCCCTATCTTCCTCAAAGAATCCTTACCTTAGGCAGATGGCACATTATAGAAGACTTTTGGTTCAAACCCAAGGGAGTTACTGAATTTAAAGGTAATGTCTTCTCTTATGTTCTTTTCTATTATGTTGCTTCTCCAACCCCCTATACTCTTTTTTTTCATGGATTACATGAAAACTACTTTAGTCTCAATATAATAGGTTTTTGTTATTAGAAGGATTCTAACTACACTTTCACACACCTCTATCTAATGGATACAAACATACTGTTTTTTTGGACGAAGAACTACTACCTCACGAAATGATGATTATTTAAATATCTGCAGTTGCCTATCAAGGTGGCCATTATGAAGGAAGTGAATTTATATATGATATATATTATGTTCATGTTTTCTCTATTCTTCAGTATTTTTCATTTATAGAATAACTTTATTGTTTCCATAAAGGGTAAATATGATAATGTTATTTGAGGAAGTGCAGACTACCACCCCATCAATGTGATATGACTCATTCAAACCATAAGTGAAACATATAAAGGATGGTGTAAATGAAATTATGTAACATATATAATATATGATATTATAATGGAATAATAATATACATATGTATCATTTGGTTTTCATTCAATTTAAAATGACAAAAATGAAATGGAAGTATCGTTCATGTGAACGAATGACGTGCCATCTCCAGGAACGGTGCATTACATTTTCAAATATCCAAATGATATAGACTATTCTAAATAAATATATACTGGGTAAATATGATATATATGATATATAAATAATTAATATCATTCTAGAGGGAATATAATTTCGACCCCACAGAAAATTAATATTTATAATATGTTCATTTGTATCTTAAGTTACGAACATCGGCAAAATGTCTGATATGAACTCAAATAAAAAAATAATTGTTATTGAAATGTAATAAGTGATATAAAAGGAATAATAAAAATTAAAAAATTATTTAAGAATGTAAAAATTAACTTATGTTTATTATTCTATAAATTAATGAATAAACAGGTCAGGTCGGACACGATGTAAAGGAGTTCATCTTGATCTCCTGTTATTGAGGCATGTTTTGATAATATACACCTCCTTCTTTTAGACTATATATAATAAACCCCTTTGAATTTAAATTTCATTCAAGGGGAATATTTTTTCTACAATGTGTTTTACAAAATGACCAAAGGAAGAATTTTTAACATTTTAGTGAAATTGACCTCTCCGCCATCATAATTGTTATTTGGATTCCTATATAAGCCTTAATGTTTTTTTAAATGAAAAATAAATCCCCTTATTATGTTTTTGGGTGTTTTGGTATTGAAAATGGGGTTTTTTGTAATTGTTTGATTGTGTCAATATCATGAAACAATTTATTTTGATGTCAAATTAAATGTTATTAGTGAAATGTTTATATTTGAAATATTTTATGTTTTACAATTTTATAATGGTACTTGTCCATTTGAAGGGTGGTTACGTGATACACCAAATGAAGGGTGGTTCCAGGATAAAATAAGATGGGTGGTTACATTATTACCTCCAATTCATCTGGTATGAAAGTTTGTCGTATGGCTATCCCATTTAGTGATATCTGTAGAAGTTGACCGTATGGTTATTCCATTTAATATGTTTATTTTCCAAGTTACAGATATATGTTATGTGTTTTTTATATGGGTTTTATGATAATTATTTGGTTAAAAAATGTTATGACATGATATTTTACTCAGTTATGAGTATTCACTACTTCATAATGGTGAAAAGTATTACTTATGAACAATTATTCATTGTTTACTTGATGTTTTAACAAACTCACAGTTTTCAATTTTTGTGTATCCCATACTGATATTTTTATGCTCATCACATGTTTTTTTGAAATTATTTTCATAGGTATTAAATATGAACAGGTTCATGTATGTGATAATGGAAAAGTCATGATATCTAAAATATGGAACTACACATGACTCTTTTTTTCAAGAGTTTTTATTTTATAAAAAAAATTGATACTAAGTAGAAGTGTCTACATGTAATATTGAAATTGTTTTGTATATGTTATGACCTTATTACCAAAAGATATAAACATAAAAATATCCTCAATGTGAATTGTTAACTTAATTCAATATTATGTGATGTCTATGGATGGGTCCTTATAAACTCGGCCAATCGACACTGACGTATCGACACTAGGCCACTGAAATAGATCTACTAAAGTTGAGATACCAATGAAAAGACATACTAATGCATCAACCAACTGACATTCTGACATACTGACACCCCGACACACTGACATAGAAGCCCTTGGCTCACTGACACCGACACCTTTTACTCACCAACACACTAACATGTTGATGCATTGACATGATGACACCCTCACATGTTGAGACACTCAGACGTCGACGTTGATGCCATGAGTAATCGATGGAAAAATTTAAAAAAAGGAAATTTAATGAACTCCTGAAAGAATCCACATATAGACCTAAAAACACCCCAAACACTGGATACCTCATAAAGGAATGTTCTAGGAAAATCTAGGTTCGTAGATCAGATACCACTCAAACTATTCTTGTCCTCATGAAGTCAAAACTAAACAAAAATAATGGGGGGGTATGAGGAAACAAATCTTAATATACCTCTTAGGAATAATCAACCTTGTGTTATTCTAAATCAATTTTGAAAACCATGACATCAATGAAAACCACCTTTTCATCAGTCTCCATAACAACTATAAAATCACTAAGGCCCCCACTACCTCCAAACAACCACACAAACATCATGGTCATGTTGTCCATAAACAAGGATTAAAAATCTCCTTCCTCCATCTAAAGATAATATCTACTCTGGGAAGCACAAACTTACCCACATGGGTTTAATCATATCCACATTCATTCATCAATGTTAGGGATCAGGTCCACCCATCCCCATGATAAGTCCTTTTCACTCACATTCATATAATATTGAAACATCTTATCTCATAAAAAATAATTTCATTCATTACATTATAAGAAAAACACAAGACAAAAACTCATAATAGCACAGGGTGCTGGGAAAGAATTTGTGTTTCTCCCTCCCTTGTACATTCATCGAGGAATCCATGCCTCTATAAGACACTATATAATGGGATAGTCCATATATAGAGCATCTTTTCTTCATGATGCTTGATTTTTTCTAGTTGCTCCATGAATGATAGGTTATCCTTGGAATCCAACTCTCTGCATTCTAGGATGTGGGATTTATCAGGTAGGCCCTGACAGAGTTGAGAGACATGAAAAACATTCTGTATCCTATCCAACCGTGGTTTCAAAACCTGCTGATATTCCACCAAACCAACTCATCCTAACACCTCAAAATATCCGATGAACCTGGGAGAAAACACGCTTCCTCTACCAAACCTCTTATTTCCGTGCGATGGGCATACCTTTAAGAACATGTGGTCCCCAACCTTGAACTCAAACAACCGCCTCCAATGATTGGAATATGAACTCTTCTAGTCCAGATCCACCTAATTTCTCTTACACATAAGTTGAACCTCTTTAATTTTTCTCTTAACTACAACTTTTCCAAGATGGGCTTCTTCCCCTACCTCTGTCTAGCATGCTGGTGAGAAAAAATATCTTCCAAACAATTCATCGAACATTGTTGTACCAATGGTAGAGTGATATCTATTATTGTATGCATACTCTACCATGGGAAAGTTTCGTACCCACTATCCATTGAAGTCTAGAAGACATGATTGTAGCATATCTTCCATTATCTGGATGGTCCTCTTTGTTTGACCATCCTTCTATGGGTGGAATGATTTGATACGGATTAACTACGTGCCCATGCCATGTTGCAATCCCCTCTCGAATCAAGGAATAAAACATGTATTCTGATATGACACAGTGGATCTTGTAACTCCATGCATCCACAACACATGATTCACATACCTCATTACAAAGGCATCTACTACACTTGACTCCTTGATATCATGGAAGTGAGTTGACTTTGTCAACCGGTCCACTATTATCCAAATAGAATCACATCCTCTCTAATTAATAGATATTCTATTGAATAAATACCTCGATATTTTATCCCACTTCCACTTATAACCATCCAAGGGCTTAAAAATATCACCGTGAATGTGGGGCTTGGCCTGTAACTGCCGACACACCTGCAATCATTCCAAAAACTCTACCACTACCTGCTTCACCCCAATCCACAAAAACTATTACCATAGGAAATAGTACATCTCATAGACTCCAAGATGCACTTCAAGGAGAGATCTGTGAAACTCAATGAGAACTCCCTCATGTATTTCTACTTGGAAATTCAACTTCCCATAGAATAACAACTTATTCTATTTATCTTACGAACATTCTTCAAGAGCATCACCGTAGACAACACAATCACACATTACATCAACCTATGAGTCTCCCCACTGAGACTCCTCTTCTTTTCACACCAAGGAAGATTAAAATTTCAACTGAAAGTGATATCCTCTACTAGTATCCTCTAAAACTTCTGGGCATAAAGTGGAAAAAACATCAATTTCCTTCCAAGAATTCATGGATTCTCAAACCACCTCCTTCTGCGACTTCATTCTCAAGGAATCGGTCACCATGTTCCGCTTTCCCACTGTGTAAGATATTTCGAAGTCATAATCCTAGAGGATCTCCATCCACCTTCACTATGATAATTTTAGGTCCTGCTTGGAAAACATATACATAAAGATCTTGTGATCGGTGAAGACAACAATATGCTCCCCGATGAGGTATTTTCCCCACCACATTAGAAAAAACATGACTACTACATGCTCTAGATCATGGGTGGTACAATTAAATTCATGAGAACATAACAACCATGATCCATAAGAGATTAATCCTCACCTCTTCATCACTGAACATCCCATACATACATTGAAAGAATCACAGAACACCTTGAACATCACCCCTTATTTTAGAAACCTAACAACTGGGGAACTGACCAACATCCCCTTAAAATAACTAAAAGCTACCTGGAACTGATCAATCAACATGAATGCATATTATTTAATGGTCAATGCTTTCAATAGAGCATCCAGTCAAGATAAGTCTAGCACAAAACTATGATAATAGATTTCTAGACCTTGGATTCTATATCCCTCTGCCACATTCTTCTGTGCTACCCAAGAAACAAATACATTTTCCTTTGACACATCCACTTATATCCATTAATAGAACACCATGAGTCTAAGGAAATACACTTCATGTGTTTTGAACTAGTACATGGGAAACTTTCCATAGAAATGGTGGTGTTGTAGGACGTCCATGATAGTCCTCGGATTCCTGGTGTGCTACTCCTCTGACATTGAGTAGATTAGGATATCCTTGATGATCATAAGGATAAAGCGGTCCATAAAAACCTAAAAAAAATCATGAGCCCCAAGAAAATGGTTGGAGCATTCCTAATGACAATGGTCATGACTGAAAACTCAAAGTTTCCATACCTACACCTAAAATCATTCATCATTATATCGTCTTTCTTCACCAGAAACTGGTGATATCCAAACCATAGGTCGATTTAGACATCAAACCATAACCATTTAACTAGTTGAAAAGATCATTGATCCTCAAAATAGGGTAACAGTTGTTAATTAACACAAGATTTAGTCTGTGGAAGTCTATTAAATGTCTTCAGACACCATATTCCTTCCTCATGAATAAGACTATAGCATCCCATAATGAAACAATTTTCTGGATAAAATACATAATCATCAGGTCATTGACCTTAATCCACCAGTCCAGAAACTATGAAGGTGTAATGTCCCAGACCTAGGTGCCACTCAATGGGTGTCCTGAACCCGGTTCGCCATGTGACCTCAAGCGCGGTTCCCCAAATTCCAGAGGCTGCCGACTAGCAGCGAGGGCCCAAGACTAATAGTGGGGAAACTATGCCCACATTTTTCAAAATGCAGCGCAGCAGAATACAAAGAAAACATACAAAGAACATCGGAAGCAGTAAATAATACACAACTGAAATAAACAACAGTAGTGGATATAACCAACAGTAGAAAAATAATGATTCTACATGTCTCATGTTCTAGGAAAATAGCCAGAACATGTTATACATCAATACAGTATACCCAAAATAAGAGCACAACAAAACAAAGAAAAATAGTTAGCAGCGGCATCGCGAGCCTAGGCTTCGTCCCATGCCCTCCTACTCCTCAGCAATAGTCAAGTACATGTATAGGGACTCTTGCCACTACCCACACCTACAGAAACGTAATTTGTTCGGACCGAAAAGCGTGACCCAAACAGGGTGTGAGAAATAAATTTCCTGTAGGCACCCACCAAAGACATATGCCCAACTGCATGTAAGCATGCAATGACAGTGTACAATAGTAAAGTGCAATAAGGTAAGAAGTACTGAAAAGTAACTAACTCAACCAGTTATGTTACCACTTTAATATTCTTTTTAATCATTTAATTTAAAATACCACCTCAGTGATTATTCTAAGTAAACACCCAAAGTCCTCAGTCACGTCCAACTCCTACCCTCGAGTAAAGATAAATCAAACCCAGAATCATCCCACAGGCACACGGTATTTGCCCACATGCGTAAGAAGTGTCGCCCACAGGCACAAAATCATCTTCCTATAGGTACAGGATAAGTTTCCCATAGGCTATGTAATAAAATTCCAACAGGTTAATCACAACACCGCCCTCAGTCTAAACAGGTAATAGGGCCATGCCCAACATGTAAATATACTGTAAACAATTAATTCATCTCGAGGGAATTCTACAATTACTACTTTTAAGGCATACCATCGGGTATCCTGGCCAAATGTCTAAACAGTGGAACACATCCACGGGGTGGTTCCAGATCCAAGCAACAATCCCAACCAGAATTTTACTATCATAATTAAATACCAAATCAATTCTAGATGTTTAATATTGCAACCGCCTCCGCAACATGACACTCCAAAATGGGTTATTAGCAGAAAAACGCACAAAACACGCGGCATTAGGAAAAATTAACACAAAGCCACCTACCTTATATACCAACGATCACTATACGTGAATGTCGATTCCAGAAGCACCCAAGAATGGCATAGATATGACGAAGAACAAAACACTCTTAACCTAAAATAACTTCTGTTCGGAGAAGATTGGTAAGAAACACCCTAGGAGAAGAGAGGTCTTACCGCAATGGTTCCAACAAGATCGTCTGAGGCGGAATCAGATTCCAGATGAACACTCGGCGGATCTCCGACGGTCCGACCATCCACTCACGCTCCTTCCTCTGGTTCTGAGCCTTCCCTTTGAACAGGGGAGTCTACTGCCTGATTTAAGAAAAAAAAAGTACACGATGTGTACTTCCTTCATTTAACTGTTCCACTAGAGGCACCTCCACACTATTCATCTGTCGAACTGAGTACACAAAATGTACACCTGAGTACACGGCGTGTATTGCCTCCCAACTAGCGACTGCTCTGCCGCCTTACTATTTTGGCCTACCGACTGACTACACAGTGTGTAAAGGACCACTACATGTCGTGTAGTCGGTTCCTACACCCTTTGTCACCGACATGGCTACACGACCCGTGTACTCATCCCTACACGGCCAGAAGTACACGACGTGTGGACAAAGTAAACGGCGTGTACTTCCAAAATTTAGGATTTTTCCCATTTTCCATATTTTATTAAAATCACTTAAGGAAAAGATAGAAGAATAATCTCGTACCTCAAAGAGAAGAATCAGGTTCTTACAAACTTCCCCCATAATAGCAATTCGTCCCCGAATTTTGCTTCCAAGGGTGGAGAAAATATTGTCGTGAACAACTCCAGCCACTGAGCACGTACGTCGGCCACTAGCTCCCAGGTCTCGTCCTGCACTCGGCCATGCACCATAGCACCCGTACAAGAGGAAATGACCGGAAATGGATAACCTTCGTGCTCTTGTCAACAATACGAATCAGATGCTCCTCAATGGACGCATCTGCCTCCAGCTCAACCTCCTCGGGATGAAAGACGTGAGATGAGTCTAAATGATAACGGCGCAACTGAGAAATGTAGAAGACATCATATATGGCTCGGTACCGCTGTGGTAACCACAACCGATAAGCATCCAGCCCGACTCTCTCTAGAATCTCAAATGGTCACACATACCGTGGTGAAAGTTTACAGACTCTCCTGATCTGCTTGTGTCCCAGCCTCAGCGAAAAACGCAAGAAAACCTAATCCCCGACCATGAACTACAAAGGTCATCTGTGGTGATCAGCATATTACTTCTAACGAGACTGTGTGGTAGCCATCCACTTCAGAATCAATTGGACCTGCTCAGACATCTCCTACATGATCTGTGGCCCCAGTAAATCTTCTCACCTTCTTCTATCCAGCACAAGGGTGAACAACATGGCCTACCGTATAAGGACTCATATGGTGCCATATAAATAGTTGCCTAGAAGATATTGTTATAGGCAAACTCGACTAAGGGTATATGATTCTCCCAAGAGCCCCCAAAGTCTAGGATGCATGCATGCAGCATGTCCTCTAGCACATGTATCGTACGCTCTGACTGGCCATCGGTTTGAGGGTGGTAGGCTGTGCTCAGAAGCACCTATGTACCAAGCGCCCTCCAAAAACACTCCTAGAAACGAGATGTGAATCGGGTGTCCCTATCAGAAATCATAGAACGAGGGACCCCATGAAGATGTAAAATCTCTCAGATATACAGCCTTCTGAGCTCCTCAACACCGAAGGTCTCCTTGATCGGCAAGAAGTGAGCTACCTTCGTGATTCTGTCCACCAAAACCTACACGGCATCATTTCCATGAGGTGACCTTGGTAATCCAGTCACGAAATCCATTAAGGCATCTTCCCACTTCCACTCCAGAATGGGTAACTACTGTAACATCCCAGCTGGTCTCTGATGCTATGCCTTCACCTGCTGACAGGTGGAACACCTCGTGAAAAAACAAGCTACATCTTTCTTCATGCCCGGCCACCAGTACTAACGTCTAAAGTCGCGGTACATCTTGGTAACCCTGGGATGAACTGCCTAAGCTGAATCATGAAACTCTCACATCATCTCCTCGTGTATATCCCATGGAACCCATAATCGTCCATGGAAACACAAAACCTCATCGTCGCCTATTGTCCAACAAGGAGAAGGGTCCTCACTTCCCACCAACACCCGTAGAACTAGGCCTTCTGTATCAGATAGTAGCCTCATCCTCACTCTATACAGGAGGGTAGAATTCACAGCTAATGAGGAATGATAAGTCAACTCCTAACTATCATGCACCTCCAGATGCATCTCAGAGAACAAGGTCATGAGCTGTCACTCACCACTGGACTCCTACACTGCCTATATCTGAGTCTTTCTGCTCAGTGCATCAGCTACTGCATTACCTTTACCAGGTGTATATGCAAGCTCAAAATCGAAGGACTATATGTATTCGACCCACCTCCTCTGCCTCAGATTCTGGTCATGCTGAGTAAATATATACTTGAGGATTTTTTGGTCAGTGAATACCACAAAATCCTCCCCCAATAGATAATGTTTCCAACAACGCAACGCATGTACAAATGCATCTAACTCGAGATCATGCGTCAGGTAATTCCTTTCATGTGGCCTCAGCTTCCGAGACCCGTACGCCACAACTCGGTCACCCTGCATCAACACTACTCCAAGACGAATAACTGATGCATCACAGTAAACTGTATAACTCTTCCCCGGCTCTGTGAGTATCAGGATCGGTGATGATGTCAACCTTCCCTTCAGGTCTTGAAAATCTGCCTCGCAAGATTCCGACCAAACGAACTTCAAACCCTTCTTAGTCAGACCTGTCAATGGTGCTGCTAAGCAGAAGAAGTCATGTATGAAACATCTGTAGTAACCAGTCATCCCTAAGAAACTCTGTATCTCGAACACGTTCATAGGCTGCTCCTAGGAAACCACTACTCTCAACTTCTCTGGGTCTACTGAAACTCCTACCTCAGAGAAGATATGACCCCGGAAGTAAATCTGGTCCATCCAAAATTGGCACTTTGAGAGCTTATCATATAGCTGATGCTCCCTAAGTGTACTCAATGCGATCTCAAGATGGGTGGCATGGTCGTGTCGATTGTGAGAGTACACCAAGATGTCGTCCATTAATACCACCACATAAGAATCAAGATACGGATGGAACTCATGATTCATTAGAGCCATGAAAACTGATGGAGCGTTCGTGAGTCCGAATGGCATAACCGTATACTCATATAGACCATACCTACTCCTAAAATCCATGAGAGGTATATCAGATGGTCTCACGCACAACTGATGATATCCTGATCTCAGGTCAATCTTCGAGAACACTCGTGCTCCATGAAGCTGATCAAAATGATCATCAATCCTCGGTAATGGATTTCGGTTCCTAACCGTTAACTGGTTCAGCTTCCGATAATCCACACAATGCCTGAGGGTACCGTCTGCCTTCTTCGCAAAGAGGACCGGAAAACCCCAAGGAGAAGTACTGGGTCAGATAAAGCCCTTTTCCTACAACTCATCCAACTTCCTCTTAAGTTCCTGTAATTGAGGTGTAGCCATCCTATATGGAGGAATGGACACCGGTGCTACTCCTGGAAAAAGATCAATGGAGAAATCCACATCTCGCTCCGGAGGTAGACCCGAAAAGTCATCCGAGAAGATATCCCTGAAACGATCAACAACAGGAGTGAATTTTCCCTGACAAGTCCCCGAGTCGTCCATATATAAGCTCACAATCTAGGTTGTGACTAAACCTCACCCATGATGCTCTGGTCCAACTAGACACGCCTGAACATCCCATTCTACCTTGTATAAAAACACTCTGCCCTCTCATGACGTGAAAATCACCCTACGACGATACCAGTCTACAAAGGCTCAAAAGGGAACCAACCAGTGCATCCTGAGAATCACATCATATCTCATCATCTCTAGAACATAGAATTCCCAAAGTAAGTGAAACCCACAAACCTCAAGGCGGCACTCCTTGCACTGACACACAGTAGCCGTTATAGTCCCCAACGGAGTGTCCAACATCATAACATCAGAAGACGGAGAATCACAGGGCCCAAGGCTATCTACAACGGGTGCTGATATGAAACTATGTGTAGCACCCGTATCAAAAACTACCGATGATAAGATAGAAGCTACTAAAATAGTACCTATGACTGTAGAAGGTCCAGGATCCTGCTCCTGCTAGGTCTGTTACACTGCATATGCATGCCCAGTGCCACGGCCCTGCGACACAGCCTGGCTACCCTGAGCTATCCCGCCCTGCTACCTCTAAGATCATGGTGTCTGGCTGCCTCGGACATGAACACCATCTCTTCCTAGATTCCCTGACGTATTCCAATTCGCAGACTGGTAAAAAGATGGTCGTCCCACTCCCTCTCACGAAGTCTGTACAGAACCCCTCTCACTAGCCATCAATGGAAACGCCCTCCAACATCATTGTAGATGACCCATCCTGCCGCAAGATCGGCACTCCACTGGGTCTCGTGGACACTGTGGCCTCTTGTGCCCCTCTCTACCACACTGGGATCACATAACCTAGCCACCTGAAACATTCATCTGGATGGTATGACCTCTCTGAGAGTAGTCTGCATGTCTCTTCGTCTTGCCAACAGAAAAAGTACCAGTAACTGGTGCTGAACCGCCCTGGCCCACACCACTAGATTCTCGAAGGATCCTCTTTGTGATCAACGTCTGGTTCACAATATCATGTACATTAGGAAACCTGATGACATTCACCAGAGCTCGGATGTCATACCGAAGACCCTCCTCAAAACATCTAGCTCTCAACGTCTCATCACCCACCAGCACGGGTGCAAAGCGCTGAAGCTCCATAAAACGAGTAGAATAGTCCAGCAGTGACTTAGAGCCCAACTGCAGATTCATGAACTCTCGAGCTCTATCTGCTCTCAGTATCTCAGGGAAGAAAAATTCATAGAAGACTCCCTGAAAGTCTTCCCACGCCATCTCCCTGTGATGCTCTAACTGGGTGTTAACATCCCACCACCACTTGGCCGAATCAAAAAACACATAAGTCGCGAGCATGACCGTTTGCCCTGGAGGCGTCTCAAGATGCTCGAAAATAGTATGTATCGACCCCCGCCAAGAATCTTCAGCCAGTGGTCTGCCATCCGCTGAGAACATAGGAGGATGATGATGCTGGATGATATGTGTCAGCTCGGCCATAGATGTGGCAGCCTGTAGTGCTCCCTGAAAGGTCTGTATGAACCGCAATAAGCCACCACAGAACTGCGCCTGTGTCCAGTATAGCATCTTTTGCCACATCTGGATCTACTGGAGGATCAAATGGTACCCCATGGCCCACCATCTCCGAATTATTCTCGTTGCCACTCTCCTGGCGAACAAGGCACTGTCGTCTAGGCGACATGACACTACAAGGTTAAAAAAAATGCCTTAGAACAAGATTATCAAAGACTGAGGACGAAGAAACCCGAATGGGAATAGGTGGAATAAGGTATTCAAAATTTTCAATACAATACTACACGGCATGTGTAATGACTACACGGCGTGTACTTGACATCTCGTCCCCTGCCCGGGTCCTTCTACACAGCTAAGAAACACAGCTCCCGTTTGAACACAAACTACACGGCGTGTATTTCATATACACGACGTGTATGGTGTTATTTTCAACTTCACGTGTCATATATGACATGACTGACTACTCGGATTGACAATACACGGTGTGTTACACCCGCACAAGCCATGTCAACAACCCCGTTTCCCAGTCACACGGCTAAGTCCACACGGTCTATCCTCGGAGAAGACTACACGGTGTGTCCGAAAGGTACACGGCATGTTCAAGGAGAGGTGACACCGACCCATGTTGTTAGTTACACGGCCGAGTCCCCTGGTCACACTACACGGCATGTACATTATTAAAACGACATTTCCTATGAAGGAGTTCACCGCCCCGTATTGTTAGTTACATGGCCGGACTCTGGGTCAAAACTACACAACGTGTATATCTGGTACACGACGTGTTTTACCCAAGCTCTTACCTACCCCGTGTTACCGCCCACTTGGTCTGTGACACGGGAAGAGACTACACGGCGTGTACTCAGAGTACACGGCGTGTACTTAAAAAGTTCATTTTTCTTTGAGAACAGAAGACCATATACGGCGTGTGTAAAAATACTACACGATGTGTATTCTGGGTTTCTGGACAGTATGTCTGAGAATCTTCTCCAGAACCCAAAAAATACCGAAAACCAACACCTAAGTGTCAAATTCTGACCTGTGAGGGCCTATACTCCCCATGAATCAATGTTTGACAACTTATCTGTGTTATAACTAATAAACAGTCAATGATCCACCAAATTCCAGTCAATGGGGGACCATAATTCCCAAAAACCAATGTTGGGCGTCCATTCTATAGACAGGCTTACACAAAATACCCTATCAAACAACATGCATTTAGTAAGCAGCTATCACAACAACATGGGTGTCTAGCACAACTACTATTACAATAGCATGCAATTTCTAATGCACCTACATGGCATGGAACTATGCATGGCATGTGATTCCTATCATGTGCCTAATTGATGTATGAGATGGCATACCCTCATCTCCTCGGGTTGAAACTAAATATAACCCACAAATAAATCATAGTAGCACAATCTCAAGTGCACCACCCAACAGTGAAAACATACCAACTGTAAAATTATCAAAATCAGAAAACATGAAAAATACGAGGTAGACTAGCTTTTCCCTGTACACGGGTTAGCTACACCAAGGCACATCTTATTACCTACTACCGTTCGTCCACTCCCTGACTAAGGCTCCAAATAGTAAGTCAATTAAAAGAACCCTTTGATACCACTTGGTAACGTCCCGGTCCCGGGTGCCACTCAACAGGTGCCCCAAACATGGTTCACCATGTGACCTCAAGCACGTTTCCCCAAATGCCAGAGGCTGCCGACTAGCAGCAAGGGCCCAGGTCTGATAGTGGGGAAACTATGCCCTCATTTGTCAAAGTGCAGTGCAGTGGAATACAAATAAAACATACAATGAACATCAGAAGCAGTAAATCATACACAATTGAAATAAACAACAATAGTGCATATAACCAAAAGTAGATAAATAATGATGCTATGTGTCTCATGTTCTAAGAAAACAGCCAAAACATGTTATACATCAATACAATACACCCAAAATCAGAGCACAACAAAACAAACAAAAACAGCTGGCAGCGGAATCGCAAGCCTAGGCTCGGTCCCATGCCCTCATACTCCTCAACAACAGTCATGTACCTATATAGGGACTCTTTCCCTTATCCACACCTGCAGAAACGTAATCTGTTTGGGCCGAAAAGTATGACCCAAACAGGGTGTGAGAAATAAATTTCCAGTAGGCACCCACCAAAGGCATGTTCCCAACTGTTTGTAAGCATGCAATGACAATGTGCAATAGTAAAGTGCAATAAAGTAAGATGTACTGAAAAGTAACTAACTCAACCAGTTATGTTTCCACTTTAATATTCTTTTCAATCATTTAATTTAAAATACCACCTTAGTGATTATTCTTAGTAAACAGCCAAAGTCCTTAGTCACGTCCAACTCTTACCCTCAGGTAAAGAGAAATCAAACATATAATCTTCCTAGAGGAACATGGTATTTTCCCACAGGCATAAGAAGTGTCACTCACATGAACAGAATCATCTACCCACAGGCACATAAGAAGTTTCAGACAATCTAAGTAGTACAACACCCACAGGCTAATCACAACACCACCCTTAGGCTAAACAGGTAATCGGGCCATTCCCAACATGTAAATATGCATTAAACAAGGAATTCCTCTCGAGGAAATTCTACAATTACTACATTTAAGGCATACCCTCGGGTATCCTGGCCAAACGACTAAACAGTGGAACACACCCACAGGGTGGTTCCGGATCCAAGAAATGATCCCAACCAGCATTTTAATATCATAATTAAATACCTAATAAATTCTAGGTGATTAATATAGCAACAACCTCATCCCCACGACACCCCAAAATTGGTTTGTGGCACAAAAACGCACAAAACAGAAGACAGTTGGAAGAATTATCACCAAGCCACCAACCGTATACGCCAATGAGCACTATACGCGAATGTCGATTCCCGAAACGCCCAAGAACGAAGTAGATCTGACGAAGAACAATACTCCATTAACCTCAAATAACTTCTGTTTGGAGAAGAATTGGTAAGAAACACACTAGGAGAAGAGATGTCTTACATGCGTGGTTCCAACGAGATCGTCCGAGATGAAATCAGATTCCAGACGAATAGTCGGCGGATCTCCGAAGGTCCGGCCGTCTACTCCCACTCCTTCCTCCATTTCTAAGCATTCCCTATGAACAGGGGAGGCTACTGCCCGATTTATGAAAAACAAAAAACAAAGTACAGGGCGTGTACTTCCAAGTACATGGCTTGTACTTCCTTCATTTAATTGTTCCTCTAGCGGCACTACCACACTATTCATCTGTCAACATGAATACACGACATGTACACCTGAGTACATGGTGTATACTGCCGCCCAGCTGGTTGCTGCTCCACCGCCTTACTATTTTGGCTTGCCGACTGACTACACGGTGTGTAAAGGACCACTACATGGCGTGTAGTAGTTTCCTACACCGTTTTTCGTCGACATGGCTACACGCCCCGTGTACTCATCCCTACACTGCCAGAAGTACACGGCGTGTGGAAAAAGTACACGGTGTGTACTTCCAATATTTAGGATTTTTTCCATTTTCCATATTTTATTAAAAACACTTAAGGAAAATAGAAAATAAGAATCTCATACCTCAACGAGAAGAATCAGGTTCTTACCGAAGGCACAATACAATAGGGATCCATCAAAAGCGAACATGCACCGAGTTGTAAGTCTATCTTGAACTCAACATCACATTAAAGGTGTAGAGTCACAACATATTTGGGGAATACATCCAGGAACTCTCTGAAAACCCTCTAGAATATCCAAAAATCTATGTATATAAGGATTCCACTAACAACTTGGATAATAATGAAGGAAGATGCTTTACACACCACCTTCCATCCTAAGAACTTCACTCCATAATAAAAGATATGCACTGGCCACCCATGTCCAAAAAACACGACTATCATCCAGAAGTGGTCAATACAAAACTTGAATTGAAAAAATACTATTCAATTCCTACGATGACTTCATATGGCTACATATATAGCAGAATAAGAACCCCACTAGACTGATGTGGCCCCAATATGATTCTATATCCCAGAAAAACATCAAGAAGACTGGTTTGAACTCCAACTGGTGTACTGAACTCTAGGGGAATGGGAAATACCTCTAAATATAGTCCTAGATAGTGGGTTATACCTTCTACAACAATGGAATTTAAATCTCTGAATACAAATAATATACATGCAGTAGTACAAAGATGTCTGATCGTACCTCGAACAACTTTTGTCCCTGTTGAAACTGCTACCTGTCTGGTGTGAAACAATCCATTCCTAGCTCCTCTACCTCTCTACTATTGATTGCCTCTCAGACCACTCCCGTGTTAAGGTCCCTAAGGATAACCCTATGGTCGGCCTCCCCCAGCGTTTTCTACCCTTAGTGGAGTGAAGGATTGCCTCTCATACAACAAGAAAAGCCTAACTGGAAACTACTTCTGTTGAAGTGGGGGGATTAACCTACCCTCCCCAAATATATGATTCTCAAAATGGGCATTGGTATTAAAAATTTCCATAACCTCCATAGACAAAACACCTTGGTTTCTTGCCCAATGGAAAAGGGTGAGGACCGGATATTAGAACTAGAACTATTGAGGCATACTCGCCGCTAGCTGAATTATTGAAGGTCTGAATGCCATAGACATTATGTTTAATACCTTCCACGTTGACGAATGTGGTTGGATTCCTTCTCAGGGTAAACATCCCAGTGAGTGAATCCATTCCACTACACCATCCTTATTCTGAAAATCATTGTATTTTGGATGTGTAAAATTGTTCACAACATTCTGAAGAGAAGGTCAGAGTGCCTCCTCTAAGAATTTTTCATTGGACACCTCATATAGAAAGAGATATGGTGTGAAGCATAAGAGATCCTTTACCTTGATCCCTACTTACCATACCTACATACTCCCCAGTTGGAGGGAGTGTAGATACTGCCTATTCATGGCCTTTATCTTTGGAGAGTGGAATTCCTTCGGGAACTCCTTATTAATGTCATCCCAGAAAACATTAGTCTTCTTACTCTCCTTAAGGTAAAGCATCCACCACTGAAAAACTAGTCCCCTCTCCTAGATCATTCCAATAGGAACCTAGTAATCAGTAAGACTATGAATCAAGATGAATGTGAACACTAGCTCCTCATGCAATCTCTTTGTCTCTGTGTCTATGATATTTACCTCGTACATTCTGAGAGTCTTCCATTGGATGGAATGAAGTGTCTTCTGAAACTTTTCATCTTCCTACTCTTGATCATCCATCCACTAATGAAATGGGTCAAAATTTTGGACCTCAACTACTCATACCTCATGTGGGAGATGTTCATGCGCCATAGCAGAAAAAGTAAACAAGGAACACCTAATCTCGAGGAGTGTAGAAACTTTTCATTAATTTTTTTACCGCATTATTCATTTAATTTCTAGAAATACCCATATAAAAAAAATTTATTCCGTTGCATGTATCTTACTTAGGGCTTCTACCACTCAATCAGTGTAGCCTCACTTGGTTATTCAATTGGTCTAAAGTCCATACATCGGATCATGGGCCCTAAAAAACTGTGTCCTAGCCAGTCTTTCCTTGATTGTTTCACGTAACAAGATTTCCAAACACCATTTTCCCAACATTCCATTAAATACTCACTATTCCTAACTCTAAAATCCATCCTACCTCTCAACATCTAAAAACTCTCTTATGATACCATTAAATTAGAACGCTCTTCTTCACGATGAGTGAAGGGAGGAAAACTTTTCCCACCATTCCATCATTAAGATGAAGGAGAGAAAATAAAACCCATGCCCCACCTTTAGTAGGCCCCAGAGTGGTGAATAACACCAAGGGTATAGAATATAATGTAATATTGGAGGAAATACACATTTTATATAACAATATTGAGATATAAGATGGTAAATCTTAAGAAAATACAAATAATTAAGTTAAAAGAAAATCCAAAATCCATTCCCACATTCATGTTCAATAAGATAGACTGATACAAGGTACAACAAAACTCCAATGTAATGTACCAAAGGAAAAGAGACAACGAAGAAATAACAACTAATTATGAGACTCGAGCGAGTAATGTCCAGCATGGTCCTCAAAGTCCACCTAGAAACCTGAAAACGTTTTATATATATTGGGTGAACATAAAAGTATAAATAGTAGGGAAACTGAATACACCTTTGTATAAGTGGGGGAACATAGTAACATCCTTCTGAGAAAGTAGTAGAACCTCAAAGATCCTACTAAAGAATACTTACTAGCCTAGCCTCACCAAGGCACACTAACCAAATAAAAGAATTCAATTAAAGTAATAGTATAAACGCACCGAAAGTTTGGTACCCCACCCCATTTTCACACTGGTTAACTACTCATCCCTAATGGAGAACATCTTGGTGCTACCACTCTTCCCATAAGAAATACATCATCCACAACATGCCCACACACACCTGGGCCACAAACTACAAAAAATCCCTCCCATAGATTGCTAGGCCACATAAACCACACCACTCACCCGAGGGAACATTCTCCTCATACTGAAAACACATGGGAAAACAATCATGGCCGCAGACACCAAGGTCTCTCATATAAATAACCCTTTCCTGAAAGATCTTTGATTATGGTAAGCTTCATGCCATTACAAACATATTGGATACACATGATTGTTAAGAACCCATAAGAGGGTGTGAGGGAGATAGTAAGTAACCAACCAACAATGCACCCATCAGAATATTGGGAAGGGTCCCCACCCCCCATATATGAGGGTGTGACGTACATAGTGCTAATAAATGGTTGGGTGTATATAGATATCCCAAGGAAGTAAATTTTATAAATATAAATAAAAAAATAGTAAACCCAAACTATGGGATTCCAAACAAACAACATGTGCACTAAGAACCACTTTCACTGCTACCCAAATATGCACAACCACGCAAACCCAACCCCATTTCATTTAACCAAATACCATTTATTTATTTATGAGATTATTTTTAATATATTATAGCACTACTGGGAAACTACCAAACACCACCATATAAAAAATAAATCAAAACTAGATTTGAAATCCCACTACACAATTTTGTTCAATTTCCATGACATAAACAAAGGTAGTTCAACTGCCTATAGGTCCATCCATTTCAGAATCGATCAGTCTCTCATACTATGATTAATAAACACCCCGTGTACACCCAAAAACCAAATCCCACAATAATTACTATTATCCCACATCCTCTCAATAAATACATTCCAAACCCTTCTCACCGAACCAACCCATCTATCCAAACATGTACCCACAATCGTTGTCCCAACAACAACACCACACAACTCACACAAAGTTACAAGACTCAATAGAACACAACAATCCTCCACACCTATCAAAATGATATATATATATATATATATATATTCCTATTTGGTAAACATCATTCATTAATCCACTTGATAAATATGGGTGATCTAAAGGTTTGTCATCATAGGGAATCCCTTTTAGTTAACCAAGTGTTCATGTTTAAGTTGTTTTCATGTTATGGATGATTATCAAGTATCATATCTAGAAAAATGAGACACCAGCAGAACGCATGTAAAGGCCACCAAAAATTGTGATTTTCAAAATACATACAGCCACAAAAATCCATAATGATTAATGATTGAAAAAATAAAACTAACGATCCAACGTCAATCCACTTTCTCCTAGTTATTTCATTACCCTATTATCTTTTTATTATATTCCCTTCTTATTTATTTCTTACCCGAATGAATTATTCAGTCATTATTCCCAAGGAATCATTAGCACACAAAACATGAATGATACAAAATTATGGACAGATAAATGGAATCTCTACCGAATGAACAAATAATAGAAGTTCCTCCTTGCATGGAGAATACGGGATCACCCGAACAACATAGAAGAACTCCAGAAAATCTGAGCAAGATGGGATCTAGCATAGGTCCATGACTAGTATAGGGAGAAAGTAGCTAGAAATACTAATAGGTAACTAAAAAAAGAATATGAAGAGGTGATCCTGGAACAGATGAGATAGATCCTATTTTAAAGGAAGAACAGTTTCCAAATGTCATTAATGTGGGATCATGGTCAAGATACTATGGTTTGCGTATTCAGAATCACTTAGAATGTTACTATATTAATGATATAAATAATATACTTCAAAATATTCATAAAAATACTGAAACAAGGATATAAAATTAGATTACATCAAATAATATGTAAGAAGGGTGAAACTGGGAAAACTGTAGATGATTCATTGAAGGGTGAGTTAGGGACGCAAAGCCACCAACGTGTGAGTTATTCATGTGACCTACTGACATTGAACTATCGATGCTGATCCCCCAATGCTGATCCACCAACATTTTTCTATCGGCACGGAGCTACTAACGTAATAACCTACCAACACCTCAGCCTACTGATGTCCAAACCTACAGGCGCCATGTATCAGCAACAAAAATGCCCACGACTCACCAAAACAGGTGCCCTCGATTCACCATTGATGATGGCTTTGACTCACCAACTCACTAACATATCGGCACACTAACATTACGATACACAGAAATCTCAATGAAATAACATGCTGACACACTGACATGCCAACACTGACGCACTGAGTCACTGATAAAAAAAATAGAAAAACTAGAAATTTTGAAAACTCATGACATGAGACACCAACAGCCACCAGAACACCCTAAACACAAATTTTTTCACAATGGAATGGTGTTAGAAAATCTTGGTCATTATATCCATGGAGAATGCTCAAAATCAATGAAAAAATCTCATACTATCACACCATGTCTATAGGATCCCGGTAAACCCTAACTCCAAATCAAGGAGCATTAAGGGGTTGTCTCTCAGGAGATATCCAAGGGGAGAGGTTAATTTTAAATTGTACCTCTATAAATTTCATTTTTATCTTACAAGATTCATTTTATCAATATACATATAAATAGTAACTACAATATTCTAAATATATTTTTATTCCATTATCATAGTGGAATATATATCTTCTTCTCTCCCATCAAATTATTCTAATGTGGAAACATTGTTCACAATATGGTTTGTTCACCACCTGCATAAAAAACATAATTCATTTTTATCCACCACAATTTTGGATAATTATATAGATATTATACTTCTTAAATATTTTGATAATATAGATATATTATAGAATATTTTTTATTCTTGAATGTATTTATTAACTTTTAATTAACGAAATCAATTTATATCATGATGATCTATAAAACAGGCTAAATGAACTAAACGTATAACTATACTTTTTATACAAAATCATTATCCACATTTTTGAAAAATTATGGATACATGGGAAAAATTAATTTTTTATTTAAATAAATATCATACCATTTTACATTAGGAGTCATGCTTACATTTTATATGAACATCTTTAATTATCCACACCTGATCCAAACATGTTTCTATGAAATAAAAACCCATATAATATTGAAATTAAAATTTATATCTCATTTAAATAGTTTAAATGAACACCATATAATTATTTTCAATTTATAACACGATTAAATGTTTAAAAAAAATTTAAATAATATATCTAATTGGATTATAATGTAATTTATTTGAATATGAATAATTATTATTTGAAATGATGTTAAAGGATCTATATGAACAACTATCTTTTCTCTCTGTCATAATTTCTCTATATTTCCCCCATTTTATCTATAAATACTTCATATATACTAATTATAAATTCTGTATATATATCCTACAATTAAATAGATTGTTTAATTAAATAATTCTTAATTCATTTATAGATGTTTTAAAATTAAACAATAACTATTTAATTTGACAAATAATCCCAATTATAAGGAAAATATTTATTTCTTAACAGATTCCACGTATCACTATGTAATGTGATATAAATAATAAATTGGCCTTATATTATTATTTATATTATGAAAAACCATTTTTTGATCATTTTCATTGTTATGGAAATTTTTATTCCCTTTACAATCATTATAGACTATTTATTTTTTCCATAAAACCCCACTGAATTAGTATATTTTCAATGAAACATATCCACCCTTTAAAAAAATTTCACATCGCAAGAACATTTTTTTAATATCTATTATTAGTTATCTATAAAAATTTATTTAAATATTTAATACCAATTATCATTAAGTCCATTATGATATTATATTTTACTATTTTTTCTTACATGATTATTTAACCAATTTTTTTAATGGGTTATCTGATTCTTATGAAATATATATGATTTCCTTATAGAAAAGACATATTGATGTACTTGTTATGGGGATTTTTTTCTTAATATCATTTCAATTAAATGGGTAATATTTAGGTTTCATGACATTATATGTATAGATTAAGGACTAAACATAATCCATCGGGGGACTGCATCCACAATATGATTTTGTTCTTGTAGTTATCATCGACATTTGATTGTGTTAGGTTGTATTATTTTTCTATATTCAATAGATTACAAAACATATTATTCATTCTCAATTATCAAATTCTCCTATATTAATTTTCATGAACTTGTCTATTATGATATCATGTTATGAATTTTAACTCAAATGTTGTTATTCATAATCATGTATATCACATTAAATGGATTTTCAAATCAATTTTTATTTTTTAATTCTAGGTGATCATATGAAGTTTCAGTAGTTCAAATAGATTTAGATTATTATTATGATGATTTAATAATATTATTTTATTTTGATTAAATATCAATGTGTTATGTTCCTTATCTACCAAAATAACTAGTCCACTCAATCCTTTGGTTGTTATTATTAGATATTTTTATTTAAAATCATGAAATAAATTGTGTACAAGCATTTGGTCACTCTATCTAGAATATTTCACTAACAATTAACATAATAATGTTGGGATTTATTTTAATTATAAAACATTCTAGGAATATTAGAACATGAAGAATAAAAATCAAATATGTCAATATCATTTCTTTTGTGGGTTACTAATATAAATTCCCACACTTTGTTTTCAGGACCGATATTTATAGATTATATTTTATTATATTAAAATTATTCTTGTATACCTAAAAATGAATATTTTTATTATATACTATAAAACATTTATTATAAAATTATTATCAATAAATCCAACATTACATACTTTTAATGTAATGAAAAATTTATTTAAAATTATAATGACCATTATTTATTTTCAATGTACTAATAAAAATATTCACTTTTCATTGTCATTTATTTCTCTATATCACCAAATATTAGCTAAAACAACTTCGTGTTCATGTGAATCATATCCATAGGTTCTCTGACTAAATATTTGGAATTGTATGAAAATTAATATTCAAACCCCTATCATTTTTTTCATTAATATGTATATGATAAACCATCCAAAATACCATTATTATGTATATAAATTTAACAATGGTCATGTGGATAATTATAATTCATGAGAGTTGGTCTGGTATAACAAAATTATTTCTCACTCTAGATATTATCCCATTGTTTAGTTAGTTGGTAAAATCCACACATTTTAAATAGAACCCATCATGATCCTTTCTCCTTTTTCATAAAACATTACACAATCAATGTTGGATTATTATTAGGGTTGAAAAAAATAATATCTCAGTAGATTTATGGTATGATAATTATATTAAAAAATCTACCTAAAAGTTACATACACATTTTTAATATCGTATTAATCGATTGTTCTTTTATCTCTAATTCACTCTTGGGGAATCATTGAATTGTAATAGTTTAGTTTCATCATTATTATTTTACTCATTCATTAACATTATAAATCATTTGTCATTTCCCAAAAAATATAGTTCAATACATACAATAATATACATCTTGAGTTATAATAGAATTATACAGCTCTACCTCTTAGTCATAAAACATGTAATATTTGAGATGATACCCAATACATAACTATTAGTGTAACAAACCATTTGTACATATATTTCATATAATGTATAAATTATTTTGTATATAGAAAGAGATTTTTTTCGAGGAAATAACATAATATATGGTTTAAAAATCATCAAGTTGATATCCTATATATATTATTCTAACTATGTTTTTCAGTAATGTTACCTTATCAAAATACCGAAAAATAACATAACATATCTATAATATAACTATAATTTTCATTGATAAAATATATGGTACCCTATTCATATACTCATGGATTCTCTACAACTAAAATACATTACACTTTTCATTTAATAATATGTGAGATAACCCATGCTAATCATATAACTTTTTTGAATATTTTTATATGTTAATAATACATGTAAAAAAAATCTCACATTCTAATGGACAATGGGTTTAGTGTCTTCAATATGTACCTATATTTCAAACATATATTAAATTATTTGTTTGTGAATATTTCCCTATTTTTTCCATAGTAGAACAACTTCTTTAATCCTCATAGTTTATAATCGTATTTAATATCTTGGTGATTAAAACATAATATCATAGTAATCTTAAACTATATGTAATGTATTAGATCATCATCAAGTAATAAATAGTGAAATTTGATGAATTTGAAAAAATATTAATGTGATAATCATCTTATAAAAAATCATGAAACAACAAATGTTATCCATAATTATTTATTGAATGGTATGTAATAACAAATTAACAAAAATATACCCACAAAAAATATTATTGATTCATGAGAAAATATAAATTATTTATTCTTAATATTCTTAACCATATAGAATATAAATATAACATTCCCTTGAGACATAGTGATACAAATAAAATTAGTACAATAAAAGTAACAGGAAGTCAACACCTTGATGTGTCTCTAAATTTAACCCACTCTTCCAAAAAAATCATTTATGTAAATACATATATCGTGATATAATAAAACAAATCAATTTTAATAGAGGTCTATATAGGACCCTAATCTCCAATCATTAAAACATATGTTTGATATATTATATCAATAATTAATCCTATCATAATAAAACCATGTAACTAAAATGGGATTCTGTTATTTTCCAAATGGTATCACATAAAAAATAGGGATTAGATTTATTGTTATAAAAATTCATGAACTAAAATTATTATTTATTAAAAATTCTATTTGATGGTGTAGATAATATAACTCCATAGGGGTCACATATTCTATATGTTATAATTGATGTAAAAAATGAAAAATAAATTTGAGAATACATTTTCATAATTATATCATAAATTGATGAAATTATGATTCACTTTTATAAAAATTGTGATGTTGGAAAAATTATAAAATTATAAAAAACTTTTAAAATAAATTAAAAATTATAGATACATAAAATGTAAAAAAATAGGAAATTAAATATGGGATGAATGATAAAAATATACACTTGAATTTGAAATTATTTATAATATTTTAAAATTACATTAATGAAATGAAAACCGCAATAATGATTAAAAATATTCTATTTGAAAAGTGGAATAGTGGTATTTCAAAATAACAGAAAATGTAACATTATATAGATTTAAATCATGTTTGAGAACATTATTAGGAAGAGTGAATAACGATATGGAACAAAAATATATATTTTTGAGTAAACTAGACATTATACTAAAAATCATAAAATTTTATGAGGAAAAAAATTAATAAATACGAGTAAAAAAATGAGAAGAAGAAAATGTATCATAAAATCTTCACAGAATGGAAGAAAACAATCTTGTAAACCCATTATCCAAGTATATTCATTATTAATCAAGAAATGAATTCCATTCATGAAAATACCATAATAATATTAATCAATTGAATAAAAATTTAAAATTTTAGATTCATGAAATGCCTTGTTAATCCATGATTGAATCATTAAAAATTTTGACAGGATCTGTTTTATTGTAAATACACTACATAATATAAGAGTAGGTGTTTGTACTAAAATATGACTCGATGAATATTAATTAATTCTAAATACATCAAAAAATTCATATTAAATATGAAGGAATATTTTTAATGTTTTTTCCATAGATTGAAATATATATGCATTGAAAAAATAGGAATAATTTATATAAAAATCATAAATTATAATTTACTGAAAATATAATAATGAAATTCAATAAAAGGGTTTATAAAAAAATAAATGATTTGAATATATAAACATCATAACTATAGGGACCCAATCATAACATGAATGGATATTACATAATTTTATATGTATCACATTACAAAAAAACAAGCTCATGGATTGTAGTAGTTTAGATTATTTCAAACAATGAAAATATAATCTGATATCACGGAGAAAGATCTCCAAGATATCCCTAGAAGATCTTCCCTTTTATTACGCCTACCTAAAACATTTATTCATTACATGGAGAACGTAAGAAGAATAATGGGTTGATATCACATGTTTAGTAATGGTAATTAATAGAGATATGTATGAATAACATGAGCATAATATTAGAAGACCATACCCTACATATAAATGATCACATACACGAGACCTGGATTAAATATTGGAATTTTATATTAATGAACCAAGAGTGAATAAAGATAATAATAAATTAATTCATCAAAAAGGAATAAGACCTGGAATTATTTTAGGCACATAAAAAAGTAATATCATTACAAATAAGTCATGTAGAATTTCCAAAACATATCGTAGAACATTATGTGGACTAATCCTATTAGGCAGGACACAGGTCCATCCTCAGTCGTAGTCCATTCCATAGAAGCGATTAGGTTCCCTCTCTACACATAGTGGATCAGTGTACACCGCATTTCCATAGTGGATTCTATTTCCCCATATTCTCATAATTGATTCAGTTTACCCATCTTCCCATAGTGTGTCTGGTATCCCCATCATCCATAATGGATCGTGTTTCCACATCATCCATAATGGATCAATCCCATCAACTTGATTCATATCAATACCTAATGAGATTTAAATATTTGACAAATCCATTATAGGGAGATATAAGTATATCCCATCACATAATAAAATCATACATATGTATTCCATAAAATAATAAAACCATCATCATGTCATGACCCATAAAAATTGATGGGTTTCAAAAACATCGTCTCATAACTGATGAAATAAAATGTGTATGACAAAAATGACATCATATTATTACCTATATAAAAGGGATAGGTTTCAAATTATTCAATCAATAAATTACCCTATTAAAGGAATCAAGTTTTAGAATAATGTAATCAATGAAAGAGATAATATTTCCCTTAACATTAATATATCAAAACACAATCCATTCAATAATGAATATGAATGGGATTCTTTTATCATTTCCCCATTAAAGCACAAACTAGTACAATGTATGGAATCTTTGATAGATAATGATTTTGAAGGATAATAAAAAATATTTCTTAAATAAAATATAGTTTATTTTAGCTTCACATTTTTAATACCATTAATTAAATCCTTATAATATAATTTCTGATATACAATTTCATTTATTGATTTGTTTGTGGAAAATATCTTCTCTAATTTGAAAAAAAAATTCTTAAAACATAAATCATTTTGAAAAGAGTTAATCATTGAAAACAGATTTGAAACATACAATGGATCTATGAAAACATCATTAAATCCTTCTTATATGAAAAAATATAAATAAATCTTGAAAAAAATTAAACAATTTATATATAAAAATAATCTTAGAACTTATAATTAATTCTTGAAAACTTTTTAAATCATTTTTCATCAAAAATACATTGAATGAATATAATGAAATCTTTAAAACATTTTGAAAAAAAATTATTAAAAAATAATTTTGATAACATAGAGAGGAAGATTTAAACCATTTGGAAACAAAATTTCCTTTCAATTAGCTTTGAAAACATATTGAGGAAACATGATAAATTTTTTAAAATATTCTTTCTTTGAAAACTTATTGGGGAATATTGAAAATAATTTAAACCAATTTTTAAACATATTTTTTTTTTAAAAAACTATATTGAAATCCACCATAGAAAAAATGAATGTATAGAATATTATAGAATTTTTTTTAGAAAAATGCCACCTTGTAATATTGAAATTGACGCTTCAAATAAATGACATTAAATATTTTGTGTATATCCGTACATGTTGAAGATTCCTTCTAGATCATAAGATGTTTGGAGATTTTCGTTTATTGGAAAATAATAACGTGTTCCATTATGAAAATAATTTTTATTATTAATGTGAAATATGGGCAGAAATGTATGTATATGTGATATTATAGAATTTTTTAATTTTTTTAGAAAAAGATAGTTTTGTGAATTTCACAAATTTATGACTAAGGAAGTAAATGAACTCATATTTTCTTAAGGACAAATTCATAATTATCATATTTACACAAGATTATAAAAATAGTACCATTATAGGAAAATATAATAAATAAATATATGAAAAAAATCATGATATTTAATGAGATATGGATTATACAATTATGTTAATTAAATCATAATAAAAAAAATCCTGATAAAAATTGAGATTATAACAATAAACTGTTACCACTCTAGAAAATATGAATAATAATAAAGATGATATAATTAATTAAATTAAGCATGAAATTTCATGAATATAATTATATTCATGTTATATCAGGTCCATGGGAATTACATATAACTCATATAAAAATATGGGTTTAGAACATGACATCTAATTAAAAGATGGAAAATTGAGACAAAATTACTTTATTGATTTGGTAAATTCTGATCTAAAAGCCCATGAATGAAAGATCATAACATTTAATTTTAAGTAAAAAATAATAAGTAAACGAATCAAAGAATCAATTCATGGGATGTATATATACCACAGAGAATTAATGAGTGGTAAATATGAAATATGTAACACAAAAATAAATGTTAGATGAAAAAACCCTAACCTTAAGTCTTGAATTTCATTGTAGATGTTCAAACCTCATATAAAATATATATGTGTTTATTATACATATAAAAAAATAGTATATTAATAATAATTCCATATATGATTTTTTATGATCTTATATCGTCTATTTATTAACAATTTGATGTTATGGTTATGTTTTAGTTGATAACTGTTTTGTTTTTCACATATGTTTTGACTTGTTATTATTGATCCTCTATCATTAATAAAAATTTACTTATTTATTGAATTATTAATATGGTTTATATATCATATATATTTTGTATATAAATTATTATAGTAATCTATAATGGGTAAAAATATTAAATAGAATACATTGTTCATGGAGACAGTAGGTCGTACGTACACATGAACGATGCTTCCTTTTTCTTGTCATATTAAAAGAATGAAAGTAAGTGAGATTTATATATATAAATATATATATATATATATAATATAATTAAATTATCATTATTATATCATACATATAATATAAATTCAATAAATCTGTCCTTTATACATTTCATGTGAACAAATCACATCATTTTTAAGATGTGGTACTCAAGAGATCCAAAAAACGAAATTATCATATTTACACAAATTGGAAGAATGAATGTGTGTTTTATATAATAATTAAATATTAATAATATAATCATAAAAATTAAATAAAACATATTAAAAAATTCCATCATTATTCCCACCCATTAATTGTTGAAATAAAATAATGAATGACATCAGTTCGTAAGGATGCACTACGCTCTACACAAGAATGATGGTTGTGTATCCCATTTAATGGATGTGGGTGTGAGTATAAGAATGAAACATAATATTAAAACATAATATTATTTTTTGGATTATTATGATTTTTTGAAATAATGAAATAAACATATTTAAGGTGATGGAGAAAGAAAGAAAAACAATGATCTAATTGATGGATATTCCCTCATCATTGGGTAACTACTTTTAGATGTCACCCAAGGGCTTCCATTGCAGGATTTATTACAAAATAGATGATTAAATGATTTAGGAATATATATATGGATAATATTTGGGAAGGTTTTGTATGATACAAAAGGTAATGATATGTGTGAATAGAGGGTGAGGAGAGGGTTCTTTATATAAGTTGCGAAAAGGTTATATTGGGTATTTTTGAAAATCATTGTCTTTTGTCCAATTTTTACTTTTCATAAAATGGAAACAAATTGAAAACTTTTAGAATTATATAAATTGAACGGTGAAAATATTTCAAGAAAATAATATTTATACAAGCATGGGGTAATTTTTACAAATTATTTTCTAATCATATTCATTAATTATTCTTGATTTTCCTTAACCACTGTAAGTAATTTTAATAACATTTACTAATTATATTTCTCAGAATATATTTATATAATATCAGACATTATAAATTATTATGGTTAAAAATTTGAAATCAATTTCTAAAAATTGAAATTAAATCATTTTAAGAAAATAATTTATAATTAATTCAACCGACGGGTTTAGACAACGTGTTATTAGATTGACAAAGTATAGAATTTTAAAATGTTTTTATTAAAAATAAATATATAAAATTCTTTCCAATGAAATATATTGGATTAATTTTTGTAATGTTGACAATAATATACTTTATAAAGTATTTTAAATATATTTTTTACTATATAAATAAATTACCAAAAAAGTGTTTTGAATTAAAATTCGAATTTGTACTATTCATTCAAAAATGAAATATTTCAGAAAAACACCAAAAATTCAACAAAAGTAAATATTAATATTCTTCTTTAAAAATTATGTTAATGTTTTTAAATAAAAATCATTAAATTATAAAAAATTATATTTAAATATTTTTCTTAATTAAAAGTTGGTAATATTACTATTTATTAAAAATATATCTTCTTATTCATAAACATGGGTTTATTATTATATCATTACTAGAAAAAAAGATGAACATTATTTTATTGACTAAATATAATATATATATATAAGTGTAATATTAGATCGAAATTGTTTTAATTAATTTATAACTATATAATTCATTTTATTTCATAAATATTATTTCCTAGTAATAGTTCTTATAATTTAAAAATGTTTTTAAAATTATTTTCTATTTAATGGGTCACTAATGAATTATCGATATATATGTGTGTAAACAATGTTTTCATAATCAATGAATCTTAATAATTTTTTCCAATCCAATTAATGGTAAATAACTATAATATTATCATAATAAAAATATTAGTTGTATATTGTAGTTCAGTAAAACTCCTCCTTGAGTATAATAAAATCTATCGAAAGAACTCATAATTGCCTATAATAGAATCCGAACATTGTACTGTGTATACAAGAAGATAATTCCTGTATTTAATATATATAAATTATAACATTTTGTTTCCTGAAACGCAATTTAAACATTATAAATTTATATAACAAAAGCTAAATTTTGCGTTTCAAGTAATGAATAAATCTAAAAAAGACAAATTTTGTTCAAAAAATATATAATTCTAAATGTATCAAGGTGTTAAGTATACCCCCATTAAAAATAATTTTTTCCTAGAAATTATTCTATGATATAATAGATTTTAGAGAATAATGTACCATTCTTTGAAACCCAGTTTGTATAAATGAATAATCATACTACATTTTAAATGGAAAAGAAGGTACAAATGGTTACCTAGCGAAACACATAAATAGGATTATGGATAGTAGAACATAGGTAAAAAACAAAAACATGGAGGTGGATGAAAAGAAAAAATAATCATAGTGATTGATATAGATCGCTAATCATGGTAAATTTGTTCATCTAGTAAATGTTAACAATCACCAAACATAAATATCAATAAGCATGAAATAGGTCATTAATATCATAAAAATGATGATACTATAACAACAATTTATTTCATGACCCTTTTCTAAATGTTTTATAATTGTTTTATACATGAAAAAAATACTTACATGATCTTATTCCCATTAATATGAAAATTAACACCCTTTGGTTGTGTCTTAACCAATTTCCATTTCACCACATATACAAAAATGTGATTTTTTCATTCTACAGAACTAACATATCAAGAGATGCATGATAAGTAATCCCATCTATCTTAATTTTCAATCAACAAAATGTGGTTAGAACATGTTATCCAATATACATAAATCCTCACTTTTTTATATATTACATTAATCTCATAACCATTGTTAGAAGTTTTACATAAAAATTCCATAAATAGTTATCCATATAACCATTACACAACACAAAAACTAAGAACCCTTAAAAATAAGGTCACTAAATTTCTCAAAAAAAACATAGAAATTATCCCCCTCATATCATAAAGTATCTCTTTTTTTTTAAATAAAACACTTATGAATACCTTCACCATGTTATCTCATAAAACAAGGTAATAATTTGAATTACAATAAAACATTAATGAAAAAATGAGTGTTTTCCAATATTATTAGATATATTCCATATATATAAAGAAATAATTAAACATCATCTATGATAAAATAGAACACCTTTTCAAAAAATAATTTATATGTTCTGAAGTCATTGATACTATTCAATTAACTTTTTCCAAATCAATCTACTATTTATCCATTATGAACAATTTTTTTTCTACATCATTAACACATTTGTTGTTACCTTTCTATTATCAAAATAACACCCTTCCATCAAATTACTTTTCGATTTATTAATTAAAATTCAATGTATCCTTTTAAATCTATTTTCAAAATGTTCTATGGAAAATACAGATATATTTGATAACTCTTAATGCATAATCATTGAATAAAAATAACTAAATACTCCATTCATATATGTTTAGTCATAAACAATTAATCATGTTTCATCATTGTTTTATTTAATTCCCATTTCATATAAAGTGAAATAATAATCTTTTAATGAGGTTCATTATCCTAAATTTAATAATACCCCTTAAATTAAATGTAAACAATAATCCTAAATTACATCATTCCATTCACAAGTCATTAATGGGGTATTTTTCTTTAGTTGAACACCTAATACTAATTGACCATCCTAATTCTCATCAATACATTTCAACATAAGAATTCGATTTTCATAATGCTCATGTATTCCATATTAGAAACATTAAATGTTTACCAAGTTCTTTCTAGTTATCCCCATTGACTGAAACTAGAAAGGATAGTTTGAGAAACACATATCATAATGGAAAACATCATAATCCTAAAAATTGAATTATAGGAAGCCTATATCATGATACAAATTTTTTAATCAATGACTTTTTAGGTTTATCATATATTATTCACAGTAATTTTATATTCATATAATTCATGATTGTTTATAAAGATTTTGTGAATTCCCAATGCATGCCCTATGGGATCGTAAATCCAACTGTGCAGCAAGAACATTTTTCACACAATAGTTCCCAATCGAGTTGATCGCAATACATTGTTTTCATCATTGTTACCCCTATATACATATCTGACATATCCATATCACCAGTTAGTATCCATATATGTATATATATCTGAGAATATAATATCTTTATCCTTTTCCAAAATTCTTGTAAATTTATTATACTTTAACAAATCATTAGAATTATCCTTTGATATGTACCAATACATATTATTTGAAATATACATTGGGATCACAACCAAATTTGTCTTAACCAGTTTTCAAATGGAAGGAAACATTATTATTTTGATAACAACTATAGTGAAACAAGAATTTAATCTATGGATATTACATCATTTAAAAAAAATATTGAGTGTATTAAAAAAAATATTTACGGATCGTAATAGATTAGTGTCTTTGGGAACATGGAAATGTAATATTTTAACTCATTGAAATATACTCAAACTCTCCCTTAATGATACCCCACTCTAGTAATCCTATAAAAACACATTCTCTATAACCTAGGTAAGGGAAACATAAGAAATGAGTGATCTTAGATTCTCAGTAAGAGTAAACAATGGAGACATGTAAGGATGAGATGATCATTATATTAAAATATCATACACTGCATATTAAATATCATATACATGATACATAGAATTTTTTTCATGAGAAATAAATCATGAGGGAATCAATGTCAAAATACATTTAAACATAACATAGGAATAATACATGGTATTGTGGAAGACACATAAATATGAAATATCACACCCTATAAATCAATGAATATTTCTATAACATACCATGGAACATTACAGGGACACCACTTCTATGGTAGGACAGACCACCTTCCCCCAATATAGTAGTATCATTATAAGGGATTGAATTTTCCAATATTCCTACAATTGATCTTTTTTCCCCATATTCTCATATTGGATCATGTTTCCCCACCTTACCATAGAGGATTATGACTTTCATGTAGATTTAGATCAATATCTCGTGGGATATATATCATTTTACAATTCATTGGAGTGAGATATATGTCCAACCCATTATATAATAAATTCATAGTAACTTGTTTCACTAAATAACAAAACAATCATTATATAATAGGGAATAGAATGTGATATGTTTCATAAACATTATATCATAAAAATGAAATTAATTTTTTATCACAAAAATTTCATCATTTCAATAAAAATTTAAATGAATATGTCTCATAATCATTCAAAAATATCAAAACCTATAATAAATAGAGGGTTCCAAAATCATGTAACTTTTGGAAGAGAACCTTGTGTCTTCAAAATAATTCCATAAAAACCTTACCATTCATGAAATAACGTGAATCTTATTTAGGGATCATGTCCCCTATAAATCAAATACTAAAATAGTGTATTTAATCTTAGATGGAGAAGTATTTTGAAGGATCAGATTGAAAATTTATTATGGAAAATACCATTTCATTGAAAATCACATTCATAAAAAATAAAAAATTCTTATTATATAATGAAATCAATTAGAAATAATTTTAATAAAATTGAGGAAAATATATTATCCAATTTGAAAAAATATTTTAAAAATATAAATCCTTTTGAAAACAATTTTCATTAAAAAATATTTTAATTGAAATGATATTTTAAATATATAAATGAAAAATAAAAAACTTTTTCTTGGAAAACATAATAATAAATTTTGTAAAAAATTGTTAGTATTACTCACTACAAAAACTTTTTAATAGTAAATAATGCTTGAATGTAGTTTTAAAACATTTTTCCGTAAAAATACAATAAAATTCTATAAATGGAGATTGAATTTATGTTAAATATTTTTATATAAATTTAGATTTTAAAATTTAAAGTTAAATATTGAAAAAATATAGATTATATATTCATTGAAAACTTATATAGGAAGCATGGAAACTTATATATAACATTTTTCTTTGAAAACGTTTAAAAAAATAAAGAAAATCATATAAAATATTTTTTAAAAATATTTGTTTTGAAAACCCCTATAATTGAATATTTTTAAAAAAATGAATGTATATAATATTATGAAAAAAAATTTCTAATAAAATTAACATTTTAAATTAGAAAAGTAATCATCAATTAAATGATGGTTATGGCTGCGGGAAAATCCATACCAGTTGAACCTTCCTTTTTCAATGTGGAATGTTCAGAAATGTGTATTGATCGAAAAAGAACATGGAGATTTATTTTAAAACCAATTTATATTAAAAATAAAAAACATGATTATAATATTATATTAAAATTATAGTTAATAATTTATAAATTGTTTTTAGAAACCATGGTTTTTTTAATAAAAATAGTTTTGACAGAAGAGAGAAACAATGACATATTTTGTTAAAAACACTTTCATAATTATTTTACGTGAAATATAGTGGAAAATAGTTCCATTCCATTAATATTTAATTGTTAATGGTTGGAGAATAATATTTATATGAGTTATTTAGATATTTATTATAAAATTTAATCCATTGTATCATTATCCTACAGAATTTTGATAAACGATTAAATTATTTCAATAATCTATTAACACTTTTGTAAGTTTGAATCATATTACAAATGAAATAATAAAATTAAATTAATATTATACTATTATAAATAAAATTATATTCATGATACAACATTATAAAAAGAATAATATAAATCTCATATAAAAATATAGATTCCAAACATGGCATGTATATCAATGGATGCTAATTGAGACAAAATTACATTCTCGATTTGATAACTTTTTTACAAAACCCCAATAAAATAAAGATAATAAAATGGATTAATAGGCACCAATATATTTTTTTATATGAATCTTATAATAAATTCATGGTCATTATATACACCACATAAATGAAATTAGTGGTGAGCAAAGATAATTCCAATAAAAATAAAAGTGTGACGAAAAAAATGGTTACTATATGTCTTGAAATGTTTTACACATTAATAACTCTTGTGTATTAAAGAGTGGGTTTTTGGAAATAAGAAAACATATTATTATATATATATATAATCCTATATTTTTTTATTATGACATTTTAAGTCCTTTTTATTAACCATTCTATGTTTAGGTTATGTTTTGGGTCATAACTGAGTTTTTTTTCATATGATTATACAAGTTATTCTTAATGATGTTAAATAGTTATTTATTTAATTATTTAATGATTTTAAATCCAAGTATATATATCTTATATATTCATTATATAAATATTTATAGTCATATTTAGTGTATAGATATAAAAATAGGAGACAATGTTCATAGAGACGGTATGGAATACATACACATCAACATTGATTCTTTTTTCTTATTGTTTTGAAAGAACGAATGAATATGACATATATGTGCGTATATATATATATTATATCACTAAATAATCATAATTATGTCACATATATCAAATAATTTCACAAAAATAATTATGTATACATTAAATATGAATAAATCACATTACTTTGAAGAGGTGGTAGTCCACACGTCCAAAAATGAAGTTATCATATTCACACAAATTAGAAAAATGAAGGTATAAGTGGTGTAAATAATACTGAAACATAATTAAACATTGAATACCATATATATATTATAAAAATATAAATTATATAATTAATCCCTGGCCATGAAATGTGGATATTTAAAAATTGCTAACATTGGTTTTTGAGGCGGTAGTCTACAATACACAAGAATGATGATTTTTTATCCTAGTAGATGGAAGTTTGTGTGAGTTTAGGTATAATTACAAAAATGAAAACTTATCTGTATATTGATGATATTGAGGTTATTATTTAATCTTTTAATAATAATATTTCACTGGGTGGAGATAGAAATAAAAACATATAGCTTGTTGAATAATGTTACCTCCTCTTTGGGTAACTAGTGTTAGTATTCCCCAATGGGATTCATTGGTTACATTTCTACCTAAATGGAGGAATATTGGAGGAATTTAGATATAATGGTAGTTTATTAGGGTATGTGATGGAAGATTGAAATTGCATTGAGTGGTGTTAAGAGAGGTGGAAGAAATAAGGCCTTTTATAAGTGGGGGAAAAACATTGGTTATTATATAAACTAATTAATTTATCCCCACACATTACATTCCCTAAGGTTTATAAATGTACCATTATATATCCTTATATGTGTAATGGTATAAATATGACCATAAAATATTTTTTATACATGTTTATGTTCATTTTTTCTATTTATTTTATATGATTATCTATTATTTAATCTGTTATTCCTTAATCACTTTAATTAATTTTAATTACTTTCACTAATAATATTGGTCAAATAGAAAGCTAAACTTATTATACATTATAAATTATTCTGATTACAAATATGGAATCAATTTTTCCAAATTAAAGGCACATAATTTGATATATTTATTTATTAATGATGTAAATATACTTTAAAACTATTTTAAAATATAATTTGACTATAAAAATAAATTATACCGTAATGTTGTTTTGAATTAAAATTCAGTATTTTTCATTATTCATCCAAAAAATGAAATATTTCAAATAAATAAAATAAAATTCATCCAAATAAATCTTTTATACTATGATTTAAATATTTAATAATATTTTTTCAAATAAAAATGTTAAAATAAAAAAATTATATTTAAAATAATATCAACAATTAAAGGAAGAAAAATTTAATTTTAATAAAATAAAACATCTTTTAATTCAGAAAATTGGAATTATTTTTATCTCTTTCCTAGAAAACAAATAAGTTGAAGGTTTAATAATTTAATAATTAATGTATTTATAAATATCATTAAAATATTTTATCAAAGATGTTTTATTTTCATTATTAAAGGAAAACGTGTTGGATTTAATAAATAATGTTTAACAGTAAATCTTTTCCAATATTTTTCTATGGGTTTAAAGTTAATTTATATTTAAATTTCTGCTAAATTACTCTTCTTATATGATTGTTTAAACCATATTTTCATAACTAAATTAATCTTATATGTAACTTCTATTTCATAGGATATATATTATCTATAATTATATCATAATATAAATTTTAATATTACATTGTAGTTTAGTATACCTCATCCTTGCATGTAACATGAGATGTCGAAATAACTCGACATTGTGTGTAGAACAATCCAATCATAGTCATGCATATACTATAAACTACCGTTAGTTTTTCATGTAATAAAATATTAACACGGTATATTGTGGAGTATAAGTCAAATTTAGTTCTTTCAAATATCACAATATATATTTAGTGTTGAGTTAAATTAAAAATATCTAAAAGATAAATAATTTAGAAAAAATTATAGGATGTAATCTTGAGTGCGTTAAAATTACTGTTTACACCCACCATCCAATAACGTGATCCACCAAACTACATAATAAATATAACAATAGTAATATCTTATTTCAATACCTTATTCATATATTTTACAATTTTTATACCATTGACATACTTATATAAAATTCTTTTATTAGTTAGTTGTAGTTTATTATTTATATCTCATGTTAGTGATAATGGCTATTTCAAAAATTATTGAATGTTTCGATGGTAACTCTTATTAATTAAGAAGAAATATATAATATTAAAGTATACTTGATACAATATTTTATCTTTTTAAATGATATATTATGATCTAACTTAATTCAACAAAAATTTTTGTTAGAAATGATGAATGAAAAGTATGGGACAATATAATTTCTATTGCTTTTTAGAAATAAATTATATTATTAAAATCACGTATGAAATATTAATATAACCATATAAACACAAAAAAAATTATATAAAATTATATTTTAATTTATTATTTAAATTATTATAATATTTTAATAAGGGTCATGGGTAATGGTTAATTGACTATAAAATAAATACTTTCTGAATTTCAAAGGTACATTAAATCACATTCGTTGTTCAAAAAAACATTACAATAATCATAAAATTGATATTTTGAAATCATTTAGGATACAAAACATGACCATCATGTTCTAAATTACCATTAAAAGATAATTGATCTTTTCATGGATTCATAATTACTAACAATATCATCTACTGATAATAGAATAATTTTCTAAACAATTAACAATTCCCCAGTAAATATTCAAACCACATACATCATTTTGTCCATATAAACCCAAATGATTTTTTAATTTTAATTTCGAATTTATTTTAAATTATTTAATATTAATTTAAATGATATATCTAAAATTATATCTACAACCCAATTTCACCAAATATTATAAAAATATATCATGACAGGCTTAAGAGATGAGAGATTACAATAATTTCATACATGAATAATTATTGTTGGGTGATTATTTAGTATGTTTGGTAGTTTTCTTGTATATTAGTAAATATATATATATCAATATAAAGTAATTATGGCAAATAAAAATTAACACGATATTTATAATTATAAGGTGTAATCATTCTCATACCTCTAAAATTAATATTTATGTAGATTTATAATTATAATATAGTTTATAGAAAAGGTAGTTTTTTATTCATATATAGGAGTTAGGGAAAAAAATTAGACTGTATTTTATTAATGAATAACCTCCAAATTAAATTCATCATATAATTATATTTTCCAAAATCTAATTCATTTGTAATATCCGAAATAAAATGAAGTGTGTGGTGGATGATTTATAGTACATCCCTAAAAAAGAAGAATATTAATTTTTCATAGAATTAGTAGAATGTTCATTTTTAAATCGTTTTAAAATCATAAATCCCAAACCTAGATTTTTAATTTCGTTCTTTGTTTCAAATACTCTTTTATTTCTTAGAATTATATTGGCTTACATGTATTTCAGGTTTAAAAGTTTTGTGCCTCTTGTGTTACAGATCTCTGAACATGGTCTTGGGTGTATTGGATGGTACGTGGAATCATATTTATTCAATAGGACTGTTTGATGTTGAGGTGGTTTGGAGCTGGATTAGAGACACTCTTAGTGGAACCACATGTGGGGTATGTTATTGAGGTGGTTTTTACCAATGAGTTGGATGAGTTTGGGGGTGAGAATAGTTCATTGTTTTTGTAATGTTTTCTATATTATTTCACTACATTTTCCCCTTTTTTCCCTATTATACCTTCCTGAAATTTGAGGAGAATAGCATTGTTTTGGGTGGCCAGAACATGCCACACTGTTCGGCTGCACAGTTTACTAAACTATGCAGCCCAACCGTGCAATGGCTGAAGGACATTAAAAATGCTTTTAAAATTCCAATATTTCTCTCTTGTAAAAAACCTAATCCAGCCCATTATTCCACATTACATTCCATACCTCCATGTACAGTCTCCATGGTATCTCACCCACACTTGGAACTCAATTTAGGGGGGAGAATGTTTTGGGGAAACTTCAAAATCATAGATGTAAGTCTTCTTACCTTTGATTTCTTCCCTTTCCTTAGGGCTTCATTAACCCTTTCATGATGTTCAAAATTTTCCAGAATCTAGGGTTCGTTCCTAGTTTTTTATTTATTTACTTGGTCTAGTCTTAATGTTTTAGGTTAGATTTCACTTCTATGTGGTGTGGTAGTTGTGCGGTTGATGTTTCTCACCATTATTTGATGGTTTTGACAATTTGGTTTAGTGATTTCTTGTGTATGAATTTCTATATGAGTTATCATTCTTTAATTAATTATTCTAAATTCTCATTATAATCTATGCATTGTGTGAAAACCATTTTTCATGTAGTTTTTATGTGATTAATTTTATAGTTTCACCTTTTATTCATATTGGGGGATTTCCATGTGTAACTCTTGTGGTAATGTTTTCATTTGTATTATAACATATGAAAGTGGATAATTAAATGTTTTTTGGGCTTCTATTTCTACATTTTTATGATGTTAGTGTGATTTTGGGTTAAAAATATGTTTCTTGAATGGTGTTTAGGTGTCAATCCATGTCATTAATCTGGAATGTGGTGTTTTTTCTTAAAATTAGTTTTTTAATGACAATTTTTTCAGTTGTGATGTCAAAATTTTTGGGAATGTTCTATAATCTGTCGTGGTGATTTATTACATTGTGATTTGGGTGAGAAACATGTTTGTGGGAAGTTTCAAGTGATTATGATAACAAAATGAATTTGAATGTGAAATTGGTATTATGTTGAATGTGTGTGTGGGATGTTATGTGATGTGTACAAATATGGAAATTTTTTATAAAAATATTTAAAAAAATTACTAATGTTTGAAATAAATGTGAACGTGTTGTGGGCTATTTTGGTGTGAGTATGATTTCAAAATAAATGTGAATGAAAGGGGAATTATGTGACTTTTGTGTCAAACATGTAGGCTGTTTGGTAAATTTTTATGTGGAAGTTGTATTTTCTTGTGCAAGTTATATTTGATGTCCTTTTGAACTTGTTTCAGCAGAAGAGGGAAACTCGTGAATCTAGGTTGGTGGATGTATACTAGTATTCTATTGATCTCGTAGGGTTTGGCCCATGTTTCACAAAGAATGTTTGATGATGTTGACACTGAATAAACTATGATAATGATGATAATGATGGGTGACCACTAGTATATTGGTGTTTACCCTACTAGTGGCTCATGTGAAAGATAACAGATATTGTGACAGATACATTCATGGATATACGAGGTACATAGGACCCATAGTGATTGACTGCCTAGGGGTTACTTCTACTTGATTATGATCATTAGATACATAGTGATTAAGGTTACAATATAGTATGATTGTCTAAAAATTCCGAAGATTTGATATTCTTTATAGACATTTTGATTATATAAAGTATCCCACCCATAGTGAGTGACTGCCTAGGGGTTACTTCTAATTGATTATTCTCATTACATAAATTGTGATTAAGGTTTCAATATGGTATGATTGTCTAAAAATTCAGAATATGTGAAATTCTTTTTAGACATTTTGATTATTTAAAGTATCCCACTGGAAAAGTTTTTTATTTAAAGATTCATCTCTTCAAATTTATTATTAGCATTTCATATTTATGAATACATGCAAGATTTTTTTCATTGAATGATTATCACATGGAATATCTTCATGTTGGTATAATACTGGGATTTTGATCACACCTTACTTACACCTTTAGGTATAAGTTGACTTGGTTATTTTCTTTTCATAGTTTTGGGTATAGCTTTTGTCCCAACGGTGCAGGTTTTAAGAGGTCTATCATGATGTACTGTTGTGAAAAAGGCTTGAGGGAAGTGCCTCTTGCAATGGAGATGTTCTTGGGATGTTCATTATTGTTTTGTATCTTTTAATGTTCTTCGGACATTGTTTTAAATTGGGTAACTCAATGTTGAAATTTTCTCAATGATGGTTTTTAAAAAAAAAATCAGATTCAGTGTATTGGATTTGTTTGTTGTTGTATGTTTAAAAACATGGTTAAATAATTATCAAATCAAATTTTATGATACCTGAGAATGTTTTCCTACCCTTAGGGACTAGGGATAACCTTAAGGACATGCCACTGGCTAGTTTGCAGGCTAGTTTTGATGGCGACTAGATTATGTTCGGGACAAAATGTTATCAATGTAGTTTCTCTCTCTTTGGGTAACGTTATCTGGGGAAGAGTTGGGATATGGTAGATCATGGACAATCTGGACTTCACATTAATTATATGGGTAGTGTTCTTGTCTAGCACACCTCATGACATTATATGAGTCTCCAGGGGAAGTTAGTATTTAAATGATTCTTTGGGTTTTCATGGTTTGATGGTGATTAGGGGAAACAAAAAGAGAGTTGGGATAATGGTCTCAGTGAGATCGCATGACATGGAAAGTCGTGTGGATATGGGTATATTTAACTACAAAACTCTATATGACATTGTTGTTATTTTCATATGGACTCCAACCATATGTCGAATTCACCCACTAAAACTAGTTTCCCCTCACTTTTCCTTGTTTCATTTAGTTTTAAAATCCTACAAGTTCAATTTTAAAGAAAAAATGGTAAGGTTTTAAAAAACGTAATTTTTTTGTGAAATTATTTTCTAATAATATGGGAATAGAATGATTTTAAAAATGTTGGAATTGAATTTTCAAAAAAAAATTGAATTGGAAAATGGTGATTTTACACCACTTTTAAAATAAGGAACTATGTTAAAGTTGGTTTTGAATAATTGTTCCCAACAACGTTTTCTAAACTATTGAAAACTGTTTTAATCAGATGAGATTTTTTTTAAATTGATTTGAATGACCTGAATGACAATTCTTATTTGAATGGTTCTGCCTTTCTAAAATGTTTTTAAGATTTAAATTTGGATTTTGATTTTGTGGTTAGTGGTCTTGAGAAAAAGGAAGTATTGGTTGATTGTTTTGGTTTCCAAAAGTTGAAATAATTTTCATTTTAACATTTGGTATTCCTATGAGTGACCACATGCATGGGGTTTTATGGGATAATGGGTGGTTGATGGATTGATACGATGAGATCCAGGACAGATCTGGGGAGGGTGCCCAGTGTGTCATAGAAACATGCATGTGTTAGGCCCATGGGTCATCTTCGGTTTGTATACCCACCGCTAAAACATTTATTTTCAAAGAGATGAATTTTAATAGAAATATGGTTTCTTGATGACTTTTTGGGTGTTTTTTCTTATGTGTTTTTTTGAAATGTTTTTGTTTATTGATGTTTTGAGTCCATGAACACCTCTTTTTTGAATGGTTTTTGGGTTTTTGTTTTTTAGTGAGTTTGGTTGAAAGACTGCTTAGTTATATCATCATAGAAATATTTCATGATGCCTTTATGGTGGTTCCCTTCATGTGTTCGGTTCTAGTTTGTGGTATGACTTAAAAAATGGACCAGATAGGTTGGGTCCTTGGGTACCCTCATTCAATAAGGCACTCCACCATTAAGGGTTAGTGCACAACGGAAATTCAACCAAAAATGTTTCATTGTTGGAAGGCCCTCCAGTTGATCAATATAATGAATATCTTTCTAAATATTTGGAGATTGAATATATACCATTTACTTTATTGACTTTTCAGATCATCTTGCAGTGGTAGAGTTCTCATGGAATGTTGAAAAGGACCTTAGTTTCTTATGCTACCAGATTCTTTGAAGATGACAGTAGTATGGGGTTGTTAGTGTGGATGGTGTATAAAAGTGCCATTGGATCCTTCCAGGTCACTTTGAAGTAGGAATCCACTATATAAAACTAGTGTGGGAAATCTGTTCATGAGAGGTTATTAGGTCCACTTTCTAGAATTGGGTGTTTTTTAAGGACTTGTCATGAGGTACCTTTCCTTGTATTGTTTCTCTCCGTAGAAATGGTCATGTTTGGTGATGCCTTGTGATGTTGTGTACTCATTTTACTATAAAGGTGATGGTCATGAAATCCTCTAGGAGTCTCTGTTATGTTGGGAGTATGTATACCTTGGAAAATATTCAAAATCCTATTTTTCAGAGAAAGGTATTTATATGTTTCCTTTACTTCTGTTGTCCGTCACCTGAACATACAATGTGTGTTGTGTGTGCGTCCTTTAAGCACTTATTTGAATAAAATGATGGGTTAATGAAAGATAAGTTTGGAGTGTGTATGTATTGGTAAAATTATCAAGGATTGCATTGTCTTTGTCTGTGGCATAAAAATAAGAAGTTATTTTTCAGGGGCTTTCCAAAGGATAACTGCGAGGCTGAATATTCTTCAATCATTTTAACTCCATCCATTGATCATAGAGGTAAGCTAGCACATAGTATGTGAAAATACCAGGATAGTTCAAAACCACATACAATGTCGTATCCATAATATCATAGATGGGATGATTTTAAACCTCTGGTGTCAGCATCTTGCTTATTTTTTCGTGTTTGGTGGAAAGAGGTGGAGAGCCTCATCCCATGTTATACCCAATGTAATTTTTTCCTCTTTGGTTTCCATTGAGTTTTGGGAGTATGGATAGAAATTTGACAATATAGGTAGAGCACACATTTTGCGCTTGGTTATTAATAAATGTGCACTAGAAGAACCATATAGATAGAAGAATACCCACAGTTAGCATATGGGTTCCCAAACAGTGTGGACTATTCATGCGACCATTCCAACTATTTAAATTTTGGGTCATTCTGTGGCATCCCATGTCAGTCAGTTAATATTGATGTTTCTTATGGTAGGAAGACCAACAACTATTATCATGGATGATCTTTAGGAAATTACTAATGGAAGTCTACCCCTTGAACTGGGGAGTCTATTTGGGCCTCCCCCTATTAGTGGACTTATCCAATCTTTGGAAGATTCAAGTTGTCTATTTTGGTGGGGAGCCCATTTGAGTCACCCCACACTAGTAACTCATATTTTCCTTCGGTTTTGGCTTAGTGGTATCTAGAATCATTTGCATCTATCTAGTTACCAACATCTTCCTTGGGTAAACATTGGGATTGGAGAGTGCTCAAAGGTTTTGTTGACTGAAAATTATATTTTTATTTCAAAAGCACTTTTGATGAAAAAGTGGGAAACCAGAATGACATAAAAGACATAAAGAACAACCATACCCCCATGGTCTAGGATCATCAAGGGAAAATAAACTCTAATTCAATAGAATGAAAAATCCCTACCCTAGCAGTGAAACAATACAATCAGCATCCAACTTCCTGTCGCTCCTCAGCTAGTTGTCCCGTGCAAGAATACAAGGGCCAGATATGGATAGAAAATGTCATACCCTCTCGAACATCCAATTCCAAATAGGGATGATAATGAGAATGATCCCAGCTCTAAACCACATCTGGGCCAGTCCCTTGCTTGTAAAAAGAATGCACTGTCTCATGGATCAAGGACACAAGACACAAAAAACCTCAAAATTTCCAAACTGCCACAGGTGCTCCAATGAACACACATCCAAATATCCATAGTTCATCATGATCAGAAAAAATCACCAATTCATCTTCAGCCATCACAACCACCCATTCTACTTGTTCATTTTAATTAACCTACAAACAACAAAAAATGAAGGAGAATCAAACTTCATGAACCATTCATCCAGAATCACATTACCTAGCATTCAAACCAGCCACTGTCGGCACACACAACAGAACCAAATGTCCTTCACAATACTGAGGAACTGGTCACCCAACCTGAAGCAAGACCTCAAACAACCACTAATCCAATAGAAGACCAAATCACAGCCTAATATTCGATACATGAATGAAGCACCATGAACTGAAACACATCCAAAATAAATAACTATTTAAAAAAACCAAAAGTCAGAGAAACGTCATCATTCTGCTGGGAGGAAAACCGCTACAAATCAGATCATGTCACCACCGTCTGAGTCACTCGCGAAGAACATTGCAACCTCCCACCGCACACACCAGGGATTAGAAAGAAACTATAAATCCGCAAGAGATACATCTCAGCCGTGGACCGATACTGCGCTGCCTTGAGAAACCCTATCCAACTTAAGAGGAATTAGGCAACAAGTGTCCAGCCACAATGAAAATCACTGGGAAACCGTGTCTACAAATTCACCAATTTCGTTGTAATAGAAAACCAATTCCCTATCATACCTAGAGTGAAGGAGAGTCGCATCGATCTAGACGGGGAAGGAGGTGGCGACGAGGGTAAACCTAGCTCTCGTGGTGCCCCTTATGGGACCATAGCTGCCCAATGGTTATGTTAAATCAAGGTAAGTGACCCCTTATCCATTTTTGTTGTTTTTTGGGTAAATTTATTGAGACTTGATCTGATAGTGTTTGAGGAGTTTTCTTCTTGGATAATGTTTGATTGTGACTTATTGTTTCATGAAAGTAATTTATTTTTTGGTTTGTGAGTTTAATCTGTACTTAAATGATCACTAGAGGTGTTTTGGCCTTTGAGGGAAAACATTGAAAAGGAGTACATCTTGATTTATCAGTTGGATTTGGTTTTTTTTCTTTTCACCTTGTTGTGGCTTTCTGACTATGGAATTATTTATGATGGATAAAATTTTCACACCTGAATTTATAATTCCTTGTTTTGTTTCAAATCCTATATTTTTTTGTAGATTACTCTTGGATTTTAGGTCTTCCGAGATTGAAAAGTGGCTTCCTCTTGTGTTATTGATCTATGACCTTGGTCTTGTGGGTATTTAATGGAACTTGGAAACCACTTTATCCATTGCGATGTGTTGTGGTTGAGATGGTTTGGAGGTGGATTATTGAAACTCTTTTTGGAACCACTTGTGGGGTATGTTGTTGAGGTGGTTAGAACATATGTGTTGGTTGTGTATTGGGGTGAAGAGAGTGCTATGTTTTGGTATTTTTTCTCCCTTATTGTTGTAAAACCATTCCACTTTGGTTTCCACCATGGAACCCCCTCCCATAAAATATTAGGAGAATATCATGGTTTTGGGTTTTCAGAATAGGCCACACAGTTTGGCCACATGTTTTACTAAACTATGCTACCAAAACGTGAAAGGTGTCTAGGTAATTAAAAGAATTTTTTAAATTCCAATTCCCCCAGAAATAAACCTAATCCACCCCATTATTACCCATTTTGAGTTCTACCTCTATGGAAGGCCTCTATGGTCTCTCACCATCCATTGGAAATCAATTTTAAGAGGTGATTCGTTGGGGGTAAACTCAAAATCATGCAAGTAAGTATTTATCCATTTGATTTCTTCCCACACCATAAAGATTCTTTCATCCTTTCATGATGTTCTAATATATCCAGAATCTATGGTTAGTACCTTGGGTTTTTATTTTATCTTATTGTTCTAACATTTTGGTTTTAGGCGGTTTTTCAATTCCTTGAGGTGTGTCGATAGTGTTGTTAATCTTCGGAAAAATGAATTGAGGCTTTAGACACATTCAGTAGGTGATTCCATGTGTAAAAATTTATTAATGAGTTATCATGCAAGATATAATTATTTTAAATTCTTGTTATATACTATCCATTGTGCAAAAACCATTTTTGATGTGGTTTGTTAAGCAATTAATTTTATAGTTTCAGTTTTGTTTCAAATTGTGTGTCTTCCATTTGTAACTCTTGTGGTAATGTTTGGATTTTTTTTATTACATATGAAAGTGTTTTAGTAAATGTTGTTTGGGCTTCCTATTTTTCTTTGATAGGGTATTGGTGTTCTTTTGGGTTTAAAATACGGGTTTTGAATGGGTTTTAGGTGGAAACCCATGTCCTTATTCTTGAACGAGTTCTAAAAATTTTCAACATGGTTTAATGAGATACAAAAATTCTAAAAAGGATGTTTATTTACTATTAGGTGGATTTATTTTACTTCAAATGATTTTTTGAATGAGAAAATGGTCCGTTGTCGTGTCAAACGTTTTAATAATGTTTTAAAATTTATCAAGGGGAATTATTAAATTGTGACGTGGTTGTGAAACATGTTTGTCAGATGTTTCCTGTGATTATGATGATAAAATGTATATGAAGGTAAAAAAAATTATATGGAAAGTTTTTGTGGGATGTAATGTGATTTTTATCTTTTTGGAATATTTTAAAAAAATGGTAAAAGGATTTACTCAAGTGTGAAAGAGATGTGAATGTATAGTGGACTATTTTGGTGTGAGTAGGATTTTAAAATCAATTTGAAGGAAAAAAGGGGATTATGTATCCTATGTGATATACAAGTGGGATATTTGGTTAATTTGAAATGTGGATGTGGTATTTTCATGTGAACATTATATTTATTGAATTGCTGATCTTGTTTGAGAACAAGAGGGAATCCTGGATATCCATATGGGTGGACGGGTACTAGTATGTTGTTGATCTTGTGGGGTTTGGCCCCAGTTTTAGGTAGCATGTTTGGTGATGAAAAACTATACTAAACTATGATGATGATGATGATGTGGGACTAATTTTTTTTGAGTATGATCCCTAATAGTGGCTCATGTGCAAGAGAATGGATATTATGATGGAAACTTTCACCAAGATATGAGGTACCTGGGACCCACAATGATCTAGTGCCTAGGGGTTATTTCCCATTACATGGACTAATTATATGCATTGTGCTTACCATTGGCATACTGTAAATTTTTCAGGAAAAATCAATAGATTTGGAAATTTTTTTAAAGTGTAGATTCTTTAAAGAAGACAAATTGAATATTGATTTTCTTTAATGTTGCATCACTTTAAAATTATTATTATCAATTCATGTTTATGAAAACATGGAATCTTTTAATCATTGAATGTTTATCATATGGAATTCTATAGTGGTGGTATCATTTTGGGATTTGGTTTACACCATACATAAACCTTTGGGTGTAATTAGACTTTGTTATTTTTATGACTTAGGATTGGGTACAATTTTTCTCCCAATGGTTCATGTTTTTAGTGGTCTTTTATGATGCAGTGTTGTGGAGATGGCTTGAAGGTAGTGCCTCTTTCCATGAGGAGGTTCATGGGCTATACTTTTTGGTTTTGTACCTTTTTAATGGTGTTTGGATATTGTTTTAAATTGGTTAACTCAATTCTGAAATTTTTTCAAAGATGGTTTGGATTGAAAAATTCAGATTCAGTTTATTGAATTTGTTTGTTGTTGTATGTTTATAAACTTGGGTAAATCGATCAGAAATTTCTTTTTATGATACAAGTGAACATTGTCTTGCCTCAAGGGATTAGGAACTCCCTTCTAAAATTTCAATGGGCAAGGTCGGGTGCCGGTTTTGATGGAGACTAGATTCACTTTGTGGAAATAAAAGCATTAATAATATCCTATTTTTTCAATAAATAAATTTATTTAACTATTCACATAAAGAAGATATGATTGAAATGAAATTTGTCTTAGAATAAAGGAAATATTATTTTACAAACATATAAATTACAATCAAATATTTTTTGGAAGGGTATGGATTTGTGATGGAAATTTATTTTAAATATTATCTTCTTATTTCATTAAATTATAAATGGAAACAATTATGTATAATATTGAAACGAAAAGGGGATATAAATTGACTGGTACCCACTGTCAGAGCTTTAATATCCTATATGAATACCTCATGGGAATGGTGGTTTAACTAACATTATATGGATCATGGGGATTCAAAATATTAATGACATATTTAGGGAAATTTAAAATTCAACTGGTTTAGGAGGATTTGGAATTGTAGAGTATATGTAAATTGTTAATGTAAGAACCATTTTATAAGTGAAGATAATGGTCATTTATTAAATTAAAATTGAATTATATTAATATCTTTTAATTTTAAAGGGACCACTCCTTCTAAAATGGAATGTAGTAGAGAGGGTATATTTATCATTAGAATGTTTTTCCATAATTTATACCTTTACCACTATTTATTTTTAAAATGTTAATTTTTATTTTAACTCAGTATAATTTTTCTCAAAAATTATAAGTAAATATATTTTAATTTGGATATTCTAAGTCCACCATAGAATACCATTTCCTTATATTTAATTTCTATGAATAGAAAAATTTTATATTAAAATAATAAATTTGTATTCAAAAAATATTTTTATAATAAATATAACAACTATATTAAAAATATAAATATATTTTTTGAAATTAGTCATAATATTTATAACTTTTTATTTTCATATATAAAAATATTTTTTTATGAATAATAAAATGATATTAAAATAGAATAATTAAAAGTACATAACTTATTTGAATAAAATCGCTATATGACTATAATTGTTTTCAAACAACACCCTCCCTCCAACATTGAGAATTTTTACTATATAAGGGGCAGATCCTGAAATGTTTAAGGGGACCAATATTAATGACGGCCAAGTTCATCTACATTGGAAAGGATAACACACATAGATGGGTGGGATCCATGGGAATAAAAAATGGATCTAGAGCTATTTGGGGCTTCCCAAGAATCCATAAATTCATCCACCATATCGTCCTCCCTCCATATATTTGACATCATTATGTTGGTGCAGAGTATACCTTTTCATTTTCGGACAAGATAAGAGATCTCCCTTTTGGTAAGGATTTCATTTTTTATTTCCTTATATAACTTAATGGAGTCTATCTCTAGCCAGTCTAGGTGAATTCCACTAGTGTGAAAAATCTCAAGGGCCATGAGCATTTCTCTCACATCCACAATGAAAGACTCCCCTTGTCCGTAGAAGCCATTGATTGCCAGCATGATTGAACCTATATGGTCATGAATCACCCCACAAACAAAACTTATTATTACAAAATGTATTGGTAAATATTAACTATTATTATTTATATTTAACATAAATTACTAATTAAAATTTTCATCTATTTTTAGTATAAAATATATATATACTCTCATAAATTTAACAATATTTATTTATTTTACAAAATTGTAAATTCATAGTATTATCATAAAAACCATTATAAAATTATTGTTTTTATATATGAAATTATAATAGTATTTGTTTTAATATACAAGTTGAATATTATCAAATGAATAGTGATAAATAATTCAAGTTTAATTCGTAATAAAAATGGAAAATACTTAAAATTAAGATGATATATAAATTAAGAAATAAGTCATTAACTATAAGAATATATTATTCTAATATATTGTAACATAACCAATAATGATCACAATGTAGGATCTAAGAATAAGGTATGACATAGTAGAAGTAGTGGGTTGATGTTAAACTAAAAGGATCTTTTGGTAACTTCCATAAATATTAATATCTCATGAAATCCTCTCATAAAACAATAGTTTTATGTACTTATATTCTTTTTCAAGGGTATATACTTGTGATTCTACCTCTATTTAATGATTATATAATTGAGCCTCTTAAGGAAGGCCTCTTCCATTTAAGGTAAATTCATATAGATTTCGTTATTTAGTTACATCTATTTATACATTTTAATTTATTATCTCTACTATAATAATCAAATTTATTGATTGATTTCTAATATATCACATATTTTAGTTTATTTTAAAATATAGAGAAATCAATTACATATTGTACTTAATTAAGAAAAATTAAAACTAATGAATTATATCATTAATAATCAGGTGTTGGATGGATTGTGTTAAGTGGAAGAGGTATAAAGGATTGAATAAGATGTGTTATAGGATAGTTTCAAGGTAATTTATTAATGTTGGGTAGGTTTAATTATTGGTTATGTAGTGGGGTTGTGATAGATATGATTTGTTTTTTAAGAGGGAACATGGAGTATATTGTGGGATTATAGAATAGTTGGCCATTATGGGGTTCATTAAAGTATAAAAATGGTAAAAGAATACAATTATAAATGAGGAATTAGTAATAGTTTGGTTGGGATATAAATTTATCCTTCCAAAAATTCAATTACAAATAATTCAAATGGAAAGGGTTATTATCTATGAGAAATAATTCATTAAATATAGAATTTAATTTTTTGGTAATGAAGTACGGTTAGTAGTGATGAATGTTGAAATAATATGGAGGTTTAATTAATTTTGGGGTTTTAAGTTCTCAGTGTTTTTTTCAAATGTGGGAATGTGAGAGGGTTTGTAATGTTATAGATTTTTTGGGAAATTACTGTTTTGAAGGATGAGTGGTGTTGGTGGTTGGTTGTGATGGTGTTATTTTAGTATATTCCCTATAAGATGGACTTTTGTGAAACTAATATATAATACATTGTATTTTATTTTTATCATTTTAATAAATCCACATGAGTTAAATATCTATAGTAATACCTCAATTTTTAAGACTCTTATTTTTTATCCATTGTCTTGGTTAGTGAGGGAAAATGGTTGGATACCCCCTCTTCCTTTCTTCGGAATGTGGCATATCAAATTTCTATTATCATTGGAGGTTTGGTGTCATGACTATTTGGATAATGGAATATTTTTCATATCATTGATGATCAATATACCCAACTATGATTGATTTGGATGTGATGGCATATGGTGGGCATCATGCTGGAAAGGGTGACCCCGTGATTTTGGTGTCCTTTATATTCATGATACCATATTTTATAGAATACATGATGAGTTAATGATTTTTGAATATATTTTTTTATTATTGAATGATGAAGATGATGTTTTATTGACATGTGAAATGGTTTCTCATTTTTCCCTGAATTGGTTGAATCTGACAGTGGATGTTCGTCCATAATGGGTATTGGAAAGATATTGATGTGAACCAAACCACAATAGGTTTTTTAGTGGTAAATTAAATGGGATTTTTCATTGGGGGATGATAGTGAAAATTATTTTTGGAATTGAGTGTAGTGGATGTTCGTATATATAATTTATATTATGTTATTACTAGTAGGACCCAATTTTGGTGTGTGTTCATTCACAGGGTAGGGGGATAGATTAACCGATATGTACATATAGTTTAAGATATGTTTCCATATATTATTTTTTATGTATCATCATCATCTTCAAAAGAGATATTGAGTTTGATAATGTAGATTATACTTGTTAATCTAACCCCTGAAAAAAATTCCTAGTCTCTATGGAGTGTTTCATGAATAAGATAGATAAAATAGAAATAGATATTAATAATTATTTTTCTTTTTCAGGATATATTTTTAGTATTTTATTCTGGGGTTGTTATTTTATAGACATATTTAAGTTTGGAGGAATTATTTTTCATTTTTTTATTATACTATTTCATTTATCACTAGATTTATTTTAGTAATGCTATAGTTGATGATGGAAATTCCTCCAATATGAATTTTTTACGACATTCTTGATAGTCTTAAACCTAAGGCCTATTAGATATTAAATTTTATGGTCACTATAATCCTTAATAAAAAACCATAAGGTTTTTTCACTGTGAGAGGGGCCTTCAAGATGGTATCATAGCTTATGGTAGAGCACTATGGTTTCAAATGATTTTAGGCACTTGTAAGAATTCCATTTGTTGGTAGTGAATAAATACCAATTATACATGGTGTTTTTTTATTATAGGGTACTACATTGGAAATACGATTGTAATTTCCCATAAATTTAGAATCAAGTAATCTGATTTTACCAATTGAATAAGTAAAATAGAGAAATATGTAGTGTGGATGCATAAGAAGGCTATATAAATCATTCATGATTTTAATTCGATTTTATATATTATTTTTTTTTTGAAAATAAAATAATTATTTTCAAAATAATATTGGTTATTAATTATCATTTATACCAATAATAGGAGTACAATTACTAGTTTATATACATTCATGCATGTCATTACTCATGTTTGGTTAATGATAACGAGATTATGAAAGTCAATATAGTCTCCAATACGAGGATCAAAAAATAAGATTATATGTAATATTTTAACATCTTTGTATATATTCAACATCAATTATTTTCAATTAATTATTTAAAATACTCCAATATAAAGAAAAAGTTCTAGCTAGAGGAGCTCATTAACCCGTTTTGTAAGATCCAAGGAAGGACTGGAAATCAGGTTTTACTAGACATCAACCAAATTAGGGGATGATAACAATAGTGACATATTTAATATCATATATATCATAAGAAATATGTTTTTTATATGTAATAGTTCTAATTTATGTTCTATGAGAGATTCTGTTCATGAAAAATTGTGGTGATGATGAGAAAAAATATTTTCCCTCTCACATAACAAAGAGTTCGTGTGTTAGATATTAAGATTAGGTTAAATATATTTATTCACATCCCTTGTGATTTACATCATAATTATTGTATTTATCATTGTTCATGTGGGTATATCTACTATCAATGATTTAATAAGTGATTACAATATTTATATTTCATATGTTCATGGAGGATTATAAATATAATGAGGTATTTTTGACGATTTATTCTTTTCCAAAGATGTCACTATTATTATGAAATCAAGTTTCATAAAGGAGTTGGTATTTTGGTGGTGGATTGCATTTATTTTGTTAGTTTAGGACCAATCCAACTACGTTTTATCCATAGTATATTTCTTAATACAACTTCTCTAGGGGATCTATTTTCTCAGCCAATTGGGATCTCGATGATAGTGTTATCATATCTCAAGGATTTTGATAATCTTCATTATGAAATTTAATTTATTTTAATTTTGTTCTTTTAATACAAATATTATTTTATACATCGAAGAATCTATTTTAGAAGAGGAAATATTATAAAAAGGTATAAAACACATTCGTTACAACAGGTGGAGATAAATATTGCTTATAAAGACATGTTATATACCTCTATATCTCTAAAATTTACACATTTCAGTGTGATCATGGATGTTATAAAAATTTTTGCTGCCAAGTAGTCTCGCATGGTTTTTATTACGCTATAGATATTATATTTTTAGAGAGACTAGAGATCCTAAAAATTACCTCTTTATTATCCACTACCTTGCTTCATGACTTAATCAATTATGGAATGTATCACTTCTTTATTTGATCATCCATGAACCATTACCATATAGTAAAGGGAGAGAGGATTCTAGTTTACGTATTATGGAATATTTATATTATATGTTAATAGATTATATTTTATTCTAGTTGTGGATTTAATATTATGATTGAGTTTCTCCATTTATCTTGGGATTTATATTTTTCATCAAATAAAACCATTCAATGTCATAAAATGAAGGTACTATTTTTATTTTCAGAATTTCTATATTATATACACCTCCAATACATTTTCTTATAGGAATAATATTCATTGTGTGTAATAGTCATCAGAATAATAGATCATTATATGAGTCCAGGATTATTAGAGTCATTGTTGACATAGTTAGTGAAGCCTTTATTTCAATTAGTAGAGGTATATATAGTAGAGATTTCTAGATTCATGGAATAGTATAAATATGATTTCACCAAATTGGTTTTTCATTAACTATTTAGTTTGTAATGAGGTACATGATCCATTTTTAGTATGTAGTATCATTGATTTTTGATGAACCCTTAAGATAAGTTTTCTTTATGTTATAGGATTTGAGGATCTAGATTGGCGATTTCCTAATTGAACGATCTGGTTGGCCTAGTGTATAGTTGAGTGGTGGTCGTTTATTGATTTCCAATATTATAGATTAAATACTATAGATATGTAAAAACTAATAAATATGTAATTAGGTGATTTTCAAGATAAATTACTGTATTTTTTTTGATTCCCTTATCCACTTATTGATGTGTATCAACTGATTCAAAAAGGTGTATTTTCAATTTGGACACCATCATATGAATTTGATATTTTAATTATTATAAATACCTATCTTAGTTGTAGATATCAGAACTTTTATTTAATGGTTTTCTAAATTGTAGTAACAACATCACTCATCTTGTTCATGGGACACATAAAATCAATTTTTTATGACTTCATAGAACATGTACTGTCATTTTTATAAAAAACAATTTTATAATAATGATCCTTAAATGATCAATACAATATGCTTATAGATATTTTATGGATTAACTAACACTATCACCATTATAGAAAAAGGTATAAATATAAGTTTCAGTTGTATGAGGTGTGTTTTCATGGGCATGTGGCATCTCATTAAGGAAATTCATTAGATTCATTAATAACTATTGTCATTTTTCCATGGGAATAAATCCTTAATGATATGGAGTTTTAAAGAATATATGGACTAATGGACAATTAAAATAGGTTCATATCATGTGTATCTTAGTTCATGATGGTATTAAAATAATATACCTTGAAGGACCACACTTTCTAATAGATTACTCAATGTCATGTCGATTTCTACCACATCATTTTGAAATTTTCATGTTCTCTTATTATTTGACATCTATAGAATTCAATGATCTTAAAAAAATATGATCATTCTCATCATATTACATGTGATCTTCCAATGAAGTAGAGAGGTGTGATATCAAATTGGATTACTAAGTTCTATCCCCATTTGAGTTCCTACACTATGCATTATTTCATGTTTGTAGTAGTTTATTTATCTGTGATTTTGTCACAATATTAAATAATCAACGAGGGAATTGTAGTCATCACATAGCCCCATTTCATAAAAGTGGTATTATCAATTAAATATATGAAATAGAACAATATTTGAGTGGTGGAGTCACTACAGGTTTTTTATTTTGATATATACACTACCAAATGTATCTGGATTAGAGTTTTGAACACACAATATATGATAACCTTGGGATATTTCATTTTCCAATAATGATATATTTCTAGATAAATATAAAATTATGCATTGATACATATTCATATAGAGGAGGATAACAGAAATGGATTTCTATATCAAATTGAAGTGAATCCAACATGATGTAATCTGTATACAAGTCTATGTGGATAGATTTAGATGAATAGGTGATCAATGATAATTTCCTCCATGATGATGGTTTATATATATGGTCAAAGGATGACCTACATAGGACTATGTTTCCTTTGTGGTCATTTTTTAAATCGATGGTGTCTGGGGTGGTTCTATATGATTTCTATTGATCAATAATTTCTATGGATCCATTCATGGGCATGGAGTAACAATCTTTAAAGTGTTAAATTTTGATTCCATGGATGAAGTGATACAAATAAGTGGTCATCTTAAGTATTATGGTCAATCTATAGATGATGTTAGATCAACAAAGATGAGGTGGTTCATTATGGACATAGGATATTCTTTAGTGGAGATATCAAGATATATTTATGGGTCCCATTGATGGACTTCAGTGATTCCAACGTGGATATAATTATATATTAGTGTTTGGAAATCAATTGGGAATGTAATTCCACTTTCCATACATTTGGTATTAGGGTGATTTAGAGTAATATACTATTATGTATATAGAAGCGGGGGTAGATCCTAACATGGTTTCTAGGACTATAATTTTTTATATGATGTTTCTTTTTCCTCACTACGTTGGATCAAGATGTTGGATAATTTTATTCCATGTGGTTCAATAATGCTACCTTCCATCACATAATGAATGGGAATACCAAGAAGAACATCCATTCAAATGAAGACATAATGTGATCTTGTTTTCTACTTTTGTTGGGATCATGAGTTATTAATACTAAATTGGTTTCGTATTCTTATAACAACAATTAACTCACATCCATTAGCATGGTCTTATTTGAGACAATGTATAGGATGGCCTTATCATTACCCATTGTAGTCATCAAAGTACGTGATTCATTGATCATTACTTCCAATGATGTGATGATCATGATAAAAAAAAGATGATGGATTGAAAGTTAGTGAAGATGTTTTAGGACTATAGAAGTATTTAAAAAATATATTATAAGAGACCTATTGAGATTAATTTTTCTATTTATGCATTATTATGGTATTCCCCTCATTGAGTTTTGTTGACTTCTTCATAGGATAGTAGTAATTAACCTTGATTAATCGACACTTTAATGGTACTAAAACATATTTTCTTTTGTGGGGTATAATTTATCACTTTGAAGTTAGATAGATGAAATATTTTACATGTTCCATGTGACATTTAATTTGTAATAAATTTATGATGACTCACATTTCATTGATTGGGGAGAGTTGGGTGTCAAGGGTGATGTGATATTTTTAGAGTTAGTAGTTGAGATTTCGAATAATTGGAATAAGGTGTTTTGAGGGAATATAATATACTTGATGTGTGTATTATGGATGTATGGTAGTGTATATGAATATATATGACACTGTGAGACAAGATTTTTTGTTTACCATTAGAAGTTATTTTTTCAATTATTTGCTTGTTTGATTTGTTTTTAAATTTTTTATTTAATTCTATTATTTATTTTTCTAACGCAATTTTCTGGATATATATCTCCTTGGTATTTTCATTTTTAGGCCTATTAGATCATTCCAAATTAGATATATCATAGAGGGAATTGATAGTTAGTGTAGTTTGGATTTTTAATTTTGGGAAGATTATGATTATCTAGAAGGAAAATAATATTATAGGTATGTATTAAGATTCATAAGACTTTTGTGACACATTACTCTACATGTTTTGAGAGGCAGTTCTTTTTAGAAAAATTTATATATTGTACGATGATTCAAATATTGAAATTTATGCAAGGAGTATCAGATTGTGGAACACAAAACCAGTTTTTTGGTGTTATTTTTTTAGATTCAATTCTTCATCAAGGAATTCATATTGTATAATATAAGGGAAACTTCAAAAAAAATTGTTTTTGTGTAGAGTTGATTTTTTTTATAGTGATAATTACTACATGAAAAAAATTTCTAACTATGTGGACTACATGAGGGATGTACACAGTTATTGAATTTTAAGACGAATCAAATAATATTACAAGTCTTATAATATGAATTATATTTTACAGTATTAGTCATAGATTTTTGATTTATATCTGAAAAGTAATTATTTTATCAATTCACATAATAATTTTTATGTCACTGTTAGGGATTAACCAATCACTATGTGAATGTAATATATTTCAAAATAAGTTAGTGTTTTTTAATCATGGTATGAGGTTCATATATCATATCACACCCTAGTATTTTTCTAACCTACATCTAATTTTTTACCTACTATTTAATTTTTTTTATTTTTAATTTATTATTATAAATACAATGAATTATTGAGGATCATTTTTGGTGTATCCTCAGCCCACCATTTGATGACCATTGATCCTCTTCTTATGTGGATCAAGAATTATTCCATAAAAGTAAAGTTTCAAAACAATGTAATGAATAAACTATATTGATCTAATAACTAATTAATCATTTAGATAGTGTATTATTCCAATCATATCATATCAAAAACATATATATTTTGGTGAAGTAATATTAATCTAATTCATTGAATGGAATAATGAGTCATATTTTTCTAATGTAGAACAATTTATGGTATATGAGATAAATGTCACTGAATGAAAAATGGTGGCATTGGAAACCTGAAACGTTTTAATATACATCTGATCTATTTCATAAATAAGAAAATTTATGGGGTTTAATATTTAGAAAAAATAATATTTTTTGATGATTGATGAGTTTGATAGAGCTAAATTAGAAGAAATATGTCACATTAAATTTCATATTTGACTAATTCTAGACATATTTTCTTTTTATATTCACATTATTTATTCATTGTTATAATAATTTACTATATGAATCATATACATATTTAAAATAAATATGATTCATCTGTATTTATATATAACCCATTATATAACCCACACAATATGTCACTCTCCTAAAAATAGATTGCAGTCATTTTTACACACTTCAAAATAAATCTCACACAGAATGAATATAAACATTTACTATAACGTTATAGACTCATATCACATTACAATAAATATATATATGAGTATTCTTGGGAGTATAAATTACCATCCCCAATTTTTTAGAACATTTCATAATCCACTATACTAGTGAGAAGTACAACTCAATGTCCCATTATGTAGTGATAGATTACTCAAGAGAGAATGAAAGTAATGAAAATTTTACCCCAAAAATATATAAAATTTATTTATTAACTGATTTCATGATAATTTCTTTAATTATAAAATTTGAACAAAGTATATTAAATATATATCTTATGTAATCATACCAAGCTCTTATTTTTTAAATTCTACTTTGAAAAAAAGACTAATTTTATCAAATAAAAAATGAACAATAAACATATTCAATTTATTAAAAAATTGTAACTATGAATAATTTCATGACCTATCCTAATGGGGGCCATGTAAAGACTCCCCATGACCAACTCTTATCAACCATGGTCTAATGAATATCACTGATTAGGTATATCAATATCATGGGAGGAATTATCCAAATTACGTCTAGACAAACACATCTCTAATAAAAAAATGCTGAAATGTAAACACAACTAATAAAATATTCATTCACTCATATAAATACAACGATTAGTGTATGACATAATAAAATTTAATGTAAATAGGTAAAGTTAAAATCCCAACAAAAATAGTCTGAACACAATACCAACATTAAAGTAAGGATAGGTACTTCTATGGAGATTATTTTATAACACACCTCAGGACTTCTTTTCTCATTAAGCAACACCTAGTCAGGGTCCCACTAGGACTCTATCAATGGTCTGGTCATCTGTAGATGACTTTTCATGTGTCGGAAAATCCCATCTAGGATTCAGTATCACAATGCCTAAAATGATACCCCAAAACAACAATAATACAACAAAGGAAAAAAAATAACTATACAAAGGTATAAGTATAATAACATATAAGAGTAATATCGAGATATAAACAATTTAATAAGATCATCCTAAATGTATAGTACCAATAATAAGTCCATCTTAGTATTCCAACTTGAAGATTTAACATAGAACTCATCTAACATAGGACACTTCAGGAGTCTGATATCAATGATAATATATGTCTGAGATATAGTGATCATCTGGTCACTTCATATGGAGTATATGAAGAAGTTTAAAAAATATGATACAAAGGAATCTATCACTCTAGTGGCAATGGTGTATATCTACAACTCATTCTGCAATAGCTTCCATTGTAGTGGATCAGAGACTGTGTAGTGTTGGTTATGAAATTACCACAAACTCTAACTTGGATGAGAATATGATAGTGAATCTCTCTTTGGGCCTCATAGAAGGATTCAAACAAATCTATACTAAAAGAATTGGTGATGGGATCATTGTATTATCTGTATGAGGAAATTCCATACAAACCTTAGTTAAAGGTTATAGGGAATTCCCCATAATGAATCCTGTATAACATTCAATGGAAAATTGATCATAACATGCATTTAAGTAGTACATGTTGTGTAGTAGGATTACATAATGTGTCACATTGACCATGGGTCCTAACCATGTCAACACCCAATGTCTGTGAGTGTGTATGACTACACAATGTGATTAATACCTTATACACTTCTTGGGTACCAAGACACAACTTAGCCCATGTATGTCAGGCCTAGAAAAGTCTGTGTATTGGGATATAGTATGTCAATTCCTATGTAGTCCCCGGTAGTGTCTTCATACACTGCAAGGATCATGTTGAGACATTAGGGAGGGGTCAGACATGGTGTTGTTGGTTCACATATAATGTGACACTTAAATTTATCTCGATACCTGAGTTACCACTATAATGGCCCAACATGAAATACAGATCTTAAGTACACACTGTGTTGATTGGATTTTTTATAGAACTCGTGGATCTTCCATATAAAAAAATGTGAATACCACCATAAATTTTTTATTACATCTCAGTAGAAATAAAAAATCTACTCCAGCATGCATCGCCATGGATTCCCACTAATATCCATCCTTTGAATCCATTTAGAAGATTCCCATTGTAGGTTCGCATCACCATTCACATTCCCCAACATTAATTGTGGGTATCCGATCTAGTCTAACCTGCACACTGATACCCTGTCAAACAATCATTTGCCTATAATGAGTCTAGATAGAGGATATCAAATCATTTCTCCAACAAATGGGTTCAAAAAGATCAATTACATGGTTTTTTTTGTCAAACCATGGTATAATGAAAAATACTAATGATAAAAAAATAAAATGTGTAGAAAGTAAAAAAGAATCAATCATAAGGAACAAGCCTCAGTTTCAATTCATTTGAGCCACAATTTTTTTTCCACATGAATGGAAAATGAAGAGATGACAATAAATGTTGACTAAAGATTCCAAATTCCCCAAAAAAACTATCCAATCCTTTAACACACATGACATGAAGATCAATATAATAAGTTGATTTATCAATGTTCATCATAGACTAAGAAATCGTGAACAAATACAATCAAAAAAATGTAAAAACTCTATATAGATCAATTGATTAGGATGAATAATCCAATTTTGTTTTCATTAGAGAGATATCTGAATCCCATTGTGCACTGATCAATGATCATTAGTTCAAGTTTATGTATTCCTTTGTGAGATCCTCTAACACTCTCTATATGGGTTCTCAAATGGCTCCATTATTATGGGATATATTCTATAATTCCATCATAGTAACATTATTATAGAATAAGTTAGGTTAATAATTCAACATAATAAAATAAAATAAAATATTTGATTACTTTAATCATTTTATTCCTACAAAGTCTATTTCACAAATTCACAGCTCCGACAAATGCTACATCGCAACTTGGGTAATACCTGTTTTCTAAACTCAGTAGTGCCCTCAGATATTTTATATGAGCCCTAATTTAAATTTTAATCCATTTTTTCTGTAGAAATACAAGCATTTTTAAATTTGTATACTTAATAAATGAAAAAAAAATCATGGGCACATTAATCCTCAGAATCAAAAATTGTCTTAGCACCTGGTCTGTAAAAATCTATATATTATTCAAAAAAACACATGGAAAATAAGAGTCATTCACAACAATAAATGGAATTAAATTTAAAAAAATTACAATTTTGAATATTTATATAAAGTAATAGTGGTTATGACTAACTTATTAGAAGTATAAAAATATAAATTATTTATAAATTTTACTTTTTCATTAATGAAATTTTATAATTAAAATTATAACCAATTTATCTTCTATTAAGAATATCTAATCCTTCAAACTATTCTATCATAATCAATCCTTATTAAGTACGTATGATACTTTTAATGATTTATTAACCTATATAAATATAATTTCTATTATATAAATGTATTATATAATCTGAATATCATATATTAATACATTATTTAACCCATTACAATCTCAATCATAAAAAAACTGTTATTTTCTTTAAAAATATATACTATAATACGACTTTAATTTGAGTAGTAAAAATAATAATTATTATTTTAAATTATATAAACAAACATTGTTTTTTTTATATTAATTTAATTTTTAATCACATTATAAATTTTCGTTTTGATTACTACAAAAATATATTCTTTTTAATCCATAATGATTGGACTAAATTTTTAAAAAAACTACATTTTTAATATTATATTCTTTTATTAATGATTATTGAATATTAAATGATTCATAATAATTTAATAGATAATTATATACTCTTAATAATGAAATAATATATATACTCTTTATAAATAAATTAATGATAAAAAAATACTTTTTTATCAATCATTATAACAGATTAATAAACCATACATTGAATTCATAATTGAATATTTAGAAATAATAGTTCTCATCATCAATTACATTTTTCATAGATAATAAGATATATGATGTGATAAATATCATTTTGAACTATCCATATCAAAATTTCCATCGTGATTTATATACGAGTGCTTTATCTCCTATATGTAATAAATTATGACCAATATAAAAATAATTGATTGTTATAGGAAATCACAATTTACAATTTATCTCTTCAATATTTCCAATGACATGGAATATCATATTTTATAATATATATTTATATTTCATTAGTTATTTTATATTTTGTTTTCAATATAGATCTTAAAAAATTACATCATAAAATTAGTGGGTTTCATTAACTACTACCATAGTAAATATACATGTTTAAATCATGAAATGTATAATTATATCCTACATCATATTTCATAAGAAAAACCTAATTTATTATAAAAAAATTCAATATTTCATGACTGAAATGGGATTGGCAATATTACATAAAATTTATTGATTTCAATTGTGATTTTAGAAATCATAAAATATGGAATCCTCTGAAAAAATTCCAGGATTTTTATATGTCTAATAATGTAATTTGAATATGAATAATTGATCAAAATCAGATGACACATATATTAATTATTTCAAATATGAAATATGATATTCATTAAATGATTTTCCATAAGAATAAATCCATAAAATAACAGTAATAGAACCTACATCATTTTTTTGGTACCATTAATCACCTATTAACTTCACTAATGATGATATCTAATGTTGTATTTAATAGATCATCATTTTGGTAAGTACCTAATGGATTACCAATAATGAAAATTATAAATGATATTTCTCTTATCTTCATAGTTTAGTATTACCACAGAGTGAAATAGAATAATATTAAATAATAATATATTCATTGGGGGGTATTTTGGAAAACTTCGTCCATGCACACACCACATTGAACATTATAGTGTATTAGGGTTTATAATATAGCAACGTCACCTTTTCATAAATTACTATTACATCATTATAAAGATAAATATCATAATATTATTAGACCATGAGGATCCAAAGGTTTTGGGTCTTGGGAAAACATGGAAGAAACATAACATTTACAATATCAAGCATAAATATTTATTTAATTCCTTCTCCTCTATCTTATTATTGGCACAAGAAATCTTCTTAGTACATGTTTTCACTTGATGATATATATAAAAAGGGGGTGAGAAAAATCATAAAATAAACCTCAACATCATGAGAATAAATATTAATAAAATAATTGAGATGTGGAAATGCATAAAAATGAAATATCATGTCTCAGTAGCCATCTACCACACATAGTTGTAGACAGATATTTCATCAAGTTCACACATCATTTCACTTTCACTCATGTGGTTTATGACTTTACCCGATGCATTGGAGATTTCTATAATTCTGATTGCACACTTGACATTCAAACATTCATATTGCACTATATAATTCCATATGCACTCGTCACGTCATAATATTTAAATTATTGTGCATGCCTCATTAATTATATGTAAAACATAAACCAAACCTAACCCATGGAAATAAATGGGTTTCACATAATAAATCATACTTGAATAAAAATATAGTCCCCATATAAATAGGGAATACCATGCTTGATATAGAACCACTAACCATGAGTGAAGAGTAAAACAATATTCAAGAAATAAAAAGGGAGTGTTTATTTGAAAAATGTGTTTTCTGGAAAACATTGGGATTTTCATAAACATAATTATAGAAAAATTATATCAATTAAAATGCATGATAATGATGAAAAAACTATTTTTATAGAGAACCCATACAGAACATGGAATTAAAGAGGGAGAACCTTTAGAAAGATAATTGGGATGGATAATTTCCCCTTACCTCATATCTGAATGCTTTCTTCACTAGATTGTCTTGTATAAACACATTATATTCATTAATTAACAAATAAATAACCTTTTTTTAAATGAATACTATTAATTTTGGTTTAATTAAGTTCTTTTATGGGCCATTGGATGAGTTATATAATTTAAATACATTGTTCGGGGGTGTTCGTTTTAATGGTTTTCTTTAGCAGTTCACATGTATTTATAAATGGACATTCATGTAGAACATGGATAAACATACAGAACTAATTTTTCATGTTATTAATTATATTAGAGGTGTTTAAATGATCTTATAATTAATTATATTATATACCATGTGATTGAATAATTAGATAATAATTTAATTATGATCATTTCGGTTAATTCATGCAGTTTTTTGACCACAACAAACATGTTTTGTTTAATTATTTTGTAATATGTATATAAGTTTGATCCAGAACACTAAATAGGATATAATAAATATAATAAAATCTAGTTCATCCATAAAAATGGTATCATGTCCAGATCTGAAGGGAGTAAAGGAATAAGAAAACATTTCATTCTTGAAGGAGATAAATTAACACCTCACGAACAACGTATTCTTTACTAAAATAAAAAGAAGAGTAGAAGGGGGTTGGATTATATTTTATCCCACTAGTATCATAAAATATCATTATATGTGAAATAATGGAGTTTACATACCATGTGGATGAGGATATGCGGGGAGAGAATAAGAAAAGAACTTGAAATTGAAAGGAAGTTAATGTAAAAGAGGGATAGATGAATTGCCTCTTGAATCCTCCACTTGAGATCCTCCTTAAAGAAACCTAGTCATGGTATTTTGTTGATACCAGAAGTTCTAGTACATCGGGGAGGGTCTAGGGAAGATGTTTGAGTGGAATTTAGATAAGGCTTATAGCTTGATAGGTTTGAGGAAATGATGGTGTGAATTGTGGTATTTATATTTTAGGGGAGAGGTGTTTTCTCCATAAAATATTCATTAATTTACTATTTATCCATAATACAAGTAATAGTGAGTATCCCATGGCTAATTATAGTGAATTTATCCTATGAATATGAACCATATGTGTAACATCCCGTGTAAATAAAGAATAATACATTTTCATATTTATTAATATTTGTGATTTAAATATTATTTTTACTTTAAAGGGGATGCTATGTTCGATGGCTTACCCGATACGCAACAACAGGTTTCTATGAAATCTTACGTTGCATACTAATAATATAATAATATTTTATTAAATGGTAGTTAACAACTATTCTTTGTATTGAAAGGAATGAATAGAATTAACTAAAATATTATTATACATATTTTTAAATGTTTTTTCATTTATCCAACAAAAGTTAGAGGCTTAGAATGTGAATGAATATAATTTTCAGCATAATTTACTTTAAAAGGTTGATTTACCGCCTTTTAATGGAAAACCCTCTTTAAATATTTTTTGGTCACTTTTATATGTTCTATTTGACAAAATAAAATTCTTTTTTAGAATGGGGGTATCAAAATTTACATTGGGTAAAATTTTTGTATTTTTCTGAAAAATTTCATTTATAATGAATAGTGAAAAATACCATATTTTAATTCAAAAGTTCCTTTAATATAATTTATTTATATGGCTAGATTATCTTTTTAATTTTTTTAAAGTGTAATTAGAATATGTTTTTACCATTTAATCTAATGTTTGTCATTGGAAATAATTACATTTTAAAATTGGACATAAACAATTGTAAATTTTTTGATAGTTATTATTTCATAAAAACATGCTATTTTTTTAACAACGAGAATTAATTTTAAATTATTTAATTCAACATCTATGTTTCGAATTTTTTAAAATAGAAATCATTTTGGAATTTGTAATATCAAATATAGATTAGGCTGAATATTTTTTATTTTTCAGAAAAAACATCAAATTTTTATGAATAGTGAAACCACTTAGTAGTAGTTTAAAAAAAGATACTTTTTCATTTAAATGAAATTTTACTGCTTCTGTGAATTGAATTTATAAAATACGACATACATGGTTGTTATTAGTAAGAAAAATTTGGTTCAATAAGATAAAAATAATTTTTGGTGAATAGTAACTTAATACGGTAATTCAAGGTAAAAAAGAATATCATAATAATTCAAAATTACCTTAACACTTGTTACAACCATATTGGAGGAGTCATGGCCTACTATGGTCATATTTGGGTCGATTTTGGGACACAATTGAGCCACTTAATAGTGATAATTACACTTTAGATTAATTAATTTAATGTAAATGCAAAAATAACACTAACAAATATCTTTTGGTACAATTATTTTTACATGGGGTTATATAAGTTATACTTTTGACTATAAATATTCATTATAATGCTAAAAATAATTCCTAAAGCATGGTATTTTTTTATAATATTTTGACAACAAATAAATTAAATTATTTATGACACAATAATGATGCAGCGTATACCTCATTAATAAATGATTTAAATAAATAAGATTATAAAGACTAAAATAAAATACAAAAGTTGACCAGTTCTTATTGGATGATTTTATTTCGAGTATGAGTCATCTTATCGTCAAAATTAATGTGTTTTGGACCTTTTTAAACTGAATATATGTTTATAGTAAAATAATTTTTTCACACTTTCCTAAAGAGTCCCTCCTCTCCCTTATAAAAAGAAACTACTTCTAACCAATTCCTCACACCTATCAGGCTTTTTGGATCAACCATACACAAAAGAATTGATCTCCCTACATCACTTTCCTCATTATAGAAGCCTTAGATTAGGTAGGAGGCACTTTAAGAAGTCATTTTGGTTCAAACCAAAAGAAGTTTCCAAAATTAAAGGTAAGAGTTTCTCTTAACTTTTTTTATTTTATTTTACTTCTCCAACCCCAAAACTCTTTTTATTACTTTATTTTATAACAACCCAAGTATCCTCAATATACTAGGATGTTGTTATGAGAAGGATTCTAACTGAACTTACACAAACATCCATCTAATAGGCGAATAACATACTGTTTCTATGGATGGAAAACTAACGCCTCATAAAACGATGATTGTTCAATTACCACCTACTGCCATGGTGGACATTAAGATGGAACTGTATTTATATATGATATATATTATGATTATAATTTCATTATTCTTCTGTATTTTACATTTATAGCCTACCTTTAATGTTTCAATTATGGGTAAACGCGATAAATTCATTTGAGGAAGTGCGGATTACCGCCCACTCAAAGTGATATGACTCATTCATACTATATATGGGACATATAACGGATGATGTTATGGAAATTGTATATGATATTATTATGAAATTATAATAAAACTGTATCACCCAGACCCCAGTTACCCAAATTTGGTGCATTATTACATAATATTGGCATGATCACAAAAGATCAAGTCTCGAATGACCGATTAGATTAGTAGAATTGGAATCACTAGATACATTCATAAGTCTTACAGTACATCATAAAATGAAAACAACAACAACATATTGTCTCCATAGACCACAGTCATTCCCCCTCATAATATCCCTATAGGTCATTCATAAAATACTTCTTCACATCTTGGGAAAAATAAAACATATAAACGGGTGAGCTCAGATTCCCAGTAAGGATAACAATATAGCGGAAACATTCAAAAATAAGCCTGAACAATTAAGGCAATGTATTACTAAAACAAATGCCTTTTAAACATGAACGTCAGAATAATATGGCAGAAATAAAATAAAATAATTCCATTTAATTAATCAAATGGATATTCTACTAGTCTAATAATCACATGCAATATCAATAACCAGTTTCATAATGATGCAATGCATAATGCTGGACTATCATAACCAAATAGTCAAGGCCATGTGCCATGAATGCAAATAGGACTTTGTCAAGGCCTTGTGCCAAGTCACTAGTTTCTCTCAAGAGACCTACCGATTCATCGAGGAGCTATTGAGGGATCCACTCCTCACTTGTTAAGTCCAATGCATTCCATATATGAATAGGTTTAAACATAACATAAACATTCATATTAAAAATAGAATATTAAATGTCAATACTTTCTCCATAAACCATGAATGGTATAAAAATAACACATCCAGATTCAAACATATCAAAAAACCTTCAATACAATATGGATGTTTTGTATCATAATAAACCAACTTCAAATAAGCTTAAAATCCATAAAAGGGTGTTGACATAGATGAAATCAAAACTATTTGAGATAAATATCTCTTTTTTTAATCATTTAAAAGTCACATAATTATAAAATAAAACATTTAATTTGAAATATTCTTATAAGCTTGTAATGGATGCTTCAATGATTTTATGATTTTGGAAAATAGCCACACCCTCCGTATAAGTAAAAAAAGACATTCTTACCTTAATTTTGTTGAAAAGGTTAAAAATGACATTGTTTGGAAAATGATGAAAAGATTCCTTTATAAAAATCTAATAAAAAGTCAACAAGGGTACAAATAAATTTAACCCATAGTCTATCATATATTTATAATGAATTTAAATACATTTTAAAGAAATGTGGATGTGGATGATAAAGAGGTCCCAGTAGATAATTATGTATAAACAACCTCGTATAATGAAGAGATTATGAAACAAACCCTTACCGTGTACTTTTCCTTGGTCGAGGGATGCTTAACCTCTGCTATAAAGGTGAAATAATTGTTATTAAATTATAAAAGAATCATATACATTAATATGATATTATATATGATCTATAAACATTTCGTTGTTAATAATATCTTTGTATTATCATTGTTTCCAGTGTTAACTGATTAGTTTTCCTTTATATGATTTGTTACGTAAGTCGTGTTTATTATGGATAGGTTGTATCTTATTCATATCCAAAATTATATTAAGCCTTTAAACATTATTTTTAAAAATAAAATGAAAATTATTCTTGAATGGATACGATGGGGAATGAATATCATTGCGTTTGTGGAGACTATAGTATGTACGTATGCACGAGGGACAATATCATTATTTTGATATTAAAATAATATTTAATCGGATGTTTTATCATTTATACAGAATAATTATCATTTTATTTTTATTATTTACATCAATTAAACATCATTATCATACTCATCCAAATAATAATGTTTTGAATAACTAATACACCACGACGTGGAGACGGTAAGTCGTACGTACGCACGTATGGTGACATGTCATTCAAAGGATGGATTGAATACTGAATATGGTTGTAAAATATTTATAATAACATAAGAGTATATAGAAGATACTAGATTAATTATTTTTTAATGGAAATAACAATGAAATAAGAAGTTGAAGAAAAAAGGAACTTGAAATAGGGTGGTGAAAACATTACATCTTCTTCAGGTTGTTCTTTTTGATATGATCAAAATGGCTCTTTAGTTTGGCTTTATGATCAAAATAATACCTCTAGGTTGAAATGAGGGAAGCTGAGAGAATATTTTGTAAGGGGTTGGTCGAGCCACAATACATTGAAGGTGTGAATTAAAGAGAAGGTGGAGTTCCCTTTTATAAGCTTGGTGAGGGGCACCTTTGGAAAATCTTGAAATATTATTTTATAATAAATTTATATTCGGTTTCTAATTTCCCTAAAGAATATTATTTAAAGATAAAGGTGTTTATAGGTCTAAAACTACTCAACCAATAGGTTTTAGATAGGTTTGGTTCACTATATTACGTTTATTATTTTGATTTAACTCTTAATAAAATTGTTTGACATTTACCATGTCTCATTGTATTTTTATATTATATAGATAATAAAAATACTATATACTTCCAAGGGACCCCCATGTGATCCATTAATGATACACATATCATTATATAATCCCTTTGTCTGAACCGTATATTTTCAAGAATAGAATATCAATTAATAATATAATATTTGTTTTAAAAACTCCTTTATGTCAATTTTGACACTATCTAATAATTGATTTTTTTAAAGTCTTAACAACTTTATTAATTCAAAAAAAATTATTTTAGTAATCCTAACATGTCATATTAACCAATAATTTTTTTTTATGTCATCAAAACATTAAAATTATATTTATTCTAACATTTATAATACGAATTATTTGATTCCGTCATTAATAAGGAAAATATTGCATCATTATTGTGTCATAAATAAATTTAATTATTCAATTTATAAAAATTATAAATAAAATCCAATTATATAGGAAATATTTTTATATTTCTAATGAATATTTATAGTAAAAAATATAACACATATAAACTTATATAAGAATTGTTTTTTAAAAGATATATGCTTATGTCATTTTTGTATTTACATTAACTTAATTAATATACAGTGTCATTATCACTAACAAGTGGCTCCATGGGGTCCAAAAATCTACCCAAAGATGAAAATGGTCGGACAAGTATAAACCAAGCAGGTTAGGACACATTTTAGGTTAATTTAATATTATTATGATATTATTTATTTACCCTTATTTACCGGATTTACTCTTTAACCACAGTAAATAAAATATTTACCGAAATAATTATTAAAAATGTCTAAAAATTAAATTTAACTATTTAAAAAATTTGACCTCCTGATTCTAATTATGGAATATATTTTTCTAAATTCTAAACATAGAACTGGCAGAAATTAATTTTAAATAAATTCCCGTTGCCAAAACAAAAAGCGTGTTTTTAAGAAATAATAAATATCAAAAGAGTGGCACTTGCTTATGTCCAGTTTAAATGTGAAATTATATCCAACGACCAAAATTTGATTAAATGGAAAATATATAATATAATTATACTTTAAAATCACTCGAATTCATAATTTATCACTATTAATTATTTCGATTAAAAAAGTTTTTTTTAATTAAAATTTAGTAATTTTCACTGTTCATCAAAATATGAAAGTTATCAAAAAAGTACCAAAAATTCACCCTAAGATAATTTCGATATTCTGAATCCAAAAATTAAGTCTATTTTTAAAGATAAAATTTATAAAATTTTGAAAAGTGGGTATTACTATTCATAACGCCTAGTTTGAATAGTTGTGCTGTGTTAGAACTCGATGTTGCGTACAACACACACTGTTGTATTATTCAATGCGAAACGTACCATGGAAGCATGGGGTAATAAATTCTACCCTCATTCAAATAATTACATCCTCAAAATTTTCTAATACCTCCACATCAAAATACTCAGGTGGTGCTTCAACATAAGTTCCTCGGGTTCCCACGTTGCCTCTTCCATCTTATGGTTTCTCCATGGAACTTATACCAGACGAGTTGTCCAGTTTCTCAGCACTTGTTCTCTGTTATCAAGTATCCTGACGGGCTCTTCGCAATAAGAAAGATCGGGTTCTAGTTCTACTTCCCCATAAGTGAGTATATGCATTGGGTCAGGCATGTATTTTCCCAACAGTGATACGTGGAACACATCGTGTACTTTGGAGAGACATGGTGGCATTTCCAAACGGTATGCTACAACCCCATTTCATTCATGAATTTAGAAAGGTCCTATGTACATAGGAATCAATTTACCTTTCTTAAAGAATCATAAAACTCCCTTCCATGGTTATACCTTGAAGAAAACATGATCTCCTACCTAAAATTAAAAATCCTTCCTTCAGTTGTCAACAAAGTTCTTCTTCCTACTTTGAGCTGGTTTGTTGTGGATTTGGATTACATTCAACTTTTACATCATTTCCTCCCCCAGTTCGGGACCTACGAGTTTTATTTCACCAACATCATCGCAACAGGTTGGTGTGCAACATCTCTTTTTGTATAACGCTTCATATGGGACCATCCGAATACTTGAATGGAAGCTATTGTTTTAGTAAAATTCTACAAAAGGTAAATATTGATCCCACATACCTTGAATGTCAAGTGAGCATGATCTCAACATGTATTATATGGTTTGAATAGTCTGTTCTGATTTTCCATAAGTATGAGGGTTGTAGGAAGTGCTCAAATGAAGTTCAGTATCGAGGGCTTTCTGAGGACTTTTCCAGAATCATTATGAAAAACATGGATCACGATAAAAAACAATCGATAGGGATACTCTATGAAGTCTCACAACTTCATTAATATATAGTCTTTCTAGATTTTCAAGTGGTAAATATTCCCTTATAGTATGAAAATGTGCTGAAATGGTACAACGATCAACAATGACCCATACTATATCATTCCTTCTAGGAGTTTTTGGTAATCCCATGACAATGTCCATCGTGATATTATCCCATTTCCACTCAGGTATGAGAAGAGGTTGAATGACTCGTCCAGGGTGTTTCCTTCCTGATTTCACTTGTTTACAAACCATACATCTTGACACAAAATTAGCAATCTCCCTCTTCATGTTATCCCACCAAAAATGTTCCCTCAAATATCTATATATATTTCTACTCCCATGGTGTATAGAGAAATTGTAACTGTGAGCATCATCCAATAATTCCCTTTATAGATCAGGTATATTGGGATCACAAAGCCTCTTTTCAAATTTCAAAATTCCATCTTCATACACAAAGTCACTCAATCTCCCATCATTCAAATCTTTAATATTGTCTTTAAACTCTTCATCATTAGTCTGAGAACTCTTTATCCTCTCTAGTAAAGATTGTTTGGAAACCATTTGAAAAATTATTGATGTTTCACCTTCCATGGTTATTCCCATATCCAACTTTACTAGATCCATGAAAATTGGATCCCTTTCAACTCTCATTTTATCCAAAACTCCATGATCCTTTCTGCTCGAAGCATCTGCCACCTTATTTGGATTACCTGGGTGGTAGTGTATCGTTCAATCATTATTCTTGAGTAGTTCAAGACATCGCCTTTGCCTCGTGTTGAGTTCTTTCTGTGAGAAATTATACATCAAACTCTTGTGATCGGTATATATCTCACAATTTCCACCATAGATATAATGTCTCCATATCATCAAAGAAAATATTACAGTAGCTAACTCAAGATCATGAGTAGTATAGTTTTGCTCATGAATTTTCAGATGTCGTGATGCATAGGCAATAACCCTATCATTCTGCATAAGGACACATCCAAGTACTTTCTTTGAAGTAACACTATAAATAACAAACCCATCATTCCCCGATGGTAGAGTCTATATATGTGCATTGACTAATATTTTCATTAGTTATTCAAAACAATCTTCACACTCTGTTGTCCAAATAAATTTAACCCATTTACATGTTAGCTTCGTTAATGGGTTAGCCAATTGGGAAAAATTATGGACGAAACACCGATAATAACCTTCTAAACTAATAAAACTACATACCTCAGTTATACCCATCGGTGCTGGCCATTCTTGGATTGCCTTGGTCTTAGAAGGATCAACGAAAATTCCATCCTTAGAGACAATAAGGGCATGAAAATAAGTCTCCTAAAGCCAGAATTCCCACTTTCTAAACATCCCATATAATTTATGTCTTCTAAGAGTCTTCAAGATAATGTGTAAGTGACTTTCATGATCTTCATATCTTTTGGAATATAAAAATATATCATTAATAAATACCACCACTAAATCATCGAGATATTCCTTGAAAACTATGTTTATTAGATCTATGAAAATAGAGGGTGCATTAGTGTAGGGTCCTGAAAAATTATCAATGGAGAATGAGAATCCCGTTAATTCAAGAGAGGATTCTACCCAATTTCCCTCAAGGTATTGGGAAATTTTTTTGGAGAATACTCAACAGTTGGAAAAAGATGAACCCGCCCGCGTACCGGTCCAATGTTGATGGTATGTGGCGGGATCAGCATGTATCCCCCTCTGTAGACCGCAGTAGTTCACGGAACAAAGGCGAGGACCCTCTACGGGCGTGAAGTAGGATGAACACCAGGCCGTTCCACCATCACGAGCCACCACATCCACGAACCGCATCAACCGACCTGGACTACATACGCCATCGTTCGTGGAATAGAGGTGGATCCTCGTTCAGCTGCAACGCACTCCCCAAACTAGTCTGGTTAGCAGGGATGGCTCATTCAATGCCCCCGCGAGTTGTGGATTGACCAAGTCATCCGTAAACATGGTTTCTAGTCATGGGCCTCCACAAAAGGTGACGCATGACCACATATGCATCTCTTTACCCACTCTATAAAAGGAGATTGAGGGGGAGAATAGTGGGATAAATCAGATTTGGGTGGAAGGATTTCGAAGGAAGGAGTTAGGATTTTGTAAACAACAATGTTCCAATTCACGAACCAGAACAGGTATTAAATTGGAAACGAATTAATAAGGAAATAAAAATTCATAAAAAATTGGTGAACCACGAACATAAAATAAAATGAAAAAGAAGACTGCGAGCCATGGCCCCTCTATGGATGTACTTCCTGCAGACCAGGGAGTTTATGCACCTTTTTTGATCTGACACACTATGTAGCACCCTCCTACGTGTGTGAAGCCCTGACTGATGAACCCCCGACCGACGTTTCCCCTGGGCGCCATTGCTCGCATGGACTCTGCCGCATTCCAACATGGTACGTGGGCTGAACCCGAAGCTGTATACCACCTTAGTATGGGGGATGCCTATCAGTCTGCGCACCACCCTGGTACACGGACAGCTTCTTCAGCCGCGTAGCACCCCCCTATGCAAAGGGCACCACTCCTCACACACCCATGTGGCCCACCAACTCCTTTAGTGTTCCCATTCCCTGAGCTAGATAAAATCCTTCAAATTTGGCCTAATACTTCGCAATCCATTCAGCGATCTGTTCATCGGCCCTGAGCCAAGGCCTCTACCGAAGCCACCAGATCCGTATGATGCAAGCTCTAGGAGCATCAGCGTGCTACATTGAGTTCACATACCCATGGTAGGTGAGAGGAAAGGGGTTTTTCCGGCCCTTGAGTTGTTTCCCAAAATGCTTCGAGGTTCACATACCCATGGTTGTGCAGGGACTGAGCCCAGGAGTCCCATTTCTACCTCTCCACTTTCCAGGAGTGGGGGAACCCACATGCATGTGCCTTCAGCACCAGCGGTGAGTAATTCTCCCCTTTTCTGAGAGTGATGGGGCAACCTCTTTGGTGTAAGCCCCTAGCCTTTTTTTCATGAGGTATCACCCATGCACCTGCGTACTTCCCCGGTGCCAAGAACCTAGAGGGGAGTTGGACACAATGGTTTTTTCTACCCTTTCCCTCTCCCTCTAGGCTTTGTCACCATCAGGCCTCCATCCTCGAGTAAGTCCCAAGCTCCATTTCTCTGGGCTGCTCCATGCGTAATCCCCACTCCGCTTCCAACGAATGCACCTTTCGTAACATGATAGTCAGGTCTCTATTGCCTCTTGTTTCTCACACCAAGCATGACTCACGTGGGCTCAGAGTAAGTACTAACCATGACCCCAACCTCTTGTGAACTATGAGGAATTTGATCCATGTCATGGCATGGTATGTAGTAAGTATCCATGAGGTTGAAGCCCACCACCAGGTCGTTCCGACACATTCACGTCGGTTCACCAACTCTATGGGATACCTTAGAGTGTAAGCCTCGATCCTTCATACTGTATGATGTTAAACTACACTACCAAACTATGTGGATTATGATTCCTCTCATGAGGATATGTAAGAAGCCCGTATCACGGGTTTGATCTAGACTCTCATGTCGTTATCTGTCCTCCCTGGATGATAATAAACTCCAGAGCGCCCAGTTATAAGGCTTCAAGTCAGTGTCGTCTCAATGAGCCCAAACTCCTCAGAGTCATTAATCCAATGAGGGATAGAAAACCTCGGGCCTAAATGATTATGAATCCCAGCATTCAGCTGACCATTTAATACTAGGAGTAATCCTTGGATACTATTCTTGGGTATACACCAAATATTCGAAAACATATGAATACGTCTTAAAATCATAAGGGAGTCCCTGAACAGGAAATAATTCCCCCTAAAAGGGTGTGATGTGATCGACATCCCATCCTCTCAAACAATGTGAGTTATTAAGCATCGCTGAAAAAATCACCCTTTGAATTAATGCCTTTGAAAAGAAGGTCCATGTATCGTTGGATATGAAATTGGTGGGATTTTAAAAACGATGACCGATATAAGAGCCCTTTGAGATTGAGTGAAGCTTAGCCCTTCGTGAGATCGACATTTGGGCACATCGGTCCACTCCATCCGATTCTTCGCAAAACAAAAAAATGGTTAACCCGACATGAATCTTTAACCAAGAATGATGGATTTAACCTAATATCACTATGTTCCATATTATTATAACAAGGAGGGACAAGAATGGTCTTTAATTATGCATGGGATCGTGAGACACTGCTTTGACAGGTTTGCTCTTTGTATTTGTTAAAATATTTTATAGGTACCACTCAGAACTCCCTTCGATCCAATGGTATCATAGGGGAACTCAGAGGTGCGTGCTTCAAGCTACGTAGTGACCAAACTTCCTCACCAACGAAGGACCATGTCAGCTACCCAGCGTCTTCAATGATGGCTCTTGGATGCATTGGTCCATGAGTACCACATAAACGGTACTCTCCCAATGGATGAGGTGGCCATGCATGCCATCCAATCTTCCATGACTCGTCGGTCGCCTGCCTAGTAGCGGCCGGAAAAGCAGATCCAGGTGGCTCATGTTGTCGTTTCAAACCGTTTCGGAATTCTATCCCTAGAATGAGACAACGTGTACATCCCTTATCACTGGGAGGCAGATGAGGTCGACAATGAGGACTTAATCCCTGCAGAATGGGGGTTCCGCTATAAGGCCCCACCGGAAGACATCGTCGCGGTTACGCCACGACCCAATATACTCACGCTAAGGAGGACGTAGCCCTAGAGATTCATGCCCATTCTCCCTGAGCTCCGGCCCTCGGACCTCCTGACGAGGGAGACAAACATACAACTCGGGACCAGCCGTCACCCTTTTCCCTGAGGAGGAGCTCTGATGCCCAGTCACGAAGATGTATCACGAGCATGCACATACACATGTCCGCTCCTCCAAAGTCCTCCATTCATACATGGCGGAATCATACGAGCTGGCACACATCCCCACTGAGCTCCATCAAACCCATCACTCACATAGGACATCACCTACCTAGCAGTCACCTCTCCCTGCCCAGGGTCATGAATCCCACCAACCAAACTTGGTGGCAACCCAGTGCCTGCAAGACCAGCTCCTAGAAGATGCTCCTGACGCCTACCATCCCAATATGGTGAAAATCAACAAAGTCCACCATCCTGATGTGGCGGAAATTAATAGGAATGCACCTCTCCCTTCCAACAAAGGCCACTAACTTGATACGGTGGGAAAACAATATGTGCAGGTCCAGCTCCCTACGGATTAAATTAAACTCTTCTGTCCCGATGTGTTAGCTAACGGAGAGATAAATAGGCATATCTCATCATAGGGATAGACTCGTTTACCTGCCCCGACACAGGATAATTTTCAGTACCGACTGACCACAGGAGGACCTGAGCTGGATATTCCTACACTGATACTAGAATGGGCCTTTATACCTGTTCCAGCCAAAGATGTCTCTCTGCATATCCTGGAAATGATGGAGGAGCATGTATCATTCCCAGATCATATCCTACAGGCTTGCTAGAATGTAATTGCATCAGTAGCAGCAGTAAGGACTCAGGCCCATGAGATCGTCTCCCCAATTGAGGGGACTCATCTAAGAGATGAGATAGCCTACGCGGAGAACATCTGCAACCCTGTATATTCCTAGAAGGGTCACCATCTATATTACGTGATAAAAGGGCAACCAGATCAAGTACCTTCACTAGTTCCAACTAGGGGACACCCGTCCATCACTGTGGATGCTCCAGAGAAGGCATATATCCCTTATAAATGTCAAGATGTACGTCAGAATGTCCTGGAAGCATCATGTGACCCAATTAGATAGCGACCCAATGGTGAAGGCCATTATCAACAGCAAAGGGTCCCCATTGCCCATAAGAAAGTGCCCCGAATGAGCCGAAGGAATCTAGAAAATAAAGAGCGGGTTCAGGACTCCGCTCTGCTAGAAGTTGGGGTTCCCAATACCCCTAATCCCATATCGAAGGATCATAACCCTGCCCACCCATTACCATATTATTGGAGTGGTAGTAGCAGTTGTGAATGATCTCCCTGCAATATCGCTACCAGCAGCTCTGAAGGTCCTCCCCGGAGCACCCACGGGGGCCTCCCCCACGGGCATATAACAATCGATCATGAGAGAATCTCTTTTGATGCCAGTCATGGTATCCCTCTGCATGACCGGAAGATAGAGTTGTAAGAAGACCCTCCCATTTCGATGGTCCACCCCGAAGGTCCTCCCTAGGATATACACTACAAACACTCTTCGTGTAGTGGGACCATATATTATGATAGTATTCATCACCATTGTAATCTTAAAAGCGAAGGCCCTCCCTATAGAGACGTCTCATCACGACAAGAAGGCCCTCCCCTTGTCGTGGCCTGCCCTGATGGTCCTCCCCAAGGGTTACATTGTAACGACACTCCGCACAGCCAGGCATCAGATCACGGTGGTAGTTCTCTCCACCCTGATAACGGAGGTCCTCCCTATAGATACATCAAGCAATGAGAAGGCCCTCCCCTTTTTACGCTACATTCTGAAGGCCCTCCCCAGGGTGTGCCCTGCAAATATTCTCCCTAAAGCAGCTATGATGGTAGTCCTCGCCAATGATGCAGTTGTGATGGTTGTCCTCACCACCATGGCCTCTATTACGAAGGTTCTCCCCGCAATGGCCCCAAGAAACAAGAAGGTCCTACACTTGTCTAAGTGTGTCTTGAAGGTCCTCCCTAGGATACACATCGAACGTCAACCCATGATGTTCCTCCTCACCATGATCGTGGATATTGCAAAAGTCCTCTCCATAGTGACATGACATATCGACAGGAAGGTCCTCCCCCTGTCGAATCAAGCACACAAATGCCCTCATATGCCAAGCACTCAGAAGGATAGGATCATGCATGTCAGATCCTTAGGTAGTCACCAACGACACCCTTCTTCAATCATGAGATTGTCCGGGGCCATGTTCATCTTCTGAACCACCTCGAAATCGCCCACGTGATAAATCAACACCTACCGGCCCCACTACCTACGACCACACTATCAGTGAGTGCCACAGCTAGGTTGACCATGTAGAGGAACCACTAGTTTAGGAGTATGCCGACATGTTTCACCTGAATAAACGACTGTCCAGAGATGATATAACAGTTATGTTTTGGCCCATGGAAACCTCTAAATTCGACATACCTAGAATGTTGTCACAAGAATGTGTGCATGACATCTGCGACAATATATAGGCAACTCTCTGCCAGCTGAAATCAAAACTCATGCCCTACGATGGGTATGTGGACCATGTCAAGGGAATAAGAGACCTCCCACGTCACATCGACCTAGAAGCTCTTCCTCCGGCATGGAAACCGTGACCTGAGAGGCGTAAAGGAAACATTGAGTTAGCCTGCCTCCATGCACTACACCAGATGCACTGCCTTATTTGTGACGTTCTGATGGGAGTCCATATCAGAGGATGGGGAGAACATGGAGTTCTACATTTCACTTCACTCCCTACCTAGAATAACCCATTCGGTGTAACATCTTGCAATGTCATCACGTCAAGACAACAATCGAGTGGTCTCCATATTCAGGAAAGGTGACACACCCCGTAGAGATAGGCCTTGAGTATGTCCCAGAAGCGTCTTGCATGAATGGAACAATCCATTCCCAAGATCTTGAATTAGGCCACCTAAAGTATACAAAATACCTCTCACGTGAGAGTGGCCAATCAAAAATCATTTCTTTCCTACCAAGAGGGGATTGATTCACATGTGAACTCGGCATCAGATCCAGTTCACCCCTGAATGGGGGCATGCAAGGTCAGGCAATTAGCGACAACAGTAGCCGCTACCGCAATCCAGGGTCATCCCCAGCCTGCAGATCTAGGGGAAAATTTAACAACAAATTCAACCTTAAAACAAATATAAACGGGAAAAGACTCAACATCCATTGAACGGAACCATCCCCAGCCCTAAGGGATGGCGTAATTTTTACCACCTCAACAACAACCTCCCCCATTTGAATCATTAGTTTCTCATCTAGTGAGGATAGTTAGAAGAAGAGGTTCTTGCCCTATTCTATCTTTCAAATCACCTTCCCCTTTGAGTGGGAGGCATACTATGAGGTCACATCAAGGAACTCTCTACGTCACCCTTCGTCAAAGCATCCGAAAGCAATCCCAGGAAAGGATGGGGAGGACCAGAAAAGGAACGGGAGATCCTCTACCTATTTTGAAGATGACATCTCTTACACCCCATGATATTCATCTATCAAGGTCATATAGGCTATCCCCAAGGGTGACACAAGAGATGATGCACATTCGGATGGATCAGGAGATGATGATTCCGGTCAGGTTGTTACTCACAATGAACCAGTAGGTGTGCACACCCAGAACTAGAGGTCCCCCCTAAATATGGTAGCCCTTCCAGCTAAACCTCTTCCATTTAACCTCCGAGCTTCCAACAGGGATAAGAAAAAATGACTTGTTACCCTTAACCCACATCCTAATCTCGATAAAAATGAGCCACTTATGCTCGAAGAGATATTTGGTCGACAGGAAGAGGAAATTAAATAATTGAGGCGGCTTAGTGATGAGCAACTCTAGATGAATCGTCTTATTGAAAGAACATCCCAAGAAGATCCACACCTTGCACTCCCAGCAAGTGCATCTCAAAGACCTAGGTTTACGCCGCCCAGTGAGGTGCCTGGTATGTCCAACAACCTGAACATGGATTCGGGTGAATACCAAGGCTTTCCTCCACTCATGAAGCAACCAGAGAGAGTATGTATAAACCCTCCGAAGGTTACCCAAACGGCATATGCACCCTTGGTGCCGGTCGAGCCAGATCCTCAAGTAATACCTCGGGCTACACCTTCTTACGACCGGGCCCAATAGGATGTAAACCAAGGACTCCTCAACACCATCGAGGCACTGACATCTCGGTTAAATGTAATAGAAGGTCGATGCACTCTGATACAGCTAGAGCGAAAGCCCTACCCAGATTGGGTTAGCAACACGCCTCCTCCTCCCAATTTTGGGAGCCCTGTATTCCTATTTTCAATGGATCATGTGATCCGGATCAAAACATCATGCACTAAATTTATAATTATGACCCTATGATGGGAACTCCGGAACTATAAAAGGCAGTGAAACTCAGATGCTTCTTGTAGACCATGCTAGGATCTGCCTTCGTCAAGTATACGTAACTACCTGCTTAGTCTATAAAAAGCTGGGAAGACCTATGATAGCAGTTCCTATTCCACTTCATCTCAACGCTGCCGAAAACAATGGTCAGCGACCTCATAAATTGGAAAAGGAGGGAGAATAAGAGAGTCACAGATTTTATCACCAGATGGAAGGGTTTGACCTACTCTCTAAACAAGCCAATTCCCCAAGATGAGATGATGGCAATATTCATCGATAACCTTCGAGACGAGCCATGAACACTGCTCATACCCGTATGGTGCACCACTGCCTTCCACAATCTCTCTCCCATTGCCTAGAGAATTGACGAATCCCTATAACAGACCAATCTGAAGTCCCAAATAGCCTCACAAGATCTTGAAAAGAGAACATTTAGAGCCGAAGTTCCCTCTATCATGATCAAGCTAACCCCTGCGCCTTCTCCACTACCTAGGCCTCCACCAAATTGTCAAGGGCCCCCAGTATATCAGGGGCCACCTCCACCCAAGAAGAATGATCAGAGAGGATCGAAGAACAACTAGTTCGAGGAATGAAGACATAAAGTATACTCGTTCTGAGAGGACCGGGTCTGTGGATACTTCATCGCCGCCATGAATTGAAACTTCCACCACCTCATAGAGAAAAGAAGGCCCGAAGAAGTCAGCCGCAATGATATTCCATATTACTGTCCCTACCATCGAATGTTGGTGCAAAATATCCGGGAATTCTTCGTCTTCAAAGACCACATGAAATGGATGGTCGACTCTGGGCAGTTCGATCTGGGACCACTGCCAGCACATGTGACGTATATTTCTACCAGTGACTCTGAAAAGGGGATGGTGGTAGGAAGTAACCAGTAAGAAGGGGAATAAATTTGATGACTAGATGTCTTGGAAGACTGTCAATCGAGCTCATGGTATACTCCATGCTCAACTACGGCAGCTGGTGTTGCCGCCAATGGCCCCTAATGTCACACACCCGACAATACCAGCCTCACTACCCTCCACGATCAAGTCATCCAGGGGTAATCGAGAAGGGAGGAGACAAGCGCAAGAAGAGTAATTCGCAATGAGGCTGATGTTAGCCTTCACACTGTCAGATTTTATTCCTCCAAACATGGAGCCACGTGCACTGACCCACCAAACAGCACCATCTGAGACATCCAGGTTGACCGGTCACAGGACGAAGAGCTAATATTTGGTTCCATAAATGTCATTAATCTAGTGGAATCACTCCCTGATGAAGGGTAAAACTACGGACTCGAGTTCCCAATGCAAGGGGCTGGGGTGAGGAATCACAGAAGCATGGGATACCTGGGGTGGTGCAATAGGTGCCGAAACGAACCCTATGGTTTCACCCCGAACCAAACTGTTAATATCGCAGAAACCCATGGGAGATCCCTTCAACGGACTCAATAAGAGAAAGAACATCCCTCAACCTCCAGAAGCATCCACTCCGACCCCGTCATTCTGCAGAACCCATTAGAGGAGGAACAAGTTTCTTCCCGCCTGGTGCACAAAAATAGATGAGATGGGCCATGTCCCTAGGATGTGGGAACACCGTCGACATCTGACCCCACGGCCGGTCCTTCCTCGTCACGTACTCCAGCTCCAAAGATACCTTCTAAAACTCTCCCACCAATGGAGAAGCATCAGACGTTGGAGCAGAAATATGATATCCTTATGCTATTGGTATCCGTACCAGCCAAACTGTCAATCTTGGATTCCCTGAGTTTGTCATTAGATATCAGTGAGGCACTAATAGAAGCCTTGCTTAGCCCCTAGGAGTCTCAAGCTGTGGTAGTTGCCGTCGAGATTTACCAGACAGAAACTGTCTCGACTGAATGCAATTCGGTGATTTCCATCATTGATCAGGTTGAAGATGCCATCATTAAAGGACATATAAAACCACAATCTGTGTTTGGAACACTAAATGATGTTGATATCCGCAAAGTCTTTAATTACAATGGCTCCAAAGTTAATATCCTTCCCCTACGGACACTCTGCAAATTGGGCTACAGTGAGGATGACCTAGTACCCTCAAGCACAACTCTATGGGGTTACGACAAAACTGAATAGAAGCCAATGGGACAAATAAAGATAAAACCCCATCTGGAGACCTTGGGGCCTAATCGGAATTCATGGTGGTCCGGCAGAACACATCATTCAATGCCCTACTTGGAAGGTCATGGCTCCATAAGCACAAGGCCATTCCTTCATCATACCACTAGTGTATCGAGTATTGCATAAATGGACAAAGTGGGAAATTGCACGCTGACAAGGCACCTTTCGAGCTCTCCGAGTCACAGTACCTTGACGGTAGGTATTATGAGAAAAAGAAAAAGAAGCCTTCGCTCGATGGTATTGACTGGATCTCCACTCCAAATGGTCGGGAAATGGTTCTGGATGACCCCTCAACCAGCTCGATGGAGACAACATACTGCCCATCACCCATGTTGAAACCCGGAATTCAAGCCCAGACACACACTCAACTATCCTTATGACTTCCGCCATAACGTTCGAGTGTGACGATGAAGAAATGAACGCTAACCCTCAATTTGGGGATGAATATTTGAGAACGTATTCCCACGATGCCTCGCCTCCAGACCCCCAAGAGCCCGTGCTGGGATCTCTCCCCCCTCCAGATCAAGTTGGTGAGAATGTGGGGGAATACGAAGTGGAAGAACTCAGGGATGTACCCCCCCCCCCCCCCCCCCCGCATTTGAGGAAGGTATCTCCACTACCATGGATGAGCTCAGATAAATAAACCTAAGTACCGAGGAAGATCTAATGCCTCCCCTCATTAGTATATCCATCTCTCCTGAGGATCATGAGGTATATACCTATTTCCTAAGGAAACACCCGGATGTTTTTTCCAGGAATTAGACGGAAATGACGGGACTCAGCCTCGAAGTGGAAATGTAGCACTTAGGTCTTCCAGAAGACCACCGGGACTATAAACAAGCTTCCAGAAGAACACACCCCTCACATTCTTCCAAAATAGTGGCTAAAGTCGATAAGCTGATTAAAGTGGGATTCATTCGGGAGGTCCAATACCCCATCTAGTTGGCCAACATTGTCCTCATCAAGAAAAAGAACATAAAAATCCCTTTCTGCATCGATTTCAATGATCTCAATTGGCATTGTCTAAAATATGATTTCATGGTCCCAATTACCGAGTTATTAATCGACACAACAGCCGGGTATGAGGCTCTCTCCTTCATGGATGGTTATTCAAGGTATAATAAAATTTGAATGGCCAGAGAAGACAAAGAATACACTTCCTTCAGATCCCCTCATGGAATATTCTACTATATATTCAAGCCCTTTGGTCTCAATAATGTGGTCACCGCATATGAACGCACCATGCATCGTATCTTTAAACCATTCATAGGGATATTCGTCGAATGTTGCATGGATGAATTGGCGGTCAAATCAAGACAGTTCTCATATAACTTGTCAAACCGTGAAATTGTATTCAACAAACAATGACAACAAATCCTAAAGATGAATCCCTTGAAATGTGCCTTCGGTGTTACCTCAAGGAAATTATTTGGCATTTTCGTACACCATCGTGGCATCGAAGTCAACCGTGAAAAGAAAAAGGCTATCCTTGGCCTACCACCTCCCTGCAATCTCACTGAGTTTTGAGGATTCCAATGACACCTGGCCTACATTAGGCGGATCATATCCAACCTAGCGGGGAATTTTTTTCCCATTACCAGGTTAATGAAAAAGGGGGTTATGTACCAATGGACAGATGAGTGCCATGATGCATTTGACAGCTTATTGAAGTACCTCTTTAGACCTCCGGTGCTAATGCCCCCAGTTGAAGGGATACCTCTTATCCTATACGTAATGGCCCTAGAGCGGTCACTTGGAGCCTTCATCATGAAGAAAAATGATGTCAATAGTGAATATATTCTCTATTACCTCATTCGAACCATGATCAATGCTGAAAATCGATTCTCAAACATTGAGAAGGGTTTTTTGGCCTTGGTCTTCGTAGTACAAAAATTGTAACATTATCTGCAGCTTCATGAAGTCCATTTGGTCCCACGTAGTAACCCGCTCATGTATATCCTCAACTACCCAATGCTAATCAGGTGCCTATCCCGATGAGTAGTCATCCTACAATTGTTTGACATCGGTTTGTGCATCAGAACACCATTTAAGGCCAGGCGTTTGTAGATTTTATGGAAGAGAACCCCTCAAAAGGGACCACCACACCTGATTTCTATTTACATGATGAAGAAGTATTCTCAGTTCAGTATGATCTCCCAACATGGGAAATGTACTTCGACGACAAATCCCGAAGCCCGGCAGGGAAAAGAATTGAGGATCCCAGATTTAACAAAGTGGTTTTGGGGATAATACTCATTTCCCCAGAAAAGGCAATCTTTCCATATTCCTTCCTCCTGTCATAAGGATGTACAAAAATTGAGGCATAGTATCAAGCACTAATTGCAGGCATGAAGATCGCACTCTAGGCAGAAGTACAAAACCTTAACGAAAAAGGCGACTCAGAACTGGCCATCAAGCAAGTCAATGGTGACTACGCTATTAAAAAGGAGGAATGATTCCATTATTTTATCATGTATGAGTGTTAATGGTGGAATTCTCCACAGAACAAACATTGACTTATATCCCTCGGTCACAGAATGCTGAGGCCGATACATTAGATAATGCAACCACAACCCTAGACAACCCAGACCAGGATGAAACAATTATCAGTATTTCTCATTGTCGAATGGTCTTGTTGTTAGTTCATGATAAGAGGGGAGAAATCAACGAAGTCAGTCCTGTCTCTGAGCCATATGCTCCTACCACCGGTTGGATGACCCCCATTGAAAACTACTTTCAAAGGGGAGAACTTCCGTCAGACAGGTCTCAATGAGAGAAAATTTGGAGAAGGGAAATTATCTTTTTCCTATACGGTGGCATGGGTCAGCAAGAGGTCCTCTACAAATGAGGCTTTGATGTAGTCCTCCTCATAGGCATTGATGGAGAAGAAACTGATGTCGTTATGACTGAAGTGCATGCCGGATTATGTGAAGCACACTAGTCAGGGTCCAGGATTTCCAATCAGGTTCGAAGGCTTGGGTACTGTTGGCCCACCATGGAACAAGATTGTGAGCACTTTACGGGAAAATTCCACTCATGTCAAATTCATGCCAACTTCATACACTAAACCTAGAAGTTACTTTATATGGTTAAGTACTCTTGTTCATTTTCTATCTGTGGAATGGATGTTGTGGGGCCATATCCTCCCTCCACGGCCAAAAAACTGAAGTATATCCTCACCGAAACCGACTTCATTACCAAATGGGCAGAAGCTGTACCCCTCAAGGATGTCGGGGAAAGAAACATGTTCAGCTTTGTGAAAACCAATATCATCCCTAGATTCAATGTCCCTCATACCAATTTATGGATAAAATCACTAACTTATGCTCTGCTGAATTGGAGAAACTGTACCAAGAATATGGTGTCAAGGCTAACCACTCATCCCGCTACCTTGTAGCGGCCAACAGACAGATATAGGCTTTCAACAAGACCCTATCCAACATTCTTGGGAAAATAGTGGACAGAGATAAGAAATCATCATTAGATATACATCTTTATGCATTGTGGGCTTATTGAACCACAATATGCACCGCTACTCGGGATACTCCGTACTCGTTAGTGTATGGAACGAAAGTTGTGAAACCCATTGAGCTCCAATTTCTATCTATCTATGTTGCCATTTGGGATCAGTTATCCAATGATGAGAAATCAGAAAAATTGCTCAGTGAATTGGAACAACTAGATGAGAATCAGTTGCACACTTCGCACCATCTGGAGATATATCAGAACCAGATCGCACGAGTCTTCAATAAAAAGGTTCATCTTCGGTCTGTATTGGAAGGAGAATTGGTATTGGTCCTTTGGACCCCAATGATACCCAGAAAGAATCCTCAAAATATGGAGCCCAAGTGGGATGGACCATACATTATATAAAAGTTATACTCCAACAGATCATATACCCTGATCTCCATGGACAAGAAATTCACTACTGCTCCTAAAAATGAGAGATTTTAGAAAAAGTATTTTGCATAATCGAAATCATTTATCGTTCGAGATATAGGACGTTAAACTACCAAGTGCCAACAGTCCAAACTCTAGGACCCTAAAATAAGATTATTTCTTCCTCAGTGCATGACATTGAACTATATGGATTTCAGAGAACTATGCACAACTTGATTCCTTCCTTTCCAGGATACGTAGTGATTCTAGGGACCCCCATCCTTTCCCAACCACCCACAAATGAAATTATATATATATATATATATTCCATTTTCCCCCGAGTATGTACCAGACCCACACAGAGTGTATTCGCCAAAAAGAACTATGTACGGCTTGATTCCTACCATCGCAGGATAGGTAGTGACTCCAGGATTCTGTATCCTGGCCCATCTGTCCCCAAATAAAGTAAAAAAATTCCATTTTCCCCCATGTACGGACCAACCCTACACGGGGTGTATTCCTCATCCTTACCACATGAAATTCAACTGCATGGATAAGAAGGATTGAAAATTCCCTTATTCCCCGTGTACGGACCAGACCTGCACGGGGTGTATTATCTTATAAAGAAATATGTACGGCTTGATTCCTTCCCTCGCAGGATGCATAGTGATTCCATAATTCCAAATCCTGGCCCAGTAACCCCAAATTAATCATGAAATACCCCCTTTCCCTCATACAGACCAGACCCGCACGGGGTGTATTCCCCAAAAAGAACAACTTGAGGCTTGATTCCTACCCTCGCAGGATATGTAGTGATGCCAGGATCTTACCTCCCAGCCTAGCCGCCAATAAAAGAAAACACATATATATATACCCATCACCCTTACCGAATGATTTTAAACTACATGGAATCCCCTTTTCTCATCAGTTCTCCTTCATCCTCACTACATGACGTTAAAACTGCATGGACTTCATCTTCACCGCATGACGTTAAACTGCATTGACTTTGCCGCGACCCACCCAAGATATATGGAGAAACATGATGGGAATACTTCTTATGCATTTGGATTCATTCTCTTCATACATTAGTCTCCACGACCCGGATAATTGCAGATCATCATAACCATTCATGGCCATCAGAAGTAGAATGTTACCGACCCGTGGACACCTTTTAATAACTATGAATACCATGCCCTCAGCGGCTCCGCATATTGATAGCCCCTGGACTATCTACCAAAGGAAATATTTCCTCAGGTAGTACTCTTCCTTTCTCTAAACGCTTACCGTCCTCAGGGCCCCCATATCATAATCTCCCAATCCAAAAAATTATGGAGTAGTGGTTTACAAGTTAACCCCCTCTCACATCTGAAAATTCGCAGGGTATCCCTACCTGGTTAGCCTATGTATCTTCCCATGGTTAACATGATGATATTTATCTAGAAACATCAATTCAGGGCTAGTGTACTTTGAATCGATGGGCAATTGAGGTGAAGATGTTTCTTGTATTCTTGAACACCATTATCCCCATATGTCAAACTCTGTACTGTGAGCAATCTCGGATTTTTATAATCATCCATGGACATCAGAAGTGGAATGATATCAATATGTGGACACCTTTGAATGACTATGAATACCATGCCCTCTGTGGCACTGCTTATTGATTGCCCCTGGCCAGTCTCCCAATGGAATGATTTCCTCGGGCGGTACTATTTCTGTCCCCGTACGCTTAACAGCCTCAAAGCGCCCATACCATACCTCATAATCCGGGAAACCCCAAAGTTATAGTTTACACCCAAATTCCCTCACACTTGTTTAAAGTATATCAGAGCCTACTAACTCAGTTTCCTTCTGGTTAATTGTAGGGATAGTCACCCAATAGTCCGAACTCTACCATTGTTAAACTAAGAGTACTTTTTCCTTACCACACGACGTTAAACTGCATGTAGTAAAGGTATAACTCATGTGAATGATAAACCAGCACGGTGAACTCTTCAAGATTTAACAGCAACCGGGGATGAGCATCCTCGACATGTCCAGATATTTCCTTACCAAATGATAGACTTCGTGGCCCGGACAGTCGTAGATCCTGATAATAATTCATGTCCATCGAAAGTGGAAAGTTATTGACCTGTGGACACCATTTCACAAATATTTATACCATGCCCTCAGTGGCTATGCATACTGGTATCCCCTAGCCAGTCTACCAAAGGCATGATTTCCTCAGTCAATACTCTTCCAAGCCCCATACGCTTACCAGCCTTAGATCCCCCATATCATTTCTCCGGATCTATGAATCCCCGGGATCACTATTTTCACCATCAATCCCTCTCCACGTCTCGAACATGCCGAGATATTTGAGCCCAGTTACATTCTAATCAAGAGTGACCTTTTCAACTACATCCTTACCGAATGATTATTAAAACTGCATAGAACGTGTCATGGCTTCTTGGTGTGAACTGCAATGACCAAGAATTAAACTTCTAGGGAAATGCCTCCAACTAAAATCATTTCCACCGGTTTAAAAATTCCCATGTCATCGCTAAACAATGTTAAACTGCACAACATTTTCAAAAATGCTCCCCGTCTCACTACATGATGTTAAACTGCACATAATTTAAAATGTCCTCCGTCATTTTTACATGACGTTAAACTGCATGGTCGAACATGTTGTGGGTTTATTTAGGAATTGTGTTTTTCCTCTGTCCCTCAATGCACAAACTAGACCTGCAAAAACCACCATATCACACCTGCGTGAGAAGGGATGACTTCACCCGTTCCCATGAAATTTAACCCAGAAGTTTCTCCCGTTTCTAGGCATCATCTCCTCATAAATCACACATTGTACCTAGAAGGCACCGAACCCTTGTAAGCCACTGCTGGTGGTCCCGAATCTGAAATTCCTTGAAGTCGCACGGCTATCGGGGGAATACAATCATAGACCTAAGGACACATTTGCAAGAATATGCATATCATGCCCTCAGCAGCTCTGCATATTGATCTCCCTAGGCCCCTCTACCATAGGCATGATTTTTGTAGGCAATTCTTCTTTCCATACGTCTCTTGGCCTCTGAGCCCCCATATCAATCCCAGGATTCGGAAACCCTCTGAGCTACAGTTTTCCAACATCTTTCATAGCCCTTCCTAAATACACTAGAACATCTCTGACGAGATTACCGAGAATCAGGAGAATCCGTTGCATTTTAATGAATGTCCCAACTGCATGACATTAAACTGCAGAAATCTCCAACCATCCTCTACGCTAACTAAATTCATCGGACAGAGACCCTGCGTCTACACTCCTGATTAATAAATATGTTCCCAAACCCTTTAAGACATAACACACCCTTTCCGAGCCACCCATGGTAGTTTTCATAATCACCAAGCCACCCGTGTTGGTTTCCATAATCCGGACATCCATGAACTCCTCATGCCATCACAAATGGACATTCATTGACTTAAGGACAACTTATCATTACTATGCATTCCATGCCCTCAGTATCTCTGCATATTTATCACCCTTTTCCAGTCTATCAATGGAAAGACTTCCTTAGGTGATGTTTTTCCTACCTTTGCAAGCCAATATAGCTCCCATGCCTTGAGACATGCTCTGCATGTCGTTCAAATCTAAACAATTCCCCTCCCCCCACATGCGTTTGAAGGGTTTTGATACATCTTTTAATCAACCAAACCTCATTGGGGTCCTCACCCCCACCATATCTGGTCAAAGTTGTTCGACCTAAAACATCAGAAATGGTAGTCTTGTCAGTGGGACATTAGACTGCTCAAAAAAAGAGGCTCAAAGCCCGTTAGGCTGAAAACCCAAAAAAGGAGACCTAAGAAAATGTTGAGCCATACCCGCTGGGTCCAAACAAAATAGGCCCAGGAAAAATCAAGGTACTAATCGAAAATAAAAGAAAATTTGGGGTTTTTCTACATAACTGTACAATAATAAAACTATGCTTGCTGGATCCGATGGTGTAGGAAAAAAGTAGAGCTCATTTCTATTTTATCATTTTCCTAAATTATGATTAATTTTAATTCAGTGGGTTGTTATTTATGCATCATTTGTTCCAGTAACAACTAAATTTTACCACAAGGGGATATTGACAACAAATTTTATTCCATTTGAAAAAAAGAGGATGTCCACAAGATGGAGTCTCTCCTTTTCTGCAACAAAAGAGGTAAAACAGAATGTACAAAAAAATATCCGACGATCACAAAGGAGCCTGGCTCGCTCTCTCCATCAGAATGGAAACCGTGCGGCAAAGTTTATTGGATGTTTTCTCTAGAACGTCCTTCTCCCTAGGATAAACTTCAGCCACCGAACGGGTACTCCTCACTGTCAATTGGAGATCGTCGATCCCTTTCATCGTAGCTTCAACGTTACCGGTCAGAGATGAAAACTGATCCCTCAGCATCGCTGCTCAAGCTTGGCATTTGTGTAACTCGGTAGATAGGGCTATCACATGATCTTGAGAGCTCACCTATAGTGCTAACAGCTGGTGGAGCTTCATCATTGCTTCCTCAAAGTCTTGGGCCCCGCAATGAGGGGAAGAGAGGCGGGAAAGCTTGTGTTCACTAGTGGCAGCCTCCCCACAGGCAATGAGGACATGGGAGGTGAAAAAATGATGCTGTAGAAAGTCAAACCCACTGGACCCCAAGCCTAGGAAGAGTTACCGAGGGATTCAGTTTTAGTGTCCATTTCAGTTAGAGGAGTTTCGGCAACAATCTCACAGATCCAGGGCCATGCCCACCTTCGCACTGCTCGGTGGTCTGCCATGACACGAGGGTCTTTGGTTTCATCACTATATAGCACAGGAATGATGTCTATCATTTCTGCCAGCACAGACATGTGCGCACTAGAGGATGGTTCTGGGGATGGATAGTCAGAAGCCTCCAGCCCTGGTTCGATCTTAAGTCTAGTATTGGCTAGTGGAGCTTCAGGAATTACATCATGGGGACCCGAAGTCACTGGGTCATCATCATTTACATCCAAAAGGATTGGATCTGTCTGAACATCAGCTGTAGAGGGGTTGAAAGAATAAGATTCCCTAAGCCGCATTGACCTGTGAGCCATTAGTCGGTCCTCCCTCAAAGCCCATGATGTAGGTGTGGTCGGCACAGTAGCCATAGTAACCCTCGATTTGGGAAATTTACGGATAACCTTCCCCAAGATCCCATCTAGATAAGGGTTTATCCACATTCTTGCATATTTAGAGGATATGCTGGTAGCCAGTCTTATGTTAGGCAATGGAATACTTGTGTCCGATCCCTCCCACATCAATATCAACAACCACTGACAGAGAGTGGCCGGATTCAGTCCTCGGGTCTAAGGATGGGGAAGGGAAACATGGAGTTGCATACATCCAAACTGGCGATAAAAATGATATCGGGTGTATAACTCACCTTGAGAAACCCTATCAATCTGTGTGGATAAAAACCCGTCCTACAGTGAAATCAATAAATAATGCTCTTCTAATATCCCGTGCATTCGTTAAACACGACGCCAGAAATAGTGGGGTATGGAGTTAAAGCAAACTAGGAAAAGTCACTCAAAAGCTTGATGACTTCATCAGAGCTGAGGGACTTCAGATGAACTCCTGCTATATCAAGCAGGGTAGGATAAAGGGTAGGAAGTGGGATGACTGTGTTATGATGATACTCATAATAGAGGCAATGATCCACTACTCAGCCATATAAGAATTGAAATGGCCATCTCAGACGATAGGGTGACCCACCCTCCTGCATGTGGCTCAGTAATTCATAAATACGAGCCAATGCGGGAACGACCCGATTCACTAGGCAGACTCCCGCCAGCTCAGCTGCCATCATCGGAGTGCAATCCCTGACACCTGGGTTGATATATTGAGTTGGGAATAGCCAACCGCTCAAAAACATGGTGAGAAGACCTGCCATCCTAAGCATAGGCGGCACACCGGGGCGCACCTCATAACCCCATGAAAGGTAGCCACCCTCCTCTCGAACCGCCCAGTAGAAACCTGATATAGTTCGTGATTGTTGAGAAGGATGAGTCATGTGGTGCATGATCTTCAGAACATGACCAGTGGTCTTCAAAAATAACCATATCTAGGTGCTATATGAAATAAGAGAGTGGGCATGAAAGGGCTGACCCAGTGACCGCTCCTCAATAACCAGCAGATCCCTCGCCAACAAAGGCACCCGTTCGACATCACCCCATGCGTCAGGGGTGGGAAAAAATATTCATACATCTCACCAAGGATTAGAAGCCCTCTTATTTGGTAGATGTCCCATAAACGAATACCAACTTCACCATGGGAAAGTTGGAATGTATTAGTGATTGAACACCAGTGACTGAGAAAGTCAGGCAGGATCGATGATGCTGGATAAATGACATACTGGGAAGCCCACACTGCGGAGTAAATATTCACCACTTCCACGGACATGGGAAATTCCCAGCAATGATTACGGACCCAGAAGGCCTAGGCCCAGTCATTTTAGAAAATCCTACCAGAACGAAGATCCCACCTGGGAGTCCATCCTGCATCAGGATCCACTCGTGCAAGGTTGATCAAGGAGGGGTAACTCTTGAGGAAGTTTTCTTGGGAGAAGAATTGAGTATACCGATCACTTTGAGTCCAAATAGAGCCTATCAAAATAAATGTGTCTTCTAGATCAGAATTAGAGATCATCTCTCCTGACTGGGAAAGGTTTTCTTGAGTGCACTTTAGAAACACTTCCAAGAAAGGGGACAGAATACATGAGAAGAAAGTGGGGATAGGGACGTCATCTTGAAGGCCGAAACCATAAAATAGAAAACGATTTGATAGTGGATATCCTAGAAGTCTGAGGGAGATTAAGTACTTCAAAACACCATAGTCATGAATGATTGGACGGCTAGGGTCCTCTTTGATACTCTCATCTCTATCAATCATAGCTAGACGTCTCTCTAGACCAATTGGAAGAGGCTCAGTAGCAGGCCTCTGTACTGGTCGAGGAGGAACCATATTTTCACCCTTCATTACAAAAACCAGGAAAATGGTTAGTCGAGAATAATAAAATCTGGAAAAATACCAAGTATATGGAAAAGAACTCCATCATGGAGCCTTCATGATGAGGTCCACGAGCAGGCCTCAAAAGGGCGTTCGCGATGGCTGCATCCCGTGAACCAACCCTACGTGGAAGAAATATGTGGTACTCTGGCCCACAGAGTATTGGCCAGAAAACCGCGAACTAGGCTGCTTCACCGAATCTCAATCCCTGATTTAAATGTCTATGTTCGGAAGACTAAAGAATTTTTCTATGTTTGGATGATTTCATTTCATGGACCATCAAAACAACGCAGTGAGTTCCGACGCAGCCCATTGTAACTTACATCCTAATTGATTAAAAGTTTTAGTACATGGCTGGGAGCTTGTTCCACGGTTGAAGGTAGGCGTGAACGAGGAATGGTTCGGAGAAGTGGAAGTTGGTTCGAAGACGTGGAGTTTCACGAAGGAGCGATCACGCGGAGACGAAACCCAAGATCTTCATGTTTGCGAGGAATCCGGTAAAAGACAAGGGAAGGGGACCTCGCATTTATAGGCATGGTCCCCTAACGTGTCCACCCATCTACCGAAAACTATCTACATTTCAGGACCACTCTACATCGGATTAGTCTCCTCTTTATTCCGATCAGACCCCATTCCGATGGGGGGCATTTGTATGGTCCTGAAAAATCTGAAAAGGAGAATGAGAATCCCTTTAATTCAAGAGAGGATTCTACCCAATTTCACTAAAGGAATTGGGAAAAATGTGGAGAATAATAAAAGGTTTCCAAATGATGAACTGGTCCATGTACCAGTCCAATGTTGATGGTACACGGCCGGATCAGCAAGCCGCCCCCTCTGAAGACCGATTTCATTCACAAAACAAAGGCAGGAACCCTCCGCGAGCACAAAGAAGGACAGGAGCCAGGCCGGCCCACCGTAATGAGCCACCCCATTCGTGAACTACGTCTACCGGCCCAGACCTCGTACATCGTCGTTTGCAGAACATAGGTGGTGACCTGCGCAGCCGCAAAGCACTCCCCGAATTAGTTTGGTTCACGGGGAAGGTGCATGCAATGCCCCTGCGAGTAGCGGATTGACCAAGTCATCCGTATACCGGGATTCTGGTCATGGGCCTCTGAAAAAGGTGTTACATGACCATAGATACATATCTTTCCCCACTCTATAAAAGGAGACCGAGGGGGAGAAGAGAGGGAACGATCAAATTCGGGTGGAAGGATATCCATGGAAGGAGATAAGGATTTCATAAAAAGTGAACATCCAATTCACGAACTAGAGCAGGTAAGAAACTGGAAATGAAATAATAAGGAACTGCAAATTCATAACAAATTGGTTACCCGCGAACTTAAAATAAAAAGAATATAAACCACGAGCCATGACCCCTCCACAGATGTACTTCCTGCGAACCAAGGAGTATATGCCCCTTTTTCGATCTGACGCACCGCGTAGTGCCCTCCTACGTGGTCAAAGCCCTGACCGATGAACCCCCAACCGGCGTCGCCCCTGGCCGCCATTGATTGTGTGGAATCCGTCGCGTACTAACATGGTACGTGGGCTAAACCCGAAGCTGCATACCACCCTGGAACATAGGATGCCTATCAGTCTGCGCACCACCCTGATACGCGGAAGGCTTCTCCATCCACAGAGCACCGCCCTATGTTAAGGGATCCACTCCTCACACAACCATGTGTCCCACCAACTCCTCTGGTGTTCCCATTCCCCGATCCAGATAAAATCCTTCCAATCTAGCCTGATCCTTCACAATCCCTCCAGTGGTCTGTTCCTCAGCCTCGAGCCAAGGCCTCAACTAAAGCCACTGGATCCGTATGATGCAATCTCCAAGTGAATTAGCACGCTACTTTGAGTTCACATACACATGGTAGGCAAGAGGAAAGGGGATTCTCTAGCCCCTGAGTGGGTTCCCAAAATGATCCTGGGTTTACATACCCACCGTTATGTAGGGTCCGAGCCCAGGAGTCCCCTTTTGGCCTCTCCACATTCCAGGAGTGGGGTAACCCAATTGCGTGTCCTTTTGGTGATAGTGGTGAGTAATTCCCCCCTCCTCTAAGAGTGACAGGGCAGCCTCCATGGTGTAATCCCCTAGCCTTTCTTGCGGGAGGTAGCACCCATGCACCTTCGAACATCTCCAGTGCCATGAACTAAGAGGGGATATAGACACATGGGTTTTCATTACCCTTTCCCTCTCCCGCTGGGCTTTGTCACCATCGGGCCTCCATCCCGGAGTAAGTCCCAATGTATATTTCTATGGACCACTCCATGCATAATCCCCACTCTGCTTCCCACGGATGCACCATTCACGACGTGGTTGTCAGGTCTTTACTGCCTCTTGTTTCTCACATCGTGCATGACTCACGTGGGCTTAGAGTAAGCACCAACTCTGACCCCAACCACCTGTGAACTACGAGAACTTTGATCCATTTCAAGGCATGGTATGTAGGAAGCCTCCATGAGGATCAAGCCCACCACCCGGTCGTTCCGGCCCCATCACGTCAGTTCACCAACTCTATGGGCTACCTCATTGTGTAAGCCCCATTCCATTATCCCATAAGACGTTATGATGCGCTACCAAACTACATGGATTTTGATTCCACTCAGGAGGATACGTAGGAAGCCCGTATCAGGGTTTCGATCAAAACACTATGTAATTATCTGCCTCCCTGGATGATAATAAAATCCAGATCACCCAATTATAAGGATTCAAGTCAGTTTCATCTCAATGATCCCAAACCACTCGGAGTCATTAATCCAATGAGGGATGGTACACCTCTGGCCTAAATGATTCTGAATCCCTGCGTTCAGCTGACCATTTCAATCCAAGAGTAATCTGTGGATACTATTCTTGGGTATAAACCAAATATTCACGAACATATGAATACATCATAAATCTATAAAAGAGTCCCGGAACAGGGAATAATTCTTCCCTAAAAGGGTGCGATGAGCCCGACATCCCATCCTCTAGACCAATGTGAATTATTAAGCATTTTTGGCCAAATCACCCAGTGAATGTCTTCCTTTGGAAAGCAAGACTACGTATCATTGGATATGGAACCATTGGGTGTTTCAAAACAAAGAATAATATACCCAACCTTAACAATTGAGTGGAGCTCAGCCCTTCACGAGATCGGTAGTCGAGCATGTCGGTATACTCCATCTGATTCGTTGCGAAACAATTAGTCATCCCAAAAGGCATCACTATAAACTCCTTATGCTCGTACCTAGTTCGAAATGATGTGTTTGGAATCTCTTCCTTCTTCACACACAATTGATGGTATCCAGATCAAAGGTGAATTTTCGAAATGTATTGAGCTCCATGAATTTGGTCAAATAAATCATCAATGGGGGGTATGGGAGACTTTTTTTTTTGTTATAGCATTGATTTCCCAATAGTCAATACAGAACCTCATAGATCCATATTTCTTCATTACAAAAAGGACAAGGGCTCCCACAGGGAATATAATAGGGTGAATAAATCCCTTATTACTCAATTCCCCTAGTTTTTTATTTAGTTCAACTAATTCCACAGTGGTAATTCTATAAGGTGTCTTTGATATAGGACTTGAACTAGGAATTAAATCAATGGAAAACTCAATTTCACATTCTGAAGGATATCCAGTTAAATCTTACGAAAACACATCTACATATTCTTCCAAAATAGGTACATAATCTATTTGAGCATTCCATTCCTCACCCATAGTTATTTCATTCTCTTCCTCCCCGATAATTGAATTTAGTTGAGCTACTGGGGGTGGATCTAGATAAGAATCAGGTGGTGAAAATTATACTCTAATGATAATGTGTTCTTTATCATCATCATCAAAAATTGTAACATCCTTGTTTTTACAATAAATCTCCGCATCATGGTCCGAAAGACAAACCATACCAAGGATTATATCAAATTCAATAATGGGTATGATTATGAGATCAATAGATAAAGAACACTTATATGCTCTAATGGGGACTAATTCACAAATCATTGTTGCAATGATAATTCCCTTAGGAGTTTTGACTAACAACTCACTTGTTATATCAAATTGGAAATATCAAATTTTATTAGAAAACTTGGAAGATATAAAACAATGCAATGATCCAGAATCAAATAAAGAATTTGATAAACATGAAAAAACAATTAAATTACCTGCCACCATGCCTTTCAGAGCTTCTACCACAAAAGTACTGATATCATAAGCCTTCCCATTATCCCTTGGCCTTTTCTGAGGTAAGTTCCCCTAACACTTAAGAAATTCATTTTCATAATGTACCATCTCCCTACAACTTTAGGATTGAACATCAATAGCTTCTTTCTTCCCATTTCAATCATGAGCTTGGGTGCTTTTTTCACCACACTTGTAACAGACTCCCATTTCTTTCAAGAAATTACAGGGGTGTTTCTTCCCACATTTACTATAGGATGGATAATCAACCTTTTCCTTCTTCCTCTTATTTCCATTTCTAGAGAGATCAACAGATCTCTTCTTCTCATTCTTGGCTTTGATGTCGTAAGACTTAGATAATTATTTTTCTGTCTTGATAGCACATGAGACAATATCTTCATACAACGAGAAGGATTGTAAGACAAATGCTCAATGAAGAAACAGTGTTAACCAATCAATGAAATGATTTATCTTACTCCTTGGTTTACGTATATAATTTGTTGCATGTCTCACTATCCTTGTAAAGTTAGCCTCATACTTTTCAAAATTCTTATCCTCCTTTTGTCTCGGACTCTGAAATTTCCTTTCCATATCTACTCGATGGTCACGAGGAAAGTATTTTTCTAAGAAAATATATTTGAACTCCATCTGTTAAATATTTGATACTTCATCATCCTCCTTTGTGTTTTTAATCAATGAACATCATTGGTCAGCATCTCTAGTGAGGCGGTAAACTGCCATGATATCTTTTTCCCTTTCACTACTCCCCAAGGCATGGAATATTTTCTCCAAGGAAATTATCCATTTCTCAGCTACTAATGGATTTGTACTCCCATTGAATGTTGGTGGTTTTTTCCTCATGAAGCAATCTAACATTTATCCTCCACACTGTGGATATGGTTGCTCCATATGAGTAAGGTTATTATTCATAAACTGAGTGAGTTGTCCCAGTATGGTGATTAGCTGATCAGCACCAGTTGCCTCACCAGCTCCACTATAATTATCTTGAGCAGGAGGGAAATCCCTACATGGAGTGTGTTCCTTGATAAGGTTTACATTTCTTCCACTAGACACCCTTTCTAATCAATGGAATACACTAGATTAGTTTATGAATCACAATACATAAATCCAAACATGTAAAACACTTAACATGAATAGAACAGTTTATGGATATAATCCATAATCATAAAAATGTTTTCTTTGAGTAATTATATACCCATAAACTCTTCATAATGGTTTGCAATGAAAATGAGAATTATCATATGTTTATCCCCAGGAGTGTCGTAACCAAGAGGGTAACAAGGCCCATTGTTGTGCACTAGTTCCCATTCGAGTGTAGATCAAAGTGGTGTTTTTGTGTTTTACCACTAGGTACATCTGTGCCAGAACCACCTCTACCTGCTCGTATCCAGATAGGGATGTATTTCATGGAAAACTCAAAAAATCTCTACAATACCAAAATTCTTGTAGTTTCTTCTATATTAATCCTCAATGTACATCATAGGTCTATGTGCTCTAATCATGGTTTATCTAAATCTAGATTCCAAGGTTTGTACTAAACTTTCTCTAATACCAACTATAACACCCAGTCCCCAGTTACGTAGTTTCATTGAATTATTTCATAATATTGGCATGATCATAATAGATCAAGTCTCAAAATACTGATTAGTTCAGTAGCCTTTGAATCACTAGATACATCAATAAGTCTTACATTACATCATAAAATAAATACTATAACAACATCTTGTCTCTATAGAAAACACTCATATCCCCTCATAAAATCCTTACAGGTCATTCATAAAATACTTCTTCACATCGTCGGAAAAATAAAGCATAGAAAGGGGTGAGCTCAGATTCCCATTAAGGATAACAATATAGCGGAAACATTCCTAAATAAGCATAGACATTTAAGGCTTTTTTTAAGAAAAAAATGCCATTTAAACTTGAAATTCAGCATAATATGGAAAAAATAAAATGAAATAATTCCATTTACTTATTCACATGGATATTCAAATAGTCGAATAATCACATGAAATATCAATAACCACTTTCATAATGAGGGAATGCATAATGCCAGACTATCATAACAACATATTCAAGGCCTTGTGCCAAAACTGCAAATAAGATTTTGTCAAGACCTTGTTCCAAGACACCAATTTGTCTCATCAGACCAACCGATTCATCGAGGAGCTATAGCAAGGTCCACCCATCACTTAATAAGTCCAATGTGTTCCTCATATGAATATGTTTAAACATAACATAAAAATTTGTATTAAATCTAACATACGAAATGTCAATAATTTCTCCATAAATCATGAATGGTATAAAAGTAACACATCCATTGTAAAACATGTCAAAAAACCTTCAAAAAATATGGAAGTTTTGTATCCTAATAAATCAACTTCAAATAATCTTAAAATCCATCAATGGATTTTGACATAGATGAAATCAAAGCTATTTGGGGGAAATATCTCTTTTTTAATCATTAAAAAGTCGCATAATTTTAAAGGAAAACATTAAATTTTAAAATATTCTTATAAACTTGTAAGGAAAGCTTCGACAATTTTATAACATCAGAAAATAGACGCACCTGTCGTATAAGTTAAAAAACGAAATTTTTACCTTAATTTTGTCGAAAAGGTTAAAAAGGACCTTGTTTGGAAAATGATGGAAAGATTCAATTGTAAATATCTTATACAAAGTAAACAAGGGTATAAATTACATTAAAACATAGTCTATAAAATAGTAAGAATTATTTGAAATACATTTTGAAGAAACATGGATGTGGATGATAAAGTGGTCCCGGTAGATAATTAAGTATAAACAATCTCGGATAATGAAGAGGTTGTGAAATAAACCCTTACCTTGTACTTTTATTTGGTCTAGGGTAGGTTAACATTATATATAATGGTGAAATAATAATTTTTAAATTATACAAGAATCATACACATTAATATGATATCATATATGATCGTTTAACATTTCTTTGTTAATAATATCTTTGTATTATCGTTGTTTCATTTGGTAACTGATTCGTTTTCCTTTTTATGCATTGTTAAGTAAGTCGTGTTTGTTATGGATAGGTTGAATATTATTAATATCCATAATTATATTAAGTCTTTAAAAATTATTTTTAACCATCAAGTGAAAATTATTCTTCAATGGATACGATGGAGAATGAATCTCATCGCGTTCGTGGAGACGGTTGTCCGTACGTATGCCCGAGCGACAATATCATTCTTTTGTTATTAAAATTATTTATATTTGGATTGTATATCATATATAAAGAATAATTATCATGTTATATTTACTATTTACCTAAATTACACATCAGTATCATAATCATCCAAATAATAATTTTTTGAATAACAATTACACCACGACGTGGAAACGGTAATCCATACGTACGCTTGTATGGTGACATGTCATTAAAAAGATGGATAGAATAATGAATATGGTTGTACCATTTGTATAGTAAAATAATAGTATATTGAAGATACTAGAGATAATATTTTATAATTTACATAATATATAAATAAGAAGTGGAAGAAGAAAGGAACTTGAAAGAGGGTGGTGAAAACATTATCCCTTCTTCAGGTTATTTATTTTGATTTGATCAAAAGGGCTCCTTAGGTTGGCTTTCTGATCGAACTAAAGCCTCTAGGTTGTAGTGAGTGAAGTTTAGATAATATTTGTGTAGGGTTTGGTGGTGAAAAAATGCTTTGATTGTGTGAATTAGATTGAAGGTGGACTACCGTTTTATAAGAGGGGTGAGGGGCACCTTTGGAAAAGCTAGAAATATTATTTTATAATTAATTCATATTCAGTTTCTAATAGCCCAAAAGAGTATTATGTAATTTTTTTGGTGGGGATAGTTAGAAAATCACTCATCTAATAGGTTTTAGATAGGTTTGGGTCAATATATTAACATTATCATCTTTATTTAACTCTAAGTTAAATAGTTTGACATTTACCATGTGTCTTTGTATTTTTATATTATATAGTTAATAAACTTACTATATACATCCAACAGACCCCCAAGTGGTCCATTAATGATAAAACTATCATTATATATGTTCTTTTTCAAAGCCTTATATTTTTAGGAATAGAATATCAATTAATAATATAATATTTTTTTTAAAAAAAACTCATTTATGTCAATTTTGACACTATTTAAAAATTGATTTTTGTTAAAGTCCTAACAACATTATTAATTCGAAAAAAAATCTTTTAAGTAATTATAACATGTCATATTAACCAATAAAATTTTTAGATGTCATCAAAATGGTCAAATTATATTTATTTTAACATTTATAATACCAATTAATTGATTCATTCATTAATAACGAAAATACTCCATCATTATTGTGTCATAAATATATTTAATTGTCAATGTCTAAAAAATATAAATAAAATCCCATTATGTAGGGAATATTTTTTTATTTTTAATCAATATTTATAGTCGAAAATATAACATATATAACCCTATGTAAATATTGTTTTGCTAAAAGATATATGCTTTTGTCATTTTTGTATTTACTTTAACTTAATTAATATAAAGTGTCATTATCACTTACAAGTGGCTCCATGGGGTCTCAAAATCGACCCAAAGATGCCAATGGTCAGACATGTATCAACAAATAGGGTTAAGACACGTTTTAGGGTAATTTAATATTATTATAATATTGATTTTTTTACCCTTATTTCTCGGATTTACCCTTTTATCCATGGTAGATAAAATATTTACTGAAGTAATTATTAAAAATGTCTAAAAATAAAATATACCTATTTACACAATTTGAACCTCCAGATTTTAAATATGGAATCAATTTTTATAAATAAAAAACAAAGATTTGGAAGAAATTAATTTAAAATTAATTCTCGTTGTCAAAACAAAAAACGTGTTTTTAAGAAATAATAACTATCAAAAGATTGGCACTTTCTTAGGTCCAGTTTAAAATTTAAATTATGTACAATGACAAAAATTGGATTAAATGGTAAAAATATAATCTAATTATACATTTAAATCACTCAAATTCATAATTTATCACTATGAATTATTTTGATTAAAAAAGTTGATTTTAATTTAAATTTGGTAATTTTCACTATTCATTAAAATATATAAGTTATCAGAAAAGTACCAAAAATACTCTCTAAGTTACTTTTAATATTCCAAATCCAAAAATAAAGTCCATTTTGAATGATAAAATTTATAAAATTTTGAAAATTATGTATTACTATTCATAACGGCTAGTTTGATTGGTTGTGGTGTGTTAGAACTCGAAATTGTGTACAACAAACGCTACTATATTATTCAAAGATAATAGTACCATGGAATCATGGGGTGTTACAATAAATATGCATCATTAAGTTTTAATTCTATTTAAATACGAAAGAGAAATGATCGTAGCGTTCATGCGTAAGTACGGCTAACCATCTCCATGAACGGTGCAATTCATTTCTTATATCCAAATGTTATGTACTGTAATAAATACGTATATATACTAGATATATATGATATATATGATATCTAAACCATTAATATCATTCTGTAGATAATGTAATCTTGACCACATGGACAACATGTAATTATAATGTGTTCATTTTTGACTCAAGTACCAAATATCGACAAAACGACCATTATTAAATTAAATGATTACATAATGGTTATAACATGGTAATAAGTGATATAAAAGGAATAATAAACTTTAAAATGGTTCTTAATCAAGTATAAATTATCTTATGTTTATTATTCAATAATAAAAAGGAACAAACAAGTCATATCAGACACGAGGTAAGGGATTTTCTAATCTCACTTTCAATTCTGTGAGATTTCTATTGTTCGCCACTTATTCATTGCATGTGGTGTATTTTGTACTACCATTTGATATATATTATATTTATTCTCATTATATTCTTGGTATTCTATGATTCATTTGGTGGTTTTTAACTTTTTATCTTACGACATTGTTGATTACAATGTGGTAAAGGGTTTTATCTCACTTTTTATTCTCGTTAGATTCATGCTATATTTGCCACTATTTCCTTTTGTGGGTTGTATGTACTACCCATTATTATACTATTTGTGTAATATAATTTCATTTATGAGTATTTTAATCTTCATTGTATGATTCTTCATTTCTGTGGAATATGTTTTCTATGTTACCAAATCGTAAGGGAACCCTTCACCCTCTTCTTTTATAAAGACTTCTTTTTGTTATGCCTTTTAATTTACATATTATTATGTTGGGATATGTTTTATATATCCTTATTGATGTAAAAATTATTTCCAAGTGATGAGAGACCCTTTTTATTTAATCAACTCATTTTCTGAGTTTTATTGTGATGTCGTTATGCTGTCAAATTTTAACAAGGGGACTTTCTAACCCAATTTCAATTCTTTGGGTTCAACTTGTACTTATTGAATATGTCATCCTATGAATATGGGTGAATGTACTCTGATTTTTGTACACTTAATATCAAATTATATTGGTTGTATTTTTATTTTTCACACATAATTATGTGATTTATTTATCTTTAATTTAATGATACCATTTTTATAAGCGATTTAATATAAATTTACAATACCACGGAGACATCATTATTTTTATACGTGAATTCACTCTTATATGGTGTATATACTTTCTATTGATATATTATATCATGAATCCCTATTATTCTCATGATATTATAAAGTTCTAATTAACTGTTATTCCTCATTTATTTGTATTCAATCATCTCTCTTTTTGTTAAAAAACTCTATAACCAAAATATCATTTTAAATGTTTTAAAGATTTATTCTTCTAAATATATCACATTAATGTAAATGTTTTCAAAATGTGTTATAAGATTTATTTATATGGAAATTAATGGTTTCAAATGATAATTCATTTAAAAACATCAAAGTGGTATGGGACACTTTGATTCAAAGATATATTTTTAAATTGTATTGAAAATGATTTGATAAGGCATTGTTTGTTTCAATATCTTGATTTGATATATTAGAATGTGGAAATATTATCTTTACTTCATACATGTGTTATGTATTATGATTATGTTAGGGTTATTAGGAATTTTTTTCGTATACAGGTGGTTCCATGATAATCATAGGGTGGGTTAGCCCGAGATAGCTCTCTAATGCATTGGGTAATGTGACGGAGGTAAAAATGATGTTTCTACTAAGAGATTTAGGGAATATACTGTGATGGGTATTCCATGTGTAACTCCCTACATAGTTGTGATAGCTACAATATAAGTTTGATATGGATGCCATAAGTAACCATTATTATTTATGATTTGGTGTGTTATTCATAAATCTTATGATTTCGTAAGGTATGTTATGATTGAAAAGTATGGTTTCATTGATTTGTATTTATTGATGGGTAATGTTTTCCTTCCTTATTTTATAACCCTTACTGATCTTTTTATGCTCATCCCATGTTTTTAAATGTTTTCCATCGGACTTAAAGATGAATAATATCAAGGATGTGATCAAGGAAAAGTCATGTTATCTAAAACATGGAACTAGACATGTTTTTTTAAGAGTTTTTATTTTATGAAAAAATGGATACAGAGTAGTAGTGTATACATGTAATATTCATGTTCATATATAATATTTATGGAATAATTCTCTAAAACTCTAAAAATGAAATGATCCTGATTGTGAATTATTTATTTAATTAAATATTATGTAATGTTTTAAGGTTGGGTTCTTAAAAATGGTATCAATGTTCGGATTAGATAACTTTAGAGGATAGGGTGTTCTTTAAGCATAAGTGACATTACCATAATGGTAAGTATTTTAGAAAGAGTCATAGTTATTTTAGATAAATTTAATGAGATTAAGATAACATGAATACACATATCTTTTTATCTACCCACCTCATAAGATATTATATAATGATTTCACTAATATACTCACACTTACCTTATTGGTTTTAATAAATGGATGGATCTTACAGGCACCAATGTAATAGTGGATGTGAAGAAAACTATGATGGTTTTCTGAATGAGAAACTGAATTAAATGGGAGATGTAATGAGAACTCTTGTGGTAATTCTCAACCAAAAATCAAGAGTAATGATTAACCACCTGAACCTTGGTGATTTTTTAAGGCATCATATATGCGAGAAACAAATCCCCACGAATGTTCAGGTAATAATCATAAAGGTAAGTATATTCAAAAACCTATATGTCAAGGATGTGGATAGAAACACCTAGGAAAATGTTTCAAAGGGACGAGAAGATTCTATAGATGTGGGAATAAAGGACATAAAGAAAGAACATTCCATGGAAAAAGGAAGCATCCAGTTGACTCTAGGAAAGGGAAAGAAGTTCTTTATGAGGTATCAATTGAATGTTTTAAATGTGGTGTTCATGGTCATTATACAAATAGATGTCCTACAAAGATGTTTTGGGAATGGGATCACCAGGATAGTATAAATATATGTTTACCAATACCTAATTCCATTCCAATTGAGGATGAAGAAACTAATAATGACCAATTAAAGGTAAGGATTATTTCTTAATATATGTTTTGACATTATTGAATCATAGCATATGACTCATGATATTATTTATAGGAAATATGTATTTCCGAATATGTTGGAATGGATTTGTTAATGGATCATGAAGAACGTTGAATGAGTAAGAAGTCAATATATAAGTGATTCAAGAGTTATGGTATAATTTAGTATGGTGAAATGCTTAAAAGTATTAAGGCTCTTTTTATGATGGGATTACATTGGAAGACTTTTTATAGTATGTGTAACCCTGAAGTTTGATATATGAAAATTTTATTCAAGGAATAATTATCCTTTCTTCTAATGAGTAATGGTGGAATATTATTTTGGGAGAATCTATGTGTTTATTATGGACATATAGGGATTTCGTATTTTTTGAAATGATTAACCTATCATTGTGAATAAGTGATCTTGTTAAATACACTTCAGTATGATACATTAAGAGTAGTCTATTTAATTTGGAGATAAATATTATGATTTACTGTGTAAGACTATGTGATAAAATTTTTCTGAGTTTTGGTTTTCAATATAATTATGGATTATTTTGAATAATTTTACGGAGAATTGTATATTTAATGGTATTTCTTGAAATTTGGGTACTTTTGGTTTAATTTTAGAGATTAAGAGTAGTACTTCTTTTTATAAAGGATAATCCTTTTGGGGATTTTCTAATCATGTACTAACCAATTTTGGTTTTGGTTAATGTATAAATATTTGGGAAATATATGGATCATATTTTTTGGTGTATGCGATACACTAGAATGTGATTCTAGCACTTTTAGTGTGACCAAGTAAGTTTGAATACTCATCATTTGGAGAAAAGATGAGTTTGTGGTATGAATTTAGTAAAGGATGAAAGTCTACATGACAAGTAAGTACGTTTCCTTATGTTTTTAGTTAATCTCAAATATAAATTCCTCAACATTATGAAAAGTAACTTAAAACAAAAAAACAATTCTGTTAACTTTTCTTACTGGGGAATCAAGGACTATTGAACCCATTACATGATTGTGATGTTCTAGTGGTTATCTTTCTCATAATCATGTTTTCTGTCACACTCCACCAAAACATGACCGTTTGTTCTCTCTTCCATATCCATGTTTTCCTACAAGGAATCCTTGTATGGGTTATCTTAGGTGACATTTTTACTTATCTTCCTTTATTTTAATGTGATATTTTTACTGACTATTTTTCCGATGTGAGACTTTCAATGATGTTTCCAAGTCCAATTTTAAAAATAATGAGGACACAATTCCAAAAAGGGGTGAAGGATGTAACATCCAGGGTAAATAAAGAATACTACATTTTCATATTTATTAATATTTGTTATTTAAATATTAATTTTACTTTAAAGAGGGTGCTATGTCTGATGGCTTACCCGATACGCAACAACGGGTTTCATTGAAATCTTATGTTTCATACTAATTATATAATAATATTAATTTAAATTGTAGTTAACGCTTAGTCGTTGTATAGGTTATAATGAATATAACTAACTAAAATATTATTATACATGTTTGTTAAATGTTTTTACATTTATCCATTAAGAGTTAGAGACTTAAAATTTGAATGAATCTAATTTTAAGCATAATTTACTTTTAAATGATGATTTACCACCATTTAATGGTGAACCCTCTTTAAATATATTTTTGGTACCTTTTATATATTATATTTGAAAAAATAATTTTATTCTTTAGAATCGGGACTTCAAAATTTACTTTGGGTAAAATTTAGGTGTTTTTCTAATAAAGTTCATTTTTAATGAATATTGAAAAATAATGTATTTTCTTTTAAAAGAGCCTTTTAATATAATTTATTTATATGTTTAGGTTATCATTTTAATTTTTTTTAAAGTTTTATTGTAATATATTTTTATTATTTATTCTAATGTTGGTCATTGGAAAAAAATTCATTTTAAAATTTGACATAAATATGTGTCAATCTTGTAATAGTTATTATTTATTAAAACATGCTATTTGTTTTGAGAACAGGAATTAATATTAAATTAATTAATGTAACTTCTATGTTTTTTAATATTTTAAAATAACAATCATTTTGGAATTTGTAATATCAAAATTAGCTTAGGCTTATTTTTTGTTATTTTTCAAAAAAACTTCAATTTTTGATGAATAGTGAAACCACTTAGTAGTAGTTAAAATAACTGACTTTTTCATTTAAATGAAATTTTACCACTTCTGTGAATTGAATTTCAAAAATCCAACATACATGGTTATTATTAGTAAATAAATGTGGTTCAATAAGATAAAAATAATTATAGGTGAATAGTAACCTTTGACTTTTATTTAACGCGATTAAAGTTAAATAGGGTAATTCAAGGTAAAAAGAATATCATAATTATAAAAATTTATTTTAACACTTGTCCTAACCTTATTTTATGAGTCATTTCTGACCATGAGCATATTTGGGTCGATTTTGGGACCCCATGGAGCCACATAAACGTGATAATGACACATTAGATTAATTAATTTAATGTAAACGCAAAAATAACACAGAAAAATATCTTATGGTAAATTAATTTTTAAATCAAGTTATGTAAGTTATATTTTATACTATAAATATTAATTGGAAAGCTAAAAATATTTCATACATCATGATATTTTTTTTTAAATTTTTATACAACAAATAAATTAAATTATTTATGACACAATAATGATGTAGTATATACCTCATTAATAATTGATTTAAATAAATAAGATTACAAAGACTAAAATAATATCCAAAACCTCTCAAATTACTATTTGATTTTTTTATGTAGAATATGAGTCATCTTATGTTTTAATTTAATGTGTTTTGGAACTTTTGAAACTGAAGATTTGTTTATAATAAAATAATGTTATCACACTTTCCTAAACAGCCCTCCTCTCCCTTATAAAAGGACACCACATCTAACCAATTCCTCAAACCTCTAACGCCTTTTGTATTGTCCAACATATAACCAATTAATATCCCTAAATCAATATCCTCCTTATATAAGATTTACCTTAGGCATAAGGCACTTCAATAAGTCATTTTGGTTCAAACCAAAGGAAGTTACCCAAATTAAAGGTAACAGTTTCTCTTAACGTCTTTTTTATTATTTTACTTCTCTAACCCCTAAAATCTATTTATTACTTTTTTTTATAACAACAAAAGTATCCTCAATTTACTATGATGTTCTTATGAGAATTATTTTAACTACACCTACACACACATCCATCTAATGGGTGAAGATTATACTGTTTCTGTGGATGGAAAACTAACGCATCACGAAACGATGATTGTTCAATTACCGCCTAACGCCTCTCATGGTGGACATTAAGATGGAAATGTATTTATATATGGTATAAATTATTTTCATAATTTCTTTATTATTATGTATTTTAAATTTATATCATACCTTTAAGGTTTCCATTTTGGGTAAATGCGATAAATTCATTTAAGGAAGTGCAGACTACCACCCCCTCAATGTGATTTGACACGTTCATACAATATGTGGGACATATAAAGAATGAAGTTATTGAAATTATATATGATATTATACTGGAATTATAATATAACTATACAACATTATGTTTTCATTCAATTAAAATACGAAATAGAAATGAAAGTAGCGTTCATGCGTACGTACGACTTACTGTCTCCATGAACGGTGTATTTGATTTCTTATCTCCAAATATTATGTACTATTATAAATACTTATATATAGAAGATATATATTATATATATATGGTATCTAAATCATTAATATCATTCTGGAGAAAATGGATTCTTGACCACATGGACAACTTGTAATTATAATGTGTTCATTTTTGACTCAAATACCAAATATCGACAAAACGACCATTATTAAATTAAATGATTACATAATGTTTATAACATTGTAATAAGTGATATTAATGGAATAATAAACTTTAAATGGATTCTTAATCATGTATAAATTAACTTATGTTTATTATTCAGGAAGAACAAGGAACAAACAAGTCATGTTGGACACGAGGTAAGGTATTTCCTTTTCTCACTTTTAATTCCATGAGATTTCCATTTTTTCAACTTATTAATTGCATGTTGTTTATTGTGTACTTCCATTTGATATATATTATTGTGATTATCATTATATTCATGTTAATCTGTGATTCCTTTGGTGGTTATTAACTTTTGGTCATACGTCTCTATTGATTACAATGTGGAAAAGGGTTTCATCTCACTTTTTATTTCCGTGAGATTCATGTTATATTTTACACTATTAACTTTTGTGTGGTGTATGTAATGCCCATGATTGTAATATTTTTGTAATATACTTTCATTTATGAGTATTTTCATCTACATTGTATGATCCTTCTTTATTGTGGAATATGTTTTGTATGTTACCAAATCGGTAAGGGAACCCTTTACCCTCCTATTTTTTAAATAGTTCTTTTTGTTATGCCTTTTAATTTACATCTTATTATATTGGGATATGTTCTTATATATAATTATTGATGTAAAATTTATGTCCAAGGGATTAGATACCCTTTTTATCTCATCAACTCATTTTCATAATTTTAACAAAACACTGTTAGGCTATCGAATGATTACAAGGGCACTTTTTTACCCAATTTCAATTCTTTGGGTTAAAGTTGTACTTTTTGAATATGTCATCCTATGAATATATGTGAATGACCTATAATTGTATTACAAATTAATATCCACTCAAATTGGGTGTATTTATATTTTTCACACATAATTATGTGATTTATTTGTCCTTAATTTAAGGATACCCTCATTCTAAGGTATTTCATCTCAGTTTACATTTCAACTGAGACTACATTGTTGTTATGCACCAATTCACTATTATATGGTGTATATACTATCCTTTGATATATTATATTATGAACACCTTGAATCTCATTATATTATAATGTCTTGATTAAATGTTATTCTTCATTTATTTTATTCATGCGTCTCTATTTTTGTTAAAAAACACTTTAACCAAAATATTGTTTTAAATGTTTTAAAGACTTATTATTCTAAATATTTCTCATTAGTGTGAATATTTTCAATATGGGTTTTAGGAGTTGTTTATATGGAAATTAATGATTTTAAATGATAATTAATTTAAAAACATCATAGTGTTATGGGACAATTTGATTCAAAAATCTATTTTTAAATGGTTTTGAAAATGATTTGATAAAGCATTGTTTATTTCAATATATTGATTCGATATATTGGAATGTGGAAATTTTATCTTTACTTCATACATGTTTTATGTTTTATGATTTTGTTATAGTTATTGGGCATTGTTTACATATACGTGTGGTTCCATGATAAACCCAGGGTGGGTGAGCCCGAGACAACTCTCCAATGCCTTGGGTAACGTGATGGAGGTAAACATGATGTTTCTCCTAAGAGATTTAGGGAATATAAAGTTATGTGTATTACAAGTGTAACTCTCTATGTAGTTGTGATAGCTACAATGTATGTTTGATATGGATTCAATAAGTAACCTTTATGATTTACAATTTGTGTGTGTTATTCATAAATCATATGATTTTGTAAGGTATGTTATGATTGAATAGTATGGTTTCATTGATTTGTATTTATTGTTGGGATAATGTTTTCCTTATTTTATAACCCTTACTGAGATTTTCATGCTCATCCCATGTTTTTAAAATGTTTTCCATGGGACTTAAATATGAATAGGGTCAAGGATGGGATCATGGAAAATCCATGCTACTTGGAACTAGACATGTTTCTTTTTATGAGTTTTTATTTCATGAAAAAAATGGATACTGAGTAGTTGTGTCTACACGTAATATTCATGTTGTTATGTAATAGTTATGGCCTAAATATCTAAAACTCTAAACCTGAAAATATCCCCAATGTGAATTATTTGGTTAATTAAATATTATGTAATGTTTTAAGGCTGAGTCTCTAAAATATATTCTTACATCAGCAGAACATCACCCATGACCCTATAATTCTTGAATTTAACTAATTTTTTTAAATTATCGTATTTCAATATTCAAAAAAACATAATGTGTTTCAAAAATATCCCAAAAATTCACCCTATCCATCATTCGATGTTTATAATACACAAATGAACACAAATTGTTTAAAAACAATTCTAATTAAGAAAATTTTAATTTTGAATTAAAATAAAAATTTACATGAAAAATATATTTTTTAAAATTAAAACGGATTTCATAATGCTTTCAGAAATTACATAAAGTCTTATAAAATTATCTTAAAACCAGAAGATCTATAATTTTTAATTTCTGAAAACATTTTAGGAAAATTAATTAATAAAATAATTATAAAAAATTATTTTTGAATAATAGAAAAACTAATTTTTTACTATGGTTAAATTTTTACTTGTAATATGCCTATGTTTTATTTTATCTTTCAGGGGTAAGGTTAATATTCTTTTGGAGTATTTATTATTCATAAGGGTTGTATTACTATTCATTAGGCTTGGTTAATATTCATATGGGTATGTTAGTAATCACCGAAAATTATGTTTGTCATTTCTAACTCCAAACATCTTACTGATCGCAATAGTGTATGTCGGATTTTCGAAATTCAGAACACAAAAGTGGAAAATTTATGTTTTAGGGTCACATAGTAGTTCATTTGATAATGTTGTGGCATTGTGTTACTTTTTTTCAAAATACATTAAGGAGTGATTTTAATAATGAAATTCCATTTATAAATCTTGGGGTCATTACATTCTTCCCCCCTTTTGATGTTTTACCCTCGAAATTTCATTTTACATAAACAAGTGATGGTACTTATCCATTATCACATATTTTGGTTCCTAAGTTGCATCATCAAACATATGGTTCCTCCAAAACACTATGACAAGGTGGGTTTCCCCGTTCTGTATAATCTTATCTCTCTCATCCATAATCTTCACTAGCTTCTCTCATAAGAGAGATAATATTCCAGTTGTACCACCTCAGTGTTCAATACTTGTGAGGGATCTGGTATGTACGTCCTCAAGAGTGATACATGACACACATCCTGAACATGTGCCATATTTTGTGGAAGGTCAAGATTATAGGCCACAAATAATATGTGGTAAAGTGTCTCAAAGTGGCCAATGTTCCTGGGGATTAGCTTCCCTTGCATTCCAAACTGCAAGAATCTCTTCCATGGTGATATTCGAAGGAAGACTTTATCACAAATGAAGATCTTCAAGTCGCTTCAATAGTAGTCATAATATCACTTTTTCTGACTCTGAGCATCATTGATATGTTTTTTGATGACCTGAATATTATTTGGAATATCATTCAAAATATTGGTTCCATGTTGTTTTATTTCTCTAACTTCATCCCAAGAGGTTGAAGTTCTACATCGCTTTCCATAAAACAATTCATATGTAGCCATCAGAATACTAAACTGGAAGTAATTGTTATATGAGAACACAACCAATGGAATATGCTAATACAATACATCTTTAAATTATAAACAGAATTCTATTATCAAGTATTCATGCCTATGAATAGTCCATTCAATTTGGGAATAAATTTGGCGGTGATAGGTCATGCTGAAATTTAATTAAGTAATAAAAACATGTTCAATACTCCTCTCGAATTTATATGTGAAACTTGGATCACGATCAAACACAATCAAGAATAGAACACTGTGTAGTCTCAACACTATGTTCACATATATCTATTCATGTTCTTCAAGAAAGATACCTTCCCATGTACCATAAAATGGGTAGTCTTGGGGAGTCGTTCAACCACCACCAATATCGCAATATTTCCTTTCAACTCCTTTGGGAGACCCATGACAAAGTCCATAGTGACACTATCTCATTTACACATGGGTATATTTAGTTGTTGCATCATCCCTTTGGGCTTTTGTCACTTAGATTTAACGTGATACAATACCATGAACCTTGATATGTATTCCAGAATCTCCTTTATCATGTTATCCCACCATAAGTGTTCTCGGAGATCACAGTACATCGTGGTACTACTAGGATGGATAGAGAATGTTGACATATGTTCATTACCCAATAGATCCATCTTTATCACGGTTGATGAAGGCACACAAAGCCACATTCCACACAAAATAAAACCATTATATTTGATTTGGAACTCATGCAACCTCCATTCTTTTACAACATTCACCTTCTTTTGTAACTATTGATCATACCTTTGTTCCTCCTTAATCATTACATGGATTGCTGGTCATGTAATAATTTGGGAAAGTAATGTTGTATACCCTTCCCTTATGATTTCCAAATACATCCTTTTCATATCCAAGAAGATAGGGTGTTTCTCAGTCTGCAGTATGAATATAATTGCATGTTCTTTTCTTCATATAGAATTAGCTACCTTGTTTTCCTTTCCAGGATGATAGTGAATAGAGCAATTTTAATCCTGGATTAGCTATAACCAAATCCGTTGACATATGTCGATCTTATTTGGTCTGAATATATACTTTATGCTCTTTTGGTTGGTGTATATGTCATAATTCTCACCATAAAGGTAGTGTTTCCAGATTTTCAAGGAAAATGTCACTTATTCAATCTCTAGATCATGTGTTGGGTAGTTCTACTCATGGATCATCAACTTCCATGTGTTATAGGATATCACATTATCATTTTTCATGAGTATTCAACCCCAAACATTTCTTTGAAGAATCACTATATAATATAAAACGTTCCCCACTTTTTAGTAATTTGAGTACGGGTGCAGTGAATAGCCTTATCTTTATTTCCTTGATGATTCCCTCACATTCTTTTTTCCAGACATACTATACCCCTTTTCTTGTTAACATAGATATAGGGCTTGACAATCGTGATAAACCTCTCACAAATCGTAGGTAGTAACCATATAATCCAAGAAATCTATGGATTTCATTGATACTAGAGAGTCTGGGCCAGTCCTCAATCAACATTGTAACTGAAGGGTTCACAAATATTTCATCACTTGTGATCACATGTCCCAAGAACGTGACATGCTTCATACAGAAGTTCCATTTGTGAAACATAGTGTACAACTTTTCCATTCGAAATGTCGCCAACACAAGTCACAGATGTTCTTCATGTTCGTCCATTCTCTTTGAGTATATAAGAATATAAATGATAAAAACTACAAATTTTTTGAGGTACTCTATAATGATTTTATTAATCAAATCCTTGAATATTGCAAGGGAATTAGTAAATCGAAAGGGAATCAGCAGAAACTCATAGTTCTCCTACATTGTTCTGAAGGCAATCTTCTGAATATACTTCTATTTTACCTTTTTCTAATGAAATCCAGGATTAAGATCCACCATTAAGAATTATTGGGCCTCTCTTAACAGATCGAACTAGTTATCAGTCATTGGAAGAGGATACTTCTTCTTTATGGGGATCATGTTGACTTTTTTATTGTAACAACCCAAGATTTTATAAAAAAATATTCTTTTTAATTTTATTAATGTCTTGTGTTGTACGCTACACCAAAAGGAGCTTGCACAACACACATCCTTGACTTGCCTTGCATTACACGCAATCGCGACCTTCCTCGATAGCATGTGTAATACGCAATACCGAGTTTCACTAAACAACGATATGCTATTAAAATATTATTAAAACTAGCCGTTATGAATAGTAATAACCACTTTTTAGAATTCTTTAAATCTTATATTTCAAAATGAACTTCATTTTTGGATTCAGAGTATCGAATTTAGCCTAAGGTGAAATTTTGGTACATTTCGGATAACTTTCATATTCTGATGAATAGTGAAAATTACTAAATTATAATTAAAAACAACTTTTTTAATCGAAATAATTAATTGTGATAAATTATTAATTTGAGTGGTTTTAAAGTATATTTAGAATATATTTTTACAATTTAATACAATGTTGGTCATTGGATGTAATTTCACATTTAAACCAGACATAATCAAGTGTCAATCTTTTGATAGATATTGTTTCTTAAAAACACGCTATTTGTTTTAACAGCGGGATTTAATTATAAAATTAATTAATGCAACTTTTATGTTATGAATTTGGTAAAATAGACTTTATTTTTGAATTCGCAATATAAAATATAGCTTAGGATGAAATTTTGGCATTGTTCTGAAAAACATCAATTTTTGATGAATAGTGAAACTACTAAATGGTAGGTTAAAAACTGAATTTTGCATAAAATTTAATTTTACCGCTTCTGTGAATGGAATTTCGAAAATCCAAGAGACACGGTTAATATGAAGGACTAAAATGTGGTTCAATGAGATGAAAATAATTTTTGGTGAATAGTAACTTTTTACTTTTTTTTTACCGCGGTTAATAGTAAATAGGGTAACTAAGGGTAAATATGATATTACTATTACCCTAACACATGTCCTAATTCTATTGGATAAGTCTAATTCGACCAAAAACAACCTTATGAATAAAATATGACCATTTAGGCCCACTTGGGTTAGATTAAGACATTTATTATTAATTTATTTAAAGAAGGGTTAAAATAGTTAAAATCAAAGTTTAATAAGTAAATAATTTTTAATATGGGGTTATACATAAGATAAATTCGATTGTAAATATTCATTAGAAAGCTAAAACGATTTCCTACATGATGGTAGTTTATTTGCAATTTTTAGACATCAAATAATTTAATTTATTTATGACACAACGATGATGCAGTAATTATCTTATTAATGAAATATTGACATAATTGATGTTATAAACAGCAAAATAAATGTAATTTGAGATTTTTTATGAATTACACTAATTTTCTAGGTTACTATGATATATTAATGTTGATTTAATCAACTTTGTTCGAACATTTAATTCTGTTATGACTTTTACAAAAAACATATATCAAATAGTGTCAAAATTGACACAAAATAGTTTTTAAATCAAATATTATATTATTAATTGTTATTGTATTCCTAAAAATCTAAGGTTCGGCCAAATGACTTAGATAAGGATATATATATTAATAATAAACAATTTGGGGTTCGTTTGGCATGTTATAGTAAGTTTATTAACCATATAGTGAAAGAAAACAAAAAGACACGGTAAAAGTTAAATTATTTAACTTAGAGTTAAATCTAATTGATAAGGTTTAAAATAAAATCCAAACATGTCTAAATTTTATTGGTTGATGATATTACAACCCTATCGCATCTAATCTTCGAATATGAGTCATTTTTGGAGGTTTTTAAGTGGGGTTAGATTTATTATAAATTAATATTTTTAAGAATTCCTAAGGTGCCCCTCTCCTCCCCTATAAAAGGACACCTCCTCCCCCTCCTCCTCACACCAATTTGAGCACTCAAGCTCGGCCCAACCCTGCCAAAATATCTTCTCCACTTCCCTAGAAACATCCTAGAGGTTCTGGTATTCCTCAAAGACCAATTTTAGTGCCCTAAGAGGAGGTCTCAAAGAGGCGCTTCAAAGAAGAGGTAATTATCGTTACCAATTCTTTCATCTTTATTTCTTCTTCCACTTCTTCTTCTTAGGTTGTTTCATTATGAAGTAATAACATCAGTATCACTCATATACTGATATGTTATTACAAGTATGAAACAACCCTATTTCACCATCTATCCATCCTACGGAAAAAGAAATCACCGCGCGTGCGTACGTACGGAATACCGTCTCCACGCCGTGGTGTAATCTATTTTCCACCACCACCTTACATGGATGGGTATAATGGTGTAAAGAATAACTATACATAGTTATTACAACATCATATTGATTCTGATATATTGTATAATCCACTCCAATTCAATTCAATATTTGTAGAAATGATATCATCGCTCGTGCTTACGTACGGACTACCGTCTCCACGAAGCGATGAGATTCATTCTCCATGTTAACCATTTAAGAATGATTATAAAGTATATATAAGAAATAATAATGAAATATATGACATTATAAAGCTACTGGATTTATGTATATATATATATATGTATGTCATCTACTTACTTCCATTTCAAGACAATAAGGAAAGGAAAACATCGTTCATGCGTACGTACGGACTACCGTCTCCATGAACGGTGTTTTTCATTTTATTTATCTACCTATTATATATATATATATATACTGAATATATATGATATATACATAATATTTTATATTCTGGAAGTAAGAAAATCATGATATAAGTAATAATGATGTCAAGAACAACAAGTCAAAACACCTACTATAAATGAAACGATTTTACCCAAAACGCTTCTTTAACATGGAATTTACAAAAGAACGGGTAATATAATGTCATAAGTGAACCATATATGATATAATAACAATGAATATGATTCTGTAATAAGTCAATAACATGATTTAAATCATTATACAGGAGGTTCGGACACTTACAAAGCGAGTCAGACCTAAGGTAAGGGAAATATCACAATCTCATTTTTATCCGAGATTGTTTTTACTTTGGTAATTACTGGGGTGTATTTTATCATCCACATCCATGTTTCCTCAATATGTAATGTTATTTACATCCACCTACAATTGTTTAAATCAAATTTTACCCTTCGGTGAGTTTTTAGTAAAAGATATGAAAGGAATCTTTTGTCGTTTTTCATACGAGGTAATTTTTGACTTTTCCGACAAAAGTACGAGAAGAATGTTTTTTTAACTTAAACGGCACGAACGGATTTTTACGGTTTTATAAAGCCTTATTTTTATGAAGATTCCTCCAAAAGATTTCATGACTATTTTCAATAAAATCTCTTTCTTTTAAAAATTTCATGATGTTTTGTGAAAAGAAATTGATTTTCAAGAAGAAAGGATATTTTCCTCAAGAATTCAATTCAAGTGTTTTATCAAAATTATTTTCCATCTAAGATAATAAAGGGTTCTGTTTATATCCATATTATTACATTGATTTGACTATGTTGTGATGGAATTATGTTTATGAATTCCTTTATCTTATATGAATTGATTTATGATGTCATGATGTTTCAAGAATCCCATTTTTGTTACATGTGTTATGCGATGATGTATGTTTTATGATTACGTGGCACACATAAGAAAGGATTCATTATAAGATGGGTGGGACCTATATCTCCCTCCAATGCATTGGGTAAAGATTTTATATCTCATGAGATAGACATGGCTGAAATGGTAGGTTATACCGGTTCAGTGAAACAGGACTGAAACGAGGGTTACTCGATTCAGAAAGGGACTTTGTCAACTAAGATAGTCTTGGCAATGAGTCTTGACTAACAAGAAATGATTTTCTATGATTATGTGTGTATGACACAAAGTTTCATGTTTTATGTTATGATTATTGGGATTACATTTCACTTCTATGATATATCCCATGTTATGATATTATGACCTCTTTTGCAGGTTAAGATTTCCAAAAGCTATGTATATGATGTGATTGATTTTTCTTTTTTTTACCCTTACTGAGCATTTGAGCTCACCCTTTTATGTTTTCTTTTCCCCAGGATATAAAGAAAGGTTTTAGGTAGAAAAAAGGGATGACCTTTATGGGAGATATTGAAGAACTTTCACCACGATTAGAAGATTACGTTCCGAGTTTCCAAAGACACTAAACTATTACGATCCTTTAGTGTGTGTTTTTGTTATGTACTAAGTATTCCGCAAATGTAATGTAATGTTCATGTACGTCAGGATACGGGCCTCTACAGTTGGTATCAGAGGAAAGGTTTAGTCAACCTTTGGAAACTAGGACGCGAAAACGTTAGTGAGATCCCTAGAGATATTTCTAAGGTATGTCTAGGGATGTCCCTAAGGATAAGTATACGTATAGGATATAGTCCTAGAACTACGGTAACGATCTTAGAATTTAACCTAAGATGTTAGATATTGAGGGTTCTCCCCCTTTACTATGTTGTCTTCCCTAGCATGATTTCGTCTCTCACAAAATTCTTTTTGTGTTTTAGTTAATGGAGGGAATCAGAAGGAATTCGGTTAACATTGAATCCAATGGACAAATTGGTGACTATGAGCAACAAAATTGTGTAATGCCTAAAGATAAAGATATTGTGATTATGCCAAATCAGTCATCACGATATATGATTAACAAGGTGAAATTTAGCGGTATGCCTAATTCATCAAAGAAGAGGAAGATAAACTATTATGCATGTTCGCATGTTGAGGAGCATAAAGAAAGGAAGATTGAGATTTCTAAAGAAGGGAAGAAGAACCTTGAGGAATACCTCAAATGGAGGGACCGATGTTATCTGTGTGGAGAAAAGGGTCATAGGGTGACAGACTGTTATGGAGTTCAATGTCTTATTTGTGGAGAACATGGGCATTACCCAAATCAATGCCCTGACCTAAAAAGATACTTCTAAATCAAGGAAGGACTTATTCCCGGACAGTCATTGATGTGGATGGACTGAAGTGTTTATGTATTGGTATTCAAGAATAATGTTGTTGAGGTACTTTTTTGGTGTATTGGAATATTTATGTATTGGTCTAATGTGGTATTCGAAGTGATTGAGATATTTTTGGAAATAAGATGATATGCGCATAATGAAGGGATAAGACGATAATGAGATGTTTGATTGTATTCATGAGCTCATGATTGATATAAGGACTAAGTGATATCATGGTTTGAGTATATAGAATTTTGAGGATTTTGGTATGTGGAAAGTGTTAAATTTAAACTGCATTCATGTTTTCACTAAGGTATTCAAGAGAATACATGATTAAGGACTTTGAATGTTTGGAATGTGACCAACAGAACATATCTTATGATATATGGGGATCGACGATGGTGTTAAATCTCTTGTAATCGTTTTTACTATGTTATGAGAGTGGACTGTAGTATTATGGATAAGCCTAAAGATTAGAATGGATTATGTTGGACATAAGTTAGTATTGTTTAAGGATAGTAGATTTTCGATATTATTGATGGGATGTTATAGTAATTTAGTTTTAGAAAAAGGACAACCTGCAGGACGGGCGACAGCCCATCGCTTCGGACAAGGCTGTAGGAATCGAACCCACAACCGAAGTGCGACTGGCCTTTATCGCCTACCACTGACCTACAGGAAGTCCCTGTTTAGTAGAAACTAGTGTTATTATATTAAGCAGTATGATATATGAAGTATAAGTCCATTTTAGGAACCATATATGATTAATCTCACTATAGATCGACTTATGTATATAAGTTTTGCTCACCTTTTGTTTGAGACAGATGGAATGACCTGTCATTCTATCACATGATCTTCTAACACTTCATGAATAACAAATTCAACTTCATTTATTTAAGAGATGAAGTGGAAATTGTTAAAGGCACGAACAATAGTGAGATTGTACCAAAATAAAGAAAGTATTTATTCTAATTCAAATTCTTTAACTTTAGGGAAACGATCTTGAAAACCAAAAATGTTGTCCTAGTGATCTTATATCTGATGAATCAGATGGTACCTTAGATCATCAAAAATTTATGGCTTTGTGATTGCTAGCTTTTCCATATCCATGTTCTCTACCACTCTCCATCAGAACATGATGGTTAGATTTCTCTTCCATATCCATATTTTCACCTATGTGGAAACCCAGTGAATAGTTTATTTGGGTAACCGTTACGTTTCATACTTTTGTTTTTAAAGATAAGTTTTTGTATTCCTTTTTACGATGTGGGTTTCTATCAAAGAAACTTTCATATAGTAAACCATTTATAACCCCGACGAATTTCGAGGGCGAAATTCATTTTAAGGGGGGTAGAATGTAACAGCCCAAGATTTTATAAAAAAATATTCTTTTTAATTTTATTAATGTCTTGTGTTGTACGCTACACCAAAAGGAGCTTGCACAACACACATACTTGACTTGCCTTGCATTACACGCAATCACGACCCCTCTCGATAGCATGTGTAATACGCAATACCGAGTTTCACTAAACAACGATATGCTATTAAAATATTATTAAAACTAGCCGTTATGAATAGTAATAACCACTTTTTAGAATTCTTTAAATCTTATATTTCAAAATGAACTTCATTTTTGGATTCAGAGTATCGAATTTAGCCTAAGGTGAAATTTTGGTACATTTCGGATAACTTTCATATTCTGATGAATAGTGAAAATTTCTAAATTATAATTAAAAACAACTTTTTTAATCGAAATAATTAATTGTGATAAATTATTAATTTGAGTGGTTTTAAAGTATATTTAGAATATATTTTTACAATTTAATACAATGTTGGTCATTGGATGTAATTTCACATTTAAACCAGACATAATCAAGTGTCAATCTTTTGATAGATATTGTTTCTTAAAAACACGCTATTTGTTTTAACAGCGGGATTTAATTATAAAATTAATTAATGCAACTTTTATGTTATGAATTTGGTAATATAGACTTTATTTTTGAATTCGCAATATAAAATATAGCTTAGGATGAAATTTTGGCATTGTTCTGAAAAACATCAATTTTTGATGAATAGTGAAACTACTAAGTGGTAGGTTAAAAACTGAATTTTGCATAAAATTTAATTTTACCGCTTCTGTGAACGGAATTTCGAAAATCCGAGAGACACGGTTAATATCAAGGACTAAAATGTGGTTCAATGAGATGAAAATAATTTTTGGTGAATAGTAACTTTTTACTTTTTTTTTACCGCGGTTAATAGTAAATAGGGTAACTAAGGGTAAATATGATATTACTATTACCCTAACACATGTCCTAATTCTATTGGATAAGTCTAATTCGACCAAAAACAACCTTATGAATAAAATATGACCATTTAGGCCCACTTGGGTTAGATTAAGACATTTATTATTAATTTATTTAAAGAAGGGTTAAAATAGTTAAAATCAAAGTTTAATAAGTAAATAATTTTTAATATGGGGTTATACATAAGATAAATTAGATTGTAAATATTAATTAGAAAGCTAAAAAGGTTTCCTAAATGATGGTATTTTATTTGCAATTTTTAGACATCAAATAATTTAATTTATTTATGACACAACGATGATGCAGTAATTATCTTATTAATGAAATATTGACATAATTGATGTTATAAACACCAAAATAAATGTAATTTGAGATTTTTTATGAATTAAACTAATTTTCTAGGTTACTATGATATATTAATGTTGATTTAATCAACTTTGTTCGAACATTTAATTCTGTTATGACTTTTACAAAAAACGTATATCAAATAGTGTCAAAATTGACACAAAATAGTTTTTAAATCAAATATTATATTATTAATTGTTATTGTATTCCTAAAAATCTAAGGTTCGGCCAAATGACTTAGATAAGGATATATATATTAATAATAAACAATTTGGGGTTCGTTTGGCATGTTATAGTAAGTTTATTAACCATATAGTGAAAGAAAACAAAAAGACACGGTAAAAGTTAAATTATTTAACTTAGAGTTAAATCTAATTGATAAGGTTTAAAATAAAATCCAAACATGTCTAAATTTTATTGGTTGATGAGATTACAACCCTATCTCATCTAATCTTCGAATATGAGTCATTTTTGGAGGTTTTTAAGTGGGGTTAGATTTATTATAAATTAATATTTTTAAGAATTCCTAAGGTGCCCCTCTCCTCCCCTATAAAAGGACACCTCCTCCCCCTCCTCCTCACACCAATTTGAGCACTCAATCTCGGCCAACCCCTGCCAAAATATCTTCTCCACTTCCCTAGAAACATACTAGAGGTTATGGTCTTCCTAAAAGACCAATTTTAGTGCCCTAAGAGGAGGTCTCAAAGAGGCGCTTCAAAGAAGAGGTAATTATCGTTACCAATTCTTTCATCTTTATTTCTTCTTCCACTTCTTCTTCTTAGGTTGTTTCATTATGAAGTAATAACATCAGTATCACTCATATACTGATATGTTATTATAAGTATGAAACAACCCTATTTCACCATCTATCCATCCTACGGAAAAAGAAATCACCGCGCGTGCGTACGTACGGAATACCGTCTCCACGCCGTGGTCTAATCTATTTTCCACCACCACCTTACATGGATGGGTATAATGGTGTAAAGAATAACTATACATAGTTATTACAACATCATATTGATTCTGATATATTGTATAATCCACTCCAATTAAATTCAATATTTATAGAAATGATATCATCGCTCGTGCGTACGTACGGACTACCGTCTCCACGACGCGATGAGATTCATTCTCCATGTTAACCATTTAAGAATGATTATAAAGTATATATAAGAAATAATAATGAAATATATGACATTATAAAGCTACTGGATTTATGTATATATATATATATGTATGTCATCTACTTACTTCCATTTCAAGACAATAAGGAAAGGAAAACAGCGTTCATGCGTACGTACGGACTACCGTCTCCATGAACGGTGTTTTTCATTTTATTTATCTACCTATTATATATATATATATACTGAATATATATGATATATAAATCATATTTTATATTCTGGAAGTAATTAAATCATGATATAAGTAATAATGATGTCAAGAACAACAAGTCAAAACACCTACTATAAATGAAACGATTTTACCCAAAACGCTTCTTTAACATGGAATTTACAAAAGAACGGGTAATATAATGTCTTAAGTGAACCATATATGATATCATAACAATGAATATGATTCTGTAATAAGTCAATAACATGATTTAAATCATTATACAGGAGGTTCGGACACTTACAAAGCGAGTCGGACCTAAGGTAAGGGAAATATCACAATCTCATTTTTATCCGAGATTGTTTTTACTTTGGTAATTACTGGGGTGTATTTTATCATCCACATCCATGTTTCCTCAATATGTAATGTTATTTACATCCACCTACAATTGTTTAAATCAAATTTTACCCTTCGGTGAGTTTTTAGTAAAAGATATGAAAGGAATCTTTTGTCGTTTTTCATACGAGGTAATTTTTGACTTTTCCGACAAAAGTACGAGAAGAATGTTTTTTTAACTTAAACGGCACGAACGGATTTTTACGGTTTTATAAAGCCTTGTTTTTATGAAGATTCCTCCAAAAGATTTCATGACTATTTTCAATAAAATCTCTTTCTTTTAAAAATTTCATGATGTTTTGTGAAAAGAAATTGATTTTGAAGAAGAAAGGATATTTTCCTCAAGAATTCAATTCAAGTGTTTTATCAAAATTATTTTCCATCTAAGATAATAAAGGGTTCTGTTTCTATCCATATTATTACATTGATTTGACTATGTTGTGATGGAATTATGTTTATGAATTCCTTTATCTTATATGAATTGATTTATGATGTCATGATGTTTCAAGAATCCCATTTTTGTTACATGTGTTATGCGATGATGTATGTTTTATGATTATGTGGCACACATAAGAAAGGATTCATTATAAGATGGGTGGGACCTATATCTCCCTCCAATGCATTGGGTAAAGATTTTATATCTCATGAGATAGACATGGCTGAAATGGTAGGTTATACCGGTTCAGTGAAACAGGACTGAAACGAGGGTTACTCGATTCAGAAAGGTACTTTGTCCACTAAGATAGTCTTGGCAATGAGTCTTGACTAACAAGAAATGATTTTCTATGATTATGTGTGTATGACACAAAGTTTCATGTTTTATGTTATGATTACTGGGATTACATTTCACTTCTATGATATATCCCATGTTATGATATTATGAGCTCTTTTGCAGGTTAAGATTTCCAAAAGCTATGTATATGATGTGATTGATTTTTCTTTTGTTTACCCTTAATGAGCATTTGAGCTCACCCTTTTATGTTTTATTTTCCCCAGGATATAAAGAAAGGTTTTAGGTAGAAAAAAGGGATGACCTTTATGGGAGATATTGAAGAACTTTCACCACGATTAGAAGATTACGTTCCGAGTTTCCAAAGACACTAAACTATTACGATCCTTTAGTGTGTGTTTTTGTTATGTACTAAGTATTCCGCAAATGTAATGTAATGTCCATGTGCGTCAGGATACAGGTCTCTACATTTATAATATATACACAACCACGTTGTTCCTTCCTTCTTCTTAACAAAGAGAACTAGTTCACCCCAAGGTGATTCACTAGGGTATATGAACCATTCTTCAAAATCCTCTTGATACTTCTTCATTAACTACTAATGTTTGATATGATTTATCCTATTGGGACTCTTTTAGATTTGTGTAACTTCGAGTATGAGTTATATGGAGATCACTACCTCACGTTCTGGAGGATGTTTGGGTAACTCTTTAGGAATTATGTCACTGTATTCTCTCACGATGTGCATTTCTTCAAGGTTGTCAATTTACATTGATTCAACCATTTGGATGAGGTATTTATATTCATAGGGTATCAACACCTACACTATCGAATGATTTTAAAAGGAGATTCACGATCTTTTTTGAATTCTTATAAAATCATGGGATGGATTGTGTTGTGAAAATATATTTCCTTTTCCGGACAGTAGATATGTGCTCTATATGATGATATCCAATCAATTACCATTCTAGTGTCTAATTCCACAAAAGTATGTATTAATTTGTTTTTGGAAGAATCTTCCCATATACACCAATATGAGAAGAGTCAAACACTTGGGTTGCAATAATTGCAACACTTGGTGTTGTTAACAATATCTCTACTTCAAGGTTTTTTGGGGCTTTCATTTAATAGTTCTAGAAAAGATTCAAGATATATAGGAATTCATAGAAACAGAATAAAATAATACTTTTTATAGTCTCGAGTGAATAGTAATTCTACCTTGTATGACTTTATTATCTTTCTACACATCTGTAATAGTGATGACATAATCCTTACCTTTTTTCCATCAACATTGGTGGATACCAAAGCTGATTACCATAGATGACTCGAGGTTTACTACACTAGATTATGTAGTACCCTTCCTAACTAGAGTTTTAGCATTTAACTATGGGTGGGGATCCACTTTCATCTGTTGTATTCTCCTTCCTTCTCTTGTCTTTTCAATAGTCTTTATCATGCTGACCCTTTTTCCAACACTCGAATAATTTCCCCATCCCTTAGAGGATGTTCCCATTATGGAACTTCTAAAAACAATTGGCATATGATTCATTCTGTTTTCTTCCCACCTTTAACAATTAATCCTCTGGCTTAAAAATCCATATTTTGATTATTATCACCACATCTATGGGAATATTCTCAAAACTCCATCTCCACTTTGGGATAACATCAAACTAATTCATCATAACTTTAAAATTCTATAATTTCAAGATCCTTTATAAGTCGTGGTTTTGACCCAATAAATAAAATATCAATTTTACTGTCATTGTTGATAACCAAACATGAAGCAAACTATGAAAGCCGTTTGGAATTTTCTTCTTAGGTTGGGACATATTCTCCTTTTTTGAGATCTATGATTTCTCTCTCCATCTTTGTATAAAGAGTTTGTCAAAAATACGTGTTGAGAAACATGATCTTAATGTCTTCCCTTTCCATATATTCAATTTTTTCACATTGCTTGGTGTTATTAATCAATGTCCACCATTGATCGACCTAACTATCAAGATGATAAATGACTAAAGTCACTGTATATTTCACATAACAATGATGGCCAAAAATTATTTTCTCCATGGAGTTGACCCCCATTTCCGCAACTTCTGTATCAGAAGATCCACAAATGGTCAGCGATCGTTTCTATTCAAAACACTCGATTGTTAGTTTGTACCTCTTTGGTGAAGGGGGGTGTTCCTCAATATTCTGGTTATTATTCAAAACCTGTGATAGTTGGGTTAGAATCTCCATGAAGTTTTGACCTCCACCTCCCAAAGCATTGGGGATTTCATTTGGGCAATCATTGCATTGGCCCACTCATGTGTTATTTGACGGGTTTCACCTAGTTCCCACAATTTTATAAAAGGGAAAAGGTAAAAATTCTACATAAATCTTCAATTCAGGAATAAATTATCCATTTTTATGATTAACAGAAAATGAGTAACTTATGGGATCCCTATGTAATGCTTCTTGTCTTCATATGTGTACTTAGTTTCATACTAGAAGTTATATATAGGGTTCTCTAATCATAAATCCAATATTAACTAAAACTATACTCAGATACCTACTATAGAAACACCACATCTTCATACATTACTGTTACATTATTATAATGATAAAACCATAATAGTATTACACCATGAGGATCTATAGGTTTAGTGTTTTGGAAGAACTTGGACCAAACATAACATTTACAACAGCATGCATAAACATTTCTTTAATTCCTTCATATCTATATTCTTATTGGAACATGACCTCTATTTAGTACCTATATTCACCTAAGGATATACAAAAAATATGGGTGAGATAAAATATCTGTAAGAGGATCAATAATAACAATATATCATGGGGTGAGAATAATCACAACATCATCATAAAAATTATTATAGGACACATTAATAAAATAATTAATTTTTGGAAATGTATAAAAATGAAACATCTTGCCTTAGTGGTATCTATAAAACATATTTTTGAATATATATAGCATCTTGTTCACAAATAATTTCACATTAACTCATGAGGTTCATAACATTAACCAATTCTTTAAAACATGGTATAATTCATGGTTCACGTGTCACGTTCATAATATTGACATTATCATTCATGTCACATTAAAAATATGTAAAACCTGAACATAACATATCATATGGAAATAATTGGGTTTCATACAATAATGAATACCATCATAAATAATTTTACTCCAAAATAAACGTTGAATATCATTATTTACATAGATCCATTAACCATGTGTGAAGAGTGAAATAATATTCAAGAAGTAAAAAGGGTGTGTTTATTTGAAGGAAGAGGTGTTTTGGAAAAGATTGGATTTTTCTTAATGTTAATTTGATAACATGTATATCCTATATTAGGTAATTTAATAATAAATATTTTTTTAAGAATAACTCATATGGAACATGGAGTGAATTAGGGAGAACCTGTAGAAATAATGATAGGTTAGACAATTTCTGCTTACCATGTATCTGAAAGCTTTCTTCACATTAATGTCTATAATAAAAACATTATATTCCTTAATTAAAAAATGTGATACATTTTTTTCAAGAATATTTTTCATTGTGGTTTCATTATGTTATTTTATGCTCATTTGTATGAGTTATATAATTTAAATACATTGTTCGGTAGTGTTCTTCTTTTATGATTTTCTGGAGAGGTTCACGTGTACTAATAAATAGAATTTTGTGTAGAACATGTATACACATAATGAACATAACATTAATGTTATTAATGATATTCAAGGAGTTAAAATTATATTATAATGAATTTTATTATATACCATATGGATGAATCATTAGATAATATTTTAATGATGATCTTTTGGAATAATTCATGCGGTTTTTTGACCACAACGAACATGTTTGGTTCAATCATTTAGTAGTACGTACATAATTTAGATCCAAAACATTTAATTGGATTTAATACATATAATAAATTATTTTTCATCCATAACAATGATTTCATCACTAGATCTAATGGAAATAAACGAATAATAAAACATGTCGTTCTTCAAGGTGATAAATTAACACCTCACAAATAATGTTACATTTTCTAAAATAAAAAAGAAAAGGAGATGGGTGTTGGAAGATATATCATCCAATTATTGCCATAAATATTTTTTCTATGTGGTATACTGGAGTTACCATACCATGTGGATGAGGATAGGTGGGGCTAGAATAATAAAATAACTTGAAATTGAAATGAAATGAAAGGAAAAGAGGGAGATATGAATTACCAGTTGAATCCTCCTCATGAGATACTCCTTAAGGAACCTATGATTGGGATTTTGATGATACCAGGAGCTCTTGGACGTGGGAGAGTATCTAGGGAATATTTTTGGGTAGAGTTTAGAATAGGCTTCAAGATCGAGTGGTGTGTGGAAATGAGGATGTGAAGGGGTGTATCTTTTGTAGAGTGGAGAGGGGTTTTCTCAATATAATAATTATCAACTTATTATTTCTCCACAGAATAAGTAATAGTGAGTCTCCTATGAATACTTACAGTAATTTGATTCATGTGAATCTGAACAATATTTTCTTACATCATCATAACATCACACATAACTCTATAATTCTTGAATTATCTTATTTTGTAAATTTTCATATATTTCTATTCATCAGAAATTCATGTATTTAAGAAAAATCCCAAAAATTCACCCTAACTACTTCTCGACATGTAGAATAAAAAAATGAACTCCATTTTTAAAAAAAATAAAAATAAATATGATTAATTTAGTTTTATAATAGAACTAATATTTGTAAAAAAATACAGTATTTTAAATTAAATATGATTTTATAATTCATTCAAAAATTACATAATGTCTTATAAATTTATCTTAAAACAAGATGAAAAAGAATTTTTAATTTATGAAATTATTTTTTCAAATAAAATAAAATATTTAAATTTAATTATTTATTTATGACTTACAAAATACCAATTCTTTTACTATGGTCAAACTGTCAGTTATAGGATGCCTAAGAGTTATTTAATCAATCATGGGTAATGTAATGATTATTTAGGGGGATTTCATATTAATAAGGGCCATATTACTAATCATAAGTGTTGGTTACTATTCATAAAGTTTGGTTACTATTGACCAAAAATTATGTTTGTCCTATCAGACACCAGACATCTTACTGATCACAACCACGTATGTCTGATTTTTGAAATTCAAAACACAAAAATGGGAAAATTATTTTTAAAGGTCACATAGTAGTTCATTTGAGAATTATGTGGAATTGTGTTTCCAAATTTGACTATACTTTAATTCATGATTATAATAAAGTAATTCCATTGATAAGAATTTGTGTCATTATATACAATTATTGAAAAATTCTCCATCACAGTTTTATAATTAACTCATGTATTAAACAAATTATTTAATTCTTTGTCCATCAAATTAATAATATTCATTGACAAATATAGTTTGTTCAACTAATAATATAACAATTTAATGATTTATTTTGGATGATTTATTTCTAGATGGAATGTTTTTCATAATTTTATTTCTACAAGAATATTTGATAGTCAAAAATATGGTTCTAAAATATATTAGTAATCATTGTTGAAACCCTCATATATGTTGCACACAAGCCATTCACTATGACATTAAAATGTGTTCTTGACTACTGCATGAGATAATAGAAAGTAGTGGAATAATTATTTCTTATGAAACATTATCAATTTTAAATTCTTATATAAAATCATATACAATGAAAAATAACTTCAATCAAATATAATCTTTCCATGTCAAAGGATATGATGTAGCATAATCATCACATTCAGGATATGATTTAAATAATCTTTTATGACTGCATATAACTAAAAAATATCATTACCTTTATGTTATGTTACTATCGTAATTTTATAAAAAGACAAAAATCATGGTATGGTTTTATCATTTACAACCTCAATTTAAATTTTAAATATATATCTGACAAACTCATCAGACAATTAATTGAAAAAAAAATTATTTACCTTCTACTAATTTATCATTATGTATTTCATGGGATTAAAATTAAATTAATTCAAAATAAAATTAGTTTAATTATTCATTAAAAATCAATTTCAAGTAATAGTTAATATATAAATGATTTTATTATTTGCTGAAGAAAAGTTCTGATGTGGTTTGTTATGAAAAATTAATTCTATTACAATTTTTGTTGGAGATATAGTAGTATAGAGTTATAAATATTGATGGGAGCCCCATGATATATCATGATAATTATTTGTGTAATAGATTTTTATATAGTGAAATCTTGTTGGAGTTATCTATTTAAGTAACTTAATAATGATGTTGGAATTAATTGATGTTTTTATTTGATAGTGAGTTATTAGAAATTACTAGTTATGTTACTCCATGTATATATTGATGTGAAATATTTGTAATGTAGAATTTATACTAATACATATTAATATATAATATATTCTTTAAATGACTATAATTTGATATCAATTAATTTAACGATATAATTTGTTTACTCCTTGAATTGAGTAATTTTTATGATTTTTAAGGATACACAAATATATTTAAAGAATTTTTAAAAATATTTTATATTAAATTATTCTTTTTTAAATAACATTCAATTAATATTCATATTATAAATGCTACTTTTAATTATTTCTTCAAAATGTTTTTTATTTTTGTTAATTTTCAAATAAATTTACATTGGGGTTTAATGTGCATTTTTTAATTGTAAATATCATTAGTCTATAAAGTTAATTTTTTAAAGGTTTTATGGGGTTAAATTTATTATTACACCCCTTGATGAGATTTTTATTCTTATTTCAGTTTTTGAAACAATTTATAAAAGAATCAAGTATGGGTATGAGGAGTAATGAAATCACGTTGTGGTTAGGATTTTTTTCCATTAATTACCAGGTGTGTAATAGAAGGTGTTTTGTTTTAGAGGAAAATGTTCATTTGGGGAATATTTATATATATTATAATATAATTATTTAACCATGTTATCATAATTTATAATCATTAGATTTATTTTGCTTATATGTGAAGCTGTATTTTATAAAAATATTATAATTATGGGTGTATTATGATCAAGTATTCATATTAAATATATATTATAATCATATTGGGCTACTATGGAAGAAAATATCAGAATAGGCATTATGATCACTTCTGTTGAAAATGATTCTCTATGATTAGTACCTTGAATTTAACTGTAAACTCTTCTTATTTTGTAGGAATTATGAGAAGACACATTACCATCAATATATATATATATATATATATATTATTTTATAATATATGTAGTCATCCTATCGGTCTCACCCCATCAGGTGAATCCACCACATTCTACAAAATATTAGTATACATGTAGTAAATTTTTGGTTCCATTACATTTAACAATTTACTAAAATAATTCATGTTACAACTTGGTAGTTAAATAGTTTATCATATAAGAATATTAATCCATCGCCATTTCTGCAATAAATCCCTTTGTCTTAATAATTTGTTTAATTTTAACAAACCGTTGATGTTCCAATGTACCCAAAATCCATTCTTCAGGAAAAAACTTTTTTTTGGATCAATATCAATCTAAGGAGGAATTTATATTAAAAAAATTAAACATCTCTATGTTCAATGTTACACCCACTAACACATAATTTTATGTGATCCCCTTAACTGAATAGACCTTATAGTTCAATAAACAATTAGTTTTTAGGGGGGTCATATGAATAATATTCTATTATAATCTTTCGATACTGAATAATATAGTTTTTTCTAATATTGGGACATTCTTATATTGTGTCCATTATAATATGAGTTTTTCACAACTATAATTTCCCTTAGTATAATAATAAATATATTTCCTTTAATTTATTTTACTTGTTATACTTTTTTATTAGAATTTATGTAATGTGGTGTTGTGATAACACTATATTTTAAATATTATATACCTTGATTAAAATAGACCGATGGAACAAAATCATCCATGGTATAACCTTATCCAAAAGATTATGATTCCTACTATTACATAAGTCATTCCACTATAGTGTTCCCATTTGAGTGAGGTAGTGAATAATTTAAAAATATTTTTGATGAAAAGTGATATGCATTTTAAGTATTCACCACATAAATCAAATAAGATAATGTTGAAAAGTTTCCATTGTGATTGTTTACATCATTATGAAAACCATCAAATTATTCAAATGAATCATACATATATCAAATTTTTATCACATAACCATACTAACTGAATTTGACTTTTATGGTTTAGAAATACCTAAAAATACTGTTTTTATAATTATTGGTTATAATATAACATAATGTATAGATCTAACATTTCACAAGCCCTCGTAACATTTCATAAAAAAATTTCATTAATTATTTTACCTATTAAAAATGTTTCAAAATTATCAAAAAAATCAATTTAATTATTATAATAATACATGTAAAAGTAGTATTTTAATGTGTTTCTCGTTTAAATGAAAATAGAAATAATGGAAACTTTTTATAGTGTTGGAGGATGAGATTAATATAATATGATGACATTTATATATATTATTCAGCATAAATATAATTTTTAAACCCTTTAATATATTCTTAATTACATAAATACATTTCCTTAATATTTATATTAAACAATATTTGTTAGTAATTAATTACAATAATTTAATGTACAAACAAGAATCATAAATGATTTTTTTTATTAAGGCATAATAAAAATTTTCATATTACAAAAGTACACCACTTTGTAAAATTAAATTATGAATCATAAAATCCAATATAGAAAGCATATCCCCATTATAATCATATAAATCCATATAAAACATTTCTATTCCCACATATATTTTCAATTTTTCATTCATCACAAATGTAAAATACACAGTTTCTATCTAAAACCCATGAATCAATGTATGAAAAATTCTTCACTATTTAATTATAATTCATATGTGTATAGTGATTCAGTTTGAGAACACATCTTAACTTTATATACAAATTTATAATTTTTTTTGGAATTAAATCTTTGAAATATAAAAATATAAAACATTTATTCAATAATCTATTATAAATGATAACATATGGATGAGAAAGTGGTTCTAAATCCATTTGTCATCATATTTAAATGAATGTACTCCAAAAAAACGATTACCCCAAAAATCATTAGCAATGTTGGGTACATAACCATATGTCACTGACTATTTATTGAATACTACTATTTATATAAAAGCATATATTTTTAGCCATGTAGTCATATGAATAATAACAGATATAATTCATTTATATTTGAGTTGGAAATCAATTCCTTAACCAAAAAAATATAAATAAAGAAATCTCAACTATTATGGTATCCTATCTATTTATGTTTCCCAAATATTTACAACCCAAATCATACAATGAGATTTTATACCTCTAACTTATTCTTATCCACATCCTCTATTAATTTGGAAATAAAATTTGTGAGTTCCAATATTTTTTTCATTTAACAAAAAAATGATGATTGAGGTATGAACAAATATTTTTTATTAATGGAATCTCACCCATTATTTTTGCAAACATTTTTAACAAAAAATAGTTTCTGTTACTCAACCATTAATAAAAGGGAAAAATATTATCATATTGGACATTATTTTACCCTGATAAGGTACATTATCATTTCATTTAATATTTTTTGATTAAATCATTGTAGTAATTTCGTCATGTGATTTGCTGGAAACACATATTTAAAAAACCACATTTCTAGATAATAGAATTTACCAAAAAAAACAATGGGAAGAAATATTCCCTCTATGTAATAGCCGGATATTTTTTCTATTTCATTTAACAATAGTTTAATATCATTTATATTTTACATTACAGATAACACCAAGATTAATTAAAACATGATATACTAATATAATATTATTATTTAACATTAACATTATAACATAACTATTGAAATTGCAGGTATGATTTAGATTACCTAAATTATGTAACTATATTGTATAAAAATTTATATATAATGAATTATTTGATTAAATATAAATATAAAATAAATTTAAAATTCATTTCAAAATTAATGGAATAATTTGTTGAAGAATAATTATTATAAAAAAATTATACCTTACCTCTATAAATAAAACAAAACAACGTTTGATGAATTATTTAAATTAAATTAATATGTATTGTATTGAATACAATTTTTATATTATTCTCAGTTGTATTCTATACAGTATATAAGAATACATGTAATTTTACACTTCGAAACTATATTTTTCTAAAACAAATTATCCTATTTTTCGAACATATTTCATAACTAAATTTTCTATATAATTTAATTCTATTTTAAAAATTAATAATATTTAATTACTCATGTAAAAATTATCTTTTTTTTTATTTTTTATAAATTATTTTAAAATTATAATTGTTAGATTCATAGTAAAAAATAACGAGTTTTATTAAGAGCTTTTTCATCTAATATAACTATTTTCAGAAAATAATAATTATGTTATTATGGTTATAGGAGAATAATTACATTAATTATTTTTTAATACTTTTATTTATGTAATTTTTATCATTTTCTTATTGGATTTTAATAAAAACAATTTTAAATAGTTTAATGTTTTCTTATTGAAATCTCTCATTCTCATCATGGGCATATGACTAATTTTAAATCTAAACCTTCAAATTCTATGAATGAAATTTGGAAAAATAATTTCCATATTTAGAATCATAATAATTTATATTATCTAATATTTTCAAATTAATTCGTAAACATAATAAAATGTAAGGTAATAAAAATTTATTTATCATTGTTAAGGTTAAAATGGGTTTAACGGGGTGATAAACTAAATAGATATTTGTTGAAAAAAGAAACAAATATATTAAAACAAATTGGATGAAATATTTAGACATTATTTATTAAAATATGAATAATGACGAAAATTTATATTTATGGAATGTGAAAAACGTGTCTATTTTTTTGTTTCAAAAATTATATGTTTTCCACTCAACTCCCTTATAAAAGGCCATATCATCTTCCCTCCTCTTCACAATTCTCAAACCCATCGGATCAGCCAATACATTCAAAAATAAATTCCATACTTTCATTTTCTAATCCTATAATCCATTGTTCAATAAAAATATTTCCTAATAATATAGTTGGTTCAAAATAATGGAAGTTTTCTAAAAAGATGTAACATTCATAAAAAAGTATTTTATATTACTTCTCCCCCACAACCATAAAATTATTATTAAATTGGGATGAAATTTTATCAACATTAATTAAAATTTAAATATATGTTATTATGATAATGTAATAACCATAATATTTCACCACTTCCTTCAAATAGGTTATGATTTCTTCATGTGTCTATATAGAAAACTACAATCTTATAAACAAATATTATTCATTTTACATCACATCCAATAACAGATGGATATATAAATAAATTTTATGTTTAAATATTTTATTTTTTATATTATTATGATTATGGAATGATTTTATCATTTATTCTTTCTTACATTCCATTCTATGGGAATTTGATAATGTCGTTCATGTGTACAATGAACTTTTTCCTCAAAATTGGTGTAATATAGTCATGATTTACATGAAAATTAATAAGTATTTATTTAATAAACCTATATGATATTTATTTCAAAACATTATTCTGTAAAATTAATATATTATTTCACTTTATTTATTTACTTCAGTTGAAAAAATTGAGACAAATGTTATGTGTACGTACAACCTAGCATCTTAATGATTGGTGTATTTCTTTTTCAATATCTAACATTTATGGATACCTATAAATACATGTATAATGAATATATAATATATTTAAATCATGGGAAATTTTATGTAAATTAGATGACATTGATAAATATTTGGGACCAAATGTAAAATATAAAAAACATTCCTATAAAACAATGTGGTTTTTTATAATGATAGTTTTACGTGGTTTTTTTGATAATATTCTAATAAATATCTTATGTAAATCATATATATAATAAACATTTTCAGTCCTATGGTAAAATAATTTTATTAGACTCTTATATTTCTATGATAGACATTCTATATTCCCCATTTGTTTCTTTTATGTGTTGAAATACTACCCATGATTTTGTTTTACTATTATTATCCTAAAAATTATTAGGATTAAAGTAAATATTTAATGATCGATATTTCATGGTTATAGTGATTCGATGTCACCTAGGTGGTAGGTGTTATATTTTTAAATCTCATTTTCTATTAGGATTTATTATTATTATGATTTCAATGATGAAATATGGTATCCTATTAGGAAAAAAAGTCCTGATTTTTCTACTTCTTCAATCATGTTGTGAGAGTACATGTTTTCCAATAATTTTTTATATATATTTAAAAATGAAGAAAATTTGTTTTTTGACGATTAATATTCATTTAGATCACTATCTTAATAAATATTTTTATTTAAACCATTCGTTCAAAACATGTTTTCAAAACTGGTTACAATGTTTGACAAATATTTTTATTAAGCTGTTTTTTGCCATCTTTTAATTTATAAAAAATGTTTTAAATGGAATATTCATGTAATTTTCCAAAAAATTCCTATTTTGATTTTATAGAAAATTAAAATTTAATCATTGTTTTATCATGTATGACAGAAATAGTTTTTTCTTCCATCTTGTCCAAATAATTGTTTTAACTCATCCATTAATAGTATCAAAGAATATTTTCATATAAATTTTTTTCCAAACTTTTTTCAAAATATTTTAGTTTTAAAAATTATCTTCTGAAATGAAAATTAAATTTTCAAAAAAAAAAATATTTACATGATTTCTAAGTCGTCTTTTTCAAATTTACACGGTTATTTTTTATGAAAGTATTTCAAAAAAATTTATCCTTTAAAAATAGTTTTTTCTACGTGGAAAGGAAATAATAATTATTGAATATTCCAAGCGATCTTTCAAAATAATTTTCCATCTAAAATTAAAACTATTTATGTTACATATTCATTTATAAGTATAATATTGAATGATTCCATCATTAATTTTTATATAGATTCTTAATATTAAAAAACATAAAATTTTTATAGACCCAACATATTTTTCATGGGTTTTTCAATTGATGAATAATTAAATATTTTGGAATAATGTTTATTAAATGCATTATGATGTGATGAGATAGATAATTTTTTATTCTATTCTGGAATATAAATGTATATCTTTTATTATTATATAGGTGGGACCTATATCTCTCTCTAATGAATTGGATGAACAATTATATATCACAAAATAAAAATCAGAAAAATGTTGATGGACCTCATCCAAAATTAGAAATAGATGATTCTATATCCACAATTACAAATATGGTCATCATGGTCTTGAATTGAAAATAGGTTCACCCTAATCCATAATTGGAAATAGGTCATAAGTATTATCCATAATGTTTATAGATGTAGTAGTTATCCCTGACATATGAAATGTTTTTTATATTTATTGGGGTTCTAATAATTTATGACCTAAAAATACATTTCATGACTGATTTATGAGTATTTCTCACCCTTATAGTCCTTGTTTTTAGAATTAGAAATCTTTTAGGATAGTAATTATTATTTTTGTATAATACCAATAATTATTAAAGCCATTTTTTTACTAGTTTTCTAATCTATTTTTACTTCTATTAACCCTTATATTTTGGGTATTGTATTTGGTGTGTTTGGATTTTTAGAAGTTTTTGGGGGGTTGAATTTTGTGTGGGTAGTGTGTGGTTTTCCCAAACAATGTGTCCTCACCAAGAAAGAATTTCACAATAAATTTTTTGGATTTCTACTATTTGAACCGATATAAGAAAACATGTGTCTATTGAGGTTAAATTGTGCAATCCATATAGCTGGGGAACAAAATGTTTTTAACTATGCGACATATTCATGAAATCATGTACACGTATTTTGAAACCACAAAAACAAAAATTAAAAATTATAGGACCCATGTTTTTTATTCGTGATATCCAAATTCTACATTTATCAAAATCAATTTCTTTTTCAGGTTTGTGAGAGGATACATTGACTCTTCAAACCCCTTCCATTGTGAATCGAATATCCACTAGATGGATTCAACTCCACTAAGGTATGTGTAATCATCATTTGTTTAGGTGCACACTCTCCTATCTTTTTCTCCCATCGGAGAGGGATGAATCCACCCATTGTGGATGTAATTAATCATTGATTTCATGTATCATGTTTCATTGAATATTGATCCTAATTTTATATCCTAGATCATTTTCACAGTTATGATTTCTGCCATTTTTTAATTAACGGCCATGGTTTAGTGAAACTTTATCACTGAACCTATGATAGCATTTATACATGCATATTCACATAGTCTTGAGGATAATATTTTTTTATTTGTTTCATTTTGTATTTATATTTCAAAATAACAATTAAATTATAAAATAAAATTTAGATTATTATGAATTTGTGAGATCCTTCACAAATGCTGATGGATCCATTAGAAATGTTGATACCTAGTTTAATTGAATTTCGAGGCGTGTACCAATTAAAATGAAGTGATATTTGTTGAATGAATATGGGTAATTAGAGTGATTATATAATTAAACATTTTGTAATTTTCTTGATCATGTCAACTTTGTATAAATGAATATTTTTTATCATGGATGTATTAATGAGATTTGGGATTGTATGTCACGACCAGTCCTTGGGACCCGTTCCGTGACTACCCCAAGCCCGCCTTCCATAGGCCAGGGGATGGCGACTAGCACCAAAGGCATAAAACACGATGTAAGGGAAGGAATTTCCTTTATATAAGTAATAAAACACCACAGAGTAAGCAACCAGAAGTAAACACTATGTAACTGAGTACAATAGTAAGTGCTGGAATGTAAATGGGACAGTATACAAACCCAACTGAAAGTAAAGTACAATTGAAAAGATAGTACATCAGCAGAAAAGTAAAGTAGCAACACTGAGCCGTCCTCTGGAAATCCCACCTGAAGGGTGGGTATAGATAGCCTCCTCTGCTCCTCAGCTCCAAAAATCCGCTCCGAGTAAGACCCATCTAGTAATCCACCTCCACGTACAGTTCAGCTTCATGAGCTTCTACCTCGATCAGCGCTATCTGTCGTCTGCATCCAACACAATGTAGTGTGGGCATAGACCGTGCATGGGTGAGTATATGCTACCCAGTAGGGACCCCGAGACCCCGGAAGGTCTCCCAGAATCCACAAAGGATAAACCACAAAAGAATGATACAATCATGAAGTAACAACAAACTATACTAAGGTATATGCCCATACATATACCTAAGTCATCAATTCCAATTCAACTCCAACATCTGAGCCCATGTTCGATCTAGTCCACATAGGAAAACACAATCCAATCCACATAGGATAACACAACCCAATCCACACAGGATAGAAAAACAATCTTATCCAATATAGTGATTGAAAGTCGAGACTCAACTCACACATGTATTCTTCTTCATAAGATGATAGAGATGATCAGATATAGCCACTGATTCATCTAAGCTGTCGGAACCATATAGGATACTAGACCAGCTAAGTTGTCGGACCCACAAAGGATACAAGACCAGCTACTCTGCTGGACCCACGTATGATACAAGTACATAGTCAAATACTACCGGACCCACGTAGGATACAAGAACAGTAGTCACATACTACCGGACCAACATTGGATACAAGAATAGTAATCATCGCCGTCGAACCCACAAAGGATTCCAATACGGTCGTCGTCACTGCTGATCCCACGAAGGATCCCAGTATAGTCGTCATCGTTGTCGCAATCACAGCCAGCTCTAGGGTTCCCACACAGAGCATGCTCGATTCCGGGAGGGTCCACTCCACGAGCCAAGGGTGTCGATACATCAACTAACACGTATTCCGGAGTTGATATATCCCAAAGTTCCATCTCCTAAAAGGGAACTCAATGTGACAGACGACGCGTCAATCAGACGCCCTGTGTGAGAGTTATTGGATTTTTCGTCCTAGGGGCCCGGTAGGGTTTTAAGTCAAAACCAACCCGAACATACTCCAACTGCGTCCAAGCCTCGATTAGAGTAATCCAAAATAACTGTCTCACTAAGAGTAATCCAACAAAGTCGATGGCACGTCAAGCGGATGTCCGGAGCTCAATTTATAAGCATTTCCGCTCCGAGGGCCCGGTTGGTTTCGTCTTCAAACCAACCAGGACGTACACAAAGTTATAAAAAACATTGGGTGTAATATACCGAAATGACCATCTCGATCCAAGGATCGCTACACAACTGACGGTGCGTCGATCATAGGTCGGTATCCCATGTTATGGGCGTTTGAACGATTATGTCTGGAAAAAAGGGGGTTTGGGCCCGATCCGACCCGACCCGATACCCCTAGGTAGGCCCAAACCGGGTCGACCCGACCTAGGTCCGTGTCTGTCCCAGTTGGGCGCCGCCCGACCCAGAGCAGGGGTCCAGCCCGGCGTGGGCTACCCAGCCCGGCGCGGGTAGTCCGGCCCGGCATGGGCGGTCCGGCCCGGTGTGGCCGGTTTGGTCCTGCACGGGCACCTCGGCACTGGCCGAGCAGACACGGAAAGGGGGAGCGCGCTGCCCCCCTCGTTTTGAAATGGCGGCCTCCACATGGGGGGCCCACACCTTTCCCAGCCGCTGGGGTTTACCAACCCCCGACCCTTCCGATTCTGGCCGGCTGTGATGGCCAGCTGGTGACTGCCGCGGGACCCCCACGGGTCCCGCATTCCCTTGCGCCAGTGGGAAGATTTCCGGCCTCCCTTCCCTGCACCTCCACGACCCGTTCTTGGCCACGGGAATTTTCAGCTTCATCGGCGCGGCGCGACTGCGCCGCACTACTTCACCGCGATTTACCTTGTTCCCACGCGGTGTCGTTGCACCGCGCCACCTCCGTTCCAAGCCACAAGATATTCAACAATAATGAGATGGAGGTTCGGCCATGTTCATGTGGTCCGACCTCCTCCGTTATTTTGATAACAGGCGGCCAAAGAACTAATAGAGTATGTCAACTAATTCTGAACGTAAAAACAACCCCTACCTCGAAGAAGAAATCGCGGAAGCTTGCGTCGCGGAAGACGGCGTCACGGGGGAAGCCTCCGTATATGATTACAAATTTCTTCCATGGAATAAACGACTTCTCCCATTCATTGATGCAGGAAGAAGAACGAAGGAAGGTGCATCGAATAAGGGAACATCGTCACACAACGACTATAGAGAGAAGAATAGACGACTCATCGATCTCACCTTGAGGGGATGTTGTTCTTCGTCGAAGCCTTGGCATTTTTCGCATTCTTCAAACATAGAGAATTATCTCCCAAAGTTCTCTCACAACAAAACCAACCCGAAACAAAATAAGGTTCATCCTTATTTTATTAACCCTTTCCATGAATTCCAAATATTCAAAAATACAAACTATGAATTAAATTAATTGAATAGCCTTAATTCAACAATTTAATGTGAGAGTTGACCTGCTTTAATGAGGGGAAGAGGATGAGTTACAAATTAAATGCTAGAGGGGGGGGGGGGTTTAATGGGGTGTTAGTGAAATTGAAGGAGGTGGGGGATCATGTGGGCCCCACCTCAACATACTCACAACATTCCTTCCCATAACACTTAAACCATCAGTGGTGTAATAAAAATATAATTGTAAAACAACTATATTTCTATTCTTCACATTTTAAACCACTCCTCCCGAGAAAAATCACATTCGGAAAAGGTGTTCCTAAGAAATTAGCAGTGCTACGGTTTCATCGGTGCCCTCATATTTTGATTCCGATCACTGGTTCAAAATTTAGAAAAACGCGCTCGTCCGTTGCCCGAACATACCTGAGATAAAATTCAGAAATTGATTTCGGGTACACCGGGCCTCGGAATCAGGTTCCGTCAGAAATTTTGTACTCATAAAATCCCAATGAAATTAAGAAAAAACAATTCTTGAAATTTATGAGTCTTTACATTACTCCCACCTCAGGGCTTTACGTCCCCGTGAAGATACATCACAAACTAGGGGAACAAATGAGGGTACTGAGCATGCATCTGAGCCTCCAACTCCCATGTTCTATCCTGGAGGTTCTCGTGCTGCCACCTGATGCACACTAGAGGTACCGAACACCAACGTAGGACCCGCTCCTATCGATCCTCGATCTCCACTAAGACCTCCTCAAAATTCACCCCGCCATCAATGTCCATCTCTCCATGGCCACTGATGTGCATCGGGCCGTGCACGTATCTCCTCAGCTGAGATACGTGGAAGACGTCGTGCACCCAGTGAAACTGAGGTGGTAGAGCTAGGAAATAATCCACCTCTCCTATCCTTCTAAGAACCTATAATGATCCTATGAAGTGCGGATATAACTTTCCACCCCGGTCAAGTCTCTGTAATCCACGTCGAGGTGAGACCCGCAAGAAAACGTGGTCGCCATCCTCGAACTCCAGCAGTCTTTGCCTCCTGTCAGCATAAGAATTTTGTTAGCTCTGAGCTGTCCTCATCCACTACTAGATGACATGGACCTTCTCTGTCGTGGCTTGGACCATCTCTGGTCCCACAAGTGCTGACACCCCATGGTCTGTCCAGCACAGAGGTGACATGAAAGGTCATCCGTATAATGCCTCGTATGGTGCCATCCCAATGGTGGAGTGGTAGCTGTTGTTGTACAAAAACTCCACCAAGGGTAGGTGATCCTCCTAACTGTGACCAAAGTCGAGGTCACATGCACGGAGCATGTCCTCGAGAGTCAGAATGGTCCTCTCCATCTGACCATCCATCTGAGGGTGAAAGGTGGTGCTCAAACATAGATGCGTCCTGAATGCCTCTTGCAACCCCTTCCAAAGCCAGGAAGTAATCCGAGCATCTTGGTCAACGATGATAGATGATGGCACACCATGAAGTCGTACGATCGCTTGAAAGAAGAGGCGTCCTAAGCTCTCCACTGAGCCCTGCTCTCTGATTTGTAAAAAGTGGGCCGACAGGGTGAGTCTGTCGACAATCACCCAAATGGAGTCGTGACCTCTAGAAGTACGTGGAAGTCCAGTCACAAAATCCATAGATATCTCGCCCCACTTCCACTCTGGGACCTCCAAGGGTTGTATCATGCCTACTGGTACCTGGTGCTCCACCTTCACCTGCTGGAAGGTGAGACACTGAGAAACGAACTCTTCCACAACCTTCTTCATACCTGGCCACCAGTGTTGTTGTCTGAGATTCTGGTACATCGTCGACACTTCTGGATATCCCACTAAAGGGGAAGTGTGAAACTCTCTCAGCACCTCCACCTGTAATGCAGCTGGTACCATGGTACATCCTCTAAAAAGGACGACGTGCTCTCCTCTTATAGAGAAACCATCAAGTGCATGTCCTGTGGAAATCCGTGCACGTCGCGTCTCATAGTCAACGTCCCCACGCTGTACCCCTCTGACCCACTGAGGAAGTGGAGGAGTGATTGTGAGTGACTGAAGACAGGCTGCTCCATCTCTATCCATGAAGGATATCTGCAAAGTAGCTAGCTGCTCAGTCGCCTCTCCATGTAGCTGAATGCCCATCCTCCTACTGAGAGCATCGACTACTACATTCCCCTTTCCCAGAGTATAGACTATCTCAAAGTCAGAGTATTGGTGGAACTAGATCCATTGCCGCTGTCTCAGGTTCAGGTCCTTCTATGAGAAGATGTACCTGAGACTCTAGCTGTCAGAATATACTGTAAAGCGCTCGCTTATCAGATAGTGCTACCACATCATTAGAGTGAAGACCACTGCTGCTAAATCCATGTCATGGGTAGCGTAGTTCTGCTCGTGCTACCTCAACTGTCGTGATACATAGGCGACCGCCGCCCATTCCTACATTAGGAAATACCCGAGTCCTGTCCCTAATTCATCGCAGTAGACTACGTACCATACTCCCTCCTCTAGTAGCCTCACGATGGGTGCACTGGTCAATATCTACCTCAGCTCCTGGAAGTTCTACTGACATCGATCTGACCACACTAAGGGTTTCCCCTTCTTTGTCAAATATTTAAGCTATGCTTCAACTCTGGAGAAGTCTGACACAAATCTCTGGTAGTACCGATCTAGACCCAAGAAACTCTACACCTCCGTTATGCTCCTAGGTGGCTCCCAAGCTAGCACTACCTCAATCATCACTGGATCCTCCGCAACTCCTGCCTCAAAGATGACATGCCCCAAGAAGTGGACCTCACGTATCCAAAACTGACACTTCGAGAGCTTACCATAAATCTGGTGCTCTCGGAGTGTGTCTAGTACAACCCGCAAGTGGTAGGCATGCTCCTCCTCAGTAGTCGAGTATATCAATATGTCGTCGATGATGACCATGAAAAATCGATCGAGGTAAGGCTGGAATATCCTGTTCATGAGACTCATGAACACTACTGGAGCATTGAATTCACCAAAATGAATAACCAAGAACTCATAGTGGCCATACCGACATCTGAAGGTCATATTCTGCATATCCTTGTCCCGAACTCTGAGGTGATGATAGCCTGACCTGAGGTCTATCTTCGAGAACCACCATTCTCCCTTGAGCTGATCGAAGAGGTCGTCAATCCTCAGTATAAGATACTTGTTCCTCACAGTCGCCTGGTTCAGGCGACGATTATCGACACATAGTCACAATCTCCCGCCGGCCTTCTTGGCGAAAAAAATTGGGGAAGCCCAAGGTGAAACATTGGGTTGGATGAATCCCTTGCCTTGAAAGTCCTCCCGCTATACCCATAGCTCTCAAAGCTCAACGGGTGCCATCTGATATACTGGAGTAGCTATCAGGGCTATCCCATGGTACATGTCAATATAGAAGTCTACCTCTCTATGAGGAGGTAGTCTGGGAACGTCGTCAGGAAAAATGTCCGCATACTGATCCTCCACTACAGGAAAACTCGGACTCCATAAGTCAACTGGTCCTAGGATGTGGCCATCCAAATGATGAGTGATCGGTTGTCCTTTCCTCTACGTGAGTCCATCCTGCACTGCAAAGGCTACCTTTTCACCGGTGAAGGTGAACCTGCTCCCATCAGTGTAGACACACCACACCTTGTGCCTAATACAGTCGATCTGAGCATGGACTATAGAAAACGAATCCATGCCCAAGATGACATCATAAGGCCTCGATGCCGCTACAAGAAGGTCCTAGAAAAAGCTATCACCTTCTAGTGTAAGCTCACACTGCCGGTACCAGTGCGTAATCGTCGAGTCTGCTCCCGTAGGAGTCTCTAGCCATAAGGATCGAGCCAACGGCTCCGTTGGAATCTCCGAGCTCCGAACAAGGGCAGCAGAAATGAAAGAATGACTCGTTCATGTGGCTCTAAGAACTACAGAAAGGGTAGAGTAGACACAGATAGTACCTCAAATAATCTCTGGTGCACCGTGGTCATAGGCCTCTACTACCTGAAGTTGAGCCTACCTCTGCCCGCCAGCACCTTATGGTCGGGGTAGACCTCCGGGTGGTGGTGGTGGTGGAGCTTCAAAGTGTCGCCCACCACCTGCTCATCGGCCAGCTCCTCTTCCTCGTCTGCCTGCTCACTGCGGATCACCACGGTCGAACCTCTGCCTCTGCCTGGGTGGTCCCTCAACCATCTACTACTCCTCTGCATGGAGGGTTTGGCAGTCAAGAGCCATGTGGCCCTGCCTACCGCATGCATAGCACTATCTGCTCCTCGGAAGGCTGGCTCTGCGCCGTGTGCCCCGCACCTCTAAGCCAGTATCCTGAGGTCGTCCACCTAATGGTCTGGTCTTCTTAGACCCCTGTGACATCCGTTGACTGCCAGTTGTATAAGACTCAGCTACATGCCGCCCTGCGGTAGGTCTCGCTGCTAGTGTAGGCTTAACAAGAAATCTCTCTACGAGAATGGCTCACTTCAGTACTCCTGCATAGGTCGGAATTCTAAGGGAGATCATCGATGCCCTGATCTCATTCCTCAGTCCCTGCTCGAAGGTCTGGTACCAAATGAAGGGGTCCCATAGCATGTGTTTGGAATAGAGCGAGAGATCGGTAAATCTTGCTGAGTACTGGGCTACCGTCATGCTGCCCTGCCGCAGCTGTAGTAGCTCCTGAATGTGCACCGCACAGAGGGTGGCTGGGACGAACTCCGAGGGATAGAGGCTCTCGATGTCCGACCAAAGGATATATGACTTTTTGTGCACCTGGAGCATTAGGTTCCACCATCTACCTATTTATGAGTGTAGGAGTCTCGCTGGAAGGATCACCATGAGGTCTACTGGTGTCCCTACTGACCTAAAAACTCACACAACAGCCTCCACCCATTCCTCGGCTTCCTGATGGTCCGTCTCTACATGGAACCTGGGCGGTCTCTGTCACTGAAACTCGTGCAGTGCACTTAGGTGACGTGCACTCTCAGCGGCTGGGGCTGGTGGCATCGGTGGCTTGACAGGTAGAGGTACCGCTGGTGCCTCCGTTGTAATAGGGTCCCGTTCTGAAGTATCATCGCTCGGTGGGCTGTCGTCTCGCACAATGCTCGGAACCCTAGATGGCTGCCATCGTGGGGCCATCCTGAAAAAAGACAGGTGCTCCATGGTCAATACATTATACCTGGTGAGCTGACACAATGTAATCACAAAGAATACTTTTGAAACACACATGCAATCAATTTTTTCGTGCACTGAGTCGGAAATCAGAATTCAGGGTCTTGGTGTATGGATATGTCGGCTGCCACACAAACACTAGACTCCCTGGACTGATAACCACACTCAATACCCTTAACACTATTGCTTCACATAGAAGTAATATCAAATTCATGTGTTCTGCGGTAGAACCGAACTCCTTTGATACCAATTTGTCACGAACCGTCCTCGAGACCTATGTTGTGACTACCCCAATCCCGCCTTCCATAGGCCAGGGGCTGGCGACTAGCACCAAAGCCGTAAAACCCGATGTAGGTGAAGGCATTTCCTTTATGTAAGTAATCAAACACCACAGAGTAAGAAAGCAGAAATAAACACTATGTAACTGAGTACAATAGTAAGTAATGGAAAGTAAATGGGCCAGTATACAAACCCAACTGAAAGTAATGTACAACTAAAAAGAGAGTACAACAGCAGAAAAGTAAAGCAGCAACACCGAGCCGTCCTCTGGAAATCCCACCTGAAGGGTGGGTACAGATAGCCTCCTCTTCTCCTAGGCTCCAGCCATCCGCTTCGAGTAAGTCCCGTCCAGTGATCCACCTCCAAGTACCCTCCAGATCCACGAGCTCCTACCTCAATCAGCGATGTCCATCGTCTGCATCCAACACAACATAGTGCAGGCATAGCCCATGTAAGGGTGCATATACGATACTTAGTAGGGACCCCGAGACCCCCGAAGGTCTCCCAGAATCCACAAAGGATAAACCACAATGGAATTATACAATCATGAAGTAACAACCAACTCTACTTAGGTATATGCCCATACATATACCTAAGACATCAATTCTAGTTCGGCTCCAACATCCGATCCCAAGTTCAATCTATTCCAAAAAGGAAAACACAATCCAATTCAAATAGGATAACACAACCCAATCCACACAGGATAACAAAACAATCATATCCATGATAGTGATTGAAAGTCAAGACTCAGCTCAAACAAGTATACTTCTTCATAAGATGATATAGATGATCAGATGTAGCCACCAATTCATCTAAGCTGTCGAACCCACATAGGATACAAGACCAGCTAATATGTCAGACCCACAAAGGATACAAGACCGGCTTCTCTACCGGACCCACGTAGGATACAAGTACAGAGTCAAATACTGTTGGACCCACGTAGGATTGAAGAACAGTAGTCACATACTGCCGGACCCACATCAGATACAAGAACAATAGTCATCACCATCGAACCCAAGGAGTATTCCAGTATGGTCTTTGTTACTGCCCATCCCATGGAGGATCCCAGTACAGTGGTCATCGTCGTCACAGTTGCAGCCAGCTCTAGGGTTCCCACACACAGCATGCTCGATTCCGGGATGGTCCGTTCCATGAGACAAGGGGGTCTATAAATCAAATGACACGTAATCCAGATTTTATTTATCCCAATGTTCCATCTCATCAAAAGTAACTCAACGTGACAGATGGCGCGACAATCGGACGCCCGGTCTGAGAGTTATTGGTTCTTTCATCGAAGGGGCCGGATGGTTTTAAAGTCAAAACCAACCTGATCATACTCTAACTGCGTCCAAACCTCGAGCAGAGTAATCCAAATAAACCATCTCACTGAGAGGAATCCAAAAAATTCAATGGCACGTCAATCTGACGTCCATAGCTCATGTTATAAGTGTTTCCGCTCTGAGGGCCCGGTTTGTTTCGTGTTCGAACCAACCCCGATGTACCCAAAGTTCTATGAAAGCTTGAGTGTAATATACCAAAATGATTTTCTCGATCCAAGGATCGTTACGCGACTGACGGTGCGTCGATCGGAGGTCCGTAGCCCATGTTATGTGCATTGGAATGGTTCTGTCCGAAAAACTGGGGGTTCGGGCCCGGTCCGACCCGGCCCGATACCCCAGGGTCGGCCCGAACCGGGGGGACCCGACCTGGATACGGGTCCGGCCCAGTTGGGCACGGCCCGTCCTGGATGGCCCGGTCCGACCCTGCCGGCGCGGCCAAGCCCAGCGTAGGGGTCCGACCCAGCTCGGGCGGCCCGGCCTGGCGCGGGCGGCCCGGCCTAGCGCGGGCATTCTGGCCCGGCGTGGGTGGTTCGGCCCAGTACGGGCGGTCCAGCCCGATGCGGGCGGTCTGGCCCAGTGTGGCTGGTCTCGTCCAGTGCGGGCAGCTCAGTGCTGGCCGAGCGGGGTGGCTCGAAGCTAGCCAAGCGGACGCGGAAAGGGGGTGGGGGAGTTCCCCCCCTCGTTTTGAAACGGCGTCCCCCACGTGGGGGGTCCGCCCCTTTGCCGGCCTACGGGTGTTACAAACAATCGACCCTTCCAATTCCGGCTGGTCGGTGAGCGGCCGTGGGACCACCTGCGGGTCCCACCTTCCATTGCGCCGACGGTCGGATTTTCTGCCACCCTACCCTGCACCGCCGGGGCTTTTGTCCGACCGGTGCAGCGTGACGGCACCGCACAACTCCGTCATGGCCCGCCCCGGCCGCGACCCTTCATGGTATTCCGGCGCGGCGTGACGGCATCGCGCCCCTCCGCCGCAGCCCCTTCTTGGCTGCGGGAACCTTCTGCTTCACCGGCGCTGCGAGACGACGCCGCAGACCTTCACCGCAATTTACCTTGTTCCCGCTCGGTGCCGTTGCACCATGTTGTCTCCATTCCAAGCCACATGATATGCAACAAAAAAGGGGAGGAGGTTCGGCCATGTTCGTGCGGTCCAACATCCTCCGTTATTTTGATAACAGACAGCCAAAGAACTAACAGAGTACGTCAATTAATTCTGAATATAAAAACAACCCCTACCTCGAAGAAGAAATCACAGAAGCTTGCGTCAAGGAAGACGGCGTTGCGGGGGAAGGCTCCGTATACGATGAAGGAGTTCATCTGAGGAAGAAATGGAATTTCCCTTTCTTTGATGTGGGAAGAATAACAAAGGAAGGCACTTCGAAGTAGGGAACGTCGTCACACACCGACTACAGAGAGAAGAAGAGACGGCTCATCGATCTCTCATTGCAGGGATGTCGTTCTTCGTCGAATCCTTGGCTTTCTTCTCATTCTTCAAACTTATAGAATTCTCTCCAAAAGTTCTCTCACAAAAAAAGCAACCCCAAATAAAATAAGGATCATCCTTATTTTATTAACCCATGCCATGAATTCCAAATATTCAATAATTCAAACTCTCAATTAAATTAATTGAATAGCCTTAATTCAACAATTTAATGTGAGAGTTGATCTACATTAAGGAGCGGAAGAGGATGAGTTACAAATTAAATTCTAGATGGGGGTTTAATGGGGTGTCAGGGAAATTGAAGGAGGTGGGGGCTCGTGAGGACCCACCCTAACTTCCTCACAACATTCTTTCCCATAACACTTAAACCATCAGTTGATCAATAAAAATATAATTGTAAAAAAACTATATTTTTATTCTTCACATTTTTAACAACTTCTCCCGAGAAAACGCACCTTTGAAAAAGGTATTCCTAAGAAATTACCAGCGCTTAGGTTTCATTGGTGCCCTCATATTTCGATTCCTATCAGCGGTTCACATGTTAGAAAAACATGCTCGTTCCTTCACTAAACGTACCTGAGCTAAACTTCGGAAATTGATTCCGGGCACATCGGGCCTCAGAATCAGGTTCCGTCAGAAACAGCGTACTCGTAAAATCCCAATGAAATTAAGAAAAAAAATTTCCTTTAAATTTAAAGGTCTTTACATTGTAGATGGTAAATTAGTAAAATTGTTAGAGAACACTATTTCATGTTTCTGATGTGTTTTAAAGACATTAATTCACCATTTTTTAAATGAAATGGTATAACTTTCAATATATAGAAAATGTGATTGATTTTGAATCTAGATATGTGTTAATATTAAATAATTTTTGGGGATGAAATGAAACCCCATGTAAACATGATTTGTTTTCTATATTTATTCTCTATATACACATGATTTTAAATATGGACAGATACTCCATTTACATGAAATTTTAGTTATAGAATAAATTTATTTGTACCCATGATAATATTGAATGAGTGACCACTCCAAGCATCCAATGTTTGGATCATGGAAGGATTCTCCAATGTACCAAATTGAAATTTGAATAGAATATTAATAAATGACCTTCTGAAATAAATTGTTGTTCCAATTATACATGAATCCGACTATAGCATTGGATGAGGAATGTATAACTAACTCAGGTGTCCTTAAGAACCCATGGTACACTGTTATAAATTAAACAATACTGATGAAATTACAATCTGGTTCAATTATTAATAACATGTTTGTTATTGTTTATACTACCTCATACCATATAATTGAATAGATATTTCTTTTGAAACTATTAGTGGTAGACTACAGAGATATACCTATACCATACTTGGGAAACTGATTGTAAGATATGTAGAGTTCATGTTTTAATGTCAAAAAAGGGTGAAGAACATAAGTTAAATGGCTATGTTGGGTTTCGAAAAAGAGAATGAAAAAGGATACTGGATATAACGTCTGGACATATATGGGTATTGTTAGTGTGTCATTATTTTCTATTTTGAGAATAACATTGACACTAATAAGGAATCACGTGTTTATTATTTTGGAATATAGTGACACTACTTGTTTAGAGATTTTATTATTTCATACATGAACATTGTGTGTAAATTTTTTATTATTGTATTTAATATTAATATATTGATTTTTCTTATTTTTTCAATGATAATGATGGTATAGTATCCCCACATTTCATTATTATCATTGGTTCAATCCAGAAACCACTTCTATATAAGGACAAGATCTTGGGGTCATGTGGGGAATATGATCGAGGTAGCGGTATATTGAACCTAATTTTGAACATTACAAATTTGTTTCAAAAGTGGTTTTATTCTTTGTCATATTACTATTAATTAATGATATATAATATAATAAGATGTTTTCTATGTTTTAAATTATTTTTTAGTTGAGTAACTAACCCTTGTATAATGGAAAACCAAATTTCTATCGGTAGAATGTTTCTTTTTTAATTTTTTTTATCTAATTTAATAGTATTTCACTATATATTATTCACTTATAGTGTGATTTGATTTTTGGGGATTACTTATGGAATGGTATTTAATGAGATATGAGTATGGATAAATCATGTAAGGAACATAAGGATATATATTAATTTCATCATTTTAGGAACATGTAAAAAGTATGTTATTTCTTGAGTAATGGGTAATGAAAATTCTCTTATTTTCTTATTTGATTGGAATGATATGGTCCGTAATTATGAATTTATAATTTTAAAATGATTTTCAAATGTAATTATTTGAAATATTTTAAAAATGGAAATATAATAGAATATATAGAAATTTTCTAAAAAATTATCCTCTATTATCTGTAACCTAGGTTAAGGATAGTTGAGGGTACCAATATTCTAGGGGATTTGAATATGGTGAATTTTACGAGGGATTAATATTTATAGATTTATTTGAACCTATATTGTAAAGATTTATTAATGATATATTATGTTTCTTGAGTTTCATTCTTCAAATATAGAGACATGCCTTTCTAACAGTGCTTATTAGTGGGATGACATGTGGACATCTGTGGAAATTCATCACCAGTAGTGTGAAAAGAGGTTCCAATTATTATTGATAAGGGTAGGAAGATATATTATTTGATAACATAACTCAATTTATGTGGTACATGGAATGAGACTTTGAGTGGGTGGGGTATAATATTAATTATCTTACCTAATATTTCTATCAACAACACCCTATAATGTTCACCGGAGAATGTGGTATTGAAGTTTTTGGGTTCTTAATCAAGTCTATTAAAAAAATACATGATAAAATAGAATATATTCCTAGAAAAATATTCAATTAAATTGATTATATATTAAATGTTACATCAATTTGAATGTGGGATATTCAAGCATTTGAAGAGAACTTGGAGGGAATGGCAGAGAAGAAATTCTAGTGGAAGATTCTGTAACACTTTAATGACGAGAAACTATTACAAGAGTAGGAGATAGAGATTATGATGTTATACCATGGATGAATTTCAGTAATGTACTACAATAGCCACCTCATCGATATATATATATATATCGATATGTCCCAGAATAGGTAGGAGATGATGTTGATATTTCAAGTCATTTTCAGGACAAACATAATTATTAAATTATATCCCATATTAATATCATATTGAAAAATAACCTTACTAAGGTAGTTAATAAAGCCATAATTTATGATGGAAACCTGAATAAGGGTTATAGTATATGGAATGACTCATATGATAGACAACCAGGATGCACGACAGCTGGTGGTATGATGTGTTATTATGACAAAGTTCATTAGGGCTATAGAGGATACAGTACCCATGGCGGTGGATTATATAAATAGGGATGCGATGAAGTTTTTTTAATCAGTTTATTAGGTCAGGACACATTCATATCTAGTATCCCCAACACTTTTGGAGTTAAAAGTTTGCGGAAATTTGAGATTCTTACAATAGTTTTATAGGAACCCTTAACATATGGATACTGAAAGAGGAGAAAGGAAAACCTAGAGAACTGGATGGGTGTCATCTAACCCATACTAGTGTGGAAGATGTATTTCTACTATAAATGATGGCCATTTGTTAGATGTTTTAATGTCATAAAATAACCACATATCAATAGAGTATAATATAATATAGGAATCATATAAAATCACATATAGAGGGATTAGTTAGTTCAATGTAGTTCAGGGTTCACCTGTTGATAGAGAGGTTTATACATCAATAGATAAAAGTACAATTCATAATGATTTTAAACCTCATAGAAAATTATTTAATACATGAGCTTCATATTATTATATATAATCATGAATTTTGTAGGGTATGGGTCTGACGATGGTGTTTATTGTGTGAATTTAGGAAAATCAACACACATTTGGTTGTACATATGATGTAAATTAGTCTATGCAGGGGGTGTTCCCTTAATGTTGGTGAGTATAATTTCCTATGGGATCTGTACATATATGAGATATTAGGGTTTGAATTTGTTTTCAGTATGGAATGACTTGCATTATACCAAACATGCATGGATTGTTAATACATTAGACTAACCTTCACAACTATTTACAGTGATATATTTGGTCAAACAAGAGTATAGGATATTCCGGAAGGCTTTGTGGGGCCATTTCATCAAAAAATGGGAGATTTCCAACCATTTTGAAATTATTCTCTGGGATAGCAATCGTGTAAATCATTGTGTGTTTTATAAAATATAGGATCTACAAAGGAAACTTATATTGAGTAATTATTAATTATTTTACATGATTCAGATTGTCATTTTAAGATTGAGATAAGTTTTAGATCTAAAATAGTTTCTTTTCCACCTTATAGAATAGAACTAAAATATCTTTATGGTCTTATGAAATAAATGGATGAATTGATTGATAAAAGATATATTCATCTATGTACAATAGTAAGTGGTTCTCCAATCATGTTTTCTAAGAAGGATAAAGAAACTATGAACTTTTTCATCGATTAGAGCAAGTAAAATTGGATAAATGTTTTGAACTGATATCTTATTCCATGTATCAAGATTGTTTTTTACCATATGTGGGTTGATTTTGTTTTATATAAATTAAATTTTATGTCAGGGTATCATCTAATGTTATTTAGAAATTTTTGGTATAAAATAGATACCTTTCATTAGAAGTTATGACCTATATGAATTAATTATAAATATATTTGGATTGAAGTACTCTTCTGTTATTTTTATGTCCATAAGGAACTGAATCCTCCACCCATAGAGTTATTATTTGTGGGTTATTTTCTTTGAATGAATCTTTTTGTACTAAAATAATCATCATAATCATGCCAATCATATTAACTTCATCATATATACACTGATAAAGAATAATCTATATTTCTAGTTATCTTTGTGTAGTTCTTAATTTATAGAATTCATTTCATGGTTCATATCATGTATGAAGATCATATATTGGTGGACCCTTAAAATGTTCCGGAATGTGTTTCAAGGGAGTATCCCACACATATTTTTTATATTCATTTGATTTTGGGTTTATTGGGCTAACACCTAATGTGTATAAAGTATATTTCTAATTTTTAGCACAGATTTATGGCATGAAAAAAAGGGTATCATTTTTTATGGTCTATAGAAAGTGATAAATCATTCTATGATTTTCATATTTATTTGATCACCACACATATTTTGATCCTACCCGAGATGGATGAGTAGTATAACATTTTTTTGAGACCAAGATGTACCATATTTCTCGATAATGGTATTGTTTTATAGTAATAAAAAGGAAGATATTATGTTTTATAAAATGACTCTAAATCTGTGAGAAAGTGAAGGTTAAGAATCGGAAATTTTTGGGATTCTAAAATCATTTACCAATACAGAGTGGAAACATGAAGATGTTACTACATGCCTTGTTGTAGGTCTTATGAGGGCCACTCAGAAGAATGATTTCATATGGGTGATTATATAACGGTTGAAAAAGGTGTCCCATTTCTTTAAAATCTATGAGTCTTTTATGATTGATCAGTTAGGTAAATAGTTTTTTCAAGATATATTGTGATTTAATGGGGTGATAAAGTGTGCTATTTCACATCATTATCCATGTTTTACGTCATACTTCTAGAAAGTATTGTAGGTGTTCATGGAATTGAGGTATTTCTATGTAAATATATTCACTCAATGAGTGATGAATAATTTGACAGTACTATTCAAGCGATGAAGGACATGTTATGGGAATGTATCTGAAAATTGGTGGAAAATAGAATAATTATTTAGTGCATATTGAGTTCTCTTATAACAATACTTATTATATGACTATTCAAATGGCACAAAACAATGATCTATATTGTAGTCTATATTGATCAACACTGTGCAGGATAGTGGTGGGTGATTCAATGTTATTGGGATCAAGTCTCCAGCATGTGAAATCAATACAAACTACGTTGATTCCAAATGTATTAGAATAATGTAATCCAGACATAATTATTATTTTTATCAACATCATTGAACAGATGAGTTTACTATGAGATTCCATGTATTCCTTTGATTATCAATGATATTTTAGTCACCATCTAATTCGGGGTAGGTTCATGTTCATTCCTAGTTTTTTCATGCCATTGGATATTTTGTAGAGGTTTTGAATTGTGTCATATCTATTGTCTCTTACATAAATATATAATTATGTGTATTATTTCATCGACATGTGACAACATTGGAAGTATCACCATGATCCTTCTCCAGTGATCAATGTTGATGATGTTAATCCTATGGTACAAGCTTCCATTAAGTAGAACATGATTCATTTTCTGGATCGTAGTGAGAAAGTAATATGTGGATAATATGGGTTATTATACCAAGTGTTTTGGATTTATGGACATGTTCATGAGAAATCACAAGAAAGGGAAGAAGATATTCAGGTCCAGTGGCATGACCATTTCATCAGAATGGAGTTGTTGTTCTTGAATGGTATTTTAAAAAATGTATTTCTTGTTTTAAATAAAATAATTTATTTTATATAATAATGTCAGAATAACCATTTTCCATAAATATTATCAGATGATATAAAAATTATTTACTATGGTTTAGGTGAAAATAGGGTTTCTGGTGGGGTGAATTAAAAATATAAGGGTTAAAATAATGTAAAAAAATTTCTACAATATATTGGATGGAAATAATTCCACCATATCATGTATTATTCCATATAATATTGTATTCTCTAGCCTTTATATTATGTGAATAGCGTGGGTACACTTTTTTCTTTTCATAATATTAATTGTTTTTCACTAACCGCACATAAAAAAGCCCAGCACATCAAATATCTTATTAAAACCATAAAACCATTTTGGTTCATAAAATTAAATACAAAATATTCTCCCAAAATATTTCCTATGATCCTATAGGACAAATGTTTAGGTGAAACAATTATAGGAGAGATTTATGTTTAAACAAATTGTTGTTACAAAAAGAAGAGGAAACATTTATTAAAGTGCGTTATTATTTTATTTATTCCTACACCTTGTTAAATTATTAATATACATTTACTATAATTTAACCTTTTTTTAATTATATACTGATATACTATTATACTATGGGAATTATGAAAATATATCCCCACTTCCATCAAATGGATTATGGATTCATTATTAACATGCACATAAGAAAACCTCCTCATGATACAATGGAATTCGTAATTCCCATACCACATCTCATGGTTTGTTATGATGATATATATAAAGTATAAATATTATCTTTTTAACTTAATTATACCTATTTATTAGTTATATCTTATATTCATTTTAACATTCCATTTTTTAGTTGATATGATAACATTTATCTTGTGTATGGAAAATAACAGACTCGTAAAGCGATATGACCAGTTTATCACTAACTCATTACAGTAAAGATAATAAGAATAAATTCATTCAATATATGTGATATAAATTAAATAATTATGATATCAATAAATAATTAATAATTCTTGAATGGTAATATATCTTTTTTCATATTGTTTCACTCATAGAAAGATGATAATGTCATTCATGTACCTGAGGACTACCACCATCACAAGACGATGTGACTATCTCATTTCATCACCATAAAAATTAAATATATATGTATAATTTTATTTAAAAAAAATTGTTTTTTATTTCATTATAACTAATATATAATGATAAAATTTTATTTATCTCCTTTACAAAATGATCATTGAAAAATGGAAATGTTACTCATGCATATACATAGCCTCTTGTTACTATGATCCAAATGTAATTAATTTCTCTGAACAATCATTCATGATTGGTATTAATAGTAATACTCAATTATAAATATGATAATTATTTCAATATAGTTACACTGGATATGTTTCAACTATAATTAATGTAATTGGAAGAAAAATAAAAAATATGATTATATATGGAAATCAAAGCAATTATAAATGAAATCAGGATTTTAGCATTTAATTGTTAATAAATGGTTATGAAATGGTCATTAGTTAATAATATATTGTATAATATATAATAAGGGTTATATTTTTTATTAATAATAAATGTATATTTTTTATATTGGATTTTTGAAAGATTTAGAAGGATGTTAAGACATAGGTTTGGGATTTCAATTAATTATTTTGTTTCAAGGAGACATATACAAAATAAAAACACATTTATTTTGGGGGGTGAATATATTATCCCATTGACATGTTATATCATGATTCTCATCCATTTCATGATATTAAATGTATAATTTCATTTTTTATTTACTTATGATTAATATACAAATGATGACTAAAGAGGAAAGGGATTTTCATCTAACTTTTTACATATATGATACAAATTCCATATTCACGACCTATTTGTTTTGTGTGGTTTCTATACTGACTATTTGAAAATTTATTATTTAGTTAAGAGTGTCTTTTTGATTATTCCATTAATTTTTATATTTGAAATCACATACTCATTATTAAATATACAATATCTAATAATTTTTTGTCCAAAATATTTAAACTTTTTTATAGAAATACTATAATTTTCAATCTTACAAAGAATTCATTTCGAAGTGTTCATGAATTTACATTACAATTATCATAATGAGAAATAATTTAATTATGATCTAATTTGTAATATCAAAAAATATAAAATAATATATCTCTTATTTTTGTACTCAAACAATTAATAATATTTGAAATTGGAACCAATAATAAATGATTCATACTCATTTATAAAATCAAAATGACATTATATATATAAAGATTCATCTTCTTTACTTCTATTTTAATCTTGAGATAAGAATTTTTTTTATCAGATTGTAAAAATTTACTATTAAATATGTATTGATAAAAAAATGAATTTAATTTTTTATAAAATATATGAAACACAACAATATCATTCATTCAGCTATAATATGATCATTGAAGTTCTAGGATTTCAGGTCCTCGATAAATGTTTGGAGAAAATATGATAATTAGAGATAAATATTACCATTGGGAGGCATTCTTATAAATACCCAGTCATTTTATCATTTCAAAAAAAAATTCAACATTGAGATAGGAATGAATCATGTAGAGACACTCTAGTGATTTTTCTATTTTATGAGCTCTCTGATGTCTACAAGAAGTGAACTTCTTGTTCCTTGTTCATGAAAATTTTTAGAATTTCTTTTTCTTTGTTGGATTCTAATTACTATTATTATGATCAATGTATTATGAGGCTATGAAGAACGAATCTGGTTGTTTTGTTGATTGAGGGATTGTAAGGATAGAGATATGGAATCTGATCATCATATTAAAGTAATTTAGGGATACGAAGACAACGAAAATATGGTCATCAAATCCAGGTTGTGGAGAGATAATAAGAGGAACTGATAATCAAATTGGGGGATTACCATAGTGTGGGTAAGAAAAATTGTAATGAACAAATAAATAAATATACCTTCATCAAAAGTTATTTGATATCAATATCTTTGGGTTAAAATATTTCATCATTAATTTACCTATTTTATAAAAAATATTTCCTTTTTTCTCTAAAACAATATAAATTGAATTATGTTTTTATTCATCTTTCTTTTTCTATTTTTTTATCATAATATCTATAATTAAAATACAGTTGTTTTAAACTTTATTAATTTTCAATTTAGTCATTACATTGAATAGGATTCTATAAAATCTATGATATAATCATTATATTGTATTACACTGATTTATCTTAGTCATTGTTATTATGATTTTTTACTACTATTACTGTAATTAAATCGTTTTCTTCTATGAATACTAATAATCTCTAATTACAATTTGTGGAATATATATCATAATATATTTTATTACAATATATTTTATCATTAGAAATGGGGGATATGTATGATTAAAATTTAAAAACTAAAGTGTTTCTATCTATTCTTTTTATTTAATACTGTTAAACAAGGATTCTTTTATGTTTAAAAATGTAAATTTCTAAACATAAAATTCACCCCATGAATTTTATGTATTCCTGAAATATAAACTTAAATCTATCATTTTTTATGAGAGGTAACTCTCTGTTATACTAATACTAACATTTGAAATTAGAGGAGGTTTTCACTGATCATAAACTTGCAAAATATTTTATTTTCGTTTGTATTTTAGTCTTAAATATTTTATGAACCCTTTTTTTATAGTACTCGTTACACTGAAGTAAATAGTGGAAAAAAGTGTTTTTTATTTTTATAAGATGGAAGGAAAAAAAATTTGATCAATAAAGAATCACAATCAAACAAGACACCCAATATTTGATGTTAATGATTATTAACACTGGAGGTACGGAATGAATACTTTTCTGATCATCATATAAGATTATATTTTTTTGTTGACCTATGATTAGATATTTCCTAATAAGTAAATTATAACATTCACTAATAACAAAATACTTAGAGTTGATTATGAAACATTTGAATGACCTTATAGAGAACCTACTATAATGGAAAAAATGATTACGAAAACTATTAATATTTTACAATATATGGGTGAAAAATTATTATAGGATGAAATTCCTATAAAAAATATTATTTATACACTACCAAAGAGTGGGAATCAAAAAAGATAATCAGTGGATGAATCGAGAAAGATTAAAACTCGTACACTCAGTGATTTATTTTAAACTCTTTTTTAGTATAATGGTATGTTAAAAATAGATGTTTAGAAAGAATTGAAAGATTATTGTGCAGTTTCATTTACTTCTACTTCAAGTCTTATAAAATATCATACTTCTAAGAAGGTCGTTAAATCAACAAATAAAAATATTATTGTTCAATCTGATTCATGTGATTCAAAAATATTTGAGAATGAGTTAGAAAAAAATGCTCATATGGTGAATATGAATGATGTTAAAAAGGATTATCAGTGTCATTACAAGAAAAGTAACAATGACACAAATGATAAGAAATATTCTAAAGTTTACTATTACAAATTTATGAGAGTTGGATTGATAACATCTGATTGTCCAAAGAAGAAAAGGATATATCGAATGTAAATTTATTCTGAATGAAATCATAAAAACCATTACAAATAATAAGGAAATAATGTTTTCAACGGTAATTATTCCTAGATTTCATGTAGAGGAGACAACTAATATGACTTTTCCGAAAATAAAAATTTTGGATAGTGGAAGATAGTTCTCTATGCCAAAAATAAATTTAAAAAATCTATTCATCATTGATAAATTACATAAATCATATTCTTTAAGTAACATCCCAAGTAAGTAATTAATAATATATATTCGTATCTATGACTATTTATGAATTAGATATTGTTTTATAGGCTTAAAACGAGATTAAATCTAATCTTAAGCATGGAATACACTAATATTTTTAAAAGATTGTTTTACTGCCTTTTGATGGAAATCCATTTTAAATAAAACAATTGACAATTTTATAAGATCTATTTGTCAAAATAAACTTATTATTTATTATTGTAACATTTAAATTTACTTTTGATAAATTGTTGGTATTTTTCTAACAATGTTCATTTTTTAATGAATAGTGAAAAATACTGTATTTTAAATCAAAACTGCATTTTCATCTAATGTAATTATATGGTTATATTTTCTTTTTAATTGGTTTTAAAGTTTAAATAGAATATATTTTTACCATGTAATCCAATGGTGTTCATTTGGATTAATTTCACTTTGGAATTTGGCGTAAACAAGTGACAAACTTTTCATAGATATTGTTTCTAAAAAACCCTCTATTTGTTTTGACAACGGGAATTATTTTTAAGTTAATTATTGAAATTTATTTGTTTGTAATTTGGTAAAATGGATCACATATTTGGAATCAGATGGTCCAAATTATTTAATCAAGACTCTTTTGTTTTTGGACATTATGAATAGTAACGACAGTAATTATCTTTAATTATCTTGATTAATTAGTAATCATGAAGTTAAGGATAACAAAATAATATCCTAATAATAACAAATGACCCCAAAATATGTCCTAATGCTATTGGTTGTTTCATGTCCTACCATGGGATGCCTTGTTCCAAACTTGGGGACCATATGGAATCACTTTTGTGTGACAATGACTTTGTATCTTTTTATTTTTAAAGAAAGTTAAATATAACAAAGAATGTATCACCTGAGTAAGACATTTTTAATTTTGTCTACATAAATTAAATATTGGACTATAAATATTAATTGGAAAGATAAAAGGATTTACTACATCATAGTATTTTTTTTATAATTTTTAGACTTTAAATAAATTAAATTATCTATGACATCAATGCGATACAGCGATTACCTCATTAATGAACGATTTAAATAAAATGATAGGATAATTTAAATGTAGGACATAAACTTCACAAAGACCTATTGGATTAGTATATTTCGAACCCTTATCACCTTATCCTCAGAATATATCAATGTGGGACCTTTTAAATCTGAAACACATTTCAATATAAAGTAACATTTTATAACATTCCAAGAGTGCCCCTCCTCTCCTCTTATAAAAGGCCCCCACGTCTACCTATTTACACACACTTCTAAAGCCATTGACTTGGCCAAGCTCTGCTCATTTTTTCTCTCCACATCCCATTATTAATACTAGAAGCCTTAACATAGGCAGAAATCTATTAAAGAAACCCTCTTGGTACAAACCAAGAGGAGTTACCCGATTTAATGATAAAGTCTTCTCTAATGTTCTTTTGTTTTATTTTTCTTCTCAAACCCCCTAAACACTTATTATTGATTTATTTTGTAACAACACCAGTATTTTCAATATACTAGGATGTTTTTATAAGAATTATTAGAGCTACACTTACACACACCTACATCTAATGGTTAAATAACATATTGTTTCCGTGGATGGCGAATTTCTGCCTCATGAAATGATGATTGTTAAATATTCTTATAACACCATAAAAGGTGTCCATTAAGATGTCACTATATTTATATATGATATATGATATGTTTATTTTTTCATTAATCTTCTGTATTTTTCATTTATGGCATAACTTTATGGCTTCCATTATGAGTAAACGCGATATCTTCATTTTAGGAGGTGTGGACTACCGCCCCCTCAAAGTGATTTGATTCGTTAATGCCATATGTGGGACATATAAAGGATGGATTTAATGATATTATATATGATATTATACTGGAATTATAATATACCTTTATATCATTATGATTAAATTCCATTAAATAGGAAATAGAAATTAAAGTAGCGTTTATGCGTACGTACGATTTACCGTCTCCATGAACAGTTCAATTCATTTCTTACCTATAAATGTTATGTAATATTATAAATGCATGTATATACTGGATATATATGATATATATGATATCTACATCATGAATATAATTCTGGATATAATGGATATTTTACCACATGAACAACTTATAATTATAAAGTGGTTATTTTTTACTCAAGTACCAATGATCGAGAAAATGACCATTATTAACTTAAATAATTACATAGTGTTCATAACATAGCAATAATTGATATAAAAGGAATAATTAACTCGAAAAATATTCTTAAGAAAGTATAAATTAACTCAATTTTATTATTCAGGAAGTTAAAGAACAATCGATTCAAGTCAGACCCGAGGTATGAGACTTCGTCTCAATATCCTTTCATTGAGCCATATTTTTTTATATACAAAACTTTCATTTATATGGTATATAAACCCCTTTTACTTTAACATATATTCAAAAGGAATTTTTTTATATGAGGCGTTTACTAAACCACAAAACGGAATGTTTTTTTGTCGTACGTATGCGGCGGCAACGACTTCTCCGCCGACGTGACCATTATTTGTGCTTCGACTTCCTCTACAAGCCATAACTTTTTTTAATGAAAAATAAATACCATGTTTTACTTTTCGTTTACTTTGGTATGGAAAATGGTTTTCAAAATGATTTTATACCAATGTGTTGTATTGATATATTTTGATTGAAAAGTGGAAATGTTATGTTTCCTTTATGCATGTTTTATGTGATACGATTATGTTATGGTTCGTGGGAATTGTTATGAAGACGGGTGGTTCCATGATAAACTAAGGGCGGGTGAGCCTGATATAGATCTCCAATGGATTGGGTAACACAGTGGGGTTAAACGTTAAGGGTTCTTCGAAGAGATTTAAGGAATATACTGTGATGGGTATTCAAAACGTAACCATGAGGGTTACTCCCTATGTAAGAATTTTATGAATGCCTCAAGTTACCATTATGACTTATGATTTCTATGATTTATTCATGATTTGACGAGGTATGTTAAAATGCTTATGTTTTATGAGTAATGTATGATTTCATACATGGACTAATGTTTTCATTTCGTACTTTTATATCCCTTACTGATCTTTTTATGCTCATCCCATGTTTTTGAAATGTTTTTTCAAAGGTCAAGGGAAAGGTACATGATGTGATGATAGTGACAAGGAAGTGTCAAGAAAGAATCCATGTTTTATTTTAAATATGTTTCCATTGATGGAAAAAATGAGTACTATCTTTTATGTAACCACTTTGTTTAAATGTGGAATATAATGCATGATTTATGATCTAATTCTCTAAAGCTCTAAACCTAAAAAGATCCTCAACATGTATTCTTGAAGTAACTTAATATTAAGTAATGTTTATGGTTGGGGCCTTATAGTTGGTATCAGAGGTTAGTTTAGATAACATTAGGAGTTATAATTCTATTAAATGATTATCCAAAAATATTTTTTTTTTATGGTCAAATTGAAATGATATAGCATTTGAAGATTACCATGTTGCTTCATCTAAGACAAGTTTGTTCAGAATGGTTTTCTAAAGAGGAAACAGGAAGCAGTGCTGGGAAGGAATACAGAAGGAAATGACCTTCCGAATTAGCATCCTGAGATGGTCGGAATTGGAACTGAATAGTTTGTTGCAGTAATGGAACAGTTGACTCAAGCGATAAATGGTGGTGGTATCCATGCATGAGATAAGCCATATCAACCGCATATGAACATGTCAGTGGTGGAACTTTTCATGAGGAAACATCCCCCATCATTCAGAGGATAATCTGACCTTGTGCTAGCTGAAGGGTGGATTAAATCACTGGAGAATATTTTTGATGTCACAGGGTGTTCAGACAATCAAAAGGTTAGTCTTACAATTTACCGTTTGGCGGGTGAAGTAGATCAGTGGTGGTTGATGGTTAAAAATATCAGGGATGCTGATGAGATTGATGCTCTCGACTGGGATGAATTCAAAGGTATGTTTCTTGAGAATAATTTTCCTAAGGATGTTCGACTTAGGATGGAAAAAATATTCTTGGAATTGAGGAAAGAGGATGACCCAGTGGCTGCTTATAAATAGAGGTTCACTCCATTGGCATGGTATGCTCCCAATTTTATCTGAGACCATGATAGTAAAATTAATCATTTTTACTCAGGATTAAACCCCAAATATTGAAGGTAATTGGATTATCATGAGTTAAAAAGTTATGAAAAGCTTGTTTGATGTTCTGAGAGGGTGGAAATGGGGTATGCCGATGATCATGTGTTCTATAAAAACCAATTGAATATGATACTGAGGTGGAAGGAGAAAGGGAATAATTCTTCAAAAAGGTATGATGGTAAGAAAACTATGTTTCCAGTTTGTGGTAAATGTGGTAAAAGGCATGTTGGGGAATGTCTTCTGAATTCTGGAAAGTGCTACCGATGTGGTAATGTGGGACATAAGGCTCGTGATTGCACTGAAAAAGATCAGGGAGATGGTAAGACCAAATTTGATTTACAGTTAGTGAAATGTTTAAAGTGCAATGAGATGGATCACTATGCAAACGAGTGTCTGACAAAGAGCTCGAGTGATGGGAAGTAGTTAGAATACAAGAAGAAAGGGGTGGTTAAATCCTTTGCAACTAATTCAGAAGATGTTGGGCCATCAAATGAAGTGGTATCAGGTACTTTTTTTGTTTTTTCATATTATTCCAGTGTGTTATTTGATTCACGGTCTACACATCCTTTCATATTTGAAAACTTTTCTAGTAAAATGGGAATACCATCTCAAGAAATGACTCCTGAACCTATGGTAAAAACACCTGGTAAAAATGTTGAGGCAAAAAGAATTTATAAGAATCTTCCTATCCTTATCCGTGGAAGGAACCTACTTTCAAAACTTGTTGTTTTATCTCTAGTAGAGTTTTATGTTATCTTGGGTTTGTATAGGATCTCTATTTACCATGCTAAGATTGACTGTAGATCTAAAGAAGTTTCTTTTCAGAAAGAATTTCAGTTTGTGTACAAGACTGAAGCCTAATTATTGATAAAATATCAAGAGGCCGAGAAACTTGTAAAAGATGGAAATATATGTTACCTTGAACATATTGTTCAAAAAAGGGAACTGTTCAAATTAATGATGTTCCAGTGGTAAATGAGTATCTTTATGTCTTTTCTGATGAGTTTCCTGGAATAATACCAGATCGAGAAGTTGAGTTTACTATTGACTTAGTTCCTGATGCTAAGCTAATTTCAAAACCCCCTTAACGAATGGCTCAAATTGAACTTTTAGAGTTGAAGAGGAATTACAAGATTTATTAGAGAAAGGTTTCATTTGACCTAGCACATCACCAAGGGGTGATCCTGTTTTATTTGTTAAAAAGAAATATGGTTCAATGAGACTTTGCATTGATTATTGAGCCTTGAATAACATCACGGTTAAGAAAAAATATCCTTTGCCTCATATCGATGATTTTTTTTGATCAGCTCCAGGGAGCTAAGTATTTTTCAAAGATTGACCTGAGATCGGGGTACCATCAGTTGAAGGTAAGCGAAGAAGATATTCCGAAGACCGCGTTCCATTCAAAATATGGTCATAATGAATTTTTAGTTATGCCTTTTGGGATAACCAATGCACCTGCTGTATTCATGGACCATATGAATATAATTGCCCCTGAGTTCTTGGATAAGTTCGTGGTTGTTTTCATTGGTGATATTTTGGTGTTTTCTAAAAGTAAAGAGGACAATGAAAGACATTTAAGGGTTATTTTTCAAACCGTAAAAGAAAAGAAATTGTATAGGACATTCAGAAAGTGTGATTTTTGGTTGCAACAAATTTCATTCCTTAGTCACATTATTTCTAATGATGGGATAACTGTTGATCCTGCAAAAACAAAGGTTGTTGAAGAATGGCCAAGACCCACAAATGTAACCGAGATTCATAGTTTTCTTGGTTTGGAAGGCTATTACCGAATGTTTGTTAGAAATGTTTCACATTTATCTAGTCCAATGACTAAGCTAACTCAGAAGGGTGTTAAGGTTATCTGGACAAAAGAATGTGATGATTGTTTTTAGGAATTGAAAATAAGATTGGTGAATGCTCCAGTTTTGGCACTACCTTCCAGGAATGGGGAGTTTGTTATCTATTGTGATGCTTCATTGAAAGGACATGGTTGTGTCCTAATGTAGAATGATCATGTAATTTCTTATGCATTACGTCAGTTGAAAACTCAGGAGGTAAATTACCCTACACATGATTTGGAATTAGCTGCTGTTGTTTTCGCTTTAAAAATTTGGAGGCATCATTTTTATGGAGTAAAGTGTGAAATATATACTGATAACAAATGTTTAGAGTATATATTCACTCATAATTAATTGAACATGAGAAATAGGAGATGTCTAGAATTAATCAATGATTATGATTGTACCATTCATTGTCATCCGGGAAAAGAAAATAAAGTGGCTGATTCTTTGAGTCAAAAAAGTAATGCTTCATTAAAAATATTGCATTTGGAAAGAGATACATTGGTTAATGATTTGATGAACATTGGCATAGAAGATATTGGTGCAGGATGTCCTTCTTTTTTATTTTAAGAATCAATGAAATCTTCTCTATTAGACAGAATTAAGCAAGCATAGAAGAAATACAGGGAGTTTCTGAAAAAGGTAGAGCTAGTTTAGAAGGGTAAGTTCCCTGAGTTCAACATTGATAATGATTGTGTTTTGAGATTTGGGAAGAGATTTTGTCTGCCTTGTGATTCACAGTTAAAGAGAGAGTTGTTATGTGAAGCCCATGGTTCTCTGTTTTCAGCTCGTCCAGGCAGTAATAAGATGTATAGAGATCTTTGGGAGTATTACTGGTGGGATGGAATGAAAAGGGAAATTTCTAATTTTACTGTGAAGTGTTTGACTTGTCAACAGGTAAAAGAAAAGTGGCAGTTACCAAGAGGGACGCTTCAGCCTTTACCAGTGCCAAAGTGGAAATGTGAGAATCTAACCATGTACTTCGTTGTGGGATTGTCGAAGACACCTCGAGGTAATAATGCAATCTGGTTTATTGTTTATCGCTTTGTAGAATCTGCTAACTTCCTTTCTATGTGAGATACGTTTTCCCTAGATCAACATTCCCGTTTATATCTTAAAGAGATAGTCAGGTTACATGGATTTCCTCTATCTATTTTATCTAACTGTGATCCCAGGTTCACTTCTAACCTTTGGAAAGGTCTTCATAATTTGTTGGGTATTGAATTAAATTTTAGTACAGCTTTTCATTTTCAATCAGATGGGCAGTCAGAAAGAACAATTTAGAGTTTGGATGATATGCTACGTGCTTGTTCGATGGATTATCAGGGAAGTTGGGACCAACATCTCTCTTTGGTTGATTTTCACATCTCTCCCTAACCAATAGGTTATTATATAATACAATACTAGTATATCAATGATATTATTAAAAAATATGTATTTGATAATACTGAAATAATTTGTACACTAATTAGTATCTCAAATAAACTTTTCATTGGTGAAGCTCACCAACCAATTGATAAAATAACATTCATATGTATGATATGATGTTTGCTAAACTAAGAAACTACTCAACCAGAAATATATATTTTAGTACTCATATGTGCAAGGTATCAAGAAAATCTAGAATAATTCCATTTAAAAGAATTTAAATAAAATTTTCATTATATAGAGGGAACAATAGATTTATGATTTTTCAATTATTCTAGAAATAATTTTTAATTAAATTGATTTTAAGATTTTAAGGCCCAGAACCCAGTTCCCCAGAGTCAGGGAATTATTAAATAACATTGACATGATACAATGAATCATGTCCCGAAAGACCCATCAGTTTAGTAGGCTTGGAAGTACTACATATATTCATAAGTTTTACATTACATCTTGAAAAAAACATCACCTACATTTTGTCCCACATTGAACACACTTATATCCTTAGCCTATCCCTACAGGTCAACCATAAAATACTTCTTCACATTCTCTGAAAAATAAAGCATAGAGAGGGGTGATCTCAGATTCTCAGTAAGGATAACAATATAGCGGAAACATTCATAAATAAGCATAATCATTTAAGGCAATGTATAAGACTAAAACAAAAGACTTTTAAAATTAAACATTAGCATAATCTGGAAAAGGTAATATCAAATAATCCCATTTACTTATTCCCATGGATATTTTACTAGTCTTATAATCACATGAAATATCAATAGCCACATTAATAATGGGGGAATGCATAATTCCAGACAATATGACCACATAGTCAAGGCCTTGTGACAAGAGTAAAAATTTTATTTTGTCAAGGCCTTGTTCCAATACACTAGTTTGTCTCATGAGACCTACTGATTCATCATGGAGCTATAGCGGCCTCCACTCGTTACATACTAGGACTAATGTATTCATCATATAAAAAGGTTTAAACATAACATACACATTCATATTAAAACTAGAATATGAAATGTCAATATTTGATCCATAAAACATTAATGGTGTAAAGATAACACATCCAAAGTCAAACATCTCGCACAACCTTCAATATAATATTTATGTTTTGTATCATAATAAATCAACTTCAATAAAGCTTAAAATCCATCAAAGGATGTTGACATAGATGAAATCAAAAATTTTTTATAGAAATACCACTTTTTATTTTGAAATCATTTAAATGTAATATAATTATAAAAGAAAATATATATTTTGAAAATATTCTTATAAGCTTCTATGGGAAGCTTCGATGATGATATAATGGCAGAAAATAGCCACACCAACTGTAAAAGTTAAAAAAAGTCATTCTACCATTAATTTTATCAAAAAGGTCATAAAGTACCATGTTTGGAAAACAATGGAAAGATTACTTTTCAAAACATATATGGTAAAATAAGGGTAGAAATTACATTAACAAATAGTATAGTAAATAGAAAACATCTTTTGAATTGCATTTCTAAGAAAACATGGATGTGGATGATAAATTGTTCATAGTAGATACTTACATAAAACCAACCTTGAAAAATATAGAGATTGTGAAATTAACCCTTAACTTGGACTTTTTATTTGTCGAGGGTACAATATCCTCTTGTATAATAGTTAAAACATTGTTATTAAATTATAAATAAACTATAAACATAAATATAATATCATATATGATCCTCTAATATTGCTTTGATAGTAATATTTTATTAATATCATTGTTTTGTGTGTTAAATGATATGTTTTCTTTATATGCTCAGTTACGTAAGCCTTGATAATTATGGATAAGAAATATTTTATTCATATCCATAATTATATTAATTTATTAAAAAAACTTATTCATAAAATAAAAATTATTCTTGAATTATTACGAAAGGGAATAAATATCATCGCATTCATAGAGACGGTAATATGTACGTACCCACAAGTGACAATATCTTTATATTGATGGTGAAATCGTATGTAATTGGATGGTATAACATGTATACATAATAAATAACATGTTATATTTATTATTTAAAATATTTATTCGTTTTGTTATACCCATCTATAAAATGAAGTGTTTTAATAACAAACTACACCACGACGTGGAGACAGTAAGTCGTACGTATGCACGTATGGTTACTTTTTCATTCATATGATGGATAGAATATTGAATATCGTTGCACCATTTTTATAATAACATAATATTATATAGACGATAATGGAGTTATTATTTTATAACTGAAACAATATAGAAAGAGGAAGTGTATGATGAAAAGAACTTGAAAGAGGTGATGAAATATTTACCTTTTCTTCGAGTTCATCATTTTTATTTGATCAAAATGTCTCTTTAGGAAGGATTTATGAACCAAAAAAGGCCTCAAGGATAAATATAGGAATTTTGGAAGGATATTTGGGAATTTTTTGGCCATTCCAAATGGCTTTGGAGGTGTGAAATTAAGATAAAGGGATGTACCCTTTTATAAGAGAGGTGAGGGTCATTTTGGAAAAGCTTGAAATATTAATTTATAATAAACTCATTGTAGGTTTGCAATGGCTCAAAAATGATTTATTTAGAAAAAATGGTAGTTATGGGTCTTAAAAATATCAACCAATAGGTTTTAGATAGGTTGGGTCACCTTATTAACCATATCTTTTAGATTTAACTCTAAGTTAAATAATTTGACATCTTCCACGTCTCTTTGTATATTTCTATTATATGGTTAATACAAATACTATTAGAAGCCATGATAACCCCAAGTGGTTCATTATTAATACATATAACCTTATATGATTCCTTTTCCTGATCCTTATATTTTTAGGAATATTATATCAATTAATAATATAGTAGTTGTTTTAAAAACTCAATTATGTCAATTATTTAGTATTTGGTTTTTTTGAAAATTACAACAACATGATTACTTTTAAAAAAAATTATTTAATCAACCCTATCATGTCATATTAACCATGAAAATTATTTTAATTCATAAAAAGTTTCAAATTACATTTTTTTAGATATTTATAATGTCAATTATTTTAATGTTTCATTAATAAGGTAATTATTTGACCAACATTGTGTCCTAAATAAAATAAATTATTTAATGATAAAAAATTATAAATAAGATTATATTATGTAGGATATATTTTTATATTTATAATTAATATTTATATATGAGTTTATCTTTTGTATAACCCTATATTAAAAATGTTTTAGTTATTAAACTTTAAATTCTACTCTTCTAGATCTTCTTTAAAAAAAATAATAATAAATGCCCTAATCTAATACAAGTGGACCAAGGAGGATCATATTTTTTTCCTGAAGTGGGTTTTGGTCGAATTATACTTATCTAATAGAAATAGGACACGTGTTATGTTAATTATGATATCATTTTTAACCTTAATTACCCTATTTACTATAAACAGTGGTAAATAAAAGTCAAAAGTTACTATTCTCCAAAAATTATTTTCATCTTATTGAACCATATATTACATTAAAATATTAACTATGTATCTCGGATTTTAGAAATTCAATTAATATAAGAGGTAAAAATATGTTTTACGTGAATTTTCAAATGCTCCTATGAGGTGGGTAAAAGACGGTAAAAAGGTAAATATAACTTTTTTTTATATAAAATTATGATAAAATAACCCTAATGAATTTAATTGAACTTATATAGTTATTATGTATTTATTTTGACCTAAAATATTTTTGAATAAAATAAATAATTATTTAAATAAAAAAGTCAGTTTTAACCAATAATGATGTGTTTTCACTATTCACAAAAAATTCAATGTTTTCAGAAAAATACCAAAAATTCACCCTACGCTAATTTCGATATTCCGAATTCCAAAAAATAAGTTCATTTTGAAAAATGAAATTTATAAAATTTGAAAAAGTGGGTATTAATATTCTTAACGGCTAGTTTGGTTGGTCGCGGTGTGTTATAATCTCAAAGATGTGTACAATGAAAACTATTGCACTATTCAAAGGGAAACGTACAATGGATGATGGGGTATTACATTCTTCCCATCTTAATATAATTTCGTCCTCAAAATTGCTAGAATACTACTGCAAAAAATGATTCGGGTGTTTCTTCATCATAAGTTCTTCTAAATCCCACGTTTTTTCTTCCATCTTATGGTTTCTCCATAGAACTTTTACTAGACATGTCATCCAGTTTCTCCGAACTTGTTCTCTTGTGTCAATAATTTTAACAGGCTCTTCACAGAAAGATATATCAGGTTCCAGTTCAATTTCCTCATAAGTGAGTACATGTGTTGGGTCAGGTATGTATTTTCTTAATATTGATACATGTAACACATCATGATCTTTGGAGAGACATGGAGGAATTTCCAAATGATAAGCTACAACTCCAATTCATTATATAATTTCGAAAGGTCTGATGTACATGGGACATAATTTACCCTTCTTATTGAAACATATAACACCCTTACAAGGAGATTCCTTTGAGAAAACATGATCTCTTACCTAAAATTCAAAATCCTTCCTTCGATTATCGACATTGTTCTTTTACCTACTTTGAGTTGCTTTACTCTGGGTTTGGATAATCTTCACTTTTTTCCATTGTTTCCTCAACAAATTATGGGCCTACGAGTTTTCTTTCACCAACCCCATCCCAACAAGTCGGTGTGTGGCATCTCTTCTATATAACTCTTCTTATGGTGCCATCAGAATACTTGAATTGAAGTTATTGCTATAGGAAAATTCTACCAAAGGTAAATATTGATCCCAAATACCTTGAAAGTTAAGTGAGATAGATCTCAACATGCCTTCTAAGGTTTGAATAGGCGGTTTGGATTGTCCATCGGTTTGAGGGTGGTAGGCAGTGCTGAAAAAATGTTCAAAATCTAGGGATTCCTGAATACTTTTTTAGAACCTTGATGTAAAACGAGGATCACAAGCTGAAACAATCGATTGGGGTACTCCATGAAGTCTTAAAACATCATTAATATATAGTTTTTCTAAGCATTCAAGTGTTAAATCATCACTTATAGCATGAAAATGTTATGAATTGGTAAGATGGTCAACCATGACCCATATTGAATCATTCCTTCTAGGAGACTTTTGAAGCCCCATGACAAAGACTACCATAATATTATCCCATTTACACTCAGTTAAGGTAAGAGGATGCATGAATCCTCCAGGATGTTTCCTTACATCATTCACTTGTTGACAAACCATTCATCTTGACACAAAATTTGCAATCTCCCTCATCATGTTTTCCGACAAGAAATGTTCCTTCAAATATCTATACATCATGGTGCTCCCAGGGTGTATATGGAAATTGGATCTGTGAGAATCATCCAAAAATTTCCTTTTTAGATCAGATATATTAAGAACAGAAAGTATATTCCCAAATTTCAAAATTCCCTCTTCATATATGAAGTCACTCAATCTCCCATCATTCACAGCTTTAATTTTCATTTTAAATTCCGCATCATCATTCTGGAAACTTTTTATCATTTCAAGTAAAAAAATTTTGGAAACCATTTGAATGAGTATTGATGTTTCACTCTCCATGGTTATTCCAATAACTATATTTACTAGATCCATGAAAATAGGATCCCTTTTAACTCTCATTTTTTACAAAACTCCATGATCATTTATGTTCGAATCATCTTCCACTTTATTTTCCTTCCCCGGGTGGAAGTGTATTGTGGAATCATAATATTTGAGTAGTTCAAGCTATATTTTTTGCCTCATGTTGAGTTCTTTATGTGATAAAATATACTTCAAACACTTATTATCAGTATAAATCTCACATTTTTCACCATAGAGATTGTGTCTTAGTATTTTTAGAGCAAAGATTACCGTTGCTAAATCATGATCATGAGTGGGATAGTTTTTCTCAAGAATTTATAACTATTGTGATGCACATGCAATAACTCTATCATTCTACATAAGGACAAAACCATGTCCTTTATTTTAAGTATCACTATAAATAACAAACCCCTCATTCCCTGATAATAGAGTAATGATAAGAGCATAAACTAGTCATCACTTCAGTTATTCAAAACATTCTTCAAATCTATTGTCCTAACAAATTAAAACCCTTTATGAGTGATTTTGGTTAATGGGTTATCCAATCAGGCAAAATTATGGAAAAAACTTTGATAATAACCTACTAAACCAATAAAACAGCGTACCTCAGTTATACATGTCAATGCTGGCCATTCATGGATTGCCTTGATCTTTGAAGGATCAAAAGAGATTCCATCCTTAGAGAAAATATTTCCTAGAAAAGAAATATCCTAAATCAAAAATTCACACATGCTAAGCATCCTATATAATTCACTTCGTCTAAGAGTCTTTAGAATAATGTGCAACTGATTTTCATGATCTTCGTATCTTTTGGAGTATACCAAAATATCATTAATAAATAAAACTACAAAGTCATTAAGTTATTCAGTGAAAACATTATTCATTAGATTCATGAAGATAGAGGGTGAATTTTTCAATCCAAAATGTATTACTTTAAACTTGTAATGCATGTACCTGGTTCAAAATGTTGTTTTCAGAATGTCTTCCTTCATTACACACAACTGATTATATCCAGATCGATGGTTAGTCATTGAAAAATTTTATGCTCCATGAATTTGGTTGAATAAATCATTAATGTTAGGTAGGGGATACTTGTTCTTTATTATTATAGCATTTATATCCCATTATTCAATGAAAAACCTCATTGATCCATCATTCTTCATAACAAAAAGAACAAGGGATCCCCATGTAGAAACACTAGGGAGAATAAATCCCTTATTGCTCAATTCCTCTTGTTGTTTCTTTACTTCCACTAATTTCACAGCGACCATTCTATAAGGGGTCTTAAATATGGCCCTTGAAACGGGAATTAAATCAATTGATAACTCAATTTCTCATTCTAGAGGACGTCCAGGTAAATCCTATAGAAACAAATCCACATATTCTTCCACAATGGTATGTCCTATATTTGAACATTCTTTTCCTCACCCATAATTATTTCATTCTCATCCTCCCCAATAATTGAATTTTATATAGCTACTAGGGGTGGATCTAGATAAGAATCAGATGGTGACATTTATACCCTAAAGATAAGGTACTTTTTATCATCATCAAAAATTGTAACCTCCCTCTTCTTACAATTAATTTTTGCATCATGGTCTGAAATCCAAATCATAGGAGTGATTATATCAAATTCTATCATGGGTAGATTGATGAGATCAGTAGATAACAAACAAATATAAGGCCTAATGTGAAATTATTTACAAAACATTGTTGCGATGATACTTCCCTTAGTTGATTTGAAAACAATTCCCTTGTTAAGTCATGTTGGAAATATATAATTTTCCTAGAAAACTGGGATGGTATTAAATAATGCGAGTATCTAGAATCAAATAATGCATTGGAAGAATTTGAGGAATCTATTAAATTACCTGCCACCATGTCTTTCAGAGCTTCAACCTCAGGTGAAGTGAATGCATAATATTTTCCTTGCTCCCGTGGCTCTTTCTGGGGTAAGTTTCCATCGTGCTTAGGATATTCGTTTGTATAATTCCTTTTTTCACTAAACTTTTAGCATTCAACACTGAAAACATCTTTCTTTCCCATGCAATCATGATCTTGGAGGCCTTTTTCACCACACTTGTAACATACTCTCATTCCCTCCAGTCAAGTACCAAGGTGTTTCGTCCAAAATTTTCAATGGGATGGATATTCAACTATTCTCTTCTTCCCCTTATTTCCATTTCTTGAGTGTTTAGTAGATCTATTCTACAGATTCTTTAATTTAATGTCATAAGACATTGAGATTTATTTTTCTGTCTTGATAACACATGAGGAAATATCTTTGTATGATAAGAAGGATTGTGAGACTAATGCTCCACAGAGAAATGGTTTTAACCAATCAAATAATTGATCAATATTACTCCTTCGGTTACGTATATAATCTGTTTCATGCCATAATATCCTTGTAATGTTAGCCTCATACATTGTGATATTCTCATCCTACTTTTTCCTCAGACACACAAATTTCCTTTCCATATCATCTAGATGGTCACAAGGAATGTATTTTTTAAGAAAATCAAATTTAAATCCCTCTATTACATGTTTGATACTTCTTCAACTTCCTTTTTTAATCAACGACCACCATTGATCTGCCTCTCTCATGAGGTGATAAAATTCCAGGAAAACATTTTCCCTTCACTTCTCCCCAAAGAATGAAATATTTTCTCTAAGGAACTTATCCATTGCTCAACTACTAACGGAGTTATACACCCATTAAATGTTGGTGGGTGTTGCCTCATGAATCGGTCTTATAATGATCCTCTGCATTGTGTATTAGGGTTCTCTATATGGGTAACGTTATTATTCATAACTAGAGTGAGTTTTCCTAGTATGGTGATAAGCTGATCATCACCCGTTGCATCAGAAGCTACACTATAATTATCTTGAGTATGAGAAAAATACCTACATAGATTACATGGTTTAATAAAGTTTCCATTATTTCCACTGGGGTCCATTTCTAAATAATGGAACTGTCTATAATAGTTTTTGAATCACAATACATAATTCCAAACATGTAAAATAGTTAACATAAATTGATCATTTTATAGATATAATCCTTAATCATAAAAAAAATTCTTTTAGGAATTATATACTCATAAACCCTACATAATGGCTTGTTAAGAAAATGAGAATTATCCAAAGAATATCCCCTGGGAGTGTCATATCCAAGAGTCTAGTAAGGCCCATTTTCATGAAATTGTTACTGTTCGAGTCTAGCTCAAAGCAGTGTTTTCGAGTTTTACTACTAGGTACATATGTGCTAGAGCTACCTATACCAGCTAGTATCCAGATAGGGATTTATTTCTTGGATAACTCACAAAATATCTACTGTACCAAAATACTTCTATGTTCTTCTATAATAATCCACAAAGTCCATCTTAGGGTAGTGTTCTCTAATCATAGTTTTTCTAAATATAGCTTACATGGTTTGTACTAAACCTCCCTATGTTACCAATTTTAATTCCCCGACCCGAGTTACATAGATTCGGAACATTATTACATAATATTTTCATGAGTCAAGGAATCATTTCCTGAAATACCGATCAGTTTAGTAACCTTGGATGTACAAGATACATTAAAAAGTTTGACATTACTTCATGAAATAAAAACATCAACAACATTTTGTCCCCTTTTTAACACACTTATTTCCATAGCCCATCCCTGCAGGTCAACCATAAAAAACTTCTTCACATCCTGGTAAAAATAAATCGTAGAAAGGGGTGAGCTCAGATGCTTAGTAAGGATAACAATATAGCCGAAAAATTCATAAAGAAACATAAAATTTTATCGAAATGAGTAAGACAAAAACAAAATCCTTTTTAACCTAAACTTCAGAATAATATGGAAAATTTAAAATCAAATACATCTATTTAATTATTCAAATGAATTCTCTACTAGTCGAATAATCACCTACAATATCAATATTCACTTTCATAATTATGCAATGCATAATGGAAAACATCATAACCACAAAATCAAGGCCTTGTGCCAAGACTAAAACTAAAATATTTTTCATACCCTTGTTCTAATACACTAGTTTGTCTCATTAGAACTACCAATGCATCGAAGAGCTATAGAGGGCTCCACCCATTACATACTATGTCCAATGCATTCCTCATATGAAATTTTTTTAATCCTAATATAAACATTCATATTAAAACAAGAATACGAAATGTCTATACTTTATCCAAAAACCATGAATGGTGTAAAAATGACACATCCATTGTCAGACATATCACAAAACCTTCAATAAAATATGAAAGTTTTATATCATAATAAATTTGCTTCAATCATTCATAAAATCTATCAATGGATGTTGACATAGATGATATCAAAACTTATTTTGAGAAATATCTTTTTGTATTTTGAAATCATTTAAAAGACATATAATTATAAAAGAAAACACTTATTTTGAAAATATTCTTATAAGATTTTATGGGATGCTTCTACAATGATATAATGTTATAAAATAGCCACACCCACCGTATAAGTTAAAAAAAGACAATCTTACCTTTATTTTGTCAAAAAGGTCATAAATGAACTTGTTTGGAAAATGACGGAAAGATTTCTTTCAAAACATATATGGTAAAATAAGGGTATAAATGACTTTAACCAATTGTATAGTAAATAGTAAAAATGTTTTTAATTACATTTTTAAGAAAACACAGATGTGGATTAGAAAGGGGTCCTAGTAGATACATAAAAACAACCTCGAAAAATAAAGAGATTGTAAAATTAACACATACCATACTCTTTTCCTTTGTCAAGGGCATGTTATCCTCCTATATAACAGTTAAATAATTGTTACTAAATTATAAAAAACTATATAAATAAATATGATAACATATATGATTCTTTAATATTGCTTTGTTAATAATATTTTAGAAATAACATCATTTCAGGTGTTAACGGATCTTTTTTCCATTATATGCTCGATTACGTAAGACATGTTTGTTATTGATAGGATGTGTTTTATAAATATAAAAATTGAATTATGTTCTTAGACATTATTTTTAATCATAAAATGCAAATTATTCTTGAAGTATTATGATGGGGAATGAATCTCAACACGTTCGTGGAGACAATAATCCGTACGTACGCACGCGTGACAATATCATTATATTGATGGTGAAAACGTATGTAATTGAATGGTTTATGACATATAAAGAATCAATGAAATGATATATTTATTTTTTACATCAATTATACTCATTATTATACCCATCCAAAAAATGAAGTGTTTGAATAACAAACTACACCACGACGTGGAGACGGTAAGCTGTAAGTACACACTTATGGTTACTTTATCATTCATATGATGGATAGAATAATGAATCTGGTTGTACCATTTTTTTAAATAACATCATAGTATATTGAATATATAGGAGTTATTATTTTATAATGGAAAATACAAAGAAAGAGGAAGTGGAAGAAGAAAATAATTTGAAAGAGGTGAGAAAATATTTATCTTTTCTTCGGGTTCTTCCTCTTGATTTGATCAAAAGGGATCCTTAGGATGGCTTTCTGACCAAAGGATGGCCTCTAGGATGAATGAAGGAATGTTTTAAGGATATTTGGGTAAAGGATGGGAGATACAAATGGATTTGGAGGTGTGAAATTATGATAAGGTGAAGTACCCTTTTATAAGATAAGTGAGGGTCACTTTAGAAAAAACGTGAATTTTTATTTTATAATAAAATCATTTTCAGATTCTAATGCTTCAAATATGATATATTAGAAATATAAGATGGGTATGGGTCGATAAACTCTCAAAAAATAGGTTTTAGATAGGTTTAGGTCACCATATAACCTTATCATTTAGATTTAACTCTTAGTTAAATAATTTTACATTTACCATGTCTCTTGGTATTTTTATAGTATATTATAAATAAACATACTATAAAAATTCAGGAGAACCCCAAGTGGTTCATTATTAATATATATATCCTTTTATATATTCTTTTTTCCAACCATAGATTTTTAGGAATATTATATCAATTAAAAATATAGTATTTTTAATAAAAACATAATTATGTAAATTATTTAGTATTTGGTTTTTTGTGAAAATCATAATAGCATGATTACTTCAATAATAAAATATTTAATCAACCATAACATGTCATATTATCCTATAAAATTAGTTGAATTTATCATAAGTCTAAAATTACATTTATTTGGATATTTATAATATCAATTATTTTAATCTTTCATTAAAAATGTAATTACCGAATCATCATAGTGTCATAAATATATTAAAATATTTAATGACTAAATTTTTTAAATAAAATACCATTATATGGGAAACCATTTTAGAAATATAATTAATATTTATAATTGAATTTATGTAATGTATAACCCTTTATTTAAAATGGTTTTGTTATTAAAATTTGAACTTAACTCTTTTAACTCTTCTTTAAATAAAATAATAATAAATTTACTAATATAATCCAAGTGGAATAAAGAATACCATATTTTATTCTTAAGGTAGTTTTGGTTGAACTGTAGTTATCCAATAGAATTATGACATGTGTTAGGATAATTATGATATCATTTTTACACTTAATTGCCCTATTTACTTTTAACCGTTTTAAATAAAAGTCAAAGGATACTATTCACCAAAAAATATTTTCATCTTATTAAACCACTTTTTTACTTCTGATATTAATGGTGTCTATTGGTTGTTTGAAATTCAACCCACATATGTGGTAAAATTAGGATTTTTGAAAATTTTCAAATGCTTCTAGATGGTAAGTAAAAGACGGTAAAATGTTCAATAATATTTTTATATATCTAAACATATTATATAATGAATCCAATTAATTACATTGAACTTATATAGGTATTAAGTATCTATTTTTAACTAAAATAAATTTAAATAAAATAAATAATTATTTACATAAAAAGTCGGTTTTAACCAATAACGTAGTGTTTTTCACTATTCATCAAAAATTGAACGTTTTCAGAAAAATACCAAAAAACACCCTTAGCTATTTTTGATATTCCAAATTCAAAAATGAATTCCATTTTTAAAAATAAAATTTATAAATTTTAAAAAAGTGTGTATTACTATTCATAACATTTAGTTTGATTGGTTGCGGTGTGTTAGAATATCGAAGATCCGAACAATGCAAGCTACTGCATTATTCAAAGGGAAACTTATTGTAGAAGATTGGGGAGTTACAAAGATGCTGACATGGGTAGTTTTATAATGGATTGAAAACGTACATCCAGAACAATTCATTTATTTGAAGATTTATTATATTCGTAGACATATAAGAAACAACACTCGACAACGACATCCACTACTGAAACTGAATATATGGAAACTGTTGTATGTAGGTATTTTTGATGTAATTAAAACTCACAAACAATGTCATTAGATTTAATAAAAGTCAAATTCTTGGGAATAACACATCTTCCATTTCCCTTATTATAAACCATTCACATCAATCTCGTGCAAAACACTTAGAAATTAGGCATCACATTATAAAGAATTAGTCACAAAAAAGAGATATGATTTTACAATTCATCGGAACTCAAGATTTACTTATTAGTATACTTAAAAACCATTACATTTTTATAAATTTGATTACATTAAACAAAATCTAGGAATTATCACTCCAATGAAATCATATATATATATATACTTCTTTATTAAACCTTATCCTTGCATAATGTTAATCATTTTTATAGGGGGAGTAAATATAATTATTTATTTATACAAAAAATTGTTTTTTATTATTTTAATTTCTAAGAAATTTCAAAATAAGTCTTCTAGACATGAATATGTTTTTAAAATCTTATTTATAATGTTATGATTTTTTTAACATTTCAATCAGAATATGAAAAATATTTGTATTGAATTTTCAATCAGATTTGAAAGATAATCATATTCTAATTTCTAACCTATTTTTGAAAGTATATCAAATCTTAGTTTTCAATAAAAATTTGAATATTTTTTCATTACATTTTTAAAACTAATTTTAAATTTCCCCATTTTAAAAATTGTAGTTTTTGATCTTATAAAAATAAAGATTAAATATTTTTTGTTATTTTTTATTAACGTATTCAATATTATTACAAAACAAATATGAAAATATTATTATATAAATTTTTCCATTGCAGAAGGTATTTGCATTTATTTTATACTTTAATATTATTTTATTTTTATTTAGTTTCATTCTTGTTTTTTTTAATAAATTTTTATTATTTTTTCCCGAATGTATTCACACAATACAATAAATTTTTTTTCTTCCAATTTAATCTTATTAACCCAATAAAAAATATTTTATAAACCCCAAGTTTTTATTTTTTTTACTTTTTTGCATCGAATAAAATTTAAATAATCAAATCATAGAGTTTTTCTTCCATCAATTAGATCATTTAAGAGTCTCAACCATGGATCAAATAATCCTAAAAATGGGACCACCCCACTTCCACATCGTTGGTTTCAGTGGTTCACATCGTAGCTCTTTTATGTTTAAATCTTAAACTCTAATTTTTATCATGTCTCATTCATCCTTATCCCGCCCAAATATGATGGCCCAAAAAAGGACTACAAAAATTGGTTTATTTCCTGAGAAAGGTTAATCTCCAAATAATTTTATGAATATAGTATTCATATATGAAAATAATGATACAGTTTCAATTATGGGAAACATTGTGTATAGAACTATCAATTCAAATCAATGATTTATTATATTTACATATAAATAATGAATTCTATGATTCAATAAAATTTAAATTTAAATTTGGAATATATATTTTTTATTTTTTTATTTGTGGAAAGACTTATTGAAATACTCCTAAATCTTCTGGGAATTTTTTGGCATTTAAAATGAAGGGATTTGTATTTCCCATCTCACAAGTTGACAAATTATATGTGAACTTCTGTAACTAAACGATCCTATAATTCACTGTTGAAAACTGATAACAATCCATCAAATGTCACTCATTTAATCCCAAATTATAAAGTGATAGATACTTTAATTAAAGTATTTCTCATTCTGATAAGAGGAGATGTATATACTCTAAATTTATTTGAAGTTTTCATTTTAGATTACCTTGTCAACATGCGGAAGATCAATCCTGATAGATTTATTATTTTGACTATGAAAAATATCAAATCAAATTATATCAAGTCTCAGACTATCATCTTTATCGCATTGATTAGAATGATGATTGAAAATATCCTGAGACATTTAAAAATAGAAATCAAATATAAAACCTTCATGGAAATGATAATTTTTTTCCGTTAAGACATAATCAGATAACTGAAATTTTGGTTTTATCCAAAATCTACGTTACATGTATATAATAATAAGATATATGCATTAGAGGAAGAACTACCAATAGTAATAAATCCTGAGAATATAAAGATGAAATAAAATGATGACTCCCTTCAATAAAATTAATTAAAATAAATCACTAATGGAAGATATTAGTGAATGGAGGGAAAACAATAAAGAAATAAAAGAATGAGAAAAACTATTTTTTCATCACCCATTTGAATATTATAAAATAGGGAATCATTGAGAAGAAGTATTATAGAAACAATTCAAATAATATGAGAAATTTCTTTTTCAAATAAACAATTATGTGACAAGTTGTTTAAGGGTGTAGACTGAGGTTCGACATTTTTTACCTATTCAACATGCTACAATTGTTTTTAAAAAAATTTATAATGTTTATTTTGATTCCCCCACTTACCAAAAAAAGGTAACAAATTTTTTATTGGTCAAGAATCATTTCTTATTTGGAAATATAAATTGAAATTGGATTCTCAACTTCATGAAGTGGTAGAGAAATATGTATATGGGGTTTAACAAGAAAGTATCATAAAAAATATAATAATATGAAAAAAAACAAGGAGAAGAAGGAATTTGAATAAAAGTTCATTACTGAGAAGAAAGATAAGGTTATCAATAATAAATGATAAGGAAATAAAAAAGAAGTAGAAAAAGAAGGATAATAATAAATGAAGGAAAATAATAAGGAGAAGACAATGAATATATAAAGAATTAAAATATTAAAGAATGGAAATTGGATAATTTTTCTAAAATTATTTCTAAATAGAATTCTAAGGATTCATCAAGAGGAATATCATCAATATAAAATAGTTATATGAATTCAGTTTTCTAAGGTAAAAAAGTATCATTTGATTCAATAAATTGAGTCTTCATCTAATATGGATGATCAAAATCAAAATAGAAATTCGGAAGGAAGTACGAAAGTCGTTGGGGTGGAAATTAAATTTTTTTGATGATAAATAATGTTGAATAATATGTTAATAAATCAGATTATGGAAAAAAATTAGTGAAAGAAGATATTGTAACCATTAAAAGAATTATTCAATTAGAATCCAAATCCCAGAATATGAGCACTGCTTAAGCTATTGAGTACATTTAGCATTACTTAACTAGATTGGAAAAGACTATTCCATTTTTTCCACCATTGAAAAAAAATGATTATTTGGTTGCGGAAAAACAATAAAAAAATTGGATTCACAAAAATAATTGATAGATAAGATGATATGATTTGGATAATATTGAATATATACAAAAATTACTACTCTAATTGGAAATGATGAAAGAACATTAGCCCTGATTTGTTGATGAATACATTAAAATTTGGGATTATAATCATTGAAAATTAGATAAATATTTGGATGACATAGATATTACCTTCAAAATTATCACAAGGGATATTTCCAATATTGTAAATTATCTCGGTTTATTCAAAAGTTAATCCAATTATGAGATAAATGTTATTTACGAATTATTAAGAAATTAAAAAAAATCAATGATATTTCTGCACTCAATGTCTATAAATTATAAGTCATTGTTCTGGTGAATCATCATTATATTCTCTAAAAAATAATGAATGTGGAACAAGATATAAAAAAAATTGGAGATATATTTCAGGAAAAAAATACAAGGATAAAGAATATGATAAAATAATCCGGATTCAGGAAGAAAGGATTAAGGTACTAGAAAAGAAAAACAAGTCTCAAGAAGAGCTCTTGGAAAACATTGAATGTTATAGAAAAGAATTAAACATGCTGAAAACATTTTATATATTTATGATTCCATTAAAAATGATTTAATTACATAAAAAATATTTTTGTATTATTTATTGTCTTGTAAATTTCAATTAGAAGACTTATTCATTCATATTTCATTTTATTTAATATCTTCCAATTATTTTGGTGGAATGCCATTTAATTTATTTATATATTATCATTTATATATATATATATTTTTTCTTACCCATTTCAAGTACCTCAAAGTGTATTCATATTCATTTTTTAAAATCACAATGGTGTGATGCTATAGATTGGGGGATATATTTTCTATAAGGGTATAATTAATTTTAAAATAAGATAATACAACTATTAGGGGGATTCTTATCCTAAAGGGGAGTTAGTTGTATCCACTATAATATTTAGATGAGTCTATATACACAATGGGAGCTAAGAATAAATGATTATTTTTGTATATGATAGTTTATAATAGAATATTGGAAATATTTTTTAAATTATTTTCTTTTTAAGCATTTTACGGGGATTTTGTTAAGTAAAAAGTCTCTTTTTGAATTTTACATTCCTTTTTATTAGAGAAATACAAACCTCATTATAAAAAATATATTCAATACGTTTCTTTTTAAAGTCGTTTTGTAGTATTTTTATTGAAAACATATAAATTTCTTCCATTATTATTATTCATTTAAATGTGTTCCAGGATTTACCTTAAAATTATCCCAATGAGCATGAATCTTACTTTGAGAAAATTCATTATACCATCTAAAATATAATTTTTTTTATATTTTATTCATGCAAACTAATTTTTTATTGGATTTTATATAAGATAAAATACTATAAAATTCATACTCATTATTAAAATCATGATGACACTCCATAAGTATAACCATCAGATAACGTCTTTTTTAATCCTAAATATGGAAACCTGTTTTATCATACCGTAACATTTTACTCTTAACACTATAATGATAAAATTATTTCATTCATTCTATTATAAAATATTTCAAATAAAATGATATCATGATTTCATATATAATATGAAAAATGAAGTTCTATGTGTCCAGGTCCTCCTAAACTTTTTAGAGAAAATTTGACCATTGGATATCAAGACGATCATTGGGAGACATGACTATAAATATTAGGTTATTTTATCAATTAAATACATGAATCAAAAATGAAAACTAGATGAGAAGGACACTTGTGGAGACACTCAGGTGATTTCTTATTTAATACAAGAGCACTGAACTCTACAAAAAGTTATCTTCTTGGTCATTTTTCTTATATCATTTTTACGTTATTTTTTTCATGACTGATTTTGATTTTTGGGAATAAAATATATGGATTATAATGATAGTAATATAAAATATGATCATCATATTGATCAAGGGTTTGTGGGGATATTAATACAGAACTTGATCATAGTAAAGGTTGGTTCTGGGGATAAAAAGACAGTGTAAATCTAATCATTGTAATAAGGAAAAGCAGGGATAGAAAGAAAAAACTATATTCATATCTAGGTATTGCACTAGTGTGGGTAAGAAATACATTATTGAAACTATAAATAAAGAAACATTTATTTTTGGTAATTGCATACCCTTATCTGGGGGTTAATAGAACTCAAAATTCGTTTACTTAGTTTATTAAAATTATTTAATTTTTGATTTCACTGTAATATAATGTGAATGATGTTTATATTCATATTTTTTTATCATTATCACATTAATTATTATATATATATATATTAAATTTAGTTATTTGTAGATACATTATAGTTATAAATAAAATTCTATATTATTTCTTTTAAAATAATTATTTTGTAATACTCTGATTCATCATAATCTTTGGTAGTAGGATTATTACTATGCCTAATGTAAATAAATCATTTTCAACTATAAATATGATTAATTTCTAATTATGACCTACTGAATACATATCTGATTCTATTCAATTATGATATCATTTATCATCAGACCCATATCCATGTTTCATTAATATTTAAATACTAAATAGGTTTTCTATGTTCTATTTGTCTATTATAGTTAAATAATGATTATTTTAAGATTTAATGTTAATGTTTTAAAGCATAAATTTCACCCTTATTGTATTTATCCATCTAAATATAAATTATGATCCAAAAATTGGTATCAGATCAATGCATCAGTTACAGTCAAACTAATAGTTATATCTTAACCCTAAACATATTCTTTATATTCAAGGCTTTATTTGATTTTTTGATCAGTTGGAGATCATGATTTAGAATATTACCAAAGTAGTAGGGGGTCTATTTCTTTCTATTACTTATTCGAGACAAATTCAATATAAACCACTTATTTTAATTTTGTTGTGAATGTACTGCCATCTATAAATTTTATATCACAAATTCAATCATTTTTATGATATTTATGTTTCCATTGATTTCATTCTTTAATGGGAATTACGATAAAAAAATATTACAAATGTGTTAAGGGGGTTTTTACTAAATTTTCATTCCATGAGATATATGTTTTCTTTATCCACATATAATCTATTACATTTTTTATATAAAAAAATTTATGTTTAATGTCAGGAATTTTTTTATTTCTAATTTATATTAAATTTTATTAAATTCTATTCATTCTTAGTGATTATATTTCAATATTTCAAAATTAGTAAATATTTTATAACATAGTATAATATTTTATAGTGGTTTTTTATGTTTACGTTTCTAAACATACACTCAAATGATCATTCTCTAAAAAAACTCATTATTTTTCATACCACATGGTTATGTCATTAAAATACATGTTTTTCCTTCATTTTACTCTCTTTATGTCTAGGACACAAAAATAATATATTTATGAAATATATTTGATATTTATCACTTCATTCAGAAAACCTTTTTTATTTAAAATCATCTTATATAAAAATAATATAATAATTTTTTACCATTCTAAAAATGAGTTAGTAAGGTAATTTTTACACATTATTGAATTTTCTACAAAATTGTTTGAAAATAATATTCCGATAATTGTCAAGACAATTTACATTTGGATTTTAGCAAAAATGTGAAATGAATATTTGTTTTAACATGTACGGAATGATAAAAATTTACTACCATCCTGAACATTATTTAATTTTAATATTACATGGTATAGTATTAAGGTTATATTCAAGGAAGGGAATTTAAAATTTTATGATGTTTTAAAATCTTATTTTACAATTGTAAAATGTAATTTCCTATGGAAATGTTTTCCATTATTTTTTATGCTTTTTTATGTATTGATGATTTTTTTCAAATAAATTGACTTCTAAAAATGTATTGTGGCATTTTATTTTTAAAAACTTATTTTTGAATAAAATTTATTATATTTATTTAATGATATATGTAACATTTGGAAATCATTTTCCATGTAACATGACATCATTTGATGGTGGTTTTGATTTTTTGGGGTTCTGATCCCTGAATACCATTCATATTGTTTCTCTAGATTATTCATCTTTATGATGAAAATATGTTAAAGAAACAAATTTCTAGTCAATGGGTCATTCCATGATCATAAAACACATTTTTTTAATGGATGATGTGATGATTAATTGATGAAGTAATTATGAAACCTATGTATTTTCGATAGTTTAGGATATGATACAATGTTAATGAAACTCAGTTAATTGAATTGTTTATAATCAAATGAATTGTAAAATAAGAGGTAATTATAGATTAAGACACATTCTTATTTTTTAAATGTTCTGATCTAGACATTAATTTTACCTTAAAGGGGACTATATTCGATAGCATATGTGACACACATCAATAGGTTTCTCTAAAATCATACATTGCACACAATACTAAGCTATACAGAATAATTATAAATTGTAATATTATTATTTCATATGATAAAGATCGCATATAATTTATAATAGTTGAAACTAAAATGATTATCCTTATCATGAAAATTGTTTTCGACATTTTTATATAATGATTCATTGGTTACCAAATTAACTGGGATATTAAATAAAAACCAATTGAAAAATGTTTTTCTATTTATGAAAACTACAAATAATTGGGTATATAAAATAATAAAATCCCTATGTTTGGGTTATATTAATTCAACATTAATTCAAAATAATGTTTAAAACTCATCTTTTTTTATTTCAATCATTTTATAATAACAAATACAATTTTACGGATAAAGTGATTGTTTTTCTAAAAATGTAGTTTCACCCACTTTTGTTGGATAACCCATTTTAAATATATATTTTTCACATATATATGTTATATATGATAATATATATTTAATATTTGGATTTGGTAGATATAAATTTACATTGGATAAAATTTTTGGTATATTTCTCATAAATTTCATGTTTAAATGAATAGTGAAAAAATAATGCATTTTAGTTCGAATCTACTTTTCATATAATTTATTTACATTGTTAGATTATAATTTTACATCGTTTTAAGGTATAATTATATTATTTTTTTATCATTTAATCCAATGTAGTTCATTGGAAGCAATTTTAATTTTAAATTAAATGAAAATACTATGTGAACATTCAAACGTTTTACATAAAAATCATTTTTTCTTGATTCGACAATGGGATTAGTATAAAACATAATTTAACATATTTTTTGAATTTAATTTTCAAAAATATAAATTCATGATTGTACTCAGTATAGACAATTTAGTCTAATGGGATCATAATAATTTTTGGTGACTAGTTACTTTACACTTTTATTTACCACTCTTAAAGGTAAATACAACAATTAAAGGTAATCATAATATTATAAAATTCTAAAATTTCTCTAAAAAAAGTCTTAAAATTATTGGATGAGTTTCTATTGACCATGTATATTTTTGGGCCATAATTGTGACCTTTTGATTCTATTTGGGTGTGATTATGACATTTATAAAATAAAATTTAAAGAGAAGAGAAATATGTCAAAAATATGTGTCTTCTATCTAAAAAATTAATTTGAGAGCTATGAAAGTGATATCATAGACTATGAATAGTTAAAATAAATATAAAAATATTTCCTAAAACATGGTAATTTTTTTATAAATTTTTTGATATAAATAATAAAATATAGTTATGATATAAAAATGATGTATTAATAGGTTTATAAAAAGAATTAATCAAATAAATGTTATTATTAATATTAAAATAAATATAATCATAAATATTAGATTATATAAAAAAATTTCATGGACTAAAATGATATTTTGGTATTTAGTTAAGGTTTTTTTATGGAGAAAATTTGTTATGATATTTTAAAAAAATCATATTGTAAAATATAAATTATTTAATTAAATGATATAAAATTACATAAAATCCAAGATTCATCCAAAGAGTTTATATAACTCTAACTATTTCATCAATTACTCGTTTATTGGACGTTTTTCGTGATTTGTTAATTATTTTTTCCCCCTAAATATAAATTATGTGATAAAATGGTAAGAGTTAAAAGGGGCTAAAACAAACATATAAGGATTAAAAAAATACAAAAACATATGTAATATTAATTAGATGATTATATTTACAACCATAATAATCCTATAATATAAGTTAATGATTTTTTACACATTTTTATTCAAAATTGAATATATTTTAGTTTACTACGTTTTATAATTCCAAGAGTTCCCGTCCCCTCTCTTAAAAAGGGAACACATTCCTCTCTATTAATCACACTTCCAAAAGAATTATGTTCTACAATTATCTCTCCAAACCCCTTACTATAATACATATCCACATTCACGAAGCCATATTTTAGTAAGAACAACTTCTTTAGAAGTGTTAAGGTGTTATGAAAGGTTCTCATCTGAAAGAACTGTATTGTTTTTATTTATGTGTGTATCTTTTATTCTTTTACCACATCCTTCAAATTTTATTATTAGAAGATGAAATAATAACTATAGTATCTAAAATATATTGAGCTTTGATAATTTTAATATCACCACCTAAATACATATGCACATTCATTAAATGGGAAAGGAATTAATCGTTTGTGCATACGTGTGAACCATCACCTCCACGAAGCGATCTAATTATTTGTCCTTAAATATATCTCATGAATGTTTATAATAATTAAACAATTATTTATATGTGATATTCATTAAATTTTAATCATTATAAGATAATAATATATCAATTATGTTCTTACATTCCGTGTTCATAAAAATGATAATTTCGTTCATGCGTACGTGTGAATTGTCACCTCCATGAAGCAATGCAGCTCGTTTCTATTCACTACATCACTTCAATGATACATATATATATGTATATTTAAATTATTAATGTGATATAAATTATTTTATAATCATTAATAAATTGTAAAATACTACACAATTTGTGTACATAATGATCAATGATATATGTCAAACGTGACTTGTCCATATGGACCGCCTTTCATCTCCATGATTATAATGTTGTACATTTTTCATAACAATACTAAATGGTTTTATTTAAATGTATAATTGTCAAATAAAATTATAATAATGTATTGAATATTGTTCTGGATATGTTTTAATTATGACTACATGGAATATTGTTATCATACCTTCTTCATTTCTTACTCAAGTACCAAATATTGACAGAACATATAATATGAACATAAATAATGATATATTTATTATTGTGAAAATAAGTGATATAAAATAATTAGTAAACCTTAAAAGGTTTTAAGGCATGTTTAAAGTAACATAAAATTATTATATAAGAATATATATATTGTATGTGATGACTCTGACATAATGATAGGGAATTCATAATAATCACCATGCATTGAGGCATATCTAAAGTTATACACCACCTTCTTTTATAAGGGGTATAATCAACCCCATTAAGTTTTAATTTTTTAAAATATTTTATGAAGGAATATTTCAATATAAATAATTTTACTATATTTACAAAATGGTAAAAGGAATATTTTTGATCATATATGGTGATAAAAACATCACCTCTACCATAACTGTTATTTGATATTTGACATCCTCTATAAGCCTTAATGTTTTTTAAAATGAAAAGAAATACCTTATTCTATTTTTAGAAGTTTTGGTGTTGAAAATTATTTTTAATTTTGATTTACAATTTCAATATCTTGAATTTCATTCATTTGATTTCAAATGATTTTTTGACTCAAAGGATGATAATTGAAATATTTTTTATTATTATATAATGGTACCTAGACATTTGATGGGTGGTTACGTGATAATACAATTACAAGTTGTTACATAATAAAAAAAGATTCCTAATTTTGTAATAAATCTAGGATGGGTGGTTATGTTATAACCTTCAATTCATTGGGTATGGAAGTATGTCGTATAGATATTCAATTTGTAAGAATTATATGTCTGGAAATAGACCATATAGTTATTTCATTTCTGTATGATTATGGACCAAGTTATCATTATATGTTTTATGATTCTTTATATTGGGTTTAAGGTAATATTTTGATAACAAAAAGGGTAACCAATGAGCTTATATTTAGTGATGTTTATTTACTACATCAATAAGATGAAAAGTATTATTTATGATAAAGTATTCATGGATTACATGTTTTCAGAAGACTAATTTTTTTTATTTATGTATCCATTACTGACCTTGTTATGATAATCCCTTATTTTGAATTTTTTTCATAAGATTTAATTAGGAATAATGTTTGTGATGAGATAATATAAATGTTATAAAGTTTAACCATGAAACAAAAAACATGTTTCTTTTTAACAAATTTTTGTTTTATGAAAAAATAGACATTGAGTAGTAGTTTCAACATTATAATTTTTGAGTCATTATGTATGAGTTTTGGATTAATTCTCAATATCTATAATCGAAAAATTATTCTTGATTTAAATGAATATAAAATTATCGACATAACTCATTATTAATTTATTCTTATGTTTGAGGGATTATAATTTTTATTAGAGTCTATTTTAAATAACATTAGTGGTTTTTCTTATATAAAATCATAAGTTACATGTTAAATATAATGATAATGGTTAACACAATATGAAGTGTCATAGATATTTTAGATACATTGAATTAGTTTGATATAATATGAATAAGTATATCATTGTGCTTATTTTCTCCATAATAATGTATGTGATGATTTTATTGATATACTCACACTAACCTTTTTGGTTTTAGTAAAATGATAAATCCAACATACACCAAAGTAAATATTGAATGTGATGTAATATGAGGTGGTTCTCTGAAAAAAAAATTAAATTAAATGGGATCTCTATTGAGAACTCTCATTTCTATTCTAGCCCAACTATTGAGGGTAATGATTAAGCACATGAATCTTGTGATATTTATGATGCATTATAAATGAAATAAATTAATCCCTATGAATGTACATGTAATAATCATAATATTTTGTACATTCAAAGACATATGTGTTGAGGAGGTGGAATGAAACACCTAGAATAATGATTCAATGTGATGAGAATATTTTTTATATGTTGTAGTGAAGGTCGTAAACAAATAACCATCCAAGGAAAAAGGAAGCAACCAGTTGACACCAGGAAAGGGAAATGAGTTCATTTTGAGTTATTTATCCAACGTTTTAAAGGTGGGGAGTACGGTGATTATTAAAATCAGTTTCATATAAAGAAGGTTCACAGATATGACTAGGAGGGCCATACCAAGATATATTTATCAATACCCAATTTTAATTCAATTGAAGACGATAAAAATAAAAATTACATAAGAAAGGTTGGAATTATTTCTTGACTCATGTTGTAACATTACTGAATCATAGGAAATGATTCATATTTTTTGTATGAGGATGTATTAAGTAATGACATTAAAAATTGTGGTCAAGGGAACGTGAAGAATTCCGAATGATTAAGAAGTCTATATATAAGGAATTTGACATTTATATCATATCTATCGAAGATGAAATTTATAAAATTATTAATTCTCTTTTGATGATTCGATTACTTTCAAATGCATTTTATAGCATGTGAAACCCTAATGTATTTTATATGAAACTTTTATTCATGTAAGATTTATCTTTTCTTCTGTGGACATAATTACAAATGTATGGATAACCACTAATGTTTTAATGATATTTTATTTTGAGGTAATTACGGGTTATTACATTTTGGGTTTCAAAATGAAAGGTGTGAGATAAAATTTGAGGATAAAACATTTTGCGGTTGTTTTTTAATATTTTATATAATTTTTGTAATTTTATAATATTTATATAGTATTATAAAATTAAGAACCTATAGGATGGCCAAAAACATGTCACATCAAGAGAGGCCACTGAAATCGAACAAACAATCGAAGGGTGATAAGGGTGCTTCACCTACAACTTTCCATTATGGAGTACTTGGTTAGTGTAAATTGGTTTTCTTATTTAAATATGTTGTTGGAATAAGAGTATGTTCATTTTAGAGACTTATGTTTTCTCAAATGGATATCCTTGGTATTAGAAAATGATTTGGTAACTAAGTGAAAAATGTTATTTTCGAAGACGATCTATATTTTGGGGACATTACATCATTAAGATAAATAAAACAATATGTTATTATATTTGTGAAGTAATGGTTGAATTTTATTTTCAAAGAATCTATAATTTTATTGTGAACATATGGTGAATTATATTATGGATGGATATTATTAACCTATCATGGAAAATATGTGATATAGAAATTACATTTTCGTATGAGACATTATTGGGGATTTATGATATTTGGGGTTAAATATTAAGACTTATATATTGTCATTAGGAAATTATAAGTTTCAATAATATATTTGATTATTAGGGTAAAATTAATTAAAATTATTTGGTGACTCTTCTATGTTGAACTATATATATTATAATAGAATTTTGAAGATTATATTTATTTTTTATCATCCAATGGTTTATAATTTTGTGGAATTATAGAATATTATCCTATCCTTTTGGGTTTGGGTAATATTTCTAGAATTTATTAATAGATAGTAAATAATTTGTGCCCTATTTCATTCTATATATGTTCATTCTAGTTTTTCAGATGTGAAAAAAGATCATCATGAATACTCATCGTTTGGAAAAAAGATAACTTTGTTGTGGAGTTTAAATAAAGGATGAAACCCTACATGAAAAGTATTTATAATTACATATATTCTTATTCAAGGTCATAAAATGTAATACAAAAATTCATGAAAAGGATATTAAAACAAAAATGTATTTTACTAACATTTCCGACAATGAAATCATTGTCTTTTTAGACCATCACTAATTTATAGCTTTGTTATAAATAACTTTTTCCTAAAAATATTTCCTATCACTCTCTGTCAGAATATGATAGTTTGTTTTATTATCCATATCCATGATTTCGTACACGTATACCTATAATTTTTTAACTCATGTAACTTTATACTTCACTTTCTATCTTTTAATGTGGTGGTTATGTTGACTCTTTTTCAATTTGGAATTTCAATGAGGTTATGAAGATAAATTTTTAAATTACGAGGATGCAATTTATAAATTGTGGGAAGGAGGTAACATCCCAGGTAATTATAGAATAATAATTTTTCATATTTATTAATTTTATTAACTAGATATAAATTTTACCTTAAATGGAACTTTGCGTACCTGACACAGAACAATAGGTCTATCAGAAATTTTACATTTCATACAAGACTGAGTTGTTGAAAAAATGGATATAATGTAATATTATTTAATATAATATTAATTACATAGATATTATAATGGTGGAAATGAAAAGTATTCACTAAAATATAAAAACATGTGTTACAAATGTTTATATAACTATTTATTGGTTACCAAATTTATGAGAAAAATAAATAAAAACAAATTGAACCTAAAGGATGTGTTTTTATTAAAAAACTAAAAACAGTATGTATGTAAAATAATAAAATAACACATTTTTTATTTTATTATTGAAAAATAAATTCATTTTAACTTTTAACATTCAACTAATTTTTTTCCATGACATTTTATAAGAACAAATAAAATTATACAAATAAAATGAGTGTTTTTTAGAAATTCAGTTTTACCACCGTTTGATGGAGAAAACATCGTAAAAATATTTTTTTTATATGTTATATTTGAAAAAAAACATCTTATTTGAAATAACTAATCATTTTGGAATTTTCTAATAAATATCATAATTAGTGAACAACACAACATTGTAGATGAAAAGTACTATTTCTATAGTTTATTTGTATTATTAGATTATAATGTTAAAAGGTTATGTGTTCTATTTTTTTTGAAATTTAATAATTGATGACAATGTACTACATTGTATACAAATTCAAGTTAAAATTATATAGAAAAACCTTGTCATCTTTTGTACATTTTACTAAAAAACCCATTTTCTCGATCCGTCAATGAGGTTAGTATCAAACCTAAATTTACCAGTTATGTGAATTTAATTTTCAAAAATGGACATACGTGGTTGAAAATATTATGAAACATTTATTACAATAAGATAAAAATAATATTGTTTGAGTAGTATCATTAGTATTTTATTTACCATGGTTAAATCTAAATAGGGTAATTAAAGGTTAATTTTATATTATAATATTATTAAATTACCCAACAACATGTCATATTCATAATTATGAGTTATTATCATCCTATAATATCATTTGTCTGAAATTTTTACCATTGGTATCCACATGGGTGTGATTATCAGATTTGTAGCTTTTAATTAAATGTAAACACAAATATTTCATAAATATGTGTCTTTGTAATATAATTAATTAATTTACGGCTATGTAATAGATAACTTCATATATGAATATTCCATTGAAATAAAAAAAATTACTTACAACCAAGTAATTTAGTAATATTTTTTATGAATTGAATAATTATATTTAATTATGACACAATGATTAAACAATAATAGATTTAGTAAAAAAGTAATCAAATAAATGATATTAAATTTTTTAAAATAAATATAATTTTAAATATCGGATGTCATAAAATTATTTTCTGGATGACTATGAAATATTTATATTGAATTAATATTGTTTTTTTAAGGAATCATGTTGTTATGATATTTTTAAAAAGTCATGTGATGAATAGTTTCAAAATTGACATAATTCCTATTTTAAAATATAAAATATTTAATGAAATTGAATGAAATTAATAATATAATATGTTTCTTCCAAAAAGTTGATATAACTCTAAAAAATTAATTAATTACTCATTAATTTTACGTTTTTCATGATTTGGTAATTATTTTAATCCTCTAAGTGTAAATTACATGACAAAATGGTTGGAGTTAATACTTGTTAAAATAAAAATATATGGATTTATGAATATAATAAAACATGTATAATTTTCATTGTATGATTATATTTTGACCCATACTCATCAGATAGTTGTAAAAAATTAGTTTGGAATGATTTGGAATCTAAATTGAATTTTTATAAATTTAATACTTTTGCAAATTCCAAGAGCGCCCCTCCGCTCTCTTATAAATGGGTGCCCATTCCTCTCTATTACTCACACATCCAAAACCTTTTGGTTTGGCTGAGATCTTCCCAAAACCCTTCCTATAATATCAAACCATATTATTGAATCCATGTTTTAGGTATAAAATCTTCCTTAGAAGAGTTGAGGTGTTTTGAAAGGTGCACATCCGAAGAAAAGGTAATGGTGTTATTTAAGTCTTTATATGTTTCTTCTTCTTCCACTGCCTTCAAATATTATTCTTCAAATATGAAATAATAACTACAGTATATAAGATATAATTTTATGTAATTATGTTAATATCATTACCTAAATCTATATCCACTTCCATTAAATGGGAAATGAATAATCGTTCATGCGTACATATGATCTATCACCTCCATGAACTGATAAATTTTTTTTCGTATCCATATATCATGAGTCATTATAGTAATTTAATTAAAATTCATATGTGATATTAATGAAATATTAATCATTATAATATAATAATATATCAATTATGTTCTTACTTTCCACAAACATAAAAATTATATCTTCGTTCATCCGTACGTGTGAACTATCACCTGCATGAAGCAAAGTGACTCATTTTCATTCATTACATCAATTATATGTTACATATATATATAAGTATTTTTGAATGATTAATATAAAAATAATAATTTTATTATCATTATATAAAGGTAAAATAATACTTACATTTTTATAAAAATCATTAAAAACTTTAAAATGTTACTCATGTGTACGTACAACCTAACATCTCCATGATTATAACATTTACATTTTACATAAAAATATATAAAGGTTTGATTTAGAAGTGTAATTTATGTATAAAAATGACAATTATTTCAGGAATATAATTCCATAGATTATTGAATTATGATAACATTGAAAATTAATATCATAAAAAGTTCATTTTCAACTAAAGTACCAAATATCGGAAAACCTCTAATATAATCCTAAATTATTATAAAAATATTATTATGCAAATAAGTGATATAAAATGAATAGTTAACATGAAAAAGGTTCTCAAGGATGTAAAATTAGCCAATTAATATTTTTAAGGAATTAAAATACTATATGTGATGATTCAGACTCAAGGTTTGGGACGTCATCTCAATATCATTTCACTGAGGCATATATGATGTTGTACACCACCTTATTTTATAAGTTTTATAACCAACCCCATTGAAATTTAACTCATTTAAGGAATTTTAACAAGAATATTTCTTATAAAAATAGTCTTACCTTCTTTACAAAACAAAAATACTAAATTCTTCCATAATATATTCAACGACACCAACTTTTCTACCGCAAAAACCATTATTTTATATTTGGATTCTTCTGTAAAGATCAATGTATTTTAAAAGTAAAAATACATTATTATATTTTTTTGTGTTTTGTTATTGAAAATTATTTTGAATGTGGATTTACTATTTTAATTCCAATAGATGATTTATTGTGATTAAAAATGAAATTTTATAATTTAAATCTAGAAAATTGAAATAATTTGTATTTTACGATTATATAAGGGTACTTGGATATTTTACAGGTGGTTATGTGATAAACCGAATATTGGTGGTTACATGATAAACCATGTATTGGTAGTTCTATAGTAAACCAAGGTTGGGTGGTCACATTATAGCCTCCAATACATTGGGTATGGTGGATGACCGTATGGTTATTCCATTTATAAGAGTGGTGTGTGAGGAAGTCGTCTGTATAGTCATCCCTTTTCTATATGATAATATCTAATGATACCTTTATATGTTATATGGATATTTAAATGAGTTCTAAGGTAATATCTTTTTACAATAATGGTATGAAATGATCTTATATTTATAGATGTGTATTTACTACTTCTTATTGGTGAAGAGAATTACTTTATGGAAAAGTATTGATGTTTTTTATTTGTTCTCTAGCCAAATAGTTTTCCTTATTTTTTATACCCTAATGATATTTTTTTTCACATAAATATTTTTGAACTATTTTATTTAAATAAGAATAGAGTCATGTATGTGATCATGTAAAAGTACTGAAGTTTACTCATCAAAGGAAACCATGAATCTTTTTAATCACTTTTTGTTTATTGAAAAAATAGAAAGATAATAAAACGGTATGATTTATAATAATTTATATTTTATGAATGATTTATTGAATAATTATATAAATATCTAACCTGAAAAGATCCGTGAAGTAAATGGATGTCAAATTATTTACTTAACTCAATATTTAGTAATGTTTTCAGTTGGGGCATGATATTAATTGTTTACATTATTATTGCACACAAATTTATTATTTTCATTACTTGATGGTGGTTACAGTATAATTATTGATGTTATTAATGTTATGATCATGTTTATTGGTTACAAAAGTAAAAAAAATTTGTGGGACCTATATCTCCCATCAATGCATGAGGTAATGATCTATATCTCATAAGATAGAACAAATTATAGTAGGGAGTAGATCTAGTTACGAATGATAATTTTCCCACTATGATGGTATTGGGGGTGAACCTTTATTACTATTATGGTTTGGAGAGTAAATTCATTCAACTATTATAGAGATGAAAACTAGCCTTAAAAATAATTTAGAAGATTTACTATGTTTATTTGTATGGAACATGTCATGAACCAACTAGAGCTGTTAACATGATAATCGAGCCGACCAAGATATATCCTGAAGGGAATTCCCGAACCCTATAGGTTGAAGACTAACACATGGAATTATAATTAATTTAATATGTATGTATTTTTCTACTCCAAATGTTAATATAAAATAAGTAAGATATTATGTATATCAAATATAATCTCCTATGGGAGTAATAAAACAGAATACAAGAAGGCATAACCAGACCCGATGTACAATAATTGAAGAACTAAAATAAGGAAACACAACCTTGGTCCCAATGGAAAAAACTCACCAAGTACTTAGTTAAAAAGATGAATCCACATGCTAGTGATCCTTTCCCATTCCTCAAACATGAAAAAAAAATCATGGTCCAACACCTAAAGGCATAAGTAAGGTGTGAGCTAAAATTATTTATAGGGTCTCTCCTGTGATTCCATAATATATGATAATAATAAATTAACCAAAGGATGCAATTTCAATTATAATGTAAATATTATTATAATTTTAAATCATATTTAAACAAATCACTCTATATGGTTCAAATGTTGGAAAAATCATTAAGAAAATTATTTACTTTTCAAGTGATTATGTTTTTCAAAAATAACAGATTAGAAAAATATATATATAATATTAGTAAATACTTGTAAAATATATTTACAACATTTTCATAATTTTATATCAGATATATAAATAAACAAGATAACAACAAGTTCATCTTCCAAACAGGTACAATATTGTATTTGGCTATAGTAATCGGTACACTCTATGTGATCTCGACAATATGTGTAAACATACATCATCTGGACACTGGTTATAGAGGACTTTTCACCATCACCTAGGTTATTTTACATGCTTCATTTATGTTTTAAATCATCTTAGTAATTGTAGAGTGAATCCAAATAAGTCGACATTCAACAAGGTTTCCTAGACCCAATACTAGTAATTATATTTCAAAAGGAAACAAAAATCACATGCTATGATATTTTATCACTCTGGATAATTATCAAATTACTGTTCAAGGCCATCACATTCATACATAATAATCTCTATAAGAATATTTATATTTGGCAAACTGACAATTATGGTTTCAATATAATTAAATATTAATCATTGATAATCTATACATTATCATTCAATATTCATTTTAGTTATCATTTTATAATATATGTAAAAATTATCTTTTATATTCCAACCCAATTTATCTTTGATAATTCATTTTAGTTATCAATTTATAATCCTTGGAAATTATCTTTTTATTAATTAGAAATATTTATCCTATTATGATACTTTTAATTTTATTGTTTGAAAACATAATATAACCTATATTTCAATAAAATTATTTTTGATTATAATTACTTGTTACATAAATGACCTCTTATAAATATATTAATCATTTCTAGAGAATAAATTACCATTTAGATTATTATTTGATAATTTATTATTTATATTATCTATTTTTAATGAAATTAAAATGATTGTATTCTAATTTTTTTATTATGTTTTTTTTATTTCAAATACTTTGTTTTATCTTGTTTTTTTATGTCATGAATTTTGAAAAGAGAGAAAAAGAAAAATAAATAAATAAATAAATAAAAATTGGGCTTTCAGTATAGCCATGAAAAGGGGAGACTTTTCCATGTATGGATTTATAAATAACACTGATGAAGATCATATATACCCCAATGATTGTGTGCAATGTATATTATGAATGGTAGTGTAAAGAAAACACAATCCTATTATAGAAACTTGGTGTTTCAACAATCAAATAAACTATCACTATGTCAGTTTTTATTTGAATTTATGAAAACCAAAGTAATTTTTTTAAATCATAAATGGACCATTTAAATAACTAAAAATATATATTTTTATTATTTAACTGCCAGAATGTGTTATAAATGATGTTTTTGGAACCTTATAGTGTTAGAAATGGTGGAAAGGCATTGAAAGAGAAGATAAATAGTATTCATTAATTTTTTAAATTTTTTTAAAAATAATTAATTTACATTAAAAAAATTATACCAAATTACTGTTGAGTAATGATGTTATTCCCCATCTGGGGTACACCCCTATTTGGGATCCAAAAATGGTCTTTATTTATCATATGATTAACCATTTGGGAGACATTAAGGATCTATTATTTAAAAATAATAATAAATAATTAATTAAATAAATGTTATATTTTTCCGTGGGAGTCGCGTAAATGAGCAATGATAATAAATATTATACCCCATCTTGGTTAAAACCCTCATTCTCGACCAAACAATGATCTTAGATTTATCATATGAAACATAATCTGAGTGATATTTAATAATTATAAATAAAATATTATATTAAATATTACTAATGAATTTATATTATGAGAAATGCATACAAATTTATGGTTCCTTCAAATGTTATACCCCACCTAAGGTAAAAACCATACATAAGACATAACAGTGATCTCATTTTTCACATACAACACTTATTATAGAGTTATTAAATTAATTAGAATAAAATTTTCAATCATAATATTTTTTTTATTCAGGGTTCACTGAGACATTTTGGGTGTCAGAATACCACAATAACTCAGTGTTGAACTATAAATATATATAATTAAAATATAAAAGTTGTTAACTACAATTAAATTATTAACCGCATTTATCAACATTTTACCGATATTTAATTTTTTCCACATAATATAATAATCATATGACACAATAGGGTTTATGAATACCAAAAATATTAACTAGATAATACAATCTCCCCACTATATAAATCATCTATCCCTAAAAATTATATGGTGTATGATCCTCATAAAAAAGATGAGTCCATTGCTCTCTAATCAGTCTCTCTCTCTCCCATGTATCATGAGAATCAGAACCATGTTTCTATGGCTCACATACCAGAGGCATCATGCTCCCATGAAGTAGCTTGGTCTAAAAATAAACAACCCCGGATGGCTCTTGAGTCATAGATAATTGCGGTTTATTCTCATGTTCAGTCAATCTCAAAATGTGCAATGTAGAAGAGAGATACTTTCAATGATGTGATGTAGGAAACTTGTTATGTATCAAAATCACTTGAGATAGTAGTGATAAAATGTAAGAAATGTTCCCCACCTGATCAACATACTTGAATAGTCCCACAAAATGTGGACCATGCTTCCCTTGTGTCCCAATCCATCGATGATCCAACTATGGTGAAACTGTCTAGAATACATGGTCACCAAATAAATATTCGAAAGGGATACATCAATGATCAGTGTAAGACTTATACAGACTATGCGCTTTCAACATTATCTGACATATAAAAGAATCATACCTATCATCTCATTGATCATACTCGGTCCGAACAATGAAAATTCACCAATATATCATCAACACAATGAATATTTACAAGGAAAACCATTCAAGGCCTCAAAAAGAGCCATTATAGTCATAGAATGGTAACTATCATTAAATGAAATCTCAACTATTCCCATGTGATCATCTCAAACCATTCTTAAGTAGACAACAAAAGTGCGATGAAAATACTCAAGGATCAGTATAGATAACATTATCTGGCTATCTTAATTTTGATGAAAGGTGATGCTTAAATAGACCTAGGATCCCAGTGTGTCATAATGTTCTCTCTAAATGGGAGAAGTCAATAAATGATCCATGTCTGATACTATAGTATATGGAACTCTTTGAAAATGAACAATCTCATTAACATTGATATTTCCCAACTGCTTAACATTGGATAAATCTCAAACTGGTATAATGTATGATGATTTGGTTATCCTATTGATCACAAACCATATCACATTTTACTTCCTCTTGGTATGAGTAAAACAATAAAAATTGTTCAATGATATTTCACCCCACTACATAGTAGATATTGGAAGTTGTTTAATAAAACCTGATGGATTTTAGTGCTCAAATTTCACTTGATAGAACATATAGAAATAGGAAACAAACACACCAATGCCCCATATCAAACCTATACATTACCACTAAATACTCATGTAGTAAAACATCATAGTTTTTCCTAGGATAATAGCCCAGTTGGAATTATTTCAATCCTTAATTACAGACTTCCTTTCTAATAACAGCTCGATGCATTCATTTAAATAACCCAAGACATCCTCTTGGTAGAACAACTACTAAGCTTAGGTATCACCACCTTAAATAGATTCACTAATGATATTGAATTCATCATCAAACTATTGTTCCTAAATAACTATATCAATAGGAAGACAAGTCAACAAAACACTATTTAAAAAATATTTATCCCCATTTTTCTGATCTCTTATATGAATCTTTTCAAAAAGATCCATTAGAATCCACTCTTTCAAAGATTCTTTCTTGGTCTATGTTGGATATTTTCTTCATAAAGAATCTATAATGACATTCCCCTTCCAAGGGTTATTGGAAATGTCATAGTTAAAATATTTGAAGATAATCCACCCATAACTACTGGAGGATATTCAAATCATTTTGATTGAAGATATTACCCATGATCTTGTGGTCCAAATACACAGTAAGAAATTTTCAAAAAGATAATGTCATAAAAATTTAATTTCATGCTTTATAATTTCATGTTCAAGATCATGGGTAGGATTGTTAATCTTGTGATTCTTAAGATGATGAGATCCAAAAGAAACAACGTGATTACATTGTCTAAGAATGCAACCCAAACATGAACCAGATGCATCACAGAAGACCATGCAGCCTTTATTGGCTATATGAAGAGTTGAAACTGGTGTAATAGTCAAAATATGTTTCAAATAAAAAAATAACTCAAGATTTAACATTATATGAAATTATTTATCCCTTTTGAATTGGAGTAGTAATCAGAGAAGCCTATTTGGGGAAGTCCTGGACCAACCAATGATTATATCCATCTAGTCCAATGAAACTATAAATATCCAAAACAATTCAGGGATTCTCCTAAGTCATTACAGCCTTCACATAATCGAGATAAACTTATATTCTTTGTTCTTACTCTATGTTCCCCAATAATTTCACTTCCTAAATCATGAAATCACACATTGATATCTTGATATTAAGTCGGTGATTTATTAGGAGACCCAAAATGTTTTTTAGATGATTCAGATGATGCTCATCAAACATAGAGTAGACAAGAATTTCGTCCAAAAAAACAACAACAAAGGTATAAAAATATTCATGGAAAATCCTGTTTGTCAAATACCTAAAAATTGTAGGAGAATTGTTTAGTAAAAATGGCACAACAAGGTAGTCATAATAGCTATACCTGCTCCAAAAAGTGAGTTTGTAAATATTAGGATATTTTATCCTCAATTGATAATAACAAAACCAATTATCAATCATTGAATACAACTTCTTCCATTTAAAAAAATAAATAATTCCCTCAATTAGTGAAAAAATAAACTTATTCTTTACCATATCTTTATTTATCATTAAATAATAAACACATAAATGAAGGGAAAAACAATTTTCGTTGCGAAGAGAAATGGTGCTGCCCAAGGTAACATATTAGAGTGTATAAATCAATCCTCCACCAAAATTTCTCAACTAGAACATTAGATATTTCAGTTGAGTTTGATCCATTTGGTTAGATGGGATAAAAACTAGTTGAGTACCAGGGATTTTTTCAAATGAAAACTCAACCTCCATTACTGATGGAAAACTAGAGAATTCAGAATGAAATAAATTGGATTAAACAATGATAATTGGAGGGAAAAAATGAGTAAAAGATTCATGTTCTAGATTAAATAGAAACACTAATATTACTTTCCCCAACTCTAGATAATAAGGTTTGTATTTACACTAACTTGTGTCTCATTCTACTTGAGCGATAAGAGAAACACCACTGGGTGTAGTAAGGTAGACTTGTCGAAGATATTAATCGATAAGGATTTATTGGAAATGAGTATGTCTATCCTAAACATGATGTTAAAATAATTCATGTCGAGAACCAAAAAAACCAAGCCAGATCGACATTTGATAGAGAGAAGACACAAGAGGGTCTTCATAGACCCTTTTCCCTACTCGTACAAATCGGTGTAGTAATATACATGGAACAAGATAAATGATCGATAAGATAATTAAAAATATTATCAATATCTGCTCACCTGAATGATTTAGATGCACCATTATCATATAGTGAGGTCACTAAAGAAGAATCTATAGTAATGGTATGTCTCGTAGTCATTGGATCTGTATCGACTTACTCTAGAGACCCTCCAATTATCTGAAGAATCATTGTTTTAGATTCCTGTGGATGGAAACCTTTTAAACATGAAGAATTTGATTGCTATGTAGTTCTTAGAGGTGATGATGATCATGTTCTACCGAACATAGTAGAAAAATTGTGCATGACCTTTTTCAGGTTCCCTAAACATCCAAAACTGAGATAGTTCATGGGCGACTCATTGTAGAACAAATTTGAATGACATGGATGACAACATTGGTAGCATATCAATAAGATTATTACAAGAACTATAGGAGGTAGAAAATGAACATGTTGTCAAGAACCACTATGAGTGTCATCACACTTCTCCTTAATTATAAAATAAGTTACATTTCCACTGGGATAAAAAGGACCTCCCATCGACCCTGGAATTCCATCCTAGTCCATCTCTATCATCATCACCATATCCAACACATCATCACAAGCGGGCATCATTAGTAAGAAAACCTATGAATTTATATCAGATTGATGATCCCAATAGAACCATCAATTCATCACCCTCTCATTATATACCATCTCAGTAATAAACTGCATCAAATAAGGAAATCATTTTTAATACTCAATCACAATTCTTGCAGCGAACTCTAGATTAAGAATATCTTTTGATTTGGCCTCCCCCTTTTACTCTGGATAGAAATAGTTGTTGAAAAGAACCTTAATTTCCTTACACTCTAATCCCTAATTTTTTTCCATCACCATTTTTTCCCACTATCTCTTGATTGGTCCCTCTATCAAGAAGGCTACACACTTCAGCTTTTTCTCATCTGGTGTCTTTAAGAACTCAAACTGACATTCTACCCTACCAAACTGTTCTTCAAAATGTTGAGGATCTGTGGATGCTATAAAAACTAGTTGTTTCTGGTGAGGACCTATTGGAAAAAATTTCGAAGAGAATTACCTTGGGGATCCACATCATGAGCCTAAACAGAATCTAGAGGTGATGCTTATTATAGAGCTTGGAAAATAAAAATGATCACCTCAATTGGATTCGGATCCACAACGGTATTCTCTAACAATTTTTTAGTAGAAGACTCCTCCTGGGTCAAGTTTTCACATCTTCCTGAAAAAATAATGTTACAAAACATCCCCACACAAAATTGAAGACATTATGTAGTGCTAAAATAGAACAATAAGATAAATTAATCTAACCAAAAATACAAACAAGAGTTGGATTTCACTTTATCCAAATCAAAATCGATAAAATACTAGATATAATCCATAATTCACTTTTACCAAACCACAAATGGTTACTTAAGATCCGATAGAGTGAGAGATGCCATGAAATCAATCAAAACTATCTCTTATGTCATGATAAGATTACAAAAATTCATACTGACATAAGAAAAAAGCACAACCTGGAGTTCTGACACCATTTTTTCATGTTCTTTCATAGTTTTCCTAGTAACCCAATAACAAATCCATTCATGACATTACCTAAAGGGATTTACCATTTTCTATGGGTTGGTCACTAGCATCTGACATCATACAACATTTATGATGGAACAATTTTCACCTAACAATATGAAAGTAATAGAATCATAATATTATATATATTAATATAAAATTCCAGTGGGAGTAACGTATCTCATTACAATAAGTTATAAACCAGACCAATGTTCTACAACCGAAGTATTAATATAGGGAAATAGAACTCAGATCCCTAAAGACACAACTCTTCAAGACTGTAGTTCCAAAATTAAATCCACCATTATGTTATCATTTCCATTTGTTAAAACCTAGAATTCGATAGTCAAAAAACACTCAAGGGTACAATTCTGGTGTATGCTATAATGCCAGATAGGGTCTAACCAAGGAATCCATAACAGATGTTAATAGTCAATTTTCCAAATGATGTGATTTCAATTTTAAGGTAAGTAGGATTTTCATTTTAATGATTGTGTAAACAAATCATGTTATACATTTCAAATGATGGAAAATAAATAAATTACGGGCCTTAATTTACAAGTCATGAAATATTTCTAAAAAAAGGATTTAATTTTTTTATCTAAAATAATTCATAAAAAAAATTGATGTGGCATGTAAAATAGTTTTATCATCATTATAATACATTTATATAACATATAAAAATAATAAATTGAGAAAAACGGTCATTTTACCAATTTGTAAGATATTATTTTTGTCTATCATACTCTATACCCTATCAGTAATCATGACAATACGTGTCCACATACGTCTTCTGGACACTGGTCATAGAGGACATTTCACCATCACCTAAGGGATGTTTCCTACTATATGAATGTTTTAGAACATTGTAGTAATCGTAGTGTGTGTCCAAATAACTCACAATCTACCTATGTTTTGTAGATTATCTTACACAATTAATGATGGGATTTTTTTAAGAATTATTAAAATTAAATTAAATCTCATACTTCCATTTAAATTCCAAGTTTCAATTTACAAGATAATTGGCCTTTATCAAAATCATTCATCTTTACCAATATATGACCACTGGGATTATATAAATACATTTTAATCAATTTTCACAATTTAAAAAATTACAATCAATTCATCACAATCCCATAAATCACTAGAGGTGATATTTTTTCTCTCCTATATAATTCCTAAATTACCATTATAGGCCATCGTATTCACAAATAATATTCCACAAAATAATAATTATCTTTGATAAAATAAAAATTAACATTTTATTAATATTAATAATTTACCGTTTATAATATTAAAATTATCGTTCAATATTTTCATTAGTTATCCTCTGATAATATACGTAACAATTACCTTTGATGTTTCCTTGTAATTTATATTTGATAATTCATTGAAATTATCATTCGATAATACTTAAAAAGTTTCTAAATATAAAATAAAATATTTATATTTTGATAAATTATTTATAGTTATTATTTGACATATTCATATTACTTTCCATTATAGAAAAAGTATTTGTGATTATAATTAGTTTTTAACATGATTAATATTTCATAATTATATTAATCATTTTCATGGAATAAATTACCTGTAAAATTATCGTTTGGTATTTTATTTTTTTGATTATTATTTGAAAATGTAATTAAAATTACCATATGATAAATAATTTAAATGAAAATTTTAATTAAAAACAATTGGTTTTATCTTCTTTATCTTTAATTATTAAATGTGGGAAATATAAATATAAAAAACCCATGAAATTGGGAAAAAGTGGGAGTATGAGAGACTTCACCACACCGAGATTCCTTAACAACAATGATTGAGATCATGGATATGCCACTTATTGTTCAGAAATACCTGTAAGAACACCTAGATTAAGAAAAAATCATCCAACAATAGAAACATAGTGGTTAAACTAATTGAAAACCCAACAATCATATGTTTTTATCCTAATTTAAGAACATCTAATTAATCTGTGTTTAATCCACAACAGAATTTTCTAAATCACTCTATTAATACAAATTTAATTTAAAATAGTCAAAATGGGTTACAACTGTAGGTTTTATAATCTTCAGGCATTAGAAATGGTGGAAAATCATTAATAGAGAATATAAAAAATATTTTTAATTCATTATTTTTTTAAAAAAATTATTTAAAATAAAAATATAAATTTACACGAAACAACTATTTCATATAAAATTTATGCCCTATCTAGGGTATAACCCTATTATGGACTCATTGGTGTTCTTTTATTTATCATACGACACACCATTTGAGAGATATTAATTATTTTTTATTACAATATCCGAATAAATTATTATTTAAAATTAATTTTTTTTAAGAAAGGCATCCCAATGCCCGATGTTTACAAATTTTATACCTAGTATAGGGTAAAGACTTTATTTTGGGCACATTGGTGGCCTCATATTCTCTATAAGATGAAACTTCTGGGAGATATTTAATTATTTTTAATAAAATAATATGTGAAAGACTATTTAATAATTTTATCTCATGAGAGACACATCTTAATGTCTAGAAACATAAATTGTTATACACACCTTTTTGTTAAACTCATATTTAGGACATAAGAGTTGTCTCATATTTCTTATAAACACAAAATTTTGGATTTATTCAATTATATTGAATAGTAATTTGTGCTTATTATATTATATCTAATTTGTTTATTTAGTCTTCACTCAGAAATTGTGGTCCATGAAATATCATACTAACTCTTGGGTGAACTCCAATGATATTTAGTTGAAAATTCCATGATGTTAAATGGAATTTATGGCCTTCAACATAATTATCAAAAATTTTCAACTAACTCATTTTTCTTCTTATGATATTAAAAATCCAAAATAAGAGGGTTTAGGAATACCAAAATGGTAATAGGATGTTTCACCAAAATTCTATGGATTATTCAAATGTTTGGTGTGTTGTCTAATGTTATCTGATTTCCATACGATTCATGTCTTATGAACTTTCAATCATTATATAATGACTCATGATTATGAACATTTATAACCAAGTATGGTTTTAAAATGTTATTATCAAGACCTCTTAAACTTATTTCAATTTGATTATTATGTATCTCCCATATATACAGTTAAAGAGATTATAAGCTCAATATTTCTTAGACTTACTTTGCATAGTTTGTTTGGGTAGGAATTAGGTATGGTTTTATTATGAATAATAAGAAAGAAAAATATATACATGGGATATGATGAATATCATTCCACAAATTGGAAGATATTTTAACAAGCCTCAAAACAAAATAATATATTATATTATTCAGGAATGTGTTTGTGTACTGGTTTGAATAATAAAATAAATATATTATAAATATATATTATAAATAGATGGGTCTCTATTAATGGTGTCAGATGAAAGGTTAAGTCAATGTATATAATATCATATGATAAAACATTTGTGATATCCCTATCTGTATTTCTAAAGATACATTTTGGGATACATCTTTGGATAACACTAACGGTGATATAATGAAAATGTCCTAACATTTTATTAAAGAATTAGGAGAGAGGTTTCTAATATTATAAATCACTTTTTGGATACAACATGCAGTTGTGACTCTAAATTAGAGGTACATATGTGTAATAAATCAAAAAATGGTACATTTATCTAGACGTTATTACCCTATGTTTCAAAACAATAAGTTAGGTTTTATGACTAAATTCACACTCTATGGGGATATGCATTGGAAATTCCTGAACTCTTGATAAGAGATCGTGAAGGATTTAAATAGACGATGACTATGAATGACTGTGAAAAAACACATTGTGTTTTTTATTTAAAATATGGTGTCTTTATTTAAACATACTATAGTAAATTTCAATATTATTTAGTTTCCTATTATGATTATTGTTGCTCAAATTGTGTTTTTTGGTATTATTCAATTATAGGAACCATACGAAACTGGATTAACATTCAATTAATTATATAATTTTTTTTGGAGAATCCAAATGGGATGATGACTCGAGTGAAGGATATTATTATTATTCATAATTATTTTTCATAGAACATGATTAAAAACATGCACCACAACCAACTCTAATATCATACAACGTTGTGCGAGATATAATATGACGAGAGTTTGAGTAGTGTATTCCGTGGAGGAATGAAGATTTCGTTTCATATATATGGAGAATTCAGAAGGAATGTTACATTCTTGGTAAATAAATAATATGAAATTTTCATATTTATTAATATTTGTGAATTACATATTAATTATACATTAAATGGGATTCTATGTTCAAGGGCGTACCCAACATACAAAAATAAGATTCTCTGAAATATATTATTGCACAAAAGGCAATGTGATATAGAAAAATACTAATATAATATTATTTTAAATAGTTTTTAACTTTTAAAAGTTGTATTAGAAAAATTTCATAGAACTAACTACATTATGATTATTATAATGCCCTGATCCTAGTGACCTAGAGTCTGTAAATTACTACATAACATTGGCTTGATCACAAAAGATCAAGTCTCAAATGACCGATTAGTTTAGTAGCCTTGGATGTATTATATACATGCATAAGTTTTACATTATAACATTTAATAAAGAAAAATAAAATTGTTATGTCCCATTCTAACACACTCTTGTCCCTTAGCCTATTTCTATAGGTTAATCGTAAAATACTTCTTCGCATCCTGGAAAAAATATAGCATAAAAAAGGGGGTGACCACAGATGCTATGTAAGAATAACAATATAGGTGAAACGTTCATAAATAAGAATAAAAATTAAGGGAATGTATAAGACTAAAACATAAGCATATTGACCATAAACATTAAAAAAATATGCGAAATATGAATCAAATAATTCAAATTACCTATTCACATAGATATTCTACTAGTTGAATAATCTCATTCAATATCAACATCCAATTTCATAATGATGGAATTCCTAAATCCAGACCTAAAAACCACTTATCAAGGCCTGGTTCCAAGACTAAAAATATGATTTTTTCAAGGCCTTGTGTCAAGACACTAGTTTGTCTCATGAGACCTACTGGTTCATCAAAGAGCAATAGTGGGCTCCACCAGTCACTTACGATGTCCAATGTATTCCTCATAAGAAAAGGATGAAACAGAACATAAACATTATTATTAAAACCAGCATATGAAATTTCAATACTTTATCCATAAAACATGATTGGTATAAAAATAACACATCCACCGTCAAACTTATCACAAAACCTTCAATATGATATGGAATATTTGTATCATAAAAAATAAACTTCAAAAAAGTTTAAAATCTATCAATGGATGTTGACGTATATGAAATGAAAAGTATTTGAAGAAAAAACCTCTTTATATTTTGAAATTATATAAAAGTAACAAAATTATAAAAGAAAACATTAATTTTAAAAATATTCTTATAAGCTTGTATGGTATGTTTTAAAGGTGTTATAATAGGGGAAAATAGTTGCACCCGCATCATATATTAAAAAACATCATTTCCTTAATTTTTTCGAAAACGTTGTAAATGACTTCGTTTGGAAAATGACAGAAATATTCCTTTGTAAAGATCATATAAAAATTCAAACATGTGTATAAATTAATTTAACCCATAGCCTAGGAAATAGAAAAAAAAATTGAAATACTTTTTTTAAGAAACAGATATGTGGATTATAAAGAGGTCTCACTAGATACTTACATATAAACAACCTCGGATAATGTGGAGATTGTTAAATTAACCCTTACCTTGTACATTTCGTTGATAGAGGGTAAGTTAACCTCTTGTATAATAGTTAAATAATTTTTATTAAATTATACAAGAACCACATACAAAAATATTATATTACATATGATCTTCTAATATTTCCTTGATAATAATATTTCAGTAGTATCATCGTTTTGGGTGTTAAGTTATTCATTTTTCTTTATATGCTGGGTTACGTAAGACATGATCATTATAGATAATATGTATTTTTTTCATATCCAAAATGATATTACATTCTTAAAATTTATATTTAATCATAAATTGAAAATTATTCTTGAATGATTATGATGCGGAATGAATTTCATTGGTTTCATGGAGATGATAATCCATACGTACACAAGTGCGACAATATCATTATATTGATCATGAAATCATATGTAATTGGATTTTATACAATATATAAATAATAATTAACATGTGATATTTATTATTTGCATCAGTTATACTCATTATTATACCCATATAAATAATAAATTGTTTGAATAACATACTACACCATGACGTGGAGACAATATGCCGTACGTACACACCTTTAGTGACAAGCCAATAATTGGTAGAATGAATATTGAATATGGTAGTAAAATATTAAAAATAATATCATATTATGTATAAGTTACAAGATTTATTATTTTGTTATGTAAACAACAAAGAAAGAGGAAGTGGAATAGGAAAAGAACATTGAAAGAGGTGATGAAATTATTAACTGTTCTTCATGTGCTTCGTATTGATTTGGTCAAAGGGGCACCTTAAGATGCCTTTATGACCAATGTAAGGAATCTAGGTTGAATTGAGGGATGTTGAGTGGATATTTGAGTATGGGTTGGCCAAGCACAATGGATTTGGATGTGTGAAATTTATAGAAGGGGGAGTACTATTTTATAAGAAAGGTGAGGGTCACTTTAGGAAAATCTTGAAATATTATTTTATACTAAAATCATTTTTATTTTAAAAATGGATATTAAAGGTTTTATTTCAAGGATAACGTGGGTCTGGGTTTAAAACCTCTCCACCAATAGGTCTTGCACTGGTTTAGGTCACCATATTAACCTTATCTTCTAGATTTAACTCTTAGTTAAATAGTTTAACTTTTACCATGTATTCTTGTATTATTTAAATAAATGGTTAATAAATGTACAATTAAAAACCAATAGAACCCCATGTGGTTAATTATTAGTATATATCACCTTATCTAAGTCCATTTTCTGAACCACAGTTTTTTTGAAAAATTATATCTATTAATAATATATTATTTTTTTAAAAAACACATTTATTTCAATTTTGACACATTTTAGTATTTGATTTTTTATAATGTTTTAACAGCATTATTACATTTTAAAAAATTCATTTAATTAACCCATAACATGTCATAGTTGCCTATACAATTACTGGAATTTATCAAAAGTCTAAATTTACATTTATTTTGATATTTATAATATCAACTATTTTAATATTTCATTAATAAAGTAATTACAACATCATCATTGTATCATAAATAAATATTATTATTTAATATCTAAAAATTAAAAATAAAATACCATTTTGTAGGAAATATTTTAATCATTATATGGATTATTTATATTATAATTTATCTTATGCATAACCTTATATTAAAAATGGGTTAGTTATTAAACATTTAATTTAATACATTAAACTCTTCTTTAAATAAAATAATAAAAAATATCCTAATCTAATCCAAATAAACCAACAGGATCGTATTTTATTTTTAAGGTGGATTTGGGTCAAAATAAACTTACCCAATAGAATTACGACATTTTTTAGGATAACTATAATATAATTTTTTTTATTATTAGTCACCCTATTTACATTTAACAGTGGAAAATATATGTCCACAATTACTATTCACGAAAAATTATTTTTCAACTTATTAAACCACATTTTACATACTAATTTCAACTATGCCTCATTTATTTTTGAAATTTAATTCACATAGGCAGTAAAATTACATTTTATGCGAATTTTCAAACGTGCCTGGATAGTGGGTAAAAGATGTTAAAAAAATTCAATAAACTTTTATACATTTAATTTTATTATAAAAAGATTCAAAGGAATTACATTGAACTAATATAGTTATTATGTATCTTTTTTGACATAAAATAAATTTAAATAAAATAAATAATTATTGAAATAAATGGTTTGTTTAAAACAGTAGCACATTGTTTTTCACTATTTATAAAAAATGAATTTTTTCAGAAAAAATTTCAAAAACTCACCCGAGGAAAATTTTGATATTCTGAATTCAAAAATGAAATCTATTTTACCAAATTCAAAACATAGAAGTTGAATTAAATATTATAAAATTAATTCCTGTTGTTAAAACCAAAAAACATGTTTTGAAAAAGTAAAAACCATCAAAATAATAACTTTTTTTATGTCCAATTTAAATGTGAAATTACATATAATGAAGAAAATTATATTAAATGATAAAAAAATAATCTAATTATACATTAAAACATCTCATATTTATAATTTAAAAATATAAATTATTTTGATTAAAAAAGTTATTTTCAAATAAAATTTTGTATTTTTCATTATTCATCAAAATATGAATGTTATCCGAAAACGTTCCCAAAATATATGTATATTTTAATGTCCCACTTCTAAAGAAGAATTAAATTTCACTAAATTGAATATATAAATGCGTAATATATTCTATTTGAAATGTTTTCTCCCTTAAAATGTGGAAAACTGAATTTTTGTAAAAAATACATCTTTTATCAGAAAATTAAATTTGACCTTTTATTATGTATAAGAAACAACAAAGTTAAGTGTGAAAATTATATATGATATATATAAAATTCAAAATGTAGTTAATACTATTCCTAACCACCTTTTGAATGACATGTTTGGTAAGTTGTCGTGTGCTCTAACTCGGTGTTGCGTGTAGAACAAGCTATTGAATTATTTTTTAGAGATAACGTAATATAAAATCATGTGGTGTTACATTCTCCCCTTTTTCAATATATTTCATCCTCGCAATTTGAAATTGTTCTTAGATGAGAAACGGTTGAAAATTGAAAATACCTTTATGGAAAACCCACAACGTAAATATGCTTAATAAAATTTGGACTTAATAAATTGTAAATGGAAATGAAAAAGTCACCACCATATTATAATCTCCATTAAGAAATCATTGGTGGATATTAGAGACACATAGTTGTAGGAAAAAAATATATATTTATAGGGAGTGATTGAGGTCATCAATCACAAACAAGTGTAAAATTGAGGGCCTTATGGCCATCAATCTATGATTATTTAAAATATCATCAGTTCCACAAAACTTAACGTATTATAATAACACTTTATTGGGTTTAAGATCATTTTCTTAATGTTTATGAATTTATTTATTCATAGAATAAGAAAAAAATACATGATAAGTAGAGTTCCATCTTTTAACTAATTTCTACCATAAACTCATCCTTTACTCCAATAGATAATAGAACTCAAAAATATTATATTTATTCTAATAGTTTAGGGTTCAAAAATATTAATTTATAATATATCTCTCAGACCATTCTACCTTATACAAACTAGGAAATCATGTTGTCCAGTGTTAGGTGATGCACCCTTGTAACCCTTCTGTTTCAGGTTCAAGGCTCATGGCCATGCCGGACGTGACAGGTTATCACTGGACCTCCAGGTTTTCCTTCACATAACAATCCAAAATAATCTTAAGAAATGTTTTAACCCTAAACAATAGTATCCAATTTCCAACTCAATTCATTCTAAACAATTGAATTATCTAAGAAAAACTTAAGTCTAAAATCACAGTCCATAATTTATAAGGAAGTTAAACATAATTAATATCTCTTTTTCCATGAAATAACATGTGAATACTGCCATCATATATTATTTTAAAACATGGTAACACTCTTAATTACCATAAAACCTTATTGATTACATTCATTCTCCATTATTCCTTATAAAATACTATATATACCCCTTATATCCAAAAAAAATTTAAACTCCAACAATGATGGAATAAACAAAATTAATTAGTTCATGGTAGAAAAGAATATCGAATATAATGTATCAAAATCAATCAAATCTTATCCCAAAGTCACTACCTTAGTATCAAAACCATATTAATGTTTATCTTTCCTTCAACCATGTGTTTTCCAAGAAGATTAACTTTCTATACTGTCACTTTTCATAGAACCATATAATCTCAAATCCTCAATTAAATAGTACTGAGTAAAATCCATATTTATTTCTATAATACATATAACCATTACATCATTGATACAACACTCAAATGGCATTATTATTTATTAACAACATAATAACACTACTCATTCTTCTTCAACTGTAGTAGTATCATTAAATTATTATTATCCAATAGCATCATTTGAGGTATACTCTAATGATTTGGAAATTTATTCACGTAGTGCCCAAACTCCTTGTAGATGAAGCACTGTACATTTGAATTCTTTTTCTTACCCATGAAATCATGCACTTGTTGTCCTTTTTCACCATAATTATAACAAAATCACATTCCCTTCATAAATTTAAAAAGGGGATTCATTCCACATCTACCAAAAATAGGAAAATCCTTTATTCCCTTCTTCCCTTTATCCATATTTCTCTCTACCATCGTTTTTTCATTTAGATTCCCTTCAAATCCATAATACTATGAGAATTATTTACTTATATTATTAAGACATGATGTAATTTATTCATATGAAAAGAATGTGTGGGAGACTATATCCCATCTAAATGTTAGCTTAAGACTATTAAAGGTATAATCCATCTTACTCTTTGGATCATGCGTATTACTAGACTACATACTCTATCTACTGGGCACAATTTCTAAATGAAAACATACACTAGATTATTTTATGAATTGAAATACATAATTCCAGCTTTAAAAAACATAACCTAAATTGAACAATTTATAAATATAATCCATAATTATAAAAATGTTTTCTTGGAGGAATTATTTACACATAAATCCTTTATAATGGTTTGTAATGAAAATGTGAATTATCGTAAGCATTTCCCCCAGGAGTTTCATAACCAATAGTGTATAAAATATCATTGTCATGTACCATGATACCCTAGGTAAAGCCCGAAACTCCTTGTCAGATTTTTCACTCCTTGGTACATCTGTGCCAGAGCCACCTCTATCAACATGTATCAATATAGGGATGTGTTTCTTGGAAAACTCACAAAACCTCTACATTACCAAATTTCTAGGATGTTCATCTATACTAATCCTCAAAAACTATCTTACTATAAAGTTCTATAATCAGAGTTTTTCTAAATCTGGATTCCAGGGTTTGTATTATACTTCCTCTAATATCAACTATAATTCCCCCAATAATATTTACCTAGAGCCGGTGCATTGTTACATAACATTGGCATGATCACAGAAGATCGAGTCTCAAAAGGCAAATTATTTTAGTGGCCTTGGAAATACTATATACATAAATAAAATTTAAATTACATCCAGAAATAATGAAAAATAACATCACTGTGTCCCATTCGAACACACTCTTTTCCATTAGCATATTCTTACATGTTAATTATAAAATATGTCTTCGCATTCTGGGAAAAATAAATCACTAGAAAGGGTTGAGATCAAATTCTCAGTTAGGATAACAATATAGCATAAAAATTTATAAATAAGAATAAACATTTAACGAAATTTATAATACTAAAATATATGCCTTTAAAACTCAAACATCGATATAAAATGGAAAATATAAATCAAATAACTCCATTTTCATTTTCAGATGGATATTATACTAGTCGAATAATCTAATAAAATATCAATAGCCAATATCATAATGATTGAATTCATAATGCCAGACTTCATATCCACATAGTCAAGGCCTCGTGACAAGAAAACCAATAATATTTTTTCAAGGCCTTATTCCAAGACAGTAGTTTCTCTCGTGAGACCTACTGATGCATCAAGAACCAATAATGGGCTCCACCCATCACTTACAAAGACTAATTCATTCTTCATATAGAAAGTATTATACCAAAGATAAGCATTCGTATTAAAATAAGTATATAAAATGTCAAAACTTTATCCATAAAAATGAATGGTATAAAAATAAAAAATCCATAGTCAAACATATAAAAAAACTTTCAATACAATATGGATGATTTTTATCATTAACAATCAACTTCAAACATGTTTATAATCCATAAAAGGATATTGACATAGATGAAATTAAATCCATTTGAAATAAATTCATCTTTTTATTTTGAAATTATTCAAATATCATATAATTTTTAAAGAAAAAATTTATTTTGAAAATATTTTTATAATCATGTAATGGAAGATTCTTATGGTTTTATAACATCGAAAAATATATGCACGTGCTACATATGTTAAAAAAATTATTTTCTTAATTTTTTCAAAAAGGTCGTAATTGACCTTTTTTTTTGAAAATGTCTAAAATATTCCATTATAGAAATATTCTATAATGTAAAAAAGGGTATAAATGAATGTAACCGATATTATAGGAAATATTAATTTTTTAATGTGAAAAACATTTTTTAAGAAACACGGATATGGAAGATAAAGTGGTCCCAATAGAGAGTTACGTATAAACAATCTTGATTAATGAAGATATTAGAGAATTAAACTATACCTTGTACATTTCCTTGATCAAGGTTACATTAAACTCATATATAATATTTAAATAATTGTTCTTAAGTAATACAAGAACCATATATATAAATATGATATCATATACAATCTTCTAATATTTCTTTGTTAATAATATATCTATAGTATCATCGTTTCGGGTGTTTACTAATTCGTTTTCCTTTATATGTTTGGTTACGTAAGCCATGATTGTTATATAGGATGTATTTGATTCATATCCTGAATGATATTAATTTCTCAAACATTAATTTTAATCATAAAATGAAAATTATTCTTGAATGATTACGATGAGAAGTGAATCTCATCGTGTTCGTGGAGACGGTAAACTGTATGTACGCATGAGCGACCATATCATTATATTGATGGTGAATTAATATGTAATTGGTTGGTATATCATATATACTAAATAATGAACAAGTAAGATTTATTATTTAAATTATCTAAAATCATTATTATACACATCTAAACAATGACGTGTTTGAATAGAAAACTACACCACGACGTGTAGATGGAAGTTGTACGTACGCGCCTATACTGACATGCAATTCATAGCATTGATAGAATAATTTATATGGTTGTACCATATTTTTAATAAATTCACAGAATGTATAAGGTACTAAATTTATGATTTTTTTATGTAAACAATAATGAAAGAGGATGTGGAAGAATAAAATAACATTGAAAGAGGTGATTAAAATTATTACATCTTCTTCAGGTGCTTCTTTTTATTTGATCGAAAGTGGTCCTTAGGTAGGAATTATGATCAAATTAAGGCCTCTAGGGTTTCGGGAGGGATTTTGGGAGGTTATTTGAGTTGGGTTTGGACATGCCAAATGACTTTGGAGGTGTGAAATTAAGAAATGGGAGGGCACCCTTTTATAAGAGAGGTGATAGTCACTTTAGAAAACACTTCAAATATTATTTTATAATAAAACAATTTTTTGTTTCTAATGTATCTAAAATTATTAAATATGTGGATAAGGTAGGGTGGGTAAGTAACCTCTCAACAAATAGGTTTTAGACAGTTTATGTCACTATATTAAAATTATCTTTTAGATTTAACTATTAGTTAAATAGAATATTTTTTACCATGTATTCTTGTATTATTATAATAAATGGTTAATAAAATTACCATGAAAAGACGAGTGAACCCCAAGTGGTTCACTATTAATATATATAACTCTATCTATGTCCTTTGTCTAACCCTTTTATTTTTATTAATATTATATCAACAATAATGTAATATTTGTTTTAAAAACTCATTTTAGTCAATTATGACACTATTTTGTATTTGATTTTAGTTAAAGTAATAAAAACATGATTATTTCAAAAAAAATTATTTATTCAAACATAAAATGTCATATTAACCTATAAAATTAGTTTAATTCATCAAAAGTCTCAATTTACATTTATTTTGATATTAATAATATCAATTATTTCTATATTTCATTAATGAGGTAATTACGTATTAATCGTTGTATCATTGATAAATTTAATTATATAATATATAAAAATTATAAATAAAATACCATTATATTTGAAATCATTTTAGATTTATAGTGAATATTTATATTTTAATTTATCTTATGTATAACCCTATATTAAAAATGGTTTAGTTATTAAACTTTGAATTAACACTTTTAACTCATCTTTAAATAAAATAATAATAAATGTCCTAATCTAATCCAAGTTGACCAAAAGGATCATATTTTATTACTACGATTTGTTTTGGTCCAAATACAATTATCCAAAATAATGAGGACATGTTTTATGGAAATTATAATATCATTTTTACATTTTATTACCATATATATACTTTTAACTGTGGTAAAATAAAAGTCAAAAGAAACTATTCAACACAAATTATTTATTCTTATTAAACCGCATTTTACATATTGATGTTAACCTTGTCTCTCAGATATTTGAAATTCAATTCCTATAAGTGATAAAATTACCTTTTTGAAAATATGTATATGTGCCCAGAAGGTGGGTAAAAGATGATAAAAAACCAAAAAAAATTATATATCAAATTTTATTATAAATTTACACCAATAAATAACATTGGACTAATATTGTTATTATGAATCTATTTTTACATAATATAAATTTATATAAAATAAATAATTATTGAAATAAAATGTGGGTTTTAAAGAATAACACAGTGTTTTTCAATGTTCATCAAAAATAGAATGTTTTCAAAATAATAACAAAAAATCACCATAATATAATTTTGATATTCTTATTTTTAATATGAATACATTTTTAGATTTTTCAAAACATATAAGTTTCATTAATTAATTTAAAATTAATTACCGTTGTCAAAACCAAAAAATGATTTTCTAAAAAGAAAAAACTATTAAAAGATTAACATGCGTTTTTGTCCAATTTAAATGATAAATTTATTATAATGAACAATATTAAATTTAATTATAAAAATATAATCTATGTATACTTCAAAACCACTCAATTAAATAATTTAACACTTTAAATTATATCAATTAAAATTGTTGATTTCAATTAAAATTTAGCATTTTTCACAATTCATCAAAATATTTCTATTACCAGAAATGAAGAAATTTTTTTCCAATTTAAATTAATAATTCCCACTTATAAATAATAATTAAATTTCACTAAATTGAATGTATAAATTTGTTAAATATTGGATTTAAAAAGGGTTCACCATTAAAAGGCGGAAAAACAGCATTTTTTTTAAAAAAAAATATTTATTTTATCTAAAAATTGAATTTGAACATATATTATTTATAAAAAACACAAAAGTAAAATGTTAAAATTATATTGGATATATATAAAATTAAATATTTTGTTAATACTATTCATAAACTCTTTTTGAACAGCCATTTTTGTAAGTCGTAGTGCGCTCGAACTCGATGTTGCGTCTAGTGCATGCTATTGAATTAATTTGAAGAGATAACATATTATGAAATCATGGGGTGTTATAAGTATAAAATTTTGAACTGTTTTTACATTTATCCAATAAAATTTGGAAGCTTAAAATGTTAATTAATCTTGTTTTAAATAGAAATACTCTAATATTATAAAGGATAGTTTTTTCCACATTTTGATGGAAAACCACATTTAAATCTAGTTTTTGGCACATTTATATGTTTTGGTTCACAAAATAAACTTCATATTTAGAAGTTAGATAAAAAAATTTACTTTCAATAAATTTTTGGTATTTTTCGGACAAATATCATTTTTTAATGAATATTGAAAAATACATCATTTTATGTCAAAATGGTCTTTTTATCTGATTTATTTATATGTTTAGATTATCTTTTTAAATGTATATACCATATATTTAGAATATGTTTTTACTATTTAATTCAAATTTGGTCATTGGGTGTAATTTTACTTTGAAATTGGTCATAAACACTTGTCAATATTTTTGTCGTTTTTACATATTAAAAACACACATTTTTGTTTTGACAAAGGAAATTAATATTAAATTAATTAATGAAAAATATATATTTTTAATTAGGTAATATATAAATAATTTTTGAATTTTGAATATCAAAATTATATTTGGCTTAAATTTTCAAAATTTTTATGAATTCTTCTATTTTTGATGAATAGAGAAAAAAATTGCATAATAGTTAAAAGACCTACTTTTTCATTTAAATGAAATTTTATAGATTTTTTGAATTGAATTTCTAAAATAATACATAAATGTTTATCATCAGTAAGTAAAATTTTGTTCAATAGGGTGAAAATATATTTTTTTAGTGAATAGTAACTTTTGGTTTTTATTTACCACGATTAAAGGTAAATTGGGCGATTTAAGGTAAAAATAACATTGTAATAATGTAAAATTACATTAAAACTTGTCATAAGATTATTTAATTAGTGATGGAAAAACAAGGAAATATTTTAGTGAGAATTGAGCCCTTTTAAATCCACTTGTGTTAGAAAATGACATTAATTACTTTTTATTTAAAGTAAAAAAATACCATAAAACTGAATATTATTAATAAATTTTTTATATGGGGTTATATATGTGATCCCTCTAACTATAAATATTCTTTGTAAAACTAAAAATATTTCCTATATCATGGTATTTGATTTATAATTTTTAGACATGAAATAAATAATTTTATTTATGACACAATGATGATGTAAGGATTACCTCATTAATTAATTTTTTAAATAACTGAGATTATAAATATGAAAATAAATTAATATTAATCTTTTTTGGCCATACAATAATTTTATGGATGATTATGAATTGGTATATTTTAATTAATGATGTTTTTCGAATTTATCTAGTTGTTAATATTTTTTTAAAAATTCGGGACATGAATAATATAAATATTTACATAAATATGTATTTAAATCAATTAAAATTTTATTAAATGATAAAATAGTCCTAAAAATATAAGATTCTTCAAAATTGAATATATAATGATACAATATTCATCAATGATCTATTTTGTGTTTTTTCTCATTTTATTAAAAATATATTAACCATATAGTATGAATATATAAGAAGACATGGTAAAAGTTAAATAAGTTAACAAATGGTTACATAAAACTTTATCGATTAAAAAAGATAAAAAACCTATCCAATTATTACTGGATGAATTTATTTATTTTTATAAACATATTATATTCTAATTAAATTAGTTTTATACCTTTTGAAACCAAATATATTTTTATTTAAAAACAATGCGTTCAAACAATCATAAAGAGCCCCGCCTCCCTCTTATAAAAGGACACCAACTCTAACCCACTAGTCACACCTCTCAAGCCCCTGGCTTGTCCATCATCTATCCAAATAATCTCTCAACATCCATATATTCATATTATAATCCTTACATTTTGAATAATTCATGTCAATAAAGCCTTTTGGTTCATACCAATCGTAGTTAGATGAATTAAAGGCAACGTCTTCTCTCAAATTATTTTCTATTGTTTTCCTTCTATGACACCCTAAAATATATTCATTACATTATTTTATAACACCACCAGTATCCTAAATGTAAGAGTATTTTTTTAAGAGGTTAACTTGAACTACACTTACACACACCTCTGTATAATTGGTAAAGAACATATTGTTTTTGTATACAACGAACTGCTGCCTCACAAAAAATGATATTTCGATTTTCCCCTACCACCTCTCATGGTGGTCATTACGATGGAACTATAATTATATATGATATATATTATATATATTTATTATATATTATTATGTAATTATCATTTAGAACATAAATTTATTTTTTAAGTGTTGTATTAATAGATAATTTCATTGAGGAAGTGCGGATTATCGCCCCCTCAAAGCGATATGACTCATTCATACTATACAAGGAACATACAAAGGATGGTTTTATTGAAAATATGTAATTTATATAAAATATGATATTATATTTCAATTATTATATACCTATTTATCATTTGGTTTTCATTCCATTAAATTAAAAATTGGAATGAAAGTAGCGTTCATACGTACGTACGACTTACCATTTACATGAAAAGTGCATATTATTTTCATATATACAAATGATATGGAATATTCTAGATAAATATATATATTATATATATTATATATATTATATCTAAATAATTAATATCATTTTGGAGATAATGGACTTTTTACCCATGGACATTTTTAGTTATAAGAAGTTCATTTTTGACTCAAGTACCAAATATCGAAAAAATGATCGTTATTATCTAAAAAATTATGTAATGTTTATAATAAGGTAATAAAATATATTAAATTAATAATAAACATCAAAAAGTGTATTATGAAAGTTGAAATAAACATTATATTATTATTTAGGAAGAACAAGGAACATACAAGAAAAGTCATACTTGAGGTAAGCGGTTTTTTATCTCACTTTTTAATCCTGTGAAATTAATGCTAGATTTGCCAATATTTTATTTTGTGAAGTGTACGTACTACCCATTGTTTTATTCATTTAGTAATATACTTTAATTTAGTGTTATTTATATCTATATTGTATGTTCCTTATTCACGGGCTTTATGTTTCATAAGCTACCAAATCAGTAAGGGAACTTCGTATCCCAATTTCAATACTTTGGGTTAAGCTTCCACACCATGACTGTGTAATTATATGAATATTAATGAATCAATTATGATTGTTTTAAACATAATATCAAAATATATTATGTGTGTTTATATTTATCACAGATAATTAATTCATTTATTTATCCTTAATGTAATGATACAATCTTTGTAAGGTACTACGTCTCAATCTCTTTTCATTGAGGCATATCTTGATATCGTGAACCTTATTCTCATTATATCTTGAATATCCTTATTCCCATTACATTATTGGATTATTTTAATTTCATTCATTAATTATGTTTATTCTAGTATTTTTTTCAAGTGGAAAGGGACTCTTTAACTAAAACATTGTCTTAATTGTTTTAAATATATAATCATCTAAATCATTATTATTAATGTCCATGTTCTAAAAAATGGTTTTAAGGATTTATTTATATGGTAATTAATGTTTTCAAATGTTAATATATATAAATGTTTTAACGTGGTATGGGAATCATTGATTAAAAAATTATTTATTAGATGTTTAAAATCTTTCTGGAAATAGATTAAATATTTCAAAATTATGAAATGATATACTATGATTGAAATGTCTAAATATTATCATTCATGTATTCTTGTTTTATGTGATGTGAATGTGTTATCATTCATGAGAATTTTTTATGTATACCAGAGGTTCAATGATAAACCTAGGGCGAGTGAGTTCGAGATTGCTCTCCAATTCATTTGGTAACATGATGGAGGTAAACATTAATGTTTCTCCTAAAATTTTTAGGGAATATACTATAATGGGTATTCCAAATGTAACTACCTATATAGTGGTTAAATATACAAAATAATTATGTTATGGATACCATAATATACCTTTATTATTTATTATTTTGATTTGTTATTCATGGATCTTATGATCATGTGTGGAATATTAAAGGTTAAAAAATATGATTTCATTGACTTGTATGTATTGATGGACTAATGTTTTCTTTTCATATTCCATAACCATTACTGATATTTTTAATCCCATCCCATTTTTTTGAAATGTTTTTCGTAGTGATTATGGAAGGGTAATAGAAAAGAATAATTTATGAATATTTATATCATGAAAAGAACTCTGGTTTTATATAAGTAGTTTTATTATAGAGAAAAAATTTGGATAGATTAGAATTGTATACTTTGTAATTTTTGATATGTAATGAAATTGTTGCAGACTAATTCTATACAACTATAAACCTGAATATATCCTCAATGTTAATTCATTATTGAACTCATTGTTATGTAATTTTCTAAGGTTCAGGCCTTGAAGTTGGTATCATAGGTCTTTTAGGATAACATTAGAGGTTAAGGTAGTATTTAAGCGTAACATGCATTATAATAATGGTTAGCATATTAGAAAAAGATATAGTTATTTTAGATAAATCAAATGAGTTTAAGATTACATGAATAAGTATATATTATTATGTACCATCCTCATAAATTATTATATAATGATTTTTATGATATAGTTACACTGACCTTTTTGGTTTTAGTAAATGGCTGGATCTAGGTGGCACCAATGTAACAATGGATGTGAATAAAACTTTGATGGTTTTCGGAATAAGAAACCAAATGAAATATGAGATGCAATGAGAACTCTTGTAGTTATTTTCAACCAACTATTTGGATTCATTATTGACCACTTGAACCATGCTGATTTTTATAAGGCATCGTATAGGAAAAAAATCCCTACAGAAGTTCGAGTAATAATTATAAGGGTGAGTATATTTAAAAACCTATATTTCATGGATGTGGAATGAAATTCCAAGGAAAATGATTCCACAGGATGGGAAGACGATTCAGATGTGGTGATGAAGGTCATAAAGAAAGAATCTTCCCTGAAAAAAGGATGCATCTAGTTGAATCCAAGAAAGGGAATGATGTTCCATGTGAAAAAACAACTGAATATTTTAAATGTGGTGTGTATGTACATTACACAAATATAATTCCAAAGAAGGATTTGAAATGGGATCAGCCTGATCATACAAATATATGTTTACCAATTCTTAAGGCCATTCCAATTGAATATGTGGAAAGATACAATGACCAATTAAATATATGGATTTCTTATTAACTAATGTTTCAGATATGATTCTTGATTTCATTTGTAGGAATGAAGTAATACATAATAATTTGTAAAATATTGTTTAATGGATCATGGTGAATGTTTAATGTGTAAGAATTATACAAATAAGGAATTCCTGGGTTATGGAAGATTTTAGGATGATGAAATGCATAAAATCATTAAGGGTCTTTTAATGATGTGATTACATTGGAAGACTTTTTTTGATTGTGAAAATTTGACAATTGAATTGTGAAATTGTTATTCAAGGAAGGGTTATATTATCCTTTGTAGATATAGTTATAAATAACAACTCGGTTTTATATGACTCTCAAATTTGAGGCAATTACATGTTATACGTTTTTGGGATGAAAATTCGTTGTAGGTGATAACATTTGTGGTAAAAATATATTATTGGTTTTTATGGATTTATCTCTTATTTTTGGAATGTTATAAAATTATATAATTTTTAGAAAAAAGAAAGCATGCTTACTCTGTGATAAACCATCGCATTTGTCAATGCTGTGAGAATCTAACCCAGAAAAAAAGTGCGATTTCGATTTATCACCAACAACTGGACTACATGATGTCCCTTATTAGTATGACTAATTATTTTTAGGTAAATGGTTATATTGATCAATAATAATTTGACTTTGAGAACATATGTTTTATCAAATTAATATCCTTAGTATAGGAAAATGATTTCGTGATTATGTGATAAAAGTTACTTTGGAAGACGTTTTCTCTTTTGAAAATATTATATGCCTAAGGAAAATAGAATACAATGAGAATTAATTTGAAGTATAATGGGTGAATTTTTTTATTGGAATAATCTATGGTTTTTATTGTGGACATATAGAAATTTGTGTTATTTATGGAAATGATTAATCTATCATAGAGAATATGTTATTAGGTTGATTACTTTTAAAAATGGAACATTAAGAGTAACCAATGATATTTGGAGATAAATGTTTTGATTTTTGTGGAAGACAATAAGATGAGATTCATATGAGTTTTGGGATTCATTATAAATTTAGATTATTTTAAAGAATTTTTTAGGAATATTTTTTATTGAATGGTATTTTTTGAACTTTTGGTTATTGTTTGTTCCTTTTGGGAGATTAAGAGTAGTATATATTTTTATAAAAGATTATTCTTTTTGGGGATAATCTGATCTTGTACTAATGATTTTGTTTATGGATAATGTCTAAATATAAGGGAAGTATATTGTTCATCTTTTTTAGATTAGGTGATTCTCAATAAGGTGATTTTATCACTTCAGGATTGACCATGTCATCATGAATAGTCATCATTCGTAGGAAAGACGAGTTTGTAGTTGATATTTATTAAAGGATGAAAATCTACATGAATGGTATATATATTTCATTATGTTCTTAGTTAATATAATAAATATATTTCTATAAATTTATTAAAGGGAATCTAAAATAAATAAATTTTGTATGTTAACATTTCGTATTATGGAAACAAAGGCAGTTTAACTTATCACATGAATGTGGTTTTCTGGTGGTAAACATTCTCCTGGTCATGTTTTTCATCACTCTCCACCAGTGTATGACTATCTTTTTCTCCTCCATATCCATGATTTCATGGAATCCCAATATGTATTATCTCTGGTGATATTTTTTACTTCATTATTTTTTTAAATTGATAGTTTTATTGACTCTTTTTCTGATGCGGGGCTTTCAATGAATTTTCTGAGCCCAATTTTAAAATTGTGATTATGCAATTTACAAAAAGGGGGAAGGATGTAACATACCAGATAAATAAATTATATGAAAATTTTATAATAACTAATATTTTTGAATTAAATGTTAATTTTACTTTATAGGGGATGCTATGTTCGATTGTGTGCCTAACACGCAACAATGGGTTTCTTCGAAATCTCATGTTGCACAAAAGGGTGATTCATAATAAATAATAATATTATTCTATTATTTTAAATGGTAGTTAACTACAAGATGTTGTATTGGGGGGAATGAATATAACTATCTACAATATTATTATACAATTTTTTTAAATGTTTTTACATTTATCTAATAAAATTTAGAGGTTTATAATAATAATGAATCCAATTATAACAAAAATTCTCTAATATTTTTAAAATATAGTTTTACATCCATTTGATGGAAACACCTTTTAAATATATATTTTTTCACTGTTATATGTTTCCCTTGAAAAAATAAATTTCTTCTTTAGAAGCGGGATATCAGAATTCACATTGGGTAATTTTTTTGGTATTTTTTTGATAAAGTTCATTTTTATTGAAAAGTGAAAAATAATGCATTTTAAGTCAAAACTATCTTTTCATCTGATTTATTTATATGGTTATATTCTCTTATTAAATGGGTTTAAAGTGTAATTTGATTAAGATTTTCCCATTTAATCCAACGATGGTGGTTAAAATTAATTTCACTTTGAAATTGGACATAAACACATGATAATGTTTTTGTAGTTTTTACTTCTAAAGAACACTCTTTTTACTTTTTACAAAAGAAATATAATTTTAAATTAATTAATGAAACTACAATTTTTTGAATTTTTCATAATAGATATCATTTTTGAATTTTGAATATCAAAATAATCTTTGGGTGAATTTGTGTTATTTTTCAAAAAATATTCAATTCTTTATAAGTAGTTTAAAACAATGCTCGCTTGTTAAAAATAACTTTTCAATAAGATTATATGTTACCACATCTGGGAATTTAATTTCCAAAATCATACATACCTGGTCTTCATCAGTATATAAAATTTAGTTCAATAGGACGAATTTCTTTTTTAGGTGAATAGTAACTTTTGATTTTTATTTACTACAATTAAAGGTAGATAGTGTAATTCTAGGTAAAAATAATATTATAATAATATACAATTACCTTAACACTTGTAATAAATTTATTTTATGAGTAATGATAGACCATGATAGCTCTCTAGTGAGAATTTTGGACTTTTAAATCCACTTGGGTAAGATAATGACATTAATAACTTTTTATTTAATGTAAAAATAAAAATATCATAAACGTGAATATTTTTACTAAAACAATATTTATATGGGGTTATATAAGTGATATATTCAACTATAAATAATATTTGGAAATGATGAATGTTTTAATAAATCATGGATGTTTATATATAATTTTTAGACATCAAATAAATAAATTTATTTTTGACATAATGATGATGTAAGGATAACCTCATTGATGAAAATTTGAAATAAATGAGATTATAAATATTAAAATAAATTTATTTGGAAACATATTATGCCATACAAGGATTTTATGGATTATTATGACTTGTCATATTTGAAATATTTCAAATTGATCTAGTTTTTATGGATATTTAAAAAATTTATGATATGAATAGTATAAAAATTGATATAAATGAAGTTTTAAAGAAATTAATAATTTATTAAATGATAAAATAGACCAAAAATATAATATTCTTCCAAATGACCTATCTGATGTTACAAATTTCATTAAGGATCCATTTTGGATCCCTTTGGATTTTATTGTAAATATAATAACCATATAGTATGAATAATGAAGAAGACATGGTAGAAGTTAAATAAGTTAACAATGGGTAAAATATGATTAAAAACATCCAAAATATGTTAAATTATTATTGGATGAATTTATTTAGACATATATTCAACTTATATTTGAATTTAATGAGTTTTTGACCTTTTGAAACCAAAAATAATTTTATAATAATATTAGACTTTCAAACATTCCAGAAGAGCCTCTCCTCCCTCTTATAAAAGGACACTACCTCTATCCCATTACTCACACCTAGCAAGCCCCTTGTCTCATACAAAATCTACCCATGTAATCTCCCAACATCTATATATTCCTCAAATAATCCTTAAATTTACAAATGTCACTTCAAGAAATCCATTTGGTTCAAACTAAAAGGACTTACCCGATTTAAAGATAATGTCTTCTCTCATGTTCATTTCATTTATTTTCCTTCTCCAACCCCAAAAACTATATTAATTCCATTATTTAAAAAAATAACATGTATATTAGATATACTAGGATGTTTTTATGATTATTATCTGAAATAAACTTATACACACAACCATCTAATTGGTATATAATATATTTTTTCTATGTACGGTGAACTACAGCCTCACGAAACGATAATTGTTAAATTTTCCCATACCACCTATCATGGTAGCCATTATGATGGAACTGTAATTATCAAAGATATATATGATATTTATTTTACATATATTATTCTATAATTATCATTTGAAACCTAAATTTATTCATTTTCATGTTGTATAAACGGGATAATTTTATTTGCGGAAGTGTCGACTACCACCCCCTCAAAGTGATATGACTCGTTCATACCATACATGGAACATATAATGGATGGTGTTAATAAAACTGTGTAATGTATATAAAATATGATATTATAATGTAATAATAATATACCTATGTATCATTTGGCTTCATTCCTTTAAAAAAGAAAAATTAAATGAAAGTAGTGTTCTTGCGAATGTACGACTTAACATCTCTATGACTGATGCATTTCATTTTCATATATTCAAATGATATGGAATATTATAAATAAAACAATACTGGATATATTTGATATATATGGTATCTAAATAATGAATATCATTTTTAATATAATGTAATTTTCACCCCATGTACAATTTGTTATTATTAGAAGTTCATTTTTGACTCAAGTACCAAATATCGACAAAATGACCGATATTAACTTAAATAATTATGTAATGTTTATAACAATTTAATAAGTGATATAAAAGGAACAATAAACTTTAAAAAGGATCTTAAGAAATTAGAAATTATCTTCATTTTATTATTCAAGAAGAACAAGCAACATACAAAACAAGTCAAACTTGAGGTAAGGGGTTTTCATCTCACTTTTAATTATTATGGGATTCATGCAATATTTTAGACTATTTCTTTTTTGATGTGTATGTACTACTCATGATTGTATTTTTTGGGTAATATAATTTAATTAATGGGTATTTAGGTTTTCAATGTATGATTCTTCTTTCATGGGGTGTATGTTTCGTAAGTTACCAAATCGGTAAGGGAACTTCATAACCGAAATTCTATTCTTCGGTTTAAACATATACCTCTTGATTATTTCATGCGATGATTATGTTTAAATGAATTTTGATTGTTTTAAACTTAATATACGAATATTTTGGGGGTATTTTTATTTTTCACACATAATTATTTCATTGATTTATCCTTAATCAAATTATACAATCTTTGTAAGGGCCTACGTATCAATCTCCTTTCATTGTGGCATATCATGATATTGTCCACGTTTATTATTCTATAAGGTGTATATCCTACCCTTTGACATATTATATAATCTATCTCTTTATTCTCATGATATTATAGGTTTATTTTAATTTTATTCCCTAATTATATTTATTCAAGTATTTTCTCAAGGGGAGATGGACTCTTTAACTAATACATTATTTTAAATGTTTTAAAGATTTAAAATTATAAATATTTCTCATTAATGTATATTCATTATAATGGTTTTAACTATTTATTTATATGGAAATTAATGTTTTAAAATGTTAATTCCGATAAAAGTTTCAATGTTGTATGATACACTTTGATTCAAAAATATCATTATTAAATAATTAGAATGTATTTGGAAATGGATTGAATATTTAGAGATATTTAAATGATATACTCTGATTGAAATGTAGAAATAGTATCTTTCCTTTATGATGCTTTTATGTGTTATGAATGTTTTATCATTATTGGGAATTTTTTACTTATACAGGTGGTTCCGTGATAAACTGTGGGTGGGTAAGCCCGAGATAACTCTCCCATACATTGGGTAACATGACATGGGTAAACATTAATATTTATCATAAGAAATTTATGGAATATAATATGATGGGTATTCCAAATGTGAATCCCTACCTTGCTGTAAAAACTAAAATGTAAGTATGTTATGGATTCCTCAAGTTACAATTATGATTTATAATTTCCATTTGTTATTCAGGAATCTTATAATCGTGTGTGGTATATTTAAGATTTAAAAGTATGATTTCATTGACCTGTATGTATTAATGTAATAATGTTTTCATTCATTTATTTGTAACCATTTCTAATCTTTTTATTCTCGTTCCATGTGTTTGAAATTTTTTTCACAGGGTATAAGGAAGGGTAAGAGAACGGGAGAAATCATGAATATTTATATCAAGATATGAACTCTTCTTTTATTTAAGGATTTTTATTATTTCAAAAAAATTGGATAGAGATGAAATTTCTATATTGTAATTTCTGATATGTAATGTAATTGTTATGACCTAATTCAATACAACTCTATAGCTGAAAATATACTTACTATGAATTCATCATTTAACTCAAGGTTAAGTAATGTTATAATGTTGGGGAATTATAAGGAAGCACTCAAAGGATACCTCTTAGTAATCATAATATGTTTTTTGATTGGAAAAGAAGGTCACAAACCATGTAATCAGAAAAGAAAAATGAAATTCAATGATGTTACAATGGGTTGGAATAAAGGCCTCTACTCTGTATCATTGACCATAGTATGATTTAATTGGGAAATATCTAGGAGTTATGAGAAGTTATTACTGAAGGAGAAATCACATGAATTGAATAAACATGGTTTTTTGAGTAATTGTTATAAATTTTATGATAAATATATTATAAATGACATATATATGGAAATAATATTTAAGGAATATGAAGATGAAGACTAGTTTATTTTTTGATAATGAAGTTGAATGATTAATGTGATTGTGTATTGGAATTTATTAATTTTGTGATATGAACCATGAATGATATAAGGATTTTTTATTATATGTTTTTCATTATGGATATTTATATGTTGAATAGTTCCAATAACCTAGAATTTTGATTTAGCAGGATGGAAATATTTTTTTAAACACGATTGACAGATGATAATCCTCAATATGTTCCTGAGGTTTTAAAATTCTATTTAATTTCGATAAATAGATAAATGTCATAGAGAATTAATTTTTATAACATTGTTTAAAATAGAACAGATAAATGATTTTTTAAAAATGTTGTTTTTTATTACTGATTGATTTTACATCATTATTAGATAAATTGAATATTTTCAATAATCAATGGTTTTATTCCTGCAATGAGGAAGCATGAATGTTTTCATTGAGTTTATATAGAAATTATTTTTATTACCAACCATTAGGAGAATATATGACGATTATATTCTCATATTTTTCTAGTGACAATTAAGAAATTAACAATGATTTTAGAAACATTATTGAAGACTTTGGGAAATTTAGTGACTGTCTTCAAAAATTTTGAATTCTTAAAGAGACATAAGTATAACCATTGTGAATTGTGCATGTTTAACTTTAGGAGTGGTTTTATATATCAATGCATTACGTTACCGAATGAATATTAATATATATTATTTTATTGTTCTGATTTTTTCTGAACTATAAATAAAAATAATGAATTACTATTTTCTTATGAATCGTAATTTGTGATTCAAAAAATGAACAAAAAATAAAATTTTAAAGTAATAAATGATGTGAAATTTGATCAAGGAAAAACTAGATGAGTAAATTATACCGATAGAATATAAATATATTTTGTGAGTAAATTTTTATACATTTATAATGATGATTGAACATTAATTGCTAAACATTAATAAAAAGATATTGAAATTAAATTTCTCCATACTATCATTAATTTTTATGATATCAATGACCTATTTCGCGCATTTTTTTTAAAGATTTTGCAGTCGTTAACATTCTACTGAACATGTTCTCTATCACATTCCATGTCTATTTATGTCATAGTTTTCTCTTCTACTTCCATGTCTTCACTTCCCATATATGTTATCCAAGATGAAAATAGTATGTGTTATTTCATATGACCTTTTCACATCCCATTCTCTATTTTAAAATGATTATCTATTAATAATTTTTATGATATTCATTTCTGTGGAGTAATTTTAAAATATAAAAAAAATTATGAAAGATACATATGTCATGGGGGAATTTATTTTTAGGGGTTGTAAGATGTAGCACCTCAATCTTTTTTTAATAATTTTAAATTTTCATTTAATTTTTTGATATTATTTATTACATGGCTCTGACAATTTAAAGGAATTGTGGAGTTTAATTAAAATAATATTAAATGATAGTTATCACTTAGTCATTTGAATGGAGGGTATGAATAAGATTATGTAATTTATAAAAATATATGTCTTACACATGGGTATAAAATTAATTCTTTGGTGGATGTTTAACTAACCATAATAATAAAAATATAATTTCAAAATTAATAAAATCATTATTTGAAAATAGTATTTATGCAGTATTGTTTTTCCTATATAAAATAAAAATAATACTTTTTTATTATTTTAATGAAATGTATATATTATATTTTTAATAATTAATTTATCCTTCATAATATTTTTATCAATATAATTGATAATAATAATAAAAATTTACACTTAATTGTTATTTCAAAAATACAGTATGGTTACCTTTTACTATCATAAGTTAATACTAGTTTTAGAAAAATAATGAAAATTTCAATAATTAAATAAGTATAATTTTTGAAATAATATAGTCAAAATTATTTTAGATAGTTTTTTCAATTTTTTAAAAATGTATATTTTTTATGAATAGTTAAAAATACTAAATATAATTTTAAAAATTCTTTTCTATTAAATTAAATAAAAATATAAATTATATTTGAAATTTATTTTGGAAGAAATTTTTTTCAATTATATATATATTAATCTAATTTACCTAATTTTAACCATTCTAATATATAAATTTGGCATAAATCATTTTATACTTTTGAACATTTTCACATTGTAAACTCACATTCTCATTGTGTTTGTGGAATTAATTTGAAATTAAAATTTTCCACCATTTGTGATATTATTTTTGAAAAAAAATAGTCAATATTAAGAATCATAATATTCTATATTTACTTATAAGCTCAACCTAATTTTTTACCATAATGAATAGTAAAAACATTAAAAATTATTTACTGCAATTTAGGTAAAAAGGAATTTTATCTGAGGTTAAAATAAAATTATATGGGTTAAATTAACAAATTAATTTTCAAAAATATATTTTTAATGGAAATATAATTACTCTATATTTTATAATTTACATGAATACTTAATTTCGGAGCCTTTTGGATTGTTGAAAATGGGTATAACTTATTATTTTCCAAATATTAAGTATTCCACTCACCACACAAATAAATGGCCAACCCACATCACTCATATTCACAAGATAAAACCCTCTTGTTTTAGATAATACCATAAAAAATAACTTATAAATTTCCATATTATCGTCATATAAAAACAGATTTGGGAAAATCCATCCAAGAAAGGATTTTCATGAAAACCTCATGTGTTTTCCCAAAGAAGAGTTAATGTTTTCTACATGAATTTTCATTTTATTTCATTCACCACCTCCATATATATTTATATATATTGAACCAAGATTATAAAATATCCTCAATATAGTTATTAAAATAATATATTGTAATGTATGGGAATGTCCAAAAACTATCCCCACATCGATAATATGTGATATGAAATCATCAATCCTATGTTTGGATGTCTACTGTATCACGAACCCATGTCATTCTTATTTTAGTACCACCTCTCATGGATGGGTAAGATGATAAATATGAATTATATATATAATATTTATTACATTGTTATATCTATGCTGTAATTATACTATATATACTTCATAGAAACCATAATATTTCTTACATATACATTACAAATTTTTAAAGATAAAAAACAAAATAGTATTAAATACCAAGGATTGAAAGGTTTAGTGGTTTTGGAAATTTTGGATTATATTTTATTTTTAAATAATAAAACATATAAATCATTTAATTCTTCTTATCTATCATCTTAGTGGATATTTATTTCACTTCAGTATAAGTTTACACTTGAGTATATACATCATTGAAAGGGGATAACTAAGAGTCCAGAAGGAGGATGAATAAGAGACATGAATAAATTTAAAATCAGGGAGAATAATCATCATCAAAAGAATGGTATTATCATAAATATAATGATGGAAATAATGGATATAGTCACTGAATGTAGTTATGCATAAAAATGAAATATCATGTATTAGTGGTCAAATACCTCATATATTTGTGAACAAATCTAACATCATGGTCACGCATAACATATCCTCATATTCATAACATCATCCTAGTGATGAAATATAGGGACATTTTAACATAGATTTGTAATTATCTCATGAGATACATCACATCACTAAATGCATTAGATGGACATATAATATTGGGCACACCCATTACAACATAACATTTACATATTCATGCATCGAATAAAGAATGTATAACAATCATTATAATTAAATAAATAAAAATATGAATATGGGTTTCATAGGATTTTAAAAAATGATAATTTATTGGATAATATTTTTGGTTATCAAATAGATATGTTCAATAATAATTGGACATAAAAATGATTATTCTTAAGTGGACAATAATAATTTCAAGAGGACAAAAATAATATGTTTCGAAGCCACTTTGAAAAAAAAACAGTCATTTCATAGAAAATATTTTATCACTCTAAAAAATTTATATCCCCAAAGTAAATTTGAAAGGAAATTTGAAGAATATAATATGAGTATTCATACCATGTAATAAAGAAATACCCAAACAAAGGAATTGGTTCTGAGAATCCCTTTACATTTATTACAACATTATTTCACCAATTTCACACCTTCTAAATAACAGAAATATATTTACTAAATAACTAATCAAAAATTTAGTGATATTTATCATGAAAAAATATGTAAAGTATAATCATTTCATTGTATACATATTTTTTGATTGCGTTGATGTGTCTTGTAATCATGTTTTCCTTTAACATTAACCATTTCTGTTTGATTTCTATATTTTTTTAAATGTAAATTATACATTAGTATTGTTAATTCTAGTATTTAATGATGCATATAATTAAATGTGTTTATATTATATATATTTATTATGATATCCTTCCATGAATATTTTTATATAAGTTGACAAGACAATGTATCTGTAAGTGGTTAACCTACCTTTGATAAGGCATTGTTATGAGAGTGGGAAAAAGTAGTACAATATTTTTATATATAGGATTATGATACATAAATTATGATAACACCACTAATATAATGTTAAATTATTACCTAATTTATTATTTTATGGTTTTTTTGTGAAATGGTTGGTGGAAAAATAAATAGAAGAGGAATCAAAAATAAAAAATGGAGAGTAAATCAAGACTTATATATTCCTCAGGGTAGCCTCCCTTGTATGACATTATAACTCATTCATGATTGTAGTTTTATTGATACATAACAAACATATGGATTAATAGAGTCATAGGAGGTTAGGCATGGGAATATATTTTTCAGTCTAAATTATGGGAGGAGTGGCCTTACAAGGGGATGTAGTGGGGTTATTTAAACATCACGAGATGATTATTTTTAGATTAAAATGTTGAATAAAATAATATTACAATGTTAATACTTTTAATAGTTATTATTTATCAATATAAATATTATATTATAATAAAATAAAGATATTATGTATCCAGGAACAATTTATAATTTGAAAAAAAAATTTATAAATAGAAAGTGAAAATAAATATAAATTGATATTTTAAGGAATCACTTTTGACTATATGTTTTGGAATGTGATTTTCTGGTTTGGAAAATATGATTATTATATTTTAATGAGAAATTTATGAAATTTGACATATAATGGACTATAAACATCTTATATAATGTATTATTTCACCATTACATCTTGAATAATGTAATTTAAGATACACGGGTTAGGTAAAAACTGTATTTCTACTCTTCAACTTAAAATATACGTATATTATAAAATTATAAAAAAAATCATCCTTTTGATAATTTCGACATGATGATTTGAAATTGGATATTAATTTCATAAAAATTAATTTCTATAATATGTAATTTTATTTTATAATATCAAAATTATTACTTTTAGAAAATAAAAAACAATATAACATATTAAATAGGTGTATCTAATTTCATTGATATTTTAATCATCATATTTCTTTTGAATTATAAAATCAATATTTACCAAAATTAATAATGAATAATAATATTTCAATAAAAATTTAATATTTTTGGATAAATAAACTGTTCTAATAGTCATGATACAATTTTGATGGTCACATTACTATTCCCACGGTCACTATAACTCCCATAAATTAAACCTCATTCTTTCAATGAATATTTTAATAAACTAATCTTATAGATATATATTTAAATTTCCTATATTAGATTTTTTTAAATATTCTTTTTTTCTCAATAGTGTTTTTAGTGGGGATGAAAATTCTAGTATATTATGTAAAACCATATTATCCCCTTTTATCTTTTTTTATTTTATAATTTCTGTCTATTTGTAATGTGTGGTATTTTATTTAGATTGATATCTAATTAATCTAACCATTGTTATTAGTGAAATAATTAATCTGTTGGTTTCATTTCCTTTTTTATGTGTTCAATATAATATAATATAATATATGACACATTTATTGAAGAAATAAACATTACTAATAAACACTGTGTCATTACATCCTTCCCCCCTTTAGAAAAATTTTCCCCAAAATTTCAACACTTATTATCAGTTTAGAATATGTTAGAGTACTTATATTTTATTGTTTCCACTAGCTCCCAGTTTACATATTCACACATATGGTTCCTCCCCAACACTTTTACATGGTGAGTTTTCTTGTGTCATAAAACATTCTCTTTAGATTCTATGATTATCACCTGTTGTACTTCATATGATATTTCATTATCTTTTTGTACTACATCTATGTTCAGTTTATGTGAGAGATATTTTATGTACATCCTCAAGAGTGATACATGGAAAACATTATGATCTTTAGCCACACATTGTTTAAAGTTCAAGATAATAGCCCAATAATCCTATGTTATCGAAGTTCTCTAAGGGACCAATGTACCTTTTCCTAGGATTCAATTTCTTCTGAAAATGCATTACTCTCTTCCATGGGGATGATCAATTTAAAACATTATATCCAAATTAAAACTACAAATCTCCATTAGGGCTTTCAACATCACTCGTTTTCATACTCTGATATTATTTTATATGTTATTGGATGGATTAAACCTTATATTTCATTTAATTCAAATGATCAGGTCTAAGAAGCTTTCATTTCCAAACATCATCCCAACATGATGTTTTTCTACATCACATCACATGAGTGGCTTCATATTGATCCATTTCAACACAAGAGTGGAATCTCTTTTCATATGAGTACTCATCCAAAGGGAGATGTTAATAACATTTTCCATTAAATTCCTTAGAGTAGGCTCATATTATATCCTTGAGTATCAAAATAATTCATTCATATGACCATAATTTTGTGGGTAAAAGGCATTACTGAAATTCAATTTAGTACTCTATGCATGTTGAAGAATTATCTAGTATTAAAAGTGATCCTTGTAGCATGATTAATGATGATCTAAAGTTGAACCCAATATAGACTCAACAATTACTTATCATATATACAGGAACAATTTTTTGAAGATAAATATTCCCGATTAAAGATAAAGTGGGATGCTTTGGTGATTTGTTCCACCACAACCAATATCTCATAGTTTTCAGTTGATATTTTATCAATACTAGTGAAAATATCTATAGTGAAATTATCCCATTTCCACATGGGTATATTAAATTATTGAATGATATCTTTGGACTTCTATCACTCTGGTTTAACATACTCACATACAAAACACCATTAGATTTACTTATAAATATCATACTACATGTTTTCCCAAAATAATTTTTCGTGAAGATCATGGTACTACTTTATACTACCATGCTCAATAGAGAAATATGATCAACATGCATTATCTAATGTATCATTCTTTATCTCAAGTTATTAAATCTCACAAGGCCTTATTCCATTTTGAATTACAATATCATTATCGATTTTTAACTCATGTTTATTCCCTTTATTTACTTTATTCAACGTATTTTTTATCTAAAGATCATACCATTTTTCCTTATTGATCTTCCTATTGGATGGATGGTGGGAATGTCATTTAGGAAATATAGGATTTTTTACATCCATTAATATTTCCATACCCATCCTTTGAATATACATGAATATATGATTTTTTTTATTACTATTCATCAATTCAGTAGAAGGTTCTTTCCTACAAATATAATTATCTACCTTGTACACCATTCCCAGATGTTAGTGATTGAGAAAACATAATCCTTGATTACCTCTACTCACTTTATTTGATGCATTCTGATATCCTTATATGTGAATATATATATTAGACTCTTGTTATCGACATATATATATAAATCATCACAATAGATTTTTTGCTACCAATTTAATTGAGAATATAACACAAATGCCAACTTCAGATAACATATTAGGTTGTTCTTATCATTGATTTACAACTCTCTATAAGTGTATTCTATCTCCTTATCAATAATCATGAGTACACAATGTTATAAATTATTTGAATCATAATTGTATATCATATAACCTTATCAACTTGTTGGTAGTATGAGTAAAAATATAGTGACTAGCATATTCTTAAGTAACATAAATAATTCCTCTCATTCTCCCTTTCATACACACATTACCCTATTCTATGTTAACATTGTTAAACAGATATAAAATCTTGACAAATTTCTCACAAAACGTTCGTAGTACCCCGATAATCTATGAAAAAATTGAATTAAAATTATACTGGGGGTTTGGAAAATTTATTAATTGCCTTCATTTTTATGTCTCAACAAAAATTCCCTCGCTTATTATCAGGTGAACCAAAAATGTGACTAGTTGTATCCTAGTGTCACACATTCCGAACATATAATATGTTTCCCCTTTCCTCAATGTCTCCTTAACAATCCTTATAAGATCTTATTATTTATCATTAATCATAGAGTAAATGATAATATCTTCATTGAGAACTAAAAAAATTCAAGGTAGTCTCTAAAGACATTATTCATCAAATTCACAAACCTTGGGATTATACGGTATATTCAGCAACAGGCTGTTAGTGATTGACTGACTTGATAGGAGATAGTTTCTTTTTTTGTGACATTGGGATGAGGGTGTTTGATTTTTTGGACGTGGGGCCAACGTGAAGGTCAGATGACTTAGACAATGATGATGTTTGGATGGCTTTCTGTGATGGCGTGGATCCTAGCGATAGGGTTGTGGTAGCTAGGATGCATTTCTGGGCATGCTAAATCGAGGATAGTGGACTTCTGACGGTGTTGGCCAATTAAAACGACGTGAAGTGATGATCGTGGTAAAAACCTCAGGTTGTGTTTGAGATTTGTGGGCTCTTGCGGTCTTTCTAGGGTTTCGGAGGGATGTGATTTGTGGGAACTTGACAGGAGTACATATTTTGACACGTAGAAGGACGACACGAGACCTCGGGATTCTGGACTTCGGGGGATGTGTGAAGGGAGACTGGATGTTCGCTGGAAGGATGATGGTGATGGAATTGCCTGATTTTTCGGAGTGATTTTATCACGATGCAGACTCTTATTATAGCTATCTAAGTGTGATTTTAGGGCTGTTTGTCGGTGAGGTGGCATCAAGGCCGTATGGGACTCTCAACTTTTGTTTGGTGGTGCTGGTGTCACATTTGTGTTTAGTTGTATTTTTCTTACATTTTTTAATAAATTTGTTGGGAACGAGTACGCACGGATCTCGAATCTTATTTGTAATGAATATTTCATGGTAATTAGTAAGTCAGAAGAGAATCACTACGTATTCATAGTGACAATACCTTAATTTGGTATCTTTCTTCTAAATGTATTCCTTATTTACCTTATTTTGATGATATCTAGAATGAACATAAACCTTTTGACGTAATAATATACTCATTGTTAATTGAACAATTCATCAACCTGTAATAAAGGATACATATTCATTAATGTGAACTTGTTGAGCTCCTTATAATCAATTCACACAGACATTGATGCATCGAAGATCATGAAAAAGAGCACTGGAGTACCCCATGGTGGTGCACAAGGTAATATGAACTCTATTTCGAAATTTTCATGTACATGCTTCATAAACTCTTACAGTTTTACCAGGGTCATTCTTTTGGCACATTTTAGAGATATATATAGCTTTATGTATGATATCAATTGAGAACACTGGCTCACAATCAAGGGAATTCTTGGTTTCTCTTCTAGAAATACAGTAGTTTATTCCCTAATTATTGTAATTTCATAATCTTTGATGTGTTCCTTTGATTATTCCAATTGTGAAACATATTTTTCATCATATAGAATCAATACCCACACTATAGAAGGATTTTAAAAGGTGATTCATAATCATTATTTTTTTGTAGGATCATAGGATGGTTTTGATTAATAAAATTTATTTCCATTTATCGATGGTTGAGGAATTATATATATTATGAGATTAAATACATGGCCATTATATATTCCAATTAAACCAAGGGATGAATAATGGAATTCTATAGAATAATCATTCCACATACTCCAACTTGAGTGGAGTCCAACACTTGGGTTTCAATGATTCCACCACTAGGTTTTTTGTAGATATCTCATGATTAAGGTATCACTAATTCAAATCAATAGTTCTATAAAACATAAATGATATAGGAATGTGTAGAACCAAAATCAAATAATTTGTTTTCCATTCATTAGTGAATAAGAAGTTTTCCATAAAACTCTTGGGTTTCTCTCACCACTTCAATAGAAGTGATGGAATAAACTTTCCCTTTCTCCCATGGCGTGGGAGGATGTTGTTGATGATTACCCTAAAAAACAAGAGGTTTATCATACTATGTTGCAAAATTACCTTACTCCATATTGTTGAAACATTAAACAATAGGTGGTACATTATTACATACCCTCCTTTTCATCATTTTAATTGATGGATTCAAAATGAATCTTTAAACTTCATGATCATTATGGCCTTTGGATGGGCACATAATGTTTTTCATCATCCCATTGAGATAATTATAAATGTGATTATTCTAACATTTTTACCATGTGGGTAGTTGGAGCCTATTTCCCCCATTGTATTTTGACCCGCCATCATGAAACTCCATTAACCTCTTCTTATCTACCCATCCACGAGATTATTCTCTGTTCTCCATCTCTACATTGAATGTGAATTGAACAACTTATTCATAACACCTAACATAAAGGGTTTCTAAATCCATTCAAAAGTATAGGTTTGAACCACTAAAGAATATATCATTTTTATCATTGTTGATAACAAAACATTCGGCATATCTCGCAATCATTGTATTGTTTTTCTCATAATCCATTATAGATTCACCTTATTTTTTCACAAGAACTATGAATTATTTCTATATCCGAGTTTGAATGTTTCTGGGGAAATACATGATATAAAATATTTTCATTATATCTTACCACTCCCTCACTTCTAGTTTATCCTTAAAAAAATGTATTTTCGGTTAAAGCCATCCATGGATTTCCTAATCCTTGTAAGTGATAGATGGATGGAGTCACCTTCACATTCTTAGAATTATGTAATATATAAAATATATTCTCTATTGAGTGAACACACTATTCTGAGATAAGTGGATATGGAGATCCACTAAATTTTGGTGTTTATTTTTTCATAAAGGATTCAGTGCCAATTGGATCTTTATTGGGTAATGACTGAAATTAATCATGGTTTAGGTTATTATTCCCATCTCGATTCAACTAGGTAATCATTCCCATGATGTTTCGAACCCTACCTATGATAGAATTGTGGATATCGTTTAGACAATCATTCCATTTTCTCAGAGATTATTTGTTAGCATGGTTTATCTTAGATCCAACAATTTTCTAAAATAATTTTTTTTGAATAAAAATATGAAATAAATCATGAATAAATAATTTTTTATTTGGTGAAATTAACTCAACACAAAAATATTATTGGATCCCTATGAATATCATTTTTCTAAAACAATGATTTTTCCCAAAAAATTCTCTAATCTTAATTAGATAAACAACAAAACCATTCTACCATACCAAATATATAAATCATACTTTATATAAAATAAATATTACATCATTTCAAAAATAAATAACATAATATGTTTAAAAATCTTGGATCCAAAGGATTTGTGTATAATTTAAATAGGTATTATAAATAACATTTATATAATAAAACATAATCACTATTTAATTATATTTTTTCATTCTTCTTACTGTATCTCACATTATACATAGTACAAGAAATTACCTAGGGATATATATCCATGAAAGGTGTGAGATAAATTCCCATAAAGGGGATTAATAAGAAACATGAATAAATATAATATGATTGAGAACAATAATCATAAAAAATTATTATTATCATAATCGTCATTAAGGAAACAGTGGATAAATACATGAAATGTGAAAATGTATAAAAATTAAATATCATTTCATACTTGTTAAATAAAAAAAATAGTTGTGAAAAAATATAGTATCAAGTTCATTCATAATAGATGTTCACAATCATAACATCACCATTGTGAACAATTATCTATAATTTTAGTACATATTACACATTATATCTGGAGATACATAACACTACTCAATAAATCAGAGAGGTATATTATTCGAACCCACCCATCACATCTTAAGATTTATATGTTCTTTCTTGCCGCATAGAATGTATAAAAATCATATTAATTAAACATACCCATTGAACGGAATGTGTTTTAATGGTATTTCATAAAGGATATATTCATGATAATTTTTTCCCAAATGAATAATGTCCATAATACATCGACATAATACATTATTATTATTTGGACAAAAATATTATTTTAAGAGGAGTATAATAAAATGTTTTGAAGTCACTTTGAAAAAAAGGCATTTAATATGAAAACAGCTGACCTGGTGGGAATATGAAAATCCTTGCGGAAAGTGTTAAAGTATATATGAATGATATATGGAGGTTATAATATGAAAAAAAATATAATATAAGTGATAATGACCTAGATAATTGTTTTAGGTTCTATTATACCATTACCTTTATTATTACATTATTTTGTCACTTATTGGCCTCCTAAATAATAAATTTTTTATTATTAAAACACTAATGAAAAGGTTAATTGGAATGATAAGATACCCTTATGAATATAAATGAATAGTAAATTACCCAAACAAATGGAAACTTCACCTATTAATGTATAATTACAATTTAGATATCTTATAAGGGAAAAAATGATCATAAAATATGTATTGGTATTTTGGTCAATCATAAATATTATAATAACTATTTAAGGTTTAATTTATTAATTTAAAATGAAAATTTATTTCCATAAAATGTAATTATAATTTTTTTATCATCTTATGGATAAAATATAATCTTATGAGACCTTGATTAACGTTTTAAGCTGTAATAATATGAGTTCTTGTTTTAATGTTGTTATTTTAATAAATTATGAGTTTATTTAAATATTAAATTAAAAATATTCCAAAAATTATTTACAAAAAATGGATTTAATTTTTTAATTATACTTGTCAAAAAATGGTTGGGGTGAATTTTTTGGATTTTTCTAAAATACATGTATTTTTTATAAATAGTGAAATACAATAATTTACTATATATATACCTTATGAGATAAATTAACTATTATGATTGTCCTCACTGATATAATCACCCTTGCATCAAACTCACATTCACTTATCACTATTATTGGTCACGGAATCATCATAATTTCTTGTTTTATGGGAAATAATAATCTACTGATTAAAATATTATGAAAACCATCCTCTCCTCCACTAGAAAAACCACTCACACTCCCATATTATTTTAACTCCTCTCTAGATTTTTGGAATGACTAAATTTGGATTAAATAACCCCCCATGATCCCCCCCCCACGTCTAATACCCCTTGGTCTCATAGAAAGACCAAATCCTATCCCCCAATAGGTTATCAAGGAAGAATAATTCAAGAGGTAAATTCATCTTTTCAAATATTTTACTTTCTTTTCATGTTCCTTTAATTTCTTCCCTATCCTCACATATACACATCAAAATGGTATGAAAACTCTAGTTACATACATGTGTATTCATTCTGTTATGTTTTTTTAATATGTTATCATCATCTATCTCTTACAATTAAATTAAGCTAGTAGAAAAAAACACTATTCGATATGTGCTAATTTACCACATTCAAAGATGATTGGTTCTTAATTTCTATAACCATATTAAATTATGATCCATTAATCATTATTATAGTTTCAAAAACAATAACATATTAATTATATTTCAAATATGGTTATGTAATCTTATTTTACACATGGTATTGATTTATAAACCAAAATAAGTTCGTTGTGTTAAAAAACAACCAATTAACCCAAACAGTTATCATTAAATAATTTATATATTGAATCATCTTCAATCCAATTAATCAAATGATATTTGAAACCATGTAACCTTATATATGTTGAATAATAATTTATAGCACCAATTCTAGAAAACCATTCTCATTTTTCATGATTCTTCGTTCATGTATATTAGTATAGCGATCATGAAACAAACTGGCCAGACAAATGAAATTGATCCTCTTAACCCATCAAAAATGAAATGAATAAACTTAAGAAGGTTATAATAAATATATTAAATTTAGATGGTTTTTTGGAATTATTAGTTAATGAACCTAAATATCACTATTTAGGTCATTATGATTATGTGAAGAACAACATTGGGCTTAAGGTAAGGTTTCCTCTTCTCACTTACATTTTTGTGAGATATTTATTAATCAATAATATTTCTTGTGTATTGTGTATGTATACATCCCATTGATTTATCATATTGTGAATATGTTTATTTTCATGATATTCAATATATATTTTGGGTATTATTAATTTTTTCCATATTCTTCAATTTGTTATAATGTTGTATGTATTTTATACCCGAACATCTATTTTCATCTGTTTCACTCTTATTCTCTACTCACCTCAACAAAATTATTATTAATTATTATTTACTATTGATATATTCTATGTGAATTTTAAATATATTTCTTCCAACCAAAATCAATTTTTTTCCATTTAGAGTTACATGTTTTAAAATAATCTTTCAAAAATTCATCTGAATTACAATCCGGATTCAAGGAACTTTTTGAATTCTATCGGATTTTGAAGTTCACTATACAATATATTTTACGATAGAATTATCAATAAAAATCACACAATTTAAAAATAAAAAATTATTTTTATTTCATTTATTTTTTTTATATAGCATGACTTTGTGCTTTATAATCTTTATTTAAATACTTAATCCCCAATAAAATGTTTTAATTCAAAAGTTTCATTAAAAACACTTTTTACTGGATTTCAGTCTACAGAGACATCATTAATGCCTCAAATATAATTTCAATGTTCATCCATTTTCATTTATGGGATATATATGTTTAAAACCATATATATTACAAATACAAATTATTTTCCAAAATACCACCTCTTTCCAAATTAAAATATATTTTTCTAACATCACTTTAACTTTTATGAGATATATACCACATTAACCACTTATTTCTTGAATGTGGTTTATATAATTCCCTTGGGTAGATCATATCATGAGACTAATTATTCTTATTCTATTATAATTGATTATGATTTTAATGTTTCAAGGTGGCGTGAGACACATTGGAATGTTTAAGTATAATTTTTCTCAAAAAAATCTATTGCTATCATTTAATAGAATCTTAATTTATATTAATAACCTTTTATGAATCTATTATTTCATAGATAATTATCACCAATGATATCATCTAATTAAAGATTTCGATGGGTTTGTTTATTAGTATGAATTTGGATAATCTATTTCAATACTATTCATTATATTAATCTGAATGTAATTTACTTTTCATATGCTAGTTTCAATATGAATGAATTTATTTTTTGTTAATCCCAGTTAATATGAGAAATTAAATGGACATATTATGTGATGTGTGGGGCTCACTATATACTATTGATGCATTGGTAGGTCTCATGAAACAAATAGATATGACGTTGGATGAGGACTTTCCCATTTTTGGATATGGTTTTGGCCAAGGCCATTATCATTTCTAGATATTTTGGCCAAGGCTTGATGGTATTTTTTAGAATGTTTACCATATAGATTTTATTCATTATGAAGTTATAAATTCATAGTTCCTGAGTTTATTCTCCAGTTGAATAGCCATTATTATTTTTTGTTATAGAAATATTTACTCATATCACATTCCTATAATATTATATTCGAGTTTATTTTTAAAGGCATGTATTTTCAATTATTTATCAAGACTAACGTCTATGTTATCATCCATATTATCATTTACCATTATTCAGAATCTGATATCACACCTTCATATGTTTCATTTTTTCCCATGACAAGATGTTGAGTATTATGATTGACATTCAGGAATAATCTTAGAATGGTGGATGTTCCCGAAAGAACTTATATGTTATTTTTCTTGTCATGTTTTAGACCCATGATGCAACATGTTCTAAGAGGTAAGGTATAGATATTTGAAGGCACAAAAAATGGGTAAAATTGTGGCTATGAAATAGAAACATATATTAATAATCTTATAGAGTGGAATAATTCCTCAACTCTAAGAAACAAATTTAAAATTAAAACTTTGTCCTTTTATCATTTATATTTTTTTCACGATATCAACGAAATTTTTCATAACTGTAGTTTATGGTTTTTTGGGTAAGTTCATTCATCTGAGAATGTTCTCTATCATTTTCAATTAGAACATAATGGTTTTATTATTATTTGATTATCATTTTGTCCAATTAAAATGCATCGTTTTGTAGTAACCAAATAATTTCATATTCCCTTTTATTATGCGGATATTTTAACCATAATATAGATGTGTGATTCCCACAAGGGAATTTCCATGTATCAACCATTAACTTTTGATGGTCAATTTCAAATATCGAGGGAAAAAATTGTGTATGGAGGGTAGAATGTGACACCATAATATTTTATAAATAAATATTGAACGCATAAATCACTTCATATATATAAAACAACACTTTTTTATAACTTAGCCAATATACAAAAAAAATTCACTTCTACAATTTGAATTTTGAAAAACTAACAAACATGGTTGTGTTCAATATGAAATTTTTAGTTTCATAGGAGAAACATACATTTTTTTGTGAAATGAAACATAACCCTTATGAATAGTAACATATCCTTATGAATATTAATGAATATTAATTTGGCCAAAAAAATAAAAACATCACCCATAATTTATAAATAAAATTTATAAAGATTATAAGTTAAAAAATGATCAAAACATTTGCATTCAAATTTTTGTACCTCATAAATATTTCAATTAAAATTTTTTTATTAATTTTTTAATTTAAACTGGAAAATTATTTTATTAAATATTATTCATAAATTTTTATTTAATTGTCTTATGGTTATAAGATAATTTTATTAGGCCTTAATTAAATTGTCAAGGTTTTTTAAAATAAGAAATTGTTTTAATATAGTTTTTTAATAAATTATGATTTCATTTAAAAAATTAATTAAAACAAAAAATTATTTTCGAAAAATGGATTTCATTTTTAATTCAACATGTTGAAAAATGGTTGAGGTGTTTTTTTTGGATTTTTCTAAAATACATCAATTTTTGATGAATAGAAAAATATGACAATTTACTGTATATGTACATTATGAATTAAATACATTTTTCCTAGTATCATCACTGATGAAAAACCCATTTTTTAGAACTCCCAACAACTTATTACAATTTTTGGTCATGTAATAATCACTATTTCTTATCTATTGGGAAAATAATAAATTAATGATTAAAATATTAAGAAACCCTTCATCTCCTACATTATATAAACCACCAATACTCCCCTATTCTCATCACTCTTCTCAATCCATGTGTCAGTTATAAACTCTTTTCAAATCTCCTCTCAATATCCTCCCAAATTTCCATAATGTTTTAAACTCAAAAAAGACCGAATCTTCTCCCCTATAGAGGATCTCACATAAGATTAGTTCAAGAGGTAAATTCTTATTTTCAATTATTTAACTTTCTTTTGAATCTTTATTTTTTTTATATCCTCGCCTATCCAAATCCTAATTTTATGAAAACTCATATACCTTATATATATTTTAATTTTGTTATGAATATGAAATAAGTTATTATCATATCTCATTAAACCATCTTTTATGTTAGCTTTAAAAAACACCATATGAGATATGCTAATTCACCACATTCAAGGATGATGTGTCTTCAATTTCAATTACCATATTAAATTATGGTCAAGAAACCATTATTATGTCTGAAATAGACTATGGTATGTGTATTATGTCTCATCTATGGTTTTTAATCTTTTTTTACAATTTTTTTTATGAAAAAATAAAAATGAGTTTGTTGTGTTCAAGACCCACCAATTAATGCAAACAGTTATGAATACATAATTTATATAATGATTCATCTTCACTCAAAGTAATGAAATGAAATTTAAAACCATTCAACCTAGAGACTTAACTAATAATATATTACTATAATTCGGGAATACAATCCTCATTTTAAACGATTCTTCATTCAGGTATGTAAGTATCGTAATCTTGAATCCAACGGATCCAAACTATGAAATTGAAACTCTTAAACAATAAAAAAGGCCATGATTAAACATAACAAGGTTATTATAAGAAAATATAATGTTTATGAGGTTTTGTAATTATTAATTAATAAACCTAAATTTGACTATTCTGCTCATTATGATAAAGTGAAGAACAACATCAGACATAATGTACGGGTTTCCTCACCTCTCTTCCATTTTTATGAGTTATTCAATATTAATTATTATTTCTTGCGTAAGGTAATTATATACTACCCGTTTATGTATCATATAATGAATATATTTATTTTAATGGTATTCTATATATCATTTTTTGATTATTAGTTTTCAGTAATACAATTCAATTGGGAACAATGTTGTAAGTGTTTTCTACATGAACCTTTATTTTCATTCTGGTTGCTCTTATTCTCTACTCACCTAAATGAAATTATTATTTATTCATACATACATATGATAAATTCTATTTTAATGTTATATATGTTTCAAAATCAGACTCCTTCTTTATTTTATGGTTACTTACATGTTTTAAAATAAATATTAAAAAATCTTCCAAATTGCAATCACGATTCAAGGAACTTCTTGAATTCATACCTATATAAATATTCACTCTATAATCTGTCTTAAGGTAGATGAATCTTTATAAAACCACACATTTAAAAATATAAAATATAGATTTTTTCTTTTCTGGTATTATCAAAAAAAACATGTCTTTGCGCATTAATACCTATTGAGTCAATTCCTTAAACCATACTAATTTTTTTAATTGTAATTTTTCATTAAAAACTCTTTTTCCATGATTTCACTTTAGTGGGAAATCCTCTATTTATAAAAAATAATTTCAATTTATTCTCCATTTATTTTATTTTATATACATTTTTAAAAACATAGATATGAAAAATAAAAATGATTTTCAAAAATAGAACCACTTTCCAAAGTAAAATAGTGTTTTATCAACACACATTAACATTAATGAGATATATTTCATTTTCACTAATAATTTATTAGAATGTTTTCATGTAATAAACTTTTTAATATCATAAAAACATTGACATTATTCATATGATATTATAATATATTATTATTTGAATGTTTCAAGGTGGTATGTGAAACTATGGATGTTTAAGGTTTATTTCCTCAATAATATTTCAATGGTCTATTTTAAAAGTATATTTATTTATGTAAACATACTTTGATGAATCATGTATTTCAAAGAGTTATATCACCTATGATATCATATAAAATATATTGTATAATGGTTTTTTATTAGTTTTAATATGTATGTATGATTTTTATACCATTCACCATATTAATCTGAATGGTTAGTGATTATGTTTAATAAATGGGTAAAGTTTTATACATTTCATACTTTAGTTTCAGTATGAATTTATATGTTGTTTATCTTTATTCCCATTCATAATTAGAATGAATTGGACTTATTAGGTGAAGTATGGGGCCCTCTATAGCCCCTCGATACATCAGTAGGTTTCATGAGATGAAAATATATGGACTTGGATGAGGCCTTCCCCATTTTTATATATGGTTCTCATTGAGGCCCTACTATTTTTTGATGTCTTGGATGAGGCCTTGATGGTATTGTTTAGATTGTTCAGAATGTGAATTTCCCTCAATATGAATATATAAATAATTATTTCATCAGGTAATTCGACTTTGATAATATCCACAATTATGTTTTATTTTTGAAATATTTAGTCAACTCACATTCCTACCACATTATGTTCATGTTTATTTTTAAAGGCATTCGTTTTCTCAAGTATTCACCATTTTTAATGACTATGTAATCTTGGAATTTGTATTTTACCCTTACTGAGAATCTTAGATCACCCCTTCTTATGTTACATTTTTTATAGGACATGAAGTGATATATTATGATTGACTTTCATGAATAATCATAGAGTGGTGGATGTTCCAAACATAACAGATATCTTATTTTAAATTTCATGTTGTATTATTGAGCTTATATATGTATCTTTTTTCCAATTACACTAAACTAATCGCCACTTTGGGATGGATATTCCTTTTATATATTCCAATATAACAATACAAGGCACCAAAAAATGGAAATTGGGGTCACATCCTTACAGTTTTGAAGATCAATCTTTGAAATTTTTTGGTCCCCACTAAGTTAACCAGAAAAATAATAAATATGAGATATGTGATAATTTTTATTTATTTTTATAGCATTGAACTCTCTAAACTCGGTCTACATCCTTATAGATCCATATTTTTTTAATGAAATGAATAGGATCTCCCGATGGATAAACACGAGGTTGAATATATCCATTATCACTCAATTCACCTATTTTTTTCAGTTCCACTAATCCCATCATGGAAATTCTATAAAGGTTCTTTGATATGGTCCTTGAATCAATAATTAATTAAATGGAAAACTCAATTTCACAATCTGGAGGATGTCTAGGTAAATCCTTTGGAATGACATCTGCATATTCTAGCACAATTGGTACTTCCTCTATTTAAACATTCATTTCCTAACCCATAGTTATTGCACTCCCTTACACACCAATAGTTGAATTCAGTAGAGCTACTAGCGATCTATCAATATTATAATTAGATTGTGATGTTTCTGTACTAAATATTAGGGATTCCACATATTCCTTAAAAATTGTACCCTCTTTCTTCTTCCTGTTAATATTCACATCATGGTTCGAAAGTCAATATATATTGAGGATTATATAAATGTAAATAATGTGTATGGAAATAAAATGAGAATATAAAGCATGTTTATATGACATCATGGGGACTGAAAGATACAACTTTATTGCAATGACACTTCCCTTATGATTTTTGACTGACACTCCCTTAACTAATAAAATTTTAAATACATAATTTTCATCGAAATCATAGAATATATGAATGAATGTGATGATCCAGAATCAAATAAAGCATTATCTAAGTTTGATGAAATGAGTAAAGTATCTGTCACCACATCACTATGAACTTCAATATTAGCATTTATAATCTTATAAGCTTTACCCTTTTCCTTTCACCTTTTATGTGCCTCATTTCCTTGACACATTGTTAAATAATTAGCATTGTGTTAGATATCCTTACAATTATAGTATTGAACATTAATATCTTCTTTATTCCCCTTTAAAACACGATCATGATGGCCTTTGTGTCCACACTTTTAGTGTAAAATCCCAGATCTGGGTGTCACCCAAAGGTTTGCTGAACCTTGTTAGTCACATGACCTCAAGCGCATTTCCCAAAATAGTAGAGGTTATCGACTATAGGTGAGGGCTAAGGTATGATATTGGGGATACTAAACCCTCATTTTCATATAATATATAGTAGAATCTAAATATTAAAAAAATTGGAATAAGTAATACAAAAAAAGGAGACGACAGAATGTAAATCCAACAGAATCTACAATATATATATATGATGAATGGAATATGTATCTATAAAAAATATCCAAACAAGTCACAATTCGGGAAATAAATTCAGAAACCAATGTTAAAAAGAACCAATTCATCTCTAGTAGCATCACAATCCTCAACATGGTCACATTCTCTCCAATTCCAACAGAAGTCAAGTATTTTATGAGGAAGGGTGTTTTCCCTAATATATACCTGCAATCACATAATATTTTTGGGTTCAATAACATGGCCCAAATAGGGTGTGAGATGAATCGCATTAAGAAACCACCAAAGGATATGTTCCTAACAGTCAGTTGATATATATAGTAGGTAATATGAAGAAATTTAACAATAATCTATGAATTACTCAAAATTAAACAATCCTGCAACATTCAACTACATTTATTTATATTTATTATTCGATTGGTTTAATAATGTAATCTAGGGATCTAGCCTACTTTCTTTATCCTCCTATGTAATAGTAATAAAATAGATACCTAAAAATACATGTAAATAATAATGTAAAATTGAATCCAAAATTGTGCTTTGAAAGGGAAGACTCATCTAAATAATTTAATCATACATAAACTACACTATAGGAACACTCTCACGTTCTATCCCCTTTAAATTTACATATAACCAATTCATTAAATTGCAACCCTCTGGGAATCTCTCTTGGTATAACCCCTTTGGTATAACATAGAACAAATAATTTACAAACGACCACCTGGGTAGCTCTTACGGTCCATACTCGTTGTCCAACATAGAGTACGTTAATTATAAATTACCTCTTGGATAGATATCATAGTCAATACCCATTGGTCAATCATTTAAACAAGGTCTCCCATGACCCTATGTAAATAATGTGGAATTCCCTGAAGTTTTCTTGGTCCAAGGCTCTCATAGTCTATTGGAATATAGTGTGCATATAATATCAAATCATCAAATATAATATGAAACTATTACATGGATAATCATTCTCAAGAATATCACCTTAATTTCACATCATCAATCAAACTCCATCTTAATCAACCAAAGCATGGAAAACAAGGAAACCCAAATAGGCATCCTAGACCCAGTGGCCATAAATATTCAATCAAGTGAAACTCACCCATGGTGTGTCCCATAAAAAGGTATCTAACATTACACATAATAAAAAACCATTAATCAATCAATAAATCCATAGCATGTAATAAACATGGTTATATCCAAAGTCAAGCAGTACCACAATAATGGGTATGTGGCACTTTTAACATATATAATCTATATACAAACAAATAATGGCACGAACCGCCTACCTCGATGTCGTATGATCGATATATGTGAACATTTTCCCATGAATTGGATTATATCGGTGTAGATCTAAAAAATATTGAAAACCTCTAAACCACGATTAATCCATGAGAGAGTAAGTATCATGATTAAAGGCTCTAGAATATTAGAGAACGTGCTGATGGGATTCCAACACAACTGATGTTGTCTCAAACAGAGCTCAGATGGAGAATAGGGGGTTCAATCATTGTTCATCATTCCGTAGAACTCCTGTACGAAACACATGAAGAATAATTCGTTTATGGACATGATATGTGACCCCACTCTAATATATCAAAAAAATAAAAGTACATGGTGTGCTCTTTAAAACTACACGGTGTATAGTAGCATAAACTAGACCATGACTTAAGCAGACTGCCAGGTCACCACACGACCATGTATCTAGTTGTTTCAGGGCCAGCACGATGTTATACACAGCATGATAGGTACAAAGCGTGTACTCAAAAGTACAGGGAGTGTACATAAGATATCTTATATTCTTTTTTTTGCATAAAAAAAAGAAAAGAAGATCCATACATGTAAATAATAACCATTGTATTACAAAATTTCTCCCTTAAAATGATTTCATCCCCAAATATCCCTTTTAATGGTGGTGAAGAAGAAACCTCAAACAACTATAGATATTGTAACCAAACCTCTATTCCCCTCTCCCATGTCTCATTCTATACTCACTCGGGCAACCATATCACTCGTACCATAGGAATAAACTTGCTACAGAGAACCATCCTAATGTGATCCACAAACCGAATAGGGTACTCCTAGAAGGATGTGTCCACCTCCAACTTGACCTCCTGAGGTTGAAAAACATGAGACGGGTCTAAAATGCAACTTAATAGCTAAGAAACATGAAAGACATCATGCATATCCTAGTACCTCTATGGAAACTGCAACCAATATGTAACTATACCGACTCTCTCAAAAACATCAAACGGCTTGAGGTATCTCGATGAATAATTCCCATGTCTCCTAATCATCCTATGTCCTATCATCAGTGCGACATACAAGAAAACCATATCTCCGACCTTGAAATTCATAAGTCATCTCCTTCAATCAAAAAAATATTTTAGTTGAAGCTGTGCAGCAGGCATCTCTTCTAAATAAACTCCACATACTCAGTGGTCTCTTGGACAAGATGAGGTCCCAAAATAGTTGTCTCTCCTACCTCCACACAACATATGGGTAATTAGCATGGTATACCATAAAAAGTATTATAATTTTCCATTTTAATTGTTTCCCGAATACTATTATTATAGGAAAACTCCACCAGGGATATTTGTCTCTCCTAAGAATCATAGAAATACTTGTCTCATGCTCGAAGAATTTCATCCAAATCTGGAATCATGCTATTGGACTGGACCTCTATCTAAGGATAGTAAACTATAATCCGACGTACATATGTTCCCAAACCCCTATTTATCAACTTCCTAAAACAATATGTAAACTGGGAATCCCTTTAATAAATAAAAGATTGTGGAACCCTATGGAAACATACTATCTTTTCGATATAAAACATTCCAATATTATCAACACTAAAGGTGTCCTTGATCTACATGTAATGTGAAACCTTCACGAGTCTTTAAAAAACAACCCATAAATCATCATTTCCTTATGTGACCTTGGTAAACCAATCACAAAATCCCTCGAGACATCATTCCACTTCATCTCTGGAATTGGTAACTGTTGTAATAGACATGCCAGTTGCTAATACCCTGCCTTCACCTACTGATAGGTGGAGAATATTATAAAAAAACATACAACATCCCTCATCATTCCTATCCAGCAATACTGATGATTTAGATCTCGATACATCTTAGTGACTCCATAATGAACTAGACAAACTGAGGCAGAAAATGTCACGACCCGTCCTCGGGCCCGTGCCGTGACTACCCCAAGCCCGCCTTCCATAGGCCAGGGGCTGGCGACTAGCACCAAGGCGTAAAATCCCAGTAAACAGGGAAGGCATTGCCTTTATAAGTAACAACCACACAGAGTCAGCAAGCGGAAAGTAAAGTGCAGAAAAGTAAAGGGGGCCGGAAATACAAGCCCAACTGTAAAGTACAACTAAAAAGTAAAGTACAGCAACTGAAGAAAAGACGGCGGCCTCGTGTCGTCCACTGGCAACCCCACCTGAAGGGTGGGTACAGATAGCCTCCAAGCTCCTCGGGTCCCACGTCCGCTCCGAGCACGTCCCGCCCAGTGGTCCACCTCCAGGTACCGTCCTGCTCCACGCCCCAACTGTGATCAGCGCTGTCCGTCGTCTGCAACCAACACAACAAGGTGCGGGCGTAGCCCGTGCAGGGGTGAGTACAAGCTACTCAGTAAGGACCCCGAGACCCCCGAAGGTCTCCCGAAATCCACAAAGGATATAGCACAAAAGAAAGATGCAATCACGAAGTAACATCTGACTCGACTTAGGTATATGCCCATACATATACCTAAGTCCCCAATTCTAGCTCTGCTCACGAGCTCAAGAACAACTCAATCCACAAAGGAAAGCAAGACTCAAATCCACAAGGAGAGTAAATAGTAAATCCACATAGGATAGTTCAACAAAATCCACAAAGGAGAGTAACATAAGATTCAGCTCAACCAGGTATACTTTTTCAGATGACGTCAAAGACGATCACTGATCTGTCTAAGTCGTCGGACCCACGAAGGATCGATAGGTACTAACCCCCGCAGAAGACCCACACAGGATCGGGCTCACACAGAACCTGTAGGCAGTGGCTCACACAGAACCGGTAGGCAGTGGCTCACACAGAACCGGTAGTAGGACCCACACAGGATCGGGCACTGATCCGCGTAGGATCGCTGAGTGCAGTAGTCGACGCAGTCCACTGAGGATCTCTGCACAGTCGTCGCCGCAGTCCACGAAGGATCTCTGCTCTGCCGTCGTCGCAGTCCACGGAGGATCTCTGCTCTGCCGTCGTCGCAGTCCACGGAGGATCTCTGCTCTGCCGTCGTCGCACTCCACGGAGGATCTCTGCTCTGCCGTCGTCGCAGTCCACGGAGGATCTCTGCTCTGTCGTCGAGGTCACAGCCAGCGCTAGGGTTCCCGCACGTAGCGAGCTCGTTTAGGAGGGTCCGCTCCACGAGCCGAGGGGCTGATACATCAACTGACACGTTGTCCGAAGTTGATGTATCCAAAAGTTCCGTATCGACAACAGGATCTCAACGCGACAGACGGCGCGTCAATCGGACGCCCGGTCTGAGAGTTATTGGCATTTTCGTCCCAGGGGCCCGGTTGGTTTTTAGGGCAAAACCGACCCGACCGTACTCCGCCTGTATCCGATCCTCGGGCGGAGTATGCCAAAAGTTCTGTCTCACTTAGAGGAAACTACCACAGCTGACGGTACGTCGTTCGGACGTCCGTAGCTCAAGTTATGAGCGTTTCCGCTCCGAGGGCCCGGTTGGCTTCGTGTACGAACCAACCCGGCCGAACACAAAGTCTTCCGAAACCTTGAGTATAATATACCGAAACGACCGTCTCGATCCAAGGATCGCGTAGCCACTGACGGTTCGTCAATCGGAGGTCCCAGGCCCAAGATATGGGCGAAAGACCGAAGAGGGCCCGAAACGGGGGTACTGGGCCCGGGGCGACCCGGCCCGAACCCCCCCTGGGGTCGGCCGAACCGGGTCGGCCCGACCCGGCCCGAACCGGCTCGGCCGGGTCCGGTCCGGCTTGGGCGCGGCCCGGCCGACCGGACCGGCTGGCTCGGCCTCGGCCGCGCGGCCGAGGGAGCCGCCGCCGCCGCGGGTTGAACCCGCGGCTTGAGGGAACCGCGGCCCCGCGGGGGGCCGCCTGTCACGCGGACGCGGCCGGGCCGCCGCGTCCGATCCCGGTTCCGCGCGGCCGCGGAACCGGCCGCCGCTGCCGCCGCGGCGGCGCGCCGGGCGCCGCCGCCTCCGGTCGCCGGCGCGCGCCGCCGCCGCCTTCCGCGGGCCGCCGGAGATGCTCCGGTGGCCCGATTTCTTTCCCGTCTGCGCCGTTGCTCCTCCCGGGGGACGATCTTCACTGCGGAAACAACGAATGGCCCTTACGTCGTGCTTTTGCCGTCGCCCGCCAAATCCGCACAAAAAGGAAGATCGGCGGAGGGTTGCCGGGTCTTGTTCGTTAGACCCGCACCCTCCGCGTTAGTCATAAACATCATCGGGAGGGAAAAAAATCAACAACAATTTTAAATAAATTAAAATTGTCGGAGATTACGTTCTTTACATAAAAAGAATAAACACGGGGAAAAAGATAAAACAATCCAACATCCCTTACCTCGCAGCTGTCATTGCCGAACGGGGGATCGTCGCGGGATTGCTCGTCGTGGAAGATGGAGATCGCCGCGTCGTCGCGGTATCCGGCGTCGCGTCGCCAATCTCCGGATCAAGAACAAACAGATTTAATTAATTAAATCCGTTGTTATTGAAATTTAGAAAAATGGAGAAATGAAAGATTCGATTCTCACCTTTGTTGCCGATCGCACGTTCGCCGCGGAAGAAGAGGCACCGAAGAAGAAGAAGAAGAAGAAGGTCGCGGATAAGTTGTCGACGTCGCGGATCGTGCGTCGTCGAATTCCGGTTCCGGCGTTCTTCGCGTTCTTCGCGTTCTTCGCGTTCTTCGCGTTCTTCGCGGAGAGGGTGGAGGCTCAGAGGAATAGCAATCCTCCAAAATAGACAAGTTTGTCTATTTTATTATTTTGCCAACAAACGCAAAACGCGTAAGTAACGACCCACTTAATTCGTTGAATTAATTCAACGAATAAAACAGCCCATTTAATTCACGAAAGAAATAGCCCAATTAAATGGTCTGTTAAGAATTAAAGAAAACACGTCGGTTGACTTTTCAGTTACTTTGACGGGTTTTCGCGGGTGCGTTACTTAGCGAAAGAAACGGCGGGGCTCGTGCGGGCCCCACCGCACAAATATCCTACCAAGGGGTAGGATATTTCTGGATAGCATCCTATCCAGTTCAACTCAGTTCAAGCCGCCTTTAAGTGACTTTAAGTGGCTTCCAAGCAGTTTAAGTGAAATAAAATAAAGTTGTCGCACAAACTTTATTTTTATTTCTGACTTAAAGCCGCAAAATTTAAAAACCACGTCTGAGCAAACGCAACTCCGGAAGAGGCGTTTCTAAGCAAATACCGGCGCTGCGATTTCATCGGTGCCCTCAGAATTCGATTCCGGGCACCGGTTCAAAAGATAGAAAAACCCGCTCGTCCGTTCACTGAACGTACCCGAGCCAAACTTTGGAAATTGATTCCGGGCACACCGGGCCTCGGAATCAGGTGCCGTCTGAAGCTGCGCTCTTGTAAAATTCCAAAGAAAATTAAGAAAAAAATTTCCTTGAAATTTGCGGGTCTTTACATTACTCCCACCTCAGGGCTTTACGTCCCCGTAAAGATACATCAAAAACTAGGGGAACAAATGGGGGTACTGAGCACGCATCTGAGCCTCCCGCTCCCAAGTGCTCTCCTGGAGGTTCCCGTGCTGCCATCTGATGCGCACAAGAGGAATCGACCGCCCACGTAGGACCCGCTCCTGTCGATCCTCGATCTCTACTGGGAACTCCGTAAAAGTCGCCCCATCGTCCACGTCCAGCTCCCCAAAGTCGATGATGTGCGTCGGGTCGTGCACGTATCTCCTCAGCTGAGACACGTGGAAGACGTCGTGCACCCGGTGCAACTGAGGTGGTAGAGCCAGGCGATAAGCCACCTCTCCTATCCTGCTGAGGACCTGGAAAGGCCCGATGAAGCGTGGAGACAACTTGCCGCCTCGGCCAAATCTCCGTAAACCACGTCGAGGTGAGACACGCAAAAAGACGTGGTCGCCATCCTCGAACTCTAGTGGCCTCCGTCTCCTGTCAGCATATGACTTCTGCCGGCTCTGAGCTGTCCTCATCCTCTCTTGGATGATCTGGACCTTCTCTGTCGTGGCTCGGACCATCTCTGGTCCCACGAGTGCTGACTCCCCAGGGTCTGTCCAGCACAACGGTGATCTGCAGGGTCTGCCGTACAACGCCTCGTATGGTGCCATCCCGATGGTGGAGTGGTAGCTGTTGTTGTACGCAAACTCCACCAGGGGTAGGTGGTCCTCCCAGCTGCTACCAAAGTCGAGAACACATGCACGGAGCATGTCCTCGAGTGTCTGTATGGTCCTCTCCGTCTGACCATCCGTCTGAGGGTGGAAGGCTGTGCTCAGATGGAGCCGCGTCCCGAACGCCTCCTGCAACCCCTTCCAGAGCCGGGAAGTGAAACGAGCATCTCGATCAGAGACGATAGATAATGGCACACCGTGAAGCCGTACGATCTCCTGGACGTAAAGACGTCCCAAGCTCTCCACTGAGCCCTGCTCTCTGATGGGTAAGAAGTGTGCCGACTTGGTGAGTCGGTCGACAATCACCCAAATGGAGTCGTGACCTCTGGAAGTACGTGGATGTCCAGTCACGAAGTCCATAGATATGCTATCCCACATCCACTCCGGGACCTCCAAGGGCTGTACCAAACCTGCTGGTACCTGATGCTCTGCCTTCACCTGCTGGCAGGTGAGGCATCGTGAAACGAACTCTGCCACAGCTTTCTTCATGCCCGGCCACCAGTGCTGTCGTCTGAGATCCTGGTACATCTTCGCCACTCCGGGATATACCGCCAAGGGAGAAGTGTGAAACTCTCTCAGCACCTCCTCTCGTAAAGCAACTGGTACGAAGGTACGCCCTCTGAAAAGGATGTCGTGCTCTGCTCCAAGGGAGAAACCATCAGGCGCCTGACATGAGGATATCAGTGCATGCCGGGTCTCACAGTCAGCGTCCCCACGCTGAGCCCCTCTGACCCGCTGTAGAAGTGGAGGAGAGACTGTGAGAGACTGAAGAAAGGCTGCTCCGTCTCTATCCACGAAGGATATCTGCAAGGAGGCTAGATGCTCCGTCGCCTCCTCAAGTAGCTGAATGCCCGTCCTCCTGCTGAGGGCATCGGCTACCACGTTCCCCTTCCCAGGAGTATAGACTATCTCAAAGTCATAGTCCTGGAGGAACTCAAGCCATCTCCGCTGTCTCAGGTTCAGGTCCTTCTGAGAGAAGATATACCTGAGACTCTGGTGGTCAGAAAAGACAGTGAAGCGCTCGCCCATCAGATAGTGCCGCCAAGTCTTCAGAGCGAAGACCACTGCTGCTAACTCCAGGTCATGAGTGGCGTAGTTATGCTCATGCGGCCTCAACTGACGTGATCCGTAGGCGATCACGGCCCGCTCCTGCATCAGGACGCACCCGAGTCCAGTCCCTGATGCGTCGCAGTAAACTACGTACCCAACTCCCTCCTCAGGCAACCTCAAGATAGGTGCGCTGGTCAACCTCTGCCTCAGCTCCTGGAAGCTCTGCTGACATCTGTCTGACCACACGAAGGGTTTCCCCTTCTTCGTCAACGCTGAGAGTGGTGCCGCAACTCTAGAGAAGTCTGGCACGAATCTCCGATAATATCCCGCTAGGCCCAAGAAGCTCCGCACCTCTGTCACGCTCTTGGGTGGCTCCCAAGCTAGCACTGCCTCGATCTTTGCGGGATCCACTGCAACTCCCGCCTCAGAGATGACGTGTCCCTAGAAATGGACCTCACGTAACCAGAACTGGCATTTTGAGAGCTTTCCATAAAGCTGGTGCTCTCGGAGTGTGTCTAGCACAACTCGCAGGTGGTAGGCATGCTCCTCCTCAGTCGTCGAGTATACCAAAATGTCGTCAATGAAGACAACGACAAATCGGTCGAGGTATGGCTGGAAGATCCTGTTCATGAGGCTCATGAACACTGCTGGAGCATTGGTTACGCCGAACGGCATAACCAAGAACTCATAATGGCCATACCGACACCTGAAGGCCGTCTTCTGCACGTCCTCGTCTCGAACTCTGAGCTGATGATAGCCTGACCGGAGGTCTATCTTCGAGAACCACCGCGCTCCCTTGAGCTGATCGAAGAGGTCATCAATCCGTGGCAGCGGATATTTGTTCCTCACTGTCACCTGGTTCAGGCGACGATAGTCGACACATAGTCGCAAGCTCCCGTCCGCCTTCTTGGCGAACAAAATCGGGGAAGCCCAGGGTGAAACACTGGGTCGGATAAACCCCTTGCTCTGCAAGTCCTCCAACTGTACCCGCAGCTCTCGAAGCTCGGCGGGGGCCATCCGATATGCTGGAGTAGATATCGGGGCTGTCTCGGGGTACAAGTCGATGTAAAAGTCTACCTCTCTACGAGGAGGTAGCCCTGGAACGTCGTCGGGAAAGACGTCCACGTACTGGTCCACCACTGCAGGAAAAGCCGGACTCCGCACGTCCACTGCTCCTAGGATGAGGCTAGCCAACTGATGAGAGATAGGCTGCACTCTCCTCCGCGGAAGTCCATCCTGTGCTGCAAAGGTTCCCTTCTCGCCGGTGAAGGTAAACCTGCTCCCGTCGGTACGAACACATCGCACCTTGCGCCTAAAACAGTCGATCTGGGCATGAACCGTGGATAGCCAATCCATGCCCAAGATGACGTCGTAAGGCCTCGACGCCGCTACAAGGAGATCCCAGCCGAAGCTCTCGCCTCCTAGAGTAAGCTCACACTGCCGGCACCAGTGCGTAATCGTCGAGTCTGCTCCCGTAGGAGTCTCTAGCCGTAAGGATCGAGCCAACGGCTCAGTCGGAATCTCCGAGCTCCGAACAAGGGAAGAGGCTATGAAAGAGTGACTCGCTCCTGTGTCTATAAGTACTGCAGCAAGGGTGGAATAGACACAGATCGTACCTCGAATCATCTCTGGCAAGTCGGGGTCGTAGGCCTCCACTGCCTGGAGCTGGGCCTGTCCCTGCCCGCCAGCTCCATGTGGTCGAGGTGGCCCTCCTGGTGGTGGTGGGGGTAGAGCCTGGAAGCGTCGCCCGCCACCCGCTGCTCGGCCAGCTCCTCTGCCTCGTCCGCCTCCTCCCTGCGGACCGCCACGGTCGACCCTCTGCCTCTACCTGGGTGGCCCCTCCACCGTCTGCTGCTCCTCTGGTCGGCGAGTCGGGCAATCACGAGCCATGTGACCCTGCCCGCCCCAAGAGTAGCACAACCTGCCTCTCGGAAGGCTGGCACTCCGCTGTGTGCCTCGTACTGCTGAGCCGGTGTCCTGAGGCCGTCTGCGTGGGGGTCTGGTCTGCCTGGACCCGTGAGTCATCCGTCGGCTACCTGCTGCCGAAGACTCAGCTACCTGCCGCCCTGCGCTAGGTCTCGCCGCTGAAGAAGGCTCTGCCAGGAAGCTCTCGATCAGGAGGGCTCGCTCCAGCACTCCCGCCTGGGTCGGAATGCTGAGGGAGATCAGCGACGCCCGAATCTCCTGTCGCAAGCCCTTCTCGAAGGTCCGGGCCCGGAAGAAGGGGTCCCGTACCATGTCGGTTGAGTAGCGAGATAGGTCCGTGAACCTCGCCGCGTACTGAGCGACCGTCATGCTGCCCTGGCGCAGCTGGAGAAGATCCTGGATGCGCACCGCTCGGAGGGTGGCCGGGACGAACTCAGAGCGGAAGAGGCTCTCGAAGTCCGCCCAGAGCAAGGATGCCTCATCGTGAACCTGGAGCATCAGGCTCCACCATCGTCATGCCGCCGCCTGTAGGAGGCTCGCTGCGAGAATCACCATGAGATCCGCTGGTGTCCTCACTAGCCTGAAGATCCGTACCACCGCCTCTAGCCAGTCCTCGGCGGCCTGGGGGTCCGCCTCACCGCGAAACCTGGGCGGTCGCTGGCTCTGAAACTCGTGCAGTGCCCTGAGGCGACGTGCATCGTCAGCGTCTGGTACTGGTAGCATCGGTGGCTCGGCGGGTAAAGCTACCGCCGGTGCCACTGCTGGCAAAGGGCCCTGCACCGAGGCCTCGTCGCTCGGTGGGCTGCCGTCGCGCCCTACACTCGGAACCCTAGCTGGCTGTCGTCGCGGGGCCATCCTGAAAAGGAGAACAAGAGCACCACAGTCAGAACAGTATACCTGGTGAGCTGGCACAAGTAATCACAAGGAAAACTTGAGACTTTCGTAAAGCAGATCAGTATACCCGGTGAGCTGACATAAGTAATCACAAAGAAAACTTGAAACACACACGTAATCAATGTTTTCATGCATTACGTCGGAAATCAAGAGTCAGGGTCCTGGTGTACGGATACGTCGGCCGCCGCACCAACACTGGGCTCCCTGAACTGATAACCACACTCAATACACTAAACACTATTGCTTCATATAGAAAGAAAGGACGATCAGAGTCTGCGGTAGAACCGACCACCTCTGATACCAATTTGTCACGACCCGTCCTCGGGCCCGTGCCGTGACTACCCCAAGCCCGCCTTCCATAGGCCAGGGGCTGGCGACTAGCACCAAGGCGTAAAATCCCAGTAAACAGGGAAGGCATTGCCTTTATAAGTAACAACCACACAGAGTCAGCAAGCGGAAAGTAAAGTGCAGAAAAGTAAAGGGGGCCGGAAATACAAGCCCAACTGTAAAGTACAACTGAAAAGTAAAGTACAGCAACTGAAGAAAAGACGGCGGCCTCGTGTCGTCCACTGGCAACCCCACCTGAAGGGTGGGTACAGATAGCCTCCAAGCTCCTCGGGTCCCACGTCCGCTCCGAGCACGTCCCGCCCAGTGGTCCACCTCCAGGTACCGTCCTGCTCCACGCCCCAACCGTGATCAGCGCTGTCCGTCGTCTGCAACCAACACAACAAGGTGCGGGCGTAGCCCGTGCAGGGGTGAGTACAAGCTACTCAGTAAGGACCCCGAGACCCCCGAAGGTCTCCCGAAATCCACAAAGGATATAGCACAAAAGAAAGATGCAATCACGAAGTAACATCTGACTCGACTTAGGTATATGCCCATACATATACCTAAGTCCCCAATTCTAGCTCTGCTCACGAGCTCAAGAACAACTCAATCCACAAAGGAAAGCAAGACTAAAATCCACAAGGAGAGTAAATAGTAAATCCACATAGGATAGTTCAACAAAATTCACAAAGGAGAGTAACATAAGATTCAGCTCAACCAGGTATACTTTTTCAGATGACGTCAAAGACGATCACTGATCCGTCTAAGTCGTCGGACCCACGAAGGATCGATAGGTACTAACCACCGCAGAAGACCCACACAGGATCGGGCTCACACAGAACCTGTAGGCAGTGGCTCACACAGAACCGGTAGGCAGTGGCTCACACAGAACCGGTAGTAGGACCCACACAGGATCGGGCACTGATCCGCGTAGGATCGCTGAGTGCAGTAGTCGACGCAGTCCACTGAGGATCTCTGCACAGTCGTCGCCGCAGTCCACGAAGGATCTCTGCTCTGCCGTCGTTGCAGTCCACGGAGGATCTCTGCTCTGCCGTCGTCGCAGTCCACGGAGGATCTCTGCTCTGCCGTCGTCGCACTCCACGGAGGATCTCTGCTCTGCCGTCGTCGCAGTCCACGGAGGATCTCTGCTCTGTCGTCGAGGTCACAGCCAGCGCTAGGGTTCCCGCACGTAGCGAGCTCGTTTAGGAGGGTCCGCTCCACGAGCCGAGGGGCTGATACATCAACTGACACGTAGTCCGAAGCTGATGTATCCAAAAGTTCCGTATCGACAACAGGATCTCAACGCGACAGACGGCGCGTCAATCGGACGCCCGGTCTGAGAGTTATTGGCATTTTCGTCCCAGGGGCCCGGTTGGTTTTTAGGGCAAAACCGACCCGACCGTACTCCGCCTGTATCCGATCCTCGGGCGGAGTATGCCAAAAGTTCCGTCTCACTTAGAGGAAACTACCACAGCTGACGGTACGTCGTTCGGACGTCCGTAGCTCAAGTTATGAGCGTTTCCGCTCCGAGGGCCCGGTTGGCTTCGTGTACGAACCAACCCGGCCGAACCCAAAGTCTTCCGAAACCTTGAGTATAATATACCGAAACGACCGTCTCGATCCAAGGATCGCGTAGCCGCTGACGGTTTGTCAATCGGAGGTCCCAGGCCCGAGATATGGGCGAAAGACCGAAGAGGGCCCGAAACGGGGGTACTGGGCCCGGGGCGACCCGGCCCGAACCCCCCCTGGGGTCGGCCGAACCGGGTCGGCCCGAACCGGGTCGGCCCGACCCGGCCCGAACCGGCTCGGCCGGGTCCGGTCCGGCTGGGGCGCGGCCCGGCCGACCGGACCGGCCGGCTCGGCCTCGGCCGAGCGGCCGAGGGAGCCGCCGCCGCCGCGGGTTGAACCCGCGGCTTGAGGGAACCGCGGCCCCGCGGGGGGCCGCCTGTCACGCGGACGCGGCCGGGCCGCCGCGTCCGATCCCGGTTCCGCGCGGCCGCGGAACCGGCCACCGCTGCCGCCGCGGCTTCAGCCGCGGCGGGCTTCCTCCACGGCGGCGCGCCGCCGCCGCCTTCCGCGGGCCGCCGGAGATGCTCCGGTGGCCCGATTTCTTTCCCGTCTGCGCCGTTGCTCCTCCCGGGGGACGATCTTCAATGCGGAAACAACGAATGGCCCTTACGTCGTGCTTTTGCCGTCGCCCGCCAAATCCGCACAAAAAGGAAGATCGGCGGAGGGTTGCCGGGTCTTGTTCGTTAGACCCGCACCCTCCGCGTTAGTCATAAACATCATCGGGAGGGAAAAAAATCAACAACAATTTTAAATAAATTAAAATTGTCAGAGATTACGTTCTTTACTTAAAAAGAATAAACACGGGGAAAAAGATAAAACAATCCAACATCCCTTACCTCGCAGCTGTCGTTGCCGAACGGGGGATCGTCGCGGGATTGCTCGTCGCGGAAGATGGAGATCGCCGCGTCGTCGCGGTATCCGGCGTCGCGTCGCCAATCTCCGGATCAAGAACAAACGGATTTAATTAATTAAATCCGTTGTTATTGAAATTTAGAAAAAAGGAGAAATGAAAGATTCGATTCTCACCTTTGTTGCCGATCGCACGTTCGCCGCGGAAGAAGAGGCACCGAAGAAGAAGAAGAAGAAGAAGGTCGCGGAAAAGTTGTCGACGTCGCGGATCGTGCGTCGTCGAATTCCGGTTCCGGCGTTCTTCGCGTTCCTCGCGTTCTTCGCGTTCTTCGCGGAGAGGGTGGAGGCTCAGAGGAATAGCAATCCTCCAAAATAGACAAGTTTGTCTATTTTATTATTTTGCCAACAAACGCAAAACGCGTAAGTAACGACCCACTTAATTCGTTGAATTAATTCAACGAATAAAACAGCCCATTTAATTCACGAAAGAAACAGCCCAATTAAATGGTCTGTTAAGAATTAAAGAAAACGCGTCGGTTGACTTTTCAGTTACTTTGACGGGTTTTCGCGGGTGCGTTACTTAGCGAAAGAAACGGCGGGGCTCGTGCGGGCCCCACCGCACAAATATCCTACCAAGGGGTAGGATATTTCTGGATAGCATCCTATCCAGTTCAACTCAGTTCAAGCCGCCTTTAAGTGACTTTAAGTGGCTTCCAAGTAGTTTAAGTGAAATAAAATAAAGTTGTCGCACAAACTTTATTTTTATTTCTGACTTAAAGCCGCAAAATTTAAAAACCACGTCTGAGCAAACGCAACTCCGGAAGAGGCGTTTCTAAGCAAATACCGGCGCTGCGATTTCATCGGTGCCCTCAGAATTCGATTCCGGGCACCGGTTCAAAAGATAGAAAAACCCGCTCGTCCGTTCACTGAACGTACCCGAGCCAAACTTCGGAAATTGATTCTGGGCACACCGGGCCTCGGAATCAGGTGTCGTCTGAAGCTGCGCTCTTGTAAAATTCCAAAGAAAATTAAGAAAAAAATTTCCTTGAAATTTGCGGGTCTTTACAGAAAAGGTTTTCATCGGTTACTCGTGTATGTCTACTAACACCCATACATTCCCATGAAAATGAAAAACCTCATCCCCACTAACATTCCACCCAGATGTAGGGTCCTTATTTGAAACACTATCCCATAGTACTAGGCCTTCGGAATCTAATAGCTGCGTAATTCGCACATGATGCAGTAGAGTATAGGTAACATCTAAAGAAGATTAAAACATAAGCGCCTATTTGTTTTGCACCACCAAATGCATCATTAATAATAGAGCCATATGCATCCACTCACTATTGTACTCTTGAACTGCCTCTATTTCAACTGTCCTACTCAATGCATCAGAAAATTAATTTCATTTTACAGGCATGTAGGCATGCTCAATGTCAATGGGCTATAGGTAATAAACACACCTTCATTGTCTCAAATTAATATCTCATTGTGTAAATGTTGGAACTAGAAACCCCATTCATGTAATTCATAGAATACAGTAAGACTTGACCTCAAAGAAAATCTCATTTTGTTAGCTTTTATTTGACAATTCGTGCATCACGAACGGAGATACAGATTAGAAGTTATGGTTGTTTGAAGGCATACTTTTGGGAATGGCCATAGAAGATGATTTTGGGGAAAATAATAGATTTCAACGCAAAAAAGGAATCTTGTCTGCAAAATGATTTTGTGCAGAAAATTGGAATGGAATTTTATGTGCACCTACATTCATGATTTTTCCTATAAGTACAAGTGCACTCCCTTCTTACAGGAAGGCCCCATGAGGTCAGTTGCCGCTCTAATGCGTGTAAGTCCCCATTTTATGTTCCTATGCGCAAAACCCCCCATCATGCGAGAGAAACATAAATTTTCACATAAATGGGACAAAATTTCCAATAATTCATGAAAATCATCATTTTTGGTTGAAACAGTGCCACCATGGCCATTTTTGCGGGCACCAATGTTGTACCTGTTCAATTGCATGCACACCACCCCTATTGCGTACAATCCTTCCCGATTACACGCTAACAATTTCTATTGAACACAATGATTTTATATGATGAAGAAAACATCCCTATAGCATGTTAAACTTCCAATAGTGTGAGGAAAAGGGCCATGGTGACCAATAATTCACTTCCGTCCCTAACCTATAAGAAAAATGTAGAGTCGCACTACGAACTTTTCTAAACGGGACATTAGGAATTGCCATTGCGCCCTTATGCGCACCCGACTTCCACATATAGAATACCATGACTTGAGATAATGCTCTGCACACCAGGAAACACATTGAGTTGGAATATTCCACATGGTTTGTTTCTCATGTTGTGAATTTATATTATCATCATCAATTACCCCAATACCTTGAGTCGAACCATTCCTAATGCAACTCATCCAAACCCCATTACCCGACTCCTATGCCAGGTTGAACCAGAGAGGTCCAGTCTTGCTTAAGTCCCAAAACCTACCATTTCTAGGTGCCTTATGCCTAATAGTCATATCAACATGACTATAAACTATAGTACACCCTATCATTCAATAATAGGATGCCTCTTATTCCAAATAAGAGATGCCTTATGCGCCATCCAGATGATTCCTAATGTCCTATCTATATCACATTAAATTGTAGTACACCCTATATGTCAAACATAGGATGTCTCATGATCCAAACAAGAGATTCCTTATTTTCCAAACATAAGATGCCAATATTCATCAATACATGACTATAAACTGCAGTATACCCTATATGAATAATATAGGATTCCTCTTGCTCTAAACAAGAGACTCCTTATGCACCATGTTTATGATTCCAATAATCCTCACTACATGACATTAAACTATAGAAATCCCTAACATTTAATAATAGGAAGCCTCTTGTTCCAAATATGTGATGGCTTATGTGACAATAATAAGATGACTCATGCCATGATTATAATTGTTTAATATTATGAGTGTTGGAATATAGTCAAGCATTACACCACTCCACCTCATGCTTAGTGTGTCCTCCATTCGGATCATCATCTTCTTTCATGTCCGAAGGGACCCCTTAACGGTCTGGTACCATTACACAATATCTCACCTTCCATCCTGGGCCAACGTACCAGAAGAATTTGGATGACACTTCAAGTCAGGACCGGTGTTTCAAACACAATCAGCATCCGAACCTCATTTGTTTGTCCACATTTCAGGATAACGTGAAATGGATGCTGTGTTTCGAACACAGTCAACAGTTATCCTCCATATTCACACCACCCTTACACCGTTTCAAATGTCAGGCATGTGATTCAAACCATTCATCACCCTTTGTTCTGATTGATTCAAATTCCCTTGGAATTATACCCCTTGTGCACTAGAAAAAAGGTATAGGGTCCAATTTTATGCTTCAACCAACCAGTGAGTTAGGATGACCTCATGGATGAACATGAAGAAGACATTACAGGTAGCTTCCATGTGTAAGCCCCATCCATCATTGCCACTCCTTATTGGCACACAGATAGCTTCCATTTGTAAGCCCCATCGACCTTTTCCACTACTTAGAGGCACCCAGACAACTTCCATGTGTAAATCCCCATCCACCTTTTCCACTCCTTAGTGGCACTTCGGAAACACCAACGCGTAAGCACCATCCATCTTTTCCACTCCTTAGTGGCACTCGGGCAGCTTAAGCCCCATTCACTATTTTCACTACAGAGTGTCACATGGGTGACATCCATGTGTAATCCCCATATACATTTTCCACTTCTTAGTAGCACCTGAAAGCTTCCATTCGTAAGCTACATTCACTATTGTCTTCCCATAAAAACACCCAGTCATGCTAACAGTTATTGCTTCTTCTCATAGCCACATTGATATGGGCCCCTCAATGGATCATTCCACAACACCCCTCCCCATGGAATTGCAGATTTCTTACCTTTGCTAAGGGCAGGAGAGTATCAATTATGTATGTCCTGGGGGTATGGAGTGTACCACCATCGTCCCAGCTACAAGACGTTAAACTTCTATGCATCGTCATCCAAGTTTCTATACATTGAACTGCAAAGCACTATCATCCTCAGTACATGAAATTAAATGGTGGCCTCACCCCATGCCTTCTACATGGGTAGCCCCATCTCGAAAATTCTATATGCCCACTCATCCCCATGGGAGTGAGATCTTCCTCACATAGAATGAGATCCTATTTTCCAGAGTGGCGCCTCTCTATGTGGAAGGTAATCCATCTTGGTGTATGCCCCAATCTTTCATGCAAGAGAATGTACCCCTTCTCCTCATTTTTTCTTTGGTGCCAATGTCTAGAGTGGGATTCCCAATAAAAAATCATTTCTTCCATGTCATATCCCTCTCCCATTGGGCTATGTCACCACCCGTGCCTCCATCCTAATGTATGTTGCAATATCCATATCTCAGGGCTGCTAACCCCACATACGTCCATATTTCCTCTTTGGGTAGCTAACCATTCATAATCCCATGTTTCATTTTTGGGCCTCTAACCATGTGTAAGAAACTCTTTATGTTTTGGGTCACTATCCATGTGTAATCCCTACTCCACTTCCCACAGACGCACCATTCACGACTTGATCATCATGTCTTTGATGCCTCTTGTTTTTCACACCGAGCATGCCTCATGTGGACATAGAGTAACCATTTATATGACATCCTCTTCGGACTGTCCAAGAGTGTAAGCCCCAAAACCTCTTCCAAAATACATGGACTTTGATCCTTGCTAAATAAATGTATGTATGAAGCCTCTCTGAGGTTCAATCCCAACAACCATTGGTCTCGACCACTTCACGTTTGTTCACCAACACTTATTCCAAACTATGTGGACTTTAATCCTTTCCCTGGACAGGTACGTAGGAAGTCTCCCTAAGGTTCATGACCAACAACCATTGGCCCCGACCACCATCCACATCCGTTCACCAACACCTTTTCATAACTACATGGATGTTGACCCCTTCCAAGGCAAGGAATGTAGAAATCCTCCCTGAGGATCAACCCCAAAAACTACTAGTCCAGACACCCTTCATGTTGGTTCACTAAACACTCCTGAATTATGTGGAACGTAATCCTTTCCATGGAATGGTACATAGAAAGCCTCCATGCGGTTCATGCCCAACACCTACTTGTCCCGACCCCTTCATGTCTGTTCTCCTTCATCCCGTATGACTGTAAATTGTATCCTCCCTTCCGAAATACATGGAATTTGATCTTTGTCACCTATGCGGGGTATGAGGAAGCCTCCCTATGGTTCAAGACGAACACCCATAAGTTCTGACCACTTCACGTCGGTCCATCATCTTCCTCCATGATGTTGAACTGTGCTCCCCTTTTGGTCCCACATGAAACTAAATTGTTCCCCAATCGTCGCTAAGCAGTTTTGTTTTCCAATCAGCTATATGTCGTTGTAGCCCAACCAACAGTAAGCCATTGTGATCACCAACTAGTTGTAATCTGTGGTGTTTCCCATTACACGGTAATCCATTTTGGTTCCCCTTTTTAGGTACCCACATCTTTGGTCCACCCCTTGAGCGTCAGACCATAAAATCTGGGCTCCTAACCATGGGTAAGCCCCAATGGGTCATTGGGTCGTTGTACTATGTACACACCCTGATTCCATAACCCATAATGAACTATGTGGACATTGATCCTTTCCAAGGTATGGTTTTTAAGAAGCCTCCCTGAGGATTAAGCCCATAACCCATGTCTCATCCTAGTCGTTCCATCGATCCTATGTGTTTCAGAAGGGTCATTCCCTTACCCAGTGGTTCCACCTCCTCTGGGTCCCCTTGGTACGGGTCGCCTCCTTAGGTGTCTTATCACCTCCCCATACTACGCAGATATCGATTCCATGCCATGTGGATACGTAAGAAGTCTCTTTGAGGCTCAATCCCAATAATACCATCTCGTTAATGACAGTTCTGTCTCATTTCCCCATAACATTATTCAACTCTCCATCATCCATCTTGATTCTTAACTTGGCAACCACATCCCATTGTGATCATGTCTATTCAATATTCATTGCTCTTAGTAGCAATCGGGTAAATAACCACATGTTATCCCTATCATCAGTGTTCCAAATAGGTGATACACCCATCTGATCCACTCTAGTCAGTGTTTTGATTAGTCTGATCCAACAATTCTAGACATTAAACTCGCGACATACCCTCTGTCAAACATAGGATGTTGAGGAAAACCTCAGAGAATTGCATATGGAATATAATTCCTCGCATTCTAAATGGGATTCCTGGTCTTCCGCACACTCAAGAATAACTATAATAAGTGTGAAAACCAAAAGGAATCAGTGTTCCAGCATCCAGACATGCCAATGAAGTCCAACATGACTACTCCCCTAACCGATGGTTGCTTCCCTGATCTGTCCCCTTGGAATTTCCTACTAGAAGTAGTGTAATTAAATAGTGTCCATGAAGACATGGTATTGGGAAGTGTTTCACGAAAAACATCTTAATCTATAAGGGAGACCCTAAATAGGTGAAGAGTTACATGGATGAATACATGTAAGGAGGAACCAACATCCAATCATCTTGTTTCTATCAAGGAGAAAATGTCCCTAAACAAAAGATAGATGTTGCACGCCTTTGGAAAGAGGGAATCTAAGGAAATATAGTAATGCGTCCTCCAAAAAAAATGGATGTAAAGGCCCCATCGAATACATCATAAACAGTTAATATATACACAATTCTTTTGTGGTCAATATATACCACAAAACGCTCTCCCAAAAATTAATATCTCTAACAACGCAAGGCATGAAAAACTACAGCCAAATCGAGATCGTTTGTCGGTAATTCCTATCATGTGCCCTCAACTTCTATGACTGCTACACAATGACTCTTTCCCCCTATATAAGCAAGTCTTCATGCCCAATACTTGATTAATCATAGTAAATGTTGTATCTATTAGCCGATTTAGGAAAAATTGGTATTGGTGCGGAATTCAATTTCTCATTATTCTCTGAAAAGGCTGAATCGCGTGAATTTGTCTCCAAATACATCGTACACATCGTACTAAGGCCCGTTAGTGGTGCTTCTATGCATGAAAAGTATTGGATAAATCATCATTAGTAACTATCCAACCCTATAAAAATTTATGCCACAATGAAGTTATTTGGATGCACCAAGGAAACTATTGCTCTCTAGTTCATTGGGTCTAACGATACTACTATCTTTGAGATAACAAGACACATGAAATCTATCTGATCCATTCAAAAGAGGCACTTTCAGAGCATATAATACAACTGATTCTCTCTCAGTGTACTACAAATAATCTCAATATAGGTGATGTGGTCATGTCGAGTGTTAATGTACCCCAAGATATCGTCCATGAAGTCTACAAAAAAATAATCCATGGATGTATTGAAAAGTCAGTCCATCAGTTCCATGAAAACTACTAGTTCATTCTTGAGACTGAACAACATAACAAAAAACAATTATAGACCATACATACTCTGAAAATTTGTAAGATGTATATCTAATTTTGTAGCATGCAAATGGTGATAACTGGATCTGAAGTCAATATCTGAGAACACTCAGGATCCTTGAAGCTGATCAATGAAATCATAAATCCTCAGTATGGGATATCAATTCTTCTTCGTCAATGGGTTCTGTGTCCGATATTCCACACAATGTCTAATGGAACAATTCACCTTCATGTAAAAAGGAACATAAGAAAACTTAGGGGATGTACTAGATCAGATGAAATCTTCATCTGCAACTCGTCTAACTACTTCTTCCGCTCTTGTAATTCATGTGTATCAATATTATAAGAAGGAATGAATGCCGGTTCTTCTCTTGGAATAAGCACAATAGAGAAATACACCTCTCACCGAAGAGGTAAACATGAAAAGCCATCTGGAAAGACATCATTGAAACTATCCACTACTAGAGGAATGTAAATCTGTAAATTCCCAGGGTCATCTAGATATAAGATAGTAATCCAGGTTGTGATTCATCCCCACCCATGATGCTCGAGTACAACTCTACTCACATGAACTTCTCATTCTCCTTTGTGTAGAAAGGATCTTCACCCTTGTGACATGAAAATCACTATGTAGTTATAGCATCCAACAAAGGCAAGAATGGAGACGAACCAATCAATTCTAAGACTGCCATCGAAGTCTGTCACCTCTCGGGCATATTGGTGCCATAAATATATACACCCACAAACCTCATGAGGTCACTCTTTTCAAAAATTTACACTAGTTCTCCTAATCCCCAAATAGATTTTGTAGCATCATAACATCATAAAATGAAAGTATAAAGAGCCTGATGTTATCCACGATGAAAAATATAAACCAATGAGAATCACCTCTATAAAAAAAGTAGAAACTAATACTAAAGTAACTAGAATATTACCTCTATGCATGGATTGTCCAGAATATTTATTCTGATGTGTCTTTTCTTGTTCAAATTTATGACCTATACTGAGACCCTGTGTCCCATCCTAGATACCATGATCTTAACCTCCCTTTTATTGTCAAAAAATTATAATCTACCTTCCATGGACATGGCAACATTGTCTGCCTGAATAGCCTAACGAACTCTCATTTCATGAATGATGAGAAACTGGTGGCCCCAATCCAATACATGGAGTCAAAATAGATCCCCTATCACTATATTCTGGTGAGAACATCTTGAAAAATGATAATGATGACCCATCTTTCCACAATATTAGCTCTCAACTAGGTCTCTTGGGAACTGTGGTCTCATATGCCCACACTACCACACTGGTAGCACCACAGCTAGCTACGTAAAGAAAAATCCATACTACTGGAAGAACCACTATGTGTGTGATCCCTATGACACATCAAGTTATCGGTCGAGGGAGTATCATCCATGGATGTTGAACTTCCCCAGCTCGTATCTCCAAAATCCCTAAGATTTCTCTCAGTAATCATCGCCTAATTTATTATAGTATTCATTGAAGTAAACATAAAGTCATTCACCTACGCTCATATTTTGTACCAGAGACAATCCTCAAATATCCTACATAGTGATAAATTGTCACCTCCCAAAATAGATGTGAAGCACTAATGTTCTATAAAATTAGAAGGATAATTCTTCAAAAAAAAAAGTTCCCTTCTCCAAATGCATGAATTCCTAAGCTTAGTCGGGACAGAATGTCTTAGAGTATAATTATTCATTAAAAGTCCTTAAAATCTCATCCCAATACCCACCCTAACAACATCCTGCATGTGGGACATTATCCCACCATCTCTTGGTGAAATCATGTAGCATTTAAGTCCCGAGATTCACCCTCCACTCTGGAGGTGTATGAAGATACACGATGATAGAAAGCATGGCCCCCAAACTTGATTCTGTATCTTGTGGTCTTCTATCCCCAGAAAACATTCGAGGATGATGTTGTAGGAAATCCAGTGTCAACTCTGCAATAGATGGGGGAGTATGTGGTGCTCCTTGAGAAAACTCCATCATCCTAATAAAGCCCTCATAGAACTATGCATCAGAACCTACATCTAGTATAACAGCAGGTGCCAATAAGGCCACAATGGGAGGATCTGCTGGTAATCTCTGACCTACCATGTATCATGTCATATAATCACACTGCATCTGGAATTCAATCGATGGCCTTCTTGAAGGCATGAACCTACACGGTCTAGCATAAACCATAGTTGAAGATTATATAGGAATGTAACTAAGAAGTTCTATAATGTAATACATGAAGGAAAGAATTCCAGTTTTACAAAATAGGGTTACATGGAGTGTGGACACACTTCATGGTGTGTTCCCATTAATCCTTAACATGGGTGTGTACCTCATCCAATCTAGGCCTGTAACAACCCATACTCATGACATGTTCCATATGAGACACATATGATTCTTGAAAATTCCCTCCTTCCCAGGTACTTCTACACCACGAGATGTACACGTCCTTCTGGTGTAATATTACACAGTGTTTTCAAACTAGACACAATGTGTACCCAATAGTTTTATACCCCATGTTATTAGTCACACGTCCAGATTCACGAATGACTATAGAATGACATGTACTTACATTACCCAACATGTTCAACCAAATGTTTACCAACCCTCTTTATTTTCTCACATAGTTAGTCACTTGGTGAAAAAATACATGGAGTGTACATATAGTACACAACATGTACATAAGAAAAGTCATTTCATCCATAACAGAGGAACACGTGGCGTTTGTTCATTACATCGTACGCCGTGTTTTCTTGGTTTACCCGAAAGTAATCCTATGAAACTTCTACAGAACCCCAAAAACCTTAATATTTGTGTCATTCCATGTTCTTATCCATTAGATCCCATAATCCCCATAAATCAATGTTTATCATCAGTTTTCATATAATATCTTAACTGAATTCAATTAATGTTCAAACATTATCAACCAAATTTGGATCCAAGAGGGACCATAACTCCTCAGGGACCAAATCATGGAATATATAAAAATTAAACCATAAATAAACTAATACCTTATAAAAAATATCAGGTATTTATATCACAAAATCTATCATAATATCATGCATATCTAGAACAACATATATCATAACTACATGAGAATTAAAAATCTCCAAAAATGGCATAACAAGAATGGATGACATGTGATGTCTAGGAAGTGTCTATATAATGAATGATATGGAATACCCTCATATAATTGGAGTTAAACAGAAATAGAACCACAATGATAATAATGATAACATCAAAAAACACGTTAGTCACCCAATGGTGAAATCAAATCAACTGTAACAATTGAAAAACGAAAAAAATTGAAATATTTGAGGTTACTTGGATTTTCCTTGTACATGGGTTAGCTACTCCCGAGAACATCATGTTATGAATTAAATATTATTTCCTATTATAGCTTGTTGGATACATATATTAAGGAAAAGAATGAATCAATGTTCTTTTGATACTACATTGTAATGTCCTAGACCCGGGTGCCACCAAAAGGAGCCTGATACCCAATTGGTCACAAGACCTCAAGCACATTTCAGAAAATGCCAGAGTCTTCCAACATGCATCGAGTGAAAGGTATGATGTTGTTGAAATTATTCCCTCATCAGAAAAGTATAAATAGAATAATCTAAATAGTAAACAATAGTAGAAGTAATAATTCCAAATAAAAAAACAGCGGAAGACAGAAAGTAAATCAAATAGAATCCACTATATATGTATGTGATACATTGTATATATATCTATAAAAAATATCAAATCAAGTATCAATACTAGAAATCATTACATAAACAAATGTAAAAAAAGAAACAAGCAAAATCTAGTAGAATCGCAAGCATCCTCTTGGTCCCATGCTCCCCATCTTCAACAGAATTCGAGTACCTCTTGTGGAAGGGTGCTTTCCATTATATATACATGAAATCATATAATCATATCGAGTCAAAATACATGACCCAAATAGGGTGTGAGATTAATCCTTGTAGGTAACCAAAAAAATACTTGTGCCTAGCAGTCAGTGAATATATATAAGAGGTAATGTGCAAAAATGAAACAATAAACATGGAAGTACTCAAATGTAAACAATCCTAAATCTTTGAAATAAATTGATTTACATATATAATTTTATCTGTTGAATCATTTAATCTCATGATCTAGCCTATGATCTATATCCCCTTGAGTAATAGTAACAAAATAGATATCTAAGATGACCTTATAAATAATCAAGTAAGACAGAGCCCAAGCTTGTGCTTTGGCTTGGCAGACTCATCAAAATAATTCAATCATTCTGAAACAAACATTTCAGAAAGCTATCATGGTCCAAACAATTTGATTTAACATATCTTCAATTCATTAAATAAAAACCCTCACTGAATCTCTCACAGTCTAACCACAATGTTCTAAAACTGAACTAATCATTTTCGAACGACCAATTGGGCATCCCTAACAGTCAAAACCCCTAGTTCAAAATTGCATACGATAATTATAATGAACATCATGGGTACCTGTCATGGTCAATAACAATGGGTAAATCATCAAATCCAAGGAATTTACTATTCTTTGTAAATAATGTGGATGTTCTCATATTCTTCTTGGTCCAATTATCTCACGGTCTATTGAAAAAACAGTGTGAATATAATATCAAATCGGTTGATGTAATTGTAAACAACTATATGGAAAATAATTTACATGAAAATAACATGAATTTCATATAATCAATCTAACTGCATCATAATCAACCGAGACATGGAAAACAAGGAATGCCCAAAAGGTATCCTAGACCAAACATCCAATAAACAATCAATTAAGGGATACACACCCATGTGATGTTTTATGATAACGTATCTAACATTACTCATAAGCAACAACCCTTTATCAATCATGAAAACCATAGCAGTCAATAAACATGGTTAAATTCCTAATCAAACTATACCCTAATGTTGGGTATGCATCACTTATAGCATATATAATGAAATGAAAAAAATAAAGGCATAAACTGCCTTCCATGATGTCTTATGATCAATATACTTGAATGTAGACCATTGAATCGGCCTATATAAGCGTAGATCTATGAAATGGGAAAAAATTCCAAACCATGAATAATTCAAAAAAGAGGAAGACCCAGGAATAATGGATCTAGATGAATTGATAACAAACCAGTGGGATTTTGACGCCCCATACAGTGTCTCAATCAGATATCAGATGGAGAATCGAGGGTTCAATCATCGTTTGTCTTCCCTGAGGGATCTTTTATGAAACACGGGAAAAAGATATCATTTACAAAAATGAGATGCGACCCCACCATGATATATCAACAAATAAAATAATAGTACATAGATTTTTTTTAAACTAAATGGTGTGTAGTATCTTAACCAGACCCCGACTTAAACGGTCTTATAGGTCACCAGACGACCATGTATTTGGCCATTGCACAACAAGCACGTAGTGGTACGTGCAAAACTAGGCACATAGTGTGTACTTAGAAGTACATGGCGTTTACAGAGAAAATAGTATTTTTTATTTATCCTAAAAAACAATCTGAAAAAAAATCCATACATGAAAAGAAGATATGGGTTCTTACATATAGCACACCCCTTCCCATTATATCTAGTCACCACGGTGTTTCCTTCAACAATTATCATTGGGTGGAAAGTCCAGTCTTCACTTATTCCCCATAACCTTATTTCCTTTTCTATCATTTTTATAATCCATTTTCCTCCCTTGATTTCATTTATTTTCATAAGTCTTAGAGAAATCCTTTTCTCTCATAATAGCACATTAGAATCTATCTTCGTATAATGAGAATGTTTGGCAGACCAGCACCCTTCAGATGAATGGAATTAGGCCATAAAATAATTGTTCAATATTTCTCCTTGGATTACTCATATAGTCCACAACTGGCCTTGGTAAAATTTTTGTGTTATCTTCATACTTCATTGCATTCTCATCTTCTTTTTGCCTTATTTTCATAAACCGACTTTCCATATCTTCTCACTACTCGTGATAAAAGTATTTCACTAAGAAAAGATCTTTAAATTCACTCCATTCCAATTCTATCATTTCCTTCTCCATTTTGCTTTGAATTAGTGTCCCCCCTTTGATCATCATATCCCGACTGATGATAAACTATCAGGACAACCATTTCAATTTCCTTACATTACAAGGCGAGAAATATATTTTCTAAGGAACGGATCCACTACTCCACTATGAATGGGATTTCAATCCCATAAATAATAGTGGTTTTTGTCTCATAAATATATCTATAATATCTCCCCCATGCTGTGGATCCATATACTCCATACATGTAAGGTTATTGTTTATAACCTGATTATGTTGTCCCAGTATAGTTTAATGTTTTTCCGCACCAGTCAAAGCAAAAGATCCGACATCATTATCCTGAACATGATAAAAATACCTACATGGGATACCCACATTCATGTGGTTACAAATCCATCCACTAGGCAGTATTTATATATAATGACATACACTATATTTGGTTATGAATTGTAATGTACTATCTCAACAGGGAAAAAATACATAACAGAAACTGAGATCCTCGGGATAGCTAATCCCAGAATCATAAACATTGTTTCACTGAGGAAACATATACATTTAAATCATTAATAAGGGATCTTAATGGAAAAGTGAATTATCCTAAGAATATACCCCAAGAGTGTCGAACTAGGTGTATAGTAAGGCCCGTTTTAATAGACATGGATACACCATGTCATTCCAGATACTCTTTTCCAGTTTTTTCACTCTAATGTACATCTGTTCTAGAACCACTCCGACTTGTAGTATTATGATATGGACGTATTTTCTAAAATTATCCACATAATCTATTTCATGCAAAAAAATATAGGCTGATCTTATATTTTAATCATCAAATACTATTTTGGGTTTGTGTTCCCCAATCTACATTTTCTAAATCTACATTCTGAGTTTTCTACTAAACATTCTTTTATACCAACTGTATAAACACAACCCTTATTTCCTAGATCCAATTCCATATTACATTACATTCGGAATAATTACATGAAAGTTGTATCAAGAAAGAATGAATAGTTTAGTATATTTTGAATTCTAGTTAATTATATATGTTAATAATTAAAAAATTAAAACAAATACATTATTTATGTTTTATTTGGAACATACACAATAATAAATTTATCCCATCAGGTCATCCATAATAAATTTATTCATGTACTGAGAAAATGAAACATAATAAAGGGGTGAGATCACATGCCCAGTAAAGGTAATACATAAAGTATAATATATCATAAATATAATTATTAGGCATGCTAAATAATTGAAAACACATTCCATAATAAATAATGAAAATTTTCACATTATTGGAGGAATATGAGCTGATTAAATATTTCAACAACAAAAAATAATGTGTATTATAATAGTCAAGTAACCACATGAACAATGAATTTATATCTTCACAGTGAGGGAAATGAATATTCCAGACATTATGAAACATATCGTCTAGGCCTCGTCCATGACATTTAAAAATGATTAAGGCCTCGACCAAAACCATATATATAAATTGGAATTTCCTTGGCCAAGTCCATATCTATGACTCATTAGACCTACCGATGCATCGACGAGAAATAGAGGGCCCCACACATCACATAACATTTATAATTAATTCCTCATATGAATGGGAATAAACATAAAAAAATATACATTCATATTGAAAATATAATATGAAATGAATATAACTTTCCCCAAACATTAAGCATAAACACTAACCATTCCGAGTAAATTAGTGAATGGTTTTAAGATATAACATCCACATTCACAATAAGTATAAAAAATTAAATTAAATATGTTATATAATATCATAAAGATGAATTAAAATAATAAAAAACAATCAATAGGAGTGTTGAACCCGATAAATATTCTCTTATAAAATCATTGACTAATTCTTGTGATAATTACACTTTTACTTAGAAAAGAAGTGCTCTTTTGGAAAATTGTTTATATGAATGTAGAAATTTAGTAAGATAGTATTTTAATAATAAAATGAGTTATTTTACAAATATTATTGTTTACTAAAAAATGATTATAGAGTTAACTAAAAATATGTATGAATTTGAAAAATTCCCTTGAGTTTGTCTTTTATTTCATAATTGTTTTTGAAAGATCCTATTAAACCATATAATACCCCATAAATAATTGTATAATTATGGTTGGTACACTTATATAGATCATTCACATAGAAATAATTAGGAGTAAATATGAATTAATAACAATATAATTTAGGTATGTATATAATAAATGTATCATGAATGACGATGGATGTTTGGGTGGAAAACTCTTACCACTTTATAATAAATCAGTTCATATTCACCAAAATTAATAATAATAAAATGATACATTGAAAACTAGGAAAATAAATTTAATATCTATATAATACATCAATTTATATTTTACATAAATTAAAGAATTAATAGTAGCGAATAAATAATATCTGACAAAAATTAAAGTGAGCTAAGGAAACTAGCTACCGTAAGTCCGAAGGTGTTCCTCACTAGTTCTTACTGAACTGAATATTAAAACTTATATTCATAAATTAATGATTCCTGAAACTCCAATATATGTAATTTATTTAGTTTATCCTTTTTAGGTTCACTCATGGGCTTTGTATGGGTTAAGAGATTCAATTTCATTGTCTGGGAGTGTTTTATTTATTGGTTTTTATGATCAGTTTACTTATATTCATGTATATATAAACATGTAGAATGAGAATGGTTGTCCAAAATTGATGTTGAATGTTATTAGTGAACAAATAAAATATTACATGGTCATAAAAATGATTTGGTTATTGGGAGTCAAGATGAATCAATATATAAAACATTAATTATAATTGTTTGGGATAATTAGTTGTTTTTTATCACAATGAACACATTTTGATTTATAAATTAATATCGTGTGAAAAAAATGTCTCCATGACCATAGATAAATCATAATACAAATATTTTTTTTGGTTGATCTATAATAAATGGTTTCATGACCATAATTAAAGATGGTAGTAGAAATAGAAAATTCGCCATCCTTGAATGTGATAAAATAACCCATCTCAGATGGTGTTATCATTTCTAGTATAGAAGAAGGGGAAAGGAGAGGTGATGATGAATTATTACTTTATCATAAATCAAATTCCCGTACATGTTAGGTACTATAGTACTTATAAATTTTGGATGAAAGGAGGTGGTAAAAAATTAAAATGTAATGATCTTGAAATAAAATAAATGAAAATATGAATTTATCTCTTCCATTAGACTTCTTTGAGATCCTCTTTAGAGGAGACGTTTCTATCTTTTTAGGAGAACATGGGTTGTTGGTAAATGGGGAGGATCATGGGAGGTTATTTGAATATAATTTAGACAAGGAATAAGGATTGAGAAGTGTGAATAGAATAGTGAATTAGGGGGTTTTTTTATAGTGGAGTAGAGGAGAGGGTTCCAATTATTTTACTCATTATTTTAATATTTTTCCAATGACAAACAATAGTATTTATTATTGTGACCCAAAATAGTAATATGTACATCTGAGTTTGAACTGAATGTGCTCACATCATCCATGATGCTATTAATAGTGAATTTAACTAACACTGTATATATATGGTGAATTACTGTATCTTATTATTCATAAAAAATTTGAGTGTTTTAGAAAAATATAAAAAAATAACCCAAACTATTTTATAACATGTATAATTCAATGGTGAGCTCCGATTTGGAAAATAATTTTCTAAATATAATTAATTTAATTTTTAAATAAAATCATGATTTATTCATGAAATAACACTTTTAAACAATAATTCATTTTCAACCAGAAATGATCAAAAAAATATATTTGTAATGAAAAAATGTGTGATTTTAAAATTATAAATTTAGCTTTCAATAGATTGTAGAGTGAACATCATAATAGATAAGAAATCGAGATGTTCCTGGTATTAGGCTTGCAATTTGGAAGAAATTTTGAATGAATATTATAAAACATGTAACTAACCATAAATTAAAGATGGATTGCAATTGGTACATATATATAGAACACTCACACATATTGTTTAGGGTAATTTAAAAATAAAAAAGAATATCATTTAGGCGAGTGGAGAATAAGAGCAACCCGAATGAAAATATAGGTTTTGGTAGAAAATACATTCAGATTTGTAACCAATTGAATTATATTCCCCATAATTAATAATCATAAAAATATTCATTTAATATCATGAAAATAATGAAAATAATGATATTACATATCAATGGGAAGTATACATACACCATACACAATAAATATTAGTGACTAAAGAGTATCTCTCAAAAATGGAAGTGATATGGGGAGACACTTACAATAATTCCAATGATGTTCTTCACCTAATCATAATGATCTGAATAGTAAAATTTAGGATCATTAATTAAAAATTAAAGAAACTCCCCTAAATCTAATTTATTTAGTATAACCTTATTTTGTTAATACACAACCTTTTTATGGGTTAAGAGGTTCATGTTTAATGTTTGGGTCTTTTTTAACGATCTCGATACTTATAAATATGTATGATGAATCATGTAAAATGGGGATGGTTGTACGGAATTGAATTTATATATTATTATGGAAAAACGAAAATTTTAAATGGTTGTAAATTTTATTTTATTACTTAGATTGAATATTATTCATTATAAAAATCATTTAATGATAACTGTTTGGGTAAATTTTCGATTTTTGAACACAACAAACTCATTTGGATTAATAAATCAAAAACATTTGTAAAAAATGATTCCACAACCGTAAATGAGATATAATACATATATTATTTTCCTTTACAATAATAGTAATGGTTTATTGATGATACATTAATATGGAAAAATAAATTGAAAACCCACCGCCCTTGATTGTAGTAAATTAGCACATCTTGGATGGTGTTTTTTTACTACTAGCATAAAAGAATATTAAATGAGAGATAACAATAACATATTACATAATCATAAAAACATTAAATTACATGTTATATACATTATTTTCCTTTAAATTTTGATGAGAATATGTAATTATAGAAAAGAAAACAAAAGAACTCAAAAGGAATGTAAAATAATTTAAAAATGGAATTTCCCTCTTGAAATAATCTTCCCTAAGATACACTGTTGGGGGGGAGATTTGGACTTTTAACGATAACATGGAAATCTAGAAATTGAGGAATATCATTATAGGATATTTTAGTATAATTTATACAAGGCACAAGGCTTGAGAGGAGTGATGAGAATAGGGGAGTTTGGGTGATTTTTATAGAGGGTGAGAAGAGGGTTTTCTTAATATTATGATCATTACTTTATTATTGTTATCATATGACAAGAAATATTGATGATTCCATGACCAAAAATAGAAATATGTGCATCTGAGGTTGAACAATGTGTGTTTACATCAGTAATGATGTGAGGAATAGTGTATTCAAATCATAATGTATATATATGGTAATTATCATATTAAAATATTTATAAAACATTCTTGTATTTTTTAAAGATACCAAATATTCACCCCAACGATTTTTCGATATTTAGAATTTAAACATGAAATCCAATTTTTGAAAATAATTTTCTAAATATTTTTAATTAATTTATTAAATAAAATCATAATTTATTAAAAAAATAATTTTAAAAATATAATTCATTTTATAGCACCTTGAAAAGATACTCATGTATTCAGAACATATACATATAAACATAAGATAATAAAATAACAATTGACGATTAATTTTTATGAAAATACATTTCCATTTTAATTTATTAAATTAATCATAATATTGAAATTAAAATATTTACGAAATACAAAAATTCCATACACCTATTCTATGATCATTTTCTCACTTATAAGATGTATAAATTAAAGTTATAAATTAATGCGGGAAAATTAAGTTTTATTATGATTTATTATTCATTACTCTTTATAATGGTATGTCACTATTCATCAGGGGAATTGAAAACCCGTTGTCCTAAAATTTGGTAAATTAGAACATCCCTGAGAGTGTTTTTTACGACTAGCATAAAAGGAGCGTCAATGAGATGTGATAATAAACTATTCCATAATCGTAAAAAAAATTACAGTACATATATGGTACTTCAGTTATCATAAAATTTTGATGGGGAGAGGTGAATATAGAAAATAAAACAAATGAACATGAATAGAATGTAAATGAATTGAAAATAGGTACTTACCTCTTGAATTATTCTTCCTTGAGAGCCTCTTAAAGGGAGAAGATTTAATATTTTTATGAGACCAAGGGTAGCTAGACATGGTGGAGGTTATCGAGAGGATATTTGAGATAAATTTATACATGGCACAAGGCTTGAGAGGGGTGAAGAAAATAGGGTAGTTTGTGTGATATTTATCGCAGAGGAGAGGAGGGATTGCTCAATATTTTAATCCTTAGACTATTATTTTTCCATAGGATAAGAATTAATGATGATTTAGTGACAAAAAATAGTAACAAGTTCATGGGAATTAAAACCAATGGTACTTATATTAGGGATGATTCTAGGAATAGTGTCTTTTACTTGTATTGTATATATATGATAAATTATTGAATTTAACAATTCATAAAAATTCATGTATTTTTGAAAAATATCAAAATTCACCCAAACCATATTTTGATGTGTAGGATTCAAAAATGAAATCCCTTTTTTGAAAAGGTTTTTTGAAATATTTTTAATTCTTTTTTAAAATAAAATATTAATTTATTAAAAAAAATCAATATTTTACTAATTATTAATTATGTATTCATATTATTGTGGTGATAAATATTTCATTTAAATATAAAATTAATAAATCAATTCTTATTAATAATATGTTTTCCTAAATAATTATTTTTTCCTATTATTTTTGGATAATTTTATGATACCATTTTTAATTTTTAAAAGTATTATAAATGCAGTTTTAAATATAAAAAATGAATTTTCCAGAAATTAACGATTTTAAATAAAAAATAAATTTAAAATATAAAGAAAATTATTTTGAAAAAATATAGTATAAATTTTTATCATAAATTTTCAAAAAATGGTTTTGGATAAATTTTGGGAATTTTTGTAAAATACAAGAATTTTTTATGAATAGTAAATTAAGATATTTTACTATAAGTATTGAATACATTGTTTATTTAGTCATAGGTTATGAAAGTGTGATGTAGGCCCACTTTTTTCAAACTTAAATTCAATTATTAATTTTATTGTTCAAATAAATCAATACTATTAATAGTCTTGACGAAAAATATTAAACAAATGATTAAAATAATGAGAAACCTCTCATGTCCTCCACTATAAAGACCTCCCACACTCCCCTATTCTCTTCACCCCTATAAATCCATGTTACTTTTCTAAATTCTGAACAAATATCCTCCTAATATCATCCCCCATATCCAACATCACTTGGTCTCTTAAAAATACCAAATCCTCTCCCCTAAATAGGCACTCAAGGATGATTATTTCAAGAGGTTAATTCCTCATTTCAATTCATTTACTTTATTTTCAAGTTCCTCTGCTTTCTTTTCTATCATCACATATCATAATCCAAATTATATGAAAACATCATACCTTAAATGTACTATAATATTTTTATAATTATGGAATAATTTATTATCATCTCTATTTTACCCTTAATTTATGCTAGTAGTTAAAAAACATCATCTGATTGGTGCAAATTAACCACTTGAAACGCAAATGGGGTTATAATTTCAATAACCAATGTCAATTATGGTCATGAAACCATTATAATTGTTTAAAGGGACTATAATATATGTATTATGTCTTATCTATGGTTCTGTATTCTAAAAGTAACCATGGTTTTGAGTTATAGTTCCAAATGTGTTTGTTGTGTTCAAAAACCGCCAATTAACCTAAACATTTATCATTAACTAATGTAAATAATGATTAATATTTACTCTATGTAACAAAATGAAATATACAACTATTTAAACTTATGTTTGTTAACTAATAAAATATTAATTTAGTTCTGGACAACCATCATCATTTTACATGATTCTCCCTTCATGTATACAAGTATAGTGATAAAGAAATAAACGGACCTGAACTATGAAATTGACCACCTTAACCCATTAAAAGGAAATTAATAAAAAAATAACATTATAATAAATCAATTAAATATATATATGATGTGATTTAATTTTTATTTAATTAACCTAAATTGTACTATTCATGTAATTCTAATCAAGTGAACTACACCATCGAACTTATGGAATGGGATTTGTCATCTTACATCCATTTTCAGGAGATATTCCTTAATCAATAATATTTCATGTGTATGGTGTATGTTTTCTACCTACATACGTATCATATCATTAATGTAATTATTTTAATGACATTCAATGTATCATTTGATTATTATTAATTTTGGGGCATACAAATCAATTGGTTACAATGTTTCAAGTATTTTCTACCTGAACCTCAATTTTCATTTGGATCTCTATTTTTCTATAATCACATCAATAATATTTTCATTTATTATTACATAACAATAATAAATTATTTGTGAATTTATTATATAAGAATAATAATATAAATACTTCTTTATTTTATGGGAAGTTACATATTTTAATATAATTATTCAAAAAATATTCTGAATTGAAAGAACGATTCATGGAACTTATCAAATTATTAAATTTTTTGAATATAAATCTATATTCTATTTAAGATAGATTTATATTTATAAAATCAGAAATTATAACATTAAAAATTTATTTTTGGTTCATTTCGGATTTTATAAAATCAAAAATTCCTTTGTGTAATAAAATATCTTTAATTAATTACTTAAACCACACTAAAATATTTTAATTCTTAAGGTTCTTTAAAAAAGCTTTTTACATGATTTCCCTTCAGTGGGACATAATTAATGCCAAAAATATAATTTCAATGTCCATACCACATCTTTTATGGGATATAAATGTTTGAAACCATTTTAATGACAAATACAACTTTTATTCCAAAATAGATCTTCTTTCTAAAGTAAAATGGATTTTTTCTCAAGTCATATTAACATTTATGAGATATATTACATGCTCACCAGTTATTTCTTACATGAGGTGAATGTACACCCTCTTGGTATATCACATCATTAGTATCCCTATTCTTATGATATTCTATGGGATTATGATTTGAATGATTCAAGGTGTCATGGGACACTATTGAATGTTTAAAGAGTATATCCTAATGAATTTTTTGATGGTCTCATTTAAATGTATTTTTATTTTTGTAAACATCCATTGATGAATCTTGTATTTAATAAAGGTTTATAACCTATGATATCATATAAAATATGATTTTATGTGTAAAAAGATTATTTTTAATGTGGATAATACATTTTGATATCATTCAACATATTACTCTGAATGGTTAGTCATTAGGTTTAAAGACTGGGGAAATTTATTTACATTTCATTTTTTTATTTTCTATAATAGATTATATGTCATTTATATATATCAGCAATCATATTTAAATGAATTTCCATTAGAATTTTATTGTTGGGGCCCATCATAGCCCCTCAATTCATCGATTGGTCTCATGAGACATTTAGATATGAACTTGGTCTAGGCCTTGCCCAGTTTTCGATATGGTTTTGGTTGAGTACTCATTCATTTTTAGATTTCTTACCATATTCCTTGATTGTATGATTTATAATTTCATGAATATGCATTTCCATCATTATGAAGATATAAATTAATAGTTCATTAGGATATTGGAATAGTATAATAGCCATTATTGTGTATTATTAAGGTAATAATTACTCAGCTCACATTCCTACCATATTATATTCATGTTTATTTTTTAAAGGAATTTTTTTAATTATTGAGCATGCCAAATGTCTATTTTATCTTGCAATATATTTTTACCATTATTGAGAATCTGATATCACCCCTTATTATGTTTCATTTTTTCCCAGGTCATGATGATGTTTATTATGGATTACATTTAGGAATAATCAAGGGTAGTGGATGTTTCCAAAAGAACCTATATGACATTTTTCAATTCATGTTCTATTGGTGAATATATGTGTGTATCTGGTTTTTCAAATATACTAAACTATTTAGTACTTTGGGATGCATATTCCTTTTTATATTCCAATATAATACAATAAGGGAATGGCTCTGCGAAATAGGGGTCGGGACCTTATAGTTGGAATCAAAAAATGTTCTGTATAAAACACAAAAACAAGATTTATAAAACATAGATTAAGGGAAAAATTCCTAGGATATTATTTGAAGATAAACATATAAGAACATCCTGAAATTTTGGTAAGGAATTGATTATGTGTATATTTCTAGAAAATAAATCCTTGCCTGGATACTTTTAAGTGGATATAGTTATGAAACAGATGTACCTATGAGTGAAAACTCCAATGAGTTGTTTTTGGCATGACCCAATGTATCCTTGTACACAAAAAAGGGCCTTACTACACAACTGGTTTGAAACTCCCATGGTATATGCTTTTGATAATTCCCATTTTCTTTACACACTCTTGTGAAGAATTTATGCACCCAATGTTAAAACGTTATATGGTTCTTAGATTGACGATTCATGATATGATTAGAGTTATATAGTGTTAAATATATTATGATCTAATATATTATATGAAATTTATTAGAAATGATGTCTAGCAGACAGAATGAAAACGTAACCAATGCACATGATAAAAAGTGTAAGAAGGATCATAACTCTTATGGACTTAATCCACCTTTTAATGGAGGATTTTATTCCTAGTATCCTCCTCATCATATAAGAAAATAATATCATCTATTAACAAGATATTTAATTCATTCTTTGAGTCCTATGTTATAGAAGGGAATTATTTAACAAAGATGACGTTCGAGAAAAAGATGGATGTTGGGAAGAAGGGAATGAAGGGTATTCCCACATGTGATAACTATGGATAGAATCACCATAATAAATTCTTGAAGGGAATGATATTTTGTTATATGTGTGGAGAAAAAGGAAGCCCATTTCATGATTTCATGGGAACGAAAAAGGTTTCCAATGTAAAAATCTTCAGCAATAATAAGATGGAACATTATGCGAATCAATGTCCCAAGTGTCAAATTAATATTCCCTCAAATGGTGTTACTGGATAATGATCAAGTCATGATACAACTGTAGATGAAGTGGAATGATTAATATGAATATTTAAGAATCATGTCATTTGAATATTGTATCAGCAATGTACTGGTTATAATAATTATGTAATATATTAGTATTAAATTGTAGTACAATTTTATTAAGAATTTGAGGACATATGATGAATTGTAAAAAGGATAAGTGACTCAATAAAAAGTTAATATCATTGTAAAGTATATCATTGAGGGAAAGAAAACCCTGATGATATTATTGATGATTATGATAATGATGAAGAAATAACTTCTCTTGATATGTACTAATAACCTCAAAATGATTATTGACTTTCTGAAAACTGGTATATGCTATCATTGATCTAGTTTTCAACATTTTTTTATATATTGAATATATCCAATAGAAACTGTAAGGAGGAATGATTGTTTCCAATAATGTTTTATGGTAATTTGAGTTATTATCCAATTTTTTGGGGACACATCATCAATATATTCACATGGTTATAATGTGAAAATATAGGGAAACTTCATGTTGATTAATTGAAAATATGGTTGTAGATGCATTGAGTAGGATAAAACATGGAGTTTTAAAAAATATTTATTTTCAAGGACCCTATGTATATGGATATAGTTAGGATTGATATGGGAATGATTCTAACATATTGGGTAATGGTATTTTGGAAAGTAAAGACATTTATGAAATGGTTTAATATGATCAATGTATGAGGTGTTAGAGATTAATGTCACCACATGATGCAACTTGTGATACGAGATTAAGTATAGATAGTTGAAGGATCAAACGAAAGAAAAGATTGTTTTTGTGAAATAGGAAATTATATTAATACACTTATAATGTAGAATAATACCTCAACTCTGGGAAAAGAGTTTTAAAAAATATGTTGTTATGTAATCATATATTTTTTCATGATATCAATGAAATTTATATTTGTTTTAGTTTATGGATTGTTTGATAATGAACTTTAATTTGATCATATTATCTATCATTTTCAATCATAACATGGTACTTTCATTATTAATCCATGAACATGTTTTCCAACTATAATATTTATCTTTTAGTAACTGATGCATTTCCATTTCCCTCTTATTAAGACTATAATTTATCCGTATTCCTAATGTGGGATTACTACAACCAAATTTTAATTTATCAACCATTATCTTTCAAAGTTCAATTTCAAATTTCTTGGGTGAAAATTTTGTAAGGAGGAGTGAATGTAACACCCTATGGTTTTGAAAATAAATATTCAATCTATAAAATATTTTTTTAGAAAACCACTTATTTATAACCTAGATAATAAACATAATTTTGTCACCTCAATGTTATGAATTTCTAAAAACTAACATACACAGTTGAGTTAATTAATATTTTTACTGTCTAATAAGAGAAAATTAAAAAATTTTGAATATTAAATGCAACCTTGTGAATAGTAACATAATCTTAAGAATAGTAATGAATAGTACAATGGTCCAAAGAATTAAAACATCACCTTTGAGTGTATAAATACAATTTAGACATATTATAAATGATAAAATGAGCATAGCATTGGTATTGGTATTTCTGTAAGTCATAAATATTTTAATTACAATTTTATGATTAATTAAATATTTTTAAATGGAAATCTATTTTCATAAAATTTTATCCAAAAATTTTATTTTATTATATTATGGTTATAAATTTTTTTAGATCATGATTAACTATTCAAGCTGTTATAATATGAGTTATAGTTTTAATGTTTTTGTGAATAAATTGTGATTCAATTTAAATAATGAATTAAAAATATTTAAAAATTTACATTCAAAAAATAGATTTCCTTAGTGAATAAACATGTTGAAAAATAGTTTGGGTGAATTTCTGGGTTTTTTCTATAAAAAGAAATTTAGGATATATGTTGAAATGCAATAATTTACTATACATGTACAATAGAAGTTAAATAAACTATACCTAGATTCATCACCGATGTAATAATATTTGTTTAGAACTCACATGCAATTATTATTATTTTGGGTCATGGAATCATCACTATTTCTTGTCGTGAGGGAAAATAATAAAATAATGGTTAAAATTTTAAGAAAAACATCCTCTCCTGCACTATACAAACCACCCACACTCGCCTATTCTCATCACTCATCTCAAGCCTTCTACCTTGACTAAATTCCAATTGAATATCCCCCCAATATCCTACCCCATTTCCACCAGCCACTGGTCTCATTAATAGAACAAATCCTTTCACTTAAAGAGGATTTCAAGGATGATTAATAAAAGATGTAAATTCCTCATTTCAATTCATTTACTTACTTTTCAAGTTCTGTTGTTTTATTTTATACCCTCACTACTCCTCATCCAAATGTTATGAATTATCTTGTATCATAAATACACTATAATTTTTTTATGATTATTGAATTAGTTATCTTCATCTTTCCATTATCATTCTTTTATACTAGTGGTAAAAAACACCATCCTAGATGTGATAATTTACCACATTCAAGGAAGATGGGTTGTAATTTTCTATTACCATCATCAATTCTTATAATGGAAGAATTATTATGTTTGAAATAGAGAATAATATATGTATTATGTATCATCTATGGTTATGAAATATCTCTTTATGCATGATCTTGATTTATAATACAAAATGAGTTTGTTGTGGTCAAAAACCACCAATTAACCCAAATAACTTTCACAAAATAATTTATATAATTATTCATCATCACTCTATGTAATAAAATGTAATTTAAAAACATGTAAACTTCAAGATGTTAACTAATAACCTATAACATCAATTCTCGAAAACCATCCTCATTTTACATGATTCTCTATTCATGTATATATGTATAAAAATCATTATATTAATAAACCCAAAAAAATGAAATTGAACTACTTAACAAATAAAAAAATTCCATGAATGTATGTAAAAATTTTATAATAAATCAACAAAATTTAGAGGTGATTTTTTGATTATTAATTAATGAAACTAAATTTGACTATTCAGGAAATTATGATCTTGGGAAGAAAACCATTAGACTTAAGGTAAGGGTTTCTCCCTCTCACTTCCATTTTTTGTGATATATTCACTAATCATTAATATTTATTTTATATGGTTTATGTATACTTCCCATTGATGTATAATATCATTAATATAATTATTTTCTTGATATTAAATGTATCATTTGTATATTTTTAATTTCATAGCGTACAATTCAATTTGTTTCAATGTTGTATATATTTTCAACATGAACCACTATATTCAGTCGGGTCGCTCTTATTCTCAACTCACCTCAATTAAATTATTATTTATTCTTAAAAAATATTCATACATTATGTTTTAATGTTATATATATTTGTATTAATCATAATACTTCTTCATTTGTAGGTATTTACATGTTTTATAATAATCTTTCAAATATTCTTATGAATTGCAATCACGATTTAAGGAACTTCTTGAATTAATACCTCTTTAAATGTTCAATCTATAATAAATTTTAATCTCGATTTATCATATTAAAATAACTAAATTTAAAATGGAAAATATATTTTTGGTTCATCTCATGTTTTATGAAAGTAAACAATCCTTTGCGCTTTAAAATAACTTTAATGAATTCCTTTAAAATCCTAAAAATGTTTTAATTCTAAATCTTCTTTAAAAACTCTTTTTTTCATGATTTCTTTTTAGTGGGACATCATTTATGCATCAAATATTATTTCAATTACCTTACTATTTATTTTATTTTATATACCTATTTAAAACCATACATAAAAAAATTGAAATAATTTTACAAAAGAGATCTTCTTTCGAATGTAAAATGGAATTTTCTCCCCTCACGTTAAATTTTATGAGATATATACCATGTTCCCCAAATATTTTTTGCATGTGGTGTATCTATATCTCATTGGTATATCATATCAATAGTCTATGTATTCTTATGATATTTTCAATTATTATAATTACAATGTTTCAAGATGGTATGGGTCACTTTGGAATGTTTATGGACTATATCCTCAAAAAGAAATTGGTGGTCTCATTTAAAAGTATCATTGTTTATATAAACATAATTTGATGAATATTTTATCTCATAGTGGTTTATTACCAATGATAACATATAAAATAAATTTTTTAAAGGTTTTTTGTTATTTTTAATGTGGATATTCTATCTTGATACCATTTACTACATAAATCCTAATTGTTAGTGTTTTTTTAATGATTAGTGAATGTTATTTAGATTTCATGTTTGTTTTTCAATATGAATGTATATTCTTATTATGTTTATACCCATTCAAATGAGGAATTAATTGGAAATGGTAAGTGATGGGTGGGGATTTCTATATTCCCTTACTGCACCTGTAGGTCTCATGAGAAAAAATAGATATAGACTTGGCTAATGCCTTGCCTATTTTTATATATAGTTTTTTCCAAGGCATTAATTATTTTTAGATGTCTTGGCCGAGGTCTTGACGGAATGTTTGCATTTTTTGTGAGGAGTAATGTGACCTATATGAATAGTAACATACCCTTATGAATAGTAATTAATAATAATTTGGATAAAAAAATATAAACATTTCCCATGAATATATAAATACAATTTAGACTTCTTATAAGTGACAATATTGATCATAGCCTAAATATAGATATTTTTTTATGTACTATATATTTTAATTAAAATATGATTATTATTTTAATAAATCAAAATAAAAATTTATTTTCATAAAATGTATTCATAAATTTTTATTTTATTTATTCGGGTTATAAGATAATTTTATGAGACCCTGATTAAATTTTCAATGTGTTATAAAATGAGTTATATGTTTAAGTTGGTTTTTTGAATAAATATTAATTTTATTTAAAATGTTATATAAAAATATTTAGGAAATTATTATCAAAAGATAGGTTTAATTTTGGAATACTACACACCGAAAAAAGGTTGGGGTAAGTTTTTTGGATTTATATAATTTACATGAATTTTTTATGAATAGTGAAATACTAGAATTTACAGTTTATATAAATTCTAAATTAAACACACTATTCTAAGAATCATCGATGATGTAAGAACCCTTAGTTCAAAATCAATGAACTTATAACTATTTTTTCATGGAATAATCAATATTTTATGTATTATGGAAAAATAATAAACAAGTTATTAAAATATTAAGAAAACCCACCTCTCCTCGAATATAAATTCCAACCTCACTACCCTATTCACTTTACGCCTATCAATATTTGTTCTTGTATAAATTATGATAAAATATCATCCCAAGTTCCTAACATAGTTCTATTATCCATTGGTCTTATAAAATTACAAAATCCTATCCCATAAAGAGGCTTTCATGAAATATTAATTCAAGATGTAAATTCCTCTTTTCATTTTTTTTACTTTCTTATCATGTTTCATTTTTTTCTTTTCTATCCTCACCACTAGTCATCAATATGTTATGACAAAAACAGTGACATACAAGTACCTTAGTGTTTTTTTGATTATGGAATAATTTATTATCATCAATGGTTTACCATTATTTCATGCTTGTAGTAAAAAAAATACCATCTTAGATGTGATAATTTACCACATTCAAGGATGATGAGTTTTCAATTTATATTACAATATTCATTAATTGTCATGTAAACATTAATATGGTTAAAAATACTATAATGTATAAATTATTCCTCATATATTCATCTAGGATCTTACTTTTACACATGGTTTTTATTTATAAGGAAAAATGAGTTCATTGTGTTCAAAAATAACCAATTAACCCAAACAGTTATCATAAAATAATTTATATAATTATTCATATTAACTCCAAGTAATGAAATTAAATTTAAAACCATTTAACCATATTGATGTTCACTTATATCATATATGTCACGACCCGTCCTCAAGGACCATGTCGTGACTACCCCAATCCCACCTTCCATAGGCCATGGGCTGGCGACTAGCACCAAAGGTGTAAATCCCGGTAACTCGGAAAGCACTGACTTTATAAAACATAAACACATATAACCAGAGTACATGTGAAAGTAAAACACTAAGTACAAAAGAAAGTGCTGAAAATAAAATGGGCTAGAATACAAACCCAATAAAAAGGTAAAGCTACAACTGAACGAAAGTTCAACAAAGAAGACAAACAACTGGAAGATAGAAGCAGCTCCTGGGTCGTCCACCTCACATCCTACCAGAAGGGTAGGTACAGATAGCCTCCTCATTGCTCTCACCCGTCAACCTCCTCCGAGTACCGTCTTTTCATGACGTCCACATCCCGATACTGTCTCGTCGTGAGGTCCACCTCCGGATACTGACTCGTCGTGAGGTCCACCTTCGGGTACCGTCGAGTCCTCGAACACTCGGCCTCCGTCTGCATTGTCCGTCGTCTGCATCCAACACAACGAGGTGAGGGCATAGCCCATGCAGGGGTGAGTATAACGATACTCAGTAGGGAACCCGAGACTATCAAGGTCTCACTATATCCAATAAGGATAACGAAAAAGCAGGAACTAAACAGATAACCCTTACATAGGTATAAGCACATACTTATACCCAAGTTATCAAGTAACCCATCTCAATCAAGAGGTATCACACAGATATGAAATCAAAGGATAACCAATATTTAGGTATATGCCCATACATGTACCTAAGTTATCAAGTAACCCATCTCAATCATGAGGAAATCACAAAGGTCAACGACTCAGCTCAAACCAAGATTTTCATTATCGAAACTGCAACTGCTGAAGAGATCCTCCTCTATCGAGTACACTGATCCTGTCATGACTCTGAGGTGTTGTTCACTAACCTTAGACTGATGAGGTACTCCTCTTATAGAGTACCATGGGTCAGCCACCCAAACACATTAGTGCTCCCCGCCAGGGTCTTCCACCCAAACACAGTTGTGCACACCACCTAATAGCCTGTAGAGGTACACCTTCTGTCGAGTACCGCGGGTCTGCCATCCAAACACAGCAGTGCTCCCCGCCGTGGGTCTGCTAGCCAAACATAGTAGTGCTCCCCAATAGACTATACAAGTCACTATGACTCGAATCAGAGAAGTAGTCATCAGGTCTCAGCCAGCTACACGGTCTCCGTACTCCGTATGCTCGTCTCAGGGAGGGTCCGCTCCACGAGCTATTGGTCGATACTCCATGTATAACAAAGTCCCACTAAGAAGTATCGCAAATTTATGCCACGTCATAGGGATCTCAACACAACAGACGGTGCATCAGTCGGACGCCCGGTATGTGTGTTATTAGCCTTTTCGTCCCGGGGCCCAGTTGGTTTCGTGTACAAACCAACCTGATCGTATCACAACTTTACCCCGATCTCTCATGGGGTATACTCAAAGGAACTGTTTCTCAACGAGATTACCAACGCCGTTAATGGTTCATCAAACGGATGTCCGATCTGAAAGTTATCGGCTTTTCCGTTCCAGGGGCCTGGTTGGTTTCAGGTACTATCCATCACGACCTTACTCCAACTGCGTCCAAACCTCAGGTGAAGTATGCCAAAAGATCCTCCTCATCAAGAGGAATCCAAAAAAGTTGATGGCATGTCATTCGAACGTCCGGAGCTCAGTTTATAAGTTTTACTGCTCTGAGGCCCTAGTTGGTTTCGGGTTCGAACCAACCCAGCCATACTTCAAATGAAACCGGTTAACCAAACTGGTCACACCATTGTGATAGATACCGAGAAACATACAAGATGTATTACCCATTGGTCAAAAATGGATAGATGGTGAAAAGGTTGCATTTCACCGGAACATGCGTGAACCGGGCCTCATGGGGCCCACACCTCGACCTCACCTCAAATATCCAAAATTGGTCGTGAAACATCCGTCTTAATTCTAGGATCTCAACGTCGCAGACGGTTCGTCATTTCAACTCCGTATGAGAGAGATATGTCTGATACAAGATTTTGTATTAATAATAATAATATTATTATTCGGTGTTTCATGGGCCCGAGCCATGAACAAGAATTTAGTATCCAACATTAGACTTGAACCGACCGTATTAAAGATAGGATTACATCGCCACTGATGGAAATCCAATCGGACGTCGCACGCATGAGTTATGGATGGTCAAAGATTTAATAATAATATTAAATATATTATTTTCAGAGCGCTTCGGGTACCCGATCCAAAACCCGAAAAATACATCTAATATTGGACTCATAAATTCTGTCTTGATGTCAAGGTCGCACTACCGCTGTCGGTTCGTGAAACCAAGATCGGACGATGAATTTACAGTCAAATTATGGTTTTGGAAACCATAAATAATAATAATAATAATAATATATTATTATTATTTCATTTGATTAGGAATTCACTCTTCAATATCATTTTAAATCCTTGTTGCATGTGGGTAACCCCTCCCTTTATACATATCTTCTTCCTTCTCTTTTTATTTTCCTTTTAATTTATCTGTCTTATTTTCTATCCTCTCTCCAATCTTATTTCATTCATCTCGATTCCTCACGCTCAATAATAATAATAATAATAAAACTCCTTCCCCAAAATCACACCCCATCAATCCAAAAATTCAGCCACGGATGAAACCCAACCTGCCAAGGGTCTTGCGCACCCCCCTCCTTCGGACAGCTGTGCCTTCTATCCACTAGATCATATCGATGGACTGCCGTACCGGCCGCCTACCTGCGATGTCATGCTGCTGTCGTTATCCCTGTCATGCCCTCGTATCGGCTGCCCCGACTCCGTGCACAAATGAACAACCAACGGAGGGTCCTTGGGCCGTGTTTGTTCGTCTCACACCCTCCATGTTAGGCGTTATCAATTGGCAACAATAAAACACTTGTTGTCAACTACAACAAGGGTATAATTTATTCAAGAATAAATTATACAAATATCATATAAATAAACACACATTATCCTAAATAAAACCACTTAAATGTAAAACAAACAATATTCCCCTACCTCGGTAATTAACGTCTCACATCATTGATTCGCGGAATGAGTCGTCATGGAAGATGGATGTCTATTCTATTGACGTCAGGGTGTGACCGAAGTAGAAACACCATTGGAGAAATCCCCTGCGTTCTTCGCAGCGGAGTCGTTCTTCGTTGAAGGTTGGTGTTCTTCATCAAAGAAGAACACTTCCTTCTAAGTCATTTCAAGAGTTCCTCGACCAATAATTCCAACCCCCAAAATAATAAAAAGGCTCTCCATAATATAAGATGTCATGTAATTCAAACCTTTGATGGAATATTAATTAGGGAGGTGATGGGTTGCCATAATAAGGGGAGTTTTCACATTAAATTGGAGAGGTATTAAAGGGGGGTTAGATAGAGTAAAGGAAGTTGAGATGTTGGGGATCATCTGGGCCCCACCTCTCATTTATCAGCACTTTGAAGAGTTTAAGTTCCAAGATATAAAACTAAAATTGTTCAACAATTTTATTTATTTTATACTAAATCCCCAAATAATAAAATTCAACCAGCTTAAACTAAAAATGCGGCAAAGTTTCCCTTAAGCAATTACTGATGCTGTGAGTTCATTGGTGCCCCCAGATTTCAATTCCGAGCACCGGTTCAAAATATAGAAAAACACGCACGTACGTTTACTGAACGTACCTGAAAAAAAGGTCGGAAAATTTTTATCAGTGACCCCCAACCTGCGCTGGTTGAGGGTAGGCTCTGCCTAAGTAAAACATGCCCCATAAAAACCATCAATACTCTCATATTTTCAATCCGAGTTACCATTTAAAAGTTATGAATTTTACAATAAAATAATTGTCACTTAAATATTTTATTTGCGGCCAAAAACTAACTTTTTTCGGTGGCCCATGCCGGAAAATGTTAGTATCTTCTTAAATAAAGGATACCCTCATGAGTTCAGCGGTGGTCTCGGATTTTTAATCCGAGCTACCGTTTGTGAGTTATAACCATTTGAAAAAAAAAATTAATTATTTTATTTAAAGTTATGCCATTTTTGGAATTTCTCACAGGAGGCCCGCGCCGACTAAAAATAAGTTGCGCCTAGGGTAAACCCACCATCTTGAGCACAACAGTGCCCTTAGATTTCTGATCCGAGTAACCATTTAGGAGTTATTCCACTTATTCAGTGAAACTTCTTACACACGATAATTTTAAGCATAAGAAAAGTTCCGAAAATTATTTCGGGCCCACCGGGCCTCAGAATCAGGTTCCGTCAGAAACTACAGACTTGTAAAATTACAGATAAATTAATAAAAAAATTCTCATGAAATTTTCGGAACTTTAAATTACCCCCACCTCAGGGCTTTACATCCCCGTAATGCTACAACACACACTAGGGAAAACAAAAGTGGTACTGAGCACGCATCTGAGCCTTCCACTCCCATGTGATCTCATGGAGTTTCCCGTGCTGCCAACGAATGCGCACTGGAGGAATTGACCTTCCACATAGAACCCACTCTTTTTGACCCCCGATTTCCACTAGAACCTCCGTGAATGTCGCCACATCATCGATGTCCAGCTTCCTATGGTCAATGGTGTGGGAAGGGTTGTGCACGTATCTCCTCAACTGGGATATGTGGAAGACGTCGTGCACCTAGTGAAACTATGGTGGAAAGGTCAAGTTTTAAACCACCTCGTCAACTCTACTGGGGACCTGGAAAGGTCCGATGAAATGCGGAGTTAACCTAGCACCTCGGCCAAATCTCCGTAGACCTCATCAAGGTGAGACCCATATAAAAACGTGGTCTCCATCCCCGAACTCTAGAGGCCTTTGTTCCCTATTTCAATCTGAAAACTAAAAAATCCTACTACCATGAGGGTAAGGTTGGCCGACTCAAGAGTGATCAGCCGCACCCTCCTATGCATGAGTTTATCCTGTGCTGCCTGGGGTTTCCTTTTCGCCGACCAAGGAAAACCAATCCCATCATTGTAGGTAAACCACAACCTTTTTTCGTAATACAGTCAATATGTGTATGAACTGTGGTGGCCTAGTCCATACCCAAACTAACTCCGTAAGGCCTCAATGCTGCCACCAAGAGGATCCACCGAAACTCTCCCCTCAAGGGTCAGATCACACCGTCGGTGTAAGCATGATTATCGAGTATCCTCCCAAAGGTATCTCCAAACGTAAGGGTCAAGTCAACGGTTTAACTGGAAACTCTAGGTCTGGAACAAGATTTGTGGATGGAAGGAATGATTGGTACCTGTGTCTATTGATATGGAAGCTCGTAGAAGACACAGACCGTACCTAAAATCATTTTTAGAGCCCTTGGGTCACACTCCATGACTGCATGCAGTTGTTTTCTACCCCTACCCTCCAGCTCCCTAAGCCTAGCGGGGACTACAAAGGCGGGTGGTCGTACCATGTCGAAATTTACACCACCTCATGTTGCACTCCTAGATCTGATTCCACGTCTTCTGCTCTGCAGATTCATCTATCCTTAACACTTCCTCTTCTTGAAACATTTTACACGCCCAAGTCTCTCAGACTAGCGCCAATTCCATGCTCTTCCACTGCTAACATTCTATAGCTGTATCCATTCAGCCAAAGAATACTCAACCACAAAGGTATTATCTAGCACCGAGGTCTAATATCTAAAGAGATGATCTTATCATAGTCATCATGTACCAGGAACGATCAGTATGCCATGATGAATAATCAGCTACCGACATGTCATCCTGCCGAAGCTGTATAAGTTCTAGAGAAATCTCAGCCACCTCCTCAAGACAGTCCTTAGCCGCCTATGATTCATGCTCGCCTCATAACTTGAGGGATATTTGGTGCTGAAACATATGTAAGGAACTAAGCCTACAAGTAACCTCTACCGGTACCTTCGGTAGTGCATGATGACTAACAGGTAGTGATATAGCTGACACACTACACGAAGTTACTATCTCAGGCATCAGTCCACGTACCGAAGCCTCATCACTATACAGACCAACCTCATGGGAACTCACTGGAAAACATAAGTAGTTATGATCTCCATCTTCTCTACCAGTGTATAAACTAGGAGTATAACTCCAGTAATCTCCTCCATCCAGTCCACTACTTCCTAGGAATCTGCCTTGCCTCGTAACCTTGGTGGCCTCTGCTGTTGGAACTCGTGCAATGCGCTCTGTCGGAGTGCACGGTCCGCTAGTATGGCTGATGGAATCTAATACCCAAAGGGTGGTGGAGATTCTAGTACTCCACCCGAAGATGCCAGCATCGTAGAAAGGGACATGCACCGAAGCCTCGTCCCTCGGTGGGTTGTCATCGTGTACTATCATAGAACTCTAACTGACTGTTTTCCTGGAGGCATCCTATACTGACGCGAAACGGACAAACGATTTAAACCTGGTGAGCTGACCTAGTTGAGTTGACTTAAAAAATACTTTTGAAAACAAACACACAATAATTTTTTTCGTGCACGGAGTCGGAAATCAGAAGTTAGGGTCCTGGTGTGTGGATACGTTGGCCGCCACACCAACACTGGACTCCTGGATCTGAGAACCACATTCATTACCTTTAACAATACTGCTTCACAGAAAGAAAAAATTAGAGTCCTGAGTTCTGTGGTAGAACCGACTCCTCTGTTACCAATTTTTCACGACCCGTCCTCAGGGCCCATTCCATGACTACCCCAAACCCGCCTTCCATAGACCAGGGGATGGCGACTAGCACCAAAGGCATAAATCCAGGTAACTGGGAAGGCATTATCTTTATAAAACATAAACACATCTAACCAGCGAACAAGAGGAAGTAAAACACTAAGTAAAAAAGAAAGTGCTGAAATGAAAATGGGCCAGAATACAAACCCAACTAAAAAGTACAGCTACAACTAAACTAAAGTTAAACAGAAAAGACAAACAGCTGGATGATAGAAGCAGCTCCTGGGTCTTTCACCTCAGATCCTACCTGATGGGTAGGTACAGATAGCCTTCTCAATGATAACTCCCATCAACCTCCTCCGAGTACCATCTCATCGTGAAGTCCACCTCTGGATATTGACTTGTCGTGAGGTCCACCTCCAGATATTGACTCGTCATGAGGTCCACCTCCTGGTACCGTCCATTCCTCGAACACTCGGCCTCCGTCTGCACTGTCTGTCGTCTGCATCCAACACTACGAGGTGAGGGCATATCACTTGCATGGGTGAGTATAACGATACTCAGAATGGACCCCGTGACCCTCAAGGTATCAATATATCTAACAAGGATAACCAAAAAGATGGGACTAAACACATAACCCTTCCTTAGGTATAAGCCCATACTTATACCTAAGTTATCAAGAAACCCATATCAATCAAGAGGTATCAAACAGATATGAAATCAACGGATAACCACTACTTTGATATATTCCCATACATATACATATGTTATCAAGTAACCCATCTCAATCATGAGGAAATCAAAAAGGTCAACGACTATGCTCAAACCAAGATTTTCATTATCGAAACCGCAACTGCTGAAGATATCCTCCTCTATCGAGTACATTAATCTTGTCACGACTCCGAGGCACTGCTCACTAACCTTAGACTGCTGAGGTACTCCTCCTATCGAGTACCGTGGGTCAGCCACACAAACACAGTATTGCTCCCCATCGGGGTCTTCCACCCAAACCATGTAGTGCACCCCCCATAATAGCCTGTAGAGGTACTCCTTCTGTCGCGTACCGCGGGTCTTCCACCCAAACACAGTAGTGCTCTTCGACGTGGGTCCGCCACCCAAACACAGTAGTGCTCCCCCCTGAACTATACAAGTCACTCTAACTCGAATCAGACAAGTAGTCATCAGGTCGCAGCCAACTACACGGTCTTCGTACTTCATACGCTCATCTCCGGGAGGGTCCGCTCAATGAGGTACTGGTTGATACTCCAAGTATCACAAAGTCACACGAAGAATTATCCCAAAAGTATTCCACGTTATAGGGATCTCAAAACAATAGTCGGTGCGTCAGTCAGACGCCCGGTCTATGTGTTATTAGCCTTTTCGTCCCGAGGGGCCGGTTGGTTTCGTGTATGAACCAACCCGACCATATCATAAGTATACCCCGAACTCTCATGAGGTATAATCAAAGGAACCGTTTCTCAACAATATTACCAACGCCGCTAAGGGTTCATCAAATGGAAGTCTGGTCTGAAAGTTATCGGCTTTCCCGTTCTCGGGGCCCGGTTGGTTTCGGGTACAATCCAACCCGGCCTTACTCCAACTGCGTCCAAACCTCAGGTGAAGTATGGAAAAAGATACGTCTCATCAAGAAAAATCCAACAAAGTTGACGAAACATCATTCGGACGTCCGGAGCTTAGGTTATAAGTGTTACCTCTCCGAGGGCCCGATTGGTTTCAGGTTCGAACCTATCCAGTCGTACTTCAAATGACCCCAGATAACCAAACCGGTCACACAATTGTGATCCATACCGAAAAACAAACAAGACATACTACTCATTGGTCCAAAATGGATAGCCATTGAAAAGGTTGCATTTCATCGCAACACGCGCTAACCGGGCCTCATGGGGCCCACACCTCGACCATGACATAAATATCCAAAATTTGTTTTAAAACATCCGTCTTAATACCAGGTTCGCAATGTCGTAGACGGTTCGTCATTCCGACACCGTATGAGAGAGATATGTCTGATACAAGATTCTGTAATAATAAGAATAATATTATTATTCGGTGTTTCATGGGACCGAGCCACAAACCATAATTTAGTATCCAGAAATACACTTGAACCGACCGTATTAAAGATAGGATTACATCGCCACTGACAGCAAGCCAATCGGACGTCGCACGCATGAGTTATGGCTGGTCAAGGATTTAATAATAATATTAAATCTATTATTTTCTGAGCGCTTCGGGTACCCGATCCAAAAACCTGAAAAATACATCCAATATTGGACTCATAAATTTCGTCTCGAAGTCAGGGTTGCACTACGGCTGACAGTTCGTGAAACCGAGATCACACGAAGAAGTTACGGTCGAATTATGTTTTTGACAACCATAAATAACAATAATAATATTATATTATTATTATTTCATTTGATTGAGAATTTTCTCTCCAATCTCATTTTAAATTCACGTGGCATGTGGGTAACCCCTCCCTTTATAAATATCTTCTTCCTTCTCTTTTTATTTTCCTTTTATATTATTTCTTTTATTTTCTATCCTCTCTCCAATATTATTTCATTCATCTCGATTCCTCACGCTCAAAAAAATAATAATAATAAAACTCCTTCCCCAAAATCACACCCCCTCAATCCAAAAATTTAGTCGTGGATGAAACCCAACCTGCAAAGGGTCTTGCGCACCCGCCGCCTCCGGACAGCTATGCCTCCTGTCCGCTCGATCATATCGCTGGACCACCGTACCGGCCACCTACCTGCGATGTCCTGCCCATGTCGTTATCCCAGCCTTGCCCTCGCATCAGCCACCCCAAATCCGCACACAAACGAACAACCAGTGGAGGGTCGTCGTGCCGTGTTTGATTAGGCCACTCCCTCCGCGTTAGGCATTATAAATTGTCAACAATAAAACACTTGCTTTCTACTACGTCAAGGGTATAATTTATTCAAGAATAAATTATATAAATATCATATAAATAGACACTCATGATCGTGAATAAAACCACTTAAATGTGAAACAAACAATATTCCCCTAACTTGGTAGTTAACGTTGCATGTCATTGATTCGTAGAATGCGGCGTTGCGGAAGATGGATGTCTATTCTATTGACTTTAGGGTGTGTCCGAAGTTGAAACACCATTGGAGAAATCCCTCGTGTTCTTCGCAGCGGAGTCGTTCTTTGTTGAAGGTTGGTGTTCTTCGTCAAAGAAGATCACTTCCTTATAAGTCTTCTCAAGAGTTCCTCCACCAATATTTCCAGCCCCCAAGATAACAAAAAGGTTCTCCATAATATAACATTCCATGTAATTCAAACCTTTGATTGAATATTAATTAGGGAGGTGATAGGTTTCCATAATAAGGGGAGTTGTCACATAAAATTGGATAGGTGTTAAAGCGGGGGTAGAGAGAGTTAAGGAAGTTGAGAGTTTGGGGCTCATGTGGGCCCCACAACTCATTTATCCAGACTTTGAAGAGTTCAAATTCCATGATATAAAAATAAAGTAGTTCAACAATTTTATTTATTATAAACTAAATCCTCAAATAATAAAATCCAACCCGCTTAAAACGCAACTGTGGTAATGGTTCCCTTACGAAATTTCCAACGCTGTGAGTTCATCGTTGCCCTCAGATTTCAATTTCGAGCACCGGTTCAAAAGATAGAAAAACCCGCGCGTAGGTTTACTGAAAGTACCCGAAAAAAAATTCAGAAAATTATTATCAGTCATGCTCAACACGTGCTGGTCGAGGTTAGGCTCTGCCTAAGTAAAACACGCCCCAATGAACCCATAAATAATCTCATATTTTCAATATGAGTTACCGTTTAGAAGTTATGAATTTTATTATAAAATAATTGTCACTTAAATATTTTATTTGCGGAAAAAGATTAACTTTTTCTGGTGGCTCATGCTGGCCAAAGTTAGTATCTACTTAAATAAATAATACCCTTACAAGTTTTGCAATGGTCTCAGATTTTTAATCCAAGCTACCGTTTGAGAGTTATAACCATTTGAAAAATAAAATAAAATATTTATTTATTTTATTTACGGTTATGCCATTTTTGGAATTTCTCACATGGGGCTCGTGCCGGCTAAACATAAGTCACGCTTAGGGTAAACCCACCATCCTGAGCACAACGTTGCCCTCTAATTTCTGATCCAAGTAACCATTTAATAGTTCTTCCACTTTTTCAGTAAAACTGCTTACGCACGTTAATTTTAAGCTTAACAAAACATCAGAAAATTATTTCGGGCATACCAGGCCTTAGAATCAGGTGCCGTCAGAAACTGCGGACTCATAAAATTCTAAAACAATTAAGAAAAAATTTCCCTTGAAATTTCTAGGACATTACAATATAACTGTAATTAGGAATAAAAATCCTCATTTTACATGATTCTCCATTCATTATTCTATGTATACCGTTCATTAAAAAATAGACGCAAACAATGAAATTCAACCACTTAACCCAAAAAAATACCTTGAATGAACATAATAAGGTTATAATAAATTAGTGACCTGTAAATAAGGTTATGGAATTATTAATTAATGAACCTAAATTTGACTATTCAGGTCATTAGGATCAATTGAATTACAACGTGTTATTTAAGGAAATGGTTTCCTTGTCTCACTTCCATTTTTCAGGAGATATTCCTTAATCACTGTTATTTCATGTGTATAGTGTATTTATACTACCCATTGATGTATCAAATCTGGAATATAATTATATTTAGGATATTAAATTAATCATTTTATGATTATTAATTTTCTGGAATAGAATTCAATTGGTTACAAAGTAGTTTGTATTTTCTACCTGATCCTCTATTTTCATTCATGTCGCTCTTATATTCTACTCACCTCAATGAAATTAATATTTATTTTATATAATCCCCATAAATTATGTGTGATTGTTATATATGTTTGTACCAATCATAAGCCTTATTTATTTTATAGGGATTTACTTGTGGTAAAATAATCCTTCAAAAACTCTTCTGAATTAGAAGCCCGATTCAAGGAACTTCTCATATTTTTAACTATTTTGAAGTTCACTTGATAATATGTTTTAAACTAGATTATTAATTATAAAATCATATATTTTAACATGAAAAATATATTTTTGGATCTTTTTTAGTTTTATGTTTGAAAAAAATAATTTCCACTTTAATGTATCATTAATGAATTTCATAAACAACACTAAAATACTTTAATTCCAAAGCTTCTTTAAGAAAAATTTTTACTTGATTTTACTTAAGTGGAAAATAATGTTTGCCTCAAATATAATTTCAATTTTCTCCCATTTTCTTTTATTGTAATACATGTTTGAAACAATATATTTGACAAAAACAAATTATTTTCCAAAAGAGCTCTTCTTTCCATTTTAAAATCGATTTCTCCCGCCATACTATAACTTTTATGAAATATATGCCATGTTCATCACTTATTTATAGCTTTTGTTGTATGTAATGACCATTGGTATATCATATAAAGAGTCTATTTTTTCTTATTATATTATATGCGATTATGATTTGAATGTTTTTAGGTGGTATGGGAGACTTTGAAATGTTTAAGGATTATTTCCCAATGAATTTTTCAATGGTCTCATTTGAAAGTATATTTATTTATTTAAACATACTTTAATTAATCATGTACTTTATAGAGTATTATCACCTATGATATCATATAAAATATGTTTTTGAAGTTTTTGTAATTAGTTTTAAGGTGGAAATTCTATTTTTATATCATTCGGAATTTTGAAAAACTGTCATACAAGGTTGCATTCAGTACGATATTTAGAGTCTGATAAGAAAAACACGATTTTTTTGAATAGTCACATACACATTATGAATAGTAATATCAATTTCAATATGACCCTTATTAATAGTAAATCATACTTTTATTTTTTGGTTATATGTTAATGAGATCTTGATTAACTTTTTAAGGTGATATATAATGAATTATTGATTTAATATTTTCTCAAGAGACCTACTGATGCATTAGTGGGATGTAGAGGGCACATACGACCACATAATAAATCAAATTCAATCCTGATATGAATGGTGAAAAAAAAATAACACATACATTCATATAACTACTAACATAAGAAAGGTAAATAAATTTCCCAAAACATTAGGCTTAAACACTAACCCTTATGACTAAATTGGTGAATTGTTTTACGATAGCACATCCATCATCAAAATAATCATAAAAAATAAAATTAAATATATTATATGATATCATAAATATTAATACTAATAATACATAATAATAAATTGTATTGTTAAAATAGAGGAATATACTCTTATAAAATCATTGAGTAATTCTTCAGATAAATACTTATTTACATTGAATAGAAGTTTTTTTTTAGAAATGTGTTTTCATATACCCATATATGAATTAATATATTATTTTATTAATAAAATGATTTAATTTATAATTTTAATGGTTTTTTAAAATATATTATTGAGTTCCCTTGAAATTTGGTTAGATTTTGAGAAATATCCTTCAATCGGGTTGTATTTCCGGAAGAATTTTTGAAAGGTCCTTTTAAAACATATAATTCCCCATAAATAAAGGCATGATTACGGATTTTACACATATATAAAACATTAATTATTTATGAATAGTAAATATTAATTAATAATTATTTAATTGAGGTAATTAGATAATAAAAGTAACCCGAATGAAAATTGGGTTTCGGGTGGAAAATCCTTACCAGATTGTAATCAATCGGTTCGTATGACCCAAAAATAATAATCATCAAATTATAGATTTAATTCCCTGGAAATAAATATATTAATTATATGACAAATTAATGGGACTTATATACCTTATTAATAGTAGTGAATATGGAATATCACACAAAATTTGAAGTGAGATGAAGAAACCCCTTACCTTAAGTCAAAAGGTGTTCATCACTTGATCTTAATGACCCGAATAATCAAATTTAGGTTCAAAAAATAATAATTCTCATAGCTAATATACATTTAATTGATTTAGTATAACATTATTAGGTTCCTTCAAGGCCACTTGATGGGTAAAAATATTCAATTTCATCTTTGGAATTGTTTTCTTCCTTTTTTTAATGATCGGTTTAATTATATGAATTTATAGATAAACATCTAGAATGATTATAGTTTCCCATAATAGTTGATTTTTGTTATTAGTAAAAACCTGAAGATTAAATGGTAATAAAAATCATGTGGTTATTGGGAAGGAAGGTGAATTATTAAATAAAACATTAATGATAGTTGTTTGGGTAAATTGACAGTTTTTTATCACAACGAACTCATTTCAGTTTATTAATTAATATCATGTGCACAAACATATTCTAGTTCCAAACATAATTTATAATACATATTTTATATTCTATTTCAACCATAAAAAAAATTTAATGACCAAAATTGACGACGGTAATAGAAATTGAAAACTCATTATCCTTGAATGTGAAAAATTAACACAACCCGGATGTTGTTTTAAATTGCATTATAAATGTAGGGGAAAATAGAGATGGTGAAAAATTATTCCATTATCAAAAAAAAATTCTAGTACATATGAGGTATTGAATTCATTATAAAATTTTCATGAAGGGTGGTTTGGAATAAAAATGAAAAGAAACGAACATGAAATTAAAGAAATGAAAAAAGGAATCTACCTCTTGAAGAAATCATCCATGAGGGCCTCTTTAGGGGAGTTGTTTTGGACTTTTTATGATACCAACGACTGCTGGACATAAGGGAGGAACATGGTAGTATATTTGAGATAAATTTTTACATGTCACAAGGATTTAGAGGAGTGATTTGAAAATGGAGTGAGGGGGCGTATAGTGTAGTAGAGGAGGGTTTTCCCATTATTATACTCATTATTTTATTATTTTTTCAAATACAACAAATAATATAGATTTTTGTGACCAATAATACTAATATGTGTATGTGAGTTTTAACCAAGTGTGATTACCACATCCATGAAGCTAGGAATACGGAATTTCACTCATAATGTATATATACAACAAGTTACCGTATATTACTATTCATAAAATATTCTATTTCATCATAAAAATACAAAACAATTCACCCTAAATGTATTTTGACATGTAGGCCATAAAAAATTTCTCCATATTTTGAAAATAATTTTATAAATAGTATTAATTTATTTGTAAAATAATATCATTATTTTTCAAAAAATTACCATTTTAAAACTATAATTTGATTTATATCACATTGAATAATTAATAATGATATCATTATCTTATAATCTATGAATAATAATATGATTTAATATTCATAAGGTTCACAATACTATTAATATTACTATTCATTAGGTTATATTACTATTTACCAAAACATATTTCAGTCTTATATGACTCTAACTATAAAACTGAATGCAACAATGTATGTTAGTTTATTGAAATTCAAATGATAGATTTGAATAAAATTATTATTTTTGCCTAGGTTATAAAAATGTTGTGTTTTTTAAAGAATTATTGTTTCATGTATTCAATATTAAATTTGTGTGTACAATCATGGGCTGGTACATTTTCCCCTCTTACAAAAATGTCATCCTCAAGATTTCTAAAATATTACCCCACAAAATTATTTGGGTAATTCATCATCATAATCTCCTCTGTATCACATGTTTCCTCTTCAATTTTATAATTTTGGGAAAGTGGTAAGGGTTTTCCACCCAAACGTCGATTTTCAATTGGGTAAATTTTATTATATACATGCCTCAATTAAATTATTATCCATTAATATTTTTTCCTCATAAATTATATGTGAATGTTCTATATATGTGTACTAACTAGAATCATACAATAATTTATGTAAAATTAAATATATTAAAAGGATATTTCAAATATTCTTCCTGAAATACAAGCCTGACTCAAGGAAATTTCTCAAAATCTTTCTTAATTTCAAGGGTAATCTATAATATATTTTCAGAAAACATTATCATTCTAAAATCACTCATTTTATTATTATAATTTTATCTTACTTAATTTTTGGTATTATACAAACACATTAACAAAATAACTCTTTATTTCAATTTAAAAAAATATGTATCTCAATAATTACCCAATTATTTTATAAGAGTATATTAATCTGTTTCAATACTCCTATTGATTAATATGTATTATGGGAATTAATAATTATTATATCATCTACCATATATTATTTAATGTATTATCATTAGTTTTATTGAGGATGTTCTATATTAAAACCATTCACCAATTTACTATTAATGGTCAATGTTTATGATTAATTTTCAATAAATTTTATTTACATTTCATATGTTAGTTTAATTATGAATTAATATGTTGTTTATGTTTATCCCCATTCATATGAGAAATACATTATGATTATTATGTGATAGGTGGGGCCCACTATATTCCCTTGATGCATTTGTAGGTCTAATGAGATAAATAAATATGGAATTGGGCATGACCTTTACCATTTTTAGATATTGTTTTGGTCGAGGATTAGTAATTTTTAGACGTCTGTTATGAGGCATTGATGGTATTTTTAAAAATGTCTAGTATATGCATTCCCACCATTATAAATCTATAAATTCATTCATCATGTGGTTATTCAAATAGTAGAATACCCATGATTATGTTTCATTTTAGAAATATTTACTCAACTCATAGCCCTTCCATCATGAGTTCATGTTTATTATTTTCAAAAGCAACTGTTTTCAATTATTCACTATGCTTAATATTTATGTTTATTTTTTATTTGGCAGAATTGTTTACCCTTACTTTTCATTTGAGCTCATCCCTTTCATATGTTTAATTTTATAAGGATATGAAAAATTTATTATGAATGACTTGTATGGATAAACATATATTTATGGATGTTCTCATCAAAACATATATATTGTATTTAAATTAAAGATGCAATTTTTCACATATGTATGTATTTGGATTTATATATCAACTAAACTATTCATTCCCTTAGGATATGACTTTCTTGAAATTATTCCAATGTAATTTAATAAGGTACTGGCTCCAAGAAACTGTGGTCGGGTTTTTACAGTTGGTATCAGAGGGTATTTATTAGAAAACATGGAAACTATATTTAGAAAATGTATATTAGGGAAAATATCCTAAAATATTCTTTTAAGATAATCATAAAATAACCATCCATATATTTTGTTTGGGAATAGATTATATCATTCTTTTATGAAAACAAATCTATATCTGGATACTAAAAGTGGATGTGGTTCTAGAATAAATTCAACTAGGAGTGAAAAATCTTAAATGGAGATTCAGGCTAGACACAACATATCCTGGTACACAACAATGGTCTTTACTGCACACCTAGTTTGAAACTCCTAGGGAATATTCATAGGAAAGATAAAATTCTCATTACAAGCCAATATGAATCATTAAATTGTATTTTTTTCCTCAACGAAACCATGTTTATGAATATTGGATTAGCCATGCATAAATTTTTAATATAGGTTATGTATTTTTTTCTAAATTGAAATAGTACAATATGATTCATATCTGCATCTATTGTATTCAATTATTTAAAAATGGATCCACGGGGAAGGAAGGGAAATCACATGAATGTGTGTATCGCATGTAGAGATTTCCCTCTTATGAAAGATAACGACGTTGGATATGGAGCTGCGACTGTTGATAAGTAAATTATAATAATAATGTGAAAACTTACTCTGGTTATGATCAATATCCTTACCCATATAGAGCATCCAGATCCCCAATTTGGGGGAGCTATGTTAAATATATTTATATGACATCAATTTCTATCATTTAATGGGACTAAAAATCCATTCGTAGTATTGTAGTGGATAAGTTATTTAGAGAATATATTTGTCTCCATGGGAAGTAATAATGTAGAGAAGTTTTTCATGGTATTTTATCATCTATCAGGCTATACAGATCATTGGGGGACACTAATTCAAAACAATAAGGAGGAGGAAGATGTAGAAAACATGGAATGGAGTGAATATAATGAATTTGTTAGATAAATACTTTCTTCGTGAACAACAAGCAGATATGGAAAATGATTTTCTAAATTTGAGGCAAATAGATGATGATAATTTTGAAAAGTATTAAGCTATCATCAAAAAATTATCAAGGCATGTTGTGGGATATATACTTAATATATGGAGAAATATTGATAAATTCAATGATGGCCTAAACCCATTCCTCCGGCGGGTGTTGGTCTGGAAACTATTCTCATCATACGATGATGTAGTCTCATATGAAATCAAGATGAAAACGATTTCTCTAGGTGTTTATACTTTAATAAAAAGAAAAATAACAATAGGGTTACTGAAGTCTCGGGAAATGGAAATGATAAAATTGGGAAGAAGGGAAGATTTGACTTTCCACCTGGTGATAATTGTGGAAGGAAACACCCAGGTGTTTGTTTAAAAGGAAACGGGGTGTGTTATATGTGTGGATAAAAAGTCAACCTTACCGATGATTGAAAGAGGAATAATTAATCTATTAATGTTCAATTCTATAATTTTAGGGATATGGGAAACAATACTACTGATTGTACATTGTGTCAAGGAAATGTGCCTAAAAATGCCAAGGGAGTTGGGGGAAGGTTATGCGATCACAACTGTGGATATTGAAGTTTCTAATGACGTGGTGGTAGGTTATTCAATAATTTCCTCAAGATTATCCAATGCATTATTGGATTTTATATCATCACATTCTTTCATATCATCCATGTTTTCCAAAAAAAATTTGAAATTTCCAGTTTTACTTTGTAGTGGAGTTGTCTATCAAAACTCCTAAGGTAAGTACCATTGCAACAATGTTTTTTAGGTTGTCCGCATTATGGTATATAAATGTGATTTATTTTTTAATTTATTTCATACCCATCATTGAGTATGATATTATCCCTGCTATGGAATGGTTTTCGCACCATGGTGTAAAAAATATTGAAAGTAGAGAGAGGTTACAATTTTTGAGGATGATATGGAATCCCTTTTCATTAGAGTAGGAACATCATCATAAAATTCTCACCAAGATCCACCCCCAGTAGCTCAACTGAATTGAATTATTGGGGATTAAGGGAGTGCAATAACTATGGGAGATAAAAGGAATGGTCAAATTGAGGAAATACCAATTGTTCATGAATATGATGATGTGTTTCCAAAGGATTTTCTTTAACATCCTCCACAGTGAGAAATTGAGATTTCAAATGACTTAATTCTTGTTTCAAGGCCCATATCAGAGACCCCATATGCAATTTCCACTATATAATTAGAGGAATTGAAGAAACAACTTGGGTAATTTTGTGATAGTGGATTTTCTATCCATAATGTTTCTCCATGGGGATCACATGTTCTTTTCATTATGATGAAATATGTATTTATAAGGTTATGCTTTGATAACATGGAGATGAATTCTATAATAACAAATAAATAGTATCCTCTAACACACATTGATTATTTATTTGATCAATATCATGTAGCCCAATATTTATTGAAGATTGATCTTCAATTTGGATATCATCAATTTCATTTGAGAAAGGAACATATTCCAAAGAAAACATTTAAAACTATATATTGGAATTATGAGTTTACAATAATTCCTTTTAGACTGACTAATAAAACCTTTTCTTTCATAGATCTAATGAATAGTGTTTTCAAGGAATATCATGATGAATTTTGGTGGTATTTATTGATGATTTATTAGTTACTCCAAAATCTACAAGGATTATTAAAATCACTTGTGCACCACTCTTAAAACTCTAAGAATAAATGTATTATGTGTGAAATTTATTAAGTGGAAAATTTGGCACCAATTATTTTCCATATACGACCACATTTTCTATAAGGATGGAATATCTATTGATTGTGTGGAGAAAATAGAAATACAAGAATAGTATACTCCATGAACATAATTTAGGTACGTAGTTTAATTATTTTCTTAGGTTATTATCAGAATTTTATTTTGAAATTCTTCAATTTATCTAACCCAAGGACCAAGCTTAAATAAAAAGTGGTTATGCTCATATGGGAAAAAATATTTTGAGAACCTTTTTGAAGAATTGAATAGGAGATTAGTGAATTCCCTAAATCTTGAATCTACTATTAGGGAATGATGAGTTTTTGGTCTATAGTGATGAATCAATGAAAGGAAATGGTCATGTCCTAATAAATAATGATAGAGTTATTACCTATGAATCATGGAAGTTAACAATTCATGAATGAAACTATCCTACTCATTATCATGAGTTACCTACAGTAATATTTTATCTAACGATATAGATGCATTAACTCTATGGTGACAAATGTGAGATATATACAGATCATAAGAGTCTAAAATATACCTTATCATAGTAAGAACTCAACATGAGGCAAAGGCGATGGCTTGAACTACTCATGTAATATGATTGTTCACATAATAAAACCAAGGAATGTAAAACACGGTAGTTGATGTATTGATAGAGAATGATCCTGGAGGTATAAAAAAACAAACATTGACTAGGATCCTTTGTACATGGATCAAGTGAGTATATATATAGGAATTATCAAATAAGGGAAAACATCACTACATTTTCAAATGGTTTCCCAACCGCCTCTATTGGAAATAATTAAGGCTTCATAGTCTGATGATGAGAATCATAAAAAAAATATTACTACTATGAAAGATGGGAAATTGGCTGACTTCATGTGTGAAGATTGGATTTTGAAATTTGGGATGAGGTTATTTGTTCCATCTCTACACATGCTGAGAATTGAGTAATCTGATAATTCTAATTGCCCAGATTTCTATATAAACCTTGGTATCACTAAAATGTATATATAATTGAATGAACATTTATGGTTGGATAACATGAATAGGGAAGTTGGTGATTATGTATCAAGATGTCAAGTCTATCAAAATATTAGGGTAGAACAATTAAACAATAGAGAATTTAAGAACCCTATACCAATTATAACATAGAAATGGGATGAAATCACCTTGTTTTTTGTCACTATATTACCAAAAAAACTCAAAGTACGTAGGATACAATAAGGGTAATTTTGGATAGACTGACAAAATATGAACATTTCCCTTCTATAAGAGAGGACTTTCCACTAGAGTTCCTAAAAAGACTCTACATCAACTATGTTGTAAGACTTCATGGAGAACCTCCCTAAATTGTTTCGTATTGTGAACCATGATTTACAACAAAATAATGGAAAAGGATTCATAAATATAGGGATACTGAGCTTTGATTGAGTACTTCTTATCACCCCAAAACTAACAAGAAATCAATAAATAATGATCCAAACAATAGAAGACATGTTTAGATCTTGTTCACATGACATTAAAGGTATTTGGGATCAATATTTACCTTTAGTGGATTTTTTTTTAAATAATAGTTTCCATTCATGTATTCCAATTGCACTATATAATGCATGGTACAGAAAGAGATTTCATACACCAACTTGTTCAGATGAAGATAGAGAAAGGAATATTGAGGGCCCAGAGCATGTGGAGGAAACAACAGTAAAGGTAAAGACTATTCAAGGCCATACAAAAGTAGCTCAATGTATACAATAAATCTATGCTGATAATCAAAGGAAGGATTTTGAGTTTCAAGTGGAAGATCATGTTTTCATATAATTATATCCATGGAACGGTGTAATAAAATTTGGGTGGAAAGAAAAAATGACCCCTAGGTACATTGGAACATTATAAATTATAGAGGTAATTGGAGTTTTTGCATATCGTTTGTCTATACCACGAAGCCTATCTAAACTACACAATGTGATCCATGGTTCATTGGTGAGAAATTACATGTTATACCACACATGTCCTCAATTCTAAAGGGATAGAATTTTAACATACCCTATCTTACTGTGAAGATCCTATTAGGATTCTGGACATTAAAGAACAAGTGTTCAGGAATCTGATGAGTAGACTAGTAATGATACTTTTGAAAATCATATAATTGATGAGCCAACATGGGATCCTAAGGAGATTATAACGAATAACTACCCAATACATTCTTTGTGGTAAAATTCTAGTAATTTTGTGAAAGAAAATTTTGTAAGGTGGGTATAAATTAGGACTCCATGATTCATCTCGTAAATATAATATTGAATTCATTGAACACTCTGTGTCTGGAAAACACCACTTTGTTATAACCTTGCGAGTGAACATAATATTTCCACCTCTAAGATTTGAATTTCATAAAAATGACATACATGATTGTGTTCAGTAATATATTTAGAATATGATAAGATAAACATAATTTTTGGTGAATAGTAACATACCCTTATGAAGAGTAAAATGAATAGTAATATGACCATTATGAATATAAAATCATATTATTGTTTTTAGGTAATTATTTAATAATATCTTGATTAAATATTCAATGTGATATACAACTAAATATAGTTTTATAATTTTTATATTTCAAATAAATAAGAAATTTATATAAAAATTTAAATAATAATACATAGAAAGTTATTTTAAAAAATGGTGTCCACTACTCAATCTACATGTTGAGTAATGGTTAGGGAGAAGTTTTTGGATTTCTCTGAAATACTCGATTCTTTTATGAATTGTAAAATATGGCAATTTACCGTACATATACATTATCAGTTATATTCACTATTATTAGTATCATGGCTAATATAAGAACACATGTTTCAAACTCACATGCACATATTACTATTTTTTCACCAGAATCAAAATAATTGGTTGTATTTGAAAAAATAATAGAATAATGATTAAAATAATTGGAAAACCCTCCTCTCCTCCACTATTAAACCCCTCATAGCTCCCTATTTTCTTCACTCTAATAAAGTCATTTTCCTTGTCTAAATTATATTACAATATCCTTCTAAGATCCGCCTCCACGTCCAGAATCCATTGGTCTCATAAAAAGACCAAAACCTCTCCCCAAAATAGGCTCTCCAGGAAGAGTACTTCAAGAGGTAAATTTACCTTTTCATTTCTTTTATTTTAAGTTCATTTCTTTTCTTCTTTTTCATGAACTCCATTTATGAAAATGTTATGATGAATTCAGTAAATTATATGTATTGGAATGTTGTTATGATAAGTAAATAATTCATCATCATCTTTCATTTACCCTTCTTTTAAACTAGGAATGAATACACCATCCGATATGTGTTAATTTATCACATTCAATGACTACGAGTTTTAAATTTCTATTATCGTCTTCAATTCATCTCATAGAACCATTATAATGGTTGAAAAAGACTATAATATTTTTATTATAACTATTTTAATGTTTTGGAATCATTTTTTTACACATGATATTAATTTATAAATCAAAATGAGTTCGTTGTGACAAAAAATACACTATTCAATATAAATATTTGTCAATAAAGATTAATATTAATATTCATCTTTAATTTCAATAATCAAAGGAATTTTATGAACATGTACTCTTCTGGTTGTTAACTAATAAAATACAAATTTTGTTCTGGGAACCCATTGTAATGACCCGCCAATTCTCATTAGCTTGAGAGCTCAACGAGTCATTACATGGCCTTAAGCGACGTCCCCATGGCGCCAAAGGCTGTCAATAAATGCCGAAGGGTTTCAAAACAGATGGGGGACTATTTACCCTTCGAATGAAAATGACCAACAACAACGAAAACTAAAAAAACATATCCCAGGAACCACTATATGATGCATGATTTAAAAACGAGATAGTACATCAATTTATTCCATTATAAACCAACCATAGTGCAACAACAGAAACAAAAACTAAAATAGAGGAAACAACAGAAAGACAACCGGAAAGACTCAAAGACAAACAAGACTCCATGGCTCCACAAGCTCCATGCTCTAACTCTACCAATAGGTCAATAAATCACAAAGTAGTGCTAAACACGTGTGCCACCTTTCCCTTGCCAACATCCCGGTAAACAAAATCTGAAAAAGCACCAACGTGCCAAAGCAGTGGGTGAGTAATGAAACTTAGTAGGTTTTCCTCGATGACTTACCAACCCATGCCTCTAGTATAAAACATGTTAGCACATTTATACGAAACAATTTATATAAAACAGTTCCAAAAAAGTTCACAGTATTACAAGTTTCATATAAAATCCATGTTTCCAACCAAACCATTCTTCCAACCAAAAACCATCTTTTCCAAGAAAAGAAACAAAACCAAGTTCCCAAATCAAAACAACATTTCCACCTTGGAAAAAACATTTCATTCCACATAATCACAACATCACCCATGCATGCATCGTTCTGACAGTTCCATACTAATGAGCGGTCTCTCGTTGATCTTCCAAGTTGTCACAAGGTAATATTCCACATGTTCCATTACACTTTTGGAACCGAGCACAAGGTTATATTTCAACCAAGACCCATAAATGCGATATGAACACACACACATAGTATGCCCAAAAACCACACCATTTCAACCATGCCAAAACCATTTCAATAAAACAACCCTTTTATTGAAAACCTTTTTCCTGCCAACCATTTTCCAAATCCAGAAAATCCATATTAAAAAAAACATTTCAAAATCAAGGAACCCAATCACTTTTTACAAACCATTCATTCAATTTCCACAATTCCATCAAAACCCATAAATCATCACTAAAAAATATTTATAACATGATTTGAATAGAAATTTAACAATCAAAACCAAGCAGTTAAATCAATTTGAACTAAGCCTTCATGTTCTAGGAGAGAGGAATCGAGAGTGAAGTCACCTACCTCAACAATTTGGGCGAAACCAACCAACGGTCGAAGAACGCTCAAGAACACCAGGTCAAAACTTTAAGAATCCCCATTAGATCACTCCTCCTAACACAAACAGGACCAAATCTTGTCATATTTGTCATCCAAACCCTTAGATATACCCATAACGGGCGTAGATATATGAAAAAGAGAGGAGATGAGAAGTAGATCTAAGAAGATCTAAGAAACCGTCAAGAATGATCACACACCTTAAGGATCCAACTACGATTCGTCAAGAGAACCCTTAGAATATTTTCTAGAACGCCTTGAGGAAGTCCTCCAACCATCAAGGGAGAGTAATCCCGAGTTAGGGCCGTATAGGAGGTTTAAATGAGGCACTTAATGGAAAAATGAGTTAGATCCACAATTTTAGGATCTAACATTAAGTGACCATACGGTTTGTCCACACGTTTTGACAAACTGTGCGCTAACTGTGTGCTAGATTTTTCCATGGACATCCTCCACGCATGGCCTCATCGCACATTTTTCCCAGACTACGCGCACACTCTGTGCTCTCCTCTGTCCAAGAGACCATCACTTGCACGGCTTCTGCACGGTTTAGAAAACCATGCGCAGCCCGTGCATCCCCACATTTATCCCTTTTTCGTTTTAAAAGTCTCCCAATCTTCCTCTCAACATCTCCCATGTACTTTATGCACTTAAAAAGTATAAAACAAGGGTTATATTCCAGAAACCGGGGGTACTAAATTCTCCCCCCCATTGGCCTTTTCATCCTCGGAAAGTAGAAAACCATCACTTGCTGGAACAAGTTCTGGCCACTGCTCTTTCATTTCTTTCTTGTGTTCCGAAGTCTTCTCCTGAATCTGACCATGCTACCATAAAACCTGCACTATAACTATGCTTTTTTACATGAAATACTTTATCCAACCTATCCACAATCCGCACATGGATATGTACCAATGAAGCATCTGGCTCTAGGTCAACGTGATCCCATCTGATCACATGGTCAGGATCAGGCTGATACTTCTTCAACTGAGACACATAGAACACATTATGCACTACCCTGAACCGTGGTGGTAATGCCAACCAATATGCCACCTCGACAACTCGTTCCATTATCTCAAAAGTTCTTTTATACCAAAGAGATAATTTTCCCTACTTGTCGAAACGACGATGTCCAAGCCTTGGATATATCCTCAAGAAGACATGATCACTCACTGCAAACGACAAGGGTCTTCGCCGATGATCCACATAGGATTTCTGTCAACTCTGTGTCGTGTCCATCCTCTTTTGTATCAACTGAATGTTCTCTATTGTTTCCTGGACAAGGCTCAGCCCAACTAGTGAAGATTCACCTATTTCCACCCAGAATAGTGTAGAATGACACAAACGCCCATACAATTCTTCAAATTGATCCATGCATATTGAATCTTGATAGATGTTATTGTATGAGAACTCCACTAAGGGTATATGCTCCTCCCATGAGCCACAAAAATCCATTACACAATCCCGCAACATGTCTTCCATCGTTTGTATCATCCGCTTAGATTGACCATCCTTCTAAGGAGGATATGCAGTGCTCATAGTCAACTGAGTCCCAAGGGCTTATTGTAAGGATTTCTAGAAACGATATGTGAACCTCAGATCACTATCTGACACGATTGAAACTGGTACACCATGTCTCATTACCACTTCCCGGATATAGTTTTTTGAAAGATCTTCCACCATATGAGTTTCACGAATAGGGATGAAATGGGCCGACATGGTTAGAAGATCAGCTATCACTCAAATGGAATCGTGTTTCCGAACAATTCTTGGAAGACCTGTAACAAAATCCATTTCCATTTTATCCCATTTTCAAACTGGAATAGGTAAGGACTGTAACATACCAGCTAGTCTCTGATTATCTGCTTTAACCTGCTGACAATTTATGCATTGTGGGACGAACTCGGCCACCATCCTTTTCATACCGCTCCACCAAAACTACGTCTTCAATGCCTTGTACATCTTTTGTGTACCCGGATGTATTTCCCATCTGGAATGGTGGTAAGCATGAAGGAGTTGTTCCTGAGCAGTTAAAGGTACAACTATCCGATCTCGAATCTGCAAAACTGTACTCCCATCCTACTTCCATCCCTCAATGGTCTCCCCACTATTGAGTTTTGAACTCATTGCAACACAGTCTAGATCAGATGTTTGTTCCTCCATTACTCCCTCCACCAAATCAGGAACAAACATGGCTGAAAAGAAAACTGCAACATCACCTCGGTTTTCACATTCCACATGCATGTCAGCTACGACCGACATCAACTGTCATTCTTCTGAAGCTTCTTTTGCTAAATGAGTGTACGACTTCCTACATAATGCATCGGCCACCAAATTTCCATTACCCAGTGTATACATCATTTCGAAGTTAATAATTTGAAAATACTCCATCCATCTCCTCTACCTCAGATTCAAATCTTGTTGTGAGAAAATGTGTTTCAAGGTTTTGTGACCTGTAAACACTGTAAATTACTCACCAAAGAGAAAATGTCTCCATGCCTTCAAAGCATGGATGACTGTATCCAATTCCAAGTCATGTTTTGGGCAATTCTTCTCATCCAACCTCAACTGCCTTGACCCATAAGCAATAACATGGTCTCTTTGCATGATAACACAACCCAAACCTATTCCCAAAGCATCACAATACACCACATACCCCTGTCCTGATTCTGGAAAGATCAAGATGGGTACTGATGTAAGACGGGTTTTCAACTCTTGAAAAGATCTTTGACATTCCTCAGTCCATTGAAATGAACTGTTCATCTTTGACAATGCTGTCATAGGTGAAGCTAGTCGTGATAACTCAGGCACAAAGCGTCGATAATAACCAGCAAGACCAAGAAAACTGTGTATCTCAATGACATTCCTCGACGGTTTCCAAGAAAGAACAGCTTCTATATTTTCTGGATCCACTAAAACAACTTTCTCAGAAACAACATATCCCAGAAAGTGTACGTCTTGAATCCAAAAATCGCACTTCGATAATTTGGAGTACAACTGATGGTCACACAAGATTTCCAACACTATCGCCAAGTGTTGCTCATGCTCAGCCCTTGTTCTTGAATACACCAATATGTTATCGAAAAACACCACAACAAAAGAATCCAGATATTTCTGAAATATCTGATTCATCAAATCCATGATGACCGCTGGTGAATAAGTTAGACCAAAATGTGTGACTACATATTCGTAGTGGCCATGTCTTCTTCTGAAGGCTGTCTTTGGAATATCCTCTTCTCGAACTCGCAATTCGTGATATCCTGACCGTAATTTAATCTTAAAGAACCACTGACCTCCCCTCAATTGATCAGACATGTCATCAATGCGTGTAAATGGATATATATTCTTTATTGTAACTTGGTTAAGTTTACTATAATCTACATATAGCCTCAAGGCTCCAACTACTTTCTTTACAAAAAAACGGGTGTTGCCCACTGAGACACGCTTGGCCGAATAAAGCATTTGCTTTCCAGCTCTTCTAACTACACATTAAATTCCCATAACTCTGTTGGTGCCATCTTATATGATGGAAGTGAGATAGGACTGGTCCCCGGTAGGAGATCAATTGTTAACTCTACTTCACTTACAGGTGGTAACCCCAAGAAGTTTCCAGAAAAAACATCTGGAAGTTGATCCAAAACTACTGGAAAACTTTTACTCACGATCACATCCATCGATTTCAACCTTAATGTAGACAACTAGTAAGAGATCGTTGCCACTGTTGGTTCCAACAAGCCCATTGCACCTGTCTTCACCACTCTTTCTTATCTAAAGAGATACTCAACTCCATCCTCAGTTGTGAAACTGACTATTCTTCTATAACAATCGATGTGAGACCTAATCTTTTTCAACCAAACCATACAAAGGATTATATCATAGACATCCATATCCAGCACAGAGAAATCCCATTTCAAATCAGCTCCATCAATAGTTATAGAACATTCTCTACACACGAAGGCTCTACATTCTCTTTCACCGAGAGGTGTTTTAAGTTTTATCACAGAGGGCATCATTTCAACTTTTATGTTTAGAAAATCAGTAATACGGGAATCAATAAAAAAATGTGATGAACCAGTATCAGACAATGCTTGCATGAGGGTAGAATTCAAAAGAATCGTACCTCTCATGGTAGACAGTCCAGAATGATCATCCAGAATCACCTATTTCGCTCCATACAATTGCATTATTACTGCACTTTTCTCCTTATTGCCTTGCTGAGATTGCCCAGCCTGAGGAGTCATGGTATTATTGGAATCACCATAACTATCTCTATTTTGTTGGCGAGAATAATTTTGCTGTCCTCGCTATGTTGAAGCATAGGATGCTTGTGATGCCTGGGTAGTGTTACGGGCACCCGACCTCGGAGCACTGTGAAAAAATCGCTGATGATGCCCCATATTGTTGCAATTGTGGCATGCTTTCGGTGGTGTTGTACATTCTCATTGCATGTGATCAATTTCACCACATTGAAAATACCCGTCTTTCATCATGGGTTGTCGAGGAAGATTTACCGATCAAGGTGTTTGATTCTGATTCACACTCCCACCTTGGAAGTAGGTGTCCCTCTTCCGCTTGTTTCCAGCATTAGAGTTCCCACCCGTTCACATGGGTATCATCATACTTCCTCCTCCCATAACTCATGAGATGTCTCTTTCAGCTACTGTTTCACTATTTACCATCTCCGTATAATCTGTAATACAGAGCACAACTATTTTTGAGTGAATCTCCAGTCGCAACCCTGATTCAAAAATGTGTGCCTTCAGCGATGCACATGCAGCAACTTGCAGTGAAAAGTGTACTAAATTCATGAATTTAGCCGCATACTCCGTGATAGAGAGATTCTCCTTCTTCCAGCTGAAAAATTCAGTTGTCCTCGGAATCTTGAACATGTGAGGATAGAATTTTTTATTAAACAATTCCTCATATTCCTCCCAGCTCAGGCCTTGATCCACCTTAGCATGTTCCACCAACTCCCACCACTGTCATGCATGATCCTCCAGCATATATGTTTCCAGCTTTACATTTAGCTCTACTGGTGTGCTGATGAAATCGAAGATACGATTCATCCTGCTTAGCCACACCTCCGCCTTTTCTGGTTCAGAATCTCCCTGAATGATGGGTGGGTTCTGCTTCTGGGACAGGACAGAATGGTATACATGCCTTGACTCATCCCTCTGATTCCCCGTGTTCATAGCCTGAAACACTTGAACTATACTTTGGACTAGCTGCTGGTTCACCTGTGGCTCAGGTGCGACCACATTCTCTGTAGCCTCTTCCGTTTGTTTTCTACGACATCTAACGGGTGCCATTTTCTATTCAAACAACGCACATAGTTAGTCTCACTTCCTTGCAACTAAATTCTTAGCATTTCAATTTCTATCACATCACAATCACAACATTGATTTCAAACTATTGCTAAAACAAATATTTTCTTTCTTTTGTAAATCAATCTATTTTCAAAATACATCAACCATTATCTTTTCAAAATATTTCATTTGAAAACAAGCTTGAAATTTTCAGAAATCACGCTTTTTCATTAAACCATAATCTATTTCTCAAAATGATATATGAAATCATATTGGGAATTCATTCCTCTAAAATTCATGTCATGCTCATCTTATTGGCTAAACCCATGACAATGAGATTTCCAACGTTCTAGAATTGTATCCAAAACTCTTATGTACCCAACACCCTGGTAACTTGAAGTTCATCATAAAGGGGTTAGCTACATCCTTTTATGCTATACCTTTCACGTTCCGACAATCCAACTCCTTTCTAAGATTCCAACCCAAGGAATAGACAAGAAATAATTTCAACTCCAAGACCAAGAACATCAATGGACACTTGTTGGGAAAGGACCCAACAAGATGGTACCATTTGTACCTCAAAGGAAGGAGTAGACTGATACCATTTGTAATGACCCGCCAATTCTCATTGTCTTGAGAGCTCAATGAGTCATTACATGGCCTTATGTGATGTCCCCAAGGCGCCAAAGGCTAGAAATAAATGTCTAAGGGTTTCAAAACACATGGGGGACGATTTACCCTTTGAATGAAAATGACCAACAACAACGAAAACTAAACAAACATCTTCTAGGAACCACTACATGATGCATGATTTAAAAACAAGATAGTTCATCTATTTATTCCATTTTAAACCAACCAAAGTGCAACAGTGGAAACCAAAAATAAAACAGAGGAAACAGCGGAAAGGCATCCAGCAACACTCAAAGACAAATAAGACTCCATGTCTCCACAAGCTCCATGATCCAACTCTACCAATAGCGCAAGAAATCACTAAGTAGTGCTAAACACGTGTGCCATATTTCCCTTGCCAACATACTGGTAAACGAAATCTACAAAAGCACCAACGTGCCAATGCAGGAGGCGAGTAGTGAAACTCAGTAGGTTTTCCCCGATGACTTCCCAACCAATGCCTCTAGGATAAAAATGATATCACATTTATATGAAAAAATATATATATAATAGTTACAATACAGTTCACAATATTACAAGTTTCATATCAAATCCATTTTTCCAACAAAACCATTCTTCCAACCAAAAACCCTCTTTTCCAAGAAAAGAAACAAAACCAAGTTCCCAAATCAAAACCACATTTCCACCTTGGAAAACAATTTCATTCCACATAATCACATCATCACCCATGCATACATCGTTATGACAGTTCCATACTCATGATTGGTATCTCATAGATCTACCAAGTCGTCACAAGGTAATATTCCCCATGTGCCATTACACTTTTGGCACCGAGAACAAGGTCCTATTTCAACAAATCCCCATAAATGCAATATGAACACAGACACCAAGAATGCCCAAAAACCACTCCATTTCAACCATGGAAAAACCATTTCAATAAAACAACCCAGTTATTGAAAACCTTTTTCCAGCCACCCATTTTTCAAATCCAGCAAAACCATATTTTAAAATCAACATTTTAAAATCAAGGAACCCAATCACTTTTCACAAACCATTCTTTCAATTTCCACAATTGCATCAAAACCCATAAATAATCACTAAAGAAGATTTATAACATGATTTGAACCACAATTTCACTATCAAAACCAAGAAGATAAATGAATTTGAACTAACACTTCAAGTTCTTGGAGAGAGAAATCGAGAGTGAACCCACTTACCTCAAAAAGTTGGGTGAAACCAACCAACGGTCGGAGAATGCTCAAGAACAACGAGTCAAAACTCTAGGAATCTTTCTTAGATCTCTCCTCCTAACACAAACAAGACCAAATATTCTCATATTTGGAATCCACACCCTTATATCTACCCATAACAAGAATAAATCTAAGAAAACAAGATAATAGGAGAAGTAGATGTAAGTAGATCTAAGAAACTGTCAAGAATGATCACATAACTTAAGGATCTGGCTTCGATTCGTCAAGAGAAACCTTTGAATCGCCTCCGGAATGACTTGAGGAAGTCCTCCAACATTCAAGGGAGAGTAATCCTGAGTTAGGGCTGCATTAGAGTTTTAAACGAGGCACTTAAATGCAAAACGAGTTAGATCCCCAATTTTTGTATCTAACTTTAAGTGTCCGCACCGTTTGACAAACTGTGCGCTAATCGTGTGTTAGCTTCTACCTTGGCCATCCTCCATGCACGGCCTCATCGCGCGTTTTTCCCAACCGTTCACTCTCCTTTTTCTAGGAGACCATCACCTGCACAACTTTCACATGGTTTGGTAAACCATGCACAGCCCGTGCGTCCCCACAATTTTCCTTTTTCCCTTTAAAAGTCTCCCAAACTTCCTCTCAACATCTCCCTTGTACATTATGCACTTAAAAAGAATAAAACAATGGTTGCTTACCAGAAACCAGGGGAACTACAACCATTCTCATTCTATTTATTTATTTATACAATAATATAAGTAATCCAATCCTGAAAACTGTGGAAAAAAACCCTCCAAAACAATGAAATTGAATCACTTAAGTCATTAAATAGTCATTAATGAACCTAATAAGGTTATAGTAAATAAATTATTTTTATATCTTTTTATGGAATCATTAATATATGAACCTAAATATGATGATTCAGGTCATTAATATCATGCGAGGAACACCTTCAGACATAAATTTAGGGGTTTCCTCATCCCACCTCCATTTTTTGTGACATATTCCTTATCCACTAATATTAATAATGTATGGTGTATGTATACTACCCACTTACGTATAATGTCATGAATCTATTTATTTTAATTGTATTAAATGTTTCATTTTATGGTTTTAATTTTGGGGAATATGAACCAATTGATTACAAAATGTAAAAGGTTTTCCACCCGAACCTCCATTTTAATTCGGGTTACTTTTATTATCTACATAACTCAATTAAATTACTATTAATTAATACTTTCTCCACATAAAATTGATTTTAATGTTATATATATTTGTATCAACCATAATCCTACATTAATTTATGTGGAAATTTATTTTATTAAATCATCTTTCAAAAATTATTCCTAAAATACAAGCCCAATTAAATTGAATTTCTCAAATTCTTACCTATTTTCAAGGGCTCTATATAATCTGTTTTTAGAATCCATTATTTTTCTAAAATCACTCATTTTATTAGGAAAATACAATCTTAATTTATTTCTTGTTTCATACCAACACTTTTCCAAATGATCACTTTTTTTTCAAATTAAAAGATTATTTATCTCAAGAATTACTCGATGATTTTATAAGAGAATCTCCATCTATTTCAACAGTCATGCATGTTATTGTGTATTATTTGGATTAATAATTGAGATATAATATACCATATTTAATTTAATGGTTTATTATTAGTTTTACTATGTATGATATATCTTAAAACCATTCACCAGTTTACTCCGAATTGTTAGTGTTTAAGCTTAATGTTCGGGGAATGTTATGTGCCTTTCATATGTTAGTTTCAATATGAAGGTATATATTTTTAATGTTTATTCTTATTCATATTTGGAATTATATGGACTTATTATGTGATGTTTGGGGCCCACTATATCCCCACATTTCATCATTAGGTCTCATAAGACAAATAGATATGGACTTGGCTGAGGGCTTGCCCATTTTTAGATATGGTTCTAGCCGATACCATAATCATTTTTGATGTATTGGACAAGGTCTTGATGGTATGTATTAGAATGTATGTCATCTACATTTCCCTCATTATGAATAAATAAATTCGTTGGTCATGGGGATATTATACTACTAGAATATCAATTAGTATGTTTTGTTGTGACAATAATTACTCAACTAATATTCCTTCAATAGTGTGTTCATGTTTATCATTTTTAAAGGAATGTGTTTTCATTTATTCATCGCTTCAAATGATTATTATTTCAATATCTTTCTTAGTATTTTTTACCCTTACTGTGAGTTTGAAATCACCCCTTTATTTTGTTTCATTTTATTATGACATAAATAAAGTTATTATTAATTGCATGTAGTAATAAACTGATAGTTGTGGATGTTATTAATAAAACTTATATGTTGTATTTGATTTGATGTTGTGATGTTGAAAATATATATTTATCTTTCTTTCCATAAATACTAAACTATTCTTTCCTTCATGATACAAATTTTTTTAAATTATTTAAATGTAATGTAATAAGTCACTTGCTTTGGGGAACTAGGGTTGGGTCATTATTTGATAACATCCAAAAATAATGAGGAGTTATCAATTTCATAGATTATAAATGGAAATATTGAAACATAAATGTATTTAACGTTCTTTCAAGAAATAACTATAGTGAATATTAGTAATATACAGTGAAATTTTTTACATGAATCAATTATCATAAAAATGAAATTAGAGCCTCTATTAATAGACCATGTGTCTCTTTAATTTTTTAGAATAGTGTTTATCAAATTCATGAGTCACGAATAAGAAAATTAAATAATCATATCAATCGTTTAAATTTACTATAAATGGAAAAAAATATACACATTTCCCAAAGTGTTAAAGAATTATACCATAGAAAATGTTTAGTAAGAAATGTCTCGCATATGTTACTATGATTACTGATATTGAACATCCAAAATGTGTTATTTAATGACCCCAAAATTTTTTAAACCCTTCAAAGAAAATTTTGAAACTGAGAGTGCCCATATGGACCACCTCCAACAGGATGCATGTTAGTGACTATTACTATGGGTGAAAATTTTATAAAATAGTGGAATTACCCTTATATTAAACCTGAATATTATATGAAATCATCCAGTTTACACTCGAATATCCAAATAACTGATATCCTCAACTATATTATAGTTCGTGAATATTGAACAATAATGAAATTTCTCCATGTAACAAATAGAAAAGGGAACTCTTAAATAATAATTTCTATCCATTACTCTAATAAGAACGGTTCTATAGCTTAACTCAGTCTATGAAAATTCCATAGAAAACTTAGAAAATATTACATACATGAAGTGACTAGAATTTATATATTAATAGTTGTATCATACACAACACATACTAATGAAATTCGGAATAAAATTTATAACACATTTGTAAAAAAAATGTTAGGACCAATAAGAACATACACAATTTATTCGACCACATATCATCACTAAGTCTCACTTTCCATGTTTTTTTGTATTTTGTAATAAAAATTATAAAAGGAAAACTAAAACCACTTTACCCATGATTTCATACCCTGATATCCCAACCACAGCTGAAATGGTTCTCTCAATATCTTCCGTAGTTGGGTTGTATAACATTATTGATATAAAATCAAAACACGATATCATATTCAAAAAACCAAAACATCATCATTTCCACCTCTACATAGCCTCAAATAGAATGTTTTACTAAAAATAACACATCCAATATAGTTTTTTATCTCCAAATTGTTTTAAATGTACTTTTATCACTTATACTATCAAGCACATTCCTCAAAACATACCATCATTTCAATATCATATATTGTTTTGAGAACATTAAATAAAATATTTCCCTTATAATCATGCATATAATTGTCATCAAAAAACTTGCTACTCGTAGAGGGGAGACTGTGGAATATGGATAGTGAAACTTTCATTACTTCAAAAAAATAGATGTTACGGGAAAAAATATCAATATTCTATTGGGGATGGTAAGGTTATTTTAATTTAGAGTTTTTAATATAGAAATAAAAAAATACGTCATATATATATATATATATATATCCAAACATAAACCCAAAATTTTGTGGTCACAGTAAAATTACAATGAAACTTTTCAAACCCATCACACCATAACATCCAAACATTACCATATATTTATGCTAACAATGTACCATTTAATTCACACCTTACATAAAAACCTCTACATAAGGCATTGATAATTCCCAATTTAATGATATCATTTATTAATTGAAAGATTTTTTTATTTGACTAAATCTATTTCATTTATTTTATTATTCGATTAAAAGTTTTATCGAATACCATGCCCAACCATAACCAATAGTAATTATAGTTTTCATTTATTAATCCTTATGTTAAATATTTCATTTACATCCATGTCTTTATTAAAATCCAAACTAGATACATTACCATATTATAATTAACAATAATATTCAATAAGCAACAAGAATGTATTAAAACCACACTTTACTAAAATATACACTATAAAAACCCACATTTCCAATGCCATTACACCCCAAAAAATCAAAACCATGTCACATTAAAAATTACCTATACTAATGGAAACATATCATTTCCACATTAACAAATATATAAAAATTACCATAACCAATTTTAAATAAATAACATAGAAAAACATTTCATAGTAATGATTAAAAAATTATAGATTTATATATATGTAAATTTATATTTCATCCATTATCATATTTTTTACATTAAGAATGTCACTAATAATTTTTTAACATCCATATAAAGACTACTCACATAAAAACTAATGGTTTCATACACCTAGTAATTTATCATCATTTGGTTATTATTATTTTACACAATGTATTTCAATCATTTAAATCATAGAAATAACACATTGAACACAGAATTAACAATAACTACTTAAATATATATTAATATATCAATATCTATCTTATAAGAAAATCCTTTGAAAGATGTTAGAAGTTATGAATCTAACATTTCCCTAAATTTCCATTTGTCTTGTTAATTTTATATATTATGGTAATCCATACTATCCTTCTAATGAAATCTTGAGTATTTTAATTCCACATTATATAGTGAAATAATCTGATATATCATATAATTAACCTCGATAAACCCATAATAAAATTCTACAAAAATGTAATGTGAGGAAAATATGATTAAAATACATAATTTACAAATATGGAGCCTTATAAAAAATATTTATGACACATTTATTCATAATAATGAAGAAATATAATAAAACTCATACATTCATTTATATCAAGCACTCATAATGACAAAATTGGGAGGAAAGAAATATGAATTGTGGAATAAATCATCATATATAAAAATTTTCATTAGCCTTAATGAATGGATCAATGCTATGTGAAAATGAAATGAATAGATTCTAAAAACATACTAAAAAAATGCGAATAGAATCAATATAATTATAAAAGATCATAGAGGGATTTACAAATATAACCCTTGGAAATAAATTAATATAATCAAGGTAATATTGGCAGGAACATTCCATACATTTTTAAGTAGAATTAATTTCATAAATACATGGAATTTTCAACACCATGTTTCAATAAATTCATTGTAAATTATTAATGCATAGAAAAAATACACCATAGAATTTAAAATTCAAAAATAATATCGATGACCATGAAAGAGGCCAAGGAAAAACTCAATCACCACACTAAAAGAATAATAAAAAATGAAATATATTTATATCAATCAACCAAGGATACTAATCATAGATCATAGAGTGAAAAATTATTTACAAGAACTTCCCTTTATCTTGATGATCCAGAGACTAAAATAATGATTGGCCGATTTTCAATTTTTGTTGGGTCCCATAATATCATTGAACCCATCAATTGTATCCAACGAATAAAATTTTGGATACTCCAAGGCTCTAAAATACAAACATGAACATCCATGTCATAAAAAAAATCCACCACATTATCAATATACCCCACAAGAGGAATCATTTATTAAACTCCACCTTTACAAAATAAAACGTCATATATAAACCTCTAAAACTGAAATCATATAACTTAATGGTTCTTAATGTTAAAAAATATTATATATGATTACCTTAAAATGATTATCACAACAAATAATATTAATTTAAAATAAAAGAAACCATAAACCACAAAAAACACAGACTCACCCTGAAAAGATTTCTTTTAAAGCAACATCAATAAAAAACACAACAAAACTACTGGAAAAATATAATCATAATTGGATAAAAATGATATCATAACATAATAAGGAAAAATATATAAAATAAAAAAGTGATATGATTAGGAATAAACATACCACACAACAGGTACTCTCCCCAAACCATGGTTCCTGTAGAGAAGTTGAACCATTGAAATAATAAACTTATAAAGAATATTTTATTAATTATTCTAAATCATAATTCGCTACTCCATTAATGACACATCATCCAAAAAATAAAAATTTATTAAATGAAAAAAATATAAATCATCATGGAACTTCAAATGATGATTTCATTCATGGATTATATATCATAATCAATCCAAATATATAATAATATTCTTTTTTATGTAACCTTAATGATGTGAAAAAACAAAAATATTATGTGATATTTTACTCCATCTTCAAAACCTATAAAACAAATGAATTGTAAAATCCTCATGAATATATGAAAAAAAATTAAATCAATATTTCTCCACCATTTATTAACCAATGATATTTTAACACCCTGAAATGCTAGAGCACAACTCTATATTTTATAGCGTGAAGGACACATATCACCAAGCATTTAAGGGAATATAATTTCCCAATAATATACAATATATTCAATATTTCAAATAAATTGAATACATGATATATGATGCAATCCAATAAAAAATGAGTTATACTTCATCGTACAAAAGGTTTACCCTCCATTCTACCACACATTACACAAAATGCTATTTGTTATATAATAATAATGTATTATAGAAAAATTATTATTTAATATAATATGAAATAAACAAGTTATTATATTATAATTTATGAATATTTCAAATTAACGTATGAAAATTTATCGTTTATATAAATATAATCTGAATTCATTGGACACTAATTAAATATAAACGATAATAATAATATTGGATATAAAAATATATAATATTATATTTATTATTCAAAAGGTGTTTTGTCATAATAAACATAATTAATTACAATTATTTAAATATATTAATTAAATAAGTTTATATTATATATTATATAAAATATTTTTTATATTACCCAATAGTTATTATAAGTACAAGATAAGAACAAACCAAATTTTACACATAGAAATATATAATCTTATTAAGGCCTTTTTAGCCTCATTTAAAAGTGAACCTATATTAAACACAATTTTGACCCCTTTATAAATTTTATATGTCATATAAACATCATATGTGAATTTAAAACATAATAATTACATTATGTTAAATTTTTGGAATTTTTTGTGAAATTTCATTCATTATTGAATTGTTAATAACAACAAAATTTATGTCAAAACTACATTTTCATGTAATTTATTTATAAAGACAAATTATCACCATAATTGGTTTTAAAACTCAGTTAGTTCATATTTTTATCAAATAATTCAATTTATTTTATGGAAATCATTCTCACATTGATATTCAAAATAATATTTTATAAAATATTTGGTTGGTTTTTCATTAAAACCCAACATTGTCATTCCTTGTGTAGGATAAAATTTTAATTATTATTTGAAACTAAGATGATATTAATTTGGAAAAATTGATTATGATTTTTTAGCTCTTATAATTTCTAATTTCTAATTATAAAAACAATTTTTTTGAAAAAAAAAGATTAGTAAATATGACTCTAATAAATAACAATGATTACGGTTAAATTAAGCTTAATAAGGGACTAAACAATATTCATAAGGACCCAAATAACCTAGAAACATGTAACAAATAAAATATCTGGACATATTAAGATGCTATACCACCTTTATCTAATTTTTATCATTTATTGGATCCACTTTCATTTTGAAAAACGTACTTGTAATTCCTTTGAAAAAATATTTCAAGAGTGCCACTCCACATCCTCTATAAAAGGAACTATTCTCCTACCACTTCCTCAGATATTTCAAGACACGTTTGATAAATCATTATATACCAAAATAGATCATATTCACCACATACATAATCATAGAACCCTGTATTTGGGTAGACAACATTCCATAGAATCCCAATGCATCAAACCAAAAGGAGTTACCTGATTAAGAGGTGACATTTATCCGTATGTTTTTAGACCTATTTCAATTATCGAAAAAACAAAACTTATTTTTATATGTTTTATTTACAAAATATGATTCATCAATATGCTGTGATGTTATTATTATACAATTTAGATCTAAAATGAAACACACATATATCTAATCGGTAATAAATACACAACTTCTGTGTATAGTGAACTGCTACATCCCAAAATGATGATTGTTCATTTTTCATTTACCACCTCTCATGGTGGCCATTATGATGGAAAATATGTTTATTTAAGATATATATGATATATGTTATACATTTTTTGTAATTTAATTCTTTTACAAAACATTACATTATACATCCCATTTTGTGTAAACAAGATAACATCATCTGTGGAAGTGTAGACTACTGCCCCATCAAAGAGATGTGATTATTTCAGAAGATCCATGTAATGTATAAAGGATTATTATAATTAATATTAAATGAAATAAATAACATAAATATGATATTAATGAAATTTATAATTTTTTTGAAATATATATATCTATATATCGTTTTCTTTATTATCCTTTCACACACACTAAAATGTGATAATTTCATTCTTTGACATGTGGACTACCACATCCTCAATATGATGTGATTCCATTTAAATCAAATGAATAATATATAGATTTATTTATTATTAAATAATATAGTAATTATTATATAATTATCATTCTTGATATATTTAATTCAACTTTCCTTCTTTTGAAAACCAAAATTGAAAATTGAGAAAAATAGTCATGTGTACATAATGCCTACCATATCCATGATTGAAACCAATATTCATTTTTAAGAAGCATATTTATTGATTTAATTAACAGGTATTATTTAAGTATAAATATCATTATTAATTCATTATTAATTTTTTTAGAGTTTATATAATTACACATGTGATCATAGTTCGCCTAAAGAAATTTTTATGTCAAACATAAACTAAATTTGGTCAAAACAACTCATGTAAGCTTAATTGATTAATAGATGAATAAAATATCTTAATGAGTAAAAAATAATTAAAAATAAACACGAAAAAAGTTTATGATTCAAGAAAACAATTTAAATAATTTTATTATACCAGATGTTAAAGGACGTTCACCGAATATTAAATATAAGGTAAAGGATTCTCATCCCACTTTTCATATCCATGAGATAAATGTCATGTTCACCACTAACATATTTTGTGTGGTTTATCTTCCAAAATTTTTGTTACATTATATCATTATGAATTTTATTTTAATGTTATTTTAACCATTCATTTAATGTTATTACTCAATTAGGATTATAATTTAAAATGTCTCAATGTGGTATAGAATACCTTGGAATGTTCAAAGATTATATTACTTAATAATAGAATTGATGATATTTCAACGGTATTTCCATTCAAGGAAATATTACGTCCATTTTCCATGAAATAATTTTTTTAGCTCCTCGGATTAGCTTTGACCAATTTCAAATATTCGTACCATTTTCCCACTATTTGGAAATAAAAATGTTTTGGAAAATGTTTTTTTTTGAAATCCGGACATTGTATCTCCCTTTATTTTGAAAATAATATTTTAAAAAAATATATGTTTTATTAAAAAAATTAATAATTTTTTTAAAATGATTTGGTATTTAATTTTTTACCCTTATTTCTTTTAAAATTGTTTTCAAATGAATGTTCTTATCACATACCAAATACGGAATTTTTCTATCATATTTCAATGAAAAATTAATGTTCTTTTTACCACAAATGGATTGTACCACTTTGGGTTCCATTATTTATTTGTAGATTCATTTTAATTTTTAAAAGAATAATTTTTAAATAAAATATTTTCAAAAGTGATTTTAAACAAAAAGGACACTAAAAAAAATCAAAACATATGGATATTTTTGGAAAGAATGATTAAATTTTTTTTTATAAAATTCCAATTCATCATTGATAAAAATCATTTTTTTAATCTACATGGCTTATTTTTATTGATTCCAACATGAATCTTCTAATGAATGGATTATTATTGTTTTTTTAAAATATTTTTCAATTTCAATTCATTAATTTTTTTTATTTCCCGTGAAATATTCAATTTCCTATTATCATTTCACCTTGATTTTTCAAAAAATATCCATATAATATTTCAGGGATGTAATTATTTAAAAAAATTAATAAGATTGTTCATACGGTGTTTACTTTGAATGTTATTTTTTTATTTTGTATAAAATTGATAAATCTATAAAAATTATTGAATATAAATATTTCAAATGTCATGTTGTTAATTCGATATGAGGAATCTTTTGGACACGAAGTGTAAAGACCTGGAAATTTGAAGTAAAATTTTTCCATAATTTATTTGGAATTTTATGAGTTGTTGGTGTCTAACGACACATGATTTTGAGCCCCGGTGTGCCCAGAATCAATTTCCGAAGTTTAATTCGGGTACATTCAGAAAACGAACGATCGGGTTTATCTATATTTCGAACCAGTGTTCAGAATTGAAATTGGGGGGCACCGATGAACTCGTAGCACTGGTAATTGCTTAAGAGGACCTTTCTCATAGTTGCGTTTTGAGCGGGATGAGGATTAAAAATTTGATATTTATAATAAAAGAAATAAAATTTGGTATGTACAAATTTTATTTCTTAAAGGTGGTTAATATCCTACAAAGGTGGAGTTAGTGGTGGGGTGCCACACCCACCTAACCTTTCATGGGAGGGTTTAGTGTGGTTGGGCCCACACGAGACCCAAACTCCTCACCTCCCCTCAACTGCCTTAACCCCCCTTTATTACCCCTTAAATTAAGTTATTCTCCTCTTAAATAATGTAGCCTCTCTACCTTCCACTAATTCATTAAAGTTTTCCAACACAAGATAATCAATGCATTCAAACTCTTTAATTATTTAATTAAGGGATTTGAATTTTGAATTCTTGGAATGTGTAATTAAAATAAGTGGTAGCCTTATTTTAATTTGTTTGGAACTTGTTATGTTGAGGGAAATGTTTGAGAGGGAGATCTTGTGAAGGAATAAGAGAGTTCCTCTTTCGTTGAAGAACACCACCCTTCAGAAAGAACAGTTCTCCCTCCACCAATTCTCCAACGAACGATGCTCGAGCCGGGATCAAAGGCCTTTTCGGAGGTGACGAATGCCAATTATCTTCATCACCTTCATCTCCTCCCTTGAGATGACGACAATGAGCTGATGTCCACCCCTTTCACGACATCGTCAATGAACGAAGAACCTTGAGGTAGGGGTTGTTACGTTCATGTTTTAATACCGTTCATCATTGTTCTTCAAATCTTGAGTTTCGTTTGGCCGCATGGTATCATCTTGATGAGGAAGGCCTAGAACACACGAACACGGTCCGACCCTTCCCCTCTCATTTGTTGTTTGTGGATTATGGAGGCGGAATGTGAAGAACTATTCTGCGACGGGCCGACCACAAGCGGATCGTTAGCGCATGGTTCGCGGGTCGCCGCACAGGCGTGGCACTTACGTGCCACGCGGTGTAGAGCTGGGTCGCGGCCGTGACGGGCCACGACGGAGGGGTGAGACACCGCCACACCGCTCCAGAGCTTCAAGGGGTCACGGCCGGGGCAGGCCGCGGCTGTGGGGCCCACCGCCGTCATGCTGCGCCGGTTGAACCATGCCGCGGCCTAAGGCCGCAGCGGATCTGGATGGGCGGTCGGCTCTGCGGGCCGCCAGATCCATCAAGAGGTGGAACCAGAGGGGGTTCAGGCGGTTACCCAAGGGTCGCCCATCATGGCCGGCCGTTTAGTAATACCGGGGGGGTGTAACCCCCCGCTTCACGCAACGCTCGGCCACGATGGCCAAGCCGCAACCTGCCGCCGGGCCGAACCACCGGCGCCGGGCCGGGCCGCCAGCACCGAGCCGGGCCGCACCGGTCGGTCCGGGCCATTCCCAACTATGTCAGACCCTAACCCGAGTCAGGTTGACCCGGTTCGAGCTGACCCAGGGGCTGTTGGGCCAGGTCAGACCGGGCCCAGACCCACTATTTTTAGACCTTCTTAAATTAAAGACCTATAACATTAGTTGTGGACCTCCGATCGATTCACCTTCGGTTGCGTAGGATTCCTTGGATCAAGACGGTCATTTTGATATATTATACTCAAGGATTCAGCAACGTTTTGGTATGGAGGGGTTGGTTCGAACCCGAAACGAACCGGGGCCTTCGAGCGGAAACACTTATAACATGAGGACCGGACGTCTGATGGATGGGCGGTCGACTACGTTGGATTCCTCTTGATGGCATGGTTCTTCTAGAATACCCTACGTTGGATTCAGATGATTTTGGAGTATGGTCGGGTTGGTTTTTTCTTAAAAACCAACCGAACCCCTAGAAAAGAAAAACTAATAACTCAAAGACCGGGCGTCTGATTGACGCGCCGTTTATTTCGTTGAGACCTATATGATGAGGCGGTACATTGAGTTACATACACAAGATTTTACATGATACTTGGAATTATCAACCAGTAGCTCATGGAGCGGACCCTCCTAGAGACGAGCGAACAGAGTACGAAGATCTTATATCTGGATGAGACCTGATGACTGCTCATCCGATTCGTTTCGAAGTGACTTGTATAGCCCAGTGGGGAGCACTACTGTGTTTGGGTGGCAGACCCATGGGAGAGAGCACTAATGTGTTGGGGTGGTATACCCATGGTACTTGACAAAAGGATTACCTCTTTAGGGTATTAGGGGGAGAACTACTGTGTTGGGGTGGCAGACCCAAGGCGGGGAGCACTACTATGTTGGGGTGGTAGACCCACAGTACTCAACAGAAGGAGTAACTCAACAGTCTATGGTTAGTGAGAAGCACCTCAGATTCGTGACAAGATCACTGTACTCGACAGAGGAGGAGTCTTCTGCAGTTGTGGTTTCGATATCATTAATAAAAATCTTGGTTGGAGGTGAGTCTATGACCTTTGTGTTTACCTCATGATTGAGATGTGTTACTTGATAACATAGATATATGTATGAGCATATACCTATGTAAAGGTTATCTATTGAGATCTTCTTTTCGTGGTTTATACTAGTTGTTTTTAGTGAGACCTTGAGGGTCTCAGGGTCCCTACTGAGTATCGTTATACTCACCCTAGCATCGGTTATGCTCGCACCTCATTGTTTTGGATGTAGATGATGGACATCACTGATCGTGGTTGAGGATTGTAGAGCTGGACAGTACTCGAAGGTGGACATCATTATGAGATGGTAACCAGAGGTGGAATTCACGATGAGATGATACCCAGAGGTGACAGACAGATGTGGAGAGCTGAGGTGGCCATCTGTACCTACCCTTCAGGTAGGAACTCCGGAGGATGATCCAGGATCAGCTTTACGCCTTCCTGTTGTTTTGTCTTTTCCTTGTACTTTACTATTGGGCTTGTATTTCTGACCCCCTTTTTACTTTCAGAACACTAGTTATATTTCTTTAATTAGTGTTTTCTTCCTCTTGTACTCTGGTTGTGTGTGTGTTTACATTTTATAAAGGAAATGTCGTCCTTGTTATAGGGATTTACGCCTTTGGTGCTAGTCTCCATCCTCTGGTCTATGGAAGGTGGGCTTGGGATAGTTATGCCACGGGCCCCAGGGGATGGTTCATGACTAATTGGTATCATAGGACGTCGGTTCTACCGCAGAACATAGAACTATGATATTTTATTTCTGTGAAGAAATAGTGTTAAGGGTTCTAAGTGTGGTTTTCAGTTCAGGGAGTCCAATGTAGGTGTGGGCGGCCGACGTATCCATACATCAGGATCCTGACTTCTGATTTCCGACTCAGTGCATGAAATCACTGATTGCGTGTTTGTTTTCAAAAGTTTCTTTTAAATCAGCTCAAACCAGGTCATCTCACCAGGTATAGTCTTTTGACAATGTCACATCTATTCATTCTGGATGCCTCCCCATATAAAATCATCTAGAGCCCCGAAAGTTGTACGTAATGACAGGTCGTTGAGCGACGAGGCCTCAATACAGGGCCCTCTTCTAGATCAGACACCAGGAGAAAGTGAATGTCTCTTGAGCGCGATGCACCTGTTCCAGTGTTAGAGGCCACCGAGGTTTCAAAGCGAGTCATATTTTCAAAGGGCTAGGCACTGGCTGGAGTTTGTAGCACGATCATTCCACACAGCTGGGACACCCGCAGACATGATGGTGTACCTAGAAATTAGCCTCTTCAGGGAGAAGATGAGAGGAGGTGGAGCTAGATGCTCAAGTTTTTCGACGATACAACCTACACCTGGGGAGACTTCGAGACTTTCTTCAGGGTGTAGTTTATACCAGCGACTCTACATTCTGAGTATGCTCAGGAGTTTCTACCCTTGCCGCATGTTTTTCTGTCAGTAGCCGAGTCATCTGTAGGCAGAAGACGAATGATGCAGAGGTCTAGGAGGACCAGTCCAATAGGTGGGCGACCTCGAGTTTTAGGTTTGGTTGTGCGAGGAAAACGAAACAAATCCATCCATATGAGGAGTAGGGAGTGCTATGCATGTGGCATGTAGGGTCACTTGGCTTGAGACTGCCTGACCTATCCAGCATATGAGAAGCAGGCAGTAGAGGAACCTACCATACCAAAGCAGAGGAGCTGGTTGTACAACCGATGGTGTACGACGCTTAGAAGAGTTTCCACCACCACCAGGAAGTCCACCCGGAGCACAAGAAATGGGTGGATATGGGAGAGCTCAGCTTCATTCAGTTGAATTATACTACAATGGAGCTCCAGAAGCAGGTGGACATGAGCTAGACTAGTTCCAGGCATGGAGGCCTTTGTTATTGGTGCTTCTAGCTTCCTTTTTTTTGATGATTTCATTGTTGTGTTTGCATTGTGTCTTTGTACTACGAGCTACAGAAACAAAAGAAACTTATCTTTGTGACATTTTCTATCCTGTCCTTTTTTGTGATTGATACTAATATTTTCTGGTTAAAACGATTGACTTGACCCTCACTAGTTTGTTTTCTATAGGAGGAGACCCAGTAACCACACACTGATGCCGACAGTGTGACTCAACCCTTGGAGACGAGAGTAACGGTTGGATCTCTTGGTAGTAGCATCGAGGCCTTATGACGTCTTCTATGGCCATAAATAGTATCATTAATTTTTCGATTGAATGTATTAGGCGAAGAATGTTGTTCATGCATGGGATGAGACCATATTTCTCATTTTGACAAAGTAGAAATCTCAGCAGCTCTTTGGTAGAACATATACGAAGAAGGGTGGAGATGAGTTCTTATAATGGACTAGTCTCACTCATTGTTTGTTGAGTGAATGGTTTATGGTTCTCTCCTACTAAATAGTTTCATGTGTATCTTCTCTCAGAAGGACATGAACCCAAGACAGTGTTGATGGCTTGAAATCCTCAAGGACTATGTCTTCGAGATAGTTTATACTCATGGGGAGGGGAACGTTGTAGCAGATTCTCTTAGTGGGAGATCGGGCATTCAACTACTGGGAGTAGCGAGATAGCAACTGGCCACGTTTCAGATATCCTTTGTGGATAGTAATGGAGTCAGAACGTGTATAACCAAAGATGGTTTCGGCTACAATGGATATGGTTCAGATCACATAGAATCGAATAAAGACTACAAAGAGTAGATAGAAGTCATATGCAGATAGGAGACAAAACCATTGGAGTTTGAGGGTGAAGACCATGACATCTTTCGGGTCTCATCTCGATGGGGACTACGGAGATTTGTTCGGGGAGGCAAGTTATCTCCGCATGTCATTGGATCCTTTCAGTACCCCAGTAGCATAGTCAAGGCGGTATACCGCCTGGATTTTCCACCTAAGTTGCACCAGATGCACGACGTCATCCACGTATCTCAGCTGAGGAGATGCATGCAAAACCTATCCATCATCATCAACCATGGAGAGATGGATATCGATGACGGGGTGACATTCACGGGGTTCTAGTAGAGGTTGAGAATCGACATGAGCGGGTCCTACGAGGACGGTTGATTCCTCTTGTGTGCTTTCTCTAGCAACACAGAAATCATCAGGAGAGCACATGGGAGCGGGAGGCTCAGATTCGTTCTCAGTACCTCCTTTAGTTTCCCTATTTTGTGTTGAAGATTTATGGGGTCGTAAAGCCCTGAGGTGGGAGTAATGTGAAGACCCGGCAATTTCAATGATTTTTTTTTTAATTTATTTGAAATTTTACGAGTCTTTGTCTTTTGACGGCACTTGATTCGGAGGCCCGTTGTGCTCGGAATCAATTTCCAAAGTTTATATTGGGTACGTTCAGTAAATTAACGAGCGGGTTTTTCTATCTTTCAAACCGGTTCTCGGAATTGAAATATGAGGGAACCGATGAACGTGCAACACCAGATATTTCTTAAGAGGACCTTTACCGTAGTTGTGTTTTGAGCGGGTTGAGGATTAATAATTGGTGATTTAGAATAATAGAAATAAAATATGATGTGTACATATTTTATTTGTTGTAGGTGGTTAATATCCTAGAAAGGGGGAGTTAGTGGTGGGGGCCCACACCCACGAAACCTCCCATGGGAGCGTTCAGTGTGGTGGGGACCATACGAGACCCTAACTCCTCACCTCCCCCTCAACTCCCTAAACCCACCCTTTATTACCCCTTTAATTATGTTATTATCCTCTTAAATATTGTATCCTCTCTACCTTCCACTCATTCATTAATGTTTTCCAACACTAGATAATCAATGCATTTAAACTCTTTAATTATTTAATTATAGGATTTTAATTTTGAATGCTTGGCAAGTGTAATTAAAATAAGGGGTAGCCTTATTTTAATTTGGTTGGAACTTGTTCTGTTGAGGGAAATGTTTGAAAGGGAGCTCTTGTGAAAGAGGAACAGAGTTCCTCCTTCATTGAAGAACACCACCCTTCATGAAGAACAGTTCTCCCTCTGCCAGATCTCCATTGAACGACGCTCGAACTAGGATCGAAGGCCTTTGCGGAGGCGACGAATTCCAACTATCATCGTCACCTTCTTCTCCTCCCATGCAACGACGTCAACGAGCCGATGTCCACCCCTTTCACGATATCATCAATGAATGGCGAACCGTGAGGTAGGGGTTGTTCCGTTCATTTTTTAATACCATTCATCATCGTTCATCAATTATTGAGTTTCGTTTGGCCGCATGTTACCATCTTGGAGAGGAAGGGTTAGACTGAACGAACACGGTCTGACCCTTCCCCTCTCGTTTGTTGTTTGTGGACGACAGAGGTGGACTGCGAAGAACCATCCGGTGACTGGATGACCACAAGCGGATCGTCAGCGCATGATTGTTGGGTCACCGCAAAGGTGAGGCACCGACGTGCCGCACAGAGTATAGCTGGGCCGCGACCGCGGTGGGCCACGGCGGAGGGGCGCAGCGCCGTCATGCTGCGCCGGAACTCCAAGAGACACAGTCAAGGTGGGCCACAGCGGAGGGATTCAAAACCGTCGCGCCACGCTAGAGCATCAAGGGGACATGGCTGGGGAGGGATGCAGCATTGGGGCGCGCCGCCGGCGCTCTGCGCCATCTAAACAAAGTCGCGGCCTAAGGACGCGACATATCTGGAAGGGCAGCTGGCTGTGCCTCTCACCGGTTCCATCAACATGTAGGACCCGAGGGGGGTCCTGTTGTTACCCAAGGGCCAACCATCATGGCTGTCCATTTCATAAAACGGGGGGGGGGGTGGGTGTAACCCCCCGCTCCGCCCAACGCTCGGCCGTGATGGGCGAGCCGCTACCGGCCGCTGGGCCGGGCCGCCTGTGTCGGGCCGGGCCTCCAGCGCCATGTCGGGCCACACCACGCCGGCCGTGCAGGGCCACACCCAATTGGACCAGACCTGGACCCGAGTCGGGTCGACCCGGTTCGTGCCGACTCGGGGGGTGTTCGGCTGGGTCAGACCGGGCCCAGACCCCCTATTTTCATACCTTTTTAGTTAAATGCCTATAACATGGGTTGTGGACTTCCTATCGACTTATCGTCAAGTGAGTAGGATAACTCGGATCAAGACGTTCGTTTCGGTATATTACACTCAAGGATTACGCGAAGTTTGGGTACGGGCGGGTTGGTTCAACTTGAAACCAACCGGGCCCTCAGAGTGGAAACGCTAATAACTTGATGACCGGACGTCAAATTGGAGTGTCGTCAACTACGTTGGATTCCTCTTGATGAGGCGGTTCTTTTGGAATACTATACATGAGATTCAGATGAATTTGGAGTATGGTCGGGTTGGTTATAGCTTAAAAACCAACACAACCCCTGGAACAGAAAAGTTAATAACTCACAGACCGGACATCCGATTGACGCGCTGTCTGTTGAATTAAGACCCCTATGATGAGGTGGTCCTTTGAGATTCTTCCAAGTGAGATTATGTGCCACTTGGATGTGTTGAACAGTAGCTCGTAGAGTAGACCCTCTTAGAGATGAGCGTACGAAGTACGGAGATCTTGTAGCTGGATGAGACCTGGTGACTGCTCGTCCAATTGGTTTCGGAGTGACTTGTATAGACCAGTGGGGAGCACTACTTTGTTGTGGTGGAAGACCCATGGCGGTGAGCACTACTGTGTTGGGGTGGCAGACCCGTGGTACTCGACAGAAGGAGTACCTCTATCGGCTATTATGGGGAGCACTACTGTGTTGGGGTGGCAGACCCATGGCGGGGAGCACTACTATGTTGGGGTGGCAGACTCGCGGTACTCGATAGGAGGAGTACCTCAATAGTATAAGGTTAGTGAGCAGCACCATAGAGTCGTGACAGGATCACTGTACTTGATAGAGGAGGATCTCTTCAGTTGTTGTGGTTTAGATATTGTTTCGCGCGGAATCCGGGGATGACCTCCTGGACAGGAGATTCAAACGTTCCGATCGGTTTCTAACGGGTTTGTTCGTAAAACCGGAAACATCCAATGATTCCACATCCGTTTGGACCTACTTTCCAAAGGCAGGCGCTCATTAGCTTGTGGGCTAATGAGGCTTAGGAATTTGCATTGGTTGAGAGGATGGGAGGTCGGACTCATCACACCTTTTTGAGGGGAATTATTGTCTACTCCGGGACTCTCTTTATAGATTTAAGTTAAGTTCGTGAATCCTTATTACATTACCAAGTATAAAATGAGCTTTCATTTAGTTTTAACAATCAATGATTAAATATGCAAGAAATTTAGAGAATCTTTTATATGTATTCGAGGTTCTTCATCAATATAGAATCATCTATATTTGTTTAGAGATTCTTGGTCAATGGTATCCTTCAAAACATTTATATAAAAGTCTCTTGGTCATTTTGATGACCAGGCTGGTTTTAAAGCCACTCAATGGGGCACTTGAAGTTTATCGTCATTCAGAAGGACAGAGATTATTTCAATGTTGGGATCGAACCCATAAATGGGCTACCTACGTATCCTTTGTTTTAAAAAAGGAATCAGAACCCACGTAGTTCGAGGAATGGGATATGATGTTTTATGATTGATGGCTCAAAGATGAATGTCATAATTACTTTTACACTCTATGCTCACGTGAGTCATGCTCGGTGTGAGAAACAAGAGGTATTGGTAAAATTTAGACAATTGTGCCATAAAAGATGCAATCATAAGAATTTGTTTTGGGGCTTATGTATAGATGACTGCCCAGATAGGTGAAGGTTTAGGATTTACTTTTAGGAAGAAAAATCCATGAACAGGGTCCACAAAGTTATATGTGCTTCATGGAGATTTGAATACTCTAATCTTGGGGCTTACTCCTAAGGAGGATGCCCAAATTAGGAGGGGACTTATGATTGGGTTTTATTCCTAAAAAGGAAACCAAAATCAAAGGGAAGTTTATGACTGGTTAAGAGAAATTTTAAGAGACTTGGGGCTTACTCTTAAGAAGGATGCCCAAGGTTATGACTGAGTCTTATTCCTGAAAAGGAGACCCAGGTTAGGGATTAAGGTTTGGGGCTTACTCCTGAGGAGGATGCCCAAGATTGAAGGATTTGATTGGGGCTTATTCTTAAGAAAGATGCCCAAGATTTATGACTGAGTCTTTATTCCTGAAAAGGAAACCCAGGTTAGGATTCTCTCATTTTAAAGGATGAGGTTGAATGAATGAACTCTCAATCTTTGGTGATATAAAGATGTTTAAATCATTAGGTTTTGAGAGATATTTCACATAATTCCTTTCAGATAAGGATGTCAAATCAAGAAATCATGCCATAAATGGCTTTGAAAAGTATCTTGAAGACTGAATCTTGAATAGGAAGGGTGAAAATGGCTTAAGAGGGGTGAAAAAGGGCAAGATGGGCACCCAAAAAGATAGGGGCGCGCAAGTATTGAAGGTCGCGCAAGTCCTACGGCGGCGCGCAAGTATTGGTCGCGCAAGTATACTTGCGCGACATAAGGGATACTTGCGCGATTTTCAACCAGGGTTGAATTACTTGAGCGACTCTTTATTAAACCCTTTCCCATCCTCTTGAGGTTTTTCCAGAAGAGGGACGCGCAAGTTATATTGAAGGAATTAAGTCGGCGCGCAAGTGTTTGATAAGTTTCAACACTTAGGCCTTCCTTCTTCCCTTTAGATCTTCCATTCTAGGTAAGAAATTACCTTAGAAGTGTTCTGGAAGCTTTGAGAAGAGACTTGGGCGTCGGGAGCTTTGATCCGAGTTTCTGGGAAGAGATCCTCTCGAATGGGGGGCCCACAGGGTCTATTTATAGGAAAAAGAAGACCCCGGGCGGTTACTGGGCGGTTACCAGATATGTCGCGCAAGTCCCTTGCACGATCATGAGGGGTCGCGCAAGTGTTGAGGCGGCGCGCAAGTGTACTTGCGCGACCAAGAGGGAACTTGCGCGACCTATGGGCAATGTTCTCCTTTTCCATCCCTTTGTCGATTTTTGATGTTTCTTCAAAGGATTAATCACTTTGAGCTCAGATATTCCCTTTTCCGATCTTTAGATTCTGTGACGAAAGGAGCGTCAACAAAAGTCCCCCCTCAGAGTTGGATCCGGAGAAAAAATGAGGATTTGACTCTGAGGAAATCGAATCCCTCTAAAGGAAAAGGGCGGCGCGCAAGTCTCCAGTCGGTGCAGAGGGAGGCGCGCAAGTCTGCGTCGCGCAGGCCTTAAACCCTATGGTATGGCGCGCAGGTAGGCCTCCTGGCCTATAAATATGCTGCTTCCGGCCGTAAATGGTATCCGACCCCGAATTCTCTCGAGCTTCGCCGCGCAAGTCTTTGTCGCCGCGCAAGTCTCTTATTTTGGCTGTTTCCTCGCTGCCGCGCTACTCTCAAGGTAATAAGGCTTGCGCGGCAAACACTTGCGCGACAAATACTTGCGCGACATATGTACCACTTGCGCGACATCTCCATACTTGCGCGCCTTAATGCCTTAGCCATTTTTTTCAGATTTTCTCACAAATTTTATGAAAAATTAAAACCCATTTAAGAGTTTAATTTATTCAACTCCTGTGCAGATTCAATGGCTCTTAGACCTGGATTCCTTGATGAACTGGCTAGCAAGCGGATAGATGATATGATGAATATCATTGGCCCTGATTACTATACTGTCAAAAACAGCACTCTTCCAGATTTGGCTAAGTATCTGAAGAAATATCATCACGACTTTCCTCACTGCACTTATCTACCTTTGTATGGTCATGGTCATCTGCAAGAAGTCATTATTCCAGAAGTAAAGAATTATCTTCCATTTTCTTGGTTTCAGAATTATACCAATTTTGCTTCAGCAAATATCTCAGGCGGAGGAGTATTTCAAACTGCTGGAACAGTAGAGAAGGCGTATGTGATGCATCATAGCCCTTGCACACCAGATCTGAAAAAACATACACCTGAGCTTCAACCACATTGCCATCCTTCAATCTTCCGAGATGCTCAGATGGATCAGTCCAAAGGCTGGAAGAAAAGTTGGGATTTCCGCCCTGGGGGAGGTGTGAAGCCAACTTGGATGTGGGCATACTGGGTGCGACAGACTTGCGCAGAGTTTATTGAGGATCTGAAGAGAGCTGCAATATATGAAGCTGTTTGGGTTGGGCAGACATATATTTACAGACATGATATCTTCGTGCCAGAGATACTCAGTCACTGGAGTCCAGCGACTAATTCTTTCCACTTGACTCATGGAGAAGTAGGTATCAGTTTGTGGGATGTCCACAAGATTTCAGGAGCTCCAATCTTGGGCGATATGTATGATGAATTCATTCCTCCCAAGGTGACTTGGAATGATCCAGAGAAGACTCCTGTTTTGGCTCGAGAATTATTCAAAATCTTTCATAAGCTCAAGAGTTCAGAGACCTCATTAACTCATTTCAGAAAAGATATCCATCCGGAAGAATGGATGAAGGTGTTTCTTACTGAGAAGAAAGGGATGGAGCCAAAGGAAAAAGGATCCAAGAAAAAGAAATCCAAGGATACCCGGCCCAGACGTCCTACCACTTGCCCAAAACCTGAGAAGAGAGGAGCTCCTGGCACATTCTGGCCAACTCTAGAAGCAGGAGAGTTTGAAAAATGGGGCTATGAAGTGAATCAAAGAATTCCAAAGAAAACTCGTCTGGCGGGTTTCTTGGCAATGTGGCTCAGTATTTACCTCTTGCCGGTCAGAGATTCGAAGGGAGGCGTTAGGCCAGGGACCTTCGTCATTGCGGCTAAGTTAGCTGAGGGAAAAATGGTTGGGTTAGCTACCCCCATTTTAGCAAAGATTCACAGGAGTTTACTTCATGTCTTCCAGGGTAAATCTCCTTTAAGAATAGTGGGACCATTCCAGGTTTTGTGGGGATGGATTGCCACTCACTTCAGGACTTACAATGTACAGAATGGGTTACAAATTCCTGGAAGCTCCTTCAGACCGTCAGTGCAAGCATTCTCTGGAATTGCTCCATTAGATGTCAATGGTTATGACATAAAAGTAAGACTAAGCATGTATAAGGAATTCAACTTCTTTCCTTATGGAAGTCCGCCATCTGGGCGGTTTGTTGATGATGGGAAAGCCCCTTTGGATTTGAGGGCATACATGCTAGCTTGCAGGGATGGCGTATTAGTAGCCAGGGTTGATGGAGAAATCATATGCGAGGCCTATGCTCCATATAGATTTGCACGCCAATTCAAATGTTTACAACAGATTGTTGTATCCCCTCCAGTACACGTCAGGTTAGAGCAACATCCGATGGTTGCTCGACAACTATGGTTGCTGACGTCAAGAGAGAAGACTGGAGCAGTATTTGATCTACCAGTTGAAAAAGCGGCACATTATCTGACTACTTTTTATGCCGAACACTGGATAGCATCATACCCTAAAGGGATATTGAATCACCCTGTATATCAAGTGGGAAAGAGGAAGAGGACTGTAGAGAAAGAAACTCTTCCTCATGAAGGTGCTGCTTCTCCTCCTGAAATAGGTTCAACAGACTCCTCCTCTAGAACTGATTCCTCGGATTATCATGATGGGGATGATGAGGCACAACCGGCAACAAAGCGGTTTCGTGCCCGATATAATCCTCCGGCCAGAGTCAAAAGACCCACTCCATCAGCTCCTGGTGAGTTATTTGATTGTAATAACTTCAATCACTGATACTTTATAAAGTAATAAGTCTCACTTTCTTATTCTCTATCTGTAGTTGCAGGAGTTGGGAAGAAATTAAAATCAAAAATTGTAGGACCTTCCTCACAGCCTTTATATCTAAGACCAGAGGCTGTTCAGCTATGGCAGAGCTTATACTGTGATACTGAAACCGCCTGGCTGGATTTGTCTGAGGGTCTACAACTTCCTGGGATAGGATATCTTCTAGCCTCAAAAGACCTTCAATACGGAGATAACCCCAATGAAGTGCGGGCTTACATCAGAGAGCTGGAAATGCTCATATATGCCACCGATAATTCAACTCCTATCACCAGGCGGGTGAAGGAAATGATTGATCGTGGCACCACTAAGGGGGCTGGTGGTTCTGGAGATGAGGAGTGGCAAGAGTACGTGGCTCCTGAAGATGTAAGTTTTCTTTCCTTATTTGCAACTTGATTTCAGTTGAAGCTTTGTTTCTTAAGAAAGTTATTTTCTTCATCTTGCAGCTTGCAAAGAAAGGGACCGGGGTTCCTTCGCCACAATATAGCCCTGGTGGTACCGCTGTTGGGGCTGCTGCTGATTCTCCTCGCGAACCAGGCGAGATATCTCCAGGCCAGCAGGCCATGAATGAGGCACTGGACATAGCCTTTCATTCGCCAATCCAAGTGCCAATAAAGGAGACAGCTGAAACTCCAAAAAAGCAAAAGAAGCCAAGGCAACGAAGGAGGAAATCCTTAGCTAAACGTTTCATTAGCAGTGGTAAGTCCTTCGAACAATCATGAGTTTATACCCATAATCATATGGTTACTCATATTTCTGAGGATTGCAGGGGCTTCTTCAATTTCCCCCTTGAGGGAAGGGACTGATCCTTCTTCAAAGGCCGTGGAGGGTGCTGTAGAACAACCACAAACTCAAGCTGACTTGGTAGCTCCTGGAGAAGAGCTGCCATCCATTCCCAGTATCCCTCCTACTACTGAAGATGATGTCCAGGGTCAGGGGTTGCAGGACATAAGTCAGCAAGAAGACATAGCAAATGCTCCCACTGGTGAGACTAACCAAGATTCTGAAGTATCATTGGATGAAATGATGAATCAAGGAATGACTTTTGAAGAATTTTATGATCATGCTAGATTGTCATGTGATTTAGAAGACCTTGGGCGTGAGTGTTACCCTTCGCCCAAATTTTTCTTTTAAAAGAAAAATATTTCTAATCATGATGTAAAATAATATGCAGTTTCTTCCGTAGAAGCTGCTGAACTGCCAATGCCTGAAGAGGGTGTGGACACTGATGTCAACCCTATCATTGCAGAAACATTAGCTCAAGTGGAGCTAAATCCAATAAACTCTCCTGAGACCCATTTTGAAAATCCTGTTGAAACCAGGAAAGATGGGGAGAAGTCTTCTCATGTTGCTGAACCACCATTGGGTAAGGGATAACAATATTTGTGATTGTACTTTATTTGCAAGACAATCCATTCTTTTGTTATTCTTTAAGATTCAACTAAAATCTTTCAATTGATCATGTAGGGTCATCAACTGTAATGGCTAGATCCGGAGATGAGGCTTCAGCCTCTGCCCCAATGGGAATTGAAAGTGAAGAAGCCCAAGTCAGAGGGGAAAGAGCAGAACGAGGCACTTCTTTAAGCATGTTAATTCCAGATTACATACCCCCTTCTGACGAAGATGTTGAATCAGATCCAGAGATGCTCAAAGCGTTCAGCTTTTCACGACGTAAGGCGTGGAACAATATATGGAACATCATATCGGGGGTGCCCTTAGAAGAGCTACCATCAAAAATTTCCCGATTGTCATCCCAATTTGTTATAATGGGACTTGGTGGTTTTGGGTATGAAAAGATCCATGCTACAGTGAAACAGATTATCTTCAGGAGGGAGCAAATGCAGACAAGTCGCGAAGATTTGACCAGAGTGAAATCGTCAGTCAACTTAGGCGAATTTGAGGCTGCGATATCCCAGGCTGAAGCTGATTATGTTGTCAAGATGAAGGATCTGAAACAAAAAATCAAAGAAAAGGTCGTCCAGCAGGTGCAACTCCAGCAACAGTTAGATGCTGTTACTGGGGAACTTGATCAGCTTAATGAATCATTGGATGAAACTCATGTAAATTGCATGAAAGCCATTGCAGATGCTAAGAAGGCACTTCAGCAAGCTGAAAAGAGTGAAGCTGGTCAAGTGCACGAGCTTCAAGCAACTGTTGATAAGGCTCAGGATGCTATACATCAAATGAAGACTTTTGTTGACAATCTCCTGTAATTTCTTAAAAAAGAGAAGAGATTCCAATCTGTGGATGTCCTTCTAACTCTTGTGTATCAATGAAAAACACTTTCGTCTTCAATCATTTGTGCTTGCATTCTTCTATTACCTGCTTCAAATTTACTTAAGCCAATGGGCTTAGTAAGCATAGTTTGATTTTTACTAGGATTATTACAAATAACCCTACAAACTTTGAATCTTTTAACTGCTCAATATTACCTAAATCATACAAAAAAATGTATATTTAGTGAGCTGGAACTTGACTTTTATTCAGAGTTCCTCTGTCTTTTGTGCGGGCAGTTTAAAGTCATGCAAGCCGGACATAAAGGGGCTAATGTTTAAGGTCGAAATAGCTTTGACCGAAAAATGGATTAAAATGGATTCAATTCCTTGATAATTTATCTGAAAACAAATTACCATACTCAAGTATGAGAGAAAATATGTAAACTATGACTTAAGAATATTTGAATCTGAGGAATGATATGAAAAAGAGCTAAATAGCATTAGAAGAAGTAGTTTCCAAGAATGAAGTTACTATTATTTAACAAAACCCGTTAGGGGGTTGAAATATGCAGGGCCACCTATGGGCATTGGCTGCATAGTCAAATAAAATAGCATCTTTTGGCTGACAAGTCTGTTATGTGGACTGTTTATGCAAGGCCACCTATGGGCACGTGCTGCATAGTTAGGCAAAAGAACTCTCAGAAATTTACTTTCCTAGTGCTAAAAGCCAGTGAAAGTTTATGGAGATTCAAATTTTCTAAAGCATAGAGTTTGTTATATGGAAAGAGGTACTTGAATATGGAGAAAATATTTTCAAACAAGAATATCGAAGAACTGGATGAATATCACTCCTACGAAGGTCTGACCCAAACGTAGGGAAGAAGAATAAACCATAGACTTGAATACTTTCAGATCATGAAAAAGGATATGGGACAAATACGTTAAGGATGGCTATTTTTTGCGGATCCCTACATACTGTCGTTTAAGACAAATAAGGACAAAAGAGGCATTCTTCCCAAGAATGAAGTTACTATTATTTAACAAACCCGTTAGGGGGTTGAAAACATGCAGGGCCACCTATGGGCATTGGCTGCATGGTCAAATAAATAGCATCTCTTGGATGACAAGTCTGTTATGTGGACTGTTTATGCAAGGCCACCTATGGGCACGTGCTGCATAGTTAGGCAAAAGAATTCTCAGAAGTTTGACATTTTTGTGATCATAAGTCATGAAAAGGGTTATGAAGATCTGAAAATATTTAAGGTTAGGATTATAATACATAAAGATGGGTATTTTCCAATGTATATAGAGATACATAGGTCAATGAAAACCATAATCATGTTGTGGCTGGGTCCTGAATTGAAACTTGGACTTCACTACGTATCTCATAAGAATGAGAATCAAGCCATACGTAGTTCTTGAAATGCAGTTTAACGTCGTGCAGGACGAAAGGATGAGTGATCTTAGTTTTTGGGGTCATAGAATTCGGACCATAATAATGAATGCACAGTGTGTGTTTTCATGAGGACTTTTCAGCCAAGGGACTGAAAGTGAAATTTGGGGTTAGGCCCAAAAGACTTGGGACTGGATTCGAGGGACACTCGAATGTTCCTACGTATCCCATAAAGATGGGAATCAAGTCCACGTAGTTCTAGAAACTACCCTTTGTACAAATTTGGTTCGTACATGTGAAGGGTGAAAAGGGACTTTAGTGCAATGATGGTTTTAACCTAAGATAAAAAGTTTAGGCATTACCATGTATGTACGTAGTCTTTTTGAAAATGAAAACCATGATTGAAAAAGAATCAATGTTTAATAATGGTTCCTTCTCAAATGAGGAAATCAAAGAATATTGTAGTTTATTGTCGTACTGGACAAAAGTGTTGTATAGTTTAACGTCATATAACAAGGACGAAAGTGAATCAATGTAAAGATATTGATTCCAAGGGTGGTTTCACAAATCATCATCATATGAGATTGTGGTGAACCAATGTGAAGAGATTGTTTTTGGGCTTGAACCTTTGGGAGGTTGCCTACATACCCAGCCTGGAGGGCAAGGATCAAAGTCTGTGTAGTTCAATTAAAGAATGAATTAATGATCAAATTGTTCTTGTGGATAATGATCTAAAAAAAAAAATGTTGTTGGGACTTACACATGGTTAGTGGCCCAAAGGGAGTGTTATGGTTGATGTTTGCTCTAAGCTCACGTGAGTCATACTCGGTGTGAGAAACAAGAGGTAATAACAACCTTAACGATGCACAGTTTAATGTCATGTAGGACATATCAAGGATTTTCTGTACAGTTTAGCGTCATGTAGTTAGGATGATGGGGACAATACAGTTTAACGTCATATTGGACGAAAGGGGGATTGTGCAGTTTTAATGTCATGCTGGACTTTTGATGATTATATAGTTTAACGTCTTTCCGGACGTGAGGGACTTTTATACAGTTTAGCGTCATGTAGTTAGGACGTCACAGTTTAACGTCTTGCTGGACATATTTGCAAATAGTTTATGGTCGTATACATGGACCAGGAATGATGCAGTTTTAAGGTCATGCTGGACTGTTTATGGAACTTTTTCACAGTTTAATGTCGTGTGGGACGAAGTTGCAGTTTAAAGTCATACTGGACCATTGCTGTATAGTTTTAGCGTCATATAGAAAGGACGAACTGATGTTGTACAGTTTAAAGTCATGTAGCTAAGACTAAGGTGAATCAATATGAGGATATCAGTTCTGATCTTTTTTACAGTTTATCGTCATGCTGGACGTTGGAAGTGCCACACAGTTTAATGTCATGTTGTTAGGACACAATATAGTTTAATGTCATCTCGGACAGAATACAGTTTAGTGTCATGTAGGACAATAAGGGACTTAACACAGTTTAACGTCATGCTGGACGATGAAAGTGCCACACAGTTTAATGTCATGTCGCTAGGACAAAATATAGTTTAATGTCATCTCGGACAAAATATAGGAACTTCTATACGGTTTATTGTCATGTAGGACAAAATCAGGGACTATGCAGTTTAAAGTCTTGCAGTTAGGACTATTGGTGCTGCACAGTTTAGTGTCATGTTGCAGGGACATAAGTGCGAATAGTTTAAGGTCATATGCACGGACCATACAGTTTATCGTCATGCTGGACGTAGTTGTAGTTTAAGGTCATACTGGACCATTGCTGTATAAACCAAATGTAAGAGTCTTGGTTTTGGGAACAATATTTTGTGTTTATACAAAATACTTCTTCAGAAATCTGGCATTAGTTGGAGTCGTGATGTGTTCTCCATCCATTGAAATCAGAGAATACGCTCCATTGGAGTAGACCTTATGTACTGAATAAGGTCCTTCCCATTTTGGTTCAAGCTTGGGAGGTTTCTTTCCTGGTATCATTGGTGTTCTGAGAACCAATACCAATTCTCCCTGAATGAATGAACGAAGACGAACCTTTTTGTTAAAAGCTCGTGCTATTCGATTCTGATAGATTTCCAAGTGGTGCAAAGTGCACAATCTTTTCTCATCTAACTGTTCCAATTCATTCATCCGCTTTTGGGATTGCTCATCTGTTGATAACTGATCACAAATGGCTATTCTGAGTGAGGGCAATTGGACTTCAATTGGCAAGACTGCTTCTGTTCCATATACCAATGAATATGGAGTAGACCGCGTTGCATTGCGAGTGGTAGTCCGATAAGCCCATAAAGCATGATAGAGTTTATCAGGCCATGACCTCTTATCTTTATCCACCATCTTTTGCAGTATATTTGAAAGAGTCTTGTTGAAGGCCTCTATCTGGCCATTAGCCGCTGCATGATATCGAGATGAATGGTTGGACTTAATGTTGTATTCTTGATACAATCTCTTTACCTCAGAAGAGCAGAAGTTGGTGCCGTTGTCTGTCAATATGGTATGAGGGACACCAAATCTAGTAATGATGTTAGACTTGATGAAGCTAACAATGCATTTAGAACTGACTTCTTTGAGAGGTACTGCCTCTGCCCATTTGGAAAAGAAATCAGTAGCAGTAAGAATGTACTTAAACTGCTTGGCCGTAGCTGAAGGGTAAGGTCCCACCACATCCATTCCCCATGTGGAAAATGGCCATGAGTATTTAGCTGTATGAAGCAACTCTGGAGGTTGATGAATGAAATTGGCATATACTTGGCATGAATGACACTTCTTTGTGAAATTAACACAATCTTGTATCATTGAAGGCCAGAAGTATCCAAGTCTTCGAATTTGATCAGACAATCTATGTCCAGACTGGTGGGCACCACAGACTCCTGCATGCACTTCTTTTATGACAGCCATTGTCTCTTCACCATCAATACATCTGAAGAGAACTCCATCAAAACCACGTTTGTAGAGAATTTTCTCGAGGTGGTTTGGACCATCATAAAGAGTAAAATTGACCACACGTCGCCGAATTTGTTCTCTCTTGGCTCTATCAGGTGGAAGTGTTCCATTTTGAAGGTATTCCCTGATAGGTGACATCCATCCTGTAGTATGACCATATGGTTCAGGAATGGGACTAATTTCATTAGTTTCCTCTGTTCTGACTTGAACATAAGGTGAAATTGCACGACGGTGGGCAATACTGATGGTTGTCTCGTCCCGATTTGGATCTGCTAAAGCTGTGGCTATATTAGCCAGTGCATCAGCTTGAGCATTTTGTGATCTTGGGACATAAGAAAATGTCGGTTCTGAAGGGAATTCCGACATTAACTCTCTGACGTAATCATACAAAGGGATTAATTCTTCTTTTCTGATGGCATAATCCCCATTGATTTGTTTGATTACCAGGTCTGAATCACCTTTTACCTTTAAGTGATTCACTTGTGCTTGAAGCGCTAACTCCAAGCCTGCAATGAGAGCTTGGTATTCAGCTTCATTATTGGTACCACCTTCCCACAACAAAAAGGAATAAGGTAACACTGCCTTATCTGGAGAAATGAGCACAATTCCTAAACCAACTTTGTTGAATTTAGGATTTTCCATTTTCTTCCCTGTTGGACTTCTAGAAGCACCATCAAAATACATTTCCCATGTTTGAGGATTCTCTTGAATAGAAAAAACTTCCTCATCAGGGAGTTCGATATCTGAATATGTGTCTTCCACTGAAGGGTGTTCAGCCAGGAAATCAGCCAGAGCTTGGCCCTTAATTGCCTTTTGAGACACATATTGAATGTCGAACTGCTGTAGAATAACCGCCCACCTTGCCAGACGTCCTGTAAGCATTGGACGACTAAGGATGAATTTGAGTGGATTATTACGAGATACCAATTGGACCTCGTGATGTTGCAGGTAGTGTCTCAGTTTCTGAACTGCAAAGATTAATGCTAGGCAGCATTTTTCAATACTTGAATACCGGGTTTCTGCTTCAAGCATAGTTCTACTGAGATAGTAGAGACTATTTTCATTCCCAGCATCATTCTTTTGAGCGAGAAAGGCACCCAATGATCGCTCTAAAGCTGTCACATAGAGGATAAGAGGTCTACCCTCAACAGGTGGCATGAGTACTGGTGGACTTAAGAGGTATTTCTTGAGAATATCAAATGCTTCTTGACATTCTTTAGTCCACTGGTAAGTGACTCCTTTCTTCAATAATTTGGTAAAAGGTAAACTTTTGCCTGCCAAATTGGCGATGAAACGCCGAATATAGGCTAAGTGTCCTTGAAGTCCTCTTAATTCTTTCAAATTCTGAGGAGGTGACATACCAAGGATTGATTTGGTCTTCTCAGGATCGACTTCAATACCACGATGGCGTACAACAAAGCCGAGGAATTTTCCTGAGGTTACCCCAAAAGCACATTTTAAGGGGTTCATCTTCAAATTATGTTGTCGAAGCTTGTGGAATATGATTTTCAAATCAGCCAAGTGATCAAAACGTTGTTTGGATTTAACCACCAAATCATCTACATAGCATTCAACAAATTTCCCTAGAAAAGGTTTGAAGATACGATGCATGGCGCGTTGATATGTTGCACCTGCATTCTTTAAACCAAAGGGCATCACCCGGTAACAAAACACACCTTGAGGAGCTCTGAAGGCTGTATATTCCTCATCTTCTGGGGCCATTCGGATCTGATTATATCCAGAATATCCATCCATGAAAGAAAGTACTTCATAGCCAGCCGTCGCATCAATTAAGAGTTCTGTAATCGGAACTGGAAAATCATCTTTGGGACAATACCGATTAAGATCTCTGAAATCGATGCAAACCCTAATTTGTCCGTTCTTTTTCTTTACTGGGACAATATTAGCCAACCACTTGGGATATTGAACTTCTCTGACGAAGTTAGCTTTGATAAGCTTATCCACTTCAGCCTCGATTTTGGAAGCATAGGTTGGGTGTGTTCTTCTCGCGGCTTGCTTGAATCCTCGATGTTCTTTTGGCAAACCCAAATGATGGGTGGCAACATCAGGATCAAGGCCAGGCATCTCTGTATAATTCCAAGCAAAGATATCTTTATTTTGCTTTAGAAAAGAAATATACATCTCTTGTTCTTCAAGGGTCATGGCCGCACTAATTAAAGTGGGGCGTGGATCTTTCTCTGTACCCAGATTTACTTCTCTGAGTTCATCCACAGTGGTAGAGATACCCTCTTCAAATGCTGGAGGAGCATCTCTAAGATCTTCCTCTTCCTCTTCATCATGTGTTATATCTTCCGTTTCTACTTGCAAAGTAGATGAAAAAACGAAATTCTCATGATCATAAGAGATGTCAAAATTTTCACATTTTGAAGAAGAAGCTTCCATTTCCGTCCCTATTGATGAACAAGGGTCTTCTTTGGGAAATAAAGAGGAGATGATGGATTGAGAATCGACATCAACATTCACCTCTGGTGTTGCTATAACTTCTTCTGGCCTGATTAGCGAAGTATAGACTTGTTGGATTTCAGCAGACGAAATGAAAACGTCACCACTTATGCTTTCATCATTGCTTGGTAAGTTACCAATTTCTCCCATGTTGTCTGGCTCGATTGCCGTAATTGACATTATGGATCTTTCCATAAGAGTATTTTGATTTGGGCCTATTTTGTCAATTTGACTGATAGGTAACACATAATCTGTACTCACATGTGAAAATGGATTTATTGGAATTTTTTCCAAACCATATGGAGCATTAACTTTGGTAATTTCCTTCATTGTAGATTTTTCTCTTCCCTTCATGTGATAAAATTCCGCCTCAATGTATTGAGACTCACATGTTTTGAACGGGGTCTTATCACCATATAATGTTCCAACTTGACCATCGAAACAGTATTTGAGACATTGATGGTATGATGACGGAATAGCTGCATGCTGATGTAACCAGGGTCTTCCAAGCAAGATATTGAAAGCTGAGTCTTGATCAACAATCATGAAATCTGAATTGGAAACAAGATCTCCAAACTGAGTTCTGAGCGTAACTTCTCCCAGTGGTTCTTGTTCATTTTTATCATATCCTTGTAACATCATGGTAGAAGGAGATAAATCAGATTCTGTGAGGCCCAATCGACGAAGTGTGCGAATGGGCATGAGGTTGACTCCTGAACCATTGTCAATGAAAGCTCTTCGAACATCTATACCATTGACTTTGCCAGATAAGTACAAAGGTTTTATGTGCCCATGCACAACATCATCCTCATCTTTATCAGTAAAAGATATCACTGCATGGCATTCTGCAGGATTATTCTCTATGTGATAAATTTCAGCTGCAGCAATCTCAGCTTCAAACTCTTGAGGACTTGACAAAGCTTCGATGAGTGCTTCCCGAAGATCTCTTGATAGATTCAAAGCATCCAAAATTGATAATTTGGCTGGTACTTGGGCCAAGTGTTTCAATATATCATACTTTTGATCTAGAGGCCTGCGTTTCCCAATAGGAATATGTGGTTTAGCAGGTATCTTGGAAGCAGATGCTTTGGAAGCTGATGCATCTTGTATTGAAGTTGGCAACATCTTTGGTTTTGGAAATTTAGACTGATTAGATCCATTTGCTTGCTGAGATAAAGAAGATGGAACCTTTAATCGGTCTTCCAAAATAATTGTGCCGAAGCTGAGTTGGCCATTAGCAGAAGAACTTGCTTGTTCATTTTGAGCTCGATGAAGGGCTCTACCACGAGTTTCTGCTGCATATACAGTGCTAGCAGGGGTAGAATTAGAGTAGTGGCTTCGGAAAGATCCACGTCTTCCCCTATATCCTGAACCTCTAAAACTTCCTCGGGTTCCTTTATTTGATACAGGGAATTCAGGCTCATCAAGACTGGAATATGAATCTGTTAATTGAATCATATTAACAGAACCAAAGATCAATTCTTCGTCTGATAAAGACTCTGCCTGGTTGGCCTGTTTAGGCTGTGCCGTTTGGTGGGACGGTGCCCGTGACTTTGAAGTAGATGGCATGAAATCTGCCAGAGTCAAAGACAATTTAGGCTTTGATGCATACTCATCTTCTTCTGATTCCTCTTTCTTCTTTGAATTACGCTGCCCTTTTGAGGATTTGTCCTTTGATGGAGGCTTTACTGCAGCTTTTGTAGGAGACACAATTGGCTTCTTCAATTGTGTTCGCAAAATGGAATGGGTCCGATTGATTGTCTTTCTGACCATCCAATCATCATATTTTTTCGCAGTTTTGCTTTTGACTTCCTGCCACTCGCCTCCTTCCTCTGGATCTGTAGCGGTAATACACGCTACATGAGCTGAAGAACCCTTCAATTTGACTTGTCCCAAGTCAACCATCTTTTGTAGGAGGTCTTTAAAGACAAAACACTCCTGGATGGGATGCCCCAACATTTGATGAAAGGGACAATAATTGGGACGGTCTTCATCTCCTTCCTTGTTTGGTCTCTTCGGCACTGGTAATTGAACCAAATTATTTTCCAGAGCTGAAATGAAGTAACCAGGAACTTGCTCACTTCGGAAAGAATATGTTTTACTCTTCATATCCTCAAATTGTTTTCGTCGTTGATCTTTTTGATCATTTGGACGAAACAGCCTTTGTTGTTGGCGTTCAGGAGGTGGAGCCCTTCGAGAAGATGAAGGTTTTGAAGTAGAAATAGGTACAGGTGCCTGTTTAAGCATAACTGTAGCAGTTTCTGCTTTACCCATTCTTCTTCCTGGAGCTGATGGAATTACACGAGATTTAACCTTAGCCTGTATAAGGGAATCTTCAATCTGTTGAGCGATTGAAGTAAGGTCTCGAAACCCTCCTGTGTATTTCACAGGGATCAATGGCGTGCGTAATTCGTCACGCAAATTTGCCACACAGATTGGCAATAATTCCTCCTGAGGGAGTGATAAACTCAAGGAATACGTTAATCCCTTCCAACGAGCAATGAAATCAGAGACTCTTTCATTCTCCCTTTGCTTGCAGTTTGTAAGATCGAAAACTGTCGTTTTTGGCAAAGTTGAGCTGAACTGAAGAAGGAATTTTTGACGAAGATCCTCCCATCCGATGACTGACCGGGATTTCAAGCTTGTATACCAGACAAAAGCTGGTCCTTGCAAGGTTCGCACGAAGCATCTGAGTTTCACTGCTTCTTGTTGTTCTGGAGTTCCCATCATAGGATCACAACAAGACACGTAATGCGTCAAATGTTGTTCAGGGTCGCCTGATCCATTGAAAGTAGGGAAAATAGGGTTTCCAAAACTGGATGGAGGAGAAATTGAATCTACCCATTCAGGGTAAACTTTCTTTTCAGGTTGAACTTGCGCCCGTTTCCCTTCCATAGTTTCTAACCGAGCTGTTAATGACTCAATAGTAGTTATTAACTTTTGAGAAACGTCAGGTTGAACTTGGTTTTGGGTAGGTGCAATGAATGGAGCTTGGACAGCCGTGGAGGTTGGTGCTGCAACTAATGATAGTGCTGCCAACCGTTGTTGCGTTTGACCCGTAGGATTAGACCTCTGTGGGTGTACTGATAAAGGAGGATATTCCTGATCCATCTCAGTAGTTACAACAAATTCCTTCGGCTGTCGGACTTCAGCATTCTTAAGAAGAAGACTACTCTGAAGTAGTTCTGCATTCAACCTTCTTAACTCTTTCATTTCTTCCTCCTGTTGTGCAAGCCTTTGCTCTAATGAGAGCGATTGACCTCCTTCAGAGGAAGGGTGAGAAGTAACCTGATTCTTTCCTTTCCCCTTATTGGATCCTTTTCGGAGAGGGGGAAGTGGGTTACTTGAAGGAATACCCAAATTTTGGGTAAGCCTTTGATTACGTGTGCGCACACCTTCTTCATTTAGGTCTGTGTGCGCAACTTCTTGAGCAGGAACCTCTTCATCTGATCCCTCTGATTGAGCCTCATCTGGTGAATCAGCAGCAACGGCAGTGATGACATTAATGGATGCATATTTCATGAAATCCTTTCTATCAGCATTTCTATGATATTGTCTCCTTTTATGTCCATGATAAGACATGGCATTCCGTTGACTTGACCCCTCAGGAATTTCTTTGTGAACCGTCACTTGGAGAGAATCTCCTGACATCTTGGCTCTTCGTTCCTCTTGAGGCTTATTCCCTAATCGAGAGAATACTGACTTTCTCTGAGAGAGGGATTGAAGATTTGAAAAAGTCCCCAGTCCGGTGGACTGGGGGTGTTCCTGTTGCTTCTGCTCAACTCCTCGAATCCCATTCGTTGATTCTGAGGGTTGGGTTAGAGAAGTCCCCAGTCTGGCAAGCTGGGGTGTCTCTTGACATGCTATGTCTGAGATCTTCTTGAAATCTCTCTTGATCTTGCGGATCTTAGTTCGGAAATTAGCTGGATGCATTAACCTGTATCCACTTTTATCACCTGGTTCAACAGACCGTTGGATGATTTCCGAAACTTCTGTCATTTGATGACGTGTTTGCTCCAGACGAGAGGCTTGCGCAATATTCTCGCCTGCTTGATGTAGGAGCAATTCAACAACCTGTTCTCTATATACTTGATTTTGAGAGGAACTAGTTGAAGCTTGATCTCGAGCAAGATTTTGATTATGAACAAAGCCCATTGACTGTGGCCGGCCATGGGCAATAACATTGCATGAGACCATTTTCGGCGGGTTTTGCTGACCGGAAAGCACTGTGAAATGTAGTGCTCCGTGAATACCCCATCCTCTGATATGAACATTAGATGGAGCATTGGAAATTAACTGACGCAATTTTCTCAGCGCGCCAAGGCATGAACGTTGAAGGGTTCTCTGTTGCTTTTCGGCCTTCGGATACCGAGAGACTGATAGAGATGCCAAATCAATCTGGCGTTGTAACCCTTCTATTATCTTAAGATGATTTTCATATTCATCGTAAGATAATACCTTCTTCTTTAATTGACAAAGAGTTTTCCATATGTTAAGACGAATATCATGGATTCCATCATCCGTCAACATCTTTGGAATGTCATACTGTGAATCAGCCAAAGGCCAAAACATGACTGGTACTTCACCTTTTGCCAGTTTTTTCCTCATGTTCAGCATTTCCTCTTTATCATTAAATGAAGATTCTTCTACCTGTTTGGACCAGAGTTGGTGTTTCCTTGTTGCTTCATCGGATTCAACAAGATTGGTAGAGGAATCACTATTCATGCTGGAAGATGAATGACCTAGGGAAGGTTCGGAGAATAACCTGAACCCCAAGCTATCTTCTGATGGAGAAAGAGTTTCACCTGCCGATAGTAAAACTTCAGACATGACTGGTTTTACGTTTGCAAGTGCCTCGAGATAGGAGGGCTTTCTCGTCACTACATTGCCTTCTGAAGAATTTTCGAGACAATGTGAATCACTACTGCGGAGAGGACTTTCGCAGCGAAGTTCATCACCATGAGGAGGACCTTCATGATGGGTTACAGCAAAAGATGATATCTCTTGCTCCTTGGTCTTCTGACCACACAGAGGGTTCCTGTGGTTCTCATCTGAAGAAGAAACTTCAAGATTGACCGAATTTTCATGAAGCAAGTCTTCATGAGGAAGTGTCTGTTGAAGACCTTCGGGATTAATGTTCCTGTTATTGGGAACTGAGGGAGTAGAATCTTGAATTCCGACAGATAAATGTCTGAGGGCTTCAAGAACTCCAGCATCGAGCAAGGCCTTGTTACAGATTGGCCTTTGATCTCCTGACTGTGCTGGGCGGATCTTTTTCTTAGATGCCTTCTTACTCGCTTTAGAAATCACTTGATGACGAAAGTGATTGCTCTGAGCAGGTGTATGTGCCTGATCAGGAAAGATGGTCAGGTTAGGCTGACGATCATCGCTCAAATCAGATGTATGTGCCTGACTTGGTTGTCCATATGATATGGGGGAGTAGGCCCCACAACCCTCTTGGACTGGAACAGATGTGTGTGTCTGTTCCGGAGTGAATTGTTGATGTGTCACTCCACTGCTAGGGATAGATTTATGTGTCTGTCCCTGAGATGAAGCTGAAGCTGTTATGATATCTTGGCAAGCATCCAGAATATGAGCAGGAATTTGCTTCTGCTCTTTCACCATTGACAAAATATGTTTGGTGACTTCAGCCGCCGGAACAGGGATATACGTCCATTCCGGGCTTGGAGTAGGTGTATGTGCCTGCTCCTGTCCTCCTTTTCCTGTCAGTGAATCCTGACAGTACTCAAGTGTGGAGGTAGAGAGTTTAGTCTGCCTCCTGTTTGTCGTCGGGACTTTCCGACTGACTTCTCCGGGTGCTACCAAGCGAGACTGTTGGTAGACTTGATTAGTATCAGCAGGTGTATGTGCCTGCTGATTACACTTCGCCAAACGCGGTTGACGAGATCCATCATATGTAGTCAGACGAGCCTGCTGACTAACTGCTGATGTATAAGCAGGTGTATGTTCCTGCCTATGGTACTCCGCCGGAATTGCCTGGCGGGATCGGCTTGATGCTGCCAGACGAGTCTGCTGGACAGCGGGATTAAAACGAACAGGTGTGTATGCCTGCTCGTTATTTGCCACCAAGTTAGGTTGGTGGACTTCTCCGGAGATGGCAGGGATGACAACCTGCCTATTATTAACCGGATTCCGTCTCTGGTGATTCATCTTGCCTGCTCGGGTTCGAGGAACCTGAGCTGAATGCCTGGAGCCGGTACCCTCATCATGTTGAGGGTGCACTACCGCACGAGTCTGGCGGCGATTGTTGATGGGAGCCCTTGAGAAGGACTCCTGTCTCTTTGAATTAAGGTCCCGCGGGACCTGCTCATTCACTTCCTCAGAATAAGGGAGTGAATGGAAATTGCGTTCCGGGGATAACGACCCGAAACGGTTGGAGACGGTAGTCAGCACCGCCTGCTTCTTGATTGCTGGTCGCCGTTGTCCGGACGACCAGGTAGAATTGTTAACTTGGAGGGCTTGACGAGCGGCCTCCAGAGTTGGGATAGTACCGTTACGACGGTACTCCTTAACCAGTGCATTTGAAACACAGCGTTGAAGACGCCGAGTTGGTGATGTCATCCTCAGAGCGGATGACGTTCCAGCAGGAGTAGCAGCATTGGTTTTCATGGCAGCAGACCTCACAGTAGAGGTGTTCTCAGCAGCAGTATTCACAGGGGTGAATTTAAGGAAAGCCATTTTTTGTAGAAGATCTTGAAAAAAGAGTGCCTGTTCCATATAACAGACATAATCAAGATGAATCCGGCTACTGCATCTTTTGGATGATCATATGTCAATGATTGCCTTGTTGGCCCAAGGGGCCTAACATCTAAGAAGAACATCACTTTAACTTGGTTAAGGATTCACGTCGGGTTCACCATTTTTTGTTTCGCGCAGAATCCGGGGATGACCTCCTGGACAGGAGATTCAAACGTTCCGATCGGTTTCTAACGGGTTTGTTCGTAAAACCGGAAACATCCAATGATTCCACATCCGTTTGGACCTACTTTCCAAAGGCAGGCGCTCATTAGCTTGTGGGCTAATGAGGCTTAGGAATTTGCATTGGTCGAGAGGATGGGAGGTCGGACTCATCACACCTTTTTGAGGGGAATTATTGTCTACTCCGGGACTCTCTTTATAGATTTAAGTTAAGTTCGTGAATCCTTATTACATTACCAAGTATAAAATGAGCTTTCCTTTAGTTTTAACAATCAATGATTAAATATGCAAGAAATTTAGAGAATCTTTTATATGTATTCGAGGTTCTTCATCAATATAGAATCATCTATATTTGTTTAGAGATTCTTGGTCAATGGTATCCTTCAAAACATTTATATAAAAGTCTCTTGGTCATTTTGATGACCAGGCTGGTTTTAAAGCCACTCAATGGGGCACTTGAAGTTTATCGTCATTCAGAAGGACAGAGATTATTTCAATGTTGGGATCGAACCCATAAATGGGCTACCTACGTATCCTTTGTTTTAAAAAAGGAATCAGAACCCACGTAGTTCGAGGAATGGGATATGATGTTTTATGATTGATGGCTCAAAGATGAATGTCATAATTACTTTTACACTCTATGCTCACGTGAGTCATGCTCGGTGTGAGAAACAAGAGGTATTGGTAAAATTTAGACAATTGTGCCATAAAAGATGCAATCATAAGAATTTGTTTTGGGGCTTATGTATAGATGACTGCCCAGATAGGTGAAGGTTTAGGATTTACTTTTAGGAAGAAAAATCCATGAACAGGGTCCACAAAGTTATATGTGCTTCATGGAGATTTGAATACTCTAATCTTGGGGCTTACTCCTAAGGAGGATGCCCAAATTAGGAGGGGACTTATGATTGGGTTTTATTCCTAAAAAGGAAACCAAAATCAAAGGGAAGTTTATGACTGGTTAAGAGAAATTTTAAGAGACTTGGGGCTTACTCTTAAGAAGGATGCCCAAGGTTATGACTGAGTCTTATTCCTGAAAAGGAGACCCAGGTTAGGGATTAAGGTTTGGGGCTTACTCCTGAGGAGGATGCCCAAGATTGAAGGATTTGATTGGGGCTTATTCTTAAGAAAGATGCCCAAGATTTATGACTGAGTCTTTATTCCTGAAAAGGAAACCCAGGTTAGGATTCTCTCATTTTAAAGGATGAGGTTGAATGAATGAACTCTCAATCTTTGGTGATATAAAGATGTTTAAATCATTAGGTTTTGAGAGATATTTCACATAATTCCTTTCAGATAAGGATGTCAAATCAAGAAATCATGCCATAAATGGCTTTGAAAAGTATCTTGAAGACTGAATCTTGAATAGGAAGGGTGAAAATGGCTTAAGAGGGGTGAAAAAGGGCAAGATGGGCACCCAAAAAGATAGGGGCGCGCAAGTATTGAAGGTCGCGCAAGTCCTACGGCGGCGCGCAAGTATTGGTCGCGCAAGTATACTTGCGCGACATAAGGGATACTTGCGCGATTTTCAACCAGGGTTGAATTACTTGAGCGACTCTTTATTAAACCCTTTCCCATCCTCTTGAGGTTTTTCCAGAAGAGGGACGCGCAAGTTATATTGAAGGAATTAAGTCGGCGCGCAAGTGTTTGATAAGTTTCAACACTTAGGCCTTCCTTCTTCCCTTTAGATCTTCCATTCTAGGTAAGAAATTACCTTAGAAGTGTTCTGGAAGCTTTGAGAAGAGACTTGGGCGTCGGGAGCTTTGATCCGAGTTTCTGGGAAGAGATCCTCTCGAATGGGGGGCCCACAGGGTCTATTTATAGGAAAAAGAAGACCCCGGGCGGTTACTGGGCGGTTACCAGATATGTCGCGCAAGTCCCTTGCACGATCATGAGGGGTCGCGCAAGTGTTGAGGCGGCGCGCAAGTGTACTTGCGCGACCAAGAGGGAACTTGCGCGACCTATGGGCAATGTTCTCCTTTTCCATCCCTTTGTCGATTTTTGATGTTTCTTCAAAGGATTAATCACTTTGAGCTCAGATATTCCCTTTTCCGATCTTTAGATTCTGTGACGAAAGGAGCGTCAACAGATATCATTAATAAAAATCCTGGTTTGAGCTGAGTATATGACCTTTGTGTTTACCTCATGATTGAGATGGGTTATATGATAACATAGGTATATGTATGGGCATATAATTATGTAATGTTTATCTGTTGAGATCTTTATTTGTGGTTTATCCTTGTTGGTTTTAGTGAGTCCTTGAGGGTCTTGGGGTCCCTATTGAGTATCGTTATACTCACCCTTTCATGGGCTATGCCCACACCTCATTGTATTGGATGCAGACGACATATAGCATTGATCGTGGTTGAGGCTTGTAGAGCTGGACAGTACCCGAAGGTGGACATCACGACGAGATGGTAACCGGAGGTGGACTTCACGATAAGACGATACCCAGAGGTGACAGACGGATGTGGAGAGATGAGGTGGACATCTGTACCTACCCTTCAGGTAGGAACTCCAGTGGACGATCCAAGAGCAGCTTTACAACTTCCTGATGTTTTGTCTTTTCCATGTACTTTACTATTGGGCTTGTATTTCCGGCCCCCTTTGTACTTTCATCACACTTGTTATATTAATTTAAATAGTGTTTTTTCTGCTTGTGCTCTATTTCTGTGTGTGTTTATATTTTAAAAAGGCAATGCCTTTCCAGTTATAGGGATTTACGCCTTTGTGGCTAGTCGCCAGCCCCTGGCCTATAAAAGGCAGGCTTGGGGTTGTTATGACACGGTCCTCGGGGAACGGGTCAAGACACGAAGTACATGGGTTGGGGACTGTTTCAGGAAATACTTACGATTATGGGAGAGGTTAATGAAATCCCCTCAATTTTTCAATAGTCTCATGGGAGGAATCACTTTCAAAAATTGTAATAGATAAATTATCCCTTGATGGTAGTGGTTCTACATACCTATAAAACATTGTGTCTAATAATTAAGACTTTAACTCATTTAGTTTAAATTATTATTCATCCAGGAGATCATGTATCGATATATCTATTGTAAAATTTAATTTTTACAACATTCATTAAATGGAATATGTTTTAGTTTCTTACCACCATATTGAATTTCCTTTTTATAGTTATTTTAATTGAATATGTTTCGATATATTACCATTCCACATTGTTCATGCACCTCTTTCCCAATTTTATGATTATATGTAATATTTTTTCTATTATTAACTATTCTATAATTATTATTCTCATTTATTCATTATCTATTTCTCTATAAATTATTATTATATATCATTTGAGATCACCTTATTTATTTTTCATTCCCCATGAATACATCCAACATACTATGAATGACATTCATGTATTTACTAGATAGAATAAAGTTAACCTCAATGTTTTTTAGAGGAAAAAATTATATTGTAATTTTTGTAGTCATTTGTAATATAATAATCATTTGTATATATGGATTGCCATTAATTCTAAGCTATTGGTTTGATCATGATTTTATTCTATGTAATCATGTCAATGAAATTGATAGTAGACACTGGCACCTGGTACTCTAGGGTAGGGTCATGGTAGTTTCTATCAAATGATGTTTATTACCAACCTTGAGAACTAGATTTCTGAAGATGTTGGATACAAAAAATTACCCTAATGTCAAATTTATGTATTAGTATAGAATAAAATCATAGGATTTTTTTAAGGTATTGATTATATGGGTATTATTAGTAATAAAACCATGTCTGGATACTTCATTATGACATGGTTCTAGAATATATGTACCTAGGAGTAATAACTTTGTTAAGGTATTTTGAGCCTGACTTATGCTAACTATGTACATGGAAAATGGCCTTACTTCTCACCTAGTATTACAGTTATGGGGGATATTCTTATGACAATTCACATAATCATTAAAAATATTTATGAATGATTTTTATAATGAATAATCTATGTTAAATCTTTTTTATAGATTAATGATTATCATTCATGATTTATAAACCCAATAAATGATATTATGGTTAAACCATAGACTAATGAAGGACAATTTATAATAAATTAATTTTGGGATTCAACAATTAAATTGAATAGTCATTTTACCAATGGTATTTTGACTCTAATAATCCTGAAATGTATCAGGAATATGATTGATTACAAAAACATATATTTAAGATGAAAATGGTTATTTGAGAAATAATTCCTTTACCTTTATATAGATGTATATTTAAAGTTATTTGTAACCATTACGGTTTAAATGGCCATTAATGTCATCATATTAATATACAAATAAGATAATGAGACTTTGAAAATATAATAGTCTTATTGATAACCACTATTAAGGGTCTATTTAATGATTAAATTTTGTGGATTTACATTAGATTGATGTTTGATATTATATTTATATTGATTTAGAAAAAGGAAAACCTTATTTTTGGGTGACAATGTATCATATCTAGCAAGAATTCTAGTCGTGAACCCATGACAGAATGACGAAATGGGATTCATGCCGATCACAGACCTATGCTATATCCTGGTAAATGTTTCATTATTTTAAGTTCAATAATTTGATGAATAAATTTTAATGATGAAATAGTACTATCACTTTTGAGGATTACAGATTAATGAATTAGACACATTGGCTTTGGATTCTAGTTTAAGATAAATAGTTAGACTTTTCACACTTTTATATTCCTTATGATCCTTTAAAAGTATATTTAAGTGCTTCACGAAAAAACATTCATTATCCATGGTTAATTTATGCAAGTAAAGGGTTGAATTAGAATTTTATTGAATCACAACAAAATTTTTAGATTATTCATTAGAAATGGAATCCTAACATGTAAGAATAATTCCTTATATGCCTTGTCATTAAAATAATTACCAATCATTAAAAAAATGAATTTGAATAAAATAAATTCCTACTACCTTGATTTATGATGAATTTATGGTCTCTTAAATCAGCACATATTTTTTAATTAGAGGTACTAAAAATTCTATTGAACATTCAATTGTTTTATTTTGATGACCACACTCACTCACTATAAATATATATAATTTTTCTCTAAGTAAGTATCTCTACTTTCCATAAATGATCTCAAATAGAGTGACCTAGTTATATTTTATTCCATTTGACTAATGTAATTCTTATTAAATCATTTCTAGGGGATTATTTGTGAAGCCTTATCATGAAGATGGATTTCAACAGAGAATATATCAAACAATGTACAATGAATATTTATTTTTTAATTATGGGGAAAAAATTATTTATGGTGGAGTGAATGTGACACCCCGAAAGGCTAGTGTAAAATAGTATATTGGATAACACATATTCCAAGAATCACTAAGCATATAAGGGTATATAATATCCCAAGAATCTACTTTATATTTAATATTTTAAATAAATTAAATACATGATAATTATTTTAATTCTTTCAACATTATGTTATCTTCCATCTCCAGTAAGAGCGTCATTCTATGATAGCTTGTGTTACACGCAAGACTGAGTTTCACCAAATAACAATATATTGTTAAAATATAATAATATAATATGATATGGTATGACCTATATTTAATGTTAGTTAGAATGAATACTATTAACTATGTTATGAATATTTATGTTTTATATGAATACAAAATCTATTTATTTGTTACAAATTGTTTAGAAATGAAAATAAGAGCCAACTGGATATTAAAAAACAATAATATTTTTTTGGTTCCTATGTAGTTTTGTCTTAGTAAAAATAATATCATATAATAAGACAATAATTTAATTGTTATTTATATTATATGTCAACTTAAATATATCTAATATTCAACCAATAGATTTTATAAGAATAAGATAAGAAGAAATCCAGTTATACAGAAAATATTTATATTTTTATTAAGGCATTTTTACTGCCTTTTAGTGGGGAACCAATTATAAATTCAATTTTGAATCCTTTTTTAAATTAATTACTTTAAAATAATATTCACCATTTATATATAATCATAAAATTTATGTTAGTTTAATTTTTTTAATATTTTTTTCTGTGATGTTTAATATATATTGAATAACTAAAAATAATAAATTTTAGTAAAAACAGCATTTTGATCTAATTTCTTATGATGATAAATTATACATTTAGGTATTTTTTAATTTAAAATTTTACCATATTTATATCATGTTATAAAATTTCGGTCCATGAAATAAATTTGACAATGAAATTTAATATAAAAACTTTTCAAACATTTGGACATTTTATCTTTAAAAACATGCATTGATGTTCCATCTGTATGATTATATTTAAATTCTTTTATGGCACAAATATTATTTGAATTTAAAAAATTTGATTCCATATTTTAGTAAGAATAATTTATCATTTATAATTAGAGAAACCTTTTCTCGACCAGAATTGTTATTAAAAGTTATTAAAATTATTTATATTGTTTAAGGTTAAAATAATATTGATATGGAAATAAAAAATAATCATAGTGTCCCAAATGAGCTATAAACATATCCATGAGATATGTTACGGTAATATTTTAACCCTATACTCCATTTTATCTAATGTTTTTCATTATTGGATCCACATTTAATGTGAATAACGTTAATTGAGTTCCTTTGTAAAAATATTAAAAGAGTTCCACTCCACCTCCACTATAAAAGGACACCCCCAATTACTCACACCACTCAAGACACTTTGGATAGACCAATATCTTTAAACAATAAATCATGAAAATACCTCCACTCACTCTAGAATAATCCACATGGGAATAATGAAAACCATAGAATCATGTTGTTTCAAACTAGATGGATTTACCAGATTAAGAGGTAACATATTTCCTTATGATTTTAAATTTTATTTTAAATATATAACCCATGAACATTTCATATTTTAGTATTTTATAAAAAATTTCTTAAATATACTGTTATTTTTTATGATAAAGTTTCAAACAAAACAGTTACACACTTTTATATAATAGGTAAAAACACACTATTTCTCTGTACGTTGAACCACTACATCATGAACTGATGATTGTTCATTTTTACATTACCACCACTCATGGTGTCCGTTATGATGGAAAATAAATTTATTAATGTTATATATGATAATTATTATTTCATTAAGGGTATGTATTTATTTCAAAGAAAAAATATATATTCATTCAATTTGTTTGTAAAAATAATTACATCGTTAGTCGAAGTGCGGACTACAGAACCCTCGATGCGGTGTGATTCGTTCACAAAATCAATGTAATGTATAAAGGATGAGTACTACAAAGAATTAGATACATAAAAAACATATACATTATATTCATGATATAATTTCTTTTCTATATATATATATATCATTTTCCCTATAATCATTTTAGAGACTAAAATGTGATAACGTTGGACACGGACTTGAGGACTGCTACCTCCCGACACGATTTGATTCCATTAACATAATAGTAATTGTATATATAAGTATATATGATTAAATAATTTGGTATTTATGATATTATTATAATTTTTAAAATATATATTGTTACTTACCTTCTTTCCATAACGATCATATTAAGTTATTACACTACACATCCGTACATACAACCTACCATCTCTAGGATTATAACATTGATTAATTTTTTCTAGAACCATATTTAGTGAAATTTTTTATTTATAAATAATATATAAATACAATATTTATTCCACTATTATTATTATGTAGATGTTATATAATAACCCATTTTACCAGTATTGACTAACCAATGTTGTTTTTGACAAATAAATCGAATTTGGTGAGAACACTAGATGTAAACTTAATTAATTAAATAGCTGAATAAAATATCCTAATAACTGAAAAAAAATTTATCATAAACTTGAAAAAGACCCCCAATATATAATATAAATAACATAATTTTATAATACAGGATGTTAAAAGATGTTCACCTCAAATGGAAATGAATAGTAAGGGATTATCACCTCACTTTTTACAACAGTTAGTTAGATGTCATGTGCATGACTAATATATTTTGTGTGGTGTATATTCTAAAACTTTCATTATATTATATCATTAATCATTTTACCTTCAAGTTGTTTTAATATTTATTTTAATGTTATTATTTTAGGAGTATTGAGTTTATAAAGTTTCAATGTGTTATGTTAAACGTTGGAATGTTTTATGATTATTTTCCTCATAAAAAACATTAATAATAATTCAATGGCATTTCAATTAAAATAAATTGTATGACCATCATTCAATAAAGAATTTAATTTCCTCCCTTCATGTTATTCCCATAAATGTTCATGTATCAGTTCTATTTTCCCCCTATTTGGTGCCAAAAATATTTTAGAATATGTTTCTTTAGAAAACTTGGTATTTTATCTTTCATTAGTTGGAGAACTTATTTCCTACAAAGGAGAATGTTTTATTTAAATGTTTTCAGAAATTATTTTAAAATTATTTTGTAAATTCATTATTACACCTTTTCATTTTTAACATGTTTTCAAAGGAATATTCTTACATCATTATGAATACATCATTTTTCTCTCCTTTAGTAGTGAAAAAGTAGTGTTCTTTTAACCTCGTAGGACTTGTAAAAATTTACACACCATCATTTATTTGAAGCATAATTTTCATGTTTATAATGATAATTTTAGGTGAAAATATTTTCAAATGTGATTTTACATGATTTTTTTCCAACTTATTATTCAAAACGTAATAATACTTTCATCAAGAATGTTTTTGAAATATAAATATATAGTGAGTCCATTCATAAATAATAAAAACCCTTTATTTTACTCCACTTGGGTAATGATGTATTTTTACCATCCTTAATCTTCACATAGGTAGATTATGATTTATTTTTCCAAGTATATTATTCACATTCACTTCCATGATTTCATTTTTTCTAACTGAAAAATTCAATTCTAATGATCATTTGAAATTAAATTTCCCATTAATAATAATTATAAATTTTCATGGATTTGATTTGTTCTAAACAAAATACCCTTTTACATATGGTGTTTAATTTGAATTTTATTTTATTATTTTGTAAAATATTAGATCAGTACATATACATTATTCAAAATGAATATTTGATAAGGCAAATTTTTTATTCGATATGATGAATATTTTGGACATGAAATTTATGGATTATGGACTATTTATGGATATACATCTGGTTTTTTTGACTGGTTAATGAAAGAACCCAAATTCATCATTACTCTCATGGGATGGATTAGTTTTGAAAATTGGAATATGTAAACTCCCACTTGATGGTAATGGTACATAATACCTTGGATACATGGAATCTAATAATTATGCATTCCCCCATTTAGTTTCAGTTACTATTCATCCATGAGATCATGAATCGATATATCTATCGATAAATTTCCTTCACTGTTGATTGATTAAATGTTATATATTATAGTTTTCTAGATTACCATATGTATTTTTAGTTATATAGATATTTTAATGGAATCAGTTTCAATTTATTACCTTTTGATATATTTATGCATTTCCATCTCAATATTTTGATTATATGGTATCCATGTTTTTTATTTACTAGTCCATAACTATTCATCTCACTGGTTTGTTTTTTCATCTGTTATATTTCAACCTTATTTAGAATTTTATCTCACCCTTATTATAATTATTTCCCCCTGAATCCATGAAGCGTACTATGAGATATAAGAAAGGATTTACTAGATGGAATAATGTTATACTTGATGTTATTTATTTATTCAGAAGAAATAAAAATAATTTTTTAATAAGTGTATTAATTTTTAATAAAAGACTCATTAATGTATCTAGTTTACGAAGCATAATAAACTATTCAGTCCTTCAGTAATTGATTAGTGTCTATATTTCCAATTTAATTGATAGTACACATCAGATCTATGCACACTGGTGTCGGGTCTCTACAGATATATTGTATTCATGAACTTACTTCATCCACTATTGAACAATATTAATAATATCACACATGATCAATTGCTCATAATTTCTATTTACTAAAACTCTCCATAACGTCCTAAGTCTGGAGCCCCTCCACTGGTGCCTCATAACCGGTTCGCCACATGACCTCAAGCATGTTTCCCCGAACACTAGAGGCTGCCGACTAGCAGCGAGGGTCTTGGTGAGTAGGTGGGGAAACTATGCCCTCATCCGGTAAGGTATAGAAGGTAAGAAAACAATAATAAACAGTGGAAGAAGTAAACGACATGCATAACAATAGAAACCAAACAACGAGTACAATGTAGATATATAACTATGATGAAAATGATGCAGTAGGTACAAGTATCTAACGAAAACAGCAAACACAACAATGTGCTGAAGTACAACTGAAACCAAGTGCAAAAGAAAACAAAATAATCTCCTCAGCATCGCGAGCCATGGCTCGGTCCCATGCTCCCCAGCTCCTAATGCAGTCATGATCCTGAAGTAGAAGGTCACTTTCCCTTGTCTATACCTACAACAACATAGTCTGCTTGGGCCCAAAAGAATGGCCCAAACAGGGTGTGAGATACAATCCCAGTAGGCAATCACCCAATGATTTGTGCCTAACAGTAAATGAATACATGGTAGTAATAAAACAAGATGTAGTAAACAGAAAATTACAAGCAGCTACAATCCACAGTTCTAACAAGTAAAGAACATAAGCATGCAGTCAGCAACAAGAAGAAAACAGGTAACCCTCTTGGTAGCTCTCTCAGTCTAACCCCTATGGTTTAACCTCTAAGTACTAGCAACCCTCTGGGAAGCACACACAATATCACCCCTCTAGTACATCTACACAATTATGCAGACACTCTGGGGAAGCACTCACCGTCAATTCACCACGTGGCCCGCGTTGTAAATAAAAGACACTCTGGAGAAGCCCTTCCGTCAACTCTCCCCTTGGTCTCGCATCATGAATAAAAGACACTCTGGAGAAGCCCTTCCGTCAATATTCCCTTTGGTCTACTACTCCAGGTTCTCACAGACTTGGTTATAACTAATCATGATCAACGCGCATATATCGTCCAAGTAAACCTCATGAACTAATTGGCTAACAACATAGGATCAACATGAATAAATAAAAAAACAACAGTTCCACTATCCTACGACTAGGCATGGAAACTGGAAAACGCCAAACAGGTAGAACAAGAATGGAAAAACAATCTAAGCACCAACAAACTACTCTAAACACAAGAAATAACCTCTACTAAAACAATCAAGCAAAGCAGGAAAGCAACAATGGAAAAACAGAAAACACGCAATACCCCGTTCAAGGGTATTGGTGGAAATTTCACAATATATTCATCAACTTACTACAGAAAGGCACAAAACACCTACCTCGATCCTAGGAGACCGATATATGTGAACCACGATGAAAGATTCCTCTTAGAACAAAGTAGATTTGAGAAAACGCACAAAATGTTCATCCCAAGATAACATAGAAATGAGGAGGAATCAACAAACGAGGCAGAAGCAGAAGGAAGAACTCACCACTGTGATTCCAACGTAACTGACCATGCTCGAATCGGAGAACGAACGGCGAGGCAAGACTCCATTCAAGATCCATCCATACAGTCGCTCGCAGATGGACGAAAGCTGAATAAGAATATGGAAATAGGGGTTAGGTGCGACCCCGGTCCGTTTAATGAAAAAAATGAAAGCACACAGTGTGTACTTTTTGGGTACATGACGTGTACTTAAATTTTTCCGTACTCCGAATTAACCGGCCTCCACCTCAGCCTTACACACCATGTGTGTGGCTCGGACACAGCCAGCACACGGCTCCGAGCCGGAACAGAGTACACGGCATGTACTCAAAAAGTACAAGGCATGTACTTCTGAAATTTCCAAAAAATTCATTTTTCTCAAAAACTCCAGAAAAAGAAAAAGCATACCTAAAAAGAGATCTGGGTTCTTACAAACTTCCCCCCTTAAAGTAATTCATCCCTGAATTTCCCTAATGAGGCGGAGAATGAGAAACCCCGAACAGGTCCGACCACTACGATCATACATCGGCCTCCCTCTCCCAGGTCTTGTCCAGTACTCGCTCGTGCTGCCATAGCACTCGTACCAGAGGAACAGACCGCCCGCGGAGAACCTGCGTACTGTGATCGACAATCTGGATAGGATGCTCCTCGAACGACGCATCTGCTTCATGCTCTACTTCCTCAGGCTAAAAGACGTGATACAGGTCTGAAAAGTAACGTTGGAGCTGACAGACGTGGAAGACGTCGTGCATGGCCCGATACCTCTGAGGTAGCTGGAACCGATAGGCGACCGACCCCACTCTTTACAAAACCTCAAATGGCCTTACGTACCATGGAGAAAGCTTGACCTATCTCTGAATCCTTTTGTGCCTCAACCTAGGTGCGACACGCAGGAAATCATGATCTCCAACCTCGAACTCCAGAGGTCATCTCCGCTGGTCAACATAAGACTTCTTCTGAGACTGTGCTATATCCATCCACTTCTGAATCTGCTCTATCTACTCTGAAGTCTCCTGTACAAGATGAGGTCCATGGAAATCTGCCTCTCTTTCCTCCAGCCAGCACAAGGTTGATCAGCATGGCCTACCGTACAAAGCCTCGTATGGTGCCATCAGAATGGTAACCTAAAAACTGTTGTTGTAGGAGAACTCCACCAGAGGGATATGCTTCTCCCAAGATTTGCCAATGTCTAGAATGCATGCTCGGAGCATATCCTCAAGCACATGGATTGTGCACTCAGACTGGCCATTAGTCTGAGGATGGTACGTTGTACTCAAAAGTACCTGTGTACCCAAGGCCTTTTGAAGTCCCTTCCAGAACCGAGAGGTAAGGCGCGCATCTCTGTCTGAAATAGCATAGCGCGGAACTCCAGGCATACGAACGATATCTCTGATGTAAAGTCGTCCCAGATCATCGCCACTGAAGGTCTCCTTGATTGGCAAGAAGTGAGAATCCTTCGTAAGTCTGTCGACGACAACCCAAACAACATCGTTCCCTTGCAGTGACCTCAACAACCCAGTCACGAAGTCCATCGCAACACCGTTTCACTTCCACTCTAGAATGGGTAACTGCTGTAAAAGGCATGATGGTCGCTGATGCTCTGCTTTCACCTGCTGACATGTAGAACATCTCATGATAGAACCAGAAACATCCTTCTTCATACCTGGCCACCAGTACTGGCGATGAAGATCCCTATACATCTTGGTGACGCTAGGATGAACTTCTCAGACTGAGGAATGGAAATCTCACATCATCTCCTCGCATATGTCTGCTGGAACCCATACGCATCCTTGGAAATGCAAGATCTCATCCTCGCCCACTATCCATCCTGGAAGAGGGTCCCCTCCCGACACACTCTCCTGCAGGACTAAGCCTTTAGAGTCTGATAGCTGCCTCATCCGTACCCAATCAAGTAGCATGGAGGTAACAGCTACAAAAGATAGAAAGGTTTTTCCCCATCTGTCATTCACCTTCAGATGCATCTCAGAGAACAGAGCCATCAGCTTCCACTCACTACTGGCCTCCTGAACTGCTTGAATCTGAGTTCTCCTGCTCAACGCGTCTGCCATGGTGTTGCCTTTTCCCGGTGTATAGGCTAGCTTGAAATCAAAAGACTGAAGATACTCGACCCACCTGCGCTGCCTCAGATTTAGATCTTGCTGAGTGGAGATATACTTGAGACTCTTGTGGTTAGTGAAAACCACAAAGTGCTCTCCGAGGAGATAGTGTCTCCAACAGAACAAGGCATGAACAACAGCTGCCAACTCTAGATCATACGTAGGGTAGTTCCTATCATGTGGCCTCAACTGTCGAGATCCATACGCAATGACTCCATCTCCCTGCATAAGCACAGGTCCCAGCCCGATACCCAAAGCATCATAGTAAACAGTGTAGCTCTTTCCTGTCTCTGGAAATACTAGTATCGGTGCTGACGTTAAACTCCCTTTCAGCTCCTGAAAGGATGAATCGCAAGAATATGACCATAAGAACATCACCCCTTTCTTGGTCAGACCTGTCAAGGGTGCTTCTAAACAGGAAAAGTCCTGAATGAAGTGTATGTAGTATCCAGCCAGCCCTAGGAAGCTCTGTGCCTCAAAAACATTCTTCGGATGCACCCAATTAACTATAGCTCTCACTTTCTCTGGGTCCACAGATACTCCTGCCTCTGAGATGACGTGACCCAATAACTGAATCTGATCCATCCAGAGGTGGAATTCGAGAGTTTAGCATAAAGTCGATGCTCTCTCAGTTCACTCAAAATGATCTCAAGAGGTGTGGTATGGTCGTGTCGAGTGTGAGAGTACACCAAGATATTGTTCACGAAGACCATGACGAAAGAGTCCAAGTAAATATAGAACACTCGGTTCATCAGTTCCATAAAAACTGCAGGTGCGTTCATGAGTGCGAAGGACATGACTGTATACTCGTAAAGACCGTACCTGCTCCACAAGGATTTTAGAGGTATATCTGATGGTCTAACGCGCAACTGATGATAACAGGACCTCAAGTCGATATTCATGAACAACAGATCTTTTTGAAGCTGATCGAAAAGGTCATCAATCTGTGGCAATTGATATCCGTTCTTGACCATCAACTGGTTCAGCTTCCAATAATCCATGAAAAGACGGAATGTACCATCTTCCTTCTTTGCAAACAGGACAGGCGAACCCGAAGGAGAAGTACTGGGTCGGATGAAACCCTTACCCTGTTGCTCCTCCAACTACTTCTTGAGCTCCTACAACTCAGGTGTGGCCATCCTATAGGGAGGAATGGACACTGGTGCCACTCCTGGCATGAGCTCAATAGAGAAGTCTACCTCACGCTCCGGAGGTAAACCTGAAAATTCATATGGAAAGACATCCCGGAAGCGATCCAACACTAGAGTAAAATCCAATTGTGGATTCCCCTGATCATCCAGGCAATGGCTAGCAATCTGGTCCATCACTCCTCCTATCCAAATATGCTCATGTCCTTCTCAACACGCCCGAACGTCCCATTTGCCTCTATGAAGGAAATATTCACCTTCTGGTGAAATGAAACTGACTCTGCGGCGATAACAATCAACGACTTCCTGAAAGGGAATCAACCAATCCATGCTAAGGATGAAATCATAGCCTGTCATCTCTAGGACATAGAGAGCCCATAAGAAGTGATACCCTGAAACCTCGAGAGTGCACTCTCTACACTGACGTACACTAGATGTCCTCTTTCCCAAAGGTGTGTCTAGTGTCAACGAGTCGGCAGAAGAAAAGATGCAGGGTCCAAGGCTCTCCCCAATGGAAAATGAGATAAAACTATGAGTAGAACCAGTATAAAAAAGGGATGAAGATAAAACTGAGGCTACTGAAATTGTACCTCGAACAGTAGAAGGGTCGGGATCCTGCTCATGATAAGTCTGCTGCACGGTGAAAGATTGGCCCATGCCGTAGCCCTGCACCCCTGGCTGACCACTCTGAGCTGAACCTCCCTGCTGGTGCTGAGGGATTGGTGGCTGACCGCCACGGCATCGACCTCAACATCGGCCCAAACATTCAGAAGAACTCTAGTTCCCTGACTGGTGAGATACTGGTGGGGCTTCTCCGGAACGAGGAGTCATGGAAGAACCTCGGTCACCTACTGTGGGTGAGAAAGCATGGAAGAAACGCTTAAGGTGACCCATATTGCCGCAATATCAGCACTCCATGGGGTCTCTCTAGCACTGCGGCTTCGTGTGCCCTATCCGGACACACTGGTATGATATTACCAGGCTGCCTGATGATGCGTCTCACTTCCTTGCATCACCGCGTGTAGGCTCCCTGTGACGCTTCTTGCTGTCATCTGAAGGAAAGGTAGCTCTGGAAGCAGAACTGCCCTGAATCGCAGCTCCGGAGTCTCGCAGATTGCACTCTGCAATCAGTGCCTGGTTGACAATGGAAGTAATGGAAGTCAGCTGGAAGATGTTCACCTGCGAGCAGATCTCCCACCTGAGTCCATCCTCAAACTTCTTCACCAGGAACACCCCACTCCCGTCCTAAAGGTGTGTAAAACGCTGTAGCTCAGTGAAACGAGAGGAATACTCCATGAAAGATAGATTACCCTTCTCTAAACTCATGAACTCCCAAGATCGATCGTCCCTCAGAGTCTCCAGGAAGAAGTAGTAGTAGAACACGCCATGGAACTCCTCCCAAGCCATAGCCTGCTGCTGACCCGCCTGTGAGATCACGTCCCACCACCTCTTGACGGAGTCTCAGATCATATAGGTGGCGATCATAAACCACCTCTCTGGAGGAGTCTCCAGATGCTCGAATATAGTTAGCATGGATTCCATCCATGACTCTGTAGCCTGAGTTCCTCCCTCCCCCGAGAACATGGGAGGATGCTGCTGCTGAAAGACCCGCATCAAGTCTGTCATAGACAAGGCAGGAGGCGGTGCTCCCTGAAAGGCCTGCATCATCCTCATGAAACCTTCCCTGAACTACGCATTAGCGCCCGTGACTGGTACAACAACCGGTGCCAAGGCTGGCTCGGCTGGGGGATCGACATGAAGTCCTTGATCAGACCCGTCTGGCGTCTGATCACTGCCTGACGATAGACGTACGACCAGAGGACGACTCAGAGGAATAGATCTAAAGGATCAAAATCACACCTTAGATCAGGAAAACAAGGACAGAGAACACAAGGGTACAAAACGGGAACAGGGGAAGAAAAAAAAACAAGATTGAAAAACACGACTACATGGCGTGTCTTCTTAAACCACTGAAATGGGCATGTCCTATCACCCTACAAGTCGTGTACACTTCAAACTACATGTGCGTGTTGGCCCCCACACACGGCGTGTACTTGAAAAATATTCCCCTACCCGAGTCTCCTTACACTGCTAACCCACATGGTCTGACTTAGCCTGAGGCTACACGATATGTTCGAAACAAACACGGTGTGTTCTGGACGAGGCTTCAGCGGCCTGTGTTGTTAAGAAAACGGTCGTCTACATGGATGAACCTTAAATGATGTGCTCTGAACGAACACGGCGTGTATAGGAAAAGGTGTCCTCGCCCCGTGTTGCTCGTGACACGGCCGGGTACCTGGGAAAGACTACACGGCGTGTTACAAACAAACACGGCGTGTGGAAAAGAATGTCACGCTGGCCTGTGTTGTTCGTGACACGGCCGGGCACCTAGACAGGACTACACGGCGTGTTCCGATCAAACACGACATGTGGAAAGGAAGGTAACGTTGGCCCACATTGTTCGTGACACGGTCGGGTACCTGGAAATTACTACACAGTGTGTTCTCTAAGGACACGGCGTGTTCTACCCGAGCTTCCCCGGCCCGTGTTGTTAGTGACACGGCCGGGTACACGGCTCCGAACCCACACGGCGTGTACCAATGGTACACGGCATGTTCCCGAAGTTACTCCTATGACACCGTGTTCTGCTCACACGGTCAGTGACACGACCAGAAAACTACACGGCGTGTATCTAAAAATTACACGCCGTGTACTCTAGTTTTTTCTGGGCAGTAGCTCAGAAACTGCATAGTATTCCAGAACACAAAAACAAGGCGAAAAGTTCCAAATTCCGATCCGTGAGGGCCCATAACACCTCAAGAACCAAAATTTGGCATTCATTTTAAGAAAATAACAAAACAAATTGTTTTCTAACATAACATCAGAGAATCTATCAAGAATCTATCACAACAGCACGCATAATTTACACAGAGCCTATCACAACAGTATGAAATCGCTAATGCACCCTAGATGGCATGGAAAGAATGCATGGCATGTGATTTATACAAGTGCCTATATGATTCATGAGATGACATAACCTCATCTCATCAGGTTGAAACAGAAATAGAACTGAAATATCAAAACACTAACCGCACAAGTCATACGAATCACTCTAGGTGAAAACATACCAACCATAAAATCTCAAAACCAGGAAACTGTAGTTAACGAGGTAGTATAGATTTTCCCTATACACGGGTTAGCTACTCCCGATCACAGCTTAATTCCAAGTACCGAATCAGTCCTATCCCTGCCTAAGGTCTCCAAACAGGGAGACAACAGAAAAGAACCCCTTTGATACAACTTTGTAACGTCCCGAGTCCAGAGCCACTCCACTGGTTCCCCATACCCGATTCTCCACATGACCTCAAGCGTGTTTCCTCGAACACCAGAGGCTGCCGACTAGTATCAAGGGACTTGGGGAGTCGATGGGGAAACTATGCCTTCATCTGGTAAGGTATACAAGGTAAGAAAGAAAAAATAAACAGAAGAAGCAGTAAACAACATGCATAACAACAAAAACCAAACAACTGGTGCAATGCAGATATATAACTCTGGTGAAAATGATGCAGCAGGTACAAGTATCTAAAGAAAACAACAAACACAACAACGTGATGAAGTACAACTGAAAATAAGTGAAAAAGAAAACAAAATAATCTCCTCAGCATCGTGAGCCACGACTCGGTCCCATGCTCCCCAGCTCCTGATGTAGTCAAGATCCTGAAGTCGAAGGGCGCTTGCTCTTGTCTATACCTGTAGCAACATAGTCTGCTTGGGCCCAAAAGCATGGCCCAAACAAGGTGTGAGATACAATCCCATAAAGAAATAACCCAATGATTTGTGCCTAACAGTCAATGAATACCTGGAAGTAATAAAACAAGAATCAGTAAATAGAAAAGCACAAGCAGCTACAATCCACAGTTCTAACAAGTAAAGCACACAAGCATGCAGTCAGCAACAAGAAGAAAACAGGTAACCCTCTAGGTAGCTCTCACAGTCTAACCCCTATGGATTAACCTCTATGCACTAGAAACCCTCTGGGAAGAACACACAATCTCACCCCTCTAGTACAGCTACGCAATTAAGCAGACTCTCTGGGGAAGCACTCACCATCAATTCCCCATGTGGCCTGCGTCATAAATAAAATACACTCTGGAGAAGCCCTTCTTTCAATTATCCCCTTGGCCTCGCAACATGATTAAAATACACTCTGGAAAATCCCTTATGTCAATTCTCCCTTTGGACTACTACTCTAGGTTCTCACAGTCGTGAGTATAAATAAAAATGCTCAGGGCGCGTATATCGTCCAAGTAAACCTCAAGAACTAATTGGCTAACAAATAAGGCTCGACATCAATAAATAAAAAAAAATAGTTCTACTATATACGACTAGGCATGGCAACTGGAAAATGCCAAACAGGAAGAGCAAGTATTGCAAATCAATCTGAGCACAAAAAAACTACTCTAAACACAACAAATAACCTCTACTAAAGTAATCATGCAAAGCAGGCAAGCAACAAGGGAAAAACAGAAAACATGCAATACCTCGTTCAAGGGTATTGATGGAAATTGCACAAAATAATCATCAACTTTCTATGTAAAGGCACAAACCACCTACCTCGATCCTAGGAGATCGATATACGTGAACCGCGATGACAGATTCCTCTTATAACAACGTAGATCTGAGAAAACGCACAAAATATTCATCCCATGATAACATGGAAATGTGGAGGAATCAAGAAACAAGGCTAAATTAGAAGGAAGAACTCACCACTGCGATTCCAATGCAACTGACCGTGATCGAATCATAGAACGGACGACGAGGCACGACTCCATCGAAGATATGATGGTATGGTCTCTCTCAGATAGATGACAGCTGAAGAAGAATATGGAAATAGGGGTAAGGCATGACCCCGGTCCGTTTAATGAAAAAAAGAAAGTACACGGTGTGTACTTTTTGGGTATACAGCGTGTTCTTCAATTTTTCCGTACTCCGAATTAACCGGCCTCCACCTCAGCCTTACACACCGTGTGTGTTGCCCGGACACGACCATCACATGGATTCATGCCGGAATAGAGTACACAACATGTACTGATAAATTACACGGCGTGTACTTCTGCAATTTCTAGAAAATTCATTTTTCTCAAAAACTCCAGAAAAAGGAAAAGCATACCTGAAAAGAGATCCAGTTTCTTACACTCTCATACCTCATTATAATAAAAATATAATTAAAAATATTCCTATTCTAAAACCTTAAATTCATTCATTATAATGTAAGAGTGATGTATTATTATATAACAAATCTCAGAAAATTTTATTTATAACATCCGTGATCCATTGAGATCAGTGATGTGAGCATAAGATATATCATGTAGTTTCTTGATATTTATTTGACCATCCCATAATTATAAAGATGAGAATTCTATTAAAGGAAATAAATATAGTAAAAATATGAATGTAATCATCCTTCATCTGAAAAGGTAAAATAATGTGGACCATTTGATTTGATATCCCTTTGAACCCCATGATGTAAAACAAAATTATACAAATACCCCATCTATAGAACATAAACATAATGTTAAACTTATGTTTCATTTAAATGAGATATATTCTCTATCTAATCCATGATAAACCAATTATATTAAAATATATACTGAAAACATGGTAGCTTGGTGATTAATACAATCCTTATTTCCTCCTTCATTTACTCAGGGTTATCCAATGCATGTAATAGGCTACCAAGAACTCAATGTTATCACATTAAGGACATTCAATCCAAATATCATGATATGAACTCCAATATTTAATTTTATTCTCTGAATAATTAAATTCACCCCTTAAACCAGAATAAATATTTTTTAAGAAATGATGCAATGAAAATGGTTACCTATGATACTCATGAAAATGTTTTTCAAGATTCCTTAATGGGGAAATATCTTATCTATTTTTTTTATAATTTTTTCATCATACAATCACCATCAGACATCATCTTATTCAATAATATGGCCACATATAACCTCTACATATTAGTCACTTCTTTAACACATCTCCCTAGATTGAAAAAATTATCATTTTATTATAATAGAATAAAAAAATCACATTTTAAAAAGATTTATTATATTAGAATTAATTTCTAGAAACACCTCTATCATCGTATATATATATATATATTAAAATTATATCTACTCATGAATTCCAACTCAAATCATTAGTTTTCAAAATTTATTTCCATGGAGTCTATGAAATCATTAATTCATATTCCAAAAGAATATTTATCCTTGAAGGAAGTAAATTGATTCATATAACTTTAAGAAAAAATATGCATCCTCATATTATGATTTTTCTAGATATATTAAACCCACCTACTATGTCATATCCTTAAAAATGTAGAGAAGAAATAACATTTACCAACAAGAGATCATTGGTGGGATAATTATAATCATATGGATGTAACATCATAGAATAATTAAGAGATTATAACCCTCATGTATATAATGATTCAAAAAACTCCAATATTAAAATAATAACATAAATATCCATTCACAATCCCTATTATAGAATCTAATGAATAGTTTCATGGATCAAAGAATCCATTAGGTATTTAGAGTTTTTTTCTAAAACTGATAATCTCTTATGTAAATTCATTAATCTCATTTCAAGGATTTAAATATGGTGATGATACATAACAATTGAAGACCCCCCAGTTTCAGTTAATTAATGCATTATTTATGTATATAAATTTACAATGTATTTGGGTATTGTTTTTGGATATTTGGAGGAGTTTAGGAATGTTAGTGTATCATTTCAGTAGGGGAATAGTATGAGAATGGATACTATAAACAATGAAGAACCTTCAAGATAACTATTCAACTAAAATAGTTGGCACTAGTTTGGTGCATGGTTTGGTAAAATATTGCAGAAACCCACAAAAATTGTGCTTTTTATGGACAAGATGATTTAGCATTGTTAGTGTATGGTTTATATAACTATGCAATTCAACAATCCCAAGGGTGTTTGGAGACAATGTATAGTGCATGATTTATGCACAGCTTTCCAAACAGTGCACCTTAACTAAGAAATGTTAACACTTAGATGACAATTTTTTGGATCTAACATAATTCAATGCCCATATTCATCATTTTCTCATAAATAGTCCATAACATGAAATCTCCTCCCTCATAATATAGTGGAGTTTGTCCCCTCTGATCCAGGAGTGATCTGTTGGTGAATCATGGAGTGTTGAAGGTCGAATTACATTGTATTTATGGATTTAATCCATTTTTGATATATTTATTTTATGTTACAAAAATAACGATGATATGTGATTGTATAGATTACAAGGAAAAATATTTAAAGTAGGTTTTGGAATATCCATCTAAACATTATTGATTAATTTGTGTCCTTATTAATTTTTATCAATGTTAGGAGGTATGTGTCATCACTCTTGACTCCTATTATTATAATATAATTAATTACTAACAAATTTATTTAAATATTTTAATTGAATTGTAGAATTGATGTGAAAATATTGGGGGGAAGCAGTTTTAATTGGAGTTTTTAAAATTAGGAAAATTGTTTGTTTAAGGAAATTGAAATTTGTTATATGGTTTTAAAATAATGACATTAAAATAGTATTTTTGTTTTTATTTTGAAAATGGTAGGTAGTGATTTTTTCAAAAATTTGAATTTTCTATTTAAATGGATTTACATGATTGGGTTTCCATGTTATTTTTACTAAACAATTTTCATGCTTTCATATTCATTAACATGACGGTGTTGATTAGGTGTATACCATTGGGTAACATAGTATTTGGATACCTTATCATGACCTGGTATAGTAATGAGAGACTACTTGTGATAATGGAAATGTTATATAGGCATGCATGTGTAGATGTTTATAATGGAATTTGTCATTCCATATGCATTTTGAAGTGGTTTGAAAGACATGTTTGGAAAATTCCCATAGAATAATTTTTTTCATATAGGTAGCTTTGGATTTTATTTAAACAATGTCATTAAATTATATATATATTGTTTTATATTAATTTTATACCATGTTCTATCCCAGTGGTGTGAGTAGGGAATCCATTTAGTGTTAACATATTGGGTTTTTTACTCACCCCCGAATTGGGATTTTTTTTGAATTTGGACATGTTGTATATCAAGACATTGTAAATTTCATGTTATCATTATTATTATTTTATTCATAATGATACATAAGGAATGGATTCATGAGTTGGATCTTGGAGACTGTTGGGAGATACTTATGGATGCCTTGGTTTTCACAGGTTTGTTCATTTTAGTTTTTAATTTTTTTCTCTAATGTTGTTTATGATTGTAGTTTTTAATTGTTGCTGTTTGATATTACTTTAAGATGTAATAAATTATTATCATGAATCATATAAAAGTTTTTTTGGTTTTATTCTGGGTTTTATTCTTTTATTTCCATTGGAAAAATCATTCCCCTATTTTTTTGAAGACATTTGTATTTATTTCAGCATTTACGGTGTTGAGGATGTCACCTAAGGCATAGTAACAACCATCACCTCTTCCCAAATTTGATGGTGAGGGGCTGGATGTTATGAGTGGTATTAGTCATGGTCAATCAAAATAACCTTTTGGGATAAATTATATCTATTTAATCAGTACTATAGCTGAAAATTATCCTTGTTTAGTCATTGAGTTCAGTCATTAGCATGTACTAGGAACGTAAAAAAAATGTAGAGAATAAAGGGGTATGGATAACCTATTTATGTTAAATTCATGTTACAATAGTGTTGGGTAGATGATTTTTTGATGACACAACTAGGAGTTGGAACATCATCATCATTGGTTTATCAAATTAGAAAATGATGACATGAATCGATACAAATGACTTCCAAGAAGGATTTCATATTTCATTTTGATTAATGAATAATGAATTTTTTAAACAGTTTTAATTTTTAATAATTGTTGAAAATGGGTTTATTTTTCAATTTTTTTTCAATTTATAGAAATGGTATGAAAATAAGACATTATTTAAATTTGTAATGTATTTTTGATATATATGTGATGTGGTAAATTTGATGTCCTAAATCCTTCCAATTCCAAAGATTGTAACTAAATCGTGTTTTATTTTTTAAAATATATAAATATAACTATGTAGGTTTCATAGAAACTAATAAGAAGTGGATATTGGGAAAGTGGTCACAACTGATCTATAGGAGAACCAAAATCATTGATATAATTTGTTCTAAGATAATCAAGTGATATATATAGAAAACAAAGCTAATTTTCCTAACCATATTGATCATTATTTTACATCAAAAAATAGTATCCACCAAACTCTTAGTGTGATTGATAACCAAAAAATGTAGAATCATGAATAAATTGGATGAATAAAATCATCAATTTCTTAGGAGCAGTAGTTGATTTGAAAGTAAATTTTCCAATGTACATGCTAGAGGATCTAGTATACTAGTGGTGGAATTCAATAGTTTAGGATAAATTAAACCAAGGTATTTAATGTGAGGATTTTGGAAAATTGTTCAAAATGTAATTTTATCCATTCATGTTAGAATTTATAGGAAAATGAAATTCTTCACCATGATCTAGGATAATCCAACAGTGATAGAGTTTGAGGATAAATTTAAAAATTAATTCAGTGATTGAGTTGGTGTTTCTACTAGTGGTTCCTTGAGGCCACAAATTGTTGAATCATTGTAGATGACACAAATTACCTTTAATATTTTCATAATTTTTATAATGGATCATTTATGGATGGTAAATATATAAAGGGTAGAAGATATATGTTGGGAAAAAATCCCTCAAGGTAACATTGCTGTATTTTTGGGTTGATTGTGTTTGTTGACAAAGCAGATTTCCATGGAGAATTGTCGAGTTCCAGAGAAGTTGTCGACAATCCATGTTGACAAAGAACGATGAAAAATTATTGGATGATCTGGGGGCGGTACAATAGAGCACTACAAGGTGGCGATGTTTCCCAATGTTTGCCAAATTTTTGGGGTCCAAAATTTGGAGTTTGGTGAGCATCGCGAAAATTGGATTTCCATGAAGATCATAATTAAATATGGCAATGGAATGAATTTCGCGAAGAGAGGATACATGTTATGGATTTTTCGAAGACCAGAAGAATGGAGGTGGTGATTCTTCGCGATTAAAACATGCTTTGTGAATGACAGAGGCTGAAGCACATCACGGCGGTGAAGGGCTTTGCAAGGGAGCTTTGCGGCGATGAACGACATTGTGAGGGAGCTTGGCGGAGAAGCCGAGAAGGAATTTATGGGATGCTCTGTGATTACGACGAGCTCAGCGATCCGAAAATTGCCGAGGTGCTTCACGATTTAGATAGAATTCCGGCGGAAACTTCGGAGCTTCGCGATTTGAGATGACGCGGTGTTGACTACGCGTGGAAAGTTAGAGGGTCGGTGGAATCACCTATAAATAGAGGCCTACCCCCTCGAGAGAAGTAGAGAGAATTTTCAGAGAAAAACATTCGCTCTAATTTCGTAAAGGTAGTTCGCGTAGCCTGTGTGCTTCGCGAAAGAAGAGCATTGCGGCGGCTATTTTAGCTCCGCGAAAGTTGCGCGCTCCACGTTGGTTCAGTGAGCTTTGTGAGGGAAGTTTCTCTGCAATGACATGAGCTTCACGGTAGTACTTCGCGGTTGAGTTACATGGTTGTGCTTCACGAAAAGGCAGGAGCTTCACGAAGGCTTGTTTGAGCTTCATGAAATTTGTAGCCTAGCGAACAAGGGTGCTTTCCAAATGTGTTTCCAAAGTGAATTGCCCAGTGGTTAACATGAAAAGTGGTATTCATCAGTGGATAAAAGTTAGACTTCAACAGAGAATCTATCAACAGTTGAGGATGCATTCATTAGTGATAATGAAGAGACCTACAGGTCTATAAACTATGAGTGGATCCCGTTCTAGAGCAGTGAGCTTAAGAAGAGGAAGAAGGTGATCCTCTCCACCGATAGTGAGCCAGCGAGAGAGAAATAGGTAGTGAACCTTGGGAAAGCATTGATCTGACCCTAAACCTTACAAAGGGAGAAAGCTTGGGACAGAGTGCATGTACCCGAACATTGTAATCCACAGCTAGTGAAGTATATTGGAATTTGGTACGACCGATAACCTGTCGGCATATGCTCCTTGGACGTAGCCCTTATTAGTGAACAAAGTAAAATAGTTGTGTTCTGTGCTTGCTTTACATTCTGTTAATATTGTGCAACATGAAAGAGAGTGAAGAGTGTTTTTCTTAACAGCAAAACAAGATCAGAACAGACATTAATTTTAAATTAGTCATACCTTGATTCCTCCCCCCTCTCAGGGTATTCTGCCTTGTGGACCTAGAAATTGGTATCAGAGCGAAAGGTTGATATCAGTTCTTCTCTCAATGGAGGTCACCAATCATAAAGGTATTCTGATCTTCGACGGGAGAAACATTCATCTATGGACGAATCAGATGAAACAATACTTCTGATCATTGGGAATGTATGTAGTCACAGCAGCAATGCATGGCATAATAGCTGATATTAATAGTGGCGCATTATCAGAAGCTGAACGTAGAGAGTTGGATGCAGATGCCAAAGAAATTAATGCCTTAGGGGGAGCTCTATCCAATCCTATGTATACAAAGGTGATGTCATGAAAAATGTCATGTGCCATGTGGGAAAACCTATTGAATATATATGAAGGAGATACAAAGGTCAGAGAGGCAAAGCTGCAAGTGTTGTGGAATAAGTATGAAGATCTGAAGATGAACTGAAATGAGTCTATTGATGCATTCTTTGACAGGGTAAATATTGTTGTGGAAGATATGCGAGGTCTTGGTGAAGTCATTGAAGATATGAAGATCATAAAGCGCATCTTGAAAAAGCTTCCACCTCGGTTCAATCTGAATGTTTCAGTACTAGAAGATAAAGATACCAAAGAGATAACATTGGACAATTTTCACAGTACCTTGGTTTCATATGAAATGAGGAATGATGATAACAAGGCTGTGGAAAAGGGGAAATCCAAAGAAATGGAATTTAAGGCCATGAAGAAGCTCACCATTGATGATTCTCAGGGAGAAGAAGATACAGATAAGTTGATGTCATTCCTTTCTTCAAATCTGTAAATAGGAAAAGGAAATTTTAAAGGGAAACTTCCACTATCTTGCTTTCGATGTGGAAAGGTTGGTCATATTGCGGCAAGGTGCCCCAAAAAGTTTCAAGACAACGATGATAATGACAACAAAGTCGAAATTCAGAGGAAGAATTCTTCAGCATTTGTGAAAGGGAAGAAACAATTCAATAGAAATTTCTTCAAGAAGAAGAATCTTCATTCACAAGATATAGACAGTTCAGATGAGTCAGAGGATGAAGAGGTCGAAAATTGTAAAGATCATGGACAAAATGAAATGGTGGATGTTGTCGGTAGTGCTGAGGAAAAGGAAGAAACCGAAGATGATGAAGAAGAAGAAGAAATTGAACGCAGAGCTGACATGGAAGCTGAATTAGAAGCAGCTCTTGAAGAGATAGATATTTGGAGAGAAAAAACAATGAAATCCAACAAGGTGGTACATGATGCCAAACTCTACATGCAACAGCAGGAAGACGAGCAGTCAGAACTCATAAAAGAAATAGAAATCTGTAAGTCTTCAAGGCCAGAGAGAACAAAAATGGTTTATGAGCATAAGATCAAGATTGAAGAACAAAAAAGGGAGATTGATGGCTTGAACAGAAAATTGAAAGATCACGTCAAGCGTATCGAAGAGCTTGAAGAGGAAGTTGTCGTTCTGTGGAGAAAAGTCAAAGAATAGCAAACAGGTTTGATTCCTAACACATTCTTGGGAAAAAAGGTTATTTTAAATACTGAAAAGATGAAAGAGGATCCTAGTAGTTCAGCAGGGAAGAAGCAGCATTTGAGCTCAGATGTTAAAGTTGTTTAAGGGATTAGTCAGAAACAAAAATCTGTGACAATTGAAGTCAGACCACAAGCACCAGTCCCAAGACTGAAGGTTGATTTGGGCACAATGCAGAAATAGATTATTCAAATATCCCAAGGGGAATATCATAGTGCTGAATTATCACGAAGGAATGCACCATATATCAGGTGACATTGTTGCGGGAAGATGGAACATTCACAGTATGTGTGTTCCATAGCCAAGAGATATCAAAGGGAACAAGAACAGAGGTTGCAGCCAAACATAGAACGATTGTCCAGAACATGTTTTGATGGAAATTGTTTTTGGTGTGGAGGATTTGGACACATGGCTAGGTACTTCACTTCGATCATTAAGGGAAATATTCCAAAGCGGAATCAAAACGTTCACAAGCAGCAGATCAATAAATCCACAGGTGAGTTAAAAATGCAGAATAGATTTGTGGATTTGTAGGATGATGTTGGTCCATCATACTCTAAGAAAGAACAGAAGTCTCAATCTATGCCGAGCGTGAAGGAAAAAGTATGGACCAAGAATAAGAAAGAAGAAAAGGTAGTAGTTGTAGAAATTTCCCTTAAAGCATCTGATCGACCTGGTGTGTGGATCCTTGACAGTGGTTGCACATCCCACATGATGGGTAATAAAGATCTTGTTACAAGCATAAAATATGACAAAGAAGGAGTTTTCAAATTTGGAAACGATGAAGGCCTAAATATTGTTGGCTTAGGGAAATCCATGTTTGGGGGAAAAGAAATGAGACGTGTTGATGTCTTGGTAGTAGAGGGTCCTAGTCATAACCTACTCAGTGTCAGTCAACTATGTGACTCTGGGCACTCTATCCGATTTACCAAGAAGATGTGTGTTGTGAAAGGAAAATATGGAGCAGTTGTTCTGTAAGTAAAAAGGACAAAGGGAAATCTCTACCATGTAGGTGGGGAAGAAGATACATGCCTTTTATCCAGAGAGAAAAAAACCAGCTATGGCTTAAGTGACTTGGTCATCTATGCCAACAATCTATGGAGGATCTGGTAAAGTGTGATGCTGCTACAGACCATCCCAAACTATCACGTGATCACACTCATACGTGTGATGCTTTCCAACAAGGAAAGATCATCAGAAAGACATTCATGCCACAGGAATAGAAATCAACTAGAGTGCTCGAATTGGTTCATACTGATGTATGTGGACCTATCTCACAACGAGCTATAAATGGGCAAAGGTACTATGTTGTTTTCATTGATGATTATAGGAGAATGGCCTGGGTATTTGTCATTACCCATAAGATAGAGGTGTTCCGTTTCATAAAGCAGTATAGGAGGGAATCATAAAAGATTCTTGGGCAGAAAATTATAAAGTTTCGTACTGATAACGGTACAGAATTCACAAACAGTGAATTTTATAACTATCTCAAGAAACATGGGATAAGGAATTAAGTTTCATCAGTAAGAACTCCCCAACCGAATGGTGTGGTTGAAAGGATAAATCAGATCATCAAAAACATGAATAGAACGATGCTTATTGATAAAGACCTACCAGAGAAATTTTGGATGGAAACAGTTTTGATATCGGTCTATGTTTCGAACAGGTCTTTGTTGTGTCCAAAGCAACGGAAGACTCCGTATGAACTATGGTATGGAATGAAGCCAACGTTTAAATACATTCGAATCTTTGGAAGTAAGTGTTTTATTATCAACAAAGAAAATAACAGGATGTTTGAGGCACGAGGAGATGAGGGAATATTGCTTGGATACTCAGGGAAAAGAAAAGCATATAAATGTTTCAAAAAAAGGTTGGGAAAAATTGTTGAGAGAAATGATGTGACTATTGTTGAAAATGAACATAATACTCAACAACAGAGTGAACAGTTCCTGGATGAATGTGATGATGAGGTAAGAAACATAGAGGGAGCAGAAGTGGCAGAGGCTGACTTAGAAGAAGATACTGATGATGAACATGAAAGTGTCAAGTGTGTGTCTGCAAGGAAGCCAAAGAGTCGAGCTGAAATTGATAGGCAGAATATCATTGGTGATCAGACAGCTCCAGTTCAGACTCGAATAATGAAATCATTAAAGGAAACATCGTTCTTATCTCAGGTGGAGCCAAAAAAAATTTCCAATGCTGTTGAAAATGAAAATTGGGTTCATTCTATGAATGAAGAGCTTGATCAGATTGAGAAGAACCAGACATGGGAGATTTTTTCGAGGCCAGCAGGCAAGAATAACATTGGGACTAAATGGGTTTATCATGACAATATGAATGAATATGGCATAGTGATTCGGAACAAAGAACGACTCATGTGCAAGGGATACTCCCAGATAGAGGGGATAGATGTTGATGAGAAATATGCACCGGTTGCAAGGCTGGAAACAATCAGACAATTTTTGGCCATTGTAGTGCAAATAAAGATCAAAGTGTTCCATATGGATGGAAGATCTGCATTATTAAATGAAGTTCTGGAAGAGGAGGTGTATATTGAGCAGCCAGATGGTTTTCTCATTCATGAGGATGAGAACAAAGTTTGCAGGCAGAAGAAGGCATTTTATGGGCTGAAACAAGCACCAAGGGAATGGTACTAACTGCTTGATCAGTACATGAAGAAGCTTGGTTTCCATCATGGAGGAGTTGATTACAACCTCTATTTCAACAATGTCTGTAATCAAAGGATGATGGTGCTAGTGTATGTCGATGACATAATTTTTGGTGGATCATATGAAGCTTAGTGAAGACATTTTTCCGAATTCATGAAAAATGAGTTTGAAATGTCAATGATTTGACAGCTATCATTTTTCCTTGGTCTAGAGGTGACACAAGGAATGAATTTAACATTCATTTCTCAATCTAAATATGCCAAGGAGGTTCTAAGAAGGTTCGGAATGGAGAAGTCCAAGGAGATGAAGACTTTGGTTGCTACCCAGATAAAAGTATCAAAAGATGAGGATGGTAGGGCAGTTAATATCGCAGAATACAAGCAAATTTTTGGAATTCTATTGTACTTAACGGAAACAAGGCCTGATATTGTTTTCTCCACATGCCAAGCTACAAGATATCAGAGTAATCCCAAGGAAAGCCACATGATTTCAGTGAAAACAATACTTCGGTATATCCAGGGCACAGTGGATTTCGGATTGACATATACTGATAAACCTCAGATAGAATTATTGGGATATAAGGATGCATGATGGGACGGATCAGCGGATGATAGAAAATCAATGTCAGGTGGTGCATTCTATCTTTTTGGATTGTGTATTTCTTGGATAAGAAAGAAGAAAGATTTCATTTTGTTGAGCACCATGGAAGATGAGTATATTGCAGCCACTCAAGCATGCAGACAATTATCGTGGATGAAGCAGCAGCTTGAAGATATGGGAGTTGAAGTAAAGTTTCCAATTGGAATCCAGTGTGATAACTCAAGTGCTATCAATCTTAGAAAAAATACAGTTCATCACTCAAGGACAAAGAACATTGAGATCAAATATCATTTTATCAAGGAGAAAGTGGAGCAAGGGCTTGTGAAGTTGAAGTATGTGCCTACAGAGTTACAGGTTGCAGATATTCTAACAAAGGCCTTACCCAAGGAAGCATTTTAAAGACATCGACTGGCTCTGGGAGTTCAGTCGATTCCCCGCACTTAAAAACATGTGGATGTGGAACCCCCACCTATCCCCGAGGTATGATATGTTTTTCCCTAATGTGGTGATGTGTTCTCTACTCTGTTACAGACTAAAAAGGAGTTCTCTTTGGGTTCGTTGACAAAGGGGGAGAAAATAGTGATTTTTCAAGGGGGAGACAGTGTGAAGATTTGATAAATCATGAATGATATGGGGAGAAGCTGACAGGTGGTGCAAAAAGATAGGGGGTTCAATGAGATAGGGAGAGTGTTTTAAATCTGACGATGCTAGAAGTGATCAATCAAAGCATAGAAATCACGACAGCTGTGATAAAAGCAGAATAGTGGAGTTGGAATGGTGTGAGAAGGTGTCCAGCTATCACCAATTGGTATCAGTGTGGTTCAACAATTGGTATCAATTTAAGAATTGGTATCAGGTTGGAATCGACAATGTGGCCTAACATGAAGTGATTCATTGATGATCTTTTCATACTACTCTTGTTTCTCACACTGACCATTGCTCATGTGGGCATAGAGTATGTGTTAAGTGAATACTTGAATGCTATCATAATCGTAAGAGGCGAATGGTGGTAGCGGCTTGAAAAAGACTCAGTGAGGTATCATTGTGCAGAAAATCATTCTTAGAAGAGTTATGAAAAATTTTCAACAAACCCGAAGGGGGAGATCGTTGGGAAAAAATCCCGCAAGGTAACATTGCAGTATTTTTGGGTTGATTGTGTTTTTTGACAAAGTAGGTTTCAATGGATAATTGTTGAGTTCCCAAGAAGTTGTCGACAATTCATGTTGACAAAGAACAATGACAAAGGATTGGACGATCTGGGGGCGGTACAATAGAGCAGTACAAGGTGGCGCTGTTTCGCAGTGTTTGCCAAATTTTTGGGGTCAAAAAATTTGGAGTTTGGTGAGAATCACGAAAATAGGTTTTCCATGAAGATCATAATTAAATATGCAAATGACATGAATTTCGTGAAGAGAGGCTTAATGGTTTGGATTTCGTGAAGACTAGAATAACGGAGGCGGTGATTCTTCGCGATTATGACAAGCTTCGCGAACGACAGAGGCTGAAGCACATCGCGGCAGTGAAGGGATTTGCAAGGGAGCTTCGCAGTGATGGATGGTATTGCGAGGGAGCTTCGTGGTGATGGCGCGAAGGAATTGATGGGATGCTCCGCAATTATGACGAGCTCTGCGATCTAAAAATTGCTGAGGTGCTTCGCGATTTAGATAGAATTCCGACGGAAACTTCGGAGCTTCGCGATTTTAGATGACGTGGCATTGACTTCGTGTGAAAAGATCAAGGGTTGGTGGAATCGCCTATAAATAGAGGTCGTCCCCCTTGAGAGAAGCAGAGATAATTTTCAGAGAAAATCATTCGCTCTCGGTTCGCAAAGGTAGTTCGCGTAGCCTGTGTGCTTCGCGAAAGAAGAGCTTCACGACCGCTATTTTAGCTCCACGAAAGTTCCGCTCTCCACATTGGTTCAGTGAGATTCATTAGGGAAGTTTCTCTACAACTACATGCGATTCACGGTAGTACTTCGCGGTTGTGCTTCGCGGTTGTGCTTTGCGAAAAGGCAGGAGCTTCGTGAAGGCTTGTTTGAGCTTTATGAAATTGGTAGCCTAGAGAAGTATAGTGCTTTGCGAAGGTGTTTCCAAAGTGAATTGCCCAGTGGTTAAAAGGAAAAGTGGTATTCATTAGTGGATGAAATTTGGACGTCAACAGAGCATATATCAACATTTGAGGATGCATTCATTAGTGATAATGAAGAGATCTACAGGTCTATAAACTGTGAGTGGATTCCCTTCTAGAGTAGTGAGCTTAAGAAGAGGAAAAAGGTATCCTATCCACCGGCAGTGAGCCAGAGAGAGAGAAATATGGAGTGACCCTTGGGAAAGCAGTGAGATGACCCTAATCCTTTCAAAGGCAGTGAGCCTGGGACGGAGTGCATATACCCGAACATTTTAATCCACAGCTAATGAAGTATAGTGGAATTTGGACGACCGGCAACCTGTCGGCGTGTGCTCTTTGGGCGTAGCCCTTAACGGTGAACCAAGTAAAATAGCTGTGTCATGTGCTTGCTTTACATTCTGTTTATATTGTGCAACAGGAAATAGAGAGAAGAGTGTTTTTCTTAACAGCGAAACAAGTTCAGAACGGGAATTAATTTTAAATTAGTCATACCCCGATTCACCCCCACCTCTCGGGGTATTCAGCCTTGTGGACCTAAAAATATATACTTATCAAGAACTATGAGTGGAAGAATCGTGGTAATACGTATGTGTAATGGTGTGAACTCTAGTGCGAGTAATATGCTAATGAGGGACACCTATTTCTAACGTATGGTAATGATATTGAATTATATGGATAGATAACTGAATATTCTGCAAAAATCCAAGGGTAGTTAAAGATGTTTTTAGTTTATTTATTTTGACCATATGATGTGTGATTTTCCAACAACACCTAAATCAAGTCATAATTTCAAAAAGTAGCGGAACCTTCAGCGGTATCATCACAATTCTTCAAAATCAAGTGTTCAAGAAACATATGGTGCGCAATGGTGACAAACTCTTGGGGTGGCTCGGATAACATTGCTCGTGTGGTAATCTCTATTAACTTCCACTTTTCATGTAGTTGGTTCCTCTCAAGCATAACGTGTTCAGGATCATCTTGGACATGGTCAAGAGTATAACCCAATGACACCACCTCCTTTCCGAGCTTTGAGAAATGGGCTTCGTATGGGGGAAGTCTACTAGATGAGGCCATTGCTTCCTTTGTCAGAGTAAATTGGATTTGTTATGGCCCTATATTTATATTAATTGTGTGATCACTGTTAAATGACTATATTAGAAATGGTCACATTTCATAATGGTATTTTAAAATCCAGAAATGTAAAACCATTGAAGTTAAAATTTTATATAACCATAATAAGTCATTAAATTAGATCATGAAGAATTTCAATTAATGAAATTATGGGTCGTTAAATAAACGACCAGCTTTTCATCCGAAAATACGGTATAAGAAAAATATTTTACTTCAAGGTCAGTTTTCAAATGTGGAGAAATTAATTTACTACATTATAATATAACAACATATAAATAATATTTAAAACATAATTTTTTCATTTTGTTTTTCATTGAGAAATTATTTATTCCTAAAGTACTTTATCAAATGAATATACAAACAATAGTTTTTTACAACAAAAGAACTAAAATTAAATTTTAATATATTATATGTTTCATAAAATAGTGAAAAATGATTCTATCTACCACCTAGTATTTTCCAAATACAATATGGTTAATTCATTAATTTATAACCTCAATAGTAATTCAATGTGAAAATCATTTATATTTATTCATCAAATTGTTTATCAAGAAACAATGACATATCAACCAGGAGATCACATAGCATTGTTTTAGGTACAAAACCCTTATCGTACTTTGGTCAAGGGCCCAAGCCCCACCGCATTTGTGAACATGTTGGGTTATCCCCCAGAATGCTAGTACGCCTTTTTTAATCATTATTAAAATGATTCCAAAAATAAACATGATATTGATCCCTGGGAAAATGTAAATAATTAAATAATCTTTTTTTTTATTTTCAATACAACCTATTTTTTACAAAGTCTAATTATATTATTAAAATATAATGTTATTAATCATCTGATGAATTATATTGTATTTCAATACATTTATTTGTATGTATATAAAATATAATTTTATTACTCATTAATTAAATTTTCCATGAAAACATATACAGTCAAACAATTTCTCTAAAATTTCCATAATCATGGTATAATATCATTAAATAAATCCTAAAAGAGATGTTTAATACATACAAATTATGATTAAACATAATCTCATATTCATGTTCTGGTATCTATAACTTCTTTTTTATTGAATATAGATGTGATTCTATAATTAAACAGCACCCTTAGATGTTTCATTAATCATGTTAAAAAAATTCTAATTGTAAAACTATTCAACAATTTATTTCCTGAAAAAAAGATAATTTCATTATCAATTTTGTTTCCACATAGTTTTTTTCATAATATAGGGGATATCCTTTATAATAGGTCATTTACTCAGTTAATCCCAATGTTTCCAACATATAAGGGAACTAATTATAAATGGAACCATAGGATGAGATCTATTTCTCTCTACCGTACTCTACATTGTTTCTTAATAATTATTTTAATTAATTCCTCCCATTCCACACATAAATAAATACACCTTACATTTGAGAAATTTTCATGGAAATATTTTTTCATATTCCATACATAATGGAAATCAATCCATATTTTATCCATTTTCTCTAATTTTAGAAATCTTAGAAAATTCCATCCATCTCATCTATAGTGAGTTTTGGAGTTAGAAGAGGTATATTTTTATAATATAAATTATTGAAATTGTTATTAGGCATAAACAAAGAATCATTCACTCTTATCAATATTTCAGTGGTTTTTCATTATTATCACAACATATTCAATCATGTTCAATATAAATATAGTCACTTAATGTTATATCCATTGACTAAAACTTGAAATAATAGTTCAAGAAATAGTTTTCATAGTTGGAAGACCACATAAGCATTTATAGAATTACTACGTCTTGAAACATTATTTTAAATATTAAATACTATTGAATTAACCTAGGTTATTCCTTTTCATTAAATGTTCAAAGACTTCATATTTATTTTTAATGAATATTTGAATCATCTAATGCTTACCCCCCATGAGTTTCAAACCAGCTCAATAGTAAGACCCATTTTCACATACCAGGTTATGCTCAAGTAAATCCTGACATGCCACTTTCAGAGTTGTATACCCTAGGTATATATTTTCTAGAACCCATCCACGTGTATTATGTAGAAAAGGATGTATTTCATGGAAATACTATATAATATATACTATACCAAAACATTAATATGTGGATCTATAGTTACCCTAAAATATTGTCTTAGGATTACATTCTATTATATATTTGTTCCTAAATCTACTTCCTAAGTTTGATAGTAATCCTGGATTTGATATCAATTGTAGAGACCCAACACCAAAACCTAGAATTAAATGTCTTCTAACATTACATTGTCATTATATACAAAAAAACACATCCTCATGGACTGAACCATTTATTGGTGTTGGTAATCCAGATACATATATTATTCATTTATTTAAACTGAATACATAAATTACAATAAAATTAATTTCAAGAATGATAACATCATTACATCATGTATTTCATTCCTTATATCTCTAAGTACAGTTTGTGGAACCATAGTGAAATGAAAAAATATGGGTTATCTCAAATTCTCGGTTAGCGTTAAGTACAATAGAAGAAACAATTATTCAATATGAATAACTGATTAGAATGATAAATAACTAATCAACAAATCCATTTAATTTAAAATATTATTCATAATCAATATGAAATAATAACTAACTGAAACTATTTCCATTTAATCAATCAGTTAGGAATGGAAGGCATCCCTAGATTTTTTTCATTGTGAAAATATCAATGATTATAATAACTGAATAAAAATTTAGGCATGGAATAATTATAGGATTTCATTTTCACTATAAACTTGATACATTTACCGTCATGATCAACCCTTAAGACATTTTTAAACATAATAGGTGGCAACCCATACGAAGATACTAACCAACATATTCATCTAAAGAGAATGATGAGGGATCAAGGGAATTGATATCACCAATCCATGTAGTTAATGTAATAGTCATTCATCATATATTTAATTATATACATGACTCAAAAAAATTGTTCCTTATCTATTATCTTTATTCAGTAATGGATACTGTTTTATTTAAAACTCCTTAGATAATAAAATAGCGTTCAAAGTATACACCATATATAAAAAAGATATACATTTTAGAAAATAGTAATATCCATTTTGGATGTTTTTTATATTTACTAGAAATGCGATTAATAAATATTAAAATAGACCAATTTTCTCAAGGTAATGTTAATATTTACAAAAGAAATTGTAATTGCAATTATAACCATTACTGCTTGGTAATTTTCATATCAAAACCCCCTAAAAGAAACAATTCAGAGAGAAATATAAAATATCATGATTTATGAGCGAATCATGACATTAATGGTAAAAGATGTACTATATACACAACATTAAATTGATTTTTTGTATAATAACAAATAATTGTCAATGGAATGTAAATTGAGATGACATTCATTACATTCCTATTTCTTCTAATGGATCTTCCTTTATCACCATGTATTAAGGTTTTATTCATGTTATTAACTAAATGAAAAACTATATTACTACTTATTATATAATATATTATCCTATTATAAAATTTTCTTACTCGAACGATAATAATATTTCATTATTTTAATCACTTATTTGTTAATTACCTTGTTTTGGAGTATCTATTGAATTTTTTATTTTCTATACTATTAAATAAATCATGATTTTATTTGCTATAAAAGTTATATCATGATTTAAATTTCATATATTTTCATTATATTTGTATTTAATTTAATCCATAAAATTTGGTTATTGGAAATTAAATACACTTTCATGGAGATGACAGTTTGTACATACAGATGAATATTGCTTCTATTTTATTGGAGTATTAGAAGAATGAATAGTAAATGATATATTTTTATAATATAATTATAGTATCATATTTATTTCATTTAAATTTTTTAATTTTATTAAAAAATTATAAATTCATTGTAATTTGTGAATGAATCACATCGATATGAGGAGGAGGTAGTCCACATGTTTCCAAATGATGCAATTTGATTCCCATATCATAGAGAGGATGAAGTTATTCCATATATAATAATTCAAGAAGTATAAAGACATTATTAATATCATATAATTCATATATTAAATATAAACCCTCCATTTTTCTTAACATTGAGTGGTGGTAATGAAAATACGAATGACATTGTTTTATGAGGCAGTAGTTCATATTAACCACTAAAAATAATTCTTCTTCCAATTTGATTGAAGTGTGCGATGTTGTGCATCATAATATTTTCATAACAACATATATTTTTATATTAATATCATGATTTTATTATATAATAAATGATTATGTATGATTAAATTCAGTGGAGAATGAAATAATACAGACTGGATCGTTGAAGAACGTTTCCTCTTTTTCGGGTAGCTCATTTTAGTTTTTATTAAAATACTTCATTGGTGTTCTTCATTACCATGATGATTCATCTAGTTATAGTGTATGGATTTCTGGATCTTATTTGGTTAATTTATTGACAATCCAAATTTTATTAGCATTGAGAATAAGTGATAGGGTGAGTGCCCTTTTATAGTGTTGGAGGAGTGGCCTTATTGTAAATATAAAATGGTAAACACTATTGGGATGTCTCACAAACCTGATGTTTATAAAATGGACATAAATACTATATAATGGGAAGATATATTAAAACCTTTTCTAGAAAATAGGTTTTTAAAAATATTCTAGGTCATTTTCCCATTTTAATATTAATGATTGACCACTAAGTAAACTCAATTTCACCTTAATCACTCTAATTAATTTTAATTTATTTCACTATTATTATTCATGAAAAAATAAGTAGTCTTTTTTATAAATTAAAAATTATTTTGATACTAAATAAGGATTCCAATTTTTCAAATTTAAATCTTATAATTGGTGAATGTAAATTTCAAAGTAATCATACAAATGCAATGGGAGAATGGTTTTTAAAGTGAAAATGTTCAAAAGATCAAAATGATTTCTATAAAAATTATATATAAAATTGTCCCAAACGACCTAAATTATATGAATATATTTAAATTTTATATATTTAATATTTTAAAACTATTAAAATATAACTTACCTCCATATATTAATTAGACTAAAATTATGTTTTCAATTAAAATATTGAATTTTTCATTATTCATCAAAAAAGTATACATATGATGAAACATATTAATAAATAAATATAAGAAAATCTTAAAAATAATAATTAAAAACTAAATTTTTTTTTCATAAATAATTCATAAATGTACCAATATTCATTCTGAATATATGTTTTCCATTAAAAGTTGGAAAAATTGCCTTTAGAAAAATCGAATTTTTATAGATTAAATTATCCTTTATTTAGCATATTCTTACTAAATATATTAGATGACAGTAGAAATATTTTATTTAATATATAATAAATTTATTTTATTATTATCATTTATAGATATTAATTAGTTTAATTTATTATAAAAAAACTCCCTTTTAAGCATAAAAATTGTTTTTATATAAATATTGCCTTCATATGAAATTGGTTTTTATACTCATTTTAATTAATTGGGAACCATAGAATTTAACTATATTTTTTTAAAACATAGTTAATCATATTTCAAAAAATCCAATTTAATGTCTAGTTTGTATATTATTATATTAAATAATAAAATTTTAATAATATATCAGTTGTCGATAAACATATATCATGAATGTAATGAAAGCTATCAAGAAAAGTCATTCATTCATGTAATGCAAGCTTACTTAGGGTTTCAAGAATTTAATTTATATAATAGATTAAATTAATTTAAAATAGAAATGTAAATTTAAATTATTTGTATGTTTTATTCCCTTTCACTATTGGTGTTTAATTCCATACTCTTTATTAGATACAACGTTCTGAGATTATATTTTTAGGTTTTTATAGGTGAGATGTTACAAAAATTATAAAATATAAAATTCATAATAGCCAATAATAAAAAGAAATATTTAAAAATATGAAACATTATAAGGTGTTTACCAAGTAAATTACATCCACAATAATTTAGGGTTCCCCCTATATAACATGGAGAGGCCTTATATACCAAATGTTATGTATCTCCCCCAAAATGTTCCAATTAAATGAAATCCAATTAAGATAATGTTGGTGAATGATAAGTAAAATAGATTTACATTGTTATCAATTCCCTTAATCTATCCTATAGAAAAATATATTTTACTATATGAATAGTATAATAAACTAATATAGATACTCAGTGAAATCTATTATAATGTGTCTTTATATTGGGTGACCATGAAATAAAATAGACAAATCACTAACTTGATGTGTCTATAATAGTAAAAACTAATAGTCTTTGGTATATCCTCCCCCTCACACTTATGAAGTGATATATGTACCATAGAAAAATATTTTATATCTAATAGAATTCCGTTAGATGGTGAAATTATAAATTTACCCACCATTGGGGATAGTGGTTTTTTATTATTAATTGATTCATCCATAGAATATAAATTCAATTTATCAGAATAATGTCTGACTTTTTAGATGATAATATTTGGGAACCCTATGAAACTCAGTGGGATGGATAAAAGGAATCTTCCTCATGTCATATATCTTGGTAGTCTTATATCTCAACTCATAAGAATTCATATGATATGGGGAATACCAAATGAGTAATAAATAAATAGGAACACTATCCAATACTCAATATCATTCCAACCATCGCATGAAAAAAACATATAACACCTCTACAACACATGATATCTCTACTTTTAATTCATGTAATGAATCATATAATCTCTATGTAAATATATTTTGATAATTTATATGTGAAACTATGACTCTTCTAAAAATAATACAAATGAATGAACAATGAATTTTTTAGTCCATATTGATGAACATTAGTTTCCCCCAAATTGAACAAATAAATTCATGAATATAGCAAAAAATATTAATATTAGAGATTAAAGAAAATTTATGTATCTATATAATTATGGAACCCTGAAATAATTTATTCTACCACATCATTACCTTGTAACCCCAACACACAAAATAAAAACTAGTCTTGTCTCCAACTGTAATAGAAAACACAAATGGTACTAAAAATACACAACAAAATTAATACTATTTAAAGGAAAATAGATGCTAAAATGAATGAGTGTAATGCTCCTTGGATATATATTGAGTAATTAAACATATAAAATAATCTGATTTTATCTGAAATGATCATTATCACATCATCAATCTTTGTCTATTTATAAGTAATCAATTTGTGTCAAGTTACACTACCTCACTAGGGACAACCTCCACTATGTACACACATATCCATATGTCCCATGAGTTAAGGTGAAAAAATATGTTATCCATTAACATCTTCATTTCCACATTTGTATAATGATATTATTATACGTTTAACTGATATTGTGTCTGAGGAAACCAATAATTGGGATGATAATGAATTTAATTTGTCAAACAATAATGCCATAGTAGTAAGGTAGGGTTCAATATTTCAAGGTTACATAAAAATATATTGTAAAATCTAAAATTCATTGAGATATTGGTATTTGTATGGTAACATCTCAGAACATTATAGATATGTTAGAGAAGAACAAAATTGGCCCCCAAATAACTGAAATCCTAAAAAGAAAGATTTCTGAGATCCCCTGTAAGTCGAAGAACTCATAAAATAACTCCACTAGTTCTAGGCTTTAGTAAATATCTTCATAAAACACATACACTAAATAACACCACTATTTGTAATGTTTCATACCTAGATGACACAGAACAATTCCCTATGCCTTGTTTACCACATGGCCTCAAGTGCCTCACCCAAAATTGCAGAGGCTTTAGAAAAGTAGTGAGGTCCTATAGTGTTCCCATAGTGAGAATATTCCCTAATGTCAGAGTATATCGGAGCCGAATACAAATAATAGTCTTGTGGTAATGGTCGTATAATAGTATAAAAATAAAAGGAATAAACAAAAAGGCCATTAGGTGGGTAACCCACCCTAGTAAAAAAAAGTAATATATAAATTTGAATATATATAAACGATTCTAGAAGTAATCTCATATACAAGGATGAACATTTCATTTTAATTCAAATCATCCAGGATAGTCATAATATCATCAGTACAATATGTGTATGATAATACCAAAAAGTTCAAAAAATACTACTCCAAATAGAATCCCGACCTCAGCTCAGTCCTATTCTCTCATGATCTTTTGAAGGTAACAATTTCAATCGTCCAACTATGGGATCTTTCTGCGATCACCACCTACATTTTAATTCTATGCTTGGGTAGCCAATGGTGGCTGTGAAATGATGTGAGAAACAATCCCACTAGGTCTCTACCCTTGATGTATAAAAACAATCATGGTTTAAAAATACAATATAATGTGTAGTTAATAATATATAATGTATTTCAGTATTGAAACAAATGTTCAACATGAAATATTCACCTAATATATGATATTTTACTTCTATACAAGGAACCCTACAAACAAGTGCTTCTTCCTATTACAAGGTAGTTGTAAATAAAAATGATGTAAAAACCACAATAATGTAATATACACACTATCTCATATAATCCATGAAAATTATGTATAACATGTTATTTCCTATCAAACATGTCCATTCTATATAATCACACATGTCCCCTAACCATGGACGATCCATATAATCAAAATTGTCAAACCCCATAGAGCCAGATTCAAATTATAGTGATCCATGGAATCCTTATCAAGTCCCAAGAGAATATCAATGGAATCTATACTAGACTCGGTTTTTAGTATTAGGGAATTTTCAATGGGCCCTTCCCTCTTCACGCCTAAACAAGATAGATCAATACTGTTGCAAGGCCCTAAAAAACCCACAAAAGCAAGAACCAATGAGAAATATCATCCAAGGCTTCCACTACTTGTATCATCACCAATGGTGTATCACACCTATCGTGTCCCATGGAGACATATATCATTCAATTCAATTATCATTAATACCATCAAATTCTATGAGTTCTTCGAAATTATATAACAATTCCCATCAACTTCATTTCAATTAGTTTAACCACTCATATTACATTTTAAATTAAAATATGTTCAACAATTGTACATCATTTATCACATGGAAATAGAGTAAAACCATAGTCTAATCCACCATTTTAATCTAATTCAATTTATTATGGTCTTCCTCTAATAACTAACACATCAAAAATCACCCTTTGGGTGGATAAAAAATAGTCACTATTAAGGTAATATCATAGGAAAACCCCATTAGGGACCTATGTCAAAGAAAAATCCTCCAATGAGCCTCAAATAAAAAGGGGATTAGACTAAAAGGTTCAAATATGTTCAATTTAAACATTAAACTCATATTAGGGGTGAACACAGAAGGTATGGTGTTCCACATAATGGAAACAAAACATATATAGAACTAAACCAAATTGGAAAATCATAAAACACCTATCACCACTATGTAGTGGAGTTCTCATCTTTTATCATCGTTGGATTTGAATCATATCAACAGAAAAGTTAAGAATAAATGAATATTATGAAAAAAACTCTTATTATATTTGACCTAAATAACATAATATATTCCAAGTAAAAGATAACAGAGAATGTGATATGTATTTCTCTACAATGAAAATCAAATGAGATCGACAATATTTGGTATTGATATCAGATAAATAATTGGTGACAATGGATTAGATTTAAATTCTCGGGGATCTTCCCACATCTGCTACTATCAAATAAAAGTTAAAAGAAAATAGATTTTTTGTTTAACAAGTTATCATTGGACATTGGTCATTTCCCTGAAAAATACTAGGCCAGAGGGTATGGTTTCAGAATTTTCAAAATTCTAAATCAACTGCGTGACCTTTTATTTTCAATGTGGGAACCTACATGGTAACTATGCCTGCATTTAATAACACTGTTAAAACAATTCATTAACCCACTTACACAAAAAATATCCCCTTTCATTGGATTGTTCCTTAATAATCATGGTCGAACAAACTATGATGGATCATTTTCCCTCTTCCCAGGTCTAACATTGTTAGTCAGACCCTGAAAAGTGTCCCTCATGATTTATACTAACTATTATACCTATCTGATTTTTGAAAAAAAATTGTTTCTCATGGATCAGAATAAAACCCAGATGCCCCTAATACCTCGATAACGTCAAAAAGTAATAACATTAAGAAAATATAAAATTATTTTATTTAAAAATAAAAATATTCATTCCTCGTAGGAAGACTGAGGTTCTTACAAAATTCCCCCTTAACGAAATTTTTCCATGAATTTTCCACTTTTGGGTGCTCATGAATCGTTATAGAATAACTATGAAATCTATGTATATATGTCAGCATCCCACTCCCATGTCTCACCCTACAAATGGATGTGCTTCCATAACAATCACGCTAGAGTAATTGAACAACCTCAACGAAACATCATGCTCTTATCAATGATATGAATTGGATTCCCCTCAAAGGACCATATACCAATAACTATACCTCCTCATACTACATAGTATTAGAATATTATTAATGTTTATGGGAAAATTGAGATACATTCACGAATCCATGCACCGATTGATACCTTTGAGGTATTGTAAACTAATAGTCTACAAGATCAAATCTCTCCAGAATCTAAAATGGCCTGAAATATCATAGTGAAGTATTACCCAGTCTCACAATATGTCTTTATCCAAACTTCGATTATATATGTAAAAAGACCAAATCACCATCCTTGAAAAGTAAATTTCATATCTAGCAATCTATGTAAGAAATATATAGATATTGTTGTTGTATACATCCATTTCTTATATAACTGGTCCTATAAAGATGTCTCCCACCTTAGATGCACTATAAATAAATATTCCTCACTAACCTCTCACATGTATAGGGGTGATTAACATAGACTACCATAAAAAGCATCATAAGGAACCATATTTATACTTTATGGATAAATATTATTATAGGAGAACTAAACTAGTAGTATATGACTCGCCCAGGAGCCCCAACAATCCAATAAGCATGCTAACAATGTATCCTCAAGAGATGCTATCATAAAATTTGAGTGGGCCTCAGTTTGAGGGTGGTATATTTTTATCATAAGCACCCTTGTAAAAGTTTCCTTATGAAAAGTATTCTTTAAACAATACATAATCATTGCATATCTATCTTAAATGGTAGCACAAGTGACCATGTGATGTCGTACAATCTCACAGATATAAAACCACCAAAGATCATCCACATAGTTGGCCTCTTTGATCGATATGTAATTTTAAAATTCCATGGTCCCACCAACAAAAATCTATATATCATCACATCCTCAATGTGACCTCGATAAACAAGTCATTAAATCATTAATGATATCATCCATTTTCAACTCTAGAATAGATAACTATTTTAAATGTTTAGATTTTCACTGATGTTATTCCTTCACCTGGTGTTATGTGGGAAAATATGTACCAAAACCAGCTACCTCATGCTTCATACTATACCACAATTAATGGTTATGGAAATCTTTTTACATATTGGTAACATTGAGATGTACCTCCATAAAATAGGTATGAAACTCCTAAAACTACTCATCACACTTTTCCACTAATACCAAAATAAGACCTGGATATGTAGGATATCATCATCTCCTGCCACACAGCTAGGAGGAGGGTTTCTCACCTGCCTCACCATCCCACAGTATTAGGCCCTCAAAATGTAATAGCTTCATCATCCTCACTCTATGAAAATGGGTTTCGGTCAAATATAAGGATGAAATAAATGTTTATCATTTAATATCCTACACCTCCAAATTAATTTCATAGAATAAAACCATATGATTCCTCTCGCTCATGTCCAGCTGACAATCTTGTATTTGATTCCTCCTACTAAATGAGTCATCCACTGTATTTCCCCTTCCAAAGGTGTAGGAAATCATGAATTCAAAAATATATATGTACTCAACCAACCATTGATGCCTTAAATTTAGATCAAACTGTATAAATATGTATATAAGGAATTTTTGTACCATGTATAATACTAAACTATCTCTATGTAAATAAGTTTTCCAATGTAAAAATCATGAACAACTATAACTTAATCAAGTTAATGTGTGAGGAAAATCCTCTTGGGTGGCATCAGTTAACAAGACCCTTATGTCAGAATTTTATCCCCACATATCAAAACTTCTCCCACCCTAATACCTAAGGTGTCACAATACATACTGTAGCTTGTTCTTTCTCTGGTCGAATAAGGACCATTGTTGAAGTCAAACTTAATTTAGCCTCCAGAAATTCTATCTTGGAGGTGTTTAATAATAAATTGTTCATAACCTTCATAGTCAATAATACTAAAGGTTCTTCTATGAAAGATGATTATTGTGTCAAATTCGTGTAATATATATCTATCCCCAAGAAACATTGTATATCAATGATGTTAATGGGATACTCCTAGTAAATTGTACTTCTCACCTTATATATGTCAACCAATACTCTTGACTCTAAGATAATATGACCAAGGAAGTCAAGTCAACCATAGTGAAGTTGCACTATTTTTGTCTTAGAATATAACTGTTTTGGTCTTAGTATATCCAAATTGATCACATGATATTCATAATGGAGATGTTTATTTTGAGACTACACAAAGATATCATCTAATAAAACCACCAGAAACACATGTAAATAATGATGGAAATCTTGGTCCATCGTATCATGAATTCAACTAGCATGTTTCTGAGATCGAACGACATAACCATATATTTTTATAAAAAATACATGTAATAAAAATATTTATGGTGTATTTTTTCAGGTTAAAAATTCATTTTATGAACTCCTAATATGAAATCAATTTTCATGAACACATGATCTCCTTGAATATTCTAAAAAAGATCAGATATCTGTGTTAGAGGATTATGGTTCATAACAGTAGACGTGATCAATAATTTATAACCCAAAGTATCTTAAGGGTATAATCTTCCTTTTTCATTAAATGTATAGGAAATCCATATAGAGATGTACCGAGTCATATAATCTAATATTTCTAAAAATCCATTACACTCCTCTTAATATCAAAAAACATCATTGTAACCATCCTATATGGAGGAATGTATATAGTTTTATCTACCAACACTACATAAACTGATAACTCATCCTATATATCAGTTGGTAGACCATAGATTTCATCCATGAAGACATCCCTGGAATGATAAACCATTTGAGAAAATTCATTCTATCATTATCCCTAATGAACTAGATAAAAAGTAGCTCTCTGGAATGTCATCCCACCAAGCCCATGAGGCACTCATCAAGATCATCCAACCTAGACATCCCCTAGACCCCTCATAAGATTAACTACACCAACTTGTGATGTGAAATTCACCATCCAATTATAGTAATCAATGAATGATTGATAATAAACTAGCCAAAAAATTATTGACTATTATTTTGATCCTTTTCTCATTAAGGAAAAAATTATTCTAGATAATATGACACCTGCCAATATCAAGGGTTAACTCCACAAATAGTTCTAAATCATCTATTATGATCCCCAATGGAGTCCCTAGTATCATTATTAACATTAAAAACTGAATCATGAGACCATGTCTCTCCCAAGTATAGAAATATGTGAAATCATGTGTTTCACCACATTCTAATAGAGTAGATTCACTAGTATGGGAAATTAAGACCTTACCTCACACCCCATGCGGTATGGTGCCCATCTCCATCGGGATAGGCTAAAAAAATATCTAGCCTAAACTATGGCCCAGTCACACAACCATCCTACCTAGAGTAGGCCCAAATATTTTTTCTATATAACTAGTTTATGACTTCATAGTCGATGGTCACCATAGAAGCTTCCTGAAAAACATGTACTACTCCCTATCCATACATCACACAACACATTGAATGACTCTCCCAATCCATATGTAGGATCTGACCCATATGATCAACTGATGGAGTGAAGGTCCTACATTAATGCTATATCTAGATCATCCCTACATAAGAACAACACTTGAATAGGTCTTGATCACAATGATTCATTATGGGCCCACATATTCTATATTTATGAAGGAAAAAAATCTATAAGTACTCATAATTTTTCTGGTGCCTATATTTTTGGACGACTCACAACGTTTCTTCCTACCACTGGAAGTCAAACTACATAGTTTAAGAATTACACTACTCTAATTTTCACCCCCAATTACCTATAGGTTCCACCCTACTATTTACACTTAATTTACATTCATATTAATCATGGTCAACCTAAAAACATTGACCCATGATCAAACAATATGTCATACACCATATTTGAGCAATCTCTCCCTCAATAGCTCATCAAAATTGTATGTCATCCTAAAAAACTATATCTCAGTAAATTTTTCTTAATACTACATAAAAATCAATGTTCCCTACTCCAGGTGAATGAACTCACTAGACCAATATTCTCCAAGAGTATCAAGAAACATTTAATCATAAAATTGGGTTGGGAAATCACAAAAAAACATGTATATTTCCTTATCATCCTTTTTCACAAATCAAACCAGTAGATTTCCACTCCTTGAAAAATATATGTTATGAGTTTCACTCTCCACTTAAGACGTTTCTTCTAATTCTTAGAGATTGATAGATTAATCTAAAACCATAGATCTACAACATGAATACCACCATCCCAAAATAACATAGGAAGATGCTTCTTATGAGAGACACATAGTATCTAGTCCATAGAAAATGTAGGATATAATGCTTCATATATGGTCTTCATAATGTAGAAAAAACCCTCACATAATTTTTTCACAACACTGGTGTCTTGAAAAACTAACGGTTCAGCATCTAGAACTATTGGAGAATATAACAATAGATCATGGTCCAACACATTTGTATCATGGTCATCACCCGTTCGAACATAGAGATAGAGGTCATCATGGTGTCATATCAATACAATTCCAACCACAAGGCATTGAAAATATAAATAGACATGTTCTCTGAAAAAATATATGATTGGTTGTGACTATCCTATAAATATATCATACCACACACCAAGATCCAAAATCTACAACATGATAAAATGAAACAATTAAAAATGTACTCTAGAAACTGTATACTACCCACTCAAATTATGTGTTGAGTTAATGTTCGATATTTCACATTTCCATTCCCATTTTAAGTCATATTCATTTCACATTTCATGTTTAATGGTTGAATAAATTTTTACAATATTAAATCCATAAGGTCTCATACTGTTCATCAATTGAAATATAGTGTCTAGATAATCAAAACCAAAATACAATCTAATCTATTTGACTAGTTGTATCTGGCTCAATGTGATATAATTGGATACATTGGGTGTGTTCTGTAGCCGAATCAAGAATATATTATCTAGGTTATGATAGGAACTCTAATTACCAACCATGTTTTCCAATCCACTACAAAAATCATCTATAAAATCAAAATGTATATAACACATTTGCAAAATCACAATGTCATGTTGCTCATCCAAATCCCTTTTTTGAAATTTTCAAAATACCACTTTATGGCTGAGTGGAAACCTCACAATGACTGAATATAGTCCAATATCACCCACATAAACTATTACAGAGAAAACCACATCCCATAATCCACATTCAAATTTCAAAATTAAAAATTCAAACATTGGAAAAACCAAAATCCCGAGCAATCGAGCAGCCCGAAAAACCAACCATCGCTAAGACACCTCAGCTCCATCATCACCTCATCGTCCAATCGTTTCAGCACCATCATGTCATCACGTCACTTAGACATCTACCTCATCAGCTCATCATCATCAGCCTCTTCTCCGACCACCACCGCCTGCACCCGCTGCTATCTCAGAGAGCCTCCCTCCTATCGTAAACTCTGGTCCACCACCACCATCGTATTAGCTGATCAACACCACACCAGAACGTCGAATCACCTCATTATCATCAAGTCATCATCCCCCATCACCAAACCACAACTAGCAACATAAAGAATCAACCAAACAAAGATCATGACTCCTGAAACACGTATAAACACTTAAACAGCACCTCCCAAATCTTGCATGACACCCACCTCACCCGAAACACCCATAGAGGAGAGTTGATTCCCAAAGACATACCAGAGTAGGGGATGTAATGAGTCTTCACAATGAGACAAGATCTTCAACAAAATCACTCATCCAAATTGAAACTGTGACAACACTTGAACCCATGCCGGTCCACCTGGAACCCCCACCACAATGCAAAACACAACCCAAAGACTCTTGGAATCCATCGTACCCAACCGACCTGGAAGGAATCAGAGGATCTAGAGGCCAAAGAGGAGTACAATCCAGCAGGACATCCATAGCAAGCCAAGACCAAGGAAGAACCAAACACCAGACTCACCATAAAACAACATCAACGAACCTTCACAAAAAAACCATAGACCACACATCCATCGAAACTCTTCAGCAGAAACTGAATTGCTACCCCTTGACCACTGTGGAATGAGGATGAAGAAGACGGGATTGAAACCATAGAATGAACACAGGACTTAGACCAAAAAAGATGAAACGAAAGGGAAAGCCGTTCAAGTCACATGTTGAGTTTGAATGTCTGATCCTCCGTCACAGGAACACGCCACCACTACTGAATGTCCATGCCACTGAGTCAACCTATCACGGTGACCTACACCACTGTCACACAAACCCACCACCACCGAGGAATATCCAAGAAAACCAAGTCAACCAGTCATGGTGGCCTGAATCTGTAGCATGAAGGAAAATATAAGAATCGCCGCCTCTAAACGTCCGACCCTCTGTCACACGAACCCTCAACCACTGATATCCAAAATCCAAGGCGAGGAGCAGAAGAACCCAAGCCACATGAGTATATCTGAAAGAACCGTGGCATAATATTACCTCCAATGATGTGAAGCAGTGAGATCAGGCTTGGAGTCATGGCCACATGCGCATCTCTTCAAATTCTAGATGCTGTCGACTAGCATCGAGGGACTTCAGTCTATCTAGGGGTAGAATATTCTGTTATTTTTGTGTGTAACATTGATGAATGATAAAAAAATTAATATAAGATATATATCATAACAATGGATAAATTGTAGGAGTGGACACTAATACATATGGACTGGTAACCTACCGTAGACGATGCACAATAATAATTGGACAAGAATATATATAAAAAATTCTAGCGGTTATCTCATATAAAATATTGATCATTTCATGTATATACAGTACAACTAAAATAATTATACTGACATTATTACAATACAAGTATCAAAATATCAAAAAGAATCAAATAAATATCTCTAAATAGAATCATGAATTTCATCTTGGTCAACTACTCCCCTGGACCTATGGATGGAACGATGTCAAGAATCAAATTGCGGGTTATATCCAAAATCCCTAACTACATCCAAATAGCATATTTGGGTACACTACGGTGGCATATTAAGTGTATGACATACAATCCCTAAAGGCGACCACCCATGGGGAGAATATAAAATCCTAGTTGTGAAATAAAAACTAAATTTGAGTGCAGAATAAAACATGTATGATAGTACTAAAATTAATGATCCCAAGGGAAAAGTAACCAGAACATTCGTATTTTACATGCATAAAAGGCTATGTGACAAAAAATTTCAAGATACAATTATAATTTAGCATCAAATAAAAAGCAAATAAACACCATGACCATTCCATATAAAAAATCTCATTATATCCACTTTCATTCCATAAAAGATTTATTGTCATTCCAACCACAACCACCCCATATAATAAATCATGTAACATTTATGATTATTGATCCATATATTTGGAAGTTTCATAGCCCATGGGGATAAATACTTGGTATAGTGAACAAAGGAATCCTCATCGAGTTCAAGGTGCGGCTTGATGGAAACTCATTATGACTTGGTTTGGGGTCCAAGGAGTATGTCAACAAACCAAGTCCACTACAATCCCAAATAATTCGGATCCAAGTGGTTGTATGGACCAATGAATTATATAGAATCAATACCTATCATGAAATTTCACTGAAGACATAAAATACCTCTATCATAGCCCATGGTGTAGCAATCTAATGGTATCCTAAGGAAACATCAATGGTGATCAACCCATAGAGAGTGATGTACGGAACTGATTTGATCATTATTTCTAATGTCACAAATATATTATCGTAGACACTAGGATTATGATGTAATCCATTAATGATGTCCATATAAATTACCTCCCACGTCAACTAAGGAAAACTAACAAGTTGGAGAAATCCATCGATAATGTATTGTTAAACCTTCACATTCTAGTATAATAAATATCTAAAGACAAGATTACAACCAAACACCTCAACCCAATCCAAAAATAATAAAATATTATATTTATATAAATCATTGTCACACTAGTATTAACTACTATGAGTGTTCTATGGAACTCATAGTGAATAAAATAATTAATCACTTATGGAATGGAAATCTGTTGATGGGAAATCACATAGTATAGATAATCCTTAGGCCAAACATTTGATGAGTCACTAAAAAAATTTTATCTCACAAAATATACACCTTAGAATCCCATAGTTGGTAACCTCAACATGTTACTAAAAATTTTCCTTTACTTCAATTGGAAAAAATAAACCTCTACCACAAATAACTATCATATAAGGTTTCATCCCAGATAGTTATTCCATCACTAAAAATGAATATCAATATCCTAAAAAAACACAATGTGAGTCCATTATTTTAACATTATCTATAACAGTAGCCTTTAATAGGGTATATAAAATATGGCAGTCTTCACATATTAATAATTTTCTAAACTAACACTATCTCATGTTCTTTTCACACTTTGAGAAAACACACCTCAGGGTCCTTTGATCTTTAAAAACAAAAAACTAATTCACTATTGAGGTAGAATATCTAAAAATTGAATTCAAACACAACTAACCCCAACCTTAGATCATGGTTGTAATATTTATTTTCAGGGGATAATAACATTAGGTACCTATAAAAACAACCTCAGTATGATTCATAATGATACTTCACAATCAATGATACGATTCTTCGCATATAAAAATTAACAAAACCCATTATTTTGAATAATTAAAGATTGGAGGAATATTAATATTCTCTTTAGAGAACTCAAAATTTCATGATAGTAACCATTCAAAAAGAAATCCTGATAAAGTATGTGAAATGTTTCTATACGATTTTTAATTTTAGGGAGTTTTATTATGATTCCCCTATGATAGTATGAATGATCTAAGAATCTCAACACTCCTAAATAATACATGGTTTATTTCTATGACTAAAATACAATTATCATTAAATGATCCCAAGATACCCCATGATAATAAATTATATGATATAATAAATTAACCTATCTAGCAAAGAAGTTACTCATATAAGTCATTCTATATAAAATATATTATTAAAAAACACTGATGGAATGAACATAGAGGCTCTACATACTCCTCCTCAGATAAAGATTCCAAAAGTACCTTAAAAATAAAAACATACAAGAATTAATCTATAGAAAAGAAGAAAACTAAATTATTAAAGGCCCTGTGTATAGTTGGACCAGTCGTAAAATCATTTAATATTTTACTGAACCCATAAATCCCATAAATAAATGAGAAATAAGACTTCCTTATATCCTTTTTTAATCATATCATGATATGCTGACCATTGGTTTGTCATCATGGATAAAAATTATCCTATCATATTATCGAATAAATAATGAATCCATAAAAGGGGATATATATATATATTCTTCATTTTACCCACATTTAAATGATCATAGTTGATACATATTTATATAATTATATCATCCTTCTTTGAGAACACAATAAAATCTCCTCCCAGTGACTGGCTCTGCCGATAAAAACATTACAACTAGAGATCATAGATATGTATATGTTTCTATAATATCAAATAAGTATACATCCTATATAGATTCATTAAAATAATATATGTTTCTTAATGTATATTTATTCTAAACACCATAAAAAAGAGGCCATACCTCCATAAAATTCCCAAGAATGACTGCAGGGTAATCTTCCCTGAACCTAAGAAATAGTGTCTGTAAAAAACATGATGAACTCAACATTGACCTAGACATTAAGTACATTAATGATGGAATAATACAATGTCCTATTTGATGGATTATGTAACCAATTAAAAATTTAAAAATTTTGTTAGTATTATATAACTTAATAATCCTCAAGATGAAATCATTGATATCAAGTATGAAACACCTATTGTCAATGATGAGTATGGGGTCATACGACTACCGATATGAATATATTATGTTTCTAAAAGAAGAGTGCTACCCCATAAATATATCTGAGTTTGTAAAGAATTTACACTAAAAATATAGATCGCCAAATAGAATAGTGAAAACCAAGAGAACTGAATCTCCTTCTATTTCTCCTCTTAATACACAGACAATGGAAGGTGATATGAAGTACTATGTAACAAAAGAATATAAAAAATATTTCACCCAAGTAGAAAATAATAAACTAATTACTATAATGACGTTTTGATCACTTAAATGTTTAAACAATAAATCATACAACTATCCATGACATGCATCATGGTCATGTTGAACCTAAGGATGAAACCATCTATGGCATCACATTGCAAGATGAGGAATGTGTGAATAATAGGATTTCACTCTATCTACACCATCTCCCATATACTAATAAATTGTAGGAGCACCTTGATGTTATTTTTCGAGAATGTAACTACTGAAACATAGGAACACTATGTAGGAACCAATCCATACATTTCATTCTTGTAATGTACATGGACTCTTGATGTTGATGAATTTGGACTCACTAATAAAAGCTAGTAGATGATCATTTCATAGGTTCCTATATTCCTCTACCCTATAAAAAATGATATGATTATGGGTTAGACCTAAACCAAGTTATTTGAAATACTTTTTATCAAGGAATTTGGAACCATGGACTATAGATCTTCTATATGAAAAATTTGGATGACTCCCCTCTCTTGGTGATCGAGTCCTAAAAAATATCCGATCAATGGAATATTCTCTCAAAAGAACCATGAATTATCTTTAGATCACAAATGGGGAGAAGAATAATTTGATAATTAGAGGTAGGTACCCATTTATATGCATCAATATGGCCTCATCATTAGGTATTAGTTCTAAAAGAAAATCAGATAAGGATTCTCAAAACGGATAAAAAAATGTCAAGCACTAGAACACCACAATTTATGGGTTTTTTACTCCTAGTGATGGTCTACATTTATTGTTGAGGAAAACAATAGAATGAAAATTGATTTTATAAAATCTCAAATTACACCACCGGCTAATCAGGTTCCCTGATGTAAAATAATCACAAATTCCTCACTTCCCCAAGAAAAATCGTCAATGCTAATAAAACCTCGTGATCTGTCAATGAATGAATCATAATAAATTATGTATCCACCTCCATTAAAAAATATTTTATCATTTAATATGAAATGGATATATCATTGATTTTCAATCCATTTTCATGGAAAATAATAGTGTTCCCACACTACATGTCATCATCATATGTTGTAATTCTATACTAATTTATTGGTACATCCTCTTTAACAACATCTGTATTAGCCTTAAAAGGACATCAACCAATATCCAAGTCACGACACCCACCCCACAAGGTGTGCCCCTCTTAGTAAGGTAATGCTAAAGGGATATAGTAACCCCCTGAGTCCCGTATTTAGTAGGCACTGGGTTGGAAACTAGCACTGAGGGTATAGTAAACACACAAATGGGAGGCATTACCCAATAAGAGAACACATGAAGAAGAGAGAGATTTGATAGAAAAAAACCTAATCCAAAAAAAACTACACTATAAATTATATTCCGATTACACATATGTTACATAATGCAAAAAAATACTACAACTGAAATGGAAAACTGCAAGTACCGAAAGAAGATTAAAACTATAGTAACCATGAGGCCCAAATAGCTCATGCAACCCCAATCTTGTAGTAACCAGACTAATCTCCAACTAGATCCAAGTGACTGAAAAAATAATTTATATATACGTAAGGGGATTATATCAGTATACTCCGTAGGATCTTACTCACATCATCTCATGAAAATCTAAATAAAGCATTCTAAATCACATTGAACAACAACTGAGACTTACTCGTCCCAAAAAAATAAATATAATATGATCCCAAACTCACCATGGTTACTCTCACCATGTATAGAATGTAGATGTTAATAATATAATAACAAATAATAATATTACCCCATTTCTAATTCCCCACTAATTTTCCACTTTCCCCAATGTTTCATGTCCAAAGCATCTCCCTCCCGGAAGGCTTGCTCGAGACACTTGGGAAAAGAAACACAACATGCACCTCATGAAACACAACCACCAATTCCACATAACCAATGTAACCGGGTATTTTCCGGGAGCCACCACTGCTCGTATAACATGTTCCTATCATCGGGCATTAAACGTCAATCCATTATAGATCATACACCGAGTTAGGATCCTCAAGACTTCTCATCATATACACGTTAAACCTATAGTAGTCCATAGGAAACTATATCCATATTATATGTGTGGGAATAAACCCAATTCATTGCCTCCATCTACACACATATATAGAGAAAACTAACTATTTTTCCATCCAACACTATTTACTATGAAGAGAATCGAGAAGGGCCAATTGGGGTAGTCAACCATCCATCCTCTTACAGAAATATTGTGAAAAACACCCCATTGGATCAGAATCCCCAGGGTGTCAGTTTCCCTAACTGAGGGGGTAGAGTAGCATATAGAAACACATAAGGAAAAAATTTTACTATAGCTCATAACAACACTATGGGAATATCTAACTAATATACTCAACTGCAACTAACTTATCTCAGACTCATGGCCGGCACTGCTAATACTACGTATCATATAAGAACACAACCATTTGATGAAATTTGTTATTTAACGTCTTTCTCTTTTTATTATTTTCACTTTACATAAATTATTTCCTTAAAATTTAATTATTAATTTTCAATTCCACATTACATTTCAGTTTCATTCCAACCAATATCCACAGTTCCTTCAAATTGTATCATCATCATTGCATCCCATAAATCTCCAACCCCATCTGTTAACTTCTTTTATTCCATAATTTATTAACAGCATTATTGCATTCCCATTTTCCCAAGAATTATAGAAAAACATATAAGCTACCAAACACAATGGGTATCAACATGATGAGTAGATAAATGACCTGTAAGTCTTTTCCACCAATAACAGCAGCATAGACCCATCCTCCCTCGAGAATATAAACACGGAAAGAATGTTGAAAACCCTATGCGTCATTGACATATTTTAGGAGAAGGGTAGAAAACCCAGCTTCCTTGAGTAGTGGGGATAGTAAATAATAGGCAAACTAAAATGATTCAGCAAGAATCCAATCATTCACATACAACCCATTTCATCTCTCTATGTGTCCTTCCTGACATCCATATGCATAAATCGATGAATATCATCACTCTAGATGTCATCTGCTTCTATATTAAATGGGCCTCCATGCCCCCAAATATCACAACAGCCATACAAGCTCACATCCCAATAAAATAAGCAGGAAAAAAATATCATATCAACTGGTCTCTATGACCATAAACAAGGCATCCAACCTACATGCATAATGACCACCCTTGTATCCAATGCACAAGGCACTCAACCTTACAAGAAAGAGGTTAACTCAAAACTCTATAAGAAACTATATTTCATCAAAAAACCAGTTTATTAATCAATCTTGAATTCACCTATTCATAATTAGTTGGTTATAACTATGGGAATCCTAAATAGAAAGTTATCATTTCTATCAAAAATTAATTAAACAAGATTTTTGCATCAATTTTAGTATTATCAAATTAAAACAACAACAAACAGATAAATTTACAGACCTCTTTTTCATTGAATTTTTTTTACAATTAATCCAAGTTTTCATTATTTACTAAATTCCATCATGAACAACATGCTAAACAAGGAAGGAATAAATATCACATTATATAGAAAAATAAGAGGAAATAACATATGATCTAAAGCATTTTATTTATCTAGTTCAAATATTTTTTATATTAATTCCATTATGATATATTGGAATAATAAATTATAACAATATAGTTACATGTAAAAGAATATAGAATACACAAATCCCCTACCTCGAATGGTTTGCAACATTATTTCCTTGGGAACATATCAATGAAATGAATCATGATCATTTTCCTTGTAACAACTTCACACCCTGAGGATGTCGCGATACAACCACATCAAAAAAATAATAATCTCCCTTCAAACCATATAGATCAAATGAAATATAATGTAAATGAGAAATGGGTGAATATGGATCGTAGATAATGAAAAGAAGGCAGTAGATCTTACCTCAGATTTACGACGGATTGATGATTAAATCAGGGAATCAATAATAGATGAAAAAAATCCCTAAACATTGAAGAGGGAGTCATCTAGGACATCTAGGGTTGAGAGGGGGTGTTCTCAAGCTATAGGGTTTGAAATAACTGAGCGGTTGGGTGTATTCAAAACAACCAATAGTAGGGAAGAACACAACATGTACCTCCTCATCATGTCTTGTACCACTTCAAGGTGACTTATGCCGAAAAACATGTTACCTCAGCACACTGTTTTATTTTTCTAAATCCCAAAAGGTACACGTCGTGTCCCCCTTATTCACATCAGGTATCCCTCCTGCTTCCAGATTCTCGTGACTGAAATCTTCCAGCCATCCTCCGATACTTCTACGAACACCTTGGTCATAAAAAACATGAAAAGGGTTGATCAATGCAGATCCAGTCCCTTACATCAGATACCACTCATATAATTATCATCCTAGAGAATCCAAAACCAACTGAGAGATGAAACAAAAAATGGGTTTTCAGAACCACCACCCTACGAGATACCTCTCAAGGCTTTCTCTGCCATATGATATCAAACACATAAAAATAAAACGCGATGCCTCACAAACATCACAACCTATCCCTAAAAAATTTATTGGGGGGAGAAACCTCTCAATGATAGAAATCCACCAACAGAATCTAGTGAAATCCATATCATAGATAGCAAAGGTCTACAACCCGAAAAATAACGTCATTACAATGACATATCTATATATGAAACAACATAGGGTACTGAGCACGAATCTGAAACTCATGTTCGCATGAACTCTCCTCCATGAAACTATGTCACCAAAATTCACTAACCAAGGGTATAGAGTGTTCATGGAACACCATCACCTTGCAGTCCAGTATCTCCATAGGCCACTCCTCGAAGGTCGCATGATCATCAACATTTATCTCTCCCAAATCAATGATGTTAGAGAAATCATGAAGACAATGAATGAGCTATGGTAGGTGAAAAAAATCATGTATCTTGCTCATCTGCAGGAGAAGTGATACTCAATACACCACGGATCCAACATGAGCCAACACCTCAAAAGGACCAAAAAACTAGGGAGAAAACTTACTCCCACGACCAAACCGTTGTTTGACATGATGGGGAGTCACCTTCTGAAACAAGTGATCCCAACATCAAACTATAATGGTCTCATCCTTTCATCGTCTTTTGATTTATAATGACTGTGCACACCCTTAAACCAATCAAAAATAATCAATACTATCTCTATTACACTCTTCAATAGTTTTTCGTCCGAGAATCTCTGAATATCTGACCCTAGTCCAGCATAACCGAGAATGGAAAGGTTGAGATAAAATTTTTAAAATAGTGCCATAGCGATGGTGGATTGAAAACTATTTTTGTAAGAGAACTCCACCAAGGGTATGTGCCTCATCCATGAATCCACAAAATCTAGGACACAAGAGCACAATATATCTTCAAGAGTTTTGATTTCCCACTCTATCTGACCATCCATCTACAAATGAAAGGCATTTCTAAAGAATAACTCATAACTGAAAGCATGTTGGAGACCATTGAACACACTAGTGGTGGATCTCAATCAGAAATGATCATCCTCGGGACTCCATGGATTCTCTCCACCTCGTCTAGATACTTCCTTGACAAAACCTATACTGATCAGGATTTCTTGACTTCTATAAATTGGGAGGATTTTGTCAAATGTTCCCATACCATCCATATAACCTCAAGGCCTCCTTGATATTGAGGTAAATTTGTAACAATTTCCATTGAAATTTTATCCCACTTACACTAAGGAATATCTAATTGCTGGGTCAAACCACTTGAGATAGGGTGATCGACCATCATATTTGGGAAGACCAAACATTGATACACAAACTCTGCAACGTTACCATTTAGCATAAGCAACCAAAACTGACTCCTCAAGGATCAATACATATTTTTCATTTCTGTATTCACCGGTAAAGGAAAACTGTGGAAATCTTTTAGAACCATCTCATGCATCTCCAAAGGAACAAATATCCTTCCATGATAGAACACTCAGTTTTTTTCATCCTAAGACCAACCATTAGGGGCCTTTCCAAAAAAACATTTTTTCACCATACCTCCACATATAGACCTCCCAATCGGTACTCCTCCACCTAAATCAGAATAAATGAGTACACTACCTTATAAAAAATTCAACAATTTCCCAAAAAATCTCCCATATTGGGTTGTAATGCTGAATGTTCTTCCATAACTCTCCACGAAACACCATATTAATGCACTACATCACTATGTAACTTCATGCTCTGTGCATTAGCGATAACATTCCCCTTTCAAAGTGTATAAAAAATTTCTAAGTCGTATTACTATAATAACTCCATCAACCAACACTACCATATGTTCATGTCACATTGGGTGAAAACATACCTCAGGATCTTATGAACGGTGAAAACCAAAAAGTGCTGGCCAATAAGGTAATGTCTCTACAACATTATAGAATACACCACTGCCGCTAACTCAATATCATGGGATGAATAGTTATAATCACGGGGACACAACTGCTAAGACCCATAAGAAACATCTGATCTATGCTGAATCAGAACAAATCCTAACCCTAGATGTGAAGCATCGCAAGAAACATCAAAATGAACTCTCTCTACAGGCAGAAAAAGAACTAGATCACTTAACAACTTCTGTTTCATATACACAAAATCTATCTGACATGAATCAGTCCACATGAATGCCAAATCATACATGGTAAATTTTGTCAAATGATTCAGAATCCGAGAGAAATAAGATATGAACGCCAGGGAGTATCCTGAGAGACCATGTAAACACCTCACCTATGTCACTGTCTTGGGGGATGACCAAGGACATAATATGGATTGACTATGCGAGCTTCCTCAGAGAGTCTATGAATGACCTAGAATGTAAAGATTGTTGACCGAGTGTGCTTCCTCAGAGAGTCCTTGGCCTTGGGGATATAAGGGGAATTGACTGCGTGAGATTTTTTAGAGAGTTCCTGGCTACCCTAGACTATAAGAGGATTTGACTATGTGTGTTTCCTCAGAGAGTCTTTATAATTCTGTATGACAAAACCAGAGGGGTCAGGCTTAGTGAACTACCTAGAATGTCATTGGTACTTGTCAGAGGGAATGGCTGTGAGCACTTTTAAAAGGTTACCTGTTGTGCTTTGCTGCTTTTTATCTTTTTCATGAATTTGGAACTGTGGTTTGTTTATTGTTCAACATGTTCCTATTTTCTATTTCCAGTACTTTTTCCTACCATATATTCACTGAGTATTTGGCACAGATCTTGAGGTGGTTTCCTACTGGGATTTAGTCTCACACCCTATTTGGGTCCTGCTTTTGGGCCCAAAAAAACTATATTGTTTCTGGTATAGACAAGGGTAAGAGCCCTTCGACTTCAGGTACATGACTTGCTGTGGAGTTGGAGAGCATGGGACCAAGCTTAGGCTTGTGATGCTGAGGAGCTGCATATCTTTATTTTGTACTTGTTTTTAGTAGTGTTTGTATTTCCATCATTGTGAATTGTTTGTATGCTTTCTTAGACATATGTATCAGGAATCATATATATATATATATATATATGTGCTCCTACTATTTATCATATTTAGTCTTCCGCAGTTCACATGTATTTAGCATTATTACTGCTTCTGGAATTGTATTCCTGTTTACTTCCGCTGTGTACTCTGCCAATGAGGGTATAGTTTCACAACTAGCACACTTAAGGACCTCGCTGCTAGTTGGAATTCTCTGGAATTTGGGGAAATGCACTTGAGGCCATGTGACCAATAGGGTACGAGCTCCTCTGGGTGGATTCTAGAATCGATACCTTATAAAGTGGTATTAGAGGGATTCTTTTCTCTTGACTTACGTTTTGGAGCTAATAGTCAGGGATAGGATGTAATAGGTACATGGTATTATGTTATTCCCAGGAGTAGCTAACCTATGCATAGGGAAAACCCAATCTACCTAGTTTATTTCAATTTTATAGTTTGCAATTTTACAGTTAATTTGATTTCACCATCCTGAGATTCACATGTTTTGTGCTACCACCATTGATGCTATTGAGGTTTTATGTCTGTCACAACCCGATGAGATGAGGGTATTCCATATCATGAATCATATAAGCACTTTCTAGAAATCACATGTCATGCATTCTTTCCATGTCATCTAGGATGCGTTAGCGATTGCATGTTGTTGCGATAGATGTCGTGTAAAATATGCATGTTGTTGTGATATATGCCTTGATAATGATATTTGATTCTTGTTAGAGCATTGACTGTATAAGGTTTTGTTTGAATGAATTCCTACCTTTGGTTTGTGAGGTGCTATGGGCCCCCATGGATCGGAATTTGGCAGATCATTAACTTTTTTACCTTGTTTATAACTAGTTTACGATGCCAATCTTTGATTCGTGGGGAGTATGGGAACTGACGGATCGGAATTTGGAAATTTCAGAGTTCGTTTCAGTGTTTTCTGGGATCCAGTGTAGGTTTTGAGGCTTACAATTCAGAAAAAACCCAAAATACACGCAGTGTAGTTTTGACTACACGCTATGTGTTATTCTGTTCAGAAAGAAACAATTTTTCTTAAGTACACACTGTGCACTTTATGTACAAGCCGTGTATTCTTTAACCGTGTCATCGACCGAGTGGGAAGAGACATGAGATAAGGAAAACCTTGTGGAAACACGCCGTTTTCCGGTTGTGCACGCCGTGTAGTGTAATCCTAGGTGTTCGACCCTGTAGTTAACAACACATTCGGTGGAGTCTCTTCTTATACATGTCGTGTCCACCGTGAACACACAGTGCAGTCTGACCCAGTTACCCGACCATGTCACTAACAACACTGGTTGGTGCCATCCTTTCTCATACACACCGTGTTCACCAGGAACACGCCATGTAGTGCCAGCCGTGTAACTAACCACATGGTTTGGATGGGACTTCTTAGTACACATCGTGTCCGTCTAGAACACGCCATGTGATGTGACCTAGGTACATAGTCCGTGTCACTAACAACATGGGCCAGGTTAATCTTGTTGAGTACACACTATGTCTCCCTTGAACACGCCTTGTAGTTTTGTCTTAGGAGGGTCGTGTGGCTTAACTGTGTAGAAGGAATCGGGCAGGGGAAGAGGATTTAGGTACACTCCATGTGTTGGGAGAACGCACCATGTGTTTGGAGTGTTACACAACCATTTTAGGATGGAGTACACACCCTTGTGAATGACTTAAGGGAACATGTCGTGTAGGAAAAGTACACGCCATGTAGTCAGGTTTTGTAAAAATTGAATTCGTTCTTTCTTTTGTTCCCTTCTTGTACTTCCAGTTTTCAGTTTTTATAATCTTGAATCTAAGGTGTGTGTTTGAACATGCAGGGTCATGCCACCGAGACGTCCTCTGGTTGACCGCCAGTTGTAGGGTAGTGATCAGATGCCTGATATGGCTGATCAGGGACTTCCTGTAGATCCTACTATTATGCCAGCTTTGGCACCAGTGCTTATACAAGTTTCAGGAGATGATGTGAATTTTAGGGAGGGATTTCTGGGGATGATGAAGACCTTCCAGAGAGTGCATCCTCCTACCCCTCGATGGTGGATTTGATGCGGGTGTTGCAGCTACAACATCCTCCCACCTTCTCAAGGGAAGGAGGACCTCAGGCTTGAGAGTCGTGGCTCGAAGCCACACTGATGATCTTCAAGAATCTAGAGGTAAAACCAAAGAGGAGGGTGAAGCTTGTGACCTACATGCTCTGAAACTCCGCCAAGAGGTAGTGGGATGTCATCTCTCAGGCGGGACGCCACCAGAATATGTCTTGGGAGGAGTTTTAGCATATCTTCTCTGATTACATCTACCCGGAGACCTTGAGGGATGACCGATCCCAGGAGTTCATGAGGTTAGAGAAGGGTAATCTTTTTGGGATGGAGTATTCCTCTCGTTTCAGGGATCTGCAGTGTTTCACGCCTATTCCATCAGTGATGAGTTGTTTCTGGAGAGGTTATTTGAGGTTGGTCTCAGGAAAGAGATCTGTTCTCAGATGAATATTTTCAGGTTGACTTCAATAAACTCTATTGTCAGCCAAGGGATGATCACAGAGCATAATCTGAGGGATTCTGGAGAAGTGATCTACGGCAGTATGACATCCCAGAGTTAATATTCCTTCAACTAATTGCAGGAAGTTCCGTAGAGAGATTTCCCGAGGAGATCAAATTCGACAGCATTCACCTTTTGGTAGCCATGTGTTGTGCTACCTGTGTGGAAGGAGAAGGCATAAGAGTCCATGTTTCCCGAGAGACTCGATGGAGGGATGGTATTGAGGTTGGATGTGCCATCTCCAGCATTTCTATCAGTTTTTACCTTCAGAATCTAGAGATAGGGGTTCTTTTATGACTCTGCATTCGTGAGAATCACCACCAGTTTCTCACCAGTCTGGGAATTGGAGTTCTTACCACCGTTCAGGCTGAGGTGGAGGTCGTGGCCGGGGTGGTCAGTCACCGGTCCATTAGTGAAAGTAGGGAGGATCAGCTCAGATCGGTCATGTAGGGTCACACGGCTGTGGAGCTGGCCATACTTTTGCGATGGAGCAGACTTAGGATAATAAAGATCCAGGACATTCCACCATTTGATGTACGAACTTAGTAGCCCCAATTTTATCTTCTGATCCTTTATACACAGGGGATTCCTATAGCTTTATCTCTGTTTCTATTGTGGAAAGCCTTGGTCTTTTCATCTTTTCTTCTACTGATATTTTGACACTAGACACACCGTTGGGGACTAGAATGGTTAGTGTACGTCAGTGCAAGGACTTCCCTCTAGATTTTGGCGGGTGTCACTTATTATGGGATCTATATGTCCTAGAGATGACAATATATGATGTCATTCTCAGAATGGACTGGGTAGTTCCCTTCCAGGTAGTCGTCGACTACTACCACTGAAGAGTGTGTTTCATATCACAAGAGGGTGGATCATTTCTTCATAAGGGTGAGTGGGATGTCCAGGATAGTAGAGCGGGTCCAGAGCATCTTGGGTTGGGTGTAGTGATAGCCTAAATTTCTAGTCTTTATATGTATGATCAGGAAAAATCACAGCTAGACATTCCTCCAGTGATGGATCCTTTCAACAATGTCTTTCCAGAGGACATTTTAGGCTTTCTTCTGAAGCGATTGGTTAACTTTTTGATTGATCTTCTTCCAGGAGCAGCACTGGTGTCCATTCCTCCTTATAGAATGGTTACAATTGATTTTCAAGAGCTCAAGATTCACTTGGAGGAGTTGCAGGCAAAGGGTTCCATCTGACCCATTACTTCTCTTGGGGGATCATCTGTCCTGTTTGAGAAGAAGGCAGACGACACCCACATGTTATGTGTGGATTATCGAAAGTTGAACTAGTTGATGGTCAAGAACCGATATCCCTTTCCCAAAAATGATGATATCTTTGATTTGCTTCAAGGATCTCGAGTTTTCTTGAATATTGACTTGAGGTCCGGTTATTATCAGTTGCATGTTAGACCATCTAATATACCTCTCACAACCATCTAGAGAAGGTATGTTCTATACAAGTTTATGGTCATGCCATTCGGTCTTACGAATGCGCCTACAGTTTTCATGGAACTGATGAACCGAGTGTTCCATCCATACTTGGTCTCTTTCGTGGTGGTCTTCGTGGACGTTATCTTTGTGTACTCTCACACTCCACACGATCATTCTACCCATATTAAGATAGTTTTGAGTACACTAAGAGAGCATCAGTTATATGTTAAGCTCTCAAAATGTCACTTTTGGATAGATCAGATTCACTTCTTGGTTCACATTATCTTAGAGACAGGTGCGTCCGTAGACCCAGAGAGAGTGAGAGTAGTTGTTTCCTGGGAGAATCCGAAGGACATCTTTTAATTGAAGAGTTTTCTAGGGCTGGATGGGTACTAAAGACGCTTCATACATGACTTTTCATGATTAGAAGCACCACTTGAAGTTCTGACGAACAAGGGTGTGAAGTTCTTATGGTTAGATACTTGTGAGTATGCCTTTCAGGAACTGAAAGGAAGGTTGACTTCAGCACTGATACTGGTCTTTCCAAAGTCTGGCAAGAGCTATACTGTGTACTGTGATGCTTTAGGTATTAGGCTTGGAGCTGTGCTTAAGCAGGGAGATGGATTCTTTGTGTACGGGTCTCAGTAGTTGAGGCCACACGAGAGAAATTACCCAACACACGATCTCGAGTTGGCAGTTATTGTCCATGCCTTGTGTTGTTAGAGACATTATCTTCAGGGAGATCATTTTGTGGTTTTAACCATCCACAACATCTCAAGTACATATTCACTCAATGTGATTTGAATTTGAGACATCGAAGGTTGGTTGAGTACCTTCAGTCATTTTACATTGAGATTTCCTATACGCCAAGGAAAGGCAACGCAGTGGCTGATGCGTTGAGCAGGAGGACTCAAATACAGATAGTACATGAGGCTAGCAGTGAGTGGCAGATTATGGATCTCTTCTCTAAGATTCATTTGGAGGTGAATGAAATATAGGGGTAGACCCTCCTTTCTTATTTAACGGTTACCACTATGATTCTTGAACGATTTCGAATGAGGAAGCTATCAGATTCAGAAGTCCTAGTCCTACAGGAGAGTGTGTTAGGAGAGGACCCTATTCCTTGGTGGACCGTAGGCAAGGATGATATCGAGCATTTCTAGTGGTTGGTATGGGTTCCATTAGTTATACACAAGGAGCTGATGTAGGATTTTCATTCCCCAGTTTGGGCAGTTCATCCTAGCATCACCAATAAGTATCGTGATCTACACTGCCAGTATTGGTGGACAAGTATGAAGAGAGATGCTTCTAGTTTTGTCATAAGGTTTTCCACTTGTTAGTAGGTGAAAGCGGAGCATCAGCGACCAGAAAGACTTTTGCAGCAGTTACCCATTCCGGAGTGGTAGTGGAATGATGTCACAAAGGAATTTGTGAATGGGTTGCTGAGGTCATCTCGAGGGAATGGTGCTATTTGGGTTGTCATCTACAGGATTACTAAGGTTACTCACTTCATTCCGATCAAGGATACCTTCAGTGTTGATGATCTGGGATGGTTCTACATCCGATAGATTGTACATTTACATGTACTTACACACTCCATTGTTTCAGACAAGGATGCACATTTTACTTCTCAGGTCTGGCAGGGGCTTCAGATGGTTTTGGGTACATAGGTACTTTTGAGTACAACATATCATCCTCAGACAGATGGCTAGTCCATGCGTACATTTTTTGCCCTTGAGGATATGGTATGAAATTGAATTCTTGAGTTTTGAGGTTCATGGGAGAAGCATATACCTCTTGTGGAGTTTTCCTACAATAATAGTTTTCAAGAAACTATTCAGATGACACCTTATGAGGCTCTGTACGGTAGGCCATGAAGATCACTCTTATGTTGGATGGAGGGAGGATAAGAAGTTTTGTTGCGAACTTGTCTTGTACAGGAGACCATAGAGTAGATAGAGTTGATTTGGAAGAGGATGGCTACTGCATAGTATCGATAGAAGTCTTATGTTGATCAGTGAAGACAACCTCTGGAGTTCAAGGTCAGGGATCATGTTTTCCGACATGTCACACTGAGGATGGGGCACAGGAGGATTAAGAGACAGGGTAAGCTTTCACAGAGGTACGTTGGGTCATTTGAGGTATTGGAGAGAGTTGTGTTGGTTGCCTATCGGTTGCAGATACCTCAGAGGTACCGGGAAATGCATGATGTATTCCACGTTTCTCATCTACGACGTTACGTTTCAGTCCTATCTCATGTCTTGAAACCTGAGGAGGTTGAGCTTGAGGTGGATGCGTCATTTGAAGAGCATCATATCTGGATTTTCGATCGATGTACAAAGGTTCTACATGGATGTTCTATTCCTCTGGTATGGGTGCTATGGCAGCACGGGTGGGTACAAGATGAGACATGGGAGAGGGAGGCCGATGTACAAGCACAGTGGAAATATAGGGGTGACATGCAGGCCGCCTAATGCGGGGTACAGAAACAATAAGTACACACCGTGTACTCCAAAAGTCAACGATGTGTACTTTATTTTTTTCATTAAACACACTAGGGTCATGTATAACCCCCAGAAGCATATTCTTAGTGGTCCCGTTGGGCCACGAGAAACCGTATGGCACCAAAAATTCTCCGAGCCCCCGAGCCTCCATCTATTCTCCGAATAAACCGTCGTCGATTGTGTTTGAACCAGAATGGTAAGCTCTTACTTCTTCTGGAGTTCCATTTCATGATTTCCCCTCTTTCTCAAGTTATCATGGGTTGAACGTTTTATGCATTTTCATAGATCTATGAAGTTTTAAGAAGTTTCAAGCCTCGTGGTTCATGTATATTGAAATCCGAACCTTGAGGTAGGTGGTTTTTTCCTTTCCGTTGAATTTCCTGGAATATTATCTGAAAATTCCACTAATACCCTTGAACGAGGTATTGTGGGTTTACCATTTTACCCATTTTTTATTCCTTCCATGCTAGTATGCCTGTGTAGAGGATGTTTGAAAATGAATTTGGTTGAACTGTTATGCTTTGGAGGTTCTGCCCATGCACGTTCTGTTTATGACTGTTTGGTCCTGTTTTCCTTGGCTTCTTTCTCTGTTTCCATGCCTGTTGTATTAGGATGGAGAAATGTTTTCTAACATTCTTGATATGTTATATAACTATTTAGACATTTAGTTTTGTAAGTCTAATTTGGTCATATTTTATTGCTATGTCGTTATCCTACATAGGGTCATGAGAACGATGTGTAGTAGACTATAAGGGGATAGACCGAGTGAGATTCCACAGAGAGTCTTTGAGCTTTAGGCTATACAGGTTCGAACATGAGAGCATCCTCAGAGAGTCCTTGACTACTTTAGACTATACGGAGATAGACTCTGTGATCATACATAGAGAATCTCTATCTGGTTTGTTTGAATCACCTGATTACCCTAGGCTATAGGAGGGATTGACTGTGTGAGCTTCCCCAGAGAGTCTATGAATATCCTGAGCTATAAGGTGAATTGACCGAGTGTGCTTCCTCAGAGAGTCCATGAGATTGGGTCTATAAGGGTAATTAACTGTGTGAGCTTCCTCAGAGAGTTCCTGACTACCCTAGACGATAAGGGGATTTGACTCAGTGTTCTTAATCAGAGAGTCTTTATCATTCAGAATGGCCAAACCAGAGGGGTCAGGCTAAGTGAACTACCTAGTGGGTCATTGGTACTAGTTAGGAGGAACATTGGGAATGGATGTGAGTACTTCAAGAAGGTTACCTATTGTGATTTGCTGCTTTTTAGCTATTTCTTGTCTTTGGAAATGTGGTTTGTTTATTTTTCACCATGTTCCTATTATCTGTTTCCTATACTTTTACCTACCATATATTCACTAAATGATAGGAACAGATCCTTGGGTGGTTTCCTACTGGGATTTAGTTTCACACCTTGTCTGGGTCATGATTTTGGGGCTAAACAGACTATATTGTTGCGGTATAGACAAGGTCAAGCACCCTTCTACTTCAGGTACATGACTTGCTGTGGACTTAGAGAGCATCAGACCAAGCATAGGCTTGTGATGCTGAGGAGTTTCTTATCATTATTTGGTACTTGTTTTTAGTACTTTTTGTATTTCCTACATTGTGACTGGTTTGTCTGCTTTCCTAGACATATGTATCATGCATCATATATATATATATATATACCCCTGTTGTTTATCATATTTAGTCTTCCGATGTTCAGTTGTGTTTGGAATTATTACTACATCTTCTATTGTATACCGGTTTGCATCCGTTTTATACTCTGCCAATGAGGGGATATTTTCCCCACTATCACACCTAAGACCATCACTGCTAGTCGGCAGCCTCTTGCATTTAGGGAAATACACTTGAGACCATGTGACCCACTGGGCACTGGCACTTCTAGTTGGCTTCTGGAACTGATACGTTACATAAGTCCCCTTATCCTTTCCATGAAGGTTGGTACAACATCATTTCCAACTATAGGACAATGATCCCTTCATCAGGGATTCATTGATAGTGTCATTGTAATCCCATTGAGATGAAGAGAGTGAGATTCTCTATTTTTCTTCACGTCCTAGGTAGAGTTCTTGGTATCCACATGACCAACACTATACGAGCAATGATCCTATACTTAGAAGGTTAATCAAGATTGAGTTGTTTGTATCACCCCATATAGTTGGAGGTGATCTTCATTAGTTGTATCGTATCTCTTTGTGCTATCAACATGTTCTATGTATTGAAGAGGATAGAAGAGTAGTACATCTTGGAAATACTTAATCAGTGCTATGAGACTCAAGAGTTTGTTCTCTTGGATTAGTGATTTGTGGAATCTTCGAGCTGGAATCCTAGGGCTAGTATACTATGGTTGTGTCTTACCTCTAGACTATGTGTCTTTGTAGAGTAAATCTGGATATTATTGTTATTTGTATTGTAGAAATATAAATATGTAGAGTAGACTATACTTTATTATGTTGTATTCTTTGTGGTTTTTGGGTCTCCTTATAAGTATTATTATACTCACCCTTTCATGGGGTTTTCGGGCCAGCATAATCTTTTATAAAGATGATCATTCTTTTGAAAGAGTCTAAGGCAGTCTAAGAATAGATGGTTCTTATTGAGACCAGATAGACTGAGATGTGTTCATGCATCTTTCTGATAGTAGTCCAACTTCCATTACATTCTGGTTGAACTTGTGTTACAGAGTCTTTGTGGTTGGATTGTATTTGGACCAGTTTACAAACATTTAACTCATGTCGTACAATGGTTGTGGGATATAGATATATATAAACTTTGGTCGTTTATTTGTTTTACATTTCAGTATTTTATTTACTTGGAGATTTTTGTATGTATAAAATAACTTAGGAATTTCCTCCCATGTTAGTGATATGCCTACTCAGTTCCAGTCACCAGCCCCTGGCCTATTGGTGGCCATCTTGGGGAGTTACATCATGTGACCCACTGAGATGGGTTGTGACATTGTGGTATCAAAGGTGGCCTATTTTATATTAGGACCCATAGTCTATAAGTTTGGTTCGGGGAAATAGTGTTATGTTTTTCGAGTTTGTATTTCAATCCAGACACTCCAGTGTTGGTGTGGAAGATGACATATCGACACACTAGGGCTCTGATCAACTGATTTTCGACATGGTATATGAGAATAATGACTTTAGAGAAGACAATGGTACATAAGTCATATAGGAATGTGTTGTCATTTTCATGCCCTTCTTGATTTATCTCTCTAGATTCACTAATTGATCATGGTAAATCATGTTTATTTCAAGATTCCCCTTAACGTATGCCAGTTAGGATCTGGAATGACGATCCCGAGGATGATCCCCTTCCTGATGAGATATCGATATAAGGACAAGTTCCCAAAATGTTACGTCCAGGTGGTTCATCATCCATGCCACCTATAGTGAAGCATGTGGTAACCATAGTACCAGTGGATGAGGTGTGTAGGTTGAGCCTGAATCATGAGTTCTAGAGATATATTCCCCTAATGTTTTGAGGTGACCCCAACCCACAAGTGGGTAAGGATTTTCTGGAGTCAGTGACTTGAGTTTTCTGTCTAGTGAAGACACTAACATATTAGATGGTGGTCCTAGAAGTGAGACCACTTTATGGATCAATATAGTGATGGTGGGGTTTGGTTACTCAGACTTATGAAGAATATAATCTTTCATTGATAGAGTTTTGTAACCTTTTAGGAGAGGAGTTGTCACAAGATATGCTGAGGGATATATGTATCTAAGTGATTGTGTGGATCTAGATGGGTAGCATGACAATGATTGAGAATTTACCGAGGTTTATAAACCTCTCAAATTACTCGATAGATATGGGTCAAGATTAGGTTTTTAGGGTTTGGTCATTCAAGAGAGGTCTGTTTAGAGACATTCGATCCAAATTTATTACTCTATGAATTCCTACTTATGCTATGGTGCTAGAGAAATCTTTGGTGGTTGATATTTTCTTGGATAAGCAGTTACAATCGACATTTGATATTTGTGGGAAAGTAAGATTAGAGAACTTATTTGCAGGGAACGAATGTCATTCCTACGGACATGGACATGGGAGGCGTTTTTAGAGGAGGTCCTAGGATAGACGATCTATAGTTCAGGGCTTATTGGGTGGGTATATTCATCCTAGAGAGAGGCATTGATTCTCCTGTTATGGTAAGGGAAATCTCACATTAGACTTTCTAAATATTTGTATAAATACCTAAGAAACCATAGACAAGAAAGAAAGGCATAGAAAATGAAATGACTAGGTAGGTCCGTAGGGTGGCAGAAATGGAAGAAGAGCAGGGAGTGTAGTAGGAGGTGGTTGACATTTTTACTTATTACCAAGACCACCCCTAATGGTCCACACCAAGCTTAGGGATCTTGATGATAGAGGAGGTGATGACTTTAGGTTGTCGAAGATTATGACCTGAAGGCTTTGAGAATGATTCGAGGAATGATATGTATAATTTTTTTTACTTTTTCTAAAGTAATGATAGACATAGTTCCTTTTCATTTTTTTCACATGTCTTTTTTGAGATTTAGATATTATGGTTGAACCATTTACTCGACCCTTATCCTTGGATACTCCTAATAGAGAAGACTCAGGGATCACACATGTTTGCCTACATTGTGACTTGAGTACTAGGAGTGATATTTTTTCGTTTGTATGCCTTGGTAGAGGGATCAAGGCCTTAAAAATCATTCATGGCATGTAATTTTTATCTACAGTCTATACCCTGATTGAATGTTTTAGGTGATGGTTGTTGTGTGGACGTGGTGACGAAACCATGTTTACTTTTGTTGGTGAAAAGGAAACACATGCCTCGCTTGATGGAATCATGAATAAAAGGGTGTAATAGATTAATCATCAGTTAGCTTTTCAGACCCTTGGTAGAGTGGATCTCACAATTTTTAGGTGTCCTAATGTTGTGTTAGAGTATGAGGATATCTTCCTCAAAGATTCTCCAGGTTTACCTCCTAGACGATAGATAGACCTCTCCATTGATCTACACCTTGGGATGAAAAACATTTGTGTGCTAGCAGATCATATGGCTCCCATAGAGCTTAAAGATATGACAGTATAGCTGGAGTACTTTCAGAAGAATTTATTTTTTCAACCCATTGTTTATCCTTGGGGATCCCATGTGTATTTTATCCAGAATAAAGACGAGCGATTGAGCATACACATAGACTACCAATGATTCAATTAGGAAGCAATGAAGAAAAATATTCCACTACTGAGGATCTATGACATCTTTGATCAGCTGATAGGGGTACAATGGTTCTCAAAGGTTGACCTCAGATCAAGATATGATCGGTTTCATGTATAGAATTAGTATATTCCCAAGAAATAATTAAAATAAATTTATAGTTTCAATTAGTACTGGGTGATGACCATTGTCATGAAGAACAACCTTGATATATTCACAGGCTCATTAACTATATATTCCAGCCTTACATAGATCGATTCATTGTAGTCTTCATCGATGTCGTCCTAGTTTACATGGCATCCGAGGAGGAGTAACTGTGACACTTAAGGATAGTTTGGGACGTACTCTTAGAGCACTAGGCTTATGAAAATTTATCGCGGTTCTAGTTCTAGATTTAAGAAGTCCAATTTTTAGGATATGTTATCTCAGTAGATGGAGTGGCAGTGGACCCATTCATGGTCCATGTAGTGTTATTTTATGATCCACCTATGAGCATGACTATGCTACAGAGCTTCCTTGAGCAAGTAGGATATTACCAGAGATTCATACCTGATTTCTCCATAGTATCATCATCCATGAAAATATTTGCTTGAATATGATATCCTTTTTTGTGGAAAGAGAAGTGCCAACAAGCTTTTAAACATTTGAAGAAATATTTTATGAGTGCTCCCATCTTGAGATTATCAAAGGAAGGTGTCGAGTATGTACTGTTCTTCCATGTATCAGGAACCAGGGTTGGTTGTGTTCAGATATAGAGGCACAATATGATTGCCTATATTTCACACAAATTGATACTACACAAGAAGAACTACAAGAACCATGATAGGGATTTAGTAGCAGTAGTATCCACTTTTAATATGTAGAGACACTACCTGATGGGAGAGCAATTTTTCATATACTCTGATCATAAGATTCGCAAGTATATATTCCATCAAAAGGATCAAAAATTGAGATAGAGGCGATGGAATGCATTATCCCATTATTACGATAAAAAATTTTCTATTCTCTTGGGAAGGCGAATGTGGTAGTAGTTGATCTCAAAAAGAGATATTTTTCTCAATTGTTGAACGAGGTGTTAGAGTATTAGGCCTCATTGTAGTTAACATTCATGGATGTAGATAGAGTAGATTATCTCCAGTCAATGGTTGATATCCCTCCTCTCTTGCATCATGTTAGGGAGGAACAACATGGAAATGTCGACTGCAAGACCCAATGTGATCAGATATCCACTTGACTTGCACGTAATCAATTCTTTAATAGTGGGCATCATGTCGTTATTTTCAGAGGACACACAATAGGTCTAGAGACAATGTGGGAGGAGGCTATAATATTTTTTCATATGCCTCCTTTGGTGGTACATCTAGTTTTGGTAATGATGTACCGAGACCTAAAATTTCAGTTTTGGTGGCTTGGTATGAAGAAGGGAGATGCATAGTTTGTCTATAAATGCCTTACTTGTCAATAAGTGAAGGATGAGAACCAAGATTCAGTGGGTTTGGATCAACCCCTTTGAGGTTCCAAAATGGAAGTGGGATGGGATATATATGGACTTCATGATGGGATTAACATGTATGTCCAGGGGAAATAATGTCATCTAGGTGATCATAGACCGACTCACCCAATTAGACCACTTTTTAGCTATATGAGAGAAGAGTTCATTAGAGAACTTGAGTTTCTTCTACATGCATGAGATAGTATGACTCCATAGAGTCCCATAAACAATTGATTCTAACCGTGATGGTCAATTTTCATCCTGGTTATATAAGATATTACTTGAGGTGTTTGGGACCCAGTTACGCTTGAGCATAGAATTTCACCCCCAAACAGTTGATCAGAATGAGCATACCATTGAGGTTCTGGAGTACATACTGTTGGATTTCATGGTGGACTTTGGCCATAGTGGGGAGGATCACCTACCCATGGTGCAGTTTTTGTACATAAAAATAGATATCATTCCACCATTGGTATGAAACCATTCAAGGCCTTTTATGGATGACCCATGTAGGTCATCACTTAGCTGGACTGTCCTAGGAGGGTTATCACTCATGGGCCCAAAATTGGTGTTGGCTATAATAGAGAAAGTTCAAATCATATTGGGGAATGTGAAGATTGAAGAAATCTGTCAGAAGTCTTATGTTGGTAGGCGAAAAAGGCATTTAGAGTTTATATAAGGAGACCATGTGTTCCAAAAACCTCTATGTGGATTATAGAGATTTGGCCAGGGTGGAAAGATATTTTCGAAGTTCATTAGACCTTTCCATATACTATGTAGAGTTTTTGTGGTTGAATAACTCTTATCAATATGTACATAGTTATACTGGGTTCACAACATCTTCCACATGTCGTGGTTGAGGAGGAACGTGCATGACCCATCTTACATTATTGATTGGGGTGAACTGGACATCAAAGATGGAGTGACCATTGCTGAGTACTCAGTAGAGATTGAGGATCGACAAGAGAGTATCCTGCAAGGGTGATTAATTACATTAGTGAATTTTTGGTGGTAGTAAAAGAATATTAAGGAGATAACATAGGAGCAGAAGGCTCAAAATCAGGCTCAGTACCCAAATATTTTTGAGTGTCACTTGTTTTGTCTTTTTGGTGACGTAAATCCCCAAGGTGGGGAAAATATAATGTCTTGGATTTTCTATGTATTATTTTTGGAAATTATATCAATTATTTTTTAAAGAAGGTTTTGATGAGACATTAAATTTTGATCCTTGGTGTGCCTAGGATAAATATTTAAAATTTATTAAATATATTAAATTTCACTCGCACACAGTTTCCCTATGAAATGGAATAACTTATAAAAGGTTATCCAGATCAGAAATCCAAGGGAACTATTGAGTTTAGCATGTTGATTTTATAATAGGCATGACTGAACATTAGTCGGGGTGAGTTTTCTGTGGAAAAATCATCATGGGGGTGGAAATGAATAAAATAACTAAATAAAATTATTTTATTAAAAATAATGGATGATATGATTAAGATGTCTTTAAATAGACCATTATGGATAATTTCTAGGGTTATACACTTAACCTTGGAAATGTTTGAGATTATTTGGAGATATCTTCAGGTATCCTATCTCAGGTGAACAATGATGGTTTATGGATCGATGATCAATGCATATTGGGTTCGATAGATATTTCCAGTGATGATGAAACGTCATTATTCATTAGAAATCATACCATATTGATGTAGGGAGTCTGTTTTGATTTTTTTTATTCCATGCTCATGATTTCTATGATTTTTCTAGACCAATCAACAATCAAATTTATATGAGGATTGATCATCCTGTGGGATGGGTATGAATGTAGGGTTTTATTAGGAGAATTTTTAATGTGATTAATTATTGATTCATAAATTTTCATTCTAAGGGAAATTAATCGATATCAACTTGAATATTGATTTAGGTATGTTCCTCTTGATTTATTATATTCTTTTCTACCCCCATAAATATTTCATCACATAAATTCTTCAATTGGCCCATGCTCGACAAATCCTGATAAATCGATTGTTGCACACCTGATTCTTGGTGCAATGACCTGATATCATATATCTCGGATCAGAATGATATTAAGGATGTGCGATGATGGATATGGAGTAATTTAGATGAAGGAGGATTCCAAATAATATAATTTTTGTGCACTGTGATGTATGGAGATTTGATTTATTTTAAGAAAGGATTTGATGTCAGAATCTATTATTCGAGCGATATAATGGTTTGATTGTGGTTTATCTATGATTACTATCACCATTTAAGTAATATTTTTATGCATAAATGACAAGGGAAAACATGTTAGAAAAAACTAGGGATTCTACAAAATCATGAACAACAAGGTGTATAAATTGGATCTAGACACCGTGTGGCCCCCTTAAGAAATGGATAGGGTTATAGAGGAATATTAACATCACACGACATGTGAACCGTATCACACAATGTGTTATCCCTCTTCGGATACTTGGTGTGTACATTAGGAAGTACACAGATAGAGGGTGGAGAACACAAGAAGCCTAAATTTAGTGTACTCTCCCACATGACATGGCTGGACTATGTACATAGGCTAGACCATGTACTAGTACACATAAATGGGTACATGGGATAAATCCCTCTACTATCACCCAAATAGAGTACATCGAATGCATACATGACATGTAATACTATAAAAAAGAAAGTTTAATGACCCAATCCATTTACACGGATATAACCCAATGTCAATGGACTCGATTTGTAACCTTTATACACATTGTATACACTTTCTTACTTGGAATAGAGTCCTTGTACTTAGTGACTTAGACATATTCCTATAGGGGTTCTTCCCATTATATTTTCCCCTATGGTTGGTAAAATACTATTTCATACTCTTAGTACAATATTAACTTAAGCCTGAACTCTTGGATAGAGTCATTGCAACTCCTCTGAGAGTCCTAGAGTGAGATACTCCATTTATCTTTCTTCCCTATGATGATTTCATGGTATTTATGTGTCTAACACTACGTGGAAGACAATCCTCTACTTAGCAGGATAATCTAGATTGAGTTGTTGGTATCATCACATGGATTTAGTATCAAACCTCATCTATTGTATCATATCTGATGAGAATATCAGTGTGTTCTTTCTCATGATGACACTCGATGAGAAGTACATATCAGGTGGATTCCATCAGTGCTGTCAGAATCAAGAGTGTGTTCCACTGGATGAGTACTTCGTGGAATACTCAATCTGGAATCCTAGGGTTGGTAAACTATGGTTGTGGATTACCACATGAATGTGTGTCTTTGATGAGTATATATGGATATTATTGTTATATGTATTGTAGACATACACCAGTGTAAAAATGAATGTACTTTCCTTGATTGTATACTTTTTAGTTTCATGGTGTCCAAATGTGTATTATTATACTCACCCCTGCACAGGCCTTGCTCATACGTGTCTTTTCATATACAGATGATTGATCTTTTGATAGATTCCTAGATGGACAAGGAACAGATGGTACATAGTGAGATGGGACAGAGTGAGGTGTCATCTTGTGGCTTTCTTAAAGCAGTCTTAGTACATTTACTTTTAGTTTGGGCTGGTGTTACATATTCATTGTAATGGGATTTTATTTAGACCCATTTAATTTCATGTACATCCTATCATACTCTATTTGTGGTATAAAGATGTATCCATGCATAGGTTATTTATTTGTTTTTATATTTCATCATTTTAGGGGCTTGGAGATGTGTTCATGTGTAAAGGTACTTTGGAAATGCCTCACATGTTAGTGATATTCCTACACTATGCTAGTCACTAGCCCCTAGCCTATTAGAGGCATACATGGGGAGTCATGGAATGATCCCCAATAAGAATAGTCATGATAAATATAATGATATTCAATGTATTAATCATCAGAATGATTTTGTGAGTTATCCCTGAATCAAGATATAACTATTTTGTGGTTTTTTATTCCAATAAGAAGATTTCCATACCATAAAGAATGAATATGGATGAATTACTAGCTAAATATAGTAATGTGAATTAATATATAACCATGAAATGAATAAAAGTATCACATTGGAAAGATATGAAACTACAAAGAAGTAAGAAGGGTCGTGTGTGGTGACTATGAAATAGGAATATATAGAAGGTCATACTATGGTGTGAAGTGGGGAAATATAAGAGAATGTTTTATGCCATGGTTCCATAACATGAAGGATTGTCACTACACTAAAACATGATGTAGTAGTATGTCACTCCATGATAGAATCTTCCATTATGCCACTATGAAAATATTAAAGAAGTCACTCCATGAGAGTTTCCTTCATACTGTAATAGTCACACTACATATTTTCATGAAAAAATTGGGTTTAAAGTGAAATAGGTTATAGAGGATGTTTTAAAGAATGTTCCTATTATAGTTCAGGGTAATTAATAATATAGAAATAATTCTATTTGTAGAATTCATATATGGAATATATTGGTGTTATTGTTTATTATACTATTTATATATCTATATTTAAAAATTGTGATAGAAAATAATGATATTATTGATTCATCTTGATCATATAATCATGTTTTCCATAATGTGAATAATGTTGTAAAAATAGAATTATAATTATAGAATATTGAAGTAGAAATATCATGGATGAAATTAGGGGATGATTTCTATATTTTTGCAGGGAAAATTTACTCAAAAAATTTTGACTATAAAATATAGTATAGGAAATAGAGATATTAGCGTGAAGAGAACACATAATTTATGCAATTTATAAGATCAAAAGTATCAAAGAGTGGGAACTGATCATGATCACCATTGGATCATTTTTTCAAAAAGAAAGATATCCAATAATTTTTTATTGAAAGAAAATTCCCATGTGTTGAAAAAGAAGAATAAAATAAAGAGGCCAACTCACATATTCAAATTTTCATTTAGGTAAAATAATAATATTGATGAAACCAATCTATAATATTCATATATCTTAATGAATGAGGGAAACAATATCTTTATATAGTAAGGTTTGATACAACCCTATAATTTACTAATGAGGAATACTGTGAAATTACATCACAATGAGGAAGAAGATCATATGTTTTTGATTTAACAAGTGAATTGATCTTTCCTATTGATCTAAAATTTAAATGGAATATGCTATATCTTGAATTTTTTATTGGTTTCTTGGTAGGTGAATGAGTCTAAAACCATTAATTCAGTTGTTACATTAAACATGGTATGTGCAAGTTGTACATGTATAAGAAGAAATCCAATCTCAATATACCTCTCAATTATAAAAGGGGAGATATGTGTTCATGGTATAATAACCACTATGCACTGGGGATGTATCCATGAATCTTAATGGAAAACAATGTTATGGAATTATATACAAATTTTTTGTTTTTCTTTCTTGAATATAATAAATTTATGATATCTAAGTGTTAGAAAAGGGAGGGAGATTCATTATGTAAATTGGTGGAGATATAAATAGTGTGAATAGTTTTAATTAGAAACAAGTGCTCAAAACTGATTAACCACTCCTCAATGTTATACATATCCCTACTGATCCTAACAATGGGTACCATAGAATAGTTTGACATTTTATTAGATATGAAAAAATATAATTATTTTATTTTTTTATATTTTATCCATGAAATTCCTTATGAAAATAAAAGTTGATGAATCGTGTGAGTTACGTATTAAAGAAACCACACAAGAGATATCGGCTAATAAATTTAAAAATATAAAGAAAATAGACGCAAAAGAAATTGAGAAATGACTCATTAATAAAACAATAGAGTAATTAATGTCTATTAATTGAAGGTTATCTTGGTAGAGTTCATTATTTTGTATCTATTGGAAATGTTTAAAATGAAACATATGATGAGAAAGAATCCCTCTTGTGAAAATATGATGAGAAATTAGTTTTCCTATGCTATAATTTTTATGAAGATAGATCATCAATTGAAGAAAAAAAATGCAGTTATTAAATATAATAACTAGAAGATATATATCCTCTATACACAATAATTTTATAGAATCCATATTATCAAAAGTTATAATAAATCTATAATAAAAACATTCATCAAAATAAACAAAACACAAGTGGGTAAGAAAACATTTTTCATATTCATATGATGAATTAATTATTTCTCTAATGGAAAATATTTATAATTTTTACAAATAAATTTAAAATTTCCATTTAGACTAATTTTGAAACATACGAAATGGGATAACCCATATTGTGTGAGAATAAAAATTTTGTTATAATTATTTGTAAGAAAGGGATCTGAAGTGTGTAACACTCACCAAACATGTAGGAGCCTTAAATGCAATAAATGTGGTTCTTGAAGAATTATGTCTTAAATTTGATAATAAGTGGCCAAATACGATCCAAAAATTGATAAAATTTCATGAATCGGATTGAAAAAATGCTCCAGGAATTAGAAGAAGATATTCCTATCAAGGATACATGATTGGGGATGAAATTCAATATGATTAAGAATATTTATATTCACTTAATTGAAAGTAACTGAATGAATGAAAATTATATTAAAATTGTTATAATTCATTATGATGATATATTAAAGTAATTACAGGGTGAAAAAATAATCTCAATAGGAATTATAGTGAATTAAATATTAAACATGAAAATCATAGAGTCACAAATGGTGAGTATTCATAAGAAGTTGAGAGAAGAGTTGCTACCACACATAATTTAAAAAAATATCTCGGTTATTAAATACATATATTACGATAAAAAAATCATAATATCATCTAGTTTTTAATTTCTATAAATATAAATACAAAAGTTAACATCTCTCTCAAAAAATATTGATTGTGTAAATTCTTGACTAATGCCCGGTGAAAGATATTATTTTTTTTATAAATAGGGAAGGTGAAAATTTTTGATAAGCCACCAATAAATATTATGTGGTTTAAATAATGTGTATAAAAATATGCTCCCCAAATTAATTTCAACTAATGTGTGGAATATAATATAAAATTAATCCTATAAAAGATTTCTAGAATACATTTCAAAACAAACGAACATGGATAATATGCAATTGTTGGGGAGGTGATAAGATCAATCATAAAAATTTTGATTGCTGTAATAATTTTTCCTCATATGGAAATAAAATAAATCCAATTTCAAGGTTTATATAAGAAATAATTATGCAAAAAAATTTAGATAAAGGTGAAGAATCTACTTATCTCTAACATATTTGAAGCTTAACGAATCTTTGTGTCGTTTTAAATTGATTTTTTCCTTTTGAAAATCTATGTTTCATACATTTACCAAGAATGTGCCTAAAATAATTTTTGGAATAAATTTATATTATATTAAGTTAGAATATAAAGCACATAAAAAATCATTGGGTTATGATAAAATGAAAAACAAGGTTGAAAAACCCCTATAAGACTATGAAAAACTCTTCAACCCGAATAAGTAGTTTCTTATGTTTTGGAAGAAGATTACAAACCTTAAACCATCCCTAAAAATTAATGGAAAATATTATCAATGGAGGAAAGTCAAATAAACAAAAGGTATAATTAGTCTAATAAATAAATAAGAGGATTATTTTAGTGAAGGCTATTTTGAATAAACTATGTGGATAATAAAATAAAGTTGAATGTGTTCCCAAATGTTGCATAATAATTTTTACATGTAAATTTATAATGTAAATAACGTTATTGAAATAATATGATATGCTAAGTGAAAAAGGGAAATAGGAAATTACAAATGAATACATTGATGTTCATGAGACGTTGTTTAAAAATAATAGCCTAGGAGCCCATGAAATGCTATGTGGCAGTGAAAATAAGATGAACTTGTTGTAAAATATTTCATAATCATATCAACATCTTAAGAACAAATAATAAAGAATATAAAACAATAAATATGGGATTCTTGATTCTTATTTTATGATGGAATAAACAAATTACCACATAATGGTAATGTAATAAGAGTCAAAGAAATCATGATACAAATGAAGGATTTTCCATATCCCTCCAAAATATTTGGAAAGATGATTTGACCATAAACATAGTGATGGAATGAAAAGACTCTCTTTAATGAGATGAAGCTATCGACACATTTTTTATCATTAAGGATCAAAAAATTTGAACCTTATTTCGATAAACAATGTTTTTATGTAACATGGTTAATAAAAGTTTATGGATGTGTTTATGGGTATAACTAAGAATACAAGTATGTTTTGAAAATTTGGAAGAAATCCAGAAATAAAAGTCCTATAAGATATCCAATTTTTTATATCATGATGTATATTCGAATAAGGGGATCATCTATGATGAGGAAATGTTTAGAGTTTATCTCTTGAGGGAGAGAAGTTTTAGATTATTTATAAGTCATAAATTTATGTGAAGATGGGATTTATGTAATGATATTGAAATATTTTAATACATGTGGTATGATTTATTTTTTTCTCATCCTTTTTATGAATTCTTAATGTTTGATATTACAGATGGGACATTAAATTGACAATGATATAAAAGAGTAAGAATTTTAGTGATGATTTTTGGAACTAATCTAATTATTTTTTTAATATTTTTTTCCTCTATGTTAATAAATGTATGAAAATTAAGGTAGAAAATTTTCATCTTAATATTTTCACAAATTTTTATCAGCCTGAAAATGTGACAACTGGGTCCCAGTGACAGCACAGACACCCCGTCTTAACAAGGCTGTCGGGTCCTGGCCTACCAGGTACCACCAGTTGCCCCCGCAGACATGTGGGGCCCACCCACATGCCTGAACGGGTCATCTGACTAATGATAGTCCCCACATGCGAACACATTTTCTTTCTAGTGTGCTTTTTCCTCATGCACACACATCCTGGGAAACTTCCCTGAAGGTCACCAATCCTGATCACTACTCCAGGCCAAGCATGCTTAATTGTGGAGTTCTAATCAGGTAGGCTCCCAAAAAGGAAGGTGCACCTTGTAAACATGAGTCATATCATTTATCCATTTAACCCTTTATCATTTGGGGATGTTACAATCACCCCCCCCCCCTTTAGAGCACAACGCCCTCGTTGTGGGCCCTACATCTCAACCCAGGAAGTGCACCGCACTTAAGGCTGGGTTCCTCCTCTGATACCAAATGTGACAACTGGGTCCCGGTGACAGCACAAACACCCCGACTTAACATGTCCGTCGGGTCCTAGCCTACTAAGTACCCCCGGTTTCCCCCATAAACACGTGGGGCCCACCCTAGGGTCCACCCACATGCCTGAACGGGTCATCTGACTAATGAATGTCCCCACAGGCCAACACTTTTCCTTTCCAGTGTGCTTTTTCCTCACTCACACACACCCTGGGAAACTTCCCAGAAGGTCACCAATCTTAATCACTACTTCAGGCCAAGCACGCTTAACTGTGGAGTTCTAATCAGGTAGGCTCCTGAAAAGGAAGGTGCACCTTGTTGACATGAGTCATATCATTTATCCATTTAACCCTTTATCATTTGGGGATGTTACATAAAATATCCGAACAAATATTGATGATGTAATTTTGAGTTGTTATTATATTCTTTTTTTTCTAATGGAAAATATTGTTATCAAAATGAGTCCCTCTAATTTTTATATATGAAGCCTGTCTAAAGTATACTAAGAGTGAAATAATTGATGAAACAATTATTTATGTAAATTAATGCCATTATCTTTACATATATTTATAATTATTTTAAATATCAGAAAAATAAAATGGAATATATATTAATATTACTTTTTTGTATTGGTATTAAGAAAGAATCCCATTGGGGAGCATTTTGTAACAACTTGGTTTTTATTTATTTTTTATCGTTAAACATAAAGGAATTAATAATGATGTCAATATGTGTTAAAGGATAATATCATGGAGGAAATTGGTGTACCTAATAATATTGAGTTATATACCTAAGATAGGTTGTATCTATACACATTGTTGATCATACTGGAGAATCATGTAGCCTAACGATAGAATTTTCCTCAAAACCAACCATGGATTTAATTCATTTAAAAAGATGGAAAATAGTTCTTCCATGAATGATTATAAATGAATATGTGTGATTTTATATGTGTATTTATAATGGAAAATAAGTGATTGAGCTATTTTCCTTTAGAGCGAGATACAAAAATTAGATATTCTTAGAGATCTATTAACATATGGAAAAGATATTGAGTATTACAAATAAATATTTTATTATAATTAAAAGATGGAAATGATGGTTGATGAGTGTTTCATTTAATGTTTGACTGGGTATATTCATGAAACAAAAACCTTCAATGACTCCCATATCAATAGTAAGGGGTTCCTTGTGGACCTACGTTACAAAGGTAGGTGTTTACTATTGTTTACCCATTATTATTAGGATGTTTTATTGATTGTGTTGGTTAGGGGTAAGGATAATCAAACTTTATTGATTGTATTATTTCCTACTTAGATATTTTCTTGTATATTTAAGACATGTTTCATGAATCATTATCATATTACAGTGTAGAATAAATTACCCCCATGCCAGAATCTATTCAATATTATGCATTGATGTGATTATCTGTTTGTATTAGAGGATCATTTTCAATTTGAATATCTAAATGTATCATTTTCTCTCTATTATTATGTAAACATATATGTATCAATGTTTCTTTATCAATGAGAACATATGTATGCATTATAGGGTATCCAAAAACAATAATATATGTAAATTTCAGTGGATCTTTCTGAGTATCACAATCTTTATGTATCAATGTTTTTCTATATTAATTCATTATTATTTTTTGTTTCTTAGTTTTAAGAAGATAGGGTTTAATCCCCATATTTGGGAACTCGGGAGTTTATTTCCATCCAGGATATTGGTAGGTGTTCATGTAGTTAAGAATGATACTAGGAATGGTATTTCAAACACATCCTTTGGAAATGAATCAGATCCCACACATTTTTGTTCCACTTTATAGGGAACATCATAAATTGTATGGTTGTGTGAAAATGACTACTCCATTATATTTAATTTCATATGGAAATGACATGTGATAAATAATTTAATGTTATAAAATTAAAACTACAATTTAAATCTAGTATTTCATCTGAATTATGATAATATAATGATTAAAAAAACCACTAATCCCAAATGCGTCATGCTTAATTTGAAAAATAATACATAGAAGTTAAATATTATTATATTATAGTGATCAATAAGGGATTTAATGAGTTTTATGTATTAGTGCTACCCTAATATGATAACTAAGTCCAAAAATGGGTGATAATAGGAGGATATGTGGGACTTATGCATCATCTTCCAATAGATACCTAACATGGTTGATGAATTAAGTAAAGATATATTTAGGTCTTATACCTTAGTGGAAACCCTTGAAGTAATATAATGTGGGGAATTATTCATAGTTACAGGAACAATTAGAAGCATTTTAATTATGACAATGACATGATGGACACAAATTTCTATGCCCATGTGAGTTACACCCGTTGTGAGATATAATAGATAATATAATATTGATTTCATTATATGAAAGTAAAAAAATTAAATTTGAATTAGGATTAAGCATTGTGGATTCTCATGATTTAAGAGTAAACTAATTCCCATGACATGAGGAATATCATGTTCTTTAAACAAGGAATCATATACTTATTTCAAGGGATAAGCTTCTATTTTCATGTCTTGTACTGAGGATGTTGGCTTTATATTTTAACATCATATTTTGAGGAAAAAAATCTCAATAGTTTTTCATCAATAGCTCAAACATTCCCTAATGTAAATTTATTGAAAATGAAATACCCAATTAAGATTAAGATATAGTTTTGATCTTGTATAAATCCATACAAATAATATAGATTCTCTAAAAGGGTGTTATAGTGAAGCTAAATTCTATACAGGAAGAGAGAATTAAGAGGGGATTAATAAATAAAATGACACCCCATTTAAAATAGGTGGTATTAAATTATAAATTAGGCTTGTGAAATGGGTGTCCCTCATGTAATTGGATCATATGTGAACGGATTTTGAGTATATACCTTAACGAAGTGTTCATGAAGGAAATATATTATAGAGTGATCGGGAATGGATTCCTTTGTGGAGGGATTCATCTGGTGGAGGATTGCCTTGTTGTTTTCCTGTTCTTTATTTTTTGGTTTCCTAGTTATAGAGGGTTTTATATAGGAAAATCCAATCATTGGTTTTTGAGGATTAAAATGTCTTTGACATATATTCTCTCCCTATTCTCTCCTTCTCTCTTTCGTATTTATAGGAATTTCCCTACCAACCACTCTGCTAAATTAGCGGTCTGCATGGAAGTACATGAACCATGAGGGCTTCATTAGAATTAACACCTCATAGGGAGACTTGAAGTGAATATTTGTGTTCCACATAGAGCTATGTGAAAAAATCCAAATATCTTCCTTTATTTCAATAGAAAAATGGTATGTTTGAAGAAAAGAAATTCACTTTTTTCCACAACTTACTATAAATATCCACACAAAGAAAATTACATAAAATTGAGTTTTAAATCAGTAATTGACTTTATTGAATTCCCAATGACGTTTTTATTTATATATTTATATAGTATTATGTCTTAAATATTACACAATAAACCGAAATTTTATAAAATTGACACTTGAACTGAGTGCCCATTTTTTCCACAATACATTACTTTTAAAATAAACAAATATTTTATCATGAAAAATATTCATGGTTTTGAACATCAATTATTCATTGTTCCTAGAAATACTTAAAATTATGAAAAATATTTGTAAAAATGGAACACACACAAAAGTATTAGCAAGGGTCATATAAAAAGAAAGAAACATAAGTCCATTTCGAAATAATGAGATCATATTAGAATGTTTTCCATTAGCATAATAATATTTGAGATCAAATCATTATTTATTTAAAGATGAAATCAACATTATTAATTATTTTTCACAAAACACATTATAATATGGTATAATTGAAAAATCATAATCATGATGGGTTTTTAAAAAACATGAAAAAGCATGATAAATATTTTCTTAAAAACATAATTTTTTACTCTTACCATTCCTTTAAACAAAATATCTTTATAGTACCATAGTATATAATATAATTTTCATTAAAACTGATGATCAATAATAGAAAAGTGATGCTTGTTCCATGGGAAATCATCTTCATATAAACCCTAGATGTTCTCTTATAATTGGAATAAACCACTTAGTTAGTTCCAACATAATTCTATAGACAAAATAATCAATACCCACTACCTTAGATAGGTATTTCAAGCCAAAAAGTCCTCATATGAAATTCCAAAGTTCTATAACATATATTACACACAAAAATTATTTCATTTTAATAATCAAACACATAAAAATATAATTTTGAATTCATAAGTAATACATTTTTTAAATTTGATATATCACTTTCCATTAAAACACTTTTAGAAAAACTATAATTCCAAGAATAAATGGGAATAACTATTCTTATTTTATTAAAACATGAAATATTTTAATGGAATTAAAATATCAAATAACAGTTTTAGTGTTTAAAAAAATCATTTATGGCATATACTTTTAAAAACCATCCTTTTGTAGTTTGTAAATAAATTCAAACATTCCATATGAAATAAAAAAAATGTTTATTTTAAAATTAATTATTAATAAATTCATTGGAGAGGTTAAATAAAATTTAGAATTAATTTATAAAAATATTTACACATGCCTAAGAAATATGGAATTGGGGTAAAAATATAGTAAATAAATTTTTGAAACATTTTAAAAATTGGTTTTAAGATATAATATCACTTATGACTTCATAAATTCTAAACTAATAAATAATTTAAGGAAATAAGTTTTAATTGATTTTTTAACACTAAAATTTTTAGTTAATAATGATAAAATAAATCCATAATTCAGTTTATACACCACCAAAAAGAAACCCTGTAGTCAAAATTTCATAAGTCTCAAAGAAAGGTAATTGAGATTAGAAATCCCTTACCTTGAGTCATACATATCATGTACATTATTTATCTTCATGAATAATAAAATTATATAACTTATTTAATTTATTAATAACAATTTCATATTTATCATTCCTTTTATCTCAATAATATACACGTTTTACTTGATTACATAATTGATTAACTTCACATAAGACGTTTTAGGACATTCGACTTTTAAGTTGCAAATGGATTTAGAAGGGTTAATTTTGTCAAATGAATAATGATAGAAATATTTATAGAATTATAATCATGTTATAATTCCATTTTTATATATTTTCTACACTTTTATGATTAACTATCTAACGTTGTCATGAAAAACTAATTACGTTATAATCATGGAGACGGTAGTCAGTACGTATGCATGAGGATTGTTTCAACTTTTCAACAAAAATGAGAGAAAAGGTTTTGTGTTAGTCAACATTTTTATATTAATAATTTTATCTAAAATTTTATATTATTAATTTAAATACACCTATACATATCAACCATTTTCATAGGTGATGGAAAATCAAATATATCGGTTCATAAGATCGATGTCCGCACATATGCACGAAAGATGTTTTTAATTTTCATTATATGATAAAGAAAGAATTAGAATATTTATTTAATAGAGAGGAATGATATTAATATCATATAAGTATTATTATTTAATTTTATCCATCACTATAACTATCCATAAGTGGTAGTGATGGAAAATAAAACATGTCATCTTCGTGAGGCGGTTGTTTGCATGTACACAAAAAATATGTTTTCATTTTAAATTAGATGGATTGGTAAATGAAAATATATATTTCATAGTGATAATAAAATTTCTGTATGCAAGACATAATTATGTAAAAATGTCATAGTGGTTAGGAGTGGTTTTATGGAGGTAAATAAGAAATAAAAATAAAACACTAGGATATGAGTTATATAACTTATTCTTAAAACCTCCTTAGGTTTTTACATATTGAAATTGTAGAATGTTATTATGATTAGAAAATGTCCTCAAGTATATAGAGGGTTATATTATAAAGTTATTTGTGTAGGTATTGGCATAGATAAGAGCTTCCTTAAGTATGGAAAAGATATGATAGGTTGTTTCATTTTTCACTACTTCAAAACTAGCCTTTTAGAGTCCTAGAAATGGCCATTATTTGAGTTATAAAAGCACATACAACATGAGAGATGTTAAAAGCCCATGAATTTTATAAGCGCTAAAAATCACTGATAATGGGTTCATTTATTAGCGCAAAAAAAGTCTGATAAAATACCAATTTATCAGCACTTTAATTTGACACCGCTAAAGTAACCCTTTATCAGTGATTTCAGAAGCACCGATAAATGTGTTTTTATTAGTACTTTTAAAATCATTGATAAAGGTCATATTTATTAGAAATTCTAAAAGCACTGAAAAAGTTTCATACTATATTATTCTATTACAGTAAACTACAGCACAAGAAACACAATCGGAACACATCAAATATCAACAAAATCAAGTCCCAATACAAAATTTAAAGGAAATGAAATTTTCAAAAAAAAATACCAGAAACACTCTATATTATAGACAATTAAAATATCAGTTTCTACAATTAACTAAATAAAAATTATTATATACATTCAAAAACTATTTTAAATTCCATTTTTGACATGATTTCTAATGACTTAATTTGTCAAACTGTCAACATTGCATGATTAGTTTGGATCAAACCACCCCAAATCAAAAAATTATAATCCAAAAGTATACAAAATAATTATTAAGTGTAATACGAAAAAAATTAATTAATCATATATATAAAATAAAACATTAATTCTATATAAAAGGATTTTACTGTGAAAATATAAATTTTACATTTGGGATTGAGTAGTAATGTGAATTTGAAATAAAGTGATAAATGTGAACACAACAAGAGTGAAAGCTTTTGTGAGAGAAGAAGTATGTGGATGTTTTAGTTAGAAAAGGGATGAAAGATGGACAAAGAACCCAAACTGGAACAAGATAATACACCAGTATAAGAAAAAAATTATTATGTGATTTATATTAAATCGAATTAAAATAAAGATACATATGAAACAATACATTAATTCTGTTGACAATTATGTCACCATGAAAACATCCAGATTTATAATTGAGTAGACAGAGCATTATTTTTCTTCCTACAAAGGAAGTGGAGGTAACATGAAATAATTTGGTACATGCACTACTATTGGGGTGAAAATGTTTTAAGGGAGAAGTAACAAGAAATATGGAAAGAGTGCCCCCAACTCTATAAAAGGAATACACCTGTACAAGAATAAAACTATTATTTGAGTAATACTAAATCGAAATAAATTAAACATACATATGAAATAATATATTAATTATATGGACAATGATTTTTCTATGTAAACGTCTATATTACTTCTGTAATTGAACATAGGCCGCATTGTTTCATTTCTTGCAAATGGGGTGGGGGTAACCTGAATGAAAGTGATAAATGGACAACTATAGGACTGAAAAGGTTTTATGGGAGATGGAGCATGAAAGTTGGACAGATCACTCCCAAATCAAACAAATGAATATCCATGTATAATAGAACAATTATTATGTGAGTAATACTAAAAATAAATAATTTAATAATATATATGAACATAACATTAATTCTAAGGATAATGAATTTTCTGTGAAAACCTAAATATTACCACTGTGATTGAGCATAGAAATCATCATTTCCCTTCTTGAAAAACTATAAAAAATGGAAATAATATTCTAAAAAAAATGAAATCTGCAATGAATAATGAAAAATAAATCAACATTGCATTATATAATTTATCAAAAAAATGGAGAAAGTATATCAAAACATTACCTCAGATTTTCTCTAAAGGGTTTCCTTATTTATAGATTGATATTGTAAGGGATTTGTAACATCATCATGTGTAGTAGAGATTTTCTGTATGAGTAGTCAAACATTTAATTTAGATTATGTTACTGAAATAATGAACATATAATATTATGAGGGAAACTATAATATTTTAAAAAACACTTTTACCTTCTCATTGAAATCGATTTCTTTTTTAAAGGTTTCAAGGATTTGGTTCCTCTTTTCATAATCCAAATCCCCTCTTGGTGGTCCCCTCTAGTGTACAAGACATTGTATATAGTGGGACTGACAAGAAATGATTGTTATGTCCCAATGAAAGGGACATCCTAGATTAAATTTTCATACGACTCAACATTTTTTTAGTCTCCAGTAGGATAATCGATCAATTCATATATGTTGGATCGAAGAAATAATGTACTTTCACTTCATAAGATTCCATTTTGAAAGAATCATATTTTTCTGCTTCTATACTTAAATTAACATTCACAAATCCCATTTTATCAACTTTCACTCCATTGATATTGTCAACCCATTATGTAATAGAAAAGAGGCACTTGAAATGTTGTATAATCCAACTTGTATATCTGTTCGATAAATCCAAAATATGACATATTTTCATAAATTGGATTTCTATCCTTAGAACTAGATATGTTCATAACTTCAGCCAGATGTGTAAAACCACTATTTTTTTCATACTAAATTCATCATGTTCTTTTTATAGAAAGTAAAAAAATCGATTAAAAACCTAGTGTAAGATATAACATGTTTATTTGGTCCTCCAGTTAGCCATTGAAGTGTTTTTGCAATTAAATTTGGATTTTTAGTTAACTACTTATGAATTTGATCTCGGATCCATCCAATAAACGGTTGATTTTTTGTATCTGATAACCATATTTCATCCCTTATAGGTGTAAACAAGAAAATATAAAGTGTAATTACTATAGCTTGAGTCACCCAAAAAACACCAGACCAGATCATCTTATGACCGTTAACACAAATCAAAGTAACTAATGGATGGTTTAAACATTGGGTGTAAAAAACTATAAATGGGGGCCCTCCTCAAATAGAAATAATTAGTACCATTGGTTGAACATGATTCTAGCATGACCCTTGGGGTCAATGGACACGCATACCAAAAATTATCATTACCCAATATAGGCATACCTATTAGACAAAAAACTACAGAAATAAATGTTGCAATAGCTATATAGAAACACATACATGTCACGACAATATAATAATTCACTCACTTATAGTCTATAATAAATATCAAATAGATAAAAACCTAATATTCAAACATAACATGAACTAAAGGAAGTATAACTATTCAAAAAGTGAATGCTTGATGTGATAAACTCTCATGTGCATAATTAGGGATAGCCCCTTTGAATCTTCTCAATATGAGAACTATGGTCCCTCATGAATTATAATAGTAAGTAGATCATATTATAAATACAACCAATAGGGAAACATAAATCAGTTCACCTAATTCGTTCATGAAAAATAGTATCTGAAGATGCATTCCCATAGAGGTGTCCATGAAATGTGTTAGCATATATATAATCATTAGGCAACCAGAAATGTGTCTCAAATCAGTAGTAAATAAAAAAATATACATGAAAGGTTCTACACATTTATATGAATATATAAAGAAATTATTTATTAACAAGATATAAAACATAGTAGTAAACCAACAATGAATAAATACAAGGCTCAATGTTAGATAAAAAAAACAAATCTAACATCAGTAGTCAATATAAACAACAGACAAAACATTGTTCCCTAAAAAATGGATAATGAAAAAATCATTAATAATGGATCTTAAAAAACATATCATAAAAAATCATAGAAGATGAAATAAAAAAGGTAATGAAAAATACATAATGAAAATCAGATGGACTGCCTCTCTATGTTGAACAATATCTGAGACCCTCTTCGGATGTTAGATTAGATGTTCCGAGTCAGTTGAGTGGTGTGATTCGACCTTCGATTCACTGAGGAGGAGCATTGATAATGGGTGGATTTTGTGTAAAGCCTCAATTTTGAGAAAGGTTTTCAAATGGTTAGGGTTTTTAAAATAGACCAGTTCACTTTTATCAGCACTTACCAATAAGAAATGATAAAGATAGGTCTTTATCATCACTAAAAAGCACTAATAAAACTAATCTTTATAATCACTAAACTTATAGAACTAATAAATGTTCATTTATCAGATCATTGTTTAGCACTGATAAATCAGCATCTATATAAGCGTGAAAAATGCACTGATAAATATTCTTTTATCATCGCTTGTTAATGAAGCAATGTCAAAGGATTTATAATTATAATTATAAATAAAAATTATAAATATTTATAAATACTTAAGAAATAAATATAAATATAAATATTGTAAATATATTCTTTATTAAATATATTAATTATAATTTTATAACTATTTTGTTATAATTATATAATTATTTTAAAACATATTATTTATATCATTATTAATATTTATATAATTATATATATATATATATGATTAATAAATACATATAAATATAAATATATTAAATATATTCATTATAATTAACTTTATTACAAATTTAATAATTATTTAAATATACATAAATATTTATTTTTTTATAATTATAAATATATAATTAAATAAATATAGTGAATTTAAATTTATAAATATATTTAGTGCTGATAAAGGATGCCCTTTGTCTAGGGAAAAAAATCTACTAATAATGGATACCCTTTATCAATGCTAAAATTAATGCCTTAATAAAGATATCCTTTGTAACACCCCATGATTTAATAGTATGTACTTCTTCAAAACAATTCAATAACTTGGACTACAGGTAACACCGAGTTCAAGCACACCATGACTTACCAAACACGCAGTTCAAAAGAGGTTATGAATAGTATTAACTAAATATTGAACCTTATATAATACTTATAATTCTAGAATACATATTATGAGTTTCTTAGACATAATGTAAGAACAAATTCTTTTTTTCAGAGAAAAGAAGTATTTTTCAAAAATGCACTTTTACCAACTTTAATAGTGAACCCTTTTAAAATCCAATATTTTAAAATTTTATAAATTCAATTTCACTAAATAAATTTATTCTTTAGAATGGGGAAAAAATTATAATGTAACACACCAAACTTCCACGGTACGCTTCTCTTTGAATAATATAGTAGCGTGTGTTTTACGCAACTTCGAGTTCTAACACACTAGAACCAATCAAACTAGCCGTTATGAATAGTAATACCTGAATTTTGAAATTTTATAAATTTTACCTCTCAAAATGGACTTCACTTTTGGATTCGCAATATTGAATTTATCCTAAGGGGAGATTTTTGGACTTTTCGGATAACATTTATATTTTGATGAATAGTGAAAATTACTAAATTTTAATTAAAAACAAAATTTTTAATCAAAATAATTTATATTGATAAATTATGAATTTGAATGGTTTTAAAGTATAATTAGAATATATTTTTACCATTTAATACAATTTTGGTCATTGTACATAGTTTTAAAGTTAAACCGGACAGAAACAAGTGTCAATATTTTGATAGTTATTATCTCTTAAAAACACACTTTTTGTTTTAACAACGGGAATTAATTGTAAATTAATTTCTGCCACTTCTGTGTTTTGAATTTGGAAAAATGGATTCCATATTTTGAATCAGTATTTTCAAATTTTGTAAATAGGTAACTTTTATTTTTACACATTTTGAATAATTACTTCAGTAAATATTTTGTTTACCATGGTTAAAGGATAAATCCCGTAAATAAGGGTTAAAAAATAATATTATAATAATAAAAAATTACCCTAAAAGGTGTCCTATCCTTATTTGTTGATACGCGTCTGACCATGGGCATCTTTGGGTCGATTTTGGGACCCCATGGAGCCACTTTAAAGTGATAGGGACACTTTATTTTAATTAAGTTAAAATGAATACAAAAATGACACAAGCATATATCTTTTAGCAAAACAATGTTTACATAGGGTTATATATGTTGGATTTTTGACTATAAATATTCATTAGAAATATAAAAAGATTTCCTAAATAATTATATTTTATTTATAATTTTATTCAGTAAATAATTTAATTTATTCACGACACAATGATGATGCAGTAATTCACAAAAATCAATTGTTGAATAATGTCAAAATTGACATAAAAGAGTTTTTAAAACTAATATTATATTATTAATTGATATTAAATTCCAAATATCTAAGGTTAGGCCAAGAGACTTATATAATGATAGGTGTATCATTAATGGACCACTTGGGGGTTGCTTGGATGTATATAGTATGTTTAGTAACCATATAATATAAAATTACAAAGAGACATTGTAAAAGTGAAACTAAGTAACCATGAGTTAATACTTAAAGATAAGGTTAATATAATGACCAAAACCTATCTAAATTCTATTGGTTGAGTGGTTTGCGACCTATCCCCACCTTAACCTTCAAATAATCGACTTTGGAGCCATTATAAACCGATTATGAATTTATTATAAAATAATATTTCTAGCTTTTCCAATGGTGCCCCTTACCCCTCTTATAAAAGGGCACTCCCCCTTCTCATTACTTCACACCATCAAAGCCTTTTGGTTCGGCCAACCCCTGCCCAAATACTCTCTCAAAATCCCTCACATCATCCTAGAGGCATTCCTTTAGGCAGAAAGCCATCTTAAGGAGCCCTTTTGATCAAATCAAAAGGAAGAACCTGAAGAAGAGGTAATGTTTTCACCACCCTTTTTCAAATTTATTTCTTTTTCAAATTCTTCTTTCTTTGTTATTCCCATTCTAAAATAATGAATCCAGTATCTCCTATATACTGTAATATTATTATAAATATGGTACAACCATATTCAGTATTCTATCCATCTTTTGAAGGACATGTCACCATACGTGCGTACGTACGGGTTACCGTATCCACGTCGTGGTGTAATTGTTATTGAAAATATTATTATTTGGATGTGTATAATAATAATTTTTAATTCGTGTAAATAATAAATATAACATGATAATGATTCTTTGTATATGATATACCATCCAATTAAATATTATTTTAATATCAAAAGAGTGATATTGTCGCTAGTGAGTACATACGGACAACCGTCTCCACGAACGCGATGAGATTCATTCTCCATCGTATCCATCCAAGTATAATTCTCATTTGATGATTAATAATAGTATATAAGGACTTGATATCATTCTGGATATGAATAAGATACAACCTATCCATTACAAATATGGATTATGTAACAATACATATAAAAGAAAACGAGTAAGTTAACACGCAAGACAACGATAATACTAAGATATTATTAACAAATTAATGATAAAAGATCATATATGATATCATATTAATGTATATGATTCTTGTATAATTTAATAACAATTATTTCACCATTATTCAAGAGTTTATTCTACCCTCAACCAAGGAAAAGTACAAGGTAAGGGTTTATTTCACAATCTCTTCATTATCTGAGGTTGTTTATACGTAATAATCTACTGGGATCTCTTTATCAGCCACATCCATGTTTCTTAAAAATGTTATTCAAAACATTATTACTATTTTATAGAATATGGGTTATAGTCATTTATATACTTGTTTGAATTTTTATAAGAGTTTTATAAAGGAATCTTTCCGTCGTTTTTCAAATAATGTGCTTTTAACCTTTTCGACGGAATTAAGGTAAGAAAGTTTTTTTTAACTTATAAGGAAGATGAGGCTATTTTACACCATAATAAAATTGTCGAAGCTTCCCTTACAAGCTTATAAGAATATTTTCAAAGTAAATGTTTTATTTTATAATTATGTGACTTTTAAATGATTTCAAAATGAATATTTTAAAAATTTATGAAAGGTAATCTTTATCAAAAAAATGAATTTTAAATGTTTTAAAGATTTATTTTTCAAAATATTTTTCATTAATGTCCATGTTTTCAAAATGATTTTAAGGATTTCTTTATATGGACATTAATGATTTAAAATTATATTTCTTTTCAGAAGTTTTGAAGTTGTATGGGACACTTTTATTCCAAAAATCTCTTTTAAATTACTTCCTTAATAAATGTGTGACTTTTAAATGATTTCAAAAAAAGAGATATTTCTCTCAAATAGTTTTGATTTCATCTATTTCAACATCCTTTGATGGATTTTAAGTTTATATGAAGTTGATTTATTATTATACAAAACTATCATATTGTTTTGAAGTTTTTGTGATGTGTTTGACTGTGGATATATTATTCTTATACCATTCGTGGTTTATGGATTAAGTATTGACATTTCGTATGCTAGTTTTAATATGAATTTTTATGTTCTGTTTAAACCTGTTCATATGAGGAATACATTGGAATTATTATGTGACAGGTGGAGCCTGCTATAGCTCCTCGATGCATCGGTAGGTCTAATGGGACAAACTAGTGTCTTGGCACAAGGACTTGACAAAATCATATTTGTAGTATTGGCACGAGGCCTTGGCTATGTGGTTATGATAGTCTGGCATTATGAATTCCATCATTATGAAAGTGGTTATTGATATTTAATGTGATTATTAGATTAGTAGAATATCTATGTGAATATGTAAATGGAATTATTTCATTTTATTTTTTCCATACTATGTTGAAGTTTAAGTTTAAAAGGCTTTTGTTTTAGTTATACATTGCCTTAGAAGTTTATGCTTATTTATGAATGTTTCTGTTGTATTGCTTACCCTTACAGAGTGTTTGAGCTCACCTTTTTCTATTTTTTATTTTTTTCCTAGGATTCCAAGATGTATATTGTGATTGATAAAAAGGGTTAAGACTATGGAATAATGGCATTCATAAAGGATTTTTTTGGTTGTTTTGTATGTTATAAAGTGTAATGTAAAATTCATGTATGTAATATATTTTCCAAGACTGCTAAAATAATCGGTCCTTTGGGACTTGATTCCTTGTAATCATACCAATGTATTAAAATAATGCACAGAATCTGGGTAACTGGGGTCGGGGCGTTACAGTTGGTATTAGAGGAAGTTTAGAAAAAACCTTGCAAACTAGATTTAGATAAACTCTGATTAGATCACATAGCCCTAATATATACTTTGAAGATTAATATAGAATAACATCCTAGAATTTTGGTATTGTATAGATTTTGTGAGTTTTCCCATCAATACAACCCTGTCTAGATACGAGTAGGTAGAGGCGGATCTGGCACAGATATACCTAGGGGTAAAACCAAAAAACACTGCTTTGAGCTTGACTCGAATGGGAACTCGTGCATGACAACGGGCCTTGCTCCACTCTTGGTTACGACACTCCCGGGGGATATGCTTAGGATAATTCTCATTTTCTTTACAAACCATTATGAAGGGCTAATGAGTATATACTTACTCAATGAAAACATTTTTATGATTATGGATTATATCAATAAACTATTCAATTTTTATTAGGTATTTTACATGTTTGGAATTATTCATTTCAATTCATAAAATGACCTAGTTTATGCTATATTATAGAAATGGAACCCAGTAGATGGAATGTGAACTCTAGTAATATGTATGATCCAAATAGTAAGAAGGATCGTATCTTTCATGGTATTAAGCCATCATTTAGAAGGGAAATAGTCTCCCATGTATTATCGTCATATGAAGAAATAGTATCATGTGTGGATATGATAAATAAAGAGTTTACTGAGTCCTATGGCTTTGAAGGGAAGTAAGAGAAGAAAAGGATAGAAGAGAGAAAGATTGATAAAAGGAAGAGGGAAGAGAAAAATTTCCCCATATGTGATAACTGTGGGAAGAAACACCCTAGAACATGCCTAAAAGGAATGGGAGTTTGTTATAAGTGTGTAGGAAAAGGGAACCAAGTACGTTACTACAAGGGTAAGAAAATGGTTTCAAATGTACAATGCTTCATTTGCAAGGAGTTTGGACACTACGCGAACCTATCGTCAGACTATGCCACAAATGATGCTATTGGATAACAATCATGTTATGATATTACCACAGATGAAGAGGAATGATTAGAGTTCTTATGTTGATTATGTCATTTGAGTGTTGTATCAGAAATGTTCTTGTTATAATAATTATGGATTATATAAGGATTGTACTGCGGTACTATTTCATTGAGGATTTGAGATTTTATTGTACTAAGAAAACTAACTCTACTGCAAGGTAAACATTTTGGAAATTACATGGTTGAAGGAAAGATAAGCCTTAATAAGGTCCTAATATTGAGGTACTTATTTTAGAATAAGATATAGTTGATTTGGGTAAATTATATTGGATATTCTTGACTGCCTTGAAACTGGTTAAATATTTGTATATTCCATAATTGTTGGAGTTTACAACATTTTTGGATGGATGAAGTATATCCAACATTCTATATGGAATAAGGGAGCATGAATGTAATCGATAATGATTATGGTAATTCAGGTTGTTTCAGTGTTTTAAAAGAATACATGATGAATGTATTCATATGTTGTTATGGTGTAAAAAGGATCTACAATATGTTTACCTTCCTTATAAATGTTGGACTGTGAGTTTGGACAGATTTATTTTGGATAATTTTAGTTTGATATAAATTTTGGATTTCCATAAAAGGACAACCCGGATGTCGGGCGGCAACCCGTCGTGGCCGGCAGGGCCGCGAGACTTGAACCAGCAACCGAAGGGCGACAAGGGTGTATCACCTACCACTAGCCCACAAGATGGCCTGTATTAAATAATGTAGATTATTTTATGAAGGTCTATTAGATGAATTATTAATTCATTTTTTAACCCCAAATGAATAGGATAAATAGAATATTTTTTTAAGTTCTATTATCTTTTAGAGTAAAATATGAGTTTATGGTAGAAATTAGTTAATAGATGGACCTTTACTTTTCAAGTATATAATTTTCTTCTCCTCTTATTCTATGAAGATAGTAATTCTTATAATTTATTTAAGGGATCTTAAAACCAAAAATGTGTTATCCTAATACCTTATGTTTTGTTGAACCGATGACATTTTAAATCATCATAGATTACTGAATTTAAGGACTTCAATTTTAAACTTGTTTATGATTGATGACCTCAATCACCACCTATAAATATTTACATTTTTCATCCAATTATATTACTCTAATTTCCACCAATTTTCTCCTAATCGAGATCATCATTTGGTGGTGACCCTTTCATTTCTCTTTTCCTCTTATTAAGACTAAATTTTATTAACCAAATTTCTAATGTGGATTTTCCCACAAAGATATTTTCTATTTTCAACCTTTATTTTCGAAAAAGAATATCAAAATTGCGAGGATGCAATTTATTTAAGGAGGGAATAATGTAACACCCCACGATTTCATAGTATGTACTTCTTCAAGACAATTCAATAACTTGCACTACATATAACACCGAGTACAAGCACACCATGACTTACCAAACACGCCGTTCAAAAGAGGTTATGAATAGTATTAAATAAATTTTGAACCTTATATACTCCTTATAATTCTATAATACATATTATGAGTTGCTTAGACATAATGTAAGAACAAATTCCTTTTTTTTCAGATAAAAGAAGTATTTTTCAAAAATGCACTTTTAGCAACTTTAATAGTGAACTGTTTTTAAATCCAATATTTAAACATTTATATATTCAATTTGACTAAATAAATTTATTCTTTAGAATGGGTACATAAAAAAATTACAATGTAACACCCCAAGCTTCCACGATAGACTTCTCTTTGAATAATACAGTAGCGTGTGTTGTACGCAACTTCGAGTTCTAACACACCACAACCAATCAAACTAGCCGTTATGAATAGTAATACCTAATTTTTAAAATTTTATAAATTTTGTCTCTAAAAAAGGACTTCATTTTTGGATTCGGAATATCGAATTTAGCCTATGGTGAAATTTTGGAACTTTTCGAATAACATTTATATTTTGATGAATAGTGAAAATTACTAAATTTTAATTAAAAACAACTTTTTTAATCAAAATAATTTATATTGATAAATTATGAATTTCAGTGGTTTTAAAGTATAATTAGAATATATTTTTACCATCTAATACAATTTTGGTCATTGTACATAATTTTACAATTAAACTGGACGTAAACAACTGTCAATCTTTTGATAGTTATTATCTCTTAAAAACACGCTTTTTGTTTTATCAACGGGAATTAATTTTAAATTAATTTCAACCACTTCTATTTTTTGAATTTGGAAAAATGTATTCCATATTTGGAATCAGTATGTTCAAATTTTATAAATAGGTAACTTTTATTTTTAGTCATTTTGAATAATTACTTCGGTAAATATTTTGTTGACCATGGTTAAAGGGTAAATCCGGTAAATAAGGGTTAAAAATAATATTATAATAATAGACAATTACCCTAAAAGGTGTCCTAAACTTATTGGGTGATACATTTATGACAATGGGCATCTTTGGGTCTCTTTTGGGACCCCATGGAGCCACTTGTAAGTGATAGGAACACTTTATTTTAATTAAGTTAAAATGAATACAAAAATGACACAAGCATATATATTTTAGAAAAACAATTTTTAAATAGGGTTATTTATGTTGAATTTTGGACTATAAATATTAATTATAAAGATAAAAATATTTCCTACATAATTATATTTTATTTATTATTTTTATATGTTATATAATTTAATTTATTTATGACACAATGATGATGCAGTAATTATCATAATAGTGAAAAATTAAAATAATTGATATTATAAATACCCAAAGAAACATAATTGGAGACTTTTATTGAATTAAAATAATTTTATATGTTAATATGACATATTAGGATTTATTTAATTGGATTTTTTCGGAGTTATCATTCTGTTATGAGTTTCACAAAAATCAATTGTTGAATAGTTTCAAAATTGACAAAAAAGGGTTTTTAAAAAAAAAATTATATTATTAATTGATATTAAATTTCTAAAAATCCAAGGTTCGGCCAAGAGACTTATATCATGATAGGTGTATCATTAATGGACCACTCTGGGGTTGATTGGATGTATATAGTATGTTTAGTAACCATATAATATAAAAATACAAAGAGACATTGTAAAGGTAAAACTAATTAACTAAGAGTTAATACTTAAAGATAAGGCTGATATAATGACCCAAACATGTCTAAATAATATTGGTTGAGTGGTTTTAGACCTATCCCCAACTTAACCATTAAATAATTCACTTTTGAACCATTATAAATTGAATGTGAATTTATTATAAAATAATATTTATAGCTTTTCCAAAGGTGCCCCTCACCCCACTTATAAAAGGGTACTCCCACTTCTCATTACTTCACACCTTCAAAGCCTTTTGGATCGGCCAACCCCTTCCAAAATACTCTCTAAACATTCCTCAATTTATCCTAGAGGCCTTACATTTGTCATAAAGCCATATTAAGGAGCCCTTTTGATCGAATCAAAAGGAAGAACCTGAAGACGAGGTAATGTTTTCACCACCATTTTTCAAATACATTTCTTCTTCAACTTATTCTTTATTTGTTATTCCAATTATAAATTAATGAATCCAGTATCTCATATATACTGTAATATTATTATAAATATGGTACAATCATATTCAGTATTCTATCCATCCTTTGAATGATATGTCACCATACGTGCGTACGTACGGCTTACCGTCTCCACGTCATGGTGTAATTGTTATTTAATATATTACTATTAGGATGGGTATAATACTGATTTGTAATTCATGTAAATAATAAATATAACATGATAATGATTTTTTATATATGATATACCATCCTATTAAATATTATTTCAATATCAAAAGAGTGATATTGTCGCTCGTGCGTACGTACGGACTACCATCTCCACAAACACGATGAGATTCATTCTCCATCGTATCCATCCAAGTATAATTCTCATTTTATTATTAATAATAGTATCTATGGACTTGATATAATTCTGGATATGAATAATATAGAACCTATTCATTACAAACATGTCTTATGTAACAAAACATATAAAAGAAAATGAGTAAGTGAACACCCGAGACAATGATAATACTAAGACATTATTGACAAATAAATGTGAAAAAATCATATATGATATCATATTAATGTATATGATTATTTTAAAATTTAATAACAATTATTTCACCATTATACAGGAGTTTAACCTACCCTTAACCAAGGAAAAGTACAAGGTAAGGGTTTATGTTGCAATCTCTTCATTATTCGAGGTTGTTTATAAGTAATAATCTACTGGAATCTCTTTATCAGCCACATCCATGTTTCTTAAAAAAAAATTCAACACATTATTACTATTTTACCGAATATGGCTTAAATTCATTTATACCCTTGTTTGACTTTTTATAAGAGTTTTATAAATGAAACTTTCCGTCATTTTCCAAACAAGGTTCTTTTATCCTTTTCGACAGAATTAAGGTAAGAATTTTTTTTTAACTTATACGACGGGTGCAGCTATTTTACGTCGTTATAAAATCGTCGAAGCTTCCCTTACAAGCATATAAGAATATTATCAATGTTAATGTTTTATTTTATAATTATGCGACTTTTAAATGATTTCAAAATGAATATTCGAAAAATTTATGAAAGGTACTCTTTATAAAAAAAATAATTTTAAATGTTTTAATGATTTATTTTTCTAAATATTTTTAATTAATGTCCATGTTTTCAAAATGATTTTAAGGATTTATTTATATGGACATGAATGATTTGAAATTATATTTATTTTAAAAAGTTTCAAAGTGTTATGGGACACTTTTATTCCAAAAATATATTTTAAATTACTTCCTTAATAAATGTGTGACTTTTAAATGATTTCAAAAAAGAGATATTTCTCTCAAATAGTTTTGATTTCATCTATGTCAACATCGTTTGATGGATTTTAAGTTTATTTGAAGTTGATTTATTATGATACAAAACTTCAATATTGTTTTGATGTTTTTGTGATGTGTTTTACTGTGGATGTATTATTCTTATACCATTCATGGTTTATGGATGAAGTATTGACATTTCATATGCTAGTTTTAATACGAATGTATATGTTATGTTTAAACCTGTTCATATGAGGAATGCATTGGACTTATTATGTGACAAGTGGAGCCCGTTATTGCTCCTCGATGCATCGGTAGGTCTCCGGAGACAAACTAGTGTCTCGACACAAGGCCTTGTCAAAGTCTTATTTGTAGTCTTGGCACGAGGCCTTGGCTATGTGGTTATGATAGTCTGGCATTATGAATTCCATCATTATGAAAGTGGTTATTAATATTGCATGTGATTATTCGATTAGTAGAATATCCATATGAATAAGTAAATGACATTATTTCATTTTATTTTTTCCATACTATGTTGATGTTTAAGTTTAAAAGGCTATTGTTTTAGTTATACCTTTCCTTAAATGTTTTTGCTTATTTATGAAAGTTTATGTTGTATTGCTTACCCTTACAGAGCGTTTGAGCTCACCCTTTTCTATGTTTTATTTTTTTCCCAGGATTCCAAGAAGTATATTTTGATTGATAAGAAGCGTTAAGACAAGGGAATAATGGCATTCATAAAGGATTATTTATGTTGTTTTGTATGTTATGAAGTGTAATGTAACATTAATGTATGTAATCTATTTTCTGAGACTACTAAACTAATCGGTCCTTTGGGACTTGATTCCATGTAATCATTCCAATGTATTAAAATAATGCCCCAAGTCTGGGTAACTGGGGTCGGGGCATTATATCCTTTATCATCACTAAAAAAAGCACCGATAAAAGGTTATATTTATCAGTGTTTTCTTTAGCACTAATAAATGTGCCATTTATCAGTGTTTTTTTATATAGTGGAAAAATAACAACACTATTTAAGACCAGTTTTGTAGTAGTGTTAGAAGTGAGGGAGATGATACACATGGATTTTTCAAAATGATTAAATTATATTAACGTATTAATGAATATGAATGAACCAAAATGACTCATATTTTATGTTCAGATGAGATAGGGTATAAATATGACCATAAAATGGGAATTATATATGTTTCTAGGTTATTTTATCAATATAATTTTAATATTAATACCTTTAACCCATTTCAACTTTTACAATGGTAATAAAATTTTATACCAAATTTAATATTCAGAATGAAAAAAATGAAAGTTCACTAATTAAAAAATATTGAAATTATGTTTCCAAATATAGATTCCATTTTATAAAATTCAATTTCTAAATTTGGATGAAAATACTTTATAAAAAAACCCACCAAACATGATGAAAAATGGTTTTCTAGAAAAATACAATTTTAAGTATAAAATTATTTTTATACCAAAATATATTATCATGTGGATTACAATGGTGTTGATTATATAATGTTTAATAAAAATTATCAAATGATTTTTATAAAAATAACAATACTTAATAAATTTATTAAAAAAATGATACTTTTATTAAAATTTAGTATTTTGTATTTTTCACTAAAAATTCAATTTTTCAAAAAAATATAAAAAATTAGCCCTATGATAATTTTGGATTAAATATTTCAATTTGTTTGAATTAAATTATTAAATTTTTAAAATTAATCATTTCTTTTAAAATTATATGATACATGTAAATGAATTTAATACAAACAAAACAATTTCCTTTTTTATTGAAAAAATTACTGAACATTCTTATAGTGAAAATAAATATATAAAATATCATTCTTGAATGTTAATAAGAAATTAAACTAATATATTATCAACTATACCTAGTTTTTTATTTGTAAAACTGCATAGAGGATAAATGTTTTCCAAAGGGATTTAAGCACTATGTGGCCACCCTTCATTTTCCTAATTTCTAGAATTGAAGATCGTGTGTGGGGGGACATAAAATTATGTAGTCTAAAAAAAGAAATATCATGATATGGAAGGTATTTATGGAATGGTATAGATTTTTCACTAATTATGTTCATATAATGGAGTTGACGTTTCATGAAACATGGTATGAATTGTTCATAATTATCTCCTTTTCCAAATTCTACCCCACTTCTCATGCCACTTATCTTTATTTTAGGGAATGATATTCATTCAAATAATTTTTTTAAAACTTTATAGCCTTATGAACCTCAAAAAATTCCCCCTTTTTAAATTGGTATAATTGACACAAATAAGAGCTAATTTTGAGTATGAAACTTATGTCACTAAGGTATTTACGGTATATTAGTGCATCAAGTGGAGGGATCAACCAAATAAAAAGGGTTTCAGGCCACTTCATATAGCATACATTGCTGGAAATCTATTAGGACCAGTTGATATTTGTTTTCCTGACTACATAAAATACTTAGTATATGTATGCCAATTGATTTTCCTACAATACATAATTCCCAGATGAGGCATTTTGAAAAATTCCCTTGATGTTTCCTTAAATACCTCCTTATATAACATCTACAACCTCACATAGCACTATGGATGTCCTCATAGTGGTTAAGGTGCTATGTGGTTCACATAGCATATATATCACAATGTGTGATTCCAAACATGTAATAAATATTTAATTTTAATTTTTTCCTTGGTTTGATAACAGGTTGATCATTTCTATTTACTGTGGAAATGGATTATGAAAAAATTTACTAGTCTAATTTGATGAGTATGGTTGATAGATGACTTTGCATTTTTATAAATATCAAGGCTAGCCCTTGATACTGTATTGTTCCTCATTATGAGACCCTGAAAAATATTCAAACAAATAAATATCAAAATACCCATTTTCTGAATAATTTTTTATCTATGGAAACCAACTATAATATGATGTTATGATTCCAAAGGTCGATCACTGCTATCCATCAACCTATTTAAATGGTTTGAATGGGTTAGGTTGGTGGGATTGGAAACATGACCTAATCATAAGTGGTTGGGTATGGTAGGGTTGGGTCAGAACCATTTTTATGAAATAGCTATACCCAACCCACTCTTGGTTGGATGAGATGGGTTGGTTAAGGTAATGTAAAAAAATAGCGAATAAAAAAAATTAAAACTATTGATTAAACTGAATCTGAAATAATAAATTAAAATTAATATTTATTGATAAATATTACATGAATATAATGTAAATATATTTCATTATAGAATTGTACAAAATACATAAATTGTTATATAAAATCAATATAATTGTATATTTACATTATATAACACTATATTTACATAAATAAAATTCTATATAACATAAAAAATCATTATATTATGTATATATAATATTATATAATGTTATATAATATAAATATAGGGTTTTTTATTTTGAATTAAATGTAATTATAAGGTAAATAAAAATTCAATATAATGTTAATAAACCATCAATATAATGTAAATACAATGATATATTTACATTATATATGTGTTGTATGATGTTATCATTTTTTAGTTGTTATTAATTATTTAAATTAATTTATTATTAAATATAATCATTTATTATAAAATATTAATAATTAATGATAAATTATTCATTATTTTATTTATTTATTTATAAAGTAATATTATTTTTTAGATATAGAGTTTTTTAGATATACATTTTATTGGAATAGTCGGGATGGGTTGGGTTAAAAGTTTTCCAACCAGTAACCTGACCCGACTTGAAGTCAGCAAATATATAAATAACCCAGCTCGACCATACCTCATGTGTAACCCAACCCAACCTATACCAATCTAGTTAGGTCAGGTCCGGTCATGTTTTCACACCTGTACGTAGTTAGATTTTTTTCCCAAATTATATTCATATTAATATCTCTACCACAAGTTGGATAGTCCTTGAGTAATGTGACCGAAGTGTTATTACCTAGAAAATCTCTCGGTTGACCCAAGATTGACCTCCCATAGCCCAAAAAACTATCACTCAATATGACTCATCCATCCATAATATTTATTATAAAAATATTGAGGGAGGATGGAGACCAATGCGGTACCTATGATCCTGTGACAATAAGTCTTATAGATGGGCCTAGAATTTTATAGTTCATCAAAAGTTATATATAACTTAACAAGTGGCTAGAGGAGTTTTTTATACCAAGTGACATGCACCTCAGAATTCATGTTGTATCAACTAGATGATCTTTTAGACAAAATCATGAGATGTTGGTGTTCTAATACCAACACATTTCATCTACCACATAGTGTGGTCAGGATTAGTTTTTTTGATATCTATCCACTGGGAGGAATCTAAATCATTGTGGAGATGTGCGATAAGTTCCTCTCTATAACTAACACTTGGATGGGGGTAGAGAAGATCCCTAATCTATTTATATGTTTATTTACCCTTACAGAAAAATAATTGAGAAAATATATTCATATATGTTAAATTATAACATTAGTGACTGGGTGAATATATTTTTAAAGCAAATGGGATTAGGAAAACAATCGGATGTATAAATAAACACCCTATTCAATATTTTCATCCTGTAGAATTTCTATATACAATGCCAACTTTTCAGAGCTCAGAATGGAGGTACCGTTACTGGACTTCACTCTTGAACAAGCCCAAAAAGAGCTTCAACATGTTGAGATTGAACAGAATTGCCTGCGGGAGAAGTGAAAGTTAATAGAGATTACCACCTGAGCGATGTTATCCGAACCGCCCATTCATTCTGTCACCATCGCACACCTTAACCTTAGTTTTTTTCAGGTTATTTAAGGGGTTATGTAACAAGACCATAGAACTATGATTATGTGCATTATTTTTTATAAATAATATTTATTCATTTTATTATTTATACTTTGTAAATGTTTTTTTGCAGAAATAGTATTTTTATTTAATATTCAATTAAATTATATACTTTGAATTATTAATGGATTTTATATTTATATAATTATTAATAAAAGATTATTTCTAAATTAATTATTATTAAATATAAGTGATCGTATAATTTTTTATGAATATAATTGAATTTTTTATTATGGTTTGTAAACTATTTTTGTCAAAACCAATGGATTTTCTATAAATGTTGGTTTTTATTTTAAAATTAAAAATTCACTTATTTAGAAATTTATTTAGATAAAATGAATATCATTTTGGGATTTAGGATGTTGAAATTATCTAATGGTGAATTTTTCATTATTTTCTGAGAGTGTCATATTTTTGGGTAAAAATTTAATACCGTTTAAATATATAATGTTTTTTATGACATCATAATGTTCTAATAGTGATGTAATAAAATATTATAAAATTTATGTTCGGGCAATATATGTTTTATCTTCAAAATATTGTGGTTTTATATTTTTTTGATTAAATTTATGGTGCCTTAGTGGACCCTCAAAACATATAAAATAATCTATCTTTTTGACATGATTTCCTTAAGAGTGTGACTCACCTCCACATAAGAAAGCCTGATATTTTAATAAGTTCGGATATTTTCCTTATAAAATAATTTTTTCTTCTCCCCTTTTAAAAAAACCATGGGAAAAAACCATGGGATAGATTTTAGTATTGATTATTTTAATGTGTGGTGCCGAAAACCTAACTAATATAGAATTTCATCTCATTTCATATATAATGCCACACAATCTCTCATTCCTCTACACTAAAAATATTTGGAGCTCGACCAAACTTTGAACTCATCTCTCTATAATCTCTCAATGTTACCCCAATATCCTTATATGCCTCTCTCAAACCTCTACCATTCTTTTGGTATCATACTTCCAAGTAAATGATTTCTTCATCTCTCTTATTTGTCCAAATTTATTTATATTATTATACCCTTTTTATTCAATTAAAAATTTTGGGGGATGATTTCTCACTCCCCATAATTATATCATTATGTTTTAATTATTAGAGGCATCTTCTCTCTCATTAATTCTTCCCATATACACCCATTACAATTCCAAAATTCAGCTAAGGATTTCTCTCTTCTCATTTACATTAAAGTTATGTATTTATATTATGCTTCTAAATCCCATTACATATGTTGGAATATTATGATCCATGGATCCATTAATTACGATTTCATGTATACATGATGAGAGAACCCTTTTTATCTCATCATCCCATTTTAAAATTTCTATTTGACGTCGTTATGTTGCGGAAGTTACAAAAAACTTTCCCATGCCAAAATCATCATATTAAAGAATACCATACCCATTTCTCTATCAATGTAATTGAAATTTGTTAAGATTTACTTTTATATTTAGAAAATTAATTTATGTATTACAAGTATATTATTCAGGGAATAAATTATGGTGTTTAATTAATCTAAGTTGTATGACACATGTGGCATAGTTATGCATGAAATGAATTTTTTAAAAAGGGTGCACCAAGATAGCATGTCAATGCATTGGGTAATGATTAGTATCATGATTCATCAAGTGAAATGAGGGTTTAATCCAGACAATTCACATTCAATGAGGGTTTAATCATGCTAATTCATGTTCAATGAGGGTTTACTCATGCTCCATGAGAAATGAGCCTTGGTGCATGCTAATATCATGTTAAATGTTATTGTCACATTTCCACGTAATGATAATCATGCTATATCACACCTCTATGTTAATTTTTCTATTGTTCTCCATTAATATTCTTTTTTAATAATATTTAATATATTCGTAATTTTATTCATTGTTTACTCCCTTACAGTGCTTTATAGCCCCCCTTTTCTTATGCATGTCTTTTGGTTATCGCATCCAATGTAAATAACGAAGGAGTGTTGTGGTCATTTAAAAGAAGTTTTCAATAACGATATTGAGTTTTATGTTCTATGTGGTTATGTAATGTTCCTAATTTACCAATAAACTAGACAACTCGATCCTCAGAGTTATCTTAAGTGCATGTTAATGTAATAAATTGTGTTTATATGTAGAATAAAGAGTAGGGTTGTTATACATGGTATCATAGGATATGATTAGTTATTGTTGGGATTAGAATTATAAAACCCTAGTTAAAGCCTTAGGGATAATACAAATGGTAATAAAAACATACATAAATATTGGTTAGTATAGAGTAAGTGGTTTATCAAAAAACAATACATCACTGTTTGGATGTAGACTGGTAGAGGCAGCTCTATCAGAGATGTATCTAGGGGTAAAACTCGAAAAAACCACTTTGAGATACTCAAAAAGAAACTGGTGCACAACAAAGGGACCTTCTGCACTCTGGTTTACAACACTCTAGGGGGTTATTCTTTGGTAAATTCTATATATTAGTATGAAACATTATTAAGGGAAAAAATAAACACCCTTAAGAATAAATGTTGGGAACTAAATCATGGGTAACATAGATTGAAGATTATAAATTTATAAGTTGAGGAAATAAATTTAATATATAAGCTATTACTTTTTTCATTGGATTCCCCTTTATGTGTTACCCCTTAACATTCCTTTTATTCCGGACAATGGCTGGTAATAAGGGGAATTGATCTAACAACTGATGCACAGATCATTGTGACAAATCTTCGTAATGAGATGCCCAATCCGATGGGAGAAGGAATTAAAATATTTTTCCCGCTAATCTCTATGTTAACTGTACTTTTGAATAGAAACATGGTTAAAGAGAATCTTTTACCTCCCCCTAAAAAATAACAAGCCGCAATCGAGAGATTTATGAGACAAAGGCCTCTAACATTTAATGGGTCTATTGATCCCTTAATCGCTGAAAAATGGGTCTAATCCATTAAAAAGATGTTCTCCATCCTTTAATGTTCAGAACACAAGATGGTTCTTATGGATGCTTCTCATTTAAAGGGTGAATCTGATCAATGGTGGACATTGATGAAAAATACGAAGTCTGGGGAAGAGATCATGTCATTGGAATGGAAGGATTTCTGTAATATCTTTTTCGATAAATATTTTCCTCATAAACTCCAACTTAATATGGAAAGGGACTTCCTTTTCTTAATAAAAAAATACCACAAATCCTTCAATGTGTAAGAGGAAATATTCACAAGTCTTGAATGATATGCCTCCGTCTTTGTTGTTACTGCCAAATTCATGGTTGACTACTTTTTTGTGGGCTAAAACCTAGCCTACGAAAAGCCCTAGAAATCAGTGACTTCAATATCTATTAGGAAATGTAATGATGTGCCCTCAATGTCAAAATGTAGCTCAAAAAATCGCAGTGGTATAATACGGATTAGAGGTGTAATGTGGACTTTAATTAGGGTAGTCCGAGGGATAAATCTATTGGTTCTAAAATATTACAGCACCCCACTTTCCAAAGGTGCAGAAAGAAGCACCCTAGAAATTTCTTGAAGGGGATGAGAAAATTCTTTAGATGTGGAAGATAAGGGAACCTGGCTATTAACTACAAACATGAAAAACTAGCTATTGTGACATAGGATAGAAACGATCTGTTCGACACTGAATGCACTGTTCATTTCTTCAACTGCAAAGAACCAAAGAACATTCCAAACTAGTGTCCTAAGTGAAGGGTTTTTAGAGGCAACCAACACCCTTCAAGGTAGTAAGGATGACCATTTTACCATCACTACTGTGAAAGTGAACTCTGAAAATGAAGTGGAAACAGGTATGCTAGTTATTCATTCAAGAATAGAGATCATACTTTCTGATTATGTTTCTATTCATTTTTTATATCCCCAATGATTAGTAAAATAATCCCAAGACCAGAAAAAAATGGATGTAACGATTTCAATGTGAAATGAAAATGGGGAAATCATTGCATCCCTTGATTATAATCATGCCCTGTCAGAATATGTGGTTGGAATTTCCCAAAAAACCTTGTCATACTCACTCTGGTAGAATTTTATTTAATTATTGGAATGGAATGTCTTTCCCTATATAGTGTCAATATAAATTTCCGTGAGAGGGAAATAACTCTCTATATGGTGAATCAACCCCCCCGATTCTATACAAGTTCAAGGAGGAGGATGAATATTCATTAGCACCATCATCTCATGCTTGGATATTAATACCATTTGAGCATGAATATATGTAGTAGATGATTTATTCTATGGAAGAAACCATCCATGAAGACATTACTATTGTGGGGTAATTCACTGAAGTCTTTCTCGAAGAATTTCCTAGTCTTCATCCTAAACAAGATGTTAAATTGTCGACTGATCTTATACTCAGTGCATATCCATTATACAATACTCCTTAAATAATGGTTATTGTAGATCTTGAGGATCTAGAAAAATAACAACTTGAGAATCTGGATAAAGGGTTTATACACCTAAGTACTTCACCATGGGGTGAACCAATCCTCTTTGTCAATAATAAGGATGAGTCAATATGCATTTTCATTGATTACCGTGATCTCAAAAAAATCATGATAAAGAACAATTATCCTCTACCCTGAATTGATGACTTGTTCAATCAGATATGTAGACCACAATATTTATTTATGGAGGATTAGTGGTCGGGATTCACCATTAGGTGGTGAATAAGGAGGATATTCCCAAGGCAACATTTCGTATAATGTACTGGCACTATGAATTCGTTGTAATGACTTTCGGACACACTAATGCTTCTGAAATCTACATGGAATTGATGAATAGAGTCTTTAGAGATTACCTTGACCAATTTGTGATAATATTTATAGATGATATTCTAATATAATCTAAAACCAAGGAGGAATATGAGGAGAATCCAGGAACATTACTATAGACTTTGCGAATGGAGAAGCACTGTGAAAAGTAAAACAAGAGTGAGTTCTGTTTGAAAGTAGTCTCATTATTTGGTCATATAATTACATGTAATGGGATATCCGTGGATCCCTCCATTGAAGCTTCAATTGAGGGATGTCTGAGGCCAACATTGATGATGGATATCAATAGCCTCATGGGTTTAGTTGGATATTATCACCGATTTGTGAGAAATTTCTCATGATATTCAAACACTATTAATGAGTTAACTCAGAAGGGAGTCAAGATTGATTGGAGTGTTGAATGTGAAGATAGATTCAGGGAGTTGAAAAGGATGCTTATCACTTCACATGTGCTCACAGTACCCACATGTGGAGATATTTTTGTGGTATTTAGTGATGCTTCAAAAAGAGCCCTAGTTTGTTTATGGACGCCAAATGAAAAAGTCATTGCCTATGATTCAAGGAAATTGAATGTTCTCGAGAAAAACTATCCAGCACAAGATCTAGAGTTGGAAACAATAATCGTCTCTTTGATAATTTCGAAGCATTACCTCTTTGGGAAGAATTGTGAAATATATACAGATCAAAAAAGACTCAAGTATATATTCTCACAGAAAGTGTTGAATATGATCCAATGAAGATGGTGAGATCTGATCAAAGACTATGACTGCTCAAAACATTACCACCCTAGGAAAGTGGATAAGGTGGAATATGCTCTATGTATAAAGGATCCAAATACTATTTCCTTAATGAGAATTGAATAGGATCCAATATTCATAGATTCGATGAAAATGGGCATGGGAATCATAAGGAAGTGAATATCATCAATCTATTCAGAAATGATTTCATAACCATATCATTTGGAAAAATTAAAAAGATTCTCAAAATGATGATGTGGGAATACATAAGAAAGTGGAATCTATCATAAAAGGGAAATACATTAATTTCAATTTTAATGAAGAAGGAATTGTTAGATTTGGGACAAGACTATGTGTTCCATCAAATCCCGAGTTAATGATTAAACTTATGGATGATACACAAAGTTAGAATTTATACATTCACCCTGGAAACACAATGATGTATCATTATCTATGAGTGAATTATTGGTGTGGTAACATGAATAAAAAGATCACTGAGTATACATTAAAGTGCCTTGTCTGTTAGAAAGTGAAGGATGAGAGGAAGAAGTATAAGGGGATGATGCAACCCTTAACTATACCAAAATTGAAATGAGAGAACATCACCATAAAATTTTTCACTGAACATTTTAAGACATCCATAGGATACAGTGATATTTGGGTTGTTGTGGTCCATCTTACAAAGACTTCACACTTCATTGAAATTCGATAGGATTTCTTATTGGATCAACTAGCATGGATATATATCAGAGATGTGGTAAGGATGCATGGAGTAATATTGTCAATTACATCCGATAGTGATCCAAGATTCACCTATACGATCTGGAAGAGTCAGTAACTAGCTCTGAATACTGATCTCAACTTCAATACGACTTATCATCCTCAAACTGATGGCCAATCTTACTGGACTATCCAAACACTTTAGGACATGTCGAGATCATTCTCAATGGACTTCAAAGGAGGATGGTATAAACATCTTCCTATAGTTGAGTTCTCTTACAATAACATTTTCTACTCATGAATATAAATGGATCATTATGAATCCCAATATGGGAAGTGGTGCAGAATAGTTGAATGTTGGGATGACGTTGAATAGCGAAAACTCCTAGGTCCAGAAATGGTCGATGAAATGGTGGATAAGGTTAAGACCATTCAATAACTCATTAAAGCAGCTCAAAGTCATCAAAATAGGTATGATATTAATCGTTGACGAGACATAGTGTTTGATGTTAGAGACATTGTATTACTCTGTATATCACCATGGAAGAGAGTTGTGATATTTGGGAAGTAGGGAAACCTTAGTCTATGGTACATCTATGCTTTTGAGATCCTTCATCACATTCGAGCAATGGACTATTGACTAGAACTTCCACCAAACATATCTAAAGTACACGATGTATTCCATATATCACTCTTGAGGAAGCACATACCTGACCCATCGCATGTACTCAATAAAAAGGTGGTACCACTGGAGAATGACCTCTCTAATGAGGAGAAGTCAGTGAATATTCTTAGATCATAGGGAAAAAGATCTATGAAATAAGGCAATGCCACTCGTCAATGTGTTGTGGCGAAACCACAAGTTCGAGGAAGTAATGTGGGAATCAATGGGGTTCTGTAACAAGAACCAATACCTATGATTATGTGCATTATTTCTATACAAAGAATATACATTCATTTTATTATTGTAACTTTGTAAATGGTTTTTAAATAACAAATAGTATTTTTAGTTAAAATTCAATTAAAATATATATTTTGATGAATTAATGGTTTTTTATTAAATAATATTTTAATAAACTATTATTACTAAATTACATTTTATTAAATATAAATAATCGTTTAATTTTTTATGAATATAGTTTAGATTTTTCTTAATGTTTGAAGAATGTTTTTGTCAAAGCCCATGAATTTTCAATAAATGTTGGTTCTTATTTTAAAATTTAAAATTAAAATATTTATAAAATTATTTAGAAAAAATTAATATCATTTTTGGATTCAGGACATCAAAATTATCTAACGGTGAATTTTTAAATATTTTCTAAGACAGTTGAATTTTTGGATAAAAATTAAATACTGTTTGAATATATAATGTATTTTATGACATCATAATGACCTAATAGTGATGTAATAAAATACTATAAAAAGTATTTTTTGAAAATATATATTTTTTATTTAAAATAATATGATTTTAGTTTTCCTATTTAATTTTATGGTGCCTTAGTGAACCCTATAAAACATATAAAAGAGTTTAAATTTTTAAAATGATTTCTTTGAGAGTTTGACTCACCTTCACATATGAAAGCCTATTATTTTAATAAGTTCGGACATTGTCCTTATAAAAAAAACTTCCACTCCCCTTTGAAAAAATCCATGGGAAAAAACATGGTATGGTTTATGGTTTTGATTAGTTTAATTTGTGGTGTCCAAAACATAAATAATAAAGAATTCCCTATCCTTTCCAATATAAACCCAAACAATCTCCCATTCCTCTTCACTAAAAACCGTTGGTGCTCGATCAAAATATTTTATTCTCTCTTTGAATTCCTCCCAAGTCACCCCATTCTCCCTATAAGCCTCTCTAAAGCCTCTTAAAAGCCTTTGGGATCACGCTCCCAAATAAGGGATTTCTTCCCCTCACATATTTGTCCAAATTTCTTTATATTGTTATACCCATTTGTGTTCAATTACATATGTTAGGGAATGATTATTAACCTCTACCATAATTATGTACTTATTTTTTAATGATGAGAGGCATCTTTCTCTCTCATTAATATCTACCATTTACACCCATTACCATACTGAAATTCTATATGGAATTTCTCCCTTCTCATTTACATTCAAGTAATTATTTCATATTATGAATATACATCACATTAAATATGTTGGTATATTATTCTATTGGACCCCATTATTTACCATTTCTTGTATAAATTATTAAATACCTCTTTCTATCTCATCAACCCATTTTAAAATTTCTATATGAGGTCGTTATTCGGCTGAAGTTGACCAAAATTTCAATTCCAAAATCATCGTGTAAGTGAATACGATACCCATTTCTTTATCTAGGGTATTCAACTTTATGAACATGTACTTTTTGATTGAGGATGTATATTTATGTATTCCACATCTCTTTTTCGTGGAATAAATTTGGATTTTTAATGAATCCATGTTGTATGATCCAGGTGGAACACTTATGCATAAAATGAAAAGTTTATAAAGGGTGAGTGTTGATTGCACTCCAACGCATTGGGTAAATATTAGTATAATGATACATCAAGTGAAGTGTCTATTTAATCATTATAATTCAAGTGTAATGAGGTTTTACACATTCTAATTCAAGTTCAATAAGGTATTACTCATACTCCATGTGCAATGATCCTTGCCTCATGCTAATATCATGTTAAATGTTGTTTCCACATTTACATGTTATGATAATCATGCTATATCATGCTTTTAACCTCATGTTTCTCTTATGCTCCATCAATATTTGTATTTACTAACATTTACTATATTTTTCATGTTATTACTTTATTATTTCCTTATTGGGATTTATAGCTTAACCTTATCTTAGGCATCTCCTAAGATTATCCCAATAAATGCTAAGTATGAAGGAATTTATGAGTCATGTAAAAGAAGATTTCAATAATGATATTGTGTTTTATGTTCTAATTTGTTATTTAAGGATCCTAATTTTCCAATACACTTGACCTGTCAATACATAGAGTTGTCTTAAGTGAAATTTTATCTAATAAATCATGTTTATGTGTGTAATAAAGAGAAGGGTTTTTACAGTTAGAATAAATGTAGCTTCAGATCATTAGTTAGAAGGAGTTTTCTCGATGTTTCTTAGATAACAAGTTTTCTTGTCCTACAATTATCATTTGGGGGTCAGGATCAACCCCTTGCTAATGGAAGATACCATGGTGAAATGAAAACCTGCTAACTTGGAATTACCCACACTTTTTCTAGTTTATCACTTGTTGATCCACATATCAGACAGATGGTCTTCACATCATATTAGAGGAAGATTACAATTTCTCAATGGATAGATGATAAAACATTTCTAATGATATGAGTTTCAAAACATCACAAAAATCCATTATTATACTTCTCATACTATTTTTATCAAGATTACTTATATTCATATAATATCTTGGGATGTAGATATCACTATTTCAATGCTAAGGAATCCAATTGATTTTTTATTGCTTATATTACACCATCTAGAACTGTAATAGACAACGGTGGGTGAATCCTTGTAGAATGTTCATGTATAATAACATCTCAAAATTGGTTTTTTGATATATCAAATAGATTTAATGATTATTTGGGAACCTTACACATAGTTTAGGTTTTCACTATAGTTTGTAGTTCTATAGAAATAATGGTTATTAATTTTCACTAGGATTAGGAATGTGTGACATTTAACCATCTTTGATTATCTCTGGTTGATGCTAAAATGGTAGTTTAAAATTATGAATATTATATTTCTATTCAATTATGATCTGAAAAAACTATCATTGAAATATTACAAATCATGCGTAAAACATTATGAAGACGAAATATTGGGAGAATTAGTATAATGAATTTATAATACATTGAATTCCTAGAGTCCACCACCTACTATCCTCCTGGATGCAGTTTTAGTGATGGATAATCCAACAACCAAACATTCAAATCACAGTGGGGAATCATCCATTTTAGGTTCATATTATAATATTAGTGATATGGATATGGATTTTTTGTCCTTGGTTTTTGGTTATATAAGTGAAATTGATCTCTCTATGATAATGGCATGTAGTCCATTGGTGGGGGTCACTCCATTGAATCAGTCCCTAAATTCAATAAATAAGAAAATATGAAGGTTTCACTGTAAATATATTATAAAATAAATCATACATATCCACATTGAGAATGATTATTGACTATATACTATAACTATAAGTAATCAATTTTCAGATCCCTACACTACTACCGAAGACATGTTTATGAGAAAATGGCTATGGAACCATGTTTTATTTACAATCACATAGAGTAATTTTCATAATATTATTGATAGAGGAATGCATTATTTAAATAGTATTTTACTGGGTGAATGTGTGTGTAGATATTATCCATGTAATGATTTTATCCACCATGTTCCCAACTCTAATTAGGAATTGGCCACTTGAGAATGCGAACTTCTCCAATTAGATATTTCTAAACATCACATGTAAGCCCTATAATGTGAAAATATAGATCTTGATTATTTTTTTACTAAGGCGTAAAAAATCATGATTAGATATCTTTCTAAACATCAGAACATCATGAATTTTAGGCTTCTGTGGCAAGGGAGAAGGATCAGTTATTATCAACAATAAGAAATCTTGAGGTTGTTGGATGAAGGAGTTGAGTACTGACCACTTATGTTTAGTGAACACATCAATTGGATGAATAAGATGACATCCAATACTAATAAAATTAAAAATAGTACAATAAGTATCATTATTAATTATTCCATTTGTTATAAAGGTGTGTTACAAGTTCATTATAGCTATTTTTACTCTTTTCTCTTTAGTTTTAATGTTATGGAGAGACTCATGGATGATGCTGCTACTCCCATTTTTTAAATAATTAATGTAATGTTTTTATAATTTCCATTAATCCCATATATAGCGTTTCTTCTCCATTATCAATTCATAATAACCCATGAGTCATTGGGAATGAACATGATCAAGATAATATGAAACATATTTTACATTGAATCAAAAATGGGAAAGGTAAAACACAGTTCTCAAAATGATTGAGCTAGAAATTTTTTTAAGGAATGGATCGTGGTTGAATATATATATATATATATATATATATAACATTATAAGGATGTTATATTTGGTTTATTTTTATGAGTTATTTCTTCATAGGTTCGACTCATGGAAAATTATAAGCATAATTACTATCATTGTAACACTAGAGTTAGTCCATTTAGATGAATGATTTCCTAATGGGTGTGGCTCAAGGATGGTTATAGTGATAATTAAAATCAACTAAACACTGTATTTATTTTATTTTTATAAATTATTCCCTCCAATTCATGGATTACGGACATGTAGAGACATAATTACAATAACTGTAACACTTGAATTTGTCCATTTATTTGATTTATTTGACTCAACATGATAAGGATCATAGAGGGGTAGATTTTTAATAATGATTCCAATGTTCAGAAGAGTTCAAGAATCCTGAATTTATGTCTTCATTTATTTCTAATTGAGCCTCTAGACTGATAAATTTAGGATGAGAGAATGAGTGGATGCTTAATCATTTTATTTGGACAAGGGACTTAGCGAGAGAAACTACACTTATACTGGTGTAATGTTATAGACACCTCAATATTTGATTAATTTATTTTATCACTCTAAAATTTTCCTAATACTTATATTGTAGCAGAGTAGATGGTAATTAGATTTTTTTCTTTAGTTTCCCTTTATAGGTTTTCAACCTATGAAAATTATTATTGTTTTCAATTTCAAATGATAAATTTTTCTTAGAACATATGAGGGTCCTATCAGGCGGGAATGTAATATAGTTTTTCACAATTACCCATTATATATTTTTAATATGGTGAGTTTTAGGTCTCTTTACTTGATTAGTTTTATTTTCATGCAATTTGGACTGGTGTAGATGGTGTTTTTAGTCTGAGAGCATTGACCTTGATGAACAAAGTTAATGTTCATGATGCATTGAACAAATATTATTATTGTTTAAGATTTTATATCTCTGATAAATTCTATCATTGTGTAATACCATGGTGAATAGACCAGGTATAACTATTGTTTTGGGTGATATATTTTTGATCAAATTTTTTTTGATAATCCCCTTGGTAAGGGTAAGGACTGATGTGAAAGAAGTAACTTTTGTCGAAATAGACTACATCAGAAAATTTGGCGTTTCATTCAATATCACAAAGATCATAACATTGTTTCATATAATTTAATGTCACATTATGAGGACCAATTAAAATATTAAGGGTGAGTATTTATAAATTCACCTTATTAAATGAGTTTAATTCACCTGTTCATAAGATATAGGGTATCAAATATTCTTGAATAATTGGATTATGGATTATTTTAGTTGAAACCTAAGGATGTGTAATCAGGTGTGATGATATGAGACAGTTATGTGGGTGATGTTGACGGACAATTTTTGGATGACGTTTTTCGATGTATGGTTTTTTTTAATATAGAAATTAGTGGATTATGTTATCTAGATGAAGATAACTTTTATTTTCCATCTTTATCAGGGGAACTTATACAGATCCATATTAGGTTCATATATTTCATATTAAAAAAGAGGTTTCCTTTGGAGTTGAATAATATCATTAATGATGTGAAAGGAAATTATTGAGAGGATTCAAACTCTTGTGAAATTAATTAGGTAAATTTAAATAAGGGATATTCAAGATGGTTCCAAGAACCCTAAAGGATATGACACCATATATGAACCACATAATCAGAGAACACTGATATCATGATTCGGTTCTCTAACTATTTCCTGAACCAATGGGTACCTAAAGAATTGATTATATATTTATGACCATACTATAACCTATAAAATACTTTATTTATTTTAATTTATGAACTCATTTTGGTTAATCCCAAAAAATACGAGGCTTAGTGAGTCAAGACTTGAATTTTGGTCAGGCTAACTTTTATGGGTTTTCATCATGAAAAGTTTTATATCATTTCCCCTTAGTTTAATGTTTTATGGTATGGATCACTATGGGGATAGAGTTTAAGGTTGTATATATCTAGCTAATAAATATTGACATTAAGTTCATGTTTATTTGAAAACATGTGAATTGATACAATATATATGGAAAACAAATGGTGAAAAATCATTTTTAATTGATATCCTAATGCCAGTATGTACTATCTCACTGAATAGATGCACATAATTTATGGTCATAGTGCTTAGTCCAAAAGTTGTTGTGATAATCCATTTAGTTTAAAAGGAGAAATTTTACCTAACCTGAATATAGAGCCCAATCCAACTATAGACATTCTCATAGGGTGTTTGTAAATAGTTCATGTTCATGATGTGTGGACCTGATGAATGATAATAACAAAATAAATGGTGGAAAAGGATAATTATGAACCAAAATCATTGAAACATGTAGTGTTGACATCATAAATTATAACCTTAGTTTATTAGATCATTATCAGTGTAGTGAAGTATGTATTTATGGGATGAAAAAGGGTTATATTTTAATGATGGGCTATGATGTAATTTCATGATAGTGTACAAAAATTAGTGGATCTTATCATTTAAGATGATGATGCCTCTGGTTTACATTATATAATTGGGGAAATTTTGTAGATCCATAATGTGGGAATAACATACACAATCAAGAAAAAGTACCCCTTGGATGTGAATTCACTTGTTATCAATAACTAGGGATAGGTTTACAAAAATCCAAGACACTCCGAGGAAAAAATGTGAATTATGAAAAAAATGATCAAATAGAGAATTGAGTTATTTTAGACATAGTCTGGTCAATAATGGGATAACATGGTTCCCTCTGAATGGGTGAAAATTAATGATGACTTATTATAGGGATCTAAACATTGGGCTCAAACAAGTATAAGGAATTAATATATATATAGTGATTATTTTGTATGATGTTCTACAAAAAAATAGGATAAATAATTGAGAAATTTTAATTTAATCATGATGTTTGTTTTTAAAAAATCCTATATAGGGTATCACCGCGTTGATATGGATCTCATATAGAGAAACTAGACCATATATTGGGGACCAATTTGAGCAGTTTAATGTAAGGAATGTAAGGACACTCATCGTGACATTTATTTTCATTCGAGGAGGACTCAAAAAGGGAACCCTATGTAGATTGAAATCCTGCAATGAAGATAGGAATCTGTTATATTTTAAATCAGTTATTGAATTGGATTTGGGAGAATTTCCCATGGACATTCCTGAGAAAGAATATCTAGGTCATCTTAGTAATGGATCACTTGATCCTATCATATTTTTACAGATATGGGTCAAATAACTAGTACCATTAAATGGATGTAGATCTCTTGTAGTTAATGCGTCACATAGTACAACCCATTGAAAGTAGGTTTGGATCTCCCAAGATATACCCTATGTTTTTCAAATTAACATAATGAAAAAGGACATAAATGTTACCACCTAAAAATTGGAACATTTTACCATAATATAGGTATATGGATATGCTTCCAATGCTAGGGTGGAGTAATTTTTATGATTTATCCATTATTAGTGAATGTTATTAATTGAGTCTTCATTGGAAACTCTTATGTGAATGAGAGGAGGGAATATGGGATGATAAAATTTATGGTTGGGCCGTGGATTTAAGAAAAAAGCATCACTACATATAATTTTAGCTCCTGAATGAAGCTATACATAGCTCTTGTGTTGCTATCCATATGCATATCATGGTCATGAAAAAGGGAAAGTAGTTTCAACATACGTTCTTAAGTGAAGAATGTTATGATGGATAGTCTTATATTGTTCTTTCACATATGCAAATATATGGGGAATTATACCAATTTTTTTACAAAAATCAATTTTTACATAGGATATAAATTTTTTCCATCCAACCATGATTCATGTGAGGCCTCTTATATATAGATCAGACTCACGATCAAGTAAATAAAATTGAATTTTCCTTCATATTATTCTCTGAGAGAAATAATGTAGTATCATGAGGTACCAAACACTAAAGTGAAAAGGTAATTTTTATGATAATATATATAACTATTCCAAACTATGGGAATCAATATTTATCCTAATAGAGTATGAATTAATCCATATATTGTTCTTGAAATGAACTTCCTTGCACACATTTGGCTCATATATAGGGATGAGGTAATTTTTAAATTTTTAATATCTGATGGTAATAGGATAAATGATCTCAATATTACTATATATCATAATGTAATATAGAATCAGGATGCATATAGTTCATATATATAGTCCTCTAGAATTACTATCACTCATATGAGGGACACAGGCATTGATAACCTTTGAGACCAAGAAGATTGTGCTCCCAGGATTCTTACACCAATCTCAATCTTATATATAGAACATTGGTCATGAATAATGGGACACTCTTAGAATTTTATGATCATAGATGGTAGGCCATTTTGGTCCATGTACTTTTCCATGATGCTATTATCTATGCAAAATGGGGTGATCAATGAAAAACTCAAATCTCACATGAGTTATGGTGGATTTTCAACACATATCATGATATTTGGTATCCAAGATATGTAGGATTTCATATAGTTTAATTTCACATGATTAATATGTTTTCTATAAAGATTAATTTAATATATTGTGGATGAAAACGATTTAGTTTAATGTTCCATGGTGAAGAAACTGGTGTCCAATTTTATATCATGAAATTCTGAAGAACAACATATAGATTATCACTATACCACAAGGGTTCTATGATATTTCTTTTAATTTAATTTCTCTAGGAATTTTTCATTTTTAGTTTAACATTGATTTGAAGGGATGATATTGAACTACGTGGAAATTTATACAATTTATTTCTTGGGAAACTATACATTATTGGCCAAAGTGGTGTGTTCTCCATCTATTATGACTGGGGAGTAAATTCAATTAGAGTATAAATCATGTAAGATATAAGATTTTTACCAAATTGATTTAATATTTAGTGTAATATTTCATTGATCATTATAGTTTTGAGAACAATTACCATCACTCCATGGAGGAATGAATGAAGTTCAACAGTATTATTGAAAGCTCGTGTAACTCGATTGTAATAAAATTATATGTTATGAAAATTGAAAAACTAATTCTCTCATGTAGTCATTATACATAATTTAGTCACTTTTAGGAATATTCATTTTTAGATAACTAGTTGAATATGATATTGGGATGTAAGGATAGTTGTACATTTTTGTGTAGGACTACCTCTTTCTAATTTAATAGAAAAAGTGGTGTTCTTTTAATTGTAGTTTCAACGGTGGGGATATAGGGCCACATAACATTCATATGTGTTTTGGGACATGAATTATTTTATTTATGAACCAAATTATCAAATATATTTGTTATAGTCTTGTTGAAATATGAAATCATTCCATTTTTTACTACATGAAATTGGGATGAGTTGTTGGAATACCTGTCATATTTTTGATACAACATTTACATCTTAGATGAGTAAAAAGTGGAATCGTTATCCATGAATATAATATGAGGTACATTTAATCAGTTAATTATGTTTTTATTTATAATGATAATTATAACTTTTTTCAAAAAATCATTAATGTATATTTCCTCAGCCAACTTGGAGAAGAAACTGATGACATTAAAGATGTATTTATAATACCCATTATTAGTTAAGTGATATGAACCCATAAAACCTATTTCAGAGATGATGAATTAACAATAACATTTAGTGTTGATTAGTAATAATAGATGTTTATGGATTAAATTTACATGTATTTTTTAGGAATGAAATTTCATAGTGGATTCCATTCATATTTGTGTCATAAATGGAATAAAGTTCCTAAGACTCTTGATATGATGAGAGAGGTTGGTTCCTAGAGGACAAGCACCACATGTTCCTACATCGACTTCCTTCATAATAGAAAGGGTCTCTCTTTCCTTAATCCATCTAAGGAGTACCCCATTGATGCCTTGTTTAAATGGGGTTTTTTGAGAATCTGTGCCATTGTAAATGATATTTTTTTGACCTATCATAGATTTTTTTCTTCTTGGGTTGATTTTATGGAATAATTTAATTTTTTAGATGTCTAAAATTGTAGTAATACATTCAGTAATGGTATCATTTTAGTATCACATCCTCTCACATTTCACAGATGTGGAATTTATCTCTTTGATCAATTCTCTCTATATAAAAAAAACATATTTTGTGGAATTTCATAAGTTAATTTCATTCAATATATGTAAAAAAAATTTCTAAGTTTTTATTTGTATAACTTTTGGGGGTTTTTCATTTTTTTAAGACTTTTAGAGGCCATTTGGAGGATCATAGTTAGATCATGATTTCCCAAAATATAATGAATTTCTGAGAGAATGTGTTGCAAGAGGTTGTAATACATAGGGCGGTGTACAATTAAGTTACATGTTTTGAAAATATATGAGACCAAACTTTTTGTTTTCCATGAAGTGGTAGTATACCTCACATGGTTTAGAAAATCATGTGACAAAACCATGTGCATTTAATTTAATGATAAAAAAATTTATCTTTAACAACCATAAATTTCCCATATTGATCTATTATTCTACTTATACATATATTTATGAAACCTTGAGACTCAGAACCCCTTCCTTCTTGTTTTTATTCCCTTATATAATCGATTCTGATTGATCAGAGTGTGTTGTTGATTAGGAAATAAGTTGTGTATTCGAACAACCTTTTTTCTTTAGGATTATACTAGATTTGTCTTTCTTCCCTAGAGAGGAATCATATATCAATTTTTTTACCATATATATTAATTTTTATGGAATATAATGATGAATTATTTTATTATTTTTAAAATATAGGACGATCTAGAGTTTAGGTGGCACCTCCCTGGATCAATGTCATCTCTAACTCTGTTGGAAAGTCCTAAGAGGAATGTTGTTGTAAAACCTTCCCTATTGGATTCTAATATTCTTGAATATATTTCTAGAGAATTAATGTTTTCAATATGAAACTAGTTCTATGTGTTATTGGTGTGAATTCCTTAGTATCATGTCCCATAAGATTTGATAGTTTACCATATAAAATCTTGTTGTAAGAAGATCCTTACCATTTGTGGCCCTTGTATACTCTTTTTTACTTTATTTGATTCTTGTGTTGGAGTAGATTGATTGATCATTCTTTTTATTTATCACATATTTTTTCTTGTGTATCCCTTGAATCATATATATCATACATGATTCCATGAGTATAGTATATAGATTGTTACCAGGTTTTGATGTTTGTTACATGATTTGTAAGTTGTTACTGAATTTTCATAATGATATTCTCCATTTGATCTTTATATTATTTACCCTGATATGTGTAATTAGAATTCCTTTGTAGGAATTTATTTAGTAACTAGATTAGGATGAACATTTGTATATGGATATCTATAAAAGGGGGAGTGTGCATGACATTTGATGACGATGAAGTTGGACCAGATCAAAGGTTAGGGGCATGATGGATTTGATGCAAGAAGCATGGAAATGGAATTGGGGGTATGATGGCCTTGGGTCCTAACCCATGGAATAAATACGATATGATGGACTTGAGTCCAGAACAATGACCAAGTTGGTTTTTGAAAATCTTGTGGTGTGACCTATGATGGAGGTGGGATGTGATGAAATTTTGTACTAATTTAACTCGATATTCTCATATTTCTGAGATACATGTTTACTAGACATGTGGATAGCTCTAGATAACTAGTGAAACTTATAGGTAGATCTTAATTACATTCTAATATCATTTTGATTTTCCATTTGGCATGGATACATGGTAGGTACTGTTATGAATCATGGTGGCTTTGTTAACACATGATGTATAGATGTACAATTTTTTAAATTCTTTTAAATTTACTTACATCATGTAATTGACCTAGTATTTTTGTGAAATCATGTTAAGGATGCATTGGTGGTTTCCTACAAGGATTTATTACTCACATCATGTATATGAATATCAATGTGTGGGAATAATTTATGATTCAACATCTAGGTAAGAGAAATGGGACTTTGGTAGATAGCTATGCTATGGAGCATGGAGAAGGGAGCAGTATTAATATGGAATCAAGAATATTACCACAACATTTGATTATTTTTCAAACCTATACCTTCTATACTCTATTTTTAATTTCCATTTTAGTATCATAGTTTATTAGTTTAATTGACATGGGTTTAATTTTTTATTATAATATTTTGTTTTTTCATCATCTTAAAATTTTGGTCTTCATATTTTATTTATTTCTTATGGTGTGAGGTGATTATTATCAGGGGGATAGTCTCCCCTATAATGGAATTAATACCCCCACCAATAGCCCACATCCTATTATTTACATGCATTTATAAATGATGTTTTTTCGACCAATATCTCATACTTCATTGTTTGGGATGGGGAGTCAAAAAATTATATAATAGTTGAGATTATTTTCTTCTTCATTTTTATTATGGGACATGGTTGAAATGAGATAGACTGTGCAGAAATTAGGTAGGGGAGTTTCCCTATGAACAACCAGATCATGTTTAACAGACCTATGATTTATCATTGATGAGATTATTGATACAATTAATGGGATTTGGGATCATTTATGCATCATGTGTAGGCATTTAAGATCACACACAAAATATATACATATTGAGTGTCATATTATATTTCATTAATTTAATTTTTGTTTCAGGACGTTTGTTCTAGATAGTCCAATATTCTATATCAAGTGATATATCTACATTCATTATATTGTGATATATCTTTTTGGTTTTAGTTATCTAAACATGATCATTATTTTTTGATATATATATATATTCTTGTGACTAAATAATGTTACAATTTACCTTTATTAGTAGTTGGTGTGTTGTGACTTATTACTGTGGGTTGCCTCCTAGGATAGGTTTACATTGTAATCCATTATATTTTCTATATAATTGGAATTTTTTTCATAGAATTGTTTATGTGGGAGATCTAAACATTCATTTTTATTTTCAGAAAATTATACCATGGAAATGATTGATTATCCCACTTAGTAAAGAATACTAGAATTCTCCCACAAGGTAGGAAGTTCTATTTTTTACCACCAATTGTGTAGGATAATTAAACAAATAATTCTACAATATATACTATAGTGGTTCGATAAATGAAGACACTCTATCCGTGTGTCTTTAGTATTGTACTTTACCATGGAGGATGAGTACAGAGGACCATGGTTGACTATACCCATGAATTATAGATCTAGTATCCCATAACCTTCCATGTAACTGGGGGACCATAATAGTACGAGGAATGGATAGATATAATTTAATTAGTATTCAAATTACATGAGACACAAAAGGACCCATTGATCAAGCTAACAATGCTTGTGATTTAGGGACTCTCTAGATGATGGAGGGGTTTCATAGGACAAGAATGAAGACATAAACATACTTCATATGAGTGTTTCGACAACCCATTATTCATGGAATTTTTTCTTGAAGTTATGATGATTGAATTTTCCTTTGAATTCAAGGATCTCTATTAGGCATCAATGATGGTATTTTCATAGTCCACTAATTTCAATAAACTAATTAATATTTCTACACCATTGGATAGAATTGAAGCATTGAATTCTTGTAGGTTTGAGATCACTTATCATCCATATATTAGACTTAATATAAAGATTTTAAAACTAAATAAATACCAAGAGGATCAATTAAATGCCTTGAATATATATAATGGACTAGAGAAGGATCGATCGGATGATCCTCTTACATCCTTCGGTACTCTGGAGGGTGGACCTCTTAAAAATGTGATTAGTGTAACATATATTAGTATGAAGAGGGAGACCCAAGATGAACAATGTGGTGGTGGGAATTCAATTTAGTTGAGTATGGATTAGTAATCCTACTATGGAGTAGTTGTATAGTGTTATAACTAATGAAATATTGGATATTATCATATGTTTTTTTGAATAACTGAATGATATTTTCTATAGTGGGTTAAGATGGGGAATATCCAGTAGTTCTTCTCTAAATATTTGAGGCCAAGTTTCTACAAGGGTGTATGAGAGACACAATCTAGAACCCATGGATTTGGAATGGTTCATTAATAAAATTTTCAGACTCCTCAAATGACATTGACACAGGCGAATTGGGAGTCCTAGGGTTAGGGATGTGGAGTTATGGCATGTCAAATGAATTACATGAACCAGGTTTAGTTTGAATATAGAAATAGACCACCAACCATTCTATGTATATTTTTTATCATCTATTCTCTTACAATATCTATTTTCAATATTTTTGTGTCTTGTTATTTTATTTTTGATCAATATATTGTAGGAATTGACTTAAAATTATAAATAGTTGATTATCAACAATGATGTCTAGAGTGTCCTATATATGTTTCCAACTTTGGAAATATTTGGTATTTTATGATCCTTGAGATGAATAACTTCAAAGTGATCTTTGGAATGGACTGGATAACTATATTTTATACTCACATCAATTGTTATTGGATGTGGGTATCATTTATTTCTTTTAAGGGAGATAATCTTGTTACGATTCGTGAGTGTGAGGCTGAATCCACCAGATCAGGACTAGATTTGAGCCAGATTTGATCCATCATGGCTCCAAGGGTAACATTGATTTCATAGTGGTACTATATTTTGGGTCCTATTATTTTACTCATACTATCAATATCTACTGTGATTTATTTATATATGAATTTTTAGGTCATCATCAGGACCTATGAGTGGATTTTGAGATAAAAGTCATACTTGGATCACAACCTATTTTTATTTCTCCATATTGTATGGAATCATTAGAGGTGAGAGATTTCATGTCTCAATTTAAAAGACCTATAAATGAAGGGTTTCATTAAACTAAGCATATGTGCTTGGGGTTATACCATGTTGTTCACTACGAAGGTAGGTGGTATTCTATGTCTTTATGATGACTATAAGAAGTTGAATCATGTTATGGTAAAGAACATGTATCCTATACCAATAATAGATGATCTATCATATTAGTTTTGGGGAGCCATATGGTTATACAAGATTTATCTTCATTATTGTTACTCTCATTTTTTTGGTTTATTGTTGAGGATATATGTAGGATGCCAATCAGGAGTATATATGATCTGTATGGGTAAAGAACTATTACTTTTGGGTTGTCTAATTCTTTAACAATTTCAATAGCTCTCATAAGGAAGATATTCCACCCATATATTTACTCTTTTATCATGTTATTTGTTTTGAATATATCCATATATATTCCCAAAGCCTCGAGTTACATTCTTGGAACCTTGTTATAAACTTATGTACAATATAAAAACATTATATTTTTTCAAAGCTACAAAAGTGAAACTACTTGATATTGGAGTTTTATTCTATTGATCATGAGATATCAGAGACAAGAATTTCTATGAACCAAGTGAAGGTGAAAGCGGTGATGTTTGGGGATCTCTCTTAGAATGTATTCATGATCACATGTTTTCTCGAGTAGGATGGATATTATCAATGATTAATTTTGGAATAATCCCACTTTCAAGTATCAATATTATGGATTACTATAAAGGTGGTCATGTTTGAATAGAACAGTCAGTGGGAGGAGGTTTTTTTGAGCCGAAGATGAGGTTGGTGATTGATCCAATTTTGATTCTTCAAGATCCGGTGATCTGATATGAAATTTATAGTGATGGATCATGTGTTAGGATATTAGATATAATGTTTTATATAGATCATGTAGTTTCTTATGGTCACATAAAATATGACCACATGAGAAGAACTACCCAATGCATGAATTAGAGATTTCACCTTTTGTATACACCCTAAGGTATTGGTGACAATATCACATCAGTGAGAAGTTTTTTTCTATAAATAACACAAGTGTATTTTATATATTTCCTATCAGTAGGATCAAATTTTGAGGCAAATATATTGGGTATAGTATCTATATATGTATGAATTGAAGATGTCCTATGATATAGGTAAGTGTAATTTCATTGTAGAGGATCGTAATAGGGAATAATTGAAGATAAAATACCTTGGAGTGGTAGAATCACTAGAGGAATAAAATATTATGAGTCTGATTGTATAATGTAATTTGGATTCATCTTAGAATCATATAGTCAGTATATGTGAACCCTTGGTCATCGTGTCTTTTTTAGTATAATATATGAACACTAACCAAGAATTATATCTTTATTCCTCAGTGATTCTAGGTTTAAAAACCCAAATCTTGACATACATGGAAATTACATTACTTCTTCAGAAAACTTAATACATGACAAAAACATAATCCCAATGACCGTATTAGTTTAGTGTCTTTGTAAACGTGGAACATAGACTTATAATCACATTGAAAGATCTTCAATATCTCCTATAAAGATTTCCCACTTTTGTTTTCTTACCTAAAACCTTTTTTTATATCATGGGGAAAAGAAATCATGAAAAGGGGTGAGCTCAAATTCTCAATAAGGGTAAACATGGAGAACATAAAACTATCTATAAACATTTCAACGTAAAAAACATGAACATAAAACATAAAAATCAAGAGTAATGACATATTTATTTGCGGTACATAAAGCATTGATCATAAAGGAACATTAATCATGATAAAATACCATGGGAATAAAACATGGAATTGTGTAAAACCATAAATCACATGATATAATTTCCATATTAGCCAAGGAATTTCTTCCAAGACCATCAAATAGGACAAATTCCATTACTGAACCGGGTTTCCTTGTCGTTCCAGCACTGTATTACTGAACCAGATTTACTTGCATTCCAGCCATGTTTATCTAATGAGATATAAACCACTAACAAATGCATTGAATTGAGTTATAGGTCCCAACCATCTCATAATGAAACCATTCTTATGTGTTCCAAAAAATCATAAAACATATATGATAGGAAAACCAATCTATAAAAAATGGGATTCTTAAACAGCATTCCATCATAACATAAAACATAAAGGATTTCATAAAAATAATTCCATCATAACATAATCAAATCAATGTAATAATAGGGAAATAAATAATACCCTATATTATCTTATATGGAAAATAAATTTGATAAAACACTTGAACTCCATTCCTGTGGAAAATATCCTTTCTTCTTCCAAAACAATTTTCATTTCTCAGAATGTCTTAAAATTTTAAACTAAAAAAAGAAAATTGAAAATAAACATGAATTTTTTTTAAATGATGCTTCATGGAAATAATGTTCTATGAATGCATAATTATAAATTCATGTCGTATAAGTTTAAACACCATTCTACTTGTACTTTTGTCGGAAAATTCAAAAAGTTCCTCGTATTTTTAACAAAAGAAATATCCCTTCCATACCATGTGGTAAAAGTCAAAAGAGGGTAAAAATGACATTAAAAATACATGTATGAATAGTAACAATTTTATGAAAACATTTTTAGTAAACATGGACATGGATTATAACTATAACCGTAGAAAATACTTACGAATAAGCAATCTCAGACAAGAATGAGATTGGAATAATTATACCATACCTTATGTCCAATTTGTTCCATATGTGCCCGAGACTCCCATATAGTCGGTTTAAACATATTATTATCTTTTAAAAAAATCATAATAATATTTATGATACCATATATGATTCACATAGGACTGTATATTAACTATTCATTTGTCAATTCCATGTTAAAGAAGTGTTTTGGGTAAAATCATTTCATTTATCGTATGTGTTTGGACTTGTTGTTATTGATATTATTATTAATTATATCATGATTTAAATACTTCCATAATGTAAATTATGATTTATATATCATATATATATTCAGTATATATATATAATAAATAGATAAATGACGTGAAATACACCGTTCAGGGAGACGGTAGGCCGTACGTACGCATGAACACTGTTTTCTTTTCCTTACTGACTTGAATGGAAGTAAGTAGACGACATATATATATATATATATATTAATAAATAAATTATCTTTATTATGTCATATATTTTATTATTATTCATTAGATATACTTTATAATCATTCTTAAATGGTTAACATGGAGAATGAATCTCATCGAGTCATGGAGATGGTAATCTGTACGTACACACAACTGATGCTATTGTTCCCATAATTATTGAATGGAATTGGAGTGGATGATATAATATCTCAGAATTATTATCATGTTATAATAAACATATATAGTTATTATTTACACCATTATACCAATCCAAGTAAGGTGGTGGTAGAAAAACATATTACACCACAACGTGGAGACGGTATTCCGTACGTACGCACGCGTGGTGAATTCGTTTTTCGTAGGATGGATAGATGGTGAAATAGGGTTGTTTCATATTTATAATTAAATATTATTAAATAATTAATACTTATGTTATTACTTTATAATGAAACAAATAATGAAAAGGAAGCAGAAGAAGAAAGAAACCTGAATGAATCGGTAGAATAGATTACATCTTCTTCGACGTGCCTCTTTTTAACTTCCTCTTAGGCAACTATAGTTGGTCTTTTGAGAAGACCATAAACTCTATGATATAACTAGAGTGGTTGAAAATAGAAATTTTCATGGGTTTTCAAAGGTTTATGGCTCAAAATTGTGTAAATAGGAGAGATATGAGGTGAACTTTTATAAGGGAGGATAGGGTCACCTTTGGAAACCTAAAAAATATTAACTTATAATAAATTCAAAAACCTTTTTAAAATCTCTAAAAATGACCCAATTTGAATATGAGATGATATAGGGTATAAATATCATCAAGCAATTAAATTCTGACATGTTTTATGTTTATTTTAAACCTTATCATTTTGATTTATCCTAATTTAACCTATTTAATTTTATTTGTTGTAATAATATTCTAAAGTTTAAATTGATTTAAATACATACTTATATATTGTAAATTTTCCATAATTGTATACTTTATTAAATATTATACCATATAATTTTCAATTTGTAATTTTTACATATTTTTTTGATTTTTATATAATATAATAATATGTTATTTGTTATAAAATACCAATAGTGTAAATTTTGACACAATTCATTTATTTGAATTTAAATAAAATACTCCGATAATATATTCTAAATTTTTTTAATAGGTTCCTAAAATGTCATATTCATCTATAATATTCGTGTATCATATTAATTTGTTCATATAATATTTATTTTAATATTTTTAATACCATTTATTTGATATTTTTCTTAATAAAATAATTACAAATTTTTTTTTATAATTGTTTAATATACATTTTTGTTGCATAAAAATTAAAAATAAAATACTATGATGAAGATAAATGTAATATCTTTCATAAGAATACTTTTAGTCGAATTTATCTTATATAACACCCAACTCTTAAAATGATATATTTATTAAATTATGAAGGTGACAACTTTGACATCATTTAGAATAAAATAATATAAATGTCATAATTTGTTTTATATGGCCATAAATGGTCCACAAGTCGAAACATGGATGATTAGGGTCTATATATATTCTATGAATAATTTTTGGTCATGTTTATGGTCCTTTTTATGGGAATTATTATTTTAATAAAAACTATATTATTGATTTTTCACTAAATAAATAATTTCTGCATCATTAATGTATAATCTATTAAGGTAATTATATATTTCTTAAAAATTACTAAGTAATTACCAAGATAAATAAAAAAAAGTTATCTTACATATGAGTATTTATAATTGAATTTATATTCTGTATAACCTTATATTAAAAATAATTTTACTATTAATGTTTGAGTGAGACATATTTCACTTTATTTAATTAAATTAAATTTAAGGTCTTAGTCACATCCATGTGGGTTCTAAAAGTTACCATTTCGACCCAGGTATATTTTAGGATGAAATATAATCATCCAATTATGTTAATAAAAGTGTTAGGGTATTTTTATAATATTATATTTACCCTTAATTACCTGATTTACCATTAAATGTGGTAAATAAAATTTACCATAGTTACTATTCATAATGCCCAAAAATAAAAAAGTATCCTATTTACATAACTTGGACCATCTGATTCCAAATATGGAATCCATTTTTTCCTAATTCAAATCACATAAGTTGAAGAAATTAATTTAAAATTAATCCCATTGTCAAAAAAACGGGTTTATGTTTAAAACATTACAAAAGATTGAAATGATTTTACCTATGAATTCAATGTAAAAATAATGATAATGACATAAATTATATTAAATGGTTAAAATATATTCTATTTATACTTTAAAAACATTCAAAATTATAATTTATCCATATAAATTATCGTGATGAAAAAAAGATGTTTTTAATTAAAATTTAGCGTGTTTTACTATTCACTAAAATATGAAAGTTATCTGAAAAATATCAAAACTTCATCCAACGTAAATTTTTATATATTGATTCAAAATAATTATTTTATTTAGTACCGTTTTACTTATAAACTTGTAAAAAAATAGATTCATAATGTGTGCACCATCAAAAGGCGACAAAACTTCATTTTTTAAAAAATACCTACTTTACCTGAAAAACTTATTTTGTTCTCATAACAGGTTTTAGAATATGCGTAAGATGAATGATAATGTTATAAAATTAAAATTTTGGTTAATACTATTCATAACGGCTAGTTCTTAATAATATTATAATAATATATCATTGTTTAGTAAAACTCGATATTGCGTACAATACACTCTATTGAGGAAGGTCGCTCTTGAATGCAACACATGCCTAGAATAGTGTTTGTGTATACTACAAGATAATACCATGTTGTGTATAGTGCATGCTAATATTTGTGTAGTGTACAACATAAGATATCAATGAAATTAAAATGACTATATCTCATAAAGTTTCTGGGTGTTACATTATACCCCCCTTAAAATGAATTTCTCCTTCGAAATTTGTTGGTGTTATAAATGGTTTAATACTTGAATGTTTCTTTTATATAAACCCACATTGTAAAAAGAAATACTAAAACTTCATTTTAAAAAAGGAATGTTAGAAACATAATGGATACCCAAAGTAACTCATCACTGGGTTTCCACATAAGAGGACATTAGTGAAAATATGGATATGGAAGAGAAATCTAACCATCATGTTCTGATGGAGAGTGGTAGAGGACATGGCTATGAAAAATCCAAAAATCACAAAGCCATAAATTTGTGATGATCTAAGGTACCTTCGGATTCATCAGATATGGGGGCACAAGGACATCATTTTTGGTTTTCAAGATCATTTCCTAATTATTGAAGTATTTTTGAATTAAAAGAAATACTTACTTTATTTGGTACAATCTCACTATTATTCGTGACTTGAACAATCTCTGCATCATCTCTTAAAGAAATGATGTTGAATTGGTCTTTCGTGAAGTGTTAGTAGATCATGCAATGAAATGATAGGTTATTCCATCTGACTCAAACATAAGGTTAGCAAAATTTATATACATAAGTCCGTCTATGGAGAGATTAATCATATATGGTTCCAAAAATGGACTTATACATTATATATAATACTATTTAATTAAATATAACTAGTTTCTACTAACCAGGGACTTACTTTAGGCCAGTGGTAGGTGATAAAGGCTCATCACACTTTGGTTGTGGGTTCGATTCCTCTAGCCTTGTCCGACATGATAGTTTGTCGGTCGTCCTGCAGGTTATCCCCTTTTCTAAAACTACATTATTATAACATTCATGCAATAATATCGAAAAAGTTTCTAGCCTTAAAAAATACTATCTTGTGTCTAAATTAATTCATTTCAATCTTTAGGCTTATCCAAACTACTTTGGTCCAGGCTCATAGTATAATGAAAATGATTACTAGAAAGGCCATCTACCAAGAATGTGAATATCATCATTTATATCCCATATATCATAAGATATAACTGTTTGGTCACATTACAAATATTTGAACACCTTAATAATGTATTCTCTTGAATCATTAATTACCATAGAAACTTAGTGAAAACATGAATTCTGTCAAAAGTTAACTCTTTCCAGTTACCAAAATCCAAAAAATTAAATATACTCAAACCATGATATCAATTTTTCCTTATATAAATCATGAGCTCATTAATTCTATCAAACATATAATTTTCTCCTTATCCCTTCCTTATGCACATATCATATTCTTTCCAAATATATTTCAATCACTTTTCATGGTTACCATTACCATATTCATATAGAAAACCATAATGGACCAATAAATAGATATTCCAATATACCTTAAAAGTACCTCAACAACATTATTCTTGATTACCAATACATAAACACTTCAATCCCTCATATTCAATGAATTTTATGGAATAAGTCCTTCCTGGATTTAGAATTAACCTCTTAGGTTAGGGCATTGAGTTGGGTAATTCCCATGTTCTCCATAGATAAGACATTGAACTCCATATATGTTTGTCACTCTATGACCCTTCTCCCCACACAGATAACATCTTCCCCTCCATTTGATGTATTCATCAAGGTTTTTCTTCCCTTCTTTAGAAATATCAATCTTCATTTTTCTATGATCCTCACCATGCAAACATGCATAAAAGTCCATCTTCCTCTTATTTGAGGAATTAGGAATACCACTAATGTTCACCTTGTTTATCATATATCGTGATGAATTCTTCGGTATAATCACAATATAATTCATTCTAGGAATTAAACAATTTCGTTGCTCATAGTCACCAATTTTTCCATTGGATTGAATGTTGACCGAATTTTTTCTGGTTCCCTCCGTTGACTAAAACCAAAAACCATGGTGTGGGAAATAGTTAAACTAACGAGGAACCACATAATCATAAAATGTCACTTATAGGATGTCTAACTTATCAAACATTCATTAATCCATGACACCTTAGGTTTACCCTAGGTTATTCATTATCGTCAACATAATTCTAGGACTGTAACCTATAGTTATATTAAAACTTAGGGACATCCCTAGACATACCTTAGAAATATCTCTAGGGATCTCACAAAAGTTTTCACATCCTAGTTTCCAAAGGTTAACTAAAATCTTCGCTCTGATACCAACTTTAGAGACCCAAAGCATGATATACATGGACATTACATTACTTTTTTCATAAAACGTTTTACATGACACAAATAGACACCCAAATGACAGTATTTGTTTAGTGTATTGGAAACATGGAACATAGAATTATAATCATGTTGAATGATCTTCAACATCTCCCATAAAGATCTTACCATTTTGTTTTCCTACCTAAAACTGTTCTTTATATCTTGGGGAAAAGAAAACATAAAAAGGGGTAATCTCAAATGTTCTGTAAGGGTAAACATGGGGAACATAAAACAATCCATAAACATTTGAACTTAAAAACATGAACATAAAACATCAACATCAGGTGGAATGACATAATTCATTGTGGTACAAAAAGCATTGATCATAAAGAAACATTAATCATGATAAAATAGCATGGGAATAAAACATGGAATTATGGAAAACCATAAAGAACAAGATATGATTTCCATAATATCCAAGTTATTGCTTTCATGACCATCACAGTGGACAAAGTCCACTACTGAACCGGGTTTACATGTTGTTCCAACTCGGTCTTACTGAACCAGATTTACTTATCGTTCTAGCCATTTCTATCTGATGACATATAAATTTTTACCCAATGCATTGGAGTGAGATATAGTTCCCACCCATCTCATAATGAAACCATTCTTATGTGTGCCACAAAATCATAAACCATACATCATAGCCTAACCCATGTATAAAAAAATGGGATTCTTAAACATCATGCCATCCTAACATAATCAAAAAAGGATTTCATAAAAATAATTCCATCATAACATAACCAAATTAACATAATAATAAGAAAATAAATAGAACCCTATATTATCTTAAATGGAAAATAATTTTGATAAAACACTTGAACTCCATTACTGAGGAAAATATCCTTTCTTTTTCAAAAACATATTTTTTTTCTCAACATGTCATACAATTTTAAACTAAAAGAAGCTAATTGAAAATTAACCGGAAAACCTTTAAACTAATATTCATGGAAATAATGTTCTATGAAATTATAAAAATCCATACTTTACGTATAAGTTAAAAAAACATTCTCCTTATACTTTTGTCGGAAAAGTCAAAAAGTTCCATGTATGGTAAACAAAAGAAAGATTCCATCCATATCATGTGGTAAAAGTCAAAAAATGGTAACAATGACTTTAAACATACATGTAAGAGTAGTAATCATTTTATGAATTTTTTTAGAAAACATGGACATGGATGATAACTATAACTCCAGAAAATACTTACGAATAACCAATCTCAGATAATAATTGAGATTGGAATAATTATCCTTTACCTTATGTCCAATTTCTTCCTTATGTGTCTGAAACTCTTGTATAGTGGGTCTAAAAATATTATTATCTTTTAATATAATCATAATAATATTTATGATATCATATATTATTCTCTTATGTCTTTATATTAACAGATCATTTGTTAATTCCATGTTAAAGTAGTGTTTTGGGTAAAATCGTTTCATTTATTGTACATGTTTGCACTTGTTGTTCATGATATTATTATTACGTATATCATGATTTAATTACTTACATAATATAAATCATTATTTATATTTCATATATATTCAGTATATATATATATATATATATAATAGATGGATAAATGAAATGAAATACATTGTTCATGGAGACAGTAGGCCGTATGTACGCATGAACGTTGAATTCCTTTCGTTATTGACTTGAATGGAAGTAAGCAGATGAAATATATATATATATACATAAATCCAGTAGATTTTTTATGTCATATATTTCATTATTATTCATTATATATACTTTATAATCATTCTTGAATGGTTAACATGGAGAATGAATCTCATCGCGTCGTGGAGACAGTAATACGTACATATGAAGGAGCGATGATATCGTTCCCATAATTCTCGAATGGAATTGGAGTGGATGATATAGTATCTCAGAATTATTATCAGGTTAAAATAATAATATATAGTCATTATTTACACCATTATACACATCCAAGTAAGGTGGTGGTAGAAAAACATATTACACCAAGACGTGGAGACGATATTTCGTACGTACGCACGCGCGATGATTTTGTTTTTCCTAGGATGGATAGAAGTTGAAACAGGGTTGTTTCATATTTATAATAACAGATAATTATATAAGTAATAATGATGATATTACTTTATAATGAAACAAATAAATACGAGGAAGCATAAGAGGAAAGAAACTTGAAAAAATCGGTAGAAGATATTACCTCTTCTTCGACGTTCCTCTTTTAAACATCCTCTTAGGGAACTAGAGTTGGAATTTTGATAATACAAGAACCTATATGATATAACTAGATAAGTTTAGAAGATAAATTGTCAGGGGTTGTCCTGGTTTTAAGGCTCAAAATTGTGTAAAGTGGAGAGGGCGGAGGATCCCTTTTATAAGGGAGGAGAGGTGCACCTTTTGAAACCTCAAAAATATTAATTTATAATAAATTCAAAACCCACTTAAAAATCATAAAAATGATTCAATTAGAAGATGATATGAGATAGGGTTGAAATCTCATCAACCAATAAAATTTAGTCTTTATTTATGTTTAATTTAAACCTTATCATTTTGATTTATCTTTATTTAATATATTTATTTTTATTTGTGGTAATAATATTCTAAATTTTAAATCATTATAAATACATACTTATTTGTTGTCAATTTTGCCTAATTGGATACTTTATTATCTTTTAGACCATATAATTTTCAATTTGTAATTTTTAAATATTATATAGATTTTGAAATAATTTAATAATATGTTATTTTTTATTAAATACCAATAGTGTAAATTTTGACACTATTCATTTATTTGAATTTAAATAAAATACAAAAAGAATATATTCGAAAAAATATATTTAATAGGTTCCTAACATGTCATATTAATCTATAAAATTCGTAGAGAATATTAATTTGTTCATATAAAATTTATTTTTATATTTTAAATACCATTTATTTGATATTTCTCTTAAAAAACTAATTAGGGCAACATTTTTTTATAATTATTTAATATACTTTCTTGTTGAATAAAAAATAAAAATAAAATAATATTATGAAGATATATATAATATCGTTCTTTATAATAATTTTAGAATAATTTATATTCTAAAACATCCAACTCTTAAAATTATATGTTTATGAAATTATGATGGAAACAACTTTGACATCATATAGAATAAAATAATATAAATGTCATAATCTGTTTTGTAAGTCTCCAAATGGTCCACAAGTTGAAACATGGATGATGAGGGTATATATATACTCGACCGATAAGGCTTTGTCAAGTTTATGGTCCTTTTGATTGGTATTATTAGTTTAATAAATAATATATTATTGATTTTTCACTAAATAAATAATTTCTGCATCATTAATGTATAAGCTATTTAGATAATTATATATTTCATAAAAATTAAAAATAAAGTACCATGATAAATAAAAACATTTTATCTCTCATATGATTATTTATAATTGAATTTATTTTATGTATATCCTTATATTAAAAATTCTTTTATTATTAAAATTTGAGTGAAAAATATTTCACTTTCTTTATATAAAATAAATTAAAGGTCATAATCACATCCAAGTGGGTTCCAAAAGATAACATTTCAACCCAAGTAAATTTTAGGATGAAATATAATCATCAAATTATATTAATACAAGTTTTAGGGTAATTTTATAAAATAATATTTACCCTCAATTACTGGATTTACCTTTAACTGTGGTAAATAAAATTTACCTTATTTACTATTCATAATGCCCCAAAATAAAAAGTAGACTATTAGCATAATTTGGACCAACTGATTCCAAATATGGAATCCATTTTCAAAATTCAAAACACAGAAGATGCAGAAAATAATTTTAAATTAAACTCTATGTCCAAAAAAATGTGTTTTTGTTTAAAACATTGCAAAAGATTGAAATGATTTTGCCTATGAATTAAATGTAAAATTAATGCTAATAACATAAATTACATTAAATGGTAAAAAAAATTCTATTTATACTTTAAAACCAGTCAACATTATAATTTTACCATATAAATTATCTTGAAGAAAAAAGTTTGTTTTTAATTAAAATTTAGCGTGTTTTTACTATTCATTAAAATATGAAAATTATAAAAAAAATCAAAACATCATACAACGTAAATTTTTATATAATTATTTAAAAGAAATATTTTATTTAGTACTTTTTAACTTATAAACATGTAAAAATTTAGATTTATAAAGTGTGTGCCATCAAAAGGTGACAAAACTTCATTTTTTGGAAAATACTTATTTTTCCCGAAAAATTTATTTTATTCTCATAACTTGTAATAGAATATGCATAAGATAAATGATAATGTTATAAAATAAAAAATGTGCTAAATACTATTCATAAAGGCTAGTTCGTAATAAAATTATAACAACATATCGTTGTTTAGTAAAACTCGATATTGCGTACAATACACGCTATGGAGGAAGGTTTCTCTTGCATGCAACACAAGCCAAGAATAGTGTTTGCATATACTACAAGCTAATATGATGTTGCGTATAGAGCAAGCTAATCTTGGTGTAGTGTACAACATAAGATATCAAAGAAATTAAATAGACTATATCTCATAATTTCTCGGGGTGTTACACCAAGACAATTGACAATGACGCTATCTTCGGTCAGGAGAGTAGTAACACTTGGAATTTATGGGAATTTTTAGAATTTGGGTACACGGGTAACATATAAATCATAATCTTGTGAGGGAATATCATATAAGTCATCTTAGGCATGGAATCCAAGAAATACCATATCGATCACGAGGTAATGACTCCATGAGAGTTAGTCTAAAAGGATTTTTATCTAAGGAATATCATGTTTATTGAATGAAGATATGCGTTATGGGTTATGAAATAAGTTCTACGTTACGTCAATATGTATATAAATGTCTATTTTAGAATGGTTACGTCATGATTTTGACATCTTATGAAGAATGTACGGTTAATAAATAACACCTCATTGAGGCATATGTAGGAGGTGAATCCATATGAGGGAATATATCACACATAAGTTTACCAATGGATAAAAATTACCCATTGAGGAGGATCTATGAGGTACTTCCCTATAAAATAACACCTAGATAGTTTAATGATGGATCATAAACCCATGTGGAGGTGGATCTGGGAGGTGTGTCCCTAGGAGGGAACACCTGGATAGTTTATAGATGGATCCGAACACCCCATAGAGGTGGACCCATGAGGTTTGTCCATAAAAAGGAACAACTAGATAATTTATTAATGGAACAAAATTCACCATGGAGGTTAATTGAAGAGAAACTTCTCTAGGATGGAGCACCAGGATAGTTTACTGATGGATCAGACTGCCCTATGGAGATAGATATCAGAGGTGAATCCCAAGGAGGGAACATATGGATAGTTTAATGATGTTGAGATTCAACTCTATAAAGGTATCATAGATACACTTTCTAGAATAAGGTATCAAAACCATCATAGTTTGATGCATCATTAATTGGTCACATGATATGACAAATCCATGAAGTTTAAGATCATGTGGTTAGGACACCCATGTCATGAAATTAGTTTATTTAAGGGATGGTTTGGGGCTTACACATAGAAGATTATGTATGTGGGTTTACCTTCTTTTGGTAGGGAAGGATGGTGTGGGGATTATGTGTTAAATCTTCCCTATGTGGGTTTCCCATGCCGTGGTGTTGGATAAGGTGGAATCCTATTTTTATTGGACATAGGGTATCCCGTGTTTGTCACCCAAGGTATGTATACAGTTTTACATCATGTGCTGATTTGATTATGACATGGACCTAGGTATTTTTACATCATGTAGATTAGATATTTCATGGATCATTTGAAACCACTAGGGATTATTTAACCACCAGTCATTTACCATTGGGTGGGGTATGGAATTGACACTACTATAGAGGAGTGGTTAGTCAAGAGGCCAATGTTAGGGTCCCTATGCTTAGAAGAAAAAAGGAGTTTGGGTATATATTATTAATTGCTAACATTATTCCAAAGTAACATGTTATACATGGAGAGAGGTACAAGGAGATAAGAGTGGGTGTAACTTATCACGTGGGCACTCGACGTGCACCTGAACTGGTTTGGGATTGGTATGGGTGTCATGGGAACTCGACCATTACGAAGGGGTATAAATAGATAAGAGGCACCACATAGATCCCCATGATATAGGTTGACTAAAGTGTAAAGCCTCATTGAGATTTTTCTCCCAAATATCAGGGTCCTCACGGAGGTCAATGAGTATTCTATGGGGGTATGGTTTAGGAAACATGGTGACCCTACCTCATATTTATATGATGTTACTTAGGGGGAGATCTTCCCAATGGCTAAGTACATCATGAATCATCATATTTTTTATAGGACAGTAATCATCTGAAAAGGGAATTGGCCTTCATAATAGGAATCTTGACTTTGGGTAGAGGAACTTAAGAATACTAGGGAGGGTGCTTCTCAATGTCAATATTCCATAGATAATCCATTTTCTCTTTTTTCATGAGGCTAGGGTTGTTTGTGAACAAGAAGAAATTTTAAAAAGACAAAATATCACTGACCTCCTTATATTTCAAACAAATTGTGGAATTTACAGGTATATAGTGTTCTATATGATTAGAGTCTACTATGAATATTTGCGAGATTCCGGAAAGGATGGGCTTCGTGATTCCAAATTTCAATATATGGAGGTTACAATCAACCCTATATGGGGTCACGAAGTGATCTTTGACTCATCATTGAAATTTTTAGGAGGTTGTAGTTATGCCATTGTTCACTTGAGAATGAAATCCCGATCTTGAGACATTCTTGAGTCCCAACCATTGGTGAAAGTGATGAGATTTATAAATCAGACTTTTAGAGATATTTTTGGGCTATTTTGGCTCCTATTCTCTTGGTACTAGTCATGCCTTCCTTGGATATTCTTGTGAGATGATTATTTCAGATCCAAAAAATTACCACCCTCATAATTGGAGTTGATGGGGAAAGGATTTTCATATTTTTTTGAGAATATCCAAATATTGGCAATAAAATCTCTTTCATGAAGATCATACGAAGAACCCATTTGTGATGTCCACTTCGCGAAGACCATCATGAACCAATGGGCGGCCATACACCTCTATACTATGTAGTGGAACTTATAGGGACCACTATAACTTCAAGAATAGAAAATATTATTCTTTGTTTTCCAAAATCTCACAACCATCATGATTTCTATCTGATTTTGATCCCACCCCTAGTGAAGAACACCTTCTCTGTGACCAGATCTTCATGAACAATACTCCATGAATAGTACTTCGTGAAATGAAACTTCATGAACATACCTCCATGAACCCATTATTTTATAACATTTTATTTGAGTAGACCTTCATTAATTAGACCTAGATAAACTTGTATGCCCTGAACCAAATAACCACTCAATGATCCAATTTTTCTTCCGTCCATTGGAAGAAAATTGATTGGAATATAATGGTTAGAGAGAGAATATGGAGTTTCTTAAATCATGAATCACTCATCATGATATTAATATATTTTAAACATATTATTTGATATTCATGGTGCATCTAGTCTATGTGTTCATACCAATGGACAATGTATTAATCCCACAGGAAAACATATATGAGTATGCCTACTAGTTTAGAAGCACACCATCAGAGAAATAATAACTCAGCGCTTCCTGGGAAGAGATATATGGGGGTTGTAAACTAAATAGATGAATGAGTCTGGTGAAATTGGGCGTGTGCATCGTGCCAAAAAAATTGAGGCAGAGATGAAGTTAGTGGGACTTTATGAGGCAACACGAGCCTCACAGTTTTACATCCACCACAACATTCATTTCATGTCAAAGATACTATGTAGGTGGTCATCAGGGACCAATACTATCCAATTACATCATGTGGAGTTTGGAATTAACCTATTGTATCATAATTGAATCACCAATATCCTAATCTAGGGGGTGATGTATGATGACTTCCTCCCTACCAAAGACTGTGTGGGAGGACCGAGAGTAGTTGTCGACCCTTGTGAAGGTGTTGTTGGATTTGGTGTAAGGGACTAGTAAATGGATGTTGAGGTTGAGAGAAATAATATTTCACAAATGGTACAACTATTTACTGAACGAGCTAGTGGAGATTCTATATGAAATTATACACACGTATCCTGGGGAATTCCAGTAGAGAAAATATCAGACACACTTGATAATTATGGAGGTGAGCATGTGGAATATGTGGGGTTACAATATTAATCATGAAGCTCATGTGGTCAGTATGAAATGGTTTATTTTTATTCTGTTATATGACTAGATTTACTCAGTGAGGGATTCACACATTTGAGTGCACCTAAACACCTTCATTATGGTGATGTGGCAATGTGGAAGAATGACAACATGGCTATCATAGTATTGGATAATCTATATAAGGTGCTTCTCCAGTTCATCTAGGGGAAGATCCCTCTCCAGGTGCGTGGGACCATATACTTCTTGAATAGATTGGTGGATGCACATATGAGATAATATGAATATAGAAATTATATCTCCCCTCCAACTACAAAAATCCGAATAGAAATTCTTAACATCATTGAGAGTTTACATCTCCAATTGCTTCTAGAGGACATGATAGAAATGGTCATACTAAGAGAGTGATTCATGTTTAACCCATCACCGCTTCCAATCGAGATGGTGAATAATGATGGTACATGGACAATGAAGAATAGATCGCACCACATGGCCTTCACAGGTGGGTTACTGGTGGAGAGTGTTGACTATGATCCAATCTGTGATCCATACAAATTAGATTGATTTGTGAGACAATCTCGATGCCGGCAGTGGCTAACACTGAATACATACATGGAATTATGTAATAAGTGTCATCCTTTGGTCTCATAATTTTTCACTGATATGGGAGAGTTCATATCCTAGGGAGATTTCAAGGAATTTAATCACTAGGGTTCTTGAAGGAGAGGCCCCACAACCACATGGTCGAGAGAATGTGGTGGTATGATTACACCGTTGATGTATGATTAGTTCAGTGGGATGATCTATAGTGTTGGTAGAGCAAATAATCCCTAACTCAAAATACTTGGGGAAAATGGAAGTGGAGGGTAAACGAGATTTAAAATCATGGTTAAATAGTGGAGAGATGAAAGAAATTCCTCTAGGGTTATTTCAATGGAATATTTTCAAGCATCGGGGAAGATATTATGCCATTCATATTTCTCTAGTGATTCAATTTTCCTAGATTATTTGGATAATTGGGGGCTATTTAGACATATGAACACTATCATTTTTATACATCCAGATCAAAACAAAAAGAGGATATTCCTCATAGGGCATGGTCATGTGAGTCCCTACTTCCACATTCCTTGTGATGAGGAGGTTCTATAACTTAAGTATTTGGATGACTTTAACCACTCTCCGGGCACGATGCATCCACTAACCTCTGCAAAAAGGTGTTTATAGGGATGAACTATCCTTCAGATCTCTAGTCCTATGGGTTATCTTCTCAAACATCATTATAGAGAGACTCGAACGAGTTTTACGGGAGTAACACTTAATGGGACTCTCTCGATGAAGGTGGCCCCACTATTGAAAATTTAAACACTATAATATCATATTATTTGATTTCCCCCAAAATCCCAAGAGAATTAACTAATTGTATTTTTTCATGCACTGAGATTAGAGATCATATATGTTAGAGAGGTTAATAATGAACCTTACGCAGAGGGTGAGGGATCCTCAACCCTTAGAGGGAGTTGATTGGTGTCCCTCCATGATGTTATGGCTATGGGTATATGACCATTAGTCTAAGAGTCACCTTAAACTGAGGTAGAGACTATAGAGGTTATTCCCCTATATAGGGGGTTACCTATGAACATGTTTGTGCTCCTCACAAGTCTTTATTACTCTCATTATCATATTCCCCTTTTTCAATTGTTCCTTTTCTTCCATGAATTTTTATTCTTTGCTATCTCATTATTAAATGGAGGTTCAAACTATGTTTGTGGAACACAATTCATTTTCAACATCTGAGTAAGTGGCTCTCGAGTATTAAGCATGAATAAAAGGTTTCATTATCCTAGGGAAAATGGTCATAGAGGCTGTGCTTGGTGAACCAACTACGAAAGTGATACTAGAAGGGACATCTGGGACTTTGTCCTTGATTGAGGGGATTGAGATGGTTCCCATGAAGGTATGAGATGAAGGTGCTATGGTGGAAGATCATATGGTTGTGGTTCCACCAAAGGTTCTAGTTGAAGTCAATTCCATAATGGTGGATGTGGAATTTGTTTTGGATGCATAGATGGATGGGGAGAATGAATTGGATGCACATATCACAAAATTTTCCTTGGTTGCTGTTGTGGGATTTGAAGTCAACATTACACCACCTGTTGTGGAATATAAGGAGATTGAGATGGTCACATCCATCTCAGAGGTTCCACTGGGGATTATAATGAATTATACTAAAGATTAAGGGGCCGAAAATGATCTGTTATCAGCGATAGATTTTCATCCACCCTCAATAGAGGAAAAACACATGGGATATACGACCACTAATGTATTTGTTGAATTAACATTATATGATCATGTGGCACCTGATTATTTTTAATATTTTGACTCAGATTCCCCTATGGAGAACTGGATTGTTCATTGTACGGCCTGGAGGTATGTGCATACCTTCATCACCCATACCATGTTTTCTGACATGCCGGGTCGGGTGGGTTATCTCTGCCACTTGATAGTCAGCCTAGGGATTAATGGGGTTGGATCAAGAAGCCTTCACACATTGGCTCATGGATTCCTTATTAATTGGTATTATATTTAATGATAGGTACTAAAAATTACCTAGAAGATGCACAAGTTTGATAAATCAAAGTCACCTCAGGTATCTAAAGGGGTTATCACCTAACTAGAAGGTCTATTGTTGCAGATTGAATCTATCACCGTTTCCCAATATGAGACCGTCAACCATTTGAAGGCCAAGATGGTTTCAGTAAAATAAAAGGTGGAAGGGGTGACATCCTTTCTTAGTGAATATTGGTATGAGGAGAACTAGTTGAGGATATGGGCCAATGAATTCTACCCCAACGATGAAGAAATGAAAGAAGACCTACAAGAAAGGAAAAAACCCCACAAACACTCAATAGAGGGTGCATGATATTGAACTCTCGATCATTGGGGTTAATCCATAGGGGTATTTTTCAACAGATAGGTTCTAAACCATGGATGACCCTTTGAAACATTGGTTTACTTGGGTAAAACTACACGATTCCTAAACTTTTTTTTCATTTATTCATTATAACAGTTCGATAATATTCAGGAGATAACCTAAAATCAATCCCTAATCTATCATTATTCGTTCTTGATATGAGAAACAATGGATGTTAATAAAATTTTTCATTCATATGAGAGTGTTTGGAAATCATCAGTTAGGGTATTAATTTACTAATTGACCATTGGGAATGTATGATACAAGAGGGGGTGTGGCTGGAGAGAGGAGACATATAAACAATTGACTTTCTATTACAATGTGTGCATGTGCATGAAAGGGTTATTTCCGGGAGATTTTAATTATTCATAAAAAGGGTGATGTAGAGTGTGAATCATGAAACTCAGTATTTGTAAAACAAGTGGAGTTGCGTAGTGATGTGGGATAACTGCTGAACATATTTAAAACACAACATCTATTACATTTAGTTGTGGAATAAGATGAACAATTGAGGTCAACTGTTGGACATGTTAAAAATATAATACCTATATCAGACTGTTGTTTAAATTATTTTGGGGCATTAGATGAGGATGGTAAGTGAGACATTTGGCTCGTGCCCCATAGTTTTTTACGGGACCATTAGGATGTGAAGGAGTACGAGGATCCAAATAAAGGACATGTGAAGTATGGAGATGAATTGATTTAATGTTCAAATAGATTCCAACATTCTTGGAATCACCCCATTATGACTTGGAGAACATTGGGTAGGGATATTGAACTTAAAAAGGTCAAACTCATCTTCTATGGGGAGCATCACCTTTGGTCTTGAGCAATGGAAAAATAACATGAATAATGTGGAAGGTGTCCAATATATAATGAAATGGGATCTTGGAAAAGGGATTGATATTCCACATAGTTTCACATTGTTCACCAAGGATGATAGACAAAACAATTATCATTACATGGTGAGAATGTTGAACAACCAGTTTAATTTCATACGAAGAGAAAGTTAGGAGTGTTGTTTAATGTTCTACGGTGAGAGGAATATATCAAAATGTTTGACATTGTCTGACCAAGATGTAGTTTGCGGGGCTTCTTCACTGAGCTACCCAACACTTCTTTATCATGGAAATCCATGAGTGAATCCCAAGTCCATTAAATGAGGTAGGATTAAAAATTAACATCATGTGAATTTATGTATGAACCGAAATTATTTATACCCTCCAAGCTAATGTTTCCAGAGTTAAAGGAGGGTAGCACAATTGTGGAATTCCATGTAAGAGAAAATAAAGAAATTGATAGCTTTAGAATACCCTACATCAAGAAACAAAATATAGGGTGATTCGTAAAAAGTTTAAGGTCATGTTGCTTGGGCCATGATTCGTCGTTTATGGTCGTAGTGTTTGTTTTATAGGGATGAGTTTCTTAATATAAAATGTGTATCATGGAGGAGTAAAAACCCAATGTTAATAGCAGTCCAAGAAAACCCAATGTCATAAAAAATTCCAAGGCATAAAATTTAAAGTCCTAATGATTTGACTCGGTCTTGGATCATAGTTTAAAGTTATAGAGTTCAGACCATGTTCACCCTATAGTGTTTTGTAGGACACAAAATAAAATCATCCCAACCTGAATAGATGGTCTGGAGATTCCATATTCCATGAAAATCATGGGTAGATAACTTCACATAGTTTATGGTAATGAGGATTGGACCATGGGGGGAATGTCTTAATGAAACATGTGCATCATTGAATGAAAGAATCACAATGTGAAAGAGGGTCCCTAAGAGGCCACTTGATGCTAAACAATAGTCCTCGAGACAATTTCAATATAGGTTAAGGTCATGATTATTGTTCAAGGAGATGATAAATCATCTCAACCTGGTTTAAGGAAAAAATCCACCCAATTCCTAAGTCTATGTGAGACATACTCAGTATGGAAAACACGAAGTGGTATAGAGTTCTTATTTATCATAGGGGAGAACAAAATGATGGGCGGATGTTTCCAAAATACCCCATGAAGGTGAATGGATCATTCAAAATATGGATAGTATGAGTGGAATAACTGACTTATTAGGAACAACTAATGACCATGTTTAAAACCCAGGTTCTATACCCACATTTTTTAAATAAGGGGTGAACAAATTCAAGATCGACCATTGATCAAGTTTGAAACACGAGATTATATATATTCTATCAATGATTTTCTGATAAGTGATATAAGGATGGTATGTGATCCATTATTTAATTAAACCATTCCATTATCAATACAGTCTAGATCGAGAGGATGAATGTTATCCAAATTAGAGAAAACACAATGTGCCGATGTAGAATAGGGAAATGTCCCAGAAATAAGTTGATGGAAGTGATCAAAATAATATGTAATATCCCATGTATCACAATGTAACCTATAAGGATAAGAATAAATCAATATTCCTAGACCATGACAATGTAAGATACTAATTCTACCAAGGTGATTCCCTTACTGTCGAGGATGTGAAATCACCTCATATTTGAAGGAATTCTAATTTTATATGGGTTATTGTGTGGTTAATCATATACTTGTCATATGAGGTATCTTGGTTGTATATAGGATATTTCCTTACATATTATATGAATCATATGGAGAATAAAAATTTAAAATGGGGAAATGATGTGATTTAACATCCCACAGTGAGGACATTAGGCTTTTCTGTCTAATTTAAAAAAAATCAGACAAGGGCTGCTTCTAATATAAAGTCCAAATTCAAGGACGATATGTACAACTATTGGTTTATGTTCATGTTGGATTGAACATGGGTACATGTGTCTCACAAGAGTTTACATGACATGAAATAATGAAATGTGATGTGAATTGGGGGTCAAAGGGGTCGTTTTCCATATAAAACTCAATAAACCATACCACTAGTTGGTACCCTGTCACTAATTAAGAAAAGGACCTATAATGAGTTGAAAAAGGGGGCCCATACTAGGATAAAATATTTGGGAATTAATAAATATATCATGAGGATTGGAATCAAGATACACATAGTTACAAAACATGGCATGGAAGGGGGCCAACACAAAGAGGGGGTTAACCTTTCGAGTGAGGAAATTGAATATTCTCAAAATAGGATACTATGTATCCCAAAATTACATGGGCCAAATTAATTTCTCATTAAGATGTTTCGCTATTTTATATAGATTATGATCACAGTTTTTACATCGTGTGACTGAGGACATAGAGTGTAGGGCTTAAGAATTAATCCACAATCTATTTCCTTCCTCATATCGATCTATGATGGAATCTTGGCCTGCTGATGGGTCAAGGTAAATGAATGAAGATTATACCCTGAAAGGATTCCAATGATAATTTTGGGTCAGTATAACCACATTTAATAGATAATTTCATGGTGAATTTGTGGATTATCTGGAAGACTAAAATTCAAGGAGTCACTATATATCCTATAATAATGGGAATCAAGCCACATGTAGTTCTAGAATGAGGATGGAGGCATATAATTTTCTAAAAAATAGACAATGTGAATGATCGGTGGTTTTGAAAAATATATGTTCATATAGTATTAAAAATGAAAAACTATTTTAAATTCATGTTTCTATGACTATGGGAAATCAATATAAGGTTGTGTTGCATGTACAATCAGAAAATAATTGAATGTAATGATTGTTGGATTAGGAAAAAAAATTTATTTAGTGAATTTTTGTGGATTGAAATAGGTAGAAATTGAAGTGAATTTAGGTCATGGGACAACATACCACATAAGTTCAAAAAATGGAATATAGTTTAGGTCCATAATTCATTGACCATGGTGAAAGTAGAAGGTATAATAATTTAATGTCATGTTTATTGGACTAGAAATGCTGTCAGTATCAAGGGTATATATATATGGCATGAAAGGGGGAAACCAGACATGAATGGATCGAAAGGGGATTGTGTAGCTCATGAATAACTTGAGGTGAGTATAACATAGTCTAAGGCCATGTTGTTTGGAATATATATGGGACTATGGGATGAAGGGTTAATAAATTTTTATCTAGAATCAAAGACAAAAATCAAAGCATTGGTATTGATCCCATCAGGATGGGAATCAAGACACACATAGTTCTGATACATAGCATTGTTGATGGTAAACACTGATGAGTGAAATTATCTATGGAGAGGGAATCAGGTCATCCTACATTTTTCATGAGTCATCCCATGTTTAGAGTGCTAGGTAAATATTTTTAACATATCATACATACAATAAAAGGAACCTTGGCTATATACGGGGTAAAGATCAATTCTCATGAAGAGGAATAAGGATCTTATATGGGAATAATCATCTTTGATCATCTAGTACTTATTGTAGGGGGAATCACTATTTTTCTGGGTAAAATTATCATTTATTAAGAGGCATCCCAATTTTATGTGGGGTAAAATGATTGTTTAGTGTCACATGCTGAGGATGTCAAGCTCAATAGTTTAAATTCATACAACTCAGACTACATGGGATTAAAATAGTGTAATTTAGTAATTATTAGAACATTAATAATTGTTTATGGTCATATTTTTTTTAAAAGGGGGATCTTAGTTTAAGGTTATAGAGTTTTAACTAGTGTGATATTAGTTTAAGGTCACAGAGTACTGGCTGATAGGGTGAGTATCCCAAATAGATATGTGTAGTGTGATGGAGTGATGTACTCGAGATGAATGGAGGGTCAGGGGGAAATGAGACACAACACGTTCTAAGTGGAACATAGAATTAGTTTATAGTAATAACTCTTGGACATGGGCCTGGATTCTCAAATGAATAATTTCTTGAGAAACATGGAATTTGTGGGAGGTGTGATACACTCTCTATCCATGGATATCAAAGATTATGTACCATTGGATTAGACCTTATGAATAATGTAAGGTACATCCCACTTGGGCTCCAATTTTGGTGGCTTCTTAATAGGTATCATCATTGTTCTAAGAGATAGAACAATGCACCCTGGATGAAGGAGTAGAGGAAAACATTCATGTTGAACTACAATAGAAAAATTGATTATTTAGGATGGGTGATTTCCAACAAGAACCCCTCAAAAGTAGCTATTTATGATAGGGTCCCATCATGAATCCACATATCTGAAAATGGTGTTGTAGACGGTAGTTTTTTGAGATGGCCCATCAAAATAATTACTTTTGTGAAGGGACTCTCTCCTATCGCAAATTGTTTTTAACCATATTATTTAAATAGTTGTTTGAAAAGGGCCAAGTGACCCTCCATGAAAATTTATTTAGGACATGACTCCCTCTCGACACAAATAATTTTTAACAATATTATTTAAAATATTATTTGTGTTTGGTCAAGTGACCCATTGCAAAAATGTATTTGTGATGAGACTACATCCTATTGAGAATAAGATGAAATATTCAAAAAATGAAAAAATGAATAAACTGTAAAAATTGTATATATATAAAATAAAAAATAGAAAATAAAAAATAAAAAAATAAATATATAAATCTGTAATCATATAGAATATTAAAAATATTACAATAATATTTATATTCAAATGTTAACATAATAAATGTGTTCATCACTGCGGATAGGGTTAGGGTGTGAGAGAGTAATCTGAATGAAGAGAGGGTGGGAACACTATCCCAACACCCAGATTTAGTCATCACATGTTCTCCATAATCTGATCATGTCACTACTCATACGGTCATCACATATCCTCCAACTGCTACTTGTGTTGTCGAGAGAGCTCTTTCAACGCCCTACGCATGGCCTCTATAATGTCACTTTGATCTTGTAGCTTCTCCTAATATTGTGATATCAATGATTATGAACCTCAAAGAGATCCCCTAAATATATATTGAGACCATGAAACAATACCAAAATTACTATTAGGCATTAATAGAGAACCGATACCAACCACTTGACCCTTTATGAAAGCATAATGTGTTGCTTACATCCACTCTATGTCATCAAATCCTACTGCACCAGTGGCTTGAATCTCATTTCGCCTTGAGTCTCATCAAGTGTCTGAGAATTTGTGGCCTCATGTGACTCATTAACTTTCAATTTAAAATAAAATTAATAAAAATATAATTTTTAGTAAATTTTGGAACTGAAAAGAAATTAAACTGCCCACAATCTGGTGCTGGAGACCAACCGCAATCTTTTCAGTGATTGAGTCATTATACATCCTCTTATATACCTCCGACTCTATAATATAGGGATGTTTAACTTACTTATGAGTATAAAATAATTTTTTACATTTAAATTTATATAATTTTTTTAAATTACAAACCATATTTCATCGATGCATACTAAATATATGATTATCAGACCGATGTGCCACCTTCTGCCTCCCCAACTCTATTGAACTAATGATTCCATGCTTTGAAAAATATCTTTTATCAATTATTAACATAACAAATTCCAAGCCTAAGATGATATTTAATCAAGTTTGTGGGAATATTTAGACTAATCAAAATCTATTAATCCTAATTTCTTCATGATTTATCTCCTCGGATTGTGCAATAACTAAACAGAAAGATCATGCATAAAAAAATCTCTAGCCTAATAGATAGAATTATGCATGATATCATTGATGAGAGACCATAAAACTGAAAAATAATTAATAATATGATGTTATTAATTTAATATATTTTAAAAAAACAATCAATTATTTTTGAACCATCCAATGATAAAAATGGTAGTATAGAACATCAATGGGAATCTAATCCCACGCCACCCATTATCAGTAAAAATATTTCTATAAAATAGAACTCCCCTGTCCAACTGCAATATGTGTAAAGCTATAAAAAACAGAAAAAATAATCGAAAAATTAGTATATAAATGATGTAATGAAAATTAATGAAAAATAACTAAAATAAATAAATTGAATATACCCTATGTCTATGGATCAAAATCAATACATGGATTTCACTCGGAAATATGGTCATGAATCATAAGTCTTGTAAACCCCTAACCCCTCCAATTCAGAAATGAGCCAATTGGAACCTGAGGGTCAGATGATAAATCATGAGGCTCATCACTAGGTTGTAAAACCTCCTTGAGGATATGGTAGATATCATCATAAGTCTCATAAATGATCTAAAACATGAAAATAATATAGTTTGTAAACCATGGAAAATGAGTAATATATATATTTATATATATTGACTATAAATAACAAGTAATTGTTTCATTATTCTACTTCTAACTCATCTTTATATCATTGTGTCAATATCTTCATCTTTCTCCTCAGTATTGTCAATATCCATAGTAGTTTTAGCTCCAAAATCACTTCTTAATTCAAATTCATTTGTTACATCATCAATATCATTGCCACTATTGACCCATAACTACATGGTGTCATCATTTATATTAATATCTCTTCATTGAAAATTTGTATTTGTAGTTTCCTCTTGAAAAATTTAAATTCCTTTCACTTAAATAGAACCACAATAATTTTTCATAAAATAATTATCATGGGATTTTATTTTTATTATTCTCCACTAATCAATTAACTCTCTTGAAGCAACACAATAATTGACATAATATACTTGGTCTGCTTGATGATCCAATACAAATTATTCAATTACTACAAGAAGGATTTTATATTTAATATCAATGATTACATGGCGTGAATGAAAACAAAATTCTCCCTCAATATCAATCCAATGAAATTTAAACATCATTACATAATTATGTCCCAGATAAAATTGATCAATCAGTTCATCCATATTTCCATAAATGTCAAATTCACTTTCTCTAGGATGAGATCCTCTAAAAATATCACTATTCAAAGTTTTTTTTCATGATATTCACATGTATAAAATAGAAAACCATTCACCACATATGAATTATAAGAATTAAATATTTTTCATGGTGGGATACTGAATGCACACAATCGATATTCAATTTTATCAGTATGTTGCGATACCATAAAAATTAAAAAACATTTATCAATATAACTAATAATTAATTGATTTTATTTGTTAAACCATAAATAATTTACTATATGAATCTTTAAAACAAATTTTTTTTTCCAATTTTCTTCCTGCGTAGTTGGTGAAATTTGGGGAAATTAATTTTTGATTTGCTCATCATGAAATCTACAAAAATAATATGAATTTGTTTTAAAAAATAAATAATTTGTGGTAGTATAACACACTATAAAATTACTATAATTTATTCATAGTTGGGAAGAACATACATATGAGTCCTGTGATATTACTTATTAAAAATTATCCATTCATGAACTCCACCAAATCCATGATGAGTCTAATTAAAAAAAAAAAATTGAATGTTCAGTTCATTGCAAAAAATTTCTTCATTATTTCCCATTCAATAATGTTTTAATGATATTGTTGTTGGAAATAATGGTAGTTGAAAATATAAATTTCATTATGTAAATAAGATTCTATGATTGGCTCTTTAAATTATTATTTATTACATACCTTTTTATTTAGTTTCTACAAACATCTCTCATATGGTGACACCCATCAAAACTGTAGTATTTATCCACATTATTCTTCATGAGAAAAATATATTATAAATAGTTCCATTGAATGATATAATATAAGTGACTTTTTTTCCAGCTTACATGAAATTAAAACAATGTCATCTTTCTATATACTATGTACATCATAATCTATTTTCACTTTACATATCTCTTAGAAAAAATAGGATATTTATTTTTTTCCCAAATAAATTATTCAATAATACAATCAATCCAATTGGTAAAATTATTTCTAATATCACACGGAAATCATGAATTTTTATTCTGGTAAAATGACTATTTCTTAGACATAAATAAAAATTTGAAACATAACCGTATAGTAATATCAAATCAGTAATCCACTGATAAAATAATTAATGGTTTTCATTGGAATGTGTATAAGCTGATTTCAGCTTAATTAACGTAGGTGATTATCATTTTCTAACAACTCAAGTTCTAATCTCCTATAAATTTGTGAAATATCTAATATTTCCTTGAAATTATCTCTCTTCTTAATAGGTATGTCCAAAATTCTATAAAATATATTATCAAAACAATTTTTATCTATATTCAGGAAATCTAACATGCGACAGAACCAAAAATCAGACCTATATGGATGATCCCACAAATTACTCTGATTAATTTAATTGTGTTATTTTCTAAATCCATCTATTTTTTTGGTTTATAGTCAATAAAAATGTATTGGAAGGTAATGAAGTGACAGAAAATTTTAAATAAATACCTTATATCATTTCTAGATGTCCATCTCTTTCAATTGTACCTTTTCTAAAATGGTTTCTATTCCTTTGTTAATAATGGTCAATATGAATAAATCTGTGATGACAGTTGAAAAAAAGGTTATCTCCCATTGATGAGAAAATTTTTTTGTTGTTAGTCATATAGTAAAAACATGTTTTTTGACCATTTTTGGTTCAACAAGATAACATTCCATATGCTGTGAAGTCACTAATTTTTTTACATTAATGCGTTTTTCATTAGGAAATTTTGTTTTCCAAAATCATGATATGTGCTGACTCCATTACTCCAAAATATACATAACTCATCAATAAATATGGTAAATAAACATTAATATTCATTATTCCATGTTTTGGAATTAATATGTTCAAAAAGATATACAGACCATTCATCAACATCTAGACAGGTAATTTGTAAGAAGATACAAAGATAGGCCAACAGGAATATTGACTGCTATAAGAAATAAATGGAAATAAATCATCAGTATAAAGATCCAATCACACGCTTTGGGATTTGGAAGAAAAATATGGATATACCGTGTCAAATTGTTTCCATGAATAAAAAAATCATGATTAAATCTTTTAGCGGTTGAAATATTGGATATTTTTCATGAAATAAATGGAATTGTGGTATGAGACATAAATAAACACTGAAATATAGTTGTAAGTAGGAAATATCAGAACTATTTAATAGTAATCAGTCTAGAATTCTCTAGTTGAGACTCTTTATACCACAATCTTATCCATGTAGGATAACAAACTAATGACTCATTTTCAATATAATATAAGATGCAATAATTTTAACATGAATGTATCTTATGATAACCAAGACCCAAATTAAAAACTCACCTCTTAATATCATAGAAATTTATAGGCAACACATTTCTTTTAGGTAATAATCCTTTATCCAATGAGAATATCTAATCAAACCAACTATTTTACATTCTATTGTCTTATTTAGTAGCCATAAATATAGCAACAACTTCAAATTTTCTTGTCTTACAACTAGGATATTATGTATACTCAAAAGACATCAGCAACTTATAAAATCGAGATAGGTCTAACTAATGAGTGAAATCAATATCATCATGAGTTTTAGTTTTTTGATAATATGTCCAAGAAATATCATGGACTAATGTTTGAAATGGTGATGGATGTATATCCAAATTACTATATTTTATTCGGAACTGTATCCACCATGTGGATACAAAAATACACAATATTTTCAAAAACCCAAATGAAACAGTTGATCCCAAACAATGAAAAATATGTCTATATTCCTCTGAAAACATTTCATACAACGAAACTTAATTTTCCCTTCTGTAACAAATTCAATCTTTCATGATCTAAATGATAATAAATATTCAACACCCTATACATATATAATATTTTTACAATAACCATTTATATTCTTGTGATTATTTATCCAATATTTATCTTGTAGTAAAGTTTTTTTTTCAAAATCTTAGTTCCATATTTCAATAAAAAAATAAAAAAAATTATGATTAATTTAATTTAACAAAAAGATGATTGAAAAAGATTAGAGGATGAAAAAATTATTAATATATCCAGGGTCTATAATTATCCAAAAAATGATAAATATTTAGTATTCTAATTATATAAAATGTTTAAAATGTATTATTGTAAATACATTACTTATGATTTGAACATATTGATATATTGTTTTTAATAATTTATATTTTTTACAATTTACTATACATTTGTTTAAATTCACCATTAATTAGTATAAATTAACATATTTGATTATAAATTTATAAAAATATGAATAATTTATTATAAAGTGATATAATATATTATAAAGTACTAAAAATGTATAAATAATATAATTTTCAGTCATTAAGTCTTGAAAGATGACTGATTTCTATCAACCATGTCTAAATTTGTCATTACTTATGACCTGAAAATTGACGACATATTTCAATTTCACTTTTCAAGCAATTTATAGCAATTTATATTATTTAACAGTAATTTAAAACAAATTATACTAATTATTATTATTTAAATTAATTTATTATAATTTATAATAGTTTATACCTTTTTATATCAAGTTATTTTAAATTATATCAATATCATTTTTTTCGTAATTTTTCATAATTTATAGTAATTTACTATGTACCACTAATTATTACTAAGTTAAACTAATTATTACTAATTATTACAAACTATTACCCTTTTTTACTAAATATTTCTAAATATTTCTAATTATTAAAAATTATTACAAATTATTCCTATTTATTACTTATTATTAATAATTACCACTAATTACCACCAATTATTTCTAAATATTCCTAATTATTACTAATTATTATAAATTATTACTAATTTGTATTAATTATTTATAATTATTATGAATTAATTCTAATTATTTCTAATTACCACTAGTTACCATTAATTTTTACTAATTGTTACTAATAATTACTAATTATTTCTAATTTTTGATAATTATAGCTACATATTAATAACTATTAATAATTATTACTAATTAATAGTAATTTATATTAACTTATACTAAATACTACTAATTATTTCAAATTATTTTTAATTACAACTAATTATTACTAATTATTACTAATTAATACTCACTATTAATAATTATTACTAATTATTACTAATTACCACTAATTTCCACCAATTACTATTAAAAAATACTAATTAATACAAAATATTACTAATTAACACTACTTTTTTCTAATTATTACTAATTATTACTAATTACGACAAAGTTCTACAATTTTTTACACATTATGTATAATTACAACTAATTTTTACAAATTATTTCCAATTGTTGATAATGACCAGTATTTATAACTATGTATGACTGATTATTTTTAATTACCACTGTCGTATTCCCAATTACCACTATTTATGTCTAATTACCTCTATTTCTTGCTAATTACAACTATTAATTGCTAATTACCATTATTTAATGCTAATTACCCCTAATTAATGTAAATTATCAAACCCTATCACTATTTATCACTAATTATCACTAATTATGACTAAATATAATTAATTATTACTAACTATTACTAATTATTACCAACTATTACTAATTATTACTAATTATAACTAATTATTACCAATCATTACTAATATTTCATAGTTTTTACTAATTTTTACTAAATTTGACTATTTTTCTAATTATTACTAATTATTACTAATTATTACTAAGTATTAATAATTTTTACTAATTATTAATAATTTTTTATAATTATTATTATTCTTACTATTTTTAATAATTATTGATAATTATTACTGATTATTGATAATATTGTTAGTTATGACTAATTATAACTGATTATTACGATTTACTTCTAATTATTGTAAATTACCACTATTTGTTACTAATTGTTTCTTTTGACCACTTATTATTACAACTTATTAATAAATATTACTAATTACCACTAATTATTACTAATTATTACTAATTATTACTAATCACCACTAATTATTACTAATTATTACTGATTATTACTAGTGATCAATAATTATTATTGATTATTACTAATTTCTACTTTTAAAAACTAATTTTTTTAATTTTTACTAACTAATACTAATTACAACTAATAATTACTGATTAATACTAATAAATAATAAGTAAAACTAAATATTATTAATTATTACTAATTATTACAACAAATTATTACTAGTTACTACAAATTGCTACTAACTGTTACTAAATGATTCTAATTATTACAATGCACAAATATTTATTACTAATTATTACTAAGTATGACTAATTATGGATAATTATCACTTGTTATTGCTAATTATTACTAATTATTAGTAATTATAACTAATTATAACTAATTTAAACTAGTTACTAATAACATTTACTAATTTCCTCTAATTGATTTCAATTATTAGTCATTTTTAATAATTATTAATAACTAACATGAATTTTTACTAATTATTACAAATTAGTACTAATTACTACTAATTAATGCTAACTATTTTTAATTACCACTAATTATTACTAATTACCACTAATTATTACTAATTAATAATAATTATTACTATTTACATACTAGTAATTAAAACTAACTTCAAGTAGTTTAAACTAATTACTTCTAATTACAAATTATTATAAAAAATTTAAACTAAATACATCCAATTACAGATAATTACTCCCACATAAAACTAATTACTTAAAAATAAAATAAATTAGTTCTAATTAAAACGAATCTTGACTAATTAATAATAACACTTACTAACATAATATAAAAAAAATTAACAAATAATTTAAAACATTAAAAAAATACTGTAAAATAAAAATTTTATTAAATGGAAGTCTAATCATTTTGATGGGACCTCTTGCAAATACTAACCACCATAAATTACTAAATCGATGGTAAAAAAGTTATTTTTTATGGGACCCGTAAAAAATACCCATCGGCTGATAGTTTATTTGCGATGAGAAAGAAATCCCATCCTAAAATAACTAATAATGTATGATGTTATTTGCAATATGATTCGTCACAAAAACTGTTCTACTGACAAATTATTTTTGATGAGATGTAAATCCCATTGTAAATTACAATACTGAAAAAAGCTATTTGCGACGAAAATATTATCCCATCGCAAATACATTTCCTGTGGGTTGGCGCATTAACCGCGCCAAAGGTATTACTTTTTGGATTCATTTTCCATTGCAAATAGTCCGGACCAATAAACTATTTTCAATGGGCGACAGACCCATCACAAATATATTTCCATAAACACCCATTTTTTCCTTGAAGTGAACATTCGGGCTATCCTATTATGGTGCCTCATCAGATTGTGCAAGGCCGAGATCCTGTTCTCCTCAAGGGATTCCAGATCATCCAAACAGACTTCTGCCATTCTTTTCGAGTGTCTTTTGGTCATAGAAAACTATTTAGAGTGATGAAAACTGAACATTAATGGGATGGATAACCTCTGTTCTCTACACTGGGAGGTATGTGGTTACCTGGGTGGAATTATGATTCCTCATCCTGTAGGTCCATATGGCATTGGGGACCTTGTTTGACCAAATTTTCTTATTTTTGGATGCTTTCTTCTGCAAAATGTTTTGGAGGGACCTGTTAAACTCCCCAATTTTTCCATTCACATGTGCATGATAGAGAGTAGTAAAGTTGGATTGGACATTTTAATTAGAATACAATTTTTTAGTATATTAGCACATAATTCAGTGCCGTTATTAGTGAGAATTGCAGAAGGGCCTTCGAATCGATGTATGATGCGGGAGATCAAAAACTTGATCATACACTATTTCATAACGTTTTAAGGGAATTCATTTCTTCCCACTTGGAGAAGAAAACCATGATTGTTAGAATAATCCTACACAGGTGAGTTGTCACCGAAAGGTGTGACCCCACAACATTGATTCCTCATATTGCAATGGACCATGAATATTTGGTGGTGTGGAGATCTTCGGTGGTCGATGAGCAATGTTGGAAAGGATCTGACTTGTGTGGTACCTCTTGGAAATCTCGATGCCGTCATGCACCATGATGGGCAAGAAATAACCCAACATACCAATATGGTTGGAGAGTTTCATTCTTTCTTAGTGGGTGCCACATGACCCGACATAGAGTTCTGACATAGTCCAAGAGATATCGTATCATTAGATGAAATGGTGGAGAAGTAATTCAAACACACATCTAAAGAGTGTCTTCTCAAGGGTATGCCCATTATGGAAGGTGAAATGTGCATCATATCTATGGATTCTTTCATGCTCGGCCCAATTTTCCAAAAGAATTCCACATTAGATATACACAATGAAAGAAGATGTCCAACCAGGCATTTCCTTTGTTTTGTGGGACATAAGGGCCCCAACACATAAGCACAGGTAGCTATTTGGTTTACTTATTTCCTTTCACCATTATCTAACATTATAGGTTTGATGAACCTATAATTTGACACATGAATGAATAGTTTATCTTGGTCAGGTTATGTAGGAGACATAACTAAACTAGCCAATGCATCAACATGATAATTCTCCAAACTAGGGACATGAGTCACTTCTGGCTAAGAAGGAAACTAGACCATCAGCCGATGGGTGTGCTCTAACAATTGAACAAGCTCTTTCTTTCTGATGATGCATTCAACATTAATATATTTGATTCCTAATTCAATTCCCACCATCACATCCAAGATGGGGACATCAGTTTTGGGGGATAACATGAGACTAGTAATGGGAGATTTATACTCTGTCTCATTGTTGGTGTAGCCTTCTCATAGCATGAATTAGTATGGTAGGATGAACTGTGCAGATGTGATGACGATGATCCCTAGACCCACTCTACTAATTTTTTGATTGTTATTCCTTCTACTATTTGGGATCCTAGAAGAACTATCAAAATGCATTTGACCGCAAGGAACAGTCTAATACACTATGGGGATAGCCTTATTGGGGAAATTAATATATAGGGGAAATTATTCAAGGGTTGGATGAGAAGCCATGGTATTTTCCAATGCCTTTCCATTGATAGCCTAACACAGGATGAACCTAATGTTAATATTCTAAAGGATAACTGCCCAACATGCTATTTTTTGCAATCAGCATGTGGATATTCATGTAATACATTAGTGGTTCTACATGGGACACCTGCTATATCTCATGTTTCTGTAGATAATTTTGTAACATACAAACTATAATGACCTACATTAGGTATCTCTTCTCGAAAATAGATTATCTTTTATCCATGTCGATAAGTATATGACTGAGACAATATAAGACGTTTTCTCTACCCTCATTGTTTTCATGAGTGATAAGGGTACAAAAAAACCATTCTATAGTGGTAACGTAAAGTACTAAAGGCTTTCCAGTGTTGGGCGGCCATTCCACTCTAGATGGTTTCTTTGGGGGAGTTATTTTCATGATTTCATTAATATTCTATGGGAATATCTCAATGAACCAATAATTTATGAAAATTTCAAGAAACATCCATGATGTAACACCAAAAAATCATTTTAGTGGGTTCATCTTCAAATGCCTGAAGCAAAGGAAGCTAAACACCTTATCAAGGTCTTTATGATGGTCTTGAAACTAGTGGGAGATTTTCTCGGCCAACCGAATCATATGAATCACTGGTTCCATCTTGGGAGGACACAAAACATCAAAGAAGGGGTTTTACCCAACTAATACTATAGTGGAAGAATTAATCAATCATATTTGGTATGGCCTCTGACCATGAGGTCGATGTATGATAAAAAAGAAATGGTGGCGATTTATCTTTAATTTATTCAGCCATTATTTTTTGAATAAGAATAAATAATGTGAAATGGTAGGTACATGATGAACTTATCAATACCTCATAAGGGAAGGGGATTCTGGTGTCCCATGGGCCGACCATGAATAAGATTACAAGGTAATCTTTGGTAATTCAATATTTTTAGAGATGAAAAAATATTTTCAATAGAGAACAAAAAACCTCCCATGTATGGAGATGTAGACTCCAACTTGGGAATCAAGACAACAAAGGCTTAATCCATGTGTACCAACAGATTGGCTACGATGGATGATGGGTCACTGGGAGGATTGATGTTCTTAACCACATTGGTCTGAACCTACTTCCCCTCTCACTTGTAGTAGATGACATATAGATAGTGGGATTCACATGAGTCAATGGAAGATGAATCACCCCAGAGTATCCATACTCAAGTATTGAGGGAGTAATTGAGGTATATGAGATATAAGGGAAAGAGCTCCCTTTAAAAATGCTTCGAGGCCCTACCGAGCACAGTGTAGTAGGTGATATCATACAAGACTACCATGAATTCAGAATGTGATATTAATCCACCAATCTAGTTATATTACAGAACCCTATGAAACTATATCTTCGTTCTCTAGTAATAAACCTGAATTTAAATGTGGGATTGATTCATATCTAATTCAGTAAGTCCAAAATTGTGAAGTGTCCTGGTCAAGATGAAGTCAATCCCAGAACCTGTGTCCACGAAGCTGTGGATGTTCTCCACACCATTGAAATTTAATGTGATGTATAATGAGTGTATGGTCCCCTACACAAGGTGTTCCTTCTCTTCCCCAGAGAATGAGATGATGGATTGGAATTCCACTCACTAGGACTCCTCTATATAGTAGGAATGTATGATAACTAATTTTCCATCAAACTATAGAGTAAATTTCAATGATTTTATATGATAATAACACATTTACTCTATAAAAAAAATTCATATGGGATGAAATTTTATATTGTTATTCCATTTATGTGCTTCAATACATCGTATTTACACACTAAAGGCATGATTTCCCCACAAAGGATTGTTCCTTAGTAAATGGAACAATTATAATAATTGTGCTCTTTATTACACACTTAAACATAATTTATTACATAAAATAATTACTTGAATCAACATAGAATATCAAAATGTGTAGTGTATTTAGGGATTCAGAACATTACATAACATCATAAAACTTGAAACACAACAACTTTATTGAAAACTTATTTTATGTGACCACAACATTCCTTCGTACATAGCATTTAATGGGATAACTTGAGGAAATTCATAAGAAAAGGGTGAGCTATAAAGCCCAGTAAAGGAGTAAAAAAGTTAAAACATGAATAATAGAGTACATTTTATGAAATTTTCATATCAATGGAGCATTAGAGAAATATGAACATAAAGGCTTGATATATCATGATTATCATATCATGAAAATGTGGCCACAAAATTTAACATGATATTAGCATGATCCAAGGCCCATTGCACATGGATCATGAGTAAAACCTCATTTCACTTGAATTAGAATGATTAAACCCTCATTGCACCTGATATATCATGATACTATTCTTTACCCATTTTTTTGGGGTGCTATCAGGGTGCACCCGTCTTAATCATTTCGGTTCATGCATAAGTGTTCCACATGGATCATATAACATGGATTTATAAAACATAACCAGATATTCCATGATAAAAGAATATAGAATTCACACATGAAACTCTATAATCAATAAGTGAATTTTCATAAAGGTAAATACCGTTGATAGTGAAATGAGCATGTTATTCACTACACAATGTCTTTGGTATGGAAAATCGCAGTGCAATTTCAACAACATAATGATGTGACATTAGAATTCATAAAAATGGTTCATGAGTTTGGAAGGGGTGTCTAATAATATATACATGAAATTGACAGTAAGGGGGTTTTATAGTTACATGTCCCTACATATTTAATGAAATTTAGATTCATAAAACAAAAGAATTGCATGAATGCAAATAAGGAGAGACAAATCCCTAAAAGAATTTATGCATGGTAATAGGTGTACATCGGAGGAAATAATGAGAGAGAAAGGAGTATATCATCATTCAAATATATGGAGGGAATTATGGGTGTGGTTAAAAATCATACCCCAATTTTTTTAATTGAAAAAAGGGTATAACTACATAAAGCAATTTGGACAAAAAGAAAATGTAGGAAATCCTTCACATAGGAGTGTGATCCCAAAGGCTTGGGAGGGACTTGGGAGAGGATTTTTGGGAGCTAGGGGAGAATTGGTGGAATTATATAGAGAGGAGGGCAGGGTTTGGTCAAGATCAAAAGGATTTGAGGGAAGATGAAGTGAGAACATGGGTGGGTTTATATAGGAAAAGAGAGGGAATTATTTATTATTTAGGTTTTGGCCACTACATATTAAACTAATCAAAACCACAAACCAACCAATGATTTTTTCCCATATTTCTTCCAAAGGTGAGTGTAAATATTATTTTATAAATCCAATTTTCGAGCTTTTTAAAATATTATACATTCTTATGTGGAGGTGAGTCACACTCTTAAGGAAATCATTTTAAAATGAAAAAATGTTTTATAAGTCACTGAGGGTCCACTGTGGCATTGTAAAATAAAAAACTAAAATCACATTATTTTAATGGTAAAACATATATTGGCCTAAAATCCAATTTATAGTATTTTATTATATCACTATTGGGTCATTATGATGTCATAAAACACATTACATAATTAAAGGATATTTAACTTTTATCCAAAAATTGAACTGTCTCAGAAAATTATGAAAAAAATCACCATTAGATAATTTCGACATCTTGAATCCATAACAAATATTAATTTTATCTAAATAATTTTCTAAATAAGTCAATTTTCTATTTCAAAATAAAATTAGTCATTTACTAAAAATTTATGGTGTTTGACAAAAATAGTTTTCAAAATGTAATAAGAAATATCAATTATATTCATAAATATTATACGATCATTTATATTTAATAAAAAGAAATTTATTTATAATAATTTGGTAAATTATTATTTAATTAAAAAACATTAATTCATTAAAATTGATTTCATAATTGAATATTAACTAAAAATACTAGTAGTGATTTAAAATTTATTTAAAAAGTGACATAAATAAAAGGAATGTATATTCTATATTTTATAAAAAATAATGAACATACTCATAGTACAAAGGTCTTGTTATGTAACCCCTTATAACAACTGCATAAGACCTAAGGGCAACATGTGAGATGGCGACAAACTCTTGGGGTGGCTTTGATAACATCACTCCAGTGGTAATCTCCATCAACTTCACTTCTTCGGTAGGAGGTTCCGTTGAAGATTAACATATTAAATCTCAACTAGGTCGTGGTCATGCGTGAAGCCTAGAGATGCTACCTCCTTCCCAAACATTGACAAATGGGCATCATACAGAGCAATTCTACTAGATGAGGTCATCGCTTCTTCTGTCTGGGTAAATTGGATTTGTTAAAGACCTATATTTATACTAATCATTTGATCACTTTTCAATGACTATATTGGCAATGGTGAAAATTCATAATGGTATTTTGAAATCCATATATCCAAGTAAGTGCATATTTTATATAACCATTTTATATAAAAAGACATTTAATTAGATCAAGGGGAATTTACAATAATCAATTTTTTTCTCATTACAATATCCCCCCCTTAAGAAATTTTTCCCTAAAATTGCTTTTTCCCATACTAAAGAAGATGTGGGTAACTCTGCTTTATAACTTCCTTTGATTCCCACATTACCACTTCAATATTGTGGTTGCACCACAACACCTTGACGAGGGGTATTTTCTTATTTTGTAGAACTTTTTCCCTATGATATATGGTATTCATCGGATTTTCATCATAGGATTGGTCATTATCCAATGGTACCACCTCTATATTGAGTTCATCTGATGGGATAGGATTTCAATTCCTCAAGTGTGATACATGGAATATATTATATACTTGAGACATGTTTGGTGTGATTGCTAGTCGATAGGCTACTGCTCTAAAGCGATCAAGGATCTCAAAAGGTCCAATGTAACTATGTTTAAGCTTCCCCTTCTTCCCTATTCTCCTAACTCTCTTACACTATGATATGTAGAGGAATAAAATGTATGCAACATCAAACTCTAGGTCCTATCGACAATTATTAACATAGCTATTTGGTTGACTCTAAGCAACTTTAATGTGCTGCTGAATGGTATTAACTTTCTTCAACATTTGTTCGATCATTTCTGGACCTAGGAGTTTTCACTCCCTAGCAACATCCCGAAATGCCGGTGTTCTTCACCTATTCCCATAAAGGTATTATTAAGGACCCGTTTGTATGCTTGAGTGGAAACTATAGTTGTAAGAGAACTCAACAAGAGGAAGATGTTGATCCCATCCTATTTTGAAGTCTATTGAGCATTCTCCCAACATGTCATCAAGTGTTTAGATATTCTGCTCATGTTGGCCTTCAGTTTGATGATGATAAGCTATACTAAAGTTCATTTTAGTATTAAAATCATGTTGAATACTCTTCCCAAACATAGAGGTGAATCTTGGATCTCGATCAGATACAATATGTAGTGGTACTCAATGTATCCTTACCATATCTATGATGTGCATCCCTTCTAGTTGATCAAATGATAAATCCTCCTGAATTTAAATGACATGTGCATTCTTTTTAAGATGATTCACAACAATGAAGACAGAATTATCTCTTTTCGATGTCTTCAGAAGTCTGATGATGAATTCCATGGTGATGTTCTCCTATTTCCATGTTGTTATGGGTAATGGTTGTATCATCAACTTATACATCGTCCTCTCCGCCTTCACTTGCTGACAAACTAGGAAATTTGATGTATACAAAATGATCTCCTTATTATTGTTATCCCACCAATAATTCTCTCAGATATCTCGATATGTTTTTGTGTTTCCTCAGTGAATAGAGAAATCCGAACTTTGTGCATCATCCAAAAGTTCTTTTTTTTACTCCGGATTTGATGGAACACATCGTCGTTACCCAGATCTCACCATTCCTTCTTCATTAACATCGAACTCTGAGGATGAACATTTTCTAATCGTTTCCACTTTCATCTGAATTCCCACATAATGATTTTTATCATCCTTTAATCTTTCTAAAAGTGAAGGTTGAGCAATAATTTTTAAATGGATTGATGATGTTCCCTTATTTATGATTCACATTTCAATTTTCATAAAATCTAATAATATTGGATCCTTTTCAATTCTAATCAATAATAAAATTTATTGGTCCTTTCTACTTAGAGAATCTGCCACCTTGTTCTCTTTCCTAGGGTACTAATTGATTGAGAAGTCACATTTGTTGATCAACTAAAACCATATTCATTGAAGCATATTCAACTCTTTCTATGTGAATATATAATTGAGGATTTTGTGATCCGTATATATTTCAAACTTCTCCCCAAATAGGTAATTTCACCATGTCTTCGAAGTTATGATTAAAGTATCCAGCTCCCGATAACATGTTGGATAGTTTTTCCCATGATCTTTCTATTTCCTTTAGGCATAGGGAATAAATTTTTCATTTTTAATCAACACACTCCCCATACCCTTCTCTAAAGAATCACTAAATACCATAAAATGTTATCCACTTGTGGGTGATGTGAGCACATGCACAGTGATAATCCTCATTTTCAACTCCTTGAATCTCTTTTCAAATTCATCAGTCTAAGAAAACTTGACTCCATTCCAAGTTAAAATGGTAAGAGGGATTGACAATCGTTCCAAAATTCTCACAAATCAGCGATAATATCATGATAAACCAAAGAGGATATGGATATCCCTTCCCAATGTCGGCCTCGACCATCCCTTAATTGCAGTTGTCTTTGAGGTATCCAAAGATATCCCATTTCATGTTATGGTATGGCCCTAGAATGAGACCTCCTTCAACCAGAAATCACTCTTTCTACACTTTTCATAGATCTTATCCATTAAAAATATCTATAGTATAGTTCATAGATTCTCCATAATCATTTCCTTGGGTTTGGAGTAAATTATAATATCATCTATAAAGACTATCCAATTTTTTTCGAGGTAATCCTTGAAGACTCTATTCATTATGTCAATGAAGATTGATGGAGCAATAGTGAGTCTGAATGGCATTACAATGAATTAATGGTGCCGATATCTTGTATGAAAAGTAGTCTTGGGGATATCCTCGTCCTTCACCCACACATGATTATATCCCAACCATAGATCTACCATGGAGAAGTATTATGATCAATTTAGCTAATTGACCAAGTTGTCAATTCATGGAAGAGGATACATGTTCTTTATCATTATTTTTTCAGCTCAATATAATCAATGAAAAGGCGCATTGACCCATCCATCTTCTTGATGAATAGGACTGGTCCACCCCATGGTGATGCACATGGCCGTATAAACCCTTTATCCAGATTCTCATGTAGTTGTTTCTATAGATTTTGAAGCTCCATAACATCCATTCTATATGGAGTCTAGGATATTTGATACACCCCAAGTATAAGATCAATTGAGAATTCAACATCTCTTCCTGGAAGAAGACTGAGAAATTCGTTGGGAAACATTTCAGTGAATTCCCTCACAATAGACATGTATTCAAGGATGGTTTCTTCCATAGACTCAATAATATAAGAACGATATGCATGCTCATAGGATAGCAATATCAACTCTTGAGACGATGGAGCTAAAGAAGATTTATCCTCAACCTTTAACTTGTACAGAATCAGGGGTCGATTCTGTATATGGAGAGTGATTTCCCTCTCACGACAATTTATGTTGGATCAATATATGGAATGACAATCCATGCCAATAAATGCATCAAATTCCACCAAAGGGAGTATTATTAGGTTTTCCATGAATTTTAATCCACAAATTATGAATGTGGTGGAGTTATATTCACGGGTTGCAATGATTTCCCCAGTTTCCATTCCCACCGACATCTTTAATTCCATGATTTGTGTTGGTGTTGGGATTGTTTTAATAATATTTTGGGATACAAAATAATGTGTAGAAGTAGAATAAAAAATTAAATTCACTATTCTCAAATGAATAACTAGAGTATCTATCACCACTTCATTGTCGGGGTTCACTTCAGCGGTTGTCATGGAAAAGGATTTCCCTTTGCTACCTCTGAGGTTGTTGGTTGCCTTCAAAAACCGTTGGCCCAGGGAACTAGTTTGATAAGTGCACTGGTAATTTGCAGTTAATGGAATGTACAATGCGTTGAGGGTCAAACAGAGCATTCCATATCTTTTTTGCGACCGCAGGTTTTTCATGTCAGCAGTTAATGGCCAGGTGACCTTCTATGCCACACCAAAAGCATTTTCTCTTCCCCTTTAGGCAATTTCTGGGGTGATACGTTCCCCACCATTGGGAAGTGGGCTGCTATATTTTCATATAACCATTGGATTTAACCATCATAATTCTAGAATTGAAGTCTACCTTATACATATTATCCCTTTGATACCCCTGAGATTCATCGATCTCTATTTCAACATTGTGGGAACAATAGATAACTTTCTCATAGATGTCGAACTCAAGGATCGCTTGGGATTTATATTGGTTAGGTTTTATCCCACCAAATAAGTAGCCAACCATTAATTTAGGGGAAAATAAAAAGCCAAAGGCATATTGGTCAAACCTTTTGATGTTTTCCTTATACGTTCTGATGGATTTGTTGTCTTTTTTCTTGAGGGAAAGGAAGTCCTTTTCCATCTTTTGTCGTAGGATGCAAGGAAAATATTTGTCAAAAAACATTTTATATAAATCCGTACATTCCAATTCTTTGATCTTTTCCTTAGGATTCATATTTTTGATAAATGTGAACTATTGACCAGCATCACACTCCATATGATAAGCAGTGAGAAGAACCTTCTCTTGTTCAGAACATTGAAGGATAGAGAAGATCTTTTTAATGGAGTTGATCAATTGTTCGGTGATTTGGGGATCAGATTAACAATTAAAAGTTGGATGCCTATGACTCCTGAAGCTCTCGATTGTTACTTGTCCTTTCTGGTGTGGTTGAATGTTCATCTTGACCAATTTTTTAAATCAATACTTGAGTCAAATGAGAGAGTATCGTGGCAATGTTCGCGATTCCTACTCACATCATATTGATAATCTCATTAGAAAAACCATCACATTGATCTTCACATCAGTTATTATCCTGAGTCCTCCTACTAGAAGACCTTGGATCGAATAAAAGGAATGTTAAGGGTAACACATAAGGGTTAATTGAAAGAAAAATAGAAGACTTATCAATTACTTTTATTTTCTCAACTTAGGAATTTATAAACTTCAATATATGTTATCCACGGTCTACTTAAAAAATATATATTTAAGGGGATTTCATTTAATTACCTAAAAAATGGTTTATACTATGCTTAATAATTTATTAAAGCATATCCTCTAGGTATGTCATAGCCGAAATTGCAGTAAGGCCCATTTTTGTGCACTAGATCCCTTTCAAATCTATCCCAGTGTAGGGTTTATATGTTTTACCCGTAGATACATTTGTGTGAAGGCCACCTTTAACTAGCCATATCTAGAAAAGGATTTATTTTATTGTTAAACCACTTACTCAATACTAAATAAAATTTAATGATGATTTTATTATATTTAGTCTTATCCCCAAGGATTTTAATAGGGTTTTCTAATATTAATCCCAAAAATAACTAAACCTATCCTCAGATACCAAATATAACAACCCTTCCCTTTATTCCACATGTAAACATAATTTATTACAGAAACTCATCACATGAAAAAACATAGAATATAGAGAGTTCTAGTGTATTTGGGACTTAGGAACATTACATAACAACATAAAACCTGAAACACAACATCTTTATTGGAAATATCTTTTATGTGACCACAACAATACTTCGGATTTAGCATTGCATGGGATAACCTGAGGGTATGAATAATGATAGGGTGAGATAAAAACCCCATAATGGAGTAATGAAGGCATATCCTTAATAATATAGTACAAGTTAGGAAATAATCATATAGATGGAGAATAAGAGAAACATGAACATAAGGGAATGATATAGCATGATTATCATAACATGAAAATGGGGCAACATCATTTAACATGATATTAGCATGATCCAAGGCCCATTACACATTGAACATGAGTATACTTTCATTTATCTTTAATTAGAATGAGTAAAACCTCATTTCACATGATGTATCATGATACAATTCTTTAACCATTGTATTGAAGTGCAATCAGGGCACACTATTAATAATCATTTCATTTCATGCATAAGTGTGCCACATGGATCATATAACATGGATTAATAAAACATCATCATCTAATAAATGATAAATGAATGTGGAATTAATATATGAAAATCTATAATAAATTTTTAAATGTGTATAATGATGAATACCCTTGATAGATAAATGGACATGTTATTCATGACACAATGACTTTGGCTTGGAAAATCGCGGTGCAATTTTAGCAGCCTAACCACGTGACATAAGAATTAATAAAAATGGTTGATGAGAGTGAAAGGGGTGTCTCATCATATATACATGAAATTTATAGTAAATGGTCATATATATATACATGTAGAAACATATGTAATGGAATTTGGATTCATTAAACAAAAACATTATTGAATGTAAATGAGGAGAGACAATTCCCTTTTGGAATTTTGGCAGGGTAACAGGTGTACATGGGAGGAATTAATGAGAGAAAAAGGGAAATATAGTCATTCAAACATATGGAGGGATGTATGGGGTAGGTTCAAAATCATACCCTACCATTTTTAAATGAAAACAAATGGTTATAATAATATAATTAAATGTGGAAAAAAAGAGAAAGGAAGAAATCCATTACTTGGAAGTGTAATCCCAAAGGCTTGGGAGGGGCTTGAGAGAGGATTATTGTGAGATTTAGGAAATTTGGGAGGATTTTAGAGATAGAGGAATATGGGTTGTTCAAGCTCCAAATGCTTTGAGTGAAGAGGAACTGGGAGCGTGGGTGGGTTTATATATGAAAAGGGAGTGAATTGTTTATTATTTATGTTTTGGCCACCACAAATTAAATTAATCAAACCCATAATCCTACCCATGGCTTTTGCCCACAGTTTTTTTTAAAGGGGCGTCAGAAACATTATTTTATAAGGAAAATGGCCAAACATCTTAAAATATTAGGCTTTCTTATGTAGAGGTGAGTTACACTCTCCCGGAAATAATTTGAAAATGATAAAATGTTTTATAAGTCTTAGAGTGTCCACTAAGGATTTGTAAAATAAATAAAACAATCCTAAAATAAAATTATTTTAATGGTAAAATGTATATTGTCCTAAAATACCATTTATAGTACTTTATTACCTCACTATTGGGTCATTATGATGTCCTAAATCACATTATATAATTAATCGGTATTTAATTTTTACCCAAATATTTGTTGTCTTAGAAAATTATGAATAATTCACTATTAGATAATTTCAATTTCCTGAATACAAAAATAATATTAAATTTATTTAAATAATTTTCTAAATAAGTGAATTTTAAATTTGAAAATAAAATCCATTATTTATTGAAAATTCATGGGCTTTGAAAAAATAGTTTTCAAACCTTAATAAAAAAATTTCAGTTGTATTAATTAAAATTATATGATCATGTATACTTAATTATAATAAATTTATTATTAATATTAAATTATAATATTATTTTTTTCAAAAATCTCATATTTCATCCAAATATATTTCTTAATTGAATATTAACTAAAAATATTATTTGTGCTTTAAAAATGATTTACAAATTAACAATAATGAAATGAATGTATATCCTTTATTATATAAAAAAATAATGCACATAATTAGAGTGCTACCGTATGTTTACACAACTCTTTAAATACCTACATAAGAAATAATGGTAAGATGTGCGATGGTGAAAGAATTTTGGGGTGGCTCGGATAACATAACTCAGGTGGTAATCTCTATCAACTTCCACTTCACTTGTAGGTGGTTTCTTTCAAGGTTAACGTATTGAAAGTTGGATAGGGCATGGTAAAGAGCGAAGCCTAGTGAAACCACCACCTTTCCAAGATTTGACATATCGGCTTCATAATGATTAATTATACTGGATGAGGCCATCACTTCCTTTGTCTGAGTAATTGGATTTGTTAAATCCATATATTTATACTAATTTATTGATCAGTATTCAATGAATATATTAGCAATGATGAAAATTATCAATGGTATTTTGAAATCAATAAAACCAAGGAATTGAATATGTTATATAACCATTTTACATAATAAGACATTTAATTAGATCAAAATAAATTTTCATTAATAAATTATTGGGTCGTTATAGCCATGGATGTTTCTATATAAAAAACTATGGTTTGAGAAAGTGTGGGAAGTGTTCTTCTACTGACTAGATGACCCACTCTGAAGAGTTTGATATCTATCTGTTGGCTATGGAATGGCTTTTTTTAGTTGTGGCTAATCAGAGTGTGGTCATGTATGAGTAGCTCAGTGAACTAATATGGTCTGATATAAAGGTATTCCTGATATAGGAGGCTTAGAAGATAATTCCTGTTGAGCTCTATAAAAATCATACCACCTAGTCTCGGTATCCTGAATGTTCTGACTATTGTTACTAGATGAATCATTAAGGGTGATTTAATTTCATCAGGATTTCATTCAATGGAAACATTGAGTGGCACCGAAGTGTTTTACATGGCATTCATCATTGTTGGGTGTTGTGAAGTGGTTTAACAATTAAACAACATTCCTAAAGGCTTAATATTTTTCATCATCGTAGAAGTCGTTGAGTATTAGGAATACCCTAGTTATGAATCCTAACTTAGAGGGAATGAAATCAATGAGAGTGTGTGATAACATTGGCACTGGTAGGGGAATTTGATTTCTTTTGCAATGTGATCACATATTCATCTGGAATTTAGAAGGTTGTGATATAGATATAGATGATATTTCTTGAAGAGGTGATAAAACCATAAAAGAATTTTTCTAACTTAAGAGAGCAAATATGCATCCATGGATTTGAGAAATCTCCGTATGAGCTGAAAAATCATCATATTTATACATCCCGTTATAGGAGGCCCACTATAATTCACACGAGCCCTCATTGTTGCTACCAGGTTATGATGAAATCTATTTCAGCTATACCGGAGCGTCAACCAAAATGAAAAATCCACAATCCACTTGGTCATGTGGCCAATATTATTATATATGTCATTCATTGATGGTATTATTGAGGATGTTTTGGTTTGATAAATGATAAAGATGATCAATGCATCTAGCTTCTTGGGGTTCATTTCACTCAGAATGTTTTTTGACTACCTTCCCCAAGGAACAGATGTAGTAAAGAAGGCCTAGTGAATCCCTGAAATAATAAGTATATTTCCTTTTTTCTTGAAGGGTATCTATGGGAGCATGGATTTGATGAGCGTTCAGAGACACATTTTCTCATCTAGGCTGTAGAACTTAGTGAGATGCAGTTGGGTGGTTCTTTTCTAGATGAGGATGCACCTAATAATGTTGTATCACCTCAAAAGGGTATTCTGAAAAAGGGGATAACAATTGTACCGTATCTAGATTCTTGACACGAATAGAGTTGGCCGTCTCTTCTTTGGAAGGTTTCCTTTTGCGAGATGGAAGAGGAAAAGGGAGTGACTGATTAGTTTGTCATAGGGATTCTACTAGACACTGGGCCCTGAGAGAAAACTACCGCAACCCACCTAGAATGTTTTTGGTGATGAGGGTAAAAAATAAATCACACTTTATGATCCACACACACATCGTTAGCAGTTATTCTTATGTTAATGACTTGTCAATTGAATACGTGAGGCATTTCCACCAGGGGAAAAATTCTACAATGCACTGATCCTGAATTTATTTGTACATGGATAGATCAAAAATACATGTATTTCATGTTTTGGAGATGAACTGGAAGATGAAATATCTTTTATTTTCCATCCAACCAAGAATAAACCCTTTTAGAAGTTGGTTGTACAAGACAAACATAGGTTCGTCCAACATCTAAACCAAAAACAGGATCTTCGTGGCCTCCTACTATTATTAGGTCCCTAAGATAGGTTCATTCCTTGATGTATATTGAATCAGGTGCTACAATGGATCTCCCATCCTTTTAAATTTGGGAAATATAGGATATAAAAATAATTGAGTAGCCTGAATGTTGTCCACACATGCTAGGTATGAATTTCCATTAGACATGGTTACCTCCTGTCATGTCACAAGGGTCTCAAGGGAAGTGGTGAGAGAATATATCATATCATCTTAGTCAGTGTACTTATATTGGTGATGGTATTTGGGAACCAATTCCTTGGAAGACTCATCCACTATAGGAGTGGTCTCATCAACATGAGGAATAATATGATCTGGTTCCATAAAAGGTTAATTACACATCTTAGGTGGGTTTGGTGACTCATACCTTAATCACATAACGTATCCTCTGGCCCCTAATTTGATTGGATGGGTGGTGAAAAAAATATCGATAGGAGAAATCTTTCAAAGGAGGACTTATTTCACTATTGGAGGATATATGGGATCCTGTGTGGTGGTACCATAATTCCGGCACCGATCACTAATAAGATCACTGATAATCCTATTGTGATCTTTAAGCAGCTTGATCAATGAAGCAGTCCTGGGCTCCATTTATCCCATTTCTCTAAATAAAAATGAATTTAGTGGTCTTAGAGGCCCCATGACTTTGCACATATGATGGTTAGGAGGAAAATCTTCATTAAGAGGATTCCTAAGGAAAAATTCTTGTCACTGCTGGAATGTAGGGACACCTATTAGATGGTATACTTGGTATTGTGTCACCCCTTCAGGTTGGTCTTCCTTATATAGACCTAAATTGATTTAACAATTCAATTAATATTCTAAAAATATAGGGAAAATCATTTTTACCAAAATGGATGCTGGATGGGAACTATCTATATCAGTAGAATGGTCATACTGTTGCTAGATTGGGCTGAAGTGGAGAGAAACGTACTATACCCAACACCTGATTTTTATTTGGGGAGAAAGTTATTCCATAAATTAGAAGATAATCATTAGGATCATGATGAAGGTTTGATGAATGTTCTAGCTTCACGCCAATGATGTGGGGCACCGAGTGACTACGAGTTCTGTGATCTCAAGACGTTGACACAGCTGAGTGATGAACATGAGGTGCTGCGAGCATACTGGATAGGCCAACTAATGATAAAAAGTGTGGCGAAGGGTTGAATAGATGATATATCTGAAGAACACATCCTATACCAAATTATGGTCTTCAATATATCAATGTTTTATGCTTTAGAAATCTATAACACAAAAAGTATCTAGTAGTTATACTAAACCGCTAATGAAACCTCTTTCTTAATGGAAGGGTCATTCTATTAATAATCCCAGGATCTGATCAAAATTGGCCATGATATCAGCAGAAAAATCGATATAGATCTGCTCTACTCCTGGTACACATTGATAAGACTCACTATGTTAGTCTAATGTTCTATCCATTAGAGGATGTGTCTCGGGAGATGTTCCAACCTAATAATCACACCCGTATTCAATAGGGTGTTCATCATTGACTCACGTGCGAGGGCATTGGTGTCCTTATATGACATAAACAAATGATCACTGTATGATAGTTTTATCCATGTACTTCATATCTCTGTATCTTCTCAGGTGTATTTGGTGAGGAAGTAATCTAGTAGTTACAAAGTTGGTATCTCTTTAATCCCCTAGAATAGATCTGGAACATTCTACACCTACAAGTACATGTAGAGGGATCTAGGGATCACATGGACATAGACATATTGGATCAAAAACATCACTTGTAATGTTCCTTACCTGAATGTTGGATATTGTGGTGGAGACAACAATATCAAGACATCTTTCCACTCATAATTTTACAAGGTCAACAATGAATTGGTATTTCAAAATATTTTTCCTTCGATAGTGAGTATTCTCCCTTTTAACATGGGATATTTTTTTAGGGAAGGGTATGTCTTTAATATAGGGAGGATATCCATGTGGTTTGGTTGTATCATCGGGGCACTCCTATTTTACTATTAAATGAGTGGGGATGACCTCCACATGAGTTGTTTATGGAAAAAATAGGACCCCCATTTTCATTTCTAAAGGATCTTGGAGAACCTCTACATTGATTGGTAGGAGAAATGGGGGACCACTATGATGGTTAGTAGTAGCATGGGGGGAACTATGTGTTGGGAAAAGGGAGTATATGGAGTACAACCATACTATTTTTCATAAGAGTGGGAAAAAAACACTACGTAGGTTAGTGAAATATTTGGGGAGGATATTCACTCCTATTTTTAGGAACACATAGAGGATATCTATATTTATTGATAATGAAGAGGGTAGGACCTCCTCTTTGAATAGTTGTTCCATAGGGAGGACCTCCTTCCTAATATTTGAAAGAGAATAGCGTACTGATAGACGGGTTGGTGATGGTGTGGGAAGGACCATCTCATTGAGTCTCCTAGTCAAATGTTGACTATAATGGGTATTATTCGCACCAGTGATTGAAAAATTCATCCCAACCAACCTATTAGGTGGATAGGGTCTTGATCCCAATCGGGTGAAGAAGAATCCATGTTCACATGTTGCGGTGATTTGGCAGGATACGCTGGTGGTGGTAGGATCCACAATCACCATAGATGATTCCCTTATTGTGAAGCATCCTAAGCGATCCCAAGATTTTGGTGTTAGGTTCTTCGGACATGTTCCGATAGATTAGGGGTTAATAAAACCTATTGCTTAGCCCAATAGACCATTCGATGTTGGCGTTGATGTGGCCGAGTGGGATCTGTCCTTATATGTTCATAGTTAGTTGTCACGACTGGTGAAACATGAACATCCCCTACCTACTCAGCATAACAGTCATCATAATACTCTAGAGAGAGAGTCCCAAATCTTTTCTTTTTTCAGAACATAGGGACATTTCCCCAATAGAGACCCTTGGCGTATGTGGTGTTAGCGAGGTGCCAATGCATCAAGTCTATATTGGCCATATCACTTTTGTTAATGACCACATCCTATTTTTTTTGGCATACATGGATTTTGATATCCCTCCTCTGGATGATCTTAGATGGTAAATAGAGGCACGAGAACCCAGTATCTGAATTCATGTAATAATTGAGGGCCTAGGTGGAGTTATATGGGAAACCCACTTCAATGTTTCTCTTTCCTCGACGACTGGAGGCTTCGAGTTGTTGTTTCCCTGAATCACGATTCATATAAAGAATGTGGATTAATATCCTCGTACAACTAAAAGGAAAAAATTTCCCAGTTACCGATCATCTTCCAATCTTATTAATTAGTGAAGGATCCACACTAGAAATGTCATAGAATGAGGATTTACCCACACTAATTACCCCAAGGTGCTGGTGAGATTCATAATGGGCCCACTATATTCTTGGTGGGACCTAGTGCTGAAAATATGAATTTAGTGTAATGTCAATATGATGATTACACAAGTGTTACTTGTCCCCGTAGTTGAAGGATAAGTGTTTCACATCAGGATAAATTTTTTCCTGATGAATCCAAATGCTAGCAATGTGTCAATGTAATCCCCAAAGTTAGTGTCAAACATTACTACTACCAATGAATTAAGTATAATAGATTCAAATGCAGTTTAACATTTGTATTTTTGAATCTTTCTCCATGGATCTAGCACAATGTGTGCCAAGATTCTTTTCACTACATTCTCTTGTTCAATGGAGGGGATCATTCATCATTTTGATCGGAGATGGATGATCCTTGATCAAAATAGGATAATGGGTTATCAGTTCATCCTTACATGGATTACTACGTGGATCATATTGCCTAATCATGGTCTCCTTCATATATTAATTCATGTTCATGGAATGAATTCCGGGTGTCATCTCTCTGTGGATGCTAGTTAATCGCACTACTTTTTTCATGACAGGGAAGAAAAATTTAGTCAGGTGAGTAGTCACATTGGGAATCTTTGGGCATGTCTGAAGAATGGGTACATTGGTCACCTAAAAATATTCCTCTTTGGAGGGTATCTAATATGATTCATCTTAATCATGAATCCCAATGTATCCTATATCGATCTTCAGGTACTGAATCCAGGGAAGTAAGTCTTTTCAGAAATTTTACCTCAGAAATATGGTGTTTATGGCATGGTTTATGTGCTTTGGGTTAGGTCACAGTTTCTAAATCATATGGATATAGATGTAAACATCAGGTTGAGATAGATCGAGACATTATTTTAACATCATATGGAGATATATTGGTTTATTAGAATGCCACATTGAGGTTTATCAAGGAGGTGCATCCCCAAGAGGGATTATGTCACACCCGAGTTTAGCGATGGATCAGTTCACCCCATATTATCAGATACAAGAAGTGTATCAATGGGAGGGAACCAATGGATTGTTTAATGATGGATCATAATTCACTATAGAGGTGGGTATAGGAGGTGTGTCCCTCTTAGGGAATGTAACACCCAATGTTTTTATGAATTTGTTTTTGTGAATAAGTTAAAATTCTCTGATAGATTGCATTTCAAGCTACACCATGTTATGTTTTCTTTATATGAAAAACAAATATTATCATGTGTTTCATGAAACACTGAGTAACTTTTCTTTACATACAATAATTACTATCTTTGATATCTTGAGTTACATGGAAGAACAAGTTTTATAAAACTATAATTTACTATTAATATTGTTATTAAAGGATTATTATAGTTCTCGCTTAATTGTTTTAATGAAAGTTATGAATTATATTATCTAAATTATGAAAATATAGTATATATATATATAATTATTTGGTTACAAATTATTTATAAATTAGTGTATGAACTATTTTAAAATAAATAAATTACTCTTCTAAACACCATTTTTGTATACAAAAACAACTTTTATCTCAAAAAATTAAACAAGAAATATTTTTAGAATAAAGTTAATGAAATATATATTCTTTATATTCAATGAACTATTAAAAATTAGTGTTAATTTTTTACAAGATTTAAGAATAAATCTTATTTTACACATAAAAGATTTATTTTTTAAAATGGTAGTTTTACCACCTTTTAATGGCACACATAATTTAAAAATTATTTTTTACAATTTAATAATTTATTTTTGAATAAATAAACTACATTTTTAATGTATAATGTAAAAATTTTCTTAGAGTGATTTTTTAGTATTTTTATGAAAATGTTTATTTTTTTTGATGAATAATTATAATGCTTAATTTTAATTAAAAACTTCCTTTCATTCATATTATTTATATAGTTCAATTATATTTTAAATATGTTTTGATATTTCATTAGTTAAATTTTACATCAGTTAATATAATGTAGGTCATTGGAATAAATTTTATAGTAAAATTGGATCCACAAATATTCAATATTTTGAACTTTCTCACTTTAAAAATTTGTTGTCTCATCCGGTCTATGAGATTATTATTAAATTAGTTTCTAAAAATTATGGACCATATAACCTAAGGGACTAAACAATAAATTATGGGAAGAAAGCATATAAACATTTCCAGTACTAATTTTATGAACATATATAGACTATATAAACTATTTCAACTAAATATTTTCATCATTGGAGGAACATAAATTATGATAGTAATCCCAAGATTGTTTACCTTTTGGAATTTACGTGAATGCCACAACTTTTCCACTGTAAAAGGGAATCCACTCATGAATTATTCATACCTATAAACTATTTTTTAACATTAAAAATGTACTCAAATATTCTCAAAAAATTCTATAACTTCATCATATAATCCTTACATTGGATAGAAATCCAACTGAGGAAGTCCTTCGATTGAAACCAAAAGGAGATACCCAAAGAAGAGGCAACATTTATCAATGAACGTCTTTGTTTTACTTTTTACAACCCAAGATTTTTTCAATGGAACATGCCTTATTATAATTATATAATAAATTATAAACCACAAAAAATCACTTTTAGAACACAATAAATACTTTATAAATTTATAATGAATGAAATAAGAAGTATTTGTAGAAGTTAAGGAACCTATAACAATAAAATAGAAACTTGACCATATAAATAGTCATGCGACCCTTATGAATTTTAAAGTGAAAAAATTATTAGTAACCTCAACCAATAGAGTATAAATAAAATTTATGCATATTATAATTGAATGTTTGATATAAATATATAATAAGTAATTAGATGTTTTAAAAATTTTTAGTTATGTGTTGGTATGTTTATAAGTCATAAATATTAAATTACAATTTTATGATTAATTTAATAATTTAAAAGAAAATATTTATATTTTAATATGTATTCAAACACTAATATTTTGTGACTTTTGATTACAAGATAATTTTATGACACCTTAATTAATTTTTCAAAGTGTTATAAAATCAGTTATAATTTCAGAATATATTTTTTACAAATGTATGATAAATATAATTAATGTTTTTTTCATATGTAGAAAATTATTTTAATAAAATTGTGATCATTTTTTATTTCTTAAAATCATCAAATTGTTAGTGTAAATTTTTTGTATTGTTTTAAAATACATGAAATTTTGGTAAATAGTGAAATATGATAATTTACGATAAAAACTAAATACTTGAATTATTGAATCATAGATGATGTATGGGTGATATAAGACCAAAATTTCTAACTGTCCTTCATTATTTTAATATACATAGTTACAATTCACATACATTATGTTTCCTAGAACTAAAATCATAAACTAATTAATAAAATAATTAGAAAACACCTTTCTCATCTACTATAAATACAACCCCTCACCATATCTTCTCCTCCCACATTTCAAGATTTGAGACCATTCCAAATAATGATCAATACTATTTCCAAAACCCTTACCCATTTTCAATATCCCTTGGTTCCATGAAATATCCAAACCCTTTTCACTAAGGAGTTTCTCAAGGAGGATAAATTCAAGAGGTGAAATCCTCTCTCTTTTCATTTATTTTCATTTCAATTTAATTTATTTTCATATCGTCTACTCACTTACACTAATAAAATAGGGATGATAAATCTATTATATTTTATATAATATAATTCTATTATGTAAATGGTAAAATTCAACATCTTATCTCCTCCCCTTTCCTTTTATTCAAAAAATAAAATTATCCTACATGGTATGTCTGTTAAACACCACTATAGATGACGTGTTTTCATTTTTCACTACCACCTTCAAGGATGGTCCTAAACCCATTATAATTATTTAAAAATATTATAAATTTTATATTATATCCTTTTTATGTCTTGAAATAAACAAATTTACATAATACTAAATGATAAAACAAAATTAATTCATTGTGATCAAAAAACTATCGTGACAATATAAATGATTATCACTAATGTCTTATCTAATTATTCATCCTCTTACCATATAACCAAATGATATATATTACCATTAATTATTTAATGATAATTATTAACCTATAATTTTAATTCTGGAGATTTAGTAAAATGGTACTTTAACTTTCATACTTATAAACAAGCAAGCTGATCATGAAAACCAAGAAGATGAACATTCCAAAACGATAAAATTGAACTCCCTATATCATATAAAATATTATATATGAACTTAATAAAACAATAATGTATAAAATTATCATATATATTGTTATGTATTTTTCAATAATATAATATAATATTATTATTTTAGATATTAAAGTGATGAAACAATTTATACATAAGGTAAGGGGAATTCTTGAAGCCCACTCTCTTTCTCTAGGTTATCCCTATTTCACTACATTTTTAGCATGTTTAATGATTTAATGTTATTTAAATATCATATCCTTATCCTTACCTTTTCCCATCAAGATATACATGTTTCCAATATTATTTTATGATAAATTCATTGATTTTTTCAAATGAACTCTTCTTCCTAGAAACGAAACGTTATTACTTCCCCTGAGATTATTTCTTCATCACTCAAGATTGAAGATTATTATAGAAATTAGGTTATAAAATATTTATTTTGGAACACCAATGTTTATTCATGAATATTTTAATTATTAAATGAAACTCATTCCTTTCCAAATGTTATTTTATTTCCATGATTGATATATGTTCTATGTGTCAGGCATTACAATGTAAAGGTTATGATGTGACAGGTGCACAGAAAATTATATAGTTCATGTAAATGTTTTGATTTTTGGGAACACATAGAATTATTTAAATCTAAAATTCATTGGTTTATGTGATGTATCTCACATGAAAAATTTTAATATAAACGAACATGATGCTCAATTGTTTCCCAAATACATGTTGTAGTTGACCACTATGGAATGATTTTTAAGTTTTAAGTGTTTCAACATTAAATTCCAGGATACGTAGGTTATATTATGATGATTATTATTATTCTCACCCATGTTTCTTGTCTTTGATTCATCCTCTTACAATGATTTTATCTCACCCCTTATTTTGATGTATATTCCCAGGTGAATACATATTGTAAGGGGAACACGAGGACCACTAAGAATCTAGATAAGAATGAATTAAATCAATGTTTACGTTTTACTATTCTAATGTTTTTTATGGTGATAATTTTTACAAGACACTTAACCTATGGATCTCAGTTTTTTCTATTTTTTATCATTTATTTTTAAATTGAAGTAATATTTAGTTAAGAAAAATCATGTTCTCCAAAGTTGGTATTGGAGAAAATTTTAGTTAATTTAGAAATTTGGAGTAGATAACATTAGTGAAAATGCTTAGTATGATACTTAGAATAAGTAAGCTATCAAGAAGATTTATTTTATAAAATTATAAACATAGATATCCCAGAAGATATGGATTTAGATTTTATTTGACAAAGTAATAAATTATTTATTCATGATTTTTTGACTATTATTTTTTTATAACCTGTTCTATTTTAGATAATGGTGGGAACTAGGAAAAATCAAGATAAAAAACCCATGTGTGGGACAATTAAAATATTTCCCAAATTCTATCCACAATTCCTTGGGGGTGGAGTTAAACATTTCATGGATATTATTACCCAGCTATCTTAGTCCATGAGAAATAACAAGAATAATGTGAAATATCCCCCTTCACCAAAGAGGGAGAAATTGGATATCGATCCTTTTATGCGGTAATGAGAACCGAAAATTAGAGTATCTTCTTATTCATTAGTCAGGGAATAGTGGGTAAAATAGATGGCGAAGATCATATTAGTGATCCATTGTTATTAAAAAGATAAGGTGAATATCTACATTTTTCATATAGATATATAGGCCATTTAATGGTGGGTGTCGATTAAAAACACCAAGACAAAATATAAGATTGAAGAGATGGAGTTGGAAGAATGTTAGATAATGTTTCTTAACATGTATTTCCCTAAAAATCATCATACAATGATGGATAGAGAATTCATAGAGTTGAAGAAAAAGTAAGGTGAATCTATCACGACTTATAATAAAAGAAATACAAGGTTTTAAATATATTATTTAGCTTTTATTATAAATATATATTGAAAAATCTGTAGATTATTTAGTTTATTCAAACCACACATTTTAATGGCTCTAGAAACCTGAGACTATGGGGGTTATTAATAAGTTGTTTGATGTGATATAAAATTGGATATAGAGTTTATATAATGGTCCCATGGCTATGGTGTTGAGAAACAATAGATGGATATTCTTGCTAGGGGTTATAATGAGAATAGTGGAAGGAAATATCAATGAACTACTTGTAAAAATGCGGGAAGAAGCATCATGGGAACTAACTCAATGGGATTGAGAAATTCTATAATTATAGGAGAGAATTCCACCAAGATCATGAATTTCTAAATGAAATGAGGATGCAGGGCAGTGTGGTGGAGGAAATAAGGGAACCACCTTTGGTTTAATTCTTAAAATGTAGGGAGAAGGTGCACTATAGAATCTAGTGCACTAATCCTCAAGTTCTCTAGGGTAATCAACATCATCATCCACCAAAGATATATGAGGAATGGAAATCTAATGTTATCACTACTACTGAGGTGGATCCCAACAATGATGTGATGAGAAGTGTCATTTTAATTAATTTAAGAATAGTGAAGATACTATTTGACTTTGGTTCTAAAAATTCATTCATATCATGCATGTTTAGTTTTACTATTCGAATGACACCTCAAAATATTGATGTTGAGTTATCTAAGGTAATAGAAAATGGGGAAATTATTATATTAAAATTATATAACTCCTCCCCAGTTAATGTTTATGGAACGAACCTCTTAGAAAATCTATCCTTACTTCCATTAGTAGAGTTTGATGCTATATCGAGCATGGATTGTATATAATTATTCAAAACCAATATCAAATATCAGGAATGAGATATTTCTCTTCATATCTGGAAAAATCATCCAATTATGTACAAGTTTAAGGATGAGGATGAATCTCCTTCTGAAACATCATCCCAAGTGTGGATATTATTTCCTTATGAGAAAGAATATTTATCTCAAATGATTTAGGAAAAGGAGAGTATAATGATCAAAGTCATTCCCATTATAATGGACTACACTAATGTTCTCCTTGAATCATTTCTTGGTCTACTTAATGAACCATATGATCAGCTCTCAATTGACATTTTTTCCGAATATCATCCTATAACAATGAAACCTTATAAAATGGCCACCATTTATCTGGATGAACTAATGAATTAGTTACATGAGAATCTGAAAAAAGGTTTTATATGCCTGATTTCTTCACCATGGGTTTTACCAATCATCTTCATCAAGAATAAATATGTAGTAATTTATGTATGCATTTATTATTGTAAGCTCAAAAAAATAATCACAAAGAAAAACTATCCCCTTCTATAGAAAAATGATTTATTGAACAACTACCTGAGACCAATTATTTCTCTAACGTGGACCTTCAGTCAAGATATCACCAATTAAAGGTGAGGATATAAGATATTTCCTAGGAATACATTTCAAAAAAGTTATAAACAATATGAGTTTATCATAATTCCATTTAAACTCACTAATTATCTATGAATGTTCATGGAATTAATGAATAGTGTGATTAGTGATTACCTAAAATTTTTTAGGTAGTCTCTATTGATGATGTTCTAATATACTCTGAGAGAAAGGATGGACATTAGGATCACTTAAATAACCTAATAAAGACATTGTGAAGAGAGAAGATATATGAAAATTATATTAAATGTGTGTTTTGGATTGAGGAAGTATCATTCCTGAGGCACGTTATCTGTAGAAATGATATTTATGTGGACACATTTAAGACAAATGAAATTCAATAGTTTCCCAAGAAAAATATTTTAATGGTGAACCATAGATTTCTTGGTCTTTATAGGTACTATGTGTTATTTGTAAATAATTTATCACGACTTCCAAACCCACTAACCATGTTGACTCGCAAGGGTGGGGGGGTTTTTTGGAGATGGGACTCTGCAGAATGCAATAAAGAGTCCAAAAATCCTTATCACAGAAATAATACTCACACTTCTGAAATGTGGGGAACTATTTTTGGTATAAATCAATGCTTAAAATAGGGTATCAGATTTCGTACTATTGAAAAATGATAAATTGATAGTCTACACAGCAAGGAAGTTATAAACTCATGAGAAATAATATCCCATGCATGATCTAGAGTTAGCTGCTGTGATATTTAAATTGAAAATATAGAAGTATTGTCTATATATAGAGAAGTGGGACATATGAAATTATCATTAGAGTCTAAAATATATATTCACATAGAAGGTGTTTAATATCCATCAGTAAATATGGTTAGATATTATCAAGGATTACAACTACTCGATCCACTTCCATCCTAGAATGGAAAATAATGTTACATATGATATATGTATTAATATTTTGATAACATTAATAATGATGATAATTGAGAAGGATCCAATATTATTTGATTCTAAAAGTTTGTACATGGGAATGTTTATGGATGTAACATCACCAATCCTTTTTCGAATGATTTTTCAACCAACATTCATATGGAAAATAAAGGATGCTCAAATAAATGATGTGGAAATTCAAAAGAAGGTGGAAGTTATGTGATAGGGGAAATCCTTAGAGTTTAAAATTAATGATGAATGAGTTATCAGATTTGGGTCACAATTGTGAGTACCATATTATCTCGAGATAAAGAAGGATCTTCTGAATGACACACATAGCTCAACCATCTCTATTCACCCAGGGAGCACAAAGATGTATCGGGAAATCCAAGTGATCTATTGGTGAGACAATATGAAGAATTAGATCACATAATATAAATCAAAGTTCCTATTATGTAATCACGTGATGGAAAAAAAGAAAAAATTATAAGGGTGTGATGCAACCATTACCCATAGAATTATGGAAATGAGAAAACATCACCATGGAAATTGTCACCGGAATTCCGAAGACATCATGGAGAAACAATTCTATATGGGTTTTCATGGTTTATCTTACAAATATTTTTCACTTTGAAGAAATTCGATATTACTTCCTACTAGATCAAATTTCATGGATATACATCAAGGAAGTGGTAAGGCTTCATGGATTACCACTATTGACTATCTCAGATCAAGATTTGAGTTTCTCCTCCGTGTTCTAGAAAAGACTCTTACATTTTCTAAACACTAAATTTAACATCATTTTGTATTATCATCCTCAAATCGATTTCTAATTTGAGAGAACTATTCCGATGAAGGAAGACATGTTGAATGAATGTTCTATAGAATTCAAGGGTGGATTGAACTAACATCTACCTCTGGTTGAGTACTCTTACAACAACAATTTATAATCGAAAATCCCCATGGATCCATATGAATCCTTATAGGGGAAAAGGATCATAAAATTGATGTTCTTGGATGAATTAGGTGTACTTAAGAATCTAGGAAATGAAATGGTTAAAGAAATGGATGAAAAGATGAATGCAATTTAACAACACAACAAGGATTCCCAATGATTACAGAATAGATATATAGATAATCATTGACATGACCTTGAGTTTAAGGATAGATACATGGTATTATTCTACATATCTTTATGGAATTGGATCATGAGATGTGGGGAGAATGGAAATCTAAGACCTAGGTACATCTTCCCCCTTTAGATTCCGGATCAAGTCAGAGTTGTGGAATATTGGCTAGAACTTCCACCAACAATGTCTTAAGTACATTATATATTCCATGTATCCCTCTTTTGGAAGTACATACCAGATCCCCCACATTTACCAAATCCATAGCCGATATAGCTAGAAAATTATCTTTCCTATGGGGATGGTCCAGTGAAGATCATGGACAATAGGGACCAATTTTATGCAAAAAGTATACTCACCCGGTCCATGTAATATCATCGAACAATATGTTTGAAGATTCCACATGGGAACTATATGAAGTGATTAATGGGATGTACCATCACATATTTTCACCATTTTCTATAAAATGAAATTTTGAGGGAAAAAATTCATAAGGTTGGAAGAATGTAACAATTAAAAATATTTTCAATAGAAATTCCCTTCTTATAATTATGAGATATAGTATAATCCCCATAAAATCTCTTTGATAATATTATTTAAACATTATAAATGAATAATGAATTAAATAAGAAGTACTTCTAGAAGTTACAGAACATATACCATTGAAATAGTAACTTGACCTTAGCAATAGTAATATGAACCTTATGAATAGTGAACTAGCCAAATGAATAGTAATCTCAACCGTGATAGTATAAATAATATTTTGGAATATTATCAATTAATGTATGATATAATTATATCTTATGTTAATAAATGTTTCAAAAACATTTAATTTAGTATTGGGATTTTTGTAAGTCATAAATATTTAGTTAAAATTATATAATTAATTTAATGCTTAAAAAAATATATTTTCATAATATTTATTCATAAATTAATATTTTTTTCACATAAGATTACATGATAAATCTATGATACCCTACTAAATTTTTCAATGTGTTTTAAAATCTGTTATAATTTTAAAATTCATAAATAACAAGTAAATAGTAAATTTAATAAAAAAATAAAATTTAATGTATCTAGAAAATTATTTTCATAAAATGGAGTTAATTTTTGAATTCTACCTATCAATAAATGTATATTATGATTTTTTGGGGTTTTTATAAAATATTGGAATTTTTGTGAATAGTGAAATACAATAAATTATGAGAAAAAATAAATAAATAAATTATTGACTCATAGACAATGTATGGATTATGTAAGCCCAAAATATATAAATAAACATAATAATTTATATATATTTAGAGATAATTCTAAAACTATTCATAGTCTTGTGCCAAAATAAAAAAATTAATGAATTAAATATTGAGAAAACACCCCTCTCGTCCACTATAAATACCCCTCACCAACTCTTCTTCTCACAACATACATGATTTTATCATTGTCCTAATTTGACTCAACACTCTTCCAAATACACTTATCCATTTTCAGGATCCCATTGTCTCATAAAAAGAACAAACCTTTTTCCCTAAGGTGGTTATCAAACTAGAGAAATTCAAGAGTTAAAATCCACTCTCTTTTCTTGTATTTTCTGTTCAATTTCATTTCATATGTTTTCCTATAAAAAACTACACCTATCCAAGAGGCATGATAACTAAATTAGATTTTATATAATGTAATTTTATTATGTTAATAGAATAATTCATCTTCCCATATCTTCTAATTTCCTTTTATTATAAAAATGAAAATATCATTTGTGGTGTGTCGGTTTAACACCACCATGGATGATGCATTTTTTTTTTCACTAACACCTTAAAGTCTGGTCATAAAACCATTATAATTGTTAAAAAATATTTTTGAATTTATATTATTACCATTTATATTTTATGGAAGTAACATATTTAAATGATACTAAATGATAAAACAAAATGAGTTCATTGTGATAAAACCCCGTAATAATCTAATTTATTGTCACAAATATCTTATAAAATGATTCATCCTCATACCATGTTAAAAATATAAACATAAATAACCATTTAATTTTTTTTACCATCATTAGTAACCTATAATTTCAATTCTGTAGTATTATTCCAATTGAACATGAACTTCAATACTTATAAATGAGTGAATCGATCACAAAAACAAAGTAGATGAAAATCTCAATCAATAAAAATAAATTGTATGATGCATGAAATAGCCTATAAATGAACTTAATAAAATCATGATTAATTTTAATAATGTGTAAATTTTTTTAAAATATAAATCAATTAATTTAATTTTATTACATTTGATGTTAAACTGAAGAAAGCATTTAGACATAAGGTAACAGAATTCTCAATACCAACTCCTTGCGTTTTACCTCATTCACTTAATTTTTTCTATGGTTATTAAATTAATGTTATTTTAATATAATCTAATTATAATTACCTTTTACTTTATGTATATAATTGTTTTCAAACTTATTTAATGCCAAATGTAGTTATTTTTCTAAAAATAACCCTTCTACCTAAAAACACAATTTTTACTAATCTTGAGATTGTTTCTTCCTCACTCAAGATTGATGATTATTATACCAATAGTGTTATTACCTATTTATTTTGGGAATAAAAATTTTTATTCTTGAATTTATTCTTTATTAAATGAAACCCATTCATTTTCATGTGCTTTTTTATGTCCATTATTGATATACGTTCTACGCGACATGCATGATAATGTAAATGTTATGATGTGATAAGTGCACCCAGAATTATATAGTGCATGTAAATTTTATGATGTGACTAGTGTGCCAAAAATTATATTTAACTCAAATTCATTAGGATATGATATGTCTCTCATCAAAAAAGTGCAATATGTGTGAACATGATGTTAGATTTGTTCAAAACTACGTGTGGCAGTTGACCACTATGACATGATGTTTTATTTTAATACATTGCCACATTACAAGCCTTTATCTAATGTTTTAATTCATTATTATGATAATTTTCTTATATTATAATGTTGAAGATTATTATCGGACAAGTTTCATGTCTCATACTCCTCATCTTACGTGGATTTTAGCTCACTCTTTATTTTTATGTATATCCCGAAGTTAATACTTGTACTAACTAGAACCTGAGGGCCAATAAGAATCTATTGAAGAAATAATTAAATATATTTCAATGTCTTATAATTTATAACTTATATAGGTTACAAATTATTCATATAAACTAAACATTTGGATCCTATTTTTATAGCACCATTATGATGTTTATCATTAAAATGATGTTATAAATATGTAAGAAAAAAGTGGGTCAATATATTGTTTCAACCTCAAACCCCATCATTTATTTTTATATCATGAATACATAATATCAACATTATATTAAATTTACTTATATGTTGTTATGTTAAGTTTAATACCTAAAAATTGACACACTTTTATTAAATGAGACACACAATCGTCGTTCGTGTGTATGTCAGACTACTGCCTCACAAATCGATGTCATTCATTCTTCCATTACCATATCTTTTGATTTAGAATAATGATGGAACATATGTTTAAATATGGTATATATGATATTAATGATGTTTTAATGATTATAGAATTTTTATATATCACATACCTTTATGCTTTCCATTTTTTTAGAATATGATAATGTCGTTGATGTGTATGGAGGACTACCGCCTCACAAAGTGATGTGATTCATTCATGATTTACATAGAATGTATTAAGGACCAATTTTATGGAAATATGTAATATATGTGAAATAATAATTATATTTTAATGTTAATATACTTATATATCATTTAATTTTATTTCTTTTAAAATGATTTGATAATGGATACAACATTCAAGCATGCACACAACTAACTATCTCCATGAATAACGTATTTCATTACATATTTATGTATTTTATAGATTACTATAAACAAATATATAAGTAATATATATGGAATTTTTATCTTGGTTTTCATTATTGAAATTATTAAATCATGATCAATGTAAGAGGACCAAAAAATAACAAGGCAGGACATATATGGAAATCAAAACAGTTATAACCCAAAGAATAATTTAAATGTGGAATTGTTAATAAATAGGTAATATAAAGTCATAATAAAAATATACATAGTATTATATATATTAATGTGGTTTTGTGGAAGATTTATAATGAATATATATTTATGATAAAAGTGTTTTTAATGTGTTTAAAGGAAGTCAATACTTATGGTATGGTGATTTGTAGTTTCACTTTTATTTCTATGAGACTTATGCCATATTAACCACTCATTAATTTTGTGTGGGGTATATAATGACCTATGAAATGTAATATAATGAACTTAATTAATTTAATTATATTAAAATATTCAATTGATTTTTTTATTTCATGGATCTCGTTATTTAAAAGTTACTCATGTAGTAAGGGATTTTCATCTCACCTTGTTTACTTTTGTGAGACACGTGATATATTCGCATCCTTTTTCTAATATTTGGTGTTTATTCTTACCATTAATGTTTTTTATGAATAATATCCTAAAATATATTTTTATTTACATATCGATTTTAGTATATCCCTTTCATTTGTTTTATGTTACAAAAGTTACTAAATTTGTAAGGGATTTTTATCTTACTTTTCCTTCCTTGAGATACTTGTTATTTTATGGACCTACATTTTTTACAAGGTGTATATAATACCCGTTTGACATGTTTTATCAAGAATATAATTACTCTAATGATTTTTTAGGCTTCATCTAGTTTTAGTTTTTCTGGGGTATTGTAATTAAACATTACAAAAGTGATAAGAGTTTAATGATAAAATCTCATCATTTATCGAGATTGTTTATGATTACACGCCCATTTATGAAATTATCTGATATATAAATAAATAATTATCATTAATTTCAATATTATAAAGTCATTAATGATATTTTAAAGTATTTTTACCATTTATTACACTCAGTTGTTCTTAATATAATTTGGAAAATGTTTTTAAGAAAATCTGAATTTATTTCAGTCTTTAGTCAGAAATCTGTTTTGTTGGTTTTTTAAAAATGTTTTATAAAATGATTTAAAATTAAATTTTAATATAGTTTTAAATTAAATTAATTTTTTAGGTTTTAAAAATAAATTTAAATGATTTTTAAAGATTTATTTATCACATTTTGAGGTTATTTTCCAGGGATCATGTGTTTCAAAATATTTTATGTTTCATAAATAATTTTTCAAATAAGAAAGGATATTTTCATCCCGAAATGTTATAAATTGCTTTTAAAATATAAAATAATAATTTTATAGGTTATATTCAGTAAAATTATTTTTATATGATTTTGAAAATAAATTTTTAAAGAAAATCTATTTTCCATAAGAAATTCCTGATGTAGTCTTTCAAAATTATTTACTATATAATATGAAATTATTTAAGGTAATTGATGATTTTCTTGCGATATAATTCTAGGAAAACATTATTATTCATTATTTTAATGTTTTATTTTAATTTTGATAATTTTTTTATGAATCCCACTTCTCTTCTTTTGAATATACCATGTTAAAATGATTATGAAACCAAATTCTTTTCACGAGATATTATATAATGAAATGATTGTGAAAGTTTACTTCTTTCCATAGGTTATGACATGATGAATGTTTTTTGATACCTATTTAATTTCCTAATTTACGATATGATAAAATTTTTATGATCTTATGGTATAAATATGTTTTATTTTATTATGTGGTGTGTAGGACATATATATTCCGCCAATACATTGGGTAATAATTTATATATCTCATGAGATAGACCTGAATAGAATGGTATTTGACCCCAGTTCAGAAATACAAATCATCAATTAGAAGTGAGCTATGCTCAATAATATAGGGAAAGAATTAAGAGTGGACTTGGTTCAATAATACATTGATGAATGAGGAATGAACTTGGTTTAGTACTACAAGTAAGGAACGATGAATGAACTTAGTATAGTAATATTGGGTTATAGTTGGAGGAAAACATGGTTTAGTATTACATGAAGAGAATGGGTAGTGAACCTAGTTCAATAATTGTCTTTTTCTGCAATTATGGTATTTTAAGTGATCCTTGACTAATATGAAATGATTTTCTATTCAAATGTGTAAGAAAAAAAATTCAATGTCTGATGGCTATGTTATGAGCTCATGGAACATGTTCTTTGATTATCTTATGATTCACATCTTATGAGCGACCAATATTTCTTCCATGATTCAAGATTAGGATCTTTGATATGGAGGGTGTTATTGTCAATTGTTATTCTCAAGTTCTCATACCTTTTTTCATGTTATGAATATGTATCTCCTTTGTTTAAACTTACTGAGTATATGATTTAACCCTTTCTTATAATTCCTTTCCATAGGTTATGGAGAAATATTTTATGTAGGAGTACTAAAAGGGAATATCATTAGGAGGATGTAGAAGATATTTCAACAATTTATAAGAATGTGTTCATGGTTTCTAAGGACACTAAAATATTATGGTACATGGAAAAATACTTTTCCAATGTGCAGAATATTCATATGAAATTATGTAATACCCTTATATGGCATGCATCAGTTTCTATAGTTGGTTTCAAAAGAAATGTTTAGTCATCCTTTGGAAACTATGATATGAGTAATTTAGGGAGATACCTAGGGATATGTATATGTATATGTATAGTTATGTGTCTAAAAATAATTCTAAGGGTGAGTTATTGTATGTCAAGATTTCTTGGAGTTTTGGTAAAGGAATGGGAGGATGTCTGACGTGTGGTGTAGAAGGAAAAAAATTAAGTAAGTTTTGATAAAAAAAATGATGTGTTTAGTTAATGGGAATATTGGCCTCACTATGGTATTATCAACAAATGAATGTATTAAGTGTGGAAATTTTTGGAATTATGTAGATGAATTTCCTAATGGGAAATATCATGAAGAGAATCATCAAGATTGTATGAGTAATGTTTTCTTACTCAAGATAATGGTACTATAAATTAATGATGAATGATATGTGTAGTTATAAAACTATAATTTTTGGTAAATATTTGAATCGTGGTTAAATTAAGGTTTATCAGTGTGAAGACTTGATTCTTACATACCTATTTTGTAAATAGGTTTTAAGGATGAATATGGGGAAGGCTATTCAATGTCTTAAGGATAATGTGGATATATTGAATGTGTTTATATATTTGTATTCAATAATTAAGAATATTGAAATATATAAGGATAATTTATTATAATTTTTTAGTAATCGATCATAAATAGAATGTAAAATGGTACTTATGATTTAAAAAAATGATTTAATGGAAACGATTAATTTTATTCAAAAAACCTGATTAAGGGAAGGTGACCATTATTGTGCTCCCGATATCTGGAAAATTTAATTTACCTTGGACAAAGATACGATTCATAAGGATAATTGAAATTACATATTATTGATGAACTTGAAATGGAAAAAGGATTTGTTGAAAATGTAGTTTATGATACCATTTGTTAGGTTTAAAAAGTTATTAGAAGAATGAAATATATTAAATTATTTTTGGTTTTATTCATAGAATAAGGAATAATGCTTATTTTTATTAATGTCATATTGTAATTGGGTTATTACTATGTTTAAAGTAATTATATGATGAATTTATTCACATGTTGGGTATATCAAGAGATACTTTATGATATATATGTTATTAATGTCATGTTGATTTTCATAACTCCAATCACCTTCTTTCTCATATTTGGATTTTAATATATTGAAAGGGTTATAAGGAAAACAATTTATGAATGGTTTATATCAAAATTTTAATGAGGTTTTAGAGATTAAATTATTATTTCTCCATAAGAATATTTATTCACATTGGATGACATGTGCTATATATTTGTTTATGATAACTAATGATAGATAAAATAAATTTTTATTCTTCAAAAGGATCATAGAATCTATTACTGATCCAAGGATAACAAATTCACCTTTATTATATGGACTAATAGATAATGTGGATCTGGATTAAGGCATAACCCTAGAGTGAAATTGTGCTTATGAAATGGAATGAATAAAATAATATTTATACTCTCATGAAAATTATTCAAATTTAGGAAAGAGTATCTTTAAATAAATTTTTTCTATATTTTCATCTTTTTTTGGATATTAAGGACATTTTTTTGAAGTTCTATGGTTTATGTTTTTTTAGCAGCTAATGTTATTTGGGTCACCCAATTCTTCTAATCAATTTTCTCTATAACTATATTTCTTTATTTGAGTTTTAGTTTTCTCTTCTATGTCCATGTTTCCACTTTCCACCTATGTTCACTTATGTGGAAACCTAACTATGACATACTCTGGGTAACCGTTATGTTTCTAACATTCAATTTTTAAATGAAGTATAATTATTCATTTTTACTATACGTTTTTTTATGAAAGTAACTTTAATTTTTGATATCTTTGTTTACTAAGATGAATTTCAAGTGTGAAATTCATTTTAAGGGGAGTATAATGAACCCCCCAAGTTTTTAGGAATTATTTTATTTCGAATAAATTAAAATTATTTGACATATTTTATTTCACAAAAAATGTTAAAAATTATTTACATACAACAATAATCTTATATTGAGTTACATGAAACACTAAGTAAGCTTACATTAATCCATAAATGAATTTCATCGATAGATTTCTTTACACAGAAGATCAAGTTTTACCGAACTAAGATATACTTTTAATATTGTTATTAAAATATTATAATTGTCATAACACAGCCATTGGAATGATATGTCTTTATAATACTAACTAAATTATTATAATATAGTTTACATATTTATATAAAATTAATAATTAGGTTACTAATTAATTAAAAATGATAGTAAGGACTAATTGAAAATAAAGAAATTCCTTTTCTAAATAATTATTTTTTATAATTATTTTTATATAAATTAATAAGTTTTTTTGGGGGAATAATGTTAATAAAACATGAATATTATATATTTAATAAAATATTTAACATTCATGTTCTAGGTTTTATTTAAACAAGATAAGACTAAATCTAATTTTATATATGTAAAGATATATTTTTCTAAAAGATAGTTTTACTGAATTTTAATGGAGAATTTATTTTAAAAATATTTTTTTGAGACTTTTATAATTTATTTTCGAAAAAATAAAATTTATTATTGAAATAATAATGTAGAATTTATCTTAGGGTTAATTATTGTTATATTTCTAAGATGTTTCATTTTTTGATGAATAATGAAAAATAATGGATTCTAATAAAAAATACATTTTGTTTGAATTATTTATATAGATAAATTATATTTTACATAGGGTTTTAAGTATAATTATATCAATTTTACATCTATTAATCCTATTTATTTAACTAGAATCAACTTTACATTGATATCAGAAAAAAAAACTGAAAGATCCAGTCCTTTTTCTAGATATGTTTTCATTTGAGATATTTTTTTATTTGTAACACATTGATTTTTTAACAAATATAATAAAAAACTATTGAAAAATTATAAATTACTTATGTGAAAAATGATTTTTCAGTGAAATAGCACTATAAATGTGTTAAACCCGTTTATAAGAGAAAATTCCCAATGAAAACTTTGGATTATTCAAAGGAATATTTTGGGAGTCAGACACTGAATTAGTGTGAGATTCTACAGCCTGTAAAGGTTTGAAGATGGAAAATTGAAATATTAAAAATATTATATTATGTGTAGAGAATTTATATAAAATAATTGAATAAATCCAAAAGAGTGCATCTTATGAGAAGTGTGAGACCGATGTTCGGCCTGGAAAGTGGTGTTTACCCTAGGATAGGTATAACATTTGATGGAATCAGGTGTTTGGATTCCTCTCTCTTGAGATAAAGTTATTAAATAATATATACATATATATATATATATTATATTTAAAATAATTCAATATCTCAGAAACTGTACATCGTAAAAGAAATCCATGACAAACATTGGGTCCGAAATAGGGGTTTTACCATACAAAGGTTATAATTCTTATACGTAATGGGTGTATTAGCCAGATCTTGAATTAAATCTAATTTATATGATAGTTAAATTATATAATTAATTAAAATAATTTGTAAATGAATTGTTACTTTTCAATTTTATTCCCATATATCCAAAAATGTGATTTTATCCATTATTGATGACCTCAATATTTAGAAAGCTTCAAATCAAGCCATTTTGGACGTAAAAAATTAGAAACGTTTTTTAGGGTGAATTAAATCACATATTCATTGAAAATTGGTCGAAAAAAACAGTAAACACAGAGATTTAAATTTATTTTTTTGATGAAAAAATGGCATGTGTTTTATATTTAAATGGCTCTATTATTGTGTTTCATAGTTAATCAGGTCAATTACAAATGACCTCAGTTGTCCATTAGGTAAGGACAATGTTTTTTACTCTTCCTCTAAGAACCCAGTGCTGCGTAACCCTCCTACAACACCTATTATAGGTGTATTATTACACATTTATTATAATTACCATTTTATAATATTTTATTATCTTATTTTACTCTATTTAATTATGTAATTCAATTAAAAATATAGGAAAAGGGAAAATGGGTTGTTTTAAAAAAATTATGATCCTAAAAATTTCCAATGATAATGTATTTAATTTTTGGATTTTCTAAGGATAGTTTTAAATAAACTAATAAGAAAAATTTGTGTTATTTTTATTGAATGATAAATATATATATTTATAAAATGATAATTTCAAAAAATTATTTTTATGTGATTAAAAGAGTTTTAAAATGATATTTGCATGGAATTAAATGAAATTATCAAAGAATAATTTATTGAAATTATAATTTAATAATAACCATTATGTTATTTTTTAAAGAATAATTGTCTGATATTATCAAAGATAATTATAATGTAATAATTTGAAATTATCACATTAAAATTATACAAAATATTACTATAAGTTATTTATCATTTGAAAAAACATTTTTATTTTCATTTAGGGAGTTCTTCAGCTTATTTAATTTCTCTCAAACCTGATAAAATTATACCTAGATTTTGGATGTGTGGCTCATACATCATATACAGTGGGTGATAAAAAATAAATCCATTTTTATCTAATACAATTATTTATATGATATGTGATATGTGCTATCAGTCTAGCATGCAACCAGAATGACCAAATAAATTCGATAACATCTATTTAGCTAAAATCAGTAATTTTCTTGAACTTCCATTGAATCCATTTGATCCATAAGAAAGGAGACTGTATCCTATGGCCACCCAAAAGGTTCCCCTTCCTTGGATTTATTAATGACCTAATCTATTTTACTTTTGAACCCTACAATAAATTGGATAATTTGATTGACCTATGGCTTGGAAATTTTGAATTTCCATACCAATAAATTTGTGGTATTTCTTATTGAAGAATCACCTTGGATAATTTTTGTTAGTTTATATATCAATGACTTAATTATGGTTAAATTATAATTTAAATGCATTTTCAATAAATATAGTGATAATTTGGAACCCTGATACACTAAATTATTTTTGTTAGACATATGATTATTTTGATTAATTTATTATTGTGTTTTATGATAATACATCTGGAAGGTTTGATAATGGCCTTGTGATTTTATGGATTTCATATATTTTTAGCTTATATTATATTGAATTAATTTTTACCAAAGGGTTTGATATTGATGACATGTTGAGTTTTCCTATATATATATCTCATGTTTATTATGGATTCCTGAGGGCTTGGTGCATGATTTTCCATACCGCATGAGGGAAAGGAGCACAAGTACTAATTGTCTGAGGGGTAAATTATTTGATTATATGAGATGTTATAGGACCAGATGAATAGTCACTGGATGAATTAGGATGGTATTCTTTAAACAATACACGAAGATGATATTATTTTCTGACATGGTTTTAACGATTCATCCTCTGCTGGAGAATCATCCTCTATTTTGGGTGATCCTTCTTAATGTTAGAGTATGTACCCACAAAACTAGATAATTGGAAAGATACTAAATTAGGACTATCTGTACTTGGTTGGTAGCTCATAACCTGAGGTTTAGTTGGACTTATTTCATATTGTGTATTAATTTATTAAATTAGTACCCGATTTATTGCAATATTTCGTGCACTAAATCTCTCATTTTGTATTTGTCTAGAAATAGTGGTGTTGACCAACAAAGTTGAACTCACACCCTTGATGAGCTACCATTTGGTACCCGGATAGATTTCATGGATGAAAATTTAGACAAGGGAAGGGGACCATATAGTTGATTGGTAAGAGGCGGTATGGGTTAATGTTTGGAGATTGGTCCTACATGGGGTTCAGAATGGTGTTTTTGAAATTTTATTCATGGATATTATTATTTTTATTTGTATGAAATTAAGCATTCCATTTATACACATTAATATTTTCATTACATTCTTACTTTATTATTTGGATTTATTCAGTTTGTACCTTTCATAGATTTGTACGCCTAATTATTTTTTCATCTTATTTCTATTATTTCTCGAAATTTTATATTATTTGGGATTTAATATAAACTCTTACTAGAGGGTATAATATCACTATTATATTAATTATACACTCTCCACTAGTCGTTATCCTCAAGAGTATTGGGGGGGGGGGGCTTGAGGTCATATATCCAACTGGTTTGGTCACATGAAAGAGCATCGGGTTGGCGACATTACAATGTGGTATTAGAGTCATGTTTCTGTTATATTGATATAGTTTTTTTAAAATGTAGAAAGGATTCATGGATATTTCAAGACTGGTTAGTGATCTTTTTCATGGGTGTTGCTAACTGATATTTAGGGGAAAATCTGAGTTCCCTGAGATGGGATTATTTTTCATGATGTTTTCATTTTACAGTTTGATGATATTTAACCTTGGGTTATTCAATTTTTGCGTGATATTATTGTTTCATGAGATTTATACTCATGTCCTGGTATGGAATTATATGAGCATTCATGAATCATGATTGACACATAGGGATAAATACTGATACACATCAATCACGATAGGGACACAATTATTTCTTGTGATATATTGGCTGTATAAAAAATGAAATGAGATAAATTTTTTAGTAGATGAAAAGGGGATAATAAGTTAACTAGTATGTTATGCTAATTCAATTGATAAAACAATTTTAGTGAGGCCATGAGCCGGTGGTTCAATGTTTTTTTCACCATTTGATATTGGCCTTGTTGTTATCTAATATTCTAAGGGGTGTATTTTTAATTAAAAAATCAATCATCGTCACCTTCAATTTTAGTTTTTAGGGAATAGAAATCAACATGATCCTGATTTTGTTTAACCAAAGATTCCTCCACCTCATACAGATCATATGGTTTTTTGGCTTTGTGATAAATTCATGAGGGTCATGTGACCCGTGGAGAGGAAGATTGTTCACACAATACTATTGATGTGTAACTTAAGTGGAGAGTTTCGGCTATAGCAACCAACAAATATTTCTAGTGAAGATGGGGTTATGACAATTGACACACCATTGAGAGTGTGTTTAGAAGATATTTTTTACTACAAGGATTATTCTCTTGAAACTTGAGGATATCGCTTCCTATAGGATCTTTTTTACTAGAAATGTCCATATTCTATTTTATTCTCTATATGGATTGGCATGTTATATACTAGGATCATATTGACTATTATAGGAAGATAATTACCTTTCTATCTAAATATGGAGGTAGCAAAACTCACCAGGGTGGGTGGTATTTTCATCTAAGACATGCATGACTAGTTCAGTGTATATTGAATTGTCTCTTGCTACAAATGGAAAAACGTTTTTTTATGATAGAGTAATGCAGTATGATACATTTCCTCTAATGGTGGAAAAATTTCACGACATACGTCCAAAATTTTCCTCATGATTACGACCCATTTGGGACATTGAGTTCACGATCGAGTTGGTTCCAAGAGCTATTCCAATTTATAATCCTACATATACGATGGAACCATCATGACTTCATGATTTAAAATTAATGTTAAAGATGTTGAGTCCAAGGGTTTCATATGTCCAGGTACATCACCTAGAGGTTCTCCAGCTCAATTCACCTTGAAGACTGACATGAATATGCGATTATGATTGGATTATTAATTAATAAACCAGAGGACTATTGAGAACCGATATCCCCTTACACAAATTGATGTTTTCTCTAATCTATTGAGTGGTGATAGTATTTTTTAAATACGTGAATTAAGGATAGGGTACCACCAGTTGAGAGTGTGAACAAAATACATACCTTAGACTACTTTCTGTTGTAGGTATGGCTTATATGTGTTCAATGTGATGCCATTTGGTCTAAATAATACACTTTAAGTATTGATGGGCTTAATGAATCAGATCTTTTATCCATTATTCAATTGGTTTTTGGGTTTTTTTGTTGATGACAACTCAATGTAATCTATGAATATTGATGATCATTCCCAACATCTTGACATCATCTTGAGAACAATGAGAGAGGATAATATTTATGATAAGCTATCATAATGTAGTTTATCGGTTGATAGAGTGCACTTCTTGGGTCATTTAAACTCAGAGGATGGAGTATTAGTGGGCCCAGAGAAATTGGTAAACATGGTATCTTGGTAGCTACCCAAGAATTTATTTGAGAGTAAAATATTTTTTTGTCTATGAGGTTATTACTGATGCTTCATCCAGGACCTATGCCATCTATAGGAACCGATGTACATCCTGACCATGAAAGGGGTGAAGTTTTAATAGTTATATGCTTGGAGGGGTCTTTCAATGATCTATAGATCAGACTGATCATAGTAGAAATCATCAACGTACCAGAGTCCAGTATAGAGTATACAATATATTGTGATGCGTTCTGAGTTGTAATTAGAGATGTTTGGATGAAAAAAGACCATGGGGTTGCTTATGGATCCAAATAGTTGAAACTACAAGAGAACAATTATCCCACTCAATGATCTGGAGTCAACTATGTTGGTACTTTACATGAAATTTTGGGGACACTATATTTTGGGATAAATATTTGTGGTGTACATAGACCACAAATTCCTTAGGTACATATTTTCTCAGTGATACCTAAACCCTCAGAAGAGGAGGCGGGTTGAGTGTCTTTAGTCACAAGACATAGACCTAGCTTACACACTCGGAATTTGAAATTCCATCACTGAAACCACATGCTAGAATATATAGATATAGGTAGTGATGGAATCTTGTAATGAGTGGTTGGTGATTTCAATCATTATAAATATACATATTGATGTTCAGGATGCCTAGGGATGAGTAGCTTTGACTTGAACATATTTTATACTCATGATTCTTGATCATATCATGATAGAAAAGTTCTCTAATCAGGATGGCTTATTTATAAGATATATCTTATATGGTGGGAAGACACCAACATGATGATATTTTTGAATTGGAAATTCTCTTCTTTTTAATGGACGAGTATGGGTTCCTATTCTCATCCATGAGGAGATGATGAAAGATTTTATTGTTTCCATAAGGGTGATACATTTGGGATTGAAAATGAAATATCACAATTTTCATAGATAAAACTAGTGTCCAATGATGAAAAAGTGGATAACATGCTTCATTATGAGATGTTTCAACTGTCAATAGGTGAAGATAGAGCATTACAGGCCTACTAGGCTATTGCTGCCTCTTCCCATTCTGGAGTGGAAGTGGGATGAGGTCACTATGGATTTTTTAGTATTATTACCTAGGGAATAACACAAGAATTAAGTTGTGTGGGTGATTATAGAATGGAAAAGGAAGGTAGACCACTTTTTTTCCATCAGGGTGGCCTTAAACATTGATTTTTTGGGTAGTCTTTAGGTTCATGAGATAGATTAATTACACGGGGTTCCAAGGATCATTGATTATAATCAAGATTCTCATTTCACATCTTGGTTTTCTGATGGTACTCATAAGGCCATGGGATCATAGGACGTTCTTAGCACAACCTACAACCCTAATACAGATGGTCATTCTGAGCAGACCATTCCTATTTTGGATGATATGGTGTGAGCCTATGTTTTGGATTTCAGAGGTTCATGGGTGAAGTACTTGGAACTAATGGAGATTTACCATTATAAATCTTCTAGGTAACGATCGAAATGGATATTTCATGGTCTGTTATAGTATTTCATGTTGTTCACCTCTTTATTGGTTGTTAGTTATAGAGGTAACACTTGTTGGACCTAGTCTCATGCATGATACATATGAGAAGGTTTATCTGATCAAAAACTGGTTATTGAACACACCAAGCTAATAGAAATCATACACTAACCAATTGAGATGACCTCTGTAGTTTGAGGATGGTCATCGAGTTTTTATTTGTGTGTCGCCTAGATTGGGGAAATGTCATATTAGAAAAAAGGGAAGCCTTTACCATGTTTTGTTAGGCCTTTTGAGATTTTGGAAAGGGTCAATCCACTAGCATACTATTGGGACCTTCAATTGTTCTATATTTACTTTCATGATGTGTTTTACATACCATATCTTTGGAGATACCTTTATGACCCTTATCATGTAATTGATGTTGAGGACATCAACATTTTCATTTATGTGTCCTTTGAGGATCATCTTTTACAAATTGTGGACTATAGTGAGATGAATATCTAAGGGAAGGCCATTCCTATAGAACGAGTAATTTGGTAGTATTTATATTTTCAATAGGTGATTAGGGAAAGGTAGTCTGATATAAAAGAACAATGGCCAGAGTTGTTCACTGATAGTCCACAGTGATGCAGGGAGCTACTCAGGGATGAGCTATTATATGGTGGGGAGGTTGTAAGATTCCTTTTTTTCTAGGTATGTTTTTTCATGGAATTTTTTTTATCATATTGATTATAATTACAAAGATAATAAAAAACCATTGATGAAATATAAATTCCTTACATGAAAAAATGATTTATTATTGAAATAACATTGTAAATATGTTAAAGGTGTTTCATAAGAGACAATTCTTAGTTAACATGTTGGAATTTTAAAACAAATATTTTTGGAGTCAAACACTACATTAGTGTGAGATTGTGAGGCCAATAGAGAGTAGATGAAGGAAGAATAGAAATAATAAATATATTATATTTATCATAGTAAATTTATTATAAATAATTTAATAACTCAAATACAGTGAATCTTATGTAAAATATGAGACCACCAATGGGTATGATATGTGGTGTTTACACTTGCCCAGGTATAACATTCTAAGACATCTGACATTGGGTGCCTCGCTCATGAGATAAAGTTATTAAATAGATTATTTTTTTATTAATTTTATGGATAGTAATTAAATATCTCCTAAATGGCACATCATACAAGAAATAAAATACCATCATTGGGTCCATAATAGGGGGTTTTCCCAGGGATTGACTAAATTTTTATACAGAATAGGCTTATTAGTTGGATCACTAATTAAATTGATTTATTAGATAATTAAATTAAATAATAAATTTAAACAATTAATAAATGAATGGTTACTCTTCATGTTTCTTCCACAAAACCCTAAAACATGAATTTATCAATTTTTTCTAACAAAATGATTTGTAAGGATTCAATTTAGGCTATATTGACACCAAAAATAATTAGAAATATCATTCATGGGTGAATTAAATGAGTCCACCCTCAGTAATTAGTTTAAATAGACACTGAACCTAGAGATTTAAATTTGGTATTTCGATTAAAAAAAATTAGTTTCCAATATAAATGAAAATATTATTATGTTTCAAAATAGATTATTTTGACTGAGAATTTCCTCAGATGTCCATTGGGAAAGGCTGTTATTTTTCTCCTCTTCTTCCGAGACCTCGGTGGTGCTTGACCCTCCTACTACGCCTCTAGAAAATGTATTATTCTTGAAGTTTATTTTATTTTATTTTATTTTATTAACTTATTTTCCTATATTTTATTCAATAAATCCATTATAAAAATGTGGAAAATAAAATGTGGAAAACAATTCGTTTTAAGTAAAATTAAAATCCATTTAATTTCAACTGATAATTTATTTAATTTTTGGATTGTAAAAAAATTGTATTAAATAAATTTAGAAGAAAACATTTTGTGTTTTTTTTGAATCATAAATATGATGATTTATAAAATGATAATTTCATCCAATTATTGAGATAAGATTATTATATTTTTAAAATGATAATTATAGGGAATTAAAATGAATTTTCAAAGAGTAATTTGATGATATTATCATTTAATAAGTATCACTACGTCATTTGAAAAATAATAATTGAGCTATAATATCAAAGATAATTATAATATAATAATACGAAATTATTTCATAATAGTTATATAATATATTATTATAATATATTTATTAGAGAATAACACCTGTTTATTTTCATTTAGGGAGTTAGTATGTTTCGTTGATTTTTACTCCACCTCACCGAACCATACCTTGATTTTGGGCTTGTGAGTTTTACTTGGTATAAGGTTAGTGTTATAATTTAAATAAATTTTTATTTGATAAATTTTTTTATTATATAGGTGATTTGCGATATCACACCTTCATGCCATGGGAATGACTAGATAAAATATATTTCTTCTGTTAAACTATAATAACCCATTTTTTAAACTGCCATTGAATCCCATTAGACCCATAGGAAGGGATACTGAATCATTGAGCCACCCAATAGTGGCACCAAACCTGGATTTAATTGGTGAACTAGGCTCTTTTAATTTTAATACCTAGAATAAATTCAGTAAATTGATTAATTGATGGCTTAGACTATAGAATTTTCATAATAATATTTATGTGATTTCTTGTGAATGAATCACATTGGATAATTTTTTTTAGTTCATTTTTTAATAACCTTAGGGTTAAAATATAATTTAACAGTGTTGATATAATTTTGATGATAATTTTAAACCCAGATAACTGAAACGAATTTCGGTAGATAGATGATATTTATATTAATTAATTATTGTGACTTATGATAACACATCTTGAATGTTTGACACTTGACCTGGGATATTTTTCTTTCTCAGCTTTTGAGATTATATTATAATGATGTAATTTATACCCCAGGGTTTGATGTAGATGATATTTTGAGTTTTTTTTGATACGACTAATGATTATTATGGATGCATGATGTCAGGGGGCATGATTTTACATTCCACATGAGGGAAATGATCATATGTACTTGATGCCCATGAGAAGAGTATATGAATATATGGGATGTATGAGGATCAGATACACATTCACTTGATTTTTGAGGGTGAGATTCTAGAAATTGTGTGGGATTATTCCATTTGTTTATTACTTGTTTTTAAAGATTCATCCTTAGCCGAAGAATCTTCCACCGATTTGGGTGATCCATCCTGATGCAGGAGGATCTACCCATATGAATAGATAATCGGGAGGAAGATGATGTAGGGATGGTTGGACTTGGGTTTTTTCCCATAACCTAATGTTCAACAAGATTTATTTTATGTGTAATATTAATTTATTAAATTAGTACCCTATTTATCCCCATATATGATGAAATATATCCCTCATTTTAGATTTTTTCTCTACACAATGGTGTCGACAAACTTAGTAGTTCTCACACCCTATATGGGATTGCATTTGTGACCTAAATTTATTTCATGGAATCATATTTGGATAATGGAATGAGACCATGTAGTATATTTTCAGCTAGCTAGATGGGTTGGAGCATGGATACAAGACTGACATGGGGTTTGGACTGGGGTTTTGGAGTTTTTATTCGAGTATTCTTATTACTTTAATTTGAATGCCTTTCAACACATTATTTATACACATTCATATATTTATTAAATAATTATTTTATTATTTTGATTTATTTAGTTTTTAACATAATTATTTTTGAATATATAATTATTTATTTATTTTGTTTCTATTATTTATGCTCCTATGTTTTTGTTCTGGGTTTCATTACAACTCTTACTATGGGGTATAGTGTCCCCAATTTCTTCATTATACCCTCTATACTAGTTGGAACCCTACAGCATATGGTGAGACCTAATTGAGGTCACATAGACAACTGGATCAGTCATTTGAGGAATCACCGAGTCAGGGATGATACAAAAACAATCCAAAATATTGAACCTTTTCACATTAAATACCCATTATCTCATCCTATTTGTAGGAAAATATTGAATTATTGTCTCCCACTTATGTGACTATAAATTTTGTTAAATGGATTAAATATTTTTAATCATATTTGATTAAAATTTATAATATGGTAAACATAATCTTTAACAAAGATTATTAATTAATATAATTAAAATCAATCAACTTTATTAAGATAAAAACCAGTCTTCTCATGGATAAAATATTAAAATTAAGGGAAAATGAAATATAAACCTATTAAAAAACAATTTTATGGAAATATTTTTACCTTATCCCATCTTTTATATACACATTTTAATTATTGGAGGAATATTATGTATGGAGGAACTCCCAATAGTGTTTACCTTTTGGTATTTACAATATTGAAAGTCCTCCTACACTATAAAATGATAATAAACCCACACATATTAGCAACTGTAAATCCTTTTAAATTATAAAAAACCTACCAAAATAAACTTCCAAATTACGTCCCTTAATCTCAAAATCCATAAATTGGGCATAGATCCAATCGAGGAATCCCTTTGGTGCAAACCAAAAGGAGATACCCGAAGAAGAGGTAACATTCATCAATAAAAGTATTTCTTTTGTTTATTCCTTAAAGAAATTCATTTAGTTTTATTTAATGGATATTTACTAACCTATATATTATAAATATAATTAATTTTTTAAGGTTACTATTGACAAATTTACACACTTCATTAAATTGGGATATATAATCATCGTTCGTCTATATGACAGACTATCACCTCATAAACCGTTGTCATTATTCCTTCAAGTATCACAATAAAATTATTGAGAAAATGATGAAAATGTTCTTAATATTTGATATATATGGTATTTATTATATATTCATACTTCAAGAATTATTATATAACACATAAATGTCTGATTTACATTTTTGTGAATACGATAACATCATTTGTGTGTACGGTTTATTACCACCTCATAAAGCATTGGGATTCATTCACGCATTACATGGAAAATGTCAATGATGGGTTTAATTTAAATATGAGATATAAAAAAATTTATTCCACTTTAATTATAGTATATATATATATATCATTTACTTTTCTTTATCTTAATATGATATGAAAATGGTAATAATGTTCACACATACGTACGACCTACCGTCTCCATGAACGATGAATTTCATTTATTATTTCTATATTTTTGAAATTATTCTAAATAAATAATTAATAAATATATATTGATTTTATAACATGGATTATATTATTTAAATGATTAAATCATGATCAATGTTAGTGTAAAAAAATAACATGTTAGAAAATTTATGAAAAACAAAGTGATCATTACCAGAAACGTAAATTTAACATGGAATTGTTAAAAAATTGGTAATATAGAATCATAATAAAATAATATATTGTATTATATATATTTATTTTATTATGTGTGAGAATTAAAATAAACTTATACTAATTATACATGATTTATTAATTTATACAAATGAAATCATGACTTTAAGTAAGGGGATTTGTAGTCGCACATATATTTTAGTGAGAATTATGCCATATTCACCACATATTACTTTTATTTGGTGTATATTGTTAGATATGACATGTTATATCATGAATTTAATTTATTTAATGACATTAAATTGTTCAATTTATGTTATTCTTCCATGGATCTCCTGATTTAAAAGTTACTAAAGTAGGAAGGGATTTCTGTATCTATTTTCTTAATTTTGTGAGAAACGTGCTATATTCAATTCCTTTTTATCCCATTGGTGTATATACTACCAATGAATGTATTTTATAATAATTTTTTAGTATTTTTAGTATATAAATATCTTTTTAGAAACTCTATTTCAATGGTTTTACGTTTCAAACGTTACAAAATCTTTAAGGGCATTTTGTCTCAATTTTCCTTCTTTGAGACACTTGTAATGTTATAAACCTATATACTTTTATGAGTTGTATATAATTACCCTTAAAAATTTAATATCATTAGTATCAATATTGTTATGTTAATTTATGTTTTAGGTAATGTCATTATTTCATCTGTATTATGATTCAATGATACAAAATTGTTAAGAGTTTATTACTCCAATGTCTTTAGTTTTCAAGATTTTTTATGATTACAGTTCCATTCATGAAATATTATTTTCCATATCTCAATAATAATCATTAGTTTTTTTTCTTATTTTTAATCATGAAATTAAAAATTAAAGGAATCATTTTTAACTCATTTTTACTTAATAAAATTAAGAAAGTGTTTTTAAGAAATTATAAATTTATTTATCACTTTGGTTGGAAATATATATTAATACAAAACATTTTTTTCTAAAAATGTTGTCAATCATGTTTTAAAATGATATTTTAGTATAATTTTCATGGAATTTTTTTAATGGGATTTAATTATTTTCAAATATTCTTTTATAGTGTTAGAAGGTTATTTTAAAAGGAAAAATATTCTGAAATGTTTTAATATTCAAAAAAGTATTTTTGAAAGATGAAAGGTTATTTCAAACAAGGAATTTTATATATTACTTTTAACAGAGTACATTATAACATTTCATGTTTATTTTCAAGAAAATAATATTCATTCATTCTTGAAAAATGAATTTTAATAAACATACATTTTCCTTAGGAAATACCCCAAGTATTCATTAAAAAATTTATATATAAGATAGAATTATCTAAGGTAATTTAGGATTTAATGTAGATATGGTTCAAGGAAACCATTATTACTAATTTTTTGAATGTGTTATTTTTAAGATGATTTGTTTTTTCAGAAACTCGTTTCTCTTCCACTAACTATACCATGTTAAAATTTTAATGAAACCTACTTCTTTTTCATGAGTTATAAAATGATTATGAAACCTATATAATCCCCATGGGTTTTGATATAATGTGATATTTATGATACCCATTTCATTTCATGGGTAATGATAGGATTAATATTTATTATTTTGTGGCATAAAAATAAATTATTTCATTATGTGATGTGTGGATGGGACCTATATATCCCTCCAATAAATTGGCTAAATATTTATATATCCTATGAGATAGATAGGAATATAATGGGAGGAGAACTCAATTTAGGAATAATGGAATAGAATGAGGAGTGAACGCATTTTATTAATATAGGTATGGAATGATGGGTGAACCCCGTTTAATAATATAATGATGGAATGGGGAATGAAATTAGTTTAGTAACACATGACTAGGACGAGTAATGGAATTAGTTCAGTAATACAGATTTAAAAGTGTATGAAAAATTAGTTTAGTAATAAAGGGATAGAACGGGGAGTGAACCTGGTTAAATATTGGAATTTTTATTCTATATTGTTCATAGTAGTGAGTCTTGACAAATATAAAATGATTATCTATAATTATTTATATGCCCAAAATTACATGTATCATGCCAATGTTATGCTCTCATGACTCTTGATATTTTATTATTTTATGATTCATGCCTTATGAATAACCAATAATTATTCCATTATTTAAAATTATGATATTTGGGTATGGCTTTTAAATTTTACAATCACGTTCTCATACACTTATTTTCATGAAATGCTTATATATCTCTATTTTTTACCCTTACTGGGCTTATGATCTAACTCTTTTTTACATATCCTTTCCCTAGTTAATTAATAGAGGTTCTATGCATGAGTACCAAAGGGGATGATCATTATGATAGATTTTTAAGATATTTCTCCAAATTATAATAATGTGTACAATGTTTATCAAGACACTAAAAAATTAAGGTCCTCAGACATTTACTTTTGTAATGTGATTAATATTCATCTAAAATAATATAATATCCATGATTGTCAATCCTAGGTCATTATTGGGAACAAAAATATGTTTTACCAATGGATAGAGATTCCCCGTGGAGGCAGATCTGAGTGGGGTATCTTATGGAAGGAACACCTAGATAGTTTACTGATGGATCAGAACACCACATGAAAGCATAACCTGGAGGTGTGTTCATAGGATGGAACTCCTAGATAATTTTCTAGTGTATTTGAACACCCTGTGGTGGCAGATCTAGAAGGTTTTCCCTTAGGAGGGAACACCTGGATAGTTTATCATTGAAGGAATGAAACTCAGGGAGGTATCCTACATTCCCTATTTAGATGAAATGGTTCAAAACCCACATAGTTTTATGTATCAATTTATTATAATGTCACATGACGGATCTATTCAATTTATCATCATGTGGTAATGAATCTTGTTTCTTGAAAGGAAAATCTGTAACATCACAGGTAAATAAAATTTAAGAAAATTTCATATTTATTAATATATATGAACTAAATATTAATTCTAATTTAAATGGGATGCTTCATCTGATGGCATACCCAATACACAACAACAAATTTCTTTGAAATCTAATGTTGCTCACAATATTGAGTTATAGTGAAAAATAATAACATAACATTATTATTTTAAATGATAGTTTACACATAGCCATTGTATTGGAGGGAATGAAAATAACTAACAAAAATATGATTAGCATGTTTATTAATTTTTTTACATTTATCCACGAAATTTTATCAGACTAAATGGTGAATGAGTCCAATTTTATGCATATGTATTCTAATATTTTTTAAACGGTTTATTTAAAGCCTTTTGAAAAACGAAACCTTTTTAAATGTAGTTTTTTTCAATTTTATATGTAATATTTTTAAAAAATAAAATTCTTATTTAGAATCGGGATATCAAAATTTACATTGGATGATATTTTGTAATTTTTATGATAATATTAATTTTTTAATGATTAGTGATAAATATTGTATTTTTAATTAGAAACTGCGTTCTAATATAATTTATTTATATGGTTAGATTATCTTTTTTTAATGGTTTTAAATTTTATTTGGAATATAGTTTTACCATTTAAACCAATTTTGTTCAATGGATGTAATTTCACTCTTAATTTTGACATAAGCAAATGTAAATATTTTGATAGTTATTGTTTCTTAAAAACACGGTTTTTGTTTTAACAACGGAAATTAATTTAAAACTAATTTTTTCCACTTATGTGTTTTGAATTTGAAAATATGGATTACATATTTGTAATCAAGAGGTATAAATTTTGTAAATATGTAATTTTTTTAGACATTATGAATATTTATTTTAATAAATTTTTTATTTATCATGGTTATTGGGAAAATATGGAAAATAAGGGTAATCAAATATTATTATAATAATATTATATTACCATAAATTGTATCATAATCTTATAGGTGATACATTTCCGACCATGGGAATCCTTTGTTCGATTTTGGGACCCCATGAAGCCACTTTGGGGTGATAATGACACTTTATATTAATTAATTTAAAGTAAAGACAAAAATGACAAAAACATATATCTTAATGTAAATAATATTTAATATGGAGTTATATAAGTTATCTATTCAACTATAAATATTCATTAGTAGTATAAAACGATTTTATAAATCATGGTATTTTATTTATAATTTTTAGAAATCAAATAAATAAAATTATTTATGACACAATGATGATTCATTGATTATCTTATTAATGAATGATTTAAATAAATGAGATTATAAAATTTAAAAAACTATCCAACACCAGTCCAATTTTTATTTGATGATTTTATTTTGAACAAGATTCAACTTATCTTAGAATTTAAGGTTTTTCAGATATTTTAAAACTGATAATTAGTACAAAATAAAATAAGTTTTTAAAACATTCCTAAAGATCCCATCGTATCCCTTGTAATAATCCATCACCTCTAACCTATTACTCACACCTCTCAAGCTGCTTAGATAATGAAAAATATGACCAATTAAGATGTCAACATACCTATATTCCTCTTAGAATCCTTACCTATGTCATAAGACACTTCAAGGAAGCCTTTAGTTTGAAACCAAAGTTAGTTACCCAATATAAACGTAACATCTTCTCTTAAGTTCTTTCATTTTATTTCACTTCTCCAAACCCCTATGATCTTTTTGTTTTTTTACCTAACAAAACCACTATACAAAATATAATAGGTTAATTTTATGATAATTATTCAAATTACACTTCTACACACCTCCATCTAATGGATATAAACATACTGTTTATGTGGACGACGGACTATTGCCTCCTGAAACGATGATTGTTCAAACATTTCCAACTGCCTATCATAGTGGCCATTTTTATGTAACTATATTTATATATGATATATATTATTATTATGTTTTCTCTATGATTCTATACATTTCATTTATAGCATAACTTTATGTTTTGCATGATGGATAAATATGATAATTTCATTTGAGGAAGTGCGGACTACCACCCCTTCAATGTGATATAACTTGTTAATACCATACATGAAATGTATAAAGGATGGTGATTATGAACTTAAATGACATATATAAAAAATGGTATTATACTGTAATAATAATATACCTATGTATCATTTTGTTTTCATTCATTTTAAAATTAAAAAATGAAATGGAAGTAGCGTTCATGCGTACGTATGGCTTACCGTCTCTATAAACAATGCATTTCATTTTCATATATCCAAATGATATGGACTATTTTAAATACCTATATACTGTGTATATATGATATATATGATATATAAATCATGAATATCATTTGAGATATAATTGAATTTCAACCACATGGACAAGTTATAATTAAAACAAGTTCATTTTTAACTGTTGTTCCAAACATCGAAAAAATGTCTGATATAAACTCAAATAATTAACTAATTGTTATAACAAGGTAATAAGTGATATAAAAGGAATAATAATCCAGAAAAATGTTCTTAATAAAGTATAAATTAACTTATGCTTATTACTTATAAAATTTAGGAACGAACGAGTCAAGTAAGACACGAGGTAAGGGACATCGTCTCGATCTCCTTTCATTAAGGCATATTTTGACAATACACACCTCTTTATTTTATACGATATATAATAGACCTATTTAAATATAATATCATTCAATTGGAATATTTTTATACAAATCATTTTACAAAACAACAAATGGAACTTTTTTAACATTTGCAGCAAAAATGACCTCTTCGCCGCTGTAATCATTGTTTGACATCCTATATAAGCCTTAATTTTTTTTATATAAAAAAGGAATCCCCTAATTTGGTTTTGGTGTGTTTTTATATTTTAAATGGTTTTTTGAAATGGATTTATTATTTGAATATATTGAAATGATTTCTTGTGATTTCAAATTAAATTTTATTAGTTAAATGTTTATATTTGAAATAATATATGTGTTATGATTTTATAATGGTACTTAGACATTTTACGAGTGGTTACGTGATAAATCAAATGACGGGTGGTTCCATGATAAACACGAATGATTTGTTACGTTATAACCTCTAATTCATTGGGTATGGAAGTTGGCAGTATGGCTATTCCGTCTAGTAATATGTGTAGAAGTCGATCATATGGTTATTCTATTTAAGTATATTTATGTCCTAAGATACCAATATATGTTTTGCGATCATTCAATGGGTTTTATTGTAATCTTTTGGTTACAAAAGGGTATGTAATGATCTTTTATTCAGTGATGAGTATTTACTACTTTATAAAGGATAAATGTATTACTTATGATAAATTATTGATGATTTACTTAATGTTTAGAAAACTAACATTTTTCTTTCTTTGTTGTATCCCTTACTGAGCTTTTTATGCTCAACCAATGTTTTTTTGAAATGTTTTTCACACGACTTATAGATTAATATGGTCATGGATGGGATAAAGGAAAAGTCATGATTTCTAAAATATAAAACTATAAATGACTCCTTTTTTCAAGAGTTTTTATTTAATGAAAATATGGATACTGGGTAGAAGTGTCTACATTATATGACCAGGATGTGGAACTGGGTAGTTTTCCTTCTTTGTGGGTGATAATGTCACTTAAAAGAGGTTAATATCAACACTTCACATGGTCACGAAACACTCCATGAGTCTAACTTGAAGTTACTTAGAGGATAATATTTGGAAATCATGCACTTGTGAAGGATATCACTATCTAAAGACCATCACAAGTCCTAGCCATCCGCAGTGGTGATGTGCTACACAAAACATACCCTTTAGGGGATTTAGGGCATTTTTGGATCAAATTTTATATTAATAGGCCTTTCCATCCTTGAATATTTCCATGAAATGCTTATTTTAGAACGAATGGTAGTGAAAACATCCAAGGGATATGAGATAAAAGAGAGTATTTCTTGATTTAAAATTGTTAGTGAATACAGGGTTCAAAAATATGTATCTTAAAGTTCAACATCAAATCTCATGGTCTGGTATGAAGAAAGACATCATAGGTTTTGTTTCACAATAAATTTCCAACCAAAGGCTAAAGGACCCATATCAAAATACTTCTGGTTTCATATATCTACTTTTTGTGCCTATGTGAAAGTTGGATTAAGTGAAAAGAGACTTCTTTATGGGATTAATGAGGACTTTGATGTATAATGATGCACTTTAGGTGATAATTGATCTACTGATGATAATTGCTCATTTATTTACATCATTTTAGACTATTTCAATGGATGAGAAGAGAAGGGTGTATGTGTGGGAGATTTTAATCATTCATAGTGTTACCTCAAGTATTTTATCTAAAATAGATTCACATTTGATATCATGACTTTTGTAGGACTTGTCGAATGTCTTGATAATTCAGTTTCAACAGAGTACAATATTTCATAATTAGAATGGTTGTCAAATAGAAATGATGATAGAGATATTGGATGATATATATTGAGCATGAGTCTTGGATATCACTGTAACATAAGATGACCATTTATCCTTGTATTGACTTTTTTATAATGATATATATTAGGATTCCATTCATATGGAAACTTTTGAGTCTATATATGGCTAACAATGTCGTTCACCAATTTGTTACAATGGAACCGGTTAGTCTGGTTGGGTGGGTACATCATGGTACAATAGACCTACGAGATAGTGAAATTGATAAGGATGTGCTTGATCACCACATAGGGTAGTCCTTAATCGTATATTAAAAGTAGGAGTTGACCGTTGGAGTTCACTATTGGTATTAGTGTTTTGATATAGGGGACTCCTCCAATGGGGCATTAAATTTTTCATAAGAAGGTAAATAATTCCCTACGATTCATTGGATTGTATTTTATTTATTATCATATTTTTATTATGACTTATCTTAATGATCTTATTCAATGATACCATGTTTTGTATGATGTGTATCATGTGTCTCTTGTCTGGTGGTACATGCCTCTTGCACAAAAGTGATCAATTGTGGTGTTATTCAGTTTGAGCATGAAGAACAATTTTTTTAATGCCAAGTGTTGATTTTATAATAGATAGAGATGGTTTTGTAATGAAAAATAGCCACTTATCTTGATCCAATAGTGGCATGGAAGAAATCGGGATTAATATTATTGGTGGGAGTCTGATATTTTGACCAATTAGATTACGTAATTTGAGAAAGATTCATAAATACGTTTATCAGGACAAGAGGTAATTATAAGAGGAGATTATAATAGCCTCATATTTTAAGGTGTGTAAAAATATAATATCTTCCTTGAAACACATATTTTCTACCTTTTTATGGCTATGTTTGGGGGGGGTTAGTTGATTTAAATGAGTTTTATGTGTTGTTTTGGGGTTTCATGGCTAGAGCATGGTTGTCCCGAACAATTATGAATCACTAAGATACTTTGTTTTTATTGGTAGTATCACCTTGGGTGGAAAACTAATATAGGAAATTGGTTTTAGAACTATACAACCTCACCTGAGAAACTGTGTTTCATGATCCAGTGGCCACAATCATTGCTGGTGAATGTTTTTCTAGTCATGTGAGGAAATAGTATGGATTAAAAAAAGAGGTTGTAATCCTCACATTGTTGATTTATTACTTTTAGAATTGTGTTACTAAACCATGGGTGTATAATTTAATGATTCAAAAATACTATTTAACAACCATTAATTCCATGTTCTGACATGTTATTCTTCTTATTGATATATTTCATTGACCTGGAGAGTATACAACCCTTTCCTGGTGAATTAATTTCCTTTAAATAATGATTTCACTATAAATAAGCGTCCTTGTGATACAAGATTATAGTATGTGATAACAAAACCTCATTTATTTAGGTTTCATTGAGACCCCCCTTCTTCCCAGGAGACCAAGAAAATATCTGGTATGTCATTACCAGATTTATGCATTTGGATACTATATATTGATATTTTTTATCATTTCTAAAAAATATGTAGGTATAGAGTGTTGGAAAAACTTCCATTGATAAATCTCAATTATAATTTCATTGGAGAATCTTTTAATTTATGCTTGTGTAAACACTTCTAAATTGTCTTGAAATATTTTAGAATATCATTCTAGAAAATTTATGAGTATTAGTTGGGATATATTATTGGGGTTCTTAGTGTGGAATGTGGATTTATATAGAGCTCAGGTATTGAGTCTTATTTGGTTTCAAAATTTTTCATGAATAAGAATGAGGTAATATGTTCTATCCATTTTTTTCCATTTCATGCTCTTGTTTCCCTGATATGATTCTTGTTTTTTAATTTCTAGATTTACAATGCATTATAGCGATCACATGTGTGTGTATGTGTATCCCAAGATACATATATATGATTCTTTATTCCATAATTATGATATGCATTTCTTAATTTGTTTTATGTTAATCACATTTTTTTATGTTACTACTGATTTCTCGTGATGAAATACACTGTTTTGTATCAATATTCTCTACCCTTATGTATGTAATTACTATTCCTTTAGAGGTATTTATTTTATATATTTAATAGTTAAACCATCATGATATGTGTATCCACTATAGGAAGAGTGTGAAGGAAATATGATAATGATGAAGGTGGACATGAGGACTGGGTATGGATATGATGACCGTGAGGTCAGACCTATGGTTGTGGTATTAGACGTATGTTTTCTTTGTTCCTTGACCCATGAAATATAAAATATATGACAACCTTGAGGACTGAATTTTTCACAAGACAAGGTTTGATGGTCATGAGGCCTTACCTGTGATAGTGGAGGGATGTGATGACATTATTGTACGATCAGACTTAACGCCTCGATAATATCAAGAGACATGCTCACATTTATCGTGGATATCTGTTTTTCACATTTAAGCCTTGTGGATATATGTTTATTACTTCCCACATACTTTTTTGTCTCCCTTATATAATGGATTTGGGGATGATATGAATGAGGGCTATGGTGGTATGGTTAGAACATGAGTTCTTGGAATATTATTTTTTATATTTGAAAAAACATTATTTATATCATGGAATACACTTGTTATACCTTCGAATATGTGTTAAGGATGAATTGGTTGTTTAATATTGGGTTATATTACTAAATAAACTATATTTAAAAGTCTAATAATGTTTATAATTCATGATTTAGTATTCCGGTAAAGGAAAGGGATTCAATGTATATATCTGTGCCTTAGAGCATGGAGTTGGTAGTGGCATAAGGACATACTCCAAAGCATTACCACAAAATTTTATTATTTTACATGTTTATGCCTTGTAAAATTTAGTTATTATTACCACATTTAGACTCCAATTTATTTTTATGTATGAAAAGGGATTCATTTTTTATTACATTATTCTACATATGCTTGAAATTGATATCCAAATTGTCATTTTTTATTATTGTCTTATGGTGTATGGATATTTTTACTCATCCTATATTTTTCCCAATCACAACATTAAAATCATTGTTTCTAGTTTATTCAGACTTTTATATATGGTTTCATCCATGATTTTATGAGTCTCTTCATCATGGACCTAGTTGTTTGGGTTGGTGTGTTACATTGTCAATATTGCTAAAAAAGGATACAAGAATTGGTGTGAAATGATAATAAATATGTATTCAAACACTGGGTTATCAAAGGTAGTGGTTTAATTATCCAACACATATTCCTAGTAATTTTTTGAATAAGGAAAATTGAAAAGTATTGTCCAAAATGGGAATCTGACCATTAACCATTGTGTCCAATCAAACAAGGTTATGAATTACACCTTCTTTACTAAATACCCCCCATTATTCTTACTATTCACTAACAATGAATTAACCGTGATATACCGCTGGTTCACTAGTATTTTTAGGTATAATTTGAAACATACAATGTGGTATTGGTACATTTATTCATTATAGATTCACCATTTTAAAAATATGAAGGAGTAAGAAAAATAATTTATCTAGAGAATAGAGAGTATTTTCAAAACATATTTTATTTAGTATTTTAATTAGTTTTCTTATTGGGACTATGGAAGAACCATTATATCATAAATACCATGTTTAGGGAGTGTAAAAAATGGAAAATAAAACTTCATTGCGTAGTTATCTGTCTATTGGTGTGCCTCTTATGATTGGATGTTCCCTAAGAATGTATAAAAATTTGTTCACAATGATATCTTTTCTACTCTATGGATTAGATATCAAAATTATGTTGAATAACCTCCCACAATTTTAGTCTCCAAGACATCATTTAATGATTATGGATATATTTGAGTGGGTCATTTTGAGAGTATAACAAGTTATCACGATGCTATAGGTAATGCCTTGGTTTCTGAAGAAGATCAAATCATGAAAATTCTTTCCATGTCAAAATATCATGTATCAATATCTTCCATAGTTATGAAAAGATAGTAAATTGTATTATCATTTTTCAAATAATTATTTTTTGTGAGTATCACAACATGTTACTAATTAAGGTTGGATACATATATGATAATCAGCTTCTATCTACCAGTGGAATCAACACATGGGGGACTGATAGTTATTTTTCATATTGTCAAATTATTCCTAATAATATTCATTCCACTAACAAATAACCCCCTTATTCGTGAATTTTTGAAGGGTAATCACATCCCTAAAAGTATATTTAAGAATAATCTTATGTAATAAAGGAACCCATGAAGCCCTCTTAACTCATTGAGATTTTTACGAAGTTTCATATTAAAGATCACATTGGTCTTATTATCAATGATTTCAATGACATAATGGTATACCATGAAGCTATGAAATTTTCATTATGTCACCATAAAATTACATTTTAGGGGGTTAAATTTATTTTTATGTTATTATGGATTATTAAAAACTACATCAAGGTTAGCTAGATGATCACACCATTATTGAGATTTGGATACAACATCATCAACATAACATTTCATAGTATTTCACAAACAATTATTTAAAATATTATGGTTCAAATTTGGATATTTGGAACCAAAATTATTCAAACAAAAATAAATTAGTTGTATTAAATAATCATATTTGGGAATTGGAAAAATAGATTAATTATCATAATTTTGGTCCATTCATGTTAGGTTATAATCTGACTATCCGTAACAAAAGAATAGGGGTCTGGAACCTAGTAGCTGAATTAGTAAAATGTTAATTATTAGTGACAAGGAATTAAACCTTTTGAAAATTATGGATGAGATCTTAGAAGTCAATATAAACTCTAATTTTTCCATTATTCTTCTTGATGTGTATTATACATGAAATCATATTCATGTACTAAACCTAACAAGTGAAGTTAGATTTGATAATTTTTTCAACTTTTTATTTGAATTTTTTGCATCAATGGTAATGTTCAATATATTGTAGGCATATTTGTAACAATGATAATATTCAGGTGGACCCAAATGATTGATGTGCATATCTGGATCAAGAATCATAATATCTATGTAATTACAAACAAATAGATCCAAATTCTACTTAGAAAAGTATGCATACGAATTATTTCATTGTGATATACGAAGATACTAATTAATGTAAGCTAATGCTATTAATATATATACAAATTTACCAATATAATATCATTAATTATGGTAGAGGAACCTTCTTAAAATTCGTGAGGGTTTCTCTAATATTTTCTACATATTCTTTTTCCTATACTTAAGTCGTATTAAAAACATGTAGGGTTGTAATTATTTTAGAATTGAGAGAAAACATAAGAGAATCATGGACCTGTTTATATGATGATGACGAGTATTTAGGTCCTAATAGTAAATATTTATTATAATTATGGTATTAGATACTCTTTACATGCTCAACTTTCTATCCATATACCTTAACCTTTGTAGAAGAATGCAATGAAGGGTCATTGTTTAGGGTATATGATTATATGAGAAAATTTTATCTTCTTTGGATGATGATGTGTTTTATCTAGTCTTTGAAACTACCAATGTGTGGGTATTATCAAAGGTAACATTCAATATATGATACCTTTATTCTCTGATATCACCATGGGTATAAGAAATACCAACACCATGCTATTTGGGTGACTCCTTAGGGGAATTTATATTTCCAATAGGTGAATTTTTGGTATTTTCTAATTTGGATAGTGATGCTAGGTTCTCCTTATATATGGATATAATGAAGGATAAATATCATCTAGGAAACCATTTTTATTGGTAATTTAATAGAATTTTCCTATAAAACTGGATTTAGTATAAATGAATGATATAATAAAGATGAGAGATAATGTTCATAGTTCACTCATGAATCTCATAGAACATGTGTTGTGGATGATCTGAATGTTGGTCTAACTAACCCTCATTTAGATATATTTTGGAATAAGAAATATTTTAATGGGAAAAATTTTTTATCTCTTCCTTTGGTTGTGGAACGTTCTCTATGATAGTAGCTTCGTGGATATAATATTATACGAAGGTGATCAGATGAATTTTCCTTTCATATGGTGTTCATAAAAATTAATTATTTCTTAACTATGGAGTTATTTTCACAATCAAATTAATGGGATGTATATAATATTCACTATGTAAATTGGATTTATTAACATGATTTATATCTGAACAATTGGGGGCATCAATCTAGGTGCTATCATTTGTAACATTCCATTTTCCCACTCTATAATAGTGTCACGAAAATATACCTTAAGATTCATTGGAATAAAAAGGGGTAAAAAAATATAATAATCTATCATATCCATTAAAAGAATATATTAGGCATTGGTGGTTTGATAAACGTACCACTGCATATAATCCGATAAGTGATATTTTCTATAATACATTGAAAGTTGTATCCCAATGAATAAATAAGGATTTAGAATTTGAGATAGGGTCTCCTAACTAGTTCCTAAGCTAGATTAAACAATGATTATTTTCATTTGTTTTTTTTCATAACCTTGGATTATAAAAGTGAAGGGATACATATCATCTTTATTGTGTTCCAAGAATTATAGGGCCTATATTAAAATAAAATTGAGCCCAAAACCACTATCATTGCGGGATTGACTAATATCCATGTAATTTATATTTTTAGACATATATAGGGTCTTGATATTTAATTTTAATGTGGTCTCCCAATCTTTTTCTGTATTTTAAATGACCATTTGGCACTAAACATCTTCCGTTTAGAAATGTAATAATATCGTGGAAGTTTTGCAGACATTAAATTATAATAGTATCTAAAGAACCTCAACATGTTTTTCTAGGTTTTACATTGAAAATTCAGGAGTACCATAGATCAAAAATTTAGTTTCAAAGATGAAAATCTATTTTATGTTTTCATACATTTAAGTTACAAGTGTAGTATTCCAGATGTGGGGATACTTCTTGGAATAACTCTTAGGTACTGGAGTGGGTTATGCTTATAACTATCTACCCTAAACAGAAGTTGAAGAAATATTATTCATATGTGGGTTAATTTTATTTGATTTTCCCACATTTTTAAAGTAACCTGATGTGAAATTATTTTACAATAGATCTTTTAATATAACAGGAATTGAGTGGGCCTCATATGACTTTGGAGTAGATTGATGCTTTCACTGGCCACATTAATGTTTCTAAATTTGGGACACTAATGTGTATATTGTCATAGGATGACTGTAACCAAGATTTTTAGATCCATTTTGGTTTTTATTCCTTGATCCATTAAGACTTAGCGACCTTTTACTCTCTTGATCTAATACTGATAAGAGAACTCTGGGACATGTGTTCTTTCTTCACTAGATAAGGGATATCCGAAGTGAATTTTATTGATAGATATGAACAAAAAATCTTTATCAATTCATTATTACATTTCAGGGGTCAGATCCTACCAAAACATTTGAAGGGAATCACATTTTTAATTATTTTAGGGGGTGGTTCTTCTTGAACCATTTAACATTGTGGAAACATTCATCCAAATGTCACACGCATGAACTCTATTATGGTTAAAACTATATTAGGTCTCAATATGTGATCCTCCTCTTTTGACCCATTTTTATTGAACTGGTGATGATATTTCATAGAAGATTTGGTTTGGGATGGTTTTGGTACTAAAGGATTTAACATGAATATCATAAAGTAAGTTGCAGTCACAACAGGAGGATTCATTTGTTACCGATGGTTGACCATCATCCCAGTCATCCAATCATAAAATTTTTGTGCTCCTTTATTTGGCACATTATTTCATTATCCTTATTCATCTAGTTGGATGGTAGAGACATAATCTGCTTATGTTGGTGGTTTTCAGAACATAGAATATATAGAATCTACCATCTTCAAATGGGTTTGTTTAGAGAAAATGCACGTCTTGATGACGTTCCGTAACATTTAGTGGTAGGTATTGTAATTCAAGTGGTTGATGAGGCCAACCCAATTAGTATATCTAGTTTTGGAAACATTATATATTTTTTTCAATAGTTGTGAAGAAATATAGGGGGACTTGACCTTTTATGAAATAATAAATATCATTATCTCATTATTTATATGAAGAATGAATTTATATTTTCTCACATCCAAGTGAAAGAATTCTTATTGTTGTTTCCATTTAGTAAAGATAAGTGAGTGAAAATGTAAAGGTTTAGGTGTCATTATGGGTGTCAAATCTATTATAAGACAGCCAATGAATCTTAATAATTTTCAATTCCCTATTCCTATAGTATATGGCATTGGAAAAGGTTTTAGATTACATCACTAAATGTAATTTTCCAAATTTATTGAAACCGTAGAAGGCTCATGGAAAAAACGGGGGTACTTCACTAAGATGAATGTTGTTTTTAATTAATCATGAATATTTTCAATGTAGATTGCTTGAAACCCATATTGGAGAAGTTACTGGTTTATGGAGTAGGTTATTCCGTTTCACAAAGAGATGAATACCAAGACTCTTTAATTGTCATATTATTTACAAGTTATTAGTTAATTGAATACTTTATCTTTTTATATTTATTTGAATTAATAGAGGAATTCCCAATAGACGTCCACTCATCCTATGATAGATCCATGTAGTGAATTTATATACCTGAACATTTATAGTCAACCACATGTTTTCATAATGAATTTGACCTTTTATGAATCATGATGTTTGAAGGTTACAATAATTGGATGACATCAACATATAAAGTTTGTTAGATATTGTTTTGGGACCCCAGTACAATTTATGATTTGAAATATTTGATTCTTGAATTTGGGTATAGGAGGAGTTTCATCTACCCATTCATGAGATGATATTCTTTATATTATCACGGGTGAGTGCCACCCCTCTATATCTTCCATTCATGTTTTCCAAAACTCAACAGACTTAAAAAGTCTTAGGGATGGTTCACTACATATAAATCTAAGAAGAGGAAATAGGTATATCATGATATTATTGGCTTTCCAATATGTATTGTGGATTGTAACATCCCTGAAATTTTAATATTAATAAATCTTTGTTTTGTAATTTAAATAGATAAAAATTTATTTTCTATGATATCTTAAGATTAAATATGTTAAAAATAAATAATAATACTTTAAATTAAATATAATAAGTAATATTTTTTTGAATTATTATTTTTAAAAAATATATTAATTTTGTATAAATAGTGTTTTATTAAATTGTTATACTTTTGTTTGTGTTATAACATTTTAAATGATTTACCATTTTCAAGAAATAATTTTTTTTCAAATAATATTTAAAATTAAAAATAAATCATGCTTTTATTAAAGAGGTTTTATTTAAAAGAATATTATAATATAAATATATGATCTAATTATTTTTAAATATATATATTTTTTATAATTGAATCAAAAGTTTATTTTAATGGATTTCAAAAGTAATACAAATAATTATTTTGAATAAAATGTAATATTAAAAAAATAGAAATACGTTTTAATATAAGAAAATATTTTTGAAATATTAAATGTTTATTGTTAATAATGTGAAATATTAGTTAACATATTATTTTATTTAAAAAATCCTTTTTATAATAATTATATAATGAGAATGATAATTTAACATTTAAAAATTATTTATATAAATTAATTATAACTTGCAATTTTAAAAAATATTTAAAATAATTAAAAATTAAATATAATTTCATAATTTTTCTTATTAAAGGTTATACAATTTATTATTAAATATTTGAAATAAATAATTTTGTATAGTTTCTTTTAAAAAAGAGAAATTATAATTTTATTGTTATGAAAAATAGAAAACAACGTATAAGAAAAAATGAGGAATATATTCAGGTAGGGTACGAACGTTGAGAGGTTGAGCAAAGGGAATCGATCGAGTTTCATCAAGTAGAGGGATTCATCTCTAGGAGGCTGAGCACATGATGGTCATACTGAGAAAGAGATATAATGTTGGTAGGGGAGTTTGAGAGAGGCTTAACCACTCGTGAGGACATCTGAAGGACGGGTGATGTCTAAGGGGTTCAATTACAATTAGGGGTTTCGAAGAAAGCATTGAGATCTTGATTTGAGAAAGATTAAGTGTATCAATCTTGGAACATCTTTAATGTAAGGTAGGTGATTGTTTTTTTATGTGTTTAAATCCATGCCTTTTGACTTAGTAGTATCCTCATTTATATATGTCTTCAATTTTCTTCATTGGCCAATTCCTCCTATCCCATTTTCAAATTTTTTCATTTTTTATACCTCTCAATGTTAATTTTAAATGATTATATTAAATTGAAGGTGTTTTTATATCTTTTTATATCAATTTTGGTCATATATGGTTCATTTTTTTTAGTTGAGGTATACAGCTTCTTAATTAACCTCTATTGATTAAATTTAAACAAATTATAAAATATTTATATATTCAATTAGCTAATATTATTTTAATGTCCTATTTATCATTTTTAAATTTTTTTTTCTATTTGAATTAAATGGTCTTTATTTATTATTGATATGGATTTTATTCATATTACATTCTTGTTTGATGATAGTAATTTTTAATCAATCATTTTCAAAAACGTCCTTTGGATTTATGTCATTTGATCAATCCTTCACAAAGATGTTTCGATTAAAATGAATGAAAAACCAAATAAATTTAAACCAACAATGTAATTTTAATTTGTCAAATTCAATTTAAATGATATATAATTCTAATTTTACAACTTATCATCCGGAGTTATTATTCATATCTTAATTGAACAATTTTTTTCGTTCTACATATAACAATATTTTGAATCCTTCAGTTATTCATGATTATAACAATGATCAAAAAAATTAAATATATATATATATATATATTATTTTATTTCAAAACTAGACGAATTAGACACTTGGAATCCCCAAAAATACCTTTCCTCAACTAAAATAGTTAATGTGATTCAATTATAGAAAATACCACTCCTATATAACACATACCTAGATGACCTATAACACCACTCCCAAACAACTTCTTTTCTTTGTATGCCTAAAAAACATATATTTCTTTATCCATTTTCCATGTTATGGAATGGTATGGGAATTATTTAAATTCAAATTGTTGTTTTAATTTTTAATTTATATAAATTCTTGTAAGTACATTTGTAATACATAATTTTGTTTTTCAAGTTAATTTTATCAATTTTTTTTAAAAAACCCACAATTTTATATTTTTTCCATGATTTGATTTATACTATAAAAAAATAACAATATCTTTTTTCTTATTTTTACCTTTTTTAAAGATCATATTGTTTTTTAATGTTTTAATAGAATGTTTGTATTTTATGTGAAAAATGGTAGATTCTTACTTTATGAGAAAATAATCATTTTATGTGAATGTCACTCTTATATTAATGGTCATGTATTATAGTGACATTAATTTATATTACTTGTAAGCATTTTATTTAACAAGCCTCATTGTTTTTGTATTTTTTTAATTTAAATTGAAAAATAACAGATTTCACCTAATCCTATTAGAATTGAGATTTATCAAGATAAGAAGTTATAATATTATTTTATTCAAATAAAATAATAATTATATAAAATATTAGGAATGATGTTTTGCATAACGAGTAAGAAAAGAATGACTTTTAAAAATGTTTCCCGGAAATTTGGAACTAGAGTTTCAAATGATATGATGTGGAATGGGGATTAAACCCCTAACCTCAAGGAAACATTGTCCTACAAGTGACATGACTAAGTGGCCATAATATTTTCTTATATCCTACCATGTATCTTAAACAATCGTTAAAATATATTATTTTATTGAAGGATAAATAAAAATACGAATTTCAAAATATTTTAATTTTGTAAAATAAATTGATTTCAAAATAATATATACTTATTATGGATACTTCAAAAATGTTTAAATGCTTTTGATATCTATTTCTAAGTATTTATTTAATAAAATTATTTATTTGAGAATATCATTTAAAATAGATTTATAGTTTTGAAGGAAATTTATTTAAAAATTAATTTAAACTCACTCACCGGACAATATAATGCTAACCCCATGTTTTAATTTTTTTTTGTTATAACTGAATTGGTATTTATTTCGTAAATGATTTAGCCCATGAAAAAACAATTTTATAATTGTATAATTCTTATATATCTCTGAATGTATGAAATGTTTTTTCTAATTCTCCAAGACCATGATCAAAAAGGTTCATGGAATATATAAAATATAGTGTATTAAACATTTATCTTTTATAAAAAATACTATGAATTTTAATGTACATAATTTGGAAATGTGGGTTCAGTATTTACAATTGGTATCATATAAATTTACTAGAAAACATTTGAGATTAGGCATTGTCGTTTGAGGAAACAATATTTATGTGATAGAATTTTCTCTTCAACTTCTAGGTAGATAAATACCATTATGAATATAAAACTCAATTTACTCTAGTTCTGATGAGGGGAATTTTTATTTTTCTTAAGTTTGACAAATGAATTGGGAGGGTGAAAATCCATTAGGGGTAGAGAATATAACATCCAAGAAATTTTAATATTAATATTTATTTTGAAATTTAAATAATTCAAATAATAATTCTGGTTATATTTTAAGATTAAATATGTAAAATTTAAATAAAAATACATAAAAATAATGATTAGAAACCAAATAAATTATTATTATTTTTCAAAAAATAATTTTTTATAAATTATGATATATTAAATTGTTAACTTTTATTTATGATATAATATTTTACATAACTTACTATTTACAATAAATATGGATTGTTTTAAATTAATATTTAGAATTAAAAAATACTACTCTTATAAACTATGTTTTATTTTAAAAATTATTTTTATATAGTTATATGTGAAAGAATAATTTTTAAGAAATATGTTTTTTTATAAACAAATAAAAAGTTTAATTGACAGCATTATAAAATTATTATAAATAATTATATTTAAGTACATGTTATATTAAATAAAATAAAACGGTTTTAATGCAATAAATCATTTGTGAAATTTAAAATGAATATCATTAATAATTATAAGTATTGATTAACATATAATTTTATAAAAATAATTTTTTTACAGTAAATAAATTACGAGAATTTTAATTTAACATTTAAAACATATTTATAAAATAATTTAAAAAATTAATATTTTAAAAAAGTAATAATAATTTAATAGTAAATATAATGTTAAAAATTATGTTTTTATTTAAGGTAATAAATTTTTTAAAAAACAATATTTGAAATAAATAAAATTTTGATTGTTATTATTTTAAAATGAATATACAAAATATGTTATAAAAAAAGAGAATATGGTATAACAAAAATCGAGATACATTTCAGGGGAGGGTTCGAATGATGTGAGGTCAATTGGAGGGAGTCGATCTGGATTCAATGAGGAGAGGGATTCATCTCCAGGAGTTGGAGCATAAGAAGGACTGAGTGAGAAGGAGATCAACTACTAAAAGTGTAGCTTGAGTAAGTCTTAACCACTGGAGATAGTTTACAAGCTGAAGAATGTAAATGTGTTTCTATCAATGTTAGGTGTTATTAAGCAAGCATTAAAAACTAGATCTGAGTAACAATGAGGGTTTTGTTCTCGGATCATACCTAAATGGAGGTATGTGTTAGTTTATTTTATTTTTAGGGGTTCATATCCATTTCTTTTGACATAGCGGAACCCTGATCATTCGATGTCTTTAGTTTTCTTCTGCAACCAATTATTATGGTCCATTTTAGTCATTATTTAAATTTTACTAAACACAATGATGATATTAAATGTTGGTATTAAATTGAATTATTTTTACATATCATATTCAAATTATATTGATAATATTTGGTTTGTTTTTTTATTCGAAGAGGTCTATATCATCTTGAATAAGCCTCTATTGATTCAATTTAAACAGAGTATTAAATATATATATTTTCAATCAATCTACTTTTGATTTTAATTTCTTGTTCTTTAGTTCATGAATTTCTCTTATCGATCAATGTTAGCAATCATTATTTATTTTTGATATTTTTTTATATTGAATTCCCCTTTAATTATAGTAATTTTCAAATCTTCATTTGTGAACAATTATTTTTTGATTTATATCATTTCATCGATGTTTTATAAGGAATAATTGATTAAAATAAATTAAAAACCAGATAAATGTAATCCACCAATGTATTTTGAATTCATCTAATCATATTGATGAGATATATAATTTGAGTTTTCTAACTTATCACCATGGATATTATTCTTATTTTAATTGGACAATTTTTTTTATTCTGTATTTGTCACAATATCAAATCATTCGGTTCTTCATTCTTAACACAATGAATGAAAAATGTCGATATATATATATATATTATAGTTAAATTAAAAACATGATAAAAAAACACTTAGAAAACCTCCAAATACATTTAGAAGCCTAAAAAAATTAATGTGAATATATTATAAACAATAATACTATTATATAAAACCCAACCAAAACACTCACTCACCCTTCCCAATCTATTTATCTTCTTGGTATATCAGAAAAACCAATGGCTTTTCTTAATCAGGTTTCCTAGTTATGGTGTGGTATTTATCATCTTTAAAGTCATATTTGTGTTATAATTTTTAATGGATATAAATTAATTTATGTTAATTTATTAGAGAAATTTATGTTCTTAAACATAATTTTATCATTTTTTAAAAATTGTACATTTTTTTGTTTTAATCTATGATTTTTTAATGTAAAATAAATGCAGTTGTTTTTTATTATATAACATTTTAAAGGATAATTTGTTTTCATAAAATTTTCTACAAAAGATATTATTTTATGTGAAAATTTATATATTCATATTTTATGTGAATATTATCATTCTTTGTGCATGTTGTTTATATAAGTATGGCCATGTCTTAAACTAACAATCATGCAGGTTACATTCCATCATTTTCTTTGAAAGCCCCCATGTTTATGTAATTTTTAAAATTATTGAAAAAGAATGGATCTCTCCCAATCTTATTGAAATTGAGATTTATCTGTATAAGGAGTTATATTTTATTTTATTATAATAAAATAATATATATGTGATATTTCTAAAATGTTCATTTTCATTACGAGTGAGACTGGCAGGATAAATAAAAATGTTTTTTGAAATTTGGAACTATAGTATAAATTGATATGATATGGTATGAGGAGTAAACCATTGACCTCAAGGGGTCACTGTCATAAAATAGATATAAATAATTGGACACATTTTTGTATCTTATGGAATTCTAAATATAAAAAATAATACATAAATGTTATTATTTTCAAGAAGGATAAATTGCATGAAGTATTTAAAAATATTAATATTTTGGGAAAATAAATGGCTTTAAAAATAATATGTGCATACTATAGATATTTAAATATGGTTTCAATGATTTGAATATCCATTACTAAGTATTTATTTTATAAAAAATTTTTTTTACTATAGATTTGAAAAGTGATTTATAGTTTTTACAGAAATGTATTTTCAAATGATTTTAAAACCCTTTCGTGGAAAATTCAATTCTCACCCATTGTATTAAAATTATTTTTGTATAGATTCAAAAATAGACTGTTTCCTAAAAAGTTTTATCTTACAGGAAGGAAATTTTTTAATTGTATAATTTATTTAATGATCTTAATATATATAAGTTTTTCCTAATTCTCCAACACCTAGAAAAAAAAAGTTTCCAAAATTTATAAAATGGTGTGCATTGTTTAGTTTTATTTTATATCAATATACACCTAAATTATATGTACTGATTTTTAATGAGTGGGTTTAGTGAATTATAGCTGTTATGAGAGACACGATCTAGAAAACATTCGAGATACTGAATTTTATTTTGAGGAAAACAAAAATCTACATTATAGATCATTCCTTTGGATATCTAGGTAGGTAAAAACCCTTGTGAATATAAAATCCCATTCATTATTGTTCTGAAGATGGAAATTAATTTTTTTTTCTTATGTTGAATGAATTGTTATGGAATAATTTTTATGGGTATGGGAAATGTATTTTCATATAAATTATAATATTATTGTGTCTTTGTTTTAAAATTTATATAAATGAATAATACATTTTTGATATATGTTATGATTAAATATGTAAAAAATAAATAATAACAATAAAACATAAACATTTGAAATATTATTATTATTATTATTATTCAATAAAGTATAATCATTTTTTATAAATGACGATTTAATAAATTCTTATAGTATTATTTTTTCTAAAATATTTTAAATAAATTATATTTTCAAGAATTAAGATTTGTTTTTAAATAATATTAAATATCATAACGAAATACTATTGATATAAATATTATTTTATATAAAATAATATTTTATTATATATACATTTATTTGATTATTTCTAAAATCATATTTTTTTTCCAAAAAAATAAAAAGTTTATCTGAAAAGATTATAAAAATATCATAAATAATTATATTGAATTACATGTCATATAAAAAATAATAAAAATACGTTTTATCATTATAAGTCATTTTTTAAATTTAAAACGATTATCAATAATAACTCTAAGTGTTGGTTAACATATAATTTTATTAAAATATATATATATTGTTGTAATAAATAAATTATAAGAATTATAATTTATAAAAAAATAATTACATTAAATAATTATAATATGTAATGTTTTAATAATTAATAGTAATTTAAAACAAAATAAAATTTAATAAATTATATTTTTATTAATGGTGATATAATTTAATATCAAATATTTGAAATAAATAAAATTTTGTTTGTTATTATTTAAAAAAAGTTAATTCAATGTATATGAAAAAGTTATAAAAAATGTTGGGGAGGGTTCTAATGATATGAGGATGAGAAAAATATGTTGATCATGTTTCAGTGAGGACAAAGATTTTTTATCAGGTGGCTGAACACAAGCAAGACCGAGCAAGAAAAAGATCAGACACTAAAAGGGGAGTTCGATCGTGGCTCAACCAGTAATGGGTGTGTCTGAAGACCGAGCAATGCTATAGGGGTCTGATCACGATTAGGGTTTTTGATGTAGGAATCAAAAACTAGATCCGAAAAAATGGGGGTTTCAATCTAATATCTTCTTTGAATTGTGTTTCAAGGATTTCGATTGGATTTGGTTAATTTTGATATGGGTTGAGGTCTACATCTTCATCAAGAATCCTCTTTGATTCAATTTAAATATATTATAAAATATTTATATTTACAATACAACTACTTTTGATTTTTATTTTCTATTTATTGTTTCTTTGATTTTTATTCCCATTCAATGTCGGAAGTATTTTGTTATTATTGATTTTATTTTTCTTCATATAATTTCCCAGATTAATTACAATAATTTTGGAGGCATTATTTTTTTACTATTTTTTGTGGATCTATCTTGTTTCATCGAGGATTCATAGAGAAACCTTGATTAGAAAAAATTAAAATCCAAATACATGTATTCCATTAGTTTATTTTCAATTCATCAAATCATGTTGCAATGATATAAAATTCAAGTTTTCTGACATATCACCATGAATATTTCTTCCTTTCTTAATAAAAAACATTTTTTTGTTCATCATATGTCATGATTTCAAATACTTAGTTTATTAATTATTACATCAATGATTAAAAGAGTAAATATATAAAAATATAAATATTATATTTAATTTCAAAAAGTGCTGAATTGAACTCTTGGAAACCCTAAAATACCATACTTCTTCTAGAAAAAATAAATGTGAATAAATTATACACAATATTTCTCATATATAACACCCACCCAAAAGACCTGAATCACCCATCCCAAACTCATTCTATTCACTATATAAATTAAAATTCTATGTATTTTCATCATCTATTTTGAATGTTTAGGTGAGGGAACCCTCTTATTTAAAATAAAATTTATATTTCAGAAATTTGTTTATAAATCATGTTTGAAAGGAAGGACCAATAAAAAAATTTTCAAGAAACATTTCATTAAGGTATCAAATTAAATGATGCGGTATGGAGAGTAAACCAACGAGCTCAAGGGGAACCTATCTTATAAGTGATATGGCTAAGTGGGAACATAGTTTTTGTTTCTCCTACTAAGTAACATAAAATATCCATAAAAGATATTATTTTCAAGAAGGATATGTCTAAAAAAACATTTGAAAAAGATTATTATTTTGATAAACTAAATGATTTCCAAAATAATATGTACTTACTATGGATATTTAAAAAACATTTGAAAGCTTTTAATATCATTTTTTGTATATTTATTTTACCCGATGATTTATTGGATAATAGGTTTCCAAATAGATGTATAGTTTTTAATGAATAATTTTTACAAGTTATTTTAAAGCCCCTTACAAGGAAATTTATTGCTCATCCCTTGTTTTAAAATTAGTTTTTAGAAACCAAAATGGTGTTTCTTTCATAAAATTATTTAGCGCACATGAATGAAATTTTTTAACTTATAATTATGTACATATCTGAATATATGTATGTTTTTGTCCAATTTTTTAAAATGTAGACATGAAAAGTTCCTGGAATGTATGAAACATAGTTTATTATTTATATATATTTTATAAAAAATACATAATATTTTTATGTTATTTTTGTGGAAAAATAATTTTTTGGATTTATATTGATTAATAGAATAGGCTAACATGGTTTACCATGCATGAAAAGATTCTAGATGCTATCCCATTGGTAAAAAATCATTGTAATCCCCGCCTATAGGGTTTAAGTATACTATTTTTTTGGAACTAGGGTTATTCGAATTATTAGATCCTCTAATTACTATTAGAAAAACCACTTCATATTGGGGAAATAATTCATATTGATAAGTAAAAGCCAGCATATGAGGTTTTTTCTTAGATGGAATGTTTTTTTGATTATTATAATATTAATTAGCCTTAATTAATTTATTCCTACATTATATTGGGTCTATTATTCCACACAAGTTAGAGGATCAACATATTTGGTAGGTGCATGTTATGTCATGACAACTTTCCTTTTTTATTTTTCTGAACACCATCTGGTAGTTGGTAATGGAGAATTTAGTGGAGACCATAAATACTTGTTTAGAGTCCACTGATAGGCAGACACACCTTAAGTGACTATTTCCTTAAAAATGTATTTTCAATATAAACCAATAAATCCCATTATTTTGTATGAGTGTCATTTTCTAGGACATAAGTTTGGAAAATGTTTATATCATTCATTGATGCACGATATACTTCGAAGATTATTTCCTCAGTAAGTCATGAATGAGATAAATTAAATTTTTAATATTCATTAATAAGTGAATAATAACTATCTTATCCCCTTCCTTTATAGAAATTCCTTATGGATTTATATACTTTATTGCATTTCACATTCTCCTTTATCTATTATCCTTTATTTGGTTTGTGGAGAGATTCCCTAAGAGAGTCTCTAGACACTTTTTGCAATCATATCACTAATGAGAGGGATGTGTCACACTTTGAGAGAAAATATGGAGGTCACTTTAATGACATGTTCAATAGCCTAGATAATAATAAATTTTAAGGAGTATGTGGAGGTCATACTAAACATTCTCAAACCAAATGGGATGGTTTTATTCCTATATCATTTCCATTATAGCTACAACTGACCCCCTTATTATTTTATGAGATCTTGTTTGAGAATAAGAAGGATGTATATCTTTATCTTGGTGGGATCCAATCCAAATTTATGGTAGTTTATTTTCAAAGGTAATATAATTTATTAAGTTTGATAACGACTCAATTTTCATGGATTCATGATATAAGATCATTTAAATGTCTCTCTCTCATTGACAATTAAGTTTCTATGTTTTGGATATGGAAGGGCCTTGTTCAATAATCTTTGTGGCGGAGGAAAAACCTATGTTTGAGGCCTATCCTAAATTGAATAAATTAAATAATGTATTTGGTTGTGGGATATACTGAATATAGAGTGACGTGACATGTAATTTTTCATGTTTACCCCATCCTCAAATGTACATGTTATTTCATGTATCAAAAATAAATCAATGACGTGCCCTCAAAGACATTAACCTAGGAACATTAGTGATCGACTCACCATCTCCTCGATAATAATAATTGATTATCCAAAAGGTATTCCTAGTTAATATAAGGAAAAAATTATTCTATTTCTTTAACATGGCTTGTATGATCCCTTTATGTTTGTATTTTTTCCTTAAGATGTCTCATAGTCATCCAAAAATTCATAAAATGATGGTGTATGGATTCCACTATCAATGTTTTTGGAATATGATATTGATATATGGCCATGGGAGAAAGCATGGATAATTTGTTATATTTTTCCAGTTCATTCAATATCATCACTTCATTCTCTTTATCTTTAGTTAGATATTTTCTACCTAATCTGACATGAGTAGTCACTTCCCATGGACTTATTTGGGGATGTGAGATTGGTGGGAATCATTTATTTTATATTTAAATCTAATAAATCCATTTGTTTTATTAAAAATAATCATTATCTTGTGTAATCATATTGCTATTAAATAATACCCCTCATCCGAGATAAGGATCAGGGATTATATGGACTCAATCATGAGAGTAAATCATGATATGAGATCTTTCACAATGTTTGTTCAGCAGGGGGAGGACCTTCTTATTGAATTGAGGTGTCACCATTGGGAGAAACTTTGTAGTGAAATTCATGATAGAGAGGATATCCATTATTGACTAATGTCTATCTATAAGGAGTATTCATGTAACATAATTTTTGGGAGGACCTTCTAGGTGGAAAATTTCAAGGGTACCTTCATACCATTTTATTTACCTACCTCAAAGATGATTTTATCTTCTCATATCATCAAAATAATTATTTGACCAATATTAAAAATTCTATGTGGAGGAAATTCATAGAAAATACTCAATGGTTGATCTCAATGGAGTTTAGTGCTAATGTAATGATGGTGACCTTTATAACTATTATCCCTATAGGATGATAGGTCGTAGAAATCATGGGAATCTATTAAAAACTGTTTTAGGGACTTATGAAAAATACCATTGTGCTGGGTAGCCATAGGGTCTACACCTCATCGTTGTTCTTCCTTCAGTTATATTTCTACTTATATACTCTCTGTTGAGTAATCAACAATTTATATTGTTAAAAATGACTTTCATATGTTCGAGTCAATAAAGGTGACCCCTAATTTTTGTTGGAATGGGCCAATGAGATTATTCATAATGATAAAGCATGTATGTATATTTATTGGATTCCACATAGATTTTTCAGTGAAATTCCCCACACTAAAGAGGAATAGAAATGTTTGCATAATGTTTATAGATTTCTAAGATATTATAGAAAGACTTGGAATATTTTAACAAAATATATTCTTTCCTTAATGTATCCATTAAAATTTCCCATTTTTAATGAATTGTTATGGGAATGTGTTCCCAATCATTTTTTTCATTATGTATATGAATGTGTCATTGATCCTCATGAATAATAGTAGTGATTCGTGCCAAATACTAAGTAGATATTGATATATATTAAATAACTACTCTATTGGTGGGGGATGTAATATGTTATTACCTCCTATTGTATTCTAGGATATGCTAATAATTCTCTTCTACTAATAGATCCTCAGTTACTAAGAAGGTATATTGAATAGATTCTCTTGTAGAAGTAGGAATATGGGCCCCTCCGTATGGGTTATTGCACTCCATGATTATTAATATATATTGTATGGTCGATTCTAAGTGACTGGTGAAGGTATTTCTAAGATGGAATACCTAGAGAACTGTTGAGTGGTTGTTTACACAGAATTTTTATAATTGTATTTGATATGATCCCTCCTATGTGACTTAAGAAATGTGATTATGTTTTAGTCAACATTTTAATAATCCTTCCTAATATAAGGGGGGTGGGGGTTATATTGTTTCATTCTAGGGGAGAGTCTCCCAAAATTCTTAAATGTGAAGTCAAGGTCTATAAATTTCTCCACGATACATGACTGAGAGGATGATGGTTGAGGCATCCGATTATCGTGGGCTTCTAAAGCTTCCACCATGGTTATGATTATAACACTGAGGTGGTACTAGTAAACAAGTTTATTCACCACCTTGAGCTGATGTTTTTATGTGGGTGATAATGACTCATATTTTAATGAGGGTCAAACTATTGTAAGAAACGAAGCATATGCTTATCATTTGGGAGAGTCAATGATTTTGGATTAAAGTGAGTTACATTGTTTTTTATTGGAATAAAGGAAATAGAAAAACCCATATATGTAGAATCACAATTAAAATATAAATTTGAAAAATCCCTTTCATAGTTAATGTTTTCATATAAATACATTTTTTTATGTGAGAATGGTATAATGTTTGATTGTGGAATCCTAGAAGAGTTGAAATATTTGTTTTAGGTTCGCCATTTTGGTTTTAGTCAGTGTTAGAAGTTGGGTATTCATTGAACCATAAAAACCAAGAATATAAACATCAGTGATAAGAGATTTCATGTGGAACTAAATTTTAAAGGCATGTGATCACTATTTTTACTAAATAAACCTAGGAATTCATGTTGGTTAATATGGTGGGAGGTTGGGATCATCAATAATGTTTTAGAGGATTATTTTATATTATTAGAAACCATTATACTTTTAAGGCATGTTTTTTGGAATAATTTTAATATTATAGTGTGGAATAGGATACTCCCATGTGAACAGTTTGTCACTATAATGTATTTATGTGAACATTTACATATATTAGTGGTTATCTATCAATGTCAACATTTTTATGTATTAGAGGTTTTGCCTTTGTGTTAAGATCTGTATGTATCATTTGGTATATTTTATAAAAAAAAATTTTTCATGGTTTCTCTATAAATGTGAAAATATTTACGAAAGAGAGTTTTTCCATAAATGGAACCATTTTTTTTATTAGTGGTTCACTCTCTTGTTTAATTAATATTTGATGATTCTTTTTTGAAATGTAATATTATTTAAATCCACATCGCTAGGCACTCAATATTTACCACCGTCAAGGGAAGAGGTATATATTCATTATGTTAGGATCGTTCCCATGAAGGTGGATTCATACATATCCTTGAAAGTAGAATAAAAAATAGAAAAAGATTAATGACACTAAATATGACAGACAATACCTTATATGGTTGTGTGACAATGACTAATCCTTGTTTTTTAAGATCATGTAGTTATGATTTTTTCTAGGTATTTTAATGTCAAGAAAATTAATGAATTTTGTAATTTACATTCTATAACTCAATTATTCTAATCTAAAGATCAACTAAACCTCTAACCCAATGTGATCCATGCTCTATTTGAGAAAAAAGAGATTAAAGACCTGTCATATTACATTGGAGTGCACAAAATGAGATTGAATGTGGATTACACATTGGGGAAACCCTTGTAGGGTTATTATATCCTAACATGGGAGACAATAAGAGGCTAATCAGAACTTATACATGATCTACCCTTAGTTATATGAACTAGTAGTTGAAAAAAGAGAGGATATGTTTTTGGATTTTTCATAAGAGGAGGTCTATTTGTAAAAAAAATTGGACATATTCCTAGTATGATGTCAAATTAGAGGCATTTTAATTGTTCCAATGACACAAAACACTTAAATCACTATGCCCATGGGATTCATTATTGGTGTGAGAAAATAGTAATAATAGAAGAAAGAGAATATTATATAAAAATACATAGTTAAATTTAAAATAAGGCTTATTTACTAATCTTTCTTACGAGTGAAAATTCATATCATGATCACTACATGAGTTATACAATGTTGGTTACAGGAGGTATCCAATAATCCACTAGAGAAAATTAATCTATACCTTCAGAGTAGTACTGGCATATATTATATATTTTTCTAAAATTGTTCAATTCCAAAATATATTATGTTTTATTGGTGTTAATTTTATGTTCTAACACTTTTTTACCAATAAAAATATCTATTGATATTAATCATTCCATACCAATATATCTTCAATCAAAAATTATATCTACTTATTTATCTTTTTATTATTATTTTATTTACTACCACATGAATATGTTTTTAATAATTAAAATTACCAAAAATCCATTAAACATGTAGAAACTTATTTATATAAATATTCATTATTAATAATATTTTAACAATATTTTTTATTCATGAGTAATTATAATTTTAATACAAATAAATGTTTCTATTAATTGAAGTAAATTAAATTATCATATTAAATTATATCATGATCCCATAAAAGTGGGAAAAAATTACTCATAGAGCTATTTCAGTGAGTCGATTCAAGTTAATTTCAAAATATACTATAGAAAATTTAAAACATAAAAAATCAGTCCAATATATATATTATTTGGAATAAATTAAAAAACCAATTCAAATATATTTTATTTTCAAAATTTTATGATATACTTAGTATCTAAAAAATTAGCTTAAATATATAAAATTATGAAATTACACTTCAAAAACCTAAAAGAAGCAGATTTCCTATATTCTTGTTTATAATCACCCTTCACCTAGTGGAGGGTTCTCAAAAGGTACTCTTTGGGAATTATTCAAATGGATTGTAACTTTTCTAAAAATAATATTTATGTGTCATGATCAGCCTATGATAATCTGTTGATTTTGGTTTATTAGGGTGAAGGGGTATTCGATGTTGGGGAAGTTTTTTGGTGTGCATTATAGACATCAGTTATGATATAAATTTATTAACATTATTTTTTAACATATCGATTTTTAGGATGAATATTAATTTATGTTTCATCTAAAAAAAATTCCTTTGGATTTTTCTTGGTGTGAGTGACTCTATCTAATTTAATAGATTGAAGATTGTGGTTTTCATCGATATCTCGATGAAGTGATGTGACTGTCGTTTTTTTTGAGATTTTAGTGTATGGGATATCCTAATTTCTAACTCATACACTACAAATCTAGTGTATAACTCTTTTGATTCTCTAAAATTTCACACACCCTTACCTATCAATGATCAATTGTTTTCCTCTTTCATCTTTAATTATTGGATTCTGTGGTAGGGTGGCATGGAATCATACAATATTATAATTTTGTTGTACAACATTTAATCTTATTATTAGGTATTCCATTTTTATCATCAATATTTACAGATTTTAAATATACAGTATTTCATGTTTTAAATGAATATTTATTATTTTTTCTTTGAAGTTCATTAGTAGTGAACTTTCATAGTTTTTATGTTATTGGGTGATTTTTAAGAAGTTTTTTGACTTCTATATGTTCAGTATAGGGATTTGAGCCAATCCTCAGTGTTTAGATTTATATTTTTCAAATTATCATTATTTCTTTATCACTATTTTCCCTCAATATATCATAATATAGTTGTATTAAATTCATTTCTTGGAATATCTATTTTGAATCATTATGTAATTCCTAAAAATACTTTCATATTGGTTGTAATAATTTTACATTATGATTTAGAAAAATGTTGATCAAATATTTTACTATTAATAAAAGAAAAATACTTAAAAAAATTACTAGTGTAAAATTTTCATAACTTTTAGAAATTTTATTTTCCTAATACTCTGTTTTTTTTATTTTGGATCATTTCAATGGATCATGTTTTTTTATGATTTACTTTGTCGATGTTGGTATTGATACCCACATGAAACACGGTGTATCATTATTTCATATATTATTTCATATAGTTTCCAATATTAGTATAGTATTCTTCACTAGGCTTTTTTTATTTACATAGTTAAAAAAATTAATTTTTTCTATTGTTTTCTAGTTGGTAGATTTTTTTCAATTTTATAGATCCTTTATGAAGTAGAATTAAAATATTGTGTCTGCCATTTTATTTTTTAATGGTTCTATTTTATGATAGTTTTAATTTTTCCTTTATGAATATTTTTAATCAGTGTTTTCTATTGATTTATACTATAATTATATTTAATTATAATAGAAATAGAGATATTTTTTTGTATTATTATTTTTAGTTGGTCTATTTAATATTTATTTTTTAGTTGGTGAATTTTAATCACTAAAAACCATAAAAAACAGTCCCCCTACAATATTAGGATTGAAATATGGACTATCAACTCATTTATTAATACAAATACTTGGTTATTGGCCTATTCTTATTTTATTAATTGGCATTTGAGTTTTCCTCAATGTCATGTTCATTAAAAGGATGGTCACGATACACCTAATCAGTCCATTTATTAGTATGAATAAAATTTATAATATGTAACTGAACACCACCTTGTTGAGTAACATGTTTATTTAACTTATTGATAAATATATATTTTAGAATATTGCATCCATAAATTATCCTTTTCAAAAATTCAAGGACCTATCAATGAAATAAAACAAGATTATAAAGGGTCATTTTTTAGAAACTACATAGTTGGATGAGGCATAGGGATGGATTATAGGTGGTTACCAAATCAAACTTAGGATAATTTCTTTTCCGTTTAATTCCCATTATTAATGTTCTTAACTAATTCATTGGTGTCCAATAGGGTATGTATAATGTACATGAAAAAATCATACATCCTCTTCATATATAGTCTCTAATAGTAACTCTTTTCTCACATCTTGGTTGAAGGAGGATCCTCTAAATTCACCACCAGAACTAGGGAAGAAATTTTCAAAAACATTTTAATATTTCATTCATTATAATAATGTTTATATAATCTCTATAACAAATGAAAATGTATTAATAATAAATAATTAATTTTTCTCTATATATTAGTCATTAATTATCTGTAAAATGTTACAATTAATTTATTATTTGGATCATAATGCATTTGATTTATCATCTATTTCATATTACATTTCATTCATTATTTCTATAGTTATATAATTCATTTAATATTTTAAATTCATTCAATAATATTTTTTCATTCATTTCTTACCTTTAAATGATTAAAATTCATTCATCAACTGTAAAATATTACAATTTATAATTTATCAGTGTATCATTCAATATAATTAATAAAAAAATCATCTATTTTTTCTATATATCATAAAATTATTGTGTCATTCATTATAATTCATTAACCGATTAAAATTCATTAGAATTAATTTAATGATTATATGTATGTTTAATCTATGTAATCTCGATAACAGTATATTTTCGATTATATAACATGTGGTTAATAAGTGTCTTATATCAATATGTGTATAAGTATATACCTAACCAAAGATTATAATCTCATGATGATATATCAGTTGTTTCTACATTGGATATGTTCCAATATGAGGTGTGGGTCGGGTTCATGATTGTTCTCTATAATGGTGGTTTAAATTCACTATTTTTACATATATAGGTTTTAAATTTCAAATATAGAGTCTAGGTGCCTTAATTTTAATATTATTGATTGTGACAAAATTGAAGTTACCAGTGCACCTATGTTCATTAATGCATTAGAGATTTTGGGGGGATGATCACAATATGAACAGTAGAATACAATGAGAGGTCTTCCTATGGATCATATCTGAATTTTATAGGATTATTCCAGATCAATTAAAGGTAACTATGCCTTTAATTATATGATGATTCTAGTTGAATTCTAGAAATTTATATTATTTATAAAAAACTGATTGAATTATACATGAAATCTATTCCCAATTGGGACTTCATGGATTTACTTATTCTATTTTCTCTATTTCTACTTCTTTTATTCACATTTTCTATATTGTTTATGAAACAATATTACATCATTCAATATGTGTGTAACATATCAATATGTTTTTTAATCTCGGTATATGTTATTTGTGAAATATATATGTTTTATAAGTGTATTGTTTATAATATATTATTATATATTATTTTATATGTGAGTAATGGATTATTATATGTACACCATTCATCCAAATTCGGAAACTATTTTATTATATTTTTAGGTGTCTCATGCAATTTTCATTTGGATTGGTTCTTAGTCAATATTTTGTGGTCTCTCTCATTTATACAATATCTAAGTTCTCAGTCTCAATGAGGGTGCTTAGCATGTATTTTCCAGTGTAAATTCTAATACAGGTGATTTCCACCATTGTTTTCATGTTATAACTTAGTGGTTTAAATGAATGAATTGACCAATTCACCAGTGTGAAACATGACAACGATATTTTGTGTGTGAAATAGATTGCCGATAATGTTTTATGGAATTTCAGGTCAAGACTTTTGGAGTCTGAACATTGTTAAACATGTTACATAAGCATTCCTCTATGTTTTTTTGGATTTTGATTTTTTTTTTAATTTTTGTTTGAAACTTTTTTTGAAATAAATCCAAGGAAGTTTTATATGAGATAATTTTCATATTATTATATAATAAATATATTATAGTTAATCATATTAATATATATATTATTAAATTTTTAAAAAATTGGAATTGACATGGATAAAATATTATTTAGAATATAATTTACACACATATATTAATTATTGGTATTGTTTATAAAAGTTGATAATAATATTATAATAGATCAATATGTCCTATGAACATGTTGCAAAACATTTTCTCTAACATATATATTATCTATTGATGTTATTATAATTTTATGAAAACCATTTTATCTATAATACATACAATTAATGACATATTTTCTATCAAAAAATTAATTACATAGACATATCTATTAGTAAAACACTTTTCTAAGAGAACAATTACTTTTACAAAAAGACAAACCTCTATTTGGAAATGATAAAAAAAATTAGTTTTTGTTGAATTGGATAAGATCTTTGTATTAAATCATATAAAGAGGAAGATAACTATATTATTAACTTCTTTTTTTGGGGATTTATTCTATGAATTGTTTCATATTGAGGCTTAGATATGATATGCTATGAAAGGAGTGATAATGAAAGGCCCATTAAATGGTAGACTGATGTTGTTACCTTGGATAATGAAATAAATAGGGATCATTATGATTATATGAAAAGGAGATGAAGTGAATTAAAAATCTAAATAATACGATACCATTAAAATTGATTTAATGAAAAGCCTAAGAACATGCCATTTCTCATAAAGAATTTTATATGGAAAAGGGGGCATGTACAAAGGGTTTCTCTTTTAAAAGGGGATTGTTCATGAATGGATTGTTAGGATATTCCTTCATAAATGGATTGTAAGGGAATTAATTTTTTAAGAGCTCATGAAGGACCTCTTTTATTTGGGGGGATTCCTTTTTAGGAGAAATTCTTTTTTTTATTTCATTTTTTAAATTAGGCTAATTACAATAAGATGTTATACAAAAATCGATTTGATTATAATGCTTCCATAATTAGAATGTATTTTGATTTGTTTGTCTATATTTTTTCCACTCCCCCTTCATTTATTTATGAGAAACTTCTGGCCAACTAATCTCCCAAATTGGAGATCAATTTGGATATTTGAGAAAAAGAATAATTTTATTTGATTTAACACCTCAAGAGTGGAATTTTTATGGAAATTGGTGTTCCACATAATGGTACACTATGAATTCAAATCCACTACATCTATTATAATGGGGAAAATTTTTTCATCAGAGGAGTAAATTCATGTTTTTCTCAAATGATAATGACTTAAGAGGGTTGGTTTTTATATAGGGATCTTAGTTATAAGTGGTCCCCCACCTTTACAAAATTTTAGGAATGAAAAATCATACATAGGAGGGTATAAAAGTATTTCTTCCAACCAAAATGACAATGCAATATGGGAGGATGTTATTCATGGTCTGACATGGATTCTTTACAGTTCAGGGCCTCACAATGGAGCTAGTCTCTCGTGAAGCATGCTATGAACTATGTGTAACCCATTTCAAAATTATAATATGTTTTTCATTATACTGATCCATATTTTTAGTAATTAAATTATTTTTAATATTTTTAATGAAATTTTTAAATAAGGCATTCCTCAATAATGATTGTGAAAATATTACTTCATGAGTCATAAAGATAATCAATATACACATTCCATTGAAATCATAAGGAATGATTCTATATTCAGTTTGATCGATGTGATTATAATATGAGATAAGTTATAGAGTTTGTAGATTGATAAATATTATATATCTATGAATAAGTTGTAAAATATATTTGTGAAGCTTCAAAATTATATATATCCATTGTAATTAATGTTATATCATAGGGTTTTAGATATTAATAATCCCAAAGGAAGAGTTGATGTTGGTTGAGGTAGTGATGACTCATTTAAATAGATTAAAATTTATTTATATTTGAATAATCCAAGTGATGATTGTAGAAACCTTGTTCTATGGCCTCTCGACATTCCTGCTATCAAAGGTTAATATTATACCCATGAAAAACTCCAAATTACAAAGTGGATATAGATTAGTAATTAGGGACTAAATCATAATTGTGGAGACTATAGCATCATATAAGTGTCAAGAAAACAATTAAATGTATCCAAAATATCCCCAACCAATAATCAGAGTATAAAAATCAAACAAAAAAACATTCTATTATAAATGTCTCATGTTGATGCATACTATCATAGAACAACTAATCTCTCACTAGACCAATCAAATATACATTATAAGAAATAAAAAAACATAATAGTCCCTACTAAAATCCTCGTGTATCATATATCCCATGTCCATATACCAATCAAGATGATCATACCTGAAACATTGCACAAACTTTTCTTTATCTTAAAATTATAAAAAATGTTTTAATGTGAATTAGGGTACGCATGTAGGGTGTGATAAATATTTTTCAATAAGGTCTCAATATTTTTACCTAGTAAACAACATCACATAGATATATAAATATAGAAAGTAAACTTTTAACACAATATTAACGGACATCATGTGCTCAACATGCCCCTATAACTCCATATGCTTTAGGTCATTATATTCTAAATATGCCACCAAGAATCCCAATCACGATTTCCTTAGTACCATGTTGATTCCAATCACCACATTTTTGACTGAACCTATAACCCAACCCATACCTAAATATTCTAGTTATAATAACCCCCAATACTCGGCCACTACCATAAGGTTCAGGGTATGTTCCCCCATCTGTTTCCTAGAATAATAATCTCACTCAAGGTGTCATCATCAATATCCTGAACACTACCTTATATTTCAACATAGGTTTTACTATCCATATCAAGCATCAAAAACACAAACTTACTGGGATATATCACTCTAGGTGGTCACACATCTCATACACTACCCTCATACATTGAATGGGGTCAAATACTAACCACACTAATATACTAGGGTGGGTCACACATTTCATATTGGACCAACACCATATAACTCAAGGTTACTCGTAATATAAAATCTCACTAAAAAAAATTCCAATTTTATCTCAATATAATTTTTTTAACTTAGGGTAGGGTAGGAAATTATACACAATGTGGAATCCATATCACCTAAAGTAGTTCAGTGAGTTATATCTTACGCATAGTGAGGATAGGAATCGATATATATATAAACAAAAATTTAATCTACCACCTATTACTTGAATACACATGTAATTATAAAATGAAACCCAACACATCGAGAATGCTCACCATTCCATCAGTAAAGTACTATTAACTCATGACCTAGTTCCTCATCTCTTATAATTGGATCCATCTCACATCTATAAACCCTTAGTGACCTCAATTCATGTGAACTCTACCCACCAATGGGATGAAAATGGAGGGAAAAATTCTCATCCAATTCATACTCCATAGATTTGTCTTGATTACAAAGGACCATCTCAAACCAACTGACTCTAACCACTTGGAAACCCAACGGAATATCCAAAATAATTTTTTTGGCCTCCCGCTAGGTCCCATATCACATTTCATCAGAGGATATCTTTGAACCATTAACCACAAGGGAAACTATCACTTACACCCCCCATCAATTCATAAAACATAGAGTCATGGGATTTTCCAAGATTATCTTTCACCCTTAATAGCTTTTCACTCACTTTGTGTATCATGTATAACCATATCTATGATTTTTTTGGACTATGCCTCTTATTCCTACCTAACTAATATAAGGAAGTCAAATGTGGCCACATTCATCCCATATCTACCCCAATAACAACTTAAGGTCTCTCTCAATCATAAATAACTTATCATCCCCATTGCGATATATTCATCAGGTGATCCTAACTCACTGAAGTGAAAAAGAGAAAATATTCCAAATTGAATATTCTAAAATACAGTTTCCCTATTTCTCTAGTGAAATATCGGTATCTATATCTCTCTATATTCCTATGAAAAATAAATACATGCATGTAGTATTTCATAAAAGTAATGTTTTGTGTACAGTAATTGAACTAGTGGAGAAGTGGACAACTTCCATCATTTTCTTAATTAATAATTATTTCATGATGTATATGTTGATTAAAATCCTAGAAAATAGAATTAAATTGTTGATTTAATGAAATATTAATCCCAAAACCAAAATTGGATCATCACATGTAATTTATAATTAATATATTAAAATATTTAGAATAACCTTGATATTGTAATTTATTCATTGTTGAATAATCACTAGAATACACTTTTTATTTTTACATTGTCTCATAAGAATAAAGGGTACATTTCATATAATTTTGATCCACACATCCTTCATAAACCATGGATAATGACCATAAAATTGTATGGGTGATTGTATGGATAAATCTAATACTGGTGAAGATCATTATTGATCGCAACCGAATCCATTAAGAGATGAAGAATTCATTCTGGTGGAGGACGAGAAGTGATCTACATTCAATGGAATGTTTTTGGGAATGGCGTCTCTAGGATTTGATAGAATTTCTCTATATTTCATTTTCTCTAATGAGGGAATGAATCTAGTAATTGTACCAAATATCATCATCAGGTTATTATAATTCTATGGTTTGAAAATAAATAAATCCACATAAGAAATTATTGATTTCATAATTCTTAGTGAACCCCATGTCTAACTAATAATATAATTTTATAATTTTATTGATATACACAAAAATAATGGATATAATAAATATTATTTTTCATAATATGTAATAAAATATTTATTCAAATAATATTTAATATGAAATTTATCACCGAACCGTTAAATTTTGTTTTCTAATCCTCTTCTATATTTTTCAGGCCTTGAATATATAATATTTATATAATTAAATAAATACCATTATAATAATGTATAATAAATTTATAAATATTTTATTCATAAAATTAGTTATTAAATATTAACCAAATTCTGCTATAACAAAAGAAAAAAATATTATGCTACCTTGTGAATAAAATAGAGTAAATATATATTATATATTCAGGTAATTAAACAAATAATTACCTATTGAATAAATATTTATTAATTATTCCCCTGTATATAAATTTACTTGAATAACTTATGATTTAATATTTGTGATCAATAATAATATCTTACACATAGAAAATCTATAGGGTCAAGAATTATAAGAATCAAAATAAATGGGATTTATAAATATCAAGGAAAAAATTGCCCTCGATCAATTTTGGAATAACCTAAGACTCGTTACAACCCCAGGAACCCACTTGTAAACTAGAAATGGAATCAAGAATAAAATTTCACTCTATATAAATATGAATATAAACCTAATATTCTTATAGTAAATAATACAGTAATCCCATGCCACTACAAGCCTCCATGAAAGAGGGGAAATTCCACGCTTGATGACATATAAAATGAATGAATAGTCTAGCTCAAGACAAATACATAAACAATTATTTCATCTATAAATTATTATTTTCATGATCATGTATTACATAATCTTTTTCATAAGAAATATGCATACTATAGTCCAATATAATAGTTCACCACCTTTAGCATCCCATAATATTCAACAACAACCTCATGGACCATGGATTTCCATAGATGCAGTATATGTGTTTAATTTAATCCACTACATTTTTAGTGGTTTCTAAACAATAGGAATGAACCCATTGTATGACCTAAAATTATCATTCAGACTTTATATTTTAAAAAAAATATAGCTCACATTTAGAGTAACCAGACTATCAAAATTTAAAAGAATAATATATCTTGAATGATAGAAGAACATTTCCCATGACCATAATAATTGAAATATCCTAGTCTGTATGCATCTTAGTAATCCCATTCTACTATTTTAGGTAACAAAAATCAAAAATAGAAACTCTAAATAGTTTAGATACATCGCCCAAGATATGAATAGGCACTATATATTTTTTCACCATTTAGGGAAGTGGTATATATTTACAGTGTTGGGATGATTCCCATTAATGGGAGTCATTCTTGGTGTGAGAAACAATTAATAATAGAATATTGGAAAAATTATATGAAATTACCTAGTTAAATTTATATAAGTGTTTTTTAATTAGATTTATCCTGGCTGAAAATTCATATCATTATCATTTGTTGAGTCATATCATATCTGTTACATGAGTTATATTATGATCCACTATAAATAAGTGATCTACACCTATATAAAATTACTAACATATATAGTTTTTTTTCTTAAAAACGATCCATTCTAACATATATAATCTTTTATTGGGGTTCATTTTAGGTTATAACACATTTAAAAAACAATAATATCTATTGATATTGATCAATAAATAGAAACATATCTTAAATCAATTTTTATATCTATTTAATTATCATACTATTACTAAAGTTGTTCCACTAACACATGTATCTGTTATTAAAAAGTATAATTACAAAAAAACAATTAATATTGTAAAAACATGTTTCTATAATATATTCATTATTAATAATATTTTAATAAATATGTATATATTATTAATTATAATTTTAATAAAAATAAATGATTCTATTAATTTAAATAATGTAAATTATGATATTATTTTTTATCTTGATATTAAAAAAGTTTAACAAATGAGTTATGTACCTATTTCAAGGAGTTGTTTGATGTTAATTTCAAAATAAAAAATAAAACATAAAAAACATAAAAATCTAAAATTCTTCTGTAAAAACCTAAAAGAACTAACTTTACGTGATTCATGTTTATAATCACCCTTCACATGAAGGAGGGTTATCAAAAGATACTCTTTGGTTATTCGTTTCATGGATTGAAACATTTCTATCATTAATTTTTCAGTGTCGGGATCGTTCAATGATAATCTGATGATCATGGGATATTTGGGTGAGGGGTGTTCGATGCGAGGGAAGTTTTTCGGTGTCCATTCTAGACTTCATATGTTATATAAATACAGTATCCTTATTCATGTCAACACATAGATTGTTTGGATGATTTTTTATTTATGTTTAATATAGATATATTTTCAGGGATGGTGTTTGGTGTTAGACACCCAATATATTTTACTATATCGGAGCCAGTGGTTGTCATTGATTTCTAGATGAAATGACAAGAGTGGTTTTTTTGAGATTTCAGGGGATTACATATCCTCTTTTCTAACTCATAATCTAGAAGTCTAGTTTATAACTCTCTTGATTCTACACCATTTCACACACCCTATCCAACAATGTTTCCCCTTCAACAATAATTATTATATGCTGGGCGCGGTTGAATGAACATAGAAAATATCATCACTATATTGTACCACATTTGATCCTTTTATTAGGTATTCTACTTTTATCATTATTTTTTATAGAATTTAAATCCAGAGTATTCAATGTTTTAAATGAATCATTACTAGGTTTTCTATGAAATTCATTTTTAGTGAATTTTCTTGGATTCTTATGTTTTTGGGTGATTTTTAATATGTTTTTTACTTCTAGGAGTCCTTTATAGAGATTTGTGTCAAGACATAATTCTTATTTATACATTTATAAAATTATTATTCTTTGTTTTATCTCTATTGTCACTCAATCTATCCCAATATAGTTGTGTTAAATTCATTTCTTAGAAGAACTATTTGGAGGCATTCTATAATTACTAGAAGAATGTTCATATTGGATAATGCTATTTTTTATTATGATTTTGAAAAATATTGATCATATATTTTAATTATTTTAATTGAAAAATATATAATAATAAAATAACAAGTACTAATTTTTCATAACATTTATAAATTAAATTTTACAAATACTATGATTTTTTAGTGTTGAGAAATTTAATGTATCATGTTTATTTATTATTTAATTTGTTGTTGTGGGTATAGATTCAAACTTGATACACGGTGTATCATTATTTTGTATATAATTTCCTGCAGTTTCTTCATTAGTATATTATTATTCACTAGGTTTATTTTAATCACATAGTGAAAAAAAATTCAATGTTTCTTTTTGTTTCTAGCGGGTACATTTTTATTCAATTGTTCATATCCTTTATCAAGTAGAATTTGAATTTTTTTTCTTGTTATTCTTTAATGGTTCTATTTTGTGTTAGTTTTATTTTTTTCTTCATGATTACTTTTCATCAATGTGTTCTATTGGTTTATTCTATAATGATGTTTTATTATATTCAAAATAGATATATTATTTTTGTTTTATTATTCTTAGTTGGTCAATTTAAATTCTAATTTTTATTAGGTTATTCTTTCATCACTAAACAGCATGCCAATCATTTCCCTCGATAATATAAAGATTCTAATATGGACTATACACTCATTGATTTATAAATATACTTGGTCTTTTAGCCCATTCTTATGTGCGGCATTGAAATTTTAGTTTTCTTCAATGTCATATTTTTTGGTCGTATGGTCCCAATACTACTAATTAATCCATTTATTAGTATATTTACTATTTAAAATATGTTAATAAACATGGTCTTGTTGAGTAAAGTTTCTATTTTACATATTGGTGAATATACATTTTTTCATTTTACTATAATAAATATTCATTTTCTAAAATTCATGGTCATATCAAAGTAAGAAAAAAAGTTGATAAGGATTCACCAATATCCCACTAGATAGTCGGTTGAGGCATAAGGTTTGTATATATGTGGTTATAGAATCAATCCTAGGAAAAAATTATTTTCCTATTATTTCTGTTTATTTAGGTTCTTGGCTAATTCATTATTGTATAATCGGGTATGTACGATGTCCTAGAGAAAATCATACTTCCTCTAACATTATCATTCACAACATGGATAAAGGAGGATCCTCTAACTTCACCACCAAAACTATCATAGATATTTTTTATAACATTTTTTTATATTAGTCATTTCAATAAAATTTATATAATCTCTATTATAGATGAAAATTTATTAATACTTTACAATTAATTTTTTATCTATGAATTATTCATTCATTGTCCATAAAATATTACAATTCATTTATTATCTGTATCATATTGAATTTAATTTATCATCTATTTCAAATTACATTTCATTCATCATTTGGATAATATTATAATTCAATAAAAATTTAAAATTCATACATTAACTTTTTAACATTCGGTCTTTAACTATAAATGAATAATGTTCATTCATTAGTTGTAACATATTAAAATTTATTATTTATTAGTTTGTAATTAATTATAATTAAGAAACAGATTATATAGGATTACAACATATCATAAAATCTATGTGTTATTCGTTATAATTCATTAATAGATTTCAATTCATTACAATTTAATTAAAGATTATATGTGTGTCTATTATTAGTAATTTCTATAATAGTGTATAATCTATTATTTAATATATGTGTAATATGCGTTATATATTCAAATGTGTATCAGTATATACCAAACTAATGATTAGAGGATCATGATAATATTTCAATTGTTTCTACATCAGATCCATTCAAATATGAGGTGTGGGATGGGTTCTTGTTTTTTCTCGATAATGGTTATTTAAATTCACTATTTATACATATACAGATTTGTAATTTCACATATATTGTCGATGATCCTTTATTTCAATATTGTTGATCATGAATTAATTGAAGTTAATTGTTCACCTATGTTCATTCACACATTAGAGCTTTTGGGTGGATCATCACAATACGACCAGTAGAATACAATGAGAGGTCTTCCTATAGATCCAATCATAATTTTATTGGAAGATTCTTAATCCCCTGAAAGAAAATATTCCTTATTTTTTATTAATAATCTAGGTAATTACTTTCTCTTTAGCTTGTCTACAAAAAATAGTTGAACTATCCATGAAATATATTTTCCATTGGGACTTCTTGGATTTCCTTATTCTATTTTATATATTTCTATATCATATTTTCTATTTTTATATATTTTTATGCATCAATATTATATCACTCAATATGTTTCTAATTTATCAACATTTTTTGTAATATCTATAAGTCTTATCTATGAAATCCATATGTGTTATAAATGTAACATTTTTAATATATTATCATCTGTTCTGTAATACATGTGTAATGGATTATAATGTGTGCATCACACATCAAAGTTCATTAACTTTTTTAGGATCTTATTTGATGTATCAATCTATTAATTTTTGTCTTGGCTCTTAGTCAAGATGTTGTGGGCTGGATCATATGTAAAACATATATGTTCTGATTCATGATGACATATCTTGTCTTCTCTTGTCCCATATTGTTCCATCTATAGTATATTTCCACCATTTTGGATATGTTATAACTTAGTAGTTTAAATGATTTAATTGACCCCTTCACCAGTGTGAACCATAAATATTATAGATGGTGTATGAAATAGATTGTAGATTATGTTTGATTAATTTTCATATCAAGACTTTTGGATTTTGAACTTGGTTAAACATGTTACTTGGAGATTCATCAATTTTTTTATATTTTGAAATTGTTTTTGAATTATATGTGAATCTTTTTATAAATAAATCCTTAGAAGTTTCTTATAAGTTAATTTTATAATTATAATATAATAAATATAATAAATACATTATATATAAAAATATTAATATACCCAAGATTATATTGTTGAAAATATTTGATTAACAAGACATAATATATTATTTTAAATAAACTTTACATAAATATATTAATTATTGGAACTGATTAAAAAAGATGATAATAATATTATAAAAAATAAATACGTTCTATGAATATATTGGTAAGAATTTTTCCTTACACATATATCATCTATTAATGTTATTATAATTACAAGAAAACCATTTTATCTGTCTAACAAACATTTGCTAACATATTTTTTATCATAATTTTAATGACATGGACAAATCTATTTGTAAAACACGTTTTTAAGAGAAAAAATATTTTTTCCAAAATAATACCCACTATTGGGAATATATAGATATTTTTTATTTCTCAAATAATTGGATAACATTTCATTATTATATCTTATAATTTGAAAGTTAACTACATTTTTAACTTCATTTTTTATGGAAAGTATTATTTGTAGTACTTCATCATGAAGCTTGAATGTCATATACTATAAAAGGCGTGAAAATGAAAGGCACATTAAGGGGAAGAATGATGTAGTTACCTTGGATAAAGAAATCGATATGAATCATTTTGATGACATGAAAGGGGATATAGTGAATATAAATTCTAAACAAGATGATACTGTTTAAATCTTTTAATGAATGGCCTTAGGAAATTTCATTTCTCATAGAAAATTTTATGTTGAAAAAGGAGACCATGACAATGTGTTTACTTTATATATGTGTCTCATTCATGAATGGATAGTGAGGATATTCCTTCATAAAGGAATTGTTAGGGAATTCCTTTTTGAAGGGTTCAAGAAGGACCTTTTTGTGGGAGGATTCCTTTTTGGGATAAATTCCCTTTTTCTAACTTGTTCTAAAGTATGATAATTATCTTAGGATGCTTTACAAAGATCAATATGAATCTCAAGTTTCCAGAATTGGATTGTTTTTGGATTTGTTTCTATCAATTTTATCCTTTACTCCATCATGTATTAATTATAAATTCTTAGTCAACTGATCTCCCAAATTGGAAGTCTATTTGAATATTTTTGAACCATATGAGTTTTATTGGATGCAACAACACTTGAGTGTAAATTTAATGGAAATTGGTGTTCCACATAATGGTATAATATTAGTTCAGGCGCACTACATATATTATAATTGTGAAAATTATTTATGTTGGAGGAGTAAATTCATGCTTTTCACAAATGATAATGACTTATGTGGGTAGGTGTTTATCTAGGGATAAATGTGATAAATGTTTCCCCACCTTAAAATGTTTTGGGAATCAAAAATTATATGCGGGAGGATATAAAAATATTCCTTCCAACCAAAATGACAATTACATGTGGGAGGAGGTTATTAATGGCACCACATTGATGCTTTGAAGTTAAGGGACTCACATTGGATATAGTGTCTCTTGAAGGATGTTATGAACTATCCATAACCAATTTCTGAATTATACCATGATTATCATTATTTGGATTCATATTTTACGCAATGATGTTATTTCTAATACTTTTTAATTAATGTTGAGACAATGTCGGCCTCAATAGTGATGGGGAAAATATTACATCATGAATCATGAAGATACTCTGGATACACATTATAAACAAATTATATGGAATGATTCTATATTAATTGTTATCGATTAAATAAAGAATATGAGACAGGTTATAGGGTGTATAAATTGATAAATTATATATATGTATGAATAATTTGTAAAATAAACATATGAAGTTTCATACTTATATTTATGAATTTATATTAATGTTCTATCATTTGGTTTTACACTTTAATTAATCCTAAGGAAATTTTGAAACTTGTTATGGTAGTGATTTATCATTTCAATAATTTAAAATGTATTTATATTTGAATAATCCACGTGAATATTGAAAAATCCTCGTTCTATGGACACTTGATAGTGCCACTATCAAATGTTTATTTGAGACCCCAAGAACAACTCCTGTTAAGAAGGTGCCTAGATATTAGTAGTTGGTGAATAAATCATACATTATGGAGACTAAAAAATATAATATGAGTTACAAAAATAGTGAAATGTAGCCGAAATATCATTAACCAATAATCAGAGTATAAAAAATTATATATAATACCATTCTATAAAAAATTTCTCATGTAGAACTATATCATCCTAGAATAACTAATTTCTCACTAGGACAATCATATATACAAAATAATAAATAACAAAAAACATAAAGGCCCTACTATAATCCTAATTTCTCATATACCCCGTGTTAATATACCAATCAAGAGGCTCGTATCTGATCAATTTCACAAATGGTTGTGTAACATAAAATTATATAAAAGGGTTTAATGTGTACCAGGAAAACCATGTAGGGTGATAGAAATAGATCCCAACAAGGTCTCACTATGTTTCCAATGTACATGGCCTCGCATACATGTTTGAATATAGAGTGTAAATGTGTGACACAAGAATTTTGGGCATCATGGGATAACCATGACACCATAACTTCCTATGATTCAGGCCATCATATTCTAAATATGCCACCATGAATATCAATCACAATTTCCTCAGTACCATGTGGAATCCAATCATCATATTTTTTCTACCAAACCCGTAACCCAACCGATATTCAAATACTATGGTTACAAAAACCCACAATACATGGCCACTACCAAATGGTTTGGGGTAACATCCCCCATCTGTGTCCAAGAATAACCCTCTCACTAAATACAATCCTCTTAACACCCTATATCATAAGGTGTCATAATCCATAACCTGACAACCACCTTATCTCTCAACATAGTGTTTACTATCCACATCAAGCATCATAACACAACCTAACTATGATATATAACTCTAGGGTGGTTATACATATCATCCACTTCCCTCTCACTTTGAATGGGGTCAACTCATGACCACCCCAATCTCCTTGGGTGGGTCTCACATTCATTATTTGACCAACACCCTCTTATTCAGGGATTTTCTAGATATACCCACTCACATGAGGAAAGGAAAATTTTTCCTCAAATATATTTTTTATGACTCATGGTTGGACAAGAAATCATACACCACGAGGAATGCAGATCACTCATAGTATGTCTGTGAGTGCTATATTACTCATATATGGTTTAGGTCTTGTAATCCACATGAACGAAAATTGAATCTATTACCAATTCCAAGAATGTACATGTAATAATAAAAATGAAACCCAAGACATCAGAAATGCTCACTATATCATTAGTAAGGCACTGTTATAACATGACCTCTCCCCTCACCTCTAGTCACTAGAACTATATCAAATCCCTTAACCCTTAGTTTCCTCATATAATTTAGACTCTACCCAACTGTGGGATCCAAATGTACATAAAATTTCTCATCCAATTCATACTTCATACCTCAATATCGCTAACAAAGGACCATCTCAACCAACTCACACTAGCCCCTTGGACACCTGATGGAGTATCCTAAAAAATTTTCTTAGTCTCCACCAGGGTCATATATCACATTTCATAAGGGATATCTCTAAACCATTAACCATGAGTGAACCCCTCATTGACACACCCCTTCAATTTATAGAGCATAGAGTCATATCATTTTCCATAACGATCCTTCAACCTTAATAGTGTTTCATTCATGTTGTGTAAGATGTATAACCATATCTATATATTTTTTGTCATACTAATCCTTTAACTGCTACTTAAATAATATAAGGATTTAAAACCCAGCCACATTCATTGCATATCACACACCAAGGACAATACTAGGATCTCTATAACTTAAAGGACGTCTCCCCCCATTGCGATATATTCATCCGGTGATCCCAACTCACTGAAATGACAACGTGAACATATTCCAAAATGATGAGGCTAAAATACAATTTCCCTCTTTATCTATAGAAATATTGGAAACTATTTCTCTACCGCGTCCCAACAAACATAAATAAATTCATGTTTTCTTTCCTAATATTATGTTTTTGGGTCCAATAGACTAATTGGTCGAGTCATTGACAACACAACTCATTTTCATAGTTAATAATTAATTTATGATATATATGATGATGAAAATCATAAAAATATAATTTAATTGATTATTAATTTTAATATTAACCTGGAAAAAAAATATCAGATCATCACATGTTATTTCTATTAAATTTATCCAGTTATTTAGAATTACATTGATATTGGAATTCTTACTTCATCGAATAATCACTAGAATATACTTTTCCTTTTTAAATTATCTCATAGGAATATTGGGTAAATTAACTCTAGTTGTGATCCACCAATAATTTATAAACCTTATATCATCACCTAATAATTCAATAGGTTCTCGTACTAATAAATCTAATGCCAGTGATGATCATTATTGGTAAAAAAATGAATCCTTTGAGATATGAAGAATTTATTCTGGAGGAGGAGGAGAAGAGATATGCATTCTATATAATTTTTTTAGGGAAGGGTATCTCAAGGATTTGATCGAATTATCACTAGATTTCATTTTCCACAATGAGGGAATGAATGTAGATGTTGAAGAAAATATCATCTTATGGTTTATATAATGCTATGGATTGAAAATAAATAATTACACACAAGCCATTATTGATTTCATAATTCCTAGTGAACACCATTTTTAAATAATAATAGAATTATTATTATTTACTTGACATGAAATAAAATAGTGGAATTAATACTTATTATTTTTATTTACTAAGAAATATAATATTTTTTAAAATAATATTTAATATGAAATTTCACACCAAACCCTTAAATATGGTTTTCCAATCATCCACAATATTTTTCAAGAATCGAATATAATATATTTATTTATTTAAATAAATACCACTACATAATTATATAATAAATGTATAAATATTATATTCATAAAATTAGTCATTAAAAATTTACTAAATACTCCGATAATGAAAAAATAAATATTTTTACCTTGTGAATAAAATAAAATATATAATTACTATATATTCATGTAATGAAGAAAATAATTACTCGGTGAATAAATATTTATTAATTATTCTCCCACATATATATTAACTTGAATAAATTATGATTTAATATTTGTGATCAATAATAACATATTACAAATATAAAATATATAGGGACAAAAATTATAAAAATAAAAAATAATGTTATTTATAAATATCTAGGAAAACATGATCCTCTATCAACAATGGAATTACCCAAGGCCAATTAGAACTCCCTGAACCCACACATAAACTAGAAATGATGTCAAGAATAACATTTCACTCTCAATAAATATGAGGAAAAAAATATACATACAGTAAATATACAATAATCACATTCCACTTCAAGTCTTTGAGAAATAGTGAAAATTCTAAGCTTGGTGACTTACAAAATGAATGAAGAGTCTAGCTCAATCCAATTCCTTATTCATTAATTGAATATATAAATTTTTATTTTCATGATCATTCTTTATATACACTCTTCATTGGAAATCTATGTACTATTGTCATTATAGAGCCAAAATAGTTCACCACCTATATTATTCCTAAATAATAAAAAATAACATGATGTGACCTAGTTTCCCTTAGAGGAATCATATATGTTGAATTTAATACAATATATTTTTAGTGGTTTATGGACCATTGGAATGAACCCATTGTACTCCCTATAACCATCATTAAAAACTGTTTATTTCAAAACTGATAGCTCCCCTTTAGAGAGATAAAACAATTAAACTTTAAAGGAAGCATCCATATTTATTTCTAAAAGAAAATTCCACATGACCATGCTGATCCAAATATCATGGTCGATATGTATCTTAGTAATCCCATTCAACTATATTGGGTAACAAATATTAATAATAGAATCTCAATATATATTAGATAGATGGGCCAAGACATATTAACTACTATAAAATTCATGGAATGATGTGAGGTTATTAACAACTAGATTTATCACATCATTGAGATTGCTCAAAATATTATAGAGGGTCATTTCATTAGATTAATGAAGAAAACCTACAACTTAGAGATTCCATGGTTTCCTGACAAGAACAACACCTAGTATAGTGGTTGAGACCCAAACTAATGATACACCCCTCCATAAGGTTCCTGAAATAAGCTACTCTCTTGAACAATAAATATCATTATGATGAAATACAAGTCTTATAGAAGAGATTTTACTAGGGGATACAACTCAATGTTCTGTCCATAAAATTTTTTCAAAACAACTTATAATTGAGATTCACAGTATTTAATGTTCTTATATGATGGAGTATTCATAAGTAATTAAGGTATATGAAATAACTCTCTCCATGAGGGGTAAAAGAACGGTTTTCATTGGGGAGACTGGGGGGTAATAAATTTTCCTTGATTTTCACATTCATAGCTAAAATTTTCTGATGAACATAATTAATCAATGTCTTCCCCATAAAATTGAAATTATAAAATTATATGTTGGACTTAAATGAAACCATCCATTGGTAATTTATAATAATCAAAGAGTAGTAGTTCTTAATCCATTTCTTGATAGAATATAATATATAAAGAGTCTTCCTAGCTCCAATACAGTTATAGAACATATGCCTCAGGAAATAACATATTTTTGATTTATCTATCATCTATATCTTGAGGGATTGGATATGATGGGAATCATTGAATAAATACTTATTTTATGCACCAATACCACTCTATTTTAAAGGTACTACATTCTCCTCATGAGTAATAACACTCAAAATGATTTTTATAATGCATATATTCTGAATACTAATGAATTAACTAACATAATAATACGTCATTAAAGAATAAAATAGATTTGGAATAGAAATGATCACGATAAGAGATATACTTATTGCAAGAGAATGTTTCACACCATTCCAATATATGAGTTGATTTTTAATACTAATAGAGGCGACCCTAAATTAACTGGATATGTGACCTCCTTAGATAAGTGGAATTCCTCGATAATTAGAAAAGGAGGCTTGCCCCAATGATATCCATTCTTACATTAGATGATCAATCTAATATGAGTTCCCAATTTTTGGTTGTGGAAAATATTATATATCTTCCTAACTAATATACTATTTATAAATAAATCTATTAAGATCAAACAATTCTTTGGTTGAATTGATATTACTAAGAACTATATATTGAAATAGAATGAGATCAATAACATAAAATATATGAGAAGATTCATTCTTTCCCACACCAGCTTAAATTTATTTAATAGAACCCATTTCAACCGTTACCAAGATAAATCTTCAAAGATAATCATCAATAATCGTGAAAATAATTGTAGTAATGGGATCCCATTATTGAATACAACAGGAGAACAAGAAATATCTCTATGAAATACCATTGACTAAGAATGAAATTATCATCACTTTAAATTTAAGAGAACAATATTATTAAACAAATAATTTAAATAAAACATTTTGAGGACTGTTGTCATTAATTCATTATTGAGGGTATAAAAAAATTGTATAATATCAATATTTATATCAATGCACCCAATCCTACTAGATTTTTTTAGAAAATATATGTATTGAACATTTTTTAGGAGGACTCCCAAAATCCTCCCACTATATAAAGAACCAAATTTTTTAGGATATATGACCTTATTAGATATAGTATAGAGCTTGGTAGATATTATCTTACTCCTGATTTTATATATAATGTCTGTATAAGATACCAGTTTATAAGAGATAAGTGAGTAATATGTATCATATATAATATAAAGTAACAAGTGTTTAGAGTTATGACCCTTAGTAGTGACTCTATTTAGAAAAGTGTTGAATCATTTTATCCATATCATCAATAGATGTATCCCAATACTCTTCAATGAAAAAATTGGTAAAACCATCAAGGCCATGAGAAGTACATGGATTTGAAAGTGTAACCAAATGTATTGATATCCACCATGATTCTAATTTCTTCTTGCATAACATTATCCTATTGATTATTTTCTATGGTAATGATATATCTAAAATAATCAAGATTGACAAGAGATCGAAATTTGAAAATACCCTTAATGAATTGATAAATATAAAAACATAATCTCTTCCTTACCATACTAATATCATTCTATTTTTTTTAAATTGTGATGATCTTGGAATCTTTTCAAAATATTTGTTGGTTTTTGAAAAAATACACATTTCTATCCCCTCATCCATCCATTTAATTTTGAATTCCTCTTTATGCATTATTTATTTAAGATATATTTTCTAATTCTGAAAAGTAGATATCTCTACTTCCTTGTTTAAATGATTAAAATAAAAATCATCATGAAGACTATTATACAAGTCTTCTAGATAATTATTGAGAAAATATATATACCCATACATGGAATTGAATACATCCTTTCTCCATGATATGAGTATGGATTTAGGGGTCTTCAAGTTACGAATACATACATTGAGACCATCAGTATATTCAGTATTTTTCCAAACCTCCTAAAACATTTCCACTCAAAAAGGATTCATAAACCAAGTATTGTTAAATGTAAATATTAAAGAGCCCTTCTCATTCTAAATAAACATAGTGTGTCACCCTTCATTACCCTTTCTCGATGACATTAGACTATATTTCATATTTTCAAAGTTCAACATCCAAAAAAATGATAAGGTTACTACAGAGATAAATATTAATTTCATAATGAAATAAAACCTCATACGAATGGAAAATATATAATATAATCTCTTTATCATTATGTCACAAATCAATAATGTTTAAAAATAGTGTCGTAAGCTTATATGCTCGATGAATCTTTCTTGGAAATTTTCTTAATGAACTAGCAAACAACACCGCTATGGCCATTAATATAATCATGTTGTTGAATTAACATCAGATGGTTTAATATATAAAATTACATTAAATAATATAAGTGATAAATCATTTCTTATATTATTCATTAATACAATATCCCTCCTGACACACCCCAGGTATCCTATGTCACTATGAGCATATTTTTTCATGAGTTTTGTCAATACATCAAATTACGTGACTCATAAAAAGTATCAATAATAATATTAGATTCCATGGACCAATATAAACAATAATAGATAGGAATATCATATGATTTATATAAATGTGGGATCCTATTGCCATGTCATATTCTAATAATCTCACGTGCAGATGATTATCAAGGGTGTAGACTATGAGAATGTGTCTCAGAGTCCTATGTGTATCCACCCTTGATAGCTAGTATCATTTTTATCATATTAAATGATATCTTCCATCTATATAATATATATTTATTAATACCATTGTGAATCTTATAGGTTCTAATCATATTAGTGAAGAACTATGAAATATTTGTCAGAAAATAACTCTTACGACAACATCACATACTATTTCATGCAGATGAATAATTATTATCCAATAAAGAATTTATTAATATTCCAATACATGAATACCAATTATCATAAATTAATTAGAACTTTTTTCTAGGGAACCAAATACAAAAAAATCCCACATGTACCAGAGAAAAATGCTAACAATCCTTTTCCTTTTAGCTCTAATTTTATATTCATAATTCTACTAAGAAAAGTTTTTAGTCAAGAGGTCTACCATATTTCTTCCATAGAAAATTTCTCTCTAAAAATCCACATGTTTTATAAAAATCCAGAAAGATGTGATATTTTTGGAGTATTTTATTTTTTGATTGATGTGAACTTGACCCCTTTTCAATATAAACTTCTACAGTATTATCAAGATATAATATGATTGGATATCTACTACTGGGATCAACTTCCATATCAGGGAAAATGCTCTAAATATAGGTATCTTATTTGGTTGTATTAGAATACTTTATATAATCTTAATATTATATATAATTGACAACATCTAGATTATTTAAAGTCTTCATGTTCAAAAAAACTCTGTTGAGATTGGAAACATATCTTTGCAATGAATTAAGATCTATTTGGAAACATGAATCCGTATCTACCCAACCGAATAGTTCATCATCTCCTCAATATACATGGAAAGTATCCGTTTCTTAACTAATATACATAAGGATACCCATAACAACAAACTAATGTAGTTCTCCTTGACCAACTTGATATCTACCTACTTTATTTTAGCTATAGGAAACATCAATATTTTTATATAACATAGAATACATGATAGATCTTATCACAAATGCATGTGGGTCCTACTCACTCTCTATATCCCTCAATATACTTCATGTTTGAGAATAGGTTTTATTGGATAGTTGTATACCATTTGAACCTAGAACCAATCCACTACGAGAATATTCCATACTAAATTTCTTTTATATATGGTCAGTATTTTTACTTTCTCTTTATCTGTGACTCCTTTTGTATCTATTACTAATTATATTTATTTCAAGGATGTATGATGCTTAATTTATGTCCTTAATGGAGCAGATCTAAATGAACCAATAATTAACTAACAATAAGTCCAATATTTTATTTCTAAGAAATAATATTTTTTCACCATATATTGCATGTAATATGACCATAGTCTAACTAAAATACAATAAAACACATGGCTCAAATTCATTATATATGAAACCAAAATATCTTATGGATTCACTGAACTGAATTTTCCACAGATTATATGAATAATTTAACCCCAAAAATGTATCTCTAAAATATTCATATCCTATTGGATATTTTAGGAGTCATAAACCATTATAGTTTTTCCATTAAAATCATATTAATGGTTTTCATTAAGGAATGTTTTTTTGACATTAAATTGCCAAATATCATATTTAGTGAATGATAATGTGGATTGTAGAATTAAGATATATGTAATAATTGAAACTACAGGAAATGATTCACTTTAGTTAGTGCATCGACACTATTTAAACCCCTTAACCACAAGAAATTATTCACTGTTATTTACATTACCATATATGTCAAGTTTTAGCATGAATATATATTTTCACTAAATAGGATTTACATAAACTGGATGATCGAATAGAACCAAGAAATGTTTTGAATACATGTAATCCATCTTAGAATTCAAGGATTCTTTCACTAAAACATATTTGTCGTTTAGTGGTGGGTTTATTAATAGAGGATTACTAAACCGACGCAAAAACAAATTCTTAATTACACTATGGTTTTTTTATAATAAACCTCTAAATGTTATGTTTTTACTAAGTAAATGCACTTTTACCCCACATCTCACCCTCTCCCATGAACCTCCTCCCCAGAGATCCCCATACCCTCAACTCTGAACCCTAGCACCACCATGATTACCCCCTTACCGGCGGTTGGGTATCTCTTGATCCCACCACCATACCCCACCATTTTCCCCCAACCCTTCACCCCCATGCTCCCCTTCCCACAACTGCAAAACATAGAACTAATGTGATCCCCCCTCATAGCTACTAAATAATCTTCCAGGATCTTTGATCTTGCTCCCCCAAGACCTTTCTGACAATATGTTTACAACACTCAAACTATCTCCCCCTCCATTGACCTTGACCAAATCATTATCCATCCTAAATCCCTATCTTTTCCATTTCCTTTGGTCATGCCCACAGTTATGATAAGGTCATATAGGTTTTATTTTTATCTTGCATTTCATTAGAGTTCTTTTCTTCAAATTTCTATCCATACTCTGACTACTCTAATCATTTTATTTAAATTCCAAATATGCTGTATTTTTTCATTTTATAGAATAGATTCAGTTATTTCCATGATTGGTTCATGTGGTTTTTCTACCCATGTAAGTTCTCTAGATACTAGCCACACTACATTACATGATCAAAAAAGGAAAATATTTTTTCAACTCATATAAATATCACTATAAATTATAATCACCACTCTCCTAAATCCTAATAAAATGTTTGCTCTTTCCATTTCACTCATACAAATTGAATGTTACTGAAGTCATTGTTATGTTTTTTTAAATAAAAAAATATTATAATTAAAAGTATCAAATTAATTATCATTTATGCATGTTAACTTGATCAATTCATTTTATTTCATTATTTTTTACTAGATTATCTCATTATAAGTATCCATTTTAAATTTATTTTGTGTTCCCCAATTATATTATGCTTATATAATATATATTACAAAATTACCTATCTCAATTGTTTTAACATAAATCAATTATAATAATTTATATTTTAGAGAAGGCATTCCCAATTCAATGTAAATAATATTATTGTTTTATTGTACCCCCTATCAAATTATTATAAATATCTTAGATATTCCAAATGATTTAATTTTTTTTATGAAATCTATATTACAAAGAAGATTATTAGTGCATTAAAAATTTACATTGGACATATAGGTGTATGAATATTAGATTTAATAAAATTTTAATTTATATATTTATGAACTAAAATAAATTACATTTTAATACAAACTAATTTTTCATTGATTCATTTATTAAATTTTTGGTGTTTCTATTTTCATTAGTTCCTCACATTAAAATAAAAAATTTCCTTACATTGAAATATAAAAAAATGACTTATAACAGTTATAACATATAGATATAGACTCTATAATTATTATAATTTTTAGCAATAAATAGTTCATTCATGTTTATATTTTTTTCTTCTACATATTTTTAATACTTAATTTTATTATGGTATATAACTATAAACTGTTTATGAATCAAATTTATGGCTCAAATTCATTACATATTCCATGTAAATTAAAATAAAGGGAGATTTTTGAAAATTTTATCTATTATAAAAAAAGAATCAATAAATTTTACAGAATTTATCTATATTATATATTTTAAATATTTTTATTTAAGATTATATGTTCTCTTGTACATCATATTTAAATATTTTTTACTATTTATTTATTTATTATAATTTTCAATTTTTTAGACTTGTTTTTTCTCTTCAAATTCAATTATATATTTTATGTTGAAATGGAAATAATGATATACACTAATAAGTGACTAAAAATTTCTCCTTAGTTACCATTACAAAAATAAAAGTGCTCAAATCGCTTACATAAATCAACATGTGTATACGTACTTCATGAATTTACTTTATTTTTCTTACATTGAACTACAGTTTTAGAAGAAAGGAATGAAGTTTTATTTAAAATACATTGTTTCTATCCATCTAATTATAATTTACTAAGATGAAATGGTTTTTTATATTTAGTATTTTAATTTTTAACATCCATCACTAGACATTGAGAATATAATATTGATATTAACACATTATTATATCATATTTTAGAAGGAAAAATTAATTAGATTTATAATAACTATAAGTATGTTCATAGAAAACAATTAATTATTTGGATATGAGGTATTCTATTATATAATATAATTTTTTTAAATTTCTACCTATCAGGAGACATGTTTACCCACATTGCACATGTTGAAAATAATGTTGAACCAGGCATACATATGCATGCCTATGAAGTTAACATGATTTATTTGTAGTTTTGATTAATTCCATTTGATTACATCCACATGAATAATGTTTTTAAAGAAATAATTATCATAAATTCTATCCTATTTAGTCTATGATTTAATGTTTTAATCACATATCATTATTACAACATCTATTTTATAATTTCTTATTAATAATATCCAGATTATAATAAGTCAATTATCATATTAAACCCCTATCTACACTGCATATATATATATATATATTTAATTTCTATGCTATGCTATTTATATATCTTCATGTATATTTTTATATCATTTATTCTATAAATTGATAATTTTGAAGATTTTTTTTTTAATATTCCTGATTTATTTGAAATTAAGAGGACATTTGAATCATATTGAAAATGCATTGAAAGACATGTCATTGAATGGTTAAATTATAAATGACTTTAATGTAGAATGAATAAAAAATTGTTCACAATTATAATACTCATAATGGTTTAAAGAAAAAAAAATTATTTAGAAACTTGATATTTTATCATTGTGGTTGCACTGAAAATTATTGATATATTTGTTAGACGCTTCTTGTTTTAATGCACATAGATAATGGAAATCATTTAAATCAAGTAAATCATGTTTAAATCTTATATATCATGATTACTCTTGTTCTATTTCGTTTTATTATGATTATGTTTATCATTAATCCATTATATTATTATTAATTCTTAAGACAGATGGTAGATATTTTACTAAGTATGAGACACCATTTTTGCGATCAAACAATCTGACCGGTTAGTCTAAAAAATTGACAATTTGTGAGACACTGTTTCTCAACCCAAAAGATATCACTATTTAGTTTGGAAATCAGAAAACTCTATGACATAGTTTCCATTCCACATGTTATGTGACACCGTAATAAGATAATGGTTGTAGAATTCACAATGGACCAGACACCATAACCATGCTACTGGTCCCAGAACTAGCGAAGGACCAGACACTATAAATATGCTATTGGTTCTAGAAATTGAAAAGGACCAGACACTATAACTGTGGTTCTGGTTCCATAATTAAAAAAGGACTAGTCACCATAACCATGGTACATGTTCTCGAATTTTCAAAATACCAGACACCATAACCATTCTATTAGTTCTAGAATTCTCAACAAACCAAACACCATAACATTGCTATCAGTTTCAGAACATGTGAAGGACATCACGAGTGATTGTGGAAGCATGAATGTTTCACAAAATAAATGTAACAATGTTATTTAAATAAAAATGTATCTATCTTTTTCAATTAAATTTAAAAGTTAATTCAAATGGTCATATTTGAGTTATTTAATAACACTAACATAATTAATGATATTTCCCAGAGATATCTGCAGACAGTACAAGGTACATGGTGGAGATTGAGCTCCTTGTAAGACATCATATAAGAAGAAAAGATAAAATACAAGGGGGAACCTGAAATGGAAAAACTGAACAAAAACCTTTTTAAATAAGAACCTTAATGTATTCCAGAACACGCGGAAGAATAGAAGAATAACTATATTTTTCAGCTAAATGCATATTATGTACCAACATGTGATCATCGTTGCAGCAACAACATGAAGAAGAGAAGAAGAAAAACTCACTAAACTGGAATCCATAAAATAGAACTCAAAACAATATTTTTTTATTTTTACATAGAGAAGAGGAACTATAAATAAAATATTCTATATCCTAGAAGTCCAGAGCTGCATAAAACAACACTTAGAAAATTTCTAATCCCTTTTTATTATATTTAACTATACTATGTACTATTTTATTATTCATTTGAAAAGTATTTATATCTTCCATAAAAATACACACTGTCTCATGAGCTAAACTGAAGGATACAATATATCCTTTCACAACTACTCTTTTACCCCATTTTCACCCATGTATACCTGTAGAAGAGGTCATGTGTGACTTGGATGTTATTTTTCCAACATTGAGCTATGGTTGTGGTCCTGTGACATGGAATGGAATGTTTATTATTCTCAAATCCATGATATAGGGTGTGGATCAATGATTTATATATATTTCTTGGGGGTAGGAGATAACTATGTGGATTGGATGAGGCCTCGTCTTGAGACTTAACCAATAATTTAATTCACTGTGTTTTTCTATTTCATTTTTCTCTTTTTTACTAATTTTTCACAACACTATGATTAATTTTGATAGTTAGTGGTTGATAATATATATAAATCTTATTAATTAGTAAATTGGTTCCAATATTTATTTTAATATTTTTGTTTGAAATAATTTATAAGTAATCAATCTATTGACAAATTGATTAAAAAATAAAAATATTATGAATTCCTACTTTGATTAACTGGACTCATTTGTATTTAAATTAAGGGATCCCCAAATAATGTTTTTAATAGATTTTATTTTGAAAATCAATTAAACCCCCTCTTTTGTGTCCTTCTCTGACCAACATTTGGTATCAAAGGTTGTTTTTAAACGGAAAATTTAAATGATTTCAAATATTTTTGAAAATCCTTTTTTAAAGTAATTTAGTTTGGTTTTAAAGATAACCAAATTTATTTTAGTTATAAATTTATATCCCCTTAAAATATTCCATTAATTCTTTGTTATGGATAATATATAGAATGGTGATATTACTAAAATACCTCCATACATTAATGGAACAAATTATGATTAGGGGAAAATTAAAATGGGAACGCACTTAGAAAGTATGGGATTTGATATTTGGAGTGTAAGAGAAGAGAAATATAAAATACTAGAAACTTAGAAAATTACATGGATTGAAGCTCAAAAATATACTTACAAAAACAATTGTAATTCTATGATTTCATTATTTTTTGCTTTTGGAGATGAAAAATGTATTACAATTTTTGTATTTGAATCTGTCAATGAAATTTAGGATACCTTAGCTTTCTTACATGACGGAACCAGTAATGTTAATGAAATGAGACTAAATACCTATACTATTAATTATGATACCGTTAATATGATGCTTGATGAGTCCATTTTTTATACGTATCTCATGTTTAATGATATTGTCTATACAGTGATATCTCTTGGAAATCTAGTGGATTTTAAAGAAAAAATCATGCAGCTACTCAGATATCTACTGTAAAGGTGGGGTGAACCATAGTGTCAATTAGTGAATAATGTGACATATTTATGTTTCTACTCAAAGAGCTGATAGGTAAATTGATGATATATGGTGAAGAGTTAAAGGTAAAGAAAGAGAAAGAGGCTGAACCAAAGGGAAATTTAGTGTCTTTCAAAACCAATATGTCTAAAAATAAAGAAATGGAAAGGATAACAACTCATTTAACAGTACAAGTAATTATGATTCACTATCCTAGATTGATCAGTAAATTAGTTAATTAGCCAAAAGTTATAAGAAGTTTTCTAAGAGGAAGAAATTATTTCGGAAGCACAACTATAAAGGAAAGCATAACCAAAAGTGAAATAGGAAGAACGATTCGAAATATAACGAGAAGTAAAATAAAATAGTCAATTATGAATATAAGAGAAAGGGACATTTGATTGTTGAATATCACAAGATAAATTATAAAAAGATGTATGAGGATAATGATAGATTATACCAAAATCTACTAAAAGCAACAAGTAGTGCTTCTAAGGATAGGTCTAGTGACTTAGAATTTTCACATGATGAAAAGGCTGAAAAATCCAATATGTGTTTGATGACAAAAAAATTCCAGGTTAACTCTTGAGTCTCATATTCAAAATTCAACTTACAATAGAGATGAAAATGATTCTAAAAATATAAATAGTATGTAAATGTTTGAATACTATAGAATTCATGAAGATACATGCAATGAAATAAAAGATAATTCTAAAGATCTAAAGAAAAAAAATGTTATTACATCTAATGTTAAATCTGATCTTACTATAGAAAATGAAAATAATACTCAAATAAATAAAGTGGTTAATGAAAAAAAATTATCTTATGAACAATTGAAAAAGGACTTAGAAAAATTAACCAATAGAAACAATACTCTGAAAAACATTCGTGGAAAACATGTATTTACTAGGAATACTATAGGTATAGGATACCAACCTAGACAGAGGAAAATAACTAAATCCCATTTTATATAAAAATCCCGAAAATTTGTCTTCATACCCATAACTGAAAATTATGATAGTTCTAGATTTGGGAAGTCATTCACTGATTTTAGTTTTTTCGAGAAAAAACAATGATTACCTTTCTAAAATGTTATAAACTATGTATAAGAAACCCAAAAATCATTTATGGGTTCACAAATTACTTGTTTCTAATATTACTAGACCCAAAAAATTCTGGGTACCAAAATTGTCTCTAGCTTAATTCTTTTGTCGGAAAGCTATTTGAAGAGATATTTTAGAGGATTATGGTACCTGAATAATGGATGTTCAAGACACATGATAGGAGATAACTCATGGTACAAGAATCTGATAAATATTGATGGTGGATATGTCAAATTTAGTGACAATGCTAATGGAAAAATAATTGGTTGACATGGACTTATTTAGATCATCTAGAGTTTTATGTCTTAATGGAATTCACTATGTATATGTTAATGTAGATGAATAATGTAGATATACATTGACCTTTTTATTATCTCAAAAAAGTGATGCTTGTTCCCATTTCACCAAGTATTCTAGAATAGTTGAAAACCTATGTGTCTATAAAATTATCTCCTTAATAATTTACCATGGATGTGATTATGAAAACCAAGGGTTTGAAGCATTTTTTCTCACAAAATGGCTATAGTCATAAATTATCTACTCCTAGGGCACCTAAATAATATTGTGTTGTTGATAAAAGAAATAGGAACCTACAAGAGATATAAATAACCAAGATCAATGAATATGACCTAACTATCTACTTTTGGGATGAATATATCAATACATCTTTCTATATTATTAATTGAGTCTTAATCAGAACAATTTTGAAGAAAAACTTCTATTAGTTATGGAACAAGAAAATCCCAAAGTTAATTACCTCAATATTTTTTGATACAAAATTTTTATTCTCAATACATAAGTCAATTTGGACAAATTTTCATCCTAAATTCAGGAAGGAATTTTCTTATGGGATTCAATCTTTAGTAAATCCTATAGAGTATTTAATAAACGAACCAAATTTGTGGAAGACTGTGTGCATGTAAAATTTGAAAAAACACACCGACATGAACCTTAGACCTCTCTAGAAAACATTGAGGATGATATTTGAAATCTGTACATAAAAAAAATCAACTGACCATGCTGTTAAACAATATGTAAACTATTCAGTTCTGGAAATTCTCTATTTTCTATTCATGATGAACATGAACCTGTAAAAGAAGCTAAAATCAATATCCCTTCTTTTATCTAGATCAATTAGAACCCTTAAGAACCATCCCTTAGTTAAAATAGTTTGATACATAGATAAATGAACTCATACTAGAGATTCTATAAGAAATTAGGTTGAACATCAATATTTTTGTCACATCTTGAGCCTAATAACATCAATGAGGTGATCAATGATAAATTTTTGTTGATGGCTATGCAAGAAGAGTTTAACTAGTTTGTATGAAATAATGTCTGAAAACTATTGGATAGACCTATGTACACATTGACTATAGGAACTAAATGGGTTTTTAAGAAAAAAAGTAGAAAAATATTGTAATACTGTTGGAAATAAATCCATTTTTTCACAAAGTCATAATCGAAAAAAGGGATAGTTTCTGAGGAAAATTTTGTATCCGTTAATATATTGAATCCATTAGAATCTTTATTTCATATATATCACATCTATATTCAAAAAATTATCAAATGGATGGTAATAGTTAATTTAAAATGGTTAAATATTTGAAGACGTTTATATTGAACGACCCCTAGTTTTACAATCCCAATTTTTCTAAATAATGTTATTAAATTAACAAAAGATTTATATAGTTTAAAACAAGCTCTAAGAGATTGGTATGATTGGCTAAGAGGTTTTCTTATTTCTAAAGGTATCACAAAAGGTATATATGATCCTATCCTATTTATAAATAGAATTTCTAAATATTTTTTAGTTGTTTCATTCTATATTTTTTATATTATTTTTTGATCTGCAAAAAATTCCTTATGTGTCGATTTTTCAAATATGATTAAAAGGTAATGTGAAATGAGTATGATGGGTGAACTAAAATTCATTCTTGGATTTAAAATCATTCAAAATAAGGAAGCTATTATTTTGAATGAATGTAAATATACTAAATATATTCTAAAACATTTCGGTTTGAACAGTTCTAAAAGTAGAGATACACCAATGAGTACCACATATAAATTGGATATTGATGAAGATGGTAAATCTCTTGATCAACCCACTTACACTGAATGATTGGGAGTTTACTCTACTTATCTTCTAGTAGTCTATATATTATGTTCAGTGAGTGTTTGTGTGTTGGTTCTCAAGAAAATATTAAAGAGTAACATCTTATTTCTATTTAATAAATTGTTAAATTCCTCAAACATACTAATAATTTTGGACTATTCTATCCTAGAGAAGAATCATTTTGGATAGTTAGTTATTCAGATTCAGATTTGGGTAGTCGTAATAATGATGGAAAAAAAACTCTGGAACCTATCACATTTTGGGAAAGTCACTAGTATCACTATGTAGTTAATAGAAAAATATTGTAGCATTATCATCTGCCGAAGTGGAATACAGAGATGATGGTAGTCATTGTGCTCAAATTTTGTGGATGAAACACAATTTTCTTGATTGTGGATATAATTTTATAAATTTCCCTATTAATTGTGATCATACAAGTGCTATTAAAATATCTAAAAATCTTATCCATGAATCAAGGAAAAAACATATTGATGTAAAACACACTTTTTGAGAGATCATTTTCAAAATGGAGATATTTCTTTAGAATTCATTGGAATTGAACACACACTTGTTGACATTTTCACTAAGGAATTAAATTTGGAATGGATGAGTTACATCATACATGAATTAGGAATAATAATACTTGAGTGACCAATTTTCATTGTCACAATTAATGATTCACACTTTCTATCTCACTATTGTTGTATCTGAGTTACAGTCTCATATTTGTTGTCTCGCTAGTTACAGTCGCACTGTTTAGAGTCACACCACAATTTTGACATCGTGACTTCTTGTTCTGGTCTCACTATTATGAATCATATTTTTTTGAAATCTTTTTCTTGTATCGTTGTATTAGTTATTTTATTTCTCTTATACCATGTTTTTGTGTTTTGTGAGGTTTGAACCCCCAAAAAAACCCATCTTTTTCACTTCTCTCTTCACTCGTTCGCTCTACCCCCCAAGAAAATATATTTTCACTTGAAATCCTCTTCACTATAAGCCTTCGTTTAATGCCCAGGATGAAGTTTCCATCTTTATATTCTCCTGGAAAGCACCAGTCTTCAATGAAAAATAGAAGGCTCTGATTACCATGCCTGAGAAACCCCAAAACCTCGGTCTTGAGAATCAAAGAGTTGTTCAGGAGAATGATACTTGTGTGAATTGGATCTATTCAATTAAGTCCCTTGTTCTGAATGTCTTGGAACAATAGGGATGGTTAATGTGGTTAATAAATGGGAAAAGACTTATCTATCCAAAGATGGTTTTTGAATTTTATCAGTATGTTCCATTCAATTTCAACATTAAAGATGATTTTGTGGTTAAATAGTGGGTAAATAGACATATATGTAACTTCTCTTCACGGTTGTGGGATTTATTCTTAAGAATAAAACATACATGAATTTTTTAGGATTATCAAATAGTTCGTCCTCTACTAAATGATTTTTTGTCCTAGAAGAGGCTCTCGGTAGTTTTATTGTAAAGAAAAAGAAAGAAGTCATATTACTATTGAACTGGATAGAGAGACTAGGTAGTAGTTTATGATCATTCAAAATCTAATATGTCCAAAAAAATGAGGCTTTTCTACTCAAAATTATCATTATTTTTTTTATACATCTTTTGATGATGGTAACAAGATTAATCTGTACAAGTACATTATCCTTCAAATATTGGACATGATCATGACAACATCAATGTCAACCACTTTTTTATATTCAATTTTTATCTATAAAATTCTACTATCCAAATCTGTGATTTGTAAGAATTAAGAAGTGGTTGAATATTATGATTTTTTATATCTAAATATACATACAGATGAATGAATATCAGTTGGATCCATGGAAGTGATAATGGGATGAAGATAATGATTGACTAAATGAGGATTTTAATCCTATTGAGAACCCTTCAAGAACTAAGTGTGCCATTTCCCCTTTTCTATAATCTTATTAGAATGTATAATACTCAAATCAAGTAATATATGTTTATATAACTTAAGGAGAAAAATATATTGATGAAGGTGAAGAAAATATGGATGAATCTCATGAACCTTTTTGAACAGTTTCCTTAAGAGAATATCCTAACTCTATAGGTGATGAAGATGTAGGTAGAAAGGGTGAAGATATGATAAAAGTAAATCTCCTAAAGAAGAGGAAGATTCTTCTATGAAATAACATGCTTCCACTATGGAATAGACAGATGAATCTATTGAAACATAAATGATATTTTCTATTTATGTAAGAATGGATCTTGATTTTCAAATATCTAGACATGAGGCTAAATTTGATAGAGCATAGGGTGTAGAAACTAAGGGATTGAGTCTCCAATTCCTAAAAGAGTTGAATATGTTGAGGGGGATCAAAACCCTATAATGGAATGAATTCACATGCCAAATCATGTTGACTTAATCTCAGTGGATACCCAGAATCAGTTTCCTAGTTATTTTTATGTTGATGATTCTGAAGAAGCATTAATGAAGGTAATATATCATTCAACTATGTTTCAGCTGAAACCGATTACTTCTAGGGAAGTAATATCTTCTATGGATCCATAAACATTGTCTATTCCTACTTCGGAACCTACTCAAGAAACTCCTACTTTTGTAAATCACCCAAATATGAATATTTTTGGGGAAAATTTGTTACTTGGTTTTCAAGAATCTCATGACGTCCCAACATTCTCCTGTAACCAATATTTTTGAAAGGGATGTTGTATTTCATATGGAGAAATTATTATGATAGTTCCAACCCATGATAATTCACGAGCTTCAAGAAGTTTGGAATTAAAATAGGAAGTTGAGTGATGAGGTGAAATAGTTAAAATATGTGGTTTAGGAAATGAAGAAATACATGTTACATGCTCAATATTTTATTTCTCATATCAATTGGGATTATTGTGATACGATCCTAAAAAATGGTGTATCTATAATTCATCATAACATGATTAGTGTGGAAGAAAAGGTGGTTGATAACAACCCCAAAATAGAAAATGAGATGACTGTGATTGTCTTTGGATTCTACAATAGGTTCTTTGAGTATAAAAGAAATTTATAGACTATTTTCAAACAGATTAATGCTCTCACATAATCTATTTTGGCTCCATATGTTTCTACCCAACCATCTCATCTCTTGCACACTGAAATTGTAATATTTGTCCTTATTAAAAAATATCAGTCTTGATTGACTATTTTTATAATGAAATCCTTGGTGTGTTTGTAAAAAATAGTGACTATGTTCTTGAACTAGTATGTATTCACTCGAAACATTCCACTGATTCTCAAGAATAAATCTAAAATAAAGTGGAATACCAATTCTAGAGCATATATTCCTAGTAGGTGGTGACTAAAAATTGAATGTATATTATAGATAATTTAATGTTTCCTCATGCAACTCAAGATTTCAAATATCAACTTCAGAAGCTAAAGGACTTCACAGAAACCCTCTATAAGCTCAATGAAAATAATGACTTTGAAAAGTCCATAAAGTATGGTGGTGAAATCATCACAGATTTTATCAATCTATTCACGCCATATCTTCATTTTTAGATCAAAACCATTGTGGCTCTTGCAGTATCTCCTTTGAGGACTAGTCTATATCCTTCCACCTATCATTATTAGTCCACATAATATTTCCCAGCTAAAATGTTTATTTCTCCATCTCTAAGCTAGATCTGACATATTATTAACGGGAAAAATATTCCATGGTCATCCACCAGACCAAACATTTACCCCTTTATCATTAAAGGAGTTCCATTACCTTACCTTACTACTTTTAATACCACCTCCACTTCTACACCTCATTCCTTGACTCTTATTTTATCTGATAAGGATAAATTGAAGGCTACAAAATCTGATGAGAAGGTAAGGATACTTTGTTATAGTGATGTGGTGTATTCTCTTTTTGTGATTGTAACTAAACATGGTTTTCATATTCAATATTAAGTTCTCTCTCTCTTTTATTCAATTGTTGGGTTCATTTAGTGATTGTTTTCTTACTCTCTTTTTATAGTCCCAAAAGGGGAGATGACCATGAATTTGTGAAAGTGAGAATTTGTGGTAAAGGGAGAAAGAATCTTTTACATATATTCTATAATACAATGATATGATAAGAAAACTATTTATTATTTAAAAAATGTATGGCTTTTAAATTCCATGATTTTTTATCATAAAAAAGGGGGATATTATTGGAATTCTCTTTTTTTAATGCTAACAAATCATGAAAATAATGAAATTCATGTAAATAATGTTAAAATATTATAAATCATGATTATTCTTGTTATATTATGTTATTTTATTATTAATTTTAACCTTAATCCATTCCATGAGTATTATATAAAAATATAGATGGTTGATATTTGACTTTATTTGAGACCCAATTTCTTTGATCAAACTATCTCACCGATTAGCTTGAAAAATAGATAATGTAGGAGACACTATTTCTCTACCCAAACAGTATCACCATTTAGTTTGGAAATTGGAAAAGTCCATGACATTGTTTCCATGAACTGAGTTCTGTGGCACTGTAACAGGATACCTATTCCAGAATTCGCAAAGGACCAGACACAAAGACCATGATATCAGTTACAAATTTCGCAATAGACCAGACACTATAACCATGATACCAATTCTAGAAATTGAAAAACAATAGACACCATGTCTATGCTATCGGTTCCAGAATTCATAAAAGACTAGACACTATAACTGTGCTACGAGTTCCCGAATTTGCAAAGGACCAGATATCGTAATCGTGCTTCTAGTTCCAGAATTCACAAAGTACTAGACACCATAACCATGCTACTGGTTCCATAACTTATAAATTATGTCACTGGTGATAGTGGAACCATTCATGTCTCACCAACAACTTCAAAACCATTCTTTAATTAAAAATTTTATATCATTTTCAATTTAATTTTAAATATAAATAAAACCGTCATATTTGAGTCATTTAATGACACTCACATAATTATAGATCTTTCTTAAACATATCTATAGATATTACAAGGTTTTAGGTGTGGATATTTTTCTCCTTGTCATTCATAATACAAGCACACAAAATATAATAAAAGTTGGAACACGATCTAGAAAAAGTGACATCAAAAAACATTAAATAAAAACATACTTTTATGCAAGAACACAAAGAAGAACCCAAAATGAACTTTCATACTATGATATCTGTATGTTGTGTACTATCATGAATACACCCTTAAAAACATAATTAAAAGAAGATGAGAAACTTGTTGAACTAGATACCATAACATATAACTCATGACACTCTGTTTCTAAGACTTCTTTCCAAAGAGGACCCGAACAACAAATCTGTTACATCATAGAAGTTCAGGGATGCATAAAACAACAATCATATAATTTCTAATCCCTCATTATCATATTGTTCTCTTTTATATATTACTTTATTAATATTTCTAGAAATTTGGTTGTTTGTATTAAAAATACACACTGTCTTCTGTTCTAAACTAGAGGATATAAGATATTCTCTCACTATTACTCTTTTACACCATTTTCACCCAATTATAACTTTGAAATACGTCCTGTGTGACATGGATGTTATATTTCCCATGTAGATCTATGGTAGAGGTCTTATGAAATGGATAATCTTGTGTACTATTGGGTAAACTTGGATCCAATGTGTGGATAAATGAATTATATATATTTTTCTTGGTTTTAGGTTTTCAACTAGTGGAGTCGATTAGATCCCAGCTTGAGGCAGAACCACTTGTCTTATCTACAATGTTTTCCAATTAAATGTTTCCCTATTTAAACTCATATTCTACAAAACCAAGATTCACTTCGATAGTTAGTCTTGGATAGCTTATATAACTGTTTTTATTAAGGAAATTAGTTTTAAAATTTATTTTAGACTTTTAGGAAGATATAAATTAGAAGTAAGCTATATCTTTATAATTGAATTGAATAGTCAAAATATTATAAATTTTCTACTTTGATTAAATGGCCTATTCTATTTATAAATTGGGGGATATTCAAATAATGTTTTTAATAAAAATTTTCATCGGAACACAATTCAACCCCTTGTGAGTGTCATACACCAACCAAAAATATCTGTTGAAGGTTGATTTTGTATATAAATATTCTACTAAATATGAAAATGAATTGAGTAAATTCAAATTAATTTATTTTTTATAGTTCTTGTTGAAAATATTTTTAATTGAGGTGATATTTTTATTGTTTTTTATCTTTTACTAGAAAGAACAATTAAAGGGTATACTTGTTTGGAATAGGATAAGGGTTGGGATATAATTCACCTAACTATTTCTCAATTTTGGGAAACTAATCCCAATGTATCACCCCTATATATTCTCATCGATTTTCTATTCATTCAAATAATTTACATTATATTTATTGCATGAATCTATTTAAATGAAAACTATTTCCACTTTACCATATTTTACCATTAACATTTTTTCATCATAGTAATACATATGTGTTTTAATTTTTTTAATAAAATGTAAGAACATTTATCTATATATGGATAAAAGTTGTATCATATTACAAAGGAACACACCTTAGTATGCTAATGGTTTGGAGGTGTTTTAATATTTATCAATTTCCCATTAATTTTTTGATGGGGGAATAATATTTTTACATCCTAATTGTAAATTTAGAATATGGTTGAAGATGGATGAATTTTATGTACACTCGATATTAAAGAAGTTCCATGTTCAATATTTGTGTTTGAATTATAATGGAGAATGGAATGTTATAGAAAGTATGAGCATTGATTTAAATCGACCCAATGAGCTCCGAACCCTGTCGACATTGTAAAATGAAATTAAAAACCATATAAGTGATGTATTATGCATTTAAAGACACCAACATCAACATTAAAAACTATCAGAACCACTAGTTAAGGGTTCTAGAAATAGAAACATGACAGGTGATATTTTTGGAACTATAGGACAACTAGATCGACATTGTAACACATCATTGGATCCTTCTCTTGATTATATGGAAAAATATATAAGAGAGAACATCACTGAGTAGAAAAATGTGTTTCATAGTTATTTGATGATGAAACTCAATAGTTTTATAGTGGATGTTTGAAATAAAAACAACTTTCTTTTCATATAAAGTTGTACCATATCAAATGCATATGTGGAATTAAAAATAAATTTATTTCCATGATATGGGAATTATTGTATGATTAACTTCTTAAAGAAAATACCCTTGAGTATTTTTATGATATGAAAAAATTTGATAATAAGCTAGGTCGGAGTTATAAAAAATGCATGCATGTCAAAATGATTGTATGATTTATTGGGAAGAGCAATCAAATAGCCAAGATTCAAACAATGTTCTTCATTTAGATGGAATTCAACGAGTGATATTGGATTTTTGAATCAACATACTATTAAAAAGAAGAAAAATAGGAACACAACGAAAATGATTTTTTGTAACTTTCCTTTACATTCTCAATTGAAAATATTATTCATGTCATCGAAAACTGCCATACACATGAAGTGGAATTATATAGATAATAAAAATGATGAGTTAATGAGATATACAAGAGATTCAAAACCATGGAATTCATTTATTTCATTACATCCATATTGATCATATGATTCCAGAAATTTGAGAATGGGATTGGGTTCTTATAGATTCAATCCATTTGGGGATTTGAGAAGTGGTTATAAAATTTGGATGATTTTTTTGATCCCTTAGAATCTACCTTAGTGAATGTGAATGAAACCAAATTATTTTCTCAAATATATGATTATTCCATGAAACAAATTCCTCATAATTATATTAATGTATACTTATTCCCACTAATTGAATAATAACCAGAGTTATGAAGAAACTATGTTGATGAATATGATGCATATTCTATAAAAAATTTCAAAATGCATTCTTCTCTAATAGGAACCATTAGTGACTTCCCCAAACATTTGAATTTAGCTAGTTGGAACACTTACATAAGTTTTCATTTTCCTATTTGTGACTTTGCTTTTGATTATGAATTAATACCACCAAAATATGGTTCTTCTCGTGTCATCAAAGATTTCTCATTGTATCTCATAGATTTTAGTTTAATTTTAGAGACCCACACATGATGTACATAGAAATTACATTACTTTTTCAGAAAAATTAATACATGAAAAAAATAGACACCCAAAGACCGTATTAGTTTAGTGTCTTTGGAAACTCGGAACATAATCTTATAATCCTGGTGAAAGATATTCATCATCTCCCATAAATATATTCCCCTTTTTTCATAACAAAAACCTTTCTGTATATCATGGGTAAAATAAAAAATAAAAATGGGTGAGCTCAAATGCTCAGTAAGGGTAAACATGGAGAACATAAAATAATCCATAAACTTTTGAACATCAAAACATGAACATTAAATATCAAAATCAGGAGTAATGACATAATTATTTACGGTACAGAAAGCATTGATCATAAAGGAACATTATTCAAGATAAAATAGCATGGGAATAAAACATGTAATTGTGGAAAACCATAAATCACATGATATTATTTCCATAGTAGCCAAGGCATTGCTGCCAAGACCTTTATAGTGTAAAAATTCCATTACTAAATTGGGTTTACTTTCTATTCCAGCCCTGTATTACTGAACCAGATTTACTTTCTGTTCCATAAATGTTTATATAATTAGATATAAATCGTTACCCAATGAACTAGAGTTAGATATAGGTCCCACCCATCTCACAATGAAACCATTCTTATGTGTTCCACAAAATCATAAATCTTACATCATAGCATAACCCATGTAATACATGTGGGATTCATAAACATAATTCCATAATAATCCATATACGATAAAGGAATTCATAAAAATAATTCCATCATAACATAATCAAATCAATTTAATAATATGGATAGAAACATAACCATATTTTACTTTATATTGAGAATAATTTTGATAAAACACTTGAAATCCATTCCTGAGGAAAATATCCTTTCTTCATTAAAAACATTTTTTATTTCTCAATATGTCATAATAATTTAAACTAAAAGGAGTTATTTGAAAATAAACTTGAAAACTTGTAATGGAATCTTCATGTAAATAATTTTTTTAAAGAATCAAAATCCTTTCATGCCGTATAAGTTAAAAAAACATTATCCTCGTACTTTTTCCAGAAAAGTAAAAAAGTTCTTCATATGGTAACCAAAAGAAAGATTCCTTCCATAAAACAATGTAAAAGTAAAATAGGGGTAAACATGACTTTAAAAATACAAGGATGAATATTAAATACTTTATGAAAAACATTTTTATGGATATCGATCAAAAATATAACCCGAGTAAAAACTTACGTATAAGCAATCTCGGATAAAAATGAGATTTGCAAAATTATCCCTTACCTAATGTCCAATTTCATCTCTATCTGCCCGAGACTTCTGTATTGTGGGTTTAAACATACTATTAACTTGTAACATAACCATAATAATATTTATGATACCATATATGATTCACACAGGACCTTACGTTACCCGTTCTTTTGTAAATTCCATGTTAAAGTAGCGTTTTGGGTAAAATCGTTACATTTATCGTACGTGTTTTGGCCTCTTGATCATGATATTATTACTTATATCCTAATTTAATTAATTCCAGAATGTAAAAAATTATTTATATATAATATATATTCACAATATAAATATATATGATAGATCGATAAACGAGATGAAATACACCGTTCATGGAGACGGTAGGCCGTACGTACGCATGAACGCTATTTTCGTTTCCATATTGAATTGAATGGAATTAAGTAAATAGAACATATATGTACATAAATTTAGAATCATTATTATGTAATATATTTCATTATTATTTATTATATATACGTTATAATCATACTTGAATGGATAATCATGGAAAATTAATCTCACCGCTTTCGTGGAGACGGTAGTCCGTACGTACGCACGAGCGACAATATCATTCTATTGATATTAAAATCGTATATAATTGAATGGTATATAATATATACATAATAATAATAATGTTATATTTATTATTTATATCATTTATACTTATTGTTATACCTATCCAAATGATGAAATGTTTGAATAACAAACTACACCACGACGTGGAGACGGTAAGTCGTACATGCGCAAATGTGGTGAATTATTCATTCAAAGGATGGATAAAATAACTAATATGGTTGTAAAATTTTTATAATAACATAAACATATATATAATATACTGGAGTTATTATTTTATATTGTAACCAACAATGAAGGATGAAGTAGAAGAAGAAAGTAACTTGAAATAGGTGGTGAGATATTTACCTCTTCTTCGGGTTCTTCCTTTTGATTTGATCAAAAGGGCTCCTTAAGCTCTCTTTCTGACTAAAGGAAGGCCTCTAGGATGAAGGGTATACAGTTTATAGGTTATTTGGGAAGGGTTTGGTCGATCCAAATGGCTTTGGAGGTTTAAATTAGAGAGAAGGGGGAGTGCCCTTGTATAAGATGGGTGAGGGGCACCATAGGAATAACTTAAAATATTATTTTATAATAAATTCATATTAGGTTTATAATGGCTAAAAAATTGACTTATTTCAAGGATAGGGTTTTTAGGGGTCGTAATCCTCTAAACAAATAGGTTTTAGACGAGTTAGGATTCCATTTTAACCTTATCATTTCGATTTAACTCTATGCTAATCAATTTAACTGTTACCGTGTCTTCTTGTATTCTTACACTATATTGTTAATATAATTACTATAAACATTAAATAGAACCCCAATTGGTTCACTAATGTAATATATATTAATATATAAGTCTTTTTGCAGAACCATCGATTTTTAGTACAATTATATCAATTAATAATATAAAATATGTTTTAAAAACTCTTTTATGTCAATTTTGACACTATTTGGTATTTTGTTCTTTCCAAATTCATAAAATGATTATTACTTCAAAAACAACTCATATAACCAACCTAAATATTTTATATGAAACATTAATATTAGTGTAATTCATAAAAAGTCTCAAATTAATTTTATTTGGGTATTTATAATATCAATTATGTTAATATTTCATTAATAATGTAATTATTGTATCATCATTTTGTGATAAATAAATAAAATTATTTCATTTCTTAAAAATATAAATAAAATACCATTATGTATGAAATATTTTTAGCTTTCTAATGAATATTTATAATCGAATTTTTCTTATGTATAACCCTATATTAAAATTGTGTTAGTTATTAATCTTTGATTTTAACTATTTTTACTCTTCTTTAAGTAAAATAATAATAAAAATCCTAATCGAATCCATGTACATCAAATAGGTTAATATTTTATTCATAAGGTTGTTTTTGGTCGAATTACACATATCAAATAGAATTAGTACATGTTTTAGGGTAGTTAAAATAACTTTTTTACCCTTAATTACCCTATTTACTTTTAACCGTGGTAAATTAAAGGTAAAAGTTACTATTCACCAAAAATTATTTTTATCTTATTGAAACACATTTAATCCTAGATATTAACTGTTTCACTCATATTTTCAAAATTAAACTAACAAAAGTTGTAAAATTATGTTCTATGTAAATTTGAAAATTCTCCTAGGAGGTGGGTAAAAGACTGTAAAATGTTCAATAAAATTTTTATATATCTAAAATTATTATAAAATGACTCCAATAAATTGAGTTGAACTTATATAGGTATTATGTATCTACTTTGACCTAAAATAAATTTAAATAAAATTAATAATTATTTTAATAAAAATTTTGTTTTAAACTATGACTCATTGTTTTTCAGTATTCATTGAAAATTGAAAGTTTTCAAATAAATTCCAAAAATTCACCCTAAGCTGATTTGGATATTCCGAATCCAAAAATGAAGTCAATTTTGAAAGATAAAATTTATAAAATTTCAAACGGTGGTTATTACTATTCATAACGGCTAGTTTATATAATATTTCAATAACATATCGTTGTATAGTGAAACTCAGTATTGCGTACAATGCAAGCTATCGAGGAAGGTTGCTATTGCATGCAACCCAAGCCAAGAATAGTGTTGCATATAATACAAGCTAATATATTTTTTCATATAGAGAAATATAGTCTTAGTGAAGTTTACAACATAAGATATTAATGAAATTATAAAGAATAATTCTCATAAAATCTTGGGGTACTACATTCTACCCCCCTTAAAATGAATTTCACCCTCGTAATTCGTCAGGGTTATAAATGGTTTTCTACTTGAATGTTTCTTTCATAGAATCCCCCCATCATAAAAAGGAATACTAAAACATCATTTTAAAAAGAAACCAAACTGATACCCAAAGTAACTCATCACTGGGTTTCCACATAGGAGAATATTGGTGAAAAAGTGGATATAGAAGAGAAATATAACCATCAAGTTATGATAGTGAGTGGTAGAGAACATGGCTATGAAAAATCCAACTATCACAAATCCATAAATTTGTGATGATATAAGGGACCATATGATTCATCGGATATGAGGGTACTAGGAAAACATTTTTGGTTTTCAATATCATTTCCCTAAAGTTGAAAATTTTGAATTAGAAGAAATACATACTTTATTTGGGTACAATCTCTCAGTTGGTCATTCCATAAAAAATTTCTACTTCATATCTTAAAGAAATGACATTTAATTTTTCATTTGTGAAGTGTTAGTAGATCATGTGATAGAATGATGGGTCTTTCCTTATGTCTCAAACAAATGGTTAGCAAAAGTTATCAAATATACATAAGTCCATCTATGGTGAGGTTAATCATATATGATTCCAAAAATGGACTTATACTTAATCTATTTTACAATTTAATAAAATAAAAATAGTTTCTATTAACCAGGGACTTCCAGTATTCCATAGTTAGGTGATAAAGGCCTATCACACTTCAGTTGTGGGTTCAATTCCCATAACCTATTCCGACGCGACGGGTTGTCGTCAGTCTTGCTGGTTGCCATTTTTTTAAAACTACACTATTATAACATTGCAGAAATAATATCAAAATAAAGGTTCTATCCTTAAACAATATTATCTTATGTCCAACATAATACATTTCAAATCATTAGTCTTATCCAAAATACTTCTATCCGAGATCATAGTATAAAGAAAATGATTACCAGAAATGTCATCAACTAGGAATGTGAATACCGTCATTTATCGCCCATATATCATAAGATATATCTTATTGGTCACATTCCAAACATCTGAATACCACAATCATGTATTCTCTATAAAAATGAATACCCATTGAACTTTAGTGAAAACATGAATGCTGTCAAAGGTTTACTCATTCCACCAACCAAAATTTCAAAAATTCTATATATTCAAACCATGATATCAGTTTGTCCTTATATCAGTCATGAGCTGATTAATCCTATCAAATAGATTATTTTCTTCTTATCCCTTTATTTTGTGCATATCAACATCTTTCCAAAAACATTTCAATCACTTTTCATGGTTACTGGTACCATAAAATTACTGAAAACCACAAAAACCAATACATAGATATTGGAATATTCCACGATACTGAAAATGACATTGCACACTACTATTTTGGAATCCTGATACAAAAAAAATCATTCCACCACTTAGTTATCATATTCAACATCACCAATAGTGAATTCATGTGATTTCCCTTTGTTCTTTCCTTAAGAGGTTGTTGATTTTGATCATCATTAACCCTTGGATTAGGGCATCGGGTTGGATAATGCCCCATTTTCTTGCACTTGAAGCATTGAAGTGTTGGTGGTGCATTCTATGTAGTCTGTTCTCTATTCACATCATTAGCTACCTTGTTACCATTTACATTGTCACTCAGCTACTCGATGAACTTCTTTTCCACACTTAAATAATTTTCTAGTCCCTTTAAGACAATCTACACCATGCTTCTTTCCACACATTGAGCATAAAGAAACATTCCTCTTTTTCCCCCATTTTTTTGAGATTTTTCCTTTAACTTCATCTTTTGTTTCTTGTCAAAACCATGAGATGGATATGTAACACCAAATTCATGTTCTACCTTGATAGCACAATGCACAATTTCATCATGGATACTGATGTCTCTTATAGATAACTCCCTTTGAAGACATGGTTTTAAGCCACTGAAAAGTCGATCAACTTTACTCTCAGGTTAGATGATAAAGCCAGAGGCATACCTTGAATGTCATGTAAAATTCGCCTCGTATATACCAACAGATTCATCATCCTTTTTTTTATGCTTTAGAAACTCCTTTTTCATCTTTGTTCAAATAATACAGGGGATGTACTTATTGAAAAATATGTTCTTGAACTCATTCCATTCAATGGATTCAATTTCATCTTGGGCCTTGTATTCTTAATTATAGTCCAAAACAGGTCTGCTTCACCTTTTAAACGGTAAATAGCCAGAATGAATTTTTTGTGATCCGAAAAGCGAAATATGGAAAATATATTTTCAATGGTACTGATCCATTGTTCAGTAACAAGTGGATCAGAAGACCCACTGAAAGAAGGTGGATGTTGCCTCATGAAGGACTAAATAGAATATTGTTCCCTTCTATGGTCATTTGGAAGTAAATAATGATTCATACCTTGTGTAAGTATAGAAATAAGATTTTTCACTCCATATTTCCTAGCATTGATTTGTTCAGAATGACAATCATTGCATTGTCCATTACATTGATCAACACAGTTTCTTCAGTTTCCAACCATCATCTAAAATCCAAAGTGAATAGTGTGAGAGGAAAAAATAAATATAGGAAAACAACATAATAAAGGGAGAGTACCTTCAATATATAACATATTAGGTTTAATTCTATGATTGTTACCATAATTTTAGGATTATAACCTATATTTATACTTAAACATAGAGACATCCCTAGACATACCTTTGAAATATCTCTTGGGATCTCAATAAATTTTTTGCATCCTAGTTTCTAATGGTTGAGTAAACCTTTTCTCTAATACCAACTATATATACCCACACTTGAAGCACATATAAATTACATTAAATTTGAGGAAAACATAATACATGACAAAAACAGACTCCCAAATACCATATTAGATTAGTTTCTTTCTAAACTCGGAACACAATCTTCTAATCATGGTGAAAGATCTTCATCATCTCCCATAAAGATCTTACCCTTTTGTTTTCTTACCTAAAACCATTATTTATATCCTCAGGAAAAGAAAACATAAAAAGGGGTGAACTCAAATGCTTAGTAAGGGTACACATGGAGAACATAAAACAATCCATAAACATTTGAACATAAAAACATGAACATAAAACATCAAAATGATGCGTAATGACTTAATCCTTCACGGTACATAAATCACTGATCGTAAAGGAACATTAATCATGATAAAATAGCATGGTAATAAAACATGGAATTTTGGTAAACTATAAAGCACATGATCTGATTTCCATTGTAGCCAAGTCTTGCTTCCATGACCATCATTGTGGACATAGTCTTTTACTGAATCGGGTTTACGTGTTGTTCCAACCATGTATTACTAAACCAGATTTACATTCCCTTCTAGCCATGTTTATCTCATTAGTTATAAATATTTACCCAATGCACTGGAGGGTGATATAGTTCCCACCCATCTCATAATGAAACTATTCTTATTGGTGCCACAAAATCATAAATTATTCATCATAGTATAACCCATGTAATAATAGTGGGATTTTTAAACATCATTCCATCATAATCCATATATGATAAAGGAATTCATAAATATAATTCCATTATAAAATAATCAAATAAATTTAATAATAGTGATAGAAACAAAACCCTATATTATTTTAGATGGAAATTGTTTTTGATAAAACACTTGAACTCCATTCTTGATGGAAATATCATTTTTTCATTAAAAACATTTTTTCTTTCTCAATATGTCATACGATTTTAAACTAAAAAAGTTTATTGAAAATAAACTTGAAAACATGTAATGTAGGATTCATGGAAATAATTTTCTATGAAAGCATAAAAATCCATTCATGCCGTATAAGTTAAAAGAACATTCTCCTCGTACTTTTTCCAAAAAAGTCAAAAACTTCCTTGTACGGTAAACATAAGAAAGATTCATTCCATAAAACAATGTAAAATTCAAATAGGGGTAAACATGACATTAACCATACATGGAAGAATATTAATCAATTTATGGATAACAATTTTATGGACCTGGATGAAAAATAAAACCCCATTAAATACTTACGTATAAGCAATCTCAGATAACAATGAGATTTGAAAAATTATCCCTTACCTTATGTACGATTTCTTCCGTATGTGTCCGAGACTCTAGTATATTGGGTTTAAACAAATTAATAACTTGTAACATACCCATAATAATATTTATGATATCATATATGAAGCACTTATGACCTTACATTACCCATTCTATTCTAAATTCCATGTTAAAGCAGCGTTTTGGGTAAATCGTTTCAATTATCGTACATGTTTCGAATTTTTGTTCTTGATATTATTAATTATATCCTTATTTACATAATTACAGAATGTAAAATATTATTTATATATAATATATATTCATTGTATAAATATTAATGATAGAACGATAAACGGAAAGAAATATATAGTTAATGGAGAGGGCATGACGTACGTACGCATGAACGTTGTTTTCGTTTCCTTATTGAATTGAATGGAATTATGTAAATGAAACATATACATACATAAATACAGTATCATTATTATGTAATATCTTTCATGATTATTAGTTATATATACTTTATAATAATACTTTAATGGATAATCATGGAAAATGAATCTCATCGCGTTCGTGGAGACAGTAGTCCGTACGTACGCCCGAGCGACAATATCATTATTTTGATAATAAAATCATATATAATTGGATGGTATATCATATATACAGAATCATCATAATCATATATTTATTATTTATATAATTTATACTCATTATTATACAAACCAAATGATGAAATGTTTCAATATCAAATTACACCACAACATGGAGACGGTAAGCCATACATGCACACATGTGGTGACTTAATCATTCATAGGATAGTTAAAATAAATAATATGGTTGTAAAATTTTTAAAATAACATCACAGTATATAGAGGATACTGGATTTATTATTTTATAATCGAAACAAAAATGAATGAGGAAGTGGAAGAAGAAAGTAACATGAAATATGTGGTGAAATATTTACCTCTTCTTTGAGTTCTTCCTTTTGATTTGATCCAAATGGATCATTAGGTTCACATTCTAACAAATGTAAGGCCTCTAGGATGAAGGGAGGATAGTTGAGTGGGTATTTGGGCAGGGTTTGGCTGACCCAAATGGCATTCGAGGTGTGAATTAGAGATAAGGGGGAGTGCCCTTTTGTAAGAGGGGTGAGGGGCACCTTAGGAAAAACATAAAATATTTTTTTATAATAAATTAAAATTAGGATTATACTGGCTTTTAAGGGACTTATTTATATGATAGGGTGGGTATGGGTCTAATCCCTCTCATCCAATAGGTGTTAGACAATTTTAGGTCACCATTTTAGCCTTATCATTTAGATTTAACTATAAGTTAAATAATTTAACTTTTACCATGTCTTCTTGTATTCTTACACTATATGGTTAATAAACGTACAAAAAACTAGCAATTGAACCCCAATTGGTTCATTAATGTCATTTATGTTATTATATAGGTCTTTTTTCCGATCCATATAATTCTAGGACCATTATATCAACTAAAAATAATATATTTATTTCAGAAACTCTTTTATGACAATTTTGGCACTAATTGGTATTTTGTTTTCTCTAAACTCATAACAACATTATTACTTCAAATAAAAATTCATCTAACCAACCATAATATGTTATATTAACCTATAAAATTAGTTTAATTCATGAAATCCTAAAATTTCATTTATTTCTGTATTTATAATATCAATTATGTTAATATTTCATTATTAAGGTAATTACTGCATCATCATTGTGTCGTAAATAAATTAAATTATTCGTTGTCTAAAAATATAAATAAAAAACTATTTTGTAGGAAATCATTTTATATTTCTAATGAATATTTATAGTCAAATTTATCTTATGTATAACCCTATATCAAAAATGTTTTAGTTATTAAACTTTGATATTGACTATTTTAACTCTTTTTTTAATAAAATAATAATAAATGTCCTAATCGAATTGAAGTGGACCAAAGAGGTACATATTTTGTTCCTAAGGTTTTTTTTGGTCCAATTACACTTACCTAGTAGAATTTGGACATGTTTTAGGGTAATAATAATATCATTTTTACCGTTAATTGCCGCATTTACTTTTAATCGCAGTAAATAAAAGTTAAAAGTTATTGTCCACCAAAAATTATTTTTGTCTTATTGAACCACATTTTAATATTTGATATTAACCATGTCTCTTGGATTTTATAAATTCAACTCACAGAAGTAGTAAAAATATGTTTTATGTAAATTTGCAAATTCTCCTAGGAGGTGGGTAAAAGACGGTAAAAAGTTCAATAAAAAATTTTATATATGTAAAATGATTATAAAATGGCTCCGATTAATTACATTGAACATTTATAAGCATTATATATCTATTTTGACATAAAATAAAATTAAATAAAAATAAATAATTATTTAAATAAATATTCGGTTTTAAACTATGACTTAGTGTTTTTCAGTAGTCATCAAAAATTGAATGTTTTAAGAAATATACCAAAAATTCACCCTAAGGTAATTTAAATATTCTGAATCCAAAAATGAAGTCCATTTTGAAAGGTAAAATTTATAAAATTTGAAAATGTGGGTATTACTATTCATAATAGCTAATTTATATAATATTTTAATAACATATCATTGTTTAGTGAAACTCGGTATTGCGTACAATGCAAGCTATTGAGGAATGTTGATCTTGCGTGAAACACAAGCCAATAATAGTGTTTCATATACTTCAAGCTAATAAGGTTGTGAATATAGAGAAAGATAGTCATGGTGAATTGTACAACACAAGATATTAAAAAAATTTAAAAGAATAATTCTCAAAAAATCTTAGGGTGTTACATTAACAATTCAAAATTCAATTGTTCTATGGATTATAGACCACCTCCAGTGTTTTTGAATGGTTCTGAAATATTTTCACAACATTAAAATGTTGAACCAGAATTTTGGAAGTTTCATCACTTTAATGATACTAGGAAATGAGTTCTAAGTGCATCAGTGGTATGCCTTGGTTAATACCATAGAGCTGGTAAACCCCTACATGATTCATGACGGTGAGGAGCGCTAGAAGGATCCTACCAATGTTCATAGTCATCTCCAGCATCGACGAAGCCACAGAAATATGGGTCATTAGAGTTCCTCGGTTAGTATTTCCAGCCAGGTTATGTGTGATACCCAAACTAGGTAGCAGCCCCAGTGCAGATTTCAGCATGCAAAACCTTCTCATCTGGTGTCATCAGATACGCCTTCAACCCCGATTGTGTTTCTTGATCAAGAAGAGCCACCTCGACCATGTCGTGACTAGCCACAATCTACTAAGGACCGGTCTTAGGCATCTGGCCTCATCCAGTGGTCACTCCATAGGCTTCGACTAGCAAAATATAATGTTCTTTAAATACACAATTCCTGAAATATTGATTTGTTATCAATTTACAAAACTTTTTTTAATTTAATGCATAAATAATGTTCTTTAAATTCACAATTCCCTAACATAAGTTTCTTTTATAAAATAAAATACATTTATTTATAAATGTTAAAATTAATAAATATGTATCTAAACATGATACATAAATTATATTCTTAATAAAAATTGGTACAAAATAATAGTAATTCAAAACCAAGAACAACCTAGTTATAAATGAAATGTGGTTACCTATAATGGCTATGACAGCTCCCGTTGATCAGTTAAAATATTTTAAATCCATGTCTCCTCTATAAATATTTCCAAATCAAATTGTTTCATACAAATTTATTACATATATTAGTATCAAAAAATATATCTAATACCAAATGTATAGATATTGAAAAAGTTCACTCAATAATAAATCTAGCTGAAGGTTCCCCTTACTACTTTAATTTGGTGCATTTATTCCCTTGATGACACATCTTTCCACATGAAAAACATTCTACGTCCTTTTCCATTTCCAATCATGGGATCTTCCATTTCATATAAGGAAAATTATCTAGAGCCTTATATGAATGATGTGTATTAGGCCCCATTTAATTGCTCTTCCTTTCTTATTCAAAGAGAGGATCACAAGATTTTCATTCCCCAAGCCTTTATCAACATTTAGAATGAGTTTAAGGAGTTATAAAAAGTATTATAACTTTTTATCATATTATAATTAGGAATAAAAAATGATAAACATTGTTAAAAGAGGATAAAATTATATCTTTGCATAGATCGTCTAGGATCCTAAACTTTGATATGGTTAAACACTCAATGTATGAAATCATCTTGACTTCATGAGGCCCAGATGGTATTAATCTTCCAAGATAACATGTGAATAGTTCATTAAATATCTCAAATATCAATTTATTCAACTTTTATTAATACATATCAAGAATATATGACATGATGTAATACACATCCATATATTCATGCTTCTTTAAAATCATAGTAGCAATGTATGATAGCATGAATCCTTATAAATATGGTTAATTATAATACCTTTTTGCATAGATATATAGTTTTTCGTCACATTCCCCTTTACCTTGATCCTCTGGAATAGAGTTTTTAGGACAAATAATTTCCTTTCAGCACATTTTATAACACTGAGGTGTTAATACAATCACTAGAAATCTGAGTGGGTGGAAAAGTTATCCTTTTATAAAATGGATCATGTGATATAGTTAATGTCTCAGGGGATTCAAATGTATATTATATAAGATCATTATTTTAATATTATTTAGGGATTTAAAATTAGATAATAAATTTAATTTAAATTATTAATCTCCGACTAATTTTTGAAACACAATAACCCCCATGATCTATTTTGGAAAATCCTATCCCATGGATATATTAGTGTAAAGGATTCATATATCCCTTATCATAAACCTTAAATATGTTTTAAAATATACTCAAAGGTATTTAGGTTTGTGTAAGTTTGAAACTATATTAATTCATAGCTCTATAACTCATTGAGTGGACTCCTCGATCCTGAGATCCAATATTAGAATTTCCTCAGTATTTGTTCTACTAGTTTCACCACGTCACATAGAGAGGGTTAAAATTTATTTTATTCTTGGTTACATTGACCCAAAATTGAAGATAAATATTCCCCATCAATTGAATGCACAAAAATTGAGGTTGTTTAATAACTTTGCACTATGGTTTATATATTACCAAATATTTAAAAGGCCTTTCTAATATAATATTTTATTTGAGATATTTTTATCATTATGTGTAAACATCACAGTTTATCTTTTATAATTATGATAACTATTTATTTCATATTAATTACGTGTTTAAAAATTAATATATATTTTTTTAAGATAATATAAAATTTATTTTACTCCCATATCTCTCGGTCGTTAATTTATTTATTTAAGGATTTAAAGACATATAAATAATTAATGATGAAACTAATAGATATAAAATAAATAATGTAGTAGGACCATGAGATTATTTATTGGTGGGTTTATCTATAATATGATAAATATATCCTTGACTATGGAGAATTAAATCCTAGAAATAAACATGGTTTGAGTTTTAGTATTTATCACATACTCTGGTGTACCTCTTGATTGGTTTTACCAAAACTCAATGTATAAACCATATCCACACATATTGGATATCCATCCATTATATAATTTATTTCTTACACTAGTTAGGGGAACCAGAGGATTTTTTATGGGGGTTTATAAAAATGAAAACATGAGAATGCATGCCCTTACATAATGAAATGTGGGCAATGACTCACCAACTATTATTTAATTTAATAATTTATTAGAAAAACATTTGCAATGAATATTTAATTAAAAAATCATCAAAATATGATGGTCTATGATCACGACCATCATAATAAATTAAATTAATATTGAAAATAAACTTTACTTGCATTCACTTTAATTCAGTCTTTATTAATAACATAATCATTCCCGAATTAATTCAATTAGATAATTAATTAACTAATAAAATCTATTTTTTTTCTTAATGACAATCCAAATTCTTCTAAAGATACCCATCATAAATTATTTATGAAAAATAATTGTCTAAAACAATAATTATAAATAATTACATGTATTTAATTGATAATTTTTTAATATTTCAAAAAAAATTATATAGTCTACACATCAGATGTCAGAAATGTAATTATGTTTTTAAAAATGTTATTAATTTTTCTTTATCTGAATTAATTATGTTCTATTTTGGGTGACTAAATAATGTGTAATAAGTAGCTATACATCATGTTCATCACATGTTATGTATCTAAGATAAATTCCTAGGGAATCATTTTGAGTCTATTTTAGGTTACACAATGTGTACTAATGAGATACACACCATGAATTTAGTGTGTTGGGTTTTTGTGTAAGCCGTTCATGGAATCGAATTCATCTTTATACATGAGAAACAATGACTCACATGTAATTTACACAAGATACATTCCATGTATCTAATTAATGATACATGATACCAGTCCCACATGATGTTATTCCATGTATTTGAACACATGATTATCATGAATTTCTCTTCTAAACCATGTTGAATATAGAACATGTATAATACCTACATGTAATGTAGTATGACTGGTCATGTTTCAATCTGGAATAGTCAATATGTGATGTGTATTAAATTCACTATGTGTTATTACTAATTGATGAATCATCCACCCTGGTATAAATCTAGCAGAAATGAAATTGGGTATATGATGTGTAAATCTATCACACACCATTTAACCTTGTATACCACCAAGATTCCATGGACTATCTAGATGTTATCTCTGAGCATTCATTATTCAATCTTAACATGTTAAAAATGATATAATAGTTTAATGAATTCAATTCATATGTTCTATGTATATTAATTAAACTTTTAAATTTATATAAAAAATAAGGTGGAATATAAATATAATAACAGTTTCATTCAATCACTGAAAAAATAATAAAAATAGTAAATTACCATGTATCCTCTATTTGATACCACATGAAGGTTCTGGGTATAGAAAAATTTCCACTCTTGTCTTACCGTCACTACATTATAGGAATCAAGAATTTCCTTTGGTGTTGGTAAATATTTTCATTGAAAATATTCTATAATCACTATACTGTTCTCAATATACTAGAGTTAAGGTATCTAAATCATGTTATGATTACTATTGATCAAAACTAAATAATATAATAGAATAATAATTCAATCCAAAAAAAAGGAAAATTGATCTATATTCTTCTGAACATTCTATGGTGGGATCACTGTAATGGTCGATAAAATTATCTTCAGATTTTGTTTTTTACTATAACATCCTTTCCAAAACCATTGAATTGTGCTATGTTATCAATTATACTAATCTTAGTTGGATTTAAACCAACAGTAAAGGTTAAAAATAAATTCTATTGTTTAAATACAAATATAAAATGGGGGTGTTAATTTTTTTTTATTTTATACACTAATTAAAACTTTTAATGATATAGATGAAATAAATAAAACCAAATATATCTCTATAAAATATTAATGAAACAAAACCCAACAATGACCAATGAATCAAAGACCAACCTCAAAGTAACAATTCAATAATATAAATAATAATAATGATAATATTAATTAGTAATGGACTTTGAAACCTTAGTGTAACCACTCCAAACCAAGGTTTGAACCACTCCAAATGTATTTCTCCACCAACTAATACATCAAAGTCACGGATCCCTTCAAGAGAAGTAAAAAACATCCCCATTCTTGTAACATAAAAATATATTTGTATATAAAAAAAAGTAAATATACAATGGGCAAGTAATCATACATAATAGGAAATCTACAATGTACTTATCAATCATTCTACTAAGACTAGAAATAGATTAGATTAATGGATTATAAAAAATTTAAGAAGAATATCAAAAATAGATAAATCAGTTTCCATAATATTTTTTAAAGAAGATGAAAACATTTCGAAAATAATTACAATCAAATTTATGTTTTTCTTTCCATGTATTATAATTAATTAGTAATGTCTAATTTTGAATAATTGACCAATGATTTGACACTGAAACACACATGTATATTCATGGCCTTGACATCAATATAATCAAAATTTGAGATTAATCCTTTCACAAATCAATATCTTTTTGACCCAATTTATAGTAATATATATTAAAATTATCTATTTAATGATTTTACTATTTGATAGTGGTACTTACTACCATGATTCAACCCACATGTATATGAATTCATATTACATAATTATTCCAAAAATAATTCCAAACTATATTTCTTTGAAAAACCACATTGAATTAATTTTTCAAACACATTGTAGGTGATACCCCAAACCATGTTTTTATGAAAAAACTAGTCAGATAAAATAAATAGAAGTTTCATAATATACAAATATATAAAATAATAAAGGAATTTTTTAAAGAAACCTAAGAACCATCATATTCTATTATTAGTATAATGAAGGAGAAACCACATACCTTATATAATTTTTGCACAATAACTCTCCTATTACTTAATAGATCTAGGTACATTCATATGTTCCTTTAATAATGAATCATAAAAAGATCAATTATAATTTATTTTATCTAATAGACTGGATCATGGAAACCTAGAATAATGTTTTTTAAAACTTTCAACGACTAGAGCTTGCACATATAGGATGCATGGAGTGGTTAAATTATATTCCAAATGTCCAATTTGGAATGATTTTAAAAAATAGACTGTTGAGGTTAAAGAAGACAAAATATCACCAATAGGGTCACCAGGGATCGAGAAACTCATAAAAGGGGAGAGATATAAGGAGGGGTTGTATGATTTCGGTTAAAAATATATTTTTAACATAACTTATTTCTAAAATCCCAGTTAATCAAAATGGATTGAAAAAAATTACACTAACTGTGTTATTAGGATCGTTCTCAAGGAACACTTAGTTTCAGAGTTAGATGCATAATATTTTCAAACCATACACCAACTGTGTGCCTTAATAGTGACCTGGGAACACAAAAAATGATTTCATGGAGACTTAAACATAGATTCTACTAATAAAGATCAAACCATGACCATATAAAATTATTCTAAAAACATATAAAACATTTAAAAAACGTCAATATTTCTTACATAAAAAATCTTTAGAATTAAATAATATAAAAATAGGTAAATATCTCAAAATATAGGTGTTACATTCTTAGTTCTAATGGAATTTCCAGTCTTGGAAAGATGATATAGTTTTTCCAAATTCTCTAAAATTTACATCTCCCCTTCCCATGTAACATTTTTTACTGTTCCATTCTTCCATTATAGTCATTATAGAGAAATCGTCCACCCTTGAAATGTTTTCTCATATCTATTTACAATTTGGATTCCTTAACGGAAATACTATGCATTGAGTTAGTGTGTAACATGGTTCAAAATGATCACATGATTAGGATATGTTTGATACATCTATAGTGGAGAGATAGAATACATTATAGAAAATACTGAATCATTTTAGTAACGAAAATTGATACAAATTATTTCCAACATGTTTTAAAAAATTAAATATTCTAATTTACAATCTAGAAAACATCCCTTACATTCCAAAACATTGATGACCAAGTCCTTGTGATCCTTTATATAATCCATGGCCACTCATATTGATATATAATGGTTAGTGAATATTTTCTGCATAATATTTTTTCTCTCATAGCGATAGATATATTTTTCAAATCATTTGAATATCCATTGTAGTATTATTCGAAAGACATTTTCCAATCCGCAAGGTTTCTCTTATTTCCACCATGAATAGTTTAAAATGAAAGGAAATAATATATAATTCCTTGAATGAGGCTATATATATCATCTCATGGTATATTTTATTATATTATAATTACACTAAAGGTATATGATCTTCCCACAAGACACTAATGTACATGAAATAATCTCCGAGTATATCTTCTAATTACTAAATAGTATGATTTTATTTCCAATCCATATGAGAATTATATGTTTTTCCCATTCTTAGTTGCGTTCACAGATCTTATTCTGAAAATATTTAGAATTGATATGTGACTCAATTATCATTATTAGAAGTTAGAAAAACTATAACTCCATTTATCTTGTCTCCTTGTCAAATGCATTTCTTTGTGAAATCCAATTCCTTGTTAGTTTTAATGGTTGGGATGTTGTGTTATGACATGGTGATTACATCCAAAATCACCCAAATAAAATCATACTACTAATGTGTCCATGTTAAACTAATGAAAATTTACATGGAGGTATGTTCCCACTACTATAATGGTATAATAATAGATTATAACATACTAGATGGCCGCTGATTATCATACATAACCTCTTTATAAGTTATACGTTTAATATAATAATATATAATGTTATGTTTCATATATCAAAACAAAAAATGTTCATTCATCCCATTTTACATTTTTTTTAAATACCTGGATTAATATATCATTTTGAATGATGATACAACCAAAGAATTTGTTCCTAAAATAACTGAGGGATCATAACTCAGTTATGAAATCATAACATGACCATTCATCCTCTATTTAACTATTAGATGTATCCTCATAATTTAGGTTTGAACTAACAATAATTCAATTTGGATATGATATTTTTCCCTCATTAATATTTTCATTCAAGTAAAATAATACAATAAATAAGAATAAAATTTAATTATTATTATATTCAGAATTTTCGAGAAGCATGTTAGAAATAATGAATATCATGTACCATTAGAAATGAGACTCATTGAAAACGTCATTATATAACCTCAATATTAATGAATATTCCATAAAATTCCCTTTTATATTTTGGTAAACCAATTCTGTGTCAATCATATAGTGATATTAAATCAATAATTATTTCCTCAAGTTCGTTTCTTACAGAGAGAAGATGTAGATCAGTGAAAACTGTGAACCATTCCCCAAATCGGCAGTGACACATGGTCTTTAATGCATGAATAATAGAAGCTAATTATAGGTTGTATTTCAGGTATTTCCTCTTAGATGTTCACTATTAACATCAACCATAAGAAACATGATGATATCATTATATGAAAAAACATCCTAGAATGGATTTGGATGCATCTCAATATACCACATTATCCTGACCTTGTTCTTGTTGGATTGTTATTGGTGTTGAGGTGATATGAGCTTTATACTCTAAAAATAATTTTAAAAATCATCAATTCATGATAATGGAACACCCTTTATTTTCAATGAATTCATAGGTGAATAAATCTTGAAAAATGTAAAAATATATTCATTCTAACCCCAAAAGATTCATATCATGAAGACGTTTTACGAGGGTTGAAAAGATATAACTATATCAATATTCTTAAGGGAAAAGGGTATTTCATCATCAGAAATGATTCCTCCAAATTTTTTTATCTTTTAGTTACTCATTGAAACTTTTGGAAAGTAATTGTGGATCATGAAATGTGCTCAATACAATTTTGAATTTCCCCTCATGGTCATTTATCCTTCAATAATAATGCAAAATATTATCAAAATATACCCAAACAAATCATCTAGGAATCTATGGATGATATGATTCATCAATACAATAATGGTTATAGGTGAAATCATCCGGAAAAATGGATTGATCAAATATTTTTGGTGGACATACATAATCTATAATGATATCATTAGAATATATACTTTCATAGATATAATTTGAGGATATCCTGATCATAGATCAATCTTAGATAACCACTAGGATCAATTTAATTGATAAACCCAAAAACATATTTGATGAAAAGAAAACCTAATTTTTAATATAACATGAATTATATTATGATATTCAACAAATAATTTTAGGGAATAATTTTTATTCATTAAAAATAAAACTTACACAACCCATGTGGACATGATAAGTCTAATAAAGAAATTAATCTACAATTTTTATAGCTAGAACATTAAATCAAATTAATATTTTCAGATGCATTATATATTATGGGAGTTAAATAAGGATTTTTACTAGGATTATATCAATGGTAAATTCGTTTTCCCACTCAGGTGGAGACCTTGAAAAATAATTTGAAAAGACTTCAATGCATTGAACCCCTATATAATGAAGAGTCCTCTTTCTAATTTCAACCATAGTTCCCATGGTCCTTGTTAATAACTTCATATATATTGTTATTTCTAATGTATCTTATGGTCCCTCTCTTCTTTCATTTATTTCCCAATCTCTATTGAATATATAAAGATATTCTTATAGAGATGTGAGTGTCACTTTCCAAGAGTAACAATCAATATGATCTTTATATTCTATTTTCTATTTGATTCCAAAGATGAGATAAAACATTTCCACCTCATGTATCATAGAAAACTACATAAACTACACCACATAAATAGTAATGGATCGCATTGGGATCTTAAATCCACTACACTCCCACTGTCAATGGGGGTTTTGATATTCATAGTGTGACATATAATATCCAATTGAAATTCCCATTGTTTAACAACGCATGAAGTAAGAAAATAATTTGATGCACTAGTATCATAAATAAAATACATAAGAGTAAAATATAGAAGAATAATACCTCTCACTGTAGAGGGACATGGATTCTCGATCGTGATGGAAATATTTTCTCTATAGAGAAATAAATAATCTTCCAAAGCACAAATGTTTATTTCATGATATGGCATTGAATAGAAAATTGAATTGTTCCATTAGGTATCTAGGTTCAATAAGTTCATTGGATTAGAACTATTCTGATGTAATTTTTCCATCTGAGCATATGAAGGCTGAGAATGAGTCGAGTTAGCTCCACCAGATGATTTTAGATGTTTTAGAAAATATTTATTAAGATTAAAATTTTTAATTTCCGTGGAAATTAAATACTGGTATAATAATTTTTTTATACTCATAAGTGATAAAATTTAGAAATATAGTACTTCACTGCTACAATTTAGTGGATTAGATCCTAATATAGTGGTCTTATTATTTGATTCATGGATACCCATGGAGTAACTGTCCCTATTTAGTATATTCTATATACAAAATTTCCCACTTGAGCTTGAAAGGAAAAGGTGACCCATACACATGGATTTCCATAAAAATATATCTCTCCAACCAGTTAAATATTACCCATTTTGTATAGTTATTAATATAGAACATTACCACATTCAAGTGAATCTCAATTTGAAAATCCTCCCCAAAGATCCAAGATTTTAGTCTTTCACTTGATGATAGCTCTGGGAAAAGAAAAAAATGTGTGTGAATTTAGTATCATATTCATTAACTTATATAATTCATTTTTACATTGGAAATTAGTACATCAACATAAATATTTGGAAGGATTATAAAAATAATTTTTAATTTAATAATTCCAAAAATAATTTCCTTGTGAGATATTGATACAAAATAAATTGAAAATCTACATTACACAATGCTAACCCCAGTTCATCGAACATATAATTTTTTTTTCTGAAATCTAATTTCATTAGGAGTCCCCAAAATTAAAAAGTATTAATAACCTTTTTATGTTATTCCTTTTATTTTTAGGTTTAAAATAATCACAAAATGTTAATGTATTCTACTTTAGAAAATCATTCGAGTAATTTAGATAACAAGACTCTTCAATCCTATGTCCCTTCTTAATGGGTGAAATGATTTCATAATACTCTGAACCAAATTTTCTATCACTCATAGTTCATGTGTAACATTATTCTCATAGTATCCCTCTTATAAATTTCTCATTCTCTTTAATAGTGGCATTTTGGTTCAATAAATCATTCCAAAATTTATTTATCATGTAATTTTTTACTATTAATCAATTCATGGTTATATTTCTTGTGAACCAAAAAAATCACAACATCATAATATTGAAATAAATAAATCATTTGGATAAAGAAATCCTAGTTGGAAGTATCATTATTAATGTGTGTAAGTTATCACTCACCAGCTAATTTCTTGATAATGAGTTTCAATGCACCTAAAAGTTCTTCATGATAATTCATATAACCAGAAAACCCATGTAACATGATCTTTAGAAAAAAAGGTTATCTATGAATTTTTATGATATATATTTTAGGTCATGAGACGTCCTATCTACTTACTACCTTATTAACAGATAGAATTAAAAAAATAATACTATTTATAACATCCATTCTCAACACATTGTACTACGATGGGTTAGAGGTGACATTAACCTTTGGTGATGTTCTTCGGACACCAAAAGATGATAATAAATTCCATGGATTAAATAATAAAAATTAAAATAGAGGAATGATTTTCCCAATTTCTTGTACCCATGTAACCTTTAAAATATAAAGATGAAATAAATAAAACTAAATACATAACTATAAATGATTCTTGGAACAAAACCAATAATAATAAATGAATCAAATAGATGCATCAGAGATACAGTGGAACTATATAAATAAGATTACTAAAATTCTAAAGAATGAAATGAATATATAACCAAGGTGGAACCAATGAAATCCAAGAAATGAACCACTCCAATGCTCAATTGTTACCAACTAATACAACAACATCATGGTGCACCACTAGGGAAGTATGAAACATTTAACTATCCTATGTAATATAAAATTACATCTGTACAAACAATAAAGTTCATATGATGGTTTTAAGTAATAATATTTAGTTGGAAACACCCATGTAACTATTATTACATTACATTAAGACCAAAAATATCTAATCTCATAGGACGATAAAACATTGAGGAAAATTAAAAAAATTCAGATAAATTGGTTAATATAATATTCAATAATGTAGATGGATTTATTTTCAAATAGTTTTATTACTAAATATGAGTTTTCCAGTCATGTAATAGAATAATTTCGTAAATTAAAATTTCCCATAACACACCCATTTTTTTATAATCACACACACATGTACAATACTGACCTAAACCTTTATATACTCACAATTGGTGAGTAATTATTTCCCAGTGAAATTACTTGATGACCCAATTTGATAGTTGTACATCTAATAATTATTATTTTCATGGTTTCCCTATTTTATGGTGTTACATAAAACCATGATCTATCATATATTAATATTAGTGAAATAAAACTAATTATAACAAAAAACATATGTCCCACTATATTTCTATATAAAACACATTTAATTAATTTATCAATCCTGTTTTGGGTGTTACCCAAAACGTAGTCTTCATAATCCATCCATTAAAAGAAAATATAGTATATTTTCATAAGGGTAAAATCATTTAAATTAGAATAGAGTTATTTTAAATGAAACTTAAGATCATTATCATTATAATAAAAGTGGAAAGATAGAATCATGACATACCTAAAATATCTTCAACACCTAAACTCCCACATGAATCCAAAGATCATAGAACATTCTTCTATTCCTCTGATGAGTGAGAATATAATCCCATTAATGCATGTATGATCATATTTATTAGAACATGAAAGTTGTGTCTAGGGTTATATTCAAGAGTAAATAAGTAGATCACACATAGATGAGAAGAATAGTGTTTTGACATTTTATTCCCAATGTCAAATTCTTTAAGAATTGATTTATTCAAATTTTGGGGATAAATATTTCTTGAAATTGAGTAGAGAGGAAGTAGGTTTAATTGTCCAAAGAGAAAGGGGGACATATGGGGGTTTTTCATCCATGGTTAGGGTTGAAAACCCAATTTATGTACAATATATTAACCATCTAATTTATAGTCCACACATTCTGAAAAATCATGCACCAACTGTTCAATTTGGATCTATATTGAAGAATTCCATGTTTCACACTAAGTCACTTCGTCTGACCAAACCATACACTGACTATGTACATTGATAGTGACCACCAAAAATCTCTCAATTTTTCCTATAGGGTTTCACACAATTTATACAAACTAGGTTGACTCTGTGGACCTCAAAAAAGGATTGAGAAATATCTTTAAAAAATCCCAAATCATAAATCTATCATTCTATAACATTAAATAATCCATAAAATAGTGGAATTTTTGAAATGCGGGGTGTTACCTCCACAAATATGGAATGATGATATGCCTTTAAAAAAATTACACAACCAGGTTTATTTAGTGTTATGGTTCTAAAATAGGGAATTTCACAATGAACCATTTATTTTCTTTATTCCCTACAAACCCCATGTCAAAATAATAATAAAATGGTTATTATTTACATAACAAGTTCTAAAGTCATAGATAAAATAAAATTTATTTATAATGAATATATATATATATTTTCTTTAAATAAAATTTAATATAAAATTTCTCACCATTCCATTAAACATGGTCTGACAATCCTCATAAATAATTATCAGTCCATAAATAGTGATCATTTATTTTGTTAGATAAATACTATTGCATTATCCACCAAAAAACATATAAATATATCATTCTCCAAATTAGTAAATATATATGTATTAAAATTTATTATAAATAAATAAATAAATATTTTATCATCTTATTAATAAACTTTAAGAAATAAATATTTTGTAGTCGTGTAATTAGAAAAATAATGACCAAGTGAATTCATATTTATGAAATATTAAATTAAAATATTTATTATCAAGAAATAATTTTGATTAGATATTTATGATCATCATTTCACGAATAATTTTTGGAACATGTATGGGAAAAATACTAATTTGACATGATAAATATATATAGAATTTATCTAAGATTCCAAATAAACATAATGTTCGACCCTTTCAGCAACAGTACCTAAATTAAAAGCTTAGCTTCTTGAAACATTTTACAACTCTCTAGGATAATGTGGTTAATGTCACAACAACATTTAACCTATTATGAATGTATATTGTATAAATAAATTCATTTATATCAATATTTCATATTATATATGTTTCATATTAGTTACATCAACCATGGAACTTGATATCACAATATTTTACATTCTATAAACAAGGATGCAGAAAACACTACCATGTCCATTTAATTAATCAATAATCCCAATTCAAATAAATGTGATTAAGAAATTATATTTTTTTTAATAAAAAATGGATGAATCCTTTATCACATTATTCATTAATACAACATAACTCATGATGTACCCAACAAATCTTACCTTTTTCTGAGGATATGTTTTCATTGTAAACATCATTACATTAGAGTCCCAGATAAGTGAAATTTATCAAAAATAATAAAGTATATGTAAATTTATCTATATCATAAAATAGCCATATACATTTAAACATAAAAAATGTGGTTTTCCAATTTGTGGGTCACGTTCTCATAATCCCAATGCTAATAATTTTGAGGGATTTATACTATCAGAAATCGTCCCAAAGTCCTATGAGTATCTAATCTTGATAAAATGTATTATTTATGACCTGTTAAATGATAAAATTCAACAATAGAACTTATATTTAGAATTATATTATCGAACATATAAGTTCTCATAATTTTGGGGAATTTCGATGAACCATTTGTGAGACATGTACCCTTAATAAATTATCACAGACAATGTCAAATAGAAGAAAATTAATGATGTGATAAGAAATTTAATTAATATTTATATAAGGAATTCCATTAATCATAATGTACATTTAATTTGGGTTAATGGAACCATATCAAGTATTAAAAATGAAATAAAACTATATTATTGGGGTCCCCAACCTCCAAAATGCAGTTATCATTTGTACAAAGATATATTTAACCTCATCATTGCCCATATACACATTTTCCATGATCACACCGCCCCTAAAGATGTTATATCAATATATAAAAAATAACTAAAAAACTATAACTATTTATAATTTATTTTTTATTTAATCCAATGAGAGATAATCACCAATAAAATAATTAGGAATCTTCATGTCATCGAAACTGCATAGAAACTCACTTACTCACTTTTTTGGGACCTCCTATATCCACTATGCATGAGTTCCCAATTTTTCTAGATTATTTTAACCATGATTTGATGAAAATCTGCAATTTTTTATAACTAATATCTCAAAGAAATCAGAGGGATACAATTAGTGACATGAATAAAAGTAAAATGGAATATCATACCCTAAATCTCAATATGAATGCACTAAAAGCCATTACCTTCCATGAAGGATCAGATGAATGGATAAAGGGGGAGATGATAGGATGAAATTTCCTCCTTTATCCCCTTGGTTAGCCTAGAAATTAAGTGGACTTGTGTATTATATTATTGTTTTTATCATATTAAAAAATATGGACAAGGACGTCCTATGCGTAACACCCCAATATTTCATAGTACGTTATTTCTTCAAAGTAATTAAATAACATGCACTACACGCAACCACAAGTTCATGCACACCATGACATACCAAACTAGCCGTTCAAAAGTGGTTTTTAATAGTATAAACTGAATCTTGAACTTTATATAATCATTATAATTTTAGAATACATATTACGAGTTTCTTAGACATAATTTAAGAATAAATTCATTTTTTTCAGATAAAATAAGTGATTTTCAAAAAAATGAAATTTTTCCACCTTTTGACGTCAAACCCTTTTTAAATCCAATATTTGAAACTTTTTTATATTCAATTTGACAAAATAAACTTCTCATTTATAATTGGGACATAAGAATTTAGTTTTAATATATTTTTGGCATTTTTCGGATAACATTCATATTTGGGTGAATAGTGAAAATACTATATTTTAACTGAAAACAACCTTTTTAATCAAAATAATATATAGTGTTAAATTATACATTTTAATGGTTTGGAATTATAAATATATTATATTTTTACCATTTAATTCAATTCTGGTAATTGTCAGTAATTTCACTTTGAAATTAGACATAAATATGTGTCAATCTTTTGATAGTTATTATTTCTTAAAAAATACGCCTTTTGGTTTTGACAACATGAATTAATTTTAAATTAATAAATTAAAAATATATGTTTTTAATTTGGTAAAATAGACTTTATTTTTTAATTCGGAATATCAAAATTATCTTTTGGTGAATTTTAGGTATTTTTCGGAAATCTTTCACTTTTTTATGAATAGTGAAAAACACTGAGTTACTTTTTAAAACCGACTTTTTTTAAATAATTATTTATATTATTTAAATAAATTTTAGGTAAAAAAATACACATAATACCAATATAATTTAAATTTAAATCATTGGAGTCATTTTATAATATGTTTAGATATATAAAATTTTATTGAACTTTTTACTGTCTTTTACCCACCTCCTAGGAGCATTTGGAAATTTGCATAAAACATAATTTTACCACTTCTATGAATTGAATTTTAAAAATTTTGAGAGACACAGTTGATATTATTAAGTAAAATTTTGTTCAATAAGATAAAAATAATTTTTTTGTGAATAGTAATTTTTGACTTATATTTACCACGGTTAAAAGAAAATAAGGTAATTATAGGTAAAAATGATATTATTATTACCCTAACACATGTCGTAATTATATTGGATACATATAATTTGACCAAAAACCGCCTTATGAATAATATATGGACATCTTTGGTCCACTTGGATTAGATTAGGACATTTATTATTATTTAATTCAAAGAAGAGTTAAAAGAGTTAATATTAAAGAATAATAACTAAAACATTTTTAATATAGGGTTACACATAAGATAAATTCAATTATAAATATTCATTAGAAATAGAAAAAAATATCCTACCTAATGGTATTTTATTTATAATTTTTATAAATTAAATAATTTAATTTATTTATGACACAATGGTGATGCAGTAATTACATTATTAAGGAAATATTAAAATAATTGATATTTTAAATACCCGAATAACTGTAATTTTGATATTTTTTATGAATTAAATAATTTTATAGGTTAATATGAAATATTAGGGTTGGTTATAGGAATTTTTTTCGAATTAATAATGGTGTTAGGAATTTAGAAAAAAAATACTAAATAGTGTCAAAATTAACATAAAAGATTTTTTAAAAAATTTATTATATTATTAATTGATATTCTATTCCTAAAAATCAAAGGGTCGGCCAATGGACTTATATAATTATAGTTGTATCATTAATGAGTCACTTGGGGTTATCTTGGAAGTATATAGTATGCTTATTAACCATATTATATAAAAATTTAAATAGATATGGTAAATGTCAAACAATTTAACTAAGTGTTAAATCTAACATTTAAGGTTAATATAGTGACCCAGAACTGTCTAAAATATATTTCTTGAGTTGTTATCGACCAATACCTACCTTAGTCATTAAATAATTCATTTTGGAGCCAATAGAAACCGAAAATAAATTTATTATAAAATAATGTTTCTACCTTTTCCTAAGGTGCCCCTCAACCCTCTTATAAAAGTGGACTCCCCCTTCTCTCTAATTCACACCATCAAATCCTGTTGGCTTGGCCAAAGCCTACCCCAATACCCTATGAACTATCCTACCTTCATCCTAGAGGACCTAATTCGGTCAGAAAGCCATCTTGTGGATCCATTTCGATCAAATCAAATGGAAGAACCCGAAGAAGATGTAATAATTTCACCACCCTCTTTCATGTTCTATTCTTCTTCAAATTCTTCTTTCTTTTTTATTTCCATTCCAAAATATTAACGCCAGAATCATTTATATACTGTTATGTTTTTATAAATATGGTACATCCATATTCATTATTATATCTATCCTTTGAATGACATGTCACCATACGTGCGTACGTACGGATTACCGTCTCCACGTCGTGGTGTAATTGTTATTCAATACATTATTATTTGGATGGGTATAACAAGGATGTGTAATTATTGTAAATAAAAAATATTACATTATAATGATTTTTTAAATAGGATACTCCATCCAATTATATATTATTTTAATATCAAAATAATTATATTGTCGCTCATGCAAAGGTACGGATTACCATCTCCATGAACATGATAAGATTCATTACCCATCGTATCCATTCAAGAGTAATTTTCATTAAATGATTAAAAATAATGTTTAAAGACTTGATATAATTATGTATTTGAATAAGATACATCCCATCCATAACACATATGACTCAAATAACAAAAAATATAAATGAAAACGAATGCCCTAGGGTGCATCTTAGTTGGTAGCTGCTCCTGTGGGTCTCGGTGAGGTCTTGAGATCGAGTCTCGCCAAGTTCATCAATATACGTTTTGTTGCATGATTATCTTTGAACTATATCCCCTTCCCCAAATAAACTGATGCTTCAGCCTCATCTTTTAATATAAAGGAAAATGAATCTATTAACACTCGAAACAATGAAAATACTAAGATATTATTAACAAAGTGATGTTAAAAGATCATATATGATATCATAATAATGTATATGATTCTTTTATAATTTAATAACATTTATTTCACTATTATACAATAGGTTAACCTAACCTACTCCATGTAAAAGTAAAAGTTAAGGGTTTATTTCACAATCTCTACATTATCTGAGGTTGTTTATACGTAATTATCTACTAGGACCTCTTTATCATCCACATCCATGTTTCTTAAAAATATATTTCAAAGCATTATTATTATTTTATAGAATATGGGTCAATGTAATTTATACCTTTTTTTAATTTTTATAATATATTTATAAAGGAATCTTTACGTCGTTTTCCAAACAAGGTCTTTTTTAACCTTTTCGACAATATTAAGGTAATAATGTATTTTTAAACTTATACGGAGGGTGCACGTATTTTACGCCATTATAAAATCGTCAAAACGTCCCTTACAAGCTTATATGAATATTTTCAAAGTAAATGTTTTCTTTTATAATTATGTGACTTTTTAATGATTTCAGAAAAAGAGATATTTCTCTAAAATAGTTTTTATTTCATCTATGTCAACATCCATTGATGGATTTTAAGCTTATTTGAAGATGATTTATTATGATACAAAACATCTATATTGTATTGAAGGTTTTGTGATATATTTGACTACTGATGTTTTATTTTTATATTATTCATGGTTTATGCAGAAATTATTGACATTTTGTATGCTAGTTTTAATGCAAATGATAATGTTATGTATAAACATGTTCATATGAGGAATTCATTGGACTTAGTAAGTGACAGGTGGAGCCCACTATAGCTCCTCGATGCATCGGAAGGTCTTGTGAGACAAACTACTGTCTTGGCATAAGGCCTTGACAAAATCTTATATGTAGTCTGGGCACATGGCCTTGACTATGTGGTTATGATAGTATGGCATTAGAAATTATGCCATTATGAAAGTGGTTATTGATATTGCATGTGATAATTCTACTAGTAGAATATCCATGTGAATAATTAAATGGAATTATTTCATTTTATTTTTTCTATATTTTGATGAAGTTAAAGTTTAAAAATATTTTGTTTTATTTATAAATTTCCTTAAATGTTTATGATTTTTTATGAAAGTTTTATCTATATTGTTATCCATACTGATCATCTGAGCTCACCCCTTTGAATGTTTTTTTTCTAAGATGTGAAGAAGTATTTTATGACTGACCTATAGGGATAATCTAAGGGGATATGAGTGTGGACATTGGAGACTATGTTTTTTTTAGTTTTTCACTTTATGATGTAATGTATGACATCTTAATGTATCTACTGTTTCCAAGGCTACTAAACTATTATGTCTTTCGAGACTTGATCTTTTGTGATCATGCCATTGTTATGTAATAATGCACCAACTCTGGATAACTTGGGTTGGGGCGTTATAGTTGGTAATAGAGGAAGTTTAGTAAAAACATTGGAAGCTAGATTTAGATAAACTCTTATTTGATCACATATACCTAAGATGATCATTTAGGATTAGTATATAAGAACTTCCTAAAATTTTGGTATTATAGAGATTTTGTGAGTATTTCGAACAATACATCCTTGTCTGGATTTGAGCAAGTAGAGGAGGTTCTGGCATAGATGTACCTAAGGTTAAAACCTGAAAAAACTACTTTGACCTAGACTCGAATGGGAACTGGTGCATGAGAACGGGCCTTGCAACCCTCTTTGTTACAAAAATTCCATGGGATATTCTTATGATAATTCAAATTTTCTTTACAAACTATTATGAAGTGTTTATGATTATATATTTCCTCAATGAAAACATTTTTATGATTATGTATTATATCCATAAAATATTCAATATATGTTAGGTATTTTACATGTTTGGTATTATTCATTGTAATTCATAAACTGACCTAGTGTATTCCATTCTATAAAAATGGCTCCCAGTAGAAGGAATGTGAACTCTAGCAATACGTATGATCTAAAGAGTATGAAGTATCATATATATCACGGTATTAAGACAACATTTAGAAGGGAAATTATCCCCCATGTATTCTCAACATATGAAGAAATAATATCATGTGTTAAAAGATAAGTAAATAATTCCTTGAGTACTATGGATTTGAAGGGAAGCAAGAGAAGAAAAGGGTGTAAGAGAGAAAGATGGATAAAGGGAAGAGGGAAAAGATGAATTTACCCATATGTGATAACTATGGGAAGAAACACCCTGGAACTTGCCTGTAGGGAATGGGAGTTTCTTATAAGTGTGGAGAAAAAGGACACCATGTACGTGACTGCAAGGGTAAGAAAAAGGTTTAAAATTTACAATGATTCATCTTCAAGGAGTTGGGATACTACACAAACCAATTTTCAAATCATTAGAGTATGCCCCAAATGATTCTATTGGATAATAATCTTGTTACGATACTACCACAAATAAGGAGTAATGAATAGAGTTCTAAAGTTGTTATTAATGAATTATGTCATTTGAGTGTTGTATCAACGTTGTACTGGTTATAATAATTATGGAGTATATAAGGATTGTACTATAATACTATTTCATTAAATACATTAGATTGTGTGGTATCAATAAATGTGACTCAATATCAGGTGAAATTTTTAGAAAATATATGGTTGAGAGAAAGATAAAACATAATATGGTTTTGATACTGATGTAGTGATTTTGGAATAATACATGTTAAATTTTGATAAATTATATCGTATATTCTTGACTATCATTAAACTAATTTATGATTTGTATATTACATAATTTTGGAGTTTACAAAATTTCTGGATAGCAGGAGTATATCCGGTATTCTATAAGGAATAAGGGAACAAGAATGTAATCAATAATGTTTTATGGTAATTCAGGATGTTGCAGTGTTTTAAAAGAATACACGATAAAGGTATTCACGTGAAATTACGTGGCCAAAAGGATCTTCATTTTGTTTACCTGCCTTATAAATTTTGGACTGAAACTTTGCACAGAAGTATTTTGGATTAGTCTAGTTTGAGATTAATTTTGGATTGCTATAAAAAGGACAACCCAAAGGTCGGGCGGCAACACATCGCGTCCTGCAAGGCCGCAAGACTTGAACCCGCAACCGAAGGAATACAAGTGTGTATCACTTATCACTGACCCACGTGATGTCTAGGATTGAATAATGTAGTTTTTTAAAGGTTCTGGTATATGAATTATAAATTCATTTTTTTTGGAATCCTAAACGAATAGGATAAATAGAATATATTTTTTATGTTCTATTATCTTTTACAGTGGAATATGAGTTTGTGGTAGATATTAGTTAAAAGATGGAACCCTACTTGTAAAGTATATATTTTTTTCTTCTCTTATTCTATGTAGAAATAAATTCAAAAACATTAGGTAAGGCATTTTAAAACTAAAAGTGTGTTATCCTAATACCTTATGTTTTGTTGAACCGAGGATATTTTAAAGCATCAAAGATTGATGGATTTGAGGCCCTCAATTCTATAATTGATTGTGACTGATGACCTTAATCACTCTGTATAAATATTTATGTTTTTCCTCCTATTATGTTTCTCTAATTTCCACCAATGTTCACCTAATTGAGATCATAATTTGGTGGTGACTTTTTCAATCCCCTTATACTTTTGTTAAGACTTAATTTTATTAACCCAATTTCTGATGTGGGTTTTCCCGCAATGGTATTTTCTATTTTCAACCTTTTATTTTAGAAGAATGATTTCAAATTTTGAGGATTAAATATATTGAAGGATGGAATAATGTAACACCCCAATATTTCATAGTACGTTATTTCTTCAATGTAGTTTAATAACTTGCACTACAAGCAACACCGAGTTCAAACGCACCACGACTTACCAAACTAGCCGTTCAAAATCAGTTTTGAATGGTATTAACTGAATTTTAAACTTTATATAATCCATATAATTTTAGAATCCATATTATGAGTTTTTTAGACATAATTGAATAATAAATTCATTTTTTACAGATAAGAGAAGGGTTAAAAAAACGCAATTTTACCGCCTTTTAATGTCGAACCCTTTTTAAATCCAATATTTGAAACTTTTATATATTAAATTTGAAAAAATAAACTTCTCCTTTATAATCAGGAAAAAATAATTTAGTGTCAGTAAATGTTAGGTGTTTTTCTGATAACTTTCATATTTGGGTGAATAGTGAAAAAATACTATATTTTAACTGGAAAAAAATATTTAATAAAAATAATTTGTAGCGCTAAATTATACATTTTATGTTTTGGAAGTTTAAATAGATTATATTTTTACCATTTAGTCCAATGCTTGTCATTGTATGTAACTTCACTTTGAAATCGGACATAAACAAAGGTAAATATTTTGATAGTTATTATTTCATAAAAAATACGCCTTTTGGTTTTGGCAACGTGAAAAAATTTTAATTTAATAAATGAAACTTCTATAATTTTAATTTCATAAATTATACTTCATTTTTTAATTCAGAATATAAAAATTAGCTTAGGGTAAATTTTTGGTATTTTTCTGAAATATTTCAATTTTTGATGAATAGTAAAAAACATTTTGTTATTGTTCAAAACGGTCTATTTATTAAAATAATTATTTATTTTATTTAAATTTATTTTAGGTAAAAATATACACATAATATGTATATAATTTCAATTGATTTCATTGGTTTTATTTTATAATATGTTTAGATATATATAAAAAATTGAACTTTTACCATCTTTTACCCACCTCCTTGGAGCATTTGAAAATTTTCATAAAGCATAGTTTTACTGCTTATATGAATTAAATTCCAAGAATCCAAGAGACACAGTTGATATCCGTATGTAAAATGTGGTTCAATAAGATTAAAATAATTTTTTTGTGAATAATAACCTTTAACTTTTATTTACCTCGGTTAAAAGTAAATACAGTAATTAAATGTAAAAATGATACTATTATTTCCCTAACACTTCTCATAATTGTATTGCCTATGTATAATTTGACCAAAAAAACCATAGGAATAAAATATGAACCTCTTTGGTCCACTTGGATTAGATTAGGACATTTAGTATTATTTAATTCAAAGAAGAGTTAAAAGGGTTAAAATCAATGTTTAATTACTAAAACATTTTTAATATAGGGTTAAAATTAAGATACATTCGATTATAAATATTCATTATAAATATAAATAGATTTACTACATAATTTCATTTTATTTATAATTTTTATAATTTAAATAAATTAATTTATTTATGACACAATGGTGATGTAGTAAGTACCTTATAAATGAAATATTAACATAATTGATATTTTAAATACACAAATAAATGTAATTTGAGAATTTATATTAATTAAACTAATTTTATAGGTCAATATGACATATTGGGGTTGGTAATATTAATTTTTTTCTAATTATTAATGTTGTTAGATATTTAGAAAAAACAAAATACTAAATAGTGTCAAAATTGACATTAATGAGTTTTTAAAACAAGTATTTTATTATTAATTGATATTATATTCCTAAAAAAATATAAGTCTTGGAAAAATGACTTATATAATGATTGGAGTATCATTAATGAACCACTTTGGGTTCACCAGGAAGTATATAGTTGGTTTATTAACCATATAATATAAAAATTCAAAGAGACATGTTAAATGTCAAACTATTTAACTTAGAGTTAAATCTAAAAGTTAAGGTTATTATAGTGACCCAAACCTATCTAAAACCTATTGGTTGAGTTGTTTTAAAACCATCCCCACCTTAGCCTTTAAATAATCCATTTTGGATCCACTATTAACTAAAACATATTTTATTATAAAATAATATGTCTATCTTTTCCTAAGGTTCCCCTCACACCTTTTATAAAAGCACACTCCCCCTTCTCTCTAATTCACACCATCAAAGCCCTTTGGCTCGGCCAACCCCTACCCAAATACACTCTCAACTATCCTCCCTTCATCCTAGAGGCCCTCCTTCGGTCATAAATCCATCTTAATGGTCCCTTTTGATCAAATCAAAAGGAATAACCTGAAGAAGAGGTAATAATTCCACCACCCTCTTTCAAGTTCTTTTCTCTTCGACTTCTTATTTCTTTGTTATTTCCATTCTAAAATAATAAATCCAGTATCATCTATATACTGTGATGTTATTATAAATATGTTACATCCATATTCATTTTTCCATCCATCCTTTGAATGACATGTCACCATATGTGCGTTTGTACGGATTACCGTCTCCACATAATGGTGTAATTGTTATTGAATACATTATAATTTTGATGGGTATAATAATGATGTCTAATTCATGTAAATAAAAAATATAACATGATAAGGATTCGGTATATAGGATATACTATCCTATTATATATTATTTTTAATATCAAATAATGATATTGTCGCTCGTGCGTACGTACGGATTACCGTCTCCACGAACGTGATGAGATTCAATCCCCATCATATCCATTAAAGAATAATTTTCATTAGATGATTACAAATAATGTTTATATACTTGATATAATTCTGGATATTAATAAGATACATCCCATACATAACAAATATGACTCACATAACAAATAATATAAAGTAAAATGAATCTGTTAACACCCGAAACGATGATAATACTAAGATATTATAAACAAAGAGATGTTAAAAGATCATATATGATATCATATTAATGTATATGATTCATGTATAATTTAATGAATTTTTTTTCACCATTATAAAGAAGGTTAAATTACCCTTGACCAAGGAAAAGTACAAGGTAAGGGATTGTTGCACAATCTCTACATTATCCGAGATTGTTTATATGTAATTTTCTACTAGGACCTCCTTATCATCAACATACATGTTTCATAAAAATGTATTTCAAAACATTCATACTATTTTATAGACTATGGGATAAAGTCATTGATACCCTTTTTTTACATTTTATAAGATGTTTATAAAGGAATCATTCCGTCTTTTTCCAAACAAGGTCATTTTTAACCTTTTCGACAAAATTAAGTTAAGAATATCGTTTTTAACATATTCCGTTGGGTGTGGCTATTTTACGCCATTATAAATTCGTCAAAGCTTCCCTTACAAGCTTATATTAATATTTTCAATGTAAATGTTTTCTTTTATAATTATGTGACCTTTTAATGATTTAAAAAAAATAGATATTTCTCTCAAATAGTTTTGATTTCATCTATGTCAACATCCTTTGATGGATTTTAAGCTTATTTGAAGAAGATTTATTATGATACAAAACATCCATATTTTATTTATGGTTTTGTGAAATGTTTGACTATGGATGTTTTAATTTTAATATCATTCATAGTTTATGGAGAAATTATTGACATTTTTTATGCTAGTATTAATGCAAATGTTTATGTTATGTATAATCATGTTCATATGTGGAATGCATTGGACTTAGTAAGTGACAGGTGGAGCCCACTAGAGCTCCTCGATGCGTCGGTAGGTCTCGTGAGACAAACTAGTGTCTTCACACAAGGCCTTGACAAAATATTTTATATAGTCTCGGCACAAAGCCTTGACTATGTGGTTATGATAGTATGACATTCGAAATTCCATCATTATGAAAGTGGTTATTGATAATGCATGTGATTATTCGACTAGTAGAATATCCATGAGAATAATTAAATTGAATTATTTCATTTTATTTTTTCCATATTTTGATGAAGTTCATGTTTAAAAAGATTTTTTTTAGTTATACATTTCACTAAATGTTTATTCTTTTTTATTAAAGTTTACTCTATATTGTTATCCTTACTGAGAATCTGATCTCACCCGTTTCATTGTTCTATTTTTCCCAAGATGTGAAGAATAATTTTATGACTGACCCGCAAGGATAATATGAGGGGATATGAGTGTGGAATTTAGAGACTATGTTGTTGTATTTTTTCCCTTTATGATGTAATGTAAAACTTATGAGTGTAAATAGTGTTTCCAAGGATACTAAACTAATCGGTCTTTCGATATTTGATCTTTTGTGATCATGCCAATGTTATGTAATAGTGGACCGACATTAGGTAACTGGGGGCGGGGCATTACACTATGGCATGAAAAAATTGAGCATGACTCAAGACCCTTTCATGGTCTCTAGATACAACATAGAGAAATTCAGCATGGTTAGTCAAACATCTGGGGAGGGTGGGGTAGAAGTGACCCTATATATGGACGAATCTCTATGAATAAGCCCCTAGTTTTTAATGTAGGGATTATTTTTGACTAGGTCATGTTGCGGCCTGGAACTCATTGCTATAGTACAATTGACTCCTCATAGGTCATCCAAACCACCCAACACCCACCACCTCTATAACATTGCCCCTCATGGCTTTACATCAAGTAACCCACCCTATGAGATCCATCCACACTGCATTCCTCCTTATATATCATAGTTCTTATCCTATATAAATCACCATATTGTTTTCATTAGGCTATGACATGGTCTATCACATGCATAAAAAAAATTCAAAAATGGGTCACCCTAATCCTTCTCAAATTTAATCATATGAACGTGAACATCAAACTGATCTTTGTTCCATATACAAGAAATATCTTCTTAATATGTTCTCCAAATCTCATTCCCATTTTGAATCCATATTCAAATAAAATCTTTTTCCCTATGATTAAAATTTAAATATAATCTAATAAGTAATGTCCTTGAAATATTTGGGTCATTACCAAATCACCACCATAACACATATAATACCTGAAAAGTTTTAGTAGTCTCAAACCATCATTCTCGACTTATCATATTTATAAATTCAATAAGGACTCTTTGACTTATATCTATGAAATCCAAATTCACTTTATATAGGAAGCTCAAAAAACCAAGGTTCTCTATCCACCAAAGGTTAATCCATCATATGGTAAATTATGAAAATATTGAGATAATAGTAAACCAAATTCAGCTTTGTTCGAGAAACTAGGATTTATTCTATTGATTCACCTATAAAATTCTTATGATTCTCACTATATGAAACTATTCATAAAGTCTTAATCAAAGCGATGATGATCCCCACCATAGGAATGTATTCTTAATATGTGATTTGGACATCAAATTGTCTAATGTTATTCTTAATGTTTCTTTTATCTCACCACAACCAATTATATGAAAAATATATTGGTCCTCCTTTGGATGCACTTCTAAAACATTTCTAGCCGTATCCTCCAACGTGTTGTCACCCAACTTCTCCCGATCACAATTTCTTAAATCTCAAAGGCATCACAATGTCAAAAAATTCCCAAACCATTGTGTAGGTTTTAATCTCTCTGTAATTCAATTATAGGATGTAGAAAAAACTGAAGAAACAATAATTACATATCCACAATAATTGATCTACCTCTGATCTAATTCTCTCTTGGATCATCTTTACTCTTACCCAAGTATATTTCCGGAACACAGACTCCACCTGGAAATATTACCAAATTTTGATTATGGTATACGATGTGGAACCATATTACATCATACACATCCAATAAAATAGAATCTCAAGGCCTTCTAAACTATCTACTAATCAATAACACCACACAGCTTAACCTATCAACTCGAGGGTCATAAAATTGTGATTGATAAAATGATCTCCTCTAAAGAAGCATTGTTATCATAACAACTCTATGAAAATAATTAATCATCACAACCATATATTCATACATTACCAAACATAATTATTTGAAATTTATATCCTTCTAATAACTAATCAATGGAATGAAACATTGACCAATTCCCATATCTAACTCATAATAAATTAACCCCTCAACAATCGAAAAAACCCCCCATAATAAGGGTCTGATCATCCGATAGACAATAATTCTATCACAACCATATAGATTTTATAGCATTACTCCTAAAGAACCATCGAAAATCATTATCATAATAAAATTCATAAAAAATTTCTCAAACTATTCTCACCCTTCCTTTTAATTTTTAAAAAGAAACATACCTTCGTTGATGATTCAATATTACATGCCGACCTTGGAAGCATCTCCTTTTAAAACAAATGGATATACCACATCTAATAAAACAACTCGACCCACTATTCCCATAACATTATCACAAAAAACACTTTTACTATTTTTTATTTAGTCATTCATTGATCCCAGAGATGAATTGTCCCCTCACATAATCATTGTGAATTTTCCTCAACACACTAACACTTTTACATAAAAATACATGTCAACACTCACTCCCATTCTCAGTTAGAGTGATCCACTAAGAATTATATAATAGATTGTCACCCAAGATCCTATTAAATGTCACTCAAACCCCACCTATGTACTCTACCATAAAATTATTTTTAATTACATGAATAGTGCTGCTAACCAACTATCCATGCTCTTGTCATAGTCCTACCCCATCTAGATGGAATTACCCCAGTTCTTCCTCTTATAATCATGTCACTCATTATAAGGGAAACTAAATAATCACTCCACAAATGGGAATCATTATGAAACATTGACATTACACCCATTATCCCACTTCACTACGAAATTTGTATCTAGAATCAATGGGGATAGGAACCCAACTCCTCTATCCCTCTAAAATTCTCCTTAATTCCATGAATAATTCATTTGACAGGGCATTCCTAAACAATAAAGTTTAGTTTAGTAATGTAGAACCAATAATTTATATATAAAAACATCATATAGTTTATTTTTTATACTTTATATAACCAAGTCCCAGTACCTTGGTTACCCATGAATGTCCTTGAATATCCCTTGAGTATTAAATCCCCCCACCCACTCACCAAGGGTCACACTATACATCCCTCAATCAAAGGAAATGTTTATATTTCATCTTATAGTTTTAAATCATGAATTTCTATAAAAATGAAAATATAATGGTTTAGTTGAGTATAATTTCTCCATAAATTTATATGGGAAAAATTATTTATGATTTTGATAACATTTTAAGCAACCGAACCCCGACCATTAATGATATCAGTCACATACAATGATGGATATATCGTTTGAATCCTGTTTTCAAAATATTATTCATGAACATATTAATTTCCCCAAAATTCCTACAAAAAAACTATAAATAAAAATATCCAAGAATTCATAACATTTTATAAACATCTAAACTCTAAATGTGGATACCATGAAATTAAATCCAATACCCCCAGTATGAGTACATACCACTAGAACGGTGTTCACAAATCACTAGTTTTAGTTACATCACAATATCTAACACATTTCTATAAAAATATTTAACCATATCCACAAATTGTAAAATAATATAAAACTCCCTCATACAAATTTAAAATTCTCCTATTAGTTGATCACTCGATAATTTCCTAGGTTGAGGACCCAATGTGTTCTTAGGAATTTTTTATCGTACTAAAGAGGACACCAATAAGTAGTCGGGGAATACATTATTTATTGGGGGGTTTTATTCCCTATAGTAAGGGTCTATTTAATTGGGTAAAATTAGGAAAACATAAAAAACCAACAAACATATTATTCATTATCATAATAAATTTTGATAAAATATTTTCCATGAATATGAATATAGTAATATACTAGGTGATCTTCCACTGGGATAATCACACATAAAAAAACAAAGAATAAAATACCAAAAAATTCCTACTTATATCCCTTGACCTCATCATCCCTATATTGAAATATTAGTTGAGATGATCTTGCCTGATCCACTACACAACATGTGGTTTAACCTATAGAAAAACATAATGTCTACACACACCGGGTTCCCATATATGGTTTGAGAAAAAAATCTTATTTGGGTTTCAAAAAATCCCATATGTATACTCCAACATAGATATATATGTATTAGTAATGTAAAAATTCCACTTAATGGTCTAGGATGTTTTGTGGTAACCATACCACCATGAACCCATGAATATTGGGTCATTTTAAGCTAACCAAGCCACCATTTCACCAGTCCATTAAAGATTTGGACCATGATGGAATGATATCATAAACTCATTATAATAAACCTTTTATATATCATTATGTAATGAATAATTGTATAGAATATAAAAAGATATGATCACTACCGAGAGATGTTGGGTAATGTCCAACCTACAAGTCTCGGACTCAATCACTCACTCAGTGCGGATCTGCTAACACCTTCTCGCTCTTGTTTATGACGTCTATATCCTGACCATAAACCCAACTCTTGATGTTTGGTCTTCCCTGAATGTAATAACCCATAAAAAATTAATTATTATTTCTCAGTTAGGGGTGATCACAAGTTATATCAACCATCTTATCAGTCAGGATGTGGTCAACACCTGAACACACCCATATCCTTGGTTGGGTCACACATTCATTTGTGGGATAAACCTTTTCACTATAGGATATCCCTTATAGTACCTTCTCACATAGGTAAATTGTAATTCAATCTCAATATATTCTTTCTCAAATAGAGTATGACTAGAATTAATACAAAAAGTGACTTTCATCTCACTCATGGAAGGAAAACAGATTCAATCTCACTCTTACTGGGACCAAAAATCAGAATCCACATCAAAAAATTACTCCATCACCTATCAGAATGATATAAATGTAAAAAAAACTTTGGATGAAAACCACATATGAAGCTCACCGAATCATCAGTAGGGTGTTATTCACTTGAGACATATTCCCACGTCTGCAATGGTTTGAACCATCTCAAATCTTTGACCCCTTGGGGAACATACCCCCTTAAAGATCTACCCAAACCAAGCCTAAAAATGTTTGATCCAATCATCATCCATTTCACACTCCATAAAATGATCCCCTATCTATGGACCACCTCATAACAACTCATTAGATCCACTTATATCCAAGATACAATTCATAAACAATTCTCACAACCTACAGTTGGGTCCCATCTCAAATATTTTAGAAGAGACATCATATCCTATAAAATAGAGGAAACCCCTATTTGAAACACCATATATTTTCCCATAAGACATAATCATATCATGGATCTTTCCAAGACAATCCTCCATATTTTAGAGTGTTCCACTCAACATGTGATATACATACAATAGCGTGTCTAATTATCACTAGACATTAGAATCTCATGCCAACTCAAATAAAATAAGTAATTTATATTAGGGAACACATATCTCATCTCTCTCACGCAGACTTATTTTTTGTCTCTCATAAACAACACTTGTATCACCAATAATTGGAATTATAGTTTTCATATGACTCTAACTCATCCAAGGGATAATGATCTTTATTGTAACATAATAATTCTCAAAGCCACCATCCCTTATTTTCCTGGACTAACATAGTATCTATTCATATACCAAGTCATATGAAACTTGTCTAAAAAATAATTAATGCATAAAAAAAATATTAACATATATTATATGTATAATGTACCTCTAATATAGAGTTACCATTAATTCTATGCTTCACTCAACATTATCAATGTCCATCAATGCCTTGTCCAGTCTGATACCAGCACCCATTCACCTCTCTCATGAAATATAACACAAATAAAAAATTATTATAAATTATAATAAATTATTTATTTTAATCTTTTATGTAATAATAAAAAACCACCTCATGCATTTTTTTTCTCTATAACTTCATAGAACCTCATGCATTCATCCTTTTAGGATCTCATTTAGGAATTTCACATGAAATACCCATCATTCCAAACAATTTCCAATATAATTTAACATAAATCCCCAATAATCCCTAATTAAAATCAATACAAAATAAGAGAGATATAATGAGAGGAATTAGAATATGATAAAAATGGAATATATTATATTATATCTTCATCAAAATTCACGTAGATTAATACACAATCATAAGGGATCAAAAGGAGAGTGAAATAGTGAAAAGGTTAGTTGAAATATACTATCCCCACCATTGTATGACCTAAAAATAAAAATGGGTTTACCATAAAATTTTTAGCATGTTCCACATAATAAAATATTTAGAGGGAACCTTATAGAGTGGTCATAGGGAGAATGACACAAAACCCTTATCCCTCCTCCGGTTGTGCTGTGGAGAAATTATCAAAGATACAACCCACTTATTGAAAGAAGTGGGGGTGTACCCAAATATTCCTCTGAGGGGGCTCTATGGTGAAACCCCTATAATGTTTCATGGGGAAAATTTTAACTATTAAACACTATGGAATGACCCGTGAAGATATGGTGTAGTTGATCCCCTAAAGGTTGGCCTATATTTGCAGTTTCTCTCTCCTATGTGGTATGTCCCCTCCGATCTATTCTATTTGAAATGCTTATTTTTAACCTTACATGTTGTAGTCTCTTATTATGGCATGGTGCATCCTCTGTAGACACCTCCACGATGTATCCATTCAAACTATGACATGGTCTGTCACTTGTAGATGGAATTTCATTGAAATTTCACCATGATTTTTTATAATTTCCATCCAATATCCCAAACCACCAAATGAGCCTTTTTACACATCCAAAAAATATAAAAAATTAAATTTTAACACATTATTACTTAATTTTAACCCCAAATATACGAATGAACACTGTTTTTTGAATTAAATTAGAAATTTCATCAAAAAATTAATGACCCGAAAATACTTGGGAAATAAAATATATTCAATTTAATGGAAAATGGTATGTTTTACATCATAATAATGAATATTACAATATGTTTTGGAAAAAAATGTGTGGAGATGAGTGATCTACTACCAACATATATCGAAAAGGAAGAAGAAGATTACATCTTGGTGACCTCACAATGAGAGATTCATGATAGTAGCCACAAATGCAATGATCTGTGAACTATTCACCAAGTGAATACCATTAGATAGTAGTAATTAGAGAATGTATTATATATAAAATTGTTTTCGGTGGTTCTTGATTAGCATGAAAAATTGGGATATTAAAGAACTCATTATAAAAGACTATAAAATTAATTTAACAATATACAAAATATTCCCAATGTAATTTATGATTTTATATTGATTGATTAATTAATAATGGTATGTAAATGATGTTTGGACATGATTTTTATCGATTGAGATGAATTAAAATTTAATTGAAGAGGTTAAATAAGAATTTTAGGATGTTTGGAATTCGAGTTATGAGGTGGGGAAAATGGATAAGTATTGATCCATACATTGGAATTTATAATGATCATGTTAGATTTAATGAAGATTATTATTTTTGTAATGATCATAAGATTAAAAAAGGATCATTGTTTTCACAAGGATTGTTGATTTCTAAGGATCATTAAAATGTGCAAGGATTATGATATTATATAAGGATATTTTATTTGGTATGTTCTATTAATTCCATAAGGATCTTGTTGATTTCATAAAGTTAATTTTACTTTATATGGTTTCATTACTTTATGAGGTTGATTTTATGGTTAAGGATCATTATAAGGATTGTTTTATTTTTTTAATCTAGTTTAAGGTTCAAAATATGTTTGGATAAATTATTATAAGAAAACATTTATTGACCAACCTTTTAAGGAATAATAACATAAGGATCATTCTATAAAATGATTCACTATAATTATCCTATAATAATTTTAAAGATCATATCATGGTTCATAAGAATGAGTTCATTTCAATTCTTCTCATTTTTTGTTATAAAGTACGCCTTTTTAAAGATAATGAAATATATATGAAATATATAATAATTATAGTATAAATATATTTTGACTGAAATAAATTTATTTTTTGGTTGAATTTTTCTTCATGAATTTAATTTTCATAATTTAGTTTGATAATTATGATTAATGTAGGGAAGTATTTGAGAGGTATTCCATGAAATAATAAACTATTCCATGTCATAATGCATGATTTAATGAGTACATTATGGTATTAAAATATATTTAATGAAATAAATTTCATATTGATTTAATTAGACAAAATATCAATAGTATTTTAGATACTTTATAGGGTAATTGAATGAGATTTTAGGTGAGGATATTTTTTTATGAATTAAAACTAATAAATTTTGTCATTTTTTTTAAAATAAAGAACATTAGAGATTTTATTTATAGGGTTCAATAAATAAAATATTTTTAAAAATATTCCTTGGATTTTAAAAGAATATAAAATAGATAATAGAATAATTAAAATGAGATATTGAAACTACTACTCGTAAAGATATGTTTTGTTTTAATAAAATAAATGTGAAAATTATTTGAGAATAAATCCATTGGAATACGATTCTAAAATGGAATAGAAGGAGGAATTGATATAAAAAATGAAAAAATAATCACTTTTAGTTTTAGAGAAGAATAATAAAGAGTGATAGGTTTACTTTGTTATAATTATTCCATATATGGTGATCAAATGATAAATTCTATAATAGTTTGAGAAGAATAAACATGGATGACATACTTCCAGAACATGAAAAAGGAGTAGTCAAAGGCCAAATAGATAGTTTGTGAATATATCCATTCATGTTTTTTATTGGCTAATTTGAACCATTCATGATAATAAAGTTGTTTGATGTAATAATAATTAATGGGAAGCTAAATAGTATGTGATGATTTATAAATATGTTGAATTGGGTTACTAGTGAACATAATGGGATGTTGTGTAAAAATGGTGAGATTATATTCACGTTGTGTGATAAACTATAGTATATAGAGTAAATCATATCATTTTAAGCACTTTTTATTATTTTAGAGAAGTTATGATTTTGGCATCATACTAATCCCGGATTATAAAAGTATCTCATATTGAGGATGACCATTATAAATCCTCCTTTTTATTCTTTTCATTTATATTATTATTTAAGAAAATGAGAGAGACAACTAATAATGAGAGAATCAAGATCATAACTAGTTAATAAAATTGTTTTAAAAAAATAATTCATAAAAATAATGTTATATCATATTTTTCCATACACCTATTATTGATCTCACTAGACCTATGAACATCAATTAGTATTATAGAAAATATTTATCCTCATCTTTGATAAAAATTTCCCTTATCTTTTGAAATTTATATATATAAACTCTATATTTTAGGATTCAACATAGATTCCATAGATAATTTAGAAGTATTCTAATTATATTGGTGGAAACACATAAGTCTCAACTATAACATTAAAAATAGTTCAAAAATAGTTGGAAACTGATTTATAATAATATCAAATGAAAATAAGGTTATAATAATCCACGTAGATGATAAAATTGGTGATGGTAATCTTCAAATTATATTTATATTGATAATTTAGATGAATAAAGATTAACATTCTGAGAGTGTAAAAATTATGAGTATATAAAAATAGAAAAATACATATACTCTAAATTCAATGATCATATGAAGACGGTTCCCAAAGCAGATGTGAAATTTATATTTATTAGTATCATGTAACATCTTAAAGAAAAGGTATAGAGGTAATTGGAGGTTATTTAAATAGTTAATAATGTAGATAAGAAGGTTATAAAGTTGATTTTACTTTATAGATATTGTAGATATATAGGAAAAAACAGTATCACCATGAAATGAAGATATTTTAACGATTGAAGAATAATATGAAAGGTTGTGGGAATGTTATGATAGAAATTATTACTGAAGGAGTGATCTATATACTAATTTTTTTTAAAACCTCAATAAATTTAGTTTATGCTCTGATATAGTTTAAATAAAAAAGAATATTGGACCTTGATAACTATTAAAAATAATGAAATAAAATAATATATGACCATATCATAACATTGAATATTGACTGGAAATATAACATGATATTATCTAAGTATGAGATGTACTATTTCCATGTGACGTGTATTGGACTTTAGGTAAAATATAAAAAAATACGGAACCAATACAAATATTATGTTCCCAAAATATTAAGAATAAATATTCTTCCAAAAAATTTATATTGAAAATCATGGCTATAGGAAGACTCTTATTAGTTTAAATAGGATCTTTAATACAATCTTTGATTAACTTATAAAAAAATATTATAGAAGTGTAACTTAAAATCTATATAAATCTATTTATTCAAATAAAACATCTACTATAAGTTATAAATTAAAAATAGTCAAATTATTGGAAAGATAAAAAGGATTAAAAATTCACCACCATATCAATAATTATTTTATGGACATCTAAGAAAGGTATGTCCCTAAATGCTTCTCAAACTGGTTGTGTTTATAAACAAAACATTTAATATCTTACTATGTATATAATGAATCATTAAGAAAAATAATAATAATTAGTTTCAATTGATGGTGTTTCTAGTTAGTAATTCAGTTTGATAAAGGGTTTTTAAATAACATTTCAATTTACAAGGAAAATAGGAGGCCTAGTTTATGGAGGAAAAATGATAAAAATGGAGAAATCCTTCAAAAAAAATTAGATATCTTAGAAAAGGAAGAATATATCCACTATAAATAAACATAATTATTGGAAGTTAATTTATGAAAACTTCCTTTTATGTGATCATTGTGAAGAAGTGTACTACTTAAAACCACCATTGATTAACTAATGTGATAATAGGTATATAAATTCATAAAATATAAGAATATATGTAATAGAAATATATAAATTTATCTTGGGAAAAAATAATATTGAGATATAAAATTAACTGGTAAAGAAATATGCCTAGAATACACCTAAAAAGGCAATGAAAAAAAATCTAAAGAGGACATCCAAACTGATATGTGGATCTTCTCTTATAGTAGGAAAATCCACATCTTCTAACATTTAATACTATCCATGAATATTTAGAGTTAATAAATTAAGATATAACACCATTTAAAACCTATCCAACAGAATCAAAAAAAAGATTGATATAATTAATTGAAACCCTAAAGAAACATTTTTTTAGTTTATAATTAGATAAAACTTTTTGGATCGTAAAAAATGTGTGAATTTTGGAACAATCTTTGTATACTTAAAAAAATGGAATAAAATTCTACTCTAAGAGTGGGTATTACGTGAAAATTAAAGGAATGTTCTAGTAAATTCATGAGATTTAGTGAGAAGAATAAATAATGACGTTTCACAAAATATAAATAATGAAAAAGAAAAGAATATCGTGCCATCCAATGAAATTCCTAAGTGGAACTACAAATATGTTACATTCATAAAGATATATAATAAAACTGGAGCTAAAAATAAAATATATTCTAGATTGAGATCAATATCTCAGCCTTATTTCTCTTATTAATAATACTACCAAGAACGCACTTTATTCCATTGAATATCAATACATTTGTTTTCTTTTACAATACTAATAGTCAACTGGATGACAGCTTTAATCTCATAATACTTGATGAAATAAGGATCTTTCATGGGGTACTGCTAAAGATAATCTCCTATGATGAATAAGTGAGTTCATTCGTTGTGGGAGAGATATGATGAAGTAGAGGACTTCAAAAATATATTTTATTAAGTGAATATATAATTTTGAAAACTCCTAGAGTAATTTTGAGGGGTTTTTTTTCATTGACAATTTCTATACAAGTTTTTAAATCAATTAGACAAATTTATTAAGAGGAGGGGTGATGGTTGAGGATAAATATTATCTAAAATTTATTTGTAAATCTTATAATTGAAATTTCAAATGATTTTTTTAGTAAATACTTTTCTAATAAGTTTTTGATAAATATTTTAGAAAAACACCAAACATGAGAATGTGAAAGTGGTATTACATGGGGAGTACTGATTGGAGAACTCACTTGGATAGAATCTAGTCAACATTAAAAAATTTGATTATTGGTAAACTATTTTTTATGTGAATGATGAGTGATGTTGTTTATTGGAGAAGAAACTACTATCTAATATAGTTTTATAATAATTTTGTCAATATTACAAAATATGGATATTTAAGAACATATAATAATAGATTAAAAAATATATTCAATAGTATATAGAATCCTTCCGAATTTTATTTACCTTAAAATTTTATATAATTATTAATAATGGTTTTTGTATGAGGTTTAGGGTTGATTTTGGGTGATTGAGAAGGCCATGGAATAAGTTGAATAGGTTATGTAATTATTTTAGGATGTCTGAAATTTCACTAACGAGGTAAGGGAAAACATATAAGTATTGATACTTATATTGAATTTTATAAGGATAGTGGTTATGTTCATAATGACCATGGAATGAGGAAGGATTGTGAAATTTAATAAGGACTTATTATTTCATAATGTTAATTTATTTCTTAAGGATCATAGTTTTTGATAGTATTCTTAGATTTCAGAAGGATCATTTATATCATAAGGATCATTTATTTTTTAAGGTCCTCATGGATTTTTTTGAGGGAATGACTTTGTAATGTTAACATTTTTAGTAGGATTATTTATTAGTTAAGGGTCATTATAGGGTTGGAGATCTTCACAATGTTAAAATTACATGGACATTTTATGCTGTAAAGATTACATTGTAAGGACTCACATTATAAGGATCTGTTTCATAATGAACATTCAATAAAATGATTCACCATAAAGATCTAAAAACATTATGCAAAATTATTTATTTGTTAATAAGAATAAGTTCCTTTAGATTATTTTTTTGTATTTAAAATTAAATAATGACATAATACAAAGAATGAAATATCAGATAAGTATGAAATAATTCATGATTAAATATATTTTGTGGGAAAAAAATTTAGTCAGTTATTTCACTGACCCTCTAGGATATAAATGTCACATTTATGCTGAATAATTATGAATCAACGTCAAAAATATTAGAGATGGATTCCATGCCACAAGACATGGTTCCACATGAAAAAATATGACTCTATAAAGACAAGTATTATTTTAAAAATTATTAAATAATTTTATTTTGTATATATTTAAACGATTTAAATATCCAGATTATTTGGTAGATTTGAATGAGGAACATACTGAATTTTAAATAATGATTTTTTGATTATTAAAATATGAAAAATCCACTAGTTTGAATAAAAAAGATTAACTATTGACCAATATTTATAATATTTCCATATATTAAATATTTAGAGTATTATTAAAAGTGTTTTTTTAATATAAAAAACAAAATGAGAAAAAATTATGTCCTATATAATTCCATTATTATGAATTTTCTTTTACATGGGAGAAACAATTGAGAGATCCTTAGTTACTACGTCACTCTGATTAAATTTTTATCATTTCAAAATAGTGGACTCAATAATAAACATGAAAAATGAATACCAACATTTATTGAAGAATATAGATCTGTAAGAGGATGCCTACAATATAGTTATATATTATAGAGAGATCAATTGAGAACTATTAAAGAGGTTTGTGGTAGAGTAAGGCCAACATGATTTATTTATATGAAGAAGTATATGTAAAACACTTGCTCAACAATTAATGAATGGTTGCATTGAATGATTTCACCTTGAAATCAGAACTAGTCACCTGGATTGAGCTATATGAGAAAATGTGAACAAGTTGGAAGATGAAAATTATTTTATATAGTATAAATACCCTATTATAGGATTCAATATTGTCACGACCCGTCCTCGGGGCCCGTGCCGTGACTACCCCAAGCCCGCCTTCCATAGGCCAGAGGGTGGCGACTAGCAGCAAGGCGAAAATCCCGGTAAAAAGGGAAGGCATTGCCTTTGTAAAGTAAACAAGCACCACAGAGTAAGAAAGTTGAAAAGTAAACACTAAGTAAAAATAGAGTACAAATGAAGTGCGGAAAAGTAAATGGGCCAGTATACAAACCCAACTGAAAGTAAAGTACAACTCGAAAGGGAAAACAGCAACTGTAAAGTAAAAGCTGCTACACCGAGCTGTCCACTGGAAATCCAACCTGAAGGGTGGGTACAGATAGCTCCAATGCTCCTCGGGTCCCGCCGTCCACATCGAGCACGTCCCGCCCAGTGGTCCACCTCCAGGTACCGTCCTGCTCTGCAAGCCTGAGCCACGATCAACGATGTCCGTCGTCTGCAACCAACACAATGTAGTGCGGGCATAGCCCGTGCAGGGGTGAGTATAACGATACTCTGTAGGGACCCCGAGACCCTCAAGGTCTCACTAAAACCAACAATGATAACCTCAAGAAGATCACAACAGATAACCTCTACTTAGATATATTCCCATACATATACCTAAGTTATCAAGTAACCCATCTCAATCATGAGGCAAACACAAGGTCAAAAGTCTCAGCTCAAACCAGGATTTTCATCATCGAAACCATAACTACTAAAGAGATCCGTCTCTGGAGTGTACAGTGGTCATGTCACAACTCCGAGGTACTGCCCACTAACTTAAGACTGTTGTAGTACTCCACCTATCGAGTAATGCGGGCCAGCCGCTACCACCAAGCGCTCCCATGTGCTGCTACAACCAAGCGCACATCTGACGTGGGTCTGCCGCTACAACCAAGCACTCCCATGTGCCGCTACAATAAAGTGCACCTCTGTCGTGGGTCTGCTGCTACAACCAAGCACTCCCATGTGCCGCTATCACCAAGCGTACCTCTGTCGTGGGTCTTCCGCTACAACCAAGCGCTCCCATGTGCCGCTACAACCAAGCGCACCTCTGTCGTGGGTCTGCCCCTACAACCAAGCGCTCCCATGTGCCACTACAACCAAGCGCACCTCTGTCGTGGGTCTGCCGCTACAACCAAGCGCTCCCATGGGCCGCTACAACCAAGCGCACCTCTGTCGTGGGTCTGTCGTTACAACCAAGCGCTCCCATGTGCCGCTACAACCAAGCGTACCTCTGTCGTGGGTCTGCCGCTACAACCAAGCGCTCACATGTGCCGCTACAACCAAGCGCACCTCTGTCGTGGGTCTGCCGCTACAACAAAGCGCTCCCATGTGCCGCTAAAACCAAGCGCACCTCTGTCGTGGGTCTTCCGCTACAACCAAGCGCTCCCCTGTGCCGCTACAACCAAGCGCACCTCTGTCGTCGGTCTGCCGCTACAACCAAGCGCTCCCATGTGCCGCTACAACCAAGCGCACCTCTGTCGTGGGTCTTCCGCTACAACCAAGCTCTCCCATGTGCCGCTACAACCAAGCGCACCTCTGTCACACACCGAGTTGTCCGATCAGCAGTCGTCGGGTCTCAGTCAGCTACACGGTCTCCGTGATCCGCCCGCTCATCTCCGTGAGGGTCCGCTCCACGAGCTACTAGTCGATACTCCAAGTATCACAAAGTCCCGCAAGGAAGTATCTCGAAGGACCACCTCGTCATAGGGGTCTCAACGCAACAGACGGCGCGTCAATCGGACGCCCGGTCTGTGAGCAACAGACGGCGCGTCAATCGGACGCCCGGTCTGTGAGTTATTAGTCTTTTCGTCCTAGGGGCCCGGTTGGTTTCGTGAGCGAACCAATCCGGCCGTAACTCAACTATACCCCGAACACTAACAGGGTATACTCATAGGGACCGTTTTTCAACGTGATCACCAATGCCGCTGACGGTTCGTCAGATGGACGTCTGGTCTGAAAGATATCAGCTTTTCCGTTCCAGGGGCCCGGTTGGATTTCAGTGCGATCCAACCCGGCCACTATCCATCTGCATCCAAAAATCGGGTGGAGGATGCCAAAAGTTCGGTCTCATCAAGAGGAACTCAACGCAATAGACGACGCGTCAATCAGACGCCCGGTCTGAGAGTTATTGGCTTTTTCGTCCCAGGGGCCCAGTTGGTTTTTAAGGAAAAACCAACCCGACCGTACTCCACTTGCGTCCAAACCTCGGCCGGAGTGATCCAAGAGATCCGTCTCACGAAGAGGAAACTAACAATGCTGACGGCACGTCGATCGGACATCCGTAGCTCAAGATATGAGCGTTTCCACTCCGAGGGCCCGGTTGGTTTCGTGTACGAACCAACCCGGCCGAACCCAAAGTATTCCGAAACATTGAGTGAGATAAACCGAAACGACCGACTCGCTCCAAGGATTGCGTTTCCACTGACGGCGAGTCGTTTGGAGGCTCGTAGCTCAAGTTACGGGCGTGTGAACGAAAGTCGTCCGAAGACGGGGGGTCCGGGCCCGGGCCGACCCGGCCTGACCCCCCTGGTTGGCCCGAACCGGGTCGGGTCCGACCCGGTTGGCCCGGCCCGGCCCGGCCAGGGACGGTCCGGCTCGGCTCGGCCGAGCGGCCGACGCGGGGGAAAGCCGCCGCTACGCGTGACACCACCGCGGCACCTGCAGGGTGTCGGCCAGACAGCCGGACGCGCCGTGTGACAACCCCGCGACACCCGCGGGGTGCCACCCTGGACACCCACGGGGTGCCGCGTGACAACCTTGGGGCACCCGCGGGGTGTCGCCCTGGACACCCACGGGGTGCCGCGTGACAACCCCGCGGCACCCGCGGGGTGTCCCGCTGGACACCAGCGGGGTGCCGCCGCCTCCGGCCGCCAGCGCCGCCGCGCCGGCGACCCGCACCGCTACCAGCTTCCGCGGGCCGCCGGAGTCGCTCCGGTGGCCCGTTTTCCTTCCCGTCTGCGCCGTTGTTCCTCCCGGGTTCCGTTCTTTACTGCGGGATCATCAAACATCCTTTGCGGCACGTTCCGTCGTCGCCCGCCAAATCCGCACAAAACGAAGAACGGCGGAGGGTCATCGGGCCGTGTTCGTTTGGCCCGCACCCTCCGCGTTAGAGATAATCAACGGGAGAAAATAAAATGTTCAACACATGAACCAACAATTTTAATAAAATAAAAATGTTTCATTGATTCCGGTTCTTTAATTTTTAAAGAACGTTCACGGAAATAAATAAAATAGGGGGGGTAAATCCCAAAATAAACCCCTACCTCGTTGATCGTCGTGCGCGGGCGTTCTTCGCGGAAAAGCTCGTCGCGGAAGAGGGGGATCGTCGCGTCGTCACGGGAAGGCGTCGCGTCGTCGCGGAATTCGGCGTTGAGTCGGCGAGCTCAACGGACCAAGAACAACAGATTTAAATTATAAATAATTAAATCTGTGTTTAAAACCAAAAGAAAATAACCTTGCGGGAAATCTGAAATCACTCACCTCAACAGTCGGTGATCGGAGATCGGAGCGGGGAAGAACATCTCAGACGGCAGCGTCGTCGATTTCTGGGTTCGGCGTTCTTCGCGTTCTTCGAATTCTTCGCAAGGGAGAAGAAGATACAAGGGTCCTCTCAAATATTCTCAATGCGCAAGTAACCAGAGGTCGAGCGTTGGCCTTATTTTATTATTACGCCAACGAATTTGAAAACTGGTTAAGAAACGATCCATCAATTCGTTTAATTAATTCAACGAAAGAAACAGCCCATTTAATTCACGAAATAAACCACCCAATTAAATGTTCTGTTAAGATTTTAAGAAATGCATCAGTTGACTTTCATTAAGATGGGTTTTCGCGGGTGCGTTTCCTAGAGGAAAGAAACGGCGGGGCTCGTGCGGGCCCCACCTTGCAAATATCCTACCAAGGGGGTAGGATATTTCTGGATAGCATCCTATCCAGTTCAACTCAGTTCAAACCGCCTTTAAGTGGCTTCAAGTGGCTTCTAAGTGGCTTAAGTGAAATAAAATAAAGTTGTCGCCAAATTATTTTATTTCTTAACTTTAAGCCCAAAAATTAAAAACCACACCCGAGCAAACGCAACTCCGGAAGAGGCATTTCTAAGCGAATACTGGCGCTGCGATTTCATCGGTGCCCTCAGAATTCGATTCCGGGCAGCGGTTCAAAAGTTAGAAAAACCCGCTCGTCCGTTCACTGAACGTACCCGAGCCAAACTTCGGAAAATGATTCCGGTCACACCGGGCCTCAGAATCAGGCGCTGTCAGAAAATGCGTTCTTGTAAAATTCCAAAGAAAATTAAGAAAAAAATTTCCTTGAAATTTACGGGTCATTAAATTAATCCCACCACAGGGATTTACGTCCCCGTAAAGCTTCAACACAAACTAGGGATACAAAGGCGGTACTGAGCACGCATCTGAGCCTTCCGCTCCCATGTGCTCACCTGGACCTTCTCTGTCATGGCCCAGACCACCTCTGGTCCCACTAGAGCTGCCATGATTTCTTCCTTGCCGATAAGAGAAATCTGGTCTCATCCCCTAGATGAACCACGTTCTTCGCCTAATACGGTCAATCCCGACATGGATGATACTAATCCATACCAAGGATGACGCCGTAAGGCCTCGACGCTACTACCAAGAGATCCAACCGTTACTCTCGCCTCCAAAGGATGAGTCACACTGTCGGCATCAGTGTGTGGTAACTAGGTCTCCTCCAGTAGATGTCTCACAAGTGAGGGTCATGTCAACAGTCAAAACTGGAACCTCTTAGTGACAACACAAGAGAGGACAGGGAAGTAAATGCCACAAGAAAAGGTGTCTTTTATTACTGTAGCTCAAGTACAAAGACACAAAGCATCTACAAACAAACATCAACAAAACTAGAAGCAACATGAACAAAAGTCTCCAGGTCTGGAGCTAGTCCCTCTCCTGTCCATCTGCTCCCGGAGCCCCATGATCGTAGGCCTCAACTGACTGAAGATGAGATCTCCCATATCCTCCTATCACCTGCGGTCGGGGTGGACCGCCTGGTGGTGGTGGTGGCAGAGCCTCAAAGCGTCGCCCACCACATGTTGCTCGGCCAGCTCCTCTGCCTCGTCCGCCTCCTCCCTGCGGACCGCCACGGTCGACCCTCTGCCTCAGCCTGGGTGGCCCCTCCACCGTCTGCTGCTCCTCGGTACGGCGGGTCGTGCAGTCACGAGCCATGTGGCCCTGCCCGCCGCACGAGTAGCACTGTCTGCCTCTCGGAAGGCTGGCTTCGCGCTGTGTGCCAAGCACTGCTGAGCCAGTGTCCCGAGGTCGTCTGCCGGAACCCTGAGTCATCCGTCGGCTACCTGCTGCCGAAGACTCTACCACCTGCCGCCCTGCGGTAGGCCTCGCTGTAGACTCAGCCAGAAAGCTCTCGATCGGATGGGCTCGCTCTAGCACTCCTGCCTGGGTCGGGATGCTGAGGGAGATCAGCGATGCCCTGATCTCGTGTCTCAATTCCTGCTCGAAGGTCCGGTCCCGGAAGAAGGGGTCCCGTACCATGTCTGTCGAGTAGCGAGAAAGGTCGGTGAACCTCGACGCGTACTGGGCTACCGTCAAGCTGCCCTGCCGCAGCTGAAGAAGCTCCTGAATGCGCACCACACGGAGGGTGGACAGGACGAACTCTGAGCGGAAGAGGCTCTCGAAGTCCGTCCAAATGAGGGAGGCCTCATCGTGCACCTGGAGCATCAAGCTCCACCATCTGCCTGCTGCCGCGTGCAGGAGACTCGCTGTGAGGATCACCATGAGGTCTGCTGGTTTCCTCACTAATCTAAAAACCCGAACAACTGCCTCCAGCCAGTCCTCGGCGGCCTGAGGGTCCGTCTCCCCGTGGAACCTGGGCGGTCGCTGGCGCTGGAACTCATGCAGTGCACTAAGGCGACGTGCATCGTCAGCGGCTGGGGCTGGTAGCATCGGTGCCTCGGCGGGTATAGGTACCGCCGGTGCCTCAGCTGTCAAAGGGCCATGTACCGAGTCCTCGACGCTCGGTGGGATGTCATCATGATCCACTCTCGGAATCCTAGCTGGCTGTCGTCGTGGGGCCATCCTGAAATAAACAGGTGCGCCACGGTCAGGACAGTATACCTGGTGAGCTGACACAAGTAATCACAAGGAAAACGTGAAACACACATGCAATCAATGTATTCGTGAATTAAGTCGGAAATCAGAAGTCAGGGTCCTGGTGTACGGATACGTCGGCCGCCGCACCAACACTGGACTCCCTGGACTGATAACCACACCGAATACGCTAAACACTATTGCTTCACATAGAAGAAAGATCAGTGTCCCAGTAGAACCGACCACCTCTGATACCAATTTGTCACGACCTGTCCTCGGGGCTCGTGCCGTGACTACCCCAAGCCCGCCTTCCATAGGCCAGGGGCTAGCGACTAGCACCAAGGCGAAAATCCCGGTAAAAGGGAAGGCATTGCCTTTGTAAAGTAAACAAGCACCACAGAGTAAGAAAGCGGAAAAGGAAACACTAAGTAAAAACAGAGTACAAATGAAGTGCGGAAAAGTAAATGGGCCAGTATACATACCCAACTGAAAGTAAAGTACAACTCGAAAGGGAAAACAACAACTGTAAAGTAAAAGCCGCTACACCGAGCTGTCCACCGGAAATCCCACCTGAAGGGTGGGTACAGATAGCTCCAATGCTCCTCAAGTCCCGTCGTCCTCTCCGAGCACGTCCCGCCCAGTGGTCCACCTCCAGGTATTGTCCTACTCTGCAAGCCACAGCCACGATCAACGTTGTCCGTCGTCTGCAACCAACACAACGTAGTGCGGGCATAGACCGTGCAGGGGTGAGTATAACGATACTCAGTAGGGACCCCGAGACCCTCAAGGTCTCACTAAAACCAACAAAGATAACCTCAAGAAGATCTCAACAGATAACCTCTACTTAGATATATGCCCATACATATACCTAAGTTATCAAGTAACCCATCTCAATCATGAGGCAAACACAAGGTCAAAAGTCTCAGCTCAAACCAGGATTTTCACCATCGAAAGCGTAACTTCTGAAGAGCTCCATCTCTGGAGTGTACAGTGGTACTGTCACAACTCCGAGGTACTGCCCACTAGCTTAAGACTGCTATAGTACTCCACCTAACGAGTAATGCGGGCCAGCCGCTACCACCAAGCGCTCCCATGTGCCATTACAACCAAGCGCACCTCTGACGTGGGTCTGCCGCTACAACCAAGCGCTCCCATGTGCCGCTACAACCAAGCGCACCTCTGTCGTTGGTCTGCCGCTACAACCAAGCGTTCCCATGTGCCTCTACAACCAAGAGCACCTCTGTCCTGGGTCTGCCGCTACAACCAAGCGCTCCCATGTGCCGCTACAACCAAGCGCACCTCTGTCGTGGTTCTGCCGCTACAACCAAACGCTCCCATGTGCCGCTACAACCAAGCGCATCTCTCTCGTGGGTCTGCCACTACAACCAAAAACTCCCATGTGCCGCTACAACCAAGCGCACCTCTGTCGTGGCTCTGCCGCTACAACCAAGCGCTCCCATGTGCCGCTACAACCAAGCGCACCTCTGTCGTGGGTCTGCCGCTACAACCAAGCGCTCCCATGTGCCGCTACAACAAAGCACACCTCTGTCGTGGGTCTGCCGCTACAACCAAGCGCTCCCATGTGCCGCTACAACCAAGCGCACCTCTGTCATGGGTCTGCCGCTACAACCAAGTGCTCCCATGTGCCGCTACGACCAAACGCACCTATGTCACACACCGAGTCGTTCGATCAGCAGTCGTTGGGTCTCAGTCAGCTACACGGTCTCCGTGCTCCGCCCGCTCGTCTCCGGGAGGGTCCGCTCCACGAGCTACTGGTCGATAAACCATGTATCAAAAAGTCCCACAAGGAAGTATCTCGAAGGACCACCTCGTCATAGGGGTCTCAACGCAACAGACGGTGCGTCAATCGGACATCCGGTCTGTGAGTTATTAGCCTTTTCGTCCCAGGGGCCGGTTGGTTTTGTGAGCGAACCAATCCGGCCGTAACTCAAATATACCCCGAACACTCAAAGGGTATACTCATAGGGACCATTTTTCAACGTGATCACCAATGCCGCTAACGGTTCGTCAAACGGACGTCTGGTCTGAAAGATATCATCTTTTCCGTTCCAGGGGCCCGGTTGGATTTCAGTGCGATCCAACCCGGCCACTATCCATATGCATCCAAAACTCGGGCGGAGGATGCCAAATGTTCGGTCTCATCAAGAGGAACTCAACGCAATAGACGACGCTTCAATCGGACGCCCGGTCTGAGAGTTATTGGCTTTTTCGTCCCAAGGGCCCGGTTGGTTTTTAAGGCAAAACCAACCCGACCGTACTCCACAAGCGTCCAAACCTCGGGCGGAGTGAGCCAAAAGATCCGTCTCACTAAGAGGAAACTAACAAAGATGACGGCACGTCAATCAGATGTCCGTAGCTGAAGATATGAGTGTTTCCGCTCCGAGGGCCCGGTTGGTTTCGTGTACGAACCAACCCGGCTGAACCCAAAGTATTCCGAAACTTTGAGTGCGATAAACCGAAACGACCGACTCGCTCCAAGGATTGCGTTGCCGCTGATGGCGAGTCATTTGGAGGCTCGTAGCTCAAGTTACGGGCGTTTGAACGAAAGTCGTCCGAAGACGGGGGGGTCCCGCCCGGGCCGACTCGGCCTGACCCCCCCTGGTTGGCCCGAACCGGGTCGGGTCCGACCCGTTTGGCCCGGTCCAGCCCGGCCTGGGCCGGTCCGGCTCGGCGCGGCTGAGCAGCCGAGCGGCCGACGCGGGGGAAAGCCGCCACCACGCGTGACACCCCCACGGCACTCGCGGGGTTTCGGCCAGACAGCCGGACGCGCCGCGTGACAACCCTGCGACACCCACGGGGTACCGCCCTGGACACCCGCGGGGTGTCGCGCTGGACACCCGCGGGGTGTCGCGCTGGACACCCGCGGGGTGCCGCCGCCTCCGGCCGCCGGCGCCGCCACCAGCTTCCGCGGGCCGCCGGAGTCGCTCCGGTGGCCCGTTTTCCTTCCCGTCTGCGCCGTTGTTCCTCCCGGGTTCCGTTCTTTACTACGGGATCATCAAACATCCGTTGCGGCACGTTCCGTCGTCGCCCGCCAAATCCACACAAAACGAAGAACGGCAGAGGGTCATCGAGCCGTGTTCGTTTGGCCTGCACCCTCCGCGTTAGAGATAATCAACGAGAGAAAATAAAATGTTCAACACATGAACCAACAATTTTAATAAAAAAAATTGTTTCTTTGATTCTGGTTCTTTAATTTTTAAAGAACGTTCACGGAAATAAATAAAAAAGGGGGGGTAAATCCCAAAATAAATCCCTACCTCGTTGATCGTCGTGCGGGGGCGTTCTTCGCGGAAAAGCTCGTCGCGGAAGAGGGGGATCGTCGTGTCGTCGCGGGAAGGCGTCGCGTCGTCGCGGAATCCGGCGTTGAGTCGGCGAGCTCAACGGACAAAGAACAACAAATTTAAATTATAAATAATTAAATCTGTGTTTAAAACCAAAAGAAAAGAACCTTGCGAGGAAATCCGAAATCACTCACCTCAACGGTCGGTGATCGGAGATCGGAGCGGGGAAGAACGTCTCGGACAGAAGCGTCGTCGATTTCTGGGTTCGGCGTTCTTCGCGTTCTTCGCGTTCTTCGCAAGGCAGAAGAAGATACAAGGGTCCTCTCAAATCTTCTCAATGCGCAAGTAACCAGAGGTCGAGCGTTGGCATTATTTTATTATTACGCCAACGAATTTGAAAACTGGTTAAGAAACGATCCATCAATTCGTTGAATTAATTCAACGAAAGAAACAACCCATTTAATTCACGAAATAAACCGCCCAATTAAATGGTCTGTTAAGATTTTAAGAAACACGTCAGTTGACTTTCATTAAGACGGGTTTTCACGGGTGCGTTTCCTAGCAGAAAGAAACAGTGGGGCTCGTGCGGGCCCCACCTCGCAAATATCCTACCAAGGGGGTAGGATATTTCTGGATAGCATCCTATCCGGTTCAACTCAGTTCAAGCCGCCTTTAAGTGGCTTCAAGTGGCTTCCATGCGGCTTAAGTGAAATAAAATAATGTTGTCGCGAAATTATTTTATTTCTTAACTTTAAGCCCGAAAATTAAAAACCACACCCGAGCAAACACAACTCCGGAAGAGGCGTTTCTAAGTGAATACCGGCGTTCCGATTTCATCGGTGCCCTCAGAATTCGATTCCGGGCACCGGTTCAAAAGTTAGAAAAACCCGCTCGTCCGTTCACTGAACTTACCCGAGCCAAACTTCGGAAAATGATTCCGGGCACACCGGGCCTTGGAATCAGACACCGTCCGAAACTGCGTTCTTGTAAAATTCCAAAGAAAATTAACAAAAAAAATTCCTTGAAATTTACGGGTCTTTACATATATCACATAGTAGAATGTCCAGTGATCATTTTTTGAGGATATTAAGGTTGTGTTATTCACAATAGTGTATACAATAAATATTTCTATTTATAACAATGTGATTTTGTATTGGAGAATCTATGAAGAGGATTTAAAACCAATAATTAATATTAATATTATATCATATTGGGGTAGAATCTTGTTTATCACCATGTTCATTTTTATATTACTTATACTTGTGTTTCAAAATGGGTGAGACTTAGATGAGTTCTAATGAAAATTACTTTTGAGGTAAAAATTTTTCTCATGAGTTTCATAATCACACAGGGGGAAATTGGATTTTCTATGGAGTTGGAGGATGATATTAACAAGAAGAAACCCAGTTATGACATCATGATCGTTGTTGATAAGGATAACTTATGGCTGGATGATGTAGGGATTCAATATAGGTGTCATGAGATAGTTTTGTTTCAAAGAATGGTTGTGTGACTTGTTCACAAGATTCTACTCATCATTATGGATATTAATTTCAATCTTGGGAAAAGGTTTTAATTTTTTCAAGATAGTGCATAGATTAGTTCTAAGAGTTCTTAAGTCACGTGAAATGTTTCTCATTGGCTAGGAGGATCCTACCATAAATATATATCAAAACATAGCTATGGGGATGATCCTTCCAAATAAATTAGATATATGTATTACAATATTACTCATGTCATGTCTATAGATGAATTTTATTTATAATTCTTTTTTAAAAATATATATCAATAGTTTCAATAGGTTTATGGTATCTATGGTGGGTAGAGTGGACACTAGATCAATTAGGTAAAGAGTTGTATTTTTATATCAAAATTATATTCTCACTTTCCATGTAAATGCATCTAAGATAAGGTGGGTATTCAATAATAGAGTCTTCCAATGGATTGTCTAGGAGATACCATTTTATATTGAAAAGACACCATTTTTTTCTTCAAAGGAATCATTAATCAAATAACATTAGGCATTTTTAATTTTAAAAATAAGTTCCTCTAATTTTGGCGGAGAATAACCTTGTTAAAAAATATAATCATATATATCCTAATAAATATTTTATAATTTATTAGGGGGAAAAAATAAACCATCAGTACCCTTGAATTTTTATTGAATTCTTTAATCTGGGATGTCGACCAAGTAGATACATTCCTACAGGAATCTAGAAAGATGATAGTGAATCCAATCAAGGAATGCATAATTAGAATACATAACATATCATATACTCTGAAAAGTATCATAGTGAGTATTTCATGGGTTATTATTTAGGGGAATACTCATTTAGAGGGGTATATGAAGGATATATATACAGTGGGCTATAGAGGATGGGATAAACAATCCAGAATGACCTCACATCTCATGATATGCATGATTATTTCTCCATATATCCTAAAAGATAAGGCTGGATATGTGTGTGGTCATGAAGAAATTAGTTATTGGATGGAGAACCAGGTAGGAGAAACCATATTATTCCTTGGGTGTCCATTCCCCAACATTAACATTAGTTATGAGGGAATGAAGCCAATTCATTTTAAAAAACCCTATATATATTTCATTCATGTGTTTTGTGATGTTTTAATATAATTATTTCATTAGTTTAGGGGTTACTACTTCATATTTTGTGAATGGATTAACCGATTTAGTGGTTTATGGTAGGATACAACATATATTTGAAAATGTCTAGGAGATACCAGATTTTTGAGGATGATCATGGAGAACCTCCGAAGAACAAAACTAAATAAATAAGGAAAAAAGAGGCTTCTAGAGTAGAAAAACGACTTTACACATTATGCAATAGTTTCATGTTGTCAACTGGTGCATGTTATTAAAGAGATACATGACGTGAAGTGAAAAAATTTAATGATGAATTTACAAGTCCTGTAAATTCTTTACAGTCCCAATTACGATACTTTGACTGGATTTTCAATGAAAATATTAATTATTTTACCACACGGTGCACTATGGATATTTTATAATGAAATTATAATGAAATTAAATGAATCCCAGTTGTATATGGATCCTATATAAAGAGTTTTAACATTATATTTTTGGGTATATCTCATAAAATAAAGTATTTAGAGAGAATCTGCGAAGAGGAGGGTCCTCACCACTTTCATCTTAGATTTCATTTGGATTTTTTTTCTCTTCTTCCCAATTACCCTATCATCACTAGGATGTGGGCGTAAAAACACCCTTCTCTTGTGTTATCTAAGATAATGGGGGTTTTCTCTTGGTTTAATTTATTTTTATACTATTCATATATTTTTTTTGACACAATATAATATTCATATTCCAATCCCTTTATTTTCCTTCTTTAATGACCATTGATTATTTTATAATAATGGAACATTAAAATTAAACTACTGACAACCCTAAAAAATATGGCCATTTTTTAATTTTTGGGAATCTAGTTTAAATATGGAATCAAGAAAATCATGGTTTAGTGAAACCCTAAAATACCCAACCAATGGAAATGTGGGATTTGTATTCCAAGAATGGGATAATTTGAACAATGGATATTACTCATATCGTCTATGAAAACTATCATGAATGAATTAAGTAATTTTCAAAAATCCAATTACACACGATCAATGAAATTAAAAAGTACTGGTAGATATTTCAAATCTGAATTGAAACTGATCAAACTTCTTTACATTTGTCTATAATTTTATTAAAATGAATCAAATATATATTTTAGTAACAAATTTATTTAAATAAATATGATAAATTCTTTAGAAAACATTGTCAAAATAATTCATCATCTCTATGGGTTCATCCTCAAGATTTCATAACAATACATTTTCATTAACTATGAAGCATAGTTTGAATTTTTATAAAGATTTACTTTTATTACACCCACAGGGAAGAAATGACAACCCACATGCATGTCAAAAAACCTCAATAATGAGTAGTATAAAATTCATATGAACACCAGTACATAATATGAATCCAAAATGTTTTTTAAGAGATGAAAAAAAGATAATTAAATACCATGGTGTTCTTCTCACCATTACAAGATGATCACAAGATTGGTTAATTTTCATTATATTATTTTTGTGTAGTTATCATGATGAAAATGAAAATTTTGTTCTAGTGGGTGAGAAAGAGAGACATTACAAAAATTGTTTTTCTCTAGATGTATGGTGCGGGTCCTATGAGAACTGAAGCCCAGAATGAGTTTGAAATATCTTTTTCCCAAGTGTTTAGGAAAGACTGATTTGGGATTATATTGGCCAGTGGATGGGGATGTTAGTGTAAGGGGAGTGGCTGTTGGATTTTTAATGTTCTTGTTTCCAAGTGGATGATCAACATAGTAACAAAACCAAATAATAAAACATGGTGTTTGCAGTGGTGTGATGGGTCCTTTAGGCGGTAAGGAATAATGAAGGATATGGTTGATTTTCCTCACACCTTTTCATTCAGGTTCAGGTGAATGTGCTGGAGGAGATCTTTGACTACCTATTTTTGGAGGGAGATCACTATAATTCGTCAAGGGGTCATTCCTTACAATCTTATTCCCACTGAGGGATGTGACCATACTATTTAGAGGAACTAGGTCAAGGAAAAAGAACCTAGCTAGGGAATGAAAAAAAATTTGGATGTGTCTTGTGTTCATGATTAGATTAGGGGGTGACCTTGTGCATAATGATAGAGGTTCTATTTTCTTTTGTCTACTCTCAACTATTAACTAGGAAACTCTATTAGGGAATAGACAGGGTCACTTTATAGTGAACTTATTTTTTAAAATCTATATAATACATATCTCTATATAGTGGAGACTGAATATTATAATCTAGTGGGTTTCTTTATAAAAATAGCAGCATATCGAGGGACCTGGTATACATAACTAGGAAATGCATGATGAATATTGGAAATGATATGGAGGTTAGTAAAACATGAAGGGAAAATAATTTTTACTTATATTTTAGCATGAAAGGATAGTTAAGCTAATATTTTATTCTCTAATAATGTACTGGGGATTTACCTCATGGGTTTTTTTGTCAATTATCAATTGAGAAACCCTTTGGATGCATCGTTTTCAACCCTCACTAAGTAGAGGGTACTTGAATAAAAAGTTACATTTCAATTAGGATCTTTATCATGACCATTCATATAGGATAGTCTAAAATAAATAAACAAAAAATTATAATTGATTCAACACCTTCGCATCTCAATGATCTCACCAGACTAGGTCACTTAAATACATATAATTCTATTTAGAATTATCACCAATATTGATTGAAATTGGTTTCAAAATAACCCAAATTGTTTTGGAGGGATTAGGGAATCATAAATATTAGTTGAGAAATTTTAAGATGGGTGGTGATGAATTCTAGAGTATTAGGTTACATGAAATTTAGTAATGGAGATCTATACATAATGTTCATTTTTTTGTTTAATAACTACATAAAATGTTGTTGGAATTCTACGAATATTGTTTAGTGATGCTACGAATAATGTAAATTTGAAAAAGTTCATACCTTCACCAAGATATATATGGTTCATCGAATTTATATGTAAATGTAACCCAATAAGTAGCTGTGTAACTACCATGATTATATATATATATATATATATTCCTATGAATAAATATGTTTGTGTAAAATTTTCAAATATTACATAAAACAAAATCACCACATAAGAAAAATCAAATAATAATTATATTGTTTTAAAACATTACTTTTAAAGGAAAAATATACTGAATAAAATTGACAATAGTACAATGGGATTATATAAACAAAAAATAATATGATTTATGATAATAAGGATCACTTTGGTATAAAAGAACAATGACACCCATAAATAGCAATGAAACAATGAAAAAATAGTTATGTATTTTATATTTTTTAAAATAAATAATATATCCTTGAGAGGAATTAATGTGAATGATTAATGATGTGTATAAGAGGTATTTATAGGAAGAATAAAACTTATAATACCATTCGAAATATGGTCTTTGGAAGAGTAACTCATACATTATAATAGAAAACTAAATTTTGGATTTTTAAGTTAGTATATAGGTCTGTTATGAAATAAATGTATAAGTAATAGATATAAAAATACAATTTAATAAATATGGTAAATATGATATAATTAATATTTGAAAAATAGAAACAAAAATTATACATTTGTAAAATATATCCTTTTAAATTATTATTACAATATCTTTTTATGATAAATTTGAAAATATTAAATGAAACATTATTATCCTAAAATTGTTCAAGGGAATATTAATTATTATTTTGATAAACAAAAAATAATTTTATGCAGTCATAAATAATTTTTTAAAGTGTCCAAATTTTGATCCTGTCATAAAAATGGGTTTTTTCAATAAATATTGATCTTATTTTAAAATAAACAAATATCAAATTTAGTAAATTATTTTCAAAAAATGGATTTCATTATTTGAAGTATCATATTAATTTTTGTAGATTGAAATTTTAATAAATTATGATATATGGAGGATAATAGTAACATAACATATTATTATAGTATTTTGAAATTGTATATATATATATATATATATGAAGTTTTCTAGTTTTTATAGGTGATATAAATATTATAGTTCCTAATTTACAATTAAATCAAAATTCCATTACTGTCTAATCACATGTTTGGTAACTTTTTTAACACACAATATTTCAATCTAAAACAACCACCTCCACCCATTATAAATACTACCTTCCTCCACACATGTTTCTTCACTTTAAAAAATATTTTTGTACCCAAAATATATCAAAATGACTAAAAAAATCTATTAGAATCATTTTAGATGTTTTGATATCTCTAAAAGTATAACCTAGGAAGCTTTAATCTTAAATTTTAAGGATCTATCTAAAAGTGATAACGTTTTTTCTTACAACTTTTAATTTCCTTTACATATTAGTTAAAATCATATTTCTAATTATCCTAAATATGGATTATATCATATAATTATGAATGTAATTCCACTATAATATGAATTATATCACTATATAATTTTTAAAATCAATATATGTAGTTGTTTGTAAAACTCTTCCCCTAATTCCGGATTGTAAACATCAATATTGATATTATTATAAAACAACTATTACCACCATAATGGGTGGCTATCATAAACCATTTAATGTATATATATGAAGTTAAAAATGATACTTTAAAATTATTAATATTTATAGTGGTTAAATAATTCAACACCCAAATATTTTAAAATAATAAAATTGTGTCTAATAGTGTATATGATATGAAACACATACCTTAAATAAAAAAATATATTATTTATACACAACCATTATAACCTAATAATTAAATTAATGTATATCAAAAAGATTAACTAAATTATGAGAGAGATATATAAATAGGTCCAATTTAATAAATATTTATTGATAAAAGTCCAGTAAATGAAAATTCATATTTTTATTAATGTTATTTTATACTTCAAAATAAATTGTTTCAAAAAATGGTTTTATTTTTTATTTTGAGTTTATGAATTATAATTAATTAATACCAATTTTTGAAATTTTAATATAAAAATAAAATCAAAATTTTTAATTCAATAATCCCAAATCAACTTAAGAAGAATATTTGGGATTGTTCTGAAAAGGGTTATTTTTATTGAAAAATGAAAAATACCTCTTTTTGTACAACTCTAATTTTATTAAAAACAAATATGTAATTTTAAAATACATATGTGATTTCAAATATATTTAAAATTATACAATTATTTTTTTTTAATTTTTAAACTAATTAATTACCTTTTGAATCATATTTATAACCAATTTTGTTATTTGTATATTTTTAGTATTGTAAATGCAATTTTCGGAAAATTCTTTTTAACATAGTAATGGTCCTCCATCTTAATTAATTAAAATAAAATCAAATGAAGAAATATTTTAATTATATTTATTGACTATATATGTAAATATATCAATTTAAATCCATGTAATTATTATCAATATTCATATAGATAATTTGAGATCATATTTTCCTTCTAGAATCTATATATCAAAAAATTGACTTTTTGACATGAATTGCAGGTTCATGTTTACATTAGAAAATTAAATTTATCTTAATTTAATTTCATAAAATGGATTCTATATTTGGAATCAGAAGAATTAATATTATTAAATAAGATCCATATAATTTTTTAACATAATGACAAGTAAAGACATTGAAATTTATTCACGACGATTAATATTAAAACAAGGTTTTTGTGCTTTACATGAATTTGTCTCAATAAAACACTTCCATAAAAATAAAAAATTTATTTTAGAAATTTAATATCATATTAATAAACACTGAGTTAAAATTATTTAATAATATTGATTTCATTTTTTAAATAAATAAATTATGTAGGTTCAAAAACAAATTTTTGAGGTGAAAAATAAAATGGTAAAAGTAAGTAAATTTATAGAAAATTTAACAAAATGATTAAAACATATTTTAAAATTTTATTGTAGAGTTGTGGATTGAAAATAAATTTCATACAATCGATTATTTTCCAAAATTTTATGCACTTGGGGTTATTGTGACTTCCCATTATTGAATATTTGTTTTTTATTATAAAAATGCCACCCCCTACTGTAAAAGGGAACTATCTACCTTACTTTTTCACAAATCCCAAGAATTTTTTATCAACCAAACCCTAAAAAATTATATACCCCACATCATTATACACATTATAGATATTGTTTTCGAACCAAGGATGACTTTTTTCTTGAAATGTAGTTTGTTTTGTGATTGTTGTTAAACGACACAGAGTTTCATGAGTTCACGATGGTTTTACAATGTTATTCACAACTATGAGTTGTGGAGAATTATGGATGCATGATTAGATAATGGTGATCATCATGAAAATGACAAATCTCACTAAATATTCATGAATGTTTGGAAATCAAAAATTTGTTTTTGAATGATCCAAAACAATCATTTAAAGGTGGTGCAACATCACGAATGGATTATCCTATACATATGAGGACACCCAACTACATTAAAAATGAATATAATTGATGTAAATATAGAATCTTTCTAATTTTGAAAGTTTCATAGATTCACAAATCATGTTTTCTGTGCGATCTTTAGTATCATGATAATACATGTTACATCTTGACAAATTTCAATTCTTTTAAGTAATGGATTCTTCATGATAATGGGTAATTTTGTGAAGGCATAGTAAGATCTGTAAAGGAACTTTTCATATATATGGTAGTGTGATTAGTGAAGGATATTTGAAAATGAATGTTTTATATAATTTATTTTTAGTGAGTTGTGATTTAAGAGTGCATCACATCATGTCTATAGTGAAAAAATATTCTCTTGCTAGTCTATCATAAAGACTTTAAATCAAATATTCTGAAGAATCCTTTAAGTTAATAAATTGAGTAAGACTTCATCCAAGGAAGTGACTTATGGGAAATTGAAGGAAGTGTTATGAGGTACATAGTATGTCATACCTATAATCTTGTAAAGGTATTATTTGTTGAACAAAGTCACTATTCCTAAAAAATTTATTCCAAAACTAGTGAATATTAGTGGATTTTTTATGAAAAACACACTGTCAGTATATGATCCTTGGACTAGACCTTAGTGGTGAACCAATTAAAATTATTTTATTATCTCTCTACATGTGAATGTTTAAATATATAAAAATTACAATCAAATAGTTTTAATTGTTTCCAACCAACTTGGGAATGAGGTCCATCACGTTTAAAGAAAAATTTGACACCCAACTTCACTTCTTCCCTCTCAGGGTGTGCTAAGGTCGAAAAAGTAGAATCAAAGAATAAATTTTCTTGAGTTAAATCTATCATCTTCTATTGTATTGTATAATTCAGTAAATATCATGGGAGTCCCTATATTTGATGAAAAAATTCCATATTTCAAAGAACCAGAGGTGATCTCAATTTAGATATCTTGGAATAGAAGTATTCCTTGCCACTACAAATAGAATTTTGGTCAGGAATGAAACAATATTATCTTTGATTGAAACATACATGAATATTCTTGATGAAGACGCCAAATCACAGAATTCCTATAATGAAGAGATATTCGACCAAATCTATATAAAAGTGGCATGTTGAACATAATCCATGTGTAGGTGGGAAAAATGTAAAAATATAAATGAAAGAGACAACAAATTAAAAGAGGAAAAGCTCCATGTTTTTCATAATATTTCTAATGATTTAAAAATATATTTTTATGAAAATTATGATACATTTTTTAATTGAATTACTGAAGTTGTTGGAAAAATTTAAGGACAATGTGAATAATTCAAGGACATTGAGATCATAAAGAAAATACTTGGAATGATTCCACTTCTCTACAATCCAAAATGTGTCAGGCCATGAGAAAAAGGATATGTCTATAATTTCTTTACATGATTTTTTGGGTAGTTTGGTGGCATATGAAGTGAGATTCAAACCAGAAGATGAAATAAATCAAGTAATAAAGGAAATTGAATTCAATGCCACAGAAAACATTGTGGGTTTTATAGAAATATTTTTGTAATATAATGTTAAATATTAACTTCTTTCTATATTTATGCATGAATTTCAAGAGAAGAAATGGGAGATTTGAATTATTGCTTATGTTGGTATGTTTTCAATTTTGTAGAGTTGGGAACATTTCCTCATGTTGGCCAGGAAGTTTGATTATGAAGAAAGTAAAAGTGGAAATAGACAGATTCCTCAAATTTATTTTAAAAAGAGATACTTCAAATCAAGAATGGAATTATAGAGAAAGAGTTTATTCTATAATGAATATGATGGTGATAATGAATTTTTTGTATAGGAAGATCCAAAAATTAAAAACGTAACCCATGCATCTATAATGGATATAGTTGAAAAAGTTGTAACCATCAAAATATAATGATACTGATAATGAGTTGATTGGTAATGGTGATCACATGTTGGAAATTGATGATACTATTTTTTATGAATTAAAATCAATGAATCATAAAAAACAATACATTTGTTTTGGATGAGTCATAATAAAATGTTCAACAACTTAATGTGTAATTGATACATGTGAAAAAGTAGTAAAAAACATTCAAAAACTATTGAATGCTCAAAAGGAGTAGTATAATTGAAGATCGGGATTGAATAATAGAAAAATGTCATCAATAAAAATTTATCCATATTAGAGTATAAGTCCATGACAATTGAGTATCATGAAGAATAATTTATTACTCTTAAGGTGACAAATAAAAAGTGAATTTAATTCAATAGAAACAAAGAAAAAATAGAGTTTGGAATATTCTCAAATGCTGAGCTATTAGATACTGTTATTTATGGTCTAAAAGGGTAGTTAAATCTTTTAATGATAAATTATCAACGTGAAAGTGAAAAATTATGATTGGTTGTGCTTTTAAAAAATCCAAGTCTAGAAACAAGAGAGCCTTAACAATGGAATGTAGAAATTTTGAAATTTCACAAAGTCACCTAAAGTCCAAATAAAGAAACCCTCAAATAAAAATGAAAGGATAACTAAATTATGTCCACCAGTGTTAAGAAATTATCACTAGTACAATTATTATACTAAAGAAATAGACATGAGGATGAATAAAATTGAGAATACATTAACTATTTTGAAATGAAATTTTTTTGGATATCAAGGGCATACCATTTTACATTTTAAAGAGTCAATGAGTTATTTTAATGGATAATATTTTGGAATTAAATAAATTATAAAGAAATTATATCCATTATCCTATAAAAGAAACTATTTTTATGAATATTTTTTTTACTTCTATAACAATGGACATAAATCTATCGCTTGTAGGGATAGGGAAGGCTAGAAAGTTTATGCTAGATCTCATAGAAAATTCAATACCTACTAACCAGATATAGAATTTTTTAAAAATAAGTATTATCCTATAGAATAACAACACGACTATGAAGAACTAATCCACATGGAAAATATATGGGAAAGTACATCACTAACTTCCTCTCAATATAATATTTCATAGATGTAAAAAAGAATAAAATTGAGAAATTCAACCTTATAGAAATAACTTCAAAATCTACAAGGAATAATAGAAACTAGATTATTTATATTGGGTTCTAATATCATGTGATAGTAAATGAATACTTGTTAAAGAATTTAAGGAAATGGGTGAGGTAATAGAATGGTTCGACAATGATGGTTCCTTAAATATTTGAGGCAACAGAATTACTGAATTGGAAAATGATGACCGGAGGAAACATGCTGTTCATTATGTGGGTTTTTTGCATCACAATCTCCTATGTGTGAGTCCACTCAATTACTCATGACTTATAGTAAAATTCAATCAAAATGAGCTCACTATCAAAGGAAATATTGGTAAATATCTCGTGAAAGGGTGTAGAAAAAGATAGGAATTTGTACTAGGTTGATAGTAAATAGAAAATTTATTACTTAACTATTATAGATGAAATCAACATGTGCACTAGAGATGGATTAAAATAAATAAAAAAACAAGGAAAATATATTTAAGCTAATATAGTCATGTATATCCCCAATATGAAGCATGCTTGGGGAAAGACCTGTGATTCTATCATGAGAGGAATTTTAGATTGCAGTTCATATAAACCAAAGAAGAAAAGGTTATCAAATCTTATCGATCGTGTATACACAGACATATGTTGTACAATAAATTTTTTTGGGTCATATGGAGTAAGGTACATCATTATTTTTTATGATTATAGTAGAATGGATTGTGTTATGATTATACAAATGAAATAACAAGTGATTGATTGCATTAAAACATATCATAAAATATCTAAAAATGATATTGGCTGCCTAATCAATGTTCTGAAGTCTAAAAATAGAGGGGAATAAACTTCGATAGAATTTGAAAATTTCCAGAAAAAACATGTAATAAGGCATGAAGTTTCTATAATGACAAAACCACAAAAAAATGAAGTTTTTGATTACTAAAATTTATAGGTAAAAAATGTGGCCAGAACATTACTAATTGAGAGTCATATATATTTTCACTACTGGAAAGAGGTTTTTCAATAACAATTGTATAGTCAAAATCGAACAGGTTTTTATAAATAAGAAACCAAGAAACTATTTGAGTTGTGTCATGGGAGGGATGCCTCTTTTTTTATGTTTTTAGAAGTAAATGTTTCCTCCAAAAAAATAATGAAATAAAGGAAAATTATGGAAAATGTGTAGGGTATATTCTTAGGATATTTAGTGAAGAAAAAATCCTAAAAATATTTATTTCATCATCATGGATGAATTGTGGAACACATGGATGTCATAATCATTGAATATAATTCCACAAATACCTTAAAGAAATTTTATACTGATATGATAGAAGATGAATATGAAAATGGAGATAAAACATATTCAAAAGATAAATTAGAGTAAGGTGTGAAAAACATTCAGGGATCACAAAATGAGGAAAATTTAGAAGCAGAATCAGAAGTGGAAACTATAGATGATGAATCCTCATTGAAAAACATGTGGGATTTCAGATTGGAAATGGTGTAGAAAATGTTTTTATATTAAAAAAGACTTTCTATGGTATCAAGAATGCAACACATGTATGATATTATTGACAGGATTTTTATCTAAAGAAGTTTCAATTCAAAATTCTAGGTGTTGACCATAACCACTATATGAAAAATTCAAACGAATTTATAGTGTTGGTGTTTGTGGATGATTTTTTTTGTGGAAGTACGCAATGATTAGTTGAAGAATTTGAAAATCAAATAAATAAGAATTTTAAATGTGTATTATTTTTTAAATAACTTATAACATCACTTACTTTTTTCATATATTGTTACATGTTTCTTAAAATAATTAACAATCAAATTACAAGCCAAAGATCGTAATGTATAGTTTATTTTGGAGACTAGGTACAAAAAACTGAAAACATAGGACTAAATAAAACATTTATTTACTTATCATCCATTATGAGATCTTAACATCATTTGAGCCCCTATATATTCATAAGACAACCAAAGGATGACATGATCAAAGGGAAGATCTAAAAATCTTGGTATTGGAATAAACATTAAAATAAATCTTAGAACATGGGTTAGAAAAATCATAATGATATAAAAGGCTTAGAATACAATGAAACATATGAAGTCATAGAATATTGAACATTGTATAATAATATAATGGGATCATAGTAATGTTTAAGAAACATAAAACATGACTTTATCATCATTCTAGGCTCGTTGAACATGGAAAAGCACGAGTCAAGGCTAACCACCAAGATTGTTGCACATAGATCACGAGTCAATGCTAACCTCCAAAGATGTTACACATGAAATATCATGAGAATAAAAATTACCCAACGAATTATAGAACTATTTATTTGAAACCATAATAATGTTTTCATGAATATATTTGACACATGATAAATCATACATAAGGAGTCAAACATAAACATATGGTTACCAATTAATGAATTGGGTATTATAATCATGTGAAAAGGAATATAAAAAGGGAATATCATAATGGTTTCACAGAAATAATGGATTTAAATAATACATGGATATTTATAAGGGAACACAGATACATATCACAATAAGTTATGTCAAACTAAATTGAAAAAAGTGTTTATCAAATATTAGAAATAAAACATTTTAGTACAGTTGAAGGAAAATATTTCAAGATTCATTAAAATAAAAACAAGATTATTGTTTTTATAAAACTATAATGTAAACAAGATATATTTTCATGATAAAATTATTTACATAATAAAAATAATGGCGGCTTAAAACAAATTATGGACTGCACTTGAAAATGGGTATGAAATCTGGAATCACCCATTAATCAGGTTTTCTTATTAGGAAGAATTGAGAAGGGAAACTATCTCACACATGTATCTCCCTATAAAATAATACTGATAAGAAATTTATAAAAGATTTCGGAACATATAAATACAATTTATAATTATAAATAAAAATAAAGAAGAATTACATGGGGTAAAATATAGATAAAGAGTAACCCAATGGAAAAATAGAGATTCAGAAAGGATCTGTAAACTTATGTGTGAAATAGTTAGGCACTTGATCTTAAAGTAATGAATAATAAAATTTTATTAATTAATTTAAAAGACTAAAAAAATTTATAAATGATATTTATTTATTATATTATTTTAAATTCATCAATGGAAATTTTTATGATTTAGAGTGTTCAATTTCATCTTTTGGGGGTGCCAGTTTTCAATGTTTTCATGGCAAGTTTATAAGAGTATAGTTGTTCGTATTAAATGGAAATATAAATAAAGAATCAAGTTATAAGATATTAATGAACATATATAAGTTTAAATTATCATATAATTAATTAATTTTTATTTTGGTTGAGGTTGAATCATTAGATAATATTTACTGATAATCATTTGGATTATTTTGGGCGGTTTTCACTTACAATCAACTTGTTTTGATTTATTATTTATCATAATGAGTACATAACAATTTATGTACATTAAAAAGGCTATAATACATATATAAAATTTTTTAACCATGGGAATGGTTTTATGACCATCCTTAAATGCATTAATCTAAAATGAAAATTTGTTGTCCTTGAAGGCGATAAATTTACACCTCACGAACAACATTTTCTTTACAAGAATAAAAAGTAATGGAGCAAGGTTAAATGATTGATTATAAAATTATCATAATAAAATATCAGTATATTTGAGTTAGTAGAGTTATTATACCATTTGGATGATGATAGGTGTGGAGAGAAAAAGAAAATAATGTAACATCAAATGAAATTACAAGAAAAGAAAGTGGGGTTTACCTCTTGATTCTTTCTTCTTTGTAGCCTCCACAGGGGATTATTTTTTGGTATATCTTTTTAAAATCTTGGACCTGGGCGAGGTGATTGGGAGTGTATTTTATAATAATTTTTAGAAGATTTAACACTTGTGAGGTGTTAGGATAAAATGTGGGGAGAAGTGGTAATTATAGTTGAGGAGGGGGTGTTTTCTAATTATTTTATTCATATGTTTATTATTTTAGCTCAATATTATTGGTAGTTTTATATTATAAAAAAATATACTAATATAATATTGGATATTTCGATATTATTGTGTTACATCAGCCTTATGTCATCCATAACTCCATAATTCATGTAGTTAGATATTATCATAAATTAGCGTATTTTACTATTAATAAAAATTCAACTTCTTTAGAAAAATACCAAAAAATTACCCTAACTATTTTTGAAGACATATAATTGAAAAATTGACTCAATATTATGAAAATAATTTTCTAAATATGAAAAATTTTACTTTTAAATAAAATCATCATTTCCTCAAAAAATATTTGTTTTAAAATTATAATTAAATTTATAACACTTTGAAAAATTAATTAAGTCCCCATAAAATTATCTTAAACTAATAATGAAGAAAAATATTAATTTTTAATTAATTTTATGGAAATATTTTTTCTGTCAAATGATTAAATTATTAAATGATTTTTAATTAAATATTTATGACCTATAAAAATACCAACACTTATTTAATAATTTTAAAAACACTTTTTACATATAATATGATATAATTATATCATATTACCATTTATAACATGATTAAATTTTGTATATAATTTCATAGGTGATGTTACTATTCTATTATTTTCTTCATTATTCATGAGGTTCACATATCTATTCCAAAGGTCTTGTTATTATTTCATCGGTATAAGTTATTTTCCTTCTAGAAATACTTATTATTTCATTGATTCGTCATCTATAAAGATTAAATAATGTTATTTATGAAATTTAATGTGATTTATACTATATGAAATAATTTTGAGAAGGGAATTTACATTGATAAAACATTGGGTCATTACATAACGTACTTCATAGGGCTTCAGGTGATTTAGAAGAAGGATTACAAATTCGTATCTCAGGAAAAATATGCAAGAGATATGCTGAAGAAATTAAATATTCTTGACTCAAAACCAATGTCATCTCCAATTGCAGTTTGGAAAAAACATCATAATCATGAGGATGTGACTTCTGTACATCCCACCATATATAGGTTAATCATTGGAAGCATATTATACTTGACTGAAAAATGTCCAGAAATCATCTTTGCAACATGCATAGAATCTTGATTTTAATGAAATACGAAGAAAGATAAGTTGGAAGGGGTTAAAAAATCATGAGGTGTATTAAAGGTATATTAAATTTTGGATTATTATATTTATTGGAAGAGAAGATTAATTATTTGATTTTTAGGATGCTTACGGTGTTTGTGATGTGGTCTATGTAAAGTACAAATTTTTTGAATAATTATTTATTAGAATGAAATATGTCGGATGGTTGAGTAAAAAATAAGAATGATCTTCCCTTGGTATGGAAGAAGAAGAGAATATCTCTTCTATTAAGGCATGTGCTCTTATTTTTTGGATGAATCAACAACTAATTGAAATTGGTGATGAAATGAAACAACTGATGGTAATTCATCTTGATAGTGAGAGAGTGATCAATTATAAAATGAATCTTGTTGAGAATTATTATACAAAACATATTGAAATCATATGTTAATTTATTAAATAATATATTGAACAACGAATGAATAAAATGGATATCATAGAAATGATGACCAAGTTGCTGACATTCTTAAATTTCCATGGACCACCCATGTGCTCAAGAAACATGGGTTGAATCTTGGTGTTCAACCAATGCTGATTATTTATGCAGGTTACAATTTATCCCCCATCCTATTTTTGTTACATATTATATTCTGTTTGTTGATGTGATGAAACTCAACATGGTAGATATAGTCTAGAGGGAGTGTGTTTTAAGCTCTACATGTCCAAATGTAGGACCTTTTGGTTTATTTCCAATGGAGGGAATGTAGAAATTCAATGTTATGATATTGAAGGAGTCTAAAAGAATGGAACAATTTTGGATCAATTTAATGTTTTAAAAGTACAGTGGTTGTTTGTTTTGGACAAATCATCAATACTTCTATGACATGATGAGAATTAGGTGTTATGAGAAGAAAATAAGAGACTATCTTACACATATTTGAGGATTGAAAAATAAGAGAACACAATTCATGTTTTCCCTATTGTTTTCTACAATGAGATCTTCTCATGTAGAATAAAAGTATTGGATGACTTCTCTTTCTCAGTTCAGGTTTTGATAAGTGGCTGGCACTATGGTGAATTTATATGAATATTTCCAAAAAACCAGAATGTAATGATATTTGAAACAAAGGATGTTCTTTTCTGGAAAGGGAGTTTGGTTTTTCCGTTTTCAGTCCATACTTAGTTGATCAAGGATCTTGCAAGATAAGTGGTCTCACATTATAGTCTAACAACAACGTTGAAGGTGTCATCATTTCATAGTGTTTTCCAAATTTTTAGGCTCAATATTTTTATGAAGAGGATATAATCCTAAAATTTAGTTTTTTAGAATCAAATATTCATAAATATAAAAAAGGAATGTGTATTTAAATGACTAGGTGTTAGAATATCGAGCATCACAAGATTCTGAATGGAGGATCTTCTTGAATATGTTTTTTAATGATCCAGAAATTCTAGTAATGGTTGAGGAGAATTGCTAATGGACAAGCCTATAAATATTAGGATACCCCCATATAATTACACATGAATATAATTAGAGAAAATACAGAATTGTTATGATTTTATGAAGGTCGGTAGCTTTGTGAATCTAGTTTTCTTTATGAGCATGAGAATTGTGAAAACACAAGTTATGTCTACACTATTGCCAATGATTATAATTAATTGATGATTCATGATGATGGGATATTCTGCGATGACACATTGAGCATTGTAAAGGTAGTTTTCTTCATAATGGTATTGATCATAGCGAGGGAGCCTTGGGAATGAGTGTTTTGAACATCTTGTTTTTAGTTAACAATGATTTCTGAGTGTATAAACTTAAGTATGTGGTTCATGTAGTGTCTAATAATAGTAAGTTAAGAAGAATTTAATTCCAATATACTAATGTGACCCTTAGGTTGATAGACTGAGTAAGACATCACCCATGGTTGTGTGCTAGTGGGATTCGACAAAAGTGTTCCAAGGGGTGTGCTGAGGAATCCAAAAAATTATATAAAGGTATTTTTCTTAGAATAGAGTTACTATGTCTAAACTTATATATTCCAAAATAGGTGAATATTAGTGTAATTTGGTATGACTTACACACTATCAATGTATACTCGTTGGACTATTCCTTTGTAGAGAACCATGAAAATGTGTTCTGTTGTCTCTCTGCATGTGAATGTTTAAATTACAATACATTAATAACAAATAGGCTTAATAGATTCCTACAAATAAGGTAACAAGATCAATATCTTTTAAAGAAAAATTTGACACACTGACTCACTCCCCCCTTCTCAGGGTGCTCTGGCAACCTTCAAGTGGTATTAGAGTGTACATGTTCCTAGAGTTAAATCAAGCTTATTTTATTATCATATAGAATTCAGTAAAAGTCAAGAGAGTCCCCCTATTTGATTCAAAAAACATCCAAAATTGAAATAACATGATGATATTTCATAAAATATATCTTTGAATTTGAGATCTCTTTTCCAATAATAAGGAATATAGGCTACGTATTCAATAAGACTATCATTGACTGAAACATATAATAAAATGCTTATTGAAAATTCCAATGCACATAATGATCTTACTATAGTTCTATCTAAACAAATAAATCTAAAAGTGGGGAATTTCACTTCAGAAAGATATATGTGGGAAACAAATGAAAATATATACGAAGGCGACAACAAAGTCAAATAAGGGAAATAAAATGTTTTTTATAATATCACTGATGATCCCAAAATACATTCTGATGAAAATGCAGATACGTTTTTTAAAAAAAATTTCTAAATCTTTAGAAAAAATATGAGGACATGGTGAAGAAATAAAAGACATGAAAATCATAAAGAAAATATGGAAATGGCTTTCACCTCTATACAATCCAATAGTGTCCTCCCTCGAGGAAAGGGATCAATCAGTGCTTTCTTTGGAGGATATGATGAGTTGTATGGTGGAATATGAAATGAGCGTCAAACCCAATATTTAAATGACTCAATTAGGAAATAAAATGGAGGTCAAATCCATTTAAAACCATGATGTTTTTTGAGAAATAGTTGAGGAATATAATAAAGAATAATAGCTTCATTCCCTTTTTTCCAAGATGTTTAAGAGAGGAAACATTATATTTGAAGAAAAGAATGAATTGGCCTATTTTCGATGATGTAGAGTCCATAACATTTCCTCTCAGTTCTAAATGATGTTCGATGATGAATAAAGTAATGTTAAAAACATGAAGAAGAATCATAAACGTTTTTCTCAAAAGGGAATAATTAAATCTAGAAAGAAATTAAGATAATGATAATGAATTTTTTGGGGATGAATAACCAAATTTTAAATATGGGATACAAACATCTATAATGGAAAATGTAGAAAAGTGAGAGCCATAAAAAGATAAATCTAGAGAAAATTAGTTGATCATTGATGCTGATCTCAAGTCGGTACGTGAGGATAATCTTTGTAATATTGGAAATCAATGAAACAATAACAAAAATTGTAGAGATGTTATGGAACAGTCATTAAACAATGTTGAACAGCATGAACATGAAATTGATCGACACGAATAATTAGTGAATGAACATTAATAAATATTGAAATCTATGAATATGTAGTAGAGTTAAAGCTCATTATTATTGAAAAAGGAATGTTCATTAATGAGATTACATCTAGACTAGAGGAGATGTCCAAGAAAATTTTATAGTCATGATGAATAATTTTTTACTCAAAGGCTTAAACATTAGATTGAATCAAATTTAATGGAAACAAATATGAAAATATATTAAGGAATATTATCAGATACTAAGATTTTAGAGAGAGCTATGCATGGTTCTGAAAGAGTATAAACAACATGGAATTATCAAAGATCCACATCCATTGGAAAATGTATAATTGGTTGTGATGCTGAAATATCAAATCTTGGAAGCAAGATAATCCTTAATAATGAGATTTATAAAGTTAGACATATCATATAGTCACCGAATTTAAAAATAAAGAAACAATCAAAACAAACTATAAATATAACTAATAACTATCCACATGTATGTGAAAATGAACACAAATCAAATTACCTTCTTAATATAAGAGATATTCTATTATGAGATGTTATTTTTGTGGTTATATGTTCCATACCATGTCATACTATGAAGTGGAATTTATCTATTTGATTGGGGAAGATCAAGGAAGTCAAAAAAGGAGAATGTAATCATACTATTCATCGTATAAGTGAAATTGTTTTTATTGATATTTCTTGCAAATCTAACTATGGGTATAATGTTATTGACTGTAGGTAGATGGATGAATATATTGTTTCCTATTGATCTTAGAGAAAAATTAATACATAACAACTAGAGTGAGTCTCTCTTTAATTTTTTTCTGCAATGGAAGAACAATATTAATATGATGAACCAATGCACATGGAAAAGAGATGGGAATGGATTTCATTAGCCTCCACTAAATAAAATATTTAATAGAATTAAAAGAATAAAATTAAGAAATACAACCTTTCATAATGAGATATCAAAGCCTTAAAGAATAGTATAACTATGATTTCAAATAGTGGGTGGTCATTTTATTTGTCTGAAAATGCAGAATTATTAAATAATGTAAAGAAAATGGATGATGGAACAATAAGGTTTGTAAATGATGGTTGGTTGAAGTTGAAAGGGAGTGGAATTATAAGACCAGAAAATTATGATACGAGGAAAATAAATGTTCATTTTGTGGATGGATTGCACCAGAATCTCTTAAGTTTGAGTCAACTCTATGACTCAGGACTGAAAATAAAATTCAATAAAAATGTGTGGACTATCAATGAAAATATAAAGAATTTTCTTTTGAAAGGGTGAAGAATAGATTACAATTTATACAAGAAGGATAGAAAAGAGAACTTTTGAAACATAAAAGTTGAATAGGTAACAACTTGTTGAACTTATTATTGGGTAACATTAATCAATAAGAAATGCTAAAGATATCTAAGTTGAAAATAGTCATCTATATCCCCAATGTGAATCATGAACAAGAAAACACATGTGATGATTTCATGTGACGAACCTACAAGTTCTTGGTTTAAATTAAATGCATTTTATGAATGTTAAAAAAAATTGGGATATAAGATTAATGGGAATTGATTATTTTAATTGATGATTATAGTATAATGGAATTTTTTGATGATTATACATAGGAACCCTAGAGTTCTTGATTGCAAGAAAACTTACCTCTGAATAGATGAAATTTATAATACCCAAAAAAATAGATGTTCTATAATCATAAAATGGAGGGTAATGCACATATATTCAATTTGAAAATAAAAAGAAAAAAAGAATGGAATAAGAATGATGGGGCTGAAGTGAGAACCCAACAGAAAAATGGATTTTCAGAATTCTGAAATCGATTGGTAAACAATATGGATAGAACAATAGTGACTGAGAGTCGTATATGTCACCATTATAGGAAATAGTCTATTAAATTAAAATATTACACTCAAGAATGAACAAGGACCAATTTCGAAGTAACAGAGAAACCATAATAGTTGTGGCATGGGATGTTTCCCTCTATAACATTTTATATTTTTTTCAAAAGTAAATAATTTACCCAAAACAGATAATGAAATAAATGAAACAATACTAATTATAAATATGATGGAATATTCTTTATATATTTAATGAATAGAAAATCCTACAAGTTTTTAAATAATCCTCTTGTTAAATTATCTAACTTAGTGATATCAAGATCATTAAATATAAGACTAAAAATACCTCAAGGAGTTCTTATACTGTTATTATCGAGGATGAAGAAGTCTATAGACAATGAGAAGTTTCAAATATTGACATAGAGAAAAGTGTGGTAAAAATTTAAGGGCCAATATATGATGATGATTTAGAATAATAATAAAATGATTAAATAATGGATAAATAAAATTAACCTTAACCTTGAATGAAAAATAAATGAGTAGAAATAAGTCAATCCCACATCATTTGGGATTGGATATCTCCTACACAGACAATGATAATGAGGAGTGAAGATCATTGTTCCATGTTATCAATGGTTTAACCAACATAATTCGAAGAAGAAGAGAATGATGAATCATGGATTACGGCGATGAATGAAGAATTAGATTAGTTTGAAAAGATCCAAACATGGGATATATTTAAGAGACCTTAATACCACAATGTGATTAGAACAAAGAAACTCATTAAAAAAACCCAATAATGTGGAAATGTGATTAGAAATAAGTTTTTATTGGTGTGTAAAGTATATGTATAGATTGAAGTAATTGATGTTGATGAAAATATTTCTCCAATTGTAATACTAGAGCCAATTAGGTTTTTACATACTATAGAAATTCTTAGGGGATACAAATTTTATCAGATAGATTTTAAAAAATAATTATTAAAGGGAGTCACTTAAGAGGATGTTCACATTAAATAACACATGGGATTTGTGATCAGAAATTATAAAGCAAATAATTATATATTAATTAAGGCTATATATGTTCAATATATGACACAGCGTGCATAGTATTCATGACTAGATGCGTATATAAGGAAGAATTAATTTAAAAGTAGAGGTTTTTATCAAAACCACTATGTGAATAATTAATAGGAAGATCAATTTATGTTGCTGGTGTATAACGATGATATTATTTTTGGTGAAATTAGGCAGGGATCAGTGTAATAATTTTAAAATCAGTTGAAAGTATAATGTAAAATGTCTTTGAGTTGTAGAATCACATACTACATTAGGCTTCAAGTAATTCATACGAAGGATTAAAAATTAATATATCATGAAAAATATTCCAGAGATCTACTAAAGAAATTCAATATGTATAACTTCAAAAAAATTAAAACACCAATTGAGTTTGAGATAAATCCTAGAATGTATAAGGATAGGACTTCTATAGATTCCACCATGTATAGGAAAATCATCAGTATCTTATTATACTTGAATGGAACAGAACCAAAATTCATCTTTGCAACATGATTAGTGGGATGCTTTCAATGAAATACTAAGTAAGAAAATTTGTATGTAGTTAGAATAATTAAGAGGTATATTCAAGGAATAACTAACTTTGGAATCTACATTGCTATAGGAAGAAAAAAAATGAGTTATCAGTATTTTTATAATTCAAACAAGGGTGGATATGTAGTGGATAGAATGTCCAAAAGTGGTGGACCATTCTTTAAAGACATGATATGTGTGGTATTGTTATATATGAAACAATAAATCACTTCTCTTAGTATGAAAAATGTAAAGTATATCTCTGATACGAAGGCATGTACTCAAATGTTTTGGTTAGAGAAATAATTGACATATATTAGTTATGAGGAGAATCATCCTGTTGTGATTACCTATGATAACATGTGTTTGATCAATCATAGAAATAATATTGTTCTTCATTCTCATATGAAAAAATTGAAATAATATATCAATTAATCAATGATATAGTTGAACAAGGTGTGATTAAAATGGATCATTATGTAACTGATAACCTAGTGTGTGACATTATAACCAGTCCATTGGACACTCATGTGATCGAGAAACATTGGTTGAACCTTCATGCTCAACTACCTCAATGTGCATGATAATGTTACTATATGTTCCATATCCATAGTTTTGTAAATTATTTTAATCTTCTTGTGGAAGTGATTCCCATATGTGGGGGATATACGATCTAGGGGAAGTGTGTTTTAACCTCTAAAAGTACAAATGTAGGGTCTTTGGGTATATTTATATAGAGGTAGAATGGAGAAATAAATTTTTATAAGGGTGTAAGAGTCTAAAATAATGTATAAATTATGGATAAATTCAATGTTATAAATCTATGGTGGTTTTATGGAATGATTATATGACAGAAATTGAATTATGTGTTATAAGGAAATAGTAAGATCTTAGCTTTGACATCATTGAGCATTCTAAATTTTTTATCCCAATTATCTCCTCCCCTATTGTTTTCTACACAAATTTTTACTCACATATACTTATATTCTTCATTTACTTAGATCTCTCGTTTCAGGTTTTGATAAGTGGCTAGTTCTTTTTTATATTTATCTTAAGACTGACAACAAACCCAATGTGAATGATTTTTTGGAAATAGGGATGTTCTTTTCAAGAAATGGTGTTTTTTGTCTTTTATTTAAACCCACTCATGTTTAATAAATGATCATACAATACATGTGATCTTACAATACTGGTTAAAATAAGTGTTAAAGGTGTCACCATTTCCAATTATATTTTCCATATATTTTGTATCAAAATTCACAGGATGAGGATATATTTTTGAAAGGTTGTTTATTGGAATAATATAATCATTAATATGGTAAAGTATTGGGTTTCACATTTGTTGTTTGAGAAAAAGTTTATTTCACATGTTCTCTTTGGATTAACAATGTTCTTAGTGACTATGAGAAGTGGAGCATCATGAATTCAGGATGAGCTGACAATAACCACTGTAACTAAAAAAAATCTCACTGGATCTTCCTAAAAGGAGGATCTACATAAAGATGTTTTTAAATGAACCAAAAATCCAGTAATGATGGTGGAACATAATGAATAGTCAAGATTATAAATATGAGTATACCCCCACTTCCTTAAAAACAAAAATAATTAGAGGAAATCCAAAATTACTCTGATTTCTTGATAGTCGGTAGCTTCATGAATATATTTTTCTGTACAATATTGAGAATCATGAAATGAAATATTAAGACTTGAAGAATGTCAATTTCTCTATATAATGGATGATTTTCAATGATGAGGTATTCAACGATGCACCAGTGTGCCCCGAAATGGCAGTTTTATTTGCGATGGTAGTGAGCTTAGTGAAGTAGCTTCGCAAACAGTAGGGTTAAAAATATGATTTGTTGCTAATAGTTATTTCAGAGTGAATCGATTAAAGTGTGTTAAGTTAAAGTGTCCTTCAAGGTGAAACATTGAATAATACTTCACCCTATGTAGTGATGTAAGGGGAGTTGACAGAAGTGTTTTGAGAGACACAATGTGTCAACCGGAAAATTGTGTAAAAGCAGTGTTCCTAGAATAGCGTGACTATTTATGAACATCTATATTATACAAATCGTTATGATTAATCGATTTTGGTATAACTGACATGCTGTAAATGTATGATCCTTGGACTAGACCATAGTGGTGAAACAATTAAATTTTTTTGTTGTATCTACTTAGATGAATGTTCAAATTATCACACATTACCATCAGACAGGTTTAACATGTTCCTACCCAAGGGGGAACTAGATCCATCACTTATAAAGAAATTGTTGACACCCTGATTTTCCCCTCCAATATCAAGGTTCCATGGGGTCCTACATATATATCCCCACAATGCCAACCCTACGATGCTGAATAAGATATCCAATCAATGTACTTCTAAGAGAAGGAAATCATATTCTCTAAGAGCATTATTTTTTACTTATTCATTATCAACTTTAATTATGTGTTAAAAATTAAAATATATTAAAAAAATTATATCCAATATAATGAGAGTTTAATATGCTTATGTAATAGAAAATTTATGTCTATTTATCCATCCTATGGGAAACAAATCCATTACTCATGTGCATGGAAAACCACTACCTCATACACCGATTTAATTTTTTTCCACCACTGACTCACATGGTTCGTCAAATGACAAATGAAATGAATATAGGTGGTATATTTGACATCATATAATTTATTTTAAATATAAAAACAATATAATTATTTACCCTTTCACCCATTAAAGGAGTGATATCATTACTCGTGCATGTGTACTGCCTACTATCTTCACGAAGTGATGCAACTCATTTTACATGTAAAACATTAAAATTGGGTTTAAAAATTAATCAAATTAATTAATATTTTATTTATAAAATTAATTATTTTTTTTAATTATGGATCTCTATAATAAGTTAAAGAATCACAAATTCGGTTATAGAACATGCATGAGAAAATGAAGCAGTTAACACTGAGAATAATGGTAATAATGAAATATTATTAACCAAAAGTTGGTAATAGGTTATAACAGAATCATATATGATATTATAAATATGAAAATAGTTATATTCAAAATTAATAACGTTTTTGAAACCATTATACAGGAGGTTGACCCAAGTTATACTAATGGGAAATATGAGGCATGTTATTCCTTTTCAATTTCCTTTCATTGAGGCATATTTTAATTTTACGCATATATTTCATTTATATGGATTATATAATTTCTTTTTAACATGAAATATCAAAAATAATTCATAAATAATGGTATTTTTAGTTTTAATATAAATTATTTCATCCAATATGATTTCGATTGAATGTTACCATGTGGTGAGGAATTCAATAACTCAATTTCTTGTTGATTGGGTTGTATTCCTTCTTCATTGTATTTGATATTATAAAATTATGTGTGTAATGGTTTTGGATTATATTATATTTTATTTCAAAATTTTATTTTTATTTAAATTTTGTTCACATAATATATTAATTTAGTTATTATCCCGCAATGGTATGATAATTATAAGGTAATCCATCTTAACCTCATTCTATTGGGGCATATTTCAATGTTATAAAAAAATTTATTTTAAATGGTCTACATTATGACCTTTTTAAAATTAATCCCTTAGATAATTAATATTTCCTGGTATATGATGATTCAATTTGAATTATTTCATCACATGGTATTTTAATTGAAATGTTCAAAGTGGTAAAGAATTTTATAACCAAATTTATTTTATATGAGTTTTATTACATCATCAATATATTTAATATTCAAGGTTTTTGTGGTTAATTAATTTTGATTATTTTATCTTGTATTTATAATTTTTTGTGATTATTTAAAATTTTTCACATAATTTATTCATCTATTTGTTCTCAATCTAGATGTTTTATCATTGTATTGGATTACTAATCAATTTTATTTTATTGGAGAATCTATAAATGTTATATACTAATTTTTATATATGTTGTAAATAATGAATATTTTATATGTAATATTATTAATCAATATCATGTCATGGTATTTTATCGCTGACTTTGATATTATAAGATTGTGTTTGAAATAAATTGTGAATATTTTAATTTATATACACACTAGTTTTAAGAGGTTTTAAATTTGATATATATAATCTTTTCATTTGTTTATTCCGAATTTAATGGTATGATCAATATAGGAGATTTGATCTTAATATCCACTCCATTAAGAAATATTTGATATTATGCACCTGTTTATTTTATGAGGTGTATCAAAAACCAGTTTAATATGTTAATCCATAATCTCAAAATATTCATATAATTTAATGTTTCATATAATGTTAATTATTTTATGGATGGCTCTAATTCAAAATTTACCAAAGCTGTAAAGGTTTATGATTCAATCTTATTTTGTTCGGATTGATTATGCTTGATTTTTTGTTGAGAAAATCTATTTAACCATTGTATAATGAGGAACATTAATATTCTTCACCATTGGTTATTCTTGCTTTTTTATTGTAATAATACCATTTTCATCTATTTTGTATAAAAGATGACTATAAAAATATATTCATGAAAATCTAATTTTATTTCTTTCTAAATTCAGAAATATGTTTTCTTCTAAATCCATTTTTTAAATTTTTTTTAAATTTCATTTTTAATATTAAAAAATTATTTAATAAAGAAAATTTTTAACTATGTTTTTTTTAAATATCTTTTGAAATGAATCATCATGTTGTTTTTAAGAACTTAATTTTTTTAATTTTTTAAGATAAAATGAAATTAATTGTTGTTTTAACGTACTTATTATGAACAGATCATTAATACCATAATGACCACCCATTTAATTTAATATTAATTCATAATTACCTTGATTATATTCAATAAATATTATTTTATTAATATTGAAGAGTTGTTTTTTTAAATAAGTTTTCATATTTAAATATATATTTTTCCTAAAAAAATTTAATGATTTTTTGTGGTATTTATATACATAAATAATAATATAACATTATTTTACTTGTAATAAATTAGGGATATGTTATAATTATTCCATACATATCCTTTCTAGGGAAGGTTTATGATCATATTGACCAAGTAATGTACTTACATTCACGTCCTAGATTAATTTTTTATTCATTAAATTTTCTATGAAACATTCAATTTATTATGATCATTGTGTGTTAAATTTCTCTGAAATATTGATATTATTTATCAAGGATATTATTATTTACAAAACCATATATTATATATACAATTGTTTTTTACATTGAATATTACTTTATTGAATGGTTATAGATTGCCTCTCTATGAATCAGATATCTCTGATGATGAATTAGTTTGTTAATATTATTTAAATGGGTTTTCTATGTACCAAACAATGAGTTAAACAATCTTGTAACATGCTCATAATGGTATATATATCAAGATGTTTGAGATCAGAAAATAAAATATCAATCATTTCCATTATTTATAATTTATTTATTATCATCAATGATATTATTTCATTAATATTATCGTGGATTAATTTTGGTCTCTAGTTATCAATTAAATAGAATATCTATTTAGTTACATAATAAAGAGGTGAAGATAGAATAAATTTTTGATGACCATATATCACAAGTGTAATAATAATAAAACACAAAATAATGCAAGTGGAAAATGTCACACAAAGAGAAATTCCTTCATATTAAAAAAATACAACTGATAAACAAATTATGATCATTTTCCTTATCATAGTTAGGATCATAATCATCATTAGTAGTTACCCAATTGGACTGTGAATTGACATGATTAAGAATCAACATAATCACTTCAGTGTACCTTTCTTTCTCTACAGTGAGCATGATTATCTATTCCTTGGAAGATGTAGTGGAAAATTTCATTATAAAATTGGAATAATCCTTCTGCAACCTTCTTTTTTGGAGGAGACGATGTAAAGCCTTCATTAATGTTTTTGAAATGTAATTTGAGACTTATGTAAGTATCTAATTTACAAAGACTACTAAACTATTTGGAACGTTGGGATGTGACCTTATATATGATATGATAATAAAATAATGTAACCACCGACTATTAGCTATTAGGTCTGTGGTACATTACAATTTTTATTCGAGAAAGATTAGTATAAAACATGTGATCTATATTTAGGAGTACAATGATTAAGGAACATAACCCTATGGTAGTCTCTAGGGATAAGAATAGAATAACATTCATAAGATTTGGTAAGGAAGGTATTACGTGAATATTCCAATAAATATATCCATGTCTGGATACTACAAGTGGATGTTTTTCTGTAATAGTGGTACTAAGTGATAATAAATCCATAAAGGAGGAATTTTTCATTACATCGATCATCAAATAGTTCCAAAAAATAGTGATTACTATATACCTGGTTTGACAGATCGATTGAGTTTTATTAGGAAAATTATTATTTTATTTTTAATCAACCATGAATTATTTAAATAGATCATGATGATGAATTTCCATTTTTACACCTAAGGTAACTTATATTTAAAATTAGTTTTCCTGATATGGACACACTGTAGATGATTCTACAGTTTTCACTGTTGGAATATTGTTTCTCACACTATTAATTTTTTTGGTTTTATTCAACGTATTGGACCCGAAGTTATCATGATAAAATTTAATATGATCGATAATGTGGTGATTATGAACCGCCAAATGGGATTATGGCTAGAGTTAATGGTGTCATTATTATGAATAATTAGTTATCATGATATATTATTAATAACCTATACATATCCAACTATCAGACTATCAACATAAAGAAGAATAATAATATGGGTTTGAGTGGTTGATATTATAAATGATATAATACATTATTTCTTTGGTTTCATAAATGTTGAAAGATACACCCAGGAGAACATCTCGAATGAAAATAATAAAAAAATTATGGGTGGGAAATATGGATATAGAGAAAAAAATATCTAAGGAAAATAGAGTAATTCAAGGGATAAATAAAATTCATCCTAAAATCCATTTAAAATTCATTTTATTTATTTTGGGGAACCGTATAATTATAGGAGTGATTAAACTATTTTAAAGGTTAACTTATATACAATTTAAGGAAAAATTCTACACCAATTAGTGGAGTAAAATCGTTCAAGTATTTATGTATTTGGATTCAATAACTAGGTTATAGATATTTTTTACAATTGTATTTTGGTTGTTATAATCATGTAAAATATGATGATTGTGATAATATTTGAAGCACATATGTCTTCATGAAATATTATCTCAAGAGTTATGGATACCAAAGTGGGTTTATGATTTTATGCTTGATCATAGGTTTAATTTCATGAAACCATTTTTTATGGTTTATATGATGGGATTTTATCGAGATGAAGGATATTTTTAGAGACATTTATGGAAATACAACCCATGGATTTATTATATAATATATCTATTCAAGTGAGAACTCATTTAATGATTTTGAACATATGTTTAAAGATATAGGTATAATTTAATGTTATTCTTATCTTTAGAAATTATGGGTCATTAAAGTTTCATAATGTTTTAGTAATTTTATTAATATAGTTCTGAAAATATAACAACCATCATATTGGGTGAAAACTCTTCATATCAGTTGAGGTAGTGGGGATTGAAACCATAACTTAAAGGAGATAAGGGTAAAATCATACCACTAGCCTATATGAATTATTGGTTTGTATGATTTTTTTAATTCTACAATTTGATAGATTGATACTTATGGAATATATTGACATTAATGTTTAGCATTACTATTTAGGTGTAGAGACTAATATATTGTAATGGATATCTTGTGCTAGGAATTTAGTTTTTGGTTAATATTTCAAGACTCATGGAAGCAATTTTCACAATTTTATAGAACTTATAACCCATTAAAAGGTAATTTTATTTCTTCTTGCATAAAATGTCTTATTGTATATTCATATTTTGCATTATGAAGTGCCGTGGAAATTGATCAAAGCACAAACATAGGTTGAAATCATGCTTATAAAATAAAAATATATCAAATATGTATATTTAATTATGTTTACAGAGAGTTATTAAATTCCTCATATTTTGGAAGATGATCATGAATATAATATAATCTAGTTAACTTAGTATCTAATGAATCAATGACCATTTATATATCTACAATTTCTTTGTTATGTTTTCATTGAATATATATTGATCATTAATTTTTTATTATTATTGATCTCTATCACTCTTCATAATTATTTAATATGTTCTTACAAGTAAAAATATACACACACCAACAATTTTCTTCTTCTTGCAAACCTATTTATCTATTATTTTAGATGACCATGTTATTTCTATTTCCCTATTTTAAGAGGATGTTTTATTTACCCATTTTGTTATGTGGGTTATCAACAAATGAATTTTCAAATATCAAACCATTTATTTAGGATTCCAATTTTTGGTAATGATGATGTAATTTATTGAAGGTTGGGATAATTTAAAATCTGTAGATTTTAAAATAATATGATTATATCAGATAGCGTATACTACAAGAAACACCAAGCAGAAATAATCTACAATATAGTTTATTTAAGTATGAACATTATAACCCAACAATTAATCTAGTGGGTATAAATAGTATTGAAAAAATTATGATATATATAAATATATACGGGGGTTCTTATAATTATTATTTTTTTGAGAAAAATTTAAAAAATAATCACTTAAATTTTTTATAATTTCATTTTATACTTCAAAATATGTTTTCTTTAAATACTGCTTATTTTTTCAATTTAGTTTTGGGAATTATAATTAATTTATTCTAATATTGAAAAGATTATATTATAAGGGGAAAATATTTTTTTAATCATAATATCAAATTAATATTAGTGGTAAATTTTTTTATTTTAATATAAAGAATGATTTTTCATTGAATAATGGAAATTACTGTTTTTTGAAAAACTCTGAGTTAATTTTCATTAAATTATGTAATTTAAAATGACAATTATGATTTCAATTCGATTTCAAATTATAATATTTATTTTTTAGTAGTATTTAAGGTAATAAATCACATTTGATTCATATTTATAAAAATTTTAGTATATGTTTATTTCCCTGATTAAGAACGCAATTTTATAAAAACTATCTATGAATGCTTAATGTTTATTTTTGTTAATTTATTAAAATAACTACTAATTATGAAATATTTAAAGGAAATATTTAGATGATATTCCTAAATATATGAATTTAAATCCATATAATTATGATCACTAGTTTTATAGTTAATATAAGGTCATTTTAAATTTAAAAAATACATTAATTGTGAAACCATTTTATTAATAATATTTACAGGTTAAACATTAAATTAATATTTTCAAATTATTTTAATTTAATTTCATAAAATGGATGAATTTTTTTAGAATAATATAATTAATGTAATAAAATAAATTCAAATTATTTTTTGGTCATAATAACTAGTGAATATAGTAATTTTTTACCACGATTACAGATTTAATGGTGTTCTGAACGTTACATTCCCTTGTGTGAAAACTATTTTTACACACACATGTATTTTTTTATATTAAAAATTGTATTTATAATTAATAATAATTGGGTTGAAATTATCTAATCAATAAATTTTATTGTCTTTTTAATGGACTAATGATCTAACATAGAAAACTAATTACCATCGTATAAAATAAAATTGAAAAATTATGAAAACATAGAGAATAAATAAATTTTTTAAAAAAATATTTATTGTTTCATGTTGCATGTGGAGATTCACCCAAAATTACCTAAAATAATTTATTTTTCAATTTTTTAGAAACTTATGGTGGATGTGACTTCATATTATTCCATAGTTTTGGGTATTTACAAAAAATTCCACTCCACCTCAATTATAAAAGGGAACTCCCTCCACCCACTTATTCAAAACTATAAATAAAATTTTCAAAACAAATATAAGAAAAAATATCTCCATTAAATCATTATACAAATTCTAGTTCTACTGGTTTTCTTAAAATATTTTCCATTGGATCTTGAATAATATATCCAAAGGAGGTCATTAATAGGGAAGGTAATTGGCCTTAATATGCTCTTTATTTTAACTTATAATTTTTCACCTTATGTTATGTCATTTAAATTAAAATATAAGAAAAATTAACAATTATATAATTTTATTTTATGATGTTTATTGAAAAACATTTACCCATTTATATCTCCATCATATGGTAAAAAACTATCCCTCTTGTTTACATTAGACTATGACCCCACTAAACGATGTCATTTTTTCCATAATGGACTAATATATAGTTTAATAATGATAAAAATAATAAATATATATGATAAATTAGACATGATAAAAATTATTTGAAATTAATATAACATAAACTTCCTTACCCATTGACCCAATAATGGAATGATATCATCTATCTTTCATATGTACGACCTACCATCATCATGAAGTGATGCACTTCATTTTCCTTGTAAAAATATATAATTTTTTCGTAAAATGTACCAAATTTATAAAGATGATATTTTTAATGTTAATATACATTTTTAAAGGAATGTTCTATATATATTCACCTGGATCGTAGCTTCTGTGACAATACATACATGAGGAAATAAAGAAGTTTTCATGAGAAAGAATGGTAAAAATGAAATATTATTAACAAAAATGTTGTTAAACATTATAATAGGATAATATAGGATATTGTAAATAGAAATATTATTCTATTATAATTTAATCTTATTTTTAACAACATTATACACGATTTTAAAAAACATTCAAATAAAGGGAAATGTTAGCTAAGAGATTCTATCTCAAATTTATTTCGTTGAAGTACATTTTAATGTTATGAACCTACTTATTTAATATGGTGTATAAAATAACCATTTTATATGTAATATTATTGATAATTAAAACATCATGGTATTTTAATATTCATTTTTAATTATTTATCCAAGGATATTTGAATGGAAAGAAACCAAGTGGTATGATATTTCCTAACTCCGTTTATTCTCATTGAGTTATATTACTTCGTTATTATGTTTTTTTTGTTCTAAGATTTTTCTATAATGATTCCATTCTATTTTTTGTTTCAGATTATCATGTATTATAATAATTAATATTTGATAAAACTAATCTATTCATTGATTTATACTCGGAACAAAAATATGTTATTTGTAAGTTATTTTGTCTAAATTTTTTATTTTGTGAGGCATATTTTGATATTATAGGACAATTTATTTTATATTTTGTATATATTGAAACATTTACTTGTGAAATGATTAAGAATTAATATTTCATGGTCTTTTATGTTTTAATTATAATTATTTAATCCAATGGGATTTCAAATGAAATTTACTATGTGGTATGAAATTTAATAAGTCAGTTTTTTTCATTGGGTTATATTAATTATTCATGTTCTATTGTACTCTAAGTTTATGTATGTAATTATTTTTGAATATTTTATTATATATTTATAAATTATTTTGTATTTAAATTTTATATACATAATTTTTTCACAATGTTATTCTAAATTCAATGGTATGATTATTGAATGGGATTCTATATTAATTTCATTTCATTGAGGCATATTTTAATGTTATGATGAAGTATAATATATATATTGTATATAATGCCCCTTTTACATGTGATATATTGAAAAACTAATATTTCATGGTATTTTATTTTTCAATTTGAATTATTTCATCCTTTAGGATTTGAATTTAAATAGAAAACATGGTATGGAATTTTATTACACAATTTATTTTCCTAGGGTTATATTAATTCTTCAATGTATTTTACATTTTAAGATTAAGTTAGTAATGAATTTTGATTATATTATGTTTAATATCCACATTTTATGTTGATATAAATTTTATACAAATGATATATTCATCGATTAAATCTCTCATCGATAGTTTGATCATTTTAAGAATTTCGATCTTAATTTCCTCTACATTTAGTCATATTCCATATTATGAACTTATTTATTCTTATGATTTTATATACTTCACATTTTATATTTTATATCATGAATCTTTTAATACTAATTTTGTTGAATTTTATATTTGATTTTTTTTACTTTTATGGTGGTTATGATTCAATAGTTAAAAATTAGGTATAGGTTTATTCGTCAATCTCGTGTTAATCCAATTTGTTTATTGTTGAATTTATATTAAATTAAATTATTTACTAATTTTATAAAAAAAACATTTCATTTTAATTTTTTTTATTCATGATATTTTCAAGTAATACTACTATTTTAACTCTTTGGTACTTAAAATGATATATAAAACATTTTCATGAAAATCCAACTTTATCTCTCTCTTCTGTCAAAAAAATTTCTTATTCCAAATAAATTTTTTATAATATTTTAAATATTATAAAATTATTTATTTATTTTTTTACACATTAATTGAGTTTTAAAAAAATAATATGAAAGTAATATTCATTTCGATTTCCAAACAAGAAAATTTTCAAATTTTCTTGCACCGATTTGAAAGGAATTATGGTTCTAACATATGTGGCTGCAATAGAACATTGCCTCTGTCATGACCAATCATTTAATTGATGAATCCATCAAAAGTTTCCATGTATTTTTTTCAAAGAATATTTTTTTAATAATATTGTGGAAATTATTAGTTTTTAAACGTGTTATTCAAATTTAAATTGATATTTTTCTCAATAATGTTTTTAATGATATTTTTATTGAATTTATATTCATCAATGAGGAGAAAAAATATTGTATATATACTATATTGTTGATATGAAATAATTACACCATCTTTAGCCTTTATTATAATGGTTTATAATCATTTTTATTGGGGATATTAATAACAGTTACATTCATGATAAATTTTGTTTTCATTAACCTTCTATTGAAACGTTCACTTTATTATGATCATATACATTTAATTTCACTTAAATATCAATATTCATCATCATTGGCGTTTTCCCCTACACTATTTATCATTTAGGAATACAGTTTTTTAATTTGAAAGAAATTTTACTAAATAGGGAAATTTTGATATTATGAATTCTTTATTCAATACAGACACCTAATAATCTTGAATATTGTTCTTAAATTAAATAAATAAATTGATATATTAATAATTATTTGAAAAATTCACGATGTATGGGGTCCAATATTTGATTGATGCTTTATATTGTTGTACACTCACAAGATTAATCATTTGGCTTGACATATTTAAATGGGTTTTTGAATATGAAAAAATTGATTAAAATATCTTCGTTCAAGGTATTAGTGGTAAATATATCATGATTTATGATATAATGATGTAAAATATTATGAAATATCTTCATTGATAGCTATGTTATCATTATCCATGATATTATTTCATTTATATGAACATGGATGTGTTTTATGATCATGTTATTGATAAAATGGAACCTGTGTTAAATTTTTTTACCTTTCTATATTTATTACTCATTATTAATTAATGATTGATTCAATTATAGGTAACCCATTATAAGGATATGAGATCATTATTTATTTTGATTCCTTTATACACGATATGCAGAAAAAATATATAAATGAGTATAGTTATACCGAATATTTACGTTCACTATGATGTAATTTATGTAATAAAATGTAATGCAAGAATCATGTATGTATATTGTTTACCAAGAACACTGAACAATTTGGTCCTTTAGGATGTAGTAAATTTTATCAATTGACAATTTGTAATGTAACTATAAATATAGGCTACTAGGGTTGGGTTTTGTAAAAAAAATAACAAAATAAAATAAAATAAAATAAAATGAGGACATTATTATCTATAAAATAACATAAATGAAAACATTATTAAATTCTAATATTTATACTCAATAAATAATAAAGACATTAATTAACTAATTTATATTTTAAATCCCATTAGGTTTTATAATAACATGAAAATGATTCCATCACACTTATGGTGTTTTAGGCTCATTTGATAAGAACATATAAATTTATCAATAAACCATTACAACTCTGTAATCATGAAAATAACATCGTCAAGATGAAGAACATGAATATAATATCTTGAATAATGATATTGGAAAAACCTAAAACAATATTAATAAATTAAATAGATATGAAAAATGTTTTCAGAAAATTATCTAATAAATTCAATTTAATTATTTATGAGTTCATATGAATGTATCGAGTGAGTCGGGACCTGGGGTAGGGGAACTCCAATACTTCTCTTTTTTTGTAATGTTTTGATTTATCTCTATTTTTCTCTCTTTATCTATATTTTATACACATGTATTTCGTATATACATTATATATGTTTTGTACATATATACAATGTTTTTCTACCCATTCTCTCCTAGGTCAATATATCATTTTCATGTTCCCTTCCGAATATTTTATTTAAGAAGAACATGAATAAATGAAAACTGAATATTAATTTATTCATTTCATGTACTACTATTTTAAGAGTTTTAAACCAATATTATATCTAAATGTTCCCACTATTTTATATAAATTTATTGTGTTATATTTTAATGGGGGAAATTAGAAACATTTATCTCTTTCTATGGTTCTTTTTCAATTATTCTTCCATCGTTTTAGGAATTCATTACCACAATTATATTGTTATGAATTTCTAATGATATGTTTTCAATTGTGATTTATCTCCATGAAATATATTTCTTTAGTTATATGTGATCATATCAATAGATTCAATCCCTTATATTCTTTGGAATCATTATGACACATCATTTAGAAATACTTCGATAGATGATTATATAACCCATATTCTCCTCATATGTATTACTTAATCCCATGATTTATTTATGATTCCATTATGTTTCACACATATACATTTACATATTATGACATGTCAGGTGTTCCCCAACATATACAAACCTTAAATATATCAGGTATTGTTTTTATGTCATGGTATTCCTTGTATAATGCATGGATAATAAGCATGGAACACAATGTTATGGTTTCCAGGTATTGCGAATTGAAATATACTTATGTCGTAGTGTTTAAAATTATTTCCACATAATTACAAATGCATGTTTCTTTTAATATAATCTTATTTATCTTATTATTCCATACAGTTATATATGATCCTCCTCTTTTTTGACATTATTTTATTCCCATTGCTTCATTTTTTACATCATTATCATGTCTATTTCTATAAAGGGCATATTAACCCACCCTTTACCTTTTTGTATATATCAAGGGTATCCTATATCGTAATATAATCTCAATATAATTTAAGATAAAATTATAGTTATTGAAATCTAGATGAATTCATTTATTTTTATATAAATTTTTTGTTTGTCTAATCTCCCAAATAAACTAGACCACTATATATAATATTATTTAATAATTTTAGTTTAATAATAAAGTAATAATATGTATATGACACATATATAGTAATTTATGGTATAAAAAATGTTCTAGTTATTTCTGTTGATTTTATTATAGAACATAATAGGATATCTACCGTTAATTACATTGAATAAAACCTATAAATTTATAATATAGGATATACATTCCATTTATGAGTTATTACTTCAAAGATAATGGGTTTCACATTTAAATGCTTGTAAATTTTAACATTCTAACCCATAATTATTTATTGTTTTTGTGAATCAATTGAAATAGGATAAATATTATATTAATAACTGGTCTAGTGATCCATGTGATAATTTCCAAAATTATTTCCATAAGATAATAGTATTGGGAGTTGAGAACCCATTGACCGTATATACCCAACTGAATCATGTTATTAAAAATAACTCAATTCATGTGGAACACCCCCCGTCCATAGGGATATAAATTTATAGTTTATAATTATATATGAGAAAGACCTTGCACTTTTAGAAAATTTTATGATTCAATAAATTCATGAAAGTGTATTAACTCCATTGAAAAGTTATTTTCATTCCCCCAATGCTCTCAGTAAAAGAAATTTTTACTAACAATATTTCAAATATAAGGTGATGCTAATTATTGATGAATACTAATACACAATATAATAATAAATTTTGACATCAAATCAATAGAATAGGATGAGACTAGTAAAATAATTTTCCACAAATATATTAATTGTACATTCTATCATAAAATAGAGAGAAGTACCTTCGACTCTGGAAAATAGTGTATGAATTATTATGGACTTATTTAGAGAACATTACAAGTCCTCTAAGTCATGACTATATAATTTTTAATGATGAGTCATCCCAATCCTACACTACTAGATCTAGTGATAAATTATAAAAATTAAATATATTCTTTGATACAATATGTGGAAAAAAATGAATAACCAACACATATTTTACATCATATTCATAATTTAAGAATAAATTATAACAAATTTACATTCAATTATTGAACACAAAAAGGTTTAGTTTCTTTATATATTAGCTGATAGAACTTCGTATTTCACACATTGTCCTCAAAACATACAATAATATTATATATATATTATGTCCAAATAGATATTTATTATGTAGGAATCATCATAATTTCCCAATTAAAGGAAGCATAAAAATAGGTGGGATTATATTCTTATTAATGGGAAACACAATAAATAACAATAAATGATCAATATTTATTATAATATGATTATGGTGGAATTCGAATATTATCATAGGGCTCAAACATAACAAAAGATAAAAAAGAAAAAAAATACATTAAGAAAGAATAATGACATTGTGCTTTCATTATAACCTAATATATTAGCCATCAAAGTATGAAAACTATATTCTAAACCCATGATACAAGAACATTATCATGGAAGAAATATATGATTAAAGAATCATAGTTTGGAAATATAAGTCCAAGAAAGGGGAATCATAGATTTATAACATAAATATCAAAGCATAAAGATGTGATGTCATAATAAAATTATCATTATCCATTTGAAATAAAATACACATGTTGTAAAATTTTAAACATAGGAAATAATTTTAATTGTGAGGATATGAGAAAGAACAATCCTAATATTATTAACAATTCAAGAATTTCCATGATAGAAATCCTGAAAATTTCAATAATTTCCACACTTATATTGTTACCATTTCAATAAAGTCCATGATTAGGACTATGTACATTTCAATAAAATCTACACTAACATTATTTACATCTTAATATTGTCATTGAATAACATTATATATGTTTCAGTAATGTCCATGATTAACATTGTGAACAATTTCAGGATGTCTATGATTAACATTATGAACATTTATTTATGGTCAATTCATAACATTATGAAAATATTAATTTTCTAAACATTGAACATTTGGAACATAATAATTAGGTTGATTTTAAACCCCATGAATATATTCAAAAATTCCACAATTATTATTTTTATCATGTGACATAAAAAATAACCCATTACATTCGATGACTACATCTGATATATTCATTACATGATGATGAAATATTACTATGAGTGCCAAACCTAATAAACATAATCATAATAAAATAAAAAATAAATAAATTTCAAGCGATCATTCATAAGAAATTACTATAATTTATATAAAAAATAAGGCGGATGGTTTAATTATAAGATATACACTACAAATCACAAGAAATATTAAATAATGTTGACATAGATGAAAAAAACTTTTATGATAGAATTTACAAATTTCATTTAGAAATGATAAAATATATCCCTTACTAATAATATTTTCTTATATTTATTTATTAAATAATGGGATTATAAATCACATTGTAAAACAATGGAAAAATGGGAAATTGGTTTCTTAAAGAAAACTAATGAAGATTTTAGGAAAATTGTATCTTTCTGAAAATGTTTATAGATGAGATTTCATTCACACTTTTATAAAGAAGTCCAATGTTTGTAAAAAAAATTATATTGGAAATGATAAATAAATAATGAATTTTTAATGAAAATAATTTCATTTGAAATTCAAATAAAGTAATCATAAATGTAGATATATGAAAAAAATATTAAAAAATATAAAGAATATAGATATAGTGTAAAATACTCCTGAAAAAAAAAGAGATAAAGATTGATCGTTTTTACAAACATCTATTTGAATCAATTGTGAACCAACGAAAGGAAAATTGATAAGAATACAAAAAACACCATGAATAACTAAATAAAAACTGAATATTCATGTTTTAAATATAATAAATATATTATAACCTAAGATATGTGTTCAATTATTAAAAATATCGATTTTAAATGATATTGGTGAGGAAACACTTCCCTATTTGGAATTTTTTGAATAAAAATTCATTTAAAGAGAAAACATGAGAAGAAGATGAAAATTCATTTCAATTAATGAAAATTAGGATTAAAAATATCCTTGGGATGTATATAAACCACAAAATGAGGATATGTGGTAAATATGGAAGGTATACCAATGAAAGGAAAATTGATATGAGAAAACCATTAAAAATTTGATAGTATATAAATAAAAATAACATGAAATATATATTATTAAATATACTTATAAATCAAAATAGTAAAAAATATATATGAAAAAACAATCCATTGGGGTAGTATATATACAATGTAATTACATAATAGGTTTATAACAATATAATTCTCCTCACTAAATAAAGTCACATATGAAAACAAGACATTAGATTCTTTCTCGTTCCGACATTATCTATCTAACAAAGGTTATATTATCATATCATAGAAATGATATTTTTTTAGAGTTTATATGGAATTATAATGAAGGGAGAAACTTCTCAACACGAGAGGGGATAATTTGGGATGAAAATATTTCATCATATAGTGATAAAATAATTTTTTTTGGGTATTATAAGGGGTATTGGAGGGGTCCTTTTATAAGGTAGAAGGTGGTGGATTTTATGATTTTTTTTGAAAACAATATCTCTTGTTTTTTTATATAGATTGTATTATTTTGAAAATTTTAAGCAAATGTTTTTTTAGATTTTTGGTTTCTATTGGATAATAAATATTCATTGAAAATGACTCTAAACTCTGATAATTGAAGTTCAATATAGGATGAAATTGAAAATAACTAGTTACACAATAGTGTAGTGGGATATAAAATAAGGGTCTTATAAGAGGAAATTTATATAAGGGTATTGGAAGTCCCTTTATCTATATAATGATCACCCCTATGATTTATTAGGGCAAATTCTACAATGAATGGTTTAACTTCTGGAAAGTGATTTTATGTAAATTTAACTCAATAATCATCAATATTTCATAGATGTAATTTATGGATGGTATGAGGGTAGAATATAACTTGTGTACAGCTAACCCTTCTCACATAAGGATAATATATTTTCAATATATTCGTTATAGATCATTCTAGGATATAGAAACTTCTCACACTGTATATTTTTTTTGTTAGTTGACCTGCTAATTTCCTTTTCTTTATGTGTCAACAACATTGAATATACTTTATGTGATAGCCAACTCAGTGATACAAGTTGTTGAGTAAATAACAACCTGATCAGTTGGGTGAGTTGTGAGGAATTTATTTAGGAAATATTTTTTATCGAATAAACTGTAAAAATTTACCTAATAGGGATAAAGTGCACACCAATTTTTTTTTGGATTTAGCTTACATTATATAGTTTACTAGAAGGTTCCTTGTTGTATTATGTTTATGGAAGAAGATGAAAATGATTTAGGATCAAATATTCATCTATATTCATAAAATTATAAGAAAAACAAGAAATTTCATAGTGGAGTTATGGATTAGACATTAGAAAATGATATTACACCATTGTAGGATTTTCTTTCTATAGAAATAATAACACAATACTAAAATATTGATTAATGAATTTTATTAAAAAATGTAATCCAAAATTTTAAAAAATCAATTTCATTAAAATAATTTCAATTTTAAATTAGTATATAAAAAATAACTTAGGATTATATTTTGGGATTTTTCAAAAATTATTGATTATTCATGGAATAGTAAAAAAATACCCAATTTTTAAATACTATATTTTATTTTCATTAAATAAAGTCACATTATCTTTCAATTATATGTAAATTTTTTATTTATATAAAATATGATAAATTATATAAATTAAAATATAACAAATTTACTTTTAATCAGTGATTTTTTGGATTTTCATTTTTATGCTTAAAAATAATTTTTTTAAAAAAATTAGTTCATTATATTAGATTAATTTATTATAAAATTAAAATTTTCCATTTTGATTAATAAAATTTCAAGAAATTTATACCATATTTGAATTCAGTATTTTTGAATTTGGTAAATAGGTCCCTTTAATTTCTGGTCATTATAAATAGTATTTGTTGTAAATATTTGTCACCTCTCTAAGGGTAAAATATGTAAAATAGTGTTAATAACGTGGAATAATTTCTCAAAATCAAAATAATATGTTTTTTTGTTTTATTGAATGAAATATATTTTATAATATCTATCTTAAATTCATATATATGGAATTTGTTTCTTTTTTTCCATCTAAAATCATATTTAAATAATTATTATTAATGAAAATTTCAAAATATCACTCTCTTGACTTTTGTATCTCTTCATTCTTTATATAAGGATAAAAGACAATAATTTTGTGTTATAAATGTATATTTTAAATATAAATAATATTTTTTATTAGATTTATTAATATTTATTTTCTAGTGATGAAACAGTTACCTTAAATGCTTACACAACAACGACACAGTGCTTTTGTATGTAGTATAAGAATCCTACCAATGATATTAAAAACACTAGAATTATTATTGTTTTGAAGATTTATTGTATAAATTTTTTTAAAAAAATTGAATATAAAATATATATAATGTTTGATATGTTTATGTTCAAAATAAATTTCTATCTCTATGTTTTTAAGGTCAAATTAAATAAATAATTTCAAAATTGAAATTAATGATATTTTATGGAAAATTTAAACTATTAAGTTATTTAAGAACATAAAAAATAGAAAAGATGATAATTTGGATTATAAATTATAAAAATTATCATTCCATTTCCATTAATTATAAAATTGTTAACTTATAAGAAAAAACATAACCCCTTAATATTGAAATGGTTATTACTGTTGTTAATGTCAAAACTGGTTTACTAGAGTGTTTATCTAAAATTATAATGGTCAAAACAACATAATAATTTTTTAAAACTAATTGGTTGATTGGATTTTGTACTTAACCAGATAATTATATAATATGATCCATTTTTTATTCAATTAACATGAAATTTTCTTAATAATATATTTAAATCATTGAAAAATTACAAGTGTGCCACTCGCATAATTATGAAAGGGAACCTAATCCCCATATTTCATCACACCAATTGATCCATTTAACGGAAAAAATATTGTCACAATACCTTCGCAAAATCCATATCCCTATTTTGGGGTTTTTTTCTTCGAAAAGTATTGCCCCAATAGTCCTTCAAAAATCTCTAAATTAAGTATTCCAATGAAGAGATAATTGTCCTTAATAACATTTTAAAGAATATTTGTTCCTATAATTCCTCAATATCTATTTTATAAATTACAAAATAATAATTTTTTTAATTAAAAAATATACTAAGATGATATTACGATTATGTGATAATCATTTCCCACCTCTTTTCCTTCTTATTAGTCATCAAAACATCTCTCAATCGAATGAACGACTTATTGTCTCCATGTAGCTGTGTAATTCATTTTTCATCCCCAGTTTACATGGATTTTTATATAGATTTAAATAATTATCGTATATGATATTCATTAAAAAATTAGTCTTCCAAAAATATAATATCATATCTACTATTTTACCTTCCAATCCATTGGAAGAGGATTATGTCACTCTTGTGTATATTTTGACTATCACCTCCACAAACCCATGAGATATTTTTTTAGTTTTTATTTATATATATGTTAAAATGAATATTATTTGTGAATAAATATTATATTATAATGATTTGATAATGTTTAATTATTACTTAGCTATCATTCAGTCCATCCATAAAAATGAAAAAATAACTTTCATGGGTATGTAAGGCCTACCATCTTTATGAATGATGTAAATCATCAATCTATATATAAAAATCAGGGATGATTAATAATATATACACAATTATCAAATGGGATATTATTATCATTATTAACATATTGGATAATATGGGGCCATGTGAAATATTTGAGGACCAAAACAACGAAACTAATAACTGTATGAAAAAAGAAACTGTTTACACTCATAAATGAACATTTTAGTGATAAATTATTAATAAAAAGGTATTGAAATGTTATAAGTTCATCAAATATGATATTATAATTATGAATGCGGTTATGTTATAGAAATACAACTAGATTAAATTCATTATATATGTGTCTAGAAGTACTAAAAAATATAGTTGGACATGAGGTGGGGGTTTGTTTCACAATCTCAACCTTATTCAAATTTTTTATGTGTATGATTACATTGTAAAAATTATACGATCCATATATTTAAAAATGAAAATATTTTATTATTAAATGGATATTTATAGGTTTTCATTTATTATATCCACTTCTATCTTCTTTGGAAAATAATAACACCAAATGAATGTTTTTATATAAAATTGAATGTCTATTTCTATTAGGTCAATAATAAATATCGTCCAAGTATATATTTTATTTTAAATGTTTTTAGTAATATTTTTTCAATTATTAAATGATTTATCAATGTATGTTTATGCATTTTGGAAATTAGGTAAATTTTTTTTGAAGGAACCTTCATATTATTTTCGGGAAAAGTTACAGTTTTCCCATACCATGAAGTGAATCATCATTTTTTAAAGATTATATCATTGAAAAAATTTCCCATTTTCATGGCCACTCAACATTAGGAATAATCTTCTAAATTCTTCCTTGGTCACTTCCAATGAAAATTACTGTCATAATATTTAGAAATTTTTATATTTTAATATAAGTGATTTAAAAATTAAAAGGTTATTTTTATCAAGAAATATATGAGTGAAATTTTGAAATTGTTATCATATAAATCAACATTCATTAGTGAATTTTATGTTTTAATGGGGGTATAATAATTTTATACCATCCACAATATTACTTTGGAAGTATTATGATGATTTTATATTTATTTATTGGGGGAAATATTGACATTTCATAAGATATTTTATCAAGAAAAATGCTTATGTTGATTATGCATTGTATTTTCATGCACCCCTATCATAAATGAATGCATCAGACATATTAAGTGGTGGGTGTGGCACATTATAGCTATTTGATGCATAAGTAGGTGTCATTAGACAAATTAGTTTGGGTATTTTGTGTACAACATACCTATTTACATATGTTATATTGGAATAAGGCCTTAATAGTATGATTATAACATAATAAATTAGGAATTACATCATTATAAAACTATATATTGTTTTCCATTCTATTATTTATGTTTTTATGTTATCCATAGATTTATTCCACTATTATTGTATTAATTATATGAAATATTTGATTATTTTTTATCTCATCCAAATTATTTATGTTTTATTTAATTTATGATAGATTCTTATGTACACATTCCATTACTGAGTATGTAATTTCATCCATTTCTTAAATTTCTTTTTCCAAAAGATCCTATGATATTTACTATGAATCAGATGAAATTATATCATAGAGAAGATATATATATATATATATATATGTTTTTAAATAAAATATTATTTTTTTGTTTTAATATAATGTGACATTCGTGTATGTGTCAAATATCCATACATAGTAAAACAGTTCAATCCTTTGGAAGAAATCCTGTATATTTTGGCATAATGTAGTAAAATTACTTCTAGCTCATGGATATTTGCATTGGATTGTTACATTTTTTATCCAATATGGTTTATTAAATACCTTCTGAACAAGATTTAGGAAATCATATATTAGAGAACCTGACCTTCTGAACAATTATTAACACATATGTAACTATTGGATAACATCTAAATTTTTTATTAATGAAAATATTAGGTGGTTTTACAAGCAATACACCCATGTATGGATATTGCACGTGGAAATGGTTTTTCTATAGATATATCTTTGGGCAATAACATTGAATGTATTTGGTCAAGTATATTTCAACCATCATTCTACGACATAGTGTTTGTGCCATTACTGGACACCTAGAATGATATTCCTAGAGGATATACTTAGGTCAATTCATATATTCTATACAAACCATTATAAAATTCTTCAAAAATATTTTTACAAATTTATAATATTCCCATTTTTAATATCATTATGATTCTATGATTAACTATGAATAAATTTCGATGTTATTTCAAGTATTTCACCAGTGTTAAAATTATACATTATGATTCATAATGTTCTAACCTAATTTAGCATTTAACATTTTTTAAAATTTTTTCCTATAAGAGATGAATTAAAACTGTACCAAAATACATATTCAATGTATATATTTCCATCCTAAAATGAACAATAAAATTAGATTTGTTTTTGGATTTAAAAAAATTATGTATATATTAGGGATGTTGACTCAATGTTATGACGAGTGACGTTACTCATATAAATTTTCTTTCTAATACACTATGTGGTAAAAAATTGGTGGACTGCTCCATATATCAGTAACCTCCTTTATTAAATTCGAGTACATATCCAGTTTTTTCTTAGAAATGGATAAGTTCCATTTGATAGCCATTTATTTCATTAGAATGTAATCAAAGGGAAAATATTTTTATTTTAGTTTATGTTATCAAAGGGAAAAGAGGATAATGGTGTTCATTGATTCAAAACACTATACATGAGGAGGAAATATAAAACATTCCATGGAAGGATTTTAACAAAATTTCGTAGGAAAAATATTTTCCACCTGAGAAACGAGTGCATATAGAGAGAAAATTCCTCTGACGTAGACAAAAGAAATATGAAGATGTTTCTACGTATGAAGAAAAATTTACAAGGTTATGAAGGCATATCGTGAAATATGGATTTAATACAAATAAAACAATTGAAAATTTCATTTATGGGATAAGGAAAATAATTCAAAGTGTACAAGTCTCCCAAAAAATCTCATCATTCATGGAAATAGTATGATGTTTTATCTCAGTAATTAAACAATTATTCAATTATTATAAATTATAAGGAATATAATATATAAATATTGAAGAAAATATAAATGGAAAGGGAACTAGGAAAAGAATTATAAGGGACTGGTTGAATTTAAAACCTATAATATACATGAATAATGTACCAATGGTCGACATATCCTATTTGAAAACATAGTCATTATACCAACATATGACAATAAAATAAACCTCATTTTCTATTGGATTTATTTTTATAATTATAAAATTTATTACTGGGATAAGGGTAATGAAATTTGTGATGATGGTATGTAATCCTTCCTTATGATGACCCATCCTAATAGGCCCGACTAGCTAGAATTATAAAATGTGGGACACTCTCATCCTACATCTAATAGGCTAGGGAATGACGACTAACACCAAGTAGGTATATCACACACATGTGATGTCTTAGCCTTTGATAATTTTACACATAGACAAACACACAGAGACTTCCCTATGATAATATAATTATAAAAATCAAAACAAAACTGATACAACAAAGCAATCATGACATATATCCCCCATCACTTTATAAATAATATACACTAAAGAGTATAAGGCTAAATAAGAGATCACCAAAATTGATAAAAGAGTTCAGCATGCCATGAAGGATGAGAGTATTATCAAATGAAACATCGAGTACTCACCATGTTCTTTCTAGATTTCTATAATCTACATACTATAAGTTCCTTAATGAATCCTTCAAAATTCCTATCATCTATATAAGACCACACATGTGTGGGAAGGGACTATGCAGGGGTGATCATTACAGTACCCAAAGGACACCCTAAAATCACCAAACATAACTCATCAAGAGTAGATAGTTCAAGATCATAGTGGTATTTCAATCATTATACAAGACATAATAATATAAAAAACAACACTGATATACTCATAAAAGATACCAGTTCCTAAATAGTACTCAACCATACTTTCTACATTGGAATTCTTCATGAGTTTTTAAAGTAAATCTCGTCTAGAAGAATTCACTCCATAATCCATGATATCATAGATGGAACTCATCTGAGTGGTCATTATAGTTAGATATTTCCATATATGTACTCACTAGATCATAGAAAATCATAATATATAGATATTGGATCTCACCTATGGTCATTGTTTTATACAAAACCCAACCTAGAATAACCAACTAAGTAAAGGATAACACACCCATTCAAGTTGGCCACAATGACTCCCAAATTCACATGAGGGGAATAAAATGAAATGATAAGGGATCACACCCTAGGTCACATCGATAGATTCAAAAACTCTACGTAAGTATAATCCCATAGTAAAAAAGAATATTATACTTCATAGGATGCTACTACTCATTGTAATCTTAGAGGTATGGACTAATTTAACTGACTCAATATAGACCATTACATATAGAAGAGATAGAGGGCCTTAAAATACACTTGAAAAAGTACATGTCATGTATAAGGAGTATAGTGTGTGCCTCATATTCTCTGGGATATCCTATGTATCATTATCTGACATGGAATTTCATTATTTATATACATGGCATGTCCTATTATGATAAATAGTGTATTGAGGTTGGATGGTACTTAGTAAGCTACTAGTTTGTGCCTATGTACTTGATCCATGCCCGTGTACTTTGAGTCATGCTCAGGTGTCGGGCCTTGTCTGTGCCCGTGTACAGAAAGGAATTTGTTGAGATACCATCACTAGGTCAAATGGATTGTGATATGTTTCACACAACATGTGAAACTCTTCTCTATGTGTAAACATTTGAATCACATTAGGGGACCACATGACGTGTTCTCTTCAAGAGTACACATAATGTAGTCAACATTTTCCAAAAATCCAAAACCATGATGAAACTTTCACTCATACCACTTCCCCCAATGAATATAGAGTGAGACAATCAACTAAATATAAATATCATTATGTCTGAGACTTTTTTGATAATTTTGACTAGATTATAGTTACACACACTAATTTAGTGTCACCTCCCATTGAATTATTCCATTTAGTCACACCAAATGATATACATTGATATAAAAATCCAATCTCAGTCCTGTGTTGTCACTATGAATAAAAATTTTGTTATTTACATTGATCTTAAACCCATGGTCACTATCTAGTGTGCCAAATGTTTGTGGTAAATTGATCATTCTCTAGGTATTTGTTGAAACAGAAGACAAATGGGGTACCAATGACTAATGCACAAATAACTAGTAAAAGATACCAAAAAACATTGAAATATGAATTAAACATGAACATTATTTTAGTTGTAATTGGTTCTTTGATGTTTTAATGAGGAAAAAAGTAACCAAGAAACAAAATTATTAATTCCCCAAATCATTGGAAGATAAACATTCACCCAAAATGTGTGATCGACCGATGAATGAATATGTTAGGATATTTGATTCACATTAATCATGGGAAAAAATATTGGAAATTAAAAAATGGATTAAAAACACCCTAAACACTGTTTAGATATATTAATGATGACGAATGAACATGCAACACTATCACTTGGGAGAGCTATAAGCTCGGATTGGATCACCAATTCCCAATCATTGATTCACTATTGATCATCTAAGAATCATACATGAATAATATTTAACATGATCATCTATTAATCACTATTAATATACAGGAAACCCATGGATATGGAAATAACATGGATATATATAGTGATTGGATTATGTTACAGAATTATAAAAACAAATATATTAACATATTGATTTATTCTATTATTTTATCCCTCATGTTAAATTTAACAAAATTTCATATGAATACAATAATTATGTCACTGCTATGGTAAAACACAAAATTTTAATCCAACAATAGACTCAATTTTTTTTTCAAGGACCCCATTTGAGAGTTATTATTTTATACTATAAAAGATACAAACACTTGATATAATATATTTTATATTATAATTACTTCCATAATGAGGCTCTTGAAACCCATAAATCCCAGGTTAACTCTACTCTTAGATATGAAAACATTCAATATTATATTCAAAAACATAACAAGACAAAATATTTATTATATTATCTTATCATTATGGATATTCATCCTAAAAATAAAGAACCCATCCCTAAAATTTGAGGGTACTAGGAAAAACTATAGGTATCCTACTCATAGGTGATCATCTAAATATTCCGATTATGTGATCGTGAACACACTAAGGAAATTAATTTATGAAAGAGTATATTCTCTTAATGATCCTAAATCCCTATTTGGTATTCATTGATGGTAGCTCCATCCTCAATGTCCATATCACCATAGTCGATAATAGACAATGAGTAATGTACATGAATTCTTATTTGTGACACACTAAAGATGTTATGTACCTTGTCTAAATGTGATGGCAGGGCTATATGGTATGCAATCTCACTGACCCTTCATAGTATCTAAAAAGGGATAGTGAATCTCTAAGATAACTCTCCACCCCAACATATATCTAGAATCCTTTCTGAGGAATGGCATTCAAGAACAAATGACATCCATCCTCAAACTCTAATTGACACTATCATCCTTCTACACAAGACATCTAATAGCTCTTATAGTCCTCCTCAACTTTGGGATGATTTCTATTTTCTCTACCCCGACTGAAACTAACTCTTAGCCTAGGAGTGATGACTGACCAGAAGATTCCTAGACGAGTAGTAACCTATGGGATATCTCATACATGGAAAAAAATGGGTCATACAATTGGGTAATGATAGTTTTTTATGAAAATTATACTAAGTGCAGGTGTTCCAGAAAACAATTGAAAATTCCAACATGCATGATTTGAATATATATTTGAGAACCAGAATGGTACAATAATATTTTCCCGTAGTATGTGGGTGAAATTTAATGCTCAAATGCATCTATCTCCAATGTTATCTATTAATGCACTATATAATTGTGGCATGAAGAAAGTATCATTGTATTGATCTTTGAGGGAACACTATGATGATGGTCTATCTCCAGCATGTAATGGCGTCTTGGGATCTGTATAAAAAAATTCTCAAGGAAGTGTGATGGCTTAGGGAGAAAGTCTATGATGACCCATATGGTATTAATTCCTATATATGTTCATGGTAACCCTATCATTAATTCCATATATATACAAGACCACTTCACCTTTTTCAACTCATGTTTTTAATACAAACCTAAAAGAACATTGAATTCAACAAACACCACCTGACATGTGAGACATGGAGAGACGAACTCCACTATACACTTCTTCAAACCTATTTAGTATAACTAATGTATAATATATTTGTACAAATTTTCAACACTTAGATGTGAATACAATGGTTATGTATGAAATTCTATTATAAAATCCTCAAAAATCATTTCTAGTACCATAATATATCATTTTAAATGTATAATGTTCATACCACCTTATGAAAACACATCAGGACCACGCCTTGGGGATATTTTAGCATCTAGGGTCTCACTGTTAGTATCTCCATGATGAGAAATACAAACATGATGTATAATTAGTGGGTATAAACAATCAATTGTAGTTAATAAGCCCCATAAATTTCCATTAAGGACAACTATAGAGAGTATAACTAATGAAAAACCTCAGTAAGAAACTATGAATAATATCTCATACTATGAGAATACTCCACCATGTTCCCCTTATTTAGAGAATATACTATCAGAAATTCATATTCCAATATGAACTCTATACATTACCTTATTTCAATTTATGATCCCTCTATGAGAAGATATACTCAAAACTCTTTCGGATAGAATAGATGATAAAACGGTCACCCATAAGTTAGTGTCACCTCACTAAAGATTCATATAAAACTACAAAATAAACACCCTCCTCTAGAAGTGTTAAGATGAAGGATTTCACAAACCACTATCATAAATCCCTAAAAACAACTATTAAATATACATCCATATAAAATAACTCCAATTATGGGTCAAAGTAGTTATGGGTGGTGATATAATAGAGAAATTGGTCCCAAAACTCTTATATTATCCTTAATACCCATGTAATATAGGTATCTTCATCACACTCTTGGGTGGCTCCAAGGCTTTCACTACCTCCACATTGAATGGATCCACTACCATAACGATTTTTGAGATGAAATTACCGATTATGTTGACCGATTATATCTACAACTGACACTTTGATGGACTTTCATAAATATGGTTCTACATATGATTTAGCAATACCATCCTTATGTGTCCCTCATTCTCCACCTTGGACTCTGAGAACACTATAAGGTTATTAATGATGGACTCCACAAAATGGTGTAGGATAGTATGAAATATATTGTTCATGAGTCACACCAAAACTTATAAGGAATCATTCCTGATGAAAGGAATTTGAAAGTATTCATATTGACCCTAAATACCTTGAAATTCCATCTTTAGTAAATCCTCATCCCATACTTATAGATGTTGATACACTAATTTGATGTCAATCCTGAAGAACCATCTCTCCCCAATCAAGTGGTAAAAGTATAATTTGATTCTCAGTGTTGTATACATATTCATCATGGCATCCTACTTTATGATATTATAATCCACACAAAACCTCAAGATATTTAACACAGTATTGGAAAAAAACTGGGGATACACAAAGAGAAGCACTAGGTCTGATAATTTCTTTCCACTGCAAGTCCTCAAACTACACCTTCATTCCATGATGCTCTGTGGGAGCCATATGATATGTTGACATAGATATTGGAGTGTTATATATGTGCATTTAAATTATGAATCACATATCTAAATGGGGTGGAAATCCCAACACATATTAAATAAATTCCTCCTTGTACACTGTCACCACTATAGGAAGATGGTATTCAGAATCATCCACTACATCAAGGGTAATACTATCCAACTGATGTGTAATTGATTGTATCGTCCCACAGATGAACTCATCTTTCTTTTCTAGGTTTTTTTTCTAACCCATTAAGGAAATAATCCTTCCATCCCTATAAAAACAAAATATCCTTAACCTAAAATAGAACACATGGGAATCAAATTTTGAAAGTGATTCCATACTTTAGATGATTTCATAAGGCCTGATCGCTACCACAAATAAAACCAATAGAAAGATCTATCCTCCCAGAGTCAGGTCACACTATTAGAAGTAGTGTGTAATAACATAATCTCAATTTGTGGGAATGTTTTATTATATTGTATTAGCCAAGGGATCGAACAAATCCTCTTATTATTGAACCATAGAATCCAATAGAAAAGAGTTTCTCACACCCATGTATGTCAATTTGAAATCTTCTGTATAGAAGGAACTAATCATACTAATAATCATACCTAGAGACATTGGGTCACAAAACTCTATGTCCTATAGCTATAATAATTCCTATATTATAACTCCTAGAGCTTATAATTGAACCCCTTGGTGATATGGAAGAAATAACCCCATCAGTATTCTACCTCTTACTTCTCTCCTTACCCCACTATCTTATCTAATTCCCTAAGGACCTCCATAATACTACAACTTTATCTCCCTATGTTATCCATCTAATATCTATTTACTATATATATGGTAGGTCAGACAATCCCAAATGAGATATCCTAGACCGTTGCAAGAGAAACACCTCATTTCTCTTGTCTATCTAAAATTCACTCTGGATACTTAAGTATAGACCCTTTGTATTGGGATCATGTCTTAAAGTGTTCACATGCCTCAATATCTGTGTTCACTATTGGGTACTAGTTTCCAAAGTCCCCTCTCCTATGTGACCACTAACAGCACCATCAATCAACATATTATCATCTAAAAATATCCCCACAAAAAAATAACACTCAATCACTCAAACATGGGTGGGAATAAGAAATTATTTCCCTCCATACCTAATATATTAGAATAAGACCCGGTGAAAGGACTATTATTTGTATAATGGATAATAAATCATATCTTGAGGGTGTCGTGAGGGGTTGGTAAACCTCTCAAAATACTCTTCAGTGACCATTCAACCTTTCTGAAGATTTAGATGTCCCTAGATACAAACATTATGAAAAGGGGATGGATAAAATCCTCACTAAAGTTATTTTAAGAAGCCATACAAGAGAGATCTACATCATCATGATTCAGAGGAACTATAGTCTACCATGATCTAGTGGAGAACAAAATAAGACTCACCTATATAGCCACAATATGATCTGGAGGTTTCATCAAAAGGTGGAAAATAGAATAAAATTCATTTGTCCAATACTCAACATCCTTGGGGTTTAGATCTATGGAAAAACTAATATGAATCTACCTATAAAATTCATAGAGATTTCTCATTTTGATTACATACTCAACCAGTACTTCTAGTGTATCATTCTTCATAATGGGTGGTAAAAAAACAAGAAAATACCCTAGAGGTACTACCTACATTATAAGGCCCTATAATGAAGCTTCAACAAATGAAGGATCAACATTATGATACCATTATGGAATATTGGATGATTTCCATCATAGAGAAATGTTGAAATGAAATAAAGATGTACCATGGTAATGGAATATATATGTAGAGTTGAATCATGACAAAAATGAAATCCAAAATCAATTCTTATATAATGAATTTACCCATGTTTCCCTTGGGTACAATACCTATATATATCTAGTCAAAAAGTAGGTTTTCAGAGACGTAGGGTATGGATATGTTGGAAACTGAATCAAAAATAGATTCATTTTCCTTAATGATGAACATGAAAAACAATAACACTATATATGGAAATCCCAGACCAGGACTCAAAGCTTGGTAGAACACCAAATACTTATCCTATAATGAACACTCCTCTAATACCATATTGTCTTGATCTGACCCTCTAGGGTTTCCTGACTGATAATATAATGTGTGTGACACCTAAAACACACATATAATATTCATTGGATTGTTGACTAGCGCTTTGTAGTCATATCAAACACATGGTAGGCCTTAACTTACAGTACACACACATATATACATTTTTAAGAACATAAAGAACTAAAACGAAGAAAATAATTGTTTCTATAAGGAATGAATAAAATCTACCCCTCATTAGAGCCTAAAACAATTATTGTAAAGTAGAAAAAATAAAATAAAACACCAAATAAAATAAAAAATGGTATATCATTCTAATAAAGAGGGGATGACTTCTAAATGCAATAAATGGTATGAACCACGGTCTGCCCATATCATTATTCCCTAACTTCCCCTGAACCTCCTAATAATTTATCACAAGGCCTATATTTATCATATGGAATGACATGTGTGTGATGATCCCATTAATGTTTAAGTGTAACCAAAAGTTGTAGGTCACCTTGATATATAAAAATGTAGAAAATTTATAATTTTCATCTAATTATCAAAAAGTTATGTCCACTAGGATGTGATACAAAACATTCAGAAAAATAACCCATATATACACATAATAGATAAACGGACTCAAAGTGGTTTAAAAAATATTTCCAATAATATGATTATTCGTAAGTATTCAAGATAATTCTCATCTGGTTGAACTTACTCTAAGATCCATGCTATCACTGACGATACTCGTTTGAGAGGTTATACTTATCAGGCCTCACCAAATAAGTATTCATTGGAACATCAAATAACTCTATAAAGAGAATGCGGATCTCACCCTTGATCTCTCAGATAAAACAGACCCTACCAAGAATAACTTTCATGGTAGGGGATCATATACTTGGGTAAGTTTGTCTTAAAAATATAACAAACCGTACAATGGTAAGATGAATAAATGATATAGGATTGTACCATGAGTCACACAGATTTATTCTAAAACACCTTCTAAGAACAATATCCTAGATAGGATCACAATCATACGAATGGGATAAAATTACTCAATATACCTTCATATGGATAGACCATGGGAACCCACCAAAATGAAATTTTCCCACACTGAAGAGATAGGGGGCTGAAACTGCGATTTAGAAAGTACAAGACATGTACTGGGAGTATGAAATGTGTATCTTCTATCCTAGATCTACCAACATCTTTCTATCCCACACACCTTATCTTTCTCCATATATACAATTCCCATTATTTGGATACATGGAATGTATTGATCAGATAGTAATAAAATTTTTACCAACCCATGTCCATGTATGTTGAGCTGTGACTGTGTAATTTGAGATATTCCAATGCTTCTAGAAATGTTTTGGATCATGTGACCATATGGTATTCACTAAAACACTTAAATTGTGTCACTAAATGTGTGTTTTTTCTCTTCATGTAAACCCTAGAGTTGTAGGAGGGGACATATTTCAAGTGTTACTATAAATTACATGATGTATTTTTAGGAATTTTATAGAAATATAAAACACTCATGCCTATTCCACTCAAACTACCACCGTAGAAAAATACTACATGAGACATTCTTCTAACCATAGTTCTTATTATGATAGAGACTTGTGGTCATTGACGACCATATTCCAATCACATCATCCACTCAAGAATTACATCATTTAGAACCATGTCATCGCCACCCTGTAAACCAAATTTTAAGATATCAACATCTGAACTTGATCCTATTTAATTTATATGTTTTCAAAACATGTATTTGATATCAATAATAAACATTTAGTGTTGATATTTTATAATAAAGAACAATTTTAAAATGAACACTCCCTAGGTATTTATTGAACATCTAAACAGATGGTACGATAATGATGAACTGATAGAGTACATGGAGAGAAAACTAAAAAACATTAAAATAGGAAGAATCATCAACAATTTCTCTGGATGGACTTGATTTTTTTTCATTTAGAAAAATGAACGAATAACCATGAAACACAAATATCAACTCTCCAATGCCATGGAAGATAAATCCACACCTAAAAATCCTGATTGAATAAAAAATACACATGTTTGGGGAGTTAATTCATGTTCATCATGGGATTAAAAAATTAAATAATGTAACACAATATGAACACTCAACCCAGGGTTTGAATTGGTCACTGATAAATAAAAAACAATCATTGTATTCATTGTTGAGATCCATGGGGTCTGTTCACTCATTAATTTCAAATCATAAATCTTCCATTGACCATATGAGATTACAACAATAATTGTCATAAATGAATCCCATTTAAATTTCTATGGGTTTTTTGGCTAACCCTAGGTCCTTTCCATGATTGGTCATTTATAATTAGAGGATTATGTCAGTTTTTAATTAAAAAAAGTTAAATATAAATAAATTAATTTTATTATTTTTTCCCTCAACTGGACATTAACAAAACAACAAATGCTGAAAATGATTATCTCTCACTTACGGTAAAACCTACATTTCAAATTCAATAATGGAATCCAATTTCAAATCTCAGACACTACTAATGAGTATTTCCATTATTAGAAAACGGTAATATATAAAATATAATATATTTTATATTTTTATAATATCAACACTAAGGCTCTATGGGCCCTAGAATATAATGCTATCACATCCCATCTGTAAAAATATTCCTTAAAAATTTCAAAATAATTTCAATAAAAAATCTTTTTCTCTACACTCATCTAAATAGGGTAGACAAAATAATTTGAATAATATCTAGATCCACCTCAATTTTATATCTTGAAGGATATTTTGGGAGAAAAAAACAATTCAAAACCCATTATAGGAATGTTAACCCTAGGATAAAAAATATTCTCATTATACAATAATATATTGATGTGTTTTTGAATTAACTACATATACACCCACCTGAAAATAGATTTGAGTTTTATATTTATGATATCCTTGATGAAAAAACTATATCTAATACTACATACATGATGGATTAATTGAGATAGTAGAGATTAATAAACAACTATATGAGTTGTGTGGGAAGGGATTTATATGGCCAGTTTTTCACCTTAGAGAGTCCTGATTCTATTTAATAAAAAGACAAGACTATAAGGTTTTGGGATAATTATAGGGAAATAAATTCCATCACTATGATTGAAAAATATTATTATAATTGTATTAAAGCCTTTTTTTTCAACTTCAAGAAGACCAATATTTTTAAAAAGTGTTTTCTATTTTGGTAATCATAAATTTTGATTAAAGAATGAATATAATCCACTGAAAATATTTCATATGTGGTATATACATTATTGTTTTATACCAAATATCTTTGGATTGACCAATTCACGGTGTATTTTTTTAGGTATGATGAATAGAATGTTTTAATAATATCTTGATATTTTTAGTGGTAGTTATGTATGATACAATGATATAACGTAAAAAATATATGACAAGAACAAGAGTCATTTTTAATCATTCATCATACTATTAGATAAAAGAATGTATATGAGAAATTTATCAAGTCAAAATTATATATTCAAGAAGTTAATTTTATTATCAATATTTCCTCTAAAAATGGAATAGAATTTGATCCATAAATGATAAAGGTATTCAATGAATATCATTCAAGTATAATCATAACTAATGTATGTAGTTTCCATGGATTAATAATTTCCTTCTCTATTTTTTCAAAATATTTTCTTATTTGAAAACCAGTTAACCCATTTGAAATACAAAGTGGTGACTTCATAGGGAATTATTAATGTAAATAATGTGTTAAATAATTAAATACATGGACAAATAAGGAATTAATATTGATAATACCATCATAAGGGGATGAATTATATAAATATTATGACATAATAAAAATGTAATTGGATGAATACTATTATATAATGGTAAATTTATTTCCGATGCATCAAGGTAGTTAAATATTTATCAACAAATCTTTTCAAATCATGATATTAAGATGGTAGGAATAATAATTTTTTAAGGTATAGAGAAATTATCTCAATGGAATATGGTGTGAGATATACAAAGATCCTAACATTTTGAAATACATATTTTTATAGAAAGATCTCAACATGTGTCAATGAAAATGGATAGAACTACTCAATTATTATTACGTCTTGATACATTACCAACCTACCAAGGATTATTAGGTGGTTTAGGAATTGAGTATGATTGATATTTGTGTTCTAAAAAATACATGGATTGAGAATGATTCCTTGTTTAGTGACCCAATAGAATTAGATATGGGAATTATTAGGGAAGGGGGAATATCACATATTTTTGAAATGATTTCCAAAACATATTTTTTTAAATGATTTAATTTCATAGATTAATGATGATAATTTTTGCCGGATAATTAATGTTATGAATGATAAGATGTTGAAAAAATTATTTTATGAAGATAATTCTCCAAAATTTATAAAGATTATATATATTAAATAAAAAATTTAGCTAGAAAAATAATTACTAAATGAGGCTCAAAACTCAAATTTCATTATACACCCTAGTTGAAACAATACGTATAAGGATTTAAAGGATCATTTTAGGTGGAATAATATATAGATTCAAATTTCTGATAATTTATCAATATACTGAGTTCTTCAAGAGGTGAAGGTTGAAAAAAAAAACAATATAGAAGACTCAGGTAACCTCTACCTATTTATATTTGAAATTATATGAAATTAAAATGGAATTGTTCATTTTATTATCAAATAATACTAGAATAAATGATACCATATTGGTTATTTTGGATCAGCATACCATATATTCACATTTATGTACTATAGGTGAAGATTTTCCTATTGGTCAACTTGCATATTTCAATAATAATGACATTATAAGCTATTAGGTTGAACCTATTTAAGTTGTGTGTAATCATGATACATGATTTACATTATATTTTTGAAAAAGTATTCATAAGTATAAAAATATAGAGTTTAGAGGACCACTTCAGTATATATTATACCTTGAGGGTGGGTAGGGGGGTTTAATGTTTATTAAGATGATTTAAAATAGTTAAAAAATTATTGTTTTACCTATTTGAATGTTTAAGATTTTTATTATGATAATCTATTCTCTTTATTGTATATAATTTTGATAAAGAAGTTAATAATTGAAAAAGACATTTTTACACGGTTTACTACTCAATAATATTATCCAATTATTTTTTTCAATCATGATGACCAATAAAATGACACTCTTCTATATTATGAAACAAAATATAGTTCTTTTTCTAGAGAAAAAACTTAGCCTAAGTTTGATTCCCTACTCTTTTTGAGGGGGAAAGAAACAATCTTGAATCCTTGTACAAGTGATGACCTTAGCCAACTTATACATCCGTAATTGATATTTATATTTTCTAAGTTGGCCACATCATCCTTCATATTATGGATATTTGTATCGACAATGTATCCTTCTACCATATAATAATTTATCTAGATTTTATAATGCTTCATTGTACTTCACATTTTTATTCTTCACTATATCACTTATATTTTAGTAGGAAACGATATTTTTTTATTATTCATCATTTATATAGAACATGTATGTAATATATTCCATATGATCTATCTTTTTGATATTTATGTCTAATATTTTTCATTTAGGGATTATACATCTAGTGATAATTCCTCTTGTCCATTATTCGTCACCCAATTCATCTGATACCAACTGTTAAAGAAAGATCAATCTTATATCTGGTCAATCCATTATTCTTGATTCTATTTTTATGATACTTATTCGTCTAGTTCAACTGCTCCATCAGATGTATTGAGCTCTATCTAGAACATCTTTATCCAATCACCTCATCCTTTCTTCATCCACTATATTAGTTTTTTTTGTTTTCATTGGCGGCATCTAGTACTCCATGCCCCGTCTAGTACTCTTCCCTAAAAACATCAACCCAAATTAGAGTGTTTAAAATTTTTTATGGTAGGATATTGTAATAACTTTTATATTATTCATAAATTACACTCCTTTATTTATTAATAGTTTTAAAATAATTTTCTATAATTTCTTACAAAATTATATCAGGGCCCTTTCGTATTTCGAGCTAGGAAATAAAATTTATTTTCATTCTTATGTAAACTAAGAATTTGAGGGTATCCATTAAATTAAATTTCATTATAACAATTATAAATTCATTTGGAACATTATTGGGTCTTTATGATGTTTCATGAATCATCATTGTTTACCCAATGTTCCTTAAAATCCATGTTAAGGAACTCCAGTAATCTACCTAAACCTTTCAAGATAAACAAAGCATGAAATATCTTCTCATCATCATCAATTTCAACAATTTTACATAACATGGTAAATATAATAAAACCATATGTCTCAAAAATCTTCATGATATATCTTATTCCTAGTAAAAATTCATTTGGTGTTAATTTAAAACATTATATGAACTTCTTTAAATCTCATTTATGATACTTCCCCAGCCTAATAAAATGATAAAAAAAACATTCATTAGATTAATTATTTGTCTGAAGACTATATTTTTATCATCCTTTGAAAATTTAATTTTTATTATTTATATAAGTATCATTGTATATATGATGGGTTCACATTCTTTTATATTACTTAAAAATGTTAAACCCTTGGATATCTTTCTTATTCTATCTTGTTACTTTTTAGAATAATTTCATATTAATTTCCCATGCTATGTTTGATGTATTTGTAATACATTCCTTGATATAGTCTTTTGGAAACCCCTATTTGATGTAATGTTTTAGAATCCTAATTGAAAAATATTTCATTAAATTCTATGGAAACATTGTTTCAATGAAAGTTCCTCAAAAACATTTATCAATTGTCTTTACAGAAATACCAATTTACAATACCTCATATCATAAATGTTATGATTACTTTACAACCATTTAGATCTATCGATTCGATATGTGATCATTACGATACATCATAAATTCATAATGTCACATCTATATTACTATATAGGTATGTCACATGGGCAATGTAAAATACCATATTCATATTCAATTAGAACATATCTATGCATGGAAATAGAAGTACTGTCATGAATTGATATTTTATTATCGTAATCATTATTCAACCGATCATCGATCACCATTTGTACTTAAGCTAATTGAACTATTTTCTTTGACTTTTCAATTAGTATAAATTTTAGCTAAAATCATATTCACAAGGTTTGGATAGGTTTTATCACTGAAGAAGAAATCATGTAGTATCTTTTGATATCTTTTTATCTAATTATTCTCTATATGATGTAACAAGTGAATATAATTAGTCAAACAGTTTTTTTCTCTTCAAATATGATATGTTCTATCTGTTCACAAATGTTTAATATTACTATGAACATTCATTTTGTGATTTATTAACCTTTAATATATCTGATGGGACTTTATATCATGATTCATCTTATTAACACTCATTTCAAGGGAATAGTTCAAAAACCATCATATGATAGTGTATCCTAGAAAACCTTACATACCTACCCTTACACAACATTCACATTACCCTTATTCTCATATTATAAATATCAATATGGGATTATTATATTCTCATATAACTATTTTACATCATGTATAACCCTTACATATCCTCAAGGTACCCTTAAAATGTGTATTATCAACATGTAAATCTTCATCTGATGACCACATTCTGAAGGACATTATCTGAATACTTGTAGTTCTCATTGTGAAGTGATCAAGTCTTATTGGATCAACTTCACTATATATTTCTGTTAAACCTTGTAGTATTCTAAAAAATGTTTTATTGAAATATTCATAGTAATATTTGAGAATCATTTTGTGTTTTTCTTATCATCTTCTATAATGAAACATCAATAATTTCAATAAAATATGTGATTCGCTAATGAAAATATCACATGTTCGGGATATAATGGATATATAACCAATATTCATAAGTAAACACAATTTCTTCAATCAAATTTATATAGATAATAAGACTTTATCACCTCAATTATTCTACATTCACTCATCCAAGAAAAATTAAATTTATTACAGTGGTTGGATACATCAGTCAGTCTTTCTAATGGTTTCTTCTACACAAGTTCAAAACTATTTTCATGTCAATGAAATCATTATATTTCAATTAAAATCATAGAAAATAATGAACTTACACTAAAAAAAATAAAACTCACACATAATATTTGATAAATAACCCCCCTTTTATTTTTTGGAAATTACTTCATTGTTCTTTCTAAATGATTATGTCAATATGTGAATATATACCCTTTACTTCTCCAAAAACTAATTTAACTTTGTCCTCACCATTAATTACAAGAAACTAAAAATTCATCATAATTTTGTATTAGATCATTATTAATTAATGCAACATCGATAATTTCTTTCTAAGTCTCTATGAGCCATGATTGATGTTAAAAAAAATTATTTAGATTATATGGTTTCTCACAACCAATTGACAATGATAACAAATTAATTGATAGATCTTAAACTTATGTTCAAGTTATGTCCAATTTTATTCATATTAGGAGATACTAATTGAGATATAAATCATTGGTAACAAATATCAACCTGATACTCATACACTCACTTGAAGCCAAAGGTTGTAAACATTCATGTATACCAATTATGTTAAGTGTAATTTGAGAAATATAATAATTCCATTTTTCTTAACAAAATGATTTATTCAATTTCTCCCAATGTCGAAATTCATTTATCTTGACTAAAGTGGAATGAGATATTTAGAAACTCATAGCTTTTCCAATGGAATTAATTTCACCAAAACTCAAGAATATTAATATTTTAATGATATAATGATTCTAGTGGATTATTTGACATTCTTAAAATGTATCCCCCTCAAAGAGACATTTAATATGATCCCTATAATGATAAATCACTTCAATAGATATGAAAGATGAAATAATTTTATATTATGTAATAAAAATATTCTTTTATCAAGTGTATTTATAGTCAATTTTAGCATCTTTATAAAGGATTATCTTTTCCAAAAATCATCACTAAACAAGTACAAGAATCATTTTGGGATGTGAACTACCATAACTTGGTATAGCAAATTTGGTAGTTGTTCCCATTTCTTAGGATCTCCCCTATATATATTCACCACCATCAATTCGTTATTTTTAATGAATAACTAAAACAGATCATTAAAAGGAATATGATTCTTATTTACTTGATTCTTAATGTGAAAAAATGTTTGATATTAGTTTTTCAACCAATTTCTTCCATTTGACCAACTTTTCTGTCTTGCACATGATAATATCAATTATGATTTGGGATGTATGGATCTTATAGATTCATTAATTTATTTATGCCTGATCCTTCTTCCTTTCATATATTTTAGAGCACGTATATCATTTGGTGAAACATTAAATTTCATAAATAATTATTATTGTGATTGAATTACTACAGAATAATATTTAGAAACGTTTCCAACCATATTTCCCATCAGACATAAAATTCCTTTTGATTCATGTGGAATATTTTATTTTTACAACAACATATTTTTTGTTTCTTCAATTTATTATTTGTTGTAAATAAATAATGGTGATATCTAACATATCATTATGTATTTTGGAATTATGTTTGTATTTTCAATACATAATATTTAGATTTTCATCCTTATTTTATGTTGTTTTTGATGCATCACCTTTTTTCAAAAACATGGATTTGGAAACTAGGTCTAAATATTTTTAATACATGAAATGTTATTGGTATAATTTTTGTTTACAAAATAATTATTTATTCTTATCAATTAATCTACCTCAATCTTAGCCAATATCTATGGTTTCCTTTAAGTCTTATCACTGGATACATGATATGATGGGAATATACCCTTCTTGTGACCACTATCTATACCAATATCTTATTTATTTTTAAGAATTTTAAAACAACCAGACGTTTTAGGAGTTTCCATACATTGTATTTTTTTTCTTATTCAATTCTATCTTTCTCCCTCTTAACATGAGATTCTTCTATGCTCGACTATTTAAATTATTATATAGTCAAAAAATATAACGCCTTAAAGTATTTTGACACCAACGTTAACACAATAACCATTATTCTATTAAATATATTGTATTATTTTTTTGAGACCTCGTCAATTTTTTTTGAATATTCATGGGGAATAGAATTCCAAACTATTTTCCTTGTCAACTATAGTCATGGTGGATGGCTTTTTATTTACTTTCATTATCCACACTGGTAAAAGTTTTTATTTTTAGCCTTTATTATTCATGACAAAATATTTAGAAATATTATTAAACTATGTTATGAGTTGTACTTATTCGTTCACTACTAATAGAGTTAAATCATTAAAAAATACATGATATTATTAACAGATGATGGAGAACTTTCAAACTTATAATCTTCAATTTACTAATGAATAGTATTAATAACATTCTCTTTCTTTTTTGAAGTCTCAATATGTGTATTCCCAAAATTGGTCAATTGAACTACCATATATATATATATATCTAGGGTTTTATATTGATCTATAATCATAATCACCATCTCTTTAAAAATATTATTCAGTCTTCTATCATCAACATCAAATAACATAATATTTTTAAATAAAAAATAGTCAAGTTTATTTTTTCCTTGTGTTTAACATCAAATTAAAATTCCTTGATGTCAATGATACAAATGAACTTTTATTCATCTTTAAGAATCATTTATTATAGATTCTACTTTACTCTATTTATTTCATCAACTTCTTTGAGCAATTTTATTTCAAATTTGAGAAGAACTTATTTTTTGATCAACCATTCATTATTCAAAGGATATTACATATCTAGAGAGTATTATACATGAATAAGCTATTTTTTCCAATGAATTCTATATATTTTCTGATTTTTCTTCCAGAAAGGTCATCAATTCCTACATAATTTCAGATATTCTATATACAATTGAGAATGTTTATTAGGGGAAAATGAAGAATAAATTTTAATCTTTCCACAGATATATATTAATATGTTTTAGAGTCTTCATCATAACCACTTATTCTATTATCTATTTCTTAAAGAAAATTAATATATGATTTTTCACATAATTCACGATAATGTAACATTATTTATTTATATGATTTAGGAATATTTCACTTATAATTAATAGAAACATGATTCACATGATCCTTACCTTCCACGAATTGTCTATTTTTGTTGTTAATGTGGCGTGTAGAAATTGTTACTACCACTTCTTCTGGATATAGGGATATATTCATAAAATTTCTCTTCCCTCTATACCTGATGTTCTTCATGGACTTGTAGATAAGATATATTACATAGAGATAAATGAATCCTCAATAAAACTCCTTTTAATTGGAAACAGAATAATGAGACTAAATAATTCAAAATAGGGTGACTACAACATACAGAATACAATAGAGCTGAACCATCTATATAATACCAATTGGGGGATCTATATCAAGGTAAAATAAAAACTAGGAAGGGGGTGAATCTGTGATGGTATCTTAGAAAAATTTATAACTTTTTATCCCATTGCCTTTTATACCTATAAGGATCAAGAATATACCATTCTATTTTCCCTATCATTTGATTGTATTTGAAATAATGTAAATATAAAACATGAAATTTTTAAAAGATTAAATACTCAATAAGAGTAGATATTATATTCCATGTATATAGTAAAAAATTACCTGAATTATCCCACATAACCAGATCCAAAAGACAATGTTTTTGTAAAAACTACAACCCTTTTTCTATGTACAAGTTTCTACATATTAGGATGGTGATAAAAAATATGGAATTCTCATAATTTATATGACTTCAACCATCTTACAAATCTTCACTAGTTATTTATTCTATCAATAAATACAATCATAACCTTATTCTTTAGACACTTTGTAACTCCAAGGAATTATTCCACCATGTAAGTGTTCTATTGGATGTAAAATTTATGTTTCATTCATATCATCCATATTCATTACTTATTTTGTTTCACAACATCAGGAAGGAAACATTTTCTATCATTCTCCATTTATCAAAAACCTATCTGTCTAATATTATATATGATCTATATGTCTGATATGGCCATCTAATAATATTCATCCAATTATTAAATGAATGATTTTAGTTTTTCAAGCCCCTAATTTTACTCTATTCATCTAATAGAAAATGATAAAAAACAATTTGTATATTATATGGCATAACCTTCCTACTAAATATTGATTATACAATACCATTTCATAGAGTTCTACTTCTCTATCAAATGGATTTATCTAATTTTGACAAATATTCATTATATCACCTATTCATTTCCTCATCCAAGGATTTAGTAATATCTAGTGACTTATCTCCATCAGGTACCATGTACTTCATCTCACACTAATCTCACAAAATAATATCCAAAATTGGAGTTCTTCACTTTATTCATAGATGATAATTTGTTAAATATTTTTATTTATTCATTATTTCCACTACTCTTCTTAAAAAAATGTTAAAATAATTTTCTCTACTATTGAGAACCTTCATATAGGTCCCATTCTTGATGCTTTGTAGGAAACTCGATTGTATTTTCCTAAAAAATGAAACATTGAATTTCATGACATACACTCATTTCAATTTCATTGGAACAATTATCAGTTAGTGTAGAAAATTATTTATTAGTCATGAAAATTTATGAGAGATAGTCGTTTATTAAATAAACCTTAAAAATAATTGTTATGAAACATCAAAAAACATACATAACCTCTCTAGATAAACAAATAATATATGATCATCTAAAAAAAATATTTTTGAAATTATTATTAAAAATTTCAATTTTATTCGAACCATCCATTAGATTCAATTTCATGAAATTCCATTAAGTGAGGTAAACTTCATCTAGTCTTCCTTTACTACATTACTAGGAAATATAAAAATATTTTGTAATATACCTCAAACAAAAAAATATATGATAAAAAAATTATTGAAGAATATTTTTTGTCTGAAGACTCTATTTTGATCTTCCCCTTTAAAGTATATTCATTATACTTTGATATATATATTCTTATGTTTGAAGGGTTTAAATATTTTTGTTAGTTTTATTATATCTATCAAACTATTATTGATATTCTATCCTTATTTTCTATGATGAGCTTATATAATAATGTAAATTTCGTTTATAATACTCAGTCTAATGTATTTGTATATATTTCTATAATAGCATCACCTAGAAACCACTATCTAGTGACTGTATTCATATAATTCAAAAAAATGTCTGATCATCTTTCATGGAATGTTTAGTACTATGAACAATTTTCAAAAATATATATCCATCAACTTCATATGGAAACTGATATATGATGACTTAACATGGGAACCATCACCCTACTTCATAACCATTTGTCTACATCAATCTGTTTTGTGATCATTACACAATATCCTGACTTCATGTATTTTTATCTATATCATTTTATTAGTACACATGATGGACTACATGAATTTATACCACCAAATTCAATAAAAAATTCTCAATGAATAGGATCCTATGTTATATCACAACATAATATGTTATTGACTTTAATATTGTACAACCACTATTCAATATCTATTTGGACATTATATGATTGAATGATTTTTAAATTTTCTTCTTCTTCTTTATTTTATCTAAAATAATAGTCACAATTTTTTGTGAATTTTTATAAATGAATTAAACATCATTTAATATATTTAGAAATATATTTTTTAATCATTCTATGTCTTAATAATTATTCAATCAATTTATTATCATCTCCTATGATTAATTCCATCCACTAAAATATAAATAATAAAACCGTGTACCTTAACTTTTTATATTCCCAAACCTTACCATATGCGATGGATACACATTCTAATCATATAGTTTTGAAACCTCCATATGGTTGTAAAACATGGATACGTTACATGGATACACTAACACAACCATTATATAACACTTACATGGGTATTGTAAATCTCAGTCCTCCTTTATGTAGTTATCATATTATAATTATACAATGATTCTAAACTGAATTTATCCATAAGGTACCCTTATGTAGAATAGTATCAACATGGAAATCCTCATTCAATGAACTCAGTCCCATCAAATTAATCGAAGTACTTTAGTAAAAATTACTCAGTCTGATTACATTATTGTGATAGAATCTATATGATGACCTTCACTGTATCCAAACAGTATGTTTTGTGAACTTCTTAAAAAAAAGTATACAAAATTTTTTAGGAAACGTTTTATGTTCTTCATTGTAATCTTCTTATAGAAACAAACATAATACTAATAAAAATTGTTCTTCTCTAATAATCATAAAACATGTTTTAGATATTAATAACATAGAAAAAAACATTATAAGGGAACTCAAATTATTAAAATAAATTTAATAGGATAATATACAAGAGATATTCATTTATTATTCACTAATTCATCCCAGAAACAGGTGATTCTTTATAAATATATAATTTTCATCCAAAATTTCCAGCTGGATATTCTTTATAACTTATTGAACATATTGATGTCAATGAAATATTTTAGTTTTATTGAAAACAAGTGAAAAAAATAAATGTTTTTGAAAAAAATAAAACTCAAACCTATAGTGGGCTTAACATGGGATTCATTTGCGAACATCCAATCATCCTCAATCTAAAGAGAAATAAAAAAGGAAAACTAAAACATTTTAATACTGTTAATGTTATGATCAAGTGAATTTCATGGTTTATGGGATTAGTATTTACCTTTGACATGGTTTCCAATAATAATATGTTCCATTCATGTAATAAAATTATTCCATATGATGAATTATATAAACAGATATTTTCAACTATAACATATTTGGATGATGTTTTCGAATTGTATCATATAGACCTAGAACATTTGAAGGATAACATTATAAAAGTATATAATATTCAGACCCACAATAAATAAGATCATAGATAGAAAAAGATCTATGATGATTACAAAATGAAATATTTGTAATTTCATGTGGGAGATCAGATTTTATAGTTTTTACCTCCATTTAAGGCAATTATATGATTTAATATGAATGTAAAATTGATTTAAAAGTATATCATACCTTTTTAACTCTTAGAAAAAATTAGAGTTATAGATTCTAATTTGAAAATGGAACCAATCCACTTTAAATGAAATTATTTATCCCATATCTCTTAATTTAGAAAGTACATGATAGATCCTAAAACATTTATCATCTATGATGAAATAGAATTTGAACTTGATTTATATAAATGTGAAGAGCCTATCATGATTCTAGAAACAAGATAATAGTTGTTCAGGAATCAGACAACTCAGCTCGTTAAGGAACTTGGGATAAATCATAAGATATAAGGAGAGACATGCAGACTTATGGAAGATATAATGAAGAACTAATTATATAATTATCTAGAGTGTCATTCTGAAAATTCATATGATAAAAATTTTTGGAGGGAAGAATGTTACACCTAAGCATGAATTGTAAAATTCTTTTCATTCTAGAGAAACAATAGAAGAATACTCATATATTTATTAAATATTATTACAGAAACTTATTTTATGAAATTTTATAAATTATATTTTTATTAATCAATATCGTTTTTGAAATCATTATATCAAAAATTAAATTAGGTTGAAATATTATGATTTTTCATTGAATTATACAAAATAAGGAATTTTTACAAATATTATTGTTTAATTTAGCTACATCGGGTTATTTAATAGTCCCACTATATTTTATTTTTATTATTTAAGGTACATATGATGCATTGTATTTTGAATTATAAAATTAATTTTTTCTAAATCGGTATTTGTTATGAATTTTTATTTTTACGCTAAAAAATGCATTTTTGTAAAAGATTCCTTACATTCTATTTGACTCATTTATATTGAATTTAATTTCATAAACATCAACAAATTAAATAAATAAAAAGGATAACTTATTTGGAATATTGATTTTAATATATTATAAATAAATCCGTTTTGATTTTTGTTATTTATTAATATTAATTTTTGAATGTATTTGTCAACTCATTAAGGGTAAAATTGGTAAATCATAGACAAAACAATTAAATTTGGAATGAAGATCGTCCCAAAACTTGAATTAATTTCGTATTATAAGATATATTATATTTTGTCAATTAAAATTTTTAATATAAGTTATTTTGGTTTTATATTCCTTTGATGATAACATTTTAATTATATTAAGAATTGAAAATTTCAAAATTTAACTCTCTTGAATATAATAACTATTAGCATTTCACATAATGTTAAAAGAGGATATATTTATATATAAATTTATATTATAAATATTAATTATTTTTTATCATAGTTTTTAATTTTTTTAGTGTCAGTAAAATTACCATAAATTCTTTCACAATGCCGACATAATGCTTGGGTTAGTATTAAAAAATGAATGTAAAAGATTTTTAAAACATTAAAAGTAGAATTTTTATTTGACATATCATGCTACCTTAATTTAATATATTGGTAATATATATTATTTTTTCTTTAAATGTATATATTGGCATTATCATTCTATATTTACGTGTGTAATTTCAAATTAATAAAATTGATTCAAAAATAACATTAATGATATCTATAGTAAAATAATATATTATGAGATTATTAGAAAATGATAAAATTATTTTAATAGTAGAATTAGATCTGTAGTTTTTTTTAAAATTTCATGCATTTTCAATTTTTGATTATATTGTTTATATATAATCAAAATTATGACATTTATGATTGAAAATGTTTTTACTGTGGTTATGGTTTAAATGAGGTTACCTTAGGGTTAATCACATATGAACTGGATTAAAATTATATAAAAATTCTAGGAAACTCATTGGTTGGTTGTAATTAGACCTTAAAATTAAAAATATATAATAATTGTAACATTTGGTCCATTTTTCTTGGAATTTGGCCAAATAATATTTCTAAATTATTGATAAATAGAATGTCTTCCAATAAAATCAATTATAAATGTGCACTTTATCCCCTCACGTACTGACATGTATTGGCCCATTTATCCTAAAAACAAAAAAAATATTTCCCCTCATCGCTATCCACATTATATTGGTCACATTCTTCCTAATATACAAACCCAAGGGTTATTAAGAAGTTATCTTAAGGAAGTTTACTAAATATAAGGAAACCATCCTTACTAAAACTTTTATATTTTTTTATCATTTGTTACTTCCTTTAAATATGTTGTAAAAATACTACAATAATAATTATTGTGTAATTGTATATTTAAATTTTATAATTAATATGTTGTAACCATTGTACCCATATATTCTATCATAATGAGATATAGAATATAACTCCTACGTATATACAACTTACTATCTCCACCATGAGATTTATTTTGTTTTTCATCGCCATTTTAAATGGTTGGTAATAAATTATACATAATATTTATGATATATTTATGAATTTATAATTACAATATCTTATATAACTTATTATCCAAGTAACATTTTGAAGTGGAAAACATCCCTCATGTGTACGTGTGGACTACCACCTCTATGAAGCGATGTGATTCATTTTTCATATCTTCTTAACCTCAATGTTAATTATAATAGAATTAATGAATATATGTATTATATATATTATAAAATAAAGATTATATATTTGGTAATTATTATTAAATTTATTTCATTCGATCCATTTATAACTGAAAATGTCTTTCATTCATTTTTACAACCTACCGTCTCTATGAACGGTGCAATTTAATTCTCAATATATAGTTTTCAATAATGTGTAAAAATATGTATATAATGTTTATATAAAATATTATATAATTATTAATATACTATCGATCAGTTTACCATGATAAATATGTCGGCACTGAGATAATCAAACCAAAAAATACATGATAAATGGAACAATTGACACCTATAAACAACTATTTTAATAAAGAATTATTAATAAATGGGTGTTGAACTTATATAAGTTGGTCTTATGTGAAATTATAATTATAGATAATATTATTTTATAAAATTTAAAAAATTATTACAAATGTGTCTAAAATTACATTAATATAATCTCGAACCCCAGGTAAGGGTATATTTCACAATCTAATCCTTATTTGGGATTTCTTAGGTTTAAGCTTCTCTTGGAAGAATTTTATGATATTTTTATTATCTAATAAATAAATTATCATATATTATAGTCATTTATGGTGTTTTCATGTATCATCTCAATTTTTATCCTCTTGGTAACTGAAAAATAACAAACAAATGTTTTAAGGAAAAAATATTATTTTTCAACTCGGTTAGGTATAATTTTATTCTTGGTCAATATTTTCATAAAAATATTTTTGAGAAATTTTTTATTATTATAAAATGATATAAGAATGTAATTTTACCCATTTGTTACATAATATATGTCACACACAGTTTTTTTGTCTTTGTATTGATCCGGTCCATTGGAAATCCTGATCCATTTCATGGGTATTTGGTGAGATTAATCCTTAGTTTTGAAGTTTTATATATTTCTAAACACCCTAATTTGGGATACCCATTGTTTGTTTAGTAGTTTTTAAAGAAAGGGTGGTTACTTCATGATTTGGGTCAACCGTGAGCCCATTCTCTATTTTAAAAACCGAATTTGTTTCTTTTATAACTCTTTTGATTTTCATACTTTTAACCCATTAAGCTTCCCAATTGTCCTATTCTGATATATTAAAACCTATATATCCTTTTTGACCCATTATAAATTCATAAGCAGTGTGAATTTGGGTTACTTATTTAGGTATTGGGCCATCCCATGTGCACATTTCCTGTTTTAAAAAAATAAATCATTTCTTTTATATTGTTTTCATTTTTTAATATTTTTAGGTGATTCCACCTTCCTGTAGAATAGAATATCCCTATAATAACCCTCATAATCTATTTTACCTCTTTGGAGCTCATATGGGTCTCGGATTAGGGAGAAAATTCTCAGGATACCTAAAATCGTCCAGAATTGACAAGGAAAATTTTATCATCCATAAATCAATAAATCCGTACTATATTGGACTCCAATATTCTTTCGCTGGTTCGTCCAGACCTTAGGAGGGTCTCCAAGAAGTTTCAAGCCATTACATTCTCTATAGGGTTGCAGATCTAATGGAAGATGAAGAGTTTTCTAGGAGGAAAGGTGAGATTCCTTCTCCTTTCCCCATCCTCTTCCCCCTCCTTTCATTATTTCTTGGTTTTATATTGTCCCCTAGTATTTATAGACCTAGTTTTTTGTTATACATTGTTTTTTATGTGGTTTATGTTTGTTTAGGTCTGTTCTTTATAGTTTTAGGGTTTATAATCCCGCGACGGGTGATTTCGGGTGTGCGTTTCAATTACGCCAATGATTTGAGATAGGACATCCCTTGCACATGCCTTCATCATTCAAGTTTCATCATTTTAATATTCTCATAAACTGATATAAATGTTTATTATTGTTTTAATCCTTTCAAAAAAATAATTTGGTGTGGAAGGTGGTTGTCTAATCATAGTTTTGTGAAAGGTAATGTTATTTTGTCATGAAAGTGCTCAACAAGTGATTGTTTAAATGTTCCGTTACCTTTTGCAAATATTTTGTGAAATTTATAATCTATTTTTTGGTATTTTTAACATTTTACAGTATCTTGAATGAATATATGAAATTCAATTTGTGTTTTATTCCTTTTCACATACGTAAAATAAATTGTTTTCTTTAAAAAGGGCATGACATGTGTTCGATAAATTGCATGGTTGGCTTTTATGTGTGATGTGTCATTTAAAAGTTATTTTTCAGGATTTATAAAGGAATTGGAAGAAAGATAAATGGTATTTTTGTGTCCTTATATGGATTTCAAATTTGGATTTTTTTTACAAACAAGTGGGTTTTTGGTTTCAACATATTTTGGCATGAGTCTTCCAAAAATGGATTGTTTCACATCTTTATGAAAAAGGTTGTGTTGTGAATATGTAACATGAATATTATATGAGATTTATGAATGTGGTTTTCATCTGAAAATGGTGTTTATACACATCGTTACTAAAATTAAAATGCATACCTTCGTCAAATGATAGTTTTGAGAAAATGTTTAAAGGCTCGTTTGGCATTTCTTAGAAATGAAGGAGTGTTTTACTTGTGTATACCAAGTTGTGCAATTGGGATTGTTTTATGGTCCGTTAAATGAATTTATTAAATGTTTCTAGGGTTTAAAATTTTGATTTGGTTTGGTTTTGATGTGTGTTTATAATTGAAATAGTGATTTGAATGAGTTTTATGTGCAAAGCCTCAATATACTTCCTGAAATTGTTTTACAAAAATATTTAGTGGTTTGTTGATTCGTGTAAGAAATGTGAAGATAGATTATGGGATGTTTTTGTTTTTATGGTGTAGGAATGTAATGTCGATGTGAAATGTGTATTTGATAATATGTGTAACTTGATTGAGTACTAATGTGAATCCCATGTATCTAGGTGGGCGGACGTGTACTAGAATGCTAGTGATTCTGTGGGGATTGGCCTCTGTTTCACGTAGAACGTTTGACGATGACAACACTAAATAAACTATGATGATGATGATGATGATTGGGGACCACTATTTTATGGGTATGTTCCCTATTATTGTCTTGTGCATGAGAACATATATTTATTATGGTTACTTTCACCGAGATACAAGGTACCTGGGGCTCACAACAAACTAGTTCCTAGGGGTGTTCCCGTGACTGGTGCTCATTAACTATTTTTTACTCACCGTCATCATACTATGTCTTTGGTTGGAAAATTCAGTAGTATTTGTTATTTATTTAAAATTTAAAATTCATTAAAGCATCCCTCTTGAAGACTATTTTCATTTTGAAGTGGCACCTCTTTGGAAAAAACTGTTACTTACATTTTTGTTTATTAAACATACATGTTTTTTCTGATAATTATTATATCATAGAACCTCATTTGAAAACCATACTTTCATATCATGAATTTAATACTATAAATTTATGTTTCTTTTATTTTAATGGAATGTGCATTGGGAATAGAATATTGGGCTAACCTACTGAGTTTTAATACTCACGCCTATAGTCTTCTTCTTTTTTTAGCCCTTGTCCAGGTTTCATCTTTAGTTCGATCACCTTGGGCGACATTTGATCATTGTGTTGGAGAGTGACCATAAGTATCACATGGAGTTAGTTGGTCATCTGGATTGTTCAGTTGAGTTTTTGGTTTTGTTCTACTTTTAATTTATTGTACAAATAATATTTAGTTCAATTTTTATATAAATTCATTTTGGGATGTCCGTTTATTTCCGCTGTTTGTTTGATTGTTTATATATGGGAGAAATCATTCACTTGTGTACTCTATTGATTCCCTTGGTGCTTTTCACCATCCCGGGAGGATCAGTAATGCCTCTCGGGACTTGTCGTGGGGTGTCCGGGGTGACCGGTTCAGGGTCGACTCGGGCTGGTTCGTGACAAAATGGTATTAGAGGATGTCAGCTCTTAGTAGACCGTTCTTTTTAGATCACCCTTGTTATTTTGGGAATGTCAGTGTAGATGGAGTATGATTTTTGGGACTTTAGGGGTATTTGCAAGAAGAGCGTCGCAAACTCTTTATTTTTCTAATCCTCGGGTTTCAATGGGAAGTCTGGTTTTATTAGTTTCCTTTGTTTTAGTTGATTTTTTGGTGTTGGGATATGACAAGGGGAGTCTGACTAATGGCCTCCCGGAGCTCACAGAGCCTGAAAAACCATGTGGAGCTGGGGAATGGTCCTAATATGTCTCTCTGTGTTTTTTTTTGTGTTTGGCATATGGCCGCCAATGATATGGTCAAGTCACCCACCGACACTAGTTCCTGTTTTTTGGGTCTCTTGATCCTTTCTTGAATACTGAATTTTTGTTTTTAAAATCCTTTTGTGAGAATTGTGGAAATGGGTTTTAAATGAAGGATTATATTTTTAAAATTGATAAAGGGGGTTTTCAAAAATTAAATATATGAATGGGTTTGGAAGGTTGTGTTTTTGTAAAAAAAAATGCAGGGAAGTGGAAATGATTTAAAGGGATTGGATTATCCATAATCTAAACGTGTGGTTTGTTGAAATAAAATGTTTTGAAATTGTGAATCATTTTAAGGTGATTCGGGATCATTGTTTTAAATGGGGTATTTTGGGATGTTAAAAAGATTTTGAATCAGATAAATTATTTTTGGAAATTGGTTTTGATCGGTTGGTGTTTTACTATAAATGGTATTAGTATCAACGGACCTCGGATTATGAAAATATACCATGCTGAATTTTTTTTCAAATAAAACTGGAAGGGGTTGTTTGGAGTGTCTTGGTTATTTAAAATGTTTTAAAAAATAAAAAGGGGTAGGATTTTATGAAAATGTTTCTTAATTAATTGTGGTTTTTTTGTGAAATATGAAAATGTTTTTTGACTTGGTGGTTGGTGTTCCTTATGATGGAAATTTTTTTTGGAATGTTGTTTTTTTGTTTTAGCCTTTGGTGTTTTCATGGGTTCTCACATGCATGGTTTTATTTATATCTGGAGGTATGGCCTATATGGTATGGTGGTTGGGTGTTTGGGGTGGCATGGAAATTTTCATGTGGGTGAGACTTGATTAAACACCATTGGTGAATGTGGAAACCCACCAAGTTAGTTTTTTTTTCCAAAATTATTTTGAGTTGAAAATTATGGCCTTTCTTGAAACCAATGGTTATGTGGATTGATTTTTCTATGGCTTAGAAGATTTGTTTATTTTTTTATCTTCCATGTGATCTAGAATTAATACTCTTGATCTATCTAGAGATGAGATCTTGTTGGTTTCTCGATTTTGGATTAATTTTCATTGGGTTTTTAAAGATGTGTTTGATGTTGTGATGTGGCCATGGATAGTTCACCATTGGAAATATTTCCTGCTGATCAACCTAAGGATTCCATTAAAATTTTAAATCCACCTCTTTTGAGGATGCCCCAACCTGTGTTTTGGGAAAATATAGCTATTTGGGATCTATTAAAAGTTCTTCTAGGTCTTGATAATTCTTTTGGATAGAGCAGTTGTGTTCGGTGATGTCGATGTGTTTCATCATATCCTTGTCCATTCTTCCCCTTGTTTGGAGTGAGATAGAATTTTTATATGTATATATGAGTTCTTATTTATATTAATGTTCTTTTTGTGAGGATGTGAGGTTTTTTTGGGTGGTGTGATCCTTATCACCTAACTGCATTGCAGCACATGCTTCAAGAATCAGGGCTCCAGCCATAGGCCTCAGAGTGAAGCTTTTCACGCAGTCAGGAAATCGATAGAGGTGTGGAGTGCTCCATTAGGATCCTTCCTCCTCTATTTTGGTAAGTTAGTTTCTATTTCAAGGTTTTGGTTCCTCATTTCTGTGAATTTCCCTTTTTCTCATCAAGCACGGTGGACTTAACCCCTCACACAGTGTCTTTTGTTATTCCTTCATGGATGTGGGTTTTCAATCAATGTCCTTGTGTGGACCGCCTGTAAAAATCAGGTGCAGTCTTGGTGTTTCCTATTCCTAGGTGGATATTTTTGGGTAGTTTCATTGATTCTTTTGTGGTTTCAGTGGCCAAAATATTGGGTCCCCTTCCCTGCCATCCCCAAGTGGCGGTGGTCCAGAACTGTACTGAATGTGTTGGCGAAGTTCTTATCCCCTCCATTCGGGAGTGGGTAGTTTATTTTTTCATGTTGTAACCCTATTAACATGGTATAGTAAGTTTTTGTAGGTGGGGTTTTTTGGCCTTGTGTGAGTGAGGCACAATTATAGCTCATGTTGAATTCTTGTCTGTTCGTTGCTAGTATGTTTCTAATGGTGGGGAGACCCACCATGGGTCTCCTGGATTTTCATCCTAAGAACATTTATAGTGCTAGTTGATTCTTAATGGTGGGGAGTCCATTCTGGACTCCCATGGAATAATTTGTTTTTGTGAGTTCTCTTTGTTTTGGGTGATGGATGGGTTCATTGAGAGATGGCCCAATAATTAGTTTCTTAGCATGGTTATGGAGGTGGTGGCTTCATCTTTCCGTTGATTCTCCAAATGCGGTTGTGAGTTGTGTTTTGTGTGGTCCAGAGTTTTAAGTTGAATTGTTGGTGATTAATATTTCCTTATCTTTGGAGGCTGGATTATGTTGTTATGTAATCCTTAGGTGTTGTTTTTTTTCAGCCGGAAAGTGTTATGGATTTCTGGGGGCGGAAAGCTTTAATGGTGGGGAGAATTGTCACACATGGTTTTTTTGTCTTTGTATTGATCCAGTCCATGGGAAATCCTGATACTTTTCATGGGTATTTGGTGAGATGAATCCTGAGTTTTTAATTTTAATATATTTCTAACCACCCTAATTTGGTATCCCCATTTTTTGTTTAGTAGTTTTTGAAGAAAGGTGGTTACTTCATGATTTGGGCCAACCGTGAGCCCATTCCCAGTTTTAAAAACCGAATTTGTTTCTTTAATAACTATTTTTTCATCTTTTTTCACCCATTCAACTTCTCACTTGTCCTATACTGATATATTAAAACTTATTTATAATTTTTGACCCTTTATAAATTCATAAGTAGGGTGAATTTGGGTTACTTATTTAGGTATTGGGCCAGGCCATGGACACATTTCCTGTTTTAAAAATATAATTAGTTTCATTTATATCGTTTTTATTTTTTAATATTTTTCGGTGATTACACCTCCCCCTCGAATCCAATAACCCTATACTGACCCTCATAATCGATTTTACCTCTTTGGAGCTCATATGGGTCGCAAATTAGGGAAAGAATGCTCAGGATACCTCAAATCGTCCAGAACTGACAAGGTAAATTTTATCATTCATAAATCAATCAATTCGTACTCTATTGGACACCAATGTTCTTTCCCTAGTTCTTCCAGACCGTAGGAGTGCCTCCAAAATGTATCAAGCCATTCCCTTCGTTAGAGGGTTGCATATCTAAAGGAAGATGATGAGCTTTCTATGGTGAAAGGTGAGATTCCTTCTCCTTTCTCCTTCCTCTTCCCCCTCCTTTAATTATTTCTTGGATTTATATTGTCCCCTAGTATTGATCGGCCTAGGGTTTTGTAATAACATGTTTTTATGGGGTTTCTGTTTGTTTAGGTCTGGTCTTTATAGTTTTAGGGTTTATAAACCAGAAGCGGGTGATTTCGGGTGTGCGTTTCAATTACGCCAAGGATTTGAGGTAGGATATCCCTTGAACACGCCTTTATCATTCAATTTTCATAAGTTTGATATTATACTAAACTGATATAAATGTTTATTATTTTTTTAAAGCCTTTTAACAATTTTCTTGGTGTTCAATGTGGTTGTTTAATCATTGTTTTGTGAAAGGTAGTGTTGTTTTGTCATGAAAGTGCTCAACAAGTGTTTGTTTAAATGTTTTGTTATCTTATTCAATTATTTTGTGACGTTTATAATATGGTTTAAGGTATTTTCAAAATGTTACATTATATTGAAAGAAAATATTACATTCAATTGTTGTCTTATTCCTTTTCACGTACATAAAATAAATGTTTTTGTTTAAAAAGGGCATGACATGTGTTCGGTAAATTGCCCGGTTGGCTTTTATGTGTGATGTGTGATTTAAAAGTTATTTTTATGGATTTATAAAGGAATTGGAAGAATTATAAATGGTATTTTTGGGTCCTTATATGGATTTCAAATTTGGATTTTTTTTTATAAACAAGTGGGTTTTTGGTATACAACATATTTGGGCCCGAGTTTCCCAAAAATGGACCGTTTCACATCTTTATGAAAATGGTGGTATTTTGAATATGTAACCTGAGTATTATAAGAGATTTATGAATGTGTTTTGATGCTGTAAATGGTGTTTATATACATCCTTAATAAAATTAAAATGCATACCTTCGTCAAACGTTAGTTTTGAGAAAATGTTTAAAGGCTTGTTTGGCATTTCCTAGAAATGAAGGAGTGTTTTACTTGTGTATACCAAGTTGTTCAATTGAGATTGTTTTATGGTACATTAAATGATTTTATTAAATGTTTATAGGGCTGAAAAATATTATTTGGTTTGGTTTTGATGTGTGTTTATAATTGAAACAGTGTTTTTGAATGAGTTTTATGTGCAAAGCCTCAATACACTTCATGAAATTGTTTTACCAAAATATTTTGCGGTTTGTTGATTCGTGTAAGAAATGTGAAGAATGATTATGGGATTTTTTTGTTTTTATGGTTTGGTAATGGAATGTGGATGTTAAATGTGTATTCGATAATATGTTTAACTTTATTGAGCACTAAAGGGAATCTCAGGTATCTAGGTGGGCTGACGTGTACTAGTACGCTAGTGATTCTGTGGGGGTTGGCCTCTGTTTCACGTAGCATGTTTGACGAAGACAATACTAACTAAACAATGATGATGATGATGATTGGGGACCACTAGGTTATGGGTATGTTCCCTACTTGTGGCTCGTGCACGTGAAAAGATATTTATTATGGTTACATTCACTGAGATACTGTGTACCTGGGGCTCACACCTAACTAGTGCCTAGGGGTGTTCCCGTGACTAGTGCTAATTGGCTATTTTGTACTCACCATCGGAATACGGTGTCCTTGGTTAGTAAATTAATTAGTATGTGTTATTTATTTAAAATATAAAATTCTTTAAAGCATACCTCTTGGAAACTATTTTCATTTTGAAGTTTCACCTCTTTGAAAAAAATTGTTACTTGCATTTTTGTTTATTAAACATGCATGTTTTTGTCTGATAATTATTATAGCATGGAACCTCATTTGAAAACAATACTTTCATATATTTAATTTAAAACAATAAATTGTTGTTTCTTTTATTTTAAAGTAATGTTCATTGGGAATAGAATATCGGGCTAACCTACTGGGTTTTAATACTCACGCCTATAGTCTTCTTCATTTTTATCCCTTGTGCAGCTTTCATCTTTAGTTCGGTCACCTTGGACGACATGTGATTATTATATTGGAGAGTGACCAGAAGAGTCACATGGAGTTAGTTGGTCATCAGAATTGTTCAGTTGATTTTTTGGTTTTGTTCCACTTTTAGTTTCTTCTACATTCAATATTTTGTTCAATTTTTATATAAATTCATTTTGGGATGTCCGTTAATCTCATCCGTTTGTTTGATTGTTTATATATGAGAGAAATTGTTCCATTGTGTACTATATTGATGCCCTTGGTGCTTTTGACTATCCCGGGAGGATCGTGAACGCCTGTCGGGACTTGTCGGGGGCTGGCCTGGGTGACCGGTTCAGTGTTGAATCGGGCTGGTTCGTGACAATATAATTTTTTTGAAGGATTATTCTTTTCATTTTCTATAAAAGGTAAATTTTACCTAAGGTGTGAATGGAATCATTGTTTTTAATTATTATTATAGGAATGATATTGACCACTATCATGAACATACAATTTCATTATTCATATTTTATAAATCTACATGATTATATAAAAATAAAATAATCTTCCTAAAATATTAGAATTTTTTATATTTTGTTAAAATTATGTTCAAAATAAAAAAAAATTCTTCATGAAATCTTAAAATTTTATTTTTAACATTTTTTCAACTATATAATTTTTTTGGGAATATTATTATTTAATTGGTATATATTTTTTGAAAATATCATCCATATTTATTTGGATTCTTATGATAATGTGACAGTTCTATATTGGTGAAAATATTTACCTTTATCAAACTTGTTTTTCAATAAGAATGTTTATTTGGATTATATATTGAATTGTTATTTATACATTTAATTTTAAGAATCAATTTGAATTAGTATGTGATGTATGAGCCCAATAGTAACTCATAGATTCATTATTATGTCTGAGGAAAAAACTTCAATGGGTTGTTTGAATAAATATTACTGTTTTATGTTTGGAGTCTTGGAATAAGGAATTGATTTTAATATTATGATTTCAAACATTCTGTATTCCATCCTTACAAACTAGTTATTTTATTATTATAATTATATACAGTTTTATTTTATTCATAAGGGTTTTAAAATATTATTTTAATATTTATATTTAGTATTCAATTATTGTTTTTCTCAGCCGTATTATTTGTTATTTAATTATTGTATGAGATGTTTTTCTGTTTTTATTCCATTAATGGTAATATGATGTTAACCCTTTCTTATGTATCGTTTTCTACAGGATCCTCAGATGTTTACTATGTATGATATACCATGATATTCTTGATAAAATAATTATGTTCTCAATGATAATAATGTATTGTATTTTATATTTTGGAATATGAGGTGAGATTTATATATGTATCCAGACTTCCAATAATAAAAAAATATTTTATACTTTAGGATATAATCACTTGTATTTTATGATAATGAAGTAAAATAACCATATACCCTAAGCTACTGGAGTTGGGGTGTATTAGTGGAAGAGAGGATTCACTTAAAGGGGTGACCTGATCATAATGTACATATATATATTTCATCATTTTAAATGAAATATTCTTATATTATATTATAATCATGGATTCATAACCATAATGGTTTTGTTTACATTTATGTTAGACACATAGTAAACTACCTACATGAATGATATTCATTATATCCTACAAATATTTTCTTTAAATATACCCTTCTTATATATATCATACTTAAAACCATTATTCATATTCTAGGGAAAATTAAAATAATATAATGGGTGACCCTTGATTCATTATAAGGGTAAACATGGTAGAAATAAATTGATGATCATATGTTGGCATAATATAAACATAAGGGCATGATATTATCATCATAACATTGTATGTTCATAATCTATCTATCATGGATCATTAACTGTGATTCATGATATAAAGATTTAACATTTCATATTACATGAGCCATAAGTATGAGAAATCATTATTAATAAACCATGACCCATGAGAAGACGTCAAAGTATAAGAATATTTCATAGGAATTTTTTCACACCAATAACCTTTAAAATAATATCATTATTCAAGGATCACTACGAAGACCATCAACACATAGTGGAAAAGGTCCCATAATGGATTGATATATCTCCCCAACCACATTTATCACACCACTACACATAGAAATGAAATGACATTCATTAATATTTCAACACCACATAATCATAATATATGAAGATAAATAACATGGATTTTATAATTATATAACATACATAGTTAATTATAATGAAATAAATGGATGTTGACATAGTATAAAAATACCTTTAAAGGAACACTCAATTATTTTTGTGAATACATGAGAAAAATATAATTTTCATAGCATAACATTTTATATAAAAATTAGAATTTTTTTTTTGTTTTTTTAATTAAATATAAACATCAATACATATAAATTAATAATCAAACTAAATAACTATCATGATGGTGAAAAAACTATTAATTTTATATATGTTAAATCAAATTATCCTTTTAGAATTTTTGTGAAAAGTAATAAATAACATATTGGAAAATAATTTTAGAAATTAATTTCTTATTATTATATAACAAATTAAAGTATTTATTATGTTGAAAATAAATATTTATTTTATCAAAGAACATGATATTCTAATTTTTTTTATGTAAAATGGTTATTGTGGAAAAGGTTTAGCAACAAAAGCGGAAATATAGTATAATTTTATTAAAAAAATCATGAATTTATTTATGTACCAAAGAGATGAGAATATGAGGAAAAAACCATGAAATAACTAGTTAGAAGTAAATATATGGTTTTATGATATAAAAATCATATAATTATGAAAAAGGTTATTGAACCATATAAAACCTTGATCAAATAATGAGATTGAAATATAATCCATTAATTCAAGTCCATAATTTATTCATATGTGATATTATGTTCTTGTTTAATAAATTTAAATATATTATAAATCACTATTAGGACAATATTAATTTTAAAATTACAATACAAAATTCTCTTATAATATAAAATTACCCATTTATAAACGATTCTTCATTAAAATAAACATTCAGGTGTAATGTTTTGTATTTTCCATTGATGTATTGATTTGATGATTCTGATCCTAGAAACATGTTACTTTTTTAATTATATATTATATCGTAATAAGTTTTTTTGTATCATAATTTTCATGTTTTACATTTTTACCATTCATATAAGGTGGTTATGTAAAATGAATAGTGTCACTTTTTGCAGATGGTAGTATATATGTATGCACTGTTAATGTTTTACAATGAATTTAATGAAAAATGGTTAATAATAATATATATTTCACAAATCATAATAATATTTAAAATATAATATATTATTATATAGTACATCTATATTATAATTCATTATTGTAATATATGAAAAACTAATCCCATCATTTCATAGATGTGGTAGTCTACACATATTCATAATGGATGTTATCAATTATCATAGTATGGAAAGAGGTATAAAATAGTTGTACCATTTTCATAAAAATACTTTAGTAGGGTAATGATACATATATAATCATTTTAAAATATATATTTACTTTTTTATTAGGATATTGACTATGGAATGTAAAAATTGATTGGTAAATACAATTTCTTGTTTTTTTGGAGACATCCTTTTTCTGACACATTAAGCCAACAATGGTTGGGTTTTCAGGAATATCTAATGACCTGGTATGTGGGTTGTAAAATTAGGGAGATATATGGGTAGTAATGGGATGATATACTTGGCATAAAATATGTGAATAAGTTAATAGAGTATGGTACCTTTTATTGGGGAGTTGGTTGGGAAAATTATAAATACAAAAAAAATTAAAATATAATAAAGTAATATTCAATTGAATGTAGAACCATGGGATCCTCGATGGAATGAAAAATATTTTTTTATAAATAAAATTATAAAACAATTGGGAAAAAGTTTATTGATATTTTAATTCTTATATCTATGTGTAACCCCTATTAATCAGTTTAACCCTTACTGTGGAGGAAAAATTTTCCATTGTTACTTTTGATTTTGAACAAAAAATGAAATTGACTGCATTACCAAACATAAAAAATTTTGATCTTAAAAACATTAAATTTTACATATTAAATATATATAATTTCTATAAATTCATTAAAATGTAATCATGTAATGTTAAATAATTTTTTTTAGAAAAATACATTTTATCCATAGAACTGAATTTATTCTTATTACTTTCATATTAAAAATGATAAAATGAAAGATAATTTTTTATATAGTATAGTATGTATAGTTAGATTTAATAACAATCAAAAATACTGATAAAATGAATTTATTAGTATAATAACACATTTTAAGCATTTATGTAATTTTTTAGAAAACATATATTTTAAATGATTTTTTTATATCTTCATTTATATATAATTGATAACCAATGAATTAATTTTCAAAATTTGTGAAAATTAAATTTCATATGTTGAGTATTCGACATAAATATTTAAATGAAATATAGTTGAAAACAATAATTCACCAAAATGAAATATATCAAAAAAATCTTTAGGATCAATAATATATCCCATGTGAATTATAAATTATTATGAACAATAATGTTTCATTTATTTTCCATTTGTACTAATTGTATAATTTATAATAATTATTCACAAAAGATTAGTTTTCACTATTTCATAATAAAAATTGAATTTATTTATTAATTATAAATATATTAAAAAATACAGGGGTGTTACATTTTACCAACATATAATTATTTCACCCTAAAAAATATTTTAGTTGGATTGAAAAAAATTAGGAGTACTATATCTCATGAAATCATTGTGTTTCCACATTTCTTCATGAAATTTATGATTCCTATAGATAACCATAATTGAATGAGTGGCCTTGTTCTACATAAGATTAGGAATATGATATAATATTTATACTATTATTTATTTCTATGAATGTTAATTCTCTAGATGTATGGCCTCTGAGGTTAGTTCATGTGAAATATTAGGTATTTAATTTATATAAAAAGACTATTGAATGAAATTGGTATTATGGGAGAGGTTCATAGAAATAACCAAGGGGTAATGTGCCACCCCGATCCAACCATGAATTTTATAAGGATCAATATATATGTGGATTTACATTACCTTCTTCAATAATATTATATAATTCTTCTAAGGTGATATTCTAAATAATATCTTATCAAAAAAATATAATTCTACATCTCACGAATGATTATTATAATGAATTTTATGTTTCATCTGATATGTATTGTTGTATTTATAAATTAATTTAACATTATATACTACTTCCTCAGCCAAATCATGTCCTAATAGTGTTCTCACCAACATTATTCTATCATATTTGATTTCTTGACCTCTTTTTATATATGGATTCATAAGGATCCATTTGAAGTATCTAGTGATTTTTCTTGTAATAATGTCTTACTAGAGGATATTTTTTATCCCAATCTCTTTTGAAATCGACAAATAAATATCCCTATAAATATAATCCTATTTTAATGGACCTATCAACATTACCATTTTGTTGAGGATGATATTCAATTATAAGTGTAATATTTGTAGTAAAATCTTGTTAAATACATCTCTAAAAAATAATGATCAACCTCACATTTTTATAAGATATGATTCAGAGTGGTACTCCATGAGATCGTACAACATCCTTAATATATATCATGATCACCTTACCAAGAGTGTAATTTTCTATAATATTAAGGAAATATGATAAATGTATAAAGAGTTCATATATAACCCAAATCGTATTATGTCCTGTAGATATCATGGGGAGTCCCATGATGAAATTAAAAGTTAAATTTTTTTTATTTCATGCTAGGAATGGGTAATGAATATAAAATCTCTTAATAATCCTGCTTCTCATATTTTACTTTCTAATATACCATAAACTGAGATATATACTCCATGTTATCTTCCACAATAGTTTATAAAAAACTCTTATTTAGATTGACATATATCATCATTCATTCAGTATGAAGAAAAAATGTTGGACAATGACTGTCATCCAACAAATCTTTTAATTATGGTATTATAGATACACATAATAGAATCCTAAATATAATAATTTCATTAAAGGTGTATCTTAAACATATTAATAATTATGAAATATATTTTATACTTCACAACTTCTTTATATGACTCTTTATTATTTACATGAATAGATAGTCAGAAATTCATCTAGAAAGATATAATCGTTCTCTTTTCCAAATTATTTGAAGGTTCATCCTCTACAAAGATATTAGTGTTGTATCTCATTAAATCCTCATCATAGAAAATCTAGATGTTTCTCTATAATATAAAGCATCATCTACCTGATTTTCATTCCCATTGTGGTACTTTATTGAGAAGTTATAATATTTAATAATGTTTTACCATATCCTTTAGGGCATATTCAAACATTTTTGTGAGAATAAACAATTCAAGGATTTATGATTTATATATTTTTTTCACCTTTCATGATTAATATATTTTCTATGTATCTTTAAATAAAAAATTACCACTACCAGTTTCAAATCATGATCTATGTGATTTTATCATTAAACATTCAATAGTATGAGGCATAAGCTACAACAATGTAATTCTTTGCCAGAATACATCCCAATAGCTTCTTGAACATATCATTATAAATAAAAATTCCTTCACTACTATTGGGTAATTTGATTATAGTTTTATTAACTAATTATATCATTGTTTCATTGAAATTGTCTTCACATTGATCTATCCATTAGAATATGGATCCCTTCCGTGTCGACGTGGATAGTGTAACACACCAATATTTTACAAAATTTTCCTTTTTTAATTAAAATAATTTTTTCTATATTTATTTATTTGAAACCACAAGTTAAAATTACAGTTCACAAAACACATATATTAGATTGTGGTAACTATAACACAATTTTGTCTTGTGATATACACAATATTGAGTTCCTTCGATAGTTTAAATTATATACAAGACCGAGTATTATCAAACAAAAATATATTTTTAGAATAATAATATTTAACATTAAAAAGATATAAACTAATCAATAAATTTGATTTTTGGGATAAAATTAACATAATTTTGAATATATTTTATTGAATTCATTGGTTCTTAATTAATTGATAATGAATATAATAATCTATTTTAATATAAAGGAAATGTTTTTATAAAACTATTTTTATGTGCACAAATGTTTTTTTATTAACAAATTATATTATTTAGTATTAGAGAATTGTATTATATATATATATAAATTTTTTTAATTTTTCTTGACATTCATCCATTTCACTTTATAGGCATAAAATACGAATAAATCCAATTTTATCCATAAATATTAAATTCTTTTAAAAATGGAATTTTTCCGTCTTTTAGTGGTAAAACTATTTAATAAATAAATTTGTAGATTTAATAAATTTTATATGAAAAAATAAAATCCATTTATGATATTCAAATATCAAAATTAAAATTGGGTTAATTTTTCATATTTTTATGAAATCGTTAATATTAATATGAATAGTTATAATTACTAAATTTTTATTGAAATCTAACATGTCATATAATTTATTTATAGTATGAAATTATATTATTATTATTTTGAATGTATAGTTAGATAAATTTTATAGCATTTAATCCTATTTAGGTATTTTTATTCATTTTCATATTGATTTTTGATATAAAAAATATGCAAACTGGTGGACATTTTCACTTTTATAACTAGTTTTCTTATTACCTCTCCGAGGATAATTTTAAATTAATTTATAGAAATTTTGTGATTAGAATTTCAAAAAATGTATTAAATATTTTACTAATTATAATTTATAATATATATTAACAACAACATATATTACTACCTAACATATTAGTGAAGTTAATTAAAATCAATTAAATTAATTAAGGTGAAAATGAGTTTACTTGTTAAAATTTAATATTATGGGTCAAAATGATCTTGAAACTTGTCAAAAACACATTTTATGGCCATATATAGATCATATAATCCAATTTATCTAATTGTTTTCATTATATTTTTCACATGATTTAAGAGTGACATCCCAACAGTGTTTACCCGCTAATATTCAAATGAATGTCAATCATCCTCAACTTTAAAAAGGGCATTCATGACCTCACATATTAACACATACCAAGACATTTGGATCTTAAAAAACCTTCCCAAATCACATAAGCATATCCCTAAACATTTATTGAAGCATCAATATTGTAATAAATAACCCAATGATGTTTTTTTGTATAAAGAAAAAGGAGTTATTTGAAGAAGAGGTAACATTCTTCCATGAAAAGTTTTTCTTTATTTATTTCTATAGTCATTAAATTATTCATATATTTTTTCTATATAATAAACAATGTATCCAAAATATAAATTTTTTTTATAATATTTTATTAAATCATATAACTATAAATCCTTCCATCAATGGGATACACAAAATCATTTGTGTGTAAGGCGAACTAAGGCCTCACAAACTGATTTCATTCATTCTTCAATTTCAAACATTCAAGTATGGGAATAATGATGTAATTATATTTTATATTTTATATTTAAGATATTTATAATTAATTTATGTTTATTTAAATACTATATAACACATAACATCACACTATCTATTTTTTGGGAATATGATATCATTGTTTGTTGACATATTGGCTATTAGCTAATCAAATTGATGGGATTCATTCACACTTTAAATGGAACATGTTAAAAATTTATTTAATAAAAATATATGATATATATAACCTAAATATGAATATTTAATGATTATATACATATATTTAATTTAATTTTCTATCTTTATGTATGAAAATTAAATGGTTGAAGCATTCTTGCATTTGTTAGACCTACCATCTCCTTGAACGGTGCATTTTATTTCCAATCACTAAAAACTATGGATTACTATAAATAAATATATAATGAATATATATGATATTTATATAATTTTTTACATTTTAGATGTAATTATTCATGGATCTATGTTAGATTAAAAATGATCAAGTTGAGACATAGTTGAAAAACACATTAGTTGTTACCCGATACAATGAAAATTATTAATAGATTTTGAAAAAAATGAGTAATAATATGTATAAAAGGATTATATTTGATATCATAAATATTAATATTGTTATTGAATAATTTTATAACATTCTTAAAATAATTATACATGAGGTTAATGTATTTTCACATAAATGTAAATTAAAGGTAAGGGGATTTATAGTGTAACTTTTATTTCAACGAGACTTATTCCATATTCACCAATAATTTATTTTTTGTGTTATATATAATTCCCTATGTTATTTTATATAATAAATTTAATTTATATACTTATTTTGAATATTTCAATTCATTCCATTTTTTCATATATCTCATGATTCAAAAGTTACTAAAGTATTAATGGATTTCTTCTCAATTATATATTCCATTGAGGCTTGTTTATTATTATGAATGAATTCCCCTCACATCTGTTAACAGATTTTCCATTTGGAATGTAATATCATGATTAATTAATAATTCATGATATTTTTTTCTCCACATTGAATTATCTCAACCAAGGGGAATTGACTTGAAAATTACCAATTGGTAAAAGATATCGTAATACCTAAATTCCTTTTTGATTGTTAATTATCTCTTGAAATAATTAATTTTCAGTAATAAATTATCATTGGAAATTATATTTATATATTAATATTCACATTCATGTATGATATATGTATGTATTTTGAAAAATATATACCATATGTATATACAGTCCTTACTTTGAATGTTATATGATTTTTTGTGTAAATATTGATAAATGATTATCCTTTACCAAATATAGATATAATACAAGGTACATTGTTTATGATTTAAATTGATTATTAAATATATGTGGAATTTATTTTGCATACATTACATGGGTTAGGGACCAATTAATGTAATCCTCTTGATGAAATTGTAGTCTCATGTGAATAATTAATTTGGTGGCAAACCCTTCAATTTTGTTTCCAAATAGTTTAAATCTGTATGGAGGATAGATCTTGGCACTATCTATCCAGAGGAAAGATATTGATTGTTTGGACGGTAATATACCAACCAACATAAAAAGACTTGAGGATATATATTAATAGTAACTATATTGATGATATATCCTGATATAAAAAATATCTAACATTATCATTTCCATCATTATTGTTATTCACATTTATTATTTTATTAGTTTGATTACCCATGGTAATGTTTCCAGATTTTTGATTATTTTTATAAAATAATTTGTTCATATTTGATTCTTTAAAAATTGAAAATGGTTTATCAAGTTATTTAATGGCATATGGGATCAGTTATATACCATTCCATGTTTATTATTATTATTATTTCATTATTGTAAAAATTGTACTTAACCCTTGTTGATCATTTTTGCACACCCTTATTTTGTTTTATTTTCCCAGGATATGAATATGAATTCATAGAATGAATTTTCTGGATGTAGTTTATTAGCCTAATTATGAACTATATATTATTTATATCACCATTGTAAAATAGGTATCATTTTTGTAATCTAGTTCCCCAAAACTCATAATATTTTTGGTCCATTACGATTTTATTCCTTGTAATCATGCATAGATAATAATGTAAGGCACACAATCTAGGCTTAGGGGGTCAGGGAATTGTTGTTCATATCAAAGGATGTATAGTAGAAACCATGGAAACTACATTTAGAAAAACATATATTAGAGAACATTAACCTATCATATACATTGAATATAACTATTGAAAAATGTCGCAAATAAACCACACTTGTTATTATAAGATTAGATACACATAAATATTTCAATTTATGATAGGCATTTTTATATTTTTGAGATTATAAATTTTTTAATATAATTATATGACCTAATATCAAGTACATCATAAATTTAAAATGGAACAATGTATAAGAAATGAAAACCTCACCAATGAACTTGTTCCAAAGAATAAGGAGGATCATATCTGTTATAGTCTTAAGAAAATAATTTAATGGGAACTACTCTCCCAACAATTATCATCTTATGGGAACATATTTTCACGTGCTAATGATATAGAGAAATAATTATAAAATAATATTTACTTGGAGTTATGTGTGGGGAAAATATGACAACTAGGAACAAGTTTTATAATGGGGATAAGGGAAATAAGGATTTTCATATATGTGATAACTATGAAAAAACGCCCTGGAACTTCCTCAAAGGGATTGTGAGTTTAATTTATGTTTAAAAATAAAGATCACTATGCTAATGAATGAAAAGAGACAAATAAAAAGGCTACTATTTGTTGTTACAATTGAAATGAAATTGTGCTCTATGAAAATGAATACCCCATGCCCAAAGAGAAAACACCTAAAAAGAAGCTGATGGATATTGGTCAAGGTTATGCTATTACCATATTAGAATATGATTAATAATGAGACTATGTTTAGATTCATGAATTGTTTCATTTTATTATTTTAACAGATATGTACAAGTTATAAGAGTCATAAGATATGTATAGATTGCACTATAGTACAATTTCATTAATTATTTAAGAGAGATGTTCAACAATACTGATGTCTAAGAAATGAGAATAGGTGACAGGTTGAATGTATTGGACTATATATGATTGAATAAATAATAAACCTTAATATGTTCATAATTTTGAGAAAATGATCGTTGGATAATGAGATGATTGATAAGGAAAATTTAAATTGGAATTTACTGACTACCTTTGATCTGAATAATGTTTTATTAGAAATGTGGTTATGCTATAATTGGTGGATTATACAACATTAAATTTATTTAAGGAACATATTTATTAACCTATTTCTTACAAAAAAAATATTAAATTAGAGACACCTTCATTTTGGTTTTATTGGAATTCACATGAATACATGGTGGCTGTATTCACATATTGGTATGTGATTATTTCGAACTACATCATATTATTTGGGGAATTTATGATAATATAATTTTTACAAACTCAATTACTTTATTTCAAAAGTGTTGTATTCTAATAATTGGGATGGGTGATAAGGTTAACCATTCATGAAATATTTTACGCTAATATTTAGACAATGTTGTAGATGTTAATGTATTACTCCACCATATGATGAAACCTATGATAATAAATGAAGTACAAATAGTTAAATAAATAACCAATGGATAAGAGTGTGTTTATGAAATTGTAAAATATATTTTCATATATTATTACTGAGTGGAATAATTACTGAAATCTAGTAAAAGGGTCTTGAAACAATAATGTTTTCTTATTATCATCATTTTTTATGGTACCAATGAAATTTTTTACACCTATGGTATATTGATTTTTTCTAAAAATCATTCTTGTAGACATTTTATATACCAAAAAAATAACTTTATAGTATGATTTCTCTTTCATGACCACGTTTTAACTAATGTTCTATTATTTAGAAGCATAATTTTATGGTGACCAATGTATTTCAATTTACCTATTGTTAAAAAGATGTGTTATCAACCTTAATTAAGATGTGGGGTTTTCAATTATTGTATTTTAAAATATAAAACCCTATATTACTTAGATCATTTTTTAATTGGGAGGATGTGAATTATTTTAGGTGGGGATAAAGTAATACTCAATGAATGTACAAACTTTTTCTTTACGAATTAATTTTTTTTTCCATATAGATTTATAATAAACACCATTTTAATAGTACACAATACACAAAATATAGATTATCATGTGGTTCACAAAATTCTAAGTTGGATTTTTTTTCACACAATACCATGTTCCTTTGATAGTTTGTGTTGCATGCAAGATTGAGTTTAACCAAACAACAATATATTATTATTGAATATGATAAGATATTACTTAAACGTTAAATTGGAGTTTATTAATTTGATTAAATATATTATAAAAATATATAGTTGATTTCATTGGAAACTAATTAATTATAAATGAATATGAAAAATAATTTAAATAATGTAAATTTTTTATTAAAAGTATTTTTATGCCCCTAATGATTTTATTCAAAATTCCATAAATTAATTATAATTAGTGAATGATATTAATGTTATATATATATATATTTATATTATTTTCACTAATAGATATTTAAAATTAATCCAATATATTTTACAAGCATAAGATAAGAATAAAGACTATTTTATGAATAAAAATTGTATTTTTCTAAAAAGTAAATTTTGTTCCCCTTTCAATAGAGAACAAGTCTTCAAACAAAATGTGGTAACATTCATAAATTTTATATGAAAATATATAGTTCATTTTTGAATGATAAATATAAAAATTTATTTTCGGATAATTTTATTTTTTTAAATAACATTCATATTTTGAGGAACAGTGAAAAATATTCAATTTTAATTGAAATTTGTCTTTTTGTATAAATAATTTATAGTGTAAAATAGAAATTTTAGATGGATTTAAAATATAATTAGATAACTGTTATATGATTTAATAATATTTCATCCTTTTTAGTTAATTTAATATTGATTTTAGTTATAAATACATAGAATGCTTTTGGATATTTCCACATTAAAAACATATATTCTCAATACGTTTACGAGATTAATTTTAAAATAATTTCTTTGACCTATATGATTAGAAATTGAAAAATTAGATCCATTATTTGGGATATGAATAATTTATGATTTCTATTATGGTAAAATTATATTTTATAAAAAATAATAGTGAATACAATTAGAATTAATTATCATGGTTAAGGTGAAAATGATTTTACTTTTTGGTTAAACAGTACTCATATGTGAAAAAATGACCTAGAAACGTGTCCAAAACCAATTGTATATACATATTATGACTATATGATCTCCTGGATTAAATTTGGTATATTATTTGAGGCACATTATTTAAGGGTGGTCAAAATAGTGTTTGTCTTTTTAATTTTACAAGAATTTCACTCCTCTTCCACTTTAAAAGGGAACCCCCCTCACTTAATCACTCTTACCAAGGCATTAAGATCATCAAATACCAACCCAAATAATCTGTAAACATCTATAAACTAATCTTATATTCCTAAATTTGGGTATAAATTATACCAAGAATGCATTTTGGTTTAAACCAAAAGGAGTTACCTAAAAAATATGTTACACTCTCTAATGAGAATTTATGTATTATTTCATTATATACTAATTAAATTATTATTACATCATGTTTATATAATATAATAACTATAATAAACATATTATTATATTATTATCATATAGTTAAGGCTTATATCGAAACACACTTCAATGAAATGGGATATATACACTTAATTATTTTTTACGGAGGACTACCAAATCACGAACAAATATTGTTCGTTATTCAATTGATAAATTTTAACGTTGTTAAGAATAAAGGATTAATTTTTTATATATGTTATTTATAATGTATTTATGTAACAATTAGACCATATATAATCCTTTAATTTATTATTTTCAAGGGAATGTATATTTTGGACGATGTTTGGGATTGAGTCATAGTTAAATTTTTTGGAATTTTGGAAGTTTGTGTAAATCTTGGCCTATGAACATGCATTATACGATCATTAAAAACTATGATGTCAATCCATGTACCAATGAATCTAGTCTAGGAAGTGGATAGAATTTACTACTCAATTTTCACATGGTTACACAAACAATGTAGCCTAGTCGTCCGGTAGTTTTGGAAACATTGAAGAAGCTACAACATGGTTTGTGAACGGTTACACAAAAAATGAAGTTTAGTTATGTGGTCACACCCATCATGGATAGTAGATGCTTTGTGGTTTTCACACAGTTTGTTAAATCGTGCATCCAAACCATGTAATATTCCTTGAATCTTTAAAAAATATAAATCATATTCTACCCTTACCCCATATTATCCCAAAATCAGGACCCCACCTCCTTGATCAACATGGTAACATGAAGGGATCCATCTAAGGATTTCCCCTTGGATATCCTTTCTCTATGGTCTCCTATTTTTAATCCAATGCTTGGTTTTAGGTTTTTTGGTCTATTTCTTCTTATTTACCTTCTCCAATCTCTATTATTTTGTTTCCCTTTGGGATTTTCTCACATATAATAACTCTTATAGAAAAACTTTATGTTTGGTTTATTTTTGATTGGATTTTAGGGGTACATGTGGTCCATAATCCCATGTTCTACCTTCCCTTGAAACTCCATGGAATTCACATGCCAATGTGGAAGGTGTATCCATTTCTTTCCTTTCTAAGGCATTCCAATGGTGATTTTATTCTTTTTAATAAATTTTAAACACAATTCACGTGGTTCTAATACATTTTCATAGATTATGATGTTGTTTTGTAATTGGTAGGTTTCATTAAAAATTTTATTTGAAGTGATTCATGAATTATTCCTAAGTTATTGTGTTCTTAAAATGTTTTATAAATTTAAATGTATTATTTTTAAATGAGACTAGATTTTTTGTGATGTATTGGGCCTTATTTATGTTATAAGATTATTATTGTATTTTATTATGGAATTGTGTGTGTGAGTTGTTGATTTTTTAAGGCTTAAATCTTATATAAGGATTTTTTTTTGGTTTTAAAGTATGTCATTTTTCTTAAAAATTGGTTTTGGTAAATGTCATTGATCTATATGATTTTTAATTGGATGTGGACACACCCATGTGTGCATGGGATGCACACATGGGTGGGCACAAAAATAAAAATGGTTTGACATAATTTATAAAATCCAAATTACACAATCTTTTCTCATCCTCTCTTTCTCTCTCATTCAAACCCGGATGTATCCTTGTAAAAAATGGCTCAAAGATGGTTTATAAGTGTTATGTATAAAATTATGGTCTTTTTTTTTATAAAATAATTTTTGGTTTCTAAATTGCAGGGAATCTTGTTTGGTATCCTGGAATATCTTTTTAATTTGTATATTTATCTTGGATTATTGTAAATCTGGGATTGGGTTTGAGAATTTTAATAACCATTAGGAAACTTTTTTTGAAATGAGATTTTCACTTTGTTTTGGATATTTTTTTGGAAAATTTTTTCGTTGTGTAAAGATAAAGCCCCATTTAGCAACCATGTATGTTTTAAAGAAAGGGTATAATGTCCATATGATTTAATGGACAGGTTGGCACCATTGATGATATCAAATACACACACACATATATCTATAGATGGAAATACTATTAGGTATTTATATATACAAGTTATCATATAGGTCATTTTAATGTCTGGGGTAAGAATTTGTGGTGACAGTTTGTAAAATGAGTCACGTGAGTGAGGGACTCATACATATAAAATATACTATTACCATGGGATACTGAATATCATTTAGTTGAACGTGTGATAATTTATTATCAGCCTTGGTTAGATGGGTTGATACCACCTAGATTTCTTGATAGACTAGGAGGTTTGTTCCACTCACTACTAGAAATTAATGATATAGCCACAATTATATAGCCACATATAAAAAAATCCAGGGATACATTCTATGTTATCCCCACAAGTCTTGAGTTCCCTATAGAGCTATGCCCCCAACCCTCACGATTCCACCCATGATTTTTACTTGGTTGATCTCTCCTCCCCACAACTCGGTGAACCCCCTACCTCGATGCTACCACCCAACCTCCCACTATCCCCATCCATCGACATGACCACCCAACCTCAGGATGATCCTCCTTTGATGATGAGGACACCCAACCTCATGACGATCATCCTCCGACAAAGCGACCACCTAACATCCCCACAATCTTCTTTTTCTGACATAACTACACCCCTGCCTCTACTTTCGGGCCACCCTCTTCATTTTCTAGAATGTTTTTTAGTGTTCACACAATTTAGGCACCCCACCACATCTCATTGGTGGGAGTTCCATGACTCACAGCTTGTGAGTTTCTTGTGGTAGGGTTCATTAGGGTTTTTTTTCTATTTCATCAAATATATATTATATTTTTACTATTGGGATTTTAATTAACACTCATTTTCTCTAATAAAAAGCCTTATACATAAGAACAAGGATGGATTTAATTCCTCACATGACCTATAATTTCTTCGATAGAGAAGGGTTTCTTTTATTTCATATCCATAGCCTCTTAAATTTCCATTGGGAAAGATTTATTTATATTTATTTAATGTCTTCATAATTGAAACATTTGTCTTTGATGTGGTTTATTTTTTTTTCATTTATTGTATTGGGTATGATTTCTTTGACTTTTTGTCTAATTTTCATTGGTTTTGACTATCTTATAGTGTTTAAATCTGCAAATTCTAGAAATAAAAAATTATGATGATATGATTTGAAGATGTACAAATGGCTTATGGTGAGTTGTAAAATAAAATTTCATAAATATATTGTACTTATTGATTATTATTACATTATTTATTGTAAACCAAGGTTTCATAGTGATGGATATATGACAAATCATGATATTTTATGTAGTTCGTGATTAGAAGTATTGTTTAGAGGATTTACTAAATTGCATGTTGACTTATCAATTTTTTAGAGAAAATCATTTCCCCATATAAATGAAATCCAATAAAATTATGATGACTGAAATAAAAAATGTGTATTGAGAAACCATGATATAGTAGATTCATATGAGATTGTTTCCCCACAGGGTATTATTCATTTCCATTGGGTGTTTAGTCATATGTTTTTCTTCAAGAGGTTATTCCACACTACCTAATACCTCCATACCAATTCTTATAGAAATTAAAATTTGGGATAAGAATTAGTTAAGATATGGATTTACCGAAACTGAGATTTATTAATGTATTTAAAATAATCGCGATTTTAAAGTATTGGATTTCAACTTTTTAATCATATAATGATGGGTTTTCAATGTTTTTTGTTGATTACCTTGGTAATCCATCTATCTCTATGGGTCCTTCACGGATGTATCTAGAATTTTATCTTTTTTTTGGTAACCTCTTGAAGGTTTAGAGTTTTTCCGTACCTACTGGAAGTGTGGGGGATGATAAATATATTATAAATTATATTAGAAAGGTTACTTGGATTGGTATAACATTCTATACCCATATCAGACTATTGAATTCTCTTTGAATCCTTGGTTATTTAAACATAATTAATGGATCCCCATTAGTTTTCTGCACTAATCTATTCAGATATATAACTGGTATGATAAAAAAAATTCCTACGGTTGGATATTTTTTTTTAATTCATAGTAATTTTTTTATAAAATCGGAACTGAAAAATAAGATGTTTTATTGATGTTATTTGGATAGAGAACTAAATTTCAATTAATATTGAATTTCCAAAGAATTTCATGGCTAAGACATTAGGGAACATGAATAAATAAGAGTCTATAATTCAAATAAAAAATTATTAGGATAAAGTGATTACACTAATTTTGGAAGGTAATCAAATTGGTTGTCCTTCTATTAAATTTATTGAGAATGATTCTTGAAATGAATTAAGTTTCTATTTTGATGAGGATATTTACATCGAATCATTCAGTGATATCAATTATAAAATCAGGGATTGTCTTGAAATGGACAATATTGAATTTATTATATTCATATGTGAATATATCTCTGGGATATAATAATAGAAATAATAGTTTTGTATAGATTCTATGTCATTGAAATATAAAGTCACTAAAAGGTAAGTAAATGTATAGCCATCACAATGTTCATTGAAGTTAAGGAGACATTTCTATCAGTTTTTAATAGAAAATTTTCTATAAATGAATATGAATTGAAAAGGATAGTTTATTAGGATGTTGTTTTTATTGAAGTGGTAATTTCACTAAAAAGAATATTTTACCTTTATGTATGTCAACAATTTATAGATGGATGTTAAAGATAATTGTATCAAAGAAATATATAGTTCTCTTATAAAGGCTAATAAAGTGTATGGATATCTGATTCTGAATTTACAAAAGGGATATGAATTAATGTTCAAATCTCTTGAATATTATATGTATTATCTAACTATATAATTATTGGAGTAATAGGGGAAATTGATAAATCAATAAGTCTCCAATGTCAATTCATTACATGAATTTAAGAAAATAACAGTAGATACCACCCAAACTAATGATGATAATATTACTAAAAAAGAGGATTATAATTGTGTTAAAATAACATTAATTGATCCACTAATTTTTTCAACGTAATCTCATGGAGGATTGTGAAAGACCATCATGATAAATCTATTGGTACTCATGCATATGTATCTATTACCCATGGTTTAATTAAAAATTCTGTATAGATATGGGTGTGATTAAATAATGAGAATCCATCCATATTATCGAATTTGGTATATCATGAATAAAATACATTGATCATTAAATAAATCTCATGATCATATTGTTGTTTTCCAAAAATAGAAAGCATGAAAAACTAGATAAACTACATACAATAGAAATAGAAGGTCATTTATTTTTCAATAATAGTGATCCTAGACATTTGGGTAGATATATAGTGATTATTGGCATATTATGTCAACCTATGTAGGATATATATGTTTAATATTCTGGGAGAGCACACCATATTTTGAAATAAGACCTATGGTAAATATAAATAATTCACCAAATAAGAGTAATCTATCTATAAGAAAAACATTTTAATATTTGGAATATATTTTATAAATAGGAAAAATAGATACTTGTAATTATTCTTGTTATTATATAACTACTCAACACAAAGTACATACCAATTTCATAATAAGAACCCAATAAAAATTGAGGTAGGTAAGAAATGTAAATTAATCTACCTTGGGATTAAAATAATATAAGGATATTATACTATGTAATCTCAATAAATAAATGAAGGGGGTTTAAGAGGATGTTGAAATAGTGATGAACTACCTACAATATGGAAGAATAGTCTAGATCATGGACCATTGAAAATAGGCAATTAACATCATGACTAATGGATGTGAACTAAATTATAATATGGAATAAATTTAGAAAAGGAATCATATAATTCATTTAATTAATTATATCATAGATTAAGAAGAGTAATACTGACATCTAAATAATTGCATTCTAAATAATACCACAATGATACATGGAAGATACAAAAATCTCGTTCATACAACAAACAAATTCTTAAAATCACATTCAGAAAAAACATATGAACTCTTGATGTGAAAATATTAAACATTATTGACTCTAAATGTCAATAATTATGTTGTAGAATAATTTTCCACACAAATTAATTTGGTAGATTGTGTTCCTAAATGATGTTTCATCATATAGCCTAAGAAAATTGTAGAACCTTAGAATATAGATCTAGTTGAAAAGAATCAAGTGATCTATTTTCTAAAATAAGGTTGCATGTTCCATATTTATTTAATGAAAAAATAGCATAAAATAATATTTTCAAATGATTTATATATTTTTAAAATCAATTGTGAATCTAGCATGAATAGATATTAATATTTAATATATAAAAAATATATATTCTCGGTTGGGATATAAGTCAAAACATTTTTACCTTGGTTATTTTTTCCACTTTTTATTAGTAATTAAAGGTGCTAAGTAAAAAAGGACAAAACTACTTGGAGGTTATTATCGCTGCACAATTGCGGGTTTCATCCAATGTGGTTCATTCGAGCTAGTATAACTATCTCATAAAAATACCAAAAACATCCAATGGGTAGGAATATAATTTATCTGTGAAAATAACTATCCAGGATGAAGGCTATTCGGAATAATTCCTAGAGTTTGGGGGGTTGCAGGGGGTCATTGTAGTGGGTGGGGGATGAGGGATGAGGGGTGGGGGATGGTCTGTGGTGGGGTGTTGGTGGTTGGTGTAGGAGGGGGTTGTAGGGGGGGTAGGGGTCATGTTGAATGGGGTATGGGGTGGGGGTGAGGTTGGTGGGAGGGGTTGGGGGTTATATGGGATGGTGTAAGAGGACAGGGGCTGGGGTTCTAGGTAGCTGGGGGAGTATTGCATGGGTCGGTGTAGGGGTGACTTGTTTGGGGTGGGTGTTGGGGTGAGGGCTGGGGGAGGGGCTATGGGGAGTGGTGTAGGGGTGACTGGTGTGGATGGTGGGGGGGAAGGTGTATGGGGAAGTGGGGGGGGGGTAGTGGGGGTGTAGGGGGGTGTAGGGGGCAGGGGGTCTAGTTGGGTGGGGGGGTGCAGGCGTGGGATGGGGATAGGGGGGACTAGTGCTGGGGACTGGGGGTTGTAGGGGTGGTGGAGAAGTAGCTGGTGTAGGTGTGAGAGTGGTTCTAGTGCTAGGGGTGGGGCTGGTGCAGGTGTAGGAGGGTGTCAAAATGCCATGTTTTGGTAAAACCATTATATTCATTTATACCCTTAATTATTTTAAAGGGTTCAGACCCCATTTTTCATTTTCCTCATTTATTTGGGGATTAGTTTAATCAAATGGTGTCTCCCTCTCCCTTTTTTCTTGGTTTTAAGCTTCTATAAAGATCAAATTCTTATGTTTCTTCTTATTTTTATTGATACACTGTTATAGATATACATTTTCAATATTACTGTGCTTATCATCGAAGGATTTATCATAATTGTTTTTGAAAACATCTTTGGTATAATGCTTTCATATCTATTCATTTGATATATTCTAAAAGTAGAATCATATTCTTCTTCTCTCTATATTATTTTTATCGTGAAAGGTATGAATTATTGTCAATCTATTTCCTGGCATGCAACAATCAATGTGGGTTTCCAAAAGAGCATTTTTTTCAACAACAAAATTCAATAGACTAGAGATATAACTATTCATAGGAGGCACGTAGGTTATAGTTTAGTTTTTTTATTTACTTGATCACATATGAAACATAATCCTTTTACCACATTATACAGATGAATGGATGTTATGTTCTATGAAGGGGTTCTGAAGGGCACTAGAGGCGGCTCTGTGGTTTTCATTGTAGGGGAGGGAAATCAGGGTAGTGGAGAGGATAATATGTGTGTTTAATTTTTTTTCTTTATACTATGTTTCTTTTGTTATCTTTTACTTCAACGTGAATGTCCTATGTATATATGAGTCATGTGTAAATACTCTTATTAAACAACCCTTTCCCTTATTGTACCCCCACTATAAATGGGATTATTTGGAAATCTAATTTGGGAAGTGTTTTGGAGATGAATAGAATTAGGAAAATTAAGGGGAATGAGAAACAGAAGATGAATATTAGATCTTTATTTTTATATTTTTTGATTATATACTGATTATCCACAACCTATTTTATGTGATTTCATATGGTAATTGAGATATATATTGAAAAGAAATTCTATGAAGACAATATGGAATGGAAATGATAATATTGTTGAACATGGTATTCTTCATGGATGTGTTTTTTTGAATGTTTATTCACATACTGATGCATTAATTATTTATATTATGATGAATAATGTGTCGGTTTCTAGTTTTTGTGTGTTGACATGATCACCATAAATTATCAGTCTAATAGGGGTGACTAAGTAATGATATTGTGGTAATAATCAAAAAGAATTATAGAATCTATAATGGTAAAGGATTTATGTTTCATTTATCATAACTGATCACACAAATATATATAAGAAGTATTTGTATCTCGTTTCTTTTCCCACTATTTTCTTCCATCTGGTTTCTTATGATGAGGTCAGTATTATCAACCACCATTACTGATAGTGAGTTCATCATCAGATATGGGTAATATTTATTACGTTTTTATTTATTGTAAAAACTTTAATTAAGGATTTTGTGATTTTTGTGTTCATTATATTTTTGTAGTGATTTTTGGATCTTCGTGATGTGGAATCGAGTTTCCATTGATGAAGGAATACATGTGTATTTATAGGTAGAAATATACATATATAAGCTCCCCCTTTATATATATTAACTCATGGTAGTATGAATAAATATATATTGGGGCTAGGTGTGCTTATACAATGTTATGAAAAATTCTATACATGTGTGTGTGCAAAGGGATATATTCAAGAATAAACATATATATAAGGACCCCCTTGTACATATTTAGCCATGAAAATATATAAATAAAGGCTAGTTTTCTTTTTATATATGTGAAGTTGCATATGAGTGGAAGTGAAAAAAATGAATATTCGAGTAGTCATCTTCAAAAGCTGCGTGCCTTGAGGTTCAGGTAATTTCATTCAGCTTAAACATTTAATTTTCAGTCTATAATTTATTTAGCATTTCAAAAACTTTTTTTCATTATTATATAAATTTTATTATCTATACAAATTGATTGTGGCTCTTTGAAATGAAATTGGCACCTGTTTACTAGATTTCCCAAAGACTTCAACATGGACTAGTAGAATGTTTCAGCCAACTCAAAAGTCGAAAATAAAATATCCTTTAATTTAGAGACAAAAAAGTACCCATTTTTAGAAAACACAAAGTGAGTATTATCATACAAATCTAAAATATAATGACAATATTTGTTTTCATTTCCTAAAATACAAACAAACCACCATGAAAATTGAAACTTTCTTTAGTAACATCACTGTGACACAATTGACCTTGAAAAAGGATGAATTGAACCTAAAAAAATAAATCCACGTAGGGATGATTCAGGGTTCCACAAAGGGTTTCATGTTGAGAAAGTGTTGTTTTCAACAATACTCTGACTTTTTATGATTAATTTGATTTTCAAAAATACCCTTATTTGTTATTATAATGATTTTACATTGAGTATATTTTAGGAAATTAATATTATTTATTTCTCTATTTTGAAATAATATTTATGTGTTTTAATCATCATGGAATATTTTTTATCATGTTCCAAAAACACTATTCATACTCAATTTGTTCGGAAATCACTTTAGCGTGTTCGGGAAACACTGTTCATACCCTATAATGAAGAGCGTAGAGTAAGGATGAAAACTGTCACTTACGGTTTATCAGTAAATTATGGTTATGCAACCATACATTGTCAGAAAAGTAAGGGAAGAAAGAACCCTACGTTTGTAAGGGACCTTACATTTGGAATATTAGAAATGTATGGAAGAAGAATCCTATGTTGATATGGAACATCATGTTTATTTCTCAAAAGAATGATTCATCAACCATTATTTTGTAAATAACCTTACGTTGGATCGTTTACCTTTTATTTTGAAGTTGATGGATTATGTATTGTTCATTTGATAGCTAAAGAGAATAGTATGGAAGATAAACCTTACATTTGTGATCAACCTTACTTTTTAGATCAAGCTTACATTTGAGATCAACCTTATGTTTCTGATCAACCCTACATTGTGAACCTTACAATTAGACATTTAATGCTATGTAGTTCAACCCTATATTTGGCATTATAAATTTCAATTATGAATTTATTAAATCTACGGTCTTTATGCTGATTATTAGGCTGATTTAATGCCAGATTAAAATCCCAAATCTAAAGCCCATCGTTGACTAATTAAATACTGTTTATTTGTGATTCAAAGCATCAATTTAAGAGGATAATTTTATGGAAATGTTTAAGGGGAGTTATGACTTCTCTGGTTATTCAAATATTTGAATTTTACTTTTATAAAGGCGACTTCTGTGGATCTAAATTTACCAGGAGAAAGCTCGTATAACGACCCATAATTTACATACATTTTTAGTACTTCAAAATTTATGTACACTAATTACATCATATAACAAAACCATGAAAGTTCCTTATAGGTATAATGTCTTTAGAAACTTGGAAACATAAACAATTGGTTCATAAATCATCTATGTTGTCTCCCATTTTTTTCATCATATCTAGAGTCCCTTTTTGGCATATCCTACTTAATATCCTTCGTCCTGGCCTGGGGAAAAGGAAATATACAAAAGGATGAGCTCAAATGCTCAGTAAGGGTAAACAAAAGAAATATCAAACATATCATATTTATAAGAACATAACATTTTTGGAAAATCATATCAGGTAAAAGAGATCATAACATGGGATAAATCATAGAATAGAAATGTAATTCCAATAATCATAACACAAAACATGATTCTTTGTGGCATACACACATAATCATATAAAATAATTTCTTAGTAGTCAAGACTCATTGCCAATACTATCTTAGCCGACAAAGTCCTTTTCTGAACCGAGTTTACTTCTCGTTTCAGTCTTGTTTCACTGAACCGGTTTAACCTTCCGTTCCAGCCATGTTTATCTCATGAGATATATATCTTTACCCAATGCATTGGAGGGAGATATAGGTCACCCCCATCTCATAATGATACCATTCTTATGTGTGCCACAAAATCAAAAATCATACATCATTGCATAACCCATGTAATAAAAATGGGATTCATAAACATCGTGACATCATAAAACAATTCATATAAGATAAAGGAATTCATAAAAATAATTCCATCACAACATAATAAAATCAATGTAATAATTGGGATATAAACAGAACCCTATATTATCTTAGATGAAAAATAATTTTGATAAAACACTTGAACTCCATTCTTGAGGAAAATATCCTTTCTAATTCAAAAAGATTTTTCCATTCTTAAAATGTATTACAATTTTAAACTAATAGAAGTTGATAAAAAATAAACATGAAAACTTGTAAAGTAAGCTTCTTGGAAATAATGTTTTAAAAATCCATTCATTCCGTATAAGTTTAAAAAAACATTCTTCTCGTACTTTTGTCGGAAAAGTCAAAAAGTACCTTGTATGAAAATGACAAAAGATTCCTTTCATATGTTTTACTAAAAACTCACCAAAGGGTAAAATTGGATTTAAACAATTGTATGAGGATATAAATAATATTTCATAATGAGGAAACATGGACGTGGATGATAAATATTCCCCAGTAAATTCTGAAGTATAAACAATCTCGGATAAAAATTGAGATTGTGAGATTGTCCCTTACCTTAGGTCTGATTTTCTTCGTAAGTGTCCGGACCTCCTGTATAATGATTTAAATAATGTTATTGACTTATTACATAATCATACTTATTTCTATGATATCATATATGGTCATATTATTAGATTCTTATTAGTAATATTTCATTGCTACTTGTTATTCGGGTGTTTATTACTTTTTGTTCATATGCGTGTTTTGTCAAATAAATTATTATTATTATTTTCAGGTTATAGATACCTCATTTCCAGAATGGTATTAGTGTAATATATATCTTATTCATTCATTAAATTCATATATATAATCATTATGTAATGAAGATCATGTAGAACGAGTTGCATCACATCGTGGAGACGGTATTCCGTACGTACGCACGAGCGATGATATTGTTCCCATGATCGTGGAATTATATTAGAGTGTATGTATACTATTTCAGAATCAATATCACTTTACAATAATCATATATAGTTATTCTTTACACCATTATACCCATCCAAGTAAGGTGGTGGTGGAAAATAGATTACAGCACGGCGTGGAGACGGTATTCCATACGTACGCACGCACGGTGATTCCGTTTTCCATAGGATGGGTAGATGGTGAAATAGGGTTGTTTCATACTTATAATAACATATCATTACATGAGTTATACTGATGTTATTACTTCATAATGAAACAACTAAATAAGAATAAGTGTAAGAAGAAATAAAGTTGAAAGAATCGGTAACGGACATTACCTCTTCTTTGAAGCGCCTCTTTGAGACCTCCTTTTAGGGAACTAAAATTGCTATTTGAAGAAGACCAGGACATCTAGTATGTTTCTAGGGAAGTGGAGAAGAGATTTTTTCAGGGTATTGCCGATCTTGAAGGCTCAAAGTGGTGTGAGGAAGAGAGGGAGGATGTTCCCTTTTATAAGGGAGGAGAGGGGCATCTTAGGAAAACATAAAATATTATTTTATTATAAAGACATATTCGGTTTTTAATAGATCCCAATTGATTTATTTAGAATCTAAGGTGGGGATGGGTCTAAATCCTCCCATAAAATAGAATTTATACAAGTTTAGGGTTCTATTTTAACCTTATCATTTAGATTTAACTCTAAGTTAAATAATTTAACTTTTACCATGTCTTTTTGTTTTCTTATACTATACGGTTAATAAACTTACTATAACAAGATAAACGAACACCAAGTTGTCTATTATTAATATATATAACCATATCTAATTCATTTCGCCGATCCTTAGATTTTTTGGAATAAAATAACAATTAATAATATAAAATTAGTTTTAAAAATTATTTTATGTCAATTTTGACACTACTTGGTAATTGATTTTTTTGAAAATCATAACAGAACATTTAGTTAGAAAAAGTTTATTAAATCAATAATAACATGTAATATTAACATTGAAAATAATTGTAATTCATAAAAAGTCTCATATTACATTTATTTGGGTATTTATAACATCAATTATGTCAATATTTCATTAATAATATAATTAATGCATCATCATTGTGTCATAAATAAATTAAATTATTTAAAGACTAAAAATTACAAATAAAATACCATTATGTAGTAAATATTTTTAAATTTCTAATTAATATTTATATTAGAATTTATCTTATGTATAAATATATATTAAAAATGTTTTAGTTATAAAACATTGATTGTAACTATTTTAACACTTCTTTAAATAAATTAATATTAAATGTCCTAATCTAATCCAAGTGGGGATAAATGGTCATATTTTATTTCTAATGTTGTTTTTGGTCGAATTACACTTATCCAATCGAATTAAGACATGTGTTAGGGTAATTATAATATAATTTTTACCCTTAATTACACTATTTACTTTTAACTGTGGAAAAAAAAGTAAAATGTTACTATTCACTTAAAATTATTTTCAGCTCATTGAACCAAATTTTAGTCCTTGATATTAACCGTGTCTCTCGGATTTTTGAAATTCCACTCACATAAGCGGTAAAATTATGTTTTATGTGAATTTGGAAATTCTCATAGGAGGTTGGTAAAAGACGGTGAAAAGTTCAATAAAATTTTTATATATCTAAAATTATTATAAAATGACTCCAAAGAATTTAATTGAACTTATATAAGTATTATATATCAATTTTGACCTAAAATAAATTTAAATAATTATTTAAATAATAAGTTGGTTTTTAAATAATTACCCAGTGTTTTAACTATTCATAAAAAAATTTAATGTTTTCAGAAAATTACCAAAATTTCACCATAGGCTAATTTCGATATTCCGAAACCAAAAAATGAAGTCCATATTGAAAAATAAAATTTCCAAACTTTCAAAATGCGGGTATTACTCTTTATAACGGCTAGTTTTAATAATATTTTAATAGCGTATCGTTGTTTAGTGAAACTCGGTAGTGCGTACGACACAAGCTATTGAGGAAGGTCGCGATTGCGTGTAAAGAAAGCCAAGCTAGTGTTGTTTGTAGTGAAAGATTACTTTGATGATTTATATAACATAAAAACAAAATATTTCTCATAAATGTCTCGGGTGTTACATTATACCCCCCATGAAATGAATTTCGCCCTCAAAATTCCTTACATTGTAACAAACAGATGAGGATACCTCTCCCTCTACATATCCTCAAGCTACCATGTAGCTTCTTCTAATTGGCGGTTCCTCCATAAAAAATTCACCAAGCGGGTGGTCTTGTTCCGTAGGACTTTTTCGCTACGATCCAGAATCTTTATCGGCTGTTCTTCATAAGAAAGACTTTCCTCCAGTGGTATAACTTCTGAGCTGAGTACATGTGAAGGATCAGGTATGTACTTTTTCCGGAGAGATACATGGAACAAATAGGGAACCTGAGAGAAATTCAGTGGAAGCTCCAATCGGTAGTCTACCTTCCCAACACGATCCAGTATGTCGAATGGACCGATATACCTAGGGCTCATCGTTCCCTTCTTTCCAAATCTCATTACTCTCTTCCAAGGCTATATTCGTAAGAACACTTTATCACACACCTCAAACTCTAGGTCTTTTCATCAGTTATCGGCATAACATATTTGTCTAATCTGAGCTGCTCTTATGTGTTCTTGAATAGATCAGATCTTTTCTTCAATCTCATCAACAAGTTCAGGTCCTATTAGCTTTGTTTACCCAACTTCATCCCATCAAGTTGGAGTCCTGCATTTCTTTACATATAGAGCTTGATAAGGACCCATCTGAATACTAGATTGAAACCTATTATTATATGAAAATTCCAGCAAAGGTAGGTGTTGATCCCAACCACCATTGGAATCCATAGAGAAATCTCTCAACATATCTTCCAGAGTTTGAATTGTCCTCTCAGACTGACCATCTATCTAAGGATGATAAGCAGTGCTAAAACTCAACTTTGTATCCAAAGTATGCTGAAGACTTGCCAGAACTTTGAGGTAAACCTCGGATCCCGATCAGATATAATGGAAATTGGTACTCCATGCAATCTTACCACTTCTGTTACATATAGCCTGGCAGGATGATCCAAAGAGAAATCCTCTCTAATAGAAATGAAGTGTGCCAACTTTTTAAGACGATCAACTATGACCCAGATAGCATTATTTCCTTAGGATGTTTTAGTAAGTCCAGTGACAAAGTCCATAGTGATGTTTTCCCATTTCCATTCGGGTATGGGTAATAGTTGTAACATCCCCTTAGACATCTGTCTCTCAGATTCAACTTGCTGACAAACCAAGCATCGAGATACATATTCAGCAACATCTCTTTTCATGCCATCCCACCAGAAGTACTCTTTCAGGTCCCTATACATCTTCATGCTTCCAGGATGAATAAATAATGAAGAACTATGAGCTTAATCGAGTAGCTCCTTGTTTAATTCTGGGATTGGAGGAGCACAAACTCGATTCCTGAACTTTATTATCCCATCACAATCAAGGTTGAAATCATGTACATTTCTCACCTTCTTTTGTAACTCTACATTTTCTTTCTGTGCCTCTTTAATCTTTACATGTATATATGGTTGAACATTCATTTGATAAAGATAAGATTATTTCCCTTCCATTATAATTCCATGATCAATCCTTTGTAAACATATAAATATTAGATCATTTGTGATCCTCGTCATAGATAAACTAGCATGGTCTTGTCAACTTAATGCATATGCCACCTTGTTTGCTTTCCCAGGGTGATAATGAATTGAGCAGTCGTAATCCTTAATCAGCTCCGACCATCTTCTTTGACGCATATTCAGCTCCTTTTGTGTGAAAATATACATTAAAATTTTATGATCAGTATAAATGTCAAACCTTTCTCCATAATGATAATGCCTCCAAATCCATAATGCAAAGATTACCGCAGCTAACTCCAAATCATGATTGGGTAATTTTTCTCATGGATTTTCAATTGTCGTGAGGAATAAGCTATCACCATATCATTTTGAATAAGAACACACCCCAGTCCCGTCTTGGATGCATCACTGTAGATCACAAACCTTTCTCCACTGCAAGGTAGTGTGAGAACAGGTGCACTGGCTAACCTTGTTTTTAGATCTTTGAAATTCTCTTCACCTTCCTCTGTCCAAACATACTTAACTCATTTTTGAGTCAACCTAGTGAGTGGGTCAGATAACCTTGAAAAATCATTCACAAAACGTCGATAATATCCAGCCAAAACAAAAAACTTCGGATCTCTGTTACCATTGTTAGTCTCGACCATCTTTCGATAACCTCTGTTTTTGCTGGATCCACAGATATCCCCTCTTTTGAGATTAGGTGACCAAAGAATTCAACTTCTTAAGTGAAAACTCCCACTTGGTAAATTTTGCATAAATATTCTCCTTTCTCAGGGACTTTAATATAATTATCAAGTGATCTTCCTGTTCTTCCTTGCTCTTTGAATTGATAAGAATATCATCTATAATGACTACCTCAAACTGATCAAGTTAGTCTCTAAAGTCTCTATTCATCAGATCCATGAAGATATCAGGGGAATTAGTAAGACCAAACGGCAACACTATAAATTCATAGTGTCCATACCTTGTACGGAAAGTCGTCTTTGGTATATCCTCCCTTTTGATCCTTAATTGGTGATACCCTGAACGAAGATCAATCTTAAAAAAGTATTTAGATCCATGTAGTTGTTCTAATAAGTCATCAATACATGGGAGAGGATATTTGTTCTTGATAGTGATCTTGTTATGTTCTCGATAATCAATGCAGAGTCTCATTGATCCATCATTCTTCTTAACAAATGGAACAGGTGTTCCCCATCGTGATGAACTTGGGCGTATGAATCCCTTATCAATATTCTCTTAAAGATTCTTCTTCAATTCCTATAACTCAATTGGGGCCATTCTATAAGGTGTCTTTGGAATAGGCAAAGCACATGATACGAGTTCTATTGAAAACTCAACTTCACGATTTGGTGGAAGACTCGGTAATTCCTCTAGAAAGACATCATCAAACTCACGTACAATGGGAATATTCTTAATCGTGAGTTTCTCTCCAACCATTTGAGATAAATAACATTCATTTAGTGGAATAAAGACCCATAAGATGGAATAAATTTCCACTGGAAGGTTATGTTCATCCTTACATCGATAGACGATCATAGATTGATCTGTAATATGAAATGTGACCTTCCTTCTTTGGAAATTGATATGAGCTACATATAAAGAAAGCCAATCCATGCCAAGAATCACATCAAATTCCACTATAGGAAGGATCGCAAGATTTTTAGGAAGCACTTTCCCACAATCATTAATCGAAGAAGCATTATAAACATTTGATGCGACTGTTGTGCCATTAGGGGTTGTTACAGCTAACTCAACATCTAATTGTTGAGGTAATACGGTGATACCCATAGAAACTTCTTCTGAAATAATAGAGTGGGTGGATCCAGAATCAAATAAAGCATTTTCTAATTTAGAGTGGATGGTAAGTGTACCTTTCACTACTTCGTTATCGTACTCCACATCGCTGATAGAAATTGCATGTGACTTTCCGTTGTCTTTAGCCTTAAGAGTTTGTTGACATTGATCATCATCAACAACCCTTGGATTAGGGCATTGATTGGCATAATGGCCCATTTTCTTTGACTTGTAAAATTGAAGTGTTGTAAGTTCATTTTGTGTATCCCTTCCTTCGTTTGCATCATTAGACATATTCTTCCCATTATTTCGACATTCAATTGCCTGATGACCTTCTTTTCCACACTTATAACATTTTTTTTCTCCTTAAGACAATTTCCTCCATGTTTCATTCCACAATATGATCATAAGGGAAAACTCATCTTCTTTTTAGTGTGGTCTTTATATTTTCCTTTGAATTCCATTTTCTTCTTTTTTATCAAACCCATGTGACTGATGGGTTACACCAATCTCTATCTCAACCTTGAGAGAACATTAAATAATTTACTCGTAGCTATTTAAGTCCCTTATAAAAAATGCCCTTCAAAGACATGGTTTTAAGACACTAAGGAATCGATCGATCTTACTCTCATGTTGGATAATAATACCAGAAGCATACCTTTGATGTCTTGAAAAATTTTCTTCATGGGTACCAACAAATTCATCATCCTTTTGATTCAGTTCAAGAATCTCCGTCACCATATTTGTTCTAAGAATACGAGGGAAATAATTTTTGAAAATAATTTCTTGAACTCGTCCCATTCCATGGACTCAATTTCATCCCTTTTCCTCATATTCTTAATAATATACCACTATTGATCAGCATCACCTTCCAAACGATACACTGCTAAGATGACTTTATCATGTTTAGAACATTGAAGAACATAAAATATCTTTTCAGTGGTACTGATCCATTGTTCAGACACTAATGGATACGAAGACCCGCTGAATGAAGGTGGACACTGCCTCAGGAAGGAGTCAACATAATTTTTCTCCTTCCATTGCTCATTTAGAAGTCCTGCATGATTCATAGATTGAGAATGTTGTGTGATCATGGGTACAAGATTTTTCATTCCAGCTCCCATAACGTTTGGTTGCTCAGGGGGACAATCATTTCATTGCCCATCGCATTCCGCATTAACACGGTTCCTTTGGGTTCCATCCATTGACTTAAACCAAGAAGAATAGTGTCAGCAACAATAATTATAACAGGAAAACCACATAATCAAGAATAAAATTTCACACTTAAGATATTATCATAGGTTGTTCATGGACATTTCTAAAACACTACGATTGTGTCATATCCTTAGGATTCTTACTAAGGATTTCACATCATAGTTTATAAAGGTTGACTATAACTTTCCTTTGATACCAACTATAACGAACCATACTTTACATATATTGTTAGCACTTCAAAATTGATGTACACTTATTAAAACATACAACAAAACCATAAAGGACCTTATATGTATAGTGTCTTTAGAAACTATGAAACATAAACAACTCATTCATAAATCATTTACGTTGTCTCCCATTTATTTCACCATATCTAGAGTCCCTTTTTGGCATATCCTACTTAATATCCTTATTCCTGACTTGGGGAAAAGGAAACATACAAAAGGGTGTGCTCAAATTCTCATTAAGGGTAAACAAAATAAATATCAAACATATCATATTTATAAGAAGATAACATTTTGGAAAATCTTTTCCTGTAAAAGAGATCATAACATGAGATAAACCATAGAAGTGAAATGTAATTCCAATAATCATAACATAAAACATGTGGCTTTGTGGCATACACACATATTCATAGAAAATTATTTCTTAGTAGTCAAGACTCATTTCCAAGAATATCTTAGTGGACGAATTCCTTTTCTGAACCAAGTTCACTCCTCGTTTCTGTCATGTTTCACTGAACCAGTTTAACCTGCCGTTCCAGCCATGTCTATCTCATGAGATATAAATCTTTACCCAATGCATTGGAGGTTGATATAGGTCCCAACCATATCATAATGATACCATTCTTATGTGTGCGACAAATTAAAAAATCATACATCACTGCATAACCCATGTAATAAACATGGGACTCTTAAACATTGTGACATCCTAAAAAAATTCATATAAGATAAAGTAATTCATAAAAATAATTCCTTCCCAACATAATAAATTCAATGTAATAATTGGGATATAAATAGAAGCCTATATAATCTTAGATGGAAAATAATTTTGATAAAACACTTGAACTCCATTCTTGAGGAAAATATCCTTTCTACTTCAAAAACATTTTTCCTTTCTTAACATGTCATACAATTTTAAACTAAAAGAAGTTGATTAAAAATAAACATGAAATCTTGTAAAGGAAGCTCCTTGGAAATAATGTTTTAAAATCCATTGATGTTGTATAAGTTAAAAAACATTCTTCTCGTACTTTTTCTGGAAAAGTCAAAAAGTACCCTGTATGAAAAATGACAAAAGATTCCTATCATATATTTAACTAAAAACTTAACGAAGGGTAAAATTGGAATTAAAAAATTGTAGGAGGATATAAATAATATTACATATTGAGGAAACACGGATGTGGATGATAAATATTCCCCAGTAAATTCTGAAGTATTATCAGTCTCGGATAAAAATTGAGATTGCCAGATTGTCCCTTACCTTAGGTCAGATTTGCATCGTAAGTGTCTGAACCTCTAGTATAATGATATAAATAATGTTATTGACTTATTCCAGAATAATACTTATTTTTATGATATCATATATCGCCATATTCTTATATTCTTATTAGTAATATTTCATTGCTACTTGTTATTCCGGTGTTTATTACATTTTGTTCTTATGCATGTTTTGGCGAATAAATTCTTATTATTCTTTTCAGGATATAGATACCTCATTACTAGAATGGTATTAGTGTAATATATATCATATTAATTCATTAAATTCATTCATATAATCATTATTCAATGAAGATCATGTAGAACGAGTCGCATCACATTGTGGAGACGGTATTCCATACGTACGCACGAGCGATGATATCATTCCCATGATCGTGGAATTTTATTGGAGTGTATGTATACTATTTTAGAATCAATATCACTTTAAAATAATCATATATAATTATTCTTTACACCATTATACCTATCCAAGTAAGGTGGTGGTGGAAAATAGATTACACCATGGTGTGGAGACGGTATTCCTTACGTACGCACGTGCAGTGATTTCGTTTTCCGTAGGATGGATAGATGGTGAAATAGGGTTGTTTCATACTTATAATAACATATCAGTACATGAGTGATACTTATGTTATTACTTCATAATGAAACAACTAAAGAAGAATAAGTGGAAGAAGAAATAAAGTTGAAAGAATCGGTAATGGACATTACCTCTTCTTTGAAGCGCCTCTTTGAGACCTCCTTTTAGGGTACTAAAATTGGTCTTTGAAGAAAACCAGGTCCTCTAGGATGTTTATAGGGAAGTGGAGAAGATAATTTGGCATGGGTTGGCCGAGAATGAAGGATCAAAATGTTGTTAGGAAGAGAGGGAGGAGGTGCCCTTTTATAAGGGAGGAGAGGGGCATCTTAGGAAAATATAAAATATTATTTTATTATAAAGTCATATTCGGTTTTTAATAGCTCCAAATTGATTTATTTAGAAGATAATGTGGGGATGGGACGAAATCCTCTCTTCCAATATAATTTATTCAAGTTTAGGGTTCTAGTTTTACATTATCATTTAGATTTAACTCTAAGTTATATAATTTACCTTGTACCGTGTCTTTTTGTTTTCTTATACTATATGGTTAATAAACTAACTATAACAAGATAAAAGAACCCCAAGTTGTTTATTATTAATATATATAACCTTTTATTTGTAATTTGGCCATACCTTATATTTTTACGAAGAAAATAACAATTAATAATATAAAATTTGTTTTAAAAACTATTTTATGTCAATTTTGACACTATTTGGAAATTGATTTTTGATAAAATCGTAACAGAAATAAAAGTTCGAAAAAAGTTAATTAAATCAATACTAACATTTCATATTAACATATAAAATTATTTTAATTCATAAAAAGTCTCAAATTAAATTTATTTTCTTATTTATAACATTAATTATGTCAATATTTCATTAATAATATAACTACTGCATCATCGTTGTGTCATAAATAAATTAAATTATTTAATGTCTAAAAATTAAAAATAAAATATCATTATGTCAGAAATCATTTTAGCTTTCTAATGAATATTTATATTTGAATTTTTCTTATGTATCACCCTATATTAAAAATAGTTTAGTTATAAAACATTGATTTTAACTATTTTAACCCTTCTTTAAATAAATTAATATTAAATGTCCTAATCTAATCCATGTGGGCCTAAATGGTCATATTTTATTCCTAATGTTGTTTTTGGTCGAATTAGACTTATCCAATAAAATTAGGACATGTGTTAGGATAATAATAATATCATTTGTACCATTAATTAAACTATTTACTTTTAACCATGGTAAAAAAAGTAAAACGTTACTATTCGCAAAAAATTATTTTCATCTCATTGAACCACATTTTAGTCCTTGAAATTAACCGTGTCTCTCGGATTTTCGAAATTCCACTCACAGAAGCGGTATAATTAAGTTTTATGTGAACTTGGAAATTCTCCTAGGAGGTGTGTAAAAGGCGGTGAAAAGTTGAATAAATTTTTTATATATCTAAAATTATTATAAAATGACTCCAAAGAAATGCATTGAACTTATATAAGTATTATGTATCAAATTTGACCTAAAATAAATTTAAATAATTCTTTAAATAAAAATTTGGTTTTTAAATAGTAACCTAGTGTTTTCACTATTCATCAAAAATTGAAAGTTTTCAGAAAAATATCAAAATTTCACCCTATGAAAATTTTGATATTCCGAATCCAAAAATGAAGTCCAGTTTGAAAAATAAAATTTAATTTTTTTTAAAAAGTTGGTATTACTATTCATAACGGCTATTTTTAATAATATTTTAATAGCATATCGTTTTTTAGTGAAACTCGGTATTGCGTATGGCACAAGCTATCGAGGAAGGTTGTGATTGCGTGAAAAGAAAGCCAAGATAGTCTTGTGTGTAGTGAAAGATTACTTTGATGATTTATATAACATAAAAACAAAATATTTCTTATAAAAGTCTCAGGTGTTACAGCTCGTCATTATTCTTTATATACCTGTATTATTTCGTATAATAGATATAGAGGTGAATCACTGAAAAGAAGAAAAATATATATCAATCTCTTGAGTTTTTTAATGCTACAGTTTATAGAGACAATCGAGACTTACAGATCTTCTGTTATAAAGAGAGGCAAAGCTCTATTTTCTGAAGAAGAAGAAAGTCAATTGAAGATTCACCAATTCAACATTGAATATATTTTGTGTATCGACTACTATTAAAGTTGAAAATAATTTTTCAAGATCTACTGCAACTATGTTGACTCAGAACTACTCTTTGCCAGCAGAACATCATTTTTGAAATCGATGATCCATCGACTATGAATTGCGTGTTATTGCAATTATAAAGAACAAATGGAAAGTATTTTAAAGTTCAAATACTATTTTACATTGAGTGGATGACTTCTCATAAAAAGTTGTGGGTTTGGTTCTAGGTATGAACTAGAAGGCTTTGTTTTTATATAATGTTGAAAAGGTTTCCAAATCAGTTGTGGAACTATCAGTTGATAAGAGGACCAAATAGTGAAAATCACCATGCTCGTGGGGAAGAGTGTTAGTTGGGTGGACTAGGGGCCATCTATTCCGCGAAACACTATATATCGTGTGTCCTTTTCTATTTATTTTCCTCTACGTAATCTTTTGGATATGGTCAAATGGATAGATCACAATATTGTGAAGAAATTATAAAAGACACAATTCACCCCCATATGTGTGTATTTGGTATAACTCGATCCAACAATTAGCATTAGAGGAGGTTCTTTTGTCAAAGATGTAACATAATGAAAGTTTTTGAATTATACCAATCAATGGCTAATACCCGAGAGGGTATGTCAATCGTTCGAGATCCATACTTAAATGTTGAAAATTATTGATGCTAGAAATCATGGATGATTATTTATTTAATGAACCTAGGATACATAGTCTACTCAAAAATTCAAACTCTCTATTTGATTCTGGAGAAACCTGAAACATGGAGTGCGAATACAGAAGCAGAGTACAACATAAACTCGAATGCAATGAATACTATTATCGGTGGTCCTAGACCAGATGAATTCAATAGAGTATCTCAGTTCCCAACGGCTTATGAAATGTAGTATACAATTTTAGTGGCTTATGAAGGAACTGACAATGTCAGATAGAAGAGGTATGCTACTGCTAAATTAAAATTTTATACATTCTGGATGATTGAAGGATAAAACGTCAACCAGATGAATGAAAGGTTGATAGATATTTCCAACAACATCACTACCTTGGGAGATTTGATCAAACCAACTAATCAAGCCCTAAAAGTACAAAAAGTACTACCAACAAAAAGGAATGAAATTTTTGCTGCTATCAGAAAATCTTCACCTGTAAAAGATTTAATAATGAGAGAGGTATGTTGAACTATAATAATGTATGATGCTGAGATACAGGATGAAGAAAATGATCATAAGGTTTCGATCAAGAGAGAAGAAACTACCTTAAAGGTGTCATCTCAAAGAAAATCAGAAAGATGAGGAAAAATGAAATAAAGGTGAAATCAGAAAGCTCTGATACATAAAATTCAGATGTGGAACTGGCTCAGATAGCTATAATATTCAGTATGTTTTATCGAATAAAAAATTGGTTTTAGAAATTCCTTTAAAAGGATGAGAAGGTAGTTAGATGTTATGAGTGCATGAGATTTGGTCATATCAGACCTGACTGTCCACAATTAAAGGAAGAAAAGGAAAATAAATTCTTTGAGAGAAATGACTTTGAGCGTAAAGAAAGAAAAAAGGATATGAAAGCTACATGGAGTGTTTCTAATGTGTCAAGCAGATCATCAAAGTCTTACTCAGAAAAAGAAGAATCAAATATGAAAGAAAACATCTACTTTATGGAAAAAGCTAATGAGGTACAACCCTACAACTCATCTAATTAAGATTCTAGTTATAGCTTTATAAATATTAAACTTGCAGCCTACTATAATATGCAACAAGAAAAATATGAATCTTTATTTAAAAATCTCATGCCATTAAAGAATATTCATAATACTGTTTTAGGAGAGAGAGATACTAGTCATATGAAACATCAGGAATTAATGGAATAATAAAACTTAAATAACACTAACTGTACAGATAATGAAATTAAAATAAAGACACTGCAATCTGAAGTAAAAACATATAAAATTGAAGATCTTAATTTTTCTAAAAAAAGAAAATAATCAAAATGAAATACTTGAAAAAATTTGATTAAAATGGAAATATATGGAATAGGTAATAAAAGTAAAAAATTAAACTATATAAAAATTACTTTGTTCCAAGTACTAGAAAAGTAATATGTAATTATTGTGGAACAAGAGGACACATATCTAAATTTTTTTAAGGAAATCACAAATAAGTGGGATTATGAAATCCATTGTTTCATGCAGTTTATATTATTCTATTGATTATAGAAAAAAAGAAAGTCTGGATTCCGAGATCTCTGCTATCTAACACTACTAGGCCCAGCAGAATATAGTTATCAAAACAATTCCTTGTTTAAATTCCATTATAGGAAGTAGGTCACATAAGCCAAACTGAAATAAGGTATATGGACAGCAGCTTCTCCAGAAATATGAGTAAAAACTAATCAAATTTAAGAAGTCTAACTCAAAATTATTGTGATCTAGTCACATTTGGTGACAATGACAATGAAAATTTTATTTCTCATCGGAATAGTTGGAGATCCAAAAGCAGTCTCAAACAATGAAGTACTCTATGTACAAGGATTTAAAAACAACCTGATAAGTATCTCTCAAATCTGTGATGATCGTTATTTTGTGGATTTTTCTAATAACTACTGTTATGTTTTTAAGATAAATTTCATAAATTTAAAGCACCATGAACTGATAATGTTTATTCCCTGGTTTTAAATTTCTTGTGTAAAAAAAGTAAAATGCTTAACTTCTAAAATAAATGAATCTTGGATTTGGAATATAAGTCTTGGAAATTGCAATATATATAATTTACGTGATTTATCTATGAAATAATTAGTTTTTTTTTCGAGTCTCAAATTTGAATGTGATAGATTCTGTTATGCATGTCCACTTGGAAAGCTGCATAAATCATCCATCAAATTTGTTAACAAAATTGCTACATCTAAATCTCTTAAAGTGATTCATATGGATTTCTTTAAACATTCATGAATAGAAAGCGTGGATGGTATATTATATGTATATATTTTAATTGACGACTATTCTATATTTAGTTGGATTTATTTTCTAAAACAAAAAAATGATGCTTTTACTATATTTGAATGTTTTTGCAAAGCTGTTTAATATGAAAATGATTCTAAAATAATTTCATTAAGTAGTGATCATGGTGGAGAGTTTGAGAATCTGGAATTTAGTTGCTTCTTCTCAAATATGCATATTAACGACACCTTCTCTACACCCACAACACATAAAAAATGGAATTGTTGAAAGAAGAAATACGATTATTCATGAAATTGGTAGGAGTATGCTAAATAAATACAGTTTTCCTATGTTTTTCTAGGTAGAAGCTGTAAACACAGCCTATTATATATTGAATAGAGTATTAATTAGACCAATTTTCAAAAATACACCATATGAACTCTTGAATAACTGAAAACATAAAGTAAATTAATTTAATGTTTTTGGATGCATGGTTTACACCTTAAACACCAAGGACAATCTTGGTATGTTTGATCTGAAATCTGATGAAGGAATTTTCTTACGATATTCTGCTACTTCCAAAGCTTATAGAGTTCATAATTAAAACATAAGGATTGTTGAAGTATCATTTCATGTGAAATTTTATGAATCTGATCCCTTTGAGAAAATGAACGACCAAATTGACGAATCTAACTCTAATGATAACAAGGGGCTTGAGAACATAAAATATGATTTTGAAAATGATATAAATGAAATTCAGTCCAGTTCAAAAAAACATGACAATGAAGAACCTAATAGTGTACTACATAGATAATCTAAAACCATATATAATCACCCTTTCGAAACTATTATAGGAGTCTTAGACACTAGAATAAAGACTAGAATAAATTAAGGAAATCATTATGAATTCTCAGCCTTTCTATTACAATTAGAACCTAAAACATTAGAAGATGCCTTAGTTGATGAATGATGGATGATAACCCTGCCGAAAGAACTAATCCAATTCAAGAGAAATGAATTATAGAATTTAGTTGAATGACCTCAAAACTATCCAGTTATAGGAACCAATTGTGTCTTTATAAATAAACAAGATGATCAAGGAATAATAACTAGAAATATGGAAATACTTGTAGCTAAATGTTATAATCAGAAAGAAGGTATAGATTATGATGAGACCATTTCTCTTATATCAAGATTAGAAGACATTAGGATCCTTTTAGCCAATGAATCTCATATGAACATTAAATTATTTCATATGGATGTTAAGTCTTCCTTTTTAAATAGTTACTTATATGAAGAAGTTTATGTTGAGCATCCTCTTGGTTTTGAAAATTCACAAAAACTAGATCTGTTTTTAGTCTTACTAAATATTTTTATGGCCTTAGGAAAAAACCTAGAGCTTGGTATGAAAGATTATGTTCTTTTCTATTAGAAAAAAATTTTACTTTAGGAATGGTAGATCTATCAATTTTAATGAAAACTGTAGATTCTAATATTTTACTGGATCAAATTTATATTGATGATGGAATTTTGGGTTCATAAAAAATTAATTGTCATGAGTTTTCCAATTTAATGAAAAAACAATTTGACATGAGTATGATGGGAGAATTAAATTTATTTTTTGGACTACAAATTTATCGAAAATATTTTGTAAATATTTTGAATCAAAGAAAATACACTACTGATTTACATAAGAAATTTGGACTTGAATACAACATGATATATTCAACTTTTATGTGTACTAATATAAAACTATACTTGGATAAAACTGGAAAATTTGTTGACAACAAGTTATATAGAGGTTTGATGGGAATTTTATTATATCTTACTTCTAGGTGACCAGATATAATGTACTAAGTTTTTATGTGCAAGATTTCAAACAGATAAAAAATAATCTCACTTAAGGGTTGTCAAAATAATCCTTAGATATTTAAAGGGAACCATTTTTCAATATCTTCTCTATTCAAAAACTTCTGATTTTTATTTAATATCACATTCCGATGAAAATTTTTGATGTTGTTGATTAGATAGAAAAAGTTCATCAGGGACATGTCACATTTTAGGAAAATCCGTAGTGTTATAGTCTAGTAAGTAACAACACATAGTTTCTCTTTATACATCTAAAGTAGAATATATATCTACTGGCATTTTTTGTGCACATGTTTTGTGGATGATGAACAATGTTATGGATTTTGGACGAAATTTTAATAATATACCTATTTTCTGTGATAATAATAGTGCCATAAATATTTCTAAAAACCCTATTAATCATTCTATAACTAAGAATAGTCATATCAGACATCACATTCTAAGAGATAATTTTCTCTAAAAGGATATATTCTTAGAATTTGTTAGAAAAAAAATAAAATTAGCTGTTATTTTTATTAAACCAATTTCCACAGCAAGGTTTGATTTTATTAATGGGGATATAGGTTTTTTAAATGAATTTATTTTTAATATTACTATTTTTCCTTTGTTAATTTAAAAATATCTTCAATTATGTTTTAAACTTTTTTAAAATAAATTTTTACTTTAATATAATGTAATAATTTCTATGTGGGTAATGACACAGGAATCAAGAATTTAAGAAATCATTTCCTATTCCACAATAGTTCATTTTATCCAAAACCATCAAAACCTCGATAATTTCGATCTCTCTTCTATATCCACACCTAAACCTTCCAAACCCTAGATTTTTGAACCATTAGAAATCTATGATAGCAATTACCAAAATCAAAAGGTCTGATGAGCCGAAAATGAGCAACCATAGGTGGAAAATCTCGGCATGATGAAAGATTTTGCAAGGAAAGGTGATTGATCTGGAATGGTTGTACCACATGGATCAGATGCATAAGAAATCCCAAGCATTTCAGAAACTCGATCAAACCTTCATTGGAGACTATACCGAGTTTCTATGTGAAGTAGAACATTGTCACTTTTTTAAATCAGTTCATTTCAATCTTGGAGAAGATGAAAATTCAATAATAGCTAAGATTGAAAATAAAGAATTTTTTATTTCATCTGTAGAGATAGCCAAAATTCTTCACTACCCTCATGAGGGAGTTTTCCACTTTGATTTAAATAATATTGGTTATAATGTCAATAAGTTTGAGGATATTATGTATTCCCCTTTGGCACTAAAAATATAAGGAAGATGTACATGAATGATCTAGAGCCTGAAGAGAAGATTTTAGTTAAATTCGTAAAAACAGGCAGTGGACCAGGACTATCAGAGATGGAGAAAATATTGTACCCAGATATGTACATAATGCTTCTGTATATGAGTGATATAAAGTTGAATTTTTCAAATATTTATGATCTGATATCTCAACTACTACTGCCAACCACAAGATGGGATGACCTTCTATCCCTTTGGAAGGTTCATTTCAAAGATATTATTTAAGAAAGATATGATAATGTTGTTGGATGCCCGAGTGAAATATCACTATAGAAAAAATTTCAATACTAGCACACTATATAAGATTTGTTTCTTTTGAAGCATATTAAAATGGAAACTCATGACTGTTTGAGATGAATACGAACCAGAAAGTGCTTAGGAACTACCTACAAAATTAAAGGAAGGAGTAGCTGAATCAAGAACTAGTGGAGTATCACGGAGAATCTTGTTTGAGATAGATGATACACCTACTGTCGAGGAAAGTCAAGAACGACTTCAGAGGAAACGGTCAAGAGTAGCTCAAGGTAATGAGGAACCTGTTCAATCAAATATTAGAACAACTAAACAACTTCTAAGCTACATATTTTTTAGGGAATCTATAGTACAATAAGTTGACCAACCAATAGTTTATCAGATTGAGGTGCCACCTCAAGTAGAAAATGAAATTTTACATCAAACTATTAAAATGAAGGGAGAAGTTGAAGTGGCTAGATCTGAAAATTTACAGTATACCAAAATTGTCCAAGAAGAATTAGCTCATGAGGAACTTATATTAGAGGAACCTATCTTGGAGGAAATCAATTAAAACGATGATCAATATGTGCAGGAATCTAACCTAGTAGAGAAAACTTCTAAAATTCACAATGAAATTAGTGGTGAATATTGTTTGATGGACGAGTCACGAAAATACTCGAAGGAAAAATCACTACAGAAACCAGTACATAAAAATGTTGTGAAAAAGTTAGATGTTGATTCCCTACCTCTAGAACTGATAAATCGAGTAGAATCTCAGACTGAGAATAAAGCCCCAAGGAGCCTTTGAATTTGATAATGATTATGTGTAGTAATTGAGGCACACATTTAATAGATTTGATGCTGAAAATTCTTCATTAAGAAGAGCATTAGAAAAGGAGAATCTGAAATTTTAGAGACTAAAAGTGTAACATCCTAGGTATATAAAGAATATGAAATTTTCATATTTATCAATATTTGTGAATAAAATGTTAATATTACTTTAAATGGAATTCTATGCTCGATGTCGTACCCAATACGCAACAACGAGTTTCTTTGAAATATTATGCTGCACACTAAAAATAAAATACTAGTATTTTAAATGGTAGTTAATGCCTAGCCGTTGTAATGGAAGGAAGGAATATAACTAAATACAAAATGATTATATATGATTGTTAAATATTTTTACTTTTATTCAATAAATGATAGAGGCTTAAAATGAGAATGAATCAAATTTTAAGCATAAATATTATAATATTCTTTATAAGGTCGATTAACCACCTTTTGATAGAGTACCCTTTTTAAATAAAGTTTTTGACAAGATTTATGTTATATTGTACAAAATAAAATCTTTCTTTAGAATCGGAAGATCAAAATTTACTTTCTGTATGTTTATGGTTTTTTCCGATAAAGTTCATTTTTTAATGAATAGTGAATTATGTTGTATTTTAACTCAAAACCACCTTTTAATCTAATTTATTTATATGGTTAGATTATCTTTTTAATTTGTTTTAAAGTGAAATTTGAATGTATTTTTACCATTTAATCTAATGGTGGACAGTGGAATTAATTTCACATTGAAATTGGACATAAACAAGTGTCAATCTTTTGATATATATTGTATCTTAAAAACACGCTATTTCTTTTGACAATGGGAATTAATTATTAAATTAATTAATGAAAATTATATGTTTTGACTTTTTTAAAATAGACATAATTTTTGAATTCGAAATATCAAATATATCTTATGGTGAAATTTTTGTATTATTCTGAAAAACATCAATTTTTTATAAATAGTGAATCCACTAAGTGGTAGTTAAAAAACTGATTTTTCATTTAAATGAAATTTTACCGCTACTATGAATTGAATTTTAAAAATTTGACTTATATTCATGTCATTTCTAAGTAAAATTTGGTTCAATGGGATGAAAATAATTTTTTCTGAATACTATCTTTTAAGTTTTATTAATCGCGATTAGAGGTAACTAGTGTAATTTAAGGTAAAAATATTGTTTTAATTATATGAAATTACCTTGACACATGTCCTACCCTTATTTGAAGAGTCATTGCCGACCAAGACAATCCATGGGTTAACTTGGGGACCCCATGAAGCCTCTTGGGTAAAAAAATGACATTAATAACTTTTTATATAAAGTTAAAATAAAAATGTCGCAAACTTGTATTGTTTTACTAAAAAAAATTTACAAGGGGTTATATAAGTTATATTTTTTACTATAAATCTTCATTAGAAAAATAAAATGATTTCCCGCATCATGGTAATTTTTTTATAATTTTTAGACATAACATATATAAATTTATTTATGACACCAGGATGATGTGGTGATTACATCATTAATGAACGATTTAAATAAAATGAAAATATAAGGTACAATATAAGTCTTACACTGGTCTAAAACCTATTGTATGGGTGGTTTTATTAACCTTATCACCTTATCCTTGAATTTGATCATTGTGGGTCCTTTAAAATCTGAAAACCATTTAATAATAATGTATCATTTCATGACCTTCCAAGAGTGCCACTCCTCCCTCTTATAAAAGGCCCCCACCTCTACTCCCTTACCCACACCTCTCAAGCCCTTGGCTCATCCAAACCCTGCTCCTATTGTCTCTCCACATCCCTATATTCAGGCTATAATCCTTAACATAGGCAGAAAGATCTTCTAAAACCCCTTTGGTTCAAACTATGGATAGTTAACTGAATTAAAGGTAATGTCTTCTCTTATGTCCTTTTGTTTTATTTTTCTTATCCAACCCCCTAAACTATTTTTATCCCTTTATTTTGTATCAACACCAATATATTCTATATACTAGTATGTTGTTATGATATTTATTTGATTTACACTTACACACACCTCTGTCTAATGGTTAATGAACATACTGTTTCTGTGGATGGCGAATTACTACCTCACGAAACTATGATTGTTCAATATTCTTTTAACACCTCTCATGGTGGCCATTATGATGTCACTATATTTTATATATTATATATATGGTATTTATGTTTTCTATAAGCTTTTTTATTTTATATTTAAAACATACCTTTATGTTTTTATTGTTGTGCAAATGCGATAAATTCATACGAGGAAGTGTGGACTACCGCCCCCTCAAGTGATGTGATTCATTCATGCAATGCATGAAATGTATAAAGAATTAAATTAACGAACTTGTGTGACCTATATAAAATTTATATTATAATGGACTTATAATATTTATATATCTCTCATTTAGTTTTAATTCCATTAATATGACAAGGAAATGAAAGTAGCGTTCATGCGTACGTACGACCTACCGTCTCTATGAACGGTACATTTCATTTTCTATATCCAAATGTTATGGAATAGTATAAAGTAAATATATAATGGTTATAAATTATATTTAAATCATTAATACTATTCTGGAGATGATGTACTTATAACTAAATAGACATTTCTTTTCGAACAAGTTCATTTTTTACTCGTGTACCCAACATCGACAAAAATGTATGAAGTGAACTAACATAATAATCTAATTACTATAACATGATAATATGTGATATGAATTGAAAAACTAAAATTTAAAGGATGTTGTAAATAAATTATAAATTGACCAAAGTTTATTATTCAGGAATATAAAGAAATGAATAAGACAAGTTCGACTCAAGGTAAGAGATCATACCTCACTCTTTCTTTTCATGTACTCTCTTTTATGTCATTTCATTAATGCTCCATGTTATGATGTTGGAGGACGTTATTTTATATTAAACATACTATAATATTTATGTTTATATTATGGCATACCCCCTCTTACTCTCATAAATTCATTTTAATAATTATTTAGTGGTTCTGTTAGGCTGCTGAATTTTTGTAAGGGATCATTTCTCCCTTCTCATTTTCAAAGTTCTATTTTTATGTCCAGTCTTTCAAGTTAGTTTTTCTTATGTTGGGGTATGATATCTATATCCATCATACTTTACATTCATGTTAATATTATGATAAACCCTATTATATCTCATCAATCAATTTTTGGATGTTTTAAGTGGTGCTGTTATGCTGCCGAATTTTCGTAAGGGGATTTTTTGTCTCCCTTTTAATTCTGTGAGATTTCCTTATTTTTTCACTTATTTATTACATGTAGTGTACTTTGAGCATCCCATTATTGTATTCATTGCTTAGTATACTTTACTTTATGGTTATTTACATATCCATTGAATGATCCTTCTTTCATGGGGTGTACGTTTAGAAAGTTACCCAAATCGGTAAGGGAACGTTTCACACTCCTCTTTTTAAAAGACTTCCTTTTGTTATGTATTTTAATTTACATCTTATTATGTTGGGATATGTTCATATATAACATTATTGATGAATATTTTCTGTCTAAGTGAATAGATACCATTTTTTCTCTCATCAACTCATTTGCTGAATTTTAAAGTGACGTCGTTAGGCTGTCGAATTTTTGCAAGGGAACTTCTTAACTAAATTTCTATTCTTTGGGTTAAACCTCTACTTCTTGATTATGTCAAGTTATAAATATGTGTGGATGACCTATTAATTGTTTTACACTTAATATGAACTTATATTCGGTGTATTTATATTTTTCACTCATAATTACGTAATTGATTTATCCTTAATCTAAGGATACCATATTTGTATGGCACTTCATCTCAATCTCCTTTCATTGAGGAATAATTGGTTTTAATACAAGACTTTCTTTTATATGCTGTATAAAAACCATTGACTTTTACATTTATTTAAAAGGAATATTTTCTCAATGAAGTGATTTACTATATGACAAAACATAAGTTTCTTTATAACGTATGCGGTGACAATGAAATTTTCCGCCACTGTAAGTATTATTTGGTATTTGGATTCCTCAACAAGACGTAATGTTTTTAAAATGAAATAAATACGTTTTACCCTTTATGTATTTTGGTATTAAAAATGGTTTTTATAATGTTTTTTTTATGTTAATATATATATGTAATATATTGTGATTGAAATCGGGATATTTTTTCTTTGCATTATATTTTTTTATGTCTTATGATTTTATAATGGTACTTGGACATTTGACGGGTGGTTATGTGATAAACCATATGATGGGTGGTTCTGTGAATACCAGGATGGGTGGTTACATTATAACCTCCAATGCATTGGGTATGGAAGTCGGTCATATGGCCATTCCATTTAGTAATATGTGTCGAAGTTTACAGTATGGTTATTCCATTAAAGTATGTTTATGTCCCAAGTAACCTTTATATGTTATGTGTTATTTATATGGGTTTTATGGTAATCATTCTGTTACGAAAGGGTATGTAATGATCTTTTATTCAGTGAAGAGTATTTTCTAATTCATAAAGGTGAAAAATATTACTTATGATAATGTATTCATGTTTTACATGTTGTTTTGAAAAACTAACAGTTTTCTTTCTCTGTGTATCCTTTACTGGGGTTTTTATGCTCATCCCATGTTTTTGAAATGTTTTCCACAGGACATAAAGATGAATAGAGTCAAGGACGAGATCAAGGAAAAACTTGCTATCTAAAACATGGATGTAGACATGTTTCTTTTTAAGAGATTATTTTATGAAAAAAATGGAAACTTAGTAGAAGTGTATACTTTTTAATATTTTGAGATGTAATAGTTAAGTCCTAATTTTCTAAAACTATAAACCTGAAAAGATCCTCGATGTGAATTATTCACTTAATTCATGATTATTTAATGTTTTATGTCTGGGTCCTTACAGCTGGTATCGAAGGTCGGTTTAGATATATGTAGAGGTTAGAGTGTTGTTTAAGCATAAGTGACAAGTTGTGTACAACCACAATGGTTATTATATTAGATGGTGTAATTGTTATTTTTGAAAGTTGGAATGAGTTTCAGATAACATGGATAATTATACATTAGTGTTTATCTTCCTCATTAGTACATGATGATTTTTTTGATATAATCACACTAACATTTTTTGGTTTTAGTAAATGGATGGATATAGCAGGCACCAAAGTGACAATGGGTTGGAAGGAAACTGTGGTGGTTCTCTGATTAAGAGACTTGATGAAATGGGGGATTCAATGCGAAATATCATGGTTATTGTAAACCTACTATCAGGACTCATGATTAAAAACTTGAACCTTGGTGAGTTTCTAATGCATCATGTATGAGAGAACCAAATTGATGTGGATGTTCAGGTAATAATTATAAAGGTAACCATTACGGTTTATATGATCCTTGCTTTTTAGGTAATTATGGGTTACTATATGTTATGACGGAAAATTAAAGGCGTGAGATAAAATTGAGATTAAATTATTTTATGGTTATTTTTGAAGACTTTAACTTTTTTGGAGAATGTTTTAAGGATTATATAGTTTTGAAAAAACCACAACACGCAGACCGTGTGACAACCCATCGCATCAGATGAAGCTGCAGGAATCTAACCCACAACTGAAGTGCGATTGGGATTTATCACCTACCACCGGACTACGTGAAGTCCCTTATTATTATGACTAATTATTTATAGTTAAGTGATCTTATGTATTAGGAATAAGTTTTTTTGGGTCATCTATAAAAATTATTAACCTATCATGGAGGATATATGATTAGGTTAATTACTTTTCAGTATGAGACTTTAAGAGTAACTGATGTTATTTGGAGATAAATGTGATGATTTACCTTGGAAGACTATGTGATTAAATACTTTAGAGATTTGGGTTTCAATCATAGTTTGGTTTAATTTTTAAGAATTTTAATTGGAATTTTGTATTGAATGGTCTTTGTTGAACTTTGGGTTGTTTGAAAAATTTTGGAGATTATGAGTAATTTTTATTTTTGTAAAATATTATCTTTTTTTGGGATTATCCGATATTATAATAAAAATTTGGGTTTCAGTTAAGGTCTAAAGACATGGGAAAAATATATTTCTCTTTTTGTGGATTAGATGATTTTATAGATGTTGATTATAGCGCTCTTAATGTGAACAAGTCATCCTAAATACTCATCTTTTGAAGAAAATATGTGTTTTTGTAAGAAATATAGTAAGAGATGAATGTCTAAATTACAAGTAAGTATGTTTCCTGATGTTTTAGTTAAGCTCATAAATAAATAACTCAATGAAAAGTAACTTAAATAAAAAAATTTGTCTGTTAATGTTTCCTATTGGGGAATCAAATACCGTTTAACCCATCACATGTTTGTGATTTTCTGGTGGTTAACATTATCTAGACATATTTTCTATCACTTTCCATCAGAACATGACCCTTTGTTTTCTACTCCATATGAATGTTTTCATGGAATCCTAGTATTTCATGTCTCGAGTGACCTTTTTACTTTTCTTTCATTATTTTAAAGTGATATTTTAATTTACTCCTTTTCCGATGTGGGGCTTTCAATGAAGTTTTTGAGCACAATTTTAAAATTGCAAGGACACAGTTCCCTTCAGGGGGAAGGATGTAACATCACAGGTAAATAAAGAATTTGACATTTTCATATTTATCAATATTTGTGAATAAAATTTCAATATTACTTTAAAGGTAATTCTATGCTCGATGGCGTACCCAATACGCAACAACGAGTTTCTTTGAAATCTTATGTTGCACACTAAAAATAAAATAACATTATTTTAAATGGTAGTTAATTCCTAGACGTAGTAATGGCGGGAATGAATAGAACTAACTAAAAATTGATTATAAATGTTTTTTTAAATATTTTTACTTTTATTCAATAAATGCTAGCGGCTTAAAATGCGAATGAATCCAATTTTAATCGTAAATATTCTAATATTCCTTAAAAGGTCGATTTACCGTATTTCGATGGAGAACCCTTTTTAAATCGACTTTTTAGAAATTTTTTATGTTATATTTGACAAAATAAAATCTTTATTTAGAATCAGGACATCAAAATTTAATTTATGTATGTTTTTAGTATTTTTCTGATAAAGATCATTTTTTAATGAATAGTAAATGATGTTGTATTTTAATTCAAAACCTCCTTTTAATATAATTTATTTATATCATTATATTATCTTTTTAATTGTTTTAAAAGTGAAATTAGAATTTATTTTTTCCATTTAATCCAATTGTAGACATTGGAATTAATTTCACTTTGAAATTGGACATAAACAAGTATCAATCTTTTGATATATATTGTTTCTTAAAAACACGCTATTTGTTTTGAAAAAGGGAATTAATTATTAAATTAATTAATGAAACTTATATGTTTTTAATTTGGTAAAATAGAGATCATTTTTGGATTCGGAATATCAAATATAGCTTAGGGTGAATATTTGGTATTTTTCTGAAAACCTTCAATTTTTGTTGAATATTGAAACCACTAATTGGTAGTTAAAAAATGATTTTTCGTTTAAATTTAATTTTACCGATACTATGAGTTGAATTTTACATATCTAACATACATTGTTGTCATTATTAAGTATGATATGTTTCAATTGGATGAAAATAATTTTTGGCGAATAGTAACTTTTAATTTTTATTAATCGCTATTAGAGGTAATTAGTGTAGATTAAGGTAAAACTAATGTTTTAATAAACTGAAATTACCTTGAAACATGTCCTACCCTTATTTAATGAGTCATTTCAGACCATGAAAATCCATGGGTCATCTTGGGGACCCCATGGAGCCACGGGGGTAAGAAAATGACATTAATAACATTTTATTTAAAGTAAAAATAATAATGTCACAAACATGTATTGTTTTAAAAACACATTTTTTACATGGGGTTATATAATCAATATTTTTTTACTATAAATATTCATTATAAATATAAAAATAGTTCCTACATCATGGTTTTTTTTATAATTTTTAGACATTAAATAAATAAATTTATTTATGACACCATGATGATGCAACGATTACCTCATTAATGAACGATTTAAATAAACTGAGACGATAAGGTAAAATATAGGACATGAACTTATCTAAAACCTATTGTATGGGTGTATTTATAACCCTTGTCACCTTATCATCTAAAAGTATCATTTTTGGACCTTTTAAATCCTAAAATCAATTAATAATAATGTAACATTTCATGACCTTCCAAGAGTGCCCCTCCTCCCTCTTATAAAAGGCCCCCACCACTACTCCCTTACCCACACCACTCAAGCCCTTGTATCATCCAAAACCTACTATTATTTTCTCTCCACATCCCTCTCTTCTTCATAGAAGCATTAACTAAGGCATAAATCTTTTCAAGAAACCCTTTTGGTTGAAACCAAGGGGAGTCACCCGATTTAAAGGCAATGTCTTCTCTTATGTCCTTTTGTTTTATTTTGCTTCTCCAACCCCATAAACTATTTATATTCATTTCCTATGTGAAAACAATAGTTAATTATATATACTAGAATGTTTTTATGAGAATTATTTGATTTACACTTACACACACCTCTTTCTAATGGTTAAAGAACATACTGTTTCTGTGGATGGCGAATTACTACCTCACGAAATGATGATTATTAAATCTTCTTTTAACACCTATCATGGAGGCCATTATGATGTAACTATATAATATATATGATATATACGGTATTTATATTTTATATATTCTTTTTTGTTTTATATTTAAAACATACCTTTACGCTTTCATTGTTGTGAAAATGCGATAATTTCATACGAGGAAGTGTGGTCTACCACCCCCTCAAGGGATGTGACTCGTTCATGAAATACATGGAATGTATAAAGAGTGAAATTAATAAACTTATGTGACCTATATAACATATATTTTATACTGTAATTATAATATATATATATCTCTCATTTAGTTTTAATTCCACTAATATGACAAAAAAAATGAAAGTAGCGTTCATGCGTACGTACGGCCTACCGTCTCCATGAATGGTGCATTTAATTTTCTATGTCCAAATGTTATGAAATAGTATAAAATTAATATATAAGGGTTATACATGATATTTAAATCATTAATACTATTCCGGAGATTATTTACTTATAACTACACGGAAAATTATTTTCAAACATGTTCATTTTTGACTCATGTACCGAACATCGACAAAAATGTCTGAAATGAACTAACATAATAATATAATTACTATAACATGATAATATGTGATATTAATTGAATAATAAAATTTAAAGGATGTTCATAATAAATTATAAATTGACCAATGTTTATTATTCAGTAATATAATGAAATGAAAAAGACAAGTTGGACTCGAGGTAAGGGATCCTACCTCACTCTTTCATTTCATGTACTCTCTTTTATGTCATTTATTTCATGCTCCATGTTCTGATGTTGGAGGATATTATTTTATATTCACCTTACTGTAATTTGTATTTTTATATTATTATAAAACCCCTCTTACTCTCATCAATTCATTTTATGAATTATTATGTGGCGTTGTTAGGCGGCCGAATATTTGTAAGGGATCCTATCACCATTCTCATTTTAAAAGTTCTATTTTTATGTCAAGTCATTCAAGTTAATTTTTATTATTTTGGGGTATGATATCTATATCCATCATACTTTACTTTTATTTTCATATTATTAGAGACCCTTTTTGATCTCATCATTCAATTTTTGGAAGTTCTAATTGGGGCCGTTATGCTGGGGAATTTTGGTATGGGGATTTCTGTTCTCACTTTGAATTTTGTGAGATTTCCTTTTTTGGCCACTTATTTATTTCATCTGGTGTATTGTGTACTGAATTTTTTTTTATTATTTTTGTAATATACTTTAATATATGGGTATTTACATCTCTATTGTATGATCCTTCTTTCATGGGGTGTATATTTAGAAAGTTACCCATATCGGTAAGTGAACTTTTCACCATCTTATTTTTAAAAGACTTCCTCTTGTTATGTATTTTATTTACATATTATTATGTTGGGATATGTTATTATATATCATTATTGATTAAAATATTATGTCCATGTGATGAGATACCATTTTCCCTCTCATCAACTCATTTTCTGAATTTTAAAGTGACGTTGTTTGGCTGTCGAATTTTTACAAGGGAACTTCTTAACTAAATTTCTATTGTTTGGGTTAAACCTATAATTCATGATTATTTCGTGATATGAATATGTGTGGATGACCTCTGATTGTTGTACACTAAATATCCACTTATATTAGGTGTATTTATATTTTTCACACATAATTATGTAACTGATTTATCCATAATCTAAGGATACTATCTTTGTACGGGACTTCATCTCAATCTCCTTTCATTGAGGAATATTTTATTTAATACAAGACTTTCATTTTTACGCTGTCTAAATACCTTTGACATTTACTTTTATTCAAAATGAATCTTTTATCTACGAAGAGTTTTACTCAATGACAATACATATGTTTCTTTATAACGTATGCGGTGACAACAACCTTTTCCGCCGCAACGATTATTATTTGGTCTTTGGTTTCCCCAACAAGACGTAATGTTTTTAAAATGAAATAAATACCATATACTCTTTTATGTATTTTGGTATTGAAAATGGTTTTGATAATGGATTTTTTATGTCAATATATTTAAGTGATATATTATGATTGAAATGTGGAAATGTTTTCTTTCCATTATATGTGTTTTATATCTTATGATTTCATAATGGTACTTGGGAATTTGACGGGTGGTTAAGTGATAAAACATATGACAGGTGGTGCCATGAATACCAGGATGGGTTGTTACATTATAACCTCCAATGAATTGGGTATGGAATTCGGCCGTATTTCCATTCCATTTAGTGATATGTGTGGAAGTTGACCGTATGGTTATTCCATTTAAGTATGTTTATGTACCAGGTTACCTATATATGTTATGTGTTCTTTATATGGGTTTTATGGTAATATTTTTGTCAAAAAGGAAATGTAATGATCTTTTATTCAGTGAAGAGTATTTTCTACTTCATAAAGGTGAAAATTATAACCTAGGATAAAGTATTCATGATTTACATGTTGTTTTGAAAAACTAATAGTTTTCTTTCATTGTGTATCCATTACTGGGATTTTTAGGCCCATCCCATGTTTTTGAAATGTTTTCCACATGAGTTAAAGATGAATAGAGTCATGGATGGGTTCATGGAAAAACATGATATCTAAAATGTTGATGTAGACATGTTTCTTTTTACGAGTTTTTATTTTATGAAAAAAATGGAAACATAGTAGAAGTGTCTACTTTGTAATCTTTTGAGATGTTATAGTTATGTCCAAATTCTCTAAAACTCTAAACCTGAAAAGATCCTCTATATGAATTATTCAAATAATTCATGATTATGTAATGTTTTAAGGTTGGGTCCTTACAAAAAGCCAGTTATTTTTCTAAGAAAGAAGTCGAATATTTAAAGAAGGAAATGATAGCTGAGGGTGTAAATCTCAAATATGAAATCGTCATGAGGTCAGATTTACTAGAGTTTAAATATTTCATAGAGAAACAATTCATCGCAGTCATAAATCCTTAAGCTAGAAAATCTGGTACTTCACCTGATCTAATCAGAGGATTTCAGGCCATTACAACAGTTGTGATCATTATGAATGATAGACAACATGATATTCAATGCAATAGTGATCCTTTATCTATGTTGTTGGATAATCAGAAGTTCTTTTTGAGTAGTTGACTTCGAATGAACCTAGAATTAGTGTTTTTATGTATCAGCTCACTGATAAGTGTACACTTTTTACAGAAAAGGACGGGAGTTTACATGAGTTTTTCAGAGTCAATTTGATTGAATAGATTCATCTAACTCAGGAAGGATGAGATCTCATAGTCCTGTTAACTGATGGACTGATGAAATGTTTGAGACTACAACTATTAAAGCTCAAGGAAATCCTTCAGAGGTGTTGAAACATATTTTCCAAACCTGTATAACCCAACCTTGATTCTCATTGTCATTACTGTACTTGTAATTCGGTTTTCTATAATATATATTTGATTCACATGTTTATCTGTCATTAATTTGTTTTACTATATTGTCTCTATTCAAATTCCAGTAATCTAGATTCAAATATTGTTCACTAGTTTACCATAACATTTACTTAAGTTTAGTTCTACATTAAAATGTGTTATATTCCTTCTTCTATCATTTAATTTGATATCACAAAAAAGGTAGAGAAATATGGATAAACACAACATATTATTTTGAGATAATTCATTATTTATAAAGGGGGGATATTATTTTACATTCTAAAATTTTACTTTCTAATGTGTGAGAAAATGTATAAATTAGGAAATATTTTTGTTAAAATACAATATGGTTTTTATCTTTTCACAATTCAAATTTATATACAATTAATTTTATAAGATAATTTTATTGGTTATTTCATGAGTTTTGTGATCATCAAAAAGGGTGAGATTGTTGACCAAGTGTTTTTTCAACAATACTCTGTGTTTTATGATGATTTTGATGTTCACCAATACCCATATTTTTTATTCTAATGATTTTACTTTGATTATATATCAGGATATTAATTTTATTTATTTCTTTATTTTGAAATAATGTTTAAGTGGTTTAATCCACGTAGAATATTTGTTAGCGTGTTCTAGAAAAACTATTTATACTCGATGTGTTCATAAATTACTTTAGCATGTTCTGGAAAAATTGTTCATATCCTATGTTGACGATTGAAGCATAAGGATGTAAACTGTTGCTTACAAGTTATCAGTAAATTATGGATAAGCAACCGTACATTGTCAGAAAATTATGGAAGAAAGAACCCTAAGATTGGAAGGAACCTTACATTTGGAATATCTGTAAAGTGTGGAAGAAGAATCCTATGTTAATTTGGAATTTCATATTTGTTTCTCAAAAGTATGGTTCATCAACATTACTTTTATAAACAACCTTACATTGGATCATTTATCTTTTTTTGAAGCTGATGTATTATGTATTGTTCGTTTGAGAGTTGAAGAGAAAAGAATGGAAGATCAAACTTATATTTGTGATCAATCTTATGTTTGAGATCATCCTTAAGTTTGAGATCAACATTAAATTTGTGATCAACCTTACGTTTTGAACCTTACATTCAGAGAATGTATGCTATGCAGTTCAACTCTACGTTTGGTGTAAGAGATTTAAATTACAACTTTATTAAATCAACGGTCTTTATAATGATTATTAAGATGATTTAAAGCCAGATTAAAATATCAAATCTGATGTGCGTCTTTGACTGATTCAAATATGTTTATTTATGACTCAAATGGTAGAATTAAGAGGGGAATTTACTTGAAAATTTTAAGGGGAGATACGAATTCTCTAGTTATTCCAATATTTGAATATCAAGATTTTAAAGGCAACTTTTGTGGATCTATATTTAAAAAGGGAACGTCATAATTATTCTACATATACCTATATAATTTATTATTACAGATATAGAGGTGAATAATTTAAAATATGAAAAATAAATATAATGCTCTTGAGTTTTTCACAACTACCATTTACAGAGACAATCGAGACTTACAGGTCCTCTATTATGAAGAGAGACAAAGCTCATTTTTTAGAAGAATAAGAAAATCAATTGAAGATTCACTGATTATATACCGAATATATTTTGTGAATCAACTACTATAAAAGTTGAGAATTTAATTTCAAGGTCAACATCAACCAGATCGAATCAAAACTAATCTTTACCTAATGAACATCATTTCTGAAATTGAAGATCCATCGAATGTCAATTGTGTGTTTTTGCAATTATGAAGAAAAAATGGAATGTATTTCAAAGATTAAATACACTTTTACATTGAGTGTTCGGATTCTCGTACTTAGCTATGTGTATGGTTTTTTGTATGATCCAGAAGGCTCTGTTTGACCTTAATGATGTAGAGGTTTCAACTGCCTGCACTCAGTTGTGGAACTGTCTATTGATAAGGGGACCAGATATTGGAAATCACCAAGCTCATGGAGTAGAGAATTGGTGGAGTGGACTAAGGGCCTTCTATTCCCCGAACAACTATACATCATGCGCCCTTTTATATTTATTATCCACTACTTACTCATTCAAATAAGGTTTAAAATACATATCACGATCTTGAAAAGAAGTTGTAAAAGACACAATTTACCCCCTCTTGTGTATATTTGGTATAACCCGATACCACATTTCACACCATTAAACCCAACCCCAAGGAATTTCATGGCTTGAACTATGTTTCAAAGAAAAAAAATTTCAAGATAGCGGGATCAACCTTCAACCAACCCCACTCAAGGCATAAACATTATGGGTCACAACATGAAATGATACAATAGCTTAAATTTCAGTTATTTTTCACCCTTAACATCCACCAACATCCACCCAATCCCCATAGGTTCCAACAGGGGACCCAAAAAAAGTCAAAAAATACCATTTATGAACATCTAGTGTTCAGATTTCTGATCCAAATTAAAATTTAAGAAAAAACCCATGCTTCATATTAAAAACCCAAATTTCTAACATAAATAATGAATCAGAAACACGTGGAGAATTACAAACTCCCCACCATAATACTTCTCATCCCTGAGAATCCATTATATTCTTCAAAAAATGTCTCACAAACTCCTATAGTTGTCTATTCCCTGAGAAATCCCTATTATCCATCTCTAAATTCTAAACATGTTTCTTTTACACAAGTCCAAACATCAGGGATTGCTTTGAAAATGAAATCATGACACTCACTATGAACTCTAACACCAAGAAGGCTCCCATTACACCCATATAACTGGACACTCATCAGTGTCTTCAACTGATTTATACCAAAGCTTTTTGTTATCACAACTATACTAATCTTTTCGAGGCGGATTAATAAAAATCATGTTGCTCCAAACCAAATGAATTTTCAACTGAAAATGATCTTCCAATGGTCTATAAAACTGGTAATTGGGTTTTGAAAAATGATCCCAACATTGTTTTCATCTCACTGCGTCCAACCCCATGAAAAACACAATCTTCTTCTCATCCTAATGAATTTTCATGAAATTTAATGGTTTTAAACATTGGTGTACTATCAAATCTCTCAATCAAGATGACTTCACCTCTAGAGGAATCATGAGATCATTAATTACATACACATATGTATGATACCTTAATCACATTGTAATATCTAGGTTGTATCACCAACTATTTGCTTCTGCCATTATGCTCCTACTCTATAAACTGAGTCACTTCTGATGTGATTCACCCTCAGATCACTCCAGAACTATCATGAGACCGATTCCAATTCACTAACTCTTCTCAAAACCACATATTAACTTGAAATATAGAATTAACTAAGGATCCAGATGAGATTGGATCTTACCACACACTAGAATCAATTTTTCACCTCATTTTTTCAGTGATCAGCCTCACCGTAACAAAGACCCCTATGACATGAGGGTCAGTCCCCCACAACAGATATGATTTTCCCCATAATAGGAGAACCATTATCAATAAGATTTCAAACCAAACCCCTGGTCTCTGTTGCCCCTATTATATCCATCACTAAATGCAATGACTAGATCTGGATGACCCGATTATCCCTAAATTCTAATATAAAATATCCATTTCCCCTTATTCTTTTATCACTCTAGATTATCCATTCGAGCCAATAGTAGTCAATAGTGTGATCCCCACCCTATGACTTCCCATACATTATTTTAATGGATTCCCAAACAGAAGTAATCAATTGCTGATCATAATGGGACCTATTAGCAATCCTCACTGACAATACCCCTTCCAAGGACCAAAAACTCAGGCTTTCAGGGGGGTGCTTCATTTTGTTTCATGAGGAAGAAGGAGGGTACATGGGTGCATGGGGTTGGTAGGGAGGTGTGATGGGGGTAGGGGTGTAGGTGGGTGTCAAAGTGTTGTGCAAGGGGGGGGGGTAGTGTGGTGGGTCTTGTTTCTAGGGGGTCTGAGGCATTTTTAGGGGGTGGGTTGTGGAGGGGCTAGGTTGGGTTATTTTGCAAGGGGTAGGGAATGGGGGAATATGGGTGTGATTGGGGGGTGAAATGTGCAGGGGTGGGTGTAGTGGGGGGGGGGGGGGTACAGTGGGTGTGTTGGGGAAGGGGGAAAGGGGTGGGGTGATGGGCATGGGGTGTGATTGGGGGAGGGGGAAAGGGGAGTAGGGTGTCTAAGGGTTGTGGGATGGTGGGGTCGGAAGGGGGTGTGTGAAGGGGGTGGGAAGGGGGTGCTTGCTGGGGGGATATGGTGTTGGTGAAGGGGGGAGGGGCGTGAAAGGGGCATGGTGAGAGGTTAGGGGTGTACTGGGCGAGGGGACAAGGGTTGGAAGTGTGAGGGGTGGGTTGGGGGTGGGTCGAAGGGGTGTTCAGCGGGGTGTGCATGGGAGGGGGTTGAAATGGTTTTTTTTACAAGGGGCAGTGGTAGTGTGCCAGGGGTGTGCTGGGTTCTTTTTCAAGGGTGGGGGTGGGTAGTTGGTGTTTATGTGGGGGGTGTTGGGGGGGAGGGGTGTGCTTGGGAAGGGGATGGGGTGTGGAGTGGGAAGGGTGAGTGGGCATGGGGTTTGTTGGGGGAGGGGTAGGGTAGTGGTGCATGGAGTAGGGGGAGGGGTGCATGGGGTTGGGCAAGGGGAATGGGGCACACTAGGTTCTCTTGAAAGGGGTGGGGGTAGGGTGTGCATGGGGTGTGTTGTGTTGTAGGGGGTGTGATGGTGGGTGTGTGGTGGGTAGGGGGAGTTTGAAGGGGGTGTAGGGGTGTGTTTGGGAAGGGGTTGTACAGGGGGGAGGATGAAGGGACATGGGGTTATTTTGGGTAGATGTGGTGTAAGGGGTGTAGGGGGTTGGGTAGGAGGGGTGTTCTAGGAGGTGGACAATGTGCATGGGGGTGTGCATGGGGAGGGGGCTGTATGGGAAGTGTTTCCTGTGAAAGGGGGAGGGGGTGTGTTTAGGGGGTTGGGTGAGGGTGCAATGGGGTGTGTTGGGGGTGGGTAGGGGATGCGTGTAGGGGGGATGGGGGTGTGTTGGAGAAGAGGGCATGTGGGTGTGCATGGGGAAGGGGGTGTTCTTGGGGGAAGGGCTAGGTAGTGTAAGGGGTTGGGGGAGGGGTGCCGCGGTGTGCAAGGGGAAAGTGGTATATCTACTAAGAATCCTTATGTACTATGGGCCAACAATTCTTCCCATGTGTGGGGTATTATTTGAATTTTTATATATCATTTTCTTACAGATATCAAATCATCAAGCCTTAATGGGGAAAATTCATAGGGCAAGGCATAATACATTTTAGCAGCATTTTCTCTGTAAAATATAGTACTGTCAATAGCCAACATTGCTGATCAACACTGATTTTTTTGGAATGAGGAGTTATATAGCCATGGTTTTAAACCATAGATAAACCCCTATAGCCACAGTTTAATGTTGTGGGAAAAGTCTTATAGTCAAGATTTTGAATAGTTGATATATGTATTTCATGACATAGGATTCTACCACAGGATGAAAACCGAGGCTATATGGTCTTTCCATGGTCCACACCAAGACTATATGTTTTTCTATATAGTCTCCCAATACCAACCATGGTTTAGGAAACCATGACTATAACCTATAGACATGGTTTTTGGGCCTATATCCACAATTCCATTCCGTGTCTATAACCTTAATTTGTTGTGGTGACTGGTTTGGCCATTTGTGGTCGACCAGTTGGTTATAGACTAGGGAGCCTCGCTATAACCTGGAAGGTTATTCCGAACTGAGTTTTTTAGGGATCACTATAGTGATGTTTTAGATAGCCCATAGTTACTAATGTATATGTACTTGTTTATTTTATATTGTAATTAGTTTTCTTCTTACACTACTTATTTATTTCAGAAAAGACTGGTACTTTTTTGAACTTGGTTTGGGTTTTAGTTTCCAAAATATTATATTATTTCAAACCCAAAAAAATATGGGATGTGAAATTTTTCAAAAGACGACGTTTTTTTAACATAAAATATGAAAAAAATATTTTTAGTAATATATTCCAAACTATTGCTAATAGACTGTTACCAAGAAAAAACCCATTGAATCTTTTGTGGTTTTATATAGAGTTGTTTAGCTTTCCCCTTTATTTACAACAAATTCCCTATCAACTCGAGTTATTTTCTAGGTTCAATCTATTTTTTAGGTCCTTTGGATTCTAGATTTCTCAGGGAGTAGTTTGGTATTGAAGTTGGTGGTGACCAAAAGGTCACATGATGGTCTTGGTAGCTTGGTTCAGGTTTTAGTAATGTATTTTTAGTTTCTATTATATTCATATGTTGCAACGAAATTAGTATATTTATTTATTTGAGCATTATTTGTGGTTATATATGTGTTCTAGATCATATAGTTTATTTATTTGATCATGGTTTTCCACTAAAATCGTTCCCACATTTTTTTTCTTCAGTGCCTGACACTAATTGCTAGCCCATAGGGATCGAGAATGCCCTTTGGTCCATGATGTGGACCGAGTTGGGTGTTGGGTTTCTTGGTATCCCAGAATAATTTTTGATACTTTATGATTAATTAATTAATCTTTAAAACATATCTTCATGCTTTCTATGTTTGGGAAGATGTTAACAGCGATAGTGGATGTGTAGACTACCGCCTCCTGAAAGCGATGTGATTCCTCCACACATTACATGGAATGTATTAATGATGGGTTTAATATAAAATTTTACAAATAAAATATAAATTTTATTGTCTAATGATAATACAAATATATATCATTTATTATTTTTACTTTTAATATTATAGGAGAATGGATGCATTTTTTATCAGTATGTGTGACCTACTATCTCCATGACCCGTGCATTTCATCTCCTATCACTAAATATTTTGGATTACTCTAAATACATATACAATGAGTATATTTGATATTCATATAATCGTATAAAATATGTGTATTATTAATTCATGTTCTAAGTAAGAGGAACAAAAATATACAAGTTTAAACATAGTATAAAAACAATGTAGTTATTACCTGATACGATGAAAATAATAAAATATCATTAATGAATGGTTAATAATATTTTATAAAAGGATTATATATTATATAATAAATGTTAATATTGTTATATTATAAGATAATAAAAATCTTAAATCCTTTATTAAAATGGGTCAAATGGCCTTTACCCCACATGAAACACAAGGTAATGAGATTTCTAGTCTTAGTTTTATTACTGTGAGACCTATGACATATTCACATATCATTTCTTTTATTTCATTTATGAACTAACCTTTGACATGTTATATGATGAATTTAATTTATTTCTTATTTTTAAACATATAAATTGTTGTAATTCTTTTGTATAACTCTTATTCAAAATTTAATGATGTAGTATGGGATTTCCTCAAAATATATATCCCATTGAGAATTATTTGTTTTGATGAACCAATTAATATATAAGTGGTGTATTTACTATTTCATTCACATGTAATATCATGATTCATTCATACTTATTGATATTTTATGTTGCACATTGAGTTATTTAAACAAAGGGGATTTAATATTAAAATTATCATGTGGTAAAATTTATTTTACAATCTCAATTCCTTTTTGTGATTAATAAATTTTTCTTGAAAAAGTAAGATTCTTGTAATCAATTTTCCTTGGTAATTATATTTTTTAATATCCACATTCTTTTATGATTTACATGATTATTTCCTATACCAATACCATTTTTACATACATTTTTTACATTGAATGTAATATTATTTATATATAAATTTTTTTAAATCCACCACATTTACTCAATATGGATATTTTATAAGTAACTTTGTTTATGATTTAAACATATTATTAAATATATGAGGAATTTTTTAAACGTGAATTACATGGGACGAGGACCATTTAATTTAATTCCCTTGATCCATCGGTGGTCCAATTTGATGAATTCAGTTAGTGATAAACCTTTCACATTTGTTTCAATGATGTTTATAGATGTATGGAGGATAGATCTTCACAATGATGATTTTGAGGATTGATCTAGAATGTTTAGATGAGTTTCTACCCAAAGACATAAACTATCCATATGATAGATTATGAAATTAACTATCTTGAGGATAGACTATGATAGATCAGGAGAGTAAAATTATATATTCCCTAATTATTATAATTCCATGTGATTATTGGAATATTTAGATTATCCATATTCACGTTTAAGATAATGTGATTTTTCATATGGAATTATTTGATTCGATTTTCTTTTTTTCATATTTATTATGATTTATCCAGTTATTTAATGGCATGTGTGGTAAATAATGAAACCTTCCAAATTTTTTATACTTATTGAATTATTATTTATTTTTCATTACATAACCCTTAATGGGAATTAGAGATCACTATTATTTTGCTTCCTTTCCCCAAGATATGTAGATGAATTCCTGGATTGAGTTTCAAGGAAGTAGTTTATTTTCTTGTTTATGTACTGTATTTTATTTTCTATCCCCAATGTAATATGGGTTTCATGTATATTATGTTTTTCTCCAAAATTTATAAACATTTCAGTCCATTGGGATTTGATTCCCTATTATCATGAAAATATAACAAATTAATGCACTTGCTCCGGGGATTATGGGTACAGGGTGTTACAGATAGTATAATTTATGACCACGATAAATTTATCAAAAAAGAGTCAGTATTTTCAAAATAACAAAATAAAAAATATATATATTTCAATCACTTTGGTTGTTCTAGACCAATGTTCAAAAACTTACATCTATAAAGGATCAAATTATAAGATAATATATAAGAACCTACTTTAAAAGGTAAACACCATATATAGGTATATCACCCAATGGACACTCTAATAGATTTATTCATGACCATATTAAACATTTTAATTTTTTAATGGAATAACTCTATTTTTTTCAAAATAAAACTCTTTTATGAAATTGTCAGAACTATTTTAGATAAAGATTAAAATATGGGATTATTACATAGTGAATTATTTTAATGAATAAGGAAAATATCATTTTCTTAACCATGATTTTTATGAATTTTATATGATGAAAGAATACAATAAACATCCAGAAAACCATAACTAAAATAAAAATATTTTATTAGAAACATTATATATTTTAAAATTTTATGTTTAATTGATAAACGTATTTATTTATTTTAAATATTATATTACACATTTCAATAAAAGTATTTAAATGAATTATGAAATTAATTTTGATAACATTTATATATTTAAAATTAATAATGTTTTTCAATTTTTTTAATTAGTATCACCTAATTACTTAAAAAGTAAACATTTATTTTTACTTATAAAAATAATATTTCAAAGATTAATGTTAATTACTATGAAAATGGTAAACTTGGTTGTCTAAAAGAAATATTTTATTAACATTATTTTGAATTCAAAAAATAAAATAAATTTATAATTTATGAATAATAATAATATATATATATTTTTAAACTATATTTTTAAATATATTGACACTCATTCCATAAGTAATGAATACTAAATATCAATAGGAACACTTAATTCTGATAACATTATTTATAAAAAAATTAATTGACTAAAAGTATTAATTTAAATGAAAATTTTATCATATTTATATTTTGAAATTTATTAAATAGATTCAAAATTATATTCATAAATCCTAATTTTTTTTATGATTAATTTCCTTATAAATATAAATAAAATATTTTTATGATCTTGTTTCTATGATAAAAACCAAAATGGGAAAACGTAAAAAATATGATGGTTAATATATAAAAACATGCGTGAAAATTAATGGTTAACACTTTATTTACCTAATTAAAACCCAAATACCATAAATAATTGTAACGACCCGAATCAAAAGCCACATAACTGGTGCCCCATACCTGGTTCGCCACATGACCTCAAGCGTGTTTCCCCAAATTCGAGAGGTTGTGGACTAACAGCGAGGGACTTGGTGAGTTAGTGGGGAAACTATGCCCTCATTTGGTAAAGTATGCAGCAGAAGAATAAACATAATCAATAGTGGAAGCTGTAAATACCATACAACAACTGAACTAGAAGTAGAAGCAATGTCTTATATATTAATGATGTAGTACGGTACATGTATCTATGGAAAGCAGTAAACAATTCAATGTGCTGAAATACAACTGAAACCAAAGTACTAAACGTAAATAACAACTCCAATAGCATCGCGAGCCAAATCCCAGTCCCATGCTCTCCAACTCCAACCAGAAATCATGTACCTGTGGTAGAAGGGACACAATACATATCTACACCTACAACCACATAATCTGTTTGGGGCCAAAAGCAGGACCCAAACATGTTGTGAGACTAATCCTAGTATGCAACCACCACAAGATTTGTTCCCTACTGTCAGTGAGTAATATAGAAAAAGTAAAGGAAAATAAGTACAGTAATGGACTAAGAGTACACCAGTTAATAATCCCACCAATTACCATTCACATTATTTTAGTTAAAAACCAGGGAAAAAATAGCAAAGCATTCTATTCCAAGGTAAGCAAGTAACACATCAGTTATCTCAAAAGACTACCGAAACAAAAGCATTACAAAACACAAGCTTATTTTTTGGCTTGGTGGACTCGTCACAACCAACCATAAAAAATCACACTGACCATCTGGGTGGCTCAAACTAGAATACCCCTATAGTCCAGTAATTAAATTAGGCACAGACACTCCGGGAAGCTCTCACGTCAATTGACCTATGATCTTCCAACGATAGGTGAAGAATCTATAAGGAAGCACTTACGTCTAATTACTCATATGGTCTCAATACGTGGGAAACTAAGAATACTCTCGGGAAGAAAAAAGCCATATTCCCATTGTTCCTGCGTACGAAACTAAAACCAACAGACCCTCTAGGGAATCACATAATAGTCTATTCCCTCTTTGATCTCCAGCACCAGTTTCTCACAGCCCTGAGCAGTGCAGTCATGCGTAATAGACTGTTAGCAGCCCTATGTAAGTTCAACAAATAGTTGGATAATATCTACCATTCATCAAAATCATTTAAACAGTAGGAAACACATTCAATCAGTGATAACAAGTAAACTATCAATTGAAATAGGGTTTGCCTCACAGGAAAATGGTGCCAAATGACAATAAACAACCAAACAGAGAGAGACACCCATGGGGTGATCCTCAATCATGAAACCTCACATATATTAGCAATAATTAATCATAAGTTAACAAGAAATCTAAGTCAAAAAAAACAATGGGATCAAAATCCTAAACACGGGACACCCGATACATGGGTATCCAACACTTTTGCAACCATAACTCAAGGAACATAAATGTAGGGAAACAAACCACCTACCTTGATCCTTGAAGATCGATATACTTGAACCAAGGCCCGTGAGTCTGCCTAGAACATAGTAGATCTACAAAAAAGTCTAAAACATTCAATCTCAGATAACTCACACGAGATAATGAATCACGAAACGAGGCCAAAGAAGAACCAAGAACTCATCGTTGCAATTATTCTGCAATCAACAAATTTCGATTCGGACAACCAGTGAAGAATCGGTGGCTCGGAAAGGAATCGGCCTCCTCAGATGCTCTGGATGGAATTAGGCGGAGGAGAAGACATTAATGAGCATTAGGTGCGACCCCAGTCTGATTATTGAAATAAAAAAATAAAGTACACGATGTGTAATTTTAGAGTACACGGAGTGTACTAGGTCGTTCTGTTCTCTGCCAAAATCAGCCTCCACGTCACCCTTACACACCATGTGTGAGGACTGGGCACGACCATCACATGGCTTCAAACGGTAAAAGAGTACATGGGGTGTACTCAGAAATTACACGGCGTGTACTTCATAAATTTCCAGAAACATTATTTTCCCAAAAACTCCAGAAAAAGGAAAAACATACCTCAAACAAAGATCCGGGTTCTTACAAACCTCCCCCTTAATGAAATTCTTCCTCGAATTTCCCTAACAAGGTGTAGAAGAAATAACCTCCAACAAATATGGCCATTGTCGTCGCATATCAGCCCCCCATTCCGAAGTCTCGTCCTGCACTCGCCTGTGCTGCCATAGCACCCATACTAGAGAAACAGACCAACCACGGAGAACTTTCGTACTGCGATCGATAATCCTGATAGGATGATCCTCGAAGGATGCATCCTTCTCTAACTCAACCTCCTCGGGTTGAAAAACATGAGACGAGTCTAAGAAATACCGCAGAAGCTGAGAAACATGAAAGACATTGTGCATAGCCTGGTACCTCTGAGGTAACTGCAACCTATAAGCAACCAACCCGACTCTCTCCAGAACCTCAAATGCCTCGACGTATCTCAGTGAAAAATTTCGGTGCCTATTAATCCTCTTTTGTCCCAACCTCCGGGTAACGCATAGGAAAACCTGATCTCTGACCATGAACTCCAAAGGTCATCTCCACTGATCAGCATAAGACTTCTGCCGAGACTATGTTGTAGCCATCCTCTTGCGAATCAAATCTATCTGATACAAGGTCTCCTGAACAAGACGGGGTCCTAGAAAAGCTTCCTCTCCTTCATCCGGCCAGCATAAAGGTGATCAGAATGGCATATCGTACAAAGCCTCATAAGTTTCACTACTACAAACATGGCCTTTATCAGTGCTAAAAATGTCTTTTATCAGCGCTAAAAAAGCGCTGATAAATCCATCGTAGATAAAGGGGGGGGGGTCCCCTTTATCAGCGCTCCGAAAAGAGCTGATATAGGACCCCTTTATCAGCGCTTTTAAAAAAGCGCTGATAAAAGTTAAAAAAATTAAAAAAATTAAAAAAAAATTTACTTCCAATCGGGGGGGATTTTATAGCGCTTGAACCCCCCCCCCCCTTTACAGTGATTTTCGTCCCCTATACACCACCCCATGCACCCCACGGACCCCCTCCACCTTTTAACAGCACTTGCTCCAATATTCCCCATGCGCGCGCACCCCTGCCTCTACCAGGATTTGAACTCGAGACCTCCCCCCTGCGCGCCTAAGCCCTTACCACTACTCTATTTTGATTTTCTTTCCAATTAATGATATATCTATATATATATATATATATATATTTAGTTATATTTATTCGTATAGTAATATATATTTATATAAATATATATAGTTTTATTATAATATATATATATAGTTATATTATAATATATATAGTAATATTAATATATATATAGTGGTATTAATATATATCTATATCTATATATATAGATATATTTAGTTATATTTATTCATATAGTAATATATATTTATATTAATATATATATATATTGTTATTTTAACATATATATAGTTACATTAACATATATATAGTTATATGAATATATATTTATATAGTTATATTAATATATATATAGTGATATTAATATATATATTTATGGTGATATTAATATATATATTTATAGTAATAATAATATATATATATGTAGTTATATTAATATATATATAGTTATTATATTAATATATATATAGTTAGATTAATATATATATATAGTTAGATTAATATATATATAGTTATATTAATATATAGGTATATAAATATTCATATATTGGTTATTTAAATAAAATGTATATTAGTTATTATTTAGATAAAGCTAATATATTTTATATGTAAATATGTTTAATTATTTATTTAAAAAATTTAATTTTTAGGTGCGAATATATAAAAAATATGTACATATAGTTATATATTTTATTATAAACAGCAGTTCATTATAAAAAAGATGAAATTTCAAAGACATAATATCAATATGAATGTAATAACTTGGAATAAATTCAGTCCCCACCACGAAAAGCCAATAATACCCCCTTAAACGAGTTTGAAAATCCACAAAATGTTTAAAAATCTGGGCACCCCGGCAAAAAACTCATTTTTGGAGGCCATCTGGGCCTCTTTTGGCCTTGAAAAACGCTTGACCAAGGTCCCCCCGGGTCACAGCGACGTAGATCTCGTCACAGGCTTCAATTTGATATGTGGTAGAGCTCAAACGGACACCCGGATCAAATGTTATGGTCGTTTGATGTTTGAGTTGCGTTTTCAACATATTTTGGATCTTTTTTTAATTTTTTTAATTTTTTTAGTCCTCAAATTGTTATTAAATGACTATTACTCCATATTGATTATCAAAATATTAATGAAAAAGATTTTTTTAAATTTTTAAGATGTCATTTTCACTAAATATCTTATATATTAAGTATAATAAGTGTAAATGTACATTTATACTTATCTAAAATATATTTTAAAATTATATATTATATTTAAATAACAATATAAATATATTTATATATTAATATATTAATATATTTTAATTTTTTTTAAGCCGACCTTTTATCAGCGCTAAAAAAGCGCTGATAAAGGACCCCCTTTATCAGCGCTACTAAACAAGTGTTGATAAAGGGGGGCGCTGCGAAAAACTGTTTTTGTGGTAGTGGTTCTATCTGAATAGTCGCATGAAAAATGTTATTGTAGGCGAACTCCACCAAAGGGATATGCTTCTCCTAAGTAGGGCCAATGTCTAGAATGAAATCTCGGAGCATATCCTCAAGCACCTGGATTGTACGCTCGGACTGGCTATCATTCTGGGGATGGTATGCTATACTGAAAAGTACATGTGTACCCAATGCCCAATGTAGCCCATACCAGAAGTGAAATGTAAAACACGCATCCCTGTTTAAACAATGGAGTGTGGAACTCCATGCAGACGTACAATCTCTCGGATGTGCAATCGTCCCAGCTCATCCACACAAAAGGTCGCCTTGATCGGAAAGAAGTGTGCAACCTTCGTGAGCTTGTGCACTACAACCCAAACCACATCATTTCCTCACGATGATCTTGGTAAACCTATCACAAAGTCTATCGTGACATCATTCCATTTCCACTCTGGAATGGGTAACTGCTGTAAAATCCCTCCTGGTCACTGATGCTCTGCCTTCACCTGCGGACAGGTGGAACACCGAATAAAAAAACCAGCCACATCCTTCTTCATACCTGGCAACCAATACTGACGACGTAAGTCTTAGTACATTTTGGTGACACCAGGATGAACTGCCCAAGCTGAAGCATGAAATTCCTGCATCAGCTCCTCCCATATGTCCTCTGAAACCCATACACAACCATGAAAATGTAGCACCTCATCATCTCCCACTTTCCACCCCAGAGTAGGGTCTCCATCTGACACACCCTCCTGTACGACTAGGCATTTTGGGTCTGATAGCTGCCCCATTGGAACTCAATCTAAAAGAGTAGAGGTAACTACTACAGAAGAAAGAACCGTCTATCCCAGTCTTTTGTGCACCTCCAAAGGTATCTCAGAGAAGAGATCCATAAGCTTCCACTCACCACTGGCCTTTTGAACTGCCTGCAACTGAGTCCTCCTGCTTAGGGTGTCAGCCACATCATTTCCTTCACCAGGCGTATAAGCAAGCTCAATGTCGAAAGACTATAGGTACTCAATCCACCTCTACTGTCTCAGATTCATGTCATAATGTGTGAAGATATACTTGAGGCTCTTGTGGTCAGTATATACCAAAAAATTATATCCTAGTAGATAGTGTCTCCAACAACTCAATCCATGAACAACTGCAGCCAACTCCAAGTCGTGCGTAGGATCGTTCTTCTCATGTGGCCTCAACTACCGAGATCAGTAAACAACAACACGATCTTCTGACATAAGCAATGCTCCAAGTCCAATGCTAGATGCATCACAAAAAAACTGAATAACTCTTGCCCAGGTATGGCAGAACTAGAATCGGTGCTGATGTCAATCTCCCCTTCAGCTCCTTGAAGGCTGAGTCGCAAGCTTCTGAAAAAATGTACTTTACACCACTCTTAGTCAATCCTGTCAACGGCGCTGCTAAGTGTGAGATGTCCTTTATAAACCACTTGTAGTAACCAGAGAGTCCCAAGAAACTATGTACTTCGAAGACATTCTTCGGCTGCTCCTAGGTAACTACAACTCTCACCTTCTTTGGGTCTATTGATACTCCTGTCTCTAAGATGACATGGCCCATGAAGTGAATCTCATACATCCAGAAGTGGCACATTGAGAGCTAAGTATATAACTGATTCTCACTCAGTGTACTCAATAAGACAAGATGGGTAGCATGGTCGTGCCGAGTGTGAGAGTACACCAAGATATTGTCCACAAAGACAACGATGAAAGCATCCTAGTAATGATGGAAAACTCTATTTATCAGTGCCTTGAAAACTTTCGCCGCGTTCGTGAAACCGAACAGCGTTACCCGATACTCTTACAGACCATACCTGCTTCGGAACACTATAAGAGGTATATCAGATGGTCTGACCTGCAGCTGATGATAGATGGATATCAAGTCGATCTTCTAGAATACCCTGGCTCCTCTATGCTGATCAAAAAGATCATCAATCCTTGGAAATGGATATCGGTTCTTGACCATCAATTGGTTCAGCTTTTGATAGTCCACACCAATCTGTAAGGTACCATCCACCTTCTTCACAAACAACACATGTGAACCCCAAGGGCAAGTACTAGGTTGGATAAAACCCTTCGCATGACACTCCTCCCACTGTTTCATGAGTTCTTCCAACTCAGTCGTAGCCATCCTATAAGGAGGTATGTATACTGGTTCTACTCTTATCACAAGCTCAATAGGGAAATCTACCTCACGCTCCAGAGACAACCCTTAAAAATCTTCTGAAAAGACATCCAGAAAATGGTCAACAATCGGAGGTAATTCCATATGAGAAGTCCCCAGATCATCCAGATATAAACTAGAAATCTAGGATGTAACACTGCCCAACCCATGATGTTCTGGTACAACACTGCTTGCATGGACATCCCATTCTCCCTTGTGAAGAAAAGACCCTCCCTCTAGTGACGTAAAACTCACCCTACGGTGATAAAAATTGAAAAAGGCCTGAAAAGGAACTAGCCAGTCTATTCCGAGAATGGCATCATAACACGTCATCTCTAGTATATAAATATCCCACATGAATTGACACCAATCAACCTCAAGGGGGCACTCCCTACATTGACGGACATTAGTCGTTCTATGTCCCAATGGAGTGTCTAGTGCCAACGTATCCTCAGAAGTAAGGACTGTATGTCTAAGGCTCTCCACAGTGTGCACAGAAATAACGCTCTGAGAAGCTCTGGTATCGAAAAGTGTAGAAGATAAAATTGAGGTTACTAAGATCATACCGTGAACTGTGTAAGGTCCAGGATCCTACTCCCGAACGATCTGCTCTACCGTAAAAGTATGGATAGTACTGCGGCCCTGTGTAGCAGCTTGATATCCCTAAGCTGATCCTCCTTAAGCCTGACCACCACATCTGCGACCTCTACCCTGGCTTGAACGACCTGAAGAACTTCATCCCCCATCCTCTTGCGTAACTAGTAATTATTCTCATGTACGAGGAGTAGAAACTGATCCGCCTTCACTAGCTGCAAGAAGAATAACCCTGAAAAAACGATGCGGATGACCCAATTTGCCGCAAGATCGGCACTCCACAAGAACTCTCGGGCACCGAGGCTTTTTATGCCTACTTTTTCCACACTGATAGCACACCACCTAGTTTCCCGAAGGAAGATCCCATCTTCCATATGAATTACCTCGCTTCCACGAGTCACCTCGAGTAGACTCTCAGTGGCGTTTCCTGATGTCAATATGAAATGAATCAACCTTGGATACTGATCCACTCTGGTCAACAGCTCCAGTCTCCCTTAGATTCTGTTCGGTGATCAGTGCCTGGTTGACAATCAGAGTAATAGTAGTCAACTAGACGACGTTCACCTGAGATCTGATCTCTGGTTTTTGGCCTTCCTCAATCTTCCTTGCAAAAAACATCTCATCATTTCCCAGAACGGGATCAAAATGCTATAACTTAGTGAAACAAGAGGAATACTCCATAACCGAAAGAGTACCTTGTTGCAGGTTCATGAACACTCTGGCTCTGTCATCTCGCAGCATCGTCGGATATAAGTAGTCGTAGAACGTACACTAGAACTTTTCCCAAGCCATATTTCGTTGGCACGCTGCCTACGAGACCACATCCCACCATCTCTTGGAATAATCTATCTGCATGTAAGTCACGAGATTCACCCTTTTATATGGGGGTGTCTCTAGATGCTTGAAGATGAAATGCATGATTTCTAGCCATGACTCTGCATCCTGAGGTCCTCCATCCCCTATGAAAGTGGTAGGATGCTGCTTTTGGAAGACTCACATCAGCTCTGCCATAGACAGGGATGGATGCTGAGCTCCTTGGAAGGTCTGCATAAACCCCATGAAATCCTATCTGAACTGACCATCGGCACCAGTGTTTGGAATCACTGTAGCTGTCATGTCCGGAATGATCGGAAGAACTACTGGTAGTCCCTGGTCTGCCGTATCAGGCATACAGTAACTGCCTAGTTCCTGATGTGCAACGGGAAGACGTTTTGGTGCCATACCTCTGAGAAAACAAAGCACACTCAGATTTAGGATAAACAAGGATAGAAAAAACAAGAGTAAAAAATAGGAATAGGAGAGAGAAATACTTATGTTTGTAAAAAAAGACTATACAACGTGTATTTAAACTACACTACATGTTTTTTAAAGCCATTTACATGGGCGTGTAACTCTGCCACCACTAGTTGTGTAGCATTCCAGAATACACGGCGTGTTGGACCATAACACCGCGTGTACTTGAACTCCACTCCCCTGCCCGAGTCTATTTACATGTATAACCTACACGATCCTTCTAATTCCAAACTACATGGCGTGTTCACTAAAGACACGGCGTGTACTAGACAGGTTTCAGCGACCCATGTAGCGGTTACATGGCCAACTACATGGCTGACCCCTACACGGCGTGTTTCGAACAAACAAGGCGTGTATAAAGATAGATAACACCGACCCGTGTTGTTTGTGACACGACCAGGTACCTAGAAGAAAACTACATTATGTGTTCTTATAACACACAGCGTGTACTACATGAGTTTCCCCGACCTATGTTGTTAGTGACACGACTGGGTATCCAGAAGAAAACTACATGTTGTGTTCTTACAAAACATGGCGTGTACTACCCGACTTTCCCCGACCCATGTTGTTAGTGACACGACCAGGTACACGGTTGACTACTACACGACATGTACTTGTGGTATATAACGTGTCCCCGAAGACTCTCAGACACCCCGTGTCTCTGTTCACATAGTTAGTAACACGGTTTAAAAACTACATAGCATGTATGAATAAAGTACACACAAAGTATTGTGGGTTTTTCTGGGCAGTAGCTCAAAAACTGCACCGAATGCCAGAAACACTGAAAAACAAACATCTATGTGCCAAATTCCGATCCATGGGGGCCCATACTCCCCGCGGATCAAATCTTGGAACCATAAAAATTCATATATCAAGTTAAAAAGCATAACAAGTATTTCTGTCACAGCAACTATCACAAAAAGTGCATAATTTATCACAACATCTATCAATACAGCATGAAATTCTAATACACCCTAGATGGAATGGTAAAATGCATGACATGTGATTTCCTAGCCAGTGCATATATGATTCATGGGATGGCACACCCTCATCTCATCAGGTTGCAGAAAAATAGAACCAAAATCATATAAACTATAACAACACAAAACATGTGCATCACCCAATGGTGAAATATAATAAACTGCAACACTTGCAAAAATTGAAAATTACAATTGCGAGGTAATATAGCTTTTCCTTGTACACAGGTTAATTACTCCCTGACACAGTTATGTACTAACTAGCCATTTGTTCATATCCCTATCTATTGTCACAAAATAGTAAGGCAATAGAAAAGAAGAAAACCCCTTTGATACCCCTTTGTAATGACCTGAATCCGGAGCCACATAACTGGTGCCCCGTACCCGGTTCGCCACATGAAATCAAGCGCGTTTCCCCAAACGCCAGAGGCTGCCGACTAGCAATTAGGGCCTTGGTGAGTCAGTGGGGAAACTATGCCCTCATTTGGTAAAGTATGCAGTGGATGAATAAACATAATCAATATATCAAGCAATAATCAACATACAACAACTGAACTAAAAGTAGAAGAAATGTCTAATATAATAATGATGCAGTACAACACGTGTATCTATGGAAAGAAGTAAACAAATCAAAGTGTCAAAATACAACAGAAACCAAAGTACTAAACGTAAATAACAACTCTAGCTGTATCGCAAGCCAAAGCCCAGTCCCATTTTCTCTAGATCCAACCAGCAATCAAGTACCTGAGGTAGAAGGGCCACAATCCCTATCTACACCTGCATCCATATTATCTATTTGGGTGGGAAATCAGGACCCAAACAGGGTGATAGACTAATCCCAGTAAGCAACCACCACAAGATTTGTTCCCTTCTATCAGTGAGTAATATAGTAAAATTAAAGGAAAATAAGTAGAGTAATGGACTAAGAGTACACATGTAAATAATTCCACCAATTACCATTCGCATTCTTTTAGTTAAACAACTAGGGAAAAACTAACAAACCATTCTATTCCAAGGTAAGTAAGTAACAGAACAGGAATCTCAAAAGACTATCGAAACACAGGCAGTACAAAACCCAAGCTTGTTCTTTGGCATGGTGGAATCATCACAACCAACCATCAAAAATCACACTGACCCTCTGGGTGGCTCAAACAAGTAGACCTTTATAGTCCAGTAATCAAACAAGGCATAGACACTCTGGGAACCTCTCACGTCAATTCCCATATGGTCTTGTAATGATAGCTACAGACTCTCTGAGGAAGCACTTACGTCTAATTCTTCTTGGGGTCTCGATACGTGGGAAACTAAGAACACTCTTGGGAAGCACAAATTCCTATTCTCGTAGGTCCTGCGTACGAAACTAAAACCAAGATACCCTCTAGGGAAGATCTTAATCGTCTATTCCCTCTTTGATCTCCCACACAAGGTTCTCACAGCCATGAGCAGCCCAGTCGGGCGTAATCGACTGCCAGTAGCCCTATGTAAGTTCAACCACTTCTTGGATAATAGATACCATGCATCAAGATTATTTAAACAGAAGGAAACACATGAAATCTGTGATAACAAGTAAACTAACAATTGTAATAGGGGTTGCCTCACAGGAAAACTCTGCCAAACAACGATAAATAGCCAAATATAGAGAGACGCCCATGGGTTGATCCTCCAACATTAAAACCTGGCATATATAAGAAACAATTATTCATGAGCTAACAATAAATATACAGAAAACAAACAATAGGATCAAAATCCTAATCCTGAGACACCCGATACATGGGTATCCAGCACTTTTGCAACCAAAACTCAATGAACTTCAACATAGGGAAAAAAACAACCTACCTTGATCCTTGAAGATCGATATACTTGAACCTCAACCCGTGAATTGGCCAAGAATGGAGTAGATATACAATAACATATAAAAAATTCAACCTCAGATAACTCACATGAGAGAAAGAATTAGGAAACAAGGCCAAAGAAGAACCAAGAACTCACTGATGCGATTCTTCTGCAATTGACGGAGTTCGATTCAGACAACCGGTGACAGATCGGTGGCTCGGAGAACAATCGTACTCCTTGGATGCTCCGGAGGGAATTAGGCGGAGAAGAAGATGTTAATGGGCATTAGGCGCGACCCCGGTCCGATTAATGAAATAAAAAAGAAAGTACAGGGCGTGTACTTTTAGAGTACACGGCGTGTACTAGGTCTTTCCGTTCTCTTCCAAAATCGGCCTCCACATCACCCCTACATATCGTGTGTGTTGCCCGGGAACTACTAGAACACATCTTCAAACAGGAAAAGAGTAAAAGGTGTGTACTCAGAAAGTACACGGTGTGTACTTGAAAAATTTCCAGAAACATTATTTTTCCCACAAACTCCAAAAAAGGAAAAACATACCTCAAACGAAGATCCTAGTTCTTCCCAAAATTACATTTTGTGTAATTAATCTTTTAATAGTGTAATTATATCATTGAATGTAAATAGTATTGGAAAATGTTCCCTTATATTCAATTATAAGAGGGAATCACTTCCTCAACATCAAACATCAAATATATATTATATTTTTTAATCGAAATTATTTAATTATTTTCTAGTAGTTCCCTATGACAAATACTTACGCCCCTTGGTCACCATTAGATATCTTGTGTCCTCCAATTCAAAGGAGGTTTCTAAAGAAAAACTCATGCTCACGACATAAATATTACATACCACTTAATATTATATTCTTAATTTTCCTCTTCACAATATATCATAACAATAAAAATATAATGAAATAATTGTAATTATAATTCTGAGATTATATTATATGGATGTAACAACGATTATTTATTCCTCTCCATCCATTAATAAAAAATAATCTTTAGTACTTGTTTGGGGACTACTACCTCCATGAATCAACGAATTATTTTATTTTCATACCACAAGTCATATTTTTTTAATGATGTAATTGAAGAGTAAATATGATAGATAGAATTGAAAAAATATTATTAAATGTATAATTATCAGATTCCTTATTTACCTCTCATTTTTTGAAAAATAAAAACAGTAAGAATGCATTGTGTGGACTACCGCCTCCACGATGTATAGTATCTCATTTTCACTTAGTTTATTTTTAATTAAATAAATCCAATTTATATATGACTCATGACTTTAAAAGTATCTAAATAATATAATTAATATCTTTTTAAAGTGGAATTTTGTTCCAAATAATCATTATTCAGGATCATAATCATCCATTATTTATAATATATTTAGGTTTGGTTCTGTTTAATAACCTACATAATCAATTTTTTATAACTATGTCATGGATGAAAAAGAGATCTTATATAATAATATAAAATAATTTTCATACAAAAGTGGTAAAAATTTCATGGTTATGAAATGGTTATATATAATATTTAACTTACTATTGAAATATTATATTCAATGACTAATATTACTGTAATATACCAACATTGATTCTATTTTCATGCAACAGAAATAAAGAAAAAAATGAACGATATAATATAGTTATAAATAAATAAATGTTTTATAATATATAAACATATATTATTTATTAATGGAGAATATTTTTTTGTATGACAAATAATGACAACAATTTTTAAAAACTTGTATAAATGATCAAACAATAATCACCTAATGTTAAATAAATAGGAAACATACTAGAAATAATATAGATAATGAAAATACATGAGGATTATAATTGAAAATTGATATTTTATGGTTCTAAATTAAGTTATTATTAGATATATGTTTTTGATACTAGAGGTTATAGTACGTTCATGGAAGTTATGGAAAGGGATACGAGTTTCTTCTTCATAAATTCCTCTCATCGAGGACAATTTGTGTATAATGCCCTTAATTTCATTTATATTGTGCATATAATACATATTAAATATTTTATTTCATAAAATTAAATTATAAATTTAATTCTAATGATAATTTCAAAGACCATATTTCAAGGTGTTTTTAAAGAATTCTTACGGAATCCATAAATAGGGTTTTTTGTCCCAATTTTAATTGTTTGGGGATAATGTATTATTCACCGCCTATTTTTTTTGGTGCATAAGTTTACATTGAATACTATTTTACAGCACTTATTATGAAAATTAATGGTTTTAAAAGTATATATTGTTTCAATCCCAAACGTACTTTTGATTAAATAGTTACTACAACAATTAATAAATGTAATAACTTCCATGGTGGAAAATCCATCATATGTTTTGGTAAATTAAATGTGTGTATAGATTCAAGTAAAATAAAACCTTGTTTGGATAACAGAAAGTGAACAATGTAGTGGCACAAATTAACTTAGTTGGAAGCCAAATTTTATTATATAATTGATCATTGGCTAATTAATCCTATATATACATGATGAATGATCCAAATACTATATAATTGGCTAGACACTCCCTGGGTTATACTATATGGAATTTAAACACACTCTTTAAAAACAATGATGAAATACTTTTCCTATAATTTTAGGGTCTCCAACTGATAAAAAATATTGAACCAAATTATTATCTTTTATATAAATAACTTCACATGGAAATTGCGATCATCATTATATTTCTTAGATAAGTGTACTTCTAGTTAAATTAATGACAACCTAAACATATAAGAAGATCAAATTATTATCTCATAGATATCAAAATTATTCTATTTCATATAGATGTATTTTTTTACTTATATTTCATTATATAAAAAGCTGGTATTTTATTCAGTTGGAGGCTCTATATAGAGTGACACAGAATGTCATATTAACTATTTTAATGAATTAAATAGAAATAATCAGGTTATTTGGGGGGGGGGGAATCTAAATTATATATCTCCATGGTGAACCAAATAGACTCATGAGACAAAAAACATGAGTTTTTGTTTTACTTATTACTAAATCAGTATAGTATCTTGGAATAAGGCCTTCAAAAAAAGTCTTGGTATCCGAAATTATGAATTCTGATATTTTAAAATCAATGATTATTATTAACCATGTTTTCATTTTATTATCATAGATATGAAATTACCTCAATTTAAATTGGATATAACTTCATTTTGTTTATATATTCAATCCAAATAACTTGTTCCATTTTTATGTTATGAAATATACTAATGTATTCTACTCTTCAACCAGTGTCTGAGCTCACTATTATTTGTTTTCATTTCCCATGTAATCCAACTTGATAACTATGTTTAAATATTTGGGATATGATAGAAGGTATAATAATGATCTCACAATATTCTTATGATGTATTAGAAGATTTAAAATGTAATGTATGTATATATACAGTCATACAAGACTACTAAAACATTGGATCCTTCTTGAATTATTGTTTTCTATTAGGAAAATGTAATTTAACTACTAGATATAGGTTTTGGAGTACGGGTTATTATAGTTGGTATCAATGGAATTTCATAAGGAACATTGGGGGATCAATTTAAAAGATCCTAGTCAGATTAATAATTTACCAAAAAAACCTCTACATATTCAGGGAAGACTATAGAAATTATAATAGGAATTTAATATTTTAATTCAAAGCACATTTAAGTTATATATATTACATTTTTGATAGATGGAAAATTTTGATAATATGAACCATATAAATTCTCATTTTAAATTTAGGGACGTTCCTCATGATTATGTCAATGAGAAATGAGTTTTTAGTTTATATACCTATGGTGAGTTTTCTTACAAATAAAATTTACTATGAAATCACTAAAATGTTTTATTGATATTGAATGGTGAAAATATTATTACAATTTTTTTTAGTAAAATCCAATAATTATTCATATATGTACTATATTTGAAATCATGGTTATTAAATCCATGGTTTACATTGATATGATCCTTGGGATGGATTGTTTTCAAAGTATAATAAAAATATTTATTTCCACGAGGAACACGTGATGATTTGTGAAGATGAGGTGGAATATGTTTCCCTTATATGGGATAAATAATCATATAAATCATGTTTATATCATGCATTATAATCCCTCCTTAATTAAATTCTTGGAATATAGGAAGATAAAACATGATATATGGATAAGGATGACATCCTAATAATAGAGTATTTAACCCGGTATGAAAATTTGTTGATTTGTTTTCTATAATATTTACATGGTCATACACCCGAGTGTGAACATGAGTTCTATATTGAAATCATTATAATTAAATAAATATATCTATGAAACCTTACATAAAGAAACTACTGGATTTATTAGTGGTGGAGTAATATTTAAACGAGTTCTATCATAAGGGATTTATATTCCCTTGTATTTTATTGGGGGGAGAACCTCTTTTTTTTAAAAATGAATGATGGGTGTATGAGGTTATACATCAATTATAGAGAGATAATTGACATCAATATAAATAATAAGTATCATTTACCATTAATTGATGACTTATTTATCCAAATTTTAATATCCAAATACTTTTCAAATATTTATCGTTACCTTTTTCAACATATTTTAATGGGGGAAAACAGATTAGATACTGAAGACGATATTTAAAAAAATATAAGAACACTGTGAGTTTATATTATCTCCTTTTGGATTAAATAATTCACCTTATTTGTTAATGGATATGAGTAATATATTATCAGATTATTATATTGATTAATTTAGGGAAGTATTCATTGATGATTATTTATACACTCTAAAAGAAATTCTGATCATGAGAATCATCTGTAAATAATGTTAGAGAGCTTCATAAAAAATGATTTATATGGGAATTATTGTAAGTGGGATTTTTTTCTCAATGATGTTTCCCTTCATATATACATTATCTTCAATGATGTAATATATATTAAAACATTAATGAAATTGGTGTTCCATGTATTGATTACCCTGATTAGCGTAACATAGATTCGAGGTTTTGTGGGTAAAATAAGATATTATTATGGGTTAATTTTTTATATCACCCAGTTATAAAACACGTTAACTATGTTAACATGTAAATGTTTGAAATTATAATGGCTAAGGGGGTGTGAGTAATTATTTTAAGATATTAAGAGAGGCATAATTAATGAATTTTAATTTACATTATCTCTTTTTGAGGATGGATTTACAATATAGAGTGTTTCTTCGAAGAAAGGACGTGGTTGTTTTCTTATGTAGTTTTATAGGGTCATTACCAATGTCTCAAAGTAATTTAAAAATCCATGAAAAGTATTAACTATGTCATTACATGGACCTATAATCCATAATCATTGATTTAAAAATATTGATAAACTACCTCTATATTGAAATATGTGTTATATATACAATGAGAAAAAATGTTTTTAGTATACTTATTCATAGACGTAGAATAATATGAGGTAAATAATATTGTTGTAACTAATCAAGGACAATGATTTCATGATACACTAAAACCCATAAAAAGAATAAAAATGTGGTTAATTTATTGATTAGGATATTATATTGATTTCTACCAATCATGACTATTAACAAGGATCCTATATAAAAATATAAATTAAAGATATATATAGTGATTTTGAGGCAAGGGGATCCCTCATTACCATTACAAGTAATAGTTAAACCATCATTACTCAAATTGATAGATAATTCCCATATGGATTATGAGGATTTAGAATGAAATATAAAATTATTAAATGATGTGAAATTGGAAAACATCATTTATAGAGATTGAGTGATGATGTTTGGAAAGTGGTTATACATTAAACCAATACCATAGTTGAAGAAGGAACTTCTAGATCAACCACATAGTGGAAATATATTTATTCCCCCTAGTAGAATAATGATGTATGCAGATTTAAGAGAACATTTCAATTGAGAATTTATGAAGTGGGAAATTGTGCACTGTGAATATAAATGCTTCATATGAAAGCATCCAAAGGGTAAAAGACTACATCCTTTAGGATTTCTAAAACCCCATCATAAACCTATATGGATTTATGAAAATCATATAATGGATGATTTCCAGGTCTCTCGATGACTCCAATGTAGAATGAATCTATTTGGATCATCATCGATCATCTTATAAAGACTTCCAATTTCTTATATATTAGAGGGGATATAACCTTTTATCTTCATTCCCAGCTCTATAACAATGAAATTAGTATTCTTCATATGGATCCTCTATCAATTTAATTTGTCCACAGCCCTTGATTAATAAAAAATTCCAATAAAGTAATAAAATGGATCTCAATAATAAGATACATTTTAGAAAAACCTATCATCCCCAATGTGATCAAAATTATCAAAGGAAATTACAAAATTTGGAAGACATACTGAGTTATTTTTCTGTTGACTAACAAGTTATATGGTATTAGTATATACCATTGATGGAACTCTCATTTACTAACAATTTGATTTTACAAATAAGATAATTTTTTTATGTATTATATAGAAATTTGATTCATACTCCATATTTTTTAGTACAAGTCTTAGAATGTATTATATTTTATGAATATATTTTAATGCAAATGTTAGTTAAAATATAGAGCATTCAAGATCATATAAAACCATCCTCACCTAGAAAAGGGTTATGATAATAAAAGGGAGTAAATCGATTTTCATGTATAGGAGTATGTATTCTTGATTGTTTTCTAATGATATGTAGTCCTATGATCGGGTAATGGGATATTTTTATACCTTGACACATTGGAAATTATAAAATAATTTACAGAATTGTCACACTAGCTTACAGATTGGATATGCCTCCCAACCCTTGTAAACTATACGACATCTTCCATGTTTTATTACTAAGGGAAAAAATTATAGATCTAGAAAATTTGCTAACATATAAGGGAAATGATTTTTTGTTTGAAATGTATTATAATAACGATCCTATCTTGAATCTTGACCCCAAAGAAAAAGTGATATTGGATAAAAAACTAGGCTGGTGAAAATCATTTTGAGAAATAAAAAACTAGTTGGGGAAACCTAAGAGACTGAAGAAACTATGAGGAAGAAATATCATCATTTCTTCAATAACTAATATATAACCTAATATCTAAGACCAAATAATTTAAAGGTAATGTAATACCCGATACTCTACTGTTGTATAAAAACATCATATCCTAGACTATCACACAATGTTCACTCTAATGAGATTTTATTCATAAAAATATTTAAAAAATAAATTTTTGAATTTTTGAATTTAATTTATCAAAATAAACATCATTTTTTAATTCATCATAAATATATTAATATATGATTATGTTTTCATATATTTCAACAAATATTAAAATTTTAGGTGAATAAAAAATGTTACATATTTCTTTGATCAAGGACTTTTATAACATCGAAAGGATGAAATAATTCTCGAAAACTAAAAAACTATTTTCTCTAACAGATATGATTCTAATAATAATTATAAATTTAAATATATTATTTCTAATTTATAATCCTATATATTATATTTTAATGTGTGTGTCATAATTTTCCGAAAAATTGTTTTAATGAATTTTAAAAATAACTAATAAATATTTTTATATCAAATCTTATTAAATAGATTTAAAATTTTTATTTAATTGGTCTTAATTATGAAAATAGTATCATATTATTTGTGTTCTAACAAACATATTATAAGTATTAACATTAATTGCACTAATAATTTTAAAACAGTTGTTTCATAGATTTTTTTAACATTATATAGTTTTTATCTAAGGAAATAAATAACGAATTTATAAATAATGATCATAATAAAATTTATAAATCCAAATATGAAAATATTAACATTGATTCTTTTAGTGACACATACTAAATATGAATACAAATATTTAATTGTGAACATATCGTTTTTCTACAAAAAAAAATATTTTTCTATATGATTTAATTTAATTTAAGTTTTAATCAAAATTAGAAAATTATTTTTTTTAAATAAATTATAAATTAAAATTCAGAAAATATATTTTTTATTATAGGTTAAATTATATTTATAATCAAATATTAATTAATTGTTCTAAAATATTATTAATAATATAAAAACCAAAATGAGAAAATATATAAAATTTAATGATAATTAACAAGAAACATGTTTAAAATATGAGCGAAATTTTATCGATGAATATTTCATGAAACAAGGAAACCAAAATTAATATTATTTCTATATTTTGGAGTGATTTAACTTTGAATAGTTCAATAATATCATTGATATATAAACAGTATTCACAAATTTTCCATTTTCTTCACTTACAAAAGGGTCTGCTTTCTTCTTCTTCAGACCTCACATATCACTACTAATTTATTCATTAAACTATAAAATTCTATTACTCCTATAATTATCTCCATAATCATTAATCCTTTATTAACTATTTTTTATCTGGAGGCATCCATTTCAAAATTTATGTCTACGAGAATACTCTAACACATTTTGTTAGTATTACCTTCCTCTTTGTCTCTTCTTCTTAGGATTCCTCTTCTTAACATATTATATAAAAACAATATAGGTAAATAATTATAATTATAATAAACATATTAAAATAATTTACTATAGAAACCATTATTTGTTCCTATCCATCCATCAATATTTAAAATAGAAGCATCATTAGTGTATTTGTGTAGACTACCACTACCAGGAATTGTCATCTTCCATTTTTTCCAAACAACCGCTCATCATTTATTTTAATGATTGTATTGATGGATAAAAATGAGATATATATTATTTATATGATTCAATATTTTTTAATTATTATATTATATATTTTCTTCTTAATCATTAGAAAAAAATATATAATCGCGCGTTGTGCTCCCCACAGTCTCCATGAAGTAACATATTTTTTATAGATTCCATTATATTTATTGAAAATTCAAAAAAATTAATCCCTAAATTATATGTTAAAAAATTATATAATTATTCATTAAAAATAATAATATTAATTAAAAAATTAACCATTTTCATAACCGTAATCTTTTATTATGTATAATACGTTATTCTTTTGTTCAGTTCAACGACCAACCTGAAAATCATATAAAATTCAACCATGAACGACTATGTTAACATAGAGAATAATTTTTGGCACTAGAAAAAGAAACCAAAATATATTACATATGATTACATACATGATCCAAGATCGTAGGCCATTTATAAAGCTTGGATTTTATAAGTTGTAGATCCCAAACAGAGTTATGGATTAAGAGTTGTGGACATTTGAATTTGGGCTTGAAAACTGGTTCACAGAGCCCATTCGCAAAGCTCCCTCCACTAACACGGAGCAAAGGAACTTGAACAGATCCTCCTTGAACACCTATAACCTCGATTATAGATAGCTTCGCGATTACGAGATACTTTAGGGAACTACCTCTATTTTTAGAGCGCGATTTGATATACAACACACATTTGTGCTTTGCGGTGCGCATTAGTGCTTTGCGGAACGCTCCCCATACGTCCATCTACTTTAAATATCTGGATCACCCCCATTATAAGGATGGTCATGCCACCCCTTTGGTAGCCGAACTCCAATTTCGTGGAGCACCCATGCTCCACGAATTGATGCCCTTTGCAAAGGGCTCCTCCTTTTTTGAAGGAGGGAGCCCCTTAGAGTTACTTGAGGCTCCGCGAGTGGCTCTGCTCTTCGAGAGATTTTTCTTCACGAGCACATTTGCTCTACGAGATGATTTTATATGTGAGCTACTTCCCTCCATGATCCACTTTCCACCTCAAGTCCATGCTCCGCGTGTATCTTTCCTTCGCAAAGCTGAATTGCAAGACCCCATGCTCGGTGAGCCACTTTGTTCCTCAAAGCTTCTTCATGAAGACCTGTACTTTGTGAACTTCCTAACATTGCGCCCATCGGTCCATAGCGTGGGAGTTGTCCCCTACAACCCCACTCGAGGTCACTACCTGAGCTACGGTCTCGGCCCTCTAGGATGGACCCTTCACTTCCATCATAAATTCCATTGCTAAACAGAGAGTCACACCGTGACCTTTTCAGGCCATGATGTTGGGATTTTCCAATGCCCTATTATGCATGTCCTCCTTCCTCCTTTATAATACCATGATTTGAGATAATTATATCCACACCTTGAGTTGAAATATTCCTCTTGTTTCTTTTCCCATGTCGTGAGTTGAGATTCTCATAAAAAATTCGCCGAGTACCTCAACTCGAAACATTCCTCAAGTAACTCATCCAAGCCCCATCACATGACTCCTATGCCAGGATGAACTAGAAAGGGACACCATTGCATAAGTCCCAAAACCATCCATTTTTAGGCCCCTTGTTCCTCAATTTTTGAATGAATAGTGAAAATATTGGTTTTCAGATAACTATTGTTTCATTTAATGAACTTATAGGGGTTAATTTGTTCTAATTGGTTATAAAATTAATATTTCTATAATTCTATATTTATGAATCTTATTTATGTAATATTAATTAATTTCATATTGAATTATCACTTTATAACTTTTTAAGAATTTAATGATTTTATTATTAGAAAAGTACTTATTCTTCATGTTTATGAGAGTAATTTTAACGTAAATTATATACATTTTTGAATTGAATTAGAAAAATATAGATTCCATATTTATAGTGATATTAGATTTTATAATTTAATATTAAAAAATTATTTTTTATAAAACTATTTTTAAACCCTATGAAAATTAATCACCGTGGTCAAGGATAAAATAAGTTCACGTGCGGTTAAAATAATTAGATAAAGGTTATAATGAGATAAACAATTTTTAAGATCCTATTTAATATTATTAATTCAATTCTTATTTTGTTATTATCTATTTTTTTGTAATTTTATTTAATTATATGATTACTTTTAAATCTTATTTAACATCAACGTGGTAATAATTTAATTAATATAAAATTATATTAAATGATAAAAAAATATGAAAAGAAATAAAAATTGAATTAATTATTTTAGTTAATTAATTTGATAGTAAAAATTCCAATTTTAGGTATGATAGGAGTGCAGTTTTTGAAATTTCATTTCCCCCTAATAATATTAAGGACAAATTAACTAAATAGTGTTAAAATTGATATTGATGTTATTTAATAATAAATATTTTTTAATATATTATTTAAAATTCATAATACCTTTCTATTCATAGTAATTAGGTAAATATTATCAATAAAATACATTAAAACCATTTTTATTTTTATAATAATTATAGATATTACTAAATAGAAGAAATTCATTACCATGGTATAATATAAAGGGGTGTTTATCATGTTGCTTGTGATAGTCTGAAAATGAATTTCCCACAGAAATAGTATTTTTATAAAAACAATTAATTAATAATAAACAAAATTGGTATGGATTAAAAAATTAGGGTAATTTATCAACATTAATAAATTATAAATTTTTTAATGTAAAAAATAGTTTCCATAGTGAAAAATAGAAGGCTAAATGTAGGGAAACATATATGTTAAAGAATAAATGCTTACAACATGTCTTTATGTGTGTTTTAGAGGTGTTCATGAACCATATATTTCATTAACCCTTTTAAATATAAATTTTTTATGGGCTTTGAGGGAGTGTGGCTTCCCATAATTGAATATGATTACGTATTTACCAAATATACCACCACCCTCATTTACAAAAGACCACCTCTTCCCCTGTCTTAATCACATATACTTTTAAACATGGACAAAAACATCTTAAAAATATACCTCCTAAACATATTTTTATATTTTATAGAGCTTATGGACTAACCAAATTACCAACCCCCAGGGTCCCTAAGATGATATCAAGTGGAGGTTGTTATAAGATAAGGTAATTGTCTTCACTAATCTTTTTGTCATTACTATTTCTTTTAACACCTTCATTCATGTATTAATAATTAATATATAATAATAAAACAATATACCATATAATAATATTTTATTATATTAATTTAATAAACTATATCCATATCCACTTCCATCAAATGAAAAATTATGTGGTTTCACATTTGGACGTTGAACTATTGCAATGAGAAATGATATTGTTCATTTTCCATCACCTCCTCTCACAGCTAGATATAATGAGTTATTATATGATTATATAATATATTTATGACATTATTATACTTATATATTCATAATATCGATAATACATTCACACATTATAACGTGTTATAAAATAATTCGGTCGCTCTTGTGGACGGCAAAAAACACCTCGTGAACTAATGAAATGTATTTTTCATTTATGTGTTAATTAGATGGTAATAAGGATATATTATTTTATTATATATATATATATGATATTTTTAACATAATAATACTTATGTTATTATTATACATAATATAAATTTTTATTTCTCATTCCACGGGGGATATGATAACATTATTCATGTGTATGACAGACTACCACCATGAAAAGCGATGTGATTTGTTTTTCACTAATTCATTACATGGAATGTGTTATATGTGATATGTTTTAAGTAAAAATTATTCTATAAATGTAATATATTTTTTATGATTCTTTAATTTTATACATAATGAAAATGAAACGTAATTCATGTATATGTACGACATACGATCTCAATAAATGGTGTATTTTATTTTATGTCTCTAACATTAGTGGATTGATCTAAATACTTATATAAGGAATATGTATTATAAATTTATCATTTTTAAAAATATATATAATATGGATCCATTATAAAATTTAGTTGGTAAAAACAATAAATCAAATTGTACATGAAAAACAAAGTAATTATTCACTAAAATGTGATTTTTACATGAAATTGTTAATAAAAGGGAAATATAAGGTCATAAAATAATCATATATGGTATGATGTATACCATTATAGTTATTTAATATATCATTAATAAATTTATATTTATTATATAAGGTGTTCCAATGTGTATGATGGATGTAGATACTTAAAGTATGTTATTTTTTACTCAATTTGTCTTCTTTAAGGGATGCATTATGTTATGCACCAATATTGTTTTTTGAGGTGTATATAATGGAATTTTAAAATGTTATATCATTAACTAAATTTGAATAATAATATTTAGTTTTCATTAGGACAATATATAATGGGGATTGCGAATAAAAAATTACAAAAGTTGTCATGATTTGTTGTTATGATCTCATTATTCATCAAGACTATTTATGATAATGATTGTGTTGATGATAAAAATGATCATTATCTCATGAAACATAGGAATTTTATATACCTAAATTTTATTTATGATAATAAATGTTTCCTCTAATTGTCATACCATTATGTACCCATGATTCTAAATTAATTTGTTTAATGAAAACCTAATTTATTTCTCTGTTTGGGTGAAATCGCTTTATTCTTCCACATCCATGTTTTATAAAAATTATTTCAAATTTTCTTTCAATTTAATATATGATTTTATAAATTCATTTTAACCATAGATTTACATTTTAATTTTTTTAAATAAATATTATTAACATTTTGAAAACTATTCCTTTTTAGATTGTAAAAAAATGTGAAAGGAATATTTGTTTTAATGTGTAATACATTTCCTAATGTCAGGACCAATCAATGTTTATATATTTCTTTTTATTATTCAAATGATATCTTTAAATAAAAGAATTTTGATATTGGTTTACATTTTTTATAAAAAAAATTATTTATAATTGGGAAGGATATTTTCCCCATGAAAGTTTTTCTGATTTTTGATGATTCATTTATATGTTTTCAAGTATATATTCAAAGAAATGAATTTTGGAAATATTAGATAAATTTTATGCTCTAAAAATATTATTGTTGAATAAATTTTATTTTCCTTAGGAAAACATCTATGTGATGTTTCTGTAAAAATAATTTTTTATCAAATATGAATCCATTTTTTTTACTTAATACTTAATGGGGAAATGATATAGTGATAATTTATGGGCCTGAGCTTTAAAATAATATAATCATGTGTTTTTGATCTACAATCCACTTAATTAAAATTCTAAGGATCTATTCCATTTATTGTTTTAGAGAAAAATAGACAACTCTTACAAAATAAACTCATACAATACAAATGGATACTTATACTCAATATCCATTTTCCCCTATAATTTCTTTTCAAAATACATGGTTTTTTCCATGATTAATATTCAAAAACATTTCTTCAACTTATAATTTTCACTACTCATCCTCAAACACTAAGAGAAACATTTTAAAAAATTTATATGCGAAAAGAATACCTAGTAAGGGGCATAAAAACATAGAAATATTATATTCTAAAAATGGGGAATCATTGATGTAACCATTGAAACTATGCCTAGAAGACCATCACAGATAACTTCTAATCATTAGAGTATCAAAAAAATTAATATTGATTATAAAAAATAGTTAATCTTATTAAAGCCACCACAGTATATTTCCATTTTCATTTACGTTAAACCTAATTCATTAAATCCATCTCATATATGGAAAAACTATAAGGTCAACTCCCATCACCAGAGTATGAAATTCATTTGAGGTTATAACATAAAATTATATCTATGGTTTATCAATGGGCCATCCATCATTGGTTATACCATTACAACACATAGTCATAAATAATATCCAATAACAATATCATGAAAATAATTAAATAAAGGTTTCATCATTGAAAGATTCTTAATGAAAATAAAGTTTTCATTTTGGAAGCAGTTATTTTTTAGAAATACTGCGTACACACAATGGAAATTTGTTTATTTGAATATAATGATGTAAAATTCCATAATAATACTTAAATAATTATGCTTTCATGATGGCGGTAAAATCCTCAAATTCAATATAAGTTTAAAAATAGTTTCCCTTCTTATTTTTTGTTCTTTTTATAATCCACACCATTTGGAAAATTAAAAAAAAATATTCATTTCAAACATATTTTTCAAGGGAAATTATTATAAAAATATTAAAGTAATAAATTATATAAAAAAAAATATTTATAACATTTTTAGATAACATTGACATGGAACAAAAATTGTGTTTTAAATAAAACATTAAAAATATACTTCTTTTCGAAATAATCCCTTACCTTAGGTCTGACTTCATCCATACATTATTTTTCTTCTTAAAAAATAAAAATAAGTTAATTATTAAATTTATTTAAAACCTTATTAATTTTATTATTAAATTTATAAAAATTATTTCCATGTTATGTACAATTTCATAATCACTTTAGTTCATGTTGGATGTTTTGTTGATATTCGGTACTTATGTCCAAAATGAGTTAGGTTTTTTACAATGCTCAATGATGTAATTACTCACCCATATAATGAAAAATATTCATAAAATAATTTTTATTTTTATACATCTATTATCATTTCAAACTCAACCATTTCATATGGTAATGAAAAATAAATTTAAATATTATCATGGAGACATTAGGTTATACTTACACATGAGTGGTGTTTTTATTTTTCAACGATTATATAGAAAGAAGGTAAATATTATTTTATCATTTAATTATGATAATCATATCAAATATATAAATATATATCAAATTACATATTTATATATTCTTATATATATCATCTATGTGATGTGGTGAAGAATGAATCATATCACTTCGTGAGGGTGACACTCCACATATATGTATGAACACCATTATCATTTTTCATTGTATAGAAAAGTAAGAATTTCAGTGATATATTATATTTTATTAATGATAAATTTTTAATTAATATCATATCTAGACAAAAATTCTATCATTATAACTAATCATGAGATGCATTCAAAAAAATTATATCGGTTTGCGATGCAGTTGTCCATCCTCTACAAAACCAATGAATTATTTTTTAATTTTATGGAATTGGAGGTGGAAATAGGTCATTAAAATTACACAATAAAAATGTAGTATCTATAGGATGACTTATTTATTATTTTATCATGCTTTAAAAATGTATTAGTGATGTGAAATGATAATCAAAATAGATATTCTTGATAAAAACAATACCCCTTCTTCGGAGAATCTCTTATTCATAATTCATTAAGAACAAAATGGATGGTATTATGCCTAAAAAGGTCATCTATAAATATTTGATGTATTATAGGAAGGTATTTAGTCATGTATTGGCCATAAGAAGTGTTTTTATGTGATAATAAATGAGAATAAGATGTTCCCTTTTAAAAAATATGAGTGTGCACTCTTTGTAATCTCAAAATATTAATTTATTTTAAAATAATATTTAGAACCAAATGGATTCATAGATATATTTTTAAAATATAATATGGTTATGGTTATAAATAAAGTCATTGAATAAATAAAATATACATTTTTACTATATCTCTACCATTATTTAATTCTTTTAATCCCTATTTATCCCCTTTATCTCTTACCATGACAACATGGTTTTTTACACATTGAGAGATAATATAGTTACTATAAAATGAAAAGGAAAAATAAATGGACTAAAAATGATATTTGATACCAAATCCTAATAAGTATTTTGATATTATTATTTCTAGGAATTTAATATCATTTAATACAATACTATTTATTATAAAATATCGATAAATTCAATTTATAACTGTTCATTAAATTGAATTTAATAATATCATCATAACACATATAATTAGAAGAAAAAGTTTTATTACATCCCTAACATGTCATTGTTATAAAAAAAATATTTTTTCAGGTTAATTATCAGAAATTATTATTTAAATATTTTAATTTTCTTTTATTTAATTTTTCCATTAAATAAGTAATTCATGCATCATCATTGTGGAAGATTTTAAGGTAATTATCTATTCAAATAAAAATTAAAAATAAATTAACATAATTATTATTAATCTATTATATCTCTAAATACTATTTATAGTTGAAAATATCATCTAAAATAAAGCCATATTAAAAATAAATCTCATATTAAAAATAATAGTGTGAGATGTTTGATTTTTCATAAAATGACACACTGTAAATGTCATTATCGTATCCAAGTGGACCAAAAATTTATAAATTACACCATTGGATTATTATTGTAGATATTCAGCCATTCATTAAGATTTATGTAAGTTATTGGGTCATTTTATGTTTTTTATAAATTTATTTTAAATTAATTTACCTGATTTACCCTTTACTACGGTAACCAAAATTACTATAGTTACTAATGATGCTATTAAAAATTAAAAAAGAACTATTTCCTAAATTTGGATCCACTGATTCCGAATTTCTAATCTATTTTTAATTATTAAAAAAAATAATGTTAAAGGGATTAAATAAAATACACTTTTGAATAAAAATAGCAATTTTCCCTATTTCATAAACAATTAATATTCTTATAAAATTATCAAAAAATTATCCTAAGAAATTTTTTACATGATAAATTAAAAAATGGAATTCATTTTAAAAAAATAAAGTTTAAAATATTTCCAAAATTAAATATAATAATCACGTGAAAAAAATAAAAAACATCTTTAATTAGAACAGATATTTTTATGAATAAAATAACTTTACAAAAAATATAGTACTTATTTAAAATTAATTAATTAAAAAATCATAAATGAGAAATACCATTAAAAATTTCATAATTTTGTTAATATCACTCATTCTATATATTTTAATGGCTATGTTATAATGGTCGTAGTTATATAGTAATATTTATTTGTCCGTTTAAGAAGAGTGGTACATATTTTTTATTGTATCATTGATTTTTTTTAAAAACTATAGATATAAAATTCCCACCATTTATGAAATTATATCTATAGGGACCCGTGTTTTCTTCTCATAAGACATTGGAATATTACTACATATATTAACAGAGCTGGGAACTGAGACGGAGTGTAATTCCAAGGCCTGATGTTCCCAGAATAAATTTTAAAAAAATATTAGGTGTTTTCACACTCTTCCTGTGGAATAAATGAGATATCTACAAAACGGGCGCTCAAATCAGATATATGAGGCCTTAATTGAGTTTATAGCCTTCCATTTTCCCTATGAGGGTATAACTTTTTTGGACGTAGGCTTCCTATGGAACATTCTAATGAGATCATTTTTGAAAATAAATTAGTTAATACAATTAAATTATACTGGATGTCTGGTTGAATAACTTATGTACATAGAATTTAATTTGAAATCATGGAGAACCATTGAGTTCTTAGAAAAATGTTTTGCCTTTGGGATACATCAAGTGAGAGGAAATGGAATCTTCTGATCCTACAACCACTGAAAGTTTCTTATAAATAGGAACTTAAGAAAATGAGTAACAGTTTGGCTCATTCCCTCTCAGGTGTGAAAAAAGAACTACTCACCCTTCCAATGGAGATTTGATGTCTATTATTCATTAGATCCCGATGAAATAATAATCGTAGGTAGATCGAAGTGAAAGGAACATAACGATGGATCAAAAATCTATGTATGATTAATATTTCAGATTACACAATCCCGATTGTATAAATAATTGTTAAAAAAAATTCTTCCTATTTTCTCTTCTTTAGAATCCATTAACAATTACCAACCTAATAATGGTCGTCGTCGGATTCAATATTTTTTTCTGGTTCTGTGTGTAATTTGTGTTCATCATCCTCAAACCTTTTGATCCATCTAATGATTGAAAAAATGTGGATATAGGGCATATTTCAATGAATCTTTTGACCTGAGGAGTCCCGATCCATGCTCAGATATGAGTTTCGAGCATCGAAGGAGGCATGGCACTGAGCATAAGAACTTCCAACTTTCTGTCACATCCAAATGTCAACAATTATTTGAGAGTATATCACTATAATGTAGATTGATATCCTAGGATCCAATATTTGGTCTCAATATTATTTTCCGACCACTATAGTGGTTCTGAAGGTCTATAGATGGTTGTAGCGGCATAGGTCTAGTAGGGTGTGACTCCATAAATCAGCGGTGTGACTACTCCATCAGGCGACGATGAGGCTATGATGCAACATAATAGTTTCACGGTGGACTGTAGGTGATGGTGTCCATGGATGGTGCTGACCACAAGACCCCCCATATAGGTTTAATAAAAAAATATTAAAAATAAAATAAAAGAATAATAATAATAATATTGATATTAAATGTTTCGAACACTGCTAACTCCTAAAGAGAGCATCCATTTTACAGTTCGTTGGAGGCTAAACATTTCTATTAATGGTACATATCTTTTTAGACTAATTTCTTATTTTTAATGTTTTTTTCATGGATTGGTTCCACAAAACTCTTATGTTTAATATTAATAATATAATTATTATTATTGATAAATAGTTTATTGGACCTGACATGAAAACTAAACGTCTAATTATCATACTGTTTTCATCAAAAAGACCCAAATTTCAAGGAAGTCCTTTTGAGGATGTTTTAAGATTTTTATAATTCATCCTCTAGGATTTGTAGCACCCATATTATAATAATAATAATAATATAATTATTATTATTCAGGAAACTTATATTGGACCGTACGCCTTCATATGATGTTTGATTCCTGCATAATCAAAGTCATTAAAACCTTAGAGTTGATGGGGAATTTTCAAGACTAATTTTGGGTGTTTAATCCAAAATGGATGTGTGGGACCCATGAGACCTATTTTGGACGATGACGGTGAATTGAAGCTTCTTCATCGGGTGTCCTTTCAGGACAAGAAAATAGTAAATCTCTAGTGCTTTTCTATGAGTATCGTAATGGTGCGCTCTGTTTGATGTGTTTCAGGACCATGTCATGAGGCCCATGTATCATAGATCATGTGTGGTAAGGTAAAATAAAGATTCATCATTGGGTGTCCATTTTGGGAGAATGATAAGATGTTTCAGTGTGTTTTTTCAAGAGGATTGTAATCATCTGGGCAGTTTGACTTGTTCCAGGATCAAGGCATGGTCCTCATGAAGCACTATTCATGTGCGATGCTGGGAGATCCAAATTTTCTGCCGAATGGTTGATTCTAGTGAATGAATAGTGAATCTGAGGAACTTTGTCGTAAGGATTGAAATGACATGATTTATTGAGTTACCCAAGGCCTTTTGGGTAGGATTATTGATAAGAATGCGGTTTTTTCTTTAGACCAGCGGTGAACGTCGATCGCTCGTCGGCCTTTTTTTGGGGCAGAAATTCCATGTACCCTTGGATTACATGGGAATGCCTAGGGTTACCTATGAATCAATTTAGTACCCAATAATTAACCTATTGATGACCAACAGATGAGATAGGGCCACATGTTTTTTGTTCCCCACATGCTCAATGTACTACTCTAAGAATCTTCTACCTATAGTATCTCTTTCTTTTGATCTCATATTTCTATATGGGAGTAGCCTATCCTGAGTATTTATCTGTGTAGAATGAGATGGTTCCCTCCATAGTGGCTTTTGAGATAAGATGTAAAATGTTCTGAATATGACACTTATTCAAGTGACATTTGATGATGGCATTGATTAGGTACTTACATTTCACTTCATTCCAAGAGGTATCATCTAGTTGGGATGGCAAGTGTAGTTTCTCGATGCCTTACATGTGGAGTCCCCATATCAGGAAGGGTATATATCCTCAATAACCTAGTGTGGAATCCCCCATCAACATGTGTGTGGGTCCTCTATGACTACTATGAGAGTGGAATCCCTTTAATATACCAGGGTATCAGTCCATTATGACAAAAAGAGTGCAACACCCCCATCAATATGGGTGTGGGTGTAATATAGGCTACTTCTATGAGGAATCCCCCAGATGCACTAGGTTGAGGGTCCTCAATGAACAAGAGTATAATCCCCCCAATGCAACATGGTGTGGGTCCTCTCCAATGAATATTCTTATGGATCCTCTTGAAACACTAGGGGGTTTGTCCTATACTTTGTGTATACTCATTCCAACTATGGATCAGTGGAGAGACATGCTTTGATGTTACTTTGGATTCATGGGTAAGAAGTGCTCTTTCCCCACTGAGATGCATCCTTGAGATTCCTCCTAACAATATTCATGTGAGATAGACCAACCCAAAGAGGATAGTCTAAAGGTGTGGTGGTTGAGTCCCTTTGACATTCATGTTTAGTGAATATGTGATGGAAGAGGAGCATCATTGGTAGTTACTTCTAGAACTATTGGAGACTCCTTTGGTGGGTTGAGTTGTGAGATAGAGATCCCATTACTCTCTCATTGGGTATTTTTTGACGAAGCATATATATGTATCCTTTTTAAATACCCACTCCTTGGGTTTTGGTTTCTCTCATTCCAGGAGAGGTGAAGATATACGATGCAGGACTTTTGATTTTGTTGTCTAGATTCTCATGGTTAGACGAGTATACTATCCTACTGTAGGTAGTGAAATCTCACCAAGTTGTTTATATCCTCACCGTTTCAATATCCTTTTATTTTGGATAAGTTTACAACACTATAATTTTGGGTTGAGTTGTAATCTTTTACTATATATTGTTCTATCTATTTCTCCCCTCTTTAGTATATCTTTTGCTACTCCCTTAAGACATTAGGGAATCCTAATAAGAATTTTTAAAATCACCCCTTCTTGGGATTTTCATTCACTTTCTGTACACATACAGACATTATAAATATTTATCTTGACATTAGAGGAGAATTGGGATATGGGTTTCATAGAAAAAGTTTGATAGTAATAGATTAGGATCCATGAGATGGAATCTCTTAGTTGTTTTAATTTTTCCACTTGTTTCCGGGTTGTTGAACTTTTTTGGTTGGGTGTGTATTTTTTCCCTTTCCCTTTTAGTTTTCGTTTTATACTTGTACTATTTAGAGGTCAATTCATATTTTTGGTTTATTAATAGAAGTGATTTATCATTTCATTTTCCTCAGAAACATTTCACTTATTTGGTGGTGTCCATGTGTCTAGGTACTTAAGAAATTACCTCCCTAAGTTTTTTATTCCTTTTTCGCTTGTCTCTAGCCCCTGGCCTATTAAGAAAGGCTTGGATAGTTTCTTCTTGATCACTGACATGGTCCAGGTTGTGGAAAAGTGGATAAAAAGGTTTTTTTTCTTGGGTTGTTGATTGTAAATTTCCAAAATAGTAATTGGTTGGGTTTTAGGGAAATAGTGTCAATGTATCTTGAGAGAGTATCTCATGTTAGGGAGTCCAGTAATGGCACATCTGCAGATGTAGCCATTCATCATGATTATTATAACCTTCTTGTCAACTCAGCATGCTGAGACACTTATTGTAGGGAACATTGGTACATGAATCATATAGGATTGATACTTTAACTATCATTCTTATGTTATTTCCCCATTTTTATATATAAATAAATATATATATATATATGTTCATTTGACCACATTATTCCTTAATAAGTTACAAGATGCCTCCGCGGTGATAGCCAACCTGATTACTATCCTCCATTCAGGATGAAGATTCTATGAGCGATGCGTCCTATGTATACGATCCATCATACCAACACCTTACTCTAGGTGGGCATGTACTAGTGCCTCTACCTGGTGAGAAATTGTTAGTAATGATAGTAGAGTAGGGAGAAGATCACATGGTGAGCATACATTGAAAGATCCAGCATCATAGAAAACTAAGGTTCCACGGTGATCTATACCCTCAAGTAGTGGAGGTTTGGATAGAGATGGTGCTCCGCATCTTAGGGATTTTTCGGTCACAAATAGACATGCTGGTGGCATTTTAAGCTAGACTTTTCCACAAAACAGTTCGAAGCTGGTGGATTTCAGTTACTTAGATGCATCTTGAGTCAATATTATTGTGGGATGAGTTTAATCAGATATTCTGTGAGGTGTACTAACACTTCTTACTATACTCTAATTAGTTTCATGAGCTTTCGGATCTTTTTCAGGGAGGGATGACGTCGGTATAGTACGTGATAGGGTTCACAGAACATACACGGTACTCTTTGGGTGTTGTCCACTTAGGATACTTCTAAGCATGAATGTTTTAGCACAATCTTTATAGAGACATACATTCTAGCATAGTGACATTTTTTACTTCCCACCTTTTTCATATTGTTGGAGAGGAAACTAGTGACCGAGAGTTTTCTGTCAGAGGGGTTCCAGTAGGATTGTCTTGGAAGTGTTCATCACAGAGCTGATGCATTTGTCATAGTTAGAATACATAGGTTGGAATGGTATAGAAATGTGAGGACATTCCAGGATTATACACAGGAACATGGTAGAGGAAAACATAGTGTTCTAGGTAAACCAAAACGATAGTTTTATGCTTGATATGGGAAAGGTCACATGTCGTGAGATTGCCTGAATAGGCATGCTAAGCATCACAGATAGTTAATTGATGCACTGTCACATTAAAGATAGTGTCAGGATCTGAGATCTCCTAGGTAGGGATAAGGCGGTACCTACAGAGGAGGTTTTTGATGAAGTGTAGGAAAAATGGGGTTTGGTGGGTGATTTTACATGGTCCTTCCACCACCACTGAGATTCCCACATCTGGATCGGGGTGCCAGTAACTGGGGTCGCGGTCAGTAGTATGTCCATGATGTCTACAATCCTACAATGCACGAGATGATAATTGGTACACTCAATGTCTATTCCAAATTTTTTTTAGAACATGTTAGACACTGTGTGAGGTACTCTTTTCTCACTACTTCAAGCTTGAGGTTTTACCGAGGTGACATGGGTTGTCGTTGTAACCTAGTGTCGATGTTGTTCGATGGTTTTCTGAAAGCATGTGGAAGAGGTGTCCTTCCCCCATCGATAAATATATTTTTTTAACATGATAAATACCTTTAAAAAGAGTCAGTTCTGCCTAAATATGATAATTTCTAGGTGGGGTGGATGAATCCATATGACTTGGGAGTTCCTGGAGGAGTTTTATAGTGGGGTGTTAGAGCAGTTCTTGGTTTTGATAGTAATGTTTTTCTACATAGCCATATTTTTAATGGAATGACACTAGTAGGTGAGGAAGAGTGTTTGGTATATGTCCCCTCTCCCTTAATGATATGGAAATACATGCGGTTTATGCCAAATGCTTTCGGCATAAAGATTATTGTGATCAGATGTGTTTCCTCACCTGCCCAGTTCACTAGTATATTGATTTCCCAACATTAATATTTGATACAACAAATCCTATACTGGTCAATTTAATGGAGAACACATGAAAAAAACTATCAGACTCACTACTTGGTGTTGGAAAAGGTAGTCTTATCCCTATGAGTGGGGAGACACCATGACTTGGGGGGGCATTTTTTTTCACAGACCACCAGAGTCTCAACTGCATCATCACACAAAGAGACCTGAACCTGAGGTGACAAAGTTGGTTAAAAATCCATCATGTTATGACTTTAAGATAGTCTACACATAGGGAAATGAGAAAAATTATATTAAATAACCTAAGAAGGATTTCCCATGCCCAGCTAGTATGGGAAATTTCATAGATGTTATCTTACCTACGGCTGACCCCGGTCAAGCTGGAGTGTACAATTCTCTTCAGCCTATGGTTCTGACTCGTTGGATTCTTGAGTGTGTGAGAGAGTCCTAGATGTGAGACATGATATATGAGAACTTTTGTGACCTTGAAATCTATAGGTGAGGTACCCAATGGATATTCAAAAGGAGGGAATCTCGGGATCCCATCTTAGGGGAATCTAGTGGTACCAGTTGTGTTACGAGAGGAAGTGATGCGAAATTTCCACCTCTCCCCTAGAAGTACATTACAGTGAGGGGCAAATGTATTAGGATCATTAATGGATATTTTGGTGGAATGGCGTGAGATTAAGCATATCTGAGTCCATCACATGGTGCATCACCTATTAGTAGATGAAGGAAGAGCACCAAGTTCCGACAGGTTGTTTTAGCCTCTTGAGATCCTAGAGTGAGAATGAGATTGAATATCTATGGATTTCTTCATAGGGAATCAACACATAATGAAGGGACATGACATCATATAGGTGAGAATAGACCGACTCATAGAGCCGACGTACTCCCTTTCTCAATGTGTAGAGCTTGATAATGGGTCTAGGATTGTTTTACGTTCAGGATATCATTCGTAATGAATGGGTACCCTCGATGTTACTTTCCAATTGGGACATGAAGTTTATTTTAAAATTTTGGAGAGGCCTGCATAAGGTGTTTGGGACCCTATTGCAGAGGAGTATAGGATTTCACACCTGAAAAAATAGGCAGACCAAGAATTATATCCCAATGTCAGAGGATATGATAAGGGCTTGGATTTGGATTTCTATCTGGGTGGGGAGTTATCCCTGGGTTCGTTCGCTCCATTTTAGATCATTTAGAGGCTGCCGATGTTTATTACCGCCTTGCCTGATCCCCGAGATGAAGTAGGTGCACAATTTTTACATTGTGTCACAGTTAAGGAGAAGCGATCTAGAATCTATGGACGACATCCAAGGGAGTGAAACATATGACGAAGAACTATCCCATTAGATTATATATTGTGGTATCATGGGAATGTCCATGTTAGTTCATAGGAGTTGGAGTGCCAATAGTGGTCTCATTATCTGTTGTTTTTTCCCCAGTTTTTATTTTTTGAGCTGAAAATACAGTAGGGGAAGTTTTAGAGACTCTATTTTTAGCTAGTAAGACTTTAGAATATTTCTAAATATATTTCCAAGGCTAGGTACTAAGACAGTGAGAAATTATGAGGCTTGGCGTGCCTGGAATAAATTTACAAAACATATTATGTATTTTCACACTATTCATGATGTGGAAATGTGATATCTCATAAATGGTAGCTAAAATTAGAAATATGAGGACATAGTTGAGTTTGGAGCATGCTGTTTACACTAGGAAGGGTATATGTTTTGCAGGGACATGCTTCAAGTGTAAAACTATATCGAGGTATTTCTCATAAATAAATTAACTAAAATAATTAATTTCTTCTAGACATTAGATCAAATAAATTAGGAATAAAGATTCAGATTAGGAATCTGAGATAACCATTGAGTTATTATCATTGTGTTCTCCCAAGGGTTGCCTCAGGTGATAGGGTGTGAGAGGTTCAAATTCACCGACCACTGATAGTTTCCATGGAAAATGAGATGAAGAAAATAAACACGGGTTTGGATCATTTCTAGTCCCACATGTGTGATGCACCACTTTCCCTTCCAATGAAAATTGGACATCCTTTCTTCGTTGGATCGAAACAAAATAGTTGGTTCTTGTAGATAAGAGTGAAAAATACATAACTGAGGATCCAAAATCTTGGTGGGATTACTATTTCAGATTATTAATAACCCGAATATAGAAATTTTTGTGGAAAATATTTTCTCTCTATTTTCACCACTTTGGAATCCTTTAATTATGTCCAAACTAACAATGGCAATTGTCTAATTCGATTTCTAATGGCCCTTTCATCTCGTTCTTTGTGTTATTTATCCTCCAAAATTTTTAATTATTAAAATATTCCATGAAACATGGAACATGGAATATATATATTAAGATCATTAATTGAGGAGTCCTGATCAATGAAAATATTTGAGTTTCAAGCATAGAAAGAGGCAGGACAATGAGCGTAACATCTGCCAACTTTTTGTCACATCAAAATGTTGACGATTGTACCAGAGGAGACAAAATCAATGTAGATAGTAATCTAATGACCCTAAATATGGCCTTGAAATAATTTAATGACCATTGTGGTGGGTTTATGGTCTGTAGAATGTGGTGGCGGTAAGGGTCCCATAGGGCGCGACACTGACAAGTGGAAAATTGGTAGGACTTGTAGGTGGCATGGAGGCTGCGAATGATTCGCAACATGAAATGATAGTTACATGGTGGTTTGTTGGTGGAGGAAGTGGTGGAAAAATATGGGACAATGACGGGGGCATGCATCAGCCGTGGGAACCCCCCTTAATGGTATCAAGAAAAAAGTGAAAATAATAATGGAAAATTATAAAAATAATAAAAATAATAATATTATTAAAAGGTTCGCACATCTATTACTCCTCAACGTATCACGTATTTTATGTGATGTCTACGAAAAAATTTTCCTCTTATAGAGATTGATCTTTTTAGAAGAGTTCTAGATTTTTTTATGTCCTGGTTTCGTGGATCTGTTCCATGAAATGCCTGATTTTAAAATTAATAATATAATTATTGTTATTTAGGTATCTTGTATCAGACCTAGCATGGAAACAGAATGTCGGATCCATCTGCTGTCTATGGAAACACAATCCAAAATTCATGGTGGACCTTTTGAGGCTATTTTGGACTTTTTATATTTCATTTTAGAGGCTCGGTATCATAATATATATTATTATTATAACAATAATATAATTATTAAAATTCATTATACTTATATCATACGGTATGTCTGCATACGATGTACGATTGATGAGCTGTCGAAGGCATTGCAACCCTGGTGTTGAGGAAAATATATCAAGAATTATTTTGGGTGCTTAACCCAAAATAGAGTTATTGGACCCACATATCCCATATTGGGTGTTGAAAGTGAGTTGGATCTTAACCAGGTGCCTTTTAAGGATAAGAGAATAGTTGAACTCATTTGATTTTCCAAGAGGATCACAATTGTGTGATCATTTTGACGTGTGTCAGTATCGTTACATGGCTCCCACATAACACCACTCATGTGTGGTGTAGTGAAATGTAGCTTTTTTACTGGGTGTCCATTTGGGATGAATGAGATTTTTTTTCATTGTATTATTCTAAGAGAATCTTAATGGTTTGATCCATGTGTCATGTCCAAGGATCTAGGTGTGGACACCATGAGGCACCATTCACATGTGATGATGGCAGTTTCAGCTTTTACACCAAATGCCTATTTCAGGTGAATGGATAGTTTATCATATGTTAATTTTCTCCAGGATTGCAACGACATGATTCGTTTGGTTACCCGAGGCCACATGAGAAGGAATGTTGGTGGAAATGAAATTTTTTTCCATCAAACAATTTGTGAGCATCCCGTGATGGTCTTCCCTTTTTCGGCTAGATATTCCATTTAAACTGAGTGTATATGGGCATGCCTAGGGGTACATGTTCATTAGATTAGTACCAAAGAATGTAAGTGTTCTTGTCTAGGAGATGGTACAGGGACACAAATCAAGTGGGCTCCACATGCGTTGTGTGCCACTCTATAAATCTTCTATATCTCGAATATCCTTATTTTCAACTCATATTATGGAATGCGATTATCCTCTATGGTGTTTTTTCCTCATTAAATTTAATGGTACAATCCATAGTGGATTTAAAAATAAGATATTATATGTTCTTTATGTGACACCAATTGAGTTGTTGTTCGGCGATGGCAGTGATCAGGTGCTGACATATGAGTGCTTTCCAAAAGGTACCATCTTACAGGGATGTCTATGGGAGTTCCTAGAAACATTTTGAGTGAAATCCCCCTACAGGGTAGGGCATGGTTCCTTGATAACCTAGAGTAGAATCACCCGTCAACATAGGCGTGAGACCTCTATGACTACTATGAGAGTATAATCCCTCTCACGCACTAGGATGAGGGTCCTCTATGATAATAAGAGTAGAATCCCCCCTAGACGTTGGTGTGGATCCTATATTCGTTACATCTAAGTGGAATCCCCCGAATTCACTGGGGGAGGGTCCTCAATAAACTAGAGTGAAATCCCCTGGTTACATCAGGGTGTGGGTCAACTATGATTATTATTAGAGCAGACCCCCCCCTGACACACTAGGTTGTGGGTCCTTTGTTTTGGTTTTAATTTTCTGGACTATGGATCAGTAGTGAGACATGATTTGAAGTTACCTTAGACTCATGAGTAATATTTGTGCTTTCCCCATCGTGACGCGTCCTTCTAACACGGCCTAAAATTTTGTGGGCGAGACTAACCCACCAAAACCATATAGTATCATGGTTTGGTGATTGAGTCCCTTTGACTTGCGTGTTTGGGGAAGACCTGAGGGATACTACGCATCATTGGTGGTTACCTTTGGAAATATTGGGGGCTCTATTCCTTTGCTGAGTTTTGATATAGAGATCCCCTTACTCTCACATTTGATCTTCTTTGACTATGCATATATATATGAATTATTTCAGTACACATTCCTTGGGTATTAGTTATTATCCCTCTGTGAGAGGTGACAACGTGTGGGTTATGCCATGTGCTTTTTGTGTCTAGATTGTCATCGTTAGATGAGTCTACAATCATATTTTAGGTAGTGAAGACTCACCAAGATGTTCATGTAATCATTTAACAAGATCCTTGTGTTTCAGATGAGTTTAATTAACTATCATTTTGGGTTGAGTTGTATTCTTTTACTATACCTTAAACTATCTACTTCTACCCTCTTCAGTACATCTTTTTTTGTTCCCATTAGCCTTCCGGGTATCCTACTAAGTATTTTTATAGTCACCCACACATGGTCTTTTCCCGCATACGGTGTGCCCTTGCAGTCAACAAAAAATTTGATCATGACATAAGAGGAACTTCGGGATACAAGTTTCTTGGACCACATGCGGTCATCATAGCTACAGATCTAGTAGTGGGGATATCTTAGTTGTTTTAATTTTCCACTTGATACGGGGTTGTGGCACTTTTTTCTGGGAATGTATTTTCTCTTTTCCCTTTCTGTTTAATTTTTTATACTTGTACAGTTTATTAGTCGATGAATATTTTTGGTTTATTTATAGAATTTTTGTATATTTTCTTTCTCTTATTCTCTTTTTTATTGAGTTGTTTCATTGTGTGCATACATGTAAGGGGAAAAGGCCTCCCAGAGTTTTTTAATGCCTTCGGAACTGGTCACTAGCCCCTAGACTATGGGGTAGACATGGGGTAGTAGTAGCTCACGACTTAATATGGATCGGGTCATGTCAACACCCTCACAATCTGTTCTCTGTTTTGAAAACCTACCTTTGACTTTTCAAAATATATTTTTTGAAATTCAACAACGTAAAAAGGTTCAATAAGACATCCAAGTTAAACGTGTTAAAATGGATGTATGACGTTCATCAATAAAAAAACACTATATTTTTATGTATGAAAACATGGTCATGGAAGAGAAGAAAACACCAAAGAACTAATAGAGAGATGTATAAAATATATTCCTGAGATAATTAACCTCTAGAATATAAACATTCCTTGATATGTTAGGAGGAAATTTATTTCATGGTAAGTAATTTTTTTTAAAAAAAATGATTTTTATTTAAATATATTCTTCCTAATGTGTAGAAATTTCTATACCATATATACTAAATGCATAAGGAAATAAATCTATATGAAAAGTTAAGTTTCATCATTTAATCAATTTCCACCACAAAATCATTTACTCACTAAATGATGAGTATGAATATTGATTCTTGAATCACTATAATAAACTTATATTGATTACCCGATCCATAGAAGGTGGAAAATATAATCCTGTTGTAATTATGAATTAACACACACCAAAATGGATAATACATTGTAAGATAATTCCAAAAAATAATATACCCTTATATGATGAAAAATGTATTTAATCTAAAAAATTAAATTTTAATACACAAATTTCAGCAAAGATCAATATAAAAAATTAATATCCTTATAATTACTAAAAAATATTATATACTAAGATTGGAACTGAAAATTTCTAAGGATATGATATCATAGTCATCCATGATAATATATATATATATATATATATCTCAAAAATATACCAATCACTCTTAAAGCCTTACTAAATAATGTGTATTCCCAAATCATATATTTTCCAAGATATAAAATTCAATTCTATAGATAAAAAAATCAATATAAAGAAATAAAAATATCAAATAATCTTCTAAAAGATAACATAATAAATATTTGTCAAACAAAATCCCATGGTATAATTTTTACCCTCATCCCATAATATCCCAAAAAATTATATTGATCGTCATCTGAAATAGGAGTAATCATATAATCCCTTTAACAATTTATAATATAATGGGTATATAAATAATAACACAAATATTCAAAAAACAACCTTATTCTTTATCTATCTGGTAGTTTAAAAAAAGAAAAGTAAATGTCATACTAACCAGAGAATCACAAACGATAATGGTAGAGAATTCGACCTTGTCCATCATTGGTTTTGGGTTTAGTCCCCACCGCCTTGTTCGATGTGATAGGTTTTCAACTATCATATGTGTTGTCCATTTTCTAAAAATATATTATTATAATTCTCATAAAATTTCATAAACATAATAAAAATAATGAAAAAATAACAATAATATGTTAGAAAATACTGAATTGTTTTAAACCCAAGGGTGTTCTCATTATTTTAAATTTTCAACCCAAAAAATTAATTCCCCATAATTATTTCAAAATAAAATATATTATAAACCCTAAAGGTAATCCACACAGTTATATTTTTTCTCACCAAATATAAATATTTTTTTACTAAAATAGCACTCTTTGTCAAAACTGATGGTTTCATAAATCTAAACATAATTAAATTCTTCTGAAAATGAAATAATTAAAAATTTCATTACTAAAATCCTCTAATGGGGGTATCTAATATAGATAAATTACAATCATCCTTGAAATTTTGAATTGATGATGATATCGATAAATCTTAATAAAACCTCATAATTGAACATTATAATAGTAAATGTCATATAAATACTCATATGATACAAAAATGTAAGGAAATAACCATTTTAATTATATATTAAAGTGTTTTGAAGAATAATTAATGTTCCTAAAATTTATAGGATCATTATGATTTAGATATTTAGAGAACAATCACAATTTTATTATTGAAAACATATTAATTATTAATGGAGCATTATACTCAGTATCCCTTTTTCTAAAAAATAATACCTCATAAAATGAGACATGGTTTATATTCTTTAAAAAATTCATAATTTTCATATTGAACTCGTACATTTCCTAACTCATCCTTAAAAACTTTGATTTTATATTTTTATGAGAAACAAATTCTTAGAAATTTTTATAAAATTAAAGAAACTACTAGCCTATTAAAAAACATGAAAATAAATAATATGTATATATTTATAACGTTATTATTTTAGATTATGTAATTAATAATTATTATTTAAAATACAATTAACTTTCTCTCAAATAAACCCTTGAAACTCAGGGAAATCATAGATTAAACATGTTTTAATTGCGTGGAATCATTGAGGTAACTACCACTACTAATGATGGATGACTTTCACAGTTTTCTTCCAATCAATACCACAGAGGAACCATCAAAACTAGTAATGATAAAGAGTTATAGTTAATAAAAAATAACCATATTTTTATATAAAAACTATCTATTAGGATAAACTTAATTGGTTAACTCCACCTTGTGTGTGAAATAACTATATGGTCAACTCCCATATCCAGAGTTTGCAACACAATAGATGACATAACATAACCATGAACTATTTTTTTTTAATGTAACCACACATAATTTGTTATAACATAACCACCCATCCTAAAATATGATAACAAAGAACCATATTATAATTATAAATCATGAAATATTACATAATAGAAAAACTCTTATGAAAAATAAAAATTTTATTATAAAATCAATTTTTTTTAAATACATCCCACATAAAAAAGGATGACAATTATTTACAAATAACTATTTAATAATATTTTAGAAACATCCAATAATTATGAAATCATGATTATAGGAAAATTATAACATTTTTTATAAGATAAAAAACAATCCTTCAAGATTATTATTTTAAAAGTTAGGAAGTACATCATTTTGAAAAGGAAAAAGAGATTCATTTCTAACCATTTCTTCAAGTGAAAAGAATGAATATAAATTACATTGAAAAATCAAATTAAAAATAATAAAAATATTCTATAATTTAATTTATAATAATGGATGTTATTTAAAAGGGTGTTTTAAGGGAAACTTTGGAATTATAATTGTTATAAGAAAGTCCCTTACCGTGTACATTATATATTTCCCTGAGTAATAAACTTATGTTAATAATTAAACTCTTGGTTAAATTTAAAATTTTATTATTCATTTTATACCATTTATTTTTATGTTATATACAATTAAAAAATCACTTTTGTTAACATCTGACATTTTGATGATATTCAATACATAAGTCTAGAATGTCTTCGGTATGATGACTATAGTAAAATTGGTCAATACTCAACCAGATATAGATTAATATTAATGGAATATTTATCACTTTTTAAAACAATTATACTTTTTAATTAAAACTTTTCAAATGGTTATGAAAATTTATCTAAATTATAATCATGGAAATTATAGGCCAAATGTACACATGAGTAAAGTTATTATTTTTCAATGTTAATTATAGGAAAATGTTAAATATTATTTTATCTTTATAAAATGATCATAATATATATATATAACCTACTTATTCATTAAAAATACTTATATATATAATCAATGTGTTTGGATGTTGAAAAATGGGTGACATCACTTCTTGAAGGTGGTAGTTCACACATACACACAAATGTTGTAATGTTTTTTATATTCATGGAAAGGTAAGAATTTCAATAATATATTGTTTTTTAAAAATTATATATATGAAAATAATATAATATTTATAAATTAATTCCATTAATAAATTTAGTGTTGAGAGATGATGATGGAAGGAAATTACCTCGGTTCTCAAAAAGGTAGTCCACGGTACACAGGAATGATGAATTTAATTCCAATTATATTAAAGAAGAAGTTGATATATGTCATGAAAAATATAATAAAAATTATAATATTTAGGATAATTTATCAACTATTTTACCATAGATTATGATTATTTTACGGGTGTGTAAGAATAAAAAATATAAAGATACTCGATTAAAAATGATACATATTCTTCGAACAATGTCCTTTTCATAACTACTTAAGGCCAATAAAGATAGTGTTATACCTAAATAATTATCTCTATAATAATGGTAATAATTATAGGAATTTATTTAGGAATTAATTTTTCAAGCCAAAATGGTTTTTAAGTGTGATGAAATAAGAAGAATATGTTGTATTTTACTAGAGAGGGTAAGGGTACTCTTGGAACTTCTGAAGATAATAAATTAATATAAATTAAAATTTTATTCAAAATGGATCGAAATTTATTAATTTAAATATTATTATGAATATTTTCATAAATAAAAATATCAAAAAAATATGTTTGGAGTAAATTTCTACCCTAATATTTTGATTTTAGCACTTATTTAACCCCAATATTTCTAACCATGTCAATATGAATTTTCTGACTTTGATGGTTAAAATAGATATTGTAAAAACAAAAAATAATAATAACTATAATCTGGATAATATTTTAAACCTTATAAAAATAACATGTTATAATTCATGATTCTAGAAATTGAATAACATTTAATCAAATAACATTTATTATAAAATATCAATAATTTATATTTTAGAAATATTCATTATATAGTCATAAATAATAAAAATATAATGATTATAAATCTAAAAAATATTAAATTATTTCTACATCATTTCAACGTAATGTAGAAAATTATTTCTACACCTTAATTATCTCAAATTAAATTTATCTGAAAAATTAAAATTCATTTAATTGAATTTTTCTATTAATTAAATAAATATAGCATGAGTATTGTAAAATAATTTAAGGTTATTTTTTAATTTAAAAAAATAAAAAAAAATCATTAATGATTAATAATAATATAATATATTTTAAATTAATATTTATAGTAGAATATATCATCTAGATAACAACTTATTAAGAATATTACACTTATTCAATAAAAGAGTATGACATATATGAAATTTTCTTTAAATAAAATAATATAATGGTCATATTCTTATCTAGGATACATAATAATTTTATAAATTATACAAATTTATAATTATGGTTGACATTAACTCATTATTTAATATTTAATTATGGGTTTATAAAACATAATTGTTATTATAATTTTATTTTTAACCTAAATTACTTGATTTAAAAAATATTGTGGAAAAAAATTAATAAATTTATTATTCATATAAAATAAATAAAATGCATGTAATTAATAACTTTTCAACTAATTATTCAAAATTTTAAATAAATGTTTTTAAATTCTTAACACAAATGTTTCAAATTTTAATTTAAAACTGAATCAGCAAAACGTAACGAAAAATAGTTTTTTCCGAGAATGAACATATTAAATTTAAGATTTTTATATAATAAATAGAAATATAAAATCCATTTAAAAATATTAATTAGATTATTATAAATCAAAATTTACTAATAAAAATTTAAAAATAATCTATTTCATAATTTTTCCATGTAAATACATCAAAATAAAATATCATCTTTAATAAAATGATTATTTTCATCATTCCTTAGATAAAATAATATTAATGTAAAATTATAAAAATTTCTTATTTAGATAATTATATCATGATGAATTTAAAAAATAAATTTATTTCGTAAATAAAATTTATAAAAAAATTACCAATTAATTATTATAATCACCCATAGAAAAAATAAAAAACATTTTTGATGGAAAGATTTTTTTTTGAAAAATAAAATAACATTATGAAAAATATCATATAATTATAAATGATTTAATTAATACATTTTAAATGAGTGACATAATTATATATTTCAGAATGTTGTCAAATAATATTCATTCCCTCCAATTTAATGTCATGGTTATTATGATCAAATTTAAATTATAATATTTCCATTTTTATGATTAGTGTCACATATTTTGTAAGCTATCAAATATATATTTCAAAAAAACATTTTATGTTACATTCACCACATTTATTCTTTCTTTGGTTTGTTTATGTTTATGATGAGTTTTTTTATGAAACTCATTCAATTTCCATGGGTTGTGCTATGATGAATTGATGAGATAATTACGAGACACATATTCTTTCCACGGGTTATGGTATGATAGAATATTTTATGAAAACCATGTTGTTCCATCGGTTTTGATGTATTGAATGTTGTATTAACCTTTGGAACACCTATGTATGGTTTTCATTCTGTGATAATGTTTACATTATAATCAAGGATATAGGTGAGCTTATAACCAAAGAAAGATGGGAACTATACATCCATACAATTATTTGGGTAATGATTAAGGTTATATGTGCTCAAAGGATACATGAGAGGTTATCCCTATACTGATATAGGGTACACGGTTTTTTACCGAAAGACCAAAATATGGTGCATATGATGTTATCACCACCCTGATGTAGTTACATAGGTGGTTATCCCAAGCCTAACATTTTATAAATCTCTTGGATAGTATCCTTGACATAGGGGTTTCTATTATTTTGTGTATTATAAAAATACACATCTTATTCCAATGTTTGGATCTCATAGATCATGTTATTTAATACCATTATGATCACTATCTTAAGAAATTCCATGATTTATACCATGAATCATGATTTTGATCAATGTTATAAAATGTATGGTTTTTAGATTTTATTCCTATTCTCTTATAACCTTATACACATGTTATTATTATGGGCTATTTGATATCTCCCTTGTTTACCCCTTACATAGTATCTGTGATTATCCTTTCATTGTATTACTTTCGCCTGGTTGTGACTAATTTTTTTGAATGGTATGTATGAGAATAATAATATATGGTAATATCTATATTTGATATGTATAATATATTTTATGAATTCCCTATATTTTTCTACATAGATTCCAATGACAATCAAACAATATATTCCTCAGGATAGTTTTTTTAGAAAAATATTGAATATTAATATAAAATGATGTAATATTAAATTATGAGTGGTCCAGGTCCCTATAGGTATATTATAGGATTTTATTATATCATTGAATAATCAAAAGGTTATTCACCTCATGAAATATTCCAGTGATATTTTATAGGAAAATATCATATACTATTTCATCCTTTGATGTTACTTATATTTTACTAGGTATATGACCCAATTCTTTTATCCTTACTCCTTCATTTGATGGTCAATCATTATTATTATGAGGTTTTTATGAAACTTATTTATTTTACATAGGTTATGAAATGATGATTTAATGGGTTTTTTATGATTTGTGACATTAAATTTGAATGAATTATGATTATGTGATGGTTGGGTCTATTATAGTCCAACTATAAATTGGGCACAGGGACATTCATATCTCATTAGATGATAATGAAATGTGTGTACATGACTTAGAATAGATTTTTAAATATATTGAAGTTTTTGTATGATCTCTTTACAGATATACTCATTGAATAATTATGGGACATGATTATGAATATATTTGTTCATATTTTCATGTGTGAGTATGATCACCTTCTAGATATGATCACAAGATTATCTAGGTACATGATTGAGTTTAGATATGATGAAAAAATTATTTATTCTTTTCCTTATGATGCAAATTACCCATGTTATGACTCATAAATGAATTTTAATGATGTCAAATACTTATGGATAATACTTCTAGAAAATATTTTATTTTATAGCATACGATTTATGCATTTATATGTATTATCATTTCATATTAAGAGAACACACATAAATATGTAATCACAACCATATGATCATATTATCTTATAATGGGTAATATTTATTCTATTTACTATTACTAGGAATCAGAGATATCATTTTATTATGTTTCCATCCATATGTTTGGAAGATGGTTCTATGTATTTTATATCTAGGAAGAGTAAAATATTGGATGTTATTTGTGGGATATGTTGAAGATTTTTCATTAAATAGGAATATTGAGTATCTAGTATCCCTAGAAAATAAAATTATATATATATTATGGATCATATGTAATTAATATTAATCTTATAAGATGTAATATTTATTTATGAAATATTAATTACAATAGAGTTGGTATCAGAGGAGGTTTGAGTTAATCTTTGGATAATATGATTAGATAACTTTGTCGAACCCCATGGGGATAATTACAGGTATACGAAAAAATTATAATGTCTATGTAAGGAACATAAATTTTGTTAACATATAAATAAAACCTTTATTGAATACTATATTTTGGAATTGTTTTTTATATATACATTTAGGGGTAAAAAAAATAGTGGGTTGAGTATATATCATTCATCAATCCAATGCATAGTGAGCGTTCCCTAACTGTGATTTTTTACACTCCTAGTGGATATTTTTGTGATAAATCACATCTTTATTATACATCCATATAGTAATGTTTTATAGATAACGGCCTTAGATAACCTCGGTTAAACCTATGGTTTCCTAGGTTGATAAAATGTTTTCCAAAATTTTGGACATCTGAAGAGTTTATTTTCAGGAATATATGTTTTGTAACTCGAACTATTTTTTCATGATACTTGAAGAATGATTTTGTTTTAGTAAATAAATGGAACAAGAATAAATATGATGAACAATGTATGGTATGGTTATGTAATGAACGTCCTTAAGGGAAACCAAATGGAATCGGACTACGATACCATATCATGTGACTTGTTTCACTTATCTCTCTTTTGATATTATTAGTAATGTTAACCATAATGAGATTTGCTGTGGATGAATGGTGGGAATACATGACATTTTTTCATTGATGTGACAACATCCACCCTCCTTCCATGGGTCCTTTGATCCAATAGTTTCTGATAAATGAATCAATGAGACTGAACATATATTTTCCGTTCCTTATTTCTCAGACCATGAGAATGCTTTCTTATGAATAAATCTCAATGATGGAGAAGCTTATTAATAGTTTAATCATTTTAAGAACATAAATAAAGTGGAAGGAATAAACTCCATGAAAGGAGAGGAGTTTGCTTTGGTATTTCTCAATAAATAATTCCCATTAACCCTTCACACTTAGATTGAAAGGGACTTCTTTGGGTTGAAATTGAAGGATGATTAATCTAATAGTATGTATGAGTAAATCATAAAATGATTATTAATGTATGATTATATATTTTAAATTTATCATGTCAAAAAAACTAATCTATTCTTTAGTGGTCTAAAACTAATTAAACAAAATTAGTTATCCATAATAGTATATTGTAACTATAATGAAATCATTCAATGTTCTATACATGTAAAAAAGGGAGTTATACCATCAATTATTATTCATGTTCTATTGACAATAAGTGGTAAATGGAGATTCATAGAATCTACAATGGTAAATATCTAGAAAGAAATAAATTCAAAAAATAAACATGCCAAAAACATGGAAGAAATCATTTTTAAATTTTAGAAAAAATAATTGGGAAGTACATTAAATTTGGATTGATTGGTCATCAATCCTGTGATTGATGATGAGGAATGAAATGGTCATAAAATGAAATATAAAAGAATATGGATCTGACAAATGAAGTTTAATGAATTAGATTAAAGTATGATGAGAATGATACGAATCGATTACTTAATCCAATATTGAAGGATGATTGTAGGCCTCTAGAGAACCTTAATTGTACGATGATCACATCCAAAACATATAATTTCATATGGGTATCACATCACCAATTCCATTATTAAGTTTTGTGTAAGCTGCCAAAACATATAATTGTATGATGATCACATCCAACTCATATATCCTATCTCATAGATGTTTATGGTAATTAGTTTCCAATATTGTTTTTTATTCTACGTCTACTTTAATATAATGTGAATTTGGGTATTTATTGGGTCTCTCTATATAGATCCCATATTAATTATAGTGGAAGGGAAGTCAACTTTCATATTCCAAGTGAACCTATGATAATTACCTTATGCGTGGATGAGTAAAATTTTATATTAGAAATTAAATACATCATACATACTTAATTGATATAAATGAAGGGTTTCAATAAATAATGGGTTGGGTGAAACAAAAAAATGATGGTTTCCCAATATATAAATGTTTTTTATCGATTTCTGGAAGAGTTTCCTAATCTTACATTGAATCAAAAAGTTTATTATTACATTGAACTCATACATAGTGTTGCACCTATTTGAAACACACCAAATATAATTTTCCATATTGAGTTATAGTAATTGACGAAGAAACTGAAGGAAAATTTCATAAAGGAAATAATTCATCCATGTGAATCACATTGGGGTGCCCCTATTTTTTGTTTTAAATAATGATAGATCCATATAGCTATACATTAATTATCATATACTTTATAAGATCACTACCAAGAGAAATTTTCATCTAACATATATTGATGCCATATTTGGGAAACTGTGGGGAGATAAATATTTTTCAATGATAAGAATTCATTATAGATAACAGTAATTGAGGGTCAAGGATGAGTATCTACCAATGAATAAAATTTGTTCAAGGTATGGGCACATTTAATTTATAGTGATGTTATTTCCTCAAAATAATATCCCAGATAACTTTATGGATTAAATTAATTGATTATATACTAATTTCATTAATTAGTTAGTGGTATTAATTACATTTGATATTATACTATAATTGATGTGAGTGGAAGTGGATTAATAATACATGATAATTTTACCAAATAACCATAGTAAAAAAATCTGAATAAAAACATTTTATTTTTCGATTTTTTCCTTCAAAAAGTTTCAATTTTGGGTCATGTAATCATATTTGAAGATATATATATTAGACCAAATGGTTTTAAGGCCTTCATTGTTATTTTATTATGGATAATACCCCTTTTAATGGTATAAGGGTAACTCGTACATGACCTGTAGGCCCAAGGCACAAGGCCAGACATTAGTAGAAAATACATGACCCGAAGGCCTAGAGGCATACCATGCCCAATACATGACCCATAGGCCCAACCCACTTGAACTACCTCTCCCAATCTTCGTGGTTTGGATTGATATTATTTAATATGTTTGCGAAAGTTATCAATGATATTTAATCCACTCAACAAGTTTACTCGGAAGGGATACAAGATCCGTTGGATAGAAGATTTTGAAGAATATTTAATGGAATTGATGATATGGTATGCCATCGCATAATAAATTATATTTCCCTATAGTGAAGAAGAGTCTGTGACCTATAATGATGTATCAATGAAGGGATAGGGATGAATTCTTATGAAGAGCGATACTATTATAGTATTTTCCACATACCAATAGATGGTTCGTGATAAAAACTATATAACACATTATATTGATTTATATTTGATAATTCTTGAATTAAAGATATATAATAAATATTTTATCTATAATGGTGTGATATTAATATATTGCTCATAATAGTTTTATGTTCATAATCACCTAAAATGATATGAGAACACACCCAAGAAGATGGATAAAGTTTATTTATGACAATTTTCACTCAATATACTACCACCTTTTGAAAGAAAACAAAGTGGATAATGCTTTTAGTTAAGGGGAAAATTCTAGCTTATCTATGACAAGGATCACTAAATATCTAATATTTAAGGATTTAAAAAGGATAGATCTAGAAATATTAAAATAGTGTGAAAGATTATATGGATCAAATGAGAGTTCAACTATCTATAAAAGGGTGTATAAGAATGGTTAATAGTGAAGTTGTAAAATAGTATAAGAATGTGTGAAATGTTTTTAATTAATACCATCATTATGATGGAATGATAATTATTAGGAAACACAAATGTGTTCCATCAATATAATATTTAGATAAGGAGCTATAGGATGAATCATGTAGTAATTAATTCTCATTGAATCTATAATTATAATGATGTTTGAAGAATTGAAAGAATATTTCTGGTGGGAAAATAGAGAAAGATATATTTTATATTATGTATCTTTATACATAGTATTTCATAATTTTAAGGTGGATATATCTAACTCTAGGGGGGTTTACATACATTAAACAATCCAAAATTGAAATGTGGAAATTTTTTCCATGAATACCATTTTCAGACTCCCCAAAAAAAATCAAAATAGACCACACAAATTTTTGAAATAGTTGATCAATAGATGAAGTAAAAATAATTAATTTACATTAGATATTATTTATCCCTTGATCTCTTTTATAGGTTACACACAAGGAAGTGGTAATATTCCATGGAGTACCAAATTCTATTAAATATTATCGAGATCAGAAGCATACATTGTAGTATTTATGAAATCGTTAGTAGTAATTGGATACAGAGATATGATTAATCACCACATATAATAATAAAAGATAGTTAGTCTGATAAAACCATTAAAAAACAAATGGTTTTGTTGAGATCATGTTCTCTATACTTTATATTATGTTTGATAAACACGTTTATCTAGTGATTTTTTCATACAATAATAAATTTCACTTGAGAGAATTCATATGGTATTGAATAAAGCCCAATTTAATTTGATGTGTAGAAGCACTAATTGATGGAATCAATATAGAGGAATAAATCAATTAGAACCTATAATAGATAATTATTTTTTAGAGAAATTTAGATCTTGAAATTTGTACACAACATAATATTTAATTTTATAGAAAATTAATATTGACAATCGTCGGTGGTATCTGGAGTTTGATGTTGGTGAAAAGGTATTAATTTTAATTTTTCTAGGGAAGAATATTGTGAGATTTATAAAAAATGCAATGAAGAACTCTATGTGTATTGTACACTTTCAAATTATTAACTGTATTTGGACTATAATATATATTTTATAACATCTTCTAAATATCTATCAAGTTAATAAAGTGTCCCATGTATCTTTCCTAAGAAAATACATACCTTAATCTTCATATTTTTCATGATTTTTAGTCACACAACTGGATTATTATATATCTTATGATGAATAACTGGTCGAGATTGAAACCCCCTGAGAGAAAGTTCTATGAAACAAGATCACACTCCTAGTCAATGTTTTTTTGGAGAAACTACATATAAATGAAGGATGCATGGAACATGATGATACGATCAAGCACATATTTACTATTTTTTTGTATCAATTTGAAGGACTTTCATGGGATAAATTCATTTTAATGGGGGTATAATGTAACACCATTATAATTTATGATATATTTCCTTTTAATTTTTTTATTTTATAGATTTCCATACACATAACCCCAATTCTATAAAATATAAAGTATATAAATATTTAATAGTTAGTGGATTCTATGATATTAATAACACTTACTATGTTATAAAAAATATAGGGTGGAAAAATTAATGAAATAAATTAATTTTATATCAATTTAATAGAAAAAATTAATTTCAAATTAAAATATATGTTTTTCTGGAAAATAATTTTAATGCTACCCACTAATTATTTTTTACAAGATATCAGTATTACTGTTTATTCAAATATATTTCATGTAAACAACACTGAGATGAAATTGGTAATCTCATTTTATTTTGTGTTACAACCTCTTCCTTTTGGACTGATATTAATGATCTTTTCCATGCTTGGTCACCTCAATGCCCTTTAATTTAGGATAACTATGTAGCCTGTTTTTCATAATATATTTTGAAGTAAGTGAAAAATATGTGGCTTATGTCGTATATGGAGATACTCAATATAATTTGGAATAGACTAATTAGGATTATATATAATTTAAATTGGTTTATACATCAATATTCACTAGTGCATATTATTGTTTCCATAAAATGGTCAAATTTAATTCAATACAGATTTTTTGAAAACTCAACGCATGCCTCTATTGATCAAAAAAGATTAGAAATGATAGGTAATTATTACACTCCTTGAAGAACATTAAAAGTTATATGGTTCATTCTATTCCAATGAGAGATTAAATTCAATAAATAATGTGCATTAAGAGGTAATATAAGTCCATATGGGTATAATTACATGTTTAGATGCCACACATGCAATGATTTAGGTTGTCTCTATAGAACTTGTGAACCATTACTTCACTGGATGAAGAAATACTTGGGATCAATAATGATGCTACAGTTGAAAAAAACCATTAATGGACAAAACTGTGGCTCTATTTTCACTCAATTTTAGTGGTGTAGGAAATAAAAAATGTTATATTTTATTTAACCTAGATACTTACCAAAAAATGTATAAACTTTTAAGAATCTCATTACCAATGAATTAAATAATTACACATAGTTTCGGTGAATAAAATCTTGATGGTGGTGGATTGGGAAATGAGGTTGTGGAGGATAATTAAATGGTTTTGATTAATGATATTCCTACTAAAATCACTTCTTTTTGGAAGAATGATTTCAATAAAAACTCTAATTTTATACTCATGTATCTCCTTTCTTCTTTTAATAAAGTGGCATTTCCATTTTTGTGATTTGTCAGTTGTCACAAAAAAATCATAAAAAGGTAAATTGTTTTCATTTTTTGAATGATATTAATGAAATTAATATATTATATATTTAATAATATATTTTAACATTTATCAATTTCATTTGAATGAATTAAATATGATTTTATATCTAGTTTTATCATTAATATATGACTTTCTAAAAAAATAGTTATTGATGCATTCTGAAAACTTATTTGAACATTAATTTCTAAAAATTATAGAAATTGAATGTTTATAATGGATTATGTATTTTGAATTAGGAGGAAAAAAAGTTAAAAAATATCCCTTTTATATTTTATTCAATATAAATATTAATAAAAGTAATGTTTTTTCACCTCGATAAGGTAATTACTTGAAAAATAGAGTTAAAAATTTTGTATAAGGATTTAAAAAACTCAAAAACATTCTTTTATAACATGTTATATGGGGATTTAATCCGTAACACTTCAATTCAAGAATATATAGAATATTTTTGACTTCTGTTTTGATTGTGAATTTTTTATTAATTTAATAAATTAAAAAAATACAAAATGTCACTCTCTTGACATTAATATCAATATTTGTTTTTGAAAAAGGATAAAAACAAGATAAATTTACTTATTATTATTCATTTTTGATATAAATTAATTTATATTATAGAAATTTATTTATACCTTTTAATGGATGAATAATTAATTTGAATGCTCATGCAACATCGATAAGATAAGGAACATGTTTTTTTCTCTTAGGAATGGATCTTTTAACTTTCAGTCTATGTATTTACTTTGGACCATATATAGATTCCCAATGAGTTAGAAGAGATCTCAATGGTGTTCGAGGCATGTTAGGAGCTGAGAATCCATCTTGTTAGGGAAACTGGACATGTCGCACGTATGGCGCCTAATAAGCGCATGATTTAGCTAATTGTGTGGATGGTCTATTTTTATAAAAAACCCTGTCACACGGTTTGTGCATTACAATTGACTCTAACCTTGAATGTTTCCATTCTACCCACTTAATTATGCAAGGTCTGCACATGTGTTTTTCAAACCGTGTAGAAAAATAATGCAATGGCTATTTTTGGGGAAAATTTCCCTTTTCTCTTAACGATACTTATGCCATATCTTCTTCCAAAATACAATTTATAGAAGGATTTACCTCTAAAACAATATTTTTTGATCTTTTTAATGATAAATATAGGGATTGAAATATTTCCTTTTTTTGGGATCCTATCGGGCTTCTATCCATAGCGTTGGATGCACAATGTTAATTAGTCGAGACAGATTAAGTTGTTCTTATGCTTTGTTTCTCTCAACCTAGTTAATGCGGTGAAATAAATTTTTCATTTATCTCAGATCCACTACATTCTAATATTAGTTAGTGTCTTATATCAAATGATAAGAATCGTAAAACCCCAAGGTGGGTGGTCTATAACACATCCCTGAAGTTTTCTGATTTTCTAATTGTTGTGTGGGCCCCACTGATTACATATGAAATGTTAGTATATTTTATATTCCTCAATTATAATCATTAGAACTATATGGATAATCTCAATATATATATTTTATTAATTATTGGGGCTTACGAAAAAAATAATTTCATCCCAAGTTGGTTGTTATACAGTAATTTTGTTTTTAGTATTTCACTTGTTTCGACCACCGATTAGGTGTGACATTTGTTGACCATTATAGGTGTAATATTTCTTATATTAAATGGATTGTTTTATATATTTAATTTCTTAATTGAATGTACCATTTATTCTCACCTGTTTATCAGCATTATTTTTGTGCTTCAATTGATAATTAATTGTGAAATTGAAATTGGCCAGTATACCATGTGTATGAATTGACATGATTAATTATGAATGATTAATGTCTTTCTTTTCTCTAGTACCCTTTACCATGTTAATGGAAGGTAGAGTAATGAATATTATCTATTGAATATGTTTTAACTGAAATTATAAATTGTTGTATTCCTTTGTCTTTGTCACACAATTGAATGGAAAGGCGTGGATAAAATGTACATATTGACTAATTTCGGATTGATTAAAAGGTTGTAAGATAGCTAAACTTATCAAAATAATGAAAGTAAAGGCGTGAACCAAATGAAATATTACATGTATTCCGTATGAAATAGGAGTGTCACGACTGGATCTCACCTTGGATTTTCATCCAAGCAATCCTTGGGCAATCTGGAACCCCATTCTGATTCACGAATACGTCTTTCTCAGGATGAGATACACCTAGATACATATCCATGTCTATTAATTATATGTATGGTATGACACCATAGTATCCCTTAAATATTTTTACAATTTACCTTGGATAAACTCCTTGGATTTATTATTGAAAAGTAGGTTCCATAGTTAAAGCCCGTTGAGACCAGTCCATAATTATCACTATTTTATCTAGGATGAACTCCTTGAACATGGTAGTCTTCTCAATATGGAATTCCATAGACTATGCTCCTTGGATTACACTTTTACCCCCATTCAGGAAACAATGCTTATTGTTTTGGGGACCCTATAGGTCTGCATTACCTTGGTTATTTCATTAGAACTTCATTATTAAATATAATTAATTTATTCCTTATTACTACTTAGAACCTTCTCTATTCATATCATTTGACATATTATAGATATGTAACTATAAAATAATCAATTGTTTATATGTTCAGACACTAGCCACTGGTTGAACATGGTACGTGGGTATTTAGTTACATTGTACTGTAATACATTATATATGCATGCTTGTACAGTATTACATTTCCATTACAGGGGATTGATTTTATAGACAACATTGTTGGTGGCCCACTGATATTTATCTCACACACCCTCAAGTTTAAATTTGGTTCTCAGAGTAGATTAAATTGTTGTAGGTGTTGAAAAGGGGGAGCATATGGATTTAAACACTTGATTACATGCAGTTTAGTATGGAACATGATTGAATATGAACGAGTCAAAGAATATTAGTCTTGGTATAATGTTTCATTTCATTTATAATTATGTGGAAAATACTATTACTAGTATTTTATTTCAGTTTTTTCTATTTTCTAGTGACATGACATATCAATAGTTATTGAAAGGTTTTCCAGTTGTTTTAGTTATTCTTACTACTATCTCTGTTTTCCAATGTTACTATTATTTACTAACACTTATTACACTATTTACCACTGATAGTATTCAACCTCTATGATAAAATTTGGTAGTGATGGATTAATGTACCCATTGACACACCATAGTCCCTCATTTCTAGTTGTAATCCTCTGGTGTTCAGGGAGATGCACATTAGGCCATGTGGCCCAATAGGATCGGCGCACCCATTAAGTGGCATCTAGGTCCATGACGTCACAATTTAATATTAGAGTAGGTTACTTTATTGCATTACCATGTGTATACAATAGATAAGATATTAGGAATGCAGGGGACTTGTTTGTAAGTCGTTATTGGGAATCAAAAACCCATGTTCGGGGTAAAATACAAGCTACCCAAAATATAGTAGATCTTGTATTTTTCATATTAATGTTGACATTATTTCATCATTCGGAGATGGAAATGCTATGTTTTGTTTATTACTACACTATTTGAGGATTTTATTTCATCCTTGACCTGATGATATGGGTAAAGGAGAATTGTTACATGCATCATTATAAGAACCTAACAATTCGCATGTCATGCATATTGACATGCCATATAGGTTCATTTCACTATTTTACATTTCATGATATTCATGTGATTTTTGATCGATGATGTGAAGTTATCCTATGCTTTTATTACTATTGGTTGTGATTGAGTGATTTCCTATCTCAATTTATGATGTGTTTGGGCCCCTATCGGTTGGGATAAATAATTTACCAAGTAGAGCCATTATGCTATAAATAAATCAGTGTTTCTTTCAATAATAAGGTGTATGGGATTTGATTCAATGAGATTGACTATCCATTATAATGTGAAACATGACATCTGAATTGAATTGGTTCCATATTCTTATACCACGTTGTCATGTTTATGAAATTTAAAAGAGTGAACCTAGAAATTAGATTTAAAATGAAATGTAACTCATACATGAGCACTTATCGATTCCAGGCTGCCTAAGAAGGTATTTGGGGCAGTATTCCTTTTGTTTTCATACATTCATATTTCTATAGGGATTATCTCCTTATTCATAAAATTTTTCTCAGTCGTGTTCTTAGCATTTATATACCAATTCCACCATAATGTCCTCATATCGTACGCCCGGAGGGTCGCGATGACCATGCTCCAGAAGTGTTGGGCCTTGAGCTACATGTATTACTCTCGGGAGATCAACATGTGGCACCACATTCTGAACCGGATTTTGGTATTTATTCCAATGTTCATGATAGTTTCATACATATGATTCAGTCTATGCATGGTCCTCCACAACTATCACCTACGATGGGTTATCTGACTCGTGAGTTCCAACACAAACATCCTCCTACTTTATCTAGGGATGGCGGTCCATATGCTTTTGAGTCTTGGATAGAGGCCCTATAATATATATTTGAGAATATGTAAACACCTATAGAAAATAAAGCAAAGATTACTCTATACATTCTTTGAGTCTCTGCCATGACATGGTGGGATCTGACTTATGAGGTCAGTCATCATCCGGGCATGTTATGGGTTGATTTTTAAAATTCCTTCTTTGATTAGTTCTTTCATCATAAACTATGAGATAATAGAGCCAGTGAGTTCACACATATTGAGTAGGGTTCTATGTAACTTATGGAATATTCAACATGTTTCATGGAGTTTCATCGCTTTGAACTAGTTTTAGCGGGTGATGTGATTTTGTGTCCAAGACGCTTTAAATATGGGATAGAGTACTCCATCCATACATAGGTGAATTTTTTTACCTTCTTACAATTTCTGAGATAGTTCATCAGTATTTTGTCACTAAGAACAACTTAATGGATGGGAATAGTACTGGTAGGCATGGATGAGGAGGAGGTCGTGGCCATGGTAGAAAGACCCCTAATCACCAAAAACTTTATTATAGTAGTTAGGATCATGTTAGTCCATCTAATTTTCCAGGTCGTGGATCAAGCCAGTTGAATGAAATACAACCAATACCCGAGTATAAGGTTGTGGGACCACCTATAATATTAAGTACTATTCTTGTGGCATCTAATATAGTATATTTTTTTCATTCAAGTGATTCAAGCTCTTTTATCTATTTATCTATTTTTGAATGTCATGGAGTGGGGATACAACATTAATATGGTGTAATGACACTAGATATTCCATTAGGGTTAAAACTAGAGGACATACGCTGCATTTGGGACTATCTCTATGAGGTAGGTAGTTACCCTTTCTTATGGGACCTCATTATTCTTGTGATAATGGGATTAAACTTCTTTATTGAGATGGATTGGTTATTTTATTATCATGATTTTTTATACTTCTATCACTGTATGGTTTCTTTTAGAACAATAAAGGGCATTCGTTATCTAGATACGGGTGGGTGGGATATCTAGGTTGGTGGAGTTGGACTAGAGGATCATGGGCTAGGTGGAGTGACCACCTAAATTGAAAATATCTTCATGGAGGATCTGGGATTATGTTATGTTGATTTCCAATAGTAGTATATCATTCCAGGGATGTGTTTTTAGACATTATTTTGTCACACATTCTTATAGAGAGGTAGAGTTTAATATTGATCTTGATCCAAGACTAGATCTTGTTTCCATTCATTTGTACAAAATGGAACCTCTAGAGATTCATGAGATCAAGCGTTAATTAGAGGAATTAGAGTCCAATGTATTTATAGGTCCTAATACATCCTATTATGGTTCAACCAGGCTTTTATTTAAGAAATAAGATGATACATTAAATTTATTCATTAATTAAAAACATTGAACTAGATTATAGTCATGAACTGATGTCCAATTCCTCAAATAGATGATCTCCTCATCCAGATCTGAGGTGAAAAGGTATTCTCTATGATTGACATAATATCAGTTTATCATTAGGTATGAGACAGGCCATCAAACATACCACATATAAATATCTATGAGTGGTCTGGTTTGTATGAGTACCTCGTTAGGCTATTGGTTTTTATGAACACACATGCTATTTTCATGGCTTTGATTACTAGGGTTTTCCACCCATATTTAGACACTTTTTTCGTAGTCTTTTGGGATGACATCTTTGTGTATTCATACACTCATAGCGACCATGCCAAAAATCATGAGAACATTTTGAGTACACTGAGAGAGCATCAGTTTAACACACTGATTTTTTAACCACCACTTCTGGATCGACAAATTTCACTTATTGGTTCATATAATATTAGAATCAATAGTATATATTGATATATAAATATTTATTGTTTTAGTTTATTTCATGAAAACCATGAATGTTTTTGACATATAGAGTTTCTTGGGGATGGATGGATGTTACAAGTATTTTATATAGGACGTTTCCATCCTCAGTTCACCTATTATTGGTCTTATAGTGAATGGTGATTTGTTACCGTGGTCAGAATCCTGGGAGAAATCCTTTCAGGAACTGAAAGGGAGGCTTATATAAACACCTATCCAAACTCTTCTAGAGATAGGAATAGTTTATAAAATCTTATGTGATAGATCAGGCATCGACCAAGGAGTTATGCTGATGTAGGAAGAAGCAATCATTTCATACAGATCTCATTAGTTCATGCCTCATGATAGAAATTACCCAATGTACAAACTTGATCTACAAGTAGTTGTCCATACCTTTTGATTGTCAAGACACTATATGTTAGGTGAGATTTTTGTGTTGTATGAAGACCATGAGATCCTCACATATAACTTTTATCAATGTGACTTGAACCATATATAATGGATATGACATAAATATCTAAAATTCTTCGAATTTGAGTTTCCTCTATGCATGGTAAGGGAAATGTAGTGGTAGATATTCTGAGTCGAAATACTCAATCATAGGCCATACAAGATACTTGTGACGAATTAATGTTAATTTTCCTATTTTCTATGATGAGTCTAGAGTTTTCTGATAGTCATAAGAATTTTTACCTCTAATCATTGATAGTTACCTCTTACCTCTTTGAGAAGATGAAGGGAAGATAGATTTTAAATCTTGAAGGTTTGGTTCTCCGTAGAAGTATATCAAGAGATAACCTACCTCTAGATTGGTCTGTGGACGAAGACAATTTCCTACATCTATGTGGACATATCAGGGTTCCTATAAATATGAGAGAGGATTTGATGAAAGAGTCACATGCTTCTCAGTGGGTTGTTTATCCAGGTATCTCCAAGATGGATCGAGATATGTGACAACAATATTGGTGTCCGAAGAAGAAACATCAGATATAATGATTTATCACTAGGTGTTCCACCAATCCATAGGTGATGGTGTATAATGAGAGACCTACAAGATTTCTACATCCAAATCTAGTTACATAATGTAAATTATAATATGTTTCTATGGATTACATAGTCATCTTCTCTAAGTCACTAAGGGGTATCGATACAATATGGGTAGTCATTGATCAACTAAAAAAATAATACAACATCATTCTTATTTAAGATAAATTCTCGTTTTATGATATGGGATGACTGTATGTTAGTGATATTGAGTGACAACATGGAGTTCCTCATGCTATCGCTTCATATTGGAATTCTTGTTTCACTTAACGGTTCTGGAAGGGTTCGTAAAAGGGTATTGGAACATAGGCAATTCTAATCACAAAATTTCACCCTCAGACCAATGGAAAGTTATAATAACCAATACATGTTCTGGGGGATATGCTCTGATCATGTTTCCTTGATTTTAGCAGTTCATGGGAGAAACATATTCCTCTCCTTTAGAACACCTATAATAACATATTTCAGGTGAAAATTCAGATGGTACTTATTGAGGCCTTATATGGAAGGACTTTTTGTTCACTCATGTTCTAGCTAGAGGTAGGTGAGGTATCCCTACTAGGTCCTTATCTCATTTAGGAGTCTTTAGAGCTGGTTCAGCTTATTTGAAGAAGAATGAATACTACAATGACCAAACAAAAATATTATACTGATCAATGTCGATGACCTCTAGATTTTGAGGTTAGGGATCATGTTTCCCTTCATCTATCGCCCATGGTTGGGCATTCATGGTTACAAAGACAATGGGAGTTATCACCTCATTATGTAGGGCCTTTTGAATGTTTGGAGGGAGTGGCGCCAGTATCCTATTAGATGCTACTACATCATACGTATCGTTTCATGCAAGATGTCTTCCAGATCTCAAAGCTTTTTCCGAATCGTGCTGATCCATTTAATACCTTTATCCCATGGAAGATGAGTTAGATGTTGATGTTACCTTTGAGGGGTATCCAGTAGCATCGTTGAGCAGACAACAAAGGATATCTCAGGTTGGTCTACCCATCTTATTGGGGTGATATGGTAACACATCAACGTTCAAGATTATACATGGGAGTGGGATTCCAACGTATGTTACCAATGGCTATATGTGTTCTTAGATAGTGTTCCCTCACCCTTGTAAGGTGAACTACGAGATGAGTTCTTTTAAGGGGGGAAGAATGTAAGAACTAGACATTTTTCATAGGTATGTATCACTTCAATTTCTTTCTAAATATTTACCATTGACATAATATGACTTCCTAATGAGTTAGAAAAGGTCATAGGTGTTTCCATGGAAGGTTTGACGGCCAGATCACATATTTTTGGGGAAACTGGCCATGTCGCATGGTTGGTGTACGATTTTCATAACCATATATATGGTATATTATTAGACAAGAACCGTATCACATGGTTTGAACATTGCCATGAAGCCTAACCATGAATCTTCCCCTTCTACCTTGGTAACCATCCACAATTTTTTTAAACCCTGCTGACAAACTGTGAACATGATATTTTTGGGTAAATTGTCATTTCCCCCCTTAATGATCTATTAAGCCACCTATTCATCCATAATATAATTTAGAGCGGTATTTACCTCCATGTCTCTCATTTTGTAGGTATTTTTAATTCCAATTCATGAGATTAAAATATCTCCTTTATCTAGGATTCGATCGAGGTTCAGTTCAACATGTTGGATTCCCAATAGTAAGTACTCAATTGTGTTTAAGTCTTTCTTCTTATCCATTGGTGTTGACCTAGTTATCAAGGTGGGAGTATTTTTCCATTTTTCTCAGATCTAATACATCATATGATGAACTATAGGTCAGTATTAGAGGATAATGATCATAAAACCCTATGGTGGTGGTCTATACCTCATCCCTTTTGTTTTATCAATTTTGGAATTTTTGAAAGGGGCTCACCAATTTCATCAGGTGTGGTTAATAGATTTTATATTCCATGATTCTAATAATTATAACCATAAAGATATCATCTATCCATGTATGATATTTATTGTTTTTGGTTACGAGCACAACTATATCCATACCATGTAGGATGTTTTTCCATAACTGGTTTTTAGTACTTGACCTATCAGAGCCACTATTCAGGTGTGACTTTTGATAACCCTTCTAAGGGTAATATTTTCTATATTTAGTGGCTTGATTTGTATAATGAATTTCATAATGGAATGTACCATGCATGATCACCACTTTACCCACCTATGGTAAGTGATTCAATTGATAATTAAATGTGAAATTGAAATTTGAAAGTATACAATGTATATGACATGACCAGATTAATTGTGGATGAGTAATGGGGTTCATGTTGGTAGAACCCCTTACAATATTAATGGAAGGAATCATAATAAAACTTAATTTTTGAATATTATTTAAATGGAAAGAACAAGGGTTTCATGCTACTTGGCCTTGTCATAGTAATTAAAGGAATGTATTGGACAAAATGCACTTATTGATTAATTATAACTTGATACAAAGGTTTCATGACACATGACTTTATCACAGTAATTATATGAAAGGGATGAACCAAAAGAAACAATATATGACTTCAATATCAAATAAGAGTGTCCTGAATCGAGCTCACCTTGTATTCATATTGGGTAATTCGTTGAGAACTTAGGAACCCCATTCTAATTCAAGGATACAACTTACATAGGTTGAGACCCACCTAGATCTAGTTCCTTGTCTATTATTTGGATTCCTAGTTTGAAAACATAGGTTCCCTTAAATATTTTAACAAGTTTCCATGGAAAAATTCATTCGATCCTGCTTTGAAAAGTATTTTCCATGGTAAAAGAACATCATGCCCTTTCATTTCTTAACCCCATTTTACCTTGGATAAAATCCTTGGACTCGGAAGGCATCTCATTGTAGAATTCCCTTGTCTATTCTCCTAGAATTACACACTTACCCCATACCAAACTACAATTATTAATGAGTTGGACACACTTGGGGTCTATGTTTCCAGAGTTATTACCTTGGAGCATCATTATTAAATATCATTTCTGGATTCCATGTTCAAATTATATCCATCACTATTCCTATCATGTGACATATAATAATCTTTTTACAATAAAATAATGAATTGGTTAATCATTCAGACACCAGTCATATGATGAGGACAGTACATGGATATTTAGTTTCATTTTACTTCTTTAGTTTATATATACATGATTTTTCACTGTTATAGTTCCATTACATGTTCTAGATGTTTTAGACACCATTGGTGGTGGCCCACTGAGATTTGTCTCACAACCTCTCCGGGCGGTGTTTGGTACCTAGAGAAGATTACATGGTTTCATGTGTTGAAAAGGGGTAACATATCTCTTTGAACATTTGACTTCTTGTTATTTAGTATAGAACATGATAGCAGATGACTGAGTTGAAGCTCTAGATTATTGGGATAGTCTATGATTTCTAATATACTTATGTGGAAAATTTTATATATGTTACCATGTATCCATGTTTTCCATTTTTATAGTGACATGAAATATCAGTAGTTATTGAATTTTATTCGGGTTGTTGTAATTATTTTTACTATTTTCACTATTTTATTATGTTAATTTTGTTTATATATATTTTGTCTGATATTAACCTCTATTTATATTAATCCACTAACCTACACTTTGCTAATGAGGGAACAGTCTCCCCACGAAAACACCGTAGGACATAGCTTCTAGTCAGTAGCCTCTGGAGCTCAAGGACTTCGGCATGAAGCCATGTGGCCCATTGGGATAGGGGAAACCATTAAGTATAATATGGGTCTAGGACATAAAATATTGTGTATTTTTTCAATTAAAATAATATTATACTAAATAAGAAAACAAAATATTAAAATCAATAATTTTTTTTGATTAATGTTGTTATAAATATGTTTGTTTCATATAACGTATTTGTGATATGTTATTGGTTTGGATTAAAATTCCATTAAATTCATGTTTTTTCTGACGTCCAATTACATGAATAGTTATTAAAAATACATTAATAATAATACATGATTAAAATGTATAATAAAATAATTTAAAAATCATGAAAATCATTAAATAGGAATATTATGATTAGAATTGGTCAAAATGTAATCCCTTGGTCATTTACGAGTTAATTTTCACCTTATATATATAATTATATTCCTTTAATTTTATAAAATTCATTACCAAAGCTATGATTAATATTGGTTAACCAAGTTGTTAAACAATATGATAGGGATTATAATGACAAAAAAATCTATCTACAAGTAATTAGATGATTATATTTATACTTTATAATCATTTTGAATATCCGGTCATTTGGAATCCCTTTTCATTAAAGTGGATTATTTATGTTTTAATATTTTTGGTAAATCAATGTTTATCCTTTCTCTATAATATAAAAGGGTGTCCATTACCTCCTATCCATACATAAAATTGAGCCATATTTCTCTAAAAAAATAAACCCAAATATCAACTTATCTTCCAGAACTACATCCATGATATTATATTATTTACACAATACATTCCCTTCATGGATTATTGTGTACTACGTAAGAGGGTTCTCAATGAATAGTTTTTACTCTAAACCATAAATTTTCACTTTTATTGTTTTGTCCACCTTCTCTAAATATATGGGTTAAATATATTTTTTTTACTAAATTATCATAACATATTGATATTTTATTAGGACTATGTTAAAACCTTTCTTAACCAATTTTCAATCCAATAGAAAATGAATACATCCCTCATGAAAATGTATGTCTTTTCGTCTCCACAGAAAGGTATAATTCTTTTTTCATAACCACATTGCATGGATGTTTATAATGATGTATTTTGTATTCATATATTATATTAATTAAATGATTAAAAAATTTATATCTTAGGTTCTTCAAAAGAAATAATGTTTTTTCGAAGAGAGATGAATGTTCAGAAGTAACAATAGTTGAATATAATTAAGAATATAGGGTCCTCAGTGAGGATGCTTTATTGAATTTTATTGATATTAAAAGGATTGATGATAATGATTATAAATAGGAAGAGGTTAAGAGACATGTATATATTCAGGCATAACTCAAATAATCCCTTCAACAAATTGATATACTATTTTCTGAAACAAAGAATGAAAATTAATTTTCTCCTAAATCTATGATTTATATGTAATAATAGGAGAAAGGGCAGTTAGAACAAAAATATGATATTTAAAAAAATTAAATCTGGGTATTCCAAAAATCTAGTGAAATAGGCCAGTCCAAGGATTTTATAGTTAATCAAAGGAAAACATAATTGATGGATTGTGGATATTTGTAAAAGGTAGAGTTAAATTAATTAAATAGATATAAGTAGAATCAATAATACAGTAGTAGATGCATGATTACAGGGAATGTACCCTCTCTCCTTGTATGACATTGAAAAATTTGATCAGGTCCGCAATAATGGATGTTTACATAGTATAAACTAAAGCATTTATTTTTATCCCCTACTTACAAAAATTAGAAAAGTAATAAATGTTGGTTAGAGTGATCACATGTAATATAAAACCAAGGTTAATTCTAATCCATAACAATCAGAAACCTGAAATAAAAATAGATTTTCAAGGATCTTAAAATCATTTTAATCAAATAGGGTAGGGTAATTCAATGACTCCACAAATGAGGTGTTATTTCTATGGAGATTTTGGTCACATTGAATATGTGTTTTTTTACAATATGATTTACTTCATAAATAAACAACAACACAATATGGAATGAAGTTTTTAAAAATGTATTTATGATTTTAATAGGTAATGTTTTTACATTTAATTATTTGATAATAGTGAGATTTATTTTTCTTAAAAGGAGATAAATAATGTGATTTATGAACCCAAAAAAATCAAATTATAGATGATGGAAATGACCTAAAACGTACTAATAACACCTAATAGATTTATAGTTTTGGAAAAGGAGGAGGAAACCATTTATTTGGAGGTAGATTCATTATTACCAATATCAATATATGCTAATTAGTGGTCATGGGTGAATAAAATAATATCTAATAAGGATAAATTTATTTATATTTCACTATGAGTGGCATAAAATATTGAATTCATGGATTCAGACAATAGATTCACATCAACAAGACTAATAATGAAGACCCGATCACCAAAATAAAATATGAAAAAATATAGAGGTTTAATTTGGTAACATTGAAGGAATAATTAATGGTTACTCTTGAAATTTTATGGTTAGTAGAAAAGATCCCAAAAAATTAGATTCTCTACTAGCTTAATGTATTACCAAAAGTTTATTTTGTTGGAGCCAGTTTCATGATAAATGAAATTTTCGATTATCATCAAATGAACATCAACGAAATCAAAAAGTACGAAATAGAAAAATAACGGTACTATTTTTCCCTCAATAAAAATGAATAATAAGGTGGATGATATAATTATCGTAGTGTGAAACCCTAGAATAAACTCCATCAAAATAACTTTGGATGTTCAAGCAGATGGTCATGTGTAGTGCATAACCCGTGGAATGCACCATGAAATCCCACAACAAGTCCTTCTACTATTTCAAATCCACCATAGATAATTGATCATCACATGGATGCGAGTAGGTATGATCCTAAAGGACACATGTATTTTTTTGTGGAGGAATTCTAATTGTCCCTCCTAAATTACTTTGAAAATTAAAGGAAAAAATCCAAAATACGGGAACCTCTCGTTAATATAAATTTCACATTATGCATCACTGATTGAGAGACTGATTATCCTCAATAGCATCTGGAATAACATAAAAACCCCTTAGTCATTTAAAATAATGAAATAAAATAAAATAGGATTGTGCATGAACCTCTTGGAGTAGTGAACATTATATGAAATTCCCATAGAAACTTGAGAGACACTGTAAGAATCCATCGACATATCTGCCTCATCACGCGAAAGCCCGCTATCATGGATTCTTAGTGACAAAAAGGACCATAGACATGTATAAGAAGCCTTACACTCCCTTTAGTTCCATAAGCACAAATTTATGGAATTTTCACTGAAATGATTATACATCTCTTCAATAGGTTATATAATTTCATGAAATGCATCACGAATAGGATTAGATATTTTCTCTTAAAACACTCATCCAACCTCAAAATATCTCTTACATTTATAAATAAAGAAAATGAAATAAATTGGGGAATGAAGAGCACCTCTCACTATTATAAAACTCAAGTGAAAAACCTATGATATTCACACGACTGCATATAAAGACCACTTGACTAGACAATACAAATTCACAAAGGCCCCTAGAATAGATATCCTTTTATTTCAAGAAGTCTTATCCAAGTCACCTGATATAATACAGATGCCTTCTGATAGGCTCCCTAATCCTTCTAAGTCACTTGGATATGTAGGTATGATAATATGTAATACCATTAGCATGTATTCATGTTAAAAAGACCCATTGAATTGGAAATAATGGATGTGATGATGAAATGGTATCATAGTGGCTGAAGATCAGGTGATCCCCTCCAAGATGTCCTATGACAATACCGACAAAGACAAGAGATTTTTAAGTCCTCCTCAGACTATATATTTGATATACATGATACATTCAACAAAAAGTGACGAAAAAATGATGTGGCTAGGCCAATAAATCCCCCACCCTAGCCTAATAATGTACCATAACACAGATAGGTGAATGAATCCTTGAAACGTTGCACATACACACCCAGGCATTAGAGAATATTTCTCAAAGTTGATAATCTCATGATTGGGATTTTTTAATCATTTAAGATCTAAAGAACAACATCAGTGATCATTCCACATATATAGGTATCTCATGTAATAACTCATAGTTCACATGAAGGATTTATAGTGGATAACATTAGGAACGTACCACATATCTACTAAATCATGAGATATATATAACACACTAACACTGAAATAAATCTGATGAATTTTCAATATATGAAAATAAAAAAGAGTAAATGATAAAAGAATTGTGTGAAGAACCTATATTCTGATCCTCTTACACATAGAATTACCTATCAGTGTCATGAAACAAAACCAAGATAATTCTGTCAGATCATGAAATTCTCATTTGGTGTACTATTAGAATTATGAAAAGTCCCCTAAACATGCCAGATCAAGTCACGTGGAACCCTCCATGCATGCCACCACATTCATACAAAACCCTTCAGTCTAGACGTCCAAGCCTTGAAATTTCTCTAGAAATGTCTCATAGATCATATGGTGAAACCATGTATATGTCAGCTAAGTTTCACGGTATCACCAAGGTATGCCATCTGGATCTTGTGATTCCCCTGTACAAGTCTTCTAGATTTGTTATTATCTATATTCTTATCTTCCAAGATCATACATCACCATATAGAAATGTGTCCTTGACTCTCATGACTCCCTCCATGTGTGGAATCCAACTGTCATAATGACACAAGGCCAATTTAGATGGATCATGAGATTCCCTCTTGACAGGCCATCCGATGTCATGTGATGGATTCTAGGAAGAGACGGCTGGGACATAAAATTTCCTTTGGGTAAGTCAGCATTGATCTTGTGACAACCTTAAAAAATTCTATCAATATTATTTTACATCACTCGAAAAAGTCAACTAGATCATAGAACTATTTTTGGACATCTTAGAAAGACATTCTCTAACATGTCATGCAGAAAACCAAGGCATTTTGCGTTGAATATCAGCACCTAATAGGATGGAATGTGTGCTAGGTTGATTGTGTATCTGATAGATTGGTAAGATTTTCAATATTCATTGTGTAAAAGCCGATCAAAAGGGAAATGTTAGTGTTGAATCCACAATCAGTAGTATAATATTATTGTCCCACATGGAAGTGAAACTTAAGTGTGTTAGCCTCAACCCATTACACTATAATGATGCTGATTCATGTGATGAACATGATACATATGACTCATTGTTAAGGCTTCAAAACCCTATTAATTGACCTAATGTTTTATTAGTACACAAGTCATATATTTATATATAGTGAGTCTGATTACATTCTATCCCTTATTTATCAAACTGAGCATAGATCACATGTGATTAGCGAGTTACAATGGTCATATCATTCACATCATGAATCTCCACCTTCCAAGGAAATATTTTTTTGTAATCCATCATGAGTGGATGATATAAAAATCCCCCATATAAGGGAATTTATATTAGTACCAATCAAAAGGGTATTAACAATCTACACTATATCTTATCTTTTTCATGAACTAGGATGCACATGGCATATCCTTGAGGGTCGATCTTGAATATCTAGTACTTGAGTGCCTACAAATATTTACATTCTACATGATGATAAACATCATTTGATTAATGAACTATGTGGGTTTTGATTCATGAAAAAATGACATGTAAGATGCCTTATAATGGCTCAATCTTCTGATCAGATTATTAACCACATCCCAACATGGAAGAAAATTCCTATGGGTATAGTTATACAACATCAGTATATAAGTATAAATTCTTTAATGGGAATTCAATGAATACTATTAGATATATATATATGGATTAAATAATGATATCTTTTTCTTGTTAATTATGTAAAAGGATTTAACCTATGATGATTTTTCATTGTAACCTATCCTGTATCAGGATTAGGAGGAGATTCTTGAACATAAAATAAATATACAAGAATGTCATGACATATGAAATAGTACCCCCAAAAGGGTGGTTGGAGCATGACCTCCCAACATCTCGACCAATGTGAGTTCCTAAAAATTGTTGGGACTAATCCCCCAAAGGACCGACTTCCTTTGGAAAACAATTAAATTAACATTTATGGGTATGGAAACTATTGAGAATTTATAGGGAAGACCAACCAAGTCGAGCAATTGAGTAAGGAATTAGAACAACCATAGTCAAAGCACTAGACTAATCCTATCCACTCCATTTCCTAATAAAATATAAACGTGAGAACGACATGAATATATTAAATAAAAGAATGATCGATTAATCATTCGATAGTAGTTTTGGTTTTCCATGTGCCAAGAAACTTTATTGGTATATCAAAAAAAGATGATAAGCCTAAAATTAATCATAAAAATATTCCTCAATAACTTTGGTTCCCATGAAAAATATGTCGATCCACTCATTGACAAGTCCACATGAGACGAATGGACATATTTTTAATAAAAGGACAATTTTGTTAACTATGCATATCGGACAAAGGACATCATGTATAGGATATTGATATAATTAGTGATATTTTTTCCTTATTTTCTACATGATGGTATATTCTATTATCATAAAAAATACTATGATTCAAAATATTTTCATCATTCAATGACAATTTTAGAATGTCAGACGATGCTGTAACACTTGGGGATAAAAATACGAGTTCAACATCTTAAAAAATTCAACATAAATTGGAGAATACAATCATCTAAGAATACCATTGACACAGTGAAATACCGCCCACTGAAGCTTCCCATGAGGGTATCTAAATACAGAAGACGAGGACTCTACAACATTCGAAGAACCTGAAGCTAATACAGTGGCCCTCATTACTACAACAACCACTTCAGAAGATTTTCCTTGGATTATGGGAACCACCACATTCAGTATAAAATTATGGTGGAAAATGATGTCAAATGCAACACGGTCATGGATTAGTGGATTCCAAGGAGGTATATTTTTAACCACCATCACCATAATCATACCACTGGTACCCATCAATCACCTACTGAGGGTAGTAACTAGCATACTTCTACCACTGATACCCATGCAAGGACAATAAAGAAGACATATCGGGTGAGGGTGTCTCTGGATGAATGTGGGTGGACTCATATTACCGCTCTTTCTAATAATGCATGCCACAATATTGCAATAGTAACCATTTAGCAGGCTTATATCCCTGCACATTTGGAGTATGTCTGCAGGAATATTACAATTGCAGGCACAGGGGATGCACATATCCTTGCCCTCTTGCATAAAGCCCATCAACATATTCATTTTGGCATAAGGAGAAAATAAGTAGTACTATGTTATTTTTTTAATTGAATATATATTCCAATACATATAGGGAGACAGAAAATATATTGGATCATATTCCTACCCAAACTTTTCTAAAATTACATTACATATTTGTAGTAGATGAATAACTCCCCCAGTATATTCTGACATTTGTACAAATAAAATTATAGGAACATATTCATTTCTTTATAGCTAGGGAAGCTAAACACTAATCATTATACACAATTGGGTTCTTCACAAGAAGCACATATTATATCTCCCATTTAGGACGATTATTGGCATATTTTGGGAAAGTACAAGGAATTAGACGAGGATCATATTCCCATTCCAACCAGATATCACTAGGTGAGAGTGGAACAAGCTTCGAGATAGGATTATATCAGTATTTCAAAATTCTGGTGACATATTCCAAAGGCATATGACCGCACTCATATTCTCATACATGTCGGGTATTACCAAGTGAGAGGGGCATCTTCTGTGGGGAAGGCTCATATTCTAATAAAATAATATTATAATCATACTCTAACGGCCATGGATTAGGATCATATCCCTATTTTGTCCGCGTATTAACTGTGGATAATGGATCATGTTTCAAGACTTTCTCAAATTCTATTCAGTGAATCATCCTAAAAATTACATAAAATCACGGAAACCAGGAACATATTCCTACATCCCTACACGAGCGTCCTTTTGAGGTAATATAGAAGGAGGATCATATCCATTATCACATTCTATAGTTTATTTGACATATTTTGGTGAGGAATGAATATTCGAACTATGATCGTATTTCTCTTCCAACCAAGTCTAACCAGGTGAGAAGGGAAGATGACTTGGCTTCGACTGATATTCGGGCTACAAATGAAAATAGAAATATCCAAAAGGCTCATGATTTGGCCCATACTATTTTTCTGACCGATGAACACAAATTGTGAATGAAACATTCTTTGTGACATGCTATAATCCCTATCAATGATGAGGAAGGTCAATAGAATATTCTAGAAGATTCACATTTGTTGGCTCGTACTCCCGTAACACTAGATAATTATACATAATATTTGGAATCAGTTTTACAATGGGCACATATACATTCACTACTCCATAAAGTAGGTTGTAAAATTCTATCCATGACATAAAACAAGGATCATATCCCAAATTTTCTCAATGTTAGTGTCAATGGTGTTTTTTGAGGAACATATTTCTATAAATAGTTGTACAAACATAAGATTTTTCCATATTGAGGGGTGCTCAAAACATCAGGGTCAACAACATATAATTTACCATCATCTTCAAGAAGAACTCCTCTTGAGTTATTAGGATACTGAAAGAAGAAATGTCTTTGATCAAACCAGATAGAGGTGTGAATATTTGATGATGATGAGATCAACATTGGTACATGAAAAGATTTATCTAGAAACCAGTTCCCCATCATGTACTATCCCATTACAAATCGTGAATAGGAGGTCCTGGATGATATCAAAAGGGGGTTCATGCCATATCAATGCCAAAGTATGTGGGCTACTCATTTGGGAATAATGGATAGACATTTCCCTTAACCAGGATGCGAGTATCACCTTTATATTACCAATATACACTTTTTTTATGTTCGATGTGGCAACACCTTCTATGGAATATAAACCAAGAGTAGAAGATAATGAAAAATTACTATGTAGTGTTTCTAATTTCTCTGAGAAATCCCTCCACTGACTAATTTCTTGATCATTTATTGGAGTTCATATCTGAGGATTGGTGAAATGTGGAGTATTGAACATCACTATATACCTAGAATAGTAGAACCCTTCAGAATTGGTGTCATGTAAAGTGAGATCCTCCAAAAGAATGTCAGATAGTTTATCACTACAATAGAAATACCCCACTTCAACATTGTCCATACATCAGATATGGAGGGAGAGAAAACCCCCAAACCATTGAATAAGGCCCCTCAAAATATAGTAATTAATTTAAGACCAGAATATCAAAACTATTCAACATCCAATGGAGTTTGATACCTATCATGGGGTTCCATTAAACCCAGTTCCAATAAGATTATAGCTACACTATAACAAAAATGTCACAATAGTATCTATTATAATAACTATCCATGAGAGGACCCATCTTGCATAGCTAGGGGATTATCATCCCACACATCTATCCCTCAGATCATCAATTACTGAGGGGATTCAGTACATATTATCAGTAGCTACAATGAAACCACAACCCACTAGGCTGGGTGATTTTATATCTGGATCACCATCACTAGGTTCAACATCCCCTGAGAGGTTATTGGGGAAATAAATTGTGAATTTCGATCAACCACATCCTGCCGTGATAAAGGAATTTACCTCTCGATGTTCTTCTTGGGAGGCTTCAAATACCTTACAATAATCATTGGATCAACAATAATAGGATCAATAAATGCCAATTGTGGCCCAGGACAACCCACTATTCGCATCGATGGGGGTGCTTTCATCATCATCATCATCACATATATATTCAGTCTTCTCTATGGTTGGTGGTAAATATTAATGGTCATTATCCTATATGTTCCTCCCACAACAAGACAAGCCTATATTATTTTGGTCATTCTAATATCCCAGATTGGAATCTCCCTCCAGGTTATTATTCATATACCAAAATGGGAGGAAAATATGGAAAATGAAATTAGACCCCACTAGGGTCACAAGAAAAAATGTTCAAATATGAAAAATGGTTCAACGAAGGACCCTAATGAAGGTAGTGTAGAATCATCTTATTGCATCGAATTTAATGGGACAACCACATTTTCTGATAAACCTCATAAAATTTCTTCATTTTCAACATGACAGACATAGTGGATCACAAATTAGATAAAAACGATGAATTATGGAAAATATTCCCTGATATGCGGTTGATTTGGAACCAACAAATTAGTTTTCATGCACGTAGAACCAAATAAGGCTCCAAAATTTGGCAACATTAAAATGGAGTTTCCTCCTCTATGATGGGTCACTACCAAATAAAAATGGGGATGTTGTGGGTTCATCCAAATCACCACCTTGAAGAGTTTAGGATGCTTCCAAATAGTAACAGTTGTAAAAATAAGAGAGTGGTATGTATACCTTTTGACAAATAAATGAGGATCTACGCAGGGGAAATATTCCTTCTGAGTATCGTCTTTAGGATGATGTGAATATTCATCCTCCTATAAGAGTTGATCTTCCAGTGATAACATTCTTTAAGTATTATACTAACTCCAGATCTAGAAAACCAGTCAACATAAATGAGGATATCAAAATTGATCATGGATTCCCTCTATTTCAATGAAAAAATATCCTCTACTAGGGAGATCATTCAGTCTTACGAAGAATTGCGAATTATTGGGAGATGAAGGAGAGTCTACCACATCAATGCCCTCCGGATAACAGTATTATAGTGTCATCAAAAATAAAAAATACACCATGATATTCCTAACATCATCAAGTCGTTTGATTCTCTAATGTAATACTTGGAAGGTAAAAGTGAACTAATCCATCATTATAGTAATCTATATACAGAATTGATGTACAATAATTTCCCCCACACAATTTTTGAAATACTACCATATCCAATATTGAATGTGTATGTGACATTGAATAACATCTAATGTTCTTAACATCCAAATGTGGGATAATTATGGGACATCGAGATGAATAAGAGGGAAAAAAATTTATGTGTTGTGTACAATCTCTAAAAGTGTTAGCCAATTTTTGTACAATATTCTTCCAACACGATCCGTTGTAGTATGGGATGATCATCATCATCAATTTCATTATCATTTCATCTCTACACTGAGGAAAATGGAAATCATTGAGGTGGTGAAATAAAAAAACATGAAAATTATATGGTTACAGAATTCATATCCTGATGTAAATGTCGAACCTAATAAATCTTCATGCCTCTCACACTAAATAAAATGATGGAACTCTATGTAGAAAATAACTGGGATGAGTAGAAAACACCATAGACACCAATGTAGTATCCTAGATGGATATATGAGTTAAAAAATGAGATAATTTTTGGATGATTCCATTGAGAAGACTTGATCAAAAATTCTACTCATTCCCTAATCAAAAGAAAAAATGTTAGGTGACAAAGAAGGTGCTCATGTCAATCTTAAAAAAGTCGATGTTCCTATCCACGAACCTAGGAGAGTCCCAAACCACCCCAAACCTCCATTTGATATGTAAAAACCCCAAAATCTCCTTCTCCAATAAGAAAAGTGATATAAGGGTCACAAAAGATTTTGTGAATAAATGAATAAAGAAAAATACTTCTCAAATGAACATGTATCAATTTGTTTCTTGGAATCCATGGGTAATAACATGCTCACGATTTCACATCATTGGAAGTGCAATGAGGTCAAACTCACTAATTATCTAGACAATTACCCTTTCTATAAAAATATGGGACATAATATCTATGTTTTGTTCATCACCAAATACATCATTCAATGAAATTTCAATTATGGATAGGTGGTGATAAGTAATTTTTAATAGTAGGTGGAATTCATCACCATTGCTCAACCATAAGAAGAGGTTGATTGGAAAAAAAATCCTGACAATGTGTAAATGGATTTTGACAACTGAATGACTTGAATGATAGTTGACCAAGCTCATTCCAACCTAAGTGAATAGCTACATAGACCCACAATATCTCCACTACCCAAGAAGGTCACATCAGTTATGTATCATAATGGTGGAAGTGACCATCAAAAGCAAGAATTAAATGAATATGTGAAGCCATTTTTATTCCAATACAATATCAGACTCTTGGAGTTTTCTCCCCTCCAACATCTAAAGTACGCTAAATGACCGAATAAATAGAACCCTCTTTATATGGGGGGTCATATTAGATTATTTTACTGTGATACACCTATCAGACCACTTCTCTAATGATGAGTATTCCTCATAATATGAGTTAACCACACACAACTAGGGAACATGAATCCCTGTGCCAAGGAACCGAGGATACAAAGTAATACACTTGTGTAGTCCGACCTAATATTTTGGTATCATGCACATAGTGAAAATATATATAGTTCATTCCATTCAGAAGGCACTCCATCAATCCCATAGAAAACATAGAGGTGTCTCATAACCGTCTAGTGGTCATCCACAACCAGTTTTCATGCATGATTTCCTAGTGGTGCTTAGATAATCCTATCATCCCAGGAAATGAAGAAGGCTGACATGAGCAACACCACATGTAGTAGAGGATCCCATGACCTCTTCATAAGTACCTAGCCCATAAATCTCAAATACCATGATTACTAGGCCACATGTCTAGGATAAACCAACCCTAGGGAAGATATGGAAATTTTCACCAATGTACGACATTCTGAAATTGCTGGTGGTTGTCCCATCCATGCTCTCAATCATTGATACATTTCATATTTCAAAATATCTCAGTGAGGATATCATAAAAACCTTCCAAAGACCATATAAATTTTAGATATACTCCAATATGGATATATTCTATCGAATGGAGACTATGTTAGTAGAATTCCATTTTGAAATATCATTCATAGAGCATGATTAGAAAGAAGACATCTAGGAATACATCAGACCCCTATAAGCTACAAGAAGATTAAATAATGTTGACATTCGAAGGGATCTAATTGACAACAGATCCTAGATCAATCTAATCAATATTCTAACCCTATGATGTTTTTTATATAGTTAAGGGTATTTTTCTCACAAAAATATTACCATTCAGGGGTATGATAAGTGTCAGAAAAGACATCATAGGAAGATAAAACTCAAAAATCTATTTTGCGATCTCACATCTGATGTTGAATTCGTCGTTTTCTTGTAAGACCCCACATAAAATGTCTTTCTTGTAAGGCCTTAGCTCTATATCCACATGGAAATACCTTAAACATTCCATCAATTTCTAAAATACCCTATCTATGGAAAATTAGTAAACAACATGGTGATGGTAACCCCATCCTGACATTTCAATCCACATATACTGAAGAAGTTTTATGTAAACGAGGATGAAAAAAACCAATGTTGGATTTATATATATTGTTTTCATCTCCTTAAGACATCAGGACCACCACTGAAAATCCATGGAATGTGGTTGATATTGAATATATTCCCTCATAAATCAATTTGAGGTTATATTATTGGTCTCGGAGTTCCGATATCCTCCATTCCCCTATAAAAGTGAAAATAAAAATCATCTCTCGAATCTCTTTTTAATGAATCATGGATGATAATGTCTTTTCTAATGGAATATATTTCTACAGTAGTTACAAAGTACCACCAAAATTTAGAATTATGTATAAATGTATTTCCACATAATCAAAATTAGAGGAAGATGAGGATAACATTAGGGACACTCGACTTTTATTTTATGAAGGATTATCCATTCCATAAATGAAAATAGATAGGTAAATCAAGGAACATAAAAATACTCAGATCCTACACATATTAGTGCCACTATTCCCCCAAAAGAGAATGAAATGTACATTTCATTTCTAAAGAAACATCTACATGTGTTTACCTATAACAATAAATAAATGCCCAGACTGAATATACGTGTCAATATGATCCATCTCAGCTTACCTAATGAGAATCAAGGATTCATCTAGGAATTCATGAGGGTACACCCATCTCATGAAACCAATGTCGATGTGGATTCTAAAAAATTAATCAAATCCAACATTGATCGAGAAGTGAAATACTAATGATATATTTCGAATATATTCTGTATCAAGAAAAATATAGTCTGATTCGGGTATTTATTGATTCCAGATACATTAATATGCACATCCCAAAGAACTATTTCCCATTTTTGATAATTGAACTATTTATCAAAGAAACTGGTAACTTCCAATCCATTTCGTTCATTGATGAGGATTAAGGGTATATTCAAATAATGATGGCCCCAAATGATGACGAATAAAATTTCATTACATTTCCCAATGGGTTATTTTTCATTTAGGTCATGTCCTTTGTATTATATAAAACTATTGGTAAATATAAAAAATGTTATGCATCATATCATTAATATATTCATGGTAAGGATATGTAAATTTTATGTCGACAACCTGATGGTAAAATCAAGACTATGATGTGATCCCATCACAGATGTGCATATAATCTTCAACAAATTTTGGACATCATAGTCTGAAGATGAATATGTTGAAATACACATTCGAGGTAACAAAATGGAAGTTCATTTAATTTTTGGTTCACCACCATGATATAAATGTCGATATAAAAAAGACTAGTATTATTTAGTAGTTTCACCCCATGAAATCCCAATGTATTGGGTGGGATCCTAGGGATACTCACATAAATTTGGTGTTTCATACAAAACTTGGATAGAAAGTGTCTCACTGTTCCCATGATAATGAAGAAGGGAATCACCAATCAATGGGGAAATGACTGTCAATAATCCTTCAAATTTATGAAGTAGTTTAAAATGAACCCACCGATTCTGATGTCTCTAGGGGAAGAGCTGCCACTCATATTATTTTTCACCACCTTTGAATGCTCAATGAGTTCTCTGCTCAAATAAAAAATTATTTGGAGAGGGATAATAGACTCTAGTACCTATGTGGAACATTTCTTGGTACTGATACCTGATAATATGATGTTGAGATGAACTTCCGTTCACTCACATTCATCATGAAAAAGACGAGTCATTACATACAACAACATGAAGCCCTCTAATATCTTGTACTTATCCACTAAAATACATCCTTGGTAGTCCTATGTTGATAGGGATCTTGGCTTGATGTGATGTCATTCTGTATCCTCATGATAATCCATTCATATCACATAAATTAATGTAAGAGAAATCTGTGGATAATTTCCTTGAAACACATCCCTCCCTTTAAAATACACATGGGAAACTGAGATTCTAGATTATGAGGTATTTAATACCTGTGAAACTCCCCAAACATGGGAGATATATTTTGATGTCCCTTACTTAATTCATTTCAAAAAAACAATGAAACACCCAAATCTCAACCGGGTTTTCTTAGGGACTATATTTATATCTCCATAAAAAGTAAATTCTTATCACTATTTCTGACTATAGTGGGGAGACATGAATAATGAGGCAGGATTAAAATCTGTTATCAGTGTATTAGAGCTAGCTCAAAAAATATGGACAACCTATTTGAATGTCAATGGGGATTTAGAACTACTGATAAAGAATATCATTGGAATGAATGTCATAAAAAATGAATAATTAGACCCTATCTCTAGATATGTTGGTTGATTAGTGAAATATTTTCATTTTGGACTCACATTCCATCATGATAACAAATAAAAAAATAATAGCGTAGATGCATTGTCTAATTCTACCAAAATTCTGGCAGAACCAGATCAAGAGGAAGAAATAATCCATATCAAGCACAGAAAAGTGGTCTCATCAATATTCATCTTTTACATGGAAGAAATAAATATTGTTGAAACAATCCCAGAGCATGATGAATCGACATCCACGGCTCGATGGATAAATCCCATTATTATTTACCTCTAAAATGGTATTATCATGAATGAACAAGCCATAAGGTAACTAATTCAATGCTATGAAAAAACATTACATTTCATGATATTCCAAAAAATAAATCTTCAATATTGTCTTGGATAGAATCCTCAATAGATTTATACCAGAATGAGTGATTACCACCATCAGGGAAGAAGTCCATGGAGAACCATACAGTGCTCCTCGGTCTTGGACTGGGATCTCCAACCAAATCCAGAAGTTGGGTGATTTCTTGAAAAAACCCATAGATGGAGGTGTGTAATTCACAAATAAACTTTTTTCATGCTAGATCCATTAATACATCATCCACGAAACCATGAAATTTCTATATAATTCTAAATATTTCTATCCATTTTCTATTTGGGAAATTGATGTTGTGGGGATATATCCCCTACCACAGTTAAGAAGTTCAAGTACATCCTTACAGTTTCTATCATTTTATCCATATGGTTTGAGAAAATAACCCTCATGTAACATGGGAAAATGAATATCATTAACTTAATAATTTTCCATAACATCCCAATGTTCAGAGTCCCTCACATGATATTGAAGGAAAACATCACCAACTATTGTTCAACTAAGTGAGACCCAATGTACAAGGAGTAAAATATTGATTCTAATCACTCATCTCGCTATCATGTAGTGGAAAATGAATATATAATGGCCTTGAAAAAGTCTCTTTAAACTATACATTAGATAATGGTGAGAATGGATAGTAATTCCTTACTAGAAAAGATCCTCTAGGATTAATGGGTCTTCTATACCACCATGTGTAATACTACAAAAGAAACCATATAATCATTGGTGTATGGGACCGATGCAGTGTTACCCATTGGATTCTAGTTACGTTGACTTCGAATATCAATTTTTTCGAAAAATATTAGATTATGAGAAATAAGAAAAGAGACTCGATGAATTGGAGTAGCTCGATGAGTACAGGTTTCATATAGTGTTCAACCTTGAAGCCATTCAAGATCAGTTCGCATGAGCCTTTAATAAAATGGTTTTCCTATGTTCATTACTCCAAGGGGAACCAGTGTTAGATCCAAAGAACCCAATGATAGTAGGTAACAAGCCTACAATGTTGAAACCCAAATGGGAAGGACCAAACATCATACAAAAGTTCTATTGAAACATAGCTTACTCACAAGCCATAACTTATGGGGAGAATGTCACACCACCCACGGATGTGTGGTTTCACAAGAATTATTTTTCATAGCTATCATCATGAAAAATTCATGTTATAAATAATTTAATTTTCATGTTATACCACATACCATCCACATAAAGATAAATTGCACGAAGTCATCTAGGAAGAAAAAAGTTAAACTACATGGTGTCTCACATCCAAGAAACAATATGTTAAGCTACATAGTTTCTCAAGTCCTATATGCAAGAATTTAAACTTCACAATGATACTTGTCATTTCCACAATATGATAAACTACATGGAAAATTTAATTACCACATTCTATAAAAACTATATGGACACATGAAATCAATCACCATTTAGTGATGGTGATCCTTGTCCTTACTGTAAGATGGTAAACTGCATGAATGATGTCCATTTAGAACCACATTAAATTGTATGGGTATTATAATATAATTTAATACTTTTTTCTAATTTTTATTAGATATGTAGTGATTCCACGATCCTATATATTGTTCCAACAACCCCATGATGCAAAATTCCCATTTCCTATCATTAATATCCATTGAATGGGGAGAAGAACCCTTGAAATTACATATTTACCACAATTAAAAAAGCTCACATAATCATGTGAATTTCATGAAGGGATTCCACAAAAAAATATAGATTAATAGCTCCTGATAGGATCATCGTGGAATTGAATTAAATACCTTATGATTCATACCATGAGTCCTCTATGTATGATGCTAAAACATTATGGTTGATGTCCATTTCATGGTATAAAAATACAGTCCTATAGACCTTTCATGAGAGGACCTCTTTTGTGGGAATTGATCACCTGCAACACCTCCATTCAAAAACAATGTGTGACTTGATCCCTAACATCACCCGATATGTAGTGAAACCCCTTTTAATAAATCCTAGGTCCAGTTGCAACATGTATAAATGTAAAAACCAAAATTTTATTAATGAAAACTCTTCTTGATCTAATTAAATGTCTTATTATGTGGAATGGTTATATAATACTTATGAACTTCCAGGGTTTTATGTTTTTTGATTTTAAAATACCATTAAGAATTGTTACAGTTGTTAATATAGCCTTGGAATAGTGATCACATGATTAGTATAAATATAGATATTTAAAAAATTTAATTTACTCATAAAAAGGATGTGATGGCCCCATAAAGTGGAATCTACCCTTACGAAGCCCATTTATCGGAGCTTGGAAAGGAGGTAGCTCACTGTGCTTCACTACTGACTAAGCCCAGAGATGAGCTTCAACATGTTAATAATGAATTGAATATTCTTATCGGAGAGGTGGATGTTAATATAAATTTCCACCCAAGCGATGTTATCCGAGCCACCCCAAGAGTCAGTCACAATCGCACACATATCCCTTAGGTTATATGTGGTTGTTAGAAGGGTTAATGTAACAAGACCCTATAACTATGATTATGTGAATTTTTTGTATAACTTATTTACATTCATTTTATTATTGTTACTTTGTTAATGTTTTTAATGCACAAATAGTATTTTTTGTTAATATTCAATTAAGATATCATTTTTGATGATTTAATTTATTTATGAATTAAATAATATTTTTTGAAAATATTATTTAAAAAATAATATTTATTAAATATAAATCATCGTATAATTTTTTATGAACACAATTGAAATTTTTTTATGGGTTGAAAACTATTTTTGTCAAAACCCATGTATTTTAAATAAAGTTTTCTTTTCATAAATTAAAAATGAGTATATTTTAAAAATTATTTATAATAAATGATTATCATATTTTGATTTGGGATGTCGAAATTATATTAAGGTGAAATTTTCATAATTTTCTGAGAAAATTGAATTTTTGGGTAAAAATAGAATACCATTTAAATATATAATGTGACTTATGAAATCATAATGACCTAATAGCGATGAAATAAAAATCTAAAGAAAGGTTTTTCGACCATTATATGTTTTTTCATTAAAATAATGTGATTTTAGATTCTTTGGATTATTTTTATGGTGCCTTAGTGGACCCTCCAAGACATATAAAATATTCTATTTTATTAAAATGATTTCCTTGAGAGTGAGACTCACCTCCACATAAAAAAGACTAATATTTTAATATGTTCATAAATTATCATTATAAAATACTATTTTCCACTCCAATTTCTCAAAAACAATGGGAAAAAACCATGGGATGGTTTGTGGTTTTGATTAGTTTAATATGTAGTGTCCAAAACCTAAATAATAAAGAATTATCTCTCCATTCCTATTTAACACACTCAATATCCAATTACTCTTTGATCAAAAACTTTGGATCTTGACCAAACTCTACCCTCCACGATATATAATCCCCCCAAAGGTGTCCCATTCTTTTTATAAGCCTCTTTCAAGCCTCTATAAAGCCTTTCAGATCACACTTCCAAGTAAGGGATGTCTTCATTTCTCTTTCCACCCCAAATTTTTTTATAATGTTATACCCTTTTATATTTAATTATAAATGTTGGGGTTATGATTTCACATCACCCCATACTATCCTCCTTTTGTTTAATTGATGATAAAGCTAGTTCTCTCTCATCAATTCCTCCCATGTACTCCTGTTACCATGCTGAAAATTTAGTAAGGGATTTCTCTCTTCTCATTTACATTCAAAAAATTATTTTATATTATGAATTTAAATTCCATTAAATATTTTGGTAAATTATATTCCATGACACTATTGCAGTCCATTTACTGAATAAATTATGAGATACCCCTTTCTCTGTCATCAATACATTTTTTGAATTCTATTTGACACCGTTATGATGCTAAAAGTTTCCATTCCAAATTCATATTGTAAGTGAATACCATACCCATTTAACAATTAGGGTTTTTACCTTTTTTCACTTATACATATTTATTATAGAGTTTCATTTATATATTACACATTCCCTTATCGTGGAATAAATGATGATGTTCAACGATTCCATGTTATATGATCCTTGTGGTACACTTATGCATGAAATGAAATATTGATAAAGGGTGCACCCTAATAGTGCTCCAATGAATTGGTTAAAGATTAGTATCATGATACATCAAGTTCAATGTGGTTTTATTCATGATCCCTGTGTATTGAGCCTTGTAACATGCTAATATCTTGTTAAATGTTGTTTCCACATTTCTGTGTTATGATTATCATGTGATATCATGCCTTTATGTTCATGTTTCTCTTGTTATCCATTGATATTCCTATTTCAAAACATCTTTTATACTCTTCATGTCATTCCTTGTTTAATCCCTTATTGGTCTTTATAAGTCACCCTTCTCTTATGTAAATCCATAGGTTATCCCATTCAATGCAATGTACACAGGAATTTTTTGGTCATGTAAATGAAATTTTCAATAGAGATGTTGTGTTTTATTTTCTAATTTGTTCTGTAATGTTCCTAATTTCCCAAGACAATATAACTATTGAACCTTAGAGTTGTCTTAAGTGGATGTTTTTTTGTTTAATGTTGTTTATGTGTCTAATAATGACCAGGGTTGTTTTAATAAAAATGCCCCTTCTCGGTTAATAGGGAAAAAATGCACATGAAGGTCCTTCCTAATGATCTAAATATTTATTGAATCCCATTAACATCAGATATCACTACTGGAAAATAGACATATACCCACGGTTTATAAAAATCGTGGGTATATGTATAGTGTGGGAACCTATACCCACGGTTCTAGAAAATTGTGGGTATTGGTCACCTATACCCATGGTTTTTATAAAATTGTGGGGATAGAGTTTTTTACGAAGTATTATACCCACAGTTTTGTAATACTATTGGTATAGGTATTTATTTCAAGGCATATCCCCACGGTTTTTGAAAAATTGTGGGGATAATTTTTTTTCAAAGGACTATACCTACGGTTTTTAGAACTGTGGGGATAGCTTACCCACATTATGGCAGAAATAAAAAGGATTTGGAAAACAAAAACAATTTTCCAGGAAAATTTATACCCACGATTTGTACTAGTATATAGAAGTTGATATAAATTTATAAACAAATTAAATATGGGGAATAGTCAGTTATGTGTTGCGCATTTGTTGCAGCGGTTGTGGTATCGAATCCCGCTAGCTTCTTTTTTTTAATCCAAACATGAAGATTATTATATTATTAAAAATATAGATTTGTATTGGCATAGTCGAATTAGCTTAGTTGGTTAAGCACCAGAATGCTGGATGTATGCTTCGTTAGATGCGGGTTCGAAACCCGCCGGTTTCTTTTATTACGTAATGTGGTCAAATATTAATATATATTTATAAATATAAATATATATTAATATAATTAACTTGGATGAAGTGGCTAATTCTGTTGGAATAATCCCTCAGATCGTGGGTTGGCGCGGGGTCAAGACCTAGTGGCTGAGCATTTCTAATATTTTTACCCAGGGTTTTTAAACCATGGGAAGAAGAGTTTGACAGTGTGGAGGATGGTTTGACACGGTGGAAAATAATATTCCCACGGTTTGTCAAACCGTGGGGATAGGTTAAGAGCCTTATACCAATGCCACTTCGACCCAAGGTTCCAAAAACCGTGGGTATATGCTATAACCACGGTTTTGGGGGCTATACCCACAGTTTTGAACCATGGGTATAAGTAATTTTTACTGTATTGTATGATGTGACACGTAGATTTACATATTTGGGTCCAGCCAAAAAACCCATTTCAATGATGGGAGGCTTACATCCCTTCCATATTAAATTAATACGCAATTTCCCTCAAGAACTATGTATAGAATGATTCTTGTAATCAAAGGATACATATCGACACATTGATCTCCAACACAGATCCCAACTACAATATTCAATGGAAATAATTCCCACCTTTCTGTATGAGCTATAACTTCATAGAGTATTTCATATTCAAGAACAATATGTGGATTGTTCCCTGTCATCACCGAATATATAGTGATTCTCAAATCTCCAATATAGGGCCCATCAACAATCAATGATAAAAATATCACCCTAGCTACACCAGGGATGAGTCATACAAACTGATTTCCCCAATGTAAGATATAACTTTTCATACGACATACATGTGTATATAATATATCATGAATACATTTTTACAACAGTTTCCACATCCTTATCACATGATGTTAAACTCCAAGGAAAACATCCAAACCAAATCATGTAAGACTATTATGAAACAAATTCATCCTTTCCAAATGATGTTAAATTACATGAAATATAATACTTCTTGAATATATGAAATTAGAAAATTGAGACCATCAAACATTTTCCTTCCATATCAAAAGGACTACCGGAGCATTACCATAGCCAAATGAGTATGGGGTTCTAGCTCGATAATTTACGAATCCTGATCTATATACCACACATTATATCTTGTTAACCTATGGTTCTAAAAAACCATTCATGGCCCTTGAATGGAAAATATATCTCTCCAAATTCCCACATGAATAGATTCATAAGGGTTGATACCTTCTAATATGAAATATATTGGCTCTATATGGATAGATTTATTATCCTTGTGAACATGAAGTCACTATTGTAGAACCTATCACCCAAGGGTATTTCAGTTTATCCTCGGTATGTTTATCCCATATCATTATTGACAAACTAAGAACTGTGGGTTGTTATTCAATAATAGTTTCATATTTCTCACTCAGAATGACGTTGGGGTACTCTAGATCATGTGAATCCTAATTAGGATCTTAAGTAACACCCCCAATATTAGGTCTATGTGCATCATGAAATTAGACTACATGGACTTAGTCCAAATATGTACGACCATAAAATCTATCCAATAATGGATGAAATCACACGACCATAAGCTGATAATGAAAGAGATGAAAAATGTGTTAGGTTGAAACCCCATAATTGTTGGCCAAATCAAAAGTCAAGCCTCCACTCACTTAAATTTTTATTTGTAGATTTATAGATGATAAATAGTGTGAAAAAAATATTGTATAAAGCTTATATGTCCTTCTTTGAATCCTTAGTAAATGTCAATCGTTGGACCCCAGTCCCCCTCTTCCCTAAAAATATTTGAGTAATGTCTTGTCACATCTTGCCACTATGAGAAAATGTTTTATAGGTACTGACAGAATATTAGGGTGCTTGGAACCTTCATGAATATTACACATTTCATGAACCGCCTTTATGCCATTGAGTTATGAGATGACACAACCTCCCTATAACATATTGAGAAAATGGTCTTTCTCTTATGAATAGACCATTAGATTCCAAGAATCCCCCTATAATCCATGAGTTTTCATTTTGACATATTCTAATTTTTTAGTCTCATAACATCTTTTGTGGTTTACTTATACCCATGGGTTCTAATATATACTTAACTCAGATATTCCAGGACTAGGATTTACATTCCTCAAAACCTATCATTTCAAGAAGATTTGACATCCTCAATGTTACACCAATGTATTTTTTAACCTTTTCTATGGAATGGATCATACATTATATTATAGAACCATTTGTTAAACCACACCACATTATTTGAAACAATTGTGTGTAGGGATATTGTTTCACACATAAATAGTTAAATTTATATAGGGTAATAGAACACATTATGGATATATTTTACTTCATATCCTACTTTACCAGATAGAAGATTAAGCCTTCACAAATATTCCTTTTCACTTAGAAAAGAGCGGGGATAACTCTATTGGACCATGCTATTGACGTGTAAATATCCAAGTCCTACCAACTAGAGGCATCCTCTCTATATAATAAAGGAACTCCAACCCTTCATATCCTCAGAGACAGTATTGCAGAACCTTTAACCTTTGATTATCATGGGTCATCTATGGTATCAATTCCCATCCCATGATTCATTATTTCATTCTCTCAAATATATGATTTACATCACCCAAATTCTGAATATCATGTTGTGTATAGATTCCATAGTTTTTCTCCCTCTGCCAATTTTACAATCATAAATCTTCCATGACCCTTGTAAAAGTGTGAAGACACCAATGTTTGAAAATTTTATCAATGTATAATGGATTTTAACAACCATATAGAGGCATATCATCCTTTTAGGAAAGGTTATTTGATCCTTGTGAGCCTGAGAAACACCATGACAGAAATCAACACCCTTGGTTGTAATGGGTCATTCTACAAATGAATGCACCAAATTCCATGATCACTGATCAAGTGCATGTAGTTATTCTTTAAAATGAATGGCATCCAAATTTCTATGAAAAAGACCCTAAACTACAGAAATAGAAGTAATGAGACAATATACCTTAAACAAAGGTGATATAAAGGTAGAGTTAAAATAACATAAACTAAAGAGGTAGAAGGTTTGATCTAAAATACCAAGAGATTGTAGGTATACACTAAAATATCATAAACAACCTTAAGATATGTTTCGAGCTAAATGACACTAAAATAAGGTGATTGATGGTTTTATTAAAAAGACCATATACTACATTGATTGATAATCCAAGAAAAAACCATAAACTACACCGATAGAAGATCAATCTATAAGAAAAAGAACTAAAATATTGAATTGATTTATTATACAATAACAAATTTTTTTAAGGGCCACCATATAGCCTTAACAAAAACCAAGAAATGCTCACAAAGAATATCATCTTTTGTTAATGAAATATAACTCTACCATTCAGACTTATATTTTATCCAATTAACCTTCTCTAAAACATATTATATAATGAATTATGGTAAAGATATATCAATAAGGAATCTCATGTTGGTGGGAATTTAGACAAACATCCAAAAAATAATTCATTATGATACACATTCAAAATCTACACATTCTTGTTTACTTGATATTATTCTATTAAAGGGTATCTTTTGGAAATCTTATGTCACAAGATCACCAGAATATCATGAATTAAATAAAAACTAGAAAACTAAATCAAATGATTATTAAATTTATTCATTGATGATTTGAAACAATAGGAATTTCTATGTTTCAAAGTATCTCAATGAATTTACAAAAAAAATAGAGTAGATTGAACTATAATAATATTGATCTGCTAGGATGTCAATGTTGGAAGCAGTTTGGTGAGAAGAGTCAATTGAATACAAAAGTGTCAGTCACCCCATCCCTTCAACATCTATCCTAGGATATAGAGTCTAAACTAATGTAGTCAGCCCTTCTACACACATTTGAGAAATTTTCAATGATGATGATATCACTGAGAGTTCAGAAATGAAGTGAGATATGATTTCCTCATATATCCATGTCTGCATGCTTGAGAAACCCATCTGGTCTCCCAAATTATATATAATCTATCGATTCATCTCTAGTCCCTATGATGCCTCATTCATTTATCCAACAAGGGGAGAAACATTTTAAAAATCATGCAATCCCATATCAATGGTGGTAAAATATAACTAAGAAAGGATAATTTTTTCAACATTTCAGATAGTGGATGGTGATCAAACCCATCTGCCATCATACCGTTAAAAATATTATGAAGACATTACCCTTGGTCAAAAAATGGTTCTAAAGTAGTCCAAGTAATCAAGATGTGAATCTACTGCCATATCAACCTTTAGCATGTCTGATATTCTATGAATGGTGTTATGTGAAAATCGTGTGGTTGAATAGCTAGTTGAGATAGAATTTAAATAGGACAAATGGTTCTATAGATCATCCCCTCACCAGAGGCATCATCCTTCACTTGTTGTAGGGGGATGCTTTCTTCAACAGATTATGTCCAGCTATCATAATATTCTTCACTTGGATGAGGGTAATTCTTAAAAATATCACAAGAGTAGTGAATAAAATCCACATCATCCATGGAAAGAGGCTTTGGATAGGAAACTGGGTTGTTCATAAGAATAAACTTTCAGCCTTTCTCACCATCAAGATGGGATGCTACCAAAGAATGGACATAATCATGGCTAATAAAGGTGATATCATCAGTAGGTGATTTAATGATCATAGTAATGATGTCTTCACAAGACAACATCATCCAAAATTTCCTGATGATTCAATGGTGTCAATATACTCACACATTTATAGAGATAATGAATCAGGGATCTGAGTGGCATTGTAGTATTCATAACAATAGAAAAGATCAGTTATCCAGAAAAATAAAAACTGTAAACGGAAACAGATCCAATTGGGTAAGATGTCTTATTGAATATTTATTAATATTTGGTAAAGGCAGGAAAATTTCAGCACTACAAGATTAAGGTGTCAGCCCTCTGATAGTCATGCTACCATTATCGGTGTTCTGACCTGGATTCATAAACATATATCCCCATATATAAAAAGCCATATTTTCATAAACACATACATAAATCCTAATAGCCTATGTGTTTCAAATATCTATAAAAATACTCAATATCCCAATGATGTTTGATCAGCAGATTCGAAAATAGACCAATATGAGCCATCACTATGACAAACATGCTGGGAGGGGCCCCAATGGGGGTGTATAGAAGTGGTTCTAACGTCACCATGAGAAATGAAATTGATGATCCAATCTTTGAAGGAGATAATCTAGAACATAGTCAAATCCATTATAATATTTTCCTTTATAATGGTGAGAATGTCCCTCTCCAATAATAAGATCTACAAAGGATTATCTGAGACATCAGATGCATGGAGGAAGTCACCATACATATCTCTAAGAGGGAGGATCGAGCCCAGTTGGTAGATATCCAAAAGGATAATTTTCACCTTACCATTGGATAGATGAAATGAGTTAGTGCCAGTGAACCAATGGATGATCAGTTTGTGATGAATATTAGACTACTGTTAGATATTACATTCATAAATCCATATTAATTCATAAATATAGACCATATATTACTGGTCAACGAACTCTAACATTCGTTTCCAAACACAGAATGTCCATGCTCATTCATTAAAAATATTAATACCTAGAATGTGAACCCATTTTGAGGTCAATCCTACACCTAGATTATTCGAAGATAATAATAATATTTCCATGTATCATTGGTAAATATGCTGATTCATGAAGTCACCACCATCTAGACCAATGTGAGAGTTTCCTAGTTTATATGAAATCTCATAGGATTGTGCTATCACCAGACAGTAATCTATAGAAATTGTATTCTGAACATGTTCAAGAGAAGATGAGTCAATGTAAAATAGAATAGTTATGTTTCAAGGAGTGTTGAAAACATCTTCCAGTAATTTGAACCCGTATAAAAGAATCCTATGACAATAAGTATAATTTTAATGCTAAAATGTTAGAAACTATTTCAAAATCTCGTTATTATAATTCAATTGATATCAAGTGTAAGAATTGTAATTTCTAGAAATAATTCCCCTTTAATAAGCCACAATATATTTACATTAATGAGATCAATAATCCATTTAGAAAAACATAGGTTTCATAAGTCAGATTGATAAAATGAAATCATCTCAAAGGAAACACATAAAAAAATTTAGCATCATGCACATCATATGAATAATAAATGGATACATAGATATTGTAAAGGAAACATTATTTAAAAGACACTTGAATATATTTAATATCACATAATCACACATGACATCACACAAGACAACGTCCCCTCAAATTCAATAAATCATTTGACCATAACATGGTCTCATGAGCCATATAATTGTCAAATGATCATGCGATCAAGCCATCATATCCTAAAAAATCCTCCAAAAATTCATACATCCCCATATCCAAATTTCATTAAATTTTTTAAGATAACTCCATAGATTGTTTTGAGTAGGAATCTGGTAAAAATGAGGTATTGCAATGAAGTTCCACAGAATGAGATCACAGTGAGGCCTCTCGAGGGGTTATTACGGGAAGGGCTCGTAACACCATCATTTAATGTAATTATAGTAAAGGAATCTATAGAATTGATTATAGATGAATGAACCCCTATATCTTCTCTATTTATTGGGGATCACAATCAATTCCCTATGTTTTCATAAATACCATGTGTTTCCCATGACACTAAATATACACGACACCAAATTCCCCAGTCGGTGATTAGGTTCCTCAGAACAAATCCCTTGCTGTCATGTACATCACTCCTGATGAGGGGGGATTTATTGATTCCCTCCAAATTAGAATCAAAAAAATAAAAAAGGAATATATATATGAATATGGTAATTTTTTACAAACAAAAAAAGGAAAAAGATGGTGGTCGAGATCACATGAATTGCATGAACCCAAGAATACATGTAGTCACATGACCTTTGGGAGGTTATGATGATGGTCACATAATGGAGTAACATATGAAAGGCCCTGCAATTTCCCAAATTCAATTCCTTCTACTATTGAGGAGGCACTCCATAAAATGACTAATTATGTGTCAAGAGGTAGAAAATCTCATCCAAGACACACAACTTCATAGCTATAGGACACATTAAAACCACTCAAAAAATCCTTCAAAATTATGTGGAAAATATCAAATAGGTGGGAGCCTCTTGGAGTCATAAAACTGAAGTGACATATTACCGACATGAATAATAATTTTCCTCATCAACATTTGAATAAAATAATGAAACCCCTAGTAGCTAGTAAAATAATCGAACAATATAAGAAGAGGATAGTTTAGGAGACTCTTATGGTCATAGACATATTCTGACACTTCCCTAGAGATTCGATAGATCCATAAGAACCAAGAATCATGTACTCATGATCATGAAAAATCTCGTTGGTATAAAATCATTGTCACACAAAGGGCCCTAGACATGTCCTTGTGACCACACACATTGTTGTTGGTTATATTAAGAAGAATAGAAGAAAATTTCAATGAAATTATTGAGCATCATCATAGGACCATTTATTGGTTATGAGACAAACTACCAAGAGGTAGAGTGATAGTCTATGACAACACAGATACATCTTTTTGAAATCCCCAAAATTTGAAATACAATGAAATGAAATATATATAGTAATTAAAGGAGCCTCTCAAGTTTTTTAAAATAATTTGACGCACCTAGGTTGTTCCCAGTATGGTCTCAAAAGACTCCTTGAAAAGACATTATGGATTCATGATGGCGCTATGGAAATCCATCATTGTCATTCATGAAGTCACTTATAATTTTAATGAGATCACAGGAAGGCCTTTTGAATGGCCGTATAATCTCACAAAGGCCCTTGGACACAATGATATGAAAATATGAAATTATCTTGACATGTCTTCATGAGAAACAATACCCCATTAATTGTAAATAAAAGAGACATTGATAGGTTGGTCTCATAGTAATTAGAAATCAGGAGACACCCCCAAGATAACCTGTGGTAAGACATGTGAAGACACATGGCACTGAAGCCCTCCACTATATCCAACCTGGATCTGTATGATATCCGCTATGTAATGTGGTGAACAATAGAGGTGGTGAGGCATATAAATCACCCATTATAGTATGAATAATGCAACCAAACATAGATGGATTTATGAATCCCTATAACCTCACACTAATGCACCCATGCATTATAGTTTATTTCTCGAAGTAGTTGATCACACAACTGGGAATTTTTCGATCAGGTAAGATCTGTTTAACAACTGGAGCCATCTTGCAGCATGAATTGGTACTTCACGTGTTCATTAATTGATCATGTGAAGGAATTCTAGAGGAATATTCGATGAATATCCAGAATATCTTCAAATCCACCCAAGAATTAAAACATGATAACTCTAAAAATAGAAGGAATCACAAATAAAAGGCTAGAACAGAAAATAAAATATGTGAGACTTATTCCAAGAACATATATGATGATTATCATGTGCTTCTCATAATCCTACATGGTCATAAAAAATACCACGGAATTTCACTCATATCACGTGACACTCCTCTGGAATTCAATTTCGATTATGTGACGTCCTCTAAACCTATAACAAAATGTCACATGGAACTGTTCGGGAATTCCACCCAAGTCTTTCGAAACACACCATGAATTCCATCTAATGTAATGAACGAATCTAAGAATCCCAAATCTAGGTCATATTTTAATACATTAGAATGATTACTAGGAATCAAATCCTGAAGGAACAGTCAGTATGTAAGTATTAGATGAAAGATCACAATCATGTACATTACGTTGAAATTTAAAACATAAAATTCAACATATAAAATTCTTTTAGAACACTATTATTATCCTTAATTAACAATTTATATCCATCATAATTCACTTCTTGGAATCCTACGAAAATAATATCAAATGGGTGAGCTCAGATGATCAATAAGGGTAAAAAATATAATTGAAGCTTTCAGAAATGTGTTTAAACTTTTACGGAAGGTATAAAACTGAAAGAATAAATCAAAAATGAAATTTAAACATTAACAAGGATATTATAATAGTCTAATAATCACATGTAATATCAATAATAAATATTATAATAAGGGAAATCATACTGATGGATTTTTCACTTTTATGATATATCATCAAGATAGTAGCTATCAAGATCTATCCTCATGATAGTTAAAGTATGTGGGTATAAACCCATCAGATTTGATTCATGATCTATCCTCCCTATAGGATTAATTCAGTTCTAAACAATCCTCATGAAAGTTATTGTTTTTGGGTAGAAACTAATTTGATTTGATTCAAGATCCCATCTTGTGAAAATTTAATAGTTCTAGGAAACAAATGTGAAGGAATTTTTACCAAATAATTTCATTTCATGAGACCTACTGATGAATCGAGGGGAAATATAAGTATCCAATCTGAAATTACTATGTACTATTCATTATTCTTATGAAATGTGTGAAAAACTACTAAAATAATCATTTGTATTAAAACTATAAAATAAAATATTAATACTTTAACCATGAACCATGAATGGTCTCTAAATAAAATATAAAAAGTCAAACATATCCTAAACCATTGAATATGAAATTAAAGACTATATCATAATAAATTTACATAAATTTAGAATAAAATTCAAAAATGGATGTTGATATAGATAAAAAATATATAATATAATCATTAAAATGCTTGGATGAAAATATCATTTTTTACATTTAAATCATTAAATTTATACAATTAGAAAAGAAAACTTTTATTTTAAAAATAACATTGCCTGCCTAAAACTGAAGATTAAAAAAAGTTAATTCATTATAAAAGAGGAAATAGAAGCTCATTCCATATAAGTTAAAAAACATTCTTTCTTTAATTTGTCGTAAATTTATCAAATTTACTCTTTGAAATTTACAGATTGATTTTTGTGAAATTTTTTTATAAAAAATAAAACATGCGTAAAATGAAATTAAAAAATTATATATAATATTTTTAAATAAATTTATAAGAAACATATACATGGATGATAAATATGTCCCAATAAATTCTTACATAAATGAAATCCTGAATAATAACGAGTTTGTGAAATTAACCCGTACCATAGGTCTGATTCACTCTGTACATTTCTAAAACTATTTTATAGTGGTTCTAAACATATTATTAAAATGTTACAGAATCTAAATAATAATAATTATATAATATATGATTCATTTATGACTTTATATTACACGTTAATTAAAATTTTCCTAGTTAAAGCAACAATTTGGGTTACAATTGCATTTTTAATCATACGAGGGTTGACTTGTTAGTTGGGATATTATTACATAGATCAAGATTTGATTAATTCATCAATGTAAAAAATTATTTGAATATCATATATATTTACTGTATAAATATATAATATATTAAATAATGAAATGTAACACAACATTCATGGAGGGGGTTGGTCGTACATACCCAAGAACACTATTTTTATTTTCGTATCCTATTGAATAGAAGAAAGAAAATGATATATATATATATATCATTGTAGTAGAATAATTATGTCATATATTTCATCTTAATTTTTTATATAAATTTTTATAATCAGTATGAAATTTTTGTAATGGAGGATGAATCCCATCACGTCATGGAGACCATAGGTCATACGTACACATGAAGGATGATATCATTCTGTAATGGTAAAGGGTAAGAACCTGGGTGGAATATGAATAATACAGAAACCATATCATGCCATATTTATTATTTAATCCATTTTACTCATCATAATACCCATATAAATAAATTATACATGAAGAATAGTTTACACCACAATGTGGATACATTAAGTCTTACGTACGCGCACACAATGATATTATTTTTTATAGGTGGTGTAATTGGATTATTATGGTTTTTCTGTTATCATAAAAACATATCATAATATATTATATTCTTCAGATATTAATTTAATATGTAAAAACATAATAAATGAAATTAGAAGAAGAAAATAACTTTAAATGAGTGGGTAAACCAATTACGAATTTTTTGATGGTCACCTTTTGATTTCCATAAAAGGAATCCTTAGGTTGGCTTTCTGTCAAATGTATTGCATCAAGGGTTAATTGAGAAAAGTTTATTTGATAAATGGTAAGGGATCAGCCATGATAAATATATTTATGGGTGTAAATAAAATATATGGAGATGCACACTTTCTAGGAGAGGGGAGGGTACTTTTGGTAATTCATGAACTATAATTTTATTATAAAATTATTAACAAATTGAAATAGATAAAAAGTGATTTCTTTTGAGGATAAGATGAGTAGGGTTTGAAATCCTATAAACCAATAATTATTAGACAAGTTTAGGTCACAAAATTAACCATATATTTTAAATTTAACAATTAGTTAAACAATATAACTCCTATTTGTGTCTGCTTGTATTTTACACTATAGGGTTAATATAACAATAAAAAATTTAATAATAAAACGAATTTGGATATTTTATGACATATCAAACACTCACAATTTCATTTGGATGAAAATTATTTTTTAATGAAAATTATATCATTTAATAAAATATTATTTATTTTAAAATTTCAATTATGTCAATTTGGACACTATTCAATTCATGTATTTTAGTAGAGTTATAAAAACTAGATTCCATAGTAAAAAATTCATTAAGTCGTCCCTACCATGAAAATTTAATCCAATTTTTTTTTGGATTGAATAAATTATTTCAATTTATATTTATTTTAATATAATTAGAATCATATGATTATTTATTCCTTTAACAAATGCATTACAACATCATCATTGTGTCCCTATTTATTTTAATTATTTAAAATATAAAAATACAAATAAATTATAATTATGTATGTAAACTGTTTATCATTCAATAGACTATTTGTAGTCGACCATATAGAAAATATAAAAATAAGAGACATGAATAAACCATGTAAAGGAATTAGTTTCATCCCATAATAGAATATTCATAAACATTGGGTTCCCAAAAGAAATAGGGAATGACAAACTTGATACAAGAACCATCAAGCTTGAGCGAGATATAAGAGGTGTGGTTTTAAAGGAAGAGATCTTTGGGAAAACAATTTTTATACATAAATAGTAGTGGAAAAAATTTATAACTTAGAAAAGGTAAGATAATGATGAAAAAATTATTTTTAAGGAGTAACCCTACAAAAAAATGGTGTGAAAGAGGGAGAACCCGAAGAAAGAAGGTCGGGTTTGGGAATTTCCCTTTACCTAGTATCCGAATACTTTATTCAGTTTAATGTCCTATATAATGACATTATATTCATTAATTATAAATTCTAGAACGTTTTATACATAAATACAGTTCATTATGGTTTATTTATTTTATTGTATGTTCCATTGGATGAGTTAGAAAGTTTAAATTCTTTATTCAGGGAAGTTAATTTACATAGATTTTATAAACGTTTCACTAGTATTCATGAACATATGTTCATTTAAAATGTGGCGAAAAATCAATATTTCTTAATATATGATATTAGTAATAAACCAAAGATATAAATTATCTTATAATACATTAGTTTATGTACCATGAGGATGAATTAATAGATAAAATTCAATGATGTTCATTTTTGGTAAATTTGGTTGGTTTTTTATCACAATGATCTTGTTTTTTATTATCACTTTGTTTCATGTAAATGAATTAGACACAAAATAAAAAATACGATAAAATGTACACATTAATATATGGTTTTAACCAATTTATATTTTTATTTACATCCTTGATGGTGCTGAAAGAAAATGGATGTTGATAAACCATTATATAGAGAAATTATCACATCATGGGAAACAATATCATTTTTATTAATAAAGAGAGGGAGGGGGGATTATAATGAATTATATTCCAATAACATGATATCATATCATTATATCAGTCATACTGTAGTTATAATGAAATTTGGATAATATTAGATTAGGATAAGAGAAGAAAAGAAATGATATTTGAAAGTGAACTGAAATAAAAGAGAGGGAGGAATTACCTCTTGAATCCTCCTATTGATACCTTCCTTAATGAACCTTGACATGGTCCTTTGATGAGGGAAAGAGCTCCTAGTTTTGGGGGAGGGTATAGGGAAGATATTTGGGTAGAATGTGGTCAAGGTATGAATCTTGAGAGGTGTGATGAAATGAAGGACTGATAGGTGGTATTTATAGTGGAGGGGAGAGGGGTTTTCTTATTATATTAGTAACTAGTTTATTGATTTCCCACAAGATAATCTATAGTGATGAATCCCTGAATAAAAATATTAACAAGTTCATTTGAGTTCAATATTTGGGTTCTTACAAAAAATATTATGTCATGAATAGTGGATTTAAATTATAATGTATTGGTATGTTAAATTAATGTATTTTATTAATCACTAAAAATTCACGGTTTTTAAATAAATCCAAAAAATACTCCTAAATTTTTTAATGATATGTAGAATACAAAAATGAACTCCATTTTATGAAAATATTTATCTAAATAATATTATTTTAATTTTTAATTAAAATCAATATTTTCATGAAAACTATTTATTTTAAAAATAAATCTGATTGTGAAATGCTTTTAGAAATTAAATAGGAGCTTATAAAATTATCTTAAAACCTGAATTCATATAATTGTTAATTTATGAACACATTTAATGAAAAATAATTTTCTTTTAAATTAATTAATTATTTATTTATAGATTATAAAAATATTAATACTATTACTATGGTCATATTATCACTTATAAGATGGGGAAATTATATTTATACATGCATAGATGAGGATACAATTTTTTGGAGGGTTTAATGTTTATAAGGGTCATATTACTATTCATAAGGGTAGGTTACTATTCATAAGGACAGTTTAATATTCACAAATAAAATTTTCTTTGTCCTATCGGACTCCAAAAATATTACAGATCGCAACTGTATATGTCAGATTTAAAAAATTCAAAACACCGAAGTGGAAAAAATATGTTTAATGGTCACATAGTATTTAGTATCATGATATTTCATTGTGCCACCCAATGTGATTATAATTTAAGGAATACATATAATTATACGATTCCATTGATAAAATATTGGGTCATTACGGTCTTCTCCCATATGAAATTTTTCCCTCGAAATTTTGTTGACACAAACATGTGAGGGTACTTCTCCTTCATCACCTCCTTCTGTTCCTAAGTTGCTTCATTAATCTTATGGCTCATCCACAACACTTTGACATGGTGAGTTATATTATTGTGTAGATTCTTATTTATCTATTCCAAAATCATTACCGGCAGATCCTCATAAGAGAGATCATCTTCCAGTTGTTCCACCCCTGTGGTCATTACATGAGAGTGATCTGGTATGTACTTCCTCAAGAGTGATACATGAAAAACATCATGAACGTGAGCCATATTCAGTGGAAGTGAAATCCTATTTTACAGGACTCATATGTGGACAAGGATATAATAAGGTCCAATTTACCTTGGTCCTAGCTTCCCTTTCTTTCCAAAACACATGAATCTCTACGATGGTGATATTCGAAGGAAGACATTAGCTCCAACGTCGAACTCCAAGTCCCTTCGATGGTTGTTAGCATATCTCATTTTCCATGTTTTAGAATCATTGATATGTTTCTAGATTACTTTGACCCGCTCTGTAATATACTTCATAATATTAGGTCCAAGTAACTTCCTTTATCCATCTTAGTCCAAATATGTTGGAGTTCGACATCGCTTTCCATACAGAGCATTATATGGAGCCATCTGAATACTCATATGGAATCTATTGTTTCCTAATAACTCAAACAATGTGATATGATGATCCCATAAACATTTTAATTCTATTTTATAGGCACTTAATCATATCTTGAAGTTTCTAAAAATTCCTTTAATATTGGGCATCAGTTTTGCGGTGATAGGCTGTGTCGAATTTTATTTCAGTACTCTGTGAATGTTGAAGACCACTCTATAATTAAGATGCGAAGATTAGATCACAGTTAAAGACAATTGATAGTGTAACACCATGCAGTCTCTCCACATGTTTTTTGATGTAAAATCTATTGGAAAACAGATATATCCTCGAAAAGGAATGATAATGTTGAAAAAATGTGTTTTAAGGAGTAACCATACCAAAAATTGAGTAAAATAGGGAGAACCCGAAGAAATAATGTTGTGTTTGAGAAATTCCCCTTACATTGTATCTAAACACTTTCTTTAGTTTAATGTAATTTATAATGACATTATATTAATTAATTAGAAATTAAAGAACATTTTATTCATTTATATTGTTCATTATGGTTTCTTTAAGTTCTTTTATGTTCTTTTTGATGTGTTATTGAGTTTAAATCCTTTGTTAGAGGTTGTTAATTTCCATATATTTTATGAACATTTCATTGGTATTCATGAATAAATGTTCATTTGACATGTGGTTGAACATAAATATTTGTTAATATATAATTTTAGTGACATTAATGATATATAAATGATCTTATAATGAATTTTTTGTGTACCTTGAAGATGAATATATATCTAAAATTTAATGATGATCATTTTTGGTTAATTTCGGTGGTTTATCCATCACAATAAACTTTTTTTACATTATCACATAGTGTCATGTAAATAAGATAGTTCCATAAAAAATGGGTTAAAAATTGACAATAAAATATTTTTTAACCCATTTTTCTGTTTTATATACATCATTGAAGGAATAGAGGAAAATGGACGTTCATCACCCATGGTGTAGGTAAACTAACACATCACGGGCAAAGATTTAATTTCTATTAATAAAGAGAGTGAGGGAGTTGTAGAATGAATAATCTTCCAATGACATGATATAATACCATTATATCAATCATAATATAGTTATCATGAAAATTGGATATGATAAGTCGATGATAAGAGAATAAAAGAAATGAAATTTGAAATGAAATTGAAAGAACATAGAGAGAGAAGAATTTCCACTATATTCCTTCTATTGAGACCCTCCTTTAGGAACTCACATGGGGTAAATTGATAAGGAAAAGAGCTGATGGTCATGGGGAGGGTATATTGAAGAGATTTGGTCAGAATCTCGACAACTTATTAAACTTGATAGCTGTGATGAAATTAAAGAGTGAGGGGTAGTATTAACAGTGAAGGGGATAGGGGTTTTCTTAATATTATTATCATTAATTTATTAATTTCCACTATGATAAGAAATATTGAAGATTCCAGGGCTGAAAATAGTAATTAGTGCATGTGAGATTGATATTTGGATTCTTATATCACTTATGATGTTCGTAATAGTGTATTTAAATTATAATGTATTTAATTGGTAAATTAATATATTTTATTATTCCCATAAAATTCTAGTATTTCAAAAAAATCCAAAAAAGTAACCATAACAAATTGTTTTATATGTAGAATAGAAAAATGATCTCCATTTAATGAAAATAATTTTCTAAGGATGATTAATTCAAATTTTAATTAAAATCACAATTTACCGGAAATATTGAGATTTTAACAATAAAAATGATTTTATAACGCTTTAAAAAATTACAAAAGGTCTTATAAAATTATCTTAAAACACGAATTCATAGAACTGTTAACGTATGAACATATTTTAGAAAAACAGATTTTATTTTAACATAATTATTTATTTATTTATGGATTATAAAAATACTAATACTTTTACTATGGTCATATTATAACTTATAAGATGCCAAATTTAATTTATACATTAAGGGATGAGGTTACTATTTTTAGAGGGTTTAATAATCATAAGGGTCATCTTAACATTAAAAAGAGTATGTTTCAATTTGTAAGGGTTGGTTACTGTTCACTAAAAAAATTCGTTTGTCCGGTTAGGCTCCAAACACCTTTCTAATCGCAACCGTGTATGTCAGATTTTAAAAATTGAAACACATAAGTGGAAAAATTATGGCAAATGGTCACATATTATTATGTATCATGATATGTCATTTTGATTACCAATGTGTTTATACTTCATGGAATACTTATAATAATGGTATTCTGTTGATAAACCATTGGGTCATTACAATATCACTTATATACAATCAATTAAAAATTATATAGTTATTAAAATTTTAGTATGACATTTTAAACACTTCTTCAAATAAAATATAATAAAGGTCATAATATTACACAAGTGGTTCAAAATAATCATATTTTTGTCATAATTTGGATTTTTGGTCAAAAATATATTATCCAATGAAATTATGACATGTTTTATGGAAGTTTATTATTATTATAATATTATTTTTATATTTAATTACCCTAACTTATTTTAACTTTTGTAAAGAAAATTCAGAAGTTACAATTCTGAAAATAAATAATTTTATCCTATTAGAGAATTTTTTTCATACTGATTACAACCATTTATGTCCATTTTTTGATCTTCAATTCACAGAAGTTGTAAAAATACGTTTAATGCTAATATGTAAATTTGGTTGGAAGGTAGATAAAAGTGACATTCAGAAGTTAAATAATTTTATATCTAATTATATTATAAGAATAATTTAAATGAACAATATATATATATATATATATTATTTTTTTATTGTTACATTAACAAAAATTTAAATTAATGTAAGTATTTAAATGATAAAGTTAGTTTCTAACTAAAATGATGTATTTTTCACTATTCATCCAAAAATGAATCATTTCAAAAAAATAACAAAACATCACCCTATTCTAATTTTGATATTTCAAAGTCAAAATAGAATTGTATTATTAAAATTAAAATTTATAAATTTCGTAATAATGCTAATACTATTATTATTTACTTTTTAAATAGATAATTTAGTATATTATGCTATGCTAGAACTCGTTGTTCCATGAAACACATTATATTGAAGACAACTTACTACAAATTATTAGGGTTTTACATTCTCTTATCCTTGAAAAGATTTAATCATCTCAATTTTCAAATTCTAGTTCGGTAACTAAATTCTGACTATTCAAAAACGCTAAAATCTCCCATCGGAACAAGGGTCGATTAAAGGTCTAATTTAATATAAAGAAAGGGAAGAACAAAATATTCCAACGATAATACATATAAGGGTTACATGTAAGAAAACATAGACATGAATGAAAAATGTAATGATCATATTTTGGAATAGAGTGATAGAGAAAATGATTTGGGAAAAGATAAAAATTACAAATCTATAAATCTGTAATGATCCAAGGGACCATTTCATTCATCAAAAAAAGTAATATGATAACATTTTTGGTTTCAAGATCCTTTACCTAGGGTTGGAGAATTATTTAATTATTTATATAAGAACATAATTGTTTTCTTTCCATGTCATAAGTATAATATAATCCTTTGGTTATGATTCATTCTTTTTTTCACATCATCCCTTACACATGGAGATGAAATTTCCTAAATGAATTTTTCATGAATGAAGAACATTTGATAAATTTTAAGGAATGAATGTATTTCATTCAAAAACTAAATTAATAATAAAACAAAAATGGTTACCCAAAGTATATAATAAATCATACATTAACCACAATCTATAATATCTAATATTAAACTTTATACTTTCCAATATTATTACATTTCCAAGAAATACTTTTTCCCAAATTAACTTTCCTAAAAAGTTCTCTAATTTCAAAAATCATTCATAACATGTAATTTCCCAGATACATAATGTAGATCTTAATGAAACATTTAATATTTTTTATCACTGTAAAATTACTATGGAAAATTTCAATTCCTAGAAATACTTAATGGAAAATTACTACAGTAAAATCCTTATATATCTCATTATTCTTATAATCATAATATCATAAAATAATTTTTGAATCCAATAACAGAAATAATTATTCGACTTCGACTGTAGGAATAGAATAAGCTTAATCTTGATCCAATTACATTTTAGGGGATATATTTTCTTTATTCTTGAGGAATTCATTTGTATAGTTCCATGTATCATTATTGCAGAAACATTTCAGAAGGGAATTTTTTTTCATTTCCTCGCAACCCTGAGTGTGGTAGTTTATTTCCACATAATTAAAGAAAATTCATTTTCTTCTCATGGAGGCACTAGTTAGTTTCCTTCCATATATATCACATGTGGGAAACTACTTCTTTTCCTTCAACACTTTTTCTATTTTTTCCATCTATCTCTTTATTCTCATGCTTCCCTCTAAAGCAATAATACATAGATTACTCTTTAGCTATACCACTATCACATGATATTATGTTATCATATGATAAGAATTAATTGGAGACAATTTAGCTTTGAAATACTATCTTGAGACCATGAATGATATTATCCTTTTTCTCTTTGGATCACATGAATTAGTGAGGTTCAAATTTCATCTACTGGTTACTATTTCAAATTGAAGACATACACTAGGTTAGTATATTTCGTAATGTATAATAAAAAAACTAGTGAAAATTATAAATTTTTTTCTTATATCATTTTGGGAATCTAGTATCATAATCCTAAAACCTTTTTTTTGGGGCATGATTACTCATAAATTATTTTTAATGCGGTTCAATTGTGAAGTATCGTAAGCATATCTCCAAGGAGGGAAAAACTAGGTGTGTAGTAAGGCCCACTATCATTTTCTAGGTTACCCCAAGACATTCCTAGGACACCTTTTCAATGTTATTACTCTTAGGTACATCATTTCCAAAACAGAAACAAATTTTACTGTCTAGAAATGCATGTTTTTTAGGAATAATCACAAAATCTCAACCTTTCAAAAATTATTGTATGTTCGTCTATGCTTATATGAAAGGTCTACCGTAGGGTGAGGATCCATAATATATGTTTTCTAAATATAATTTCCTATTTTTTTTCTAAACATCCTTTATTACCAACAATAATGACCTGAATATTGAATCCTAGAGGCAGTACATTATTTTAATACATTGCAACGGTTACATAGAATAAAATACCGAAGGACCAATCAGTTTATCAGTCTGGGAAAATTGATTACATACATGAACATTATATTACAATTAAATACATAAAATGAAACATATATGAATATTTCATAACACCATTATTCTCTTAGATTAAACCTCCATTTTATTCATAAATCTATTCTTATCACCATAGGGAAATAAAACATAATATAGGGGTAAGATAGGATGCTCAGTAAGGGTAAATGATACAACAAATGATTACATAAATAAGCATAAACTCTTAAGAAAGTATAAAATTGAAACACATTCCTTTTAAAAATATTCATAAACCTAATATGGAAAGAATAAAATTAATAATTCAATTTAGACATTCACATGGATATTCGACATTTCGAACAATCAAATGTAATATCCATATAAACTCTCATAATTGGGGAATGCATAATGGTGAATGTCTCAACTATCAAGATATATCCTCAACATAGGTTCTTTCATGAACTATCCTCATGAATGTTCAATTCTATGGGTAGAAACCCATAAAATTTGTGTCAATAAATATCCTACCATCAATATAAATTATATCTTGTTCTATCCTCATGAAAGTTTAAGTATATTGGTAGAAACCCTTCGGATTTGTGTTATAATCTATCATTCGGACAATTTAAAACTATTTTGAAAAAAACCGGAAGGGTTTGTCCCCAAATAATTTCCTCTCATGAGACCTACTGATTCATTAAGGGTTTATAGTGGTCCCCTGACATCACATACTAAGTCTAATGCATTCTTCTTATTAAAGGGGTAAACCCTAACCAAAATAAATATTTATATCAAAAATAGCATATGAAATGCTAATACTTTAACCATAACCCATGAATGGTAACTAAATAGTACATCCATAGTCAAACATATCATAAAATATTGAACATTAAATGGATTATGATATCAAAATAAATAAATTTCAATTATGAATAAAATCTAACATAGTATAAAGACATATATGAAAATAATCTAGTAAAATCATTAAAAATATTTTAGGTAAATATACATTTTTTTATTTCAAATCATTAAAAGCCTCACATATTTAAAATAAAACATATATTTAAAAAAAATTGTTGGACTGCATAGGATGATTCAAAATGTTAAGGCATCATGATGACTTAAATATCTACTCACACCGTATAAGTTAAAAAACATTATTTCATTAATTTTTCTAATATTTGATGAACCACCTCGTTTTGAAATTGATAGAAATATTTATTTCAAAACATTATATAAAATGTTAAACTTGGGTAAAATAATATTAAATAATAGTTGAAAATATTTTAAAATAAATTTGTATGAAACATTGATATGTATGGTAAATATTTGTGGGTAAATTCTTACATTAAATCAATCCTGGATAATAATCAAATTATGAAATTAACCCATACCCTAAGATTTATTCCCTATACACATGTCTAAAACACATTTATAGTGGATTTAAACATATTTTTAACTTGTAACAGATTAATAATAATACTTATGATAATATATATGATTCATTGATGACTTAATATCACGTGTTTATCAATATTTTCCCAATTAAAGACATATTTCAAGTAGTAATCTCTTTGTTTATTATATGTGTTTTGACTTTTCAATCCTGCTATTATTACTTAGATCAAGATATAATTACTTCCAAGAATGTAAAAAATTATTTAAACATCATATATATTTTGTATATTAATATATATAATAGGCAGATAAATTAAATGGAACACATCATTTCTGGAGATGGTAGGTCGTATGTACGTGTGAATGATGATTCTATTGTCTTACCATATTGAATGGAAACAATTAAATGATATATATATATAATCCCATGGGCATTTTTATGCCATATATTTCACAGTTATTATATTTATACAGTTTTATTATCATTTTGAAATGGTTGTAATGGAGGATTAATCTCATCCTGTCATGTTGACGGTATATTGTACGTACCCATGTGTGATGATTTCATTCCGTTATGGAAATGGGTAGTGGATTGGATGGAATTATAATTATATTGAAAAATATTGTTATATTCATTTTTTAAAAACTTTTTATTCATATTTATACCCAAATAAATATATTATCTATGAAAAATAGTTTACACCACGATGTGGATATGGTAAGTCGTCGTACACACTCAGGGTGATATTGTTTTTCATATAATCAGTAAAATGAGGATTATGGTATCATGATAATTATAAAAACATATAAGAATAAATTATATTCCACAGTTATTAATTTAGAATGGAATAAAGTTATGAAAAGTAAGAAGAAGAAAATAACATTGAAACTATTGGTAAAACTATTATATCTTCTTCGAGTGTCTATTTTTGATTGCCCTGAACGGATAGATTGGGTTGTATTTCTGCACAACGTATGGAATCTAGGATTAATTTATGGAGTTATGAGGTGAAATGGATAGGTATTTGCTTAACTAAGTGGCTTCAGAGGCGTAAATAAAATAGAGGTGGAGGTTCCATTTTATAAGAGATGGGATGAGTACTTATAGAAATTCCAAAATAATTATTTTTCAATAAAACTATTTTTGATATAAAATTACTCCAAAGTGATTTATTTCTATCTTAAGATAATTATGGGTCTAAATCATCTCATACAACGAGTTTTATAAATTTTTATGTCACAATAATAAACATATCATTTGAATTCCACTCATAGTTAAACAATTTAACTCTTACATTGTTTACTCGTATTTTACACTATAGGGTTATCATAGTTACTATGAAATGAAAAATTGACGCCTATTGGATCAAATATTATATATTTAACAATATATGAGTAATATTTTTGATCCTTATAATTTTCTGACATTTATATCATATAATAAAATATTATTTATTTAAAAATTTCATTTATGTCAATGTTGAAAATTTTTAATACATTATTTTTGTTAAAGTCGTAAAAAACTTTTTCCATCATACATACTAAATTTTCTCATCCATTAAATGTTAATGTATTCCCATAAATTCTTTTATGGAATAAAATATTTCAAATTATATTTATTTTAATATAAATTGTATCATTTGATTGATTCCACCTTTAATAAATCAATTTCTGCATCATTATTGTGACATTATTTAGTTAAATTATTTCATGTCTAAAAATTGAAAATAAATTTTCATGATGAAGATAAATATTTTATATTTATAATTACCATTTATAGTATAAAATATCACTTATATAAACTCATATTAAAAATGATATAGTTATTAACTATTAAATAAGAAATTTTTAACTCTTCTTTAAATAAAATATAATAAATGTCATAATCTAACACAAGGGGAATTAAAAGAATCATATAATTTACATGGGGTTTATTTCATTTCTAAAAACACGTATCTAATGAAAATTTGACACGTTATAGGGTAATTTTATTTTATTAAAAAATATTTTTTCCCTTTAATTACCATATTTAGCTTTCACCAAGGTAAATAAAATTCCAAAGTTACTATTAAAATAAAATATTCACTTTATTGGACCAAATTTTTCATTCTTATTTCAACCTTGTATGTCTAATTTTTTGAAATTCAACCCATAGAAGTGGTAAAATTATGCTTACTACTAATATGTAGATGTGGCTAGATGGTGCGTAAACGAAACGTTGAAATGTTCAATAATTTTTATATATCTAATTCTATTATAAAAATGATTCAAATTACCCAAGTTGGATTATTAAATTTATGATTTATCTATTTTTACTTTTAAATATTTTTAAATTAATATAATTCAAAAAAAATTATAATGTTGGTTTTTAACTAAAATGTAGTATTTTTCACTGTTTATCAAAATTGAAACTTTTCAGAAAAATACCAAATAACATCCTTAAGTTAATTTTGATATTCTGAATTTAAAAATAAATTCTATTTGGAAAATTTATATATAAATTTCATAACTTTGTTAATACTACTCATTAATTATTTTTAATTGGCTAATATAGTATAACATGGTATGCTCGAACTAGGTGTTGCGTGCAATAACATCTATTCAAGATAACATACCATGAAATCTTAGGGTGTAACATCCAATACTCACATTATTTTCTTGACATGTCACCTAGATCATATAAATTCACCATGCATATCTCTGATAATTCTGGTTGTAGCACTAGGGCATGTCTTCTGGCTCCTATAATGTCCCATAGACATGTCAAAAAGCATTCACGGCGCTCTCAAGACATTTCATTATGGATCATGCATTATCCTTCGGAGATATCACATTGAATATCATGAAAAACTCCTTGAGTGTCATCCATATTTCATGATGACTCTATGGAAATTCATCTGGATCATGTGACGCCCTCTAAAAATGATAGCTAAGGTCCGGCTATGGTTTATAGGAAATGAATATCAGGTATTGTGCTTCAATTACGACAAGTCATCATTTATCATGTGATGAACATTGTACATTCTATCCATATTATGATACTCCACTTATATAATTCAACTATACCGTGTGATTGTTTGGTGAGATGTCTGTAATACATTCCATGACTTGTCAGGTAGACAACTAAAGCATGTCGGGCAGACAATCAATCCATGACTTGTATGCAGGTAGGCCAGGTCAATCAGGCTTCCAAGGTCTTGATAAAATTATCCATTCGTGGTGTGTATGGCCAGATCAAAATGGAAACATAAATATATAATCCCCAGTCAAATGCATAATATGATATGTTCTACATCCAAGGGAAAAAGTTAGTGTTCAATCTGTGACCCATTAAACTATGATGAATCTGATATCTGTGATAACCAGGATACATAGGGTTCCTTATCAGGGACCAAGATCAATATTAATCATCCCAAGGTATTTCTAAATACATATGTCATGTCTCCATATTATGTGAGACTTATTATATTATACCCTTTTTTCAGCACACTAATAATAGATCATATGGGATTATATAGTTTCAATGGTCATATCATTCAGATCATGAATATCCACTATCTTGGTCAATCTTAGTATATAAGACTCGATGAGTGGCATGAGATAAAAATCCCCCAAATAATGGAATCTACCATAGGATTGGTTCCAAGGGTGTGAACAAACTAACTAACCCTAATTCCTACAATTAACAGGATACGTTGGATGTACCCTCAAGACTCGAGCTAAAATATTTAGTGCATCAGTTCCCATGCATATGTACTTTTCATATGAGGGAAAAATTAAAATATAAAAAAATATATGGGGCTTGAATCCTATAGTAAATAGTATAAGTAGGATCCCTTATAATGGATTCATCACTTCATAATAATATAGACCATCTCCACACATCATAGAAAATTCCATGTTGTTCTATAATAATGATTAAACATTTAAGCAGAAATTCATTATTAAGAAAGCATTGAATATCCTTATATACATATAGATGGATTCAATAATGATACCCCATTATTATTCTATACATAAATGGAGTTAACCTATGATCATTTTGTTTGGATATATAGTCAGGTTTAGGTATTAGAAATATATTATCCAGCATATCTTATATCCATATGAGAGTCTCAGTGAATGAAAGAATCTGCCCAAAAATATTGAGATGAGACTAACTTTCGATCCTCTCAAACATTGTGTGTTCCAAAGAATCATTTTTCCTGAAACCCCAAAAGATGGAAAACAATTTGGATGAAATTCCATACCAAATTATGGATGTGTGAATCATTGAGAGTTTATAGGGAAGACTATACAAATGGTAAACACAATGTGAGTAATTGAGTAAGGGATTGGACCCACCACAATGAAACCATCAAGCCAATCCCACCCAATCCCACCCAATTAATTTATGACAAAATAAAATATAGGGGGAATTTATAAGAGGAGAACACTATTAATTCTTGATACAGCAACCATATTTTCTATGTAATAAATACAACAGTAAACCATTTCCCTATTTGAGAATAAAAGCCAAACATTTTATCCATCTTATATAAAAATAGGGTATGGAACCATTTGAGCCAAAAAACTCTTAAAAATCAAGTGAAATGTGATGCATATTACGATTTAACCATGAATAAATACAATAAAACTCTTACATGATATTCTTTTCAAAAGGTGAAAATTGTTCTGAAGACTTATAAGACAAAAAATTAAAAATCATTAAAATTAATAGAGAAAATTCATGTAATATTTTGGGAGATGATGAATCTAAACTCATTAGATAATAAAAGTTATCATGTTGATTTTAGTAGTATGGTATGATTTATGGGGATCAATCGAAATATTGAGGTATTCATTCATATCTCTTGATATTGAATAAAAGTTTAAATGATGATTGGAATAGAAATTCAAATATTTCTCATAGAAAATGATACAAAATAAATAAAATTCTCATGAGAATGAATATTGGAAAATTGTTGGATTCTAATGCAGGTATTAGTGGTCAGAACGCCTTTCTAGAATAGAGTTATTGAAAACCAAAATTGCATTAAAAAAGATGAATCTAATTATGAATATTTAAATGATAGGGAAAGTGATTTATTAAAAATATAGAACTATTATATTGGTCTTTATCTCCAAATTTTTTTAAAAAAAATATGATGAAATTCTAAATAAATCCCATATCAAAAAATAAAATACTCGAGGAATTTTATTTTTTCTAAAGAAATTGTTTTATCCTTAATAAAGATAACAATATAAATTATGAATCACATGTACATAAAAGAGGATTTAGTAGATATTTATACAATATTAAGTCATATAGGTTTTATAAAAAATTAATAGTGAAAACCCTTAAATAAAATGATGTTTTGATAAATGGAAATTGGAATATTTAAATAACAAATGAGTTGATATTAATTTTAGTTTCAAAAAATTCGCAAAAAAATAATGTTGTTCTAGATATAAAAATTAATGAAGATGGTTCATGCTTAGTGGGAGGTTAAGGGGATATACTTTAATTGGATTATTTTTATATATATTTTGAGAACACTATATGAAAAAATATTTAATGTAGAGGTATAATATGTTATGGAACACCAAATGTAATATCATTGGTGACCAGTAATCACATCTTCAAAGAATAAATATTAATGTGAAAAAAACAATTTTTTCTTAGTTATATCCAAAACATTTTTAATTGTCTTCCATAGATGAATGTTATAATAAGGGAATGCACAATGAGAATCCGAAAATTGAAATTAATAACACTTGAGATGTTTTGTTTTTGGAAAAAAATAGTATATAGTCAAAACTAAGTTGGTTTTACATAAAATATCAATATAAATAGAATGTTATTGAGAAAAATATATAAGTTTTGTATAAGGGTTATAAAAAATTGATGGAATCATTGTTGATGGAACATTGTCTCATAATGATCGATATAAAACTAGAATACTTTTTTCAGTTGAGGTTGTGAAAAAGGGTTTAAAATAATAACAAATGGATGTTAAATCCAAATTAATGAATGAAATAACTTATGTAGAATTATATATTCAAAACCCTTATGTATTTCTTATTCATAAAGAAAGATAAATGTGTTATATCAAGAGAAAGTGGTTTATGGGAAGAAACAAGCCCCAAATATCTAGTAGTCATGGATAGAAAATTACTTTAATAATATGTTTGTCATTGAATGAGGATTATTAAATTCATATAAATCAATAATTACTATGGAATTTGTTTTCCTATATATGTTATTAAAATTATCATTGATGTCTTATAAGACATCAAATGGAAATAGTTTTATGAACTAATGACGTTTGAATTAGAGATTCCTATTATTTATGAATTTTTATTTTTTATCTGATTGTTGGTTATTAAAATAAATGTTTAGACATTTACTTTCAAAATTAATATTCCATGAAACAAATATTTTTATTTTAAATGGATGATTCTAAACATATGAGATCTGTGGAGGTGACCCTGAAAAAGATTTCATAATATTATAAAGGAAGTTTGGTTTATGAAAATCAATATAGAGAAATCATTGCTAGTTTAGATTACGTGAAAACACTTATACAATATAATTTTTTTCCACATGTTATGTTTTATGTTATATCATTATTCAAAGAAAAAGGTCACATGAAATATATCATGAGAACCCATTTATATATAAACCAAATAGTGTGGATTGGGATATATTATATCTAAAATTTAGAAATGAAATGTTTGGTGTATACAAATATGGATTTGGAAAGCATGATGGATGAACACGATTAATATTTTAGAGTTTTATTTAAAATTGGAATCTATTCCATATCAAATCACAACATATAGAAATATTTAATTCTATTAATCATGGAGGATTATAAATACATATTATCCACTAATGAATTTTACATACTGATATAGATAAGAAAACAACTTGATGAAATTAGGTTAAAAGTGGAATCTCTTATTTGGATAAAACATAAAAACATGAGTCTCATATATCTTAGTAGAAATCCCATTTTCATTTAGGGACCATGAATATAGAGAAAAATTATTCTTTCATAACAGATATTGTTGATTGATGGTTCCTATAATAGGAGTATGTATCAACTCAAGATCAAATTGTTGATACCCTGAACAAAGGATTGGACAAGATTCATTTTGGATGGAACTAAATTCTCATAGGAGGAAAACTAAAACCCTCTCTTAGAATTATTCTAGATACTGTGTATCCCATTTACCACATGGTAATTTATTTTTAGGAAATGTTTGATTTGGCACAATAATTTTATGGTCATATTTTAAACACTATTTTGTCAAATTTTAAGTTAGTTCTCTTTTCATTATTGAAAATGGGGGTGAAATAGATCATGTTTTTAGGGGAGGTTATTTCATATTTTCAATGTTGAAATAATTATTAACACGATGGGAGAAACACTCATGGGGAGAGTATTTGATTTAAAATTTTCATGATAAAGGAGTTTTAATGGGAATTTTCAATAAATTAAATTATTCATATTGTTATCATGGGGATTATTTCATTTAACTATTGATTCCCTCACATATATAGTTTCAAATTACATTTTTGTTTTTGATTAACAAGTCATCAATGTACCCTCGTATTTTAGGTGCGTCATATACTTTTGAAAATAAAAACAATCAGGTAAGATATTATTTTTTATAGTGTTTTACATATAATGAAGAGTTTATTTTCATTAGAGGTTTCAAAAAACATAAAAATGGTGATTTTTAGATATAAACAAAATTTTATTTATTGGGGATTGTATATGGATGTCAATTTCATGTAATGGTTTACATAAGATGGTTGGTTTCTACAGCCGAATAATTAATCTTTGAAGAATTATTGTTTGTTGTGATGTTTGTGGTTGTTCCATATGATGAAATTAAGATGAATCTATTATTACTTTATGTAGTTGAATATTCTAAAATTTTCACATGTGAAGTTATTATTGTAAGTTTATATGGGGTAATTAATTATTTTTAATGGTAGAACCATACCATAGAATAATATTTAGAGCAATTCAATGGTAATCTTGTGGAAAATGAATATATATAAAAGAAAATCTACCACATTCAATCTTGTATAGGGGTAGTTTATGACTTGAATGAGGTTATATTCTAGACCATGCATGGATATCCCATTTAATAAAAGAGTAATATATTTTATGCCTATATCATGGAAACTATACAACATCACAGAAATTTCATGCAACATTTTTTTTGATGGGTAATTTATTTAATGATTTTCAAGTATGTAGTTTTCCACAATATAGAAAATTTATTATTCTATAACTTGTTCATTGATAAAGTTTGTTCATGAAATCATGATGTGATCAGTTGTGATATTTATTAAGAAGTTATTTGTGGGATATTATTAGATTTTGTCAACTAAAAGAGTCTATGATGTTGGGAGTAATTATACAACACATGTTTTGATTGTGACCACATTCAATGAAATAATATAATTTACTACACCATTTTTAGGTAATGAAATAACATGATTACAATAAATAATTATATATTACACTATATCTATATAGTTATAGACAACATAAAAATTCTATTGGAGATTTATGGATAAGATTTTACTGTAATTAAATAAATATTAAGGATCTTTAATGAACACACTTATATATGAATAACAGATATATTGATTTCAAAAATGGAGAGGAATAATATTTGATCCCCATCATTGGGATAAACATTGTTAGTAGAAATTTTAATACAATTCACGCATAATTTCAAGGGAAATATATAAATTATAAAGTATTATGGGAGGATCTTAGTGAATCATAGAGGAAGTACAACATAATATATTTTAGGATTCCTAATAACATAAATTTTTTAATAAAGGATGAAATGATATGATCTCGTGCTTGATGGAAACTGATCATATTTCTATTAAAAAATAACACCATCTTAGGTTTTTTATCTCATCATACATATTCATTGAAGAAGAACAACAAAATTGGAGTTGTGTAATATTTTATGTTGAGGGGATAAAACATGTTCCTAATTAATGTAAATTTAGTGTAGTCGGATTTTTCTTATTTCTGCATGCCTAATGATTTTGGATGGATTTCTCACAAGTTTTTTTGTTAAAAAATAAATAGTATTTTTATAGTGTGTGATGTGTAAATTCACATTACTATGTATTATAATTTTATTAGACCAATTGGGTGAGCCATGTAAACACCTATGTTCATTCTTTACTACTTTATTCACTAAGGAGAGTTTGGTAGGGAACCAAATAAATTTTCCCCTAAAAGAGAGAGTAAAAATATGATTAAGGGAAAGGTTTAATTTGAAATACCATGAATCACTACTTTTTTGAGGATATTACATGTCATTGACTAAAAAATATCACTTCCTCAATGATAGTGAAATTACATTTTCAAGGAAAGTGGAATAATGATCCAGAAAGGTATGTAGATCATCCATGAATTATCCCATCCATTAATTTTTAGATAATGTTAATTGAATAACTTATATATTTTCCACATAGTTAAACCCCCCTTTACATTGTTTTATATTTACTGTATACATTAATTTTTAATCTGGTAACATATTTTTATGACTAAAATTGAAATAATCGACATTACATAATTTTGATTGTATGATTCAAATCAACACGTCAATTTTTTTGTATTATATTTATAACAATAATTAAAATTATTCATAATATGAGTATGAATAATATGAAAAATAATATCAAGATAAGATACTTTTTAAAACATAAAATGAACTTATTATTATAACCATATATTTTGGAAACATTATAAGAAACATATATCTTTTTACTATGCATTATATAAACAATATTTTTAAAAACAGATTATTGATAATAATTTTCATTCATTAAGATAAAAATATTTTAAAAATAAATTAATAATTGTAAAATATATTTTTTCACCCTTAAATGAATTTTTCATAATTATATCCAACTAAAAATAAATATGTTATTGATTATTTATTTATTGATATGTATAAAAAAATTTAATTTCATACTAAATTTTTGTGAAATGTATATTTTAAATAAAAGTACAATATATAAAAAATAATTTTTTTTCAAATTCTTCTCCCTTAAAAAATTAAAATAGTACTCATTATATTTAATTAATAAGTTTTTTGTTATTTACTTGTTAGAAAAATAATTCATTTTTATTAATTCATTAGTATGTTTCTTTTAATTTTATAAATACTTCAAATCATTCGTTGATAACATACAATGTTGTGAACCATGTGCATGGATAATGAAACCTAGGTTCCTGGAAAATTATATTAAACATGTAATGCCCTGGACCGAATAATCCAGAGTCGGTGCATTATTTTAATACATTAGTATGATTACAAGGAATCATGTCCCAAAAGACCGATCAGTTTTAGCAGACTAGGTAAATAGATTATATATATGAATGTTACATTACACATTAAGAAATAAAACACAAAATAAATGATCCTTGGAGACCTCCTTTAATCCCATAGATTAACCCTTCTTATCAATCATAAAAACCCTTCTTGGAATCGTGGGAAAAGAATACGTAGAAAAAGGTGATCTCAGATGCTCACAAGGTTAACATTATAGAGGAAAATTTCATAAATAAGAGTAAACATTTAAGGAAATGTATAAAACTAAAAAAAATTCTTTTCAACATTTACTTCATCAAAATATGGGAAATTTAATCAAAATAATTCCATTTCTTACTCACATGGATATTCTACTAGTCAAATAATTTCATGAAATATCAATAGCCATTTTTATAATGATGGAATGCATAATTCCAGACTTTTATAACCAAATAGTAAAGGCCTTGTGCCGAGACTAAAAAATATATTTTGTCATGGCCTTGTTCCAAGACACTAGTTTGTCTCATGAGACCAAATGATACATTGAGGATCTATATCAGGATCCACCCATCACTTACTATATCCAATTCATTCCTCATATGAAAATTTTGAAAATAACATAAACATTCATATTACAACTAGCATATAAAATGTCAATACTTTATCTACAAACCATGAGTGGTATAAAAATAGCATATCCATAGTCAAACATAACTCATTGAATACAATATTAAAGATTGTATTGTAACATATTAACATCAATTGTGAATAATTAAGGATATTGACATAGATGAAAATAATCATCAAAACTATTTGAGAGAAATATCCAGATTTTTCTTGAAATCGTTTAAAAGTCCCACTATTTTTCGAGAAGCAGTTTAAAAATAGATTTTTTAATTAATGTGTCCCATACCAATTTGAAACATTTAAAATGAATTTTTTTTAAAACATTAATGCCCATATAAATAAATCCATAAAATCATTTTTAATACATGGGAATTAATGAGAATGATTTAGAAGAATAAATTTTCAGAACATTTAAAATGATATTTTAGTATGAGTACCTAACCAAATTAGAGATGCTTGAATACAAATAATTGAGGTAATAAAATCATTATAATATCTTGAGAATAAAATATTTCATGATATACTATGTCAAAGGATAGTATATACACCATATGAATGTGAATTGGTGTATAACAACAATGAAGTCTCAAAGGAATACAAATTGAGATGAAATACCTTATAAATATAGTATTCTTATATTAAGGATAAATCACATGACATAATTATGGGTGAAATATATAAATACAGTAAATATGATCTGATATTAAGTGTAAATAAATCAGTGTAAATTCACACATATTCTTGTAAAAACAACATCAATGATATGGATGCCTAACTCAAGGAATGGAAATTGAGTTAAGATCATGTTTATATCAATGCCAGGAGAAATTATCGAGGGAGTGAATATGTGTATCAAATTTGTATCCACAAAAAGGGGAGAGGAAATTACTACATAAATAATAAATAATTATTCCACACATAATGTTGGAGTAAAATAATCAATGATGTATGCTTAAATCCAACTGAGTGGAAATTGAAATTTGAAATTCCCTTACTGATTTGGTAACTTATGAGACATACAACCCATGAAAAAAGGATCATACAATTAAAATGTAAATACCAATAAATTAAATTATAATAAACAAATATTACAGTCATTGAAAATACATATGCCACACAAAAGGAAATAGTGGAAAATATAGCATGAATCTCACGAGAATAAAAAGTGAGACGAAAAAGCCTTACTTCATTGTAATCAATCGAGTCGTATGACCAAAATTTAATAACCACCCAATTCATTACAGAATACCATGAATATAAATATAATCATGATAATATATATCAAATGGCAATACAAAATACACCAAATCCAATAAATAAGTGGCGAAAAATGGAAATCTCATAGAATTAAAAGTGAGATAAGAAACCCCTTACCTTGTACTTTTCCTTGGTCGAGGGTATCTTAACCTCTTATATAGTGGTGAAATAAATGTAACTAAATTAATCAAGAATCATATACATTAATATGATATCATATATGATCTTTCAATGTTGATTTGTTAATAATATTTTAGTATTATCATCATTTTGGTTGTTAACTAATTCGTTTTCTTTTACATGCTTTGATATGTAAGTAATTTTTGTTATGGATAGGATATATGTTATTCATATTCATAATGATATTAAGTCTCTAAACACTATTTTAGTCATCTAATGAAAATTATTCTTGAATGGATATGATGGGGAATGAATCTCCTCGAATTCACGGAGACGGTAATTCGTACGTACGCACGAGCGACAATATCATTCTTTTGATATTAAAATAATATAAAATTGGATGGTATATAATATATATACAGAATCATTATAATGTTAAATTTATTATTTACATAAATTATAAATCATTATTATACCCTTCAAAATTGTAATGTATTGAATAAAAATTACACCACGACGTGGAGTTGGTAAGCCGTACGTACACACATATGGTGACATGTCATTCAAAGGATGGATATAAAAATGAATTTGGTTGTACCATATTTATAATAACATGATAGTATAAATATTATACTATAGAAATTATTTTAGAATGGAATCAACAAATAAAGAGGTAGTGGATGATGAAAGGAACTTGAAAGAGGTGATTAAATATTTACCTCTTCTTCGTGTTATTCCTTTTGATTTGATCAAAAGGGATATATAGGATGGATTTCTGAATAAATGAAGGCCTCTAGGATAAACGTAGGACAATTTAAATGGTATTTTGGAAGGTTTTGGCAGATCCATATGGATTTGAAGTTATGAATTAGTGAGAAGGGGAAGTGCCCTTTTATAAGATGGGTGAGGGGGACCTTAGGAAAAGCTAGAAATATTATTTTACAATAAAATTTTTTCGATTTATAATGGCTCTCAATTAAATTATTTAAAGTTTAAGGTGGGGATGGGAAGAAAAACACTCAACCAATAGGTTTTAGATAGGTCTGGGGAACTATATTAACTTTACCTTTTATATTTACCTCTTAGTTAAATAGTTTGACATTTACCATGTCTCTTTGTATTTTTTTATTATCTGGTTAATAAACCTACTATAAATATACAATAGAACCTTAAGTGGTTCATTAATGACCTATATAATATTATTTATTACCTTTGGCCAAAACCATATACTTTTAGGAATATAATATCAATTAATAATATAATATTTGTTTTAAAAACTCTTTTATGTCAATTTTGGCACTATTTGGTATTTTTTCTAAATTAATAAAAACTTTTTTACTTCAAAAACAATTCATCTAAGCAACACTATCATGTCATATTACCCTATTAAATTATTGGATGTTATAAAAACTATCAAATTACATCTATTTGGATATTTATAATTTCAATTATTTTAATCATTCATTAATATGGTAATTACTGCATCATAATCGTGTCATAAATAAATTTAATTATTTAATGTATAAAAGTTATAAATAAAATACCATTATGTAGGAAATAGTTTCATCTTTATAATTAAAATTTATAGTCGAATTTATCTAATTAAAACCCCTATATTAAAAATGTTTTTTTATTAAACTTTGATTTTAACATTATTAACTCTTCTTTAAATAAAATAATAATAAATGTACTAATCTAATCCAAGTGGAGCAAAGAGGTCCATATTTTATTTCTAAGGTAGTTTTTGGTCAAATGATACTTATCCAATAGAATTATGACATGTTTTAGGGTAATAATAATATCATTTTTAACCATAATTACCATATTTACAATTAACCGTGGAAGATAAAAGTAAAAAAGGTACTATTCTCCAAAAATTATATTCATCCAATTGAACAACATTTTACTTACTTATATCAACTATGTCTCTTAGATTATTGAAATTCAACTCACATATGTGGTAAAATTATTTTTTATGTAAATTTACAAATACTCATGGGAGGTGGGTAAAAGACGGTGAAAAGTTCATTAAAATTTTATATGTCTAATATTATTAAAAAATGACTCCAATTTAATACATTGAACATATATAGGTAATTTTTATCTATATGACCTAAAATTAATTTAAATAATATAAGTAATTATTAAAATAAAAATTCATTTTTAAACTATAACTAAATATTTTTCACTATTCATCAAAAAATAAAAAATTATGTCTACTTTACCAAATTCAAAACATATAATTTGCATTTATTAATTTAAAATTAATTTTCGTTGTTAAATCAAAAAACCGTGTTTTTAAGAAATAATAACTCACAAATGATTGATACTTCTTTATGTTCAATTTCAATGTGAAATTATTTCAAATGAACAAAATTGGATTAAATGGTAAAAATATAATCTATTTATACTTCCAAACCATTAAAATTTATAATTTAACCCAACAAATTATTTTGATTTAAAAGGTGGTTTTCAGTTAAAATAATGTATTTTTCACTATTCACCCAAATATGAAAGTTATCAGAAAAACACAGAAAACTTATTGAAACTAAATTATAATGTCCAAATTCTAAAAAAGATTTTTTTTTAAATTGAATATATAAATGTTTTTAATATTAGATTTAAAAAGGGTTCTCCATTAAAAGGCAGTAAAAGTGATTTTTTTAGAAAAATACTTCATTTATCTAAAAAAACGAATTCATTCTTACATTATGTCTATGAAACTCATAATATGGATTCTAATATTTTAAGGATTATATAATGTTCAAAATTTAGTTAATACTATTCATAACTGCTTCATAACGTCTAGTTTGGTAAGTCGTGGTGCGCTTGAACTCGGTGTTTCATCTAGTGCAAGTTGTTGAATTACTTTGAAAAAAATAATGTACTATGAAATCTTGGGGTGTTATAAAACACACATAGGAAATTTTAAGAAGATTACATGACCAATCACCCAATAATTAAAACAAATTTAAAAAACAACAATACAATATTGTAGTTGTATCTACAATATATTATCTTCATTTTTAGAATTGAATATAGTATTCCATTCGATGAATGATTTTTAAGCATCACAAAAAACATCTATCATGCTCCATTTTACAATTGGTTCGATACAATAGTAGTTATAGAATAGATTATTGTCAAGGGAATCCATGGTTTGTGCTTACAACCCATAAATTAGTAGTGTTTTGTAATCCAATGTATATAGAGTCATCACAAACAATCCCATAAAATTCATGATGTTCCATTGGGAAAGATAAAAAACTCAAAATACTAAATACCAAACTGGAATTATAATAATAGCACTATAACTTAACCAGCACAAAAATATATGAAGGAATTACTATTTTACCTTGGGTACCATAATTACCAATATTTTCATAATTATTTAATACTTTTAACCATCAAATAATACAATTCAAAATGATACAAAAACATACTTCACTAGTAAAAATATAGCATTAGAACCAAGACACAATTGTGCAGTGAACCATGATTCACTATTAGAAAAAATGATATATAAAATTTTGATCTGTAAATCAACCCAAGCATTTGATTCAACCAAAAAAGAACAAAAATTTAACACCAATTAATAATTATAAACTAATTTCCATAATATATTTCTTCAACCACAAATCCTCCACCAACATCACTTCCTTATAAGCATGGGTAACATGCAAATGTAAATTATTTATCCCTTGGAGAAATTATAGCTAGTATGAATGATGCCTTTATATATTTTTCCTTGATCTTCTTCTATGATCATTCATAATAATAATTGAATTATATTAAACACATGGATAACTAGAATTAAAGTATACATCATATTTTATAAAATTCATCATCACCTATAGGTCATCCTAAAACCCAAACACACTATCTATGTATTGGAGGAACCAAAAATTAACAAATCCATCGTACCTTTAGAGGAGACCTCCATATCATGAGTATCCTAGTTCACCTTATATTTCACCATTAACATTAACCAGGATTCCAATTTTTTTTATTATAATATTCTATATGATGTTAGTTAGGATGTAATATACAATGTAACACAAGAGGGGGGAGGTGAAATGTTTCTTTTAAATATACATTAAACAACTCTAGATTTTGAAACCCCCTGTGAAATATATGGATATGAAGTGTTTACTTCTAAAAAAATAATATTCCAATGATAAACCAAAATAAAGAAAAGATCCTTTTTCTAGTAGTTCAGGACACAAAGATCAAATAGTCCATACAACCAATCATTCTCTTTACGGGCTTGGAAAATTTCACTAGAATAGTCATCTTATCACAAGATCATAAATAAAGAATGGAGTGAGGGAGTTGAAACATTTAAAAAAGGCATTAAAAAAAATCCATCTAGTTTTATAACAGATAACTGGTTATCAACCGTTTAGATGGAGAAGTTGATACTTCACCACAACTGAGTATGAGTAGTTAAAAATCAAATAAATCAAAAGAAAAATATTTGAAAGGTTTGGGATGATATCCACAGTTACAGCTACATGGAAATGAAAATTTATGGATACTCTTCCTTATAAAAGAATTCCCATATATATGAAACATTTTGAAGTGATCCATGTTTAAAAAATCGCTTCAATAAGGTAGAAAATTAAGAGTAGTACAAATCATTCAACATGGAAATATTAAACGTATATACATATCCAATGTTTAGCTTCTTTCATAATCGAGTATTCATTGCATCATCATTGAAAATAAAAATGTCAATAATATTGTTGCATATGTGAATTACTTATCACACACATATATTTTTGAAGAGATAATTTTAATGAATATATTTAGAATAGGTACCTTTGATCTATATTGCCTATGGAAAAGAATCGAATCATTGTTCATGAAAATTCAAAATCCAACTGACTAGGAATGTTATAACATCCCTTAAGAATAGGATGGAATTTATCCGATGGATGGGGTTCATTGAATCAATCCTAATGATCCTTGAATCATTTTCCAATTCTAACTCGACCATTTTAGCAATATCATATTAAAAACATGGATTAAAAACATCACCATTTAAAACACAATGTAGGATTAATCTTTATAGCATATAGTAAATTTGTGTAGTGTGTATAACATATGTTTTTTTAACCATACATTCATCTTCACATAAATTAGGGAATAAATGTAGCGTAGGGATGATTATCAGAACATTCACATTTTTTAAATATGATCCTAAATGTTTCATTGAATAACCATATGTTCGAATTCCCGAACTAATGGTTTATTAAATAGTATTTCCGGACTCCAACATAGTGTTGATGATCCATATGTTTGACTATTATCTGAATGAAATGATTCATATCCAAATAAAAACTATTTAGTCTAATGTTTGGTTGATACCATACGCAAGGGTTCCTCTTTTCCAGCATAACATAGGGTTGAAACCATACATTCAATTATCAAATATACGGTTTGAATAATGTGTTTATATTAAAATGTTCATAATGATATAATCCTTTAATCTAGATATAAACTCATGAAATCTCATCCAAAAGAAATCCTCATTATAAAAAATAAAAGGTTATTTGTGAGCATGAAATTCATTTTAAATTAACGAGTATTGTTGAGAATGAAAATTCCCCACAATATCCCCCTTTTTGATGATCCGAAAACCCATAAAATAATTTAGAACAAAATATAATGAAAAATAGGATTTTTAAACATTAAAAATAGATAGAGAAAACATTTTGATATTTTTATTTCACAGTATTATATTGATAAGGAAAATAGATTCTTGAAAATTAAATATTTTCTCTAATTAAATATTTTGTTTTGAATATATTCTTCCCCAACTCTACACAATCTATTTGGAAATTATTTATTGATTTTTTTAAAATTATTCACCCCTTAGTTTAATATTCTCCCCCTTAGTGATATAATAGAATACAGTTTTAAATAAAAAAATTATCTAAACCATAGTTAATATAGAATTTTACTATAAATGAATAGTTATATAAACAGATAAAATATAAACATAGAATTGGAAATTAGGTATTTATTTTAAATAAATGATAATAAACAAAAATTTTAATTAAAATTTTTAATTTAAAATGAATTAAAATGTCTTGAATAATAGTGTAAAATCCAAAACCAATGAATGATTGTCTTCAAAATGAGGGTATTTGATAATAATATTCTGAGGAAGAAGATGCAATAGGATGATGATTTACTCGGACATCATCATTACTAACAATGAGCTTCAAAATTAAGATCATTAAGTGGTTTTTGAAGACTTCTGACAACTATTGAAGAAGTTTTGAAAAATCATATCCAGTGCTTAGATTCTCAAAAAGATTAACCTTCATAAATTCATTCACAGCTTCTACAGACTAAATGAATGAATTCATCTTATACTTAACTTGATGAGGCACTAATCCCAACCATGAATCTTTTGACGTATATTAATTAAAATGTTTCCTTTGATTGTATAAAAGAATAATTAAAGGAGTATTATCACACTGAAGAGTGTGTGGTTAATCAAGTAAATCAACTAGATCCAAAGTAATTTCTTCAAATCTTATGATTAGGTCGAGCAGTGTCAATTGATAAGAGTCTGATGGTAGATTTCTTCACCTGAGAGGATGAAATTCTATTCCTATAATTAAAAAAACTAATCAAATTTTGACTTCTTAATAGATTCATCTCGCCAAAAATTGAAATCTCTTGAATGTTTTTTGATAAAATCATGATGTTCTATAATATGAATATGATTTTCTTGGAATTGTCTTAGATGGATTTTTTGATCATCGAACACTGATGTTAGCACTATATCAATTTTTATCTCTTCAAACATCTTTTTATTAGAACTATATTATTCTATAAGAAATAGTTTTTGAGCCTCCAATATATTTACAATTATATCTAATGATTCAGCATGAGAATCATAAGATTCAAGAGTTTAAATTCCAGGATTAGATATATCTTCCCTATCATAAAAATTTATCAAGGCCAAATTTGGTTCTTCATTATCTACTGAGCTATCTCTTTTGGTAGATCCTCTAGCATCCTAATAAGTAGTAACTACATCCCTATGAAGTACATGATTTGGATCCTCTTACTCAAAATTTTCAACCACTTGAGCCTAAAGCACGACATCTTCTTGTCATTCATCCAATGTCTCTGGAATGTCGGCTAAAATCCATCTTTATTGAAAAATATCTCATTTTTCCCTAGATTCGGCCTCTTTATCAGGTATCTATACGATAGATCCAATTGAAGAAATCATCCTTTCCTACAACTGAGTAGCTGAAAATGACATCTGTTGTAGTTCCACACAAAGTAAAAAAATAGCAGTTGAAAGAATTTGTCCAAAAAATCCTTTCTTTTTAGCATTCCTAACATTTAATATGCTATCACTATTGGAAATGCTGTTTTTCCCAACGGGTGTTTACCAACGGTTTGCTAAAACCGTTGGGCTTGAAGGATTATGAAATCCTTTCCCAACGGTTTAGTGAAACCATTGGGAAAAGCCACCCCTTTGCCAACGGTTTCTTCAAACCGTTCGTAAAGGGGTGTGTTAATCACCCTTTCCCAACGGTTCAAAGAAACATTGGGAAAGGGTCACCCCTTTGCCAACAGTTTCCTCAAACCGTTGGTAAAGGGGTCCTTAGAATCTCTTTCCCAACGGTTCTTAATAACCGTTGGGAATTATTTCCCCTAAATCCAGCCGCGGGGCTGCTCTCTCTCATTCGCACAGAAACCTAATTTCATCCGCTCCACCGCTCTCCTGTCGCGAAATCCTCTATCCGAATAGGTGAAAACCATCTGAAATCAGGTATCTTTTCATTTATACACATATACTTCCTTATTTTTATTGTTATTGATTTAGTATTTTAGTTTTAAGTTATCAATCCACCTCAAACTCTCTGCTACTCTCCAAATCCCCCATCCGAATAGGTGAAAAACCATTTGAATCATCTCAAATAAATTAATTTTTTGTTTATACACATATGGCCACTTGTCTTTATTATTTTTATTTTTATTGCTCTTGTATTTTAGTTTTAAGTTATCAATCCTGCTTCAACTCTCTGCTACTCTCGAACTCCCCCATAGGAATAGGTGAAAACCCATCTGAATCGTCTCAAATCAGGTAATTTTTTCTTTATACACATATGGTACCTTGTTTTTATTGTTATTGATCTAATAATTTAGTTTTAATTTTGGATTTTGATGTTATTTCACCATGTAAAATAGGGAAATGAATTAATATTTTGTTAATTAATTAGTTTCCCCTGGAATATCAGTTGTGTTATAATGTCCATGCTAAATAAAGGGGTAATGTAATAAAAGACCTTGAATAAATAAATTGTGGAAGTTGGGGTATGTTGCCTCTATGAGAGGTTTTTTGTTTTGTTTCATTGTATGTTGAAGGCTGTTTTATGGGGATTGAGGTGACCAGTTGGGCTTTGTGATATGTGGGGTTGTAAAGTGATGATTAGTGGGAATGGATGTGTCATGTGAAGTTGTTTGATAGTGATGATGTGTGGTGGTGTTGTGTCGTGTGGAGGGGTTGTGTGATGAAGTTTTGGTGTATAATGTGGTGAGGTGGTTTTGGTTGTGCGGTGGTTTGTGATGTGAAATATTTTTATTGTGATATGTGGTTGTTTTGGTGAGATGGTTGGTCGATGTAACATGGTGTCGATGGTTATTGTGAGATAGTGAGTTGTTGTGTGGTGGTTTTATTAGTTTCCTGTTTATCTATGGAATAAATTATGCTGTTAAAACAAAAAAACAAGATATTAAATAAATGAGATGGAATAGAAATGGATGTGTGGTAAATGGATTTAATTAATTTAACATTAAATGAATGGACAATGTAAGTGTGAATGAAGTGGCTTATAAATGAAAGGGAGAAATGTTATGCATCTTGTGTGGTGGTGGTGCGGTTTATGTGTTTTATGGTAGTAGTGAAGTGTGTGATTATGTAGTTAATGTGAACCCATAGGTTGAGTATTTTGTGTTATCTATATATCATGTATTTTTATGTTATTTCTACACAATCTAGGGGGTGGTATGTCTAGGTGGTGGTGGTGGGGTTGCAGGGGAGGGGGTGTGGGCTGTTTGGGAGGGTGGGAGGGGCTATCCAGGGGGGTACGGGGTGTCCAGGGGGGTACAGGGGTGGGCGGGATGTCCACAAGGGTGGACGGGCTGTCCACGGGGGTGGTCGGGCTGTCAAGGAGGGGTGGGCGGGCTGTCCAGGGGGGTGGGCTGGCCATGGGCGTAGGGGTGTCCAGGGGGGTGGGTGGACTATCCAAGGGGGTGGGGGGGATTTCCATAGGGAGAAGGGGTGTCTAGGGGGGTGGGTGGGCTATCCACGGGGGTGGTTGGGCTGTCTAGGAGGTAGGGGGTGTCCACAGGGTGGGTGGGTTGTCTACGGGGGTGGGGGGGCTGTCCATGGGGGTGGGAAAGGCTGTCCACGCGGGTGGGCGGGGCTGTCCAGGGGGGGAGGGGTGTGTGGGGTGTCCTGGTGGGGGAGGGGTGTGTGGGGTGTCCAGGGGGGGTGGTATGTCTAGGTGGTGGTGGTGGTGGGGTTGCAGGGGAGGGGGTGTAGGCTGTTTAGGAGGGTGGGCGGGGCTATCCCGGGGGGTACAGTGGATTGTCTGATGTTTCTCTAATGATCAAGGACGGAATGTTTAGAGGACATCACAAGTCCTGACTGGTTGATCCTAGAAGCAATTTCATGATCATGGATGTAATGCTTATAGGGAATCTCTAGATTTTGGTGATCTTCTCCATTTTCATCAAAAGACATGTTTGACACACTGGGAGGGAAACTCTAGAGTCAGTGTGACATGTCTTGAAGGGTGATTTATTTCCATAGTGACATGATTTGAGGACATCACATGACCTAGTTGGTGTTCCTGGAGGGTGTTAAGGGGGTCATCTAACATTCCTGACATTTAATATGAGACTGAGATAATATGTATTGATTCCCCTATATAGAAGGCGATACATATCTATTGGAAAACATGTAGTCTATATGGTGAGAATTAAAGGCTTTTCATTACAAGGGTGGCATATTCATGGGTGCCATTTGATTTTATTTGACATGTCAAGGGGACATCAAATGATCAAAATAGGTTTCCAATGGAATGTATTGTGAACATGATGAAATTTCCTAGTGCAATAAAATTTCATAGGTGATGCATGTTATGAACATTAGGGTCAACATATATTTCCTTCACCTTAGTCTCCCATATTTTAGTATTTCATCCATCCTTTTATCCCAAATTCCATAGATTTATACATTATTTTATTATAATATGTCTCAAATTATCTAAAATATGTGTTTGATGTTCTTCACATGACCTATCATAATTCCTTCTCATAATCTATAGTGATCATGGGAAGATCCCATGCATGATTCATGATCACTCAAATTATTCTGCAGATCATACATAATGGAAGCCTTACAGGATGTGAGATGATTATATCTATGAAATCTACTCAGGTACCTGGTGAGGAAGTTCATATTAATTCAAAAAGGTAAATCACATATGAGGATACCCTACTAATATGGTTATGGGATGAGTCATGCTCTGATGTGATAACACATTAAGTTCTTGTTGGTTTTACATTTTTTTCAATAACACATTAGTATGTTTTTTTCACATGTGTAGTTGATACCATGATTATTTTCTTCCTTTATCGTTTACTTAAATGTATTTTCTATTAAAGTTCAATCCTATTGAATTGTTTATGAAAAAATGACTTATATGAATTCTTTTTACATAATGGATAGAAGTTGGATGTTTGAAACCGATCATATCTCAAGCGATTTTCAAAACAATTTGGAGAGCTTTATAGATTTTGCATTTCACAATGCTTCAGATAGTGGTCGCATACACTGCCCATGTTCCAATTGTGTTGGTAGACCATGGTTGAGTCGTGAAGAAGTCATCTACCACATAACCAAAAATGGTTTTCAAGAAAACTACTTTGTGTGGCATCACAATGGGGATAAAATGAAATCTCAAATTGGTGATGATCGAAATGAAAGGACTGGAATGGAGAATTTGTTAGATGATCGGTTTCCGTTTATTCGTCATCATGAAAAAGAAAGTATTTCGACTCAAGAAGACGTCGATATGAGGACAACAGATGCATCTAGTGAAAATGATGATATTGATAGGGTGAAAAAATTGAATGATGCTGCCACGACTCCAGTATATCGACAATGCGATAAAATGAAAAGGCTGGAATTTTTAATCCGATTGTTTCATGGAAAAACTATGTATGGGATTTCTAATACAGAAATCGATTACATTCTTAACCTCTTGAAGGATTTACTTCCAGATGATGCAGATATTCCCTCAAACAATTATATGGCATGGAAGTTAGTTTAAGAACTTGGATTTTCCAGAAACAAAATTCTTGCTTTCCCGAAAGATTGCAGTTTGTTCTGGGAAGAAACCGCTCAACGAAATGAATGTATAAAATGTGGCATATCCCGCTGGAAGTCAAAATATGATGGAACACCATCCCGCGTTCCACAGAAAGTAATGTGGCACTTTCCATTGATCCCCAGACTCCAAGAATCGTTTTATGTCTGATGACATATCAATAAAAATGAGATGGCATGATACTGAGAGAAAGAAGACTAATGATGAGTTGGTTCATACTGCAGATGGATTTGCATGGCAGAGATTTGATGCTCGACATCCTGATTTTGCAGCTGACGTGCGTAATGTGAGGCTGGGTCTTTCATGCGACGGTTTTAATCTGTTTGGGCAGATGCTTACTTCACACAGCACATGGCCAATTTTTATACACATTTATAATCTTCCCCCATGGTTGTGTATGAAAAAATCTTTCACTTTCATGAGTAAACTCATATCTGGTCCTTCTGATCCCGGCATTGATATTGATGTATACATGCAACCTTTAATAAAAGAGTTGAAACTTCTTTTTGATATGGGTGTGCGCACATACGATGCATGTTCGAAAGACATATTGCAGATGCGTGCTGTGCTTATGTGGACGATCAATTATTTTCCAGCTTATGCAATGATGTCTGGATGGAGCACAAAGGGAAAACGGTCATGTCCAGTTTGTATGAAGAATACACGATCCAGAAGACTGAAACATCGTTGTAGTTTCAGTTTTATGGGACATCGACATTTTTTTCCAAAGGATCATCCATATAGAATGAATCGTCGAAGATTTGATAATACTATAGAGACTGATGATCCACCTCAGTGTATGTTTGGAACTATTGTGCTTAATGAATTGAAAGATTTCAGTTTTTCGTTCGGGAAGGGTCAAATGAAATCTGGAAAGAGAAAGAATGTTTCCACAGAAACCTGTTACAATTGGAGGAAGAGGAGTATCTTTTTTGATTTGCCTTATTGGTCAACCAATTTGCTATGTCATTGCTTAGACGTAATTCATATTGAAAAGAATATATGTGAAATGTTGCTTTCAGTTCTTCTAAATGTCAAGGGGAAGACAAAAGATGATTTACGATCTCGACGTGACTTGGTGGATTGGGGCACCAGACCAGAATTGCATCCTGTGCGTATCAGTGAAAATAAATGGCAACTTCCATGTGCTTCTTATGTGATGACACCTACTAAAAAAACAATTTTTGGAAGTATTAGAGACTATTAGTGTTCCCGATGGATATTCAAGAAACATATCTAAACGGGTCAATAGAAGAGAGTTGAAGCTAAAATCTTTGAAGACTCATGATTATCACGTTCTACTGCATGAGTTGCTTCCAATAGTAATCCGTCAACTTTTGTCCAATAATGTATGGGTGGGTGTTATTCGGTTGTGCCATTTTTTTATAGATCTTTGTACTAAGAAGTTGTCCAAGTCTTTCTTGAAATAAATGTTGATAGATGCCCCATTAATTTTGTGTGAGTTAGAAGAAATATTTCCACCATCATTTTTCACATGCATGTTGCATCTGACTGTCGATATTCCAACTGAAATACTTCTCAGAGGACCTGTTTCGTTTCGTTGGATATATACAAATGAAAGAAATATGTTCACATTAAAGTCTTATGTTCTAAACAAGAATCATCTTGAAGGTTCTATCGTGAACGGTTACTTATCTCAAGAATGTATGGATTTCTGTTCAATGTATTTGTCTGATCATATTACAAGAATGAACAGACCAATGAGAAATGAAGAAGAAAAATATGAGAAAATTGAACCCAGTTTTCCATCACTTCCTCAAACAGGAGGAATTCCTGGATCATATACATTGAAGACATTAAGCCATGAAGAGGGGGAGATGGCACATCGCACAGTTTTGTTCAACTGTGATTTGTTCGTTGACTATATCAGGTAAAAAATTTGAATATTTATATCTTACATATATATCTGTTAAACTATTCATATTTTTTTATCTACAGGGAACATAAAAAAATGATAAATAGGAAGCATCGTTCTTTATCTTTGAGAAGGAGAGAGACTTTGCATAGCGAAGAGTTTTCTGCTTGGTTAAAATTGAAGGTAAAAATATTACTGTTTAAATTAATTATTTCAATATTTAATTAAGTTTAACTGTCATTTATATTGCAGGTATTGAGTTTGTCTGCTGACTCTGTCTCTGAGGAAATAAGAGCTTTGTCTTTTGGTCCTAATATCGTGGTTCGTGACTGTAAATCAATTGTTATCAATGGGTACAGATTTATTGTCACTGAACGAGCCAAAAACATGAGAACACAAAATGATGGTATTATGGTTACTGTCACAACAGATTGTTATGCCATTGCATCAGATAGTAGACCACGACTTGAAAATGTGGGTTATTATGGAGTCGTTGAGAAAATAATAATATTGGATTATTACTCTCATGGACGAGTCACAATGATGAAATGACATTGGTTTGATTCGATGACGATACATGGAACATTTATTGATGATTTTTGATTTCAAGTAATTAATATGACCCGCACTCTTTCTACCGAAGAACCATATGTGTTGGCATCAATGGCTAAACATGTTTTTTTTGTCAAAGATCAACTTCAACCTGAATTTGGTGTCATAGTTGAAGTAATTCCAGGACATATTTTTGATGATGCTGATGATGGAATTGACACTGTCCCTATTTCCATTGGAACCAATCCATTTATTTCATTTGATGACTCCAATTTCTCAATTTTCCGAGTTGATTGTGAACCTGAAGTTGTGGTTGGAAATATATAGAATCATTCATCCATGTTCTCAATTCTTTTGGTTTACCTCGAGTTGGGTTGTTAAGGTTGGTAATATTCATATTTATTTAGTATTGATCACAAATATGTTTTAGCTGACTTGACCGTTATGTGAATTTTCAATGTTTATTGGTTGCTGTTTTATTTGAATTGCATTTTCTAATTTGGAATTGAACTGTATTCAAACCAAATCAAACAATATTTCTAACTTGGTGAACATTACAACTTGTATTTTTTATTAAATTCATTCAAGATCTTCTAAAAAAATTGATAGCTAAATTACCAATGAATCCCCTCATTCCCTCATATATTTAGTTTTTTTGTTTACACATTAATTTTCTTTTTCTAATTAATTATATATTTGTTTTCAAATGCAGGAAATGGAGACAATTGAAGAGAGACGAAGAAAAAAAATGGTGGAGAACAATCGTCGGATGGAGGAGATGGGAATTCCACCATTAGTGCCTACAGTGAGTACTTTATTTCAAATATATATATATATATATATATATATATTTACAGAATATGTAATGTCATGTGATTAATTTTTTTTGTAAACTTTTTTATAGGATCCACCATTACGTCGACAGTTATTCGACGAGGAGCCTAGTACTGGTCCTCAATTATTTAATCATTTTCTAATGTTTTTATATAACTTTTGTTTTCAATGTCATTGTAGAGGAAAGTACAAAATATTGAAGGACGTGTGCCTCGAGCAAAACTGTTTTGCTCGAGTAGAAGAAAAAAGGATGGAAGTGCTGTCAACGAAGAAACTCAGCAGCAGATTGTAAGTTTTAATCTGTTGATTTTATTTTTTAATATCTATTTCGTAACTTAATAATATATTTATATTTGTAACACGATGCTTTAAGGGCCCTCGATGCCCAAGAAGCAGACAATTTTGGGTCATCTGATCACTTACATCAGGTGTTGGGAGAGGATCATTCTGGCAGAGTACGCTGCCGACCTAGGATAGCCCCGACGAGGTATTGGTCTCTCTCAGGTACGAGTTGTAGTGCCACCGAGCTGCAGCAAGTTAGGGCACAGGCAGAACAGGCTGAGAAAAGGGCCACAGAGATGGCAGAACAGTCTGCTAGGGCAAACAGTGCATTTATGAAATTTATTGATGTTCTACGTCTAACACATCCAGCAGAGGCCAACCCAGCGATTGATGAAGACATGTCGTCGATACAATCTATATATGGTGCACCAGGTGGCAATTTCAGTGGTGGTCAGGCTGATGTACAGCTTGAAGATGATGATGGCGAGGAGTCTAATGTGGAAGAGGAGGGAGACGAGGAGGGCGAGGAGGAGGGCGAAGGCGAGAAGGAAGGCGTTGTGGAGGGTGAGGATGATGAGGAGGACGATGACGAGGGTGATGATGATGATGATGATGGTGATGGTGATGCTGATGTGGGACATATTGATCCGTTACATTTTTGAATTATATTACTACGATTTGATGTTTAATCTATTCTAGTTGTTGGTTTTATCTAGACTTGTAGTATAGTATTGGAGTTGAGTTATTTTTATATATTGTCTGTTTTTATGGATGTTGTTGTCTTTTAGTGGTTGTGTGTTTGAGAACTCCCGGGACAACCCCCATCATTCTTGGACCCTGGACAACCCCCCTCCCCATTGGACCCCCGAACACCCCCCAAACACCCCCTGGATAGCCCCGCGGACAGCCCCCTGGACAGCCCCCCGTACAACCCCCAACCCTCCACCCTGGACCCCGGATAGCCCCCCGAACTGCCCCCTGGACAACCCCCCCACCCTCCCCCTTGGACCCCGGACAACCCCCCAAACACCCCCCGGACAACCCCCTGAACAACCCCGGACAACCCCCTGAACAACCCCTGAACAACCCCTGAACAACCCCTGAACAACCCCCGGACAGCCCCCTGAACAACCCCGGACAACCCCATGAACAACCCCCAAACACCCCCCGGACAGACCCCGCATAGCCCCCACCCTCCTCCTTGGTCTCCGGACAGCCCCCCAGACACCCACCGGACAGCCCCCCCGGACAGCCCCCGCGGACAGCCCCCTAGACAGCCCCCCGTACAGCCCCCAACCCTCCACCCTGGACCCCGGATAGCCCCCTGGACAGCCCCCCCAGACAACCCCCCCACCCTCCCCCATGGACCCCAGACAACCCCCCAAACACCCCCCGGACAGCCCCCTGAACAACCCCGGACAACCCCCTAAACAACCCCTGAACAACCCCTGAACAACCCCCTGAACAACCCCCAGACAGCCCCCTGAACAACCCCGGACAACCCCCTAAACAACCCCCAAACACCCCCGGACAGACCCCGCACAGGCCCCCTACCCTCCTCCTTGGTCCACGGACAGCCCCCCAGACACCCACCGGACAGCCCCCCCGGACAGCCCCCCGGACAGCCCCTCCACCTTCCTTAATTTCATTAGCTCTGAAATGTTTCATAGCACGATCAACTAAAATCTAATCCATACTAAATATGATATAAAAATATTCTATATGAATTTCCATAAGATTTTAAGTGAAAACAAAAAGTGACATACGAAAAACTGACCAAACGCATTTGAAATGTGTTTATGATTTAGGACAACGATCCATGGGTCATATGTAACGTGTACGAATCAACCCCGCCTCAATCCGAGGCGCGGTGTGGTCGTAATAACTCAAAGTGTATGTCTTTTGTTTCAAAAGGACATCATTTTAACTGAAAAACATCAACTGGCATAAGGAAAACCGGCCAAACGCATTCGGATTGTGTTGATACATTAAGACAATGATCCTTGGGTCATTTGAGACGTGTACGAGTCAACCCCGCCTAAATCCGAGATGCGGTGTGGTGGGGACCACTCTAAGTGACTTTCTTTTGTTTAAAATGGATAGTATTTTAAGTACATACGGAAAACCGACCAAAACGCATTCGGTTTCTGTTGAAAGATTAGGAGAACGATCCATGGGTCATATGTGACGTGTACGAGTCAACGCCACTTCAATCCGAGGCACAGTGTGGCCGACACCACTCAAAGTGTCTCTATTTTGTTTAAAATGGACTTCATTTTTAGTGAAAACAAAAAATGACATACGGAAAACCGACCAAACACATTCAGTTTCTGTTGAAACTTTAGGAGAACGATCCATGGGTCATATGTGACGTGTACGAGTCAACGCCACCTCAATCCAAGGCGCGGTGTGGCCGACACCACTCAAAGTGTCTCTATTTTGTTTAAAATGGACAATATTTTGGTCTTTTATGACACCAGAACTGCGTTGTCGGTCACCGCGGGCACATGGCATGTCCAATTGATGTGCTGTCTGCGCGTACACGTCATGAATAATAATTAAAATGTTTCACGGTGGTTTCAGGTCAATCTGAGGTCGTCCGCTATGAATTTGACCGTTTGACGCCCGTTTTGGCCGTTTATGACAGCAGAACTACGTTGTCAGTCACCGCGGGCACACGGCACGTCCGATTGACGTGCCGTCTGCTCGACCACTTCATAAATCACTCAACCGTATTTGTCGTCTGATTTCAGGTCATTCCGACTTCGTTCATCCCATTTGGACCCCCTCACGCGCGTTTACGAAGCGCATGCATCACTTAAAATATGAATATTGAGCCGTACCGCGCAAACCGCACGTCCGAATGACGTGCCGTCTGCACGTACACGTCAAGAATAATAATTAGAATGTTGCACGGTTGTTTCAGCTCAATCAGAGGTCGTCCGCTATGAATTTGACCGTTGGACGCCCGTTTTGGCCGTTTATGACACCAGAACTGCGTTGTCGGTCACCGTGGGCACAGGGCACGTCCAATTGACGTGTTTTCTGCTCGACCACTTCATAAATCACTCACCCGTATTTTTTGTCTGATTTCAGGTCATTCCGATTTCGTTCGGCCTGTTTGGACCCCCCTCACGCGCGTTTACGACTCGTGTGCATCACTTAAAATACGAATATTGAGCCGTACCGCGCAAACCGCACGTCCGATTGACGTGCCGTCTGTGCGTACACGTCACGAATAAAAATTAGATTGTTTCACGGTGGTTTCAGCTCAATCTGAGGTCGTCCGCTATGAATTTGACCGTTGGATGCCCGTTTTGGCCGTTTATGACACCAGAACTGGTTGTCGGTCACCACGGGAACACGGCACGTTCGATTGATGTTCCGTCTACTCGACCACTTCAGAAATCACTGTCCCGTATTTGTCGTCTGATTTCAGGCCATTCCGACATCGTTCGTCCTGTTTGGACCCCCCTCACGCGCGTTAACGAAGCGCGCACATCACTTAAAACAAGAATATTGAGCCGTACCGCGTAAACCGCACATCCGATGGGCGTTCCGTCTGCGCGTACACATCAAGAATAATAATTAGAATGTTTCACGGTGGTTTCAGGTCAATCTGAGGTCGTCCTCCATGAATTTGACCGTTTGACGCCCGTTTTGGCCGTTTATGACACCAGAACTGCGTTGTCGGTCACCGTGGGCACACGGCACGTCCGATTGACGTGCCGTCTGCTCAACCACTTCATAAATCACTCACTTGTATTTTTCTTCTGATTTCAAGCCATTCCAAAATCGTTCGGCCCGTTTGGACCACCCTCACGCGCGTTTACGAAGCGCGCACATCACTTAAAACACGAATATTGAGCCGTACCGTGCAAACCGCACGTCCGATTGACGTGCCGTCTGCGCGTACACGTCAGGAATAATAATTAGAATGTTTCACGGTGGATTCAGGTCAATCCTAGGTCGTCTGCTATTAATTTGACCGTTTGACGCCCGTTTTGGCCGTTTATGACACCAGAACTGCGTTGTCGGTCACCGCGGGCACAAGGCACGTCCGATTGACGTGCCGTCTGCTCTACCACTTCATAAATCACTCACCCGTATTTGTCGTCTGATTTCAGGCCATTCCGAATTTTTTCGGCCCATTTGGACCACCCTCACGCGTGTTTACGAAGCGCACACATCACTTAAAATACTAATATTGAGCCGTACCACGCAAACCGCACGTCCAATTGACGTTCTGTCTGCGCGTACACATCAAGAATAATAATTAGAATGTTTCACGGTGGTTTCAGGTCAAACTGAGGTCGTCTGCTATGAATTTGACCGTTGGACGCCCGTTTTGGCCGTTTGTGACACCAGAACTGCGTTGTCGGTCACCGCGGGCACATGGAATGTCCGATTGACGTGCCGTATGCTCGACCACTACATAAATCACTCACCCGTATTTGTCGTCTGATTTCAGGCCATTCCGAAATCGTTCGGCCCGTTTGGACCACCCTCACGCGCGTTTACGAAGCGCCCGCGTCACTTAAAACACGAATATTGAGCCGTACCGCGCAAACCGCACGTCCGATTGACGTGACGTCTTCACGTACATGTCACGAATAATAATTAGAATGTTGCACTATGGTTTCAGGTCAATCTGAGGTCGTCTGCTATGAATTTGACCGTTGGACGCCCGTTTTGGCCGTTTATGACACCAGAACTGCGTTGTCGATCACCGCGGGCACACGGCACGTCCGATTGACGTGACGTCGGCTCGACCACTTCATAAATCACTCACCCGTATTTTTCGTCTGATTTTAGGCCATTCTGAAATCGTTTGCCCCTTTTGGACCACCCTCACGCGCGTTTACGAAGCGCGCACATCACTTAAAACACGAATATTGATTCGTACCGCGCAAACCGCACGTCTGATTGATGTTCCGTCTGCGTGTACACGTCACAAATAATAATTAGAATGTTTCACGTTGGTTTCAGCTCAATCCGAGGTCGTCCGCTATGAATTTGACCGTTTGACGCCCATTTTGGCCGTTTATGACACCAGAACTGCGTTGTCGGTCACCGTGGGCACATGGCACGTCCAATTGATGTGTCGTCCGCTCAACAACTTCAGAAATCAGTCACCCATATTTGTCGTCTGATTTCAGGCCATTCCGACTTCGTTCGGCCCATTTGGACCCCCCTCACGCGCGTTTACGAAGCGCACACATCACTTAAAATACGAATATTGAGCCGTACCGCACAAACCGCATGTCCGATTGACATGTCGTCTACGCGTACACGTCAAGAATAATAATTAGAATGTTTCACGGTGGTTTTAGCTCAATATGAGGTCTTCCGCTATGAATTTGACCGTTGGATGCCCGTTTTGCCTGTTTTTGACACCAAAACTGCGTTGTCGGTCACCGCGGGCACACGGCACGTCCGATTGACGTGCCGTCTACTCGACCACATCATAAATCACTCTCCCGTATTTTTCGTCTGATTTCATACCATTCCGACTTCGTTCGGCCCGTTTGGACCCCCCTCACGTGCGTTTACGAAGCGCGCGCATCACATAAAACATGAATATTGAGTCGTACCGCGCAAACCGCACGTCCGATTGATGTTCCGTCTGCACGTACACGTCACGAATAATAATTAGAATGTTTCACGGTTGTTTCAGCTCAATCCGGAGACGTGGTGTGGCCGGCACCACTCCAAGTGTCCGTCTTTTGTTTCAAAAGGACGTCATTTTATGTGAAAAGAATCAACTGACATACGGAAAACCAACAAAACTCATTCCGAATCTGTTGATAATTTATCCCAACAATCCATGGGTCATATGTGATGTGTACGAGCAAACCCGCGATGAATCTGAGTCACGGTGTGGCCAGGATAAGTCTAAGTGACTCTCTATTGTTTAAAATGGACACCATTTTAAGTACATATGGAAAAACGACCAAACGGATTCGGTTTCCGTTGAAACCTTGGGTGAATGATCCATGGGTCATATGTGACGTGTAAGAATCATCCCCGCCTCAATCCGACATGCGGTGCGGCTAACACCACTCAAAGTGTCCATCTTTTGTTTCAAAAGGACGTCATTTTAAGTGAAAGGCATCAACTGACATACAGAAGAATGACCAAATGCATTCAGATTCTATCAATACTTTAGCACAACGATCCATGAGTCATATGTGAAGTGTATAAGTCAACCCCGTCTTAATCCGAGATGTGGTGTGGCCGACACCACTCTAACTCTGTCTCTTTTGATTAAAATGGACATGATTATAAATGAAAAGAACAAATGGCATACACAAAACCGACTAAACGCATTCGTAATATTTTGATAATTTATCACAATGATCCATGGGTCATATGTGACATGTACGAGCCAACCTGGGATGAATCTGAGTCCCAGTGTGGTCAGGATTAGTCTAAGTGTCACTCTTTTGTTTAAAATGGACAACATTTTAAGTACATACGGAAAACTGACCAAACACATTCAGTTTTCATTTAAACATTAGGAGAACGATCCATGGGTCATATGTGACGTGTACGAATCAACCCCGCCTCAATTAGAGACGCGGTGTGGTTGGCACCAATCATAGTGTCCATCTTTTGTTTCAAAAGGACGATATTTTAAGTGAAAAACATCAACTGGCATACGGAAAACCGACCAAACGCATTCGGATTTTGTCGATACATTAGAACAATGATCCATGGGTCAAATGTGACGTGTATGAGTCAACCCTGCCTCAATCTGAGGTGAGGTGTGGCCTATATCACTTCAGGTGTATGTATTTTGTTTAAAATGGACATCATTTGAGGTAAAAATATATGGTATAGAAAAAACCGATCAAATTATGAATTGAATTTCGGATTCCACATATAATTGTCATCTAAATTTTAAATTGAATTCTATATGAATTATGTAAGTTTATAATTACGTTATGAATTCTAATTTAATTGTCATCTATGTGTGGTCGGGACCACTCTAAGTGACTTTCTGTTGTTTAAAATGGACAACATTTTATGTACATACGGAAAACTGACCAAACGCATTCGGTTTCCATTGAAACTTTAGTACAACGATCCATGGGTTATATGTGATGTGTACGAGTCAACACCACCTCAATCCGAGGCGTGGTGTGGCCGGGACAACTCAAAGTGTATGTCTTTTGTTTCAAAAGGACATCATTTTAAGTGAAAAACATCAACTGACATACGGAAAACCGGCCAAACGCATTCGGATTGTGTTGATACTTTAGGAAAATGATCCATGGGTCATTTGAGACGTGTAAGAGTCAACCCCGTCTAAATCCGAGACGTGGTGTCGCCGGTACCACTATGACTGTGTCTATTTTGTTTAAAATGGAAAAAATTATAAGTGAAATAAACAACTAACATATGAAAAACTGACCAAACGCATTCGGAATCTGTTGAAAATTTAGGACAATGATTCATGGGTCATATGTTACGTGTACGAGTAAACCACGCCTCAATCCGAGTCACGGTTTGGCCGAGACCACTCTAAGTGTATCTCTTTTCTTTAAAATGGACTAAATTTTAAATTCATACGGAAAACCAACCAAACGCATTCTGATTGTGTTTATATTTTATCACAACAATTCATGGGTCATTTGTGATGTGTAAGAGTTAACCCCGCCTCAATAAGAGGCGCGGTGTGGCCGACACCATTCCAAGTGTCTCTCTTTTATTTAAAAAACACTTCATTTTAAGTGAAAACAACAACTAACATACGTAATACCGACCAAACGATTTCGGAATATGTTGATACTTTAGGACAACGATCAATGAGTCATTTGTGACATGTACGAGTTAACCTCGCCTAAATCCGAGGCACGGTGTGACCGGTACCATTCCAGATGTATGTATTTTGTTTAAAATGGATATCTTTTATATTAAAAATATATGGTATATGAAAAACCAATAAAATTATGAATTGAATTCCGGATTCCACATATGATTGTCATCTAAATTTTAAAATTTATTCTAAATGAATTATGTATGTTTATAATTATGTTATGAATTCTACTTTAATTATGGATGTGTATAGTTTCAGGATGCATTATATGTGTTGGTTGGTTGGTTTTCATTATTTGTATGTGTTGGTTTGTTCTCTATATGTATGCATTATATGTGTTACAGGAACAATAATTGGATTGAAAAATTAATTGAAAACGAGGGCATAATTGGATTGAAAAATGAATTGAAACCGAGGGTGAATTCCCAAAAACCAGACCTGCTGTGCAAATTGCAGGCTGCTGTGCAATTTGCAGAGCAAAGCCTATGCCAACGGTTTGAAAACCGTTGGCATAGGCTCTATGTAGCTATTTTTACCAACAGTTCAAGGAACCGTTGGTAAAAACACCCTATCCCAACGGTTTGAAACCATTGCGATATCCTGTTGAATGGTTGTTTTTGCCAACGGTTTGTAAACCATTGGGAAAGAAAATTCTTTGTTGATTTCCCAACGGGCCAAACCGTTGGGATAGTTTGATTATTTCTAACCTATCCCAACGGTTCTCTGTAAACCGTTGGGAAAAGCCTTTCCCAACGGCTTACTACCCCACGGTTTGCAGAACCATTGGTATAACATATACCAACGGTTCTGCAGCCTTTCCCAACGGTTCTAAACCATTCAGAAATGCTGGATTTCCAGTAGTGTATTGTGATGACATGGTTCACACAAAAATATATTAAATATTTTTCATTTTCTTCATAGAAATATGAGATAAATATCATATAGGGATAATATCCTATCTTAGCATCCTTGTGGAAGAAGTGGTTTAGATACCTTATCATAAACCGATTGAAGTTGAACATGATGTGATTCAAAAATAAAAAAAAAGACATACATGTTAGGATATAATAATTTATCTAGACCAATAGTACATTTAAAAATTATATATTGAATACATTTAATCATAAAATGATGGTTAGGATTATGTTCTTTCATCATTAGCTTTTTTAGTTCCCATTCTAAATAAATAAAACATAATGTCATATAAAAAACGGATTCCATTACCTGTATTCTTCAAATAAAATTGAAACTCCCCCTTACGGGGAAAATGCAACAAATCATCTATTTCCAAAGAAGACAACAAAAATTCAGATTCATTAATCTTAGAAATAATAATACCTTTATCGATTTAGATACTGAATTAACAATTACTAAAAATCATTTACTTCAATTCCATAAACTATAAGTGTGTTATCTTCTCCAAAATCATAATCTTATCCTTGAAATCTTATTCCATCCTTGAGTGAAAGATTTATAGAATCAAAATAATTTAAATAGATTACCTTTCAATTAAAACATAGCGAGATTTCTCTAAAGCATAATAAGAGGTTTCTAACTCAGTATCTTCATATCTTTGAGTTTCTTTCATATCAAGGATTCTATATTTAAGTGATTAAATTATTAGGGTTTTCAAAAAAAAGGAATTGAGAGATTGAAAAGATACTCTTTAAACTGAATGTATGTGTAGGAGATGAAAAAGAGAGCATGGGAAGGGAAATGGTTTTCTCATTCTGATTGAGAATATATTAACTATGTTTTTTATTTGAATATATAAATAAATTTATTTTAAAATATAACTAACTTGTTACTAAATAAAATAAATAATGATAATGGTTTATATTCAACATATTCATGACATAATATATAAATACCTTGACTAAAATAAAATAAAATAAATAAAACATTCATTTAATTATTAAATCTTTATAACCCCCACTTAATAAAATCAATACATGCTCTAGTATTTTCACAAGAAATATGAATATTATTATCATTTTTTTAAATTCCCAATGGCTATTTTTCATTCTCAAAATTGTGCACAACAACTCCCAGCAGACATATATTCTTCATCAATGGTTGATAATGAAACTGAGTTTTATTTTTTACTATATCATGATGCTAAACATTTTCAAAAAAAATGACAAGTTCCAAAGGTAATTTATCTTTCTAATCAAAAACATCGAAAACGCGCAACTAAATATTATATTAAATTAATATTAGAATTTTTTTGGGGATGGAAGTCATTGAAAAATAGAACCATAAAAATATCTAAAAAATATTTTAACAACTATAATATGAGATTATTTTGTATTTTATTTAAATCATGAAAAAAGTCATACAAAAAATTTATTATCTGCTCTGATAGTAGTAAGTTATAAAAAAATAAAATTCATGCATGTATAAAAATTTTAGTTCATTGGTTTTCCAAATTCATCCAAATCTAGTTTTAAATTTTTACACATGAAATTTTAATATGTCAAGATGTTTTCAACTTCAAACTTTTTCAAAAAATCAATAATATATTTACATTCATTTAAAACATTTCCACAATATTTTGGATATACATGAAATTCTATAAATAAATTTATTTCTCCCATCATTCTCATTTTGAATTATTTTTTAATTAATTTGGAAAAATAATTTCAATTTTTTATATCATTTGAACCAAACATAGAATCTTCAACATAAATAGGAACTAACAAAATATGACAAGAAAAACTTTATTAAGAAGTCTTGGATATTTTTATCCAATAGTAAATTTATTTTTCGAAAGAAAGGAACTCAATCATTCATACCAAGTTCTAGGTTCTTTTCTAAGTCCATATATAGATTTATTAAATTTAAAAAGAGCATTTGGTTTTTGAGGATTTTCAAAACTAGTGGTTGTTCAACATAAAATTCCTCCATTAAATAACCATTAATAAAGTAAGACTTGAAATCCATTTGATATAATTTAAAATCCATATAATATGCATATGATAAAAAGATTATAATGGATTCTAGTCGATCTATAGGGGAAAATGTTTTATCATAATCTATACCATCTTTTTATTATATACTTTAATTACTAATATTTCTTTATTTCTGCAATGATTCTTTGATCATCTTATTAATTTCTTAAGACCCACTTAATTCCTATAAATATATAATTTTTTGGTATTTCAACAAGTTCCAAAACATAATTTTATTTTTATTTGGTTATCTCATCGTAAAATTCTAGCATCCAACTCTCATTTTCCATGTCTTCTTTAAAATTCATAGGTTCTAATTGAGATATGTAGGCATAAAATGTTGTTCTCTTTCTTTAATTTCTTCAATTTCTAATTCATGTATCTCTATCTCCTATGAAAGTTTCCAGAGTATAATTATATAAATAACTACACTATCCAGTAAAGACTCATTCATTATTTTCAATATCTTGTTCATTTTGATTAGATGAAATTTTATTAATATTATTTCCAAAAACATTTTTTGGGGTTTCATGTTTCATATTGTCAAATGAGTCTGTAGCATCATCTGCTTGATCATTCACTTTAATATAAGGTTTAATATCTTCAATCCTCACATGAACTAATTTTTAAATATAACTTGACTTTTTAATAAACACTCTTTACGATTTAGAGGTAGTAGAATATCCCAAAAATATTCCTTCATTTTATTTTTAATTGAACATCCAATGTTTTCCTTAGTTTTAATGATATAAACCTTGAAACCGAAAACATTGAATTACTTTACATTAGTTATTCCTTATTTCCAATTTTCATTTGGTGTGTTTTTGGAAATAGAAATTATTACAACTCTACTAAAGATACAGTTGGTTGTTCTTACTGATTATTCCCAAAGATAGTTTGGAAAACTATATTCATTGAATATAGTCCTTTTCATTTATTGAATAGATCTATTTCTCCTTTCATTAATTCCATTTTCTGAGGAGTTATTGGTGCATATAAGGTGCGTTTAATACCATTATTTGTGAAAAAAAATTAAATTCTTGATTATGAAATTCTCCCCTATGATCACTTCTCAATGAAATTACATTAAAACATATTTTATTTTGAATAATTACTAAAAATATTTAAAAAAAAGGAATGAATTTATTTTTATTTTTAGAAAATAAACCCATCTATGTCTAATAATTAAATACTAAAACATACTCATATAATTTACTTGACAAAATTGATACTCTCCATTGTCTAAAAATACATATTGATAAGTTCAAACGGTTTAGATGTAGCGTTTTTTTAATATATTTGAATTAAGATTTCTGGTTCATTCCAATTTGGCACGCATCATAGAATCTTTCATTATATATCAAACGAATGGTAAAATTAACAACTAACTATTTCATTGATAATTTTTGTGAAGTATATATATTAAAATTTCCATTGCAAATCCCTGATTCATTTTTCTTAGAAGTTAGAGAATTCAATTTCTGTTTACACAAGGAATTTAAATCCAGTGTATAAACATTATCACATTGAGGTGATCTAAATTCTATAAATTTATCATTAATGTAAGAGTAGGAATTTCTAGATAAATCAACACAGAACCCATCATTATAGAGGTGAAAGATTATTATCAGGTTGGGCTTTAACCATTGTACCTTTAGTATATTATTGATGGATATAATATTTGGACCTCCATAAATTACAACACCAATTATTTTTCCATTGGAATTGTCACAAAAAAATGAATAGTCCTCCATTTATTTGAGATAGTGTATGAATATTTGTTGAGTCTCCATGTATATGGATAGAACATTTTTTTCCATCTACCTTATGTATTTTTCATTCGTGAGATAAATTTCATTGAAAAGTAAATAAAAAATGTCTGTTTTGGTACTCATATCATTTTGGTTCCAATATTGTTTGTATGCAATGATATATGAACCTATATATGCTTTATTTTTACTTAATTTATTTCAATTACTCCAAAAAATTATTTAAAGATAAATTTTCTTTTAAGACGAAAAATATGAGTATTTTTCGAATATTAATTATTAGTGAAATGAACTTTTGTTCCATTATGATTATGGTCAGAATTTTAGAATTGGGAAAAAATAATTCTTATACAATTTGGATTTCTCTCCCTTACTTCATATTCGTAATCATTCCATTTTAATGAAAACATATCTATGAATTTATTTTAAAATATTTCATCATTTAGTAAATACAATAGAATCACTTTTATAGGAATCCACATCATCCTGTAATTCATTGATTTTCATTTCATGATTGATATGATTTGATGAAAAAGAATTGAATTTTACAAGTAAATCTTTATGTTGTTTTGGAATGGTATCTATTTTCAATAAAACAAAATGATTAAGTTTTTTCAATGACATATTCTTTATTAATGAAGAATCATATTTTTCATCTAAAAAAGTGAAATAGAAATCCATTTCTTTATTTGAGATACTACCTAAATGAAAATAAGAAGCCTAATATGTTTCTACCCTTTCCATTCCCGCCATAAACAACATATTGGCTTTTATATTTGATTTATTCTCACTTAGATCATAACATTAAGTGCTTATGGAGTCTTTAGATACACTCCATGTATCTTTTATTACTATTTTTTTTTGTTCTATTAATCAACATTTTTTATATGTCTTTTTTGGTATTTTTCATTGATATTTCAGTAGAGGACAATTAGGTCTGACATGACCCAATTTCTAGTATTCATACTCTCAAACTTCTCTTAGTTCATTATCATCCTTTAGAAATGATTTTCTATGTCCCATTTTAATCTTGTAAAACATTTTAATCATTCTGATTAATTGAGCGAGTTCCATTTGAGAATATAAGGAATCGTTTTTTTCATAAATGAATTCTTTATTTGTTTTTCTACTATGATTATAATATGTAACTTTCAGAGAAGTTGTTTCATTCTTTAGTATAATTTTATGATCTTTATCTTCATCCTTCATTTCTACTTAATACATCATTAGGAACCCAATTAGTTCTTTCACTATCATATCTTTGACAGGCGATGATTGGAAATTAAAGGAGATATCCCCTTCCATTTTTAAGGTAGTACTCCTAGTACATTTAATGCTTGATTGGATTTTTTGATGGGTTCAAAAAAGGCTGTAATATTATTGAAAATTTTGACAATCCTTCTCTTCATTTGGGTGATTCTCTCATCATCAGGCATTATAAATGTGTTGAAAATTGATTTTTTATAGTATACCTCATCTGTATTATATTATCTGTTCTTTTAAAAGCAATTACTATTGTTTTCACATTTTATAGGTAGTTATGAATTTTCTTTCAAAATTAAATCCATATCTTCCAAGAACACAAGTAATAGCATTAATTTCATTAAAATTGATATTATACTTAGAGTTTGTTTCATTACTCTATATTTTTTGTTTCTCTAGAATCGTATAAGGAGTAATGATTTTTACTTTACATTAAATCCACAATTTTTAAGTTATCTAAATTTTTGAGATTTCCAGCATCCATAATATTCACCATTAAAGTATGGACCATGTACCATTAATATTACTTCTCTTAGATGATCCAGTTACATAATTGAATAGACCTTATAATTTGAACTTTTTATAGATTTACCCAAAAGATAACCTTTGATACAAATTGATAGATAGATATATAAAAAGAAAATCAAGAGTGGGTGAATTTTTTATTTTCAAATCTCTTTCCACAATTCTAGATTTTAACACCCACTGTGATTTATATAGATATGTAGTGTTAACTTCTATAAAAATAATATTTATAAGATAAACTAAAATAAAGAACACATATTTTTATATCGGTTAGGGGAAAAAAGACCCCATAGTCCACTCAACAAATCACTCTATCTTTGATATTGGTAAATTTCACTAGAATATTCCTCTCATTAAAAGACCATAAATCTATAATGGTGTGTAGGTAGTTGACACATTTTCAACAATACATTATAAAAATCCTTTTGGTTCTATAATAGAGAACCGGTTACCCACAACTTATATTGAGAAAATAATACTCCACTACATCTATGTATAACCAATTGAAACTCCAACAAATCAAAAGATATTGAATTGAATGGTTCGGGCTGTTCACCAGCATTGCAGCAATAAGAAACTGACAGTTGATGGATCTACTTCTTCAAGAAAGAAATTTGTTATGAATGAAACTGTATTAATTGATCCTTGTTGCAAAATTATCTTCACTATGGTATAAACTAAATAGTATTAGAAATAATATAACATTTAATGATTGAACATATATATCTACAATATGTATATTCTTTGAGAATAGTTTATTCATTACAGCATCTCCATAAATGATAATTTCAATATTAAAGTCACATATATGAATCAATTATTACACTTATATAATTTTGAAGGGATACTCGGAAGGAAGATAGATATAACATATAGATTCCTTAGGTATTCTAGATCTATATGAATATCTTTATTAACATGGAAATTCCATATCCAATTAACTAGGGGGTTGTAACATACCTAAAGAACACAAGTGATTTTCTCCGATGAATATAGTTATTTGATACAATCATAATGATCCTTGAATTGACCTTCAACATTGACTCCACTATTGTAAAATTCTCGGATTAAAAGCACATCTTATAAAATTCATCTTTGAAAACACAACGTAGGGTTGAACTACACGGCATAGGGCTCATTCATGTAGCATAGTTTTCATTCATGCATCCTTGGGTTCATTAAAATGTATGGTTCTTTAACAATATTTTTATCTTAATGTAACATTGGGGAAAATGTAGCATATGGATTATAATGCTTATGTTCACCATTTTATCATAATTTATTGAATGTAGCATTGATTCACCATATATTCATATTCTTGAACTTCTGGTTGATAAACAATATATCTAGACATTAACATTGGTTTTCAATCCCAAACGTTTGACTATTATCCGAATGAAAGGTTGTTGATCCAAATGAAATATGTTTAGCATAACATAGGTTTGATACCATACATAAGTGTATTACTTTTCTAGTGCAACATAGGGGTGATACCATACATTAATTTATTGAATGTAGTGTTTGAAACAATGTTTCCTAAGTAATTATAATGACATTAAATTCATTTAAAACATTTATAAATTCTTGAAAACTCACTGAGGAAAAATTCATTAGAAGAAACAATTGTATGTTTTAGCATTAAAATCATTATAAATATATGAGTATTTTTGAGAAAATACATCCCAAAAAAATATAACTCTAATCTCTTTTCTCCTCCAACCAGTTAAACGAAGTATAAAAATAATGTGTTGACCAGAATCATTATTATTCATTAATTCCATATATAACATTATATCTATCTATATATCCCAATTTATTAGAATAATTCCCATATATATTTTCAACATCTGATTTTTAATTTTAAACCCATTTCTATATTTACAACTGAATGTTATCACTATTATAATGACCACCCACAATATTTTGAGGCATTTCTCACTTTAGTAATACTCTATTATATAAGTCAAGAGAGAATTAATGTCATTATCCATGGGAGAATTGATATGGAATATATCCAGAATATACTGAAATAGTTTCTATAAATATAGGATGTTGTTGAAAGTTTGATACATAGCTTTATAAGTATTCAACCTTAGTGAAATACCATAGAATACTATAATGTTATCTTATGATTTTTTCCCTCAAGTGGAATACATTTCAAAAATAAATGATATAATAAAATATATATTAATAGGGAAATGAAGTTCTTTTTGAATATTACAAACTATTTTATATTCTAATAGGTTAGATAACATTTTAATGTGTTCACCACATTAATTTTAAGAGAGCAAATGCAAATAAATTTCAATATCATAGTGACTTTACCAATGTCGACATAACATTAAAATTTCATGATAAGAACAATATATCAAAAAACTAAAACCTATTTAAATTTCCATTTCACATCAACTATTGAATCTTACATCCTATTGTGAGGAATTTTAACAAAATCCCTATGTTATATTTCTATCAAAATTTCATTCTAGTAATTATGGTCACATTCCCTACTAAACATCCAAAAAAATTGGTTCACTGGTTCAATGTAAAAATATTTTAGAGATATATAGATAGATAATGAACTATACAATGATTACCCATCTTGTAACATAATAATAAACATTACATTAAGGAAGTCTATAGGTACATAATTACATGCAATAATATTCTCTATGAATTTAGCGAGTAAATCCACAATGTATTTCGAATGTTATTTGATACGTAACACAACCATATCAGTGGGTTTGGTATATTCATTCCATCAAATATAGATTAGTTTATGTTAAATGATGCATCCAATGGGTTCAATACTCATTATAATTCCATAAATCATTTAAACGATTGTAATATTCCAACTATAAATTGAAAATACATAAAAAATATATAAGAGATCCCAGATCTGGATATATAGATTCTCCCCACTTGTGGAATGATTTTTAACATACATATCACTGAATGGTAAAATATTTTAGAGTACAATTTATCCATAAATCCTCACTTAAACATCCTCTAAAATAATGGAACACGTAAATAAAAAAAATAAGTGGGCCTTTCTTACATCTATGATCACTAATAATTATACTTTAGAGGTAACGGTAAATCCCTTTTCACATAATGATAAAGGATATAGTCTAATTAATTAATGATTTGTAAAATATTCAAAATTCATAAAAATATATTAGAATAATTATAATGTTTTTTTGAATTCCCAATAATATATTAATGTTATCATAATAAAATTGAATTATGGGGTAATAAAATTAAACCCTACAATGATTTTATTGGAATAATTTTTTTAATGATCAAGGAGTAAACTACCCAATTATTCCAAAATAATAGAAAACATGATAAAAGAGATATGGTATCACTTCCAGAAACCTCTAGAGAACACAAAGAACACTCTTAGGGATTCATTTATGTGAATATAAAGTATAACACTCTTATATAAAATAGTAATCATCTTATTATTTATATTCACAAAAATACACTTTTTTAGAAAATCTGACATAATGATTCATTTTATCAAGTAAATTGATTTGATGATATGAATATTTGAGGACCTGTTTTCATTTTTGGTGATATTATTTTAGGAATTGATACGCTTAGAATAGGTGATTAATTATAGGGAATCATATTAATTTTTTATGAGTTATTAAATTAATAAGGATCTCTCAACGACGTTTTTCAGAAAATATTACAAATTACATTTGGAAAGGAAATTCTAATAATATCCTCCCAAAAATATTTTATGTCAACACTATTCTCTTTCTTAATAGTCTAGGACATAAAACTAGAATTAATACCATGAGGTATTGAAGCTAACAGAAATAAATTACTAATATAATGTAATATGTTAATATGTTTAACATCCTAGTAAAACTTGAAAAACAAATCTGTAAATTAATACATCCCACAGTACAATCCATATTTGAATAAAAGAGTACAATATTGATTTTACCCTATGAGGTTTTACTATTTAGGAATGGTTTTTAATACTATTATGATAAATATGAAATGTTTTTAAAAAAAATGGATTGGTACCATCATTCATATCATTTTTATAAAATCCCTTAAAGTAAATTATTTTCATTATTATAGATTTCAATTTCCGTGGTGTATATATAATCATTTATTTTGATAGAGCTAAGACCTTTGCTAACCACCTTATCCAAGTGGATATAATTAATGAACATGGAATTTATACCAGTAATATAATGTTTCATCAAACTATATTGAATTATAAATACAAAATTCATAAGGGATAAAAGGAAATAAATATTGTAATGCAATTGGAATTCATCTAGGGGAATTCCATGGTCTAATTGTTTGTTTGGAACCAAACCAACATCTACTCATCCCCCTTAATGTCATGATAAAATTATAAAATTATTCCTTATTATCTATTATTATTAGAAATTTAATATTATTTTACTAATATCTTTTATATTTAATGGTATACTATGACATTCATTGTCTATATATCCAAAAATATTTTTGGATATTAATGTGTAGATATCCAGGAATTTCTAAATTTGAATGGTAATATAGAGAATCTCCCAGTATATACCTAGCTATCCCCCATAATAGGATTATGGTCCATGATAAATATTGGAAGAGTGGAAATAAATATTTCAATAACTGGAATTGTTATATCAACATGATAAAGGAATGTGTTAGGATGCCATTATTATATAGCATTCATATTACACCAACCATAGGTAAAATCAGATTTTGAATATGATAATTCAACATAGACACAATGTTTAATAGTTTTGAAGAATTATTAAAATAAAATCTAAATAAAATTATGTATATTCTTTACTTATACTCTACGAATAGAGTTAAAATCCCCAAAAAGGATATAGTTTTGATTATATTGATTAGATATACCAACAAGATCCATCCATATATTCCGTTTCATTTTTTATTATGTAAAAAATATCATAAAATAGAAATAAATAATATTATAATAAAAAAACAACAGTAGTAGAAACATGTTGATAACATATATACTGTTAGAGGATATTAATATATACACACATCATTTCCCAAAGGTTTTCTATTAAATTGTCATGAAAATTATGTGATACAAAGGAAATATAAGATATGGCATGTTAGTGGTGTTAAAAATATTAAATCTCATAATAGGATTAAAACTACCCTTTAAAAATGGAAAATTGGCATCAAGAAACTATCTATGGGATATGAAAGTGGGTATATTTCTAGGAATATGAAAATTATGAAAATTATGTTTATTTATGATTTAATATATAAATCTTAATACACATATTTGAAGGATAATTGACCCCTAACACTACAAAAAATATTAATTTAATAGAAATTATTAAATCGAAAAATATTGTTTAAAATAAATCCAATTTTTGTAAAACAAAATTACCAGTGTGTATTTAAAAAATGGCCATGAAATAATGCTGGTTTTAAGAAAACACTGAAATATTAAATAAAATTATTTTACAAATATTTAAATATAAATTATGATTTAGTAACTACTATCACATATATTTTGTAATTTCTAATTTTAATTAATAATAATTTTTTAATTAATAAATATTTATAATAATTAGTTAATAATAATTCAAAACTGAAGATAAATTTTCATTATGTTGAAAATCAGTCTTCACCGTCAATTAACCATTAATTTTGACTGTGGAGTCTTTTTTCTCTCAAGAACTAGTAAAATCAAACCATATGAAATGAACTAAAACCATATTGGATTTATATTTTGTATGAAATAAAAGAATAATATTTAGTATAGTTTTGAGAAAAGTATTTAAATGTTCTTGAAAAGAGAAAGGAAAAACAATTGAACTAGGTTTCCATTTGGGCTCTACCACAAATTAAATCGAAGCATTTAATGAGCTCTATGACGTGAAAGCCGCGTGGGGTCCTAATCACTGTTTTTTAAAGTCAAAGTAGGCCAAAAGGCCTCCAAAACATTGTTTTTTCATCGGGGTATCCCAATTTTCTTTTATTTGATGGAATGTCATCCCCATTTAAGGGTGTCTTATTGTCATTTTTTGGTTGGGATTTAATTTATTCATTGTGATTACATTCATATTGATATTATGGTTTTAATGTTTGACCAATTTTTATAATATAGTTTTATATATAATAAATACATGAATATTATCACATATTTACTCTAAATAATTCACTTATATAAATACACATTAACATAGAAATATATTTTTATACATATAAACTATATGGAAGTAAATATATTTTTTTCATTTCATTTAAAATAAATAAATATCTATTTTATTAAAAAATATAAAAAACGCATTAATTTGTTTTTATATACATATACTTGTAATGTTTATAAATAAACATTTATGTGTCAATAAAAATGTATATTTATGTGTATATTCTAATATATGTATATATAAGTATTTGTGTATATTTATATACATTGGTAAATTTTCATATAAATTTATCCTTATATATATTTATAAAAAATATCCCTAGATATATAAATATATAGTCATATTTACTTATGTATATATATATATATCCTTATATTAAATTAAAATTATATATCTGAGTGTGATTTTATATATTTGTGTAACAAAAATGTGTGTTTATAAATATATATAAATTTATTTATATCTTTGTATATTTATTAGTATTTAAGACCATTTACAATTTTATTAATTTATTATCTTATTATTTGTAGCAGTTACTGCAGCAGTTACTGTTCGGTACTATAGCAACCAAAACTATTCATCCGATTTGGGCCTTCGGGCCACCAGTTTGGGCCTACAGGTCTCTAGGGAATTCGGGTCATCAAAGGACTTCGGGCCACAGGGCCTTCGGGTCACGTAGAACATGGAGTAGCCTAGTTCACCCAGAATAGGCCCCAGAAGAGGATCAGAGCAGCAGGAGAAGCAGCCACCAGATGCAAAGCTAACCAGATTGGAAGAATGAGAGGGTATGGTAGCCGCCATCGGGACCAGGCACCGTGCATCTTTGTATAGGGTAATTCTAGCCAAGTAGCAATGCAAGGTGAGGAGCTAAGGAGATCAATTATGCAAGACGCTGGGGAGGGGCATTTCTAGTGGGTTGGGCCTACGGGTCATGTATGGGCATGGTATGTCTCTGGGCCTTCAGGTTATGTATTGCGGGTCATGTTGGGCATTGTTCCGTGGGCCAACAGGCCAGGTACGGGTTCCCCTTCAACACTTAAAAGGGGTATTATCTATAATAAAATAAAAAGAAGGCATTTAAGCCATTCGGGGGAATTATTAATTATTTATTTTTTTAATTATTATTTATTATCTATTGAATACTTATTTTTTATTTATTAGTTATTATTTTTGTATTATTTCATTATTATTTATGATTTACTTATGTTTTAGTTATTATTATTATTTTATTATTTGTTATTATTGTTTATTATTTATTATCATTTATTAGTTATTAACATTTAGTTTTTAAAATCAATTATTATTTATTTATTGATTATTATTATTTATTGATTATTAATTACAGATTATTTATTAAATAATTATTTTATTTCTATTTATCAATTATATATTAAATATTATTTATTAATTTATTATTTATTTATTACCTATTTATTATATAATCATTATTTATTATTATTTAATATCATTATTTTTTATGTATATGTATATTATATCATATTTACTCACTAGATGAAGAGATTTCCAGTGTGGTAAAATATTGGCACTATATATAAGAGGTAAGGGGTTCAAATCTCTCTGAACGCACATATCTTCAAAATGTATGCATGAATATGCATACATGGTTGGATACATAACCAGTAATAATATTAAATAAAAAATATGCAGTAATAATAAGTAAATAATATATAATTAATAATAATTAAATAGATAAATAAATACGAAGAAATATATAAATAATTACCAATAAATAAAAAATAAATGATAAAAAATAAAAATATTATAAAATAATAATTTATAATAACCATAAATAATAAATTAATTAATTATGTAAATAAATCATAATAAATTAATTAATTACATAAATAATTTTTTTTGAAACCCCTCATAAAATTTAGTGGTGGTTCAAACCATTAGAAAATGAAATGCCACAAAATTAAAATTTACCACTTAAAAAGCGTCACCAAAATGATTCTCATAATGTAAATATGCTACATTTTTAGAAATCCTCACACATTATTTAGCAGTGGTTTAAACCAGCACTAAATGCGAAAACCCCAGATGGTAAACACCATTTTTTGTTGTTTTATTTTGTTTGATTTCTTACTCTTTATCAGTTTCCATATTTGTATTTTGTTATGGATTCAACATGTGTGGATGACATAAGAAACCAATTTGAAATTAAAATGGGTACATTACAAAGAGTTATTTATAAGGAATCTATATTTATATAATTTACAGTAGTAGGTTACTAAGACCCGTAGTATTGTGCTTTAAAGTTTTATGAGAATTATCCTAAATCTATTCTCTATATTCATTGTTAGAATAATTTATATTCTCTAAATTGCATTATTAAGAGTATATTTAGTGTTGTCAATACACTTAAAATTACTGGAAATTTACCCTATACTCACAGTTTGAAACCGTTGGCATATCCCACAAAACATTGGGTATAGGCTCTACCCACCATTACAATGGGAAACTAAGGCATCAGTATTTCCCTAACATATACCCCCAATTTAAAATACATACACTAATAGTTTCCAAACAGTTGTTCTATGTGTAATCTATCGTATCTTCAACCCAACACCCACAGTTTTATTACCGTGGCTATAAATTTTACAAAATAAGTGATCACATGTTTCAAACTCTGGATAACCAGTTTACCATTCTGGCACATAACCAATACCCCATAATTGATTATTGGTTTATAAAAATATATTTACTTATAAATATTTATCTAAAATGTGGATATAAGTGAAAAAACATTTGAAATCGGTCTTCTTGTGAAGTTTTTTATCCCACGAAATCCCCCTCCCCCCCACCATAATGCGGGAATGTTATACACCTAGTATTACAAAATGATGGTTATAGGTCTTAATAAAAAACACTATGTAAGATACCTATTTTTGGAAAGGTGTTTTTTGTTTGGTTTGGTTAAATCCCTTGTTTTGGGGTTTTAAAATGTTTCCCAATGGTATGAGAGGCTTTGGGGGTGTTCCGGGGGCTCGGGGCACGAAAGAAGGGATGACTGGCCAAGACCGGACTGGTTGCATGAATTGCGCATGATTTGGAAAACCGTGCGACCTGCCCATGAAAAACCATGCGAACCCTCCTCCTCCAGACATTTTCTTACGCACGGTTTGTGCACCATTTTCTAAACTGGGTGGCCGCGTAATGTTGGAAAAATTACAAGTTTGCCACTCCGGGCTTTCTAACCCCAACTCGGGATTTTCCTCCCATCTTTTCCTCTTCCACCTAGGTGCGAACCAGACATCCCAAGGGCTCCAAGTGATCAATATACTTCGATCCCAAGGTATTTTTGGTGCCGTTGGTTGCGGATTGAAGCTCCGGGTAAGGCTAATCTCCTCCTTGGTTCTTTTCATGTTTTAGGTTTTTTGTCTTCTCTCCCTCTTGTTCTGAATCCCTAAAACCCTATATTTTGGGTGAGTTCTAGGTTGAATAAACAAGGGTTGGTCGAATCGAGGTCTAAGGACTCAATTGAGGGTGCATTCAATTGTAGATTCGAGGTAGGTTGTCTACAAGTTATATCCCATGATTTATTTGAGGATTTGTGCATGTTTAGTTGTGTTCTTGCTTTCCCTGGGTTATGTTTTGGATAACCTTGGCTTGTTTGGTAATAATGGTGTTTGAAAATAGTAATGGGAAACCTCACGATCCCCATGGGATGGGTTGGGATGGACTTGACCTAATTTAGGGCCATCCAGGGAATGTGCTGACTTTTCCTGTGCTTAGGGAATGTGATTGAACAAGTGACCTTGTTGTGATTAAGGGTATAGACCTTAATGAATATGTTGGCATGATTGGTTCAACTTGGAATAGAAGTTTGGTGATGCACCTATACTTGGTTAAGGAGGGTTATTTTTAATGGGTTAAATGGTTGATTCATGAGAATGATGAATGGGTTAAATGGGTTAATGTGAAATTGATTAATGACCATAATGGGATGGATTATGGGACTAGTGTTGAATGCTTAGTGATATAGGCATAACACATGGGAATTTTATGAATGGTTAAATGATGTGAAATGGTAATGTGTTAATGGGTAAAGGCATGATGTGGTTTCCCATGTGCGTTGTTGTGAATGATGGTTGTCGATGGCCAATGGTTGGAAGGTTGATGGTTACTTATATATAAGCATGTGCACATGGATTGGTATTGTGGGGTATTGACTGAGGTTCTACACCCGCAAGTCGAGTTGGACTGATGCCCTAAACCCCACCCCTAAATGCATGGGTTAGGAATGGGGACTGATGCTCTTTTCTCTTACCAGATGCATCCACCCAGACTGAGGCTTCGAGGTGAGGATATGGTTTCCATGAGGTATCCACCCAGAATGAGGCTTTGAGGTGAGGTTATGTTTTCTATGAGGGAGTTATTCCTAGTGAGATAGGATAATGATGGGTTTACCCTCTTGCATATGATTGTTGGGCTTATACCCATGTAACATAATGTTTGTGGTTAACCCATGGAAATGGGATAAAGTGGTAAGTGATGGTAATTGTTGGTAAATGGATGGTAAGGAATGTGGTAATGGCTGGGCTTAAACTTGATATTGGAACTTTAATTAATGACTTGGCATGTATCATTCATGTTTCTTCTACATGCATTATAGGCTCTTGCTGGATATTTTTTAGACACCGTTGGTGGTGGCCTATTGAGTTGTACTCACACCCTGCTCTGGCTGCCGTTGGGTACCCGAGCAGACTTCATGGTTGCAGGTCAGGATAAGGGAAAGGGTCCTCGCTAGACAGCTGACTAGACATGGGTAGCACATGGTGGAGGATCTAGACATGGAGTTGAGACCATTTTGGGGATTTTGGCCATTGTTTTATTTTGGGATTTTGTTCACTTTTTCACTTGTAGTATAACATAGAATATTTATTTTTTGAAATGGTTGTTATACATATTCCATGTTTATAGGTTATTATTCCCACTATATGGTTGTTTCTGTTGTGGCTTACTCTGATAATAAGTGGGTATAGTCTCCATACCTGACTATATAGACCCCTGCTGCTAGTCGGTAGCCTTTGGAGTGCGGGGAGGCGCACTTAATGTTATGTTACCACCCATCTCGAAGCACCAGTTAAGTGGCTTCCTGGTCGGGGATGTTAAAAAGTGGTATCAGATGAGGTCTTTCTTCCCCTTCTCTAAGGACTTGTTATTTGGGATTGGTATCCAAGGGTTAAGATGTGTTGGGCCTTGGTAATGAGATCGTTCTTGGGAGTAGATAACCCATGTACGAGGGATAACCCATGTCACCCTGGGTGGGAAATGTTGTTCATGGTTGTGTGTTGTTACAGTTGATGATATTTCACCGTTGGGTGATGCACATGTGGTTTGATGTGACTATTTTATGGTATTTGGGATCGTGGCCTTAACGACATGAGGATTTTCATTCACACATCATTGTAGGCACCTAGGGAGATAGGTGACATGCATTGTGTTAGGCACACGCATGGGATGGGTGTGTGAGGCAGGAAAGTAGGGTGCATCATGCACTTCATGAAATCACAAAATAATGAGAAGAATGATGTAAAAAAAGTGTGTAAATGATGTTAATGAAATGTAAGGGTTTAAAATTAAGTGAAGAATGTTTTTAAAATTGTTCTGTGAGTTTGTTTGTAGTGCATAGTTGTTTACCCCATGTGGACCATGGCCCGTGGTAAGGATGGTTGGGGCAGTTGTAGCTAGTGAAGATCTTTTGTTATAGTTGTGAAATTTTTATGGTATGTGTGCTAAATATCGTGTTTGGAATTGTAGAGGAATGCCACCACGATGTTAGTTACCCGTTGGGCAATTAGAGGGTGTTTTTGAGAACACTCCTCTAGTAGTGGAATAAGAAATTGTGGTGATTAATGAAGGTAGAGGAGAGCAGTTCCGAGAGAACATGACTCTCCTCATGTAGATGACGGATCAGGACCCATGGAGGGTTGCACATAGCACGTTTGAGCTGACTAAGAAGTTTCAGCTATATCAACCTCAAACTTTCATCGGAGAGGGTGGGCCAGGGGAAGCGGAGTTTTGGTTGGGGTCTGCCCAGACGATACTGGACCATCTGGAGATCCCTGTTGAAAATCAGGTAAAGCTGACTGTATATATGTTGCGGTGGCAAGGCGTTTCCAGGATGGGTTGAGACATGAGATCAGTTCTCAAGTAAATATCTTTCGCATGAAGGGGTTTGCAGAAGGGATGGATCATGAACTTATCTCTAAAGGGAACATGAAGGGAGCTTCGGGAAGTCGTCTTGTGGTGCCAGTGGGGCAGAAGGGTAGTGCAGCTACTGAGGGTCGGAAGTGACGCTATGAGGGCTCAGAGCATGGAAGAAGTGTGAAAATCGCCTGGGAGAGAGGGTCCGCCTCTCAGAGTGGGGATCAGGTGTTCTGCTATCTGTTTGGTAGAACGGGGCGTATGCGTGGTCAGTGTCCTCGACCTCCAGTTGACTGTCATTCGTGCGGCAGAATGGGACATGTGAAAAGGTTCTACATGAATCCTTGGCAGGTGGGTGAGCATGATGGTGGAAGGCAGGTACCAGATACGGGAAGGGGATCGATTTCCCCGTATCAAGCAGTTAGTTAGAGCTCCAAAGGCCGCACTGGCAGGGGCGGCGGTCGTGGAACTCTAGGGAAAGATCGCTCACGCCAGTAGGGCAGTGCAGCGCAGGGCTTTCAGGCTGGAGCCCAGGGTAGAGGGGAAAATCAGCTTCATGCAATTCAGTTTTCACCAGGTGATGGCGAGGGTGGACTGTCGACTTTTCGAGGTATGATCCTTATAGCTTCTACATTTTCTAGTGCGTTGTTTGACATATTTGCCACACACCCTTTTATCTCTTCTCAACTTGAGGCATTTCTGGGTCTACCTGTGGAGATATTATGTGGAGTTATGTTGATTGACACTCTATTGGGAGTGTGGGTTGAGGATATCAAGTAGTGCAAGAGATGTGCCTTGGAAGTTGGCTGGTATAATTTTCTGTGGGACTTGTTATTTCTTGAGATGTCAGGTTTTGACCTAATCCGAGGAATGGATTGGATGGTGTTATATCTTGCGCCTATAGACTGTTATCGTCGCAGAGTATCATTCAGGTCACTTGAGGGTGACGCTTATGTCCATCATGGTGTGTGGGATGTTCAAGTTGGGCGTAAAAGGCAGTTTTTTCAAAAGATGAGTGGACTTACGACTCACCTGGCATGACTCATTGTTGATGATGGTGAAAGAGGGGAACAAACTATTTTTCCTCCTATGGTGGATCGGTTTCCGATTGTGTTTCCGGAGGATTTCTCGGGGTTGCCACCTGAGAGGAATGTTGAGTTCACGATCGAGTTTCAACCAGGAGCGAAGCCAGTTTATATTCTACCATACCGAATGGCACAGGAAGAACTCTAGGAACTAAAGGTTCATCTTGAGGAGTTGGATCGTAAGGGGTTTATTCTTCCTTGTACGTATCCTTGGGGATATACTGTGCTTTTTTCAAAGAAGTTTGATGGGTTGTTGAGGTTGTCTGTTGACTATTGAAAGGTAAACCAAATGACAGTGAAGAACTGGTACCCTCTTCTTAGGATTGATGACTTGTTTGATCAGTTGAGGGGTGCATCAGTGTTTTATAAGACTGATTTGAGGTCGGGTTATCACCAGTTAAGGGTGAGGCCTTCTGACATATCGTGGATGACTTTTCGGAGTCTGTACAGGTTGTTTGAGTTTGTAGTGATGCCTTTCGTCATGACCAATGCAGAGATAGTGTTTATGGCCTTGATGAACCATATATTTCATCCCTATCTAGCTCAGTTTTTGGTTGTATTTGTTGACGATATCTTAGTGTACTAAAAAACTCACGACGATCATGCCCAACATCTTGACATCATCTTGGGTACACTAAGAGAGCCCCGGTTATACACCAAGCTATCAAAGTGTCAATTCAAGATAGGTAAGGTGCATTTTTTGGGTCACCTCTTCTCAGAGTTAGGTGTGTTAGTGGATCAATATATGGCGCAGGCAGCTGTATCTTGGGAGCAACCCAAGAGTGTTTCTGATGTTCGGAGTTTCTTGGGTTTGGCCGGGTATTACCGAATATTCATTCAGGATTTCTCTCTCTTGGCAGCACCACTCTCAGGCTTGACCAAGAAGGGAATGAGGTTTGAGTAGTCAGGGGATTGTGAGAATGCTTTCCAAGAGTGGATGAAGCGGTTGATGACTGCACCTAACATGAACTTACCTAAGCCGAGTAAGAAGTACATCGTGTTTTGTGATGCGTCCGGAATCGAACTTGGGCATGTGTTGATGCAAGGTGAGCGGGTTTTGGATTATGGGTCAAGGAATTTGAGGCCCCATGAGCAGAAATACCCCACTCATGACCTTGAGTTGGCTGTAGTGGTGTACTCCTTGAAGTGCTGGAGGCAATATCTGTTGGGGGAACAATTTACAGTGTTTACTAACCATATGAGATTAAAGTACATCTTCTCATAGTGGGATCTGAATCTTCGACAGAGAAGATGGGTTGAATATCTCCAGTTTTTTGACTTTGAGATGGTGTACATGCCAGGAAAGGGAAATAGTGTTTCTGATGCTCTATTTAGGAAGGATCAGAATCAGGCGGTTCTAGAGTCCAGCACCGAGTGGAAGGTGATGGATTTGTTTGCAAAGATTCACCTCGAGGTGTAGGAGGACAGTGGTAAGGTCACTCTTACTTCCTTAAAGATGGATTCGATGACTTTTATTCTAGTTAAAGAGATTCCTCTTGGTGATCCTGAGTGTTTGAGCATGAAGGAAAATCTTAAAGGTGGGGAGTTACCTTCTGGTTGGGCCATCGGCGTGGACGGTGTTGTTCGTGTTCATGATCGCGTGGTTGTGCCAAAATGTATGCAGGAGGAGTTGATGCGTGAGTTCCATGCGTCAAAGTGGGTAGTGCATCCTCTTTTGACTGAGATGTACCGTGATATCCAAAGTCATTTTTGGTGGCTTGGAATGAAAAATGAAGTGGCGGGCTTTGTGGCACGGTGCCCTACCTGTCAGTAGGTGAAGGCCATGCATCAACGCCCAGGTGGTTTGTTGCATCCATTTCCCATTTTGGAATGGAATTTGAATGATGTAACAATGGATTTTGTCTTGGGACTTCCTAGTATGCCACAGAAAAATGATACAATTTGGTGGTCGTGGATAGGTTAACGAAAGTGGCTCGTTTTTTACTGATTCAAGAGACCTATACAGTTGACCAGTTGGGTGAGGTGTATGTTCGGGAGATAGTTTGGCTTCATGGTGTTCCACAAACCATAGTTTTGGACTGAGATTCGCGTTTCAGGTCGCGTTTCTGGAAAGGGTCGCAGAAGGCGCTTTGTATGCATGTGTTTTTGAGTACGGCTTTCCACCTGCAGACAGACGGGCAGTCGGAGCGTACAATCCATGTGTTGGAAGACATGTTGAGAGCTTGTGTCTTGAACATTGGTGGTTCTTGAGAAGGAAACCAATTGTTAGTTGAGTTTTCCTACAACAATATTTTTCAGGCTGTAATTCATATGGCACCGTTTGTGGCACTCTATGGGAGGCCGTGTAGATCTCCGTTATGTTGGCTGGAGGCTGGTGAATCTGAGTTGTTGGGGCCAAGTCTCGTGCAGGATACTTCAGAGAGAGTTTAGTTGATTAGGAAGCGGATGACTACTGCTCAGAGTAGACAGAAGTTGTATACATATTGGAGGCGTATACCTCTTGAGTTTTCAGTCAGTGATAAAGTGTTACATCGGGTGTCACCAAGGTTGGGTCACCGTCGGATTCAGAAGACGGGTTAGTTGGCGCCTCGGTATGTGGGACCTTTTGAGATTGTGGAGAGGATTGGACTAGTGGCTTAACTATTGGCTATTCCACATCAGTATGGGGGGATGCATGATGTTTTTCATGTGTCGCAGCTTCGGCAGAATCACCCTGATTTGTCTCACGTGGTTGATGTTGAGGATGTGGAGCTTGAGGGAGATGCGTCCTTTGAGGAGCATCCGGTCCATGTGGAGGACCATAGTGAAAAGGTCTTGTGAGGCAAGGTTGTGCCACTAGTGTGAGTACTATGGTAGCATGGGAATGTTCAAGAAGAAACTTGGATGTGGGAATCATATGTGCGGGCTTAGTGGCCCGAACTCTTCTCTTCAGTGAAGCAATGAGTATTGGGACCTCGGCTCGAGGATGAGCCATTATAAGGTGGTGAGGATGTAAGATCCAGGTTTTTGGAAATGAATTTTTTTGTTGTTTTTTGGTTAAATCCCTTGTTTTGGGGTTTTTAAAATGTTTCTCGAAGGTATGAGAGGCCTTGGGGGTGTTTCGGGGGCTCGGGGCACGAAAGAAGGGAAGTCTGGCCAAGAAAGAGCTGGGTGCACCACTTGCACATGAATTGGAAAACCGTGCGACCAGCCTAGGAAAACCCGTGCGACCTCTCCTCCTCCGGATAGTAGCTTGCACATTGTTTGCGCACCATTTTCTAAACCATGCATCTAAACTGTGTGGCCACATAAAGTTGGAAAAATTACAACTTTTCCGCACCGGGCTTTATAACCCCAACTCGGGATTTTCCTCCAATCTTCTCCTCTAAACCCTAGGTGCGAACCAGACCTCTCAAGGGCTCGAAGAGATCAATCTACAATGATCTAAAGGCATTTTTGGTGCCGTTGGTTGCGGATTGAAGCTCCGGGTAAGGCTAATCCCTTCCTTGGTTCTTTTCATGGTTTAGGGTTTGTGTCTTCTCTCTCTCTTGTTATGAAACCCTAAAACCATATCTTTTTAGTGAGTTCTAGGTTGAAGAAACAAGGGTTGGTCGAATCAGGTTATAAGGACTCAATTGAGGGTGCGTTCAACCGCGGATTCGAGGTAGGTGGTCTACAAGTTATATTCCATGATTTATTTGAGGATTTGTGCATGTTTAGTTGTGTTCTTGCTTTCCCTTGGTTATGTTTTGGATAACCTGGGCTTGTTTGGTAATAATGGTGTTTTAAATGAGTAATGGGAACCCTCACGATCCCCATGGGATGTGTTGGGATTGACTTGACCTAATTTAGGTCCACCCATGGGATGTGCTGACTTTTCCCGGGAATAGGGAATGTGATTGAACAAGTGACCTTGTTGTGATTGAGTGTAGAGACCTTAATGAATATGTTGGCATGATTGGATGAACTTGGAATAGAAGTTAGGTGATACACCTAGACTTGATAATAATCAGATGGTTATTTGGAATGGGTTAAATGGTTGATTCATGGGAATGAAGAATGGGTTAAATTGGTTAACGTGAAATTGATTAATGACCATAATGGGATGGATTATGGGACTAGTGTTGAATTATTAGTGAGATAGGCATAACACATGGGAATTCGGTGAATGGTTAAATGATTTGGAATGGTAATGTGTTAATGGGTTAAGTCATGATGTGGTTTCCCATATGGGTTTTTGTGAATGATGGTTGTCGATGGGCAATGGTTGGAAGGTTGATGGTTACTTATATATAATCATGTGCACATGGATTGGTAGTGTGGGGTATTGACTGAAGTTCTACGCCCACAGGTCGAGTTGGACTGATGCTCTAAACTCCACCCCTAAATGAAAGGGTTAGGAATGGGGAATGATGCTCTTTTCTCCTAATGATTGAAGCCACCCAGACTGAGGCTTCGAGGTGAGGATATGGTTGCCATGAGGTATCCACCCGGACTGAGGCTTTGAGGTGAGGTTATGTTTTCTATGAGGGAGTTAGTCCTAGTGAGATTGGATATTGATGGGTTTACCCTCTTGCATGTGACTGTTGGGTTTAGACCCATGTAACATAATGTTTATGATTAGCCCATTGAAATGTGATGAAGTGGTTAGTGATGGTAATTGTTGGTAAATGGATGGTAATTGATGTGGTAATGGAAGGGCATGAACTGGATATTGGATCTTTAATTAATTACTTGGCATTTATCATTTATGTTTCTTCAGCACGCACTATCTTCTCTTGCTGGATATTTTATAGACCCCGTTGGTGGTGGCCTACTGAGTTGTACTCACACCCTGCTCAGGCCACCTTTGGGTACCCGAGCAGACTTCATGGTTGTAGGTCAGGATAAGGGCAATGGTCCTTTCTATACAGCTGATTGGACATGGGTAACACTTGGTGTAGGATCCGAACTTGGAGTCAGGACCATTTTGGGGATTTTGGCCATTGTCTTATTTTTGGTTTTTGTTCACTTTTTCACTTGTAGTATGACAAAGCATGTTTATTTTTGGAAATAGTTGTTATACAAAATCCTTGTTTATTGGTTATTTTTCCACTATTTGGTTGTTTATTTTGTGGCTTACTCTGATAATAATTGGGTATAGTCTCCCCACATGACTACATAGACCCCCGCTGCTAGTAGGAAACATTTGGCGTATGGGGAGGCGTGCGTAAGGTTATTTAACCACCCGGCTCGGAGCACCAGTTTAGTGGCTTCCGGGTCGGGGATTTTACACACAATACCCACATGTTTTGTTTAACTATGGGTATGGATCTCAAAAAAATCCTATATCACAGTTCTTTTCAAAAACATGGGAATATGTCCTCAAAAAACCCTATACACATGGTTTTTTAAATCAGTGGGCATATATAAATTTTCTAGTAGTGTCATGCTTTACATACTATTAAAAAATATGTTTTTATAATGTTCATTATTCTTCAATTATAGGGAAACATTATTATTATCCCATACTAATATAATTATAGTCCCTAAATCATAGCAGCAGTAGACAACATGATCTATTTCATTATGACACTTCTTTGACAACAGATTAATTCCTTCCATAAATATATCTACTCTATCAATTATAAGATTCATCATCTTAGTATTTCTTATTTATCTATCATAGATTCAGGTTGTTTCTTCATTAAATTTCTCGTAAAAGTATTACCTTTTTATATTGTTAAAAATTTCATCGGCATTGATATTTAGAAAGGGAAAACTACCCTAGATCTTGTGTAATTAACCATCTCATGAAAAATTGTTTTGAAATTAGAATAATCATTGGGTAGCCTCACAAATGAATCATTGAGTCTAAAATTATCATCACCATTGTATTGATCCACATTATCAATAATCATATTTTATAGATAATCATTTACATAAATCCTTTTCAAAAAACAAAATTTTAAAACATTAGAATCTTTATCCATTAAAATTTTCATACAATTGATACACTAGATATCCATTTGATTCTTTGGATGACTATTAATATAGATTATGTCAACTATCATCAATAACAATATAGATGGTATTTGAAAAAATATATATTGATGTGAGTATCCCAACCGAATGAGAATAAATCTATACTCAAGGGGGATGTATCCCAAACCCCAGAATCACCTTTTAAAAGATTTAGATGGAGAATTATTATAAAATAATCCACTGCCGAGTGAGGATATGATCTTTTTAAAAAATGTAAAATTGATGAGATCTTGTTAACAAGATGTTCAATATTTCGTGGCTTTTCCACACATAAAAAATTATTTCATGTTTAGAATACTTATAAGAAGATTAACCTAGATAAAGGACATAATTTTTTTCCAAAACATTAGATGTATTTCCCTTCTGAATATTTTTCTAAAATGAATCTTAAACCATATTAGTGAATGATATTTTCTTTTCCACATTAATTATCTAACGTATATAATCATTTTTATTCAACATATTACCACATATTAAGAGCACAAATAACTTCTTGATTTTTATCATTTTATAAATATTAAGCATGGTTTTCTTTATTAATTAGATTTTTATATAATTTGAAACAATTTTTTAGTATTATTTTATAAAAATTTAGAAAATTTTTTATATTCAAAATATTGTTTCAATAATTTTATTTTTAAACAAATATTCCTTCTTCACAATTTAAATATAATGACATTTTATTATATTTTAGAAATAAACAGGCTAGACTATGTATTCAATTAATCAGATATACATTATTGTCTTCAAAATTAAATAATGATTATACAAATTATAATATATTATTAGTATATTTATAATTAAAATGATCATTTAAAAGTTCCTTTATATGAAAATATATATTTTTGTGCTTTAATATTATTTTTTATTACAAAATATATATTATAAAATAAAATAATTTTTTATTAGATGTATGAATTTTTGTACATATGTATTTAATACTATTTTTTAGAAACATACTCTATCTAGAAAAATATGTGTTTTTATAAATTTTGTAGATGTAAATTTATTCTAATATTAAAATAATTTTTTTTAAATATTATTTATAATTATTATTTGTAATGATGGTGGTTTCAAATATATTATTATCCATTAGAAAATATTATATATGTATATATATGGTTATTAAAAAACATATCTTTATGACATTTTTAATTTATGAAAATTTACTTGTTAGTTTTCTTGTATATAATATATTTATCACCCTATCATGATCAAAATGAATCTTTTAAATAAACATGGGATAAATATAATTGTTTTACAATTTTAATATTACAATTTATAATATATAAAAATATAATTAAGAATGTAATTATTTGAAAATATTTTAACTGTAAATAAATATATTTCATCAAATCCAGTAATTTCAATACACAATTAGTGTAAAATATTTATCTTGCCTATTCCTGTAAAGACCTACCTCAAACACCAGTGGGGGACTAGTGGTCAATAATTTTGGAGGCAGGTTGATCCAAGGTTCATAGCAGAAGTGGTGGTGCATGCATCTTTGACTGGGCCTATAAGTGATTAGGCATAGCTTGGTAATAGAATTCCAAGAGGAATGCAAGGGGTTTGGCTTGTCATCCCTACCCCGTATAGTTTTTTACATGCTTCCACATGTTAACCATGGTGCCTCAGCTCGAGGAGTCTTCTATATGATAAATAATATATAGAAGTGCTCAGATGTACAATTGTTCTATGTCTGATGGGAAATAGTGGTAATATCTACCCTTGTCAAAAAACCACAGATATAAGTTGGTTATCCCGTTATATTAATAAAAACCCTCTGATTCCTTCATAGCTATGACTTCCTATGTATTGTAATATTAAAAGTCTCATCATCTTCTTATTCTCATCTTTCTAGCATAATATATCACCCAGAAGTTCTCATACAAATATAATATCATTGTACAACCTTATACAAAAATGTCATCTACCTATTATGATAAAACTAGGACCCTCAAACTAACAAACTATTAGATGGACCTTTTAAATGTCTCTTCAACCACAATGATCATTGTAGAAGATTTAATCGATAATGCTCTATCTTAGAGAGAACATATTGTGGAAGATTGATAAGGTATATGAAATAAATAAATGTATATATATAAGAAATAAAATTTAAATTTTGATAATATATATATATATATAATTATATTTCCTCATTACTAATTAGAAAAAAAACCCTTCCCAATCTCCAATATTTTTATTTTTTTACCCTATAATTTTCTTTATTTCGTAATATCCATATCCATCATGGTTTTGGATTAGATTTCTGGTAAAGAAAAAATTATTTTCAAAAAGTTGTAATTTAGGTATTATTTCAAAACCCTTTTATATATGGGGACAATAATGATTTTATCTACAATTTTTGTAATTTTAATATTATATTTTGAAAGGGAAATTTTATTTTTACCAAGAGTATTTTATTTCTAAAACACAATTTTTACAACGGGGCTATTTTAAAATTACTATTTCCTTATTTTTAAATTAATCATTTATTTCTATGTTTTTTTTTGAATTAGAAACAAAGAAACTTATTGTTTATTTTTTCTCTCATATCCTAATTTATTTAAGAGTGTTATTATTTTTAAAAAACATAATTTGAAGAAAAAGCATCATTTTATGTTTATTATGACTTTGTTTTATAAATTCTATATTAGGGAAATAATTATTTTCAAATTAAGTAAATCCTTTTAAAATGAAATTTTATATTTAATTGATGTGGGAATTTAAAGGGTTAAATTTTAAAATTTTATTTACTTTTATTTCAATAATATTATTTATATGCTCTAGTGGATTTTATAATTATTATTTTATGCAATAAATTTAATATAAAACATTTTAATGTTAGTCACGTTTATAAATATGACCAAACTCTATCATTGTAATTCACATTCCATAATTAGTTTATGAAAATAAGCTCCATATGTTTTACACTATAAAATTATTATTATTACTAATATATGAGGAAATTTGAAATTCTACTAACCTGTAATGGGTTTTATATAAAATTATATTTTACTAAAATATATGTGATATAAAATAAATTTCCACGTTGAAGATAATTTTACTTTTTTGATGGATATTTTAATTCATTATAAATATCAAAATAAACCCTAATACATTTTTTTCTGAAAATTATGCTTGGAACATGGGTTTAAAATGGCATAAATATGAATAAAGAGTGAATCCATAAAAACAAGGGGACATTTTCTTACATGTAATACTTCTAGTTGGCTCTTAAATTTTTGAATATTTCTGAAGTTTAATTTAATCTATAAATGATATTATTTTAAAAAAAATTAAATGGTAAATACATGTTTGTTCATTGCACTTTTATATTGGTATTATATGGGTTTTCATAATAAAATACCTTTTACAGGTTTTTGAAACGTGTGTTATTATTTATTTTTCATGAAAACACTAAATTTATTATTTAGGGAATGTTTTATTTATTATATTAAATGTATTCATTTAATATTAAATTAATTATTTTCAATGAAATGTTTTCAAAATTTATAGATAAATTAAACATTATATCACAAATGTTATTTTATATTGAAATGAAATTATCTTTGCAATGCGATGGGATTTTTTATAAAATTATTTTAAAATTATTTTCTATGGTTATATATTTTCAAAAACCATATCTTATGTTTTAGAAAATTAATTTTCAAACATAATATTTTCTATATAGAAGATAAGTTTGATAATTTTATTTTTGTATAATATTTATATGATTAATTTAATAATGGTTTTAACAACAATTATTTGGAAATTTCATGCTCCCCCATGATTTTAAAATAACATTTCATAGGATTAGTTAAATATCCAATGGGGTTCGGTTTTTGTAATATTCCACCATGAGAAGATACAATTAGCTATAAATTTATAAATTGTGTAAAATAGGATATATTTTAAGTATATTTTTCCTAATCCTAAAAATACACACAAATCTATTATCATATGTGTAATGGACTGTACATTTATAATCGGGTTTTTATAATATAAAGTAAAGTAATTTTGGCACCGGATCAAGAATCTATGGTCCTGATATACCTTGGATTTTATCAGAGTAATGGTTTAGAAAATATTTGATATTATGAATTTTTGTAGAGGATATTTTAAAAGTTAGAGGTTTTATTTTGAGGTTGTAGATAATTTAGTTCCCCTTAAGAGTAAATAATTTTAAATTTTTTTGGTTGATTAAATTAATTATTTATGAATTCATAATTTATTCAATAACAATGAATGAATTACGAGGGAAAATTTTATTAATGGTTGGGGGCCTATCATCCTAGAAATTTTAACAATATTTTTGTATAAAAAATTTATTTTAATATAATTTAAAAATAGAAAAAATATATTTGATTATACATATTTAAGAAAAAATATTTTATTTCTTAATCAAAATAAATATTGATAACTTTTTTTAATGAAAAATAATTTTATTTTTTCAATGTAAATATACTAATTATATAGTAAATTTTGTAAATAATTAATCCAAATTTTGTTTTAATTTAAATCTCATACATTATTATTTATAAACGTAATAAAAATTTTCATAAATTATAATAATTTAGTAATGTTAACATGCTTTAAATGATAATTTTAAATTATTATTACACGAAAATGTATATTGTTGTGTTTCAATACAATGATTATTGAAAAATATAAATTTTATTTCAATATTTTTTTATTTTGTAAAATGTGTACATTTCTGGTCAAATATATTTGATATTAATGATTTTAGAACATAAATTGTATAAAAAATTTGTCTTTTATTAATTAATTTAATGTACATTTATTCTAAGTTGAAAATTAATTGTTTTCAAAATCATATACAATATTATTTTATAATACTTCTAGTTTCAAATAAATTAGTATCTTTGAAAAAATAAGATAATTATATATTTATTAAAAAAATAAATATAAAAATTTTAATTATAAAAAATATAATATTATTTCATATATATATATATATATTATTTATCACCATTTGGAGATAATAAGTAAACAATTATAACCATTTTATTAATATATTTTATTTAAAAATTTATAAAAAATATAAACATAATTAATATAAGATTTTTCTTATTATAAATTTTTTAAATAATATATAATTCTATTTCATCAATGTAAATAATTTTAGAACACAGTTTGTGTAACTTTTTTCTCTATATAAGACTAAAAGAGACCCACATGGAACATATATGTGGTATAAGTGGTTGATAGTGTTTGAGGTAGGTTAAACCAAAGAGCATAGTAGTAGGGATGATCTGAGTGTCTGTGATTAGAAAAGAATGTTATATGGAATTTCATGGGTATAACGTTCCTAGAGGCTATCAATGGGTAAGGAAGGTTAGACCATACCCATATTGGTTGGTGTATGTTTTTCAAAGCATCAAACTTGGTGCATTATATCATGTGGTCTTCATCATGGAAAATATTATATAGATGTTCTCCAGCAAACAAATTTTCAAGGTGGGGAGATAATGTAGGGGTAATTTTCACTCATGTTAAAAACCAACATTTATTTCTAAAATATTTTAATCAATTTATCGAAGACATTTATTCCTTTCCTAGATCTATCTTCTTCTCTACATATTCAACCAATACATCCTTTAATATTCTTTTTCTCATCTATTTGGTTTACAATATTTTCCGTAGTATGTTCCACCAATTTTGCTACTCTATACTACCACATAGCACTATTATTGACTCCTAGTGGTGAAAAAATATGACCATAGTACTACTAAAAAATATTCTAGTCCATTTATAATTTCAACTAGAAATATTGTTCATTGAAATCAAATTTATCGAAAAATATTGTTTTTGTTTAAAGAAATCATCACATGGAATGTTGAAAAGGAGAAGAATAAAAATTATTGTATATTTTTATATGTATAATCATATTTAAATTAATGTTATATATATATATTTGAATATAAAATAATGATATTTTTGTCTGAACTTTCTATAAAAGCAAGGATCATTCACAACATGACGCTTTGAGCTAGTACACAGTAGTATATTTCCATTATGTGTTATAGTGTTATCATATTGCAAATTATTTCATTAATTAATATGTGCCACATTATTATTGCAATTAATATTATCCATTATGTTCCATAGTGTCATTATATGATTTATAAATCAAGTGGTATTGTGTTATGTTGAAATACGATGATTTACACATAAATTACATATAAATTACACATATATTACACAGTTTATGAATATCTGATGGAGGATAACATGATATTAAGGTGTTAGAAAAATAATTCTCATTATAGACTACTGTTTTCCATACACCCATGAAATTTATTGTGACATCTTCAATTACATATTCATAAAATGTGTAATTTACATGCAGTTTATTTGTAATTTATGTGTAAATCATCATATTTCATGATATCATAATAACACATAATATATAAATATTAGGATAAAACTATGGATCATAATTGACAATATGAAATATAATAACACTATGGAACATAATAATGATATGCAATAATATGAAATATGATAACAATATAGAACATAATGGAAATGTACTACAACACATATTATTTTCTTCATAGATGTAAACTGGATATACTAAATTATAATTACTAAAGTAACCTAAAATAAAATATCTGAACTACTATATTAATATATATATATATACTTATACTTTCTATTCACCCCATTTTGAAAAATATATACACAATCTCCAACAATCTTTTTTTATACCTTCATTTTGAAGCTTCAAAAGTAACCTTTTCTAGTTTGATAATGAGTTGGATTTCAGGTTATGAAAATTTAAATTTCAAAATATGTTATTTTATGTGTTATTTCAAAACCCTATTATCTAAGTGAAAACAATGATTTTATGAATGGAAATTATCACTTCAAAAATATATTTTAAAAGGGAATTTTTACCACGAAAATATTTTTTCCCAAACCCTATTTATGATAAGGGATATTTTAAAATTAATATTTTCATAATTTTTTGAACTTCATTATTTCTATGATATAAAAAATCAATTGTAATTATTTTTAGTTTTTTAAACCCTATTTATATAAAGGGGTTATATTTTTTTAGGAAATTTTATTTAAAAATGAATCTTCATTTTATATATATTATGATTTTTTTTCAAATACACTATGTATGTCAAATTATTATTTTTAATTTTAGATAATCATTACAAAAGTAAATTATATTTATAATTCGATGTTGAATTTAAAATAACCAATATAATCATTTTATGATATATTATTTTAATAAAATTATTTATAAGTTTATTTTGATTTTATAATTATCATTTTATGTTTGAAATTTTATTTCTAACATGTTGATAGTAGTAATATTTATAAATGTGTCCATACACTTCAATCAGCATGAAAATAGTTTTTTTCATGAAATGAAACTACCTATGTTGTACTATATATTTGTTATTGTATGCATTAATTATGAAATATAAATTTCTACTATCATTTATGGTATTTTTATAATAAGTTTTTTATAAATAGTTTGTTATATGATATTATTTTCCACCTTGAAATTAATTTAATGTGTTTATGAAAAGTATTTTAATTGATTATAAATGATAATTATATGGATATTTTTTTCATAAAATGAAAAATTACTATTTGGTAACAAATGAGATGATAAGGAATGAGAAGATAACCCACAACCTCAATGAGTATATATTCCTAAATGTGACACTGCTAGTGGCCTCAAGAGTTTTTTTAAGGTTTTCTATATGTAATTTTAATCAATAATAAGGTTATAATTTCAAAGTATTTTCAAGGATAAATATATGTTTGTTTTTGAAGGACAAATATTATTTAATTTAATTATTTAAAAAAAATTATACATTTTAATAGTTTTAAAATGGTACTTTCATTTGGATTTTCCACAAAAACACTAATTTTATTATTCGTAGAATGATAACTTTTAGTGTGGTATATCATTATGTTCATCTAAAAGTTATTATTTTCGAAGAATGGTTTTAAAAAAATTATGGACAAATATAAGCATATATCAAAAAGATTATTGTATTTTGAAATTAAATTGGGATTTCAATGTTATATATATTTTCTAAAAAGATTTAAAAATTTACAATAGATTTTTATATTTTCTAAAAAAAATTGAGTTATGTTTTGGAAAATAATTTTTAATATAAATTAATATTCATATAAAATGAAATGTTTTTAAATAGTTTTTAAATAGTATTTATAAAATTTATTTACTCATAGTTTTAAAATCCATTATTTAGAAATTTTATATTCACCCAACATTTCAAAATGATTATTTACCAGATCAGTATAATTTTCAGTGGTTTTTGGTTTCATTTAAAGATCTATCAAGAGTGAAGACAAAAAAATGTTTAATTATAAATTGAGTGATATTTTATATATTGTAAGGTTATTATTTATAAATCTCCATAAACTAGACTGAAAAAATTAATATATTTTTAAAGGATATTATATTTATCAGTAAATGTTTATGAAAAATTGTAGTTTTAGAACCAAATATTGGATATTGAGTCTTTGGAAGACTCATTATCCACATAAATCATCAAAATGATTCAAACCAGCAATTCAATTACTGCTTTGATTTGTTCTCAATTATGTTAATCAAAATATATTCCTATGTTTTCTCTCTTTCCATATATCCACATTTATTAATAATAAAAATAACCATAATAATAATAATTATAAAAAAAACTTATAATGCATAAAATATATTGTTTATAATAATATATTCTAATTAAAGTTAATGTTTTTTCATTATTTAACATTTTTTATTATAATATCTTAATTTGATTTAATAAAAGTATCATATTCAATATAATTATTTGATATATGGAATCCTAATGAATATATATTCAATAAAAATGTTCTCAAGCATCATATTTCCAGTGACCATATATCCAAGACCCATATATTTAATAGTTATATTAAAATAATATACATAACCTAACAAAGATTACTAAAACCATTCACCTAATTTAATTCATTCTTAAAATGTCTATTCTATTTTTAATGTTTTTATTTATTTTTATATATAAAACAATGGTGTTGATATTCTGGGAAAATCATGTGGGTAAATATTTTATAGGATTGTTATTTTTATTTATGAGTATATTTATTCCTATTATATAATATTAAATGATGTTTTATTTTTTATTTATGTATTTTATTACTATTTATCAAAAATTATTATATTTTACCTCATTAAAATGTATTAGGGTTCATTTTAGCTTGGTGTTCCTCATGAAACAAGATTTTTAATATATTATTTAATCAAAGGAAAATTCATAATAAAATAATATTTTGAAACATTATACCCCTAGAATAAATTATTTCATCATAATTTTAATTATATAAAATTGTTAAAAATATTTTTTGGCATCCACAAGATAGAAAAAATTGAAAATATTATTTCTAATGATATATCAACCACACTATTTTAGGTAATAATAAGAGAGTAATCCATTAAAAAATAGCATATGTATTATTAAATTTTTTTATTCTCTATAATAATGTGATCTAAATACCCCACATGATTTAGTTGTATGACTAATTTAATTTATACAAATGATAAAGGGAGTTCATTTATAGCCTTATATAAATCGATGATCATAGGACGATTTGGAATATGAAATATGATTTTCTTATCAAAACAATAGACATTGCCTCTATGTTGAGAGTGTAATTGCATGCATAATATCACATTAAATAAAACCCAAGGGATAGTTATATGATTTTCATAAAGTAAATTACAACAAATATCTATCAGATAGAAGTTATAGGATTGGGATGACACTGTCAAACCACTAGGATTATTTACTAAATGTTAATTATATACTAATTGGGGAAATAAATAAATAATATTGGATCCTTTTCATGAGATGAAGGAGTACATAAAGAAAAGATCAATTTAGATATTTTTATATTTTTCATACAGATCTAATATTTTTGTTTCCTCACTAACTTTATATGTTTTTAATTTATAGGGTTTCCAATTTTCCCTTAACATAAGAGGATATTAATATTTTATTCCATCATTAATACTTGGTTAAATTAAAGTATAATAATATATTGTTATTCAATACTATTAAGCCATAAGAATGTGGGTGGTGGATTTTTTAGATCATTATATTTTATTATTTGTATCCGTTCAAAATTAAATTTCACGAGGGTCTTCTCATTATCACTAGAAGCATTAACCTATTACATGAAGGTAATTTACCCATTATTCAACCCAATTTTTTTGGATGTATGAAGTTTAAATTTATTTCACATATTAGTTTTATCATTTGGGTTTCCAAAAATAATTATTATTAATTATGTCCCCAATGACCTTATAATAATAAGAGTATATGATCTTTATTTATACCATGATATAACATTAATAAATTTCATCATATCTAACAGTGTACATTTAATTTAATGAATTTAATAATCTTTTATTATCCACTAATGAAATTTTAATTTTTCTCCTGTTTCAGTTATAAAACAAAAATCATATCCTATAGGTGTTATGATATATACATAAAATGTACAAGTGGATTCACCCTCCTTTTACATCCTATAAATTTATTATTTCTCTAATTTATTTTTAATTTTATATAGAATATATTTATTAAACAATACATCATTAAACTACTCATATTTCATCTATTTTTATTATTCCATTGGGCACAATTTCTTCACAAATTTCATATATTAATATACATCACCTTCTAACAAACAAACAAAAAAAATTACTTTCCATTTCCTTTAGAATTGAAAAAAATATAATCATTCATTGAAATCACAATATCAATGTTTAATGGATCTGAAGATCCACTAATGATCATTGGTCATTGATGTATTAATTTCACGATAGATTTTTTATTTTAATTTGTTGAGTTTGTGATGAAAATATGGATTAAGTTATTGTTAAAAAAAGAGCATTTATTTGAATTTTTCAATTTTTATACCATCCCATCTGGGTTATTTTAAGTAAAATAGTTTTAGTTTTCAGCAAAATCATTATTCACCAAGTTACTCTTTTTTAAAATCATTAACTTAGATGAACAAATGTTACTGTGTGTTTCATGAAATGATTAACTGAGTAAAAAACATCATAATAAGTAAAATAATGCAAAAATATTTCCTTAATTATATCACTGTAAATATAAGTAATTCCATTATTGGTTCATTCTATATCATACTTAGTTTATAACTCATTTTTTTATTTTATATATTCTTATTCTAAAAAAAACCTAACTAATCCCTAATTTAATATGATATATGGTAATCCAAACCTATAGTGCTAGATATTATGCTAAAATATTATCTATACACGATTTCTTTGATACCATGTGTGAAAAAAGGCATCAAACAGATAACTTATACATCATTTTACGAAATTAAAAATAAATTTTTCTAAATTCAAATATAATAATAGACCCAAAAGTTTCAGTATCATTGGAGATATTTTACATCATATTCTTATTTCCAAAAAATTCATTATCCATTTCCACAGGATTCACCTAAAATTATATCCTTAAAGAAATGTCAAAAATTGTAAACATTACCATTTCCTCAGGATGAGAAATATTAGAAGTGGGTGAGATTACGTTATTTATAAAGGTAAACTTATGAGATTAAAAATAATGGTAATATTTTATCATAGGACAATCGTATGTGTTTGCGAATGGAAATATGATGCATGAACGTAAAAAAATATTCTGAAACCATAAAAACATTGATCATAAATCATCCATCATGAAATAAAGCTTTCATTTTAACATAACCCATGAGTTATAGATGTTATAAAACATGAGTCCATAATCATGATTAGGAACATGACGATGAGTGAAATATTTGATTAAAAAGACCATTTAATATGAATATATGTCCAAAAATATACATCATTAAATTATAACAAATATATAATGTCATAAGGATATGTTATCTTGGAGAATAAACAATTATCCATGGGGAATGACATTTTTATGTAGTGAAATCATAATGAAAGTTAATTCAAAACATTATTATAGAATTAATAAGGACCATGCTAACCATTGTAAACATTTAAATAAGGTACATGGTTGAAAAAGTGAAAAATTCAATAAGGCCCAAACTTAATGTTGTGAACATATCAAGATTTCAGATGTTTTACACTATATAATGATCAATAGGGTACAAACATAACATTTAATTTTCTATAAAAATGACCACGATTAAAAATGGGAACATTTAAAAAGGTTCCATGATTAATACTGTGAACATTTCTGAATGGTAAATTCTCATCATTGTGAACATTTCAATAATGTGCATTAATAAAAATTATTACATTTCAATATTATATATTCTTATGTTTTAAACATAAAAATAGGGTCTATACATAATATTTTTAAAATAAAAATAATATTAGAAAATAAATATGTAATATTATTAATATAGTACATTCTAAATATCATTTTTGAAGATTATGTGCATATTAAAAGGGAATAAGTTCATCCCCATTGTGGATTTTTAATAAGCTCCAAATATTAGGCTATATGTACATCTCAAATAACATCATATTTCATTACGATAACTAATGAATAATTATTATAGAATCTAGTATTCAGAGTGAGTATCGCTCACATTATATTTATAATTATATTAGTTATAAATAATATCTTCACATTGTGATCTATATCTGATGATTTTTTGTAGTTAAAATATTATTCATGTTATACCATTATTTTAGTATGAATATCTAATATAAAATTAACATATCATTGATCAAAATGCACTTTTTTATTTTAGAAAATCACCAATGGATCTTTAGGTGGATGCCTAATGTACCAATATCATTAAATTGATAATGTTGATAATGATGCTCAATCATTCTTTCTTAAATATTATGTATCATATTATTTAATGATCATGAGACAGAAAAAAACGTGATGAATTATCTCTAACTCCATATAATCTATAGAGGGTTTTATTATAAAAACATGTGTTTTTAAATAAGAAATTTCATTGAAACCTAACAGGTTTTATAACATGTGATTCATGTAACATTGAACCATAATAATCCACTAAATATTTCATAAGCAATAAATTTCTTCCTCCAACATGGTGGGTAAAAATAGGGTTAAAGTCATTATGAAATATATAGGGAAATAAAATAATGATTATTTTTAATACATAAGTATTGATAAAATTAAATAAGTATCGGAAACTAATAATTAAGATCATTTAATGAAAAATATATATATTGTTTTTTCAAAAGATGGTTTTTTTTTGAATTTTTCATAATATTATAAATATATTGTGGTTAAAATATATTATATATGTAAATAATATATTAACACTTGTTTTATTAGTAATTTATAAGAATGATTTCTATGAAATGTTTTATTTTAAAATGTAATTTCCCAATGAAAACAATATTACTTATATATTAATTTATTTATTTCAAAGTTAATTGATAAATTTTATATTTTATAATTTAAAAAGAAAACATAATTTTTGGGTCCATAAAAATAATAATAACATTTGAAGAGGAATTGTTTTTATTTATTAGACAAATTATTTTTTATATTAATATTGAATAATAAAGTCTTCACCAAAACATTATATTTCATCACTTTATCATTATATAATAAAGACCATGATATTTATTAAACTATTTAATTAATAAATGATTTATTTAAAATGTGTGAGGATAAAATTTTAAAATTCAATATTGAATATATAAAATCCATGTTTATCTTTTTAAAAACTTAATTAATATTTTACCCTCAAAATGGTTTTAATTAACATATAACTAACATTAGTTTTAATCAATTATATAAATTTGGTAAAAAAATATATAATTTATATTTATATCAGCATGTTGATATAATTTAATATGGTCAATTTCATATTTAGATGAAAACTTGTGTTTACTAATATTAATGTTAATGAACATGATGATGGTGAAATTATTATTTTAAAATAAATTTATTTGTTATTGTGTAACATTATAAATTAAATAAAATTTATATCATTTTTATATATACATTGATATTATTTTTGTACATTTAAAAAATATATAATCTCTCATTTAATTGATTATTCATTTTATATTAGATTTCAAACACTTAATCATGAAACAACATTTCTCTACAAAATAGTTATATATATATTGAATGATTTAGTATAAAAGTTAATTTTACCATTAATATAAATTAATTAAATTATATTTAATGTATATTTAGTTTCATAACATAAAATCTTGGTAAAATGTATTACCTAATTATTTTTATTAAATAACATTACTACGATAAAAGTTATTTACCATGTTAAAAATCAAAATGGTAAAATATAAATATCTAGTTGTAAAATACTTGAGAAATTTATAAACTATAATTGATTATTTATTATAGACGCTTGTAAAAATATAACCATGATCACACTCAATTATTTCTCATTTTTTGATCCATATATCATTGAATATCATCCCATAATCATACAAATAACAATGGGTATTTTCAAAAGGTTATTTTATGCACATATAAAAAGACATCATCTCCACCCCATTTTAAACCCATTAAATAGAATCATATATACCAAAAGTATGATATAGTATCTCATTAATCCCCAAATGACTTCCAATATGATATGATCTTTCTGAAATACCATGCTAAGGCGCCTTGTGTTGTTACCCAATTGGGAACACCAAATAGGGGAGGTAATGTTCCCAACTAAGCTGTATTTAGTCTCTTATTCTGTTATCCCACTAAAACCTATTATATTAATGAAATTATTGAATGATAAGTATTTAAATATAATAAAACATTTATAATAATTTAATATATATTTTTCACATTCCTCTAAAACTATTTGAATAATGAAGAGGTTATCATGGGTCTATTCATCTACCTCCTCCATAAATAACATGATTTATTTTTCATCACTACAATAAAAAAGGTTTTACAGAAGAATATTTAAAGGATTGATATTATATTAATTAAATTATTAATATAATAACATTTTAAACCACTTATTATCATCCCCTGATGCGTGAAAAAAAGTTTTTCGTGTGATTAAGTGTTGACTGCCTCCTACACAAAGGTGAGGTGTTTCATTTTCCACTCAAATTATTTTATTATGCATCCAACTCAATTATATCTAGATAAATAACATTAGAAAAATATAAATAATAACATTATTCTCTTAAAATAATGATATTTTCCAATGTTATAAATTTTTTAACCATACACTTACATAAGTTATAGAATTTTATTATTTGGGTTGGTTTAATAACTAACATTAACACTATTAAAAATATCAATGATGGATAACTTGAAAAAAATTGCGATATTTGGAAATAATAATAAGTTAATTATATTATTAATGTATAGACTAGTAATAGTAATATCTTATATGTTATTAATAAATTAACCCTAGTTCATAAATATATCCAAATAAAGCATGTAATAGTGTTCGTCGTCAAAAATCATAATTGAAATACATATGAAAAAAATCACAATGTAATAAATTATAAAAAAATTAATCTGTTAAAATATATAAAATATATCATAATTATTAATTTAGAATCTATAAAAAATAATCTATGCCACAATTATGAATCTAGTACTAAAAAATGTATGATAATATCTTTTATGAGGAAAATTGAATTTAAACAACTAAAATATTTATAATAAATGATTATTAATGATGATTATAAATGGTTATAGGTATAAATAGGGGTAATTAAGATGTTATTAGTGTATTTATTTTTGTTACATATGATGTTAATATGATTTAATATATGTAGAGAATTAATGTAATGTTTTTTAGTCCCAATTTTAACTCTTTCGGGCATGTAATATTTTATCCAATATTTTTCCTTATATATTGTGTTATTTTTATTTATTTCACATGAAAATTTTATACTATAATATTCATGAAATTATTCACATATAAAAATTCAAATCAAGATCCTTTCATCATTTATATTATGATTCATGTGTTACCAATGTTATATGTGTTTCTAACTTCATTTAATTTAATTGATAGTTGATTATTTTTTGAACATTATTTTTATATGCTAGGTTTATTTTACCTATGATTTTTCTAAGGTGTTTTTAATTTTTGGGGTATTAAATTTATTTTTTATTATATTCCTTTACATGTACTATTCGATCGAAATACGACATTTTTAGGCGGTTGTCATATTTTAATTTCATTCCATAGAGTTAAAATTATCATTGATGAACCCCATTCTTCTAAATTTAATTATTTTACTCTATTATTGTATAAAATAACACTTCCTTTTTTATTTACATTTAATACTCTAGAAATCCTATTTTTTATGATCATTCCCTATTGATATCCTTAAAAAATGAATATAATTCTCTCTACTACCTTGTTACCCTTCCCCATATAAGAGTAATTTCAAAATTTTAGAAATATTAATATTGTTAGATATTAAATAAGTTAAAGACATTATTCTATTTAATGATAAAATATTGATAATATTTATATATAATATTTATATTTTTTTCAATATTGTCTATCTTTACATAAATATGTATGAGTTTGGTTAAAAAGCATTAAGATATGTGTTTAATATCCATCCATTATTTTTGGATATATTCAAACCATAATATTCCATTTATTGATTTGGGAATGTATTGACACAACTGTACACCATTAATATATATGGTGGTAGTTTGATGGATACATAAAAAGGGATTAATTCTATTTTTTATTAGAGAAATAATTATTATACGTATAAATACCATTTAAAACTAAATGTTAGAAATTATTTGGAAAATAATCCTCTCAGATGTAAAATATATTTAAAACTAAATGTTAGAAATTATTTGGAAAATATGTTTTCATAAAATGAAAATTTGAAATAGATAAATGAATATTTAAATAATTGAGTGTTCATGTCATCTGGAAACTCAATTTATATTGTACACTATAAAAAAATAATTCCTTAAAAATTCTTGGTAAAATCTAATTTGTACTAGTTTAGAAAATGACATGAAGATTCCAATCAATTTTGTTTTTGAAAATGTTAAACATGGGTCCATGTTATTTTTAAAAATATCTTCTATAGAGTTAAAAACATTTTGGAAAACACTTTTAGAAAACACAGTTTTGTAAGAGAAGTTGTTTTCGAACGAAGTAAGAATTTGAATATGATTTTCTCAAAAAACCTTTCTCAATAATTTTTGGTACGAAAGAGTAAAATATAGTACTATTAAATGAAACAATTTTTGAATAACCACAATATAAGATAAATCATTTTGTTCCATATAGATATACAAAATAATTCCCCCATTGGGGACATTAACAAAAAAACCTGAATAATGATGAGATTATAAAATAAACCCATACCACATTGGTTACATTTTAATTACAATATTCAAGAACGATATGACAGAAAATGAAAAATTAAATACTATTAAAATAAATAAATCCATGATATACCAAATCAAATTGGTAGCATATATACAAGAAAATTTAATAAGTGGTGAATATGGAATAAGTTCCATCAAAGTATATGTGAGAATAAAATCACTTACCTCATGTTCAACTCCTTTCTTATATGTTTAATCCTCCAGTATAATAAATATAAGTTTTACTATAAATATTTTATTTAAAAATTATCATAAACATAATTGTATATGTGATTTAATTATAGTCTCTTACAAGCCATTTGTTAACAATTTTAGCTAAAATCCATGTTTTATGGCCAATTTCATTATTTTTCATGTATTTTTTAAGTAATAATTTTGGCCCTTTTAAATTTATATAATGTTATAAAATAAAAATAATTCTTAAAATGATATAAATATCATATGTATTTATTATATATTTAATTATTTTATTTTATAAATTATAGATATTAAAAATTGAAAATAACGTTCGTAGTGACAGTAGGTCGTTCGTATAAATGAACGCTATGCCAATTTATCCAGATAGATGGAATTAACAAAAAAAATTATTTCATTTATTCCTTTAAATAATAATAATAATTATATATATAATTTATATTATTTAAAGACATCCTTATTACTATCCATGTAAAATATAAAATGAAAAGTATTTCACATCTCTAGGTGGAGGAGGAAGTCTACATGAACACTCGAGTGACATTGTTGTTTTCCAGTGGATAGAATGACAAGAATTTAGATGTCATATTATATTTCTAGGTTTATTTTTTTCATAAATTTCACATATATTTATTAACATTTTCTTTAAAACCATTCATGTAAAGTGTAAGAGAAAAATGAATCACATATCTTCGTGTGACGGTAGTCCGCCATTCACACGAGTGATGTTATCACATCTCTCAAATAATAGAAATTAATATGTTATATATGAAATGATAAAACAATATTTATAATAATTTCATTAATAACTTATAGAAATTTTAATCTAGGATTATATCTATCCTTGAACAGTGGTGATTGAAAACAAAATACATCAGTTCGTGAGGCGATTATCCACAAGACACATGATCGATGGTTTAATTTTATATTTGGTAAAATTAGATATGGATATAAGTTATTAAATTAAAATTATATCACCTTAGTATAAGGATATACTCTTTTAATTTTATTTTCATAATTGGTTAATATTATAAGGATTTGGAATAAAAAGTAAATAATAAAAGACTTAGTTAAATATAGTATCCCTTCTACAGGAATCTCTTTAGGCTAAACATAAATCATTAATATATTGGATTTTTTATATATACATGGAATCATTGATGTGGATAGGTATGTATGGAGTATATTTGGATTGGTATTTTAATAACCAATTTTTCCGAATTATTAATAGGGTACGAGACGGGGTGTCCTTTTATAGGTGGGTGAAAAGACACACAATGAATTTTTTAAAATATGGAGTTATGAACTTGTTTTTATCATACCAAAAGACTCCACATATTTTATTAGAGAACCTCATAGATGATAATTTATAAATATGGGTATCCAGTGGGTTTTGGAATATTTTTAGGTCATTTTAATCCTTATCTTTTAATCATTTGAAAACCCATTCGTTCCTCAACTGGGTTAATTATTTTATTAATATTTTTACTATAAATTATGGTAAAAATTAAAATTATTTTATTAGATTATATAAATTATTCTATTTCTAAATATGAAATCCACTTTTTCCAAAGTCAATTATTGTAATAGGATAAATTCAATTTAAATGTAAACAACTGATGTGATGAAATTATGATATTCCAAAGAGAAAATTATCACAAGTATAGAATGTTTTAATATCAAAATTAAATATAAAATTTATTTAAATTACCTAATTTAGTCAAATAGTAATATAATTGAAGAAATTTGTATTTAAAATTAGTTGAATATATAATTTAATATTATATATAACTTAAATGGAATTTCCAGTCACATCATATTACTATTTTTAGGTACTCATCAACCAATATTTTGACAATTATTTTGTGGGGTATCATTTAGGGGTGCTTAGAATTATATATGGAAAATTTTGGATTGATTTGTGTTTTCCATGGTTAGTGAAATTTTTCCCAAAATAATACTCCCTACAAGTGAAAAACATGAAAAACCCATGTATTAAGGGTTTATTGGTTGGCACATGGTTTGATAAAACATGCTCCCACCAAGTTGAAAATATCAACCCCACTATAGGGGTATATAGATAGGTAACATAGTTTTGAGAACTATAAAACTCTTCCCATATAACTATACACACAAAAAATGTTAATTCAAATTTTTTGTTTTAAAATCCTTAAACCCATGGATTATGTTCCTGATAAGCCCATTGAAACCTGAAATGAATTATTATTCCTTAAATTCATCTTAGCGGTGATTATGGAACCTCAAATTCCATTATAATATGAATTACATCTTGTAGATTGTCATTCAATAACATTCTTGTAAGATTTCTTTCCCCATTTAATATCTCTTTTTCTCTTCTTATATCCCCTTATGGGTTTTTTGTATCTCCATGTTGTTGGAGGATCTGAACTACTTTTTCTTGGATCTTGAATCGATTTTTTGTTTTCATATATTTATTGTTTACGTTCTTCATTAGAGTTTCATATTATAGGCTTTCTGATTTGTGATCTCTTTGTTTCCATAGGTAATTCTGTTTAATATTGGAAAATTTATTTAATCTTAAATTGATTGATTTAAATTAATTTTCATTCAATTATATTATGAAAACCCCAATTCATAGAAAATTTGGATTTAAGTTATTCTTCCATTAAAATTGGGTAAAACCCCTATTTTACAAATAAATTTGGGTTGATTGTAAATTATAGTGGAAATTATGAAATTAAAATGTCAAATATCTTGGAATTTATGGAATTATTCTGTATAATTTCATTTAAAAATTTATTTTTTACAATTATTTCATATATTTAATGGAGAAAAATGGATTAAATTTTTTGGAAAAATAATTTCAATTGAGTTTGTCCTGTAAAATTAATGTATTGACAAAGAATACATTTGGGATTTTAAATGGTATTGACATATTGATTTGAATAATATGTTAATTGAATTTTGAAAATTTATGAGATTAATTTCTAATAATTCATTGTTTGTTTAGCACATTAAATCCTAGACTGTTAGTGAGTAATTTGGGAGAACACTCTATTGATGGCTTACATTTGTAAATAACATAGTGTTGGAGATCACATTCCCAATGATATGGTAATGAGTTATCTTTTTTTTTTTGTTTATAAGGGATGTGTGTAAAAATAATTTAGTGATCACCTAATCAAATTTTTTAGGATCCCATATCCTAGAATAATCATACCACTTTCTAGATGATGGTTTCACAAATTATTGATTATTTTGATATATTCTATTGTTTGTAAACTATTTTACTTATCACTTGTCAATTTATATAATTTTTTTTAAATAAAATGTTTCTTACTCCATTTATTGAAATATTTCCATCAATACAAATGTAAATCATGATTTTTAAATATTCTATTATAATAGCATTATTTTTCATTTAAAACTGAATGTTTTATTTTTTAAATAAATGTTTCAAATTATTAAAGATTTCATTATGGGAACCTACATAGTTTTTATCTAAAAAACTACCTCTGTGTTCAGGTATTTTTATATTTCCATCAACTAGGTTTGATCCTGGGAGAAGCACTTATAAGAGGTTGTGGTTATTGATCCTTTGGCATATAGCACTATATCCATTTAGACATGGGTTGTTTTTTCAATGTTATGGTACTCTTTTCTTTTATCATGGGATTATATAACTATTTATATTTTGGTACTATTCTCTTTATCAAGGTTTCTTTTGAGCATACTAACATGTAACTATTTCTTCATTATTTATGTGGAAAAACTCTTACCACCTTTATATTATATGATGGTTGGAGCCAATATCCAACCCATGGGGATCTTGTTTTTTGAAAAATTGGTATTAGATGTTCCAATTTAGCATCTAGCCTTGATGTTTATATATAGCTGTGTGATATTTTCGGGAAATAAGAGGTATTTATAAAAGAGTGTCAAGAAAAATGTCACTATAATAAACCTTACGTCATCAGGGGGATTTGGGAATGATGCATTGAGGATTATTTATAGTCATTACCCTTATTTTAATTTGGGTATTTGTAATAGAAATCTTATTTTTCTATCTATAGGGAATAATTTCTATATTTCTCTTGTTTGATGGCAGTTATTTGTGAAATATTTAATGTATTAAAAGTTTATTATTGATGTTGTTCCATATTGGGACTCTAAAAATACTTGTGAATTAGTCCTAGGAGTAAGGTAATGATGAAACACAATGAGAAAATACTCCTGTAGACACAAATGTCATTGAAGTTATTATGTTTTATATCCATGCTCTGGGAAAGGAACCTGGACCCATTTCGATCGAGGATCCAATTTTCAAAACTGATAGGGATAAATTCATAATTTAGGGTTATGATTTATTTAAAAAAATACAGAAATGTTACAGTTATCATACATCACTCAAGAGGATGAAAATTGGAAGAAAATTGGTGATGTTTTAAATGATTTTTTAGAAACACTTTATTCTATCAAGGTGAAACATTCCACCATCAAGATGAATGAACAAAGAATAAGATGGTGGGACACCGTGTTGATGGAAACAAAGAATTATGTGTCAGATTGGAAGGAAATAAAATATATTTTTCACATACATGTTCTATCTGGAGTATATGGTGTTGGATAAAGCTTTAGTGTTTTTCAAACATGGGATGGCTGACATGACAATGATATAATATTAAAATCGATTTGATGAGAATGTGTAGTTCACAACTATGATTTTATAAATTGAGAAGACAAAGACTCCACAATTCAATAAGGGTAATAGATATATTATTTTTATTATTATTTCAATCTAAAAATCCCTTTTATGATTTTTTTCTAGATAGAGTGTTGATGGTTAATATGGACATCATAGAATGTTAAGGATGACGGGAGTACCCCTTTATCCCAGCGGAATTACTATGAGGTACATTTAAGGAATTATAAAGAATTGTGATTCTCATGGTGTTTCTTGAGATATGGTTTCTTCTTGAACTCATCCAGTTCCCCGCATAATACATTTTTTTCCTGCCAAAATAGAAATCTAAAAAATTATGTGTTTGCACTAAGGCATCCAAAGTATGTGCTTCTTATGGATGTTCAAGTCAATTTCAAAATTTATTTAATGTCTATTATTCCCCCCATAGTGTAAAAAAATCATCAATTCCATAAAATACTATGGTGAAATCATATGCTTCACAAACTAATGGGTTCCCACCATAGACATCTAGAAGGTGGTTTCTTAAAGTAGTGGATCATTATCAATAGAAAGTGGATATGCATCCATTGATTGTGAGATATACCATCACTATTTTTTCATCATTGATGATTACTTTATTTAATACTTGAGATCACATTCATTCATTTCAACTCGTATTGTGATTCTTCTAAATATTTCATGGGATGTTATATCTTATGAAATGGATATTACTACACCCCTCATAACTAATAGAGTCCATGGATACTATTTCCCTAATAACAACATTTTTATCTCAGAGAATGATTTTTCATGAGATTTGATGGTTCTAAAAACGAGACATGTGGATGTAATACTCATGATGGATTGGGTCATTTCTAATAAATCCCAGATTGATTGCTATCTTCGATGGGTATCCTTTATAACACCTGATGGGGTGTGCCATATCTTCTGTGGAGAATGTAAATTGAGGTCATATAGAGCTGGAAATTATTATCTATAGTTTGGGTAACTAATATTAGTGTTCAATTTTGATACGGACTATGAATCATTGAATGTTGACCTCCGTCCATTTTTAAACTATTTTCCAAATGTTTTTCCTTAGGAATTCTATAATCTTCCACTGATAAGGGAGGGGGATTTTTAACTAAATTCAGTGATAGGTATCCACTAGGTATTTATCCCTTCTTACCACATAGAATATGCTTAAAAATAATTTTATGGTATAGTGGAAGATATTTAACATAAAATATTTTAAAATTGAGTGTTCCACCATTTGTGGCTCCTATTATCTTTTCCATGAAATCTTATAGACCACTTCACATATGTTTCGATTACTAAATTATCAAGATATTCAAGGTAAAAAAATAAGTGTATTTTTCCATGGATTGATGATTTGTTTAAAATTTTAAATGTGCTGATGCACTTCTAAAATATTTATGATTGATAAGGTTACCATCAATTGTGAAAACAATAAGATGAATTTTTAAGAACATATTTTAAATGTAGATACGACCATTATGGGTACCTTTTCCTTCCATTTGGTCTATACAATGCTCTTACAACCATTATAAAAATGATGAATATGAACTTCCATGAGAATCATGTTACTTTTGTCGCGGTATTCTTGGATGAAATGCTTTTTTACATAATGTATGTTGAGGATCATGTGCATTATCTGAGATATGTTCTAGAATTGTTGAGAAATCCCATGCTTTATAAGAATGTATAAAAATGAAATTTATGTCTGGGCATGTGGTTTTAGAACATGTTATTTAAATTGATCCTAAAAGGGTGAAATATTTTATGACATGGGAAAAACCACAAAATGATTTCATGATTTAGTGTTTTTTTCAATTTATTTGCATATTATCTCATGTTTTTAAGGGATTTATCAATTTTGGATTCGTTAAATACCACTTTAATAGAGAATGGAGTTAATTTTATTGGAATGATAAATGTTAGAGTTATTTTGTTGGGATGAAACATTATTTGACAACTGTGATGGGGAAGACTATCCTAGAGGCCATGTCGTGCTATTTAACCTTTTGTAATGTTTGGGGTTCTAGTCGTGGATGTATTCTTATATAGGGTGATCACATCATTACATTAGACTCTCGTATGAAAATTGATCATGAAAATAATAATCATATCCAAGAACTTGAACTCCCAATTTTGATGCATGCTCTTAATAATTTATTGAATTAACTTTTTGGATAAAGGTTAACTATTTATTCAATCTATATAATATTCAATTATATATTCTCTAAAAAATATATTAATTTCCTATATAGGTTCTTGGTGTAGTACCTACAATATTTTGAATTTATCAGCACGTATAATTTCTTGAAAGATAATTTTAATTGTAAAGTATTCAGTTAGAAACAACCATCCTAGGCCATGAAAGAATCTCTAGAATTGTAGAAATTGAAGGACCACTTTTCACAGTGGCATATAAAACTATAAGAATTCATTTTTGAGGTTTTTTTTCCTATTTTCTAGTTGATCTCTTATCTTCTAGAGACGATTATAAAAGAACGATATCTTGATGATTGATTCTACAACATTACGAACTATATTTATTTTTGGGAGACTATAGAAGAGTGATCGTTCTCCACAGATGGTAAAATTTGTTTCGATAAATGAGATAGAATAGTTTTTCTAGCAAGAGAAGTTTTTATGTGTGATATCCGTACTTCATAGTGGGAAGTGCACCTATCAATCATGAATATGTTCATTGATATGCGATAAATATTCTATTGGTCTGGTATGAGACATGGAATTTATTATTTTATCTCCCATTATTATACATGTCACTGGTTTATGTCTGACCACTAGAGACCATCATGTTTGATTCAACAACTTCTAGTTCCATCTTGGATATGGGATCATATATTTATGGAATTTTAGTTGGGGTATAATTATACCCATATAAACAATATGAAATGGGTTATGATTGATCAACTGACTATGTTATCTCACATTATATCCATTCATGATACAACCAATGTTTTGGAGGAAATAAATATTTATTTTAAATAGAGTATTGATTTCCACAGAGTACGATCTTCTATAATCATTTATAGGGATCCTTAGCTCAGTTATTTGTTTTGGAGAGTCTATTAGGAGGCACTAAGATCTTTGGTTCATATGAGTACGACATACCAACACAGTCAGATGGCTAGAAATAAATAGCTATATAGATTCTTTTGGATATGATTCATGACTATGTTATTTACTTTGGGGAATCATAGTATGACCAATTGGGACTTATTAAGTTCACATATAACAATATATACATGTCCAAAATCAAAATGGATCCCTTTAGGCATTGCATGGATGAAAAATGAAATTTATATTTAGTTGGAAAAAGATTTGTGGAAGATCCTTCATTTTATAGACCATGGTTCAAGAAATGACATCAAATATTCTTGTTTATTCATTAGATACAGATTATGGCCCAGATTTGGTAGAGGTCTTAAGCTTTTTGTCATCACAGACCATTAGAATTATTAGCTGATGACCATATGTTAATGAATGTTTCACCCAGTTTGGGTCATCCATATCTTGGGAGGAAAGTGAAACTTCCATCCCATTTTAAGTGAAATTTTTAGGGTTTTAGTGGTTGGGATTAGTGGATTATTTGTTCACTTCCAAAATACATGACATTGATACATAACATGTTCAATATATCAATGTTTTGAAAGTATCTTTCTGATCCATCTCATGTTCTGAGCTGGGATGATCTCTATATTAAGACAAATCTATCTATGACAGGACATCCAGTTTGGATAGTTTATTCAAAACCCTAGGTATTAATGGGAGGATGAAAATTTTAGATTGATTACTATGGAAGCACAGATTTTGTAATCATGATTTAGGAGAGATAGAGGCAGTGACAAGAGAGCAGTGTACTTATCTTTGTTTCCATTCAATGTTCTTAATTGGATTTCTGAGGATAGAATGTTTCTTTGGTGGGGTGTTTGTAACATTATATTTCTCTTTTTAGTTCCTCATCAACACATCTTTTTTACTTGTTTTAATTTGGTATTGTTTATGGGTTCTTTAGGTAAAATATTTAAACATCTAGAAGTTTTTTTGGTTGTGCATAGTTGGATGATAGATTTCAAAAACTGTGCTCATGGTATTAAAAACTATGTAAACCCAGGTAGTGAGGATTTTTTATAGTTGATCAAAATTTTGTAAAATAGTTCCCCCACATACTAAAAACCATGATTCCATTTATAGGGGCACATGGCCAGGGCACACATTTTTACAAACAATGTGACCCTTCTTAGGTAACAATGCACACAAGTTTTCAAATCATAACTTTTTAAAACAATAATGAAAACCTCTGTTTATGTTACCGAAAATCCCATGTGATCGAAAAATAAATTAATTTTTCCTTGCGGGATCCATATAGGTTTTTTGGGTCATCCAAATCCCTTATAATGTGAATCTATTCTATAAAATGTTATTCAGTCACTTCCCATAAAGAGTTTTTTCTCTATTCATTTTCACCCACCGTCTTCTTATGACCTAAATAGGGGTTTATAGATCTCTAGGTTGTTTGAGTATATAAAATAAATTTGTTTGGATCTTAAATGGTTGTTTGATTCTCAAATCTTCATTCATGAAATTAATCATTGAAGTTTCCCATTACATATATTATGAGATGTAATATCCTTAATTCATTAGGTGGATGGACATAAGATTGGACATATTATTTATCCAAATAATTCATGATTTAAAATAAATTGATTCTATTAGATTATGAAAACCGAAATTCACATCAAATTTTGATTTAAATTATCTTTTTGAGGAAATTTGTGAAAACCAAAAATTCCAATGAATTGGAGTATGATTGTGGAATTTGATTTAAATTGTGGAATTTGGTTGAAATGGTGTAATTTATTTATAAAATGTGATGGAATTTATGGAATTAATTTTGGGAATTTTTTTTTGAAATTGATTAAAAATTTTAATTTTAAAAAAATGGAATAAACTGTTTTCATAAAAACCATAGTTGGTTTTATCATGGAAATGTTCAGAATTGATTAAAACTATATATTTGTTTTTAAATGGAAATGGTCATATGGATATGAAGAATGAGTTAATTTTATTTTGAATAGTTTTTATATAAATTTACAATTTTTTATTTTTTATAAGAATATAGAATCCTATGTATTTATTGATTTATTTGGGACAACACTCTATTTATTTTTTATAACTCTAACAAAACATAACGAATCAGGTCACATCTCTGATGGGATGGTGTTGAGTCCTATTTCGCCAATGTCTATGGGATGCATGTACAAATAATTCCATGATCACTTATTTGAGTGTGTGAAGACCCCATAACCAAGAATTGTCCTACATCTTGAAGGATTACCATATAATCAATTTTTGATTATTTTTATATATTCCATTGTTTGTATACTATTTCACACATACTATTTAAAAATATATAACCTTTATTATATAAAATTATGGTTATAATATTTTTCAAAATATTTCTATCACTTGAAATGTAAAGAATAATTTTATAAATATTCTTTTTAAGTTTAATAATTTTTTTTAAAAAATTTAAATGCTTTATTCGGATATTTAACCTGAAATGTAATTTTGGAATCCTTAGAGAATCCCTAATGTGTTTTTCTTTCACACCATACCTATAACTTTGGATGATTATATATTTACTCTTACTAGGTTTAGAAAGGGAAAATCACCTCTTTGAGGTGTTGGTTTTTGATCTATGGGCTTGGAGAACTATGTTCATTGGGACTTGGTTTGTTTTTTTGGTGCATTGTGGTAATACATTGGGTTTATATGCCTTTTTAATTATGGTACTGTACTACTCGTGGTGTTCCCTTTTGAGCATACTGATTTGTAACTTTTTCAAATGTTATTTATGTGTAAAAACCTTTCACACCATTATCTTTTATGATGGAAATTGCAATTTTTCAAACCATCGGAGTCAAGAACCCCATTCATGTAATGTTCGAACAGGTTCAATTTTCATGTTACTACGGTATCTGGTCTATGTTTTGAGATGTATTTTTTTTATAAATAGTATCTTTCACTATTTATAAAAATTCATATTCTCTGAAAAATTCCAAAAATTCCAAAAATTCACCCAAATATCATTTGTAAACGTATATATCAGAAATTATTGTTATTTTTAAAACAAATTCCTTAAAATTATTTACAATTAATTTTAAAATCTAATAACAGTGCATGGCCAAACACCCTATTATGAAAATTATATCTTTTCAGAAAACATTTAATTCTTCCATAAATTTTATTTATTTTATTTCTAATCAATGGTTAAATTTTAAATTGTCTTATACATGTGTAAAAAAAATTCATAATTTAGTTAGTATTATTAATACCCTCCAACTTATCTATTCTGTTATAATGGTAATAATAATATTTAAACTGAGTATCCCATTTCATTTAAACATGGTGTTGCATGAATTGAAAGCCAATAAGGAAATTTAAATTATTGAAATATATATATATATATGGTAAATTCTCAGGGTGTTGCAATATCATATATGATCAATATTTTGTGTGGCATACTCTATCAAATACATCTTATCTCTTTTAAAATATAATGATGTTCCATATTACATCCTTAATTAAATTTCATCCTCATAAATTAATCTTGTTATAGATAGTCAAGGGTTTTAAATTTGAAAATTACCTTCTCGAAGCCCCACATCATTAAAATGGTAAACAAAAATTCCCCTTGATATGAGTGGAAGGGATGTGTTATGGTCATATAGAATAACACATAATACTTTTCCAAATTTGGGAACATTGGTGGAATTTGTAAATAATGAAATGGAAGTAAATACAAATGACCACGAATTAAAAGAGAGTGAGAGATATCATTGAACCTATGAAAGAGAATGTCTAATAAAATTTTAAAGACTGAAATTCTATAAATATATGATTGAAAGGTCCTAAATATTCCACAGTACGTTTCCCTTTAAATATTGCAATAGTTTCGGTCGTACACAACATAGAGTTTTAACACACCACGACCAATCAAAATAGTTGTTACGAATAGTAATACCCTCTTTTTGAAATTTTATAAATTTTATTTTTCAAAATGGACTATATTATTTGAATTTGGAATATCTAAATTAGCTTAGGGTGAATTTTTTGTATTTTTTTGAAAGCATTAAATTTTTAATGATTAATGAAAAACACTACGTTGTTGTTTTTAACCATATTTGTATTTAAATCATCAGTTATTTTATTTAAATTTATATTAAGCAAAAATAGAAACAAATTACCTATTTATTCCCAATTTAATTTATTGGATTCATTTTATAATAATATTAGATATGTATTATTTTATTGAACTTTTTACTTTCTTTTACCCACCTTCTTAGCGCATTTGAAAATTTGCATAAAACATTATTTTTCCTCTTCTGGGAATTGAATTTTTAAAATCCAAGAGAAATGGTTAAAATCAGAATGTAAAATTTGGGTCAACAAGATGAAAATAATTTTTGGTGAATAGTAACTTTTGAATTTTATTTACCATATTTAAAATGAAATAAAGTAATTAATGGTAAAAATGATATTATTATTACCCTAAAACATGTCCAAATTATATTATATAAATTTCATTCTACCAAAATCATTCTTAGTTATAAAATATGATCCTTTAGGTCCTCTTGGATTAGATTAGGACATTTATTATTATTTTATTTAAAGAAGAGTTAAAATTGTAAAATTCAAAGTCTAATAAATAAATCATTTTTAATATAATGTTATACATAAAATAAATTCGACTATAAAAATTCATTAGAAATATAAAATTTTTTCCTACATAAGTTTATTTTATTTATAACTTTTAGTCATTAAATAATAAAATTTATCTATGACTCAATGATGATGTAGTAATTACCTTATTAATGAATAATTAAAATAAATGATATTATTAACATAAAAATAAATGTAAATTGATACTTTTAGTGCATTAAACTAATTTGCTTGAGTAATATAACATTTTATGGTTGATTCAATGAGTTTTTTCAAAGTAATAATATTGTTACGACTTTCACAAAAACAAAATACCAAATATTGTCAAAATTTTCCAAAATGAGATTTTAAAACTAATAATATATTATAAATTGATATAATATTCCTAAAATTATAAATGTTAGCCAAATAACATATATGTAGTTAAATATATCAATATTGAACAACATGGGGTACTCTTGGTTGTTTATTGTATGTTTATTAAGAATATAATATAAAAATACAAGGAGACATGGTAAATGTCTAACTATTTAACTAGGTGTTAATTCTAATAGATAAGGTTAATATGGTGACCTAAGCATGAATAAAACCTATTTTTTGATAGGTATTCGTCCCATCCCCACATTATCCTCGAAATAAATCATTTTTGTGCAATTATAAAATGATTATTATTGAATAATAAAATAATATTTGAATCTTTTCCTAAGGTGCCTCTCAACTCTGTTATAAAAGGGCACATCCTCTTCTCTCAAATTCACACCTCCAAATCCATATTTATCAGCCAAAGCCTTCTAAAATATCCTCCAAACTACCCTCACTTCAACCTATAGGCCCTACATTGATCATAAATCCTACCATAAAGCTGTTTTGATCAAATCAAAAGGAATCACCCAAAGAAGAGGTAATAATTTCACCACCTCTTCAAAGTGATTTCCTTCTTCCACTTCCTCTTTAATTTTTGTTTACTAATAAATACAGTACCTTCTACATACTATGATGTTATTATAAATATTTTATAATCATATTAATTATTTTATCCCTCATATTAATGGAAGAGGCACCATACGTTCATACGTATGGCTTATAGTCTCCACGTCGTGGTGTAGTTTGTTATTCATCACTTCATTATTTAGAAGGGTATAATAATGGGTAAAATTGATGTAAATAATAAAAAAACATTAACGATTATGTATATTTGATAAACCATCCAATTGAATATGATTTTACCATCAATTGAATGATATTCTTGCCCGTTCGTGCGTATGGATTACTATCTCCACAAACGGGATAAGATTCATTCCCCATCGTAACCATTCAGGAATAATTTTCATTTGATGATTTAAAAATAGTGTTTAAGAACATAATTTCATTCTGGATATTATTGAAAAATATCCTATACAAAACAAACATAACTTACGTAACAAAACATATAAAGGAAAACAAATCAGTTTACACACAATAAAATGATACTACTGAAATATGATTAACAATGAAATATTAGAAGATCATATATGATATCTTCTTTATGTACTTTGTTATTTTATAATTTAATGAAAATTATTTTTCTATTATACAGGAGGTTAACCTTCCATATACTATAGAAATGTACAAGGTAAGGGGTTTTCATGTCACTTTTATTCCTGTAAGATTCATACTATATTTTCCACCATTACCTTTTTTGTGGTGTATGTACTACCCATGATTGTATTATTTTGTGTAATACACATAAATATATGGGTATTTAAATAATTATTGTATGATCCAACTTTCATGGGATGTATTCTTCGCAAGCTATGAAATTGGTAAGGGAATGCCAAATTTCAATTTCCACTCATTTGGTTTTACGCAAACTTCATTGATAATTTTAATCCAATATTATGTGTGGAATAAATATCTAATTACTTGTGTAGTAATTTACTCTCCCCTTTGGGTGGATATACTTTTGATTCACATAATATCTCCATTGATAAATTCTAATTTCATCGATATAAGATTGAGAAGATTAATTTTAAAATTATTTCTAATCATTTAGTTAAACATCCAAGTCATTGGTGTTGTTTTTAGAAGAATAATTTTGAATGTCCTATAATTGATTAACACTCAATATCCAATGATATTGAATTTATTTATATTTTTCACACATTATCAAGTCCTTGATTTATCCTTACCCTAATGATACACTCAACGAAATGGATTTCATCTGACTTACATTCCATTGAGCCTTCTTTGTTGTTATGCGCCAATTCACATTTATATAGTGTATATAATGTACACTGACATAGTATATCATGATTCCTTTTATTCTCAGGATATTATAATGTTTTTATTACCTCACTTATTTTTATTCAAACGTCTCATATTTGGTTATAAACTTAACTAAAATATCATTTTAAATGTTTTAAAAATTTATTCTTCTAAATCATTCTCATTAATATCCATGATTTTAAAATGTTTTTAAGGATTTATTTATATGGAAATTAATGATTTAAAATTAAAATTCATTTTTAATGTTTCAATGTGTCTTTGTACTCTTTAATTTAAAAATCCAATTTAAACAGCTTCTTGATAAATAGTGATACCATAAAATATTTTCTTAAAAAAGAAGGATATTTCTCTTAAATATTTTTAAAAATTATTTTCATCTATGTGAATATCCTCTATTATTCTTTATTGAGGTTGATTTATTATAATACAATCTTCAATATTGTATTTAATGAGTTATCTTTGACAGTGGATGTGATATTTTTATACCATTCATGGTTTGTGGTTAAAATATTGACATTTCATATTTTAGTTTTAATATGAATGTTTAGATTTTGTTTCAACATTTTAACATAAGGAATTAATTCAACATAGTATGTGACAGGTGGATCCCTCTATAACTCATCAATGCATCAGCAGGACTCATGAGAAAACTAGTGTCTTGGAATAAGGCCTTGACAAAATCTTATTTATAGTCTTGGCATGAGGCCTTGACTATGTGGTTATGACGTTCGTCATTAGGCATTCCAACATTTTGAAATTAGATATTGATATTTCATGTGATTATTCAAATAGTAGAATATCCACTTGAATAAGTAAATTACATTATTTGATTTATCTTTGCAATATTATGATAAAGATTAAGTTTCAATGAATTGTGTTATGGTCTTATACATTGCCTTAATTGTTTATGCTTTTTTATGAATGTTTCTGATATATTTTTTGCTATACTGAGCACCTAAGCACACACCATTCTATGATTTTTTATTCATAGGATGCAAAGAAGTATATTATGACTGACCTAAATAGATTTCCTAAGGGATATGAATGTGCTTAAAGGAGACAATGTTGTTGTTGTTTGTCATTTTATAATTTAATATAAATCTTATGTTTGTATCTAATACTTCCAAGGATACTAAACTGTTCGTTATTTCAAGACATGATTCCTTGTATCATGCCAAGGTGATGCTAAAATGAAACGACTCTCGGAAACTAGGGTCAGGGAGTTACAAAATGAATGTAATAGGATATAATTCTCACTTTATTGTACTTTTACTAAAGTTGAGGTATTATTCTATGATATAGTCTTGGATGGTAACAAAATTTAAATACTTGATATATTATTATATTGTACTAATTATTTAATTTCCATTTGTGATTTATTAATTTCCACTTCATTTCATACTAAGAGAAATGAATATATAGGATGAATTTTTAAGCCCAAACCACTAAATTTATCTTTTAATGGATCATATGATCTATAAATGTGTGACAAGTTTCTTTATATATTTTAATATCTAATACTATATAGTATCCGTCAAAGTTTAACTTAATACATTCCAGAAGAATTTATTCATCTGATCATTTATGTAAAAAAATTCATATTATCAAAGAAATCACATTGGATAGTTGTAGGCCTTCAGCTTTATCATACTTCAGTATTGAGTATAAACCACCCAACCATTCTAGATTTGAAATATATTCACCTAGTATGTAGATTTTCATTATTCTAAACCCTTATTAACATATTTCCAACTATGCTACCAAATTGTAATAAATGATAATTACTTTAAAATAAAATATTAGATAAACCTTAAAGGAAACCAATAAATTCATAAAAACCTCTTTATAATTATCATCTCGACATTGGGATTATATTAAGGGGAATCTGACATTAATTTTATGTTTTCTAAGAAGTTAAACCTAAAACTAAATAACATTAAGTGGTCTACGGAGCAATTCAATGTATTCACTAAAATCATTAATTAAATAAGAATGTAGCCCTATATGAACACGACGGAGTCCCGCCCCCCTCGTCCTGGTGGTGAGAGGGGGGAGGCTGATATCGTACATCAACCTTCTCATTCGAGGAACCCATTTACTCCATTTTCTAATAGTTTCTTCCTCACAGACTTCGAGATGATATCACTAGGACCATTGGTCCCTGACCTGCATAATGGTGGAACTCAACATGTTATTTTTCTATCAGAGTTCCACAAATCATCGATCCTTGTGGATCTGACATTGGTGTCCCACTTTAACCATCGCCATCCTTCGCTCGATGAGTTTGATCGGTTTGTCTTCAGAAAATGGGAACTATAAGACCACATGATTTTTAGACTCGTTGATCAGTGACATCTTATTATTCAGTTTTCCTCAGAGGATGATCTGATTCGAGCCTGGTCCAATTCTCCATGTCATTACAGTGGATGCAAGTTATTTCTTCTTCGATGGTAATTTGATAAGTTCATGAATCGCGACCCACCATCCATCGTGGCATGGGAAAATCATGCCTCATCTTAATTTACCCTTTCCATATCCCGTGATTATCCTTATGATTGAAATTAATGTGGGATGATTCCTCTATTATGATGTCTGCACATCTAACACGAGTCACCCCATCAGTCTGCACATCTGTGTTGAGGTGGACGTGTCGAATCCCCTGATGGATTGGATCTACATTTCTGTTGGCACAAAATTTAGATGGAAACTAGTTGTGGTGTTTGAGTCTAGGGTAAGCTACTTCTCGAAATGTTGTCGTCTAGGGAATCTGGAGTCGCTGTGTAATGCTGAAGGAATGAGTAAGAGGTATGACCTAAAGGTGAGGACATGTGAGGGGCAGAGACAGTTGCCTGATGTGGTTAATGGAAAGGAGTCACGTTCAGATATTCGAAGCACAGTGGAACTGGGAAAAATGGCAGTGTCCTCTTCCAATCTGAGGGTCTCTGTAGTCTTTTACAGGCTTAAAACTGATCTATGGGTGGTGGATGGTGCAGAGCAGGTTGTGGATAGGAGTGCCTCTAGTAAAGTTGATCATGGTTATGAAGGCCGGTGGATTGGAAATAGTAAGGATGTTGTTTTGACTAAGGGGAAGAGTTTTGGGACAGTGGGAAACATTGAGTCTACTGGATGTGAGGATTGACCATCTATTGGGATTTCATATGTCTGTATTGGTGGGTATAAAGGCTGGGATGATGGAAATGAAGGTGTGCTGGCCACTTTCCCCATGAAAAATTGGTTTCACGGGCTAGATCAGGAGGGTGCAGAGGAGGTTGTGTAGGATGGTGTAATCATGAATACCCAGATAACTTTTCAAGAGGATGATGTAGCAAATGAGATCATAGAAAAAGGGATTTGTGAAGGGAAATAATTAGTGGAAGTCCCATAATTATTAGCTTTGATTGAAACTAATTGTAAGCTTTATAAGAACCGATTAGTGCTTTATCTCAGTATGCAGATCCCTGGTTAATAGGTGATATATCTGATAGTGATAATGAAAATGACGGCGGCATGGTCAGACCCTCACATAGTGATGTTGTTCCGGGATGGAAGAAGGTGTTGTCTAGTAGTCAGAATGATATGCTTGCCTCGCCATGAAGAAGTCTGAGGAAGGGTTACTCTTATCTTCCAAAGCCAATTCCAACCAGGTCTTTTAATTAAGGTGTGAGAACAACTAATTAAATCTTCCCTTTAGAATGGATATTTCTTATGAGAAATTATATCAAGGTCCTCAAGCACTGTGAAAACACAGAATCAGACTCATTGATTATGGATGATTCTTTTATTCATGGAGGTGATGAATGGTTGGATTTTTATGGTATGTAGTTTCTGTTTTGGTCATGTGGCACTTTTTTACTAAACATTTCCGTTATTTTAAAAAATGGTTAAGGGATTTGCCTCTCACTAAGCTTTGCAGTATTTAAAAATTCATATAACCAAAATATAATTAATTAAAAGAATCCAATAACATAATTATACAATCAAAACTAAATCACATAAATCACTCGACTTCATCTATATTAAAAACATAAACAAAAACTTGATCCCTTAGCTTATTTTGCGGTATATTCCCTTGAAACATGGGGAATACATTTCCATATTTCCTCATTTCCCTATAGTGGAAGCATTTCAAATTGGAAAATTATATATTTCACATTAAATAATTAGTATGGTATCCTTTTTATCACACATGAAAAAAACATATATTCTTTTCAAGCATATACCATGGTGTTTTCTTTCCAAAAGTATCACATGTCGGAAATTACTTCTTTACGACCGTCTAATTATCCATTTTATACTCTTTAACAATCTTATTTTCTGCCATCAATTTAAATCCAAAAGATAGGTATAATTATTTATGTATCTCTATAGAACATGATACTATGTATTTTTATGATGAGAATGTATGGGAGACTAGTGACCTTTGATGAATTGTCTTAATATCATAAAAGAAATGGTCACTCAATCTATTTGGATAACCTATGAAGTACATTCCATTCCTTTATAAATTTTTAATGTCTGGTTCATATATATATTAATTTTATTCTTGATTTTGTATTAGACTCATGAATTTTCTCTCCATATAATGTAATTTCTCATGAGGAAAATAGTTGTCAAAAAAAGTTCACATTAAAATCTATTCACTCCATGCATTCTATATCTTCCTCGTCCATAGTGTTCTAAATTAATAATCATAATTGATTAGTATGCCCTGATATATAATAAATTTTTATGAAAACATAATCACTTTTATTAATTTCAATAAGGTTAAATATCTTTTCTATGGAATTAATACATTGATAAAAAACAAATGTTTATTAGTAGAATTGATTTTTTTGGTTTCTATTCCAAAAATAAGTATTTTATATGTACACAAAATGTTGGATCAATAGGATTCTCCACACGGTATATGCTATTACTAATAACATATGATAGTTTTCCTAATATGGTTATAGATATATCCATTATAGATCCAGCTATTACTCCAATTCATTATTATTCCTTTGGTTGAAACCCCAACATGGGGTAAATTTATTAGTACACTTTCCATTCTATCCACTATGTAATATTTCTAAGAAATGTAATTCACAATATTAAATAATGAATTATAAAAAATAATGTAAAAGTAAATAACTATTCAAATATTTCATATAAATTAAAATATATAGAAATATCTAATCTCATAATCACTAAAATGGTTTCATTGGGAATGCCAACAAATAATAAAAATATTTTTAAAATAAATCATAATGGGTTCAAATGAAAATGTGAAGTGATATAAAAAAATCCCCTAGTTGTGTCAAACTAGGTGTCTAGTAAGGCACATTTTCATGTACCATATAATGATCGAGTCAATACTATCATTCCGTTCATAGAGTTATTACTCCTTTGTACATATGTGGAAGAATAACATCCACTAATAGTATCTTAAGGGAGGGTGTAATTTAGAAAACCCCCATAATATATACACTACCAAAACATTAGGATGTTCTTAAATACTTATCCTCAACTTATATCAAATTTTTATCTTCCCTAATCTATGATTCTTTATATCTAGTTCCCATTTTTTATAATAATATTGCTTGGATTGAAACTATATAGGATCCAATAGTTTGTGGTTACATTATTATATTACTACAAGATATATGGTATCATATCCCAATGGGTTGTATAGTATAATAGACATGAGAAACTATATACACACATGAAATTCACAAAAAAATTGAATCATTAAAATATTCGATGTGTTTCCTTTGATAATTTCATTATTCCACATCATTTTTCCATGTATATCTGTCAAATAATAATTTTTGGTATCCCGAAGAATATAAAAATTAATATAGGGGTGAGCTCAGATACTCGATAAGGGTATTCGTACAATAGAATCTTGGAAAAATAAAGGCATATTCAATACGGAAATGTAAAAACTAAAACAAATTACATTTAATCAATAACTTGAGTATAATATGGAATGAATAAATAAGGATAAACTAATTAAATATAAATAATCACATGATCTCGAAACGTATCCATGGATACATTAATTGATATAATAATCACATGGAATAGCAATAACTAAATTCATAATGAGGGAATGAATAATTATAGAAATGATAAACATATCATCAAGTCCTTGTGTGAGGAAATCTAAATAAATGGATATTTATCAATCCCAAACACATCATAGTCTATATCTTAAAACCAGAAGATGCATTGATAAGATATAACAGCCCCCACCTTTCACTTACTATGTCAATTTAATTTTTAATTTGAATGGGGTGAGAAAATAACAACATAATCATTTATATTGAAATCTATATTTTCAAATGTTAATACTACCTCATATATATACACACAATCATAAACAATATTTATTAATATACTATATATTAATAAAATTATGCATCCTCAGTTACACTGGTCATAATCCTTCTATGGAGAGAATAATGATCATATGAATAAAAGAAATTCATATTGGATCATCTACACAATTATGTGACGAAGCAATTAATGAATAGAAGTATCCTAGAAATTTAATAATAATCAATTTTTTGAGGAAAATAACCATTTTTATTCTCAAATTATTTTAATAATTAGAAGGTAACACAATATTTTGAAGATAAGTTTATTTAAAAATAAAATTTTTAACTTATGAAATAATATTTAAAACATTTTGTGGCAATTATGATCAGAAATTCAATTATTTTCATTCACATTAAAAAAAGATACCATTATAATATTTGATAAAATCCAAATGATAAACATTTGAAAAATGTACGGAAGATTCATTTAATATTTTATAAGTACAATCTTCAAAATAAACAACATAGTTAATCAATTTTGTAATGTCAAAAAAATTCTGATATATTTTATAAAACCTGAATTTGGATGAAAAAATATTTTGAGAAAAGTGAGAAATAAAATTTAATATGATTAAAAATGAAACTTCAATAAATTTTACTTCTAATTTGTGATAATATTTCACTATTAATATTAAAAGCTTTATAAGAAAAATAGAAGAATAAAATAAACTATCTTTTATATAGATATATCAAATATTTTGTTATGGGATATGTACTCCTAAACAATATCTAATAAAGATGAAATTGTGAGATAAACTCTTACCACTTTGGTAAAGTAGAATTACTAGCCCTGTGAAAGGGAAAACATAAAATGAAACATTAAAAATAATTATCTAAGATAAATTAAAGATAAAATATATCAAATATGTATTAAATATACCACATAATAGAATATTTGATGAATATGGAATATATCTCATCAAAGTAAAATTGAGACGAGAAACCCTAACTTCAGTTTATAATTACTTCTTATGTGTCAGAAACACGTATATGATAAATATTGTTTTATTATACATAAATTAGAAAACCATAATAACATATCTCATAACAAATTATATTTACTTATATTATTCTATCAACCATTTTTTAAGAATTCATCGTGAAAATCACCATTTAATGAAATGATTGCTTCTTTTTTCATGTATGTTTTCATTTAGTAATTTTTTATTATAATTTGACCATCAATAAAACATATTAAAATTTTATTCCTGAATATAAAAATCATATTTATTCATTTTATATTTATTTATTTTAATATATAAATATTAGAGATAAGAAATGGATGATACCATTCATAGAAACGATATCCCGTACACAAGAATTAATATTGTTTCCATTTTCATCAATGGATGGAACGAAATGAAAATAAATATTAATTAACATATATTGTATAACTATTATTATATATATATAATTTATATTAATTATATCTATCATTAATACCATCAATGTAAGAAAATAAAATAAAAAACATTTCACATTGCCACATGAATTCTGTAGTCCACACTTAACCACGAGTGAAGTTAACTTTTCCAATGGATTGGAAGGTAAAATGTTATATGTGACCTAAGATTTAAAAAATTATATTTATATTATAAAAATAAAAAATATTAATTAATAATTTAATTAAATATATTATATTTAAATTGTAAGTAAAAAATGAATCACATCTCTTTCCGTGGTAGTAGTCCACCGAACAGACGAGTGATATTATCGTATAAATCACATGTTGAAATGTAAGAAGATATATGAGAAATTATTAATCTGTAGGTATCATAATTTCACTAAAATAATTTGTATATGTTAAACACATTATTATTTCCATAATTTAATGTTTTTTATAGAAAATGTACTACAATGATTCGCAAGGTGGTAGTTAACCATACACACATTCAACCTTTTTATATATCCATTAATGGAACTAGAGATGTATATTAGTTATTTCATTAAAATAAAAAAAATTATGATTATGGGGGATACTGGGATTATTATTTGTTCATATTTTTTCGATATTATTATATTTATTAAAAATAACTAAAATGAAAATTCAGAGTTATATGCTACACTACTTATTTGGTAACTCTTTTTGTTTAACCTAAACTATTAATGATTGGACTTTTTATCAATTAAAGGAATATATGATATGAGGGGGGTATGTGTATGTAATTTAGATATTAGAGTGGATATCAGATAAACCCAATGATACTAGAAATGTGATAAGGGGAGGAGAGGTTTGATCATTTTTAAGTTGGGGAGAAAACATACCAGGAATTATTTAAAAGATAAAGCGATACACATGTTTTTCCCATGCCAAATGAATAAAAAAAAGAAAATATAGATATTTATAGCATATATGGTCGGAATTATTCAATATTGTGGTATTTGAATACGTTTTAGGTCATTTGTAATGCTTATCTTCTTAGTTTAACATTGATTAAAGACATTTTTTTCATTAACCATGATAATTTTTTTTGTTTTCACAATTTAATAATGTAAAAATATATGTTAACCTTATTAAATTTTATTAATTATTATGGTTACAAAAATATAATTCATTTTTTCAAATATAATTCATAGTATATTCAGAATTAAATTTTATATTAAACCATTGACATGATGAAAGTGTCATTTTTCAAAGGGATGATTATCATAAGTATATAATGTTTTGACATTGAAATTCAATATTAATTTGAATTAAATGTCATTAATTAGTTAAATATTAATAAAATTATAGAAATTTTATTTTAAAACTAATTGAAAATAGAATCTAACTTTTAAAATTGTGAAAATTGAATGATTTTTTTCAAAAAAACACGTATCATTTATTATTCATCCAAAAATTAAATTTTTTCAGAAAAATCCCAAAAACTCACAAAAGTCAATTTTTACATGTTTATATAAAAAATTAAGTTTACTTTCTATGAAATATTCAATAATTGGTAAAATATAATTTTTATTATGTGGGAAATTTGTGACTGAATTGCCTTTTAGAAAAACTATTTTTTTCAAAAAACAATTCATTTTTACTTAAATGGTTATGTTTCTAATAAATATATAATAATTGAATATATTTTATACATGTGTAGACAAAATATTTTTTCATATATATCCAGAAAAATTCACACCTTCCAAATTAATGGTTAGTTTTATAATTTTCACATTAATATTTTAATTGTGTATCATATTACATTTAAATCGTGTTCTGGATGTATTTTTTTCTATCAAAGGGATTGAATTTTATAAAATGAAATATATCATAATTTATTGGGGAATTAATTTATTTTATAAGAAGTTATTTTAATTTCAATAACAATATAAAATATTATGTTCTAATATTAATTTTTTAGGGTGTTAAGTGAATAATCCTTATACTAGGTTTCATTATAAGTTTCTTTTGATATTAAGATGCATTTTACAGAAAAATGTTTTCAGGAAAGAGATGTTTATAAAATGTAATTAATTAAAATATCCCAAAATAAGGAACAATTTAAATGAAATTTATATGATATATATCTTAAAATACTAATTAAGATTTATATAAAGATCATTTCTAGTCATAATGGTAAAAAAATTTCATCTAATGTTTGAGAAATAAAAATATTGAATAAAGGCATTATCATATTATCTATGAGTACTATTTGAAATTAAATTTATTAAATCATTGAATTGTATTTGATAAAATTGATTCTATATATGGAATAATCATGTTTTTGTTTTAGAATAATATCAATGTAATTATTTTTCATAATGAATAGTGAAAATTGTAAAAATATTTTCCACAGTTTAGGTGAAAATGGACTTACCTAAGGTTAAAGAAATAAATAATAGTTAAGATACCTAAAACCATGTCCAATTACTATTTTATTGACAAGTATCTACTTTATATCTTTTAATAATTATGAATAATCTATTTTTGGTTCCTTTTAGAATATTTTAAACGTGGGTAAAATATTTCCCTTTCAAAAATTACCAAGTGTATAATCTACCCTATTTATAAATCGACTCTCAATCTCCACTCATATTCAAACAATAAATAAATTTTTGATATGAAATTATTGAGAAATGTTTTTACTTAGTAATATAAATACATCCTGGAGACCTTCTTTTGGTGAAAAATACATTTGAAGAAAGATTTAGGTATAATATTTGAGAGGTTGTATAATGAAGAGGCATCATTATTATTCATGAGTCTCTATTTTATTCTTCTTACACATATTTAATGTACTATTTAACCATTACGATATAATAACATAATTATCTCCCTTATAATTAGAATTTATTACCGCAATTGTATATCCTATAACCATATCCTATTCTATCAAATGGGTAATAAAACCATTGTTCGCGAGTACAATGACTACCACCTCATGAACCATTATAATTCTCTTTCCATCATCTCATATGATGAATATTTACAATTATTGGTTTATTTTTTATATATTCTATTAATGACATAATTTTCATTCTGATCATATAATATAACATCTAAATTTTTCTATTCCATTCCCTGAAAAATGTTAATGTTGTTCGTGTGTATGTGTGGATTACCTCCTCTATATAGGTTTTTTATTATTTTTTAATCACCACATCACATATAATATATTTTTAAGTTTATTTAAATAAATAATTTGACATTAAAGATATTATCATCATTTATTAATCATAATATATTACATTCTATATTGATTTTTAAAAATTGGAGACATTACTCATGCATACGTATAACCAACCGTCTCCATGAATGTAGTATATTTAATTTTTCATAACCATATTAAATTATTTGTATTATAAGTGCAGTTTATGTATAAAAAATATAATTATGTCAATATAATTACTTTCGATGTGATGGAATAATTACCACTATGAACACAATAATCCCATCAAAATAATTTTTGGAGTATATTCCAAATGACATTGAAACATCAAAAGTTATTTAAATGAATAATCATATTGGTATGACTTGGTAATAGTTAATAGAAACCGAATTATAAAATTTTGAATGGTTCTTAAGAATACATATAATTAATATATGTTTATTATTCAAGAATACAACTAATATAAGAGATAATTTCGACTCAATTTAATGGAAACATAACATTAATCTTAATTTTAATGATTTATTTTCAATATATTTATTTTCCATGTAAATGTTTTTCTGATTATTTTATGAATAAAATTATATTTAAGAAAATTAAAAATGAAGGGCATTTTTATTTCTCCATTATTTTTTTCTATAGTTTTAATAAAACAATTTTAATATATGCTTATATTTCTTTACAAAATAATATTGGTAATGTTCTTTATGTAATGTTTTAATATCGGTTCTTTAAGGAAAAATGTATTTTTACATTGGAATTATTTATGAATATGGGGTAACAATATCTTTTCAATAGTCATATCAAGAAAATGTGCACGGTTAAAATGTTTTATTCATGATACGATGCATGGCCATTTTGTCTATTAATGGGTGAGCTCAAAAAAGATTATATGATGTATTTAGAAATATTATAACTCGTCATATAACTAGCTCATCCCCACTATATATAAATATATGTGGGCTTTAGACCCATCATAAATCATGAATTAATGGGTAAAAACTATTATAACTCTCCGAGTCATTGGGTTATGATAATGTTCCTCCTATAATTATATAGGAATTAGGTTGTACATATATTATAATAAATAAGGGTTATATAAGTTTATGTAAAAAAAGAATATACATAAGTTTTTTTATGATTTATGATTTTTTTCATTGATTTTATTTTGTGTTGAAAAAGTAAGATAAATGATATTTTTTTTTAAAAAAAAAAGTTCACCCCCTTTATGGGTGATAACTTCTATTTATAATTAATGGTTTGTTAGGGATTTTAATATTTTTCCTTTTAAATATGAATTTCAAAATTTTTTATTTCACTTCCTGATATTTTTATTCCCATACCACATTTTGAAAAAAAAATTAATAGGGTTTCAGGATGGATAATGTTATATAATAAGAATTGTCGAATGTCATAATGATTTTTCATGAAAAGATAATTTGTTTTCTTTTAAAAGTATTATATCATATGGAGAATTGAAAGATAATGGAAATTTACACATTTTTTATATGGTATTTTTAATTATGGTTCAAAACCGAAATTTCAAAAATTGTAATATTAAAATACCTCCATGAAAATAACATGGATTATAGTCTAAATTCAATAGAATATTTAATGTTTTCAGTCATTCCCATCATGTTGTTATCAAAGAAGGGTTTAAATAGTATTATATGTTAATAATATGTATGTAAATACCATGATGAATATTTTAATATATGGTTATCATGTTATATAATTTTAAGGTTAACATGTTTCATTATCTGAATTTTGTTTTTTCAGAATGGTTTTCCATAGTGGAAATTTGGAAGCATTATTATGAAGTCACCAAGTAGATAATATACTTGAAAATAAATATCCAATTATGGATAGAAATAGAAATTATTAGTTTTCTTCTATGATGGATTAATTGATTAATGTCATAAATAGTGGGTTCACCGATTCTATGTAGATACTAGACATTCTACAGAGGAACATTACATTAGAGATTCATTTTATAAGACACATCATTATGTGTTTAGTGAATATTTTGATTCAATGGAAGTTAAATTATTGATCAATTAACTAGAAAATATATGTGATGTCATGGGATGTATATAATTAATAATGGTAACCCTTAACATTTATTGTTTTGATAGTGACTCTATTCTATTGTGATGTTTGGGTAATAATTTCAAAGAGAAAAATGATCTCGATTCTATGGAATGGTAAAAATTTGAGAATATTTTTTAGATAATTATTTTCATTATGGTGTTCGAATAAAAATGAAGAAACATTTATTAGAGGTAAAATTATACATGAATGTCAGTGTATGTACAAAATGTTTTTTGTGATCTTGATAGTAAGATTAATATATTGTTATCAGGGTTGAAACAAAGATATTAAAGGGATTTTTATTACCTAGAATTAAAAAATGCATGAAAAGTATTTTTGGTGTAATGAGAATGAATGGATGGTGTTCACCAATGATAATCTATTCCAGTACAACAAGATGAAAAAATGTTCAGAAAGAAGATAATTATAAATTCTTCATGGAATAAATATGTAGGTAATAAAAGAAAGTTTTCATCATGTGACAAGTGTAGTACATATAATACTAGGTATTTTATTTCAATTATTGGATGTTTTATTGATTTTGAATGTTTGGAGATGTTTCTTGTGAGTTCAATGAAAATGATCTGATGTATAATGAGAATCTGACCATACTATGCTTTAATTGTTATGAATATGGGATATTATAATAATGTGTTTCCAAATTAAGTCACACATGATGCCAATCATCATGATTGGAGATATAGATTTCTGAAAAAAAATCATTTTTTACTACTACATATAATGATGGACTATCAAATTATGTGGTGAAATAAATTCTAGTTATTTAAATTATTCATTTCCATGTTTATATATGGGCCTTCAAATTCAATTAATTTGGATAAATTTTCTAGTAAAAAATGAATATCAAAATGTTATAAAAATATATAACTTTTCATGAATACAATGGGTGGTTGTATTAATAAATCCAGGATTTATAAGAATATTCATGTAATCATTAGTGGGATGTTTTTTCCTGCAAAACATATTGAAATTCTTATATTGGAGTTTGAAATCATTCTGGAAGTGGATTAGAATTCAATATATCATGATACGATATATTTCTAATCTATGAATTTATTATTTCATGATTACATACCATTGATGAGTTACAAATAATTCCAGAAATTGAATAGATATGTTAGTAATAGTTTATTAGAAAATATATATTAATTTAAGGAAACTATTAAAAATATTTCTGTTTTATTAGTGAATGAATATTTGGATGTTTTCCTTGATCACATGCCTATTGATACTTCTAATTGGGATTTTTAGTTTACCATTTATGTAGTGCAAGATTCAAATACATTTAAAACTATTATATTGAATGAATAAAGTATAACTTTTTGAGTTGAAAAATTAGTTATTGGATTTTCCACATATAGGTGTTATTTTAACTATCACGACAACATAGGGTAATCTTGTTTTATGTTTTCAAAATTGTTGTCGTTCAATGAGTGTTTTCATTAATTATAATTCCTTGAATAACATCAACGTTAGGAAAAATTATCATTTTAATTATATAGATTATTTTTCTAGTTAGCTCTATAGTGAATAATATATTTTAATGATTGATCACAGGTTAGGGTACTATTTTTTCAAAGTGAATGATTAAGATATTTTAAAGACAACATTTTGGGCTTGATATGGACATTAAGAGTTTTTAGTAATTCCATATGAGAAATCTATTTCACCAGCTATATTCATGAAACATATGAATAGAGTATTTCATCCCAATTTAGACTTATTTGGGGTAATGTTTATTGAATAAATCATGGTATATATGTTAAGGGGATTAAAGATGATAGTAATGATTTTTTTTGAAATTCTTAAAGGAAAATAAATTGCATAAAAATTTATTAACATTTAATTGTAGTTATAATAAATTTACTACCATGGACATATTGTCTCTAAAGATGGAATAACTATTGTCCATACAAAAACAGATGTTTTCAAGGAATGGAATAGACCAAAAAATAACAAAAATATTCTTAGATTCGTTGTATTAGGGTGTTTCTTCAAATGACTTTTTTAAAACAATACTAGGTCATCTAGTACACTAATAATGTTAACATGAATGAAGTTGAATTAAATTGGAAAATAGAATGTGATGTTTGATTATAAGAACTAAAAATAAAATTGTTGAATAATCCAGTTTTTTCTATGGCCTCTATAAATGGATATACTAATTATGTTTTCAATGGACAAGGTTTTATAAAAATGAATAATGATTAGATAATTGGATATGATTCAATAAAAATAGATCCTCTTCAATTAAATTATGCAACACATGATCTGAGATCTGACGCTATATTTTCTTCTTTAAAAATTGTTAGGCATCATTTATATGTATTAAATATTGGAATATATGTTGATTTAAAAAATGTTAAAATATATATATACCGAAGATGAATTGTATATGAGACAGAGAAGAAGGATAAAACTGGTCACTAATTATGATTTCAAGTTTCATTATCATCCTAGAAATGAACAAAATGTATCTTATTCCTTTAGTCAAAAAAATTACATATTTACCTTATTAGTTTTATAAAATGACCATTTGGATAATTATTTTGTAATTTTTACCTCAATTTTATTGTTTCCTAATCCTAATGTGTTTTCTAGGTGTTAGAATAATCATCACTCTATGAATGAATGAAATAGGATTGTGAGGAATAATGTGGGCTAGAGAAAAAGAGATAATTTGTTGTGAAGCGTATGTTTCCTAAAGTAAATATTTAACAGGAATGTGTTTTCTGAATTATGAAGAGATTATTGGTGTGCTTTGTTTTCTTGTTAATGAATGAATAGTTGAGTAAAGCTCAAGGTTCCCTATTTTACATTAATCCTAGTATCACAAAGATGTACATAGATCTTCAGAAGTATTACTGTTTGGATTAAATGAAAGGAAGAAATACTGAATTTACCATGTAATGTTTCATATGTCAATTTTTTAATATATAATGTTACTTATCGATGGGGATGATTGGAAATTTTTAATCCACCATGTCGAAATGGGAGAATATATGTAACACACCTGACCAGAATCCAATAATATAGTTCATAGAGCTAGGTCTTTGTAAGACCTCAATATCTCATCCCTATATGAAATATATTTATAAATAGTGATGTGGTTCTAACAGATCACATAGGTATACTGTATCCTTTTAATCATAGTAAATCATAGAAGACAACAAGTTAATTAAATGAGCAATAATAAATAAACTGGAATTCTGAATTACTAACAATTTCCCAAGATAGGAATAAACACAAAAGAAAAATTAATATACCATGTCATGCTAACAGTTTCCAAAATAATGAAAATCTAAATAATGAAAAACAGCCAAAACCCCAAAACAAGCTCTGACTCCATGTTTGGATACTATTCAATTCACATCCCAATCCCAAAAACACTCCATAGAAAAGGCCTTTCTCCCTTGTTATAACCTATAACAATTAAATATTATTGGGTACCGAATGTAGGACATTGTAAAGGGTGATTAAAACTCAAGAGGCCTCCACCAACATTGTCTAAAAAATATCCAGTCTAGATTAATAGTGCATGAATTTATGAAATAGATGATATGGTAAATAAAAGAGAAAATTTTGTGAAATTGATTTACAAAATTCACTTTAACCAATTATATAATCATTTTCATTTCATAATTTATACTATATCCACTAATAGATTCTTTTTCATCACTTGTTTGATGGGTTATTCATTTACATAATTTACGCAATGACTTCTGCCAGTCAATTATCCAACGTAATGAATTAAGTCAATTTTCCTATATCACTAGAGATAAAAATTTAATGAATAATCATAACAAACATAACATGGCGCCTTATTTTAGGTAGTCTCATTTGATGCAACCACTAGGGTCTTATAACATCATCCAAAGTCCCGAACCCATGAATTCATGGGTGGGGTTTAGTGCCTCAGTCCAACCTAACATATGGGAGGAGCCTCAATCCTTTATCTCGCACCACCAAGCCATGTGCACATTTTTATTTATCCATTTACCATGCATACCATGTCACAACCAAACATAAACAATTGACATAACGATTACAATTCACATTAAATTCAATAATCAATTTATCATAAAGCCTTAAGCCATTAGTGCATTTACCATTTATATAGAACAACCCATATAACACATTTCCCATTTTAATATCTTAACTCATTTAGAAAAATAAATAGTGATTATATTAAACCATTATCTTATCTGTCAAATTACATGCATTATCCAATATAACACATTCCTCAATTTTAATTCTTTATTCCATTTATACATTTCCATTACAATTTGATATATTATTGTTACACTCAAATTAATCCATTTAACTATTTTCATATCATTACCAACAACACCTTATGAAATTTTCATTAACTATACAAAATAAAAAACATTATTTTTAACTCGACTTATATTTCAAAACATTTATCATGGGATCTATTTTAACATAAATGGTGATTAGGCTAAAATCACAATTTCCCATGTTCGAGAATACTGACCCACCCCATAGGTGTCCCTAAACTACTTAAATCATTCTCAATGCATCCGAAATAGATCATGAGTGGTTCAAGTCATTATTTGGAAAAACAATTTACAAAATATTACCCAAGGCATAAAATTCACGATAAGAAGAAGGCAATATGACAACAAAAAATGCACAAATATACAACCAGCAATGGGCTAAAACATGTAGTCCACCTACAAAAAATCATAATATGAAAACACAAATAAAGAAATATTTATATATGGATTCATGGATTATTTTAATCACCATCCTATTATCCACCCAAAAATGTAGGTTTTAGGGATACTGAAGACGAATAACAAATCCACAGTCACTAACCAATAAAATGGATGCAAGTGGAGTGTTATACTTACATAGATATTCAATCTGGAAGTAATGACTCTCCCAATGGCCTTTAATAAAATTAAATTTAACCTCCAGAATATTGGGGGAGTTTTCTGTATCTCTAGTTCCATAGGAGGAAGAAAGGGGTTGAATATAGTGTGAGAAACTTAAAATTCAAAGGTGGAAAATTGGAATGTTTTTACTTTTTAATTTGTTGCACGTTTTGCCAAACCATGTGCCAACCGTGTTGTATACTCTTCCATGAAGGGACACACTCTCTTTTTTACCTATAGATTCCACAAGTTTCAACAAACAAAATATTCCATCCATGTGGAATGCCAAAATCCATGGTTTCATGGTTTTGCCTTACCCTTTTCATTGTATTCACAAATCCTTCTTCAACCCTAAAACATGCACAAGATGGACCTGTTTCCCATTCTTTTATGTCTAGATCCACCAGAACACCGCTGTGCTTTCTCATATGCTAAATAAACATTTCATTATGCATCTTTATGGGATTAAAAACAAAATTAAAAAATGAACATACCTCTATGAAGTCCAGTATCCCACCCTTTTTGTGATCTTCCTATGCATCGCTGAGGTCCCTATGTATAGAGATTGGGCCAGTGGGGACACATATCTATGTCCCTCTCCCATGTTTCTTCGAAGATATTACCATGTTTCAAAAAACCATTCACCAAATCCATAGTCTTTCTTCACAATACATTATTTACTAAATACAAATCATGAACTAGATGCTCCTCAGAGGATGCATCAACCGTAATACAGTCATCAATCAACAGAACTCTATAGGGAGGACTAGGAACACTGCCTAAATTGAAACACAAGGAAGCATAAAAAAGATCCACATGCCACAAAGGAAGATCCAATTAGAACTCTACCAGACTAACCCTCTCCAAAACTCTTGGAACAACTCACTTAGCTCAATCATACCCCCTATTAAAAATTTCAATGTGACCCATGTTTGGTCTTACACATGGAATAACTAGTTTTCCAACCTCATTTCATGACGTATGTCAGTCCAATGTTTGAGGCACAATTAAATTACTCCATACACAAATATCTAAGTAAAAAACCAAGAAATCCTTCATCTTATGGTGCTCTTTTGTAAAAAAACCCCACCCAATCACTCCCACAAAATCCAAAAACCCCATGATGCTTATTACTGAAGTCTGTGCATCCTGAGCACTGATCACCTCATAAACCTACCATGTTACTCCATTATAGCATCCCGCCTTTTTATAAAATAAACTTTCATTACATTACACAAAACTGAGGATCTTTAAGGTTTGGTGTCTTGGAAACTAGGAACATAATACATGAAAACAACATAAAAAATTCTTCTTAAACACTTGAAAGGATTCTCCTTATGTTCATCCTAGGTTCATTACTTCATCTCATAACCTGGGGACATACATCAAAAGAAAGGGTGAGCAAAAGGCCCAGTAAGGGAAACAAGATGAACATTTTACATGTGAACTTGAGATACTTCAATAAAGACATGAAAAGAACTTTAAGGCATGAGAAAGAAATCATGAGGCATTTCATAATAAAAATAACATTTTTCATAACTTGAAGATGTGGCTGCAAAATTTAATATTGACAATCATTTCATTTCACGAAGGTCCATCCCCAAGGTGTCATTAAAAATTACCAAGGTTATTCACCAAGGCGTCGTTAAAAATGGTCATCTCTAGAGATTAAGTCTTTACCCAATGCATTGGAGCGCTATCAGGGCGCATCCTTAAATTTGCCTTTATTATCATGTGAGCCACATATATCATCATCAAAAATTTCATAATGAACCCATGTAGCACAAAATAAATGGGATTCATTTGGTAATCATAACGTTTTAAAAACTGCTTTAAAAACATGATCTTTACATCACTTTTAAACCCACAGAAAAGGAAGGTGGGTCTCATGTACGTAAATCCCATAATTTAAAATACAACATTTTGGTATATATGTGAATACCCCTTTAGACGAAAGAGCTTTGAGTATTCACTTAATAATATAAATGAACTTTAGAAAAAGAGAGAGACATTTTGAGATGGAAATTCTGCAGCATAACGGCTATGTTACGAGGTTTTAGAAGACATTAAAAAGAGAGGGAAAATGGGTCAAACACTCATAAATGACCCATAAAACAGTATATGGACAGAATAAGAAGGATACATGATCATGGTAATGAAATTTCAAGGACATACCATTTGAAATGAAAAACATGGAAGAAAGAAAAAAATTAGATTTCTCTTATGAAAGTTCGGCAGCCTAACGACGTTACTTAAACATCAAACACAATGATTTGAAAAGATCAAACAGGGTCTCTAATCATGTGAAAATAAGAGTTAAGTATGATAGATATAGAGATAATTCCCCAACATAATTAAAAAGGAACTTGAAGTACTTGACATGAAAGTAGAACTTTGAAAAGAATGAGAAGGGTGAAAGAATCCCCTAAAAATTCGGCAGCCTAACGGCGCCACATAAAACTTCAATATACTGAATTGAAGAGATCAAATGGGGTATCTCATCATATGAACATAAGAGTCCAGTATGATAGATATAGAGATCATACCCCAACATAACAAAAAGGGACTCGAAGGAATTGACATGAAAGTAGATCTTCAAAACGAGAAGGTGAAGAACCACTTAAAAATTCGGCAGCCTAGCGGCGCCACTTAAAACCTCAAAATACTGAATTGAAGAGATCAAATGGGGTCTCTCATAATATGAACATAAGAGTCCAGTATGATAGATATTGAGATCATACCCCAACATAACAAAAAGGAACTTGAAAGAATTGACATGAAAGTAGAACTTCAAAACGAGAAGGGTGAAGAACCACTTAAAAATTTGGCAGCCTAACGGCGCCACTTAAAACTTCAAAATAATGAATTGAAGAGGCCAAATGGGGTCTCTCATCATATGATAATAAGAGTCCAGTATGATAGATATATAGATCATACCCCAACATAACAAAAAGGAACTTGAAAGAATTGACATGAAAGTAGAACTTCAAAACGAGAAGGGTGAAGAACCACTTAAAAATTCGGCAGCCTAACGACGCCACTTAAAACTTCAAAATACTGAATTCAAGAGATCAAATGGGGTCTCTAATCATATGAACATAAGAGTCTAGTATGATAGATATAGAGATCATACCCCAACATAACAAAAATGAACTTGAAATACTTTACATGAAAATAGATCTTGAAAAATGAGAAGGGTGAAAGAGTCCTTTACAAAAATTTCGGCAGCCTAACGGCGCCACTTAAAACTTCATAAAACGAAATAATGATAGTAAGAGGGGATCTATCATTATATTAAAACAAAAAGGGAAGTAAGAGGAGTATAAAAGAACATCCTCCAACATAAGAACATGTAGCATAAAAGGAATGACATAAAAGAGATTACTTGAAATGAAAGAGAGAGGTCGGATCCCTTACCTTAAAACATAACTCTTAAAACTCAAAGGTTGGGACCTTTAGGGCTTGGGGAAACCATGAGAGGACTCCTTGGGAGGTAATGAGACCAGAACTTTGTTGGGGGAGAGTGGTGAGTTGAATGGATGAGAGGATGGCTTGGTATTTATAGGGAAAGTGAGGGGACAAGGCATTAATGGCCAAGGGACACCTCATTAGTGGTTTTGGCAAAACCAAGGGCTTGCCCATGGTATTTTCCCATGGTATTGGCCACTTGGGACACCTCATACCTTATCTTACTATTCATAAGTCGACCATATTGATTACATACTTAATACATCATTTAATGATGTCATTAGACACCTGTAACTTAAAAATAGTATTTTCACTATTCATCAAAAATTCAACTTTCTCAGAATAATCCCAAAATTTCACCTTAACCAAATATCAACGCTCTGATTAAAAATATGAACTCCCTTTTATAAAAATAATTTTCTAAATATTTTTAATTTAATTTTTAAATAAAAACACTATTCACTGAAAATTCATTTTTTCAGAAAAAACCCCAAAAATTACCATAGTATAATATCGGTGCTCTGAGTTCAAAAATGAAATCTGTTTTATAAAAATAATTTTCTAAATATTTTTAATTAAATTTTTAATTAAAAAACACTATTCACCCGAAAAAAACTAATACTTGAATAATAATTTATGAAACCGTTATTTAACCATTTTATTGAATCACATTACTTAATCAAGGTGCCTAGATTATATTATTACTTTCTTTAAGTGATATTACTAATCCATTTGGTCACATTACTAATCCTAAGCGTAAAATCACTATTCATAATTTACTATTCACAAAAATCATGTTATCTTATTAGACTCGAAATTTCGTAGTGAATATAATTGTAGAAGACCATTTTTTGAAAATCATTACACATTTTTATTTATTTAAGGTTTACATAAACATTTTTTAAAATTTCCTTTCTCTAAAATTCATCAAAAATATGAATACTATATTTATCTGGAAATTTGAAAATTCATAAACTTCATCATAATATGAAATCCAAATTTTTATTTAAAACAAAGGATTACACAAGGCAATTACGGTCTCCTTACATAGCCCCTTATCACACCAGCATAGGACCTATGTGTAAGGTGTGCTAAGGTGAGAGAATCTGAGGGAGGCTCGGCCAACATCGCACGATTCGTAATTTCTATCAATTTGAACTTCTCTCGAAGGCGATCTCGTTCTAGCTTCACACGATGAAGTTCAGCTTGGGTTTGGTCCAGAGCAAAGCCCAGTGGTGCTACCTCCTTGCCAAGTTCTGTTAGATGGGCTTTGATCGGTCCAAGACTACTAGGTGAGGCCATTGAATCTTCTTTCTATATTAATTAACCAAGATTGCTTGTATTTAGAGACAGTAATCAAAACATTTAGTTTCCAGCGGTCATATTGAACAATGGTCAAATAATAGTCAAAACCCAACAGTCTCATTTTAATTATACTCATGTTATCAAATGAAACATTTTTGTTGAGTACAAAAATAAAATAAAATAACACATAAAATTAGGAAATAAGATTTATTCAAAATTTCGGGTCGTTACAATCTTCTCCCCTTAAGAAATTACGTCCTCGCAATTTTTAAAATTGGGTTTTGAAATTTAATTGAAAGTCCCACATCAGAAAAGGAGTCAGTAAAACTATTACTTTAAAAGAAAGAAAGGGAAGTACAAAGGTCACCCGAGTTAACCCATACTAGGATTCCATGGTGGAAAACAAAGGGTCAATTTCTGGGGGAGAGTGATAGAGAACATGATTAGGAGAACGTTAACCATAAGAAAATCCCAAACTTATGATGTGTGTAAACGGTCTTTGATTACCAAGTAGGAAACATAAACCAACAACGTTTTTGTTTCACGTTCCTTTTCATAATTTTTAGGAATTCATTTACAACATAAAGCAAAAACATAAGAAAATATACCTATCTTCATGTAGAGTTTCATCCTTTAATAAGTTTCTACCCAAAACTAATCTTTTCTCCAAATTATGAGCATTCAAAACTACTTGGTCTCATCAAAACACAAGAATCATCTTCATAATCCACAAAAGATTAACTATCTATTTCTTCTATCATTAAACATTATCCCTAAAAACAAAAAGGGTAAGGTAAAACAACTCTTAAAAAAGAAATAATCTTATAGGAATGGAAACTACTTTTAAATCTTCAAAGTTCCATGGTACTACCCAAAGTTCATCATAGTCCATTCCATAAATAGCTGTCCTTAAGAATCTTCAAAATATACCAAACTATGATTGAAACCCAAATACAAGAAGGATTTGATAACATAGTCTTCCAAGGTAAACTTTATCATTCATCTCCAAACAACATCAACCACTCCTAACATCTTATAAAAAAGTAACTAACCTAAACATATTTACCCCAAGATAGGTTAATAATTTCCATAAGTAACCTAAATTACTATAATTCCACCTTAAATTCGTCGATTATTCAAAATATAAGTCAAACCTACTCTTCAATGAAAATACAGTAGTAATATATTTACCTCGATCATATAGGGTCCCCAAAATAGTGAACATCTTCCAAAATAATAATCATATTTTAATCCCCTAATCATCCCTATCATATTAATACGACAATCGTCGCATTTCCTATCACATTGGTTGTTTGGACATGTTCTTCCATTTCCCAACATTAACTATGAAGAGAAAGCATAATTAGGGGCTTAAGTACTTAGCCAATAATCAGGAAAAGGAACTGAAAGCATATAAGGATAACTTGTAGAAGAATAGTATACCCTAACTTTTGATCCCATAGGTTACCATCTAGGTTATCCATGATCATATATTCTTATGTGAATCTTTATTTTATTTTATCTTTTTTCCTTTAACAATGGTTCATACTAAGCTTATGAATTTACCAAAGCATATCCCACGGGAGTGTCGTAACCAAGAGTGCAGCAAGGCCCATTGTCGTGTACCAGTTTTTGTTCGTGTCTAGCTCAAAGCGGTGTTTTCGGGTTTTACCCCTATGTACATCTGTGAAAGAGCCACCTCTACCTGCTCGTATCCAGACAGGGATGTATTTGTTTGGCAACCCCTTACTCAATACTCACCAAAATACCAAGAAGATTTCCTATTTTTTTAACTTTTCTATAGGGTTCTTCATAGAGTTTTCATATACTAATTTCCACAAATAACTAAACCATCCTTTGATACCAACTATAGCATCCCGCCTTTTATAACATAAACTTTCATTACATTACACAAAACTGAGGTTCTTTAAGGTTTGGTGTCTTGGAAACTAGGAACATAATACATGAAAACAACATAAAACATTCTTTTTAAACACTTGAAAGGCTTCTCCTTATGTTCATCCTAGGTTCATTACTGCATCTCATAACCTGGGGACATACATCAAAAGAAAGGGTGAGAAAAAGGCCCAGTAAGGGAAACAAGATGAACATTTTACATGTAAACTTGAGATACTTCAATAAAGACATGAAAAAAACTTTAAGGCATGAGAAAGAAATCATGAGGCATTTCACAATAAAAATAAAATTTTTCATAACTTGAAGATGTGGCTGCAACATTTAATATTGACAATCATTTCATTTCACCAAGGTCCATCCCCAAGGTGTCATTAAAAATTACAAAGGTTATTCACCAAGGCGTCGTTAAAAATGGTCATCTCTAGAGATTAAGTCTTTACCCAATGCATTGGAGCGCTATCAGGGCGCACCCTTAAATTTGCCTTTATTATCATGTGATCCACATAAATCATCATAAAAAATTTCATAAAGAACCCATTTAGCAGAAAATAAATGGGTTTCATTTCGTAATCATAACGTTTTAAAAACTGCTTTAAAGACATGATCTTTACATCACTTTAAAACCCACAGAAAAGGAAGGTGGGTCTCATGTATGTAAATCCCATAATTTAAAATAGAACATTTTGGTATATATGTGAATACCCCTTTAGAAGAAATAGCTTTGAGTATTCACTTAATAATATAAAAGAACATTAGAAAAAGAGAGAGACATTTTGAGATGGAAATTCTACAGCATAACGGCTATGTTACGAGGTTTTAGAAGACATTAAAAAGAGAGGGAAAATGGGTCAAACATTCATAAATGACCCATAAAACAGTATATGGACAGAATAAGAAGGATACATGATAATGGTAATGAAATTTCAAGGACATACCATTTGAAATGAAAAACATGGAAGAAACACAAAAATTAGATTTCTCTTATGAATGTTCGGCAGCCTAACGACGTTACATAAACATCAAACACAATGATTTGAAAAGATCAAATAGGGTCTCTCATCATGTGAAAATAAGAGTTCAGTATGATAGATATAGAGATAATTCCCCAACATAATTAAAAAGGAACTTGAAAGACTTGACATGAAAGTAGAACTTTGAAAAGAATGAGAAGGGTGAAACAATCCCCTAAAAATTCGGCAGCCTAACATCGCCACTTAAAACTTCAAAATACTGAATTGAAGAGATCAAATGGGGTCTCTAATCATATGAACATAAGAGTCCAGTATGATAGATATAGAGATCATACCCCAACATAACAAAATGTAACTTGAAGGAATTGACATGAAAGTAGATCTTCAAAATGAGAAGGGTGAAGAACCACTTAAAAATTCGGCAGCCTAGTGGTGCCACTTAAAACATCAAAATACTGAATTGAAGAGATCAAATGGGATCTCTCATAATATGAACATAAGAGTCCAGTATGATAGATATAGAGATCATACCCCAACATAACAAAAAGGAACTTGAAAGAATTGACATGAAAGTAGAACTTCAAAACGAGAAGGGTGAAGAACCACCTAAAAATTCGGCAGCCTAACGACGCCACTTAAAACCTCAAAATACTGAATTGAAGAGGTCAAATGGGGTCTCTCATCATATTATCATAAGAGTCCAGTATGATAGATATATAGATCATACCCCAACATAACAAAAAGGAACTTGAAAGAATTGACATGAAAGTAGAACTTCAAAACGAGAAGGGTGAAGAACCACTTAAAAAGTCGGCAGCCTAACAGCGCCACTTAAAACATCAAAATACTGAATTGAAGAGATCAAATGGGGTCTCTCATAATATTAACATAAGAGTCCAGTATGATATATATAGAGATCATACCCCAACATAACAAAAAGGAACTTGAAATACTTTACATGAAAATAGATCTTGAAAAATGAGAAGGGAGAAACAGTCCGATACAAAAATTTCGGCAGCCTAACGGCGCCACTTAAAACTTCATAAAAAGAAATAATGAGAGTAAGAGGGGATCTCTCATTATATGAACACAAAAAGGGCAGTAAGAGGAGTATAAAAGAACATCCTCCAACATAAGAACATGTAGCATAAAAGGAATGACATAAAAGAGATTACATGAAATGAAAGAGAGAGGTCAGATCCCTTACCTTAAAACATAACTCTTAAAACCCAATGGTTGGGACCTTGAGGGCTTGGGGGCACCATGGGAGGACTCCTTGGGAGGTAATGAGACCAGAACATCGTTGGGGGAGAGTGTGGAGTTGAATGGATGAGAGTATGGCTTGGTATTTATAGGGAAAGTGAGGGGACAAGGCATTAATGGCCAAGGGACACCTCATTAGTGGTTTTGGAAAAACCATGGGCTTGCCCATGGTATTTGCCCATGGTATTGGCCACTTGGAACACCTCATACCCTATCTTACTATTCAAAAGTCGACGATATTGATTACATACTTAATACATCATTTAATGATGTCATTAGACACCCGTATCTTAAAATTTTATTTTCACTATTCATCAAAAATTCAACTTTCTCTGAATAATCCCAAAATTTCACCTTAACCAAATATCAATGCTCTGATTAAAAATATGAACTCCATTTTATAAAAATAATTTTCTAAATATTTTTAATTTAATTTTTAAATAAAAACACTATTCACCGAAAATTCATTTTTTCAGAAAAAACCCCCAAAATTACCATAGCATAATATCGGTGCTCTGGGTTCAAAAATGAAATCTGTTAATTAAAAATATTTTTCTAAATATTTTTAATTAAATTTTTAATTAAAAAACACTATTCACCTGAAAAAACTAATACTTGAATAATAATTTATGAAACCGTTATTTAACCATTTGATTGAATCACATTACTTAATCAAGGTGCCTAGATTATATTAATACATTCTTTAAGTGATATTACTAATCCATTTGGTCACATTACTAATCCTAAGCGTAAAATCACTATTCATAATTTACTATTCATCAAAAATCAAGTTGATATTATTATACTCAAAATTTAGTAGTGAACATAATTGTAGAAGACCCTTTTTTGAAAATCATTACACATTTTTATTTATTTAAGGTTTACATAAACATTTTTTAAAATATCCTTTCTCTAAAATTAATAAAAAATATGCATACTATATTAATATGGACATTTGAAAATTCATAAACTTCATCATAAGAATAAATCCAAATTTTTATTTAAAACAAAGGATTACACAAGGCAATTACGGTCTCCTTACATAGCCCCTTATCACACTAGCATAGGACCTAAGTGTAAGGTGTGCTAAGGAGAGAGAGTCCGAGGGAGGCTCGGCTAACATCGCACGAGTCGTAATTTCTATCAGTTTGAACTTCTCGCGAAGGCGATCCCGTTCTAGCTTCACACGATGAAGTTCAGCTTGGGTTTGGTCCAGAGCAAAGCCCATTGGTGCTACCTCCTTCCAAAGTTTTGTTAGATGGGCTTCGATCGGTCCAAGACTACTGGGTGAGGCCATCAAATCTTCTTTCTATATTAATTAACCAAGATTGCTTGTATTTAGAGACAGTAATCAAACCATTTAGTTTCCAGTGGTCATATTGACCAATGGTCAAATAATAGTCAAAACCCAACAGTCTCATTTTAATTATACTCATGTTATCAAATGAAACATTTTTGTTGAGTATAAAAATAAAATAAAATAACACATAAAATTAGGAAATAAGATTTATTCAAAATTTCGTGTCGTTACATCCATGGTGCTCCCCACTATAAGATATAGAATAACAACAACATATTTTAGTGGTTTACTCTTCCACCATGGAATAAAATACCACCATAACCTCATCTCAAATTTCCCAACATAACGTTTGCATTTCCAAACATATCTTGTCCAAAAAACCAAAAGAACACCATCCTACATGGGAACCAAACCTTTTTGTCGATTCCTCCCCCGGGTTGTAAATGTCTCAACCACCCATGTTCCGACTAAGAAAATCATAATCTTTTTCAAATTAACATTAATTTCAAAATATTCCGGTCACTATGTAAATAAAATCGATTGTGGATCCTAAATTATAATCTCCTACTGTTTAACCATATCGTGTCGGGGTACCCCTGACTAGATTTCCCAAAACAACCTTCTTTTAATATTGAAATTCTACCCCTACTCTTTCCCCTGGTTATTTATTGCTTAATTTATATCAGTATAATCTGACACACCTAGGTGGGACATTCCCTAAAATCTGGTAAACCCGACCATAATGTCATTCATGACCTTCCAAAGCATCATCATGCTTCACCACAACAATGAACATTCCAAATAGTTGTACTTACACCATCTATACATTGACTAACGATGACTTGTTTCTTCCTCAAAATCCATTCCAATACTTCAAAATGTACTTTTCACTCCCCAAAGACTCATCGAAGTATGTTTTCAACTCATCACTTTGTTCCCTTATTCATAGAAGAGTCAAGATTTACCTTGACTAGATCATCCTAGAAATTATTACCTTCAAATTTGGCATGATATTTATTTTCCTGACAAAAATTACTTCTTTCCTAAGAACAATCCATTATCACCCAATGAATCCTACCAGAGTCCATGACCAATCTTCAATAAGGTTATAGAATACAAAATCCCTTCAACAAACCCTTTTCATGTCCTACCATACCCATTAAAAACTTTATCACATCCATATAAAATTTCTTTTGGAACCAGTCAAAGCCCAAGAAAACACATGAATCATTCAACCACGTGATCCAAGTCCCACCTAGCATTTTCTAAGTAATACAACATGAACCTCGCTAATTTCTCCTTGGAATCCCATTTTAACCACAAGAACTCCATATATTAAATCACACATCAAGGACTTAAATATCAGTACCCACTTATGTAGTTTCATATTCTATACCTTTCACAAGAAATTTATGCAACCTAATATCACACATCAATCATAAATAGAACCCCAAAACATGAATGTGGCTATCTATAAATTATTAAAATAAAAAACATATCACTATATACCCCTTCCTGTCTCCCAAGAATTGCATTCCCAATATTCACCGACAACTAGTCTATCCCAAGAACCTCATTAGGGATTATTGATAGTTTAAATAACACCATCTAGTTCAAAATACATATCTTCATGAGTTTCATCTCCAAGACGTCTTACACTGAACCAAAACACATTTATGTCCCCATGTGGAAATCCATGAAATTCTTAGCATATCCCAAACGATATAACGATATTGGGCATGATTTCATTTAGCTAGAAGTACACCATGAACACCATAAAAAGTTATCCATCATCAATGTCAACAGCTGATATGGGGAAACCTTCACATTCCAAATGTCCTGGGCTTTCCTTATAATAACGTCTCATCAACACCTACCCACAACCACTCATGTGGGGTTACCAAGAAAACTATGAACTACTTTATGACTCTCTAACAAGCAGTATTGAACTAAAATTACATTATGACCTACCATTTCCACAACACTATATTTCATTCAGCACACCCCTTGTGATTTACAACAAAAACACCATGAACCGCCAAGCCAATACAGAACCAAATGGTCTCTCTCCTAACCATCAATTTCCATTTAATTCATATAAAATGATAGGAACTAACTTATGAGCCACCCATGTAAGCCCCCAAAATGAAATTGTGCCAACCCATAACATTCAAACTTCTAGAATTACTTAGAACTGTAAAGGTATCAAGCCTTCCTATAACCACACACTGATACTAAATTCAGATCACATGATCCCATCATCATAAGATATCTTCCCTAATGATCACATACTCACATGCCCATTCCCCCTAGTATGTTAGTAATATCGACTACAAGCAGCTTAATGTATCTCACCCAACCACCAGACTATTCACATTTCAAGACCCACCAAGTGATAACCGTCACCATAGGTGTCACCTTCATAACAAAACATCCATCCTCCCTTCTTTCACCCGAGTCTCATCCTCCAAAAATTAAATTCCATGAAACCATTAATTGTCATCAGAAATAGAAGGGTTCGACCCTTGAATGATAAAACCATTTGAGACTATCTTTATAACCTATACTAGCTTTTAAGTACCTTTCGGAGAAAGATACCAGGGCTAAGCCCATAAATTTTATTAAAAAAATTATAAAACTCACTATTCATTACTTACATACATGAATCAACCACCCATGCTTCAAATACTAAAACACCATCAACTCTGGGACAATCTCCCTTGACTTTATTCTCCATAACCATAAGACTGTCAAAGCATAACCACATCTCAAATCTCATATCCAAGAAAGTAAAACACCCAACATAACCATCTAGATCAAATCCACACTATAAAATACTTCCCATGTTCCACTACCAAAATCCAAATCATACACTATGAGAAACACACCAAAAAACCCATTTATTCTCATCTAACATCTATCAGTGGTCACCTCGAAGGTAAAATGAAAAAAACTCCAAAAAAAGATACACAATAATCCAAAAACACTAGCCCTCTCTCAAAAAAATTTAGATCAATTCGCAAAAAATTGTTTCTCATGAGTGGAAATATTACCCCCATTCCAATAATCACAATTCCTACCACACCAAAAGACCTTTAACTCTAGGTATCACAACATAACAATACAACCAACACCAATGACTCCATAAACCAAGGCATCTAATTCAAACCCAATACAATCTTCTTTATAAAAAACTGATAAGGGTTATTATTTCATGTTATCAGATGACACCTCTCAAGCTCAAATCCAAAAGCTATCCAAAGGTTCACCAAGGGACACCCACTTAAAAATACAAGAAATTAAGAATTTATTATGTGGAAGTGGACCTATACCCACCGACTGGAACTAGTATAGAGCCATGGACTCAAGGGGGTCTATAATAGTGGATACAAATTGTCTTTAGTTACAAAAATAGTACCACCATGGTGGAAGTATCACATACCCTGAAAAATAGAAACCAAAACATAGGATAAATCCCATGAGGCAAGGAAATCAGCTACATTATTACCCTGTATTTGTGTGAGAAGTTCATGTCCATGTAGAAAAAAAAATTTAAACCTAAAAAGAAGATAGGTGATTGTCTATAGAGAATAGACATTACCATGTTGAGAGTTTAAAATGAGTAAAGAGTCAGTTTTAACCACATCTAGATTGATGGTCTTCTCTTTACAAATTGAAATGCGACAAATCATGACATTATTTCTATCATAGAGTGAGACACATAGACCAAATGAGGACGTGAACATTATAAGACTTATCTTTTGCTTTCCCGTACAAGACCTACACCCTACATCAAACCCTAAATAAATGATACATTAGTGTTGAGATTAATATATGACGCATGCAGGTGCTGGTATATCCAGCATCTAGGGGGGAACAATCCAGAAAAGGCATCATGATTTCCTTGAAAAATGATGGGAACTTAAAGAAGGGGATTTGACCCAGTTTGGGAGTTGGAGAATAAGATATGCCAACAAGATGTTAGGAAGGATAGAACTAACAATATACGTGCCTTGAATTCCCTCAAAGCAGACCATGTTTCGAACAAACCATAGGCACCATCGTCCCAAAATAGAGACATAGGATCTCTCATTATGTTAAAAAAAATTCACCAACATCTTTGATATAGAGTGAAATGAAATTATCTCTTGAAAATTTATGGGACCCAACACCTATGAATCTTCCCAAAGATGACCAGAACCATTTTATACAATGATATTCGATGAAGAGATAACACACTGAATGTTTAATGCGAGTGTTGAAGTAGTGACCCAAGGAGAAGAGAGGGACTCCCATATATTGGGGATTATCAGCTATGGGATGATAAATATTCCAAATGTTCCACATGAGGATTTTTAATTTGGAGGGGATATATTTTTTTCCTAGGATCTCGGTACACCCATCTTTGTCTAATGGTGGGGGAACCATCTCTAGATAATCTTTAACTAAAAAAATAAATATGTAAAACTAGTGAAAAAGTAGAAATCCATGTTGGTTTAGGGATAAATAGAGTCAATGTGATCTCAATGATATTTAGCGTACATGAAACTACCAAGAAAAGGAAATATATGGCCTTCGTTGAACGAGATGCTTAGGGTGAGATAACTAGGGAAACAAAGAATTTCCAACTCTAGTTATGATACCAAAAACTGATATCTCCCAACCCAACAATCCTCCTCACATTAATCTCATTATTTGAAAAGAGAGGACCCATGTATCACAAGAGATATAATACTGTCCATTTATGAGGATTAGAGGATCCATATTTCATTTTAAAAAATAATCCCTAGAGGGTATGCCACTCCTTTCCCTCCTAGGATAGCGTGGCTTGCATCCCCTACGTGGTATTAGAAAATTGTATGAATGATAATTCCTACCTCATAAATTAGCGTTGCATGTATTCCATTGGGGCCCCGTTGAACTTCTCCTAGAGTTGGAATTCCAGAGGAAGGTGCACAGAATTCACTCTAGGTTAGAGATAACCATTTTTTGATACCATACTAAAATAAAAAATATACACGAGGGAGGATGAAAGAACATTTTTTTATCAATGTTAACCTTCCATCAACGATCATGTAGTAATTTTGAAGATCATGATGTCGTTGGTGATGTTTATCAAAACATTTTCAAACTGTCAGAACAAATGTCTCCCAAATGAAATGGAATCACCAATGTATTCCATGGGTAATATCTTCCTATTAGATCCAAAGGATTATTCAATGAGTATGGTTCTCCTCTTGCTACATTGTTTTGAAATAAAGATGATACAATTTCTTGGATTAACCTGCTGGAAAATACAAATTCAATAGACATCGATCACTCTATTGAGGCCATCGATAATGAATTTTCATCCATTGATAAATAGTATGGTGTTTTATGTATACATTTGGTTGGAAAGGCCTTCCAGGTGATTCGATCATCTTAATGGGAGGATCATTATTTTGTAGATATTACTATTAATGATCCTAATCAATCAATTTTCCGAAATAATGAATATTGTGGTATATAGATGATCTCCCTCTATTGATTCCTGGACTATCTTCAAGAATCCATGGGTCCTACCCATAATTGCAGTGGAAAACTAGGGAGAATAAAATTATTGAAACAAAATATCAATAAGCGGAGCAATGAATCCCATTATTTTGAGAACTATGATGATGAGTGACCACATCAAAATATCAATGGATTTATCCTTATAGTGTTTCATGATAATGATAGAACCATGAGATTTTATATTTAAATTTTTCATAATTTCCTATGCATGGACAATATCAACATGTATAGTTATTCCATTGGTAAACCTTTGATGCACCTTGAAGATCTAGGTAGGCAAGTGTGGGGAAATTCTTCTATTTGTCACCGTTGCCAAGATTTTATACAAAATGTTTCATAGGTTTATTGGATAATAGTGGTTAAGAGACGAAGAGCCTTTCTGATTAGAGATAAGAGACATTGAGTTATAATTTTCAACATGAGGAAGGATTTCACCATATAAAACATCTTGTATCATGTCAATATTAAAGGAATTAACTCCATTCCAGGAAATAATAAAAAAATGACCATGTAAATCAATCAGGTATTTGTGAGATTTCTGGGAAAAGGTCTAAATCTACTGCATGAATGTCATTTTTTTGGGAAATAACTATATTTCCCTAATATTCTTCTCAATAAAAACACATGGGTTCGAATATAAGAGATCTGAATGGCCCATTCATTAACCCTCGGTCATCTATGTGTTTGGCTTGACCAAAAGAGACTGAAAGTGAGAAATATCAAGGACTCCCATTTAATGACATAAATTTTCACTGGTTATATATATATATATTAATTGGGAAAATTATGAGACCCATTTCTAAGTCAATGAGAGATTCTTATGTTCGATGTTCCATTAATAGTACGATGAAAAATGTTATATTTTTAATATAGTGCAATATATGTTTTAACTTAAATGAGAAAATACGTCTAAAAGGGTTCCAGGATCACAAATCCTAGGGAACTATTGTGTTTAGAGTAGTAACATAACATTAATTGGGGCCTAATAATGACTGGTGTGTGTCGACTGTGAATGTTTGAATTTGGATGCAATCGTCATTAAAATATTTTAATAAAAATATTTTATTGGACACAACATTGTTATTATTTTAAAGGAAACATTTTTTATGAATACAAGGTTATCACTATAACCATATAAGTCTTTTGATTTATGGATGAAAACCCCCTCAATGATGACTTCTGGTTGGTTAAGGATTGAAGATGACACGAAGCTACCTTATTCATCAACGACTCATCCAACCAAGAGGATGGGTGTTTGGTCTCTTTGTGATTTCCTTTATCCTCTTAGATTAAAATGAAAATTACGAACTAAACCATGAACTATTAGATCTATGATTCATTCATTCATTTAATATGGATAACTACTTTCTGGTTTTTGAATAGGGATTGGATATTTGTGTTGAATAGTTCTTCATAATCATTCTATCATGTATGGATCATGATCGAGAAGAACAAGTCCAAGATCCATTCTTTGGGAATTCATGTTTTTTCAAACTACCCCTTAATATCTCTCATTCTCCCGGTTTACGTTTCCTTCTCCCTGTCTTATTGAGACCTTATATGATATCCAAATCGAGAACCTATCCCATGATGGCACCATAGAGATATGAAGATAGTGATAGTTGGTGGCGGCTCCTGCTAGATTAGGCGGAGTAGAACATGTATTTTTGTATAGTTTGCGGACAGAATGAGTATATCAGTGGGGAAGTAAGTGGTGGAGATAATCAGTGGCCTACCAGGGGAGGTTGGGCTAGGCAGATAGCTTCATGGTGGGCCGTCTATAGCAGGACACAGTCCAGGTGGGACCGCATCAATGGGAGCCCATAGAAACAAGGGCCACAAGAGGTGGTGAGGTCGTAGGACCAGGAGGAGGAGCTGGGTTGGTTGTGTAAAATGGGGAATGAATCCACATTTATTAGAGAGATACTACTAGGGCGGGCCGCATCTGGTGCACACAAACCGGCCGGCATGCGGTGAGCCGAAACAGAATATCCATGCCACTCTAATGGCCCAGTGGGATAGACCCCAGGGCCAAGTGAGCTACACCCAATGGGCCGAGCTAGTTAAGGACAGGCCGAACAGTTTCCAGTTGGCCAGGCTGGGCTTGGGTCTATCCTTTTCCAAAAAAACAAACCATAACATTCAAATAGTGAGTATGTTTGTGAGGTCGTTTCCAAATTTAGGCCCCTTGAAAAATGACAGTCCTTTGTAGATCTTATATGGGAGTTTAAGAAAATGTTGCAATATGAAGTAATTTTCATGGGGATTAGTCTCACCCGATACAAGTGTGCAATGAGCATATTCTAATGACTGAATTTTACTTATTAACTAAATGATTTATAGATGAATTACCCATCATTGCTCAATGTTCCATCAACACGCCAAGAACCTTAGATGATTCATGTAGAGTCAACGCTCCGGGTTCCATTAATGCTCTGAGTCCCATCAATGCTCCATGTACCATCTACGCTCTATGAACCATCGATTCCCTATGATCCATCGACCCTTCATTAGTCATGGAAACATGGAGATCTATGAACTAAAAATAAAAATCATTCACTTCATGATTTATAATTACACCAATGTGAGCTGATTATACTTGATATGTTTCCTTTAAGGAATACTGTGTATTTCTTTGTGGTATACATCATGTATTTCATATTTGAATACTTAGTGTATTTCATTGTGGTGTAATTCATGTATTTCTTAGTGGTATTCAATTCTTGTTTCCCACTATCCTTCTGGGTATTCGTTTACTCACCCCTACCTGAGAATTTCCCGAATGGGTCATATCATTTGCAGATGATTAACGCTTTGATGGTGTTCTGGGTGGAACATGACTAGTTTGGTCTTAGAGTGATCATATAGACGTGTGGTGATCTTTATGACATCAAGAAGTCATCCTAAACCTAATATTCATTTATGGTTTTTTACAAATGAGTTTTATGAATATATATAGTCACTTGGACATGCATATTCTTTGGTGGGATTGTATCTGGGACCTATTTACTTTCTAGTTTCCAATTATCGTACTTTATGCTTGGTATCTTATTGTATGAAATCATCGATTACTTAGTATTTTTACATTTCAACAGTTTATTCATGGATATGTGTGTGTGTGTGTTTCTAGGTACTTTGGAAAATGCATCACATTTGTGGGATATTCCTACTCAGTGCTAGTCTCCATCCCCCATACTATCGGAGGTGGGCATGGGGTGGTAACTACACAAGACCCACTTGGACGGGTAAGGGTATAGTGGTATTAGAGCTGGTTGGTTCCACATAAGTAATGAGAGCATGTAATGTTGTTTTGGGTAAACATTTTCGAGTGTTTTGAGTTTGGATTTAAGGCTAGGGAATCAAGTGTTTCTACGGTGGCTAATGTATACATAAACAAGGGTTGTAAATTCTGATCTCCTACTCGCAACATGAAAACATTTTTTTTCATGGAAATTAAATGTACATGTACCATATTGGATTTGGGTGTCTTCACATATCCTTAATTCAACTTGCTAGGTATAATCTATTGACTGTGGTTCATCCTAATCTGTTTAAGGATGCCTCCACATACATATGAAGATAGGATATGGATATGTGATCTTGAGGATGATCCTCCTAGTGATGAGGTATCAGTATAGGGACCAATATAAGAAATAGCACATTCAGGAATTATACCAGTGATACGACCACTTATTAAGAATAAATTAATATTAGAACTACCGGTTGATGAGGCAGGTAGGCTGAGTGTGATGCATGAGTTATAGAGGTAGTGACCACCCAGGATTATTGGTTAGCCAGACCCCCAAATAGCTAAGGACTGTCTAGAGGATATTACATGTGTCTTCCACCTTGTGACAACGCCTTCTGACCAAATGGAATTTCTAGTCGTGAGCCTTCTTCACGGATCAATGAGGAGATGGTGGATCTCAATAATCCAAATACATGATTAGATGACTCTCTCATGTCCCTTATTTTAGTACCTCTTTATATAGGTGCTTTATCCAAAAATATTATAATCGGCGTGCATATATGATCTCCTGCATATTTAGTAGGGTAGTAAGATAGTATTGGAGTACTCAGTGAGATTTACACATCTTTCTCTCTACTCCATAGATATGGGGTGAGACCTGTTATTTAGGGATCAAAATATTGAGAAAGGGTTACACCAAGAGATCTGGATATCCATGATATCCCTAAGCATCCCTACAAATTTCAGTTTACTAGAGAAATATCATCTAGTGGAGAATTTTTTTTGCAGAGCAGACACCACTCATAACAGCAACCCACATGAACTAGGTAGTTGTGTCTTCCGTGGTGGGTAACCAATAGTAGATATAAGGATCCAAGTATGTAAATCACTCCAGGGGATGACCCCGGGATACATGATCAATGGTGAATATATCCAAGGGTAGAGTGATTCGGTTGAAAGATAGGTCGTGTTACTCATGCCGCAATTGGGAAAACCAGGCTAGAGATTTTCTGTCTCGTCGTACGGGTGATCTACAGAGGGTCAAGGAAATGTTGTGACATATGTTAACAGAGGATCGGGGTGGTCCATAACATAGTGGGGGTGGTAAATTAGTATTCTATTTAGTAGGAGGAGGTTAGAGGTTTGAGTTACCACCACCACTACCCCCAGGTGGTCCACCACAGGCTCAACCTAGTGGTGAGGGACAAGTCTTGGTTCATGCGATGGAGGCATATAACCCCAAGGCTCCATATATTATTAGAGGTATGATCTTTTTCTTATATACTTTATCTATATCATTAATAGAAACATGTTTCTGTCACTCTTTTATTTCCTTCAACCTTATTTGAAACAGAGAGATTATAGTGGAATCGTTTACTCGATCCCTACAGTTTGATACTTTTAAGGGGGGTGATTTGAAAATTATAAAATGATGACGACAGTGTACCCTTACTCTATGGGGTGAGAGATTCAGTTATGATCTCTTGGTGATGGTTTCCATACATTATTACGTCATTCAAGGTATGCACTGGTTATCTGCAGTTCATTCCAAGATTAACTATTTTGCTATAGAGTGAGGTCTGTCCACAGAGATGGGACCTAATTTCTTTTCATGGCCCAAAGAAACACACATGACACAAGAAGTACTCATGCATATGAGGGTATACCTGATCAAATATTAGTTGGCTAGCCTGACCCACAGTGGAGTTGATGAAAGGATCCCTTAGTTTCTATTAGTGCTCATGCAATAAGAGGACCTCTTTCATGAAGATGGCCCTAGAGTGCCTCCCCAAATAGAGGTCGACATTAATATATATTTTTATCCTAGGATGGTGATAATATCTACACCCACATATCAGATGGATCTTGTGGATTTTCATTTTATGAGGGTACAACTGGAAAACATATAGATGAAAGGCTTTTTAAGACCTAGTGTATCACCGTACGTGGCCCCATTTTGTTTTCCTAGAAAGAAGGTGAGAGTATCAGGTTATCTGTGGTAATTTTTCACTAGAACATTGTGACATTGATGAATAAGTATCCACTTCTATGTAATGAATTCCTCTTTAATCAGTTCAAGGGATTGAAGTGTTTCTCAATGATATACCTCAGATCAAGCTATCACCAGTTTCGAGTATGGGATAAGGAAATCCCATAGACAGATTTCAGATGTTGGTATAACCACTAGAAATATTTAGTGATTCATTTTGGTATAAATAATGACCATACAATGTTTATGGGACTCATGAAAAGAATATTCAAGCCATACTTAGTCTGGTTCATCATGGTATTCATTGATGAAATACTAGTGTATTTGGTGTTTGATGAAGAGCACATCATACTCATGAGGATGGTCCTAGAAGCACTCCCAGATTAGAAACAATATGGGAAGATCTAGAAGTGAATTTTCTAGACATGGGAGGTCCACTTTCTAGGAAACATCATTTTAGGGGATGGAGTACTAGTGGATCTATCAAAGGTTGAGTTGGTTCTTTCTTGGGAGCCACCTAGGAGGGTTACCACGGTGCATTGTTTCTAGGATTTTTTGGGTACTATAAGAGCATTGCACCCATGTATTACAGAGTATTAGTACCCTTGAAAGTCTTGGCATGCATGCGGAATCCTTTTGTATGGACATGGATGTGTTAGTAGTTATTTTAGGAGCCGAGGAAGAGGTGGACGATCACCCCAACTTTGAGATTACTAGAAGAGGGCATCTGGTATGTAGTGTTCTCCAATGTATCAGGGACTGGGCTTCATTATTAAATAATTTAAAGGAAATTAGTGATTGCTTATGGTTTACTCCAGTGTAGGAATCAGGAGTAGAACTACCTGAACCACGATCTTGAGCTGGTAGTGATTTTCTTCACATTTAAAATTTGATGAAACTACTTGATGGGTGAGCAGTTTACTCTCTACCCAGAACAAAAGTGTCTCAAGTATATCTTCTCTCTAAAGGACATGAACTTTAGATAGAGGTGATTTATAGAGTTCATGAAGGAATATAACTTTTCAATTTTCTATACTCATGGGAATGGGAATGTTGTGGTAGATTCTCTTAGGAGGAGATCTATAATGGAGTTGGTGAGAGATTCATTAGAGTAGTTGGTCATATTGCTGACATCCTTTTTGGATGGAGATGGAGAAGATTACCTATAGTTGATGGTTTTCATCCCTTCAATCTTAGCGAGAGTTTGGGAGGAACAATATGGGGATACCATCTATCAGAATTTTTGTGCTCTAATTTCCATAGGTAATTCCACTAATGGATAATTTAATGGTGGGGAACATGTTGTTATCATCAGTAGAAGCTCCGTATTACTATTGACATTATAGGAGAAAGTCTTGAGGGAGTTCCAAACAACCACGTAAGAGGTACATATGGGTATAGAAAAAATTTACCATAACCGTTGATTTTTTTATCCTAACAAGGGATATAGAAGGTTTTGGTGGGGTTCATTTCTAGATACATCACTTTTCCGTATGTGAAGATAGAACAATAGGATGTAGTAGGTTTGACTCAAATCATAGAGGTAATAGTGAGGAAATGGGATGGGATATATATGGGAATCATAATGGGTTTACCAATTTTGTCCATAGGGGACAATATCATTTGGGTACTCATTGAACAAATCACTATGTCATCCCAATTCCTATCGATTTTCATGTAGAGTTCAGTCGAGAACATACGACACAACTACATGCAGGAAATTGTTCGGATTCACAGAGTGCTATCAACAATCATATCGGATCAGGATTTAGGTTTCAAATCATATTTATTGAGGGGATTTCACATGGTGTTTGGAACTCTGCTACTTTTGACAATAAGATTTTATCCCCAGACAGATATAGAGGAGGAGAAGACCATTCATGTTCTTGAGGACATGCTACGTGCATGCATCTTATATTTTGATCATAATTATAAGGATAACCTACCCCTGGTGGTGTTTATATACAACAAAAAATACCACTCCCCTATCAGTATGGTTCCATTCAAGGCCTTGTAGGGGAGACCATGTAGGTCACCACATTTCTAGACATACCTAGGATAGTCATCACTCCTGTGTCCGGAGTTGGTGTGTGTAACAAACTGAGATTTTATGAGATATAGTCTTTCTAATTTATTTGATATCTTATGTTGTACACTACACCAAGATTATCTTCTGCTATGCTCAAAGCTGTAGTAGCTTTTGGTACACGCAAACAGTATTATTGGCTTGTGTTTCATTCAAGAGCGACCTTCCTCAATAGTGTGTATTATATACAATATCGAGTTTCACCAAAAAAACAATATATTGTCATAATATTATTACAAACTAGATGTTATGAATAGTATTAACCACATTTTGAATTTTATAACACTATCATTCATCTTACGCATATTCTAGAACATTTTATGACAACAAAATAACTTTTTCAGGTAAAATAATTATATTTAAAATAATGCAGTTTTGTCTCCTTTTGATATCACACCCATTATAAATATAATTTTTTATATGATTATAAGTTCAATTGTACAAAATAAAATTCTTCTTTTGAATAAGTATATAAAAATTTATGTTGGATGAAGTTTTGATATTTTTCTGATAACATTCATATTTTAAAGAATAGTAAAAACACTCTAAATTTTAAATGAAAAAATCTTTTCTTTCAACAAGATAATTTATATTGTTAAATTATATTGTTGAATGGTTTTAAAGTATAAATAGAATATATTTATGCCATTTAATATAATTTATTTCATTACCAATAATTTTACATTGAATTCATAGGTAAAATCATTTCAATCTATTGCAATGTTTTAAACAAAACCCTATTTATTCTGATAATGGGATTAATTTTAAATTAATTTCTACAACTTCTGTTTATAGAATTTGGAAAAAATGGATTCCATATTTGGAATCATTTGGTCCAAATTATTTTAATAGGCTACTTTATATTTTTGGGAATTATGAATAGTAACTACGGTAAATTTTATTTACCATAGTTAAAGGTAAATCAGGTAATTTAGGAGAAACATAATATTTTAAATTTACCCTAACACTTGTCTTAATATAATTGGATGATTATATTTTGTCCTAAAATATACATGGGTATAAATGGTTTATTTTGTAACCAACAAGGATACGATTAAGACCATTAATTTATTTCATTTAAATAATATGAAATATGTCTCACTCAAACAGTAATAACAAAATAATTTTTAATATAAGGTTATACAGAATATAAATTCGATTATAAATACTCATATTAATTCTAAAATGTTTTTCTTTATCATTGTAATTTATTTTTAATTTTTAAGAAATATACAATTACCTTAATAAATTATACATTAATGATGCATAAATTATTTATTTAGTGAAAAATAAATATTATAGTTTTTATTAAAATACTAATACCCATAAAAAGGACCATAAAATTGAATAAAACATATTTTTTGAGTATATATAAACCCTAATAATCCAAGTGTAGACTTTTTGACCATTTGGAGCCTTATAAAATAGATTATGAAATTTATATGATTTTATTCTAAATGATGTCAAAGTTTTCAGCATCATAATTTAATAAACATATCATTTTAAGAGTTGGGTTTTTTAGTAGATAAATTCGACTAAAATAATTCTCATGAATGATATTAGATTTATATTCACCATATTATTTTATTTTTAATATTTATGCAATAAAAAGTTATATTAAATAATTATAGAAAAATGTTGTTGTAATTATTTTGTTAATAGAAATATAAAAAAATGGTTTTAAAATAAAATAAAATAAATATTATATGAACAAAATAATATTATCCACAAATTTTATAGATTAATGTGACATGTTAGGAACCTATTAAATATATTTTTTGAATATATTCTTTTTTTATTTTATTTCAATCAATATATATGAATAGTGTCTATATTTACACTATTGGTATTTTATAGAAAATAGGATATTATTAAATTATTTAAACATCTTAAATATATTTAAAAATTTCAAATTTCAAATTATATGGTCTTAATGGCTATAAATTATCCAATTATGGGAAATGTACAACATATAAGTTTGTATTTATAAAAATTAAAATTTAGAATATTTTTACCCAAAATAAAATTAAATAGATTAAATAATGATAAATCAAAATAATAAGGTTTAAAATAAACTTAAAACATGTCTAAATTTTATTGGTTGATGATATTTCAACCCTATCTCTTATAATCTTAGAATTGAGTCATTTTTTGGAGATTTTTATGTAGGTTTTGAATTTATTATAAATTAATATTTTCAGGTTTCCAAAGGTGCCCCTATCCTCCCTTATAAAAGGGAACCTCCTCCCTCTCCTATTTACCCAATTTTGATCCTTAAATCATGGATAAACCCTGAGTATTTATCTTCTCAACCTCTCTAGTCATATCATAGGGGTTCTGGTCTTCTAAAAAGACCAACTCTAGTTCTCTAAGAGGAAGATTAAAAGAGGCTCGTCGAAGAAGAGGTAATCTCCTCTACCAATTCTTTCAAGTTTCTTTCTTCTTATACTTAATTTTATTTATTTGTTTCATTATAAAGTAATAACATTAGTATTAATTATATACTGATATGTTATTATAAATTTGAAACAAACATATTTCACCTTCTATCCATCCTACAAAAAATGAAACCACGGCGCGTGTGTACATACATAAAACCGTCTCCACGTCATGGTGTAATATGTTTTTCTACCACCACCTTAATTGGATCGGTATAATTGTCTAAATAATAACTATATATTTATATTATAACATGATACTAATTTTGAGATTTTATATCATCCACTACAATTCAATTCAATAAATATGGGAACGATATCATCGCTCATGAGTACGTACAGATTACCGTCTCCACGACACGATGAGATTCATTCTTGATGTTAACCATTCAAGAATGATTATAAAGTATATATAATGAATAATAATTAAATATATGACATAATAAAGCTAATGTGTTTATGTATATATATATGTATGTAATCTACTTACTTCCATTCAAGTCAATAAGGAAAGGAAAACAACGTTCATGCGTACGTACGACCTACCATCTCCATCAATGATGTATTTAATTTCATTAATATATATATTATAAATATATATAATGAATATATATGTTATATAAATCATTATTTACATTCTGGATGTTTTTTAATCCTCATATAATTTATAATAATATCAAGAACAACAAGTCCAAACATGTGCGATAAATGAAATGATTTTACCCAAAACACTGCTTTAGCATTGAATTGTCAAATGAACCATTAATATACAAACATAAGTTAATCATATATGATATCATAAATATTATTATGATTCTTCTACAAGATAATTATATGTTTAAACCCACTATACAGGATTCTCAGACACATATGGAAGAAATTGGATATAAGGTAAGGGATAATTATTCCAATCTCGTTCTTATCCGAGATTGCTTATTCGTAAGTATTTTGTTGGGTTATAGTTATCATTTATGTCCATGTTTTATAAAAATGTTTTCATTAAATGATAACTATTCTTACATATATTTGTAATGTCATTTTTACCCTTTTTTGACTTTTACCACATGGTATGGAAGGAATCTTTCTTTTGTTTACCATACGAGGAACTTTTTGAATTTTTCGACAAAAGTACACAGAGAATATTTTTTTAACTTATACAGAATGAATTGATTATTATGCTTTCATAGAACATTATTTCCATGAATATTCCTTTAAAATTTTACATGTTTATTTTCAATTAGCTTCTTTAATTTAAAATCGTATGACATTTTGAGAAATGAAAAAAGTTTTTGAAGTAAAAAGGATATTTTCCTCAAGAATTGAGTTCAAGTGTTTTATCAAAATTATTTTCCATATAAGATAATATAGGGTTCTATTTCATTCCCAGTTATTAAATTTATTTGATTATGTTATAAAGGAATTAACTTTATGAAATATTTTTTGGATTATGTTATGATGGAATCATGTTTAAGAATCCCATTTTTTCATACATGGGTTATGATATGATGTATGGTTTATGATTTTGTGGCACACATAAGAATGGTTTCATTATGAGATGTGTGGGACCTATATATCCCTCCAATGCATTGGGTAAGTTTTATATCTCGTGAGATAAACATGGCTAGAATGAAGAGTAAATCTGGTTCAGTAATACAGGGCTGGAAAGACATGTAAACCTAGTTCAGTAATAGACTTTGTCCACTATGTTGGTCTTAGAAACAATGCCTAGGATAATATGGAAATCATATCATGTTTTTTATGGTTTTCCACAATTCCATGTTTTATTCCTATGTTATTTTATCATTATTAATGTTCATTTAAGATCACTTCATTTTGTACCACAAATAATTTTTTCATTTCCATGAATTTTGATGTTTTATGTTCCTGTTTTTATGTTCAAATGTTTATGGATTGTTTTATGTTTTCCATGTTTACCCTTACTTATCATTTGAGCTCACGCATATTTATTTTTTCTTTTCCCCTGGATATAAATAAAGGGTTTAGGTAAGAAAAAAGGTTAACATCCTTATGGGAGATGTTGAAGATCATTCAACATGATTATAAGTATATGTTCCAAGTTTCCACTGACACTAAACTAATACAGTCATTGGGCATCTGTTTGTGTCATGTATTAATTTTTCCGAAAAAGTAATGTAATGTCCATGTACATCATGATTTTGGTCTTTAAAGTTGGTATCAAAGTGAAGGTTTAGTCAACCTTTGGAAACTAGGATGCGCAAACTTTAGTGAGATCCCTTGAGATATTTCATAGGTATGTCTATGGATGTCCCTAAGGTTTAGTATAAATAATGGTTATAGTCATAGAATTTTGTTGATGATCATGAATAACCTAGGGTGAACCTAATGTGTCATGGAGTAAATAATGTTTGATAAGTTAGGAATCCCAGGAGTTACATTTTATGATTATGTGGTTCCTAGTTATTTTAACTGTTTATTACAACATGGTTTTTGGTTTTAGTCAATGGAGGGATCCAGAAGGATTTGGGTCAACATTGAATCCAACGGACAAATTGGTGACTATGAGAAATGAAATTGCGTAATTCCTAGAATGAAAAATATTGTGATTATGCCGAATCAGTCATCACGATATATGATTAATAAGGTGAACTTTAGGGGTATTCCTAATTCATCAAATTAGTGGAAGATGGAATTTTATGCATGTTCACATGGTGAGAAGCATAGATAAAGGAAGATTTATATTTCTAAAGAATGGAAGAAGAACCTTGATGAATACATCAAATGGAGTGGAAGATGTTATCTGTGTGGGGAGAAGGGTCATAGAGTGAAAGACTATTACAGAGTTCAATTTCTTATCTTTGGAGAACAAGGGCATTAACAAACACAATGCCTTGACCTAAGAGGTTACTTCTAAATCAATGAAGTACTTATTCCAAAAAAATCATTGAAGATGATTAATTGAAGTTTTTATGTATTGGTATTAAAGAATAATGTTGGTGATGTACTTTTAGGGTATATTGGAATATCTATGTATTGTTCCATTATGGTTTTCCAAAAGAATACGGTACCGGTAACCATGAAAAGTATCTGAAATATTTTTGGAAAGAAGATGATATGAACATAATGAAGGGATAAGGAGAAAATAATTTGTGTGATAGTTTTAATGAGCTCATTATTGATATAAGGACAATGTGATATCATGGTTTGAGTATATTGAATATTTGGGATTTTTGTAAGTGGAAAGAGTTAACTTTTGACAGCATTCATGTTTTCACTAAGGTTCTATTGTAATTAAATTTTCTATATAGTACGTTATTAAGGTATTCACATATTTTTAATGTGACCAACAATATATATCTTATGATTTATGGGATATAAATGACGGTATCCACATGTTTGGTAGATGACCTTTCTAGTAATGGTTTTATTTATACTATAAACTTGGACCGATGTATTTTGCATAAGACTAAAGATTGGAATGAATTAAGTTAGTCATAAGATTGTATTGTTTAAGGCGAGATCTTTTTTCGATATATTTTTCGGAATCTTATAATAATGTAGTTTTAGAAAAATGGACAAACTGCAGGACGGGCAACAACCCATCACGTAGGACAAGGCTGCAGGAATCGAACCCACAACCAAAGTGTGACAGGACTTTATCACCTACCGCTAGCCTACATGAAGTCACTGATTATTATAAACTAGTACTATTTTATTAAACATTATTATATATGAATTATATGTCCAGTTTTGGAACCATATACGACTAATCTCACCATAGATGGACTTAGGTATATAAATTTTGTTATTCGTATGTTTGAGATAGACGGAATGACCTATCATTTCACCGCATGATCTACTAACACTTCATGAAAGACAAATTAATCTTCAATTCTTTAAGAGATGAAGTGGAAATTGTTCAAGACACGAACAACAGTGAGACTATACCAAAATCAAGTATGTTTTTATTTTAATTCAAAAATTCTTCAACAATAGAGAAATGATCTTGAAAACCAAAAATGTTGTCCAAGTGCCCTCATATCTGATGAGTCAGAAGGTACTCTAGATCATAAAAATTTTATGGCTTTGTGATTGTTGGATTTTTATAGCCACTTCCTCTACCACTCTCTATAATAACATGATGTTTAGATTTCTCTTCCATATCCATATTTTTATCTATGTCCTCTTATGTGGAAACCCAGTGATGGGTTAATTTACGTATCTATTAGGTTTCTATCATTAATTTTTAAAATGAAGTTTTAGTATTTATTTTTACGATGTGGGTTTCTATACAAGAATCTTTCACGTGGTAAACCATTTATAACGCCAACAAATTTTGAGGACGAAAGTAATATTAGGGGGTAGAATGTAACACCCCGAGATATAATGAGATATAGTATTTCTAATTTTTTGGGTGTCTTATGTTCTACACTACACAAATATTATCTTGCGCTATACACAACAACATATTAGCTTTTAGTATACGCAAACACTATTCTTGGCTTGTGTAACACGCAAGAGCGACCTTCTTCAATAGCGTGTATTGTACAGAATATCGAGTTTTACTATACAATGATATATTGTTATAATATTATTATGAACTAGATGTTATGAATATTATTAACCAAATTTTGAATTTTATAACATTATCATTCATCGTAAAAATATTATAGAGCATGTTATGAGAGAAAAATAATTTTTTTGGGAAAAATAATTTTTTTAAAAAATTATTGTTTTGTCACCTTTTGATGGCACAACCATTATAAATCTAATTTATTATAAAATTATAAGCTCAACTGTATAAAATAAAATTATTATTTTGATTCAGTATATAAAAATTTATGTTGGATGAAGTTTTGATATTTTTCTGATAACTTTTATATTTTAATAAATAGTAAAAACACGCTAAATTTTAATTAAAAACAACTTGTTTCATCAAGATCATTTATATGGTAAAATTATAATGTTTAATGGTTTTAAAGTATAAATAGAATATAATTTTACCATTTAATATAATGTATTTCATTATCATTAATTTTATATTGAATTCATAGGTAAAATCATTTGATTATTTTGCAATGTTTTAAACAAAAACCCGTTTTTTTCGACAACTGGATTAATTTTAAAATAATTTCTGAATATTCTGTGTTTTGAATTTTTAAAAAATTGATTCCATATTTGCAATCAGTAATTCCAAATTAGGTTAATAGGATAATTTTTATTTTTGGAATTTATGAATTGTAACTACTGTAAATTTTATTTACCACATTTATAGGTAAATCAGGTAATTAAGGGTAAAAATAATATTATAAAATTACCCTAACACATGTATTAATATAATTGGATTATTATATTTAGTCCAAAAATATACTTGGGTCTAAATGGTATTTTTTGTAACCCACATGGATGTGATTAACACCTTTAATTTATTTTATTTAAAGAAAGTGAAATATGTCTCACTCAAACTTTAATAATAAACATATTTTTAATATAAGGTTATACAGAATATAAATTGGATTATAAATACTCATATGAATTCTAAAATTTCTTTATTTATCATGGTAATTTATTATTAATTTTTAAGTAGAATATAAATACCTTAATAGCTTATACATTAATGATGCATAAATTATTTATTTATTGAAAAATCAATAATATTGTTTTTATTAAAATAAAAATACCCCTTCAAGAATATCAGAAACTTGAAAAACCCATATTGGTAGATTATATATATACCCTAATCATCCATGTGTCTACTTTTGAACCATTTGTATCCTTATAAAATAGATTATAACATTTTTATTATTTTATTCTAATTGATGTCAAATTTTTCATCTTCAAAATTTAATAAACATATCATTTTAAGAGTTTCATGTTTTAGAAGATAAATTCAACTAAAAGTATTCTTATGAATGATATAAAATTTATCTTAATCAATGTATTTTATTTTTAATTTTTATGCAGCATAAATATATATTAATTAATTATACAAAAATCATGTAGTTATTATTTAATTAAGAGAAATATCAAATAAATGGTTCTAAAAATACTCAAATAAATATTATATGAACAAATTAATATGCTCCAGGAATTTTATAGATGAATATTACATGTTAGGAACCTATTAAATATTTTTTTGAATATATTCTCTATGTATTTTATTTAAAATTAAATAAATTAATAGTGTTAAAATTTACACTATTGGTATTTTATAAAAATATAACATATTATTAAATTATTTAAAAATCAAAAAAATATTTAAAAATTAAAAATTGAATATTTTATGGTCTAAAAGGTAATAATGTATCAAATTATGGGAAACTCACAACATATACTTATTTATTTATAACAATTTAAAATAAGAATATTATTACAACAAATAAAAATAAATAGATTAAATAAGGATAAATCAAAATTATAAGGTTTACAATAAACATAAAACATGTCTAAATTTTATTGGTTGATGATATTTAAACCATATCTCATCTCATATTTGAAATGAGTATTTTTTTTTGATATTTCTATGTGGGGTTTGAATTTATTATAAATTAATATTTTCGAGGTTTCCAATGGTGCCCCTCTCTTTCCTTATAAAAGTGAACCCCCTCCCTCTCCTCATCACACAATTTTGCGCTTTTATACTTGACCAAAACCTGAAAATTTCTCTTCTAAACTTCTATAGTTATATCATATAGGTTTTGGTATGCTCAAAATACCATCTCTTGTTCCCTAAGAGGGAGTTTAAAAGAGGCACGTCAAAGAAGAAGTAATCTCTTCTATCGATTCTTTCAAGTTTATTTCTTCTTCTACTTCCTCTTCTTTAGTTGTTTAATTATAAAGAAATAACATAAGTATTAATTATATAATTATATTTTATTATAAATATGAAACAACCATATTTCAGATTCTATCAATCCAACAAAAAATGAAATGACCGCGCATGCATACGTACGGAATATAGTCTCCACGCTGCGGTGTAATATGTTTTTCTACCACCATCTTACATGGATGGGTATAATGGTGTAAAGAATAACTATATAATTTTATTATAACATGATAATAATTTTGATATATTATATCATCCACTCCATTTCGATTCAATAATTATGGGAACGATATCATCACTCGTGCGAACGTACGGATTACCGTCTCCACGACTTGCTGATATTCATTCTCCATGTTAACCATTCAAGAATGATTATAAAGTATATATAATAAATAATAATGAAATATATGAAATAATAAAGATACTTTATTTATTTATATATATATGTCATCTACTTACTTCCATTCAAGTCAATAAGGAAAGGAAAACATCGTTCATGCATACGTATGGCCTAATGTCTCCAAGAACGGTGTATTTCATTTAATTTATCTGTCTATTATATATATATATACTGAATATATATGATATAAAGATCATGATTTAGCATCTGGATGTATGTGAATCATGATATAATTAAGAATAATATCAATAACAACAAGTCCAAACTTGTACGATAAATGAAACGATTTTACCCAAAACACTGCTTTAACATGGAATTTACAAATGAACGATTAATATACAGTCATAAGTGAATCATATATGATATCATAAATATTATTATGATTATGTTACAAGATAATAAAATGTTTAAAAACACTGTAAAAGAGTCTCATACACATATGAAATAAATTGTTCATAAGGTAAGGTATAATTATTCCAATCTCGTTCTTATCCGAGATTTCTTATTCGAAAGTATTTTCTGGAGTTATAGTAATCATCCATGTCCATGTTTTCTAAAAATGTTATCATAAAATGTTTATTATTCTTAAATTTATGTTTAAAGTAATATTTACCCTTTTTTAACTTTATCCATAGGCTATGGAATGAATCTTTCTTTTGTTTACCAAATGAGGAACTTTTTGAATTTTCCGAAAAAAGTCCAAGGAGAATGTTTTTTTAACTTATACGACATGAATGGATTTTTGTGTTTTCATAGAAAATTATTTCCATGAACCATACATTAAAAGTTTTCATTTTTATATTCAATTAACTTGTTTTAGTTTAAAATTGTTTGATATATTGAGAAATGAAAAAAAAATGAATAAGAAAGGATATTTTCCTCACGAATGGAGTTCAAGTGTTTTATAAAAATTATTTTACATATATGATAATATAGGGTTTTTTTCATTCCCTATTATTACATTGATTTTATTATGTTATGATGGAATTATTTTTATGAAAACCTTTTTTGATTATTTTATGATGGCATGACGTTTAAGAATTCCATTTTTTTATACATGGGTTATGCTATGATGTATGGTTTATGATTTTGTGGCACACATAAGAATGGTATAATTTTGAGATGGGTGGGACATATATCTCCCTCCAATACATTGGGTAAAGATTTATATCTCATGCGATAAATATGTCTAGAATGATATGTAAATCTGGTTCAGTAATACAGGGCGGGAACGGCATGTAAACCCGGTTCAGTAATGTACTTTGTCCACTATGATTGTCTTAGTTGCAATGCCTTGGGTATTATGAAAATCAAATCATGTGCTTTATGGTTTTAAAAAATTCCAAGTTTTATTCCCATGCTATTTTATCAAGATTAAAGTTCCTTTATGATCAATGCTTTATGTACCGCAATGAAATATGTCATTACTCCTGATTTTGATGGTTTATGTTCATGTTTTTATGTTCAAATGTTTTTGGATTATTTTATGTTCTCCATGTTTAACCTTACTGAGCATTTGAGCTCACCCCTTTTTATGTTTTCTTTTCCCCATGATATAATGAAATGTTTCAGGTTAGAAAACAAAAGGGGATGATCTTTATGGGAAATGTTGAAGATCTCTGAACATGATTAGAAGCCTATGTTCCATGTTTCCAAAGACACTAAACTAATACGGTCATTGGGAATCTATTTGTGTCATGTATTATGTTTTTCGAAAAAGTAATGCAATGTCCATGTACATCAAGATTTGGGTCTTTACAGTGTGGACTACCACAAAGAAGGTGTAGGTTATCCAGTAGTATATGAAGAATGCCTAAAGACATCATAAGTCTTATAATGACTTGCAGAGGAGGCCTTTGGAGTTCATGTAGGGATAACATGTGTTCGTTAGAGTATCACCTCATCTGGTATTAAAGATATTTAGCCGGGGTATCATGTTTTCCTTATGATAGAAAAGCCCATTTCAGAATCTGAGTAGAGTTAGGGAGTTGGAATGTCACATATCTCTTCCTTATAGTTCCACTAGGTGTATGATGTCTTCCACGTGACATAGTAGAGGAGGTACATGATTGATCCATCGCACATCATCGACGGGGGAATGATGAATGTTGATGTTTATTCCACTTTTGTGTATTACCCAGTGGAGATCGAGGGTGAACAAGAGAAGATCCTTCATGGGTGGTCGATTCCTCTAGTACACATTCAGTGGCGGCATGGGAATCTCCATGAGAGAACTTTGGAATGGGAGATACAGATTCATACATAGTATTATCATATTTTTTATGAGTAGCCCTTGTTTTTTCTTTTGGGGATGTAAATCCATAATGTTGGGAGAATTTAATTACTCATATTTTATAGAGGTTTATATTTATAAATTAATTGGATAAATTCTAAGAAAAGGAGATGAGACAGTTGGAAATTCCAATGATTAGTGTTACCAAAATAGTTTGATGAAAAAGATAATGTTTTTAGTAATTTCCTCTAGTGGATTTTACATAAATTTTAAATAACATCAAAATAGATTACAATATATTAAATTCAAGGGAACAATTTCCTTCAAGGATGTTAAATTACCTTAGGTAGGGCCTAAAATTGACAAGCATTGGTGGACTATGAAATATAGTATTTAAAAGTATCCATCATTAAAAATGTTTAGATAAAATATTTTTATAGACTCAATAGTTTTTTTTAGTATTAATAAATCATATTTTTTGGAATTCCGGGTTACCACCATAACCCTGGAATTCCTCTGTGGTATGGAAGGAAACACTCATAATGAAAAATTATAGGGGATCAAGGATCAATGATGACACAAACTTATGTTATTCGTCAAAAATTGAACCAGCCATGAAGTAGGTTGTTTGATATCGTTGTCATTTCCTTCACCCTCATAGATTAAAATGATAAAAATTGACCAACCCAAAAACAGATTGATAAATGGTTCGTTCTTTCTTGTAGGATGGAAAACTATTTTAAGGGTTTTGAATAGGGATTAGATATATGTTTTGAATGGTTCTTTATTATTCTTCTAGCTTGAACGGATCAAGGACAACACAAACAAGGCCAAGATCATTTGTTTGGGTATTCATGTTCTTTCATCTTACCCTTACCCCCCTCAATTAATCACATTACCCACATTTTTATCACCTTATCTTTGCACTTTTTAATCCCCATACAGAGTATGAATTGAGAATCAATATCACTGAGCCACATGACCAACTATGGAAGGAGGATGATGGAGGAAAATAGAAACTAGTGAAGGCATTGAAGGAAGTCTAAAGGCAATCGGGAAATAATAGGAGTCATTGAATAAGCTAGGGAAGATGAGCACACACCCCTACTAAGGGGTGATAAGGAAACAATATGGTGAAAAAATGTTCACAAGGAGAAGAAAAACCACCACATCGGGCCTAATGACCTTCATGAAATAGCATGCACAGAGAGGCTGAGTAATGCAGTTAAAGGTAGTGGGAGCATAAATATATTAGGGATTAATAGAATAGCTTCTGCCACCAGGAGATAATGCGATCCTTGAGGAGGATTCGATTAGGGAAGGGGGTAGAGAGATCAATCTCAACAGAAGACTAGGCAGAGGAAGAATCAATAAAGAGAGAAGTATGATCATACACACACAAAAAGGATCCAATATAATAATTGTTAGAGAAAATGAATGGTAGGTTTTATAAGGTAAATGGGAAGCCTATGAGTAGGAACCACACCGCTTCATGGTTGGAGTCATGACTCGAGTGACCATAACCAACCACCTGATAGGTGGGATCTTTTAGTTTCCACATGAATGAGAGGACAAAAACCATGATAAGATGAAGTATTCCCTGGAAGAAATCACCACACAAAATGACCTTCTATATATAACAAAAAACCCCATCAGTCCATTCATCTCCCAGGAAGATCCAGATTCTGGAAGAAGGGGAGTGAAGGACTATCATGAAAAAATTCGGCCATAAAGCTGAATTGGTGAAGCTTCGAGGCAGAGAAAAAATCGTCATCTGGGAAGTAGAGTGAGAGACCGACATCCATAAACTCCTGACATTCCACATCCAGGGGGACCTCTGGAAACCAAAAATAACCATAGAGTAGAGGATGCAGCTACATGAGTAGAACATCCATGATTGAGGGTCCACCACTATAATCTACCAAGGGATGGTGTGGAGGGGAAAAGGTAACATTAGGGGGAGAACCATCTTGGTTGAAGGGGTAGAGGAAACTTGCACTAGTGGGAGCACCATAGACTCAGAAATAAGCTAAGGAGAAAAGGTTGAACCCTTCCACACACATAATCTATTCAAAACACCATGGATATCTATATCCCACATCCCATCATGTTCCAAGATACCAAATTCTATAAATTCATGTTCAACCTCTCCGAAAACAATTATAGGGTCATAAAACTGAAAGTATCCATTCATAATAAACATGATTGGCATGAACGGACCTAGATCCCATCTCAACATTTTTATACATGTGTGAATTTATCAGGAAACTACTCCACTACTATATCCCCTTGAACCGCTATAACCTATTTCATCATAGCTAGAGGATCATTCTCAATGATTTCTTCTTGTTTCATAACCTTAACTCATCATCATAGTGAAATTTATCCACAAATCCAAACACAATTATCAAATATTTAACATAAAACATCAACAATTCACACAATATATTGTTCTCTACTATCCATAAAGAACCCATTTTACATTCACTATACTAGAATTAATCCTACCAACTAAAAAACTAACCATAACTATCCCTAACGTGGTAAGGGAAAACTTGGGGTAGACCAACATTCATAGTCACATGTCTTCATCGAAACCATTTTATGTAATTCTACCTCCACAACATAAATCATCCACATTTGAGTACCTTTCTATCATTATAACATAATACATCCCCCAGTTTAACCAATATTAACTCATCATTTAGCCTATTATTTATTCATTAATTAAAATAATATCCATTCACCCATTATTATCACCATCATTAGAGATTATTTACTTTAGATTAATGAGGAGTATTGAAATGAATTCCACCATTCTTGTCCCAGACACCCTCCCCGTGTGTTCCTAACATGACTCATGCCACCTATATCTCTAGGTTCTTATAATGATGCAAGAACGAATGAACTCTTATTTTTATATCCATGAGAAAAATATAATAAAATAATCCCATAACACTAAAATTGTCTCACCCAAAGGTGAAATATAATTCTTCTATAAAAATAAACATTAAGAATAACAATTCCCACCCTAGGTACATGGGATTTTATACATACATGGGTTAGATACTCCAATGAATGAAATAATTACCAAGGAATGATATGTTATAATATACCTTTTACCATCCCTAATAGTAAGACCATAGAAAATAACCTCATATGATACTACTTTATAAAATCACCAATCTTGATCCCATTAAATTAGTTCCTCGAGTCATGTCAACACATGACCTTAAGCAAACCTCCCTATATGCGATAGGTATCCCTATATTCCATCTCATGATAATAGTTTCTGAAGTGATGAAAACCTAAAAATAAAGCCATGAAATCAAAACCCCAATATTACCTAGACTCCAATTATGGGTCTTATACATGTAAATCCTAAACACAACACATCCCCAGAGAAAAGAGCCTCCCCGTGAAATGAACTACAACCCTGATATAGGTTATTCAATGACAGCCTGAGCATGATGTAGGTACATCACATTAGGACACCACAAATGGTGTCTATAAAACCTATAGTCTAGACATATCATGCATGCAATTGTGAAATAGATTCCATTGTAAACAAAATGGGAACTCAGGTTCCATTGATTTAAAAACATAAATTTATCCATTTCCATCATCAATTCCCTTTCATCATTTAATCCATATCCTTTAATATATTCTTTTTCATCACTTGATTCATTGGTTAGGCATTAAAATCATTCACAAAATAACATTATTGGGTCAATTACCATGCATAATGGAATAATTAATGTTCCATATCTCTCTATTGATTAACATTTCATGTATAATTATAAAACAATTACCTTGGTGCCAAAGTCCTGGTAGTTTCATTCAATGTATACGTGGGGGGAATAGAGCATCAGTCTTAGTCCCTAACCCATGTATTAAGGTGGGATTTAGAGCCTCAGTCCAACCTAACCCTTTGGAGGATCCTAAGACCCTTAACCTACACCACCAATCTATGTGCCCATTCTTATTTATCCATTTACCACATATACCATATCACAATAAAAAATCAACAATTCATATGACATTTACAATCCACATTAAATTCAATAAGTAAATCAGCATAAAGCCTCAACACAATATCACATTTACCATTTACTAGGAATAGACAATTTAAAACATTTTCTCATTTCATAACTCAACTAATTTATCATAATAAACAATTCACATATAATAACCCATTTAAACCAACACTCTATTTTTATACATTATCCCATTTAACACATTCAACAATTCATATTTCTTAATTCATTTATGAATTTTAGTTACAATTATGAATGTCATTGACACATTCACTTTAATCCATTTAATCATTTTCACACCACGCCAAAAAACCCTTGTACCATAATCAACAAAAATTCACTACAAATTTTCCCTTTAATATTCAACTATCATGTCAATACATTTATTATTGGTTCTATTATAACAAAAATTTACTTTAGGCTTATCACCAAAATTCCACATGTTCAAGAATATTGACGCACCCCACAGGTTTCCATAAAACAGTCAAATTGTCCTCAATTCATCCCATGGGGATTCTGAGCTGTTAAATTTATCATATATCAGACCACTTTACCAAATATTACCCATGGAAACAATTTTATTATAAGATAAAGGAAGTACCACAACGATAAATGAAAAAATATACAACAAAACAATGAGATAAAACATGTATACCACCTACCTCAAACATTATGATGAATGCACCGTTAACTATAACATTTTATATAGATTCAAGTACCATTAAATCCCCAAGATATGTTGAAAAAAGAGGGTTTCGGGGAAATATAAGAACAAGTACAATTCCATAATCCCTAATATGATAAATAAGAATCATAAGGACTTTTGGACATACCCAAAGCTTTAATCAGCAACCAACGACACTCTAAATGGCCAACAATTTAAGGGTATCTCCCTATGAGAAGGTTAGGTGAGTTTCATTAGTTAATATATTTGGAGTAGGAGAAAATGGAGAGAAATTTTTTCAGGAACATAAAATCATGAGGGGGGGATTTGGTAATTTATCAATTTTTTAGGGGGTAGAACAGTTTTCCCACATGGTTTTCCAACCCACAAGACATCTATCCGCTAGTCGATTCTAAAGAGGTTCTCTATGTAGCACAGTCACATAAGGATTATTAATGGTTAAACCAACCATGCACCAACCGTGTGAAATGCCTTTATCCACAGTTTCATGGTTTGGCATCACCCATGAACAATATTTTCACAAACCATTCACCAATCATGGATCATGCATAAGATGGTTTGAAATCCTTTTATTTTATTTTCCGACCACCGCAACGCCTCCTAACTTCCTTATTTGACTGGAAAACATTAGTTAGCAAGATTTATGGGATTCAAACAAAATATTGAAAAATAACATACGTATAAAAAGTATAGTATCTTATAAAAAATCAATGGGTTTTGAGGTAGAATTAGAAAAAAAGTCACAAGGTAATAATTAAAATTGGGTTATTATTGACCAGTTAACTAAAACTTCCCAATTCATTATCATTAACTATACTATGTTATTCGATTAGATTTCCTAAATATAACTCAATTATATAGTTTGGTTACATAGATTTCTTCTTTATGTTGTATCAGGATATTATTTTGTAATAAAATTTAATATTGTGAAAGTAATTCAGAAGTCATTAAGTACAGACTTATATATCAGTAAAATTTTAATCCACAATATGATGGAAATTATGAGTGAATTATATTGACCTTATTATTTATTATTTTTTTTCTTATTCAATGTATTTTAATTGGATTTGGGATTGTAATATTTATTTATATGAGGTTCCATATAACAATAGTTTTATGTCTATTATACAGATGACACATATTCAAGAGTTATATGGAAAGAAGTGTTGGATGTAATATTGTTTTTGATAATGCAGGATAATGAAAATTTATGAGATTATATATGGTAGATGAAATTTTTAAAAAGGTATAATTGATTGACAAATATATGATGAAGACTCATGGGAGGTTGAAATGTTAGGCACACAAACTTAAGTATAATCCTTATTTCAAGGATGGTCACCATGCTTTCCTCAAATTATCTCTATTGAAATGTGTTATTATTTTTGTAAAAATGGGAAGATATATAAGTAGTTAATTTGACCATAATAAATTTTGGAAATACATGGATAGATTTCCAACTGAGTTTCACTGCATCCATGATTATCCTAGGTGCACAACGAATTTCACATTTCAATGATAAGGAAATATGAATCATAATAATATCATGATTTTATCCAAAAAGTAGTATAGATAAAGAGAATATTAATTATGATGAAAATCAAATTCAATTATAGTATGTAGAGAGTTTTTTAATAATAAATAAATTCCTCATGTTATAGTTTTATGGAATAACTATATTGTTGAAGAAATAACATTGGAATATAACAGTCCAATGAGAGAAATGAATCCCAAATTTTTCAATAATTGAATCAAAAAGTGAGGACATAATTTCAAAAATGAGAGAGTAAATTAACAACCCATAAATTAATATAATAATTCATAATCATTATTATTAATATATATGAATATGATTATTATATTTAGTATAAAATTATTATGTATTTTCAAATAAAAAAGGAAATAGTTTTAAAAAATACTTTTCTTATATAGTTTATCTAAAATATTATTACAAAAAATATAGAAATTAAAATAAAATAATTAATTTATTATTTCTAATATCCATATAAAAATTAACTAAGGGTGAAATTCACTGATTTTTTTAGAAAATATTGATTTTTCTGTGAATAGTAAAAAATACAGATTTTTTGTAAAACTATAAATTATTTTCTAGAAATTAAGTTAATTAAAAGTACCATTTTTATTTCAATTTGATTAAGAGTTATATAATATTTATTTATTTTGAAAAATAATAATTACATTACTATCTTCTTTACAATTTATTTTACTATATGATTATTTTTGGGTTGATATTTTTTTCAGATAACTATTTTAAACAACTTAATGTGTCTCCATTTTTATTAATTAAAAAACCATAATGAGGAATGATTTTAATTAAATGTATATATTCAATTATTTTAATTATTAATTTAAATTTATATAATAATTATTAATAGTCATAATCATAATATATGATCATCTTATACAAAAAAAAATACATTCCTTGAAAAATTATTATATCATCACATCTAGAGATTCTATTATAATTTAAATCAGGTAAACACTATTAACTGAATTTGTAAAATTTATTATATATTTTCAATTAAAAAAAGATTAATAAAAATTATGTTACTCTTAAATTTTTACCTGACTAAATAGATAAAACTATAAGAATAGTTTACCGTAGTTAAGGGGAAAATACGATTACATGGTTGATAATTAAAAGGATTAGTGTTTAAATGACTAAAAAAATATATAATCCATATTGTGTAGTAATTTTTATGTTTTATCTCAAATAAATATCAGGAATTAGTGAGTTTTTATCCATTTTTAATGAGTAAAACATGTTTATAACATTTTCATTTTATAAATTCAATGATTGACATATCACCCTCTTTTAAAAGTAAACCCACTCTCCTATACTTTTCACAAATTAAAAGTCATTTTTGCAGCCAATAACTACCAAATTACCTTAATTATTTATTAACACAATTCTAATATTCCATGGTTTATCAGGAATAATAGATTGGAAGGATTTAGGTATAATCCTATAGATGATGTCTGAAAAAGAGGTATCTTTCTTAACCGATTGTCTTTGTTTCGTTTCTTCTCCCACCACCATAAACTTTTATTTAAACATGATGATACAAAAAAAATCCAGATCCAAAATAACATTATACTTTATTATGTAAATTTCATAACCAACATCAAAATCCACTTCCATAAAATGGGAAATGAAACCATCATTGGTATATGTGACGGATTACTACCTGACGAACTGATCTAACTCATTTTCCCTCATCACCTCTCATATATATTTATAATGATATAATTAATTTCAATATGTGATTTTCATGATATAATTATCATTCTTAAATGATTCTAGATCATTTAATTTTTTACATTACCTACATTGAAAAACTATAATGTCGTTCTAGTGTACATGTGAACTACCACATCCACAAAGCAATATGATACTTTATTCATCACTACATAACATGAATGATATATTAAAGTTTATTTAAGGTACTAATGTTAACATTATGGCATTGGGGTCATTATGTACTCATTAAAAATCACTTATCTTATTTTCATAATTATCTTTAAAAAATGTATATGTTACTCCTGTGTAAGTTAGACTTACCATGTCCATGATCGCAACATAAATAATTTCTCATAAACATATTTAATGGTTAGATTTAATTGTATAATGGTTTGATCAAATTGGTAACAATTTAATGAATATTATTATATAGATTATGGAATAATTACCTTAGTGAACATATTAAACAAACCAACATCATTTTTAACATACAATCCAAATACTGCTAAAACCATTGAAGTGAAAATAAATGATTAATTTATTTTCTGTATTATGGTATGAGATAAAATAAAATGAATAAATCATTGAAACATATATTGAAATTTAAATAATTAAAATTAGCATTTAATTATGATGTTAAATATAATAATTTAATATTTGAAAACATGGTAAGGGACAATTTAAAATAGAACATCATTTTAATGATTTATTTTATAAATCATTATATTCCATTAACATGTCTATAAAATTAATTTATGAATAATTATTTTATAGAAATTAAATGATTATGAAGGAAATTTTTATGTCTCTTACAATGTTTTTTTATTAAAAAAATTATATTTTTATATAATGTTTGACTTCAATTACAAAAAACATAAAGAATGTTCTATTTTAACAAATATTTTAACAATAAAATTAACCACACTATAACCATTATTTGAAATATATATTTATTTACAAGATACCATTTTTTATTAAATTAAAAACCCAAATTCCATTTTTCTATTTAATTTGGTATTTAATATTTTTTAAAGGAAATAGTATTTTGATATCTAAATGTGTTTTCATACGGGGTTAAAGGAGTTTTATAGGATTATATGATAAAAAGGTGATACTCTAATATTTTTTATACATTATAGAATTTACGAATTTTTTATGATAATGGGTGATAGCTATAAAAATTATACTAGGGGATGTGACCCATTATATCTCGTAATATGATGTAATGATCCCCATTAAAGCTCAAGATATGAAGGGTTACACTTCATTGTATCTCATAAAATGATGGTTGATCACCATTATATCTTCCTAATGCAATATATATTGATTATAATACCCAAATACTTATTTAGCAATACATCCTTATGATTATTATGAACTGTAAGGGTTCTATGATAATGATATTCCATGGAACCTATATGACTTTTCGTTTCCTCATAATTATTTTTTTAAGAGATAATTGCTCTCAAAAGGTAATATATATTATTTTTTGTTATCATGATTATACCATTCAGTGTAAAGGGTATGTTTTTTATGAAAATATTTTTCATCAAATTTTTTATTTTTTATTAGACTAACATATTTCTTATGTTTATATCCCTTACAAAAAAATTTGGACTCATACCACAATTTTTTATAAAATTTAATATGGTTTAAGGATGGTTAATGGAGATGAAGATGATAATTTGAAATTCATGATTGGTTTTCATGAAATATAAAATGTTTTTATTTTAAAAGTATTATATTTTTATAAAAATGGATACTGATTAGAATTATCCACTTTTTAATATAATGGATTCTTGTTTAAGATTAATGGAATAATATTCTAAAACCCTGAACTGAAAATATATTTGGTAAATTAAAGTGATTGTTAGTCTGATGTCATTAAAATATGTAATTTTTTTTGATGGGTCCCTATACTATCCCTGTGAAACCATATATTTTGATCAATGTTATTACTTATGTTATAATGTTATTTATTGATTTTTTTCTAATGTGTTCAATTATATGTCAGTATATGATTATCATTTATTTCCTACCAAATTATTCATGAATTTTTTATTTTATGATAGGATTGGAATACACCTTCCAATACTGAGAATTTTATCTTAAAGTTATTATGTTTCCATTTTCCTAGGTTGTGATGGAACATAATACTATTAATATTACTATATAAATATAGCAGATGTGGATAAATTGTGGGATATATTGAAGATTTATGATGTATCAAGTATTTCATAATTTATTGGAATCAAATTTCCATTAGTTTATAAATACAGGGAATTTATTAGCAATAATTTTCCCCAACAATCTATTGATTTAAAACAAATTGGAAAAGGGAATATATGTAATGAAATATATTCATTAAGACATATAATTATGGAATTTTATTTTTGGGATGTCATAATTAGATTCATATCATGGTTTATATAACATTTGAGGTTATTATGTCACTTTAAGATAAAATATGTTCTTCAAATTCAATCATTATTTATAATATGTTTGGTTTTTTATAAAGTCTATTTTTTGGAGTAATCATTATATTAGTTGAGGTAATGTTGGATATTTTTTTTTGGGAATTAACAATGGAGAACATTAGTGAAAATTATAGGAATAAGTATATATATATATGATGAAAAACCTAAAATTCATGAAAAGTAAATATTGAGTAGTTATATTAGTATTCATATCCCAATAAAGATAATAGAAAGTGGGTTTGGCTGTGGTATAAATGGACCTTGGGGTTTTCATCCTGGAAAAGGATAGTAGAGTATACAGATTCTCTTTTTCATTTTGATTAATGATTAGTCCCAATAATTAACACATGGAAAGAGAATCATAAACGAAATACATTCGAAACACATACACTCTTTATGAGCCATGATGTGGGATTTGAATATATTTTTGTTAAATAAATTAGCATGAAAATAATTGCAGAAAATATCATTTAATGGAATTTTTAAATTGAATAATGAATTATATCATATTTAGACCAAATTTGTTTTTAATTCTAATAAAGGGGTCTTGGGAAATGAAATATTATGCTTGAGTTTACACATTCATACAACCATTTACATATATTTTATGGTATGTTATCATAACTAGTTTGGTTTATTATTTTTCTAGAATATAGATCATGATATTGTTGTTCCGAATTCAATGAATGTATAAACACATATTTATCATATTTTCCAACTATTTAATTATATTTTTCTTAAAGTTAATTAACAAATGATAATCAGGACATATTTAAATTAACATGTGATGGATTTGTTTCCTAGACTTACCTATGTATGTGATGTTTTTGTAATAGTTGACATTATAAATTAAGATATGTCTATTTGTTACATAACCTTATTATATTAGTATGTTATAATAAAAACAATGATGTAAAAGTTTATTGAAGCGGGGAGATCATAACATAGACATATTATAAATTTTATATTCCACTGAAACCTACTATGTTTGATAACATGATATATAAAAAACAATGAATTATAATGATCTAAAGAATAATATATAAACATTAAAATGTTTCTATTGAAATCGATTGAAATAATAGAGGAAACCGTATTATGAAATATATATAGGAAATAAGTAAATTCAATTTTTAACCTTATTCGTTGATAAAATTATACAAGAATTCATAAATAACTAATAAGGTCATTTAATGAAAAAATGTGTATTATTAACTATAGGATTTCTTATTAATATGTTTTTCAAAACAAAATATCTAAAGTGAATACCATTTTTACACCAATTTGAGTATTAATTGATTAAATATTATACTCAAAAATAGTCAGTATTTTAAAAATATCATTTTGTTTGGGAACAAATTTATCATAAATTTCTGTTTTTTTACTGAAATTTTATATTCTAAAAATTTATAAATTTAATTTCAAAAAAATATTTTATTATTTGGTTTCAAAAAAAAATTATTTTCTTAATATTTATTTTTGGGTATTTCTATAAAATAACTGACTTCTAGGTAAAAGTGAAAAATACACTTTTTAAAAAAATTGAGTATTTTATTAATTCGTAACTATAAAAGTGAGAACTATATGTTTTAAAAAAATTAGTTGGTAAAGTATTTAATTTTTATGTAAAATTATTATTTTTTAAATTAATATGTTGATATTATAAAACTCAATTTTAACATTTGGGAATCTTCTATAATATTTCTCCATTAGAACTATTTTTATTCTCTTTTATTAAATATTAGATTTTGATACTTGTATAAACTAAATTAAAAAAATAGATTACATATTTTATATTAGAATTATCATATTATATAATAATTTTAATTTGATTTTAGATATAAAAGTATGTTTACTATGATTAAGGTTAATGATCATGATAATGTTAAAGATAATATTTTTAGTAATTTTATTATTAATGTTATTAATTTTAATAACATTAATATAATTGAAAAAAATTATATAATGAATTTGATATATTTTATAGAAATATTACAAAATATATTATCAGACATTTAATTTTTTATTAATTTTATATAAAAATAATTACAGTTAACATTGAAAAATACATTTTTATATAAAAAGGTTTTATGTATATTAAATATTTTAATTTAAAATATAATTATATCGTATTTGAAACTGGAATTATATTACATTATGCTTAAATATGGTTTATGTGTTTTATATTTGTCAATATGGGTTTCCATATATTTTTGATATAATATAAACTAGTTACTTAAAAACTTCTCAACAAGATAAAAACAAAAATGGGGAAACGTATAAAACTTTTGTAAAAGATTGGAATCTTGTTCAAAACATGTGATAAAATGATTATTATTTGATATATGGACATTTTATCAGCCAAAAAGTATTTATTTTAACATATTGGATAACCTCAAAACTAAATAGTGTTATTCCATCATTAAAAAAAAGAAATGAATATTTTAAATAATTAGATTTTTTTCACTTAAAATAAGGATATCATCTCTTCCAAATTTATCCACCCATTACAACATCTTATATATTCCAAAACTCTACCCTAGCATATATTCTATAAAATAATAATTTCATTGAAGCCTTTTACATTCAAAAATAATAATCCAAGGTTGTTTAAGTTGTCACCCAAGGGAGAGCATCCAAAGGGAGAGGTAATATTCTCAATAAAGTTATCTCAATTCTGTTCTTCTTATAATTAATATATAATATTATATATATATATATATAATTTGGAAAAAATATGTATTAATGAGATAACTAAATTTTATTATACTACAATTATATTTATTTTATATCTTCCACCAAAACCATTTCAAAAAAATAAAGACGTCTCCATGTGAACCTGCAGACTACAGCCTTTGTGAATTGAAAGATTTAGTTTTTCACCACCATAAAATTAGTTTCAAAACTAAATTAATAGGATTAATTTTATATTTACATTATGATTATGTTTCTATATTTTTAAACCATTATATATATATTTTCATACCTACAAAAAATGAATGAGTCTCTCGTGTATATGTGCGGACAGCTGCCACTATGAAAGTGATGTATTTACCTTTTCAATTTAATAATTTATTTTGTAAAAAACATGTAAATACTCAGTAAAAAAATTTAAAAATATATATTATATGATTATATTTCCTAGATAATGATATTATGATGATGGAATAAATTTCATAACCATACTCATCCATGGATTATAACTTGATCCTACTTGTGCTAGTTTTACCACCTAAAAGAACAATGCTACAAATTTTGATAATTTGTACCTAAAGAAACATAAACATTTTTATATTTGAAAAAATATGTTAAAATTTATTTTCTTTTTATTTTTAGTTGTAATAATAATATCAAACATACAATTAAGATACCACCCCTTATTATTGATAATGGCAAAAACAAGTTTATCACTATCTTCATCATATTGAATCATAACTACAATACAATTGAAATGCAAATGAAAAATAAAAAATAATTATAAAAAAATATTCAATTACCTATAATAATCTCATAATTTTGATAATAGAACATACAAAGATGAATCAATATCATGTTTATGATTCTATTAATAAACAATCATTCGAAGAAATTAATTTCTCATTTTGAAAATTTGAGATATCTAAATAATATATTTCTAAAAAATGAATCTTATTGAATTTTATAAAGGTATATAGGTAAATAAAAGGTTTTAAAATAGATGATGAAAATAAATATATTTTTTATAAATAAGGTTATCATGATTTTATAGAAGCTGAGAAGAACGTTAAGGGTTTCAATTTATTTATTATGACTTTTTGAGACATGTAATATATAATGAACCCTTTCCCTTGTATTAATTATTATTTTGGATAATTTAACTTGAAATTTTATTACTATTTATTTTTATATAACACATGATAAATAAAAAATAAAATTTGGTTACATTATTCATTAAACTTTCAATTGAATTTATCTTAAGATGTTATGTTTTTTACTACATTATTATTCCTTAAAATATAGTTTTTCATAACATGAATAAAACCACTTTTATGGTTGAGTGGGAACCACAAATATTACAACATACCAAAAGCACATACAAAATACAATAATCTAAAGGTTCCAAATATCACAGTGCACAAAAACAGAAAATTAAATTAAAAATTTTTCAAAATTAGAACATGTCATAATCATCAAGGACTGTATGACCCTTGAGAAGAACACCCTACATAATAGACACCATAATAATCATCCCTATTCTATTACTAGGGAAGACCTGAAAATGTCAGTGGAATCTCTGTGAAGAAACCTGAACATACTAAAAAAAATACACCAGAAAATACCATCACCATTGAGAGAATACAAAGCAGCCTCAGAGGACCCCTTCAATCAAGAAGTAAGTATAAAAAAATAATGAGAGAAAATAAAAATAGAAAAACCAATAATAATACTAAAACTATATTCTAGATTGATCTTCATGAAAATTTAACCATATTTCAGACAAACAAATAGAAAATATCACCAAGAACCATCACATTGGGAATTCCTTACATGGTTAGAAAAAACATAAGGAAATAGATGAATTTGGAGAGGGAATTAAAAAAGTAGGGAGTGAAGACCATTTACTGAACCATGAACTAATTTCATTGAAACCATCAATAGCTGGAAGAATACAATTTGGCTGAATAGAATTGAAATTCTATCCTCATGAATTCTTTTTTGAATGTTTATTTTCTATTTATATCTTTACATAATGAATATACTCTATACTACAATCATGTTATTATTTATTTGATAAGGGTACTTTCCATTATGTTGTGAATGTTAATATTTTTAGAAATTAAACTACTTTGCCACATTATTCCATCCAATGGGAAAATATTGATAAACAATATATCTTTTATTTCTATTTATATAAATGTTTAATACATATTCAAGATTATGGTGAATATTTCTTCAGTAAAATTAAGATATTTGTTGATTAATAATCTATTATCATTATTTGGATATATTATGGTAATATAATTCCATTTTTTGATTTCCGAATTTTTAAAATGATTTATATACCCATTAACGTATACGATGTTAGTTTGACGGATACAAACATAAAGATCTTTTTCATTTATTAAATGGGGAAAATATTGACAATACATATACTTTCCATTTGAAGGGGTATTTTCAATGACTATTAAGAAATATTATTTTTTAGTGTATATTTTATTAATTACTTCATATAATGACCGAATTGGAGTTAATTAGAGACATATATTGTCTGAAATAGTTCCTCAATTTATCAATTGTCCTTATGATAAAAAATGATTTGTTAATTTGGGTATGTCTACATAATTATATATGATTTCTTGTCATGAGGCCTTGTAACAGATTTTATGATGTCTATAATTTTGAAATATTTCATAATGAAACCTATTATTTCTATTATTGTGATTATTTATATTGTCACGCAATTAACATATTTTTTTAAACTCATGTGAGTAGAAATATGTAATTATTTGTATCAATTATTTCCTACCATATTATTCTTCATTCTGTATTTTAAGATATATTGTCGTATAAATATATTCTTACATAGAAAATGAAAAAACCCTTAATATTTTTCATATATTGATGTTACGTTGAAAAGAATTTTAAATTATACTTCAAGAAGAATGTAGCTTGTGTGGAGAAAACATGGGAGGTGTTAAAGTCCAAATATTAATTAAGTAGTGATTAATGTAGTACAAAAATTATAACTAGTTTAGACATTTATGGGCGGTATTAGGTTTTTTTTTCCTAATTACATAAATTACTAAACATATATTTTAAGGATAATGTTTGTAAATAAATATTTTCTTTAAGTTAATAATTATGGGATTGTTATGTATGGGATTTCACATTATTTAATCCTAATAATGAACTATAGATATATTTATATAGTGAAATTAATTATTTATCTCATTAGGTTGGCCCTAAAAAATGATATATGCCATCAATAATTTGAGATATTTTTTATTATGATAATTTTTCAAAAAAAAACTTTTCTAAATATAAATCATAATATATCCCTTAATTAAAATAAAAATATTATTTCATATATCATACGATAACCAGAATATTTTTTAAATATGAATTTTATGAAATTGATAAATTAATATTTATTTAATTATATTAAACAATTGTATCATTAACATTACTAGGACCTACTCGACCTCACTATTTCCCAAGAAAATTATAAATCAATCTAAGGAAGAATCAATAAAAATAATTATCATCTATTAATCAAAAGAAAAAAACATTGTATTTACTATTGTATGAAAAAATAATAATATCAATATTCACATAAATAAATCAATATTTATAATAATATATAAATAGTATTCATTACCTTGTGAATAAACAAGATATTCATTAATAATATTTTTTATTGGATTCTGAGTAAATATTAATCCACTAATCATCTCATATATTTATTCTAAATAGAAGATAACCAATGAAGAAATATTTCAAATCCATACAGTTTCGAATTAATATTATCCCATATCCATGAGAATATTATTTACTCCAACTATAAAATTAAAATAAACATTACATGATATTATTGATACCCATTGTGTGAGGACCTATTGGTGTCCTTCATAGTGGTTTTTGGATGGTTTTTGTTGTTTAACCAATATGTATATTATGTTTTATTTACAATCAATAATTCATCATATGTGATTATTATGGGTATATCCTAATGTAAATGATATTTGATATTATTGTAAACTATTTTCTATTACAATTAATAAATTTTGGAAGGATATGAAGATTAAACTGAGTAGTGGTTTATGAGAATACTAAATTAATAATTCATATTATTTCAAACACCATGAGTGAATCAATGTATTTTTCCTAATAAATAATCAAAAACTAGGTAACACTTTTTTCATAAAACACCAGTGATTCTACATAAAATTTCTTCTAAGTACTTAGGACTGTGGTGGAAGTATACATGAAAAAAATTTATTTTATAAGACATATCTAGTGGATGAATATAAATAACTTATTAGTGTTTGAATTTTTATATTTTATAATAGACATCACCCATAGAAATAAATTTTAAGTTTGGTATTCTTTGTAAGAATGTGTAAGATGTTTTTTGTTCCTGTGTTTCAATACTTATGTTTTAAAAACTTTTTATTGTTTATATGTAACACTTGTTTGAAGAGAAGAAAACATTAAATTCGGAATTATAATTTTTATTGCAATATGACATCATTGTATTCTATTTTTCTTTAAATCATATAAGTATAGAATAAATATATTATGAAAAAATAAAATTATTTTACAAATGATTGCTTTTTTTCATGGAAAATAACACCATGAATGATCAGATTCATTATGATTAATGTTGGTATTCATAATTTAATAAGGAATCATTATTCAATGTTACAAATATAGGTACCATGATCCGGATTGATGTTTCTACATTTAAAGATACAAATTATAAATTTTAGGAGTGCAATGTCTATAGATTTCGATGAAGTGATTTGTGAATAAGACTATTAAACTTGATGGAGAGTAAAGTGAATAAAATATTTATATAAGAGAAAATGAAAAAAGGAAAATTATTATTATCAATAGAGTCTATTGTTTATTATAAATGTGATATTTTAATATTATGGTAACAATATCATATTATCTATTTATTGGAAAACCTATAAAGGGTCCTGGAGAATAATTTTTTTATGGGAATTATTTTGATTTTTGAGTTTTAAATTTTTTATGAATTTAAATAATTCCTAATTATTGTGGAATAATAAATTTTGGGAATAAAAAACTATGATATATAAATGTATAAGAAGAGATAGAACTTTGTGAATCTATTGAAACATATCAAAAGTGTTTTAGGTTATTCTATGTTTCAACGAATATGGAGAGATCCCATGATACTGTGTATTTAATATGTCTAATTATGACACCCTAATACATTAAAATATTGTGATTTTGGAATAAAATTAATTTTTTACATGATTACTTTATACACAACTCCATGTTAAAATAACACTACACACAACACTCAGTTATCTTGGGCCATAGAAATGATCATGTTTTAACCCTATTTAATGTGGAACCTATTTTAAATAATTTTTTAAAAAACATTATATATTTTATCTATTGAAGTAAATATTATTTTTGAATTCATTTGCTAAAAATGTGTTTTGGGATATTTTTTTCCCCTGGGAATTTTTATTTTTTGATGATTAGTGAAAAATACGGCATTTTAGTTTAAAAATACATTTTCATTTAAATAATTTAAATTTTAAATTATATTATAAATTAGTTTTTAACAAAAAAATATTATATATATATAAATATAGCCAATACATGTCATTGGAATCATAATTATATTAATGTTGGAATTAAAATATTGTTAATTGTTTTAAGAATATTACTCTAAAAATATGGGTTTTCTCCACGTCAATGAGATTAGCATTAAAATTATTTTCCCCACATGTTTTGTTTAAATTTTGAATAAATAAAAAAAAATTGTAATCAGTGTAATAGTTTTGGTCTAATGGGATCAACATACTTTTTAGTCAAAATAATTAGAGAATGTGATTAAATGTAATTACACTGATTAAGGTATAATTAAGCTTAACAAGGGACCAAACCTTATTATTAAGTGAAAAATTTCCTATAATGTTTTAAAAAATTCATTGGATACAAAATTTTCAACCACATACCCTATTTTTTCAAATTTTATGGTTTATTGGGATAATATTTCATGATGGTTCCATATATGACAAGTTACGTAAGGAAAAGGACAAAAAATGTAACCATCTTTACTTTGAACATTTATAAAAATTTTAAATATGTAAGAAAATCATATTTTCTGTCATAAATATCAATTTGGATGATAAATTAGTTATTGATATTTTTTAATAAATTGTTTTTCTATGAATTAGTTATGTAAAATAATAAATAAATGTCGACACAGTGATTCTTATGTTACTAATCAAAAAAAATAAATGATATTAAAAATATTAAAGGAAATGAAAATCGATAGAATAATCTGGATTTATTATTTTTTAGGTGAATAATGAATTTTAAACATATTTTAACTTAGTATATTTTAATAAAAAAAATTGATTTGATATTTTTAATTAAAATTAACTAAATACTGCTAATATTCACATTACTATTATTTTATGAAGAATTTACTTTTATTAAATTAATTATGAAGAATAAAAATCTTTTATTTCTAGAAGTTATGTTTATGATTTAATAAATAATAAAAGTAGAATATTAATGAACCAATTTATATTATATAATTTACATACTGACCCATAGATTGTTAAAACAATATTTACATAGTTTGCGTTAAAGTAGTGTTATCGTGCATTTCATGAGCATGTTTTAAAATTAGTTTCCAAGACACATGCATTTTTTTATTTTTAAAAATTATATATAATATTTATAAGTCATTAGAATTATATTTTCTAATAAATCCCACATTAATTTATTCGTAATGGTAAAATTACATCTTTTAGATAACTAGTTTCTTTCATAAAAACGAAAATGATTATTTTGGGGAAACATAACAGTTAAGAGACAAAATTATAAAAATGAACACATATTTGTGTGATGGATGTTATTATAAACCATTATTCCCATTTAAACCAATTTTTTCCATTTTAGAGTCACATTAGGTGATGATAAAGTCTTATTAATGTATACTATTTGGCAATTACAATGGTTCCACTCATCCTCCGCTATAAAAATGCATTCATTTTCCCCCTATATCACACCTCTCAAGATAATGTATAAGAAAATAACTATGAAAAAAATCCAATAAACATCCCTATAATCCAACTAATGTCATAAACATGCAAATAAATCCATCCACTAAATCCCTTTGGTCAAAACAAAAAGGATTTACTCGATTGAGAGGTAACAGCCTTCCTCAGGCTCTAAAGTTTGATTACTTTTTCTAATAATTAAATTATTATTTTTCCATCATTATATAACAATTATTGTATTCTATATATAATGATTTGTGTTTATTCTAATGGTTATACATAAACTCGCATACACTTCCATTTAATAGGTAATGAACATACTTTTTATTTATAAGACGAACTACCAACTTGCCAAATGATGTCTGTTTGTTTATCCATTACAACCATTATGGTTGGGTATTATCATGAAAACTATTTTTCTATATGTTTTATATTTTATTTATTATTTATCTATGATTATGTAATTTTTTATAATATATACCCTTATACTTTCCATTTTTTTATATATGATAAAAATGTTTGTGGAATAATAGACTGCCACCATCTCAATGCAATGTGATTCATTCACACTATAAAAGAATTATATAAAGTATGGTTACAATTAAATATATGTGAAAATAATTAAATATTTATTATTTTCATTAAATAATTAACTTTATATAAAGACAATATATAATTTTCCTTATTTCTCTATTCACACAATAAAAAGTGATATTGATGGTCGTGGACGTGTGGGCAACACCCTCCTCAACATGACTTGATTCCTTTTACATAATATTAATCCTATGTATATTTATATATTAATATGTAAAATATTTTTTATGATATATTTATCATTATGGGAATATATAGTGTTACACATCTTCTTTCAAAAACAATCACTAAATAATGTGAACATTACATAAGCACACACATGGCCTACCATCTCCATGATTATAACATTGGGTCATTTTTCAAAACCATATTTAACGATTCTTTTTAAAAGAATAATTATATTATAAATATGATATATATTTAATGAATATTATTCTTGAGATTTTTATGTAGTTCCTCCTTTGAGCATAGTCGATCTACCAAATTCATTTTTGACACATAAAATGATTATGATAAAAACACCCAATGTAAACTTACTTGTTTAAGAAGTTATTTATAAAATTTTGGTAAGTAATGTAAGAATAATAATAAACATGAAGATTTTTGCATAGAAATTAAATAACACACATAAATTTATTATTCAAGAATAAAAAGGCACATGTGACAAGTCGGAAGAAAGTTAATGGATTTCATCTCAATTTACATTCCAATGAGGCTTATTGGTTGTTATGAACCATATCACTTTTATATAGTGTATATAATACACATTGACAAGTTAAACCACATATATTAATATTCTCATTAAATTATATATTTTAATTATTATTTTCATATGTGGGGAATATGATTCAAATGATTCAATGTGGTATGGGACACATTGGAATGTGTAAAGATTATTTTTCATAAAATGGTATTTAATTACTATATATGAAATATCACTTTCTTTTTGGTTGATAACATTAGATTAAAATAATCACGTTATTATATTCAATTAAGTATCCATAATATTGTGTGATTTATATAATAATTACCTAAACAGAATGCCATATTTTAGAATGTGTTCACTTTGAAAATTATTTGATTAAAATTGGAATTAATGATCGATAATTATCATTTATTCAATATATAAAATTGAGAGAGAATATTGTCTATTGATTTAATTTGTTATTTTATATGAGGATTTATTTATAAATGTAAAAATGGGTAGATCCCCTACTTTATACCGCTCTTTGATGCATCAATATGTTATCATGAGTTAATTAAGTTTGGCAAATTAAATTGGTTTATACCAATAGTTTGATACTTTTGGAGGATGGATATTAACAGTATATGTTTTTATGTTCCTTACACGTGACATCCAAAAATTATCATTTCATTCACATATATTTCAATTATCATTATTGTTATCCATGAGGATTCCAAATGGTAAAAAAATTAGATAAATTTAATTCATAGTATATTGACTAAATGGAATTTGTTTTCAGTTTCTTACCTTTCCATTTTATTTATAACCAATGTAGTTTTTTAATGTAATGTATTACAAACTATTAAAATATCCATAATGATATATTATCATTTATTTGTTATTTCTTCCTCTTAATATAACCTTACTGAGTATTTGAACGCACAGTTCTTGGGTTTCCTTTCATGAGGATATGAATAAGAAATATTTGAATAAGAATTCAAGGATGTAGTTTATTTCTTTTTATTAGGTATTATGTTTGAATTTTCTATATCCCAATGTGTTATGGGTATCATTTATGTAATAATCCCTCCCAATATTGCTAAACTGGTCGGTCCATCAAGATTTGATTCCTTGTAATCATGCTAATATAATTAAATAATGCACCGAATCTAGTGTTCTAGAGTTGGGACATTACATGAATTTAGTGATGAAGGAAAATACATGAGTATAACATATATAAGGAGGGATAACATACTATTATAAAACCACGCATTTTATTTTGTATTCAATTTTTTACCATTATACATGATGTTATAATTATTTCGATGTTCACATAGTGTGTGTTGAAAATATCAATTATAATGGCTCCAATCAAATTCATGTCAAAAGATGATCTTTATATTAAATGGTGATATTTTAGCATGGGATATTAACAATGTAACACTGGGTAAATAGTCATCATTTTTGGAGGAAAACCACATTAAAACATATGTTTTTTCCATTTCATTTTTTTCACTGTAATGAGTGTTATGAGAAAGGTTTTAAATAATATTAAGAGTTAAAAGGAATATGAAAATTAGTAATGAAATAACTTATCCCCCCTATTAATGAATATCATGATTTGTATGACCCAAAAATTTATAATGAAGTACATCATCTCCAAGATATATATCTCATTTCACAATGACCCTCATTAATTATTTAATAAAATGGAAAGTATGTCATTTTATGGGATGAGTTTCATACATATAAAGAGATAATAGTAACCAAAATTATCTCCATGTGTCTTGATGTTTTCAATTCTAATCATCAATGATTTATAATTTCAAATGACACTGTAATATGATCTCCAAATGACATTTGAATCACTATAAGTGATAGAAAGGATATAATTCCTAATTAAAATTATTGGGAAAAAACTCTTACTGTAAAATTAATGCATTTGTGGGATGTTTTTATTCATTAACAATGAGGTTTTCCATGGAAAGTTGGGTAATTATGGAGATATTGGTGATAAACTTCGTTGACATGAATCCATGGAATATTAATGGTTGATATGGTGGATCAACTCAAAGATGGTTTATATGGTGAAATCATTACCTAGTGTGTTCAAATTGTGGGGTCCAAAAATTGGAGAAGAGATATAATTGTCTTAGGAAAAGGATGTTGCTCTCAAGTGTTATGGTGGTTTACAAATTTGTGCACTATAAATTTTTAGATATTAGTATATTATAATATGGGAATGAAAGGAACATAACACAAGTTATGGGTCTCCCGGGAAAGGTGAGTTTAATGATAAAGGAAAGGGTGAATGGAATTTCATAACAGGGGGAATGGTACGAACCTTAACCAAAAAAGGTCACGAAAATTCTATAAATAGATGTCCACCCCGCCCCAACCCCATTTCAATGAATCAAAAAATAGTGATAATTAGATCTATAGTCATTCATGTGGTGAGCGTGTCCATGTAGAGAGTTACACAAAATTTGTGTGGGAGAAGGGTGTTGTGAGCCAATTGTGAGTTGGCATTATAAAGGGTGTGTCGGGAAATTATTGAGTATTAAAGAAGTTTCTTTTTTGTAAAAAAAGATCAAACTTGAGCACAATTCATTAATCTTGTGTGCAAGTCAACCCAAGGTTTCACGGAGGATGGATGTTTCCCATCACTTCTATTATAAAGTGGTATTTATCAGAGGCTGAATGTGGTACATCTATAGAGAATATACATATAGTATAAGATGAATTAATTTTATATAATTAAGTTTCCTTAAAGGGGAATAAAATTTGAGTGGATATTCTGAAGATGTAGTGAGCACAATCAAGTTGTGAGAGCTGTGAGACATGAAATTATAATTGGTTTTAAATTTGAATTGATATTTATTCCACTTTAAATGTGTAAATCGTAGCGTTCTTTTAGTGGATTTGGAACGTCGGAAAATTGTCATTGTCTGCTCCTTGGAAAAATCCTAGTGAGGTTAAACTGTCAAATTTTTTTGTTTGTTGTGGATGATTTAAATTCTATTTATATATTGATATGAGTTAAAAAGATATGTATGTTTTATTTAATGAATTAATAAGATCAAAAGGGGAATAATTATTTATCTTTTATACCCTAATTAACACTCCTCTTAGTGTATTTATCCTAGTGTACCTAACAATAATCTCCATCATAAATATATCTTACCAAAGTCATGGGTAAAAATATAGAAAATATTACATGTATAATAGAACATTGTATATTTTGAAGAAAAAATAATGTGAAAAAGGAATGTTGAACATTATTATATAATTTTTTGGAGTTTTAAAAACCCATATATAACATTAAGGGGATCAAATAAATACTATAGTTAACCCAAACATTACCATAGTTTGAGGATTGGGATAGAAACTGATGACCTTATTATTTTTCAAGAAACATGTGATAATAATTACTAAAAGGATTTCTATAATGATCATGAATCATCAGTATAAAGATATTGATGAACATAATATTTATAAAAATAATATTAATCTTATAAACCGTGAAATTTATTTAGGATAACCCCTCAAGAATAATGAAAATAGGATAAATAAGTGGAATTTAAAACATTTAAAAATATTAATATTAACAATGATAAATATTTTTATAATAAAGATTAAGGTATTTATGGTTTTTCTAACACCCTATTTATTTTATGTGTTGTTTATTTATAGAGGATGGGGAAATTATAGAGGATTTTATTGATAATGATTTTACTCTATATAACTTTTTTTTCCTTTTTCATAGAATAATCCCATAATTGTTAAAGGTGAATGTGTTGATAATGAAGATAGTGGGAAAGACCTCAGTGAAAAAGCCTATATATGTGAAATTTCTTCAAAATGAAAATATTAATCACTTTTATTATTTTTTAGAAGAAATTTACTATTCATTTAATATGGTGTTCTAAATTGTAATAACGTGATATTGAAGAAAAAACATTAGAGGTGACACTGAAATGGTGGTTATAGAACCAGAAAGTGAAGTTGACTAATAAGATAATGAGTCACAAATAAATAGTGAATTTATGGGATAATGAGGAGAAATAGATAAATTCTACCCCATGTTGTTGGAAAATAATTTTTTTTGAAATAAATAGGAATCTATGAAATGATATTTCCTAGAATAAATACAATTTTGATAAAAAGTTAACTATTTGTTAAGAATTATAATATGGTTTACGAAGAAGAAAAATTAAATTAGTTAATTTTTTAAAGAGAAAAACTATAGTTGACATGACTTCAAAAACATTTCGTCAAGATAAGGATGTAGATGATTGAGAAATTAAGATTTCAAAAAAATGGATAGATAATAATAATAATTCACAATTTAATTTTAAAGGTCAGTTTCCAAAATTGGTGAATTCATTAAAAATTGTGTTTCAAAAAATATTATTTTTAATGAATTTTAAAATTTTGAGGATTAATATTTAATGATTATACATAAAAATAATAAAATAACTTAAAAATAATCAAATAGTTGTCAATAGTCTTGATACACAATAATGAATGATGAAAAATAAAAAATTTATAAAACCATATAGGTAAAAATGTAACACCCCATGACTTTAGAAAATATTATTTTTTATTTTTTATGTAATTATTTACTAAGACCAAATTATATAAATGAAATATTTATATTATATCCTGATTTTTTTAAATTTATTAAATAGATTTCATTTTAATAATATAAGAACAAATCCAATTTTACACTTAAAACATGTATTTTCCAAAAGGTGGGTTTTCCGCCCATTAGTGGAGAACTTGTTTTGAATGTAAATGGTGAAAATTGTAATTTTTTTTGTAAAAATAATCTTATTTATTGAAATCGTAACATAAAATTTATCTTCTCTGTAATTGTATGGTATTTTTCAATGAAGTTTATCTTTTTTGATGAATAATTAAGAATACTTAATTTTAATGGAAAAATGGTTTTTTTCCAAATAATTTATAATGTCAAGTAATATTTATTATTGGTTATAATTTAAATTTAGATGAATTATAATATAAATAATCATATTTATGTAATTGGAGTTTGTTTCAGATGGAAATACTATATAAATAAATTACAAAATTTTTATCAATATAAATTTACAAAATGCCTCTATCATTCTTCTATGGGATTAATTTTATATTAATTATTTTCACATATATGATTGGAATTTAAAAAAATGGATACCATATTTTGAATAAGAATAATTTATTCTCTTAAATGGTTAAATTTGTTTTTGACCCAAAATATTATTGAATGCAATTAAAATTAATTATAATGAAAAAGGTAAATATGAGTCTACTATATGGTTAAACATTAATATTAAAGAGAGAAATGACCTATATATTTTTTTAAAAACAAATTGGATGGCCATATTTATTCACATAGACTCTTTTATCTTATTTTATATGTTATTGTGATAATATTCAATGATATTTTCTAATATAATAACCTATGTAAGGAGAAAAATAAAAAGGAACCTTCTATTATTATAAATTTTTGGAGGCTCTATATATGGAGAAAAAATCATATATTAGGTTATAATTATTAATTTTAAATATAAATTATTTATTTTAATCGTAATTTTTTATATCTAATTTTTAGAGATGATTCAACTATTTTTAAGTCTTTATAAATACTGATGTAGTAACAATTTAGTTAATAACTAACTATGAAAAATGAGACTACAAATATTAAAATTGTAGAAATTGAGTGAATTATTAAGCTGAAATATTTTTAAATGAACATATCCTACTAAATAGATGTGAACCTAATCTACCTGAATTCCATAATTTATTTCATATTTTTAATTTAAAATTAAATTAATATGGTATAAATTGAAATTATTTTTATTTCAAAATAATTTCTATTTTATTAGTTGATATAAAATTCCAAAATACCTATATTCTACAAATATATTTCTATATGGTAATAAGTATAAAACATGTAAAAAATTAGTCTTTTATAATGACTGTATTTACCATTAAATAGTTAAATGAACTCATTTTTAGCAATTACGGTTTAAGCAGAGTTTTTGTAATTTTATAAAATTAATTTCCAATACAAATAGAATTTTCATTCTAAAAAATATAATAATTATTTATAATTATTAGATCAAAATTATTTAACAAGAATCATTTTATGTAGTCATAATGGATAAAGGGCATAAGTTATAAAACTATTTACCTCAATAAAACAAAAAATTGTAAAATTAGAGAAATATAGATATTCTGGAAATACATTATAAAAATGTTCTTATTTTTGTGTGGATGATGTCTAGATCGACCATAAATTCAAAGAAAATAATATTTCTGTAATTTTTTAGGCATTTGATGTAAGTGATACCTCCCAATAGTGATTAACATTTGGTATTTAGAATATTTTCACTCTGACTGCATTATAAAAAAAATTCACTCCCTACACTTATACATACCTCACAGTCGATTTCTCTTGAACAAACCCTTAAAAATCATTTAAAAAATCCAAAACATAATAATTTTAAATTTATTATACTAAAATAAATACAAATAAGTATATTTGTATAATCTAATAAGAGATTCACAATAAAGATGTAATTTTCTTAAATGAACACTTTTATTTTATTTCGTTCCCACGCCTTAATGAATTAATATCTATTAATTTTATAAAAACCTAAGAATCATAAATATTTTCATATTTTGTTATATTAATTAAATTACTTACAACCACACACACTTTTATAATGTTTTTATGATTCATTAGTTATAATATAACAGAAAAAATTATTCTTTTTATTTTTTTGGAAAAATGATAAAACTCTTTGTGGATGTGTAAACAACCACCTCCTCGTAGTGATATAATTGATTCCTCATTTAACTGGAAAGTATTAAGGATGGTTTTAACGATTAAATATGAATCAAAAACTATCATTAAGATATTAATTTAATAATTTAATTTCTGATAATATAATATATAATTCTATTTTCTCGCATAGGAAAACCAAAAATGTTATTGTTGGATGTGTGGGCTACCACCTCTTCAATGAAATGTGATTACATTTTCATCACAAGAATTATACTTAAAAGTAGATATTATTAAATAAAATTTTATTTAATATATATTTATTATTATTTAAATATTAATTTTACATTACATCTTTCCATAATTATAATTAAAAAATTGATGTGCTACTCATTAATACATATGACCTACTGTCTCTATGATGCTATAATTTTTTCATTTTTCAAGTCCATATTATTTAATTTATTTTAAAATTTTAAATTATGTATTAACATGATAATTATTTCAGTATTATTATTCTATATATTTTTAAAAAATGATTCTTTTTACAATTGGGATGATAAACAAAATAAATTTTCACCCATAAACAAATTCTGGTCAAAACATCCGACTTAATCTTAATTGATTAAGTAATTGTGTAAAAAAATTAGAGGTGAAATAAATGAAATAATATACCAAAAAATCATCTAAAACAATTAGATAACTAATATAATTATATTATTTTTTAATGTACTTACAAATCGGGAAATTTAGACTCAAGGTAAAGGATTTTTTCTCATTTTATATTCCATAGAGAATTATTTGTTATTATTAAATTAATATCTTTTATGTATTGTATTTACATCCCATTTTACATGTAATATCATAAATAATTTCACATTGATTGTAATTATTTTTACATTGAAGTATATTATTCAAGGGTAATTGACAAAAAATTAATATGTGATAATAGTTATAATTGAATCTCATTTAATTTTGGGATTGTTATATTTCAATATAAATAAAAAAACTTATCTAAATAAATTTCATTAGAAAATATTTTTTTTAATATGCATATTTTTTATGATTTTTATGAATAATTAATAAACGGTATACCAATTTTATATATGATTTGTTATTTTCAAAGTTATATAATTTATTGAGGAAATATTGAATAATCCATACCTTTAATCAGTAAAAATACTTGATAAGGAAAATTATATATGATGTAAATTTATTATTAAATATCTGAAGAATGTTTTCGACATAAAAACTAATATCTATATACTAGTTAATGAAATCACCTACATGTATAATTTGTCTCATGGGATAGATTCAATTTGATAAATAACCCTTTACATTTGTTTCCATGCATTTTTATTCTATCTCAAGGATATATCATGATAATAGATTCTTGGTAAAAGACTTGACATAAATCAGACAGGTATCTACCCACATACATAAACTATCATAAAAATATTTCTTGATTGTAATAATCATGAGGATATATTGTGATAGTTCATATGTCCAAAATTATGCATTAATTTTTTATTTTTATTCCATATGATTATTTAAAAAGTTAGAATATATGTTGTAATGTTTCAAGATCATTTGATTATTTATTGGGAATTATTAGATCAAAATTTATTCCTTTCATAATTACTATGATATATCGTATTATTTAATGGAATATGTGCTCAGATATTTACCATTCCATGTTGATTATACCCATTCATTCATTATTTATTATTCTATACTTAACCATTAAATAAATTTGAGATCACCCATTAAAATTTTTCACCATAGTATGAATATTAATTCTTTGAATTAGATTCAAGGATTCTAAGTGTTTTAGTTTCTTATGTTTTATTTTTTATTCCCAATGTAAAATGGGTTTCATGTTATATATATTGGTTCCAAAACTGCTAAACTGGTCGGTCATTTCAGATTTCATTCCTTTTAATCATGCCAATGTAATAAGGTAAGGCATTATCCCTAGTATTACTAGGGTTAGGGATTTATATTTCGTAGAAGATGATGTTTCATAGAGTCCATGGAAACTAGATTTAGAGAAATATAGATTAGAGAAATAAGCCTATTATTTACATTGATGATTAGTATAGAAGAACATCCCAATGAAAACATGCCTATTATTATGAGATTAGCGACGCATAAAATATTCAATTTATGTCAATTATCTCACTAGTTTTGGGATTATAAATTTATTTTCAGTGTTATGATCAAATAAAATATAATTAATTTTTTAGATGTGACACTTTAAAAAAATAAAGGATTCAATAATATTTTAAATTATTAGGGCTTCCCAACAGGGAAAGGTGATATAGCCAGTATATTAACTGATAATGTTATTGATATTATAGGGAAGCTTAATAAAATTATGAAAAATAACAATGTTTGGATTGGGAAAGATATTTTATAGTGAAATTATATGATGAAAGAACACAAAATGAGATAGAGGCCCCCCAAGATATAGTGGTACTACAGATCCAATACTAGATGAGTAATAGTTTATGTATTTAAAAAAGATATTTATTACATTGGAATGATGTGAAAAGAGAATTATTACACTTATAGTTTATTATAGAGACTCAATTGTTTAATAGAAATTATTTAAAATATTTATACAAATATATAAAATGCCAGGAGCTGAGACAGTATGTGATTTTGAGGCCCGGTGTACATGAAATTAATGTTATAAAAATATAAAAAATATTTTATATTACACATTCACAATTTGTAAAATAAAATAGAATTACAGTTGAATTAAATCACAAATCAGAAATATATGTCCATGTGGAATCAAGAACATGATTTATATTTAATGTGAAATAATAAATAGGTTTGTGTGGGGAGTATAGATATCTCATTTGTTGGTGGTAAATTTTGCAAGTTGATTAATGAAATAAATTAAAATTATAAATTATTTTAATGGGACTAGAATTTATACAAATCAACCACTAGGAAAAATTTAATAGGGTTAGCTACATAAACCCTATGAGGATTTGAGAGAACTCTCCCTCCTTCCTTCAGCGAATCATTTCTAACAACAATGAATCTCAATATCAGTGTTCATCAGGATGCAATAAAAAAACAACTACTTCCATTCACTAGAACATGAGTTTTTGGAGGAAAACCAGTCCAATATTCATGTTGATTTCATAAATTCATGAATTGTTCTTGGTTTTATTAATTATATTGAGATGAATCGCCGTATTTATGATTTGGGCCAATTTTTGGACCTTGGAATTCATTTATATACTAGTTAAATTGATTATTCAACTATTATATAACCTTGAATATCCATATTATGATCTTTGTTAAATTCATCATAGAAGTGATCTATGTACCTTTTTCTATGTGTGTCCCTCACATATGCTCATTGAATTATTCATCAGCTGGACCCCACAGTCTTGGATTAACATTGTCAGGTGGTATCGAGCATGATTAGACACCATGAATTTTGAATAATCAATATAAAAATGATGGATCGATGAAACGTGTTAGATTTTAGTTCATTGTGAGCCATGGATGACAGATCACATGATTAAAAACAGGATCAAAGGAGGCATGACCGGGATTTCATGATAGATGACAGTGGTTCATGAGAACTTAAATTGATAGAATGTAAATCTATTTTCCATAAAATATATGGAAGAAAATAGAAAATATTGGTAAGATACGTTATTTTATGGAAAAATAGAATCCAAAATAATTGTCATGGTGATCAGATCTAGAATGTGTATAATGGATATGAGATTCTAAAAAATTATTGTCTTCAAACCATGTATTTAAAACAACTGAGGACTTGTCCATCCCTAGCTAAGACAAATAGGGTTTTAAGGATTTATAAGTACAACAAACTATATGGCCCCCCACACGCTATATGACATTATGATTCTAGAATCAGCAAGTTCTCTAAGGGTACATGGGAATATGGAGGACCCGAATGAACGTGTACTGATGTACACCGACAAAAGATCCATACACGAACATGACATATAAATCATACGAGACCACATGTAACAAGGACACTCTATGTAGACCCCCAACATTCCATGAATCCCTAAATGGTTGGAAAGATGGGTACCTCATCGGACATGACTAGGGGATGGAGTATGATGACATTCATTGTGGTTCCCCTCACATGTCTTGTAGCCCTCAGTTCCTTTAAAATAAACATCAATATATCATTTATCATTTTTTGGGACTTCTATTTTGGCCCATAAGTAGCCTATATTATGTGTTTTCCAATGTAGAACATGATTTTACCTCCATTGTGTCTTTTTAGGTACAATTTGAGATTTCCAATTAGGATGCTTATTTATGTGATGCTTGATGATGATAGTGATCATACAAGATAACCCGAGGCAATATGTGCAACGACCCAAACATTCATTAATGGAAATTCCTATTGATCTAATTAAATATTTTATTATGGTTATATAAAATTTGAATTTCATTGGATTATGTTTCTGGATTTTTAAATACCATTATGAATTGTGACCATTGCTAATATAGGTTTTGAATAGTAATCACATGATTAGTATAAATATAGTGCTCTAACAAATCCAATTTACGGAGACAAAGGATGTGATGGCCTCATCTACAAGACATGCCCCATACAAATCCCATTTGGAAGAGCTCATAAAGGAGGTGGATTCATTGGGATTTTCTATTGGACAAGCCCAAGACGAGCTTGAAAACGTTAAGCTTTAGTGGAACCGACTATAGGAGAAGTGGAAATTAATAGAGACTACCAACTGAGTGATGTTATCGAAGCAACCCCAAGGGTCTGTCACCAACATACACCATACCATTCGGTCTTATGCGAGTGTTATAAGGGGTTATGTAACTATACCCTAAAACTATGACTATGTACATTATTGTTGTATAGAGAATACACACTTTTTTATTGTTACATTGTAAATAGTTTTTAATGCACAAATAGTATTTTTGGTTAATATTCAACAAAAAATCTATTTTAATGAATTAATAGATTTTTGAGTTAAATAATAATTTAGTATATTATTATTTTTATTATCGAATTAATTGTTATTAAATAAAGTGATCCTATAATTTAATGAATGAAATTGTAATTTTTATTATGGTTTGAAATGAGTTTTTCTCAAAACCCAAGATTTTTTGATAAATGTAAGTTAATATTTTAAAATTAAAAAAGAATATTTAGAAAAATTTATGTATAAATTGAATATTATTTTCGGACTCCTGTCGTCGAAATTATCCAACGGTGAATTTGTCATAATTTTTTGAGACAGTCGATTTTTTGGGAAAAAATTAACTACCATTTAAATATATAATGAGTTTTATGACATCATAATGACTCAATAGTGATGTAATAAAATACTATAAATATTTTGTATGGAAAATTTATGTTATACCTTTAAAATAATGTGATTTTGGATTTTTTTGATTTATATTACAAATCATTAGTGGACCCTTCAAGGGTTTTAAAACATTTGGCCTTTTTAAATTTTTTCCCTTGTGATTTTAACTAAACTACACATAATAAACCCAATTATTTTATGACATTAGGCCATTGGATTCATAAAATATTGTTTTCCACTAACCTTTGTCAAAAACCATTGTCCAAAAACATGGGTTGTTTTGTGGTATTGATTAGTTTAATGTGAGGTGTCCCAAACCTAAATAATAAAGAATTTCCTCTCCTTTCTTATATAAGACCACCATGCTCCAACTTCCTCTTCATTAAAATCATTGGGAGTCAGATCAACCACTACCCTCATTTCTCTAGAATCCTTTCAAGGTTCCCCAGGCTTCTACGAAGCCTTTCTCAATCCTCTCCCAAGCCGTTGGGATCACACACCCAATTATGATTTATCACCTCCCCTATACTTCCCTCTTTATTTTTGGATGATTGGATACCCCTTTTTCTCACATTAATGCCTCCCATGTACACCTCTTACCATGCCTAAATTCATTGAGGGATTTCTCTCTCCTCTTTTACATCCTAGTAATTCATTTGAATTATGCATCTAAATTCCATTAAGATTGTTGGGACATGTATATATATGACCTAATTATTGTACATTTAATGTATATATGATGAGACAACCCTTTCTCTCTCAACAACCATTTTTTATAAGTTATTATTTCATGCCCTTATGGTTCGGAAATTACTCTACGATTTTCCAATCCAATGCCATTGTGTAGTGAACACCATGCCTATTTATCTATCAAGGGTATTAACCTTTATTAATATTTTGTTATTTATTATAAATTTTCATTTTTGTATTCCATATTAAATTATCATATAATAAATGATGATGATTGATTCAATGTTGTATGATCTATGTGACACACATATGCATGAAATAAAATGTTTAAGAAGGGTGTGCCCAGATAGTACTTCAATGTATTAGGTAATGTATAGTATCATGATACGTTATGTGCAATGGGTGTTAACTAATTATAATTCATGTAAAATTTGTTTTTACTCATGATTCATGTGTAATAAGGGTTTACTCAAGCTCCATGTGTCATAAACCTTGGAAAAGATAAAGGTTACTCAAAAGGATGATGCGGGAATTCATACAGATGTGTATGTGATCATAAAAGGGAAATCCTCAGAGTTAAATGTTAACAAATAAGGAATTGTGAGATTTGGGTCGTTATGCTGCAGAAATTTCACTATGATTTTCTAATACAATACCATTGTGTAGTGAATACCATGACTATTCCTCTATCAAGGGTATTAAACTTTATGAAAATTTACTTATTTATTATACATTTTCACGTATGTATTCCACATTAATTTATCATAGTATAAATAATGATGATTGATTCCATGTTGAATGATCTATGTGACACACATATTCATGAAATGAAATGTTTAATAAGTGTGTTCTCGGATAGCGCTTCAATGCATTGGGTAAAGTATAGTATCATGATATGTTATGTGCAATGGGTGTTGACTAATTCTAATCCAAGTGAAATGTGGTATTAGTCATGATTCATGTGTAATAAGGGTTTACACATGCTCCGTGTGTCATGAGCCTTGGAAAAGATAAAGGTTGCTCAAAAGGATGATGTGGGAATTCAGAAATATGTGTAATCTATCATAAAAGGGAAATCCTCGGTGTTCAATCTTAATGAAGAAGGAATTGTGAGATTTGGGGAAATTCTATGTGTTCCATTAAGTCCAGAGCTGATGTAGGAACTTTTGGATGATGCATATAGTTCAAATTTCTCTATTCACCTAGGAAACACAAGGATATATTGAGATCGCCGAGAGCATTATTGGTGGGGTAATATGAAAAGGAATTCGCTGAATTTACAGCAAACATCCGGGTGTGACAGCAAGTGAAGGCTGAGAGATATAAGTTTAAGGGGATGATGCAACCATTACCCATACCAACATGGAAATGGGAGAAGATCACTATTTAATTTGTCACCAGACTTCCAAAGACATCCAAAGGCTATAATGCAATCTGGGTTATTGTGGACCGTCTTACAATTTCTGCACACTTCATTGCAATTCGGAAGGATTTCTCCATGGATCAACTGACACATATATATATCAGGGAAGTGGTCAGGTCGTGTGGAGTACCACTATCTATTATATCTTATTAAGATCCAAGATTCACATATATTTTTTGGAAGAGTATTCAACATGCTCTAGATACTGAACTAAATTTCACTATGGCCAATCATCCAAAAATCGATGGACAATATAAAAGAACTATTTAGACATTGTATGATATGTTAAGACCATGTTCTATGGACTACAAAGGAGGGTGGGACCAACATCTTCCACTGGTTGAATTCTCCTACAATAATAGTTTCCACTCAGCATTTGAATGGAAACTTATGAAGACCTATATGGGAAGAGGTGTAGAACCCCAACATGTTGGGATGAAGTCAGTGAGCATAATATGCTAGTACTAGAAATCGTCAAAGAAATAGAAGAGAAGGTGAAAACCATTAAGTATCATATCAAGGAAAACGAGAGTCGACAGAGGAGTTATGTCAATAACCATCGACGAGACCATGAGTATAATGTTGGAGACATGGTATTTCAATGCATATCTCCATGGAAGAATGTAATGTGGTTTGGAAAGTAAAGGAAGTTATGTACAAGGTACATCGCCAATTCGTGATTCTCGATCATGTTGGGTTGTTCCCTATCGACTAGCACATCTGAACTTCATTGGTTTTATGATTCTAGATTTTAAAATTCCATTATGAATTGATATCAGGAATAATATAGGTGTTGAACAGTGATCACATGATTAGTATAAATACAAGTCTTTAAAAAATACAATTTACTCAGACAAATGATGCAATTCCCTAATCCAGTAGACTTGCCACGTATGAATCCCATTTGTCGAAGCTCGGAAATGAGGTGGCTTCATTGGGATTCTCACTTGACCAATCCCAAGTCGTCATGAAATGTTAAGATTGAGCAGAACCGACTATGGGAGAAGTGGATGTTAATAGAGACAACCAACCAAGTGATGTTATCCAAGCCACCCCAAGAGTCTGTCATCATCACAGACCATACCCTTCGGTCCTATGCGGTTGTTATAATGAGTTATGTAAGGAGACCCTAACACTATGACTATGTACATTATTCTTGTATAGATAATATACATTATTTTTATTATTAATTTATAAATAGATTTTAATTCACCCATAGTATTTTAATTAATGTTGAAATAAGAAATCTATTTTAATGAATAAATGGATTTGTGAATTAAATTTTATTTTAACAAAGTTTTGTTATTATTATTATTAAAATTATTTTTATTAAATATAAACGATCATATAATTTTATGAATGCAATTGTATTTATTATTATGAATTGAAAGTAGTTTTTTTCAAAACCCATGAATTTTTGATAAATGTCATTTTTTATTTTAAAAGTAAAAATTAAAATATTTAGAAAATTATTTAGATAAAATGAATATTATTTTTTGGAATCAAGACTTTGAAATTATCCATCCATCAAACATTACGATTTTTATATAAAATAGTAAAGAAGGAAATAAAATAAATGGGACTACATCTATGGAGGTCAGAAATAATGAAGCCCTAGAGCATCACCCTTAATCAGGATGACCCCCACCGGTTTAAAAAGGGTGATATTTGAATAACAAACAAGAGGAGCATCTGGGACTGCAATGGAGGCCAAGTAGTCCACCATTTTTTTTCCTTCTCTCCAAGTATGAGTGACCCTAACTCTACCTGAGAGGAGAGCCTTACATTGTGTGATAGTATAGATGATCGACCACGGAGTGCTAACCCTCCCAAGCAAGGCATCATGTACAATATTTGAATATTTTTCAACCTGTGTAGCACTGATATTCATCTACTTACACACGGACATCCCAGTGAGCACTGTAAGGGCCTCTGCCCGGACTGAATTACCGCTACCATAACAAGACAAGAAAGACAATGCCACCTTGCCATTGTGATCACGTAAGACCCCAACACCATGCATGACCTCCGTGATGTAGGACCCATCAGTATTTAGCGTAAAACCTTCCTCATGAGGCAACCAACGTATCCAGCTCCCATGTACCCCAGAACCATTCCTCCTACCCTCAGTAAGTGGAGACTGCAAGTAAAGAAATGCAGATGCCTCCTTCCCAATACCCACCGCGCCAACCAGGTCCAATAATAACGATTTGGTTATGGCCACCACTTCCCTCCCCGTAGACAATATCCCTTCATATCGAGCATGATTTATTTCTTGCCAAAGAATCCAGAAACCCGCATTGAAAAAAAAAGTCCCATTCCTTGGTATCTATAATATTATCATTGATTCCTTGGAACGATTTCACCAAAAAACTCTCATAGTTACCAGTATGAGAGGAAAAACCTTCAAGCCCCCCAAAGAAGATCCACACCGCAAAGGCCCAATCACCCTTGAAGAAAATATGATTCATGATATCCTCCTTCCGGAACTCACAACAATGGAAACAAGAGACCCTAATAATACACATCATTTTGATGTTATCATCCGATGGAATATCATTATACTGCAACAGCCAAGTAAGGAAATTAAGCTTTGCTGGAATAATCTTCTGCCAGGATACTCTGTTCCAACTCCCGCTCTATTGAGGACCCCCAAAACCGGTGCTTCTTCAAAAAAAAACATTGAAACCGATCCTACCTAAACATGAAGGGGTATACAAGAACCTATCATTTTCAAAATTAAGCATGATTGAGAAAAAACAACCCATTGAGAGGAATCCATAATTGATCTGAAAAACAGAGGGTGTGATCCAGCCTCTCTGATGGTGATAAAAGGATTCGGGAAACCCGGATAACTCAGCACCATCTTCGACTAGTTCTGGTACGAAAACAGGATGCTCCACTCCCCGAAAATCCATTGATAAAGTGGATGAAGAGTAGGAATGATATTACACACTAAAACCCATATAGAAGACTCTCTGCCCAAAGGATGAGTCACTTTTGTCATGTATCTCTGAGCCATGATTCTACCCCATAGCATTCGTTCCTCGACTATTTCTAATGAAATCATCGCATGAACCCCATGCACTGCCTACGCCATACTCCTGACATTGATTCCTCCTTCCCTAAATGGTCGATCCATCTTCCCCCATGCAACCCACATCTTTTTATTATCCAATGAGGCACCCCAGATAAACCAAGCCATGATTCTATCCATGGTCCTTAAGAACCCCTACGACACACTCATAGAAGCCATAGCATGCACCCGTACCGCAGATTGCGTGTTGTTCACCAAGGTGATGCGCCCCCAAAGGATAAAAAATGATTCTTCTAGTCCAAAATATGGGCGATCATCCAATACAACAATTTGTCGAAGACCCTGGTTCGTAGCCTCCCAAAAGAAACTGGTGTACCCATGTATTCCATAGAGAGAGAGCCCTTCCCCATTCCCAGCTCACTGCTCAACCATTTCACCCTCCCTGTACCGCAAGAGCTAGAAATATAAAAACTGCTCTTCTCCCGATTAACAATATGCCAAATCCATCAGCAATACTCCTCAAATTTTTTTGAACTCCCGAATTGAACTCCTTCCAGTTTTCATGAATATGATAGTATCATCCACACACATTAGGTGTTTGAAATAAAGACTTCCATGTTTCCTCCAAAAAGGGAGAACCTCTCCATTACCAATACCTTTATTTAACATCCTACTAAGAGTGCCCTGCATCATAATAAAAATACTCGGAGATATCAGATTTCCCTGTCGAAGTCCCCGCACAGATTTGATGAAACCATGTGTTCTCCCCATGAAGGACACTGCCATCCATGGTGAGAAAATGCACCTGAAAACAATGTCACATGCCCACTTTGAGAAACCCATCTTGGAGAGAACCCTATTGATAAAACCTCATTCCATCCTATCATATGCCTTGTTCATATCAATCTTGATCACCATGGTAAACCACATATATTTCTTGTTCAAAACCCTCATCATCTACTGAGGCAACACCATGGCCCCCTATATCGATCGATCTTGCACAAAACTGTGTTCCTATAAGGAGACCCACTGAGGTAGACAAAATGACACCCTTCGATTAATATCACTAGCGAAAACATTCTATGAGATGTTTCACATTTCAATCTGTCGGTAATGATTGAGAGAAGAAGGGGCTTTAGACATCGGCAAGAGAACCAAAGAAGTATCAGCCACAATCCGAGGGATGATCCCTCCATGAAAGAAATCCACAATTACATGAACCATCTCCCCTTTAACCACCTCTCCTATACCCCTATATAATGAACCTGGAAACGCATCGGGACCAGCTGCGCTATCTGAGTTCAGGCTCCCCAGATCCTCCTTCACCTCCTCCTCCATGGTTATTCTTTCAAGCAACTCGTTCTCCTCTGCAGAGACAACATTTGGAATCAACTCCAATAAAAAATCTTCCCAAGAGGGATACCCCCTAGGAATAATAGCACTCGGGCCGGCCAGAAGGTCTTTTAAATACTTCAATGCCAAGCCCCCAACCACCTCTCTGTCATCTGAAAACATGTCGTCCTCTAGCACCAAGTTGGGCTTCACTATGTTTCGCTTTTCCTTAAGACAAGTATGGAAATAGGCAGTATTCTTATCCCCTTCCTTGAGCCACGTTATTCTTGAACGATCGCATTCCCTACGCTCAGGAGCTAACAACAACTCGGCCAAAGTTTCCTTTTTCTCAGAAAGTTCCTCAAACAGAGCATCATCCCAGCAACATTCAATTCCGAATTCCAAAATCTCATCTTATTGTTTAAGGATATCCATAACATTATCCCATGGATAATGAGAAAAAACCCATATCAAGAGTGTCTGCATCAACCGCCTCATTTTATGGTGCAATGCCACCCACGAAAAACCCTGCGACAGTTCACTCCAGGACTGCGACACCACATAGTGAAAAGCCGGGTTTCCAACCCACCGACTTGAAAATATAAACATTCCTAAGTTCCATCCAACCTACCGAGCGAGAGAAGAAGTGGACATTGATCAGAGATGCTTCATTTCAGATGTCGAACCATCATGTCTACAAACATTTCGATTGCATGCACATTATCCATGCACCTATCAAGCCTGCCCCAACTACGCTTGTCCCCCTTACGAATGTTGGACCAAGTGAAAGGGTCACCAGAGAACCCCACATCTATGTGACCCTTACTCCCCATGCATTGAATGAAGTCCAAACTCGCTCACCTTGGAAAATCACCATAGACCTTCCTCTCCTCAGGCCTCGAAACAATGTTAAAATCCCCGCCCACCAGCCAATGAAGATCCCCTAGGTCAAAAACATTCAACTCCGACCAAATCACCTCCCTACATTGAGCATCACAAATTCCATATATGAAGCACATGTACCACTCTACACCTTTCCTCGACATCTTCGTCGTTATATGTTGGTCCCCAACCTGCACCTTAAATACGGTTTAAATATATAATGCATTTAATGAAATCATAATGACCAAAAAGTGATGTAATAATATACTATAAACATTATATTCGGACAATATATGTTTTACCATTATTATAATGTGACTTTTGGTTTTTTTGATTTATTTTACAAAGCTTTAGTGGGCGCTTCAAGTTTTATAAAACATTTTGTCTTTTAAAATTGTTTTCCTTGAAGGTGTGACTCAACTCCACATAAGCAACCCTAATATTTTAAGAAGTTAGGCCATTGGAATTATAAAATATTGTTTTACACTCCCCTTTGCAACGAAAATGGGCAATATCCATTGGATGATTAGTGGTTTTGAATAGTTTAATGTGAGGTGTACCCAAATTAAATAATAAATAATTCCCTCACCATTCGTATATAGTCCCACCCATGTTCTCACTTCCTCATCTCTCAAAGGCATTGGAGTTCGACCAACCCATTACCTCTTCTCTCTAGAATCTACCCAAGCTGCCCCATGCTCCCAATAAGCCTCTCTCAATCCCCAACCATGCCATTGGGATCAATCTTCAAAGTATGGGATTTCATCCATTGTCATTTTCACCATTTTTCATTATGTATTTATGCCATTTTTTCAATTAAAAATGTTGGGGTATGATTTTGAACCTCCCCCATAATTCCCTCTTTTTGTTTGGATGATGGGATACCCCTTTCTCTCTAATTGATGGCTCCCATGTACACTCGTTACCATGACGAAATTCCATGAGGGATTTCTCTCTCCTAATTTACATCCAAGTAATTATTTTGAATTATGAACCTAAATTCCATTACGTTTGTTGATACTTGTATCTACATGAACCCCTTACTATCCATTTTATGTATATATTTGATGAGACACCCCTTTATCTCTCATCAACTATTTTTATGTGTTCTTATTTCACGTAGTTATGCTACGAAAATTGCACTACGATTTTTTCAAGCCAATGCCACTTTGTAGTGAATACCATACCCATTTATCTATCAAGGGTATTAAACTTTATGTACATTTACTTATTGATTATAAATCATAATTTATGTATTCCACATTAGTTTATCATGGAATAAATGACGATCATTGATTCCATGTTGTATGATCCATGTGGCACACTTATGCATGAAATGGAATGTTTAAGAACGGTGAGCCCTGATAGCGATCCAATGCATTTGGTAAAGTGTAGTATCATGATACGTCATGTCAAATGGGTTCTCACTCAGGAAAATTCAAGTGAAATGAGTTTTTACTCATGATTCATGCGCAATTAGGATTCACTCATGCTTTATGTGCAGTAAGCCTTGGCTCATTCGAATTCTATGAACACACACTTGCATTTTCCTCCATGAACTCCACAGGCATCTGAGCCACGAGCACCATCAAAGTCCACTCATAACTAGATTTTCTCAAAGCCTTAAATGTAACTATTTTTTTCAATGCATTGTCCACCACATAATATTTTTGTTGGCATAGAAAATGTCAATTTCAAACCCGTGCAAGTACTCGATCCAGCGACGCTGCCTCAAGATGAGAACATTCTGTGAGAAGATATAATCCATGCTTGTATAATCAGAGTAGACCACAAAACTTTCCCCAAAGAGGTTGGTATGCGAAGAATTATGAGCATGAATCATAGCTACTAACTCCAATTCATGGTTTAGGTAATTCTTTACATGTGTTCAGTGTTGGCGAGATTCGTATGCCACCACATGATTTTCCTGCATAAGCACACACCCAAGACCCATACCTAAAGCGTCACAATATACCACATACCCCTTCTCAGCCTCAGGAAAAAGAAGAACGGGGGTCGTATTCATCATCCTCCTCATCTTCTAAAATGATGCCAAATTTTTTAATCCCCAAACAAACTTCATCCCTTTTCGGGTGAGTGCAGTCATCGGTGAAGAATGTCAAGAGAAGTCGCAAACAAACTCCTTGTAATAACCAACCAAGCCAAGGAATATCCTAATATAAAACAAATTCTTCTATTTCTCCCACAACATGACCACACTGATCATTTCTGGGTCCATAAAAACCTCATACTCTGAGATCACATTCCCTAGAAATTTCACCTCCTTTATTAAGAAAGTGCACTTTGACAACTTTTTATAGAGGTGGTGAGCCCTCAATGTTCCTAGAACGATCCTCAAGTAATGTTTGTGTTACTCCTCCGAGCCAGAGTATACCAAAATGTAATCCACAAACACCACAACGATATTATAGAGATACCGATGGGAAACCCAGTTTATGAGTGCACTAATGACCATTGAAGCATTGGTCAATCTGAAGGGCATGACCAAATTTTCAATGCAGCTGTACCTGCATTGGAAGGATTTCTTCGGGATATCTGCCTCTATCACAGTGATTTGATGTTAACACGAATGAAATTCTATTTTTTAAAACCAATTTCCCCATTCATCTAATATAAAAAATAATCTATTATGGGAAATGGGTATTTGTTCTTAATTGTTACCTTATTCACCTTTTGGTAGTCAATGCATAGCTAGAGGGATCCATCACCCTTTTTTGTGAAAAACACAAGAGCGTCCCAAAGAGATATGCTCAGGAAAATGTTCCTTTGGATTCTTAGTCATATAGTTTTATCTTTAATTACGTCATCTTGGTAGGGGTTTTATGATATGAGTGAATAATATCATATGTGTTCCCGATGCCAGTTCAACCAAGAACTCAACATCCCGACCCAGATGAAAACATTAAAAATCATTAGGGAATACTTTCGGAAACTCATTCTCAACATAAGTTAGTGAACCTTATGGGGTAATTACATGATTATCTAGCATGAGAAAACATTACTAGAAGATAAGACTTCCCAGCTCTGGGAGTGGAGGTCTTACATGACCTGACTGAAGATCCCATTCTAAAAGAAAAACATGACGACTCCCATCAGGTTCCTTGAAACACACACACCTCTCGAAGAAATCGATGTGTGTATGGAAGTGTACTATCCAATCCATGCTGATTATTAGGTCAAAAATTTCCATATTTAAGGGAAATAGGCCCCATTCCATCTAAATCCCTAAAATGGAAAGTGTACTCGACGGGAACCTGAGACCGAGTTCCTTATAATTTCCCTGCAGTGTCACCAACTCCATCGAAAAATACAATAAATCGGTAGCTAAATTATGTGTTTCTACAAAAGGGGAGAAATTAATTAAACAGAGGCACCAGTATCAAAAATAGCATCATAAATAGAAGATGCGATCAAAACAGTACCACGAACTTTTGATGGTCCCACGTGTAATCTTGTTGGTGCCTAATACACCCCATGGAGATGTCTGGTCTCTTCATAAGAATGAACAGTAATCTGTGGATGTGACCTGAAATGGATTTTCCCAAAAGTTAACTCAGCCTTACCAGAAAGAAAACCAAATTGAGATCCCCCAGTCCTCGATGGCTCAGACTGCACTGTAACTCCTCTTGAAGCCACTGACCCTGCGCCACTCGGAAGTGGATGTGCCACCCCGCAGAAGCACTAAAAAAGCCCGATACCACCACACTAGTAATAAGGCTTCATAGGATGTGGTCATTCTAGTCAGGTGGGCCCCATATTCAAACACAGGTGTATCATGACTGATCTCGCATCCGAATCCATGGAAGAAAACTGCATGGAGGATGGGCCTCAACTGGAACCTCCTTTATTCACATGTTCCCAAAAGATAACTCGGACATACCACAAAGAAAACAAAATTGAGATCCCCCAGTCCTTGATGGATCAGACTGCGATGTAACTCCTCTTGAAGCCACTGACCCTGCCCCACTCGGAAGTGGATGTGTCACCCCACAGAAGCACTACAAAAGCCCCATACCACCACACTAGTAATAAGGCTTCATAGGAAGTGGTCATTCTAGTCAGGTGTATCATGACTGATCTTGCATTAGAATCCATGGAAGAAAACTGCATGGAGGATGGGCCTCAACTGGCACCTCCTTTATTCACATGTTCCTAGGGTTCTATGATATCCCCAGTCCTCGATGGCTCAACTGGAACCTCCTTTATTCACATGTTCCTAGGGTTCTATGTATCATAGGAAGTGGTCATTCTAGTCAGGTGGATATGGTATCTATGAACTCTAACATGCGCTCAATCTTCTCGAGCCATTCATATGCTTTCTAGGGTTCTATGTTACCCCGTAAGGTGGGAGGCTTAGTTTTCAAAAACTCTTGGGACTTTTCCTATCTATAACTACTATTTTCCTATCTAATAAGAGTGGGAACAAAATATGTTCCCTTCCCTAGAGCCTGGATTTCTCATACCATATCCACGACTAGCCTTATATCAATTAGTGTGGGGGAACTCTCTCCGGATTCCTCCTGTGGGTGCATGGGAGCTTTCTAGGGAGGAATGTTGCTACAAAATGAAATAGTCACAAAACAATAGTCAATACCAAAATTATGAAAATTTAAATCAAATATATCTAATATAAATAATCTAAACATGTTACAGTAATAAAAGAAACAACAACTCCACCCCTTTTCGATGTCCACTTGTCGTCTGCATCCCACACGTCTCTCCTGGAAGTGATGTCAAATAAACAATTCCAATATCACATGTTGACTTGAGGTATTCAAAGAGTGGTGTGGGAGAAGAACCCTACTCACCAGAAAAATTCCGAGTCCCAACAATCCTAGCTCTTATCTAGCCCGAATCATCCGAAAATAATAATTTAACTGAAAAAGATAAACCTCATCTGTTACCATTTTATCATAAACTGAATCTGGTCGCCATTAATACTAGCACCGAATCAAGTCCATGACATGGCCTGAATGGCATTCCCTATCCACCCTGGCTATCCCAAGTGCACGAGCAACAAAAATCATGGTTTAGGATTTATTTACCAGAGTAAGAAACCATAAAACCATAAAAACAATCAATAATATGAATATGAAATTTTCATGCCAAACATGACTTATGAAAAATAATGATCTGAATACATGGTTTTAAATAATGTAAAGAGGTCCAAAAATAAATTAAAATAGTAAAAAAATATCCACAAATACTCCACATGACAAATAGTTATCACCCCTAAGCCGTCTCCACAACACCGCACCATAGGCGGGGACGAACAACTCGAACCGCCGTCACCCGAGGCTTTACCTTTACCAATGCCAAACATAATCAAGTCTACATACACCCAAGGGGTGTAAGTAGGGTGTGAGGTTATGCCCAATTTTACAACACCCAAATATTCCCAATAGTATGCAATACAAGGTGTAAAAGCAGGAAGTTTTAATATGTAAGGAAAAGCGGCAATAAATTCAAGAAATACAACTTTCAATTGAAAATAGTTTTGAAAATAATAAATTCAGAATTTCAGCACATTTAAATAAGTCATGTTATATACTATAATGAAGATCCAAACACACCATATAAAAAGGGTAAATATCACAAATCCAATGAGCAATTGAACCGGGAACACCCCTACGAACTAGATAGTCTCTGGCCAAATGTACCCCAAACATCAGTGCAATGAATCCATGTAACTATCATTTCCCATGAATGAGACACTATTAGGGAAGATAACAATAACCTATTGGTACCTAAACCACATTTATATTGTTTTTTAGAGTTTTTTTATCTATACTTTTAGTGAAATAGTGACAAAACCAATCCAGATAACTAGTTGTACTAGTACATATCTTCACACCTTGGTACTCGGGCTTCCCCCTTGGTGCTCAAAAAATTTCTGGATGACACATAAATCACATTTCTTATTAAACACCAATATTGGTAACATAAAAACAAAACGGTATCTATTGACACTTTATTCAACTTAAAACCCTCAATAATAAATTATGATTATCAATAAAACAGCTTATAAAAACCTCGCATTGTATTGTATCCAAAACACATATAAATCCATACATTACACACCATGTGCAAACTCACAAGTCACAAAAATATAAGTGGATGTCCAATAAAATTAAATGAAATAAAAATAATTTTAGAATTCCCTAAATGAACCTTGATGTGATATCTTATTAAAACCTATATTTTCACATAAACACGACACATAAAAATTCAGGTCTTTTAAAAACATCATTAAAATAGAGTTTTGCTTCAACAACCAAAATATATATACATTAAAAATATTGGTTTCTTACCTAATACACTTCAATAAAATCATCTATGTAATTATAATGAATCCCAAAATGATCTAATAATACATTTCTATGAAAACCCACAATTTCACATAAAAAAGGCTTTAAAAATTCATTTTCCATACAAACACCACTAAATCCAATTTCCTCAACAATAATCAAATTAGATAAACATAAAAATACTATAAAAACAATAATATAGTTCACAAGGATTTCATACATAATTAAATAACCTACCAAAATGTTTAAAACCTTGAATCATGTTTGCGAAAACTAAATCGCACCACCGCCACACCTCAAGGAGTGTATGTCAAGCCTAAAAACAGAATATTGGAAAATGAAACCCCAAGGGAAAACCTAGGTTTGAAATCATATCTTGTGGTATTTTGGTACATCAAGGATAAGGTAAGAAACCCTAATAAAATTCAAAGATGAATGAAGGAGACCCACTTACTTGAGAGAACATGAATAAATCCCCCAAAATACAACAATTGATAAAATTTAAAACCGAAAAAATGATATTGACGTTTGAATAAGTAGAACGATGTTAATTGAGAACTGAAATGGGGGAAATAGTAAAAAATGTAGTTGTTGTGAAATAATCAAATTACCTTTTAAAATCTGGATGATATGAGAATGCCAGAAATGATTTTACCTAATCCGCGATGTAAATAAGCTCTAAAAAGGGAGAAGAGAATTTGGAGTCTCACCTATAGATGTTTGAATATTTTGGGACTATTAATCCCATCAAAGAGTAAAAAATGAATATGTTAATAAATAAATAAATTATTTTCTGAAAATTGAAATGGGTTTCTAGGATGGCTCAATTCCTAAAAAATTCAAATCCTCTAGGATTATGGATTTCTAAAGGTTTAAAATTAATATGGTGGTGTTAATAGGTCAGGGGAGTAATTTTTGGAAGTGGAATGGGTGAAAAATATTGGAAATTTAATGACTTAGAAAATAATAAAAATTTATTTTTAAATCTAGATATAAGCTCACAGTTTTTCCCAAATCATGAAAAATCAACCATTCCTCCAAAAAATGCATGGTAAACCCCCCAATAAAGCATGAGTGGAAATTAAAAGAAAAATACCGTTAAAATAAGTAATTAATTTGTTGAATTGGATAATCTGACCACTTATCAAATAATCCCCCAATATCAATAAATTTTACATAGAGGCCACACATCAGGAAGAAAGCTATCCTAGGGAGTCCTTTTGTGTAATCTAAAAGGAGATACTCAAAAAAGATGTAATTTTTTTATCACCTCTTTCAAAATTAATTTATTCTTAAAATTAATATTCTTATGTTATTTTAATAATGAAGTAATAACTACATTTTCATCCACTATATGAGATGTTATTATAATTATCGTACAACCTTATACCTCTTTTTATCAATCCTATGAATTATAATATCACCATGTGTGTGTACATACGACTTACAGTCTCAACATCGTGGTGTAGTTGTTATTCAAAAATACATAATTTGTATGGCTATATTGATGAGTGTGATGGATTTAAATAATAAATAAACCATAATTATTTTTATCTTAAATTAATATACTATGTAATTCTATATTATTTATTCATCAAGGGAATGATATCATCGCTTATACGTACATATGACATAACGTATCCATGACACGATGAGATTCATTATACAAGTTAACCATACAAGATTTATTAAAAGGTATATATAATAAATAATCATGAAATTTATGAAATTATAATTTTAGTATATATATATATGTCATTTACTTGCTTCGATTCAATTCAATAAGGAAACAGAAAACATCGTTCATGCGTACGTACGACCTAACATCTCCATGAACTGCGTATTGAATTTCATTTATATATCTATAATATATATTTATATAATAAATATGTATTATACATAAATCATGTTTTAAATTTTTGAACTATATAAATCATTATCTATGTAATAATATCAAAAATAAACAGTCAAAACACGTGCGACAAATAAAATTATTATTACCCAAAACATTGCTTTAACATGGAATTGATAAATGAACGGGTAATAAAAAGTCATAAGTGAATCCTATATGATTTCATATAAATTATTATGGTTATTTTAAAAGTTAATAATATTTTTAAACCCACTATAATATATTTTCGGACAAATATGGAAGAAATCACACCTGAGGTAATGGATAATTTAGAAATCTCATTTTTTTCCAAGATTGTTTATATATTGGTATTTACTATGGAGATATTTATCAACCATGTCCATTTTTTCTAAAATTCTAACTTAAAATTATTTCAATTATTATATATATATTTTAACAATTATTTACTTTTAATAAATGGGTTGGATGTAATCTTTCTTTTGTTTACTATAAGAGGTACATTTTGACATCTCCAGAAAAAGTTCGAGGAGAATGTTTTTTTAACTTATAAAACATGAATAAATTTTTAGATGGTTCATGATGATTTATTTCCATGAATAGTCCTATACACTATTTCAATTTTACAATTAATTAAATTCCTTTCTTTTAAAATTGCATAAATGTTTGAGAAAAGAAGCGTTTTTAAGAATAAATGATTTTTTCCTCAACAAAAAAGTTCAAGTGTATTATCCAAATTATTTTCCCAATAATATAATGTACATAAATAAAGTTATGTGTCTATAACTATTATAACTATGATTTTATTGTGATAATGGTGGAATTATATTTTATATGGATTATGTTATTATAAAATGATGATAAACACATTTTATTTTTTGGATTATGATATGATGAATGCTTTATATTATTATGGAACATTTAATAATAATTTCATTATGATATGGGTGAGTCCTATATCTCCATCCTATAAAATGGGTAATGATTTATATCTCATGATATAGACATGAATGAAATGGAACATAAATCCAGTTCAGTAATACAGGGATGGAATGATATGTAAATCTGGTTTAGTAATACATGACTAGAACAACATGTAAACCTGGATCATTAATGTACATTTTAAACTATGATGGTCTTAGAAACAATGTCATGGATACGTTGGAAATAATATTTTGTTCATATTTGTTTTCCAAAATTTCATGTTTTATTCCAATGCAATTTTATCATGGTTAATGTTCCTTTATTATCTTTGCCTTACGTACTACCAAGATTTATTTCAACACTCATGTTTTTTCTATGTTATTTTTAAAATATATGTTTATGTCTTTACATTCTTATGATTATTTTTTAATATAATTTCCATTCCTACACATAATGACCATTTTTCCCTCCCCTTTTCATGTTTCTTTCCCCCTAGGATTTGAAGAAGGTTATTAAGTAAGAAGTGTCAAAAGGTGTTCTAGAAATAAAGGATAATGTAGGAGATAATGTAGATGTTTATGAACATGTTGTTTATTTTTAATATTTCGAATGGGACTAAAATAATACAGTCCTTGGGAATCTGTTAGTTTCATATATTATGTATTTCGTAAATTTAATGCATTATTTATGTACATTAATCTTGGGTCTTTATTTTTGTAATCATTGTATGATTTTTTCAATCATTGGAGAATGGGATGTGAATTTTTTAGTGAGATCCTTAGAGATATTTCATTGGAATGACTATGGATGTCCCTAAGTGTAAGTATAACTATATATTATAGTCCTATAATTATGGTAAAAATCATTAATAATCTATTATTAAATCAATGATGTTAGATATTGAAAGTACTCCCCCTTGATTATGTTTTTTCCGAGTATGATTTTTTCCTCTCACAATAGTTTTGGGTTTTATAAAATTTAATGAAATAGGATGATTCATGTTAATGTAGAATATAGTGAACCTTGGAAACATATTATTCATGAGAATAAAATTTAAATGGGAGTTGGAAGGTGAAACTTCATTATTATGCATAATCAGGAATCTCATAACATGATCAACAATATCAACATTAGCGAGTTTCCTGGCCCCGAAAATAAAAGAAAGATGAAGTTTCATGGTGATCATAGAGGAATGAAAGTTCAATTTTTCTCGTGTAAATCATGTTGGAAGAGGCATCAAGGATATTGTTTCAAAGGAACTTGAAGATGGATTGGGTGTAGAAAAGGACACAAATCCAGCAATTGTAATGAAAAAGGTTCAGTTAACACAATGGACAAGGATAGTGGTATTTCTAAGACATCAAGGATGGTTAAAATTTTTAAATGTGGAATTTACTATAATTATAATAATATATTACCTAAGAAGAAATCTCACAAAGAGTTTAAGCACGGTCGTATGGGTTGTATTTATGTTGATGATGATGATGAGACCAAAAATGTTATATGAGATGAAGGAAGTGTTATAGAATAAAATTATGAACCTTAGTGAATGGTATAAAAAGACAGTGGAATGATTACTATATTATCAAGAATAATGTTGTATACATAATTAAATGGTATTATAGAATAATGAAGCAACTAAATATTGTTACACGATTGTTTTCTATTATCTATTTTAACATATATGTTGAATGATACTGGTAACGATTAATAGTTATTTAGAATTTTGGGAAATTGTATGATATGTGCATAATTGTGGGATTAAAAGATAATTAGATGTTTGATAGTATTAATGATCTCATTACTTATATAAGTAAAATGTGATATCATGGTTTTTAGAAAATAGAAATTTTGGTATTTTTGATGTGTTGAAAGAGTTAATTCTGACATAAAACATGTTTTTACTAAGGTTCTTCGGTAATTCATGTTACTAGCACGTTTCAAGATAATAAAATATTAAGGTATTGACATGTTTGGAATGTGACAACCAATAACTAACTAATGATATGTGGGTGGAAAATTTTATGTTGATCTAGTTCACCTCTTTATAAATATTTATATTTTCAGTATTTGGAAGGATTGAAATTTCATCCATTTATAGATTGTATAAGTTATTTTCCAGTTGATTTTTTTATTAATGTATTATCTCACTATAGGTGGACATATGAATATTTTAATACTTGTGCTAAACTTTTGTTGAGACATATTGAGTGAACATTCATTATATCACATGATTTTATAATATTTCAAGAAAGAAAAATTCAACTTTATTTCATTAAATAACAGATGAAGTGGAAATTGCTCAAGGAATGACCAATGGTGATATTATCCTGAAATATAGTAAGTATGTTTTCACATGTTCATCAAAATTTGGAAATGATATTGAAAACCAAAAATTTTTCTTCGTACATTCTTATCTGATAAATTAGATTGTCCCTTACATTATCGTTGATTTATGGATTTCTGGCGGTTAACTCTCTCCAACGTTGTTCTCTATCACTATCCATCATAACATGATAGTTTGATTTCTATTCCTTATTCATGTTATCACTTCCAACCTATGTTCTCCAATGTGTAAACACGTTGATGGGATATGTTGGGTAACCTCTATGTTTGACATTAATTTTTAAAATGTACTTTTGGTATTCCATTTTACTATGTGGGTTTCCATGAATGAAACATTCAAATAATAAACCTTTTATAACCCGGAGGAATTTGGAAGGAGAAATTCATTTAAAGGGGGTATAATGTAACATACCGACTTTTTTGGACAATGTTTTTCAAAGAAAAGAAAATTTTCATTTATATCATTTAACGCACTAAGCCAAACATTCCTTTGACACTAAACTGACTTGTCGTATGTTACACGCAAAACTGAGTTCACATATGATACATGAAAAAATGAGTACAGATTCAGTTCAATGTATAAATGATATATGTTTTTATTACGTTATATGTTACATAAAAAGACTCTTTCACTATACGCAACCCAGAACACATTCATTACATGCAAGAGTAACCTTCCTCGATAGGTTGCTTTGTACACAATACTGATGTTCACTAAACATCGATATATTATTAAAATATAATTAATTAATTAGATATAAACTAACAGTTATGAATAGAATTAACAACAATTTGAATTTTATATAACATTAAAATTCATCTTATGTATTTTCTATACAGGATATAAGAACAAATTCAATTTTTTGGATAAAAGATGTATTTTTCAAAGAAATTCAATTTTACCACCCTTTGATAGGGAACACTTTTAAAATATAGTTTATGAAAATTTTATAAGTTATACTTCACATAATAAACTACTTATTTGGAAGAGGGACACCAATATTTTCATTGGTTTAAAATTTGGTTTTTTTTGAAATTCTTATTTTAATGAATAATGAAAATACTACATTTTAATTAAAAAAGGCATTTTCTTCAAATTTATTTATATAGTTATATTATGTTTTTAATTGGTTTGAAAGTTTAATTTGAATACCTTTTTACCCTTTAATCCAGTTTTGGTCATTGGATGTTATTTCACCTTCAAATTGGTCATAATCACATGTAAACTTATTGATAGTGTTTTCTTAAAAACTCATTTTGGGTTTTGAGAACAGAAATTAATTTTACATTCATTAATGAAACATCAATGTTTTTAATTTTGAAAAATTTATTCCATATTTTTAATTAGTGGGTCCAATTTATATTAAAATGTCACTTTTATTTTATTTGGATATTATGAATATTAAATATGACAATTTTTTACCACCTTTAAAGGTAAATCTGGTAAATTTGGGTAAGAAATAAAATGAAAATGTTATTAAAATTATCCTAACAACTTATAAAAGTTTATTTGAGTAATTAAAATTGACCAATATCACATAACATTCGAAATTTATTAATTTAAATGATTTTTTTTCTATAAAAGTGATGTAATTATAATTAAAACATAATAAAGTGACAACCTGTCAGTTTCATATATCTTATAAGTATAAAAAATTTATTGTAGTGATAAACATGATACAACATAGAACATAAATAGTCTCCAAAAAGATAATAAATGTATCTAAATTTTTTAGATTTATTTAAAATTTTATTTATTAAATAATTACCATCAATGAGGTAATAATAGTGATGTTCAAATAATTTTATTAATAGAAATGTCAATTAAATGGTTTAAAAATATTAAAATAAATTTAATATGAACTAATTACTATTTTCCAAGAATTTTATATTTCAACATAACATATTATTAGTTTATTAAATATTTTTTTTCAAGTTTATATTCTATGGGGATTTTACTTAAAGACATGTAAATGAATAGTGTCAAAATTAACACTATTGGTAATTTATAAAAAAACATATGAGAAAACTATTTAAAAATAAAAAATAAATATTTATAAATTAAAATGAGAAAAATATATGGTATAATATTTGATTAATTATGAATTTTTGGATAAATTAAAACCCTTAATTAAATATTTATATCAATTTAATATTTAGAATATTATTACCTTAATTAAAATTTTATAGATAAAATAATGATAAATAAATATAATAAGGATTAAAAAAAATGTCAAAACATATCTAAATTATATTTTTTGATATTATTTAGATCTATACATATCTTTTCTATGATAGAAGTTTGTTTTGGAGCATTATAAAATGAATTTATATTTATCATATGTTAGTGTGTCAAAACATTTCTAAAGTACCCCATCACCATCTTAAAAAATGAAACAAACTCTACCCACTTATTCTCACCTTTAAATCCCTTTTTCACATCCAAAATCTTCTTAAAAAAACTCCCAACATCCCTACCTGCCTCTTATAGGACACAAATCGAGAATAAATCCATCCTAGGAAGACATTTTCTGTAAAACAAAATGAGATACACGAAATAGTTGTAATTGTTTTATCACCTCTTTTAAAATTATTTTTATTATTTGACATTCTCTCCATATGTTGTTTCCATAATAATGTAATAACTGAAATATATTCTACATGATGATAATATATTATAATTATGTGTTATCCTTATACCTCCTTTTATCAAACTAACGAGAACAATATCACCATGTGTGTGTAAATACGACTTAATATCTCCATACTATAGTGTAATTTTTATTCAACAATACAAAATTTGGATGGGTATATTGATGAGTATAATGGATGTAAATAATTAATATAACATAATAATTATTTTTTAAAATCCATATACCATAAAATTTAATAATATTTAAGTATCAAGGGAATGATATTATTGCTCGTGCATACGTACGACTTATCATCTCCACAACACAATGAGATTCATTATCCATGTTAACCATTTAGGAATGATTATAAGGTATATATAATAAATAATAATGGAATATATGAAAGAATAATTATACTATATATATTTCATTTATTTTATTCCATTCAATTCAATAAGGAAACAGAAACAGCGTTCAAGAATTTATACAACCTACCATCTCCATGAATAGTGTATTCCATTTCATTTAACTATCTATTATATAAGTTTATATAATGAATATATATGATATATAAATCATGATTTAAATTTTTTTCATAATTAAATCGTGATATAAGTAATAATATCAATAATAATTGTCAAAACATGTAAGATAAATCAAACTGTTATAACCAAAAATGTTTCTTTAACATGGATTTGATAAATAAATGTGTAATATAATTTCATAAGGGAATCACATATGATGTCATAAATAATATTATGGTTATGTTATAAGTTAATAATATGTTTAAACCCAATACAAATGTGTTGTTGACACATATGGATGAAATCAGACCTTAGGTATGGGATAATTTTGCAATCTGATTTTTATATGAGATTGTTTATATACAAGTATTTATTGGATATATATTTATCATCCATTTTCCATGATTTCAAAAATATTTTTCATAAAGTGTTTACTAGTATTCTATGTATGTTTAATGTCATTTTTACCCATTTTTTACTTTTATTATATGGTATAAAATTTTATTTCTTTTAATTACCATAAAATGTAGTTTTGACTTTTAATAAAAAAGTACAAGGATCGCTGTTTTTTATTGAATATAACATTAATATTTTTTATGGTTTCATTACTCCATATTTCCATGAATAATCCTATAATATATTTTTTATTTTTAACTAATTTATTTTCATTTAAAATTGAGTGGAATTTTGGGAAAATAAACATTTTTGAAGAAATAGGAATTACAGTCAAGTGTTATATCAAAATTATTTCCATCTAAGATGATGTTATTAAATAAGGGTATGTTTCAATCCCTACTATTACAATGATTTTATTATGTTAATTATGGAATGATATTTTATATAAATTCTATTATGATGGAATTATGTAAAGGAACCCCGTTTTATTTCTTATGGCTTTCTATGATGAATGATTTATGTTTTTGTGGAACATGTAAGATTGATTTTATTATGAGATGTGTGGCAACTATATATCCCTCGAATTAATTATCTAATAATTTATATCTCATGAGATATACAATAAAAGAACAATAATTAAATCTGGTTCATAAATACAGGGCTGAAACAATATGTAATTCTGCTTCAGTAATACAAAGCTGGAACAAAATGTAAACCCGGTTCGTTAATATTCATTATCCACTATGATGGTCTTAGTAAAAATTACTTGGATACTATTGAAATCGTATTATGTTCTTATTTTTTACTAAATTCAATGCTCTATGCCAATGCTATTTTAACTGTGTTAATTTTCCTTTATGATATATTCCTTACGTAATACCAAGATTTATTTTCTATCCCCAGATTTTGGTATGTTTTTTTAATTATACTTTTCATGTTTTTACATTCTTAGGGTTATTTTGGGTAAAATATTTTCCATGCATACCCTTACTGATCATTTTAGCTCATCCATTTCATGTTTCATTTCCTCAAGGATTTGAAGAAGCGTATTAAGTAAGATGTGTCATAAATGGGTTCTAGTTATGAAGGATATAGAGGGAGACGATGTTGATAGTTTAAGAACAAGGTGGTTATGTTTTCTAGTTTCTAAAGGAGATAAACAAATAAGGTATTTTGGAATTTGTTTGTGTCATGTATTTAGTATTCCACAAAAGTAATGTAATGTTCATGTACGTGAAGCGCATGTCTTTATAATTTAACAAGATAAATAATTAATATTATTTCATGTGGTTTATTAATTATTCATGCTTTTTTATCTCATATATACATTAACCATTTATTCATGTGAATATTTTGTGAGTAGAAAACCTAATAAATATTAATTTTTTAATTAATGAATATAATATTTATTTATTTATATGAGAATAATGAAGTGATATTTATTTGTTTAATAGATAGTCACTATTCAATTCGAGAAAAATATTGTAGAGGAATGGTGGACGAAGTTTAAGACTCTCATGAGAAATTAGAAATAATGAATATTATTTGTTTTAATTTTATATAATTATATTCGTGATTTTTTCTCATGTCAAGAAATAATAATAATAATAATATAATTATATACATAGCTTTCCACATGGATTATTGATCTAATAAAAGGAAACATGCAATTCTAATTTCCCAAATCTAGCTTTATATAAACCCATTTTTATTATTTTCATAAGAGAGAAAATTAATTTTTGTTGTTGTTCACAATGATCTATGGAGATAATCCCCTCTATGTCTTGGGGGGACCCCCTCCAATAACGCTCTCCAGAATTGAATTTTATCTTCCTCCACCACCACTCTATATTCAATGGGGGTCATAGAGAACCCTTTGTGAAGTAGTTATCCAGAATATTAATGGACAAAAAAGAAAGAATTAAGATCTTTCGTGCTAGAACCTAGAGGATTATATGGTGATGAAAAAAGTTTGTGGAAAAATTATGGATCAATATTTGAGGGAATATATTCATGTTTCCTACAACGCAGTAATAGTACAATGTAGATACTTTCCTATCCATAAAAAAGACTGAATTTACGACATGGTTATTATTTAATTTTATAAATTAATTGTAAATAATATCTGATGATCATGTGCTTTGGTTTCAATATTTAACCATTATCAACATTAAATTATTCATATTTTTTGATAATCTTGTTTATCATCATGTAGGCATAAGATTAATTATCTATCTTGTCAGAAAGAAAAATTTGGAATACCCAACTAATGCTTTTAGTATACCCAGAAAAAAAAATTGGTATCAGAAAATTTGTATAATTATTTATAAATATTTAATTATTAATTATTGGTTTATAAATCATTTAGTAGTTTCTGATTCTTGATTAACCGTTTTATAATCTAGATTGTGAGATTTGATTTCTTCCTCTTTGTTTCTAAAAAAATTGATTAATTTTTTAAATAAAATTCATTAATTGCACTCATTAGGAGGTGATGAGGTGTCTGGACAAATAACATAAGAGTAAATATCTTGTAACCATGAGGAACATTTCATGTTCATGAATTTAATTCAATTTTATTTAAATATAAAATAATTCAAAACATTTGTTTTTATTAAATATAGTGAATATAATTATACCCCATTTATTAATTGTTCCGTCCTAACAAAGGGTAAGAATAAGTACACACTGTGTAATATCAATACAAGATATGTTGTCCTTAAATCATAGTTTTAACATGTATCCTCATACATGACCTACCTGACTGGTGATCTTCTAACTCAGAGGCCACACACTATACAACCCATGTACATGTGGTTTACTCTAATAATTTCTAAGGAATGGTTCCTTACAAGGCCCTTAATCATTTCCAATAGATATATGGTGAGAATAATACCCATAGTGAGATCCCTACACGTACATTAAAGATACACATAGTGAATCATTAATGTACATGTATGAATCTTTCTCAAAATAAAGGAGTATTAAGAAATGATTTTTTATATTGTAATAATATAATCATCATGTGGTCTGTGGGGAAATTAAGTTTACATTACACAAAATATGATGGGTTATATACATATATATATATATATATCTTTAAAAAATGCCTAATTTATTTTTTTCATAACGATCAAATTTACGTATAATGTACAAATCATATTGTAGATTACTTTATTTTCAATGAAAAATATCACTCAACATAAATATTGTGTGATCAGTGTGGTCATTAATTTGATATAACACATTATGAAATTACATTATAAGACATGTATGACACATTTCTCAAGTGTAAATATTATATAATTATAATACATGTTGGGTATTATATATGGGTACTCACTATATTGCCTCCATGGTACATTTTGTGCACATTTATTTCTAGATGAATATTTTAATTTTAAAAAAAAATTATTTCACATGATAATCTAATTAAAATTTGACTAAAATATGTGATGAAGTAAGTGATTAATTATATAATATAATTAATTTATTTGTACATGATTAATCTTAAATGAATATTATTATAATTCGTTATTAATTATATTAAATGTGTAATTCATTTCATGAATGTGGATGATCATGTGAAAACACTAGACTATTGAATGTTATTAGTTTAATTTAATTATATTTTAAAATAAATTATTTGTATGAATTTAATATCTCATGACATTATGCTAGGGAATTAATTTCCATGTTTTATTTAATTTATACCCCTTATCCAATCATTTGGTTCTTTCACCAACATGTGAGTAAAAACATATGTAATCGATATAGATCCCATGATAGTTAAGTTGGTTCATGTTTAGAGTTTAGGAGAAACCAATTCAAGTGAGATACAAATATGGATAGGTGGAATGATTCAAAATGATTCATAAATGGTTCATGGTGTTTTTACTCTAGGTTTATGGTTTGTTTATCATCTCCTAGGTAATGTATCCATTATTGAAATATCTTATTCATTGAATTTTATTATAAAAACTATTTTTAATTTTATGGTTGTTAAATTATTGATGTTTATTCCTGATCACATGAATTAATAATGTGAAAAGAATGTGGGATTTAACCAAGATAAACCACCTTAAATACATATTATCCAAGACATTGTTAATCACATAAGTAAAGAAAATTAACATTAAAAATATGTTATAAAGAAAATATTCAGAAATTTGTGTATAAGGATAATATCCCTATACTATATATATATTATTTTTAAAGCCTTCCACTACATCAGTTATAATAGAACCATATTTCAATGTACTTTCCTAGCCAATTCTGGGGTACTTTCAATAATATGGGAATTCTAACTTCATTTTCTTATTAACTTAACTTAGTTCACATCAATGGGTGACATCTATGTTTGGACGTAGTGTAACTAAGAGTAAAATGATAAGGGAATCGAATTTATGTATTTTTGAATAAGGGAGTCCACACAATAATACAAGTAATAGAGATCTAATGAAGTTTGAAATTGAAATTTATACATGAAGTCTTTTAAATTTCTTGACCAGAAAAATGTCATGCTGATGAAGGGGGGAATATGGATCAATGGCACTATAATATAGAGGTGACATGGTATACAAAATCCAATGATACGTGATAACATGTGTCTATAAAATACTATGAGATTGATAAATATAATATATATTAATTATTCTAAATTTTATCAAATAATGTAATTAAAATATATTTATATTAACTTTAGAAATATTATTAAAATGAATCCAAATATATCTCTTCTATCCACACTTAATAAGGATGAATTAATCTTTGACTCAAATTTCCAGGAGTTGAAATTGTCCTGATGCATTATGCTATACTATAAAATAAAATTTTTATGTGTTGGAAGAACATATTCTTTATGATCTAGAATTAATGGATAGTTTGTAAGAGTTATCTATCTATTAGAAAAAATTGAATTATTAAATATATGTTTAATGTCTCATGCTATCATATATGAGAAACAATATTTTGTATAAACTTGAGGAAATGGATTCATATAACATTATGTCTCTCCTTTTAGGATCTCTATCAAGAGAAAGTGGTATAATAGAGTCATAAGATCATTAATGCTCATGTTATAAGTGATCCTTTACAATCGGTGACAACTATGCCTTATGTAGTCATGTTGATTGAATATATTGAACACATAGACATCATACTGATTATATTCCCTGATGAGTTACATAGAAATATCATACATTCCTCACTACACAAGTCCATATCCTTTTATTTGTTAATTATTATATGAGAAATAATGAGAAGAGTTTTTTATACATTCATGCACTAATTTGAATAGGGTTTATGGAAATAGTTAATTACAAACTCATAGTCTCTATGTTGTATAAGAAATAGAAGAACTATGAGAAGGAAATGAATACTCCTAAAAATTTAAATTACCTAAGAACAATCCTTCAGAGAAGATGAAGATATAGAGGTATAGAAAGGAAAGGGAGGTAGTATTTTTTCACATGTTATGAAAAGTCGATGGAAGATTAAATTCAACATGAAGAAAATTGATGTTAATGGTGTGTTTTTTTTCTTGTGTAATCTTCTAATTTCAATATTTTTTGTATTATATATAACATGTGGGGTGTAATATCTATATCAAAATGTAGGAACGAAGTTGATTCTGAGGACATCTAGAGGATAGGTGCACTTTCATTTGACTAATGATATGAGGTTAGTGGCTCTAGAAAATGGGGAGAACCACCTTCCATTACCAATAAGAATGATATTGGCATTAAGGGATTATTATTATGCTACAACATTTCCTCAAGAACATAATTTCTATATAATTCCCTGGTGAAAATTGTTTTATATTCAAATTTGGATGTATATGTTTTCTTTTAAAATGAAACCCTATTTAATGGTATGAAATTGTTAAAGCACGATATTCGTGTATTAAACAATGAAAATATTTTATTATAAATAGAAGAAGAATCATATTCACATTACTCATATAACAACCAACTATGGAATCACAATATTGGTTATGTAAGTAATAAGTGTTTGAAAAATCACTAAAAAGTTTATTTAGATTGTTTTGACATAAAAAACATGAAATATTCCAAAAAAATCATGGTCTATTTCTCAAACCAATATTTAGTGTACATTGTGAATGGACCACATAGATTCTAGGATTAGTACAAAATGATATGTGTAATCCATTTTAAATAGATTCTAGAGGTGGTTATTATTACTTTTGAACATTTAATGAAGACTTTATTGGTTATGGATATGTGTAGTTGATTAGGTATAAGTAATATTCCTTGGATAAATTTAATAAAAATAACTAAATTTATATTCAACATAGAATGACGACAATGAAGCATAGGTCAGATCAATGTGGTGAATATCTTTACTAATAGTTTTTCATCATCTTAAAGTTATGTGGGATTCTATCTCAAATCACAACACCATACACAAAAAAGATGGTTGAAACTAGTTAAAGGAAGAAAAATATATTATTAGACTCTGTAAGGTCAATAATGAGTCATTCATATCATGAATTATAATATTGGGTATTTTCATTACAAACTATGGTCGACACAGTAAACTAAGTACAAACTAAATAGAAAAATGGAATTCCTTTCTAGTTATAGATTAGAAAGAAACCCATTTTGTGTATGTTAATGGGGTTAAAATTAGTATTTATGTCATTTTTATGAAATAAAATATCACCATGGGGCATAAATTAAACATTTATAGGGTATCCAAATGAAATAAAGGGATGATTCAAATACAACACCTTATACAAGAGAGTGATTGTCCCTAGATAGGTAGTATTTCTTGAGATGTTGTATATTATAAAAAATAATATTGAGAGAAATATTGAATTTTATGAAGTTAGAACTAGATATTCATAAGTTTTATTATTACAATAGATTCCACATGTACTAGTGGAAGAACTAATTCTATAAAAAAAGTACCGCTTAGGATCACTGGAGAGGTAAGAAAATAAGGGATATATGTATTTATATTCAATGAATATGGTGACTGATTGTTCATTTAAAATGATTAAACTCTCTCCAATAAAGTGGTTTTACAGAGCTCTGAAGGTACATGATGGAAGTAATACCTAATTTATGAATTGAATTCAATGTAATGGTACCATATTTTTATAATGGTCAATATTCTAGTTATTGTAAATACTGTTAGATGAAAATGGGAATTCGAGATAAAAATATAAATTGAAGGTAATTTAAATTCCAATTAATAAAGTGTAGTTTCTAAAGGGTTAAAACCTTATTAATAATTTTTCTATGATGAAACCTTTTGACCAGTTTCAATTATTAAATCCATAAAATTCGTACATTCTATAACATCGTACCACTACTAAAAAAATTCTTCAAATAGATGTTAAGTCAAATTTATAAAATGGGATCCTTCATAAATATGCCTATATGACACACACAGATGTAACTTTGGATTCATGTAATGAAAAAATGAATTTAATGTTGGATAGAACCATTTTGGGATTTAATAAACCAAATTTTTCATGGAATATTATATTAAATTATGCTATAACGAACGTTTTTTGAATAAAATTTAATGTGAGTCATGGGGATACATGAGGTTTTGTGAGAATGTACTTTTTATCCTAGCAGTATATGTTGATAAAATATTACTTATTAGAATGTAGATAGCCATATTATATTCTTTTAAGTACCAGTTAAACAAGAATCCCTCCATTAAGGGAATAGTTGAAGAATCCAATATTATTGGAATCATGACCATTTTTGATAGATCCAATATGCTTATCGGACTATGAAAAATTTGAAACATTGAAAAGATAATAATTAGATTTTGTATAAAAAATCAAAAAGGGGATTGGTTCTAGTGTTCATGGTATAATGTTTCCTAAGAAAATGCTTCCTCGGACATAATAGAAATAAGACAGAATGATTATGATCCCAAATTAATTAGAGAAAAGATCAATCATGTATACCATGCTATTTAATAGACTTTATGTTACTTATACATCTATCATGGTCTGAAAATATCAATTTGATCAAGGATGTCATAAGTGGTGTTGTACTAAGGGTATCCTTGATTATCTATTAATAACTAATGATATGTCCCTAGTGTATTAATAAGATGAGGAGATAATAATATGTGGTTAAATGAATCGTAGTTTTAAAATATCTTATAATGATATCAAGTTACTCTCACTATATTACTTATGTCAACAAAGATGTTATGGGCTAGAATAGTTCCAATAAGATGGTTGTTGCTGATTATAATGTGGATTCCATGTATATTGAATATTTTTATGCCTCTTAGGTCTCCATTTGGATATTAAAATTTTTCTAGTATATTGATGTGGTACCTAGAAGTAAATTCCCTATCATAGTGTGTTATCAGAATACTATAGCGGTGTCTTGTAGAAATTATTCAAGATCACACCAACATCAAACACACATACTCAAAAATAGTCACCTCTTGAGGTATATTTCATAGAGGGTTGAAGTTAAAATATGAACTATTCCCACCTAAAAAAAATGTGGAAGACCCAAATAAGGACTAACTCTACAGAATCATGATTATCCTATGAGATATTATGGAAGGAATGTTATTAGTAGTTGACTCTACTGAATGTTAGAGCCTATTGGAGTTTTTCCTAATAAAAAATGTTTGTGTACTTTATAACAACCTATTTTCATTTTTTAATAATAATAAACCTCAAATCACATCATGATTATTTTTCAATTTGACATAGAATGTGATAAAATGCTATGAATTGTTGTCCCACTAAATAGTCCTTGAACATCCATTCTATGATTAGAAACCCTAAGTGACATAGTTTTATTCTTAAATATATAAAATATAGTTTGATGAAATCATTTTATAGAAAAAATGAAATAAGAAATATGGGGTGGAAACTCATAAGAATTTGTGGAACCATCTCATGGTGTACTCCCTTGGTTATATCATGTGTATAATTTTATGATAATGAGACATGTATTTTCAAAATTCCCATTTACATGTGTCATTGGATTTTTCTATTAATGGAATTTTTTATTGATGATCATAATTTAATATTATAATTGATATGTTTTACAGGTAAAATACATTATTATATTGATAAAAATCATGACTACATATGTTTTCGGTGAGGTCGTATTAGTTGGATGCTTCCAAAGTGATATTTCATTAATGAATAATGTGAGAAATGTTTTTTCCCTTATATAATTTAAGTGAAGATGATATCTAAAACCATTTTATTGAAATGATATATACTAAATAATTCAATGTCCGTGTCATTATATTGGAATGGTTTATTTTCTCAATGTCAAAGAAAGAGGCATTGAGGATATAGGTTGATGACCCAAACCAGAATCCTTTTTGATTAGAGATATCTTGAAAAAGGGATTATATTACACAGTAAGTATCTGTATGAGGTATTACGTGATTTCTGTGTTGAATTATTTATATATGGGTTCCTTAGAGTGTTTATACATGCTAACCATGGACTTCGAACTACTTCGCTCCATGCCTCTGTGAATGATGCCCAAACGGTCACACAATAAGTGTATATGGAATCAGATTTAAATAATATATTATTGTTTATTTATTTAACAAGTTGAAAAATATTATTTATGTAATTTTATTAATAATTATAAATTTTCCATGACTAAATAAATATTTTTTCACATGTCATTCAAGAGAATATTTTATGAGAAGATGATTGATCAATATTTTTTTATTTAGTTAATATAATTTTTATTTATTTATCTGTGAATATTGATGTGGTATTTTAAATTACATAAATATCAATTATCAATGTCTGGATATATATTGTGGAGGATTGGGGAATATTTTTTTTATTTGGTTAGAAAAAAATAAATAATATGATAAAAATATATAATATTTGATTTAATTCATGTGTTTATCACATGTTAAGAAATAATTATAATAATATTATTGTTATTATAGACTTGGGGATCCATGAAGATTATATAAATAAAAATGGGTTTATGTGAAATTATTATATTCTATTTCTACCAGTATATAGAATAAATTTTATAACTGCCTTAATAGAGGCAATCCATTTTTAATTGTTCATAATGAGGTTAAAAGATAATACTCTAAGAAAATAGAGTGACACCTCTCAATGAAGACTCTAATGAACGGATAGTAATCCTCCTAGAAGACCACTATAAATTTATGAGAGATAAAAAAACACATCTATGAAGTTGTTATCACGTTGATCAAAGGAGGTTCATTAGGATATTTCTAAATCCGCTAATAAAGATATAATTTCATACAAGGTAATTATTTAATTGCTAAATTTAATTGTTATTAATATTTTTTTATCAAATTATTTGGTTATGGGATTCATCCATTGTATATATTATATTATTCGTGTCTATTGATCATGATGTTTATCATTGTGTAAATATTAGAATAATCTTCAACCATGGAAAATGTTACGGGGGTAGTGGAAGCCAGTAGGGTTTATATATAATGAAATTTTTTCATATAATATAAGGACTAAACCACAATAACACGATGGAGAATGGTATGTCTCGTTATTATATCTGAAGAAACATTATAGAGTAATCATATTTCCAAAGATTGGATCATTCAAATTGAAATTATATTTTATAAAATAATATAAAAATACCTTGTTCTAGATATTTTCTCTAATAATGATTTTGATCACTTGAATATAGTTCAGTTTGTTCCATCAATACACTATGAGGACATATAAAATATTACATCTAGAGGTTATCCAAATGTCATTCTCAATATTGGAATTTCTCTAATATATTTATGGGTTTTAACTTATAGGCATGCATCACCTTGGTTCATTCATATAGATCATGATTATTGATCCTCCTTTCTTGCAGATCACACCTCTTGTTTTCACTCAATTTTGTGAGAGATGTGGTATGGAAATAATTCTTCTTTACCCTGTTAAAATCTCTAGATGCATTAATAAATCTGAAGGAATATCTATAGATTGAAAATTACTTTCGCAATAATAAATCTCACAAAATATTTACACTAGAAATTGGAATATGTTGTGATTATATAGAGATACATTTTTAATTTTTATAATTTATTGAAAAGGCTTATATTAAATTAAAAAATATATATTTTCACTATGTTAAAATAATATTATTATTTCAAATAGAATATGATTACCAAAAAAAATTTTAGAAATAATTTTTTCATATAATTATATTTGTATTTATATCTTTATACTAAATGACTTTATAATTGTCATCACTTTACCATTCATAGACAAACTATCCTGTTTAAAAATTTTCAACAATTTTTGAATATGTATTTATTTAAAAAACTATTATCCCACAAATAAATATATAAATTATATATTGATTGTATTGTTGATAGATATTTATTTTATTATTTATTCAACTAAACAAATATTTATTATAATAAATACGATTTATTTATTTTAGTAGAAATAAAAAAATATAAAAAATATCATATTTGATAGATTTGTAAATAAATATTTAATTAGTATTATACTAAGAGATATATTCTAAATAAAAGATAATAATTTATTTAGTAATTTTTATCAGCAAAACATTGAATAAATAATATTCCTCAGTCATAATAATATTTTTTATTCGGACTAGAATATTCAGACTCTGTTAAATTGTGATCATTAATACACATTATCTGTGAACCTCCATGCCAATTTTGTAGTGTAATTAGGTGGTCATTCCAAATGACCAAGACTATTTTATATATGCGTGATAAGGTTATTTTTTCACCACAATTTACCTTTGAGGTCAAATTTTTATTAATTGTGTCCAACATTTTATAATTTTGTTTTCTTCTATTTCTAGTGGTTTTTTGGAATGATAGTTTTTAATAGGAATGTTCTTAATTTTCTCACATTTAGGAATGAATCATGAAATATTCGTAGAAAACCATGTGGATAGTGGTTATTTAGGAAAACAGTTTTTCCCATAGTTTCCACATTGTTTGGAAGGCCATGTGACCAAACCGTGATAATATAATAATATAGAGAAATACTTGAACATTTTAATCATTGTTATATAAACATGGAAACCAAAACATGAGGCTTCTCTTGTGTATAGTAATCAGTTAATTTTTGGAACATAGTTTGGAAAATTGTGTAGCCAAACCGTTCAATAAAATTAATTAATCCCCAAATTGATTTTAAGTATATATACTCCCTTGATAAACACATTTACTCTTTTATGAATTAGGCATTTGAAAATAAGTCTTTATACCTGTTAGTTTTGACCTATAAACAATTTCATAGACATATTCTGTTGGATCTTGAGGCATTGGATATTCAAAACTAGGGGTTCAAATCCATTCATCATTGTTCTTAATCTTTATTATAGATCTCAACACTTTTTCATGGAAATAATCCTAAATTGTCGAAGTTATTCAATGAGTTATGGAATATAAGATTATCATATAATATTTTTCATGGTCTACAAAGAGATAAGAATAGTAATGTATCTCACCAATCCAAGACAACGTGAAATGTCATTGGATATGACTCACTACAAGATAGAAAAAAGATGAAGAATAAAAAATTTCACATGAATAATTAAAAGGAGATAAAAAATGTAGTACAATTTGAAATAAAAGTAAAATTTCCTTAGATATAAAATGGAAAATCATAATGAAAAAACTAAAAACATAACAAAACAAGAATAGTATCATGTTTCAATGTGTCTAACCATTTCTTCCAACCCATATTACTAAGATGTAGACAATGACCATGGGATTATGGTAAACTATTTGACACCCACTCCATTACATATGTCATGCAATGTTTTATTTTCATACCCTAAAAATAATATTATGGATTTAGGAACATATTTAGTAGGTTTCCACTATGAATATATAAAATGTTTATAACCATGGAGCTATCAATTCATTCTAAAATAATAAAAAACTATAATGAATTTTCCAATGAAAACTAAATTTTAAACATTATTTAGTTCATTTTAATTATTTTCATATTCACTAAACCAATAATATGAAAAGTACATGAAATATGGAATTAGGTAATAATCCAAACTATCCACATAAATTAAATATGATATGAATATAATAAATCTACCATGAAATAATAATATCATGTAAATAACCAATAACACATGGGAACAAGCCTGTTATATTACATATTTAAACATGTGAAGGATCAAAAATCATGGTAAATCATGAATATTTTTGACATCAAGTGCTATTTTTGGATATCATTATCATTAGAATAACCCTAATTGTTCCAAAATAATGAATATTTTCATATGTTCATAATCATATGCTCCTATGGATCAGAATGCATTATTTGTTAATAAATAATTTTTAAAACTGGGTTAAGTTTATTAAAATTCTCACATGAACAAATCACCATTCCCATGGTTAAAGATCCATTGTTTATTTAAAATCATAATTGTTGAATTTCTTTGGACAAGCCATGTTCATAAAATAATTTTAAATAAAAACTCTATTTTAAGGCTCACATTTCATTCCTCTAATGACAATTGATATCAAGAAATTAAATTTCACAAAACAAAGAAAAATAATAGAAATTAAAATTAATTCACACATTAGTTAATACCATTGTATAGATACCCCTACCTCACTAATCGTGGAATGCCAATTGCCTTTGAGAACTTGGATTGTAACTGATGTGATCTGGTCCTCACATTACTAGATCCACAAGAAATAACATCAATTCCCCTTCCGGAAAATTAGATATGGTAATCATATATGAATTTTTTTCCAATGGAATAAGAGTAATATGAACAAATAGAATATTTTTTAAGATATGGAGAAATTGGGTGGAGATCGAGACAACCCATGAGGTGTTCTGCCATGATCAATGGTAAGTCAACATGGATCTAAGGAATGAAATATATATAGTGAAAAGGAGAAGAAACTTTTTGTATAAGAGAGATTAGAACTATATTAGATATAAAATAAAAATTTGGAATTGGGGTACATTCCAACCATTTCATTGTTTGGATCCGGGTGCACAATAATGACACATAATTTATCAAATTATGATGTGACCATATGGTAGCCTATGCACATTGAAAAATCACAGAACATAGTATCTTTATAAGAGAAACATGGTCTAAAAACTGTGATCAATTCACGTGACAATCCTAAGAAAACACCCATGAAATTCTTTAGTTTTTCTAAAGACTCATATGTTTTAATAAATGCTTCTCAAACAATGAAAAATTCCACAGGGACTCATGGTGTCACGCAACACTGTTATTATTATGTTAGCACTAACTGTGTTCCTTGAACATGCTTGTAGAAAATTTTTTCTCTAATACTTTAAAATTTAAACTCCTACATTTGAAATTATCTATAACCTTATAATATAAAATCCAATCAAATATGATAGCATAACTATGACCCACATGAAATCACAATTATCCCCAATATAACACTTTTTTATCATCATAAAGTTCACAAGATTATAATTTCAAAAAAGATAAATCCACAACTACCTCATCAATGTTGTCATATCTTTGTTAAAATAGTTATCCCATCTACACTTCTATAGAGAAAGACCAAGGGAATTATTTTGTTTCAAAGTACCGAATATTTTAAATTTATAATCTAAACAAACTATTAAAACACAAATTTTTCTAGATCATGATAATCATATTCCCATTAAATCACAAGGGAAGTGTCTGATTGAACTATCCCCTGATGGGATATGTGAAAAAAATATTCAAATATGTTTCATAAGAGAAAAAAATTCTAAATGATATGACACCTTTAGAATTCATTCAACAATATCAAAATATCCCACAAAACATAGAGAGAATTTACCATTATTTCTTATTAAAAAATTTAAAAAACTGATATAATAAGAGAACAAAATGATCAAAACCACATACTCTATTGGTTAAAGATATGTTTTAGAATATGATTTTTGATTACCTAAAGTAGACATTAATCTCTTTCGGATAAACTATACATTTTTCATTGTACCTTAAATAATGTGTGAGCCAACTGTATATCATTCCACAAATTTCTGGCATCATAATTGAGATCAACATGGTCACCCATAAAACACAATGAAATACTCCATTTTTATTGAATCGGGATAATAATAAATAAAGGTAAATTTTACCAAAGATAAATTATTTTCCCATGATCCATTAATATAAATAATTATTTTTAGAAATATATCAAAATGTGTCTGAATGGTCACTTAGACTAATAACACATCAAAGGGAGATACATTGTTCTTAACTTTCAATGCGCACACATGACATCTTGAAAATCCTTCTAAAACATTGATGTAAACTACTGGTCAATATAAAAATATTGTAGAAGGATCCTGAAGAATATTTATGATGACTTAGACATATATGCACCCAAGATAATCCACTTTAACCGTCTAATTAATTGAATAGAAACTAGATTATATCATGAGTTTTTAATGGTCACAAAAACAGAATCCTTACATCATTGAGGCTTTCTAAATTTCATAATGAATAAAATACCAGTATCATCCCACTTTCACCCTAGAATATAAAATGGCTGACACAATAAATATGGTCTTTGGTAATCCACTATAATGTTCTTGAAATAAAACATGACATGATATCTAAAATAAACATCATTATCCCCCAAAAAAATACTAACGTTTAAATTTGCAATAAATCGTTGTAGTACAAGGGAGTAAAAAAGAAAAAAAATACTATTTTCCACTATACATGAATTCCAATCTCAAATCTATATGAAACAATGACCTTCCGTAGGAACATAATGTACCAATGAATGTCTAAGAACAATCACAAGAGGTCTCCTCGACACTAATAATTTTATTAAAACACTATCCATCGGTGTTGATACACCTTTATGTAAAATTTGACCATCTAATCAGATTTTACCCTTCATTGATTACATGAAAAGATGAAAACTATCATATTCCACCTCCGATGTCAACCCAATAAACAAGCTCATCAGCTACCACTCCTCCATAAACCCCTTCATGTCTCGAGTTACTAACATTTTGGTTAATGAATCCATAACAAAATTCCATTTCTTTTTGTATATATAGTATCAATATAAAATTTATAATGATAATCATTCCTATGGATCTATATCGTGTTTATATATCTTTGAGTAAATATATAGTTCAAGATATTACAATTTGAATACACCATAATCATTCCCCAAAGAGACAATGGTGCAATTTTTTTAGATAGTGCATTAAAAATTATAAATCTATTTTATGAGTAATATTTTTTTTCTCATGAGATATTAATTGATTGGTTCGTTAGTACACCACCTATTTTGGCTACATCAAGACACACACTAATATTGTACGTTATGAATAATTGAATGATGTCATTGACTAAACTGATTTTTGGAGGAATCCAAACTTGAACCGAATTCAAATTCACCATTAGTTACTCAAAATATATTTATCATTTTTCATTCCACTCAAAGCTAACCCAATTATGGGTCATAAATATTATAACATATACATGATTATATATTTTCTAATTATACGCCTTCTAATAAACTGTAAAATAGATTATGTTTAGAGTATAAAACTTTTTATTTTCTTCCACGAAATCACAAACCAATTTGTTTCTACAAATACTCAAATTCCCTTATCAGATATTATGTTGTCCATATACCTTACCTCATTGATATATAATTAACATTTAGATATATTTCAATGAAAACAATATTCTTCCATTTTTATATGTATGACATAAAATTGTTCACTCTATCCCTTCATTGTCTTGGAGTACACTAAAATATCATCCCAAAAAATAAAAAAGAGTCCACAATCCAATGAATGATCAAGTTCAAAAATTAAATGAATACATTTTTAGAAATAGTTAGACTGAATAGAAAAAATTCAAATTCTAAATGCTCATACAAGCCCTTAAATGATGTCATATGTATGTCATATTCTTGATCTCCCGAATGATGACACCATGATTGTAGGTAAATCTTTGTAAAAACATGTGATCCGATGATTTGATCAAATATATTTTCAATACAAGGAAAGGGGAGTATGTTCATAACATCACATGATTAATATTTTAGTAATCAATGAAAATATGAAGAATTCTTTCAGTATTCGTTGAAAATTGAACTAGGTAATCTTAATTGAGGGATAATAGAATGAATAAAACCCTTGGCCTCGTGATATGTGATATTTTCTATAATATCATTTAACAATATATGGTACATACAATATTGTGGAGTTTAAGTAGTAAATGTCCAATGGATTTGGTCAACAGTGAACTTATTGTATATATTAGGTTTTACCTCAGAAAAATTACCAAGAATGACCTTGAGGTATAAAATATCTACTATAGGAAGTGGATTACTCAATCATGGAAAAATGAAACCATAAAAAATATCTTTCATCTAGCATCATGTCAATCATGAAAATAACAACATGCCCCACTCTCCCTATCCTAGAATCATAGTCACCCTGAAATACATTAGTGACTCCATCAGGAGAAATAAATTTAATTCAATGATGAAAATTTTAAATCAAATTCTAAACACGAATAATTTATTCTATTACAATGAAAAGATTAAAGATATAAAGGGAAAGAACTAAAAACTACCACAAAACATCAAAATCTATAATCATCACCTGATATTTGGAAACTTTAATGTTGTGTTCATTCCCCTTTCCCTAAAGCTAGGAATGATCCAACATGAATGGAACTATTATCAAGGATAATACCAATAATTTAAATAACATCGATGATATAATATAATTTTCTATAAAAATATAATTCAAAACCATATCCATAAAGGATAAAATGATCTTCACAAATCTCACCATTGCAACCTCAACTTTATATCTCTCTAGTTATTAATAAAATACATAAATACGTCATGTATTAGATACCATCTGAGATATATTCACTATATGATTATCCCCCATATAATTAGAATGATATCCACCACTATTTCCACCTCAGAATGATCATAAAATCCATTGGTGAGAGTGGATTAATATTTACTATCTTGGTAAATTCTTCCACAAAAAATACAGAAGGTGGCCCAAATATAAAAAATGATGTAATGTCAGAGGTTCTATTATAATGTTAGTATTAGTATGATAAAGACACCCAAATTGACTTAAAACTAACTAATTTAATAATATTGAATATCCAAATTTGTAAAAAAGAGCACCATTATGCTTCAATTACTGGCTAGGTGACACACTATGGCTACTCCCCAAAACAATTTAATCTACCAAAAGAAGGTTTTCGAATATTATTTGTATCAGTCAGTGATGTTATTTTAACCTAATCATCAATTCTCAAGAGTCATACTATAATCAAAATCTAATTAATATCAAACATCAAACCCATCTCTACCATCAAACCTTTTAGATTGTTGTTAAAACAAGTTTGACTGATACATGTAATAACTAAATGAAATGGGTAGGATAATCTAAATCTAAACCCTACTCTTGATCTATTTTTATGAAATTCTGTTTTTCTTACTCATAAAATTTTTCATGTGGAAAATATTGGTTGGAGATATTTTATAGAAAATTTTAGGCAGAATACTCAAGTTGCATAACATTAATGATGTATTCCAACAATATTCATCTTGGAACTTCATGCATGTAGGTTAAAAACATCACTTTAGATTATTTTGTTGTTTTCAAATAGTAAAATATCCTATCAATATACTGAAGCCCCTCTTAATATTCCTAGGGGCCTATGACACCTAGGAACATTATAATATTATACATGGTAAATTACAAAACATTGACAACATGCAGATTCCTGGTTTCCAAAACCTCCCAAACCCAATGATTAATTTTTGCGATAAGAGAAACCAAAAAAAAGTGTATAATGGATGATTTTCTTATGGAACATGTCATATATATTATTTTACTACACTCAAAATATCTCTTCAATGAATAATTTTCTATAAAATATGAATGAAATCATCCAAAACGATTATTTAAAAAACAAAAAATCAAATTATATGTTCAAGAAACTATACTAATGCCTATAAAAAAATAACAATTTAATGTAACCATAGACTGAATTAATGGGGTAAAGAAATAGAAACTAACAGGCTAATCTCAATAAAAATAAATAAATATTGTCTAAGTAACCTAGAAAATCATGGTCATGATCAACAAAATGCCCTAACCACCCATGGTAACTAAATTTTTGACATGGAAATTAGTGGGACAGGAACCCCTGTAAACTTATTACTATATTACAAAAGAACTGAACTCTTGATTACCATACAAACTAAAATAACTCGTTAACATTTACTCAAACACTGAGTTGGTTATTGTATTTGATAGAATTGTGTAATTAATCAAACCATTTCAATATATAATGTAACTTTTATATTACCCACCACATTATTGTGAACAATGAAAGAACCAAATAATGGATCATGAGTAACTGAATACGGTAATAAAATAAATTGAAATACATATGAAGATTACACATCCATGATACATACAATAATAATTCAAACATTCCTAACCATAAAAAATATGAAAATAATAATAAATATCCATCTCCATAAAACCAATTGTCACCACCAACACATATATTTTAGAAGGAAACAACAATCATTAGAAAATGATGAACAACATGAATTCCTCACCTATACCTATTTCGTATAGTACCGCATCATTACATTCCTAAATACATAAGAATTTCATGAGACAAACACATAGTACTATACAAACATGAATATATATGATGTTTACCTCCATGAACCAATTAGTTTTTATTTTAAAAAAAGGTTTATAATAATGTTACCAAGGAAAACTATTTTCAAATGCTCGTTTGAATTTTTAAACATATCACATTAATATAAATTTGGAATATTATAGGTACATAAAATATAGAATAGGGGAAAAATTCCTGGAAATACAATACTATATGATTTTGATCCATAAAAAATTTAAAAATTATAATATGTATAAAAACATGAAATTTTTTGATAAAGCCTATGGAAATATGCCCTTACAAAAAAGGAGAAATATATTCTTAGAAAAAAATTAATACTTTTAATATCATATCATTCCATAATCTATAAATAACTATCAAATGATCCCCATTGGTTCCAATAAATATATTAATTATATATTTCAATAACATGATTTTCCCATCGTTCCCAAAGTGTTTTGACTTCAAAAAGTATTTTGAAATCCCACATTAAATTTTTTTTAATCTTTTTTATAGAAAAGATTCACCACTCCCCTAGTTTAAATAACCATTTATGAATCAAAATAGTCATTGAGTAATTTCAGCGAACACACAATGTGGATAATCTTTTTTTAAAGAAAAACCCCATATAATACACCTTTTCATTCCAACCAATATTCATGATATCAAATTATTAAATTTAAAAATATAAAATAAAAACTTTATACATAACATTAAGTAATTCATTGGTAAACACAATTGTGTGGGGACACCTTCCTCATCAATATAGGAAACCTATCATTCTACAAGATAGGAGATTGAAAATGGAGAGATCTGGCCCCCACAATCAATGATCTATAATACAAACTATCTATTTTCTATAAAACCCAATATATCTAATAATCAAACCTAATTTGATTCCATGAAAATAATGGGAAGATAGATTCTAAGAAGACAATGGATGAGGAGGGGAAAACATGTGTAGATTGACATAAACAGATCCACCAAAAATGAAGGGAAAAATATAATAATCTAACAAGTGAACAATCTACAGAACCAGTTAGTGGTTAGTCCAATCCTATGAGATATTATTTAGAGATTAAATATAAAAACAACCATGGGAATTATAGTAAATTAAATATTTTTATTATTTTGGAAATTAGAGCTTGGTTAGACCACAAAATGTTAAAAATTTTGTTCCACCTTTGTCGTGGCCTTTATCATTTAAAAAATAAAGGTGAACAGTTTGTTGATGGGTGCCACAATATCTAATAAACCAAAAATGATACATTAGAATGTACATAGAAAATTCCTAGAAACTAGAATAGCATTTATAATTAATATAATAGTTTTAAAAACTATACATAAGTAATAACAAATTCAATTTGAACTCACAATTACATATGGAACATTTATTACTTACCTTACTCTTGATTTTTTTCATGAAACTCCAAAATCGCACCCCCCCCCCGACTCCCAGAAACCACTAGATTATCACATGAAATAATCCAAGCTCATCATAAGGAATACATGTGATATAGAAGGCTTTAAATGGAACTCAAAACCATAATTATATTTTTGTTTATCTTTTATGTTTTTTATGGAATGTGATATAGCTTATTCATCATTGATCTAGGGTTTATTAGCTTAGAGTATCATAATTTTGGTTTCATGGCTTGAGGATCATTCATTCTTTATAGGTTCCATCTTTATCATCATCCTGTAGATTCCAATATGTATATATAAATTTCACGTGTCAATGTTGGTGTCCCATAAATATCTCTTTATGATTTAATATATGATAATATGATCTTTCATTTGATAATTTGAATGTCTTTTGTTATTTAATCATATATATAGGTGATATATTAATGGATGATGTTTAATTGAGATATTCATTATAGTTAAAAAATATTTTTGAATAGGAATTTATATTTAAATACATTGTGTAAGATTTTGACTTCAATTTATAAATTCTAATCTATGATTGTTTCTTTATTATTTCTCTTGAAATTAATCGGTTTTTAATTAAAAATTGATGGTAAAAATATTTTTCTATAAATATGTGATGGGAAAATCCTTTTAAGAAATTTTTTGAATGCTTTTATTTATTGAATAGATAAAATTTTTATATGTTTTTGGTATTCCAATGACATTTTCATAAACATTAATTTTAAAGGAATTATCTCAAGGACCATTTTTTACTTTTATTTTTTGTTAGTAAAATGGAAAACCATAGGACATTACCCTTTTAATTGTAATGGTAACTCATGTTTGTTTGGACTATATGGGAAACCCTCCATAGATGTGGTGGTGATATTATAGTATATATAAACTCTTGGTTTTTCTAGATTCCATAAGAAAACTACACCAACTGTAGTTCTTGTATTTGTTTAGTTAATTGTTTAAAACAATTTATCCTTTGTTGGGGTTTGGAGGTGTGAATACGGAAAATAAATGAATGGATGTTTTTTTATATGATTATATGGTACATTTCTTACTTTTAAATCCTCACACCATTTGTAATATACAACAGTAATACAGGGTTATCTAGATGGAAATTCTTGGTACCCAATTTCATTTTTTTGGATTATTCATTGGATAATTACCCTAGGTGGCGAAAAGTCGACCATTGTGATTCTTCATCCTATTAGGCCAATACAGGGAAAACTATATGTTTTATAAGGGTAAATTAATGTGTAGATAATTTTTTATTTATAAATTATGATTAATTGATTATCATGTTAGCTCTATAATATATTATTACACAATATCATAGATAATTTTATGTTGATGATAAATAGGTGTTTTCTAAATAATGGTTATCTTGATTTTTAATATAATGGTGTTTATATTTTCCTTCATGGTTTTAACTATATATATTTAAAATTTAATTTACCATGTATTTAGATAAATCATCATAAAAATGTTTCTATTGAAAATGGATTACATTATACATGGACACATTGTTGATGGCCAATGTAAATGGCAAAATGGATGAAATTAGTCTATGTCAGTAACACCAAGTCTAAATACGAATGTGATGTGACACCATATACCCCTCCATAATATATAAAATATATATATATATATATATATTTATATCTACTATAATAGATATCCCTTATGAATTTATAATATATAGAGGCACGATATAAAACAACTTATAAGTCACCACCCACAAACTATTATGATTAGGAAGGGAAGATTTTTCAAAATGGTGTGTTTTAATGGAAGGATGTTTGGTATCTGTTTCAATGATGGAAATATTTAAGCACTATTTTAAAATAATAATTCTCAAACATTCATAAAATAGGGTTTCTTTTGATGTTTTATTATATGGTCTACTAGGTAGTGACCAAATTGGTTTTTGAGATAACATATTTCTTTATTATAAGTTCAATAGTGAGATTTTATTTAGAAGATATACCCATATCTCATGGTTTGGTATATATGATAAATTTTCATGTTGTGCCCCCTCAACTGCACATAGATACATGGTGTTAGTGACATGTCATGTTTTATTCCTTGTTGTTAGTTACAATTTCTATTTACATTGTATCTTATTATCATGTACTCTAGATTTTCCCATTTTTTTTGTTTTTAATCATGATTTCTATAATGTTAGTTTCTTATTCTATAGTTTATTTATTTAGAATAAATAACTATAAATTAGTTTTACTTCTTATTAGGGCCTTGTTTCTATCCCATGGATATTGGAAAGACCCTTTCAGTATTTCCAAGTCTAGATTGGTTATATAATTTGTAGATGAGATGGGTTGGGTTGTCAAAAATTGGAATTAGATGTTGGTTTTCAAATTACATGTTTATGTCTGATGGATATAAGTAGAGATTATTGGATCATAGGATATAAATGATAAGTCAATTTTTTATCATCAATTTTTTTTATTAGAACTGATTTTCTAGGGTTGCCTATGATGTGTTTATCTTGTGATCGATCAAGGTTATATGTAGTATTGAAAATTTTGGACATTAATATTTAGTTTTTTTTATGGAAATAGTGAATGAAAAGGGGTAATGTGGTATCTATGAAGTGTTTAGACAACCATGTCTAGGAAATTTGACATATGTGAATTCAATCGGACCTCTTGTGTTAAACATATGGTTGCCTATGTCATATGGATAATAATTTTTTTATCATACGTTTTAAGGACATTTGAATATGAATTTCTTTTTGAAATTTTTTTATTCTCATTTTATTTTATATTCAATGATGATTGAGTTTAATATTTTATGCATGTTTATTTTTGGGAGAAAAAATGAAATATTTATTTTTAATGCGAAATTTTGAAAATTAGTTTTGAACATGGATCGATTTTAGTATGATAAAATAGATAAAATTAAAAAATAATATATGTTTTTATAATTGTGTATAATATATTATTGATTTATAAATGATGAATATTTTTTGGAATTTTTTCAGGACTTATTGGAATGTCATATTGAAGAATTTTTTGTACATTTTTATCAAATACAATGAAATTATAATTGAACTATTTTAGTGACTTAAAGGAAATATTTTAAAATTGAAAATTTGAACATTTCATTATAATAACCCCTCCCAGTTTTGAATTTTGATGATCTTTAAAATGCTTGTTTTAAGGATGAATGTTGATTTTAAGATGCGTTTTGATAAGAAAAAGTGGGATGTAGAAGTGAAATTCCCAGTTTCATAAAAAAATTAATTGTGTTTTTGGTTTAAATTTTTGTGTCTGTTGGATTTGAAAATAATTTAATTTATTTACATTTATTATAAATTTTCTATTTAACACATGAGTGTAGTGTTTTTTAAATTTCATTATAATATTCATATTTTTTATTAGATTGTCCCCCTATTTGGATTTCATTCATTTTTGTGATGATTTTTGTGTGGGAATCCCTCTCGACTCGCTCTTTAGTTGAATGTGATCTTTTTATAATAATTGTATCATATAATCAATTGTCAAGGAATATACTTTCTCCATTATTTTACCTATATCATTTTTTCATTCAATACTTATAAACCTCACTCATTTATTTGGTAATCATGTTTCTTATGTAATGGAGTTATTGATCTGGAGGATTGGGACTCTTTTTTCAATTTAATCTTAATTAATAACATAAGGCTGTGTTTGGATAATTCAAACTATGGGGTCTATGTTGGAATTGATGGAATTTGTTCATTTGGAACAATCCATAAAAGGCCTATATTTTTAATATTTCAATGTGAATTTGAATCTATAGTTCCATTCAAATATGGTGATGGTACCTAAGGATATTGAGTTTAAGGGACTCTAATAATGTTATGAAATAATAAGAATTATTTAATTTAATTTTTTATAATCTCAAATCATATATACATGAATTATTATTTATTGGTTTGATGATTTGGTGGTTATTATTAAGCAAACATATCACTTGCTTTTTCTTTTCTCTGCATAAAATCTTATGATGCACTGGTAAGGATATATATCATAATTAAAAAAAACATTTAAATGAAACTGGGGTGTTCTAGGATTCTCTAATTCAATGATGTGGTACAAGGTGAGCCATTAAAGAAAAATTCATCATGAAAAGCCAAACATTGCGAATAATAGTATGAAAATTACATCTTGTTTCTTATAACATTCATTTCAAAAAAATAAGAAAAAGGTTTTATCTTCTTATATAAAGGTGGGGCATAATAAACTCACTAGTGATGAGAATCATAAGTCTTTTGATTATAATTACCATTTGGGTCATTTGAAATGGTTTAGTAGGGGATCTTCCCCCACGATAGAAAGTGTGAAATCTACCCCTTATGAATATCCATTGATTCAACTCATTGATTATGATGTCATTGTATGGAATATTTTATTTTTGTATATTTTATTAAATATTATTAACTTAAGAAACTTATAATTTATAGGGTTATGTTTTTGTTTTTTAGTTTATCTTGTATCTTTTTCTGAAAGTAACTTCATTTTGGTAAATTCTATCTTAGAGACATATAAATTCAATTTATATATATTTCCACATGATCATTCTCTCATGATGAATTAAAAAAAATTTATGTGTTATGTGAGAAGGGTTGGAATATTAGGGGATTTATTTTATAGTAGTGATACCTCCCTCATTAATGATATTTATATTTAAAAAGAATGTGTATGACAAAATGAATGCTGTTTTTTATATGATTTATGAACAAAGATGAGAAATTTTTCATGGGATACAATAAAAATAGAGGTCGTTCATGTGTCTTATTTTTTTCATATGTCTCCCTTGAATATCCCCCATGTGATATTATATTTAATAGAACATATCATGCATAATTGTTTCTTTATCATCTTTTCACATTGTTTGATGAGAGCCTAGTCATGGACCATTTTATTTGAATGATTGTATATAAGAAATATTGGGTAGGTTTCACAGAGACTGTGGGATATTTTTTACTACACTATGATGTTTTGTTAGAATCATCAAGATCTAATTCCATGTAATCATGAACCCCGGTTATCCACACATATCATTAGGATATAATATTTAGTTATTATCGAGTATTGATACTGTGTGAGGAATACACAATTTTCAAATGTTGTACTATTTTTTCATATATTTCTATGTATTTTATAGAGGTGGTAATATTTTTATACCTTTGATTCCAGTGCAATGTTTTAGGTTTATTAGTTGTGATTCTTTTAAGGATTCATCCAAATATTGAGGTTTTAGTTATTTTCTAATTAAATAGTTCTGTATATTCATCAGTTTTTGAGGGAAGATCTGTTATTGAACTTTATTTTCACACATTCCATATGTTTTTTATTGTTCCCTTAAAAAGTATTCTAGAGTTTCTAGTTGTTTAATGGGGACTATTGATTACACCAAAATCTAAAATATTGGGGAAATATACACCCCTGATATTCTTATATAGATGAGTTGTCACATTCATTTTAAATATTTGACATTAAATCTTTTGGAGATTATTTGGGTTTTGATCTTTGTCTGGTTTCAAGATCGTAGTATTGCTTATTTGGTTCCTCTAGATATATATGTTTTTTATCATATTGATCGACCATTGTGTATGATAATTTATTATTAAAATGTTGATATGGTTGGGGAAAATTTTACACCATTGTGTAACTTTCAGTTATGAATGAAAACTTATGTTCAATATTTTTTTCTATTATTTAGTTCATTTTAGTGTGGGTTTTTATAATATTGATTTTATGTTCATGTTTATAGTTAAGCCAAACTTGGAATTACTCTTTTAATAGAACACATATTTTGGTGTATAGAAAATCTAAATTACGCACAGTTGGTGCATAATAATCCAAACCATGAAAGAAAAATATAATACTATTATATATTAGAGAAATATGTGTAAGGTTGAAACAAAATTATACAAACTATATTTGATAATTTTGTGGATTCACTAGATTAAATAATGAGGAACAATGTTAGCGCACAATTTTCCCAATCTTGTGGCCAAATCATCTGATGAAAATTAATTATTTTGACAATTAATTATCAAACCCAATTTGTACCCCCATTACTTCATTAATTATCTAGTGGATTAGGATCTCATTATTAAGGTTTAATCATGTACATTTTCTAAGTCTAATCATTTCTAGAGTGAAATTCCATAAAAATATTAATGTTTTTTTAATTTAATTTAATTAGTGGCACATATATGTTGTTCATTATTCTTTATCATTCAACTAAATATCCACACTTCTTCAATGAATTCATCACAGATCAGTGCTATTAAAACTAGATTTATTGGTTTTATCTTGATCTAATGGTATTTATTGTAATGCCCCGTCCCCGGTTACACAGAGTCGGTGAATTATTACATAATATTTTCATGTCACAAGATTAATATCCTTGGAAGTACTAGATACATTAAAAAGTTTTACAATACATAATTAAATAAAAACATCAAAAAAAAATTGTCCCCTTTTATACACATTTATATCCTAAGCCTATCCCTACAGGTAAACCATAAAATACTTCTTCATATCTTGGGAAAAATAAAACATTTAAAGGGGTGATCATAAATAATTAGTAAGGACAAAAATATAGCATAATCTTTCATAAATAAGTATAAAAATTAAAGGAAATGTATAAGAATAAAGCAAAATCCTTTTAAACTAAAATTTAAGCATGATATACAAAATATAAAATTATATAATTTGATTTACTTATTCACATGAATATTTTACTAGTCAAATAATCACATGCAATATCAATAGCACATTCATAATGATGGAATGCATAATGATAGACTTCATAACCACATATTCAAGGCTTTGTCCCAAGACTAAAAATAATATTTTTTTCATGGCCTTGTGCCAATACACTAGATTTTCTCATGATACCTACCGATCCAGGAGTTATAATGGGCTCTACCCATCAGTTACTAAGTCTAATTCATTCCTCATATGAAAATGATTAAACATAACATAAAAATTTGTATTAAAACTAGCATAAAAAATGTCAATACTTTATTCATAAATCATGAATGATGTAAAAATAACACATCCATAGTCAGACATATCACAAAACCTCCAAGACAATATGGATGTTTTGTATCATAATAAATAAACATCAAACCAGATTGAAATCAATCAAAGGATGTTGACATTGATGAAATCATTTTTTTTAGAAATATGTATTTATATTTTGAAATAATTTAAAATTAATATAATTATAAAATAAATCATTTATTTTGAATATATATTTATAACCATGTATGTGATACTTTGAAGATGTTATAAGGGCAGAAAATCGCTACACCGTCAGTATATGTAAAAAAATACATTCATTCCTTAATTTTGTTAAAAAGGTCATAAGTAAATTGTTTGGAAAAAGTAAGAAAGATTACTTTCAAAACATATAAGGTCAAATAAGAGTACAAATAAATTTAACCCATAGTCTAGTAAACAGTGAAAATGTTTCTAATTTCATTTTTAAGAAAACATGGATGTGGATGTTAATGAGGTCCAAGTAGATAATTATGTATTAATAAACTCAGATAAGTAAATAGGTTATATAATTAACCATTAAATTGTAAATTTCTATGTTTAAGAGTATTTTAACCTCCTATATAATATTTAAATCATTATTATTAAATTATACCAGAATAATGTACATAAATTTGATGTTATATATGATCCTCTAATATTTCATTGTTAATAATATTTCAGTAGTATTATCGTTTCAGGTATTAACTGATTCATTTACCTTTATATACATGGTTATTTATGACATGTTATTTATGGAAAATATTTATTTTATTCATGTAAATAATGATATTATGTTCATAAACATTATTTTTAATCATAAAATTAATATTATTTTTGAATGATTATGATAGGCAATGAATCTCATCACGTTCATGGAGATGACAGTCTCTACGTACGCACGTGTGATAATATCATTATAGTGATGGTGAAATCGTATGTAATTTGATGGTATATCATATATATAGAATCATTAAAATGTTATATTTATTATTTACCTCAGTTACACTAATTATTATACACATCCAAAATAATGAATTGTTTGAATAACAAACTACACCACGACGTGGAGATAGTAAGTCGTATATAGGCACGTATGGTAACATTGTCATTTATAGGATGGATAAAATAACAAATATGGTTGTACCATAATTATAATGACATTATATTATGTATAGGGTACTGGATTTATTATTTTTGTATGGAATCAATGAAAGAGGAAGTGGAATAAGAAAAGAACTTGAAAGAGGATGGTGAAATTATTATCACTTCTTCGCGTGTTTCCTTTTTGATTCAATCAAGATGTCTCTATAGGTTGGCATTATGATCCATGTAAAGACACTCAGAGGACTTTAGGGAAGTTGGGAGGATATTTGGGATGTGGTTGGCTGAGAAAAATGGCTTTGGAGGTGTGAAATAAAGAGCAGGAAATATACCCATTTATAAGATGTGTGAGGGTCAATTTAGAAAATGCTTGAAATATTATTTTATTATAAAATCATTTTCAGTTTATAATGGTTTGAAAAAGATTTATTTTGAGGCCAAAGTGGTGATGGGTCAAAAAAATTTCATCCAATAGGTTTTAGACAGGTTTAGGTCACCATATTAACCTTATCTTTTAGATTTAACTCTTAGTTAAATAGTTTGAAAATAACAGGTCTCATTGTATTTTTATATTACATGGTTAATAAACATACTATAACTATCCAAGAGGACCCCAAGTGGTTCATTATTAATATATATAATGTTATCTATATTTTTTGGCTGATCCTGTGATTTTTATGAATATTATATCAATCAATAATTTAGTAATGTTTTTAAAAAAATAAATTGTGTCAATTTTGACACTATTTAGTATTTGGTTTTTGTGAAAATCATAACAACATGATTACTTCGAAAAAAATTATTTAATCAACATTAAAATGTCATAATAACCTATAAAGATAGTGTAATTCATCAAAAGTCTCAAATTACATTTATTTGGATATTTATAATATCAATAATTTTAATCATTCATTAATAAGGTAATTACAACATCATCATTGTGTCTTAAATTAATTATATTATATAATTTCTAAAAATTATAAATAAAATAAAATTATTTAGGAAATCATTTTATATTTATAATGAATATTTATAGTCATATTTATATTTTGTGTAACCCTATATTAAAAATGGTTTTGTTATTAAACATTGAATTTAACTCTTTTAACTCTTCTTTAAATAAAATAATAATAAATGTCCTAATCTAATACATGTGGACCAAAATAGATCGTATTTTATTCCTATAGTTGTTTTTGGTCAAATTACACTTATCTATTGGAATTAGGAAATGTTTTAGCATAATTATGATTTCATTTTTACCCTTAAATACAATATTTACTTTTAACCGTGGTAAATAAAAGTCAGAAGTTACTATTAACCAAAAATTATTTTCATCATATTGAACCACATTTTACATACAAATGTCAACAATGTCTCTCGAATTTTTGAAATTCAACTCACAAAAGCGGTAAAATTAGTTTTTAAAAAAAAATTCAAAAACTCTGAGCAGGTGGGTAAAAGACAGTAAAAAGATCAATAAAATTTTATATATCTAAACTAATTATAAAACTAAACCAATGAATTAAATTGAACATATATTGGTACTATGTATTTATTTAGACAAAAAATAAATTAAAATAAATTACTAATTACTTAAATGAAAAGTCTATTTTAAAAAACAAAAGATTGTTTTTAAAAATTCATCAAAAATAGAATGTTTTCAGAAAAATACCAAAAAATTCACCCTAAGCTAATTTTGATATTCCAAATACAAAAACAAAGTCCATTTTGAAATATAAAATTAATAAAATTTTATAAAGTGGGTATTAATATTCATAACAGGTACTTTGATTGGTCGTGGTGTGTTAAAACACCTAGCTACGTACAACGCAAGATAATGAATTATTCATAGGAAAACATACCGTGGAAGCATGGAGTGTTACATTCTCCCCTACTTAAAATAATTTCATCATCAGAATTTATAGAATAATTTTACATAAAAACTTCCAGGAGGTTCTTCATCATATGTTCCTCAGGTTCCCTCATTGCCTCTTCCATCTTATGGTTACTCCATATAACTTTTACCAGATGAGTCATCCAGTTTCTCAGCACTTGTTCTCTTGTACCGTGAATTATGACAGGCTCTTCACAATAATTCAGATCAGGTTCCAGTTCAATTTCCTCATTGGTCAGTACATGCGTTGGGTTAGGCATGTATTTTCTCAACAGTGATACAGGGAACACATCATGAACATTGGAGAGACTTGGAGGCATTGTTATAATGTAAGCTAAAACTCAAATCCGTTCTAGAATTTCAAAAGGTCCAATGTACCTGGGACTTAATTTACCCTTATTATCAAAATGTATAACACCCTTCCATAGAGTTACCTTCATGAAAACATTTTATCCTTATTGAAATTCCAAAATCTCGCTTCAGTTATCTACATAACTCTTTTTCCTAAATTGGTCTACTTTGATGTGAGTTTGGACAATCTTCACTTTTTACATTGTTTCCTCAACAAGTTCTGAGCCTATGAGATTCTTTCACCAAAATCATCCCAACAAGTTGGTGTGTGAAATCTCTTTCCATATAATGCATAATATTGTTTCGTATGAATACTTGAATGGACGCAATTATTATAGGAGAATTCTACCAGAAGAAAATATTGATTCCACATAACTTGAATGTCATGTGAGAAAAACTCAACAAGTCTTCTATTGTTTCAATAGTCTGTTCTGATTGTCCATCGGTTTGAGGCTGGTTTTTAGGGCTCAAACGGAATTTAGTATCCATGTCTTTTTGAAGACTTTTCTAGAATATTGATGTAAAACGGGAGTAACAATTTGAAACAATCAATAGGGGTACTCCATGAAATCTTACAACGTCATTAATATATAGTCCTGCTAAATGTTCAAATGGAAAATCTATTATTATAGATATAAAATGTTTTGACATGGTAAGACGATTAACAATGACCCATATTTCATCATTTATTCTAGGAGTTTTTGGTAGTCCCATGAAAAGTCCCATAATTATATCACACCATTTCCACTCATGTATTGGTATATGTTGCATGACTCCTCTAGGATGTTGTCTTCCTTCATTCACTTGTTACAAACCATAAATCTCAACACAAAATCTTCAATCTCTCACTTCATGTAGTCCCACCTAATTTTTTTTTCAAATTTCTATACATATTTGTGTTTCCAAGGTTTATAGAGAAATTGGATCTATAACCATCATCCAACATGTCCCTTTTTATATCAGGTATATTGGGAACTGAATGTCTCTTCCCAAATTTCAAAATTACATCTTCATATATGAAGTCGATCAATCTTCCATCATTCACAACGTTAATTGTCTTCTGAAATTCCCCATCATCAGTCTATGAATTTTTTTCCTTTCTAGTAAATATTATTTGGTATCCATTTGAAAAATCATTAATGATTCACCTTCAATGGTTATTCCAATATCCATCTTTACTATATCCATAAAAATAGGATCCATTTCAACTCTCATCGTGCTAAAAAATCCATGATTCTTTCTACTCAAAGAATCCATCACCTTATTTGCCTTCCATGAGTGGTAGTGCATAGTGAAATCTTAATCCTTGAGTAGTTCAAGCTATTTCCATTTCCTCATGTTGAGTTCTTTTTGTGAGAAAATATACTTCAAACACTTGTGATCAGTATAAATCACAAATATTTCACCATAGAGAGAGTGTATACATAGTTTCAATGTAATGATTACATATGCTGACTCAAGATCATTAGTGGGATAGTTGTTTCATGAATTTTTAGCTACCGTGATGCATAGGCAATAACTCTATCATTACTCATAAGGACACAACCATGTACTTTCCTTGAAGTATCGCTATAAATAAAAAAACCATCATTCCCCAAAGGTAGAGTCAAGATTGGAGAATTAGTTAATATTCTCTTCAGTTCTTCAAAACATTGTTCACACTCTTTTGTCCAATCTAATGTAACCCATTTATGTGCGATCTTGGTTAATGGGTCATCCAAATGGGAAATATTCTGGACGAAACATCGATAATGACATGGTAAATCAATAAAACTTTGTACCTATGTTATACTCATTGGTACTGGTCATTCATGGATTGACATGGTCATTGGTGGATCAACAGAGATTCCATCCATTGAGAAAATATGGACAAAAAAAGAAATCTCTTAAAGCCAAAATTCTTACTTTCTAATCTTCTCATATAATTCATTTTTTGAGGGTCTTAAGAATAGCGTGCATGTTAATTTAATGATATTTATATATTTTTGAGTATAATAAGATATTATCAATAAATACCACTAAAATATCCTTACGATATTATTGACAAATCTATTCATTAGATCGATGAAGACAGAGGGTGCATTAGTCAATCCAATAGGAATTACTGTAAACTCGTAATGCCTGTACCTTGTTTGAAATTCTATTTTTAAAATGTCTTCCTTCTTCACACACAAAAGGTGATATCTAGATCGAAGGTCAATATTTTAAAAATATTGACTTCCATGAAGTTGTCGAATAAATAATCAATGCGATTTACGGGATAATTGTTCTTTATTGTTATAGCATTGATCTCCCTATAGTCAATTAAAAACATCATAGATCTGTTATTCTTCTTAACAAAAAGGGCATGTGATCCCCATGGAGAAACACTATGGTGAATAAATCAATTATTTCTCAACTCCTCTAGTTGTTTATTTAGTTCCACTAATTACACAATGTCCATTCTTTAAGGGGTCTATGATATGGGCCTTGATCCAGGAATTAAATCAATAGAATACTGAATTTATCATTTTGGAGGATGTCCATGTAATTCCTCTAGAAGCACATCAGCATATTATTACACAATAGGTGCGTCCCCTATTAGTACATTCATTTCCTTACCCATAGTTATTTCATTCTCCTCCTTCAAAATATTTGAATTCATTCGAGCTACTAGGGGTTGATCTAGATAAGAATGAATTGGTGATGTTTCTTCTCTAAAGATAAGGTACTCTTTATCATCATTGAAAATTGTAACTTCCATCTTCTTATAATAAATTTTCGCATCAGTGTCCAAACGTCAATCCATTCTGATGATTATATCAAATTCAATCATGGGTATGACGATGAGACCAGCAAATAAAGAACATTTATATGCCATAATTGGAACTGATTCACAAATAATTATTAAGATGAAACTACTCTTATTTTTTTTGACTGAAAACACCCCTATTAATTCAAATTGGAAATATCTATTTTTCATAGAAAGATGGTATGATATGAAACAATGAGATGATCCAAAATCAAATAAAGAATTGGCTAAACTTTATGAATCCATTAAACTGCTATCCACCACGTCTTATAGAGCATCAACCTCTACAGTAGTGATCAAATAAGCTGGGCCTTTCTCCCTTGGCATTTTCTGAGGTAATATTCCTTAGTTCTTATGAAATTCATTTTCTTAATTCCCCATTTATCTAAAATTGTATCATTCAACATTGACAACATCTTTCTTCTCTTTGAAACCACGATCTTGGTGGCCTTTTCACCACACTTCTAACAGACTCCCATTCCATTTACGCATGTACCAGTGTGTTTCTTCCCAAATTTACCACAAGATAGATATTTAACAATTCACTTCATCACATTATTTCCATTTCTAGAGTGTTTTGCTGATCTCTCTTTCTCTTGATTTTATTTAAAGTCTTAAGGCATAGATAATTCTTTTTTTCTTGATAGCGCATGATGAAATATCATTATACAATGAGATAAATTATGGGACTAATGCTCGATGGAGAAATGGTTTTAACACATCAATGAATCGATCAATCTTACTCCTTGGGTTATTCATATAATCTGTGGAATGCCTTGATAACCATGTAAATCTAGCCTCAAACTTTGTGACATTATCATCCTCATTTTTTCTCAGGCTCGGAAATTGTCTTTCCATATCCATTCGATGGTCATGAGGAAAGTATTTTTATAATAAAATATAGTTAAACTCCCTCCATTCTATGATTTATACTTCATCACCTTCCATTGTGTTTTGGATTAATGACCACCAGTGACCTGCATCTCCTGTGAGGTGATAAAATGCCATGAAAACTTTTTCCCTTTTGCTACTCCCTAAAGCATGAAATATTTTATCTATAAAACTTATCCACTGCACAGTTCTAATGTATTTATACTCCCATTGAATGTTGGTGGTTATTTCCTCATGAGTCGGTCTAACATTGATCCTCTGCATTGTGGATTAGGCTGCTCTATACAGGTAAGTTCATTATTCTTATCCTTGGTGAGTTGTCCCAATATAGTGATAAGTTGATCAGCACCAGTTTCATTACAAGCTCCACTATAATTATCTTGAGTATGATGTAAAACACTTAATGTATTACATGCATTTATAATGTTTACTTTCCTTCCATAAGGCGCCATTTCTAAAAAAAATGGCATACACTAGATTAGTTTATGGATCACAATTCATAATTCCAAACATGTAAAACACTTAAAATAAATTGAACAGTTTATGGATATAATCCATAATCAAAAGAAATATTTGAGAAAGTATATAATCATAATGTCTTCATAATGGTTTTTAAAGAAAATGATAATTATCCTAAGCATATCCCCCACGTGTGTCGTAAACAAGAGTGCATCAAGGCCCGTTGTCGTGCACTAGTTCCCATTTGAGTCTAGATCAAAGCAGTGTTTTCACGTTTTACCCCTAGGTACATCTGTGCCAGAGAAACCTATACCTGCTCGTATCTAGATAGGGATGTATTTCATGTAAAACTCAAAAAAATATAGTTACAAAATTATAGTATGTTCTTATATACTAATCCAAAAATTCGATCTTAGGGTAGGGTTCTATAATTAGAGTTTTTCTAAATTGAGTTTCCAAGGGTTGTACTAAAAATATTCGAATACAAACTGTAATGCCCCGACACCAATTACCCAGATTCAATGCATTATTATATTACATTGGCATGATACAAGGAATCATGTCTCGAAGGACCAATATGATTAGTAGTCTTAGAAGTACTAGATACATTTATAAGTTTTACATTACATCATGAAATAAAAACATAAATAACATTTTGTACCCTTTTGAACACACTTATACCCTTATCCTATCCCTTCAGGTAAAATGTAAAATAATTATTCACATCCTAGGAAAAATAAAACTTAATCAGGGGTGAGGTCAGATTCTCAGTATGGATAACAATATATCGAAAACATTAATAAATAAGAATAAACATTTAAATAAATGTATAAGAATAAAAAAAGAAGTTTAACCATAAACATCAGCATAAAATGGAAAAGATAAAATCAAATAACATCATTTACTTATTCTCATGGATATTCTAACCGTCGAATAATCACATGCAATATCAATAGCCAATTTCATAATGATGGAATGTATAATGCCAAAGATCATAACCACCTAGTCAAGGCTTTCTACTATGACTACAAATAATATTTTGTCAAGGCCTTATGCCAAGACACTAGTTTGTCTAATAATACATACCGATTCATCGAGGATCTATAGCAGGATCCACCCGCCAGTTACTAAGTCTAATTCATTCTTAATATGAAAAGGTTTAAACATAACATAAACATTCATATTAAAACTATCATACGAAATGTTAATATAGTATCTATAATCCATGAATGGTATAAAATTATAGCATCCATAGTAAAACATATCGAAAAACCGTTAATGAAATATGGATGTTTGATATCATAATAAATCAACATCAAACAAACATAAAATTCATCAAAGGATGTGGACATAGATGAAATCAAAAAAAAAGACAAATAGGACTTTATATTTTGAAATCATTTAAAAGACATATAATTATAAAAGAAAACATTTATTTTAAAAATATTCTTAAAACATTGTATTGGAAGCTTCAACAATGTTATAATGGTGGTAAACAGCTGCACCCACTATATAAGTTAATAACAGACATTCTTACCTTAATTTTTTCGAAAAGGAAATAAAGTAAATTGTTTGGAAAATGACGGAATTATTTCTTTCAAAACATATATGGTCAAATGATGTTAAAAATGAAATTAAACCATATTCTTGTAAATTGAAAAAATGTTTCGCATTACATTTTTAAGAAAACACGGATGTGGATGATAAAGAGGTCCCAGTAGATACTTATATATTAACAACATCAGATAAGTAATGATGTTGTAGAATTAACCCATACCTTGTACTATTCCTTATTCGAGGGGCTGTTAACCTTTTTTATAATAGTTAAACAATTGAAATTAAATTAAAAAAGATCCATATACATATATATGATATCATATATTATCCTTTAATATTTCATTGTTAATAATATTTTTGTAGTATCTTCATTTCATGTGTTAAATGATTGGTTTTCCTTTATAAGCTTGTTTATGTAAGCCATGTTCAATATGGATAGGATGTATTTGATTCAAATACATAATTATATTATGTTCATAAAATTAATTTTTTATTATAAAATGAAAATTATTCTTGAATGATTACGATGGAGAATCAATCTCATCATGTTCGTGGAGACAGTAATCAGTATATACGCACGAGCGATAATATTGTTATATTGACGGTGAAATCGTAAGTAATTGGATGGTATATCTTATATAAAAAATCATTTACATGTTATATTTATTATATATAGCTGTTATACTCATTATTATACCAATCCAAAATAATGAAGTTTTTGAATAACAAACTACACCATGGCGTGGAGACAGTAAGCCGTAAGCACGCACGCATGGTGACTTTTTCATTTATAGGATGGATAGAATAAAAAATACAATTTAACCATATTTATAATAATATCATAGTATATAGAAGGTACTGGAGTTATTATTTTTTTATTGAATCAATGAATGTGGAAGTGCAAGAAGGAAAGAACTTGAAAAAAGGTGGTGAAATTATTACCTCTTTTTTGGGTGATTCCTTTTTGAGTTGATCAAAAGGGCTCCTTAGGATGGAATTATGATACAATTAAAGAATAAATGATAATTTGATGGAAGTATTGAGTATATTTTGGAAGGTTATGGTCATGAAAAATGGGTTTTGAGGTGTGAAATTATGAGAATAGTATGTAACCTTTTATAAGAGAGGTGAGGGTCATTTTAAGAAAAACATGAAATATTATTTTATAAATAAATCATTTTCGGTTTATAATGACTCCTAAATGATTTATTTATAGGATATGGTGCATATGGGTCTATAAACTCTCAACCAATTGGTTTTAGACAGGTTTATGTCACCATATTAACCATATCTTATAGATTTAACTCTTAGTTAAATAGTTTGACATTTACCATGTCACATTGTATTTTTATATTATATGGTTAATAAACATAAAGTAACAATACAAGAGAGCACCATGAGGTTAATTATTAATATAAATAACCTTTTATATGTCTTTTGGATGAACCTAATATTTTTAGGATTAACATATAAATTAATAATATAGTAATAAATTTAAAAACTCAATAATGTCAATTTTGACACTATTTAGTATTTGGTTTTTGTGAAAATCATAACAGCATGATTACTACTAAAAAATTATTTAGTCAATAATAAAATTCCATATTAACCTATAAAATTAGTTTGATTAATCAAAATTCATAAAATTAAATTTATTTGGATATTTATAATATCAATAATTTTATTCTTTCATTAATACATTAATTACTACATCATCATTGTGTCAAAAATTAATTGAATTATATAATGTCTACAAATTATAAATAAAATAAAATTATGTAGGAAATAATTTTATCATTTTAATGGATATTTATAGTAGAATTTATATTTTTTTTAACCCTATATTAAAAATTCATTACTTATTAAACATTGAATTTAACTCTTATAACTATTTTTTAAATAAAGTATTAATAAATGTCTTAATCTAATAAATCTAAACAAAAATAGATCATTTTTTCCTAAATTTGTTTTTGGTCGAATTACACTTATCCATTAGAATTAGCACATGTGTTAGGGTAATTATGATATCATTTTCACCCTTAATTACACTATTTACTATTAACCGTGGTAAATAAAAGTGAAAAGTTACAATTCACTAAATACTACTTTCATCTTATTGAACTAAATATTACTTAATATTATTAACAATGTCACTCAAATTTTTTAAAATCGTCTCATAGAAGTGGTAAAATTATGTATTATACAAATTTTCAAATTCTCCATGAAGTTGGGTAAAAGACTGTACAAATTTCAATAAAATTTAATATATCTAAACTTATTATAAATTATGTCCAATGAATTACATTGAACATATATAAGTATTATGTATCTATTTTGACCTAAAATAAATTAAATTAAAATAACTAATTACTTATATAAAATGTCGGTTTAAAACAATAATAGTGTTTATCACTATTCATCAATAAATTGAATGTTTTCAGAAAAATACCAAAAATTCACCGTATGTTATTTATGATATTTCGAATCCAAAAAAGAAGTCCATTTTGAAAAATTATATTTTAAAATTCTTTAAAAGTGGGTATTACTATTCATAATGGCTACATTGATTGGTCTTGGTGTGTTAAAACTCCATGTTGCGTACGACGCAAGATACTGCATTACTCACTGGGAAACGTACCACGAATGCTTGGTGTGTTACATTTATTCTTTTTTAGTTGATGGTATTAGAAGATGAACTTGAATCTACCATTACCATTGTGTGAATATTTGAGGTTTTCTATAGTACTTTATGTGTCTTATTATTTATTTATCATGGGTTTATATAATTCAAGTATCATTATTTGGGTTTAATGGATTATGATTCTCTAATTATCCCGTAGATCCCTATATCTCTTCATTATATGGTTTCTATTCAGTTTTTATAAATTCCACGTGTCAATGTGTGTGTCCCATTCATATATTTTTAAAATCTAATATATGATTTCATGCACCTCCAACTTTTCAAAATGATTGTCTTTTATTTTTTTCTTTTATCCAGAAGGCATAATAAAAAATTTTGTTTTATTGATTATATAATAAATGTTAGAAAATGAATATTTCTCATGAATTGTTCTTTAAATCCATTTTGAAGGAATACTCATTCATTTATGAAATTGTAATTCGAGGTTGGTTATTGTTTCTTTCACATAAAATTATTTATTAGGTTCATTTCCCAAATGATAGTGGAAATAGTGTTTTCAATCGATTGTGTGGTTAGGACCTTTTTAATGTATTTAAAATTATTTATTTAATTAATTGTATAATGAATATAACGTTTGATTACCAAATGTATTTTCAATGCCTTCACTTTTAATGAAGGATTCAGAGAACATATTTCCATGTCAATGATATGTATTTTTTAGAAATGTTTGTATTGTCATAGTGGCCATGACCTGATTATCCCATGTAATAGTTAAATTTGAAAATTGAACTAATAAGACATGCCCCTTTTATATGTATTGAAAAATCATGATTTTCTTGAATGAAATGAGATAAATACCCCTATTATAGTAGTATTATTATGTTATTATATCTTGAAAAAATGGATTTTCCTATGTGGGGGATTAAAGGTCTGATTGAGATAAATAATCAAATGGGGTTGTTTCTAACACAGTTATATTTAATTTTTATTACTCTAAAATTATCACCTCAATTTTGATGTGTCATGGGTGGACTTGAGTTTATTTTTGGGAATTATCAGCCCAAATGTTCTCTTGTAATGAATTATTCTCTATAAAATGGTCTTTGAAGAAAATATATATACTATGGGATATTTCCCATAGGTTTGGATATGAATTTTAATACATGTTGATAGAGAGGGAATATTAATGTGTGTTTGTTTTATATCATACCAAATATTCTTCATTGATTTCTATGTTCTTTATTTTCTAGATCACTTCCCTTGAGAACCTATTATCCTAGGATGATATATATATATATATATTTGAAATTATTGTCACCCGCTATTTCTAGTGAATAGTGATTCTATTTTTGGTCAATATTTTCCATTAAATTTATTTATATGAAATTTATGAATAATTTTGGTAATATTACAGAAATTAATGTTTAATTTATAATAAACTATATCTATTTGAAATGATTTGTTTTAAAGGAAAAGTTTTGTATACAACTTTTAAGATGGAAGTCAAGAAAATGTGTTTTTATATCCTTATTTTTATACATTCATGAAATATATTATATTTACAAATGTTATTTTATGGTGCAATTGGTGGAGAACTACTCGGATATTTATCTCAAAAATTTATATGTTACATTTTCAGTATAGTGGTCTATTATAATAGAGATACAATATATCTATATTCATTATATATGATAGAGGTGCTTTCTGTTCTGTCTCACTCGAATATGGATAATTGTTGTTGGTGGATTATTGAAATTACGTCATTCTTTCCTATTATTTTTGGACATCAACCATTTTATGACATATCCCTTACTGCCTTGTTCTATGACAACCCAAAGCTTGCTCCAATGGGCTAGAGGCTGGTAAAAAGAACCGAGTAGGCATATCCCAAATTGGAGTAATTTTATTATGTACTTTTACATGTGAACACATAACCATGACCTAAATTATAGAATGTAAAAAATAGAACATAAACAATTAATGCATACCGTATGATTCCAATCATAGAGTATGATAGTAGGAAACTGAAAAATAAACATGGGCAGAATACAATCCCACCAAAAGAAGGATTCTGTCAATGTGAATACACAAGTTCAAGAAACTCATCTGCATAAAGCCCTACATGAAGGGTAGGTGTAGGAGAGCTCTCACGAGTTATAGGACCAAAACTATTCAACCTGAACACTATAAGAACCACATGTTCCTTTTCCACATATAACTCCATCCAAGAATCTATCATCTTACAAGATAGACATTTTTAGGAAGTATACAACAAATAATCGGATGACGTATACCACAATGGAATGCCACTAAGAAATACACAAAATACACCACAAAGAATTACATGAAGTGTACCAAAAATAATTGGATGATTCATACCACATATAAATACATGCTATACCATAAACGTAACCCATGAAGTATAGTCATCCCACACAAGCATATTTTTATAGCATTAAAATTGAGATAATCATATTTAGTCCATAGAACACCCATAATCTATAACAAAAGGAGTGTTAATAACACACACTGAGTGTTTGTTACACAACGTCTGTTAGTAACACATGTAGTGTCGATAAGTCATACACCCCCAAGTCATGTAGAGTCTTCAGGTCACATCCAACTATTATATTCTTCTTCTTGCACACTTCTGCAAGGCAAAACTACACCTAAGGCCTTATTTCTTATGTAAAATTCCAAAAAACTCACTTAGTGTACCTTTAATAAACCATCTCACCATAAGGGTCCAAACGCCACAAATTCCTCCTCAAACAGACACATATTTTGAATCTAACAAATATTTCACTGAAAATGTCTGGTCTAGGTCTAGTTTGGGTCTGATATAACCCACCATACATGACCCAACCCAGTCCGATCGACCCAACCCAACCCAGTCTAGTCTGTTCTAGCACGAACCTGTTAGGTATTCTAGGCCTGTTAGAATCGGCCCGCTACACCGCAAGAGCAGACTGGCTCCTGCGGTCGAACCCATCGTAGATGAGACAGTTCATTGAACTACACACAGTTCCCCCAAACCACTTACCACTGTATTGATGTGGTACTGACACATATTTTGTGGGGATGGTTCTTCACATCACCCACACTATGGCCTCACCATTTCTGGTTCGTCGAATGCGGCACCCAGCCACGTCCCAGCTCAGAACCGCGTATGCGGTCAATTCCACAACCTCTTATCGTGTCCCCTAATAATAATCATGTCCTCTTGGCATAACCCACACCAACTGGCGAATCTTGACTTAATGAATCATCCTAAAATGTTCCCCCTCTGTAGGACACCCTCCAACGGCCTTTCCCTCATGCTCTACTTGGAGCGACCCCACTGGGTTTCGTCCTACCACCACACTGGTGGCCATTTGTCCGGCCCTCACCCTCTACTTGGACTGCAAATCACCGCACCTCCACCATCATACCATTGTGGTGTCATGGGGCTGTCGAATTATCAGTATTGGGATGTTACACCAAGAATTGATGGGGAACAAATTACCCTATCATTCAATGATGATGAACAAGAAGAATGTGATGAACATGGGAAAAAGGAGAAGCATAAATCTACCCGAAGGAAGGATCATTTCTTTTTTTCATATCCTCCTCGATTCATCCTTGTTAAAGAGATAAAATAGAATGAAGTAATAAAATTGATCTAACCCCCATTTAATTACCATTAGATAACTCACATCTCAAAATTGAATGAAATGTGGATCATAATGGTCATGGGTTGTTCTGCATTCATCATCGAATATAAAAATAGGCAATGAATCATAAAAAACACCCTACATGGAATTTGAATCAGCTGTTGATGAAGGATCTATCTAATCCATCATCATTCATTGATCCATGCATCTTTGATCCTTGGTCATATCTCTGATCTTTCGTTACTGATTCTCTATCCACCAACATTTGTTGGAATGTTCTTATTATCCACATTTTAGAGGACCCATTTAGATGATATTATTGTTTAATGAAAAAATTACCATGTGATTTATTCAAATCTTAACATTTTGAATGAATTTTTCCAGTTGTACATGGCCTCAAAATCTCATGCCATATCAGCACACATTGAAAAAAATTACTTAATTAATTTATAAAAATAACACCACATAATATATGAGTCATTACATTCTCTCCATAATTGGTATTTACGTCCCCAAAAGCTAAAGAAGGGTCTACTCAACAAAAAAGCAGAGGGTATTGGCCCAAAAAATGAGTCCCTCAATCCCATGTTATCTCTAGGAGATTCATATTCTTCCAGTGACCGTGAAACTAAGGAATCAACTTCTTATGACAAATCCACACTTTATAATCCTTGATCTCCACTGGGTTCTCCACAAAAGTCACACCATCATCAATGTCTAACTATCCCTAGATGATGATGTGCGATGGATCATCCACATACCTCTCCAGCTATGACACATGGAAGACATCATGTACCTAATGCAACTGTAGGTGTAGGGCAAGGTGGTACACCACCTTGCCGACACTATGTAGAATCTGAAAAGGGATGATGTATCTCAGAGATACCCTGATGACCCGGTCAAATCTATGTAATCCCCATAGAGGTGATATTTGAAGGAACACATAATCTCCCTCCACTAAGAATAGAATCCTCCATCTCCTACCAACATATGACTTCTACCAACTCTATATAGTCTTCATTCACTCCATGATGATCTACACCTTCTCAGTAGTATAATGTACCAACTCTAGACTGATGAGTATTGACTATACTGGGTCATTCTAGTAGAGTTTTGACATTCATGTTCATCTGTACAAGGCCATAAATGGTTCCATACCTATGGTGGAGTGGTATTTGATATTGTACATGTACTTAACTAGAGTAAGGTGGTCATTACCTCTATGGAAAATTTCTATGATTCCAACACATAGTTTTCTGACAAGAACCTGAATAGACTTATCTGTCTGTCCATTAATCAAGAAATTAAAAATGATGATCAAGTGTAATTAATTACAGCATCCCTCCTTCATTCATCTTCACAACACGGATGAGAAAAGTGTATCAAAATATGAATCTATCGTCGATGGTAATCCATGATGATAAAATATTTCATGTATGTAGATGTATCCCAATCTCTCTTCTAAACCCTTCTCCCAGATCGGTAAAAAGGGGGATGTCATGTTGAGTCGATCTACGATCAACCAGATCTTATCTTTTCCCCTGGACATTTGGGGTAAACTCATCAGGGAGTCCATCTATATACCACCCCACATCCACTTAGGAACCTCAAGTGGATTAGTCAATCCTGATTGAACCTGGTTCTCATCCTTAACTTGCTAAAAAGTAAGGTGTTGAGAAACAATCTTTTCCACCACCTTCTTGATCCCAGGACATGAGAAAAGACCTTAGCGGTCATGGTACATCTTCGGCACACTCGTATGTACCATAAAACAGGATACGTAGAACTCCCTATGAACCTCAACCAAAAATTACACTAGTGCAACTGTGATCCCTCTGAAAAAATGAAGTGGTCCCCACGTATCATATATCCATCTTGTGCAAGTCCAATGGACAACATAGCATGTTAGGTCTCATAGTTGGTATCTCTTATATTTTTCTCCTTGACTCATTGTATGATTGGAGTGGTGACATCCATAAATTGGAGGTAGGATGTTATATCTACATCTATAGTGGGTATATGTACTGAGGCCAATTACTCTGATGCCTTTCTAATCAACTACAATATGGATCTCATGCTGAGAGTGTCTTCCACCGTGTTCCTCTTTCCTAGAATTTTTGGAAATATAAATTTTTCCATCCTTGAGGAACTCCACCCATCACTTCTTCCTCAATTTCAGATCTTTCATAGAGAATATATACACGAGACTCATGTGGCCAGAGTAGGAGATAAAATGCTCACCCATCTAATAGTGTCTCAACATCTTCAACACGAATACTACCATTGTAAGGTCAACATCATGGGTCATGTGTTTCTACTCATTCTATATTAACTAGCATGAACCATAGGGAATCACTTATTTACCTTGCCTCAAGAAAAAACCAAGAATATTTCCAAATGCATCAACAAACACTACATCCATGACACTCTTATATGGTACTTTCAATATGGGACCGCTTGTCAACCTCTTCCTCAGCTCTTGAAAGCTCTTCCAGGAAGTATTTGTCCACACAAAGGGACTCCCCATAAGTGTAAATGTAATCATGGGTTCTTCTAGTCTATAAAAGTTATGTAAAAATAAAAAATAGAACCACGACCAACCTAAGAAACTCAAAACTTTGGTGGAACTATTGGGTGGCTCCCAAGAAAGAACCTCCTCAATCTTCACTGGATCCAGTGCAACTCTAAACACTGAAATGTTGTGTCCCATAAAGTGGATGACTAGTATCCATAACTAAAACATAGAGAGATTCCCAGAAATATGGTTCTCTTAGTGTGTGTCTAGGGCCATCCCCATTTGTATCGTGTTGTTCCCCTTGGTCTCCAATTACACTAGGATGACATCAATGAAGACTACCAAAGACCGGTCTATGAAAGGATAGAAGATCACATTTATGTGTCCCGTGAACACTGTGGGGGAATTCATCATTCCAAAAGGTATCTCAAAGTAGACATATTGGTTGTACCAATACTCCAGGGACCACTTTGGTACATCATTATCCCATACATAAATATGAAAATAGTCAGACATGCGGTCAATCATTGAGAACCACCTCTCTTCCTTCTACAGATCAACGAGGTCATTGATCCTATGTAGTGGATAATTATTCATCAAGGTAACCTGATTTAGGTGATTTAGGTCCACACATATCCTCAAGATCTTGTATCCCTTATTGTAAAATAAAACTGGAGCTACTCAGTGTGAAACACAGGTTCTCACGAAGCCCTCCCTCTACAAAATGTCTAGATGTACCGTCAACTGACGAAGCACTATGAGAGGTATCTGATATAAAAGTGTAGATATAAGTTCCATATCATGATAAGTATCAATTCAGAATTCATTCTCTATATGGAGATGAAATCTATGGACATCCTCCAAAAATATGTCCTCTTACTCCACCCCACTGAAGAAAACTGAAGGCTCCTGACATCCACTACATCGAGGGTGAGTCTAGCCAAATAATGAGAAATTATTTGTGCCATCCTATGACTATGTTCATACTGAACATCATATATTTTTGATTCAAAAATATTGGAAAATCGGGTCCCATCAATTTGGACACATAACACTCTGGGCCTCAAAAAAGTAAATATTGGCATGGAATATGGATAACCAATCCATAATTAGAATTACGTTGTAAGTCCTTGACACCACTACCAAGAGATCTCAACCAAAACTATGAATTCTAAGATTGTGGTCACACTATCGAAAAAAGTGTGTGATCATCGAATCTCCTCGCATAGAAATCTCTACACATAAGGGTCAAGTCAATGGTTGAATAAGAATCTTTGAGTCTCGAACAAGGGATGTGGAAACAAAATAATGAATAGAACTTATGTCTATCCAATCTAATGCTGGGGGGAAGATACATACATCATACCCCTAATCATCCATGGAGCATTAGTGTTACAATCTTGCATCGCCTACAATTATACTCATCTTTGTCCACCAGATCACCAATCCCATTGTGGACCACCTTACATCCAACCTCCACCCACCTCGTACTACCCAACTTGCTCCTCTTATGCATCCTCTACCTGGAAGACCATCCTAATCGTTCGTCCTCATCTTCCTTGGTGGTCCCTCAACTATCTCTTAATAATAAATATGGTGAATCGTCTAATATGGTTCTTGATTTATCCTACTGCCGCACGAGTTCCAAATCATGTCCTTCAGTTACCTCGATCTACCCTCAACGCCCTACATCATTAATCCCATTTTTTGGGGCCATCCTATAGATTTCATGACCCTCTAGGGCCCCTACATCAGCTATTGGATACTTAATACCAAATAATGTTCTACCTGGTGCCTATTAGTAGATCCCATCGCTAGCATCTAATCTTTCAGAAAGATCTACACGAGTAGAGATTTCTCCAGTACCACCTAATATTTAGGGATGATATGGGATACTAGAGATGTACTAATCCCCCAGACTATCCCCTTATTAATGGTATGATCCCCAAAGAAATTGTATTACACTAAATTCATTGTGTAGCAAGAAATATCAGTAAACATCGAGGATTACTCTTACACTATTTGATTTCCCTATTGTCGATGTAGGGGAACTAGTCTGTATAGAGATTGTACAATTTCATAGAAGAACCCCACTATAAAGTGTCTCTTGATGTCTTCCCATGATAGAGTCACCTCATCATCTATCACGGTCACTAATCTACACAATTTTCTTCATGATCCCAGGAGAAGACTTGCAGCTAGAACTTCCATCTGGTTGAAATGTGTCCTAACAAGGAGGAAGATACATTTAAATACCACCAAAAAATACTCAACTATTTGGGAGTCTCGGTCACCCATAAAATGGGGAGTTATCTTCCACATGATTTCATGAAATGAAATCATTCTACGTGCATCCTCAACCGGTATTGCTTTTTGTAACTACTGCCCGATGGGCGGTAGAATCACTAGTAAAACACCAAGTGGTGAAATCATTGGTTAATGGAGTATCTCCGATACATGCCCCTGTACTGACACTTCATCTATAGGTGGATAATAATTGTCATCACACAATATAATATTGGAAGGATATCTATATGTAGGCTTCCTAAAATAGATCACGAGGTATCACAATAAATAAAGAATACCCTGTGAGCTGACTCAAGAAGGACATGAGGACACACCCAAATCATATATGATGAATTAACCATTTTTTGAATTGAATATTTTTCATGTACAAAGTTGAAAATTCGGAGCCTAGTGTCTTAGATTATGGATACATCCGCTGCCGCACTAACACTCTGTTCCCTTTCCTGAAAGACAAACTTGAAACACATGTCATTGTTTTCCAAAACCAACCTCATAGACTCCTTATCATTAAGAAGAACCAAGCACCTCTCATACCACTCTATCACGAAACGTCCTATAGGATCCCATGCCATGACGACCCAATACCACTTTTAATATGCCAAGGGATGGGGACTATCACCGAGTAGGAATATACCAAAATAGAAGGCATTTTCCTTAGTATCTTTACTCATTCACAAATTTGAAAGTCCTAAATGCCAGAAAGAAAAAACACAGTATTAAACATTAATTCATACACTAAAATACCTACCATAGAGTATGAATGTAGGAAACTTGAAAGTAAGCAGGTCAAAAAAATATTTCTACCAAAAGAATGAGTCTATCATAGTGAATACATATGTTTTTGAAACTCATTTGCAAAAAACCCTACATGAATGGTAGGTGTAGGAATGGTGTCTGAATCAATAGGAGCACAACTACTCTGTCTGAACACTTTAAGAACCACCTTGTTCTGGTCCACCTAGAACTCCATTAAATAATCAATCTTCTGAATAATACATGACACATGTGGGAAAATCCCATGTATATGTGAGTAAATAATTAATATGTAGGACTCCCTAATACCACAAATGGATACCCCCATGAAATTCAAGAAGTACATCAAAAATAATTACATGATGTATACAAAAAATAGTTAACAGTTATATTAAAAAAAATAAATACATGATATACTACAAATGAAACACAAAAAGTATATTAATATCACAATGGTATAATTCTATAGCATGAGAATAGTATTATCAAACGTAGTCCACAGAACACCCATCACTGGTAACACAAGAAGTGTCTATAAAAAATTGATTTTCTATAGCCAAATAAGTGTCGATAACAAAAAAAGTTTTGATAAAACAAGGAGTTTCGAAAAAAATGGAGTTTTGATAAAACATGGATTGTCGATAAGTCATGAATCCGCCAAGTTGCATAGATATCACATCACAAGTAGCCACAAGATTCCGTAAATAGTACACTTATACTTGGAGAAACTACTTTTTAATCCATTAGTTCCTATGAAAACTTACACAAAAAAATCACTTAGAGTACATCAAAATAAAAAAATCATCATAGGTGTCCCAATGATTCATACAAATCATAAAATATAAACATGGTTTGAATGTTACGACCATTTAACTAAAGAGGGTTGACACGATGTGATAGACCCAACCCGACCCAATCTTCCTGACCTGACCCAACCAGTTCTAGTTGGTTTTAGTCCGAAATGGTCTAGATTTCTTATCTAAACATACATGGACTATTTGAATTATCCTGTAGGGCCACCGCAGCAGCCCGAATCCCCCAGTCCCACCCAAATCATGCACATCGGTTCAATATGCCATACACGGTCCACCCCGACTGCATGCCTCCATGTTGGCACAGTATAGATTCACATTCCACATGGCTAGACCACCACACCTCCTACCATGTAGCCTCATCAACGTGGTCTACTTCGATGCAGAACCAAGGCGGATCCCAACTCTCCTCCACATACACTTTCAACACAATAGACTCATACCACACCCTCTTGTCCTCATCACGACCACCTTTCGTAGTCTGCACCCACCAGCCCCAACGTGGACTCCTACTGTGCTCTGACTCTGCCAGTCTCCCCACAGGTGTAATCACCCTTATAGTCTACATGGACCAACCTCATCGGACCTTGTTCTATTTCCATTACCAACTACCCTGACGGTGTCCAATCGTCCTCCCCTCATACTCCACATAGACCAAAATGTGTCATGCATCCACCGTCGTTCCTCGTCGGCGTCGGGGGGTTTTCGAGTCATTAGTTTTAGCGGATTGAACCAAAAATCAATGGTGTAATGATCAATCCTCTAATATAATCATGAAGAACATGAATAACAGTTGGAAAAGGGGAACCACAGAAGCACTCGAAGGATGGATGATGGGCCTTTTTCATGTTGTCCTTGATTATTCTTTGTTATAGGGTTTATAAAGAATGAAACAGTCATAGAAATGTAACCCCATTTAATCCCCACTAGATTAGTCTCATACCTCAAGTGATCAAACCATGTCTCAACATATTATTGAGTTTTTTTTCATTAATTTTCATATATAAAAATGTGGAACGAATCACAAAGAAACAACATCCAGAGATAACTCCTTCTTTGCATGTCTATGAAATTCCAGGGTTATGAAGATAGCATTGAATTTTGTGAATAAGTTAATTTTAATCATTAATCCCTTACTTCATCACCATGAAATGTATTTATTATATATTTTATTTCCCATAAGTCGAAAAACTATCATTTTTTATGGCCCATGTCGGAGGATTTTAGGCCCCGCCTATGTTAATGATATTGTTCTGAATGTAATGGTGCCTTTAGATTTATTATTTGGGTACCCATTTTGACGTTAATATAGTTTTTTGAACAATATACATTGCACTTTATTAAAAATAAAATATCATTCAATGAATTGATCCGGGCACACCGAGCCTTAGAATCTAATGCCATCTCATCACTTGGTCTTAGAGTATTCTAAATTAATTTATAAAAAATAAACCAAAGAAAATCATATTCCTTAAAAATCGTGGATCCGAGAATCATTTACATAGGTCAGTTTATTTTATTCTATATTTGAGATCATTATTTCTATCATAATGGAATATTCTCAAACAACATATTTATTATTTTTTTCAATTTACAAAATATTGAATGTATTTTAACTGATTCTTATGATCTTGATGCCGACCAAGTAAGATTGAATTTCAACTTTCGTCCTTTATACATCTAGCCTATATGTTTTTTTAGGCATGGCCTGGTTGGGTTCATAACAACACCAGTAGGGAAAGAATGAAATTTTTCAATGAAAAATCCCCATATAAAGGATCACGATGTAATAAAATCAATTTTCTCAATATTTGTTATTATGTAGGTTTCATAATGGTGTCATAAACTTTTGTTCTTCATTTATTTAGTCAAAATATCTAAAATGAACTCTTAAATACACAATGGTAATGGAATGAGTACAACAGTTCCGTGGAAATCAAAGAGACTTTTTTATGTTGTTAAATAAATGGATGTGAAAATATTATTTGAATTTATTCATTAATTCCTTATCACCCAAGATACATGAAATATATCTTAATATTATAATAGTAATGTTTTTAATTTTTTTGGGAAACACATCAATTTATATTAATTGTGGTTTTAATAAATTCAAATCTCAAAAAAATGACCATTTCACACATTCATAGATAGAGATATACAATGAAACATTTCATGTTGAATTCATACACGGATGTGTATTCTCACAATTGTATTATTGGATAATAATAATGGAGAATGTAATTATATGAATTCAAATGGCCTTATAAACCACTTACTCATGATAGACCATATCATATATTTCTAGTAATATAATTTCATCTATCATTAGAACATATATATATGAATGTCATAATAGATAATTATGGTTCTTACTATAACGGGGAACTACAATGACTATTCAATTTGATAGTTATATTGTAAATATTATCATATTTAAGTAACCTAGTCTGAAAATCATGATGGGATATGATTTTTAATTAATATTGTATTCCTATAATATCCATGAAATTGATAATACAATGTAGATTGTTATAGGTCGCATAATCTAAAAAATTTCACATGAGATAGATAACATAATACAATGCATAAGAGGTATTTATTATAACCATCTATCATAGAATTTAAAAACCATTGGTGTGTGTTTTAGTTTAATAAAAATGAATAATAATTTAATAAAAACATTATAATATATTGAAAATTAAATGGTATTTTTGATTATTTTAAAAAGAAATTGTCATAATCCACCCCAAAAAATATTGAGTGCTATATCATTAGAGAATATATGAGGAACCTGAGACCTATAATCCTACAATAAGTACAAAATATAATCTATTTAAAAAATTTCATTCATACTAATTGAGGTTATCGATGATAATTACACACTTATATAACATTAGCATTATATAAAACAATAATCTCAAAAAACTCTAAAAACATTTTAGTTTAGTTCCATTGGGAAATAGATATAAAAGAAATTTATTTTATAACAAAAGTGATAAAATATTTATAATATATATCCACTAGATTCCCTTATAATTTTCCCTCTTTTTTTAATTATGTTCATAACCTAGGGAATGAAAATATAAGAGAGGGATTTGATGAAAATATGAGGAAGTGAAAATCGATCAACATTCCATCAAAGGATAGATCATATGAATATTCGAAAACAAGGTCATGGTATTTTTTTTATGTAAAAATGATTGTAACAGTATAAATTGTCTATAAGTCACGATATAATGATTTTTGGACCTACATAAACAAACAAAAACCCAATATATTAGTAATATAACCATGAGATATGAGACTCATGTCAATGAGAATAATCACAGAAATAAAATTATGACATAAGAATGTGGGAAAAAATTTAAATTGAAATCATATCTCAATGACACCCAACAAGACATTACTCACAAATTAGGCTTGTGATAATCACTCACGTACCATATTAGACAGCGGATAATTCTTCTATGTTCCCACATACTTAAGATAATTCCACAATTATACACCTTTAGAGTAGTTTGAACCATCACATATACCCTTTTCCTGCGATAAATACTCCTATATATTCTTTGGGTTTGGATAAATCCTCCACAATACCATTAATCTTTAGATAAATCCTTTAGAGTACATGTTATATTATTAAAAAATACTCATATGTATAATTAGGGTTGGAATATATCTTCATGTTTAACCTTTATCTTAGGATAAATCTTCTCATTTACCCATTGGCATGGGATAAATCATCTACTGTATCTTTTGTCCTAGGATAAATCCACCTAGGTATCCATTTTTCATGGTATATATCCCCCAGTGTACCAATTTACAAGGTATAAATCCTTCCACGCATCATTTGGATTGAGATAAATATTCTCATATAACCTTTTTCTTGGGATAAATCCTTATGTGTACCCCTTTTAAGCTCATTATATATATGAATAACTAATGAATTTATTTGGCATATGGTAACCCACCATTATTCATAAATATATAATTATGTTATAATATTAAATAATCATTCAATACATCATTAACAACCCATGTAATGGAAAATGAGGTTCATAATATTTTGATATGGTTTTAAAAAACATGACCTCAATATGGTGAATGATAGATATATCAAATCCATTCACCAAAAATTGTATTTCAAATGATAATTTAGAGGGGTTTTCATGGAAAATAATTTCCATTGTGTTAATTTCATTATAGATATGAAAATTTCAGTGAAATCATAATATATTTTTTTAAATGATTTATTTATTAGCATATATGATTTATTTATAATTAGCTTCGAATTTTTTTTAAGAAATATGAAGTGAAAAAGTTGGAAACATTTACTCTTAAAACAAAACTTCTTTAATGTATACATTAAATGATATAATTTATATTAAATTAAATTTGGAGTTGAAGATACATCATTTGATTTGGAAAGGATCGAAAAATAGTTTTTCATGTATTTTATGAAAAACAATTCTTAAAAAAAAGGAAAAAACATTATTTGGAAAATAGGAGAAGGGAAATGTAACGGTAACTTGAGTTGAAAAATATTTTGGATTATGGATATAAAATAAAAAATTGTTGGGAAATAAAAACAATGAAAATTAAGAGAAACTATCATTAAAGTGGATTCAAATTATTCCAAACCATGATATATCTTTTACGTGGTAGAAATTTATAGAGGATGATTATTAGAATCACAAGTATCATATTATGTAAAGAATAGAAAATATACTGGGAAATAATATCTTATATTTTAGGTAACCAAACATGGAATAAATATTTTCTATAACAATCATTTTAACTCAATGAATTCTGTTGAGTTAATAAAGAACCTAACAACCATGGTATCTTTTGGTTCAAAATATATTTAAATAAATAAAATGATTTTCATCCAAAATCCGGGTTAATTATATTAATAATGTAATATATATTATTTAGTAAATAAAAAAACTATATAGATGTCTTCTGAGTAAAAAATAAATATTAAGTCTTGATAAAAATATTCGAGATAAGAACACCTTACCATGATTCCCACATACTCAAAGAAACCTAGTATAAAATAGATCTAAATAAATTAATAACATAGTATATGGAATTATTTATATATATTTACATTAATATTTTTTAATTATAACAATATACTAAATATAAATTAGTTAGTTATTGTTTATTTTCATCATTAGGAGCTAGAAATGAGGATTTTTATTTTTTCCCTCTTTTTGTGACAATAATGTTGATTGATATTTATTAATATAAATTTCAACATTTAATAATTATATAAGAAATTGGAATCATTGTTTTCAATGATTCTTCATATACTATTTTCATTTTATTAATGATGGAGGTATATTTTGCGAAAATGAATATTTTTATGAACTCGTTTTTGTATATTTAATTATAAAAAGCTGGTAAATAATTAAATATATTTATTATAAATAAAACCAGTAATGAACTTTTAAAAATTATTAAACAAATTATTATTAAATTACACTATCAATATATAAAATTCCACAATCAATTATGATATAAATATTATAATCACATTCACTTAGGTGGTACAAATACTGCAAATGAGGGCGTGTTACAATGATATTATGAGTAATTTTTTTTATTTAATATAAACATATCATTTAAATAGGGAAAAAATTAAATGATTTATTATATATATTCATTAAATTTATTATTATAACTCTACGTGAAGGGTAGTGAATATATTATAATGTCATTATTTTTGGAAGGGGTTATCTTTCATATTCCCAATTAATGAGCCCATTTCTAAATAGTGGGATATTATATAAGTATATGTCAAATTATAATTTATGAATTATAATTTTGAAATTTTATTAATATTAATCCACAAAATTCATCCCCATTACCAACTATTAATTTATGTGATGAAAAAATAAAGATGTCTTTATGTGGAGGTAATAGTCTTCCTTACAAATGATTACTATTGTTTAATAATGAATATGGATATAAATGAAAAAATAGAAGTTTCTTATTTAACATATTTTCACATTCTTATAATAATTATACTTTTTTATCTAAATAAATTTTTTAATGTGTCTTTGATGTTAAAAATGTAGAATAAAATGTCCGGATTAATTAAATAATACGTTGAAAATTTAATTTTAACTTGAACGATTCCATAAAAATATAGGGGATAAGATAAATATTTGATTCAAGATGATTATTATCTTGATAAAATATTCTATTATGAAATAATTAAATATTATTAGATTTAAATTCTATGGTATGTTTGTGTTATGATATTTTGTACATTTTCCTTTTTTTAATTGAATGAATGAGATCATTATTGATTTCATATTATTTGTCAAAGATAACACAAAATTATGCATGGTTAAAATGTTTCAAAATAGAGAAATAATTGATTGAGTCACGAGATCATGTCAAATATTCTTTCTTCAGTCACTTGCACACATGTTTTAAACATTTTTAAGGTATTCTCCTCTTGAATTTTAGAACATATCATTTTGGTTTCTTCCATAATAAATTATTTTTTACCATATTTTATAATATTTTATAAAATTATAATTTTAAAATTATAATAAAAAATTAATATTATAAAACTAAATTTACTCTCCATATAATCCAATCAAATTTAATAATTAGAAAAAACTAACATTCAAATTAAATATTATAATATATAGAGAAACAATACTGTGTAAAAATAACTATTTTAGCATCAACGGTTCTAAATATTAAGTAATAATGATTACCAATTTCATTAATGTTAATATATATATAATATTAAAAATCTTATTGATTCCAATTTTTATAATTTATAAATTTAATTGAAAATAGTTTTACAATTATTGCATTAATTATCATTAACAATAGAAACAATATTTATATACCTTAAAATGAAATTCAAATATTTAAATAATTATAACATGTTTAAATTAAATATGATTTATATATATTTATTCATTTTTTAAATTTGACGAGAAGAAAATTTTAATATATGCGATGAAACATTGTTTTTATTGTCTATATTAATTATGTTTCCCAAAATTTAAACATATTATTTTTAAATATTAAGAATTATTTTGATAATGATTTATTTTACATTAAAAATAAATATATTGTTTTAGAAAATCACTTCAAGAATTTTTATTTCAAAATTTCTTATATTAGAGAAATTGTTATATTTATCTATCTTCATAATAATAAATTATTTTAGAAAAATATAAAGAAAACTAAAATCACAATGTGGAATTAAAAAATGAAGTTCATTTTGAGAATTTTGAACTCTAAAAAATTAGAATATATATATATATCTGTGTGTGTGTGTGTGTGTGTGTGTGTGTGTGTGTGTGTGTATGTAAAATAAAAATTCAATATATATATTGACAAATTATTTTATTAAAATATAAAAATTGTATACATTAATTGTTCTTACTAATATTTATTACCTATTTTTTAAATGAATATATAATTTTTATTTACTAGTTGTTTAATTATTAATACATTTTTATAATAATAAAAATTTAAATGAAAATTTTCGTACGTTTTTTCACCTAGAGGAATCTGTAAAATAGATTGCTAATTTAGAAGAATAAATTATATTATAAGTTATAAGGGCGTTTCTTTCTCCAAACACAATTAAAATGAATCCACAAAATTTTAATTATCACATACTTGTGAAACAAAAACATATTATATAATAGATAGAAAAAACTCCCAATTTTGTTTCTAGATTTAAATCAATAAGTATAATAAATATATATTTACCACCCACAATGGGTTAATACTAATATTAAACTTTTACATAGAAATTTATGCTAAACATTTCTCATTATTTTGTATCATAACTCTTAAAACAGAATAATTTTTCAAAAGTGATCTTATTCAATGTTGCATTGATATATTATCATAGGTTTGTTTGATATATGAATTGATATTTGTTAATATTCTTTATTATTAGGAATTATATGTAGATATAGATAATTGATTTTAAATATCACATCAACATCTATTAATGGAGAAACAATATGAATTTTACAAATCATATTCCATAAAACATACTTTGGAAGATAATAACGTGAGATGTTTTCCTTGAAAGTATCAAATCATTTTCATTTTTATTATACTCTTTTAAAAAACATTCTACTTATACAAGAGTTTCTATGAGTAGAAACCAATGAGACCCCCAAAAATAAGGACTAGAGGATATGTAGTCATTAATTATCATGATCCTCATAATCATCACAATCAGGTTCAGTCAGAGTGATTTCATGGAATTTTCCATGTTCTTTTGTGTATGGTGAATACTGACACTGCATACACCCCTAAACCTTCTGTTACGGACCATTGTTTTCTTATTTCTAATTCTTCTTATAATTATTTTATTATATTTATGATTTTGAATTATGTTTGAAATTTTCTCAATAAATTTTATATGTCATTGAAATTTATGTACTTAGTGAAATACCATTCCACACTTGAATTATTTCCTTTTTACATAGATATAACCACCCTTGATTCTTTCCTTATTTTCAACATGTCAAAAGATTATCATTATTTCTTAGTGGATCTTATCCATATAACATAAAAGGAAAGAAATTTATATTTTCTCCCCCCCCCCTAAAATATGATAATAATGAATCTACAATTATTATTTCAGATATAAGTGCACATTATAACACAACTTCATAGATTTAATTATCCATTATATAAAATTATTTTTACAAACATACCATTAAACATTTAATGAAACAATATACCTTTCATTCCTTGATTATGATAAAACAAGAGGCATAAATTTCATCTGTAGTGATTTTTTCTTTATAGATACAAACCGACAAGTCTCTGTTTTATTTTAAATCAATGAATTATATCTCTATTTTTTATAAAGTGTTAATCATAATATATTTATTGAAATAAATAAATTTTAAATCATTTATTTTCTATAAATATATTTCATACATTTCATTTGTGTTCACTATTAGGTTCAACAACTGATCATTTTCAACTTTGATATTATATAATACTAAAATAAACATTTCATGATCTGATATCTATAGAAAATTAATTTTTTTCATACTATATTGATATATTCCTTATAAACTAGTTTATTTTTATTTCCCTTAAATTATGGTGATTGTTGTCACATGAAAAACCTAATAGAGTCTCATTCCATGGTGATTCTGAGAGCTCCTCATAGTTTTCATTAATGTTCACAAACCAAGAGGGAATTTCTATAATGTTTTAACTCTATGTTTTATTAAACTAATGTTCCAAATAGGATAAAATTCAACTTTTATATTACACCGACTATTTATTTGATTCCTCAATGTTCTATCCATAATAATAAATAATGGAATGTTGGAATTGAGAAATTATTTTATTCATTGAAATAAAATTTTAATCCATGAAAAATTAATATAAATGATAAAAAATCCATTATTTATTAATATACCTATTTTAATATATGTAATCCTTTGTAATCACTAATAGATATCTATCTGAACTATGTATGTATTGAATTTATTCTCAATGTTTCACATAGAGTATGTGTATTATCCAAAGAATATCCACAAAGTGAGAAAAATTGTGTGTGTAGTTAGGCCTCTTTGTCATTCCATAATATTTATTTTGGAAATAAACAATCCAACCCTTTGAGTTTTATTACCACTAAATAAATTTTTAATATTGCCTATAAATTTTTCTCATATCAATATAGGGTTACAATTTCTAGGAGACCCGCACAATCCAAACATTACTAAATCAATATGATGTTTTCCTATACGTAGACTTATTACTCTATCTTATTATAGTGTTTTTAAATAAAACTATTTTAACATAAAATAGAACAAACATAATCCCCAAATAAAACTAAACACTCATTTCATACCAACTAATGATCCCCAAACCCACACTCCTAGTTCCATTGCTAAAAAATAAATGATTTTATAAATTAAATTTGATACCTGTTTATATGATCTAAGATAAACCAATAAACACATTATCATATTATTACATGTTATAAAGTATCACATAACTTAGAGAATTAATTTTCTTACATTTTTAATGAACTAGATAGATTAGAAGTTTATTTTTCAATACATGTTAACATCTTATTAATAAAACACTTCTTAACACCATTTTAGAATATCAACATGTTATATATATATATATATCTTTATTTATATCTTAGGTAGAGGAATGATATGAATGGGGTGACCTAAAATTATTAGTACTGGATAAATTAATAACATTACATCAATGGTTAGATCATATAAATACAAGGAAACATGATTACTGGGTAAATTTATTATTAATAATTACATGGAAGAAGAAAAATTTTCTATATGTTATGATAGAAATATATGAAACATAAATTGAAAAATCAAATAATACTAAAAAATATTGCAGAATAATGAGACATTAAACGTGAGACAAGGATAATAATCACATGAATATGATTACAACAAAAGACTGTGGAATAATCATAATCTTGTAAATCATATGTCCTCGCTACCCAAAAAGATATTCATCACATAGTTGGATTGTCTTGATCACCCATATACCCTCTCCGTATTGGGATAATCCTCTTATACACCCATGGGATTTGGATAAAACATCTCATATACCCTATTATATTGGGTTATATCTTCCAGTATACCCTTATAAATTTCTAAATCCTACTTAAACAATTTTTATTAGGGTAAATATTCCCAATGAACATATGTATTGGATTTAATCCTCACACATACCCCTTATTTTTGGATAAATAATCTAGTGTACCATTTTTATTTAGGATAAATCCCCCCATGTACCATTTTACATGGGATAAATAATAATATATATAATTCTGATTAAGAAAAATACTAATGTGAATACTATGTTAGTTAATAAATACACATGTGTGAACCTTTTATTTGGATAAATCGTCACATGTATGCTTTTTCCAGGGATACATCATCTTATATATCATTTACATTGAAATAAATCCTCTAATTTACCATTTGACGTAGGGTAAATCCTCCTATGTAAATTTTTGGAGCTCAAGAGATCGGAAATATAATAATACATCAAAAGGGTGATTTAATACCCAATATGAAAGTTATATATATAAATATTTGTTCTAATTGAAAATAATAATCTTTTTTATTATTATCAAACCCTGGAAAGAAAAAATGTTATTTTTAACTTTTGTAGATGGTATCATCATGATTGTCGTGAAGAATGTTAATGGTTGATCCCAAAAATTACATTAACCAAATTATTATTTTATTAAAACATTTATACATTTATTGTTGTGAAATAATTTTCAGGGATATAATTCCATTTGAGATAAAGAATAATTTTTTTGTGATATTTTTAGTGTTTTTTGAAAAACTATTTATCATTGGCCTAGAAGAGTAAGTTAGAATGAATTTAGAAATTATTATTTGAAAAGGTAAAGCAAAAAAATTAAAAAACGTTTAATTTTAAAAATAATCAACAATAATATATTATTTAAAAGAAAATTTTTTATCAATTAAATGTAGAGACATACATAAATTAGTTTATTTTAAAATGATAGATTTTATTAAATACTATTATTGAAAACCCACAGGGTAAAATGAGTAAAGGATATTCCTTTTGAAAATATTAGAATTGTAATATGGTGGTCACATAAGATAAAAAATATGTATGTTTCTAAATATAATGGAGAAAAATGTAGGTAAAAAAAATATGGATTGGGGGGAATAATCATTATATAGGATATTAATTATTATCATCAATGATATAACTTTTAATGGGATGAAATTAAATGAGGGGAAGATATGAATATTTAGTTTGTTCACAAAGTTGATGATAAAATATAATTAAATAATGTATTATAGTGGTTGAAACTAAACACAGAAGAAAAACGTTATAGATGAATCATTCTATAGTTCAATGAATGGAGTTCAGTTAACAAAAACCCTATGATATTGGAATCCTTAGAATTGGAATACATATTAATATTGATCATGATAAATGTATTAAATCAAAATTAATTACATTGATATAGAAAGAGAGGCTAATTTGGTAGTAATTAATCAATATTAAATATTTCATGATGTGAAAAAAATATTATGGATGAAAAACTAAATTAGAGACAAAGAACCTCATATCCTTGATTATCTCTTACTCGATCACAAACTAAAATCATGTCTAACTAAAATAAATATATTAAATAAATAATATATCAACTCATTAAAATATATTTCCATTCAAATATATCATGTATTACAATTTATTAAATAATATTACTCTGTTCAGTTTTATTTTCATCATTGGATGTTCGAAACATTGATTTCATGTTTCATACAAGTATTATGATAGTCTTATCGATTCATTTTTATTAATTTTTTATCATTCCAATATTTTCCAAGATAACATAATATTAATGTTCCATTAATTCTTTATAACCCATTATCATTCAATGAGATATATTTATATGGTTTGTGAAAATATAAATTGGGAAGAATTAGTTTCAGTTTGTTTAAAAATCCAATAGTGATTTATTAATAAATATATTAAGTATGAATAAAAACATTAATTAATTACTAGAAAAATATTAATTCATAATTATTAAATTATATTACCATTATAAAACATTACTAAATCATTTGTGATATTGATATTATAAAATCATTTTACTTAAGAGGTTAAACCGACCTTACTAAGATAGAATCATAATAATATTAATTAGTAAGGATATATTTTTATCTATTGATAATGTAACATTTATAAAATCATAAATATCATAAATATCATATATAATAATTTAATACATTTTTATAACTATTCATGAAGGGTGGGGATGACCAACACAATTCATCATTTACAATGGAGGTAGCCCATTATATGAATGATTAACGTTTTCACTTATCAATGAGTGATATAAAATTACGGTATATAATAAATTATAATTTTTGAATAATAATTGAAACAAATTTATAGAATTAATTCAGAAAATACATCCTCATGAAAAATAAATTGACGATGGAGACGGAAAATGAAAGACCTAATTATTTGGAGGTGGTGGTTTATCAAAATCATGATTAATGTTCTATTGTTTTTTATTTGGATGAGAAAAAATATATTACTGATTATATGATGTTATGAAAAATTTATGGATTGGGTAATAATGAAATCTAGACACTGAATTGTTTCTCAAATGATTTCATGAAAATGAAGTGATTATACTAACTAATTGACAAAAGGGTCTTATGAACATGAGATATGTTTCTAATAGGTTTATATTTAATGTTTTAAATATGTAATTGAATGGGATATGTTTTTCATAATGTGGTTGAAGTGTTTCACCTTTATATTTGAAGGAAATGAATCTGTTATGTATAAAAATTACTATTGAACAATGTTATGAAAATAATAATGGTTTATAGGTCAAGAATGTTTAAAATATGGAGTTTTGGGAGTTATTACGTTGACGAATCTATGACCACTCAATTTATTACTGGTTTTAAACATTTTCCATTTTTTGTTTCTATTTTTTTTCAATGTTACCATTTTCATTTTTACTTTAGTAAACAGTCTTTTACCCTATAAGATTACAACAAAATCAAATTTTTATATTATAATTTTATTTTTCTCTATATTTTCTATTTTAATCTTTAAATATGATAAAAATATCATTAAAATGATGTATTTATTATATAGAAGTACATATTTGTAGAAAAAATTTGATATTGACATCATGTTTTATTAATATTATTTAATTTTGATTACCAATAGAATTATTGATACGGAATTTATATTAATTATTATGTATTATATTATATTAGTTTTTGACAATAGATTAATACATTCTATTGGATAATTATTACATACCATTAATAAAAAAATTATTTTCAAACAACTATCATACCATTAACATGATTATTAACTATGATAATTGTAATCTAATTATTAAATGTAAAAATGTGATTGTAAATATTAATTAATATTAAAATATTGATATATAATGTGAAATAAATCATATCAGATTAAAGTTCTATAAGTTGTCATGATTGGTTTTAATATTTTTGAATAAAAATGTGGTTTAAAGTAAAATATTGCATCTGATTAAAAAATATTAAAAATATGTTATAGAAAAGAAATATATTTTTTTAAAATTTTTATTTTACCTGATAAATAATTATAATTTATAGAAAATTATTTCAAAAACATTTGAGTCAAAAGTGCTGGAAATAAAAAAATTATTAATTTTTTTATTATTCACATAAGTCTAAATTATTTGAAAAAATCTATACGATTACCAATTCGAAAATTTTTATATGTGGTGTTTAATAATGATGTTAATTATACAAAATATTTTAAACTATATTTTATATATTTATATGTAAACGTACATTTGAATAAATATAAATATAACTTCTTTATTGTAAATTTTATTATAATAAATATAAGAATTCTTAATCATATTTAATTATATATTTTGAAATTGATTACAATATTATTTATTTACACTTGGTTTTATTGTTCATATGTATTCATCATAATAAATATTTCAAGGATTTATTTATCGTATAATAAATAGTATAAAAATATAAATAATTATAATAATTTTAGAATCAAATAAAATCAATGGAATACCATATCTATGAAAATAACTAAAAACATTGATAAAAACTATTGATATTATAATTATTGAATTTATAATTCGATAAATTATAAACATGTGGTAAAGGCCTTGTAAATAATCCTCTTACATAAATGGGTAAGTAATATTAAATTACCCTCTCTAGTATTTCTTGCGAAACCTACTGTTTCATTGATAAGATATCTAAACACGTCTATACCCATCACTAATTATGTATGATGATTTATTCTTATCAGTTGGAACTATATTTCATAAAATTACTTAAAGATAGTTTTTATTAACACAAGGGAAATCTAAAATTATAAATATATAAGACTGATATATAGAAAATATATATTTCACCATTCAGTGGAATAATGTTTCTAACACAGAGAATATCCCATATATACACATAGAAACTTTTGGGTATTCTCAATGTAATATAGAATACCTTTTTAGAAATGTATTGATAATGTGGTGGATATTGTAATTTAAAAGTTCATTGTTTTCAATTGTGAATATTAATTGGGATCAATAGTTGGTAATGGATGGTGACCCCAAAAATGGTAGTAAATTCATTCATTAACATTTTTACATATTGTGCTATTTATCAATGTATATCCCCAGGGTGTATCATTTGAGGTATGTAATCTTAGCCCCACTCATCATGAACCAAGTTAAGATTGTGTTTACATTCTACCAATAAATTTTATTGTGATTACCACTTGCTTCATCTATTGCATAACCATATCGGGTTTCCATTATCCAGAAAAGGATGCAATTTATAGGAAAATATGACACATTAATTTCTAAACTTCATGATTTTAGGGGCATTGTTATGATTGAGGTAAAATATAAATCAAAATACCTCAATAAATATAGTCTTTAATAGAATATTATCTTACATGGAATATGATATAAGCATGATATTAAATATATATGTGTTAGAAAGTACACATTATAATTGAAATCAATGTGTATAGCTTAATCATGTCTCAAGGAATTGAAATATGAGGCCATGAATACTTTCCTTTATTCTGACCTTGTTTAATTTCCTTTAAAGTCATTTATAAAAATATAACCATATTATTCACCTACTGAAAAAACCTTTTCAAAACTAAAATAATTATTTTACCACATTTATAATAATTTTCTACACGTAAATTTTTTATCTATTATCTATTTTCAACATATAGTTTGAGTAATATTGATTATTTTGAAAAATATTCACAATTTTGGTGTTGTTATTCATTCTTCACCCAAATTTAATCATTCCCAAATAACGTAATTTAAATTACTAATTGATTTAAAATTATTTATAAATTTATGTTTTAATTTTATAGGTTCCATTTTTATGATCTTTGATGATAATGTCTGTGATGATCATGTTTCTATTTTTTTTAATAATCATTATTATCTTACATAAAGAATTTAATAACAATTTTACCATTATATATGTAATTTAAAATAAATAATTAATATTTTCATATAATATATTACTAAAAATAAAATTCGTATAGTCAGCCGTGATATAAATTTATAGCATTGTTCAAGTAAGAGGTTAACCCACCCAAAAAATATTATACCATGCTTAATGGGTGATTATGAAGTCATTTTGTAAAAATATCATTATAGAAGGTGAATTATGAACTTATTTAGTGTTTATTAGATTTTTATTTATAATAAAAAATAAATATATGAATAATATAACCAATATGTTGTTATAACTATGTATAAATAATAATTGTTTTTTCGTAGAATACTCTTTTGGATGGATTAATTTATCATGGGTTTTTATCATATTGTTAAAAAGATTTATAATTTGTATTAAAATGTATTTAGTTATTAAAAAACATCATATTTATCCATTAAAATCATTATCATAGCCTTTTACATTATAAATATTTTTAATAATATGATAAAATATCATTCCATAGAGGCTATAGTCCATGTGTAAGCAGAGTTGATGACATCATTTTCTATAGAATATGACAAATTTTTAAATTTTTTTATTTAATGTAGAAAATTTTATAAATTTCATACTTATTTTTTATATATTACATTACAATCATCGATGTACACTGGTAAAGGAAAATTAAACATGACTATTTTGGGATGCAGTAGTCCGAAAAATGTTATGAATGTGATTTTTTTTTCGGAAAATAAAATAAGAGGTATCAATTATTACCACTATTTAAAAACGTTTTGTATATAATAATTTCTTATTAAATTTTATTGAATTGTGAAAAATATATTTTTAAAATTAATAAGGGAAAAATAGATATACTAATATTAGTACTCACATTGAGGGTGTGTGTTTACCCTTGGAGGACTCATTAAGGGATATTTGGGCGGGGGGGGGGGGGGTTAGGAAAATTCTATGTGACCAGAATATTAATAGGATATATATTAATTACATGTAAATAAATAATTATAGGTCATAGAGTGTATATAATTTTTATATTAGTAGTTAAGAGGTGGTGAGATTCCCGTTAATAAGTGGTGAGAATGAAATTTATTTATATATATTAAATTAATATTAATACGAAACCCCTTACACATGTAATGTGGATAAAAATGGAATATAATTTAGTTGGGATAATATATGTTCTATAATATCGCAATATGTAAATTATAATCATATTTTTTATATAAACTATACTATTTACCATGAATTATTCTATAATTACCTAATTATATATTTCCCTAATAATTAGTTATTAACTAATTAAAACAATTTATTATTCTTATAAATAAAATATCCAATATTACACAATTGTTATGAAATTTTTTGTATTTCAACTCCATTTTATCAGAAAAATATCCATTTTAATCAAAATGTTATTATAATATTAGATCATGAAATGTGTGAAAACCTATATATAGAATTTTTGTGTTTCTACAATTAATTTTTTTATGATAAAATAATGAATCTATCTGATCTTTTTTATATATGGGATTTTTATCAAAAACGGTAGTAGGATTTATAATCATGACCAAAAACAAAATTTTCGAAATAATTTTTCAAAAAACATAGCCAAAATAATTATTTTACAAAATATTTGTTAATATCAAAAAATTTCAATCATAGGTATTATAAATTCAAATAATTCTTTTTTAAATCAATAGTTTTACATATTTTATATACCATTAACAAATTAAATGGTTTTATAGACATATATTTCATTCTTATAATGTAAAAAAGTCAACATTTTGTTAAAAACAACATTTTTATATATTGACATATAACTCAATTGATTCCTAGAAAACATTAAAAATTAATATGAATGTGATAAATCCTTTTGAAAAAAATTATATAAATTTTTTCAAATTAAATTAAAATTTATCTAATTTAATATAACTTGTATAATTGATCTATAGAGTGTGAATTATGTAGTTATTTTTGATATGTAGTGTTTTACTACTATAGTATGGTCTAGAAAATTACAAAGTATCTAGTGTGTTGTCTTGGGGGAGTATACATGAATTAAGGGGAAGTAACGTGCACTCCCATGTTACTCACATTATCTTTCTTTGATTGAGTATAATTTATCTAGTATTCTGATTCCAAATTTTTCGTGATTCAATATGTCTTTATTAGAGAAGATATTTTCTTGGATTGTCTTGGGTAGGAAAATATATAAAATATGTCTATGGAATGGTAGTGAATTAAATGTCTATAAGGGTGGATTTGATGATGTAATCCCATCCCTAGTTGTGTATGTTGAAATTTATGTTGACTTAATTGTATCATGATGTTTGACATTATTTAAGTTGGTCAGGTATAAGGAAAGTTATTGTGTGGCATGTCTATTGGTTATGTACCTATCATAGGATAAATATAGAAAACCAAATTCTAGGTTTATTACTTCATCTTCTTCTTATTCATATATGAAATAGAGAATTTTTTACCGTGTAAGTTTAATTGGGTTTTCTTTGACACCGATGGGTCTATATATAACAAGGGTGTCGTCGATTACCTGGTCAAGGTTAAAAAATTCATTATGATTTGAGATAATCAGTCTCTATATGATTTTTGTAAGATATATTTCCATGAAATTGTGTGGATATATAGTCTTTTTGTGAGATTCATTTTTTGATATAGATGTTTATTTCAGCTTATTGTTTTTCATGTGTTATATAAGGTGATTGGATCGTAAATGAATTTGTTTATAATATATCACCCAAAGACAAATAAAAAACATTAAAGGTAGATTCATTTCATCAAAATATACCCAGATGATGAATTCATGATATTTTTTATTTCAATGGGTTTCCATATTTCTTTATAAGAGTTATGAATTAATAAAAAATAATAGGCTTATATTTATATGGATCAGTTTCAGTCTATTTATTCTTAACCATATTGTTCATTGTTGTGTCCGATTGACGAGTTCATGTTGGTAGTTAATAGGTTGCTCCAAGTGTGGAGATAAGGGATGATTCAAATTTTATTAGAATGAACCAAAATTCAAACCTATCCTTGGGTGACCATGTTTTATCACAAGATTTTCATTGATTGGGGAATCAAGTTATTATAAATTAAAAAAATCTTAAATTGTGGGTTTTTACCATATTGATATTGTTGAATAGATTGGGATGGTGGAATATAAGTTTGATCAACCTCTATGAATTTCATTTCTTCTTATTGGGTTTCATATGTCATAACTCCAAAAGTATGCACCATACTATACACATGATATTGAATGTCTATACATTAAGTTGGAGGTATATGACTCATTTGTGGAATGTATAGTTTAGACCATAGACTATTGATAAAATGGATTATCGAGGAAGAAAATTAATCCAGAATGTAATTTATGAAATAATATACATATCCATGAGTTAAACAATAAAGGGGATTCTGATATATTGGTGTAGTGGAAATATTTTCATAATGAATACCCTTAGAGTCACTAATTATGGATGAGAAACCTTGGGATTGGGTGGGGGAATATCTAATTTATAATTTTTATCCTGTTTCATAATGTTTTAATTTTTCCAAAATTATATATGTTTTCTAATTTCTCATTATTAGTGAATTCAGAAAATATTCTGAGAATATTTCAAGAAGTTGGATAGACCAATATTTCTAAAATCTTATTATATTAAGGTGTTCATGGAATTACAGTGTGTTTCACACTATGAATGTGTCACGAGAGAAATGTAGTCATTCTACCAACAATTTATCACGATGTTAACACTATTTTAATTCATTGAAAAACATCATGGATATATTTATGTGTTTTATAAAACTCTAACCTCCCTTATACCATTATTTTTTCTCATTCATATTTCTATAATGTCAGTTGATATTTATATGGATAGGGGAATCTCCATGAAAATGTTCGGTCCCTCTATCTCATATTTTTTATGAATCATGTGTCATTCATTATAGTAGTTTTATCATTGTGAGTCAAATACCATCTAATCCATACCATCAAACACTTTTATATATAAATTTTTTATCATTTATATAACCACAATAATAATATTTTGGGAATGATTTTATGTAAATGGTGCTTCATAATTGTTTTTGGAAGGAGATTCCGACAGATTTATCATAGTCATTATTATGGTAGGATGTTCGTACCATACTACAACACATAATTTAATTGTATTCAATGAATTTTATGTGGGTGGATTTGTACCACAATGAGACTAATTATTTTATAATCAATGTAACTGGGTGAGGGTTTTATTGTTTTAGTTAATCCCATTGATATTGAGTATGAGATTTGTAACTTGAAATTGAAAATTTTTATCCATGAACCATTGATAGGGAATCATTTTTCCTCTAGGTTAACTGTGTGATGTACACCACAACTGGGCTTGGAAAATAATATAATGATGTGGGATGTTTATTTTTTTGGATCATATTAGGATCATGGATGACAATTTTTTATATGTTTGAGATTGGAATGTTATTAGGGTCTTCAAATGTGTGAGGTGATTGGGTGATTTTTGAAATGTGATGTGGTAATGAGTGATATAGATTTATTAGATGGGTAATGTGAGGAAAACTATGTTTTAGTTTGTTGGTTTTTATAAATATAATAATGTTCATGGTTAGTGATATGGTTGTGAATGATTATGTATATTTTATTTCATTCATGTGAGAAGAGGTAAAAGATTCATGGGGTTATGGTGAAATTGTATGACTATGACATCTGTCCTATAGGGAAAGAATCTAGGTCCGATGTTCTTGTCATCCATATTATTAATAAATGGCCAAGTTGTTTGGATTTATATTATTTTATGTATATCTTATCATCAAATACACTATATATTATATTTGTACTTCTTAAGATGAATTGGTGGTTTCCAACTTGGTTTATACTCCTACCATACGTAGGCATGTTAGTGAATGTATATACATTAGTATCTGATATCAAACTACGGGAACAATCCAATTTTTTGGAAATCAACTATGATGATAAGGGTATATTGAGGTGATATGGGGACAGAATCATAGATAATATATTTTCATACATCACTATAATATTTTTATTTTGAATTTTTTTAAATTGATCAACTGAATTGGTGATGGTTTTTTACTACTTCATATAACCAAGAATTCCATATTGTTATAGAATGGATGTTTTTACTAATTGTTATATTATGTACCTAGTTTTTTCTTGTTAATTTATAAATTTATCCATATATTTTATTTTTTGGGATTTTTTACTGAGATAATATTCTTCATGGGATGTCGAAAAAACATCTACCACTAGTTAGAATCCTCTTTCATATAGGGAGTTCCACATGAGGTATTGTGGACCTCCATACTAGACAGATTGTTTTGGGAAGGTCTGTTAAAAATATGTAATAATATGTGTATACGATACATGTTTTTTAACAATAATATTTAATATTTTAAAAAGGAATGATGTTAGATGAAAATGAAATATTCAGATAATAATATGCAATTTTCATTAATAATGTGCAAAAAATGAAAAACTAATATAATACCGTAAACACATACAAAACATATTATAATTCAATTTTTTAAATGGAATTCAGAAGATGAATTTATATAAGAGTATTGGTAATGGTGAGGAAAATAACGATGATTATTATTAAATTATTCAATAAACAAAATATCATCATTATATTTATAACCATGATTTCGGATGCGATTAATAATGAAAAATGTGATGGTGGTGTGATAATGTAATGTGACTTAAAAATATATTCTTTGAGTTATCCATGATTCCATACTAATATATTTTGGTAGGTTTTCACATCATAAAAAATTATTCTATACTATCAAAAATGACTAAGGATGAATAACTTACTGAAGATAGTTCAGTGAATTATGAGACAATCAAGAGAAAAAGAGAAGATTAAAGGATTTTAGAGATATTATCACTCCATGGTAATAATAGAAACACCATGTTAATAATTAAATGGGATTATGGAAATAGAAATTCCACGTTTCATAGGTGAGAGTGTTATGGGAATTCATTATGATGTTTTTAAAGTCATGAAATCTAAACAGTACAAAAAATGAGATGAATGGTCACTTCACACATCAATAGAAATTTACATGATGATGCTGTTAAAAAATCTAAAATAGATTCATCATTGAGTTTTTTTTTTAATTTTTATGTTGTCTCATTGTATTTTTTCTTACAGATTTTGGGTTTAATTTATGGGTCGTTATCGAGTATATTTGAGTGAATGCATGGTCGCTGGATGAAATGTAGGTTCACAAGGGTTGAATCCATCAATAATATTTTCTTTTATTATTTTTATTAATTTTATAGAATCAACCTATATTAATTGTTATAGTATAATATATCAATACATAACTCACAAAAATCATGGAATTGAATTAACCAAGGAAACATGATATACACGGTTCACTAATCAAAATTAGAGTTAATAGTAAGTATGATATATACACACCCAAGACCATACAATCTACTATATCAACATAATGGATACAAATAAGGAGGGAATATCCTTTAGTCATGATATATTGATATACATTATCTTTCCCCAGATAGGTCTCCCAAAAAATGCACCACTACCTTTTATTTTATGTGGTATGCATTGTCCTTATTCCTATGATTATTATCTCTCAACAATATTATAGTTCTCCCAGTCATTATAACTATTTATAACCTTTTTGACTTTAATAATTTTACCCACATAATATGACATTGATAATAAAAAACCAACAAATTTCTTCTCTTAATAAAAATATTAATATTATTATTATTCTTTTTCTTTTTATTCTTTTTAATCTTCTACTTGAATTATTTCATGTACCCTTCTTCTTATTTTTTCTACTTCCTATGCAGAGTAAACTACAAAGACTGTATCTCAAATCTACTGAATAAAATTCATCATTATTAATACCATCACACCTATAATATATTTATTTATTTTAAAACCCAAATCTTCTATAATTGATTATATATTTTAATTCGATTGATCATATAACACATCATAATTATTCTCTACCATATGAATGCACATAAATTATTCCACATATCTGGAACAAATACTATAAAATATTCACATTTGAATTTGAATTTTAGTTTAAAATTCAAAAAATATAATTTCAATAAATGATTCCATGTTATTATTGTACGTATCCAACTTATTTTTCATCAGTCAATGTAACTATATAGGTGCAAATAAGCATTTAAAATGTTGAAACCATAATACTAAATGTTGTTTTATCTTGATTTCCTCAACATTAAATCCCTTAATAATGAAACTAATTTCTCTATGGTATTATTTATTATAATTCTTGATAATGTTCAAAAAATTTAAATATAATGATTAGTCATCGTAATGAAACAATCCTCCTTTATTATTATTATATCTTCATTGTCATCACACTATAAAAATTATAAGGGAAATAGTTTTTCTCCAACTGTATAAATCATAGAACCCTTTTATGATATTTAATCCCCATAACACCATTTTTAGAATCAATTGATATATAAAATACTTCATTCAAATTAATTTAAATTTAAAAATAACTATATATAAAAATTCATATGAGAATATAAAATTTTGAAACATTTCTATTATTTTGGAGGTATTAAGACTAATAATAAATAGCCATATAAAAAACTATATCATAGAGATAACTATTATAAAATATCTACATGTATGTAAACAATATTTGATTTACTTCTTCGTAATGATACATAAATAATTTTCCAAAATATTCTGATGATGTTTCTTTATAAATATATAAATTTCTATTATAAAATATATAAATAAAACCAATGAAATTAAGATTATCTAATTATTTTATATATCCTAAAGTATATAAATGTGATAAATCTGAAATCAACTCAAGAATTAGAGAACTAAATTGATTTACCCAAACTGTACTCAATGGTTTGCCAAAAAACTATAGTAACTTTTATAAAAATCCTTATAATAAACATTTTTTTTAATTCTTATATGATAAAAATCATATTAGAAATTTATATTACATTGAGAAACATTAAAAATCTTCGAAACCGTATTTAAACACATATATTTTTTGATGTAAACATTATCTTACATAACAAACTTTGTTTTAGGGGATATTCAATCTGAATTATATATTGGTTAAAATTATAACAAAACATAATCATATCCACATATTTATCTTGAATAATAATAGTCACGATAAATACACAAAAATAGAGTAACGTTTTAAACATTATATTGTAGTAAAACACATTATGTCTCAAAAATCATATCTCAGGTAACAATCATTACTTCATTTCCACATTTTCATCAAATGAACAATAATCAATGTCAATTTATACTCATAAAATGTATTGAGTATAAATCCCATGTTAACTCATCACACTTAAAAATTTGATATTATTCAAAAATTAAAATCATAATATTCTACAGATTCTATATGAAACAATAACAAAAAAAATAATATCAAACCATACTATTTAGTTACATATATAGTTTTCTTTATGGATTTTTAAACCAGTTGATACCAATTTCTTTTGATGGAAAAATAAATTCCACCTTTATTTCAATTATTGAATCTATTTAATGAACCTATTCATAAAACCCTATTCAATACCTTTTCAAAAAATATTTTATAACTATTCACATGCACATTTCATTTCTTACACCTTTTAAATGAACTCTATATAAATGTTCCATCTAAATGAGAAATCTACAACCCATTGGATTAAAGAAAATATTTTGGATTCTTCTCTTACATTGGTTCTCTCTCCATTGGTAAACACATAGTAGAATAATCATAATGGGGGATTTATATCATCATTCTATAATACTAAAATTAAACATAAAATAGGATAGGATGGATGAATTATTCATCCCATAGAAATTAATTTATAAAGGATAATATTTGTCAAAAATATTAATATATATATTTATTCAACTCGACAATTGAATGAAAATTGTTTTTTTTTCAATTTTTATTTAACACTAATTTCTAATTTTGGGAACTCTAATTTTTCTTTTCAAAAAAATAATTAAAAGGAAAATAATTATTCTTCATTATCCTTTCCAAATAAAATTATTTTTCAGATTATTATCATGTTGGTATAAATATGTATAACCTGAATTTCTATTTTACCTTTAATATATAATACATTAGATAAATATTTTTTCACTATCATTGATTGGAAATATTTTTCTTCAAATTTTAGAGTCAAAAATATAAAATGGATTTGTAATATGTTTTTTCTTCTGATAAGGAATCCTCATTTTCATAATTGAATGTATTTTTTTCTTTAAAAACAATAATTTATGATCCTATAGTAATTTTTCTTAATTAATTGGATCATGATATATTACTCACTAATATTAATTTTTTATTATATATCCTACACACACCATTCATTTTAGAAATAAATTTATTCAATTCCATACATTGTTTCTAAATAACATTATTCATGACATTCTATGATTGAAAGGGATCTCTCACTGATCATGTGTTCCTTAATCATTTTCTCTGAGGCTAAAATAATAATATTATAAAAAATTATTTCATCCAATTCCTATAACCTCCATAGAAACCACATTTCTCATAAATGATTAATATTACTCCTAAAATACCAATCTGTTTAGTTGGAGTAATAATTTATGATTCACCATTTGGAAAACCTTCGTGGGATCTATTTTATAAACTAGATCTCCTAGAAAATATACTCATATTTCTATTTATTGAATTATTTTTTTCATACCAAATGTCATATTTTATACTAATTTTACCTAATCCAAAAAACCTATTCAAAATAGTTATTAATTATAAAGATATGTTCAGTTTTTTTAACATATAATTGTTATCAACATATTTATAATTGATAATATAACCCTTATAACAAATTTATTGAAATTATTATTTTATAAAACTGTAAAAAGACTCTCCTGAGAAACAGAAATACATTTGCCTATTCATTTTATATCCCACATCATTACTTTTATAAGGAAATTCATATATTATATTTTTTATAGTATTATTTATATGAGAAATACATCTTTAGAGATTAAATACAATTCTCCTTGGTAAAAACGTTCTTTCATAGATTCAATCTACTTTTTCTCCATGGTGTGTAATTCTTTTTCATCGTCAATACTTTGGTAGAAATTATCCCATGTCTATCTGAATAAATCTCTATAAAATTACTTTTAATTGGATGAATTCTTAAGTTATCTATATACATTCTCCATCTAAACAACATAAAATATTATCCTTTTAGTTTCATGTTAAAAAAATCCATTAAAAATACATGTATTGATGGTTATTAAAGAATCATCATATGGTTAGATGCAGTAGAAGTCCATGAAAGAAAAACCGATCTTTTGAGGCATAATAGATATATACCTGAAAATTGAATAAAACATAGAAATGAGCATACATAAAACAATAATGTAGTATAATATTTCATATCTAGAAATAGAATATTGTTTTATAATTATAAAATTCTAAAAAATCATAGGTTTTACTCTCTATAGTTTATCCACTAGCCAATGCATCCAAAATCAATTCATTAGGAGACCTAAATTCCAAGGGGTTGGTAATTCCTTCACTATGGAATGATTAATTGATTTTTAGGAACAATGGAGATATATAATTATTTTCAAGAAAATAATGAATATGAATAATATTACTAAAACTATTATATTAGGGAATACATTATATTTATATAAGTAGTGATCAACACTTATTGTTTAAGGAGAATGTGTCTAGGATATGTATTTCATTTGATACATTTTTGTTTTTTTAGATGTATTAAATACATACAAAAATTATATATAATCATTTAACCTATATATAAGTGTATTGATAATAAATGTAATCTACATGGGTGGATCAACTGAATATATGCACAATAGGAATGAAATTTCATAACGTATGTGATAATGAAAATATATAATACCAACATGACCATTATACTTCTTCTATGATAACGGTTTCATGTATTTTCTATATTATCATCTATAGAATCGCAAAAAATAAAAAAATTACCAATACCAATGAAATTTTATATTATATGGTTTTTAAAAATAATTTTTGTTTCTTTATATATGACTATAATTTCATATCTTGAGTATCTTCCCAATTATTTTCATAGTAAATCTAATTTTCCCCCTCTAGCCTTGAAATTAAATTTATTTTTATAAATATGATTAATTATAGAAAAAAATTGTTAAACAATATATAATTGGGGAAAATACTCCACCAACCTTATCAAGTCCTCTACAATGAATTATTTGTAATTCTTAGAATATATACCTCCACCATATAGAAAAATAAAATATATAGAGATATATCTTATTTTTTATATTGGAAACATACATTATTGTAACCCTTTATATTGATATCATCCCAACCTATAAATATTAATATCATATACTTATATTTCCTCATGAACATAAATATATTATTCGAAAAAATCTATTATGTTTTAACCAGATTGAATTAGTATAAAATAGATACTCAATGTTTACAATAGAAATTAGGATGGGTATAAAACATTGAAAACATAATAGATCTTATAGAGGAATCATATATAATTTTATCTACCATTTATAACTCCGTAGAATGATTTTTAAGCTTCTGGTGATTTATGTCTTGTAAAATTATAAAAAAAAAGTCAAGTATTCTCCAAATAGAAGCACAATGGCACATTATAAATGTAATTGTCACAACAATGACCAAATTTGTATTTAGATTTATCATGATATATCCCAATTCCTATTACATTGGTAGAATATTCTACGTGAATAATTTATAAGCACTTACTCAACCACATAATCAAAAACAAAACTGCTATGATATTATTTCCAATTTGTAGTATTTCATCCATAAAAATTTTGGAGGTGCCACTATGATCCCAATAAACCAGTTATAAACATAGAATTTAACTACATCAATGAAGAAAAAAATGTTTAAATGAATGAAAACATATTAAACTTCATATCAATGAATATTTATATATCCTATAGATAAACCGTTGAAACATTCATATATTTTTTTCATCATTTGGAACTACAAAATATTAAGGATGTATCTTATGCAAAGCAAAATTTTAAATAATATAATGAAAATAGTTTTTATATCCATTTTATATATCTAATAATCAAAAAGGACTACTATTTACAAATATATATATTAATTTACCATGGAAATTAGGGAAAAGATTAATTCTTACTTAATGAAATGTATTTATTTATGGCAGTTTTCCAATACGAATAATTTTAATGTAGACCCTTAAAAAACATGTTAGTTATCTTATTGAAACCCACTTATACCTTAGAGATAATTCAAATTCATATATAACTAAAACGTTCCAAATATTGTTAGTTTACATTGAGATAATTTCAAATTCCACGTAATTCTTCCATAAGTCTAATTCAAAACAACAATTGGCTTCATGATAAATGGTATCTTCATTTCTATTGAATTATTCATTACCTTCATTTTCTATGAGAAATCATTATCTCATGATCCCATAATAAACCCCATTATTCCAATCGGTTTCTTATGTATTTTGAATCGGTTCTTCTACCATATCTATTTGTAGAATTCCCACAACCTCCTTCTTTGGAAAACTTACTAATTGTTTCTATTGAATTTGTAAAATAAAAGAATTCCTCCGACTAATTCATCATCTTATGTGTTATTGACCATGTAAAATACCATAAATGTATATATAAATGTTTTTATATATAGTATTATTGAAATTATACGTTACTCATCCTTATAAAAAAATTATCAATATTCAAATTTATGTTTTTTATCCCAATCCAATTATTACATATATTTTGAAAACCATAAATTAATATAAAAGTAATTATTGGATGTTTCCCAATAAAAATATCATACTGTGTCATAACAAATATATTATATGGAATACTATTTATTAGAATTGTATAAGTCTCCATAGGAAAACTTATCAATGAAATAGATTGGTCGATTTGTCATAGTAATGATTAAACCATGTATTATAGATCATAGTTCCACCTTTTCAAAACAAAATTTTGTTTTGTAGTTCTCAGAAGAGTTATTTTTTAGATAATTCCACAATATCCTAAATTATTAATGAATTTTTGGATTAATTTTTCAACATAATGATTGTAATGAATATATATTTATTTTTATTATTATTTTCTAAATAAATTTGTTTTGTATATTATTATTTAGTATTATACACATAAAAATATAAGTATAATTAAAAATGTTTTTTTATTACTAAATACATTTATATCTATTAGAAATGAAACTAATTAAAATTCTAAACACATCAACTAGGAAAAAAATATACAATAGAAAAGATAAAATGGGAAAATAGGGGTCCACACAATCTACAGGAATCATCACCCCCACAACAAACACACCAAAAAATGAAAATACAATATTAGTAAAACAAAAAAGATTACTAAAATTTAAAATAAATACAATTGATAGTAATTGATTTTAAAATTTATTATAGAAATTTAATGGTATTTATATGTGGTATTAGACCCTTGGAATTGTAATGAGACCATTAGAATAGTAACTATATCATTGGGAATAATCACCTAACCAGGGGAATGGTAATATCACCTAAAAATAATTATTTTTGATCTAAATTATATTAAACATTATTACTTCCAAGAAATTTATATTTTATAATTAGAAAAAATAAATATCATGGTTACAATCTGAAAGAAAATATAAGCTCTGCTTTAATAAGCTGTATTTTAATGTATTTCTTAGTAATTATAATTTTTTATTTTAAATTTTAAATTACACTTTTTTGATTTTTTATAAAAATAATATAATTTTGGAAATCATCACGTCAAAATTATCCAAGGGTTATTTTATTTGGTAATTTCATAAAATACATCAATTTTATAGTGAATAGTATAATTTAATTTTCATACATGACCTGTGTAACATGTATTAAATAATTCATTATGTATTAATAAATTGATCCCTTATAATTTATTACTGGTGTCCATGTAATATAAAATTTCATAAATGGTTCCTTAAAATAATATGAAATTAATTTCCAAAATGAAAAGTAAGTTACAAAACTTAAGTTTAAATAATCTCTTAAAATTATAATTTTTCATTAATTCGACATTCATTTATAATAAACTAATTAAAAAGAACTATAAACATAATTTTAACAATTAATACCACTACATAATATTCATATATGATTGATAATGTCAAAAATCATGCATTACATATTTTTAACGTTGTTATATTATATAATTCAATATTTTATTCTAAAAAAATCCCATATCCACAATTATAAATAACCAATATCCATTCCCTTGGAAATCCACTCACCCCACCCATTAAAAAGATAAATATATGCCCAAATAATCTAAATTAATCTCACTAGTATCCATTGGTATGTTCTAGAGTAATTCAAACACAATCCCTATGGAGTTATATTTTATTATAGCAGATGCTAGATCGAGGTATAAATATTTTTTTATACACTTCTCTCTCCCTTTTAACATCTCCATCCTTTTGTAATTCTTTTTTTCCACCAAACCATGAAAAAAATAGACAATTAATTATATAGTAATTTAATATCATATTCATTATTTTTCCCATAATATGTATCATAGTAATATATATATATATATATATATATATCATTATACGACTATTTCCCTCTCACCTACCAATATCCCGTCCAAAGTCTGTTAACCACATACAGAGAGATTTCCATGTCAACAAATTTAAAAATCCTCATGGATGAATATTACAAATAATATATAATATATATTCATTTTAAAATATTAATTATAATTTTCAACAATTAATTATACTAATATGTATATATTTTATTTAAGAAAATAGGGAAATCAACGAAAAAAATTATAATAATAACAGGTCATCTGAATTATAAAATTTAATGAAAAGAAATTAAGAAATATAACACAATAATTATAATTAATAAAATGTTTTATAAATTAATATAATACACTTCTAGATAAATATGTTAATAAATATTATTTTATCATCCAGGAGGCACAAAATCGATGAGATAAAGTCTGAACAACGGAAATGGGATTCTCAAACCCAACCCTGTTTCTTTTAGTTATAAACTCATGGGATTAATTTAGGTGTGGAAATTTATATTATTTTCCATAAATATCATTTTATTATTCATCCTCAATTCTTTTTTCAATATACATGTTTCATCCTTGATTTTCAATCATAAAACAATGACTTTCCAAAAAGTAAATTTTGTGCCAAAACTAATCATTAACTCTTCATGTGTTTTCAATTAGCGAAGAAAATTGATCTCTTATTACTGTTTTTGATCTCAATTTTTTATTTTGGGAACCCTAATTATTATTCATGAATGTATTCTTAAAGAAATTATTTAAAAATCTATTCCTATTGATGGGTTATTTCATGTCTCTGATTTTCATAAATTTATTGGGGAATGCATGATTATGTAAATATTATCATATAATGAGTGGGACCCACGTAATATAGACCTCCAATACATTGGGTAATGTGATATATCTCAAAATATAATGTGAAATATCAATAAAAAATTATTCTAGATTTTATCACAAGGATGACTTTATGATTTGAAAATATTTTATGTGTCATTATGATGATTACTTTGTTCACAAATGTGTGTGGTATTTTACTTAAAATATACGATGTTTCATTTTATGGAATTTCCACATTCCATTACTTTATCTGTTATTTTCATTTAGATATTTATGATAATTATATTTTTATTTTATTATTATGATGATTATGTTAACACATTTTATATTTATTCATGACCCTTATTCATTCGATTATGACTCTAATGGATCACCCATTTCATTAATGTATATCATCTATTGATTACTAGTAATGAGTAGAAACTGAGGTCCACTAAAATGATAAAGATACTGAATTAATTAATTTTTATGTTTAAATAAGTAAAAGTTATGTGTAACCCTAATTATCCCATGACACTAAACCATTTTACATTAGATCTATAACACTATTCATTATTTTATATTGAAAATAATGTATTATCCATATCTATATTAGGGATTCTCTAGTTGGTATCAGTGAATAATTATTTTATATTGAGAATTAGGATTTGAAATAAAGTATTTAAAACCATGTGAATTATTCTATATATTGGAAAACAATCGTAGAATAATATGTCTATCAAAATATTAACATTGGGTTCCCATATGATATGCCATTAGATTTAGCTTCACAAATGAATAATTTATTTATTTATGCTTTATTATCATAGGTTTCTTTTTGAAAATTTTTTATTTTAGAATGTGGATGGAACAAGAAGAAACCGTGGAAAAACCCATCTGATGGTCAATATAATGGTTTTATGAATGACATCCCCAATTTCATGGCAAATAGATTTTTAAAATTAAAATGATTCATACCAAGCTATCTCAGGTGATGAATAAAAACCTAAATCATTTGTAATGGCCACATTCACCAATGAAATATCAACTACCCATTGATTTATTTATAAGATAGGGTTGTATGGTTCCGTCCCAAAAAATTACATATTATAGTATTTTTTAACTATAATCCACATTAGATGATATTTTCAGTTTAGAGTTTCAAAGAATTTTTAAAAATATTTCAATGTAAACCTATACATTACAATTGTACACCTATATTAAGTATGATTTGTTTTCAAAAATGAAAACATACTAAAACAAAACATGGTTTCTTCCTATATCATCAAAATTATATTCATGTTTTTATCATTGTCCCTACTCATCCATTAACCCTATAAAAATATAACAAATAGGGGAAGATCCCAAAAAGATCAGTAAGGGATATTAAATAATGAAAACCATTAGTATACTAAAAATATTAAAACATTTTTTATTTTCATTGCAGGAATGAAATGAAACATTTTCACATGAATTACATGCAATTTTTGTTATCATATAAAATCACTAAAACCAAAGTAAATTATTTAAAACTCAATTAAGTGACTTAGAGCATCATAGAAATAAAACCATTTCAAAACACTTTAAATTGGAATATAAATATGAACAATTTACAACATTATTATTACCCAATGAATTGTAGATCAATAGTTGAAATCACCGTTAATATAATCTATATCAGGTTCACCCATGATCTATAATGTGGAAAATTTTTTCTTGTAAGCTACAATGGAGCTAAACATTCATATAAGTTGTATTAGGCTTACTAGTGAGTAATAATGGGGGTCAAACCTCCATATAAGTTGTATCATGATCTCCTATTTAAAATTATTATCACATATGATATCATTAATTAAAAAAATTCATCACAAAAACCTTTTAAATATATTTTAATCCCATATTAAATCACTTCCAGATAAAAATTCCATTTTCTTTCAAGATCCCATTATCAATACCAAAACACTATTTCAATGGAAATGACTTTTTCAATCCAAAAACAAAACAAAATTATAAATATGGTTATGTATTTTAGAAAACATGAAATATTTCAATGGAATATGAAAAAAATGTCCATGGATATAGAAAATCCATTTTTGTCATATACATTAGGAATCAGACATTCTTTTTATTGTTTTCAAAAAACTCTGTATAAAATGTAAAAAAAATAATTTTTTAAATCAATGTAATGAAATAAAAAATTGTAATAAAATTTATTTTTAATACATTTATATCCATTTGAATATTAGGTAAAATAATTTCAATAATATTGACAGGGATAACGTGATTTTATAATTAAATATTTAAATATTAAAAGTTTCATATACCACTTTTAAAATTTAAATCACAATCTCCATGAAAAAAATAAATTGACCAAAATATTGAATAACGTGATTATAGATAAAATTATGATATAAAATAACATAATAACTATATATAGACATATTAATATAATAATGGTGCATAATATCAGGAAATTCCTTGATGAAAGGTGATTGAAATGAAATCCCCTACAAATATCAAACCATTGAAGTGGAAATTAATTTAATGAATCTAAAATGTGTATCGGCTATAAATGAACGTAAAAAGATTAAATAAAACATTATATATTAAAAATTATTTATACAAATAATATTTTCATGAAAAAAATGAAGTATAAGTTTAACCCGATGAATGAATATTGTATTAATAAATTCCTATAACTCACATTTTACTTCCTCCAAACATGTTAGAAACATTATTTTAATGGTTTAAATAAAGTAACTAAACCATTATAGAAGTATATTAATATTTTTTTTTAAAACCAAGTAGCAAGGATTCATAAAACTAATTAAAGGAAACCTAGGATAAAGAAGTCTAAATGAAGGAAATTTACATTTATCTCTATAAAGGATAGGGAGCATCTCATGAGGAGCGTTGGAATGATAGGTGCAAGTGTCACTAGAGGCCCATATGTTTTCAGGGAAATCAGCAAGTTGGTTGGATTCAGGGTAGTCACATGTAATGATATAATCAATTGAAGAAAGTATATCATGGCACATAATCAAATTCGATGTTAGTTTCCAATCAAGGTGAATTTGACCAATTCTAACCACTAGAACAATTGTGACAAAGTCACTATAAAACTAGATTTTCCTCCAATTGTTTCTAGAGAAAAATAAACTACTTTGATGAGTGCCATTATCTCTGCTTTAAGAGTCGTGGACATTCCACACGTACCATGAATCCCATAAAATAAGTAACCATCATGATTTGTGAAGTAAAACCCATATCCAGCTGGTCCTGGATTACATCTCGAGGCTCCACCAGAGAATCACTTATTCCATCCTATAAATGGTGGTAACCAGAAGACTTCCATGGTTCCAAGAGGTATAGGATAGTTACCTTTCACATTCAGTATTTTAAGAATAGTGAAATCTTTTATTGAGTTGTGACAATTTTTAGCATGTAAACCGTTTTCTTGTTGATCCACAAACAAAATTTCAGATATCAAAAACCTGTAATTGATGCCATAATTTCTGGGAAGATCTCGGTTTCTACACTTCCAAATTATGTGAATGACTTCAACAGATGTGGCAAGGAAGATAATTCAAACATGCTTCAATAATTTTATTTCTAGAAGTTGCAGTAGGAGGTCCGCACTTCAGTTCACATGCGGATGATGAATCTCAAACCATTTAAAAATCATGTTCTAGAGTGAGGTTGTTGTCTTACAAGACATGAACAAAGGGTTAATATCATCACAGTTCTGATGACATAGGTCGCATCAAGAGAAGAGGGATATCCTAACCCAATATAGATTATTTTCCACTAGAAGTTTGTTGAGATGGAGGGGACAAAGGAGTGTCACTCGAGAAGGTAGCCACCATTTTTTACTTTAATTCATAGTGCCATTACTGCTACCCTGTAGAACAATATTGTAGAAGTATTTAGATTTCAGAATTCTATTTGAGCTCGGTTCTAAAATAAAAATGTCATCTGTGTCCATAAAATCATTTGAGGAGACCATGTGTGCAATCTGAGGTGGAAGTTGATGATACTGCTCGAACTGGTTTTTAATAGTGGCATTGCAGTTTGTAGAGAAATCATGAATCTCCACACTATCAATTAGGAGGGTACCAGTCCAGTTGTCCCTCCAGAATTGGAGGGGGGAGTGCTTACTGGCCAACCAGTGAGACTACATTTGAACATTCTAGAATGCTTTTTTAAGACCTGGCAAAAATGAGGTTGTATGTAATTCATTTTTCCTATAATCACCCTTCTTATAAGTTTAGTTTTGAGTAAATCCAGTGATTCAGATTTATCGTTGATAGGATGACCAAGGAAATGTGCATGAAGTTATTGATTGATGATTTCAATGTTTTTGAATCCCAAACCTCCCATGGTGTGTGGAAAGGAGCAAATATTCCATGGAACTGTTATAATATTTCTTTCAAGTATACTTCCAATCCACACATAGTTCCTCGTGAATGTGTTGATACTATTTAGGGTGGAATCTGGCCAGGAGTAAACCTTGAAGGAGTAAATCAGCTTTGAGATAATCACATTCTTAACCAGGAAGTTTCTTCCTACCATTTAGAGTGCCTTACCCTTCTAGGTGGAAGGAGTTCTACTAACACGGATCACAACATCAGGAATATAAGTGGTCCTAGGTTTGCAAAGAAACATTTGTAACCCAAGGTAAATAAATCGAATGAACCCTTACCTTATGCCCAGCTAATGAACAATGTATTTCTTCCTTGAGATTGAGATACTTTTCAAAAATAAAATGAACGACTTGCAACAATTGACTTCTTGGAAAGAATATTTTTCAAGTGAAGAAGAGTTCTCTTGATATTTTTAAGGTTCCTCATGTATCCCTGAGTAAACAAAATAATGTCATTAGCAAAAAGCAGACGAGAGGTGGCAGAGATACCTCGGGCAACACTGATTGCTATGATATTTCCTTTGTTAACTCTATCAAGGATAAGTCGACTGAGATAATATTTAACAATTGAAAAAATAATATAGGTCAAGGGGTCCACCTGCCTCACTCCTCTAGAGAATTTAAAGTATCCATACAGGGATCGACTGATCAAAATAAAAATATGAACAGAGCTGGTCAGAGCATTAACCCAATGAATAAATCTGGTGTGGAAGCCAAACTCATTCATGATACGTCGAATGAAACCCTAGTCAATGGTGTCAAAGGAATTCTTAATATCAACCTTTAGAGCAATGTTTCCTCCTCATGGGGTCTTCTGAAGGATTTTTATAAATTCATAGGAATTTATTAAAAAATCTTGAGTCCTTCTTCCTTTGATATAACCAGTATGATTCCATGAGACAATTCTCTCAGAAATATGAGGGAGGCGAATGTCTTAGAGTTTGGTGATAATCTTGTGGATAGAGTTGATAAGAGAAACTAGCCAGAACTGACCAATATCACATTCATTATCCAACTTAGGGATTAAGGCAATGAACTGAGCATTAAGGCATTAAATGTGATATCCCTCGGTGATGAAATTCTTAAGCAATTTACAAACATCATCTTAAATGACCTCCCAATAGAATTGGAATAAATGACTAGTGAATCTATCCTGACCTGGTGAGCATTCATTTTTATGACCAAAAGCTACTTCCTAGATCTCTAAATCTATGGGAGTCGAGTTTAGAAGAGTGTTATCCATATTAGTGACTATCTTTGGAATAATGCCATCGATCAATTCTTCATTTCGTGTTGGGACTTTGAAACGATTCATATAGAAGGATACAATATGCTTTGAGAGAATATGGATATCATAAATTATAGAGTCGTCATCCTTCATAAGAGATAGAGGCCTATTGACTTTTCTATCTCGTTGAAGTGCATTACAAAATTTGGTATTCTTGTCACTATTAGTATTCCACTTAACATTAAACAAATATTTCTGTATGTTTTCCCATAACACAATGAGTTTCTAGTTCATAGAGGATACCCACTTTTCTTTATCATCATTTCCACAAAAGTTATTGAGAGTAATTTATTTTTAATATAATGGAGTGTTCTTTCAAGGGAATCAATTTCCTGGTCAAGAAGGCTGAACTTGATCTTACTCCAATGCTTCATTTTCTGCTTATGAACCCGAAGCTTGAGAACACAAGAAAGAATATTGTGATTACAATCCTGCATGGACCAAGCATCTCTAAAAATCTGGGAAAATTCTAGGAAGCTCATCCAAGAATTGTTAAAGCTAAATGGAAGAGTTAGTTTTCCCACTTGTCAATGAAATTAACCAGAATTGGATGATGATCTGAATTATGTCGTTCCAGAGTAAAACATAAAATGGTTTTCTAGTCCTCAAGAATATGCATGTGAACAAAATCATGGTCAATTATACTTTCCCTCATGGATTTCAAATGTTATCTATACCAAGTGACTAAGCTCCCAAGATATTTTTTTCAATCAGGTTAGATTCTTCAATAAAAACTCTGAATTACGTGATGGAAGTGGTACCTATAACATACCTGAGCTTTTCATCTCCATGTAGAATGGCATTGAAGTCCCCCATGATAATCCATGGATCCGAGATGGAACAAGACAAATTTTTAATATGAATCCATATTTCTCTTCTATTAATATAGTTGTTGGAGGCATAAACCATCGAGCATAGAATTTTTCTACCGTAGTGAGAAAACCTGCATGTGAGGGCCTATTCATGCTCTGAGATTAGAAGAGGGATGACCACATTGTTGTGAGAAAAAATCCATAATTTGTCATAACTAGAATCCTATAGAGAACCAAGCATTAAATATACCTTTCCTTGAAAAAATCAAGCATTGTTATGTTTCTTGGTCTTAGGATCAGATACCCCAAGAATGTGAGGCTTATATTTATTTATATGCAGCCTAAGGGTAGAAAGAGTGTCAGGGTTGGACAATCCTTGAAAATTCCAGTATAAAACCGTCATTTTGACTTACGTTTGGGGTTGATACCCCATTTTTCCCATGTCATGGTTGTCTTATTTCATCCAGACCTTCTCATGTCCTACTTGTTGGAAACTGAACGTAGCAAAATTCTTGCAGGTCTGGTAGTACAATCCCTATGGTCATCTCCATTTTTTATTTTAAACTCTACCTCTGAGTGGATGTCTTGATCTCCAATTTTAATGTCAACCTCTTCCATTGAGATAATGGCCTCATTCATATGATTAATTGGGTTGGGAGTAAGAATGTTTATTAGTATCTGACTAGAAGGTACAATACTATCAATAGTATCAGCAGAATCTATGTCCAGTGCCTCATTAATACCCTAACTAATTAGATCTAAAGCAATTTCCTCCTGTTGCATACCAAGCACAAGAGTAAAGATATCCGCTTCTATTTGAAGATATTTATCCACAACTTTCTCTTCCTGTTGTATAACGGCTGGTTTATCATGGAAAACACTTTCATATTTGAGATAATGATGTTATTCTTATTCAGCTAGATCCACCTAATTCTTGCTTGATCCCGCCATTTTATCACATGAAACGTATTTTAAAGACTTGTTATCACTCCTTTTGACATATTTCATTGTGATCATAGCCTTTCCTCAAGGAACCTCCTTCCATGATCCATTCTTTGATGTTAGTTGTACAATTTTTTGTACCGTACAACATTTATCAATCATACGCCCAAACATTATACAGTGCTCACAATATTTAAGAAGGTTTTATAATTCAAATATGACAATAATAAGGTGATAATTGGCATCCAGTGCAATACGATCTAGAGGTGAGGTCTCCATATCAATTGCAATGAGGAACCTGACATAAAGTCCACAATCACCATTAATTTTTCGCTGATCTAGCATCAACGGTGTTCCAAAACTAGAGGAAAGATCATTGAGAATTTTAGGATGCTAGTACATCCATGGAAGTCCACAGATTCTTGCCCATACATGAGAAATGGATTGTTTCTACATGTAGGGATTAAAATTGGAATCCCATTCTGAGTGGTGGAAGATCCCTTGCTTCATTTTAAGGGTTCCAAGTGTTCATATTTCATTCAATTCCTAATAGTTATGTTGAATTATATGGAAGTAACATTTCCCGAGGGGAATCAATCTCCAATTGTAGAAATTACTAAAAAGTGAAAAACACTTTTTATATTTGGTTAATGTCCAGGGCTTTGCCCCTTTTTCATAGGAAATACATCCGAGCACTGAGAATCTACAGACCACAAGTCTCTTCTTGATCTACTCAGGGTCATCCACAACCGTGATTGATACATCCCTAGAACATTTTATAATATGTGGATTATTATGAAGTGGAATGATGTATGAGATTCCTACAAGGGATTATGGGAAAGACAACACTTTATGTGGGAGATATCCCATATCTGATCATGATTTAGGTTCAAATTGACGATGCGGGAACAATCTTTCCCATGCTAGGTTGAACGCATCCATTGAGAAGCAATATTAGTCCAAGAATCAATCATCATCTCTTCTATAAATTAGAATAGAGCAATATCCTGTTCGAATCATCATCTTTCCCACTAAATTATTATTAATTGTACTTATATTACTATTTTATAACATCTTATAACCCATTCATGGGTAGTATTTTATTTTTTTCATTGTTTTTGGTGAATTTGATTCATAGAGTCATGATCGATTCAATTTTATAAAATTAGGAATGTTGTTGTAAAATGACATTAAAACTACAGAAGTACAATGAAGTAGTATTAATGTACATAAAAAATTATAAATATTCCTGTATAAAATTTTTGTTTCTTTAACGAGGAAGAATAATTATATTAGTTTTTAATGATTAATGTTTGGTTTATTTTGTTGGGATTTTATGAACACATTGAAGTGGTTTTTTTACTATTCTTAGAATATATTAGTTTAATAATATTAAATATCTTATAATACACATATTAATATCATATTAAAATATACAAATTGTTTGAAAACCCTGATATGAAGGAGTTAATGAAAAAAGGGAAAAAATAATTCATAGAGGAGATTATTCAACGTAACTTAGCCCATAATTTTGTTTCATTGAATAAGTGTAGATGAGAAATGAAATGGATCTGAGATATTAAAATAGAGTAATAACACTCTCATATGTAGATTATTTAGGATTTTAATTAGTTTTCGGAATATACAGTTTAGGATAAAGTATAAAAAGTTATAAAAATTAAGAGAGGTACATTGGGAAAATAACCTCACGAATATCACTTTCTTGAGAGGCCCTTGAAGACATTGGATTAAGTATTTTTGTGATACCAAAATCACATGGACATATGGAGAGTGAGGTGGATAGATTATTGAAGATTTTTGGGGAGCCAAAAGGATTTTAGTGTCCGAATGGGGGTGGTGAGGGGTGGTATTTATAGTTGAAGAGAGGTGGGTTTAAGTGATTAAATAAGGAATATTTTATATTTAATTTTAAAAATTTGCAGCTGAATAATATTAAATGAATTTGGATTGAAATTATTATTTTTGAGGATTTATAGGGTTGAACCGCACCACAATCAACCATTAAATCTTTTAATTTTTAGGTTTTTAGGTATTTACCATTTTTATCATTAAATGTTTCTTTTTTAACCTTTATCACTGTAAATAATTTTTTTACAATGATAAATTTTATTATGATAGAAATAATTTTTACTATAAAAAATAATATTGATCTTCTGATTCCAAATATGGTATAAATTATACTTTATTACTTACTCATAATTGGCATAATTATATTTACAACTAATCCCATAGACAAAATGAAAAATGAAGGTTTCTAAGGATTAAGGTTCCAAAGTTTGAAGTGGTTTTATATATAGTTTCAATATTAAATTTATTCCAATAAACTAATTTTGATTCATTGATATATAATTTAAATAATTATACATTATAACCAATTTAATATTTAATTTAACTATAAAAACAAATTATCTGAATAATAAGATTTCAAATAAAATGCAATATGTTTTACTATTCACTATGAAATGAATTATATCTAAAAAATGACGAAAATATAACCTATGTAAATTTTTATAGTATTATTTCAAATTAAAATTATTATAGTTTCAAAAACTATATTTTAAATAGGCACACTACCAATAGTTAATAACACATCATTTTTTGAAAAATAAATCATCTATGCCAAAAATGGGATTTATGCCTATATCATGTCTATAAAACACATAATATTTATTTAAAAAATTATATTGAATATATTATTTATATTAAATTTATATAATCTAACATGAGTGATTTTATTTTTTTTATTGGTATAAAATAAATTTGTGTACATTAAAATAGTTTTTTAGAGAACTATTTCTATTTATTTTAAAAAGGATTTTACATTCATTTATAATTAATTGTTAAACCAAGAATTAACAATATATAGATTGGTAAAATATATTTTCTTAATTCTATTAATATTATTCATTCCCAAAATTCTAACAACTAGTGTGATGGTGACATTTAAATAATAATATTAATTTATTATTTTATGTTATGTGTGGCGTATCATGTACACTATTGAACCTTGAATATACTGTTTAAAAACATATGATATACTATTATCATCCCTTTTGTAAAATTACATTCTCACAATATTATGTTTATGATAAATAATAGGGGTTTGAGTTTTTAAAATAAAATTATTCAAATATTATATGATAAACAAATATAACTAAAATGTAAATTTTAGAAGAATGAAAATGAAGTACAGAGGTCTCTAGAGGAAACACATTCTCGCTTTCCATGAAAGAAAACATGGAAATGGAAGAGAAAACTAACTGTGATGTTCTAATGTGGAGTTATTTAAAACATATTAATGATAATTTTAATATCCACACCACAAAAAATCATTGATCAATTAAAAGGTAATTTACTTCTTAGTAAGAAATGTAAATGAATAAGGTTTTTCATTCAAAAAAAATTTCCTATAGTTGAGGAAGTCCTTTAATATTTATGAACATAAGGGCATATAATTATATAATATATTTATAATTTTTATGAAAAAATTGGTCTACATAATATTCTATAACTATGATATACCTTCAAATAATATTAATCATCAAAGCTCCCACAAACCTGAATGATTTTCAATAACATAAATGGTTGTCCAAATTTTAATTCATAATTGACATTAAAAAAATACTTACATATAAATAAACACCAAAAATAAAATCTTAAAAATGGTTTTTCGTACATTATTTTTAGATAACATAAAACCTTAGAAGGTGTGACTAAAACAGTGGACTTATGATTATTCTTTGAAAAATATGGATCTCTAGAATATTCCCTCGCTACAGCAAAAGTATCAATGTCAACTGCACAAGTAGAAAAATAATTTCCCACACCTTTTTTATCCTATTGATATACACTATGAGTAACATTCTTCAAAAACATATTATTTTAATGTCCCAATTCATTGCATCAAAAGAATAATACTATTGTTTGGATATCCGTTATCACATTATTGGATTATTCAAGACTCTTTTCTTTGTAGTCATTATCCTTGTAACCGAACATACCACACTAGTAACACATTACATATCCTAAAATAATTTCCATGATTTTTAATTTAACAAATATGGAATAATTTTTAGTGTTAATATAGAATTATTAGTTAGTTTATTCTCAATTTATTACCTCAATGACCGTTTCATACACCTATCATCTCCTGTCACGTAAGTGTCAGAAAACTCTATTTAAACATTCTCACCAAAACACGGATTTCTTCCATAACATTTAAATTATTGAGAGGAAAAATATCATCATAAAGGTATCATCAATCCTTAGTAAAATCTATAAATTTTAATATTAATTTCTTGAATAAAATGAAGAATACACATATACAATGTTTCAATGTTTTTTAATTACATGGAAATGAAATGATAATTTTTTTTATTTCATTAATTTGTTGTCCATCATAATCCAAAAATAAATAGTGAAATATTTCTCAAGTTAATAAGCCTTAACAATTTTCTGAACCATGGAATCAATATCAATTTTTCTCTATTTTTCTTAACCAATGACCACCATTGATCATCTTCACATTCTAAATGTTAGATGTGAGGAGTTAACTTTTGTTATTATGAACATCCCATGACATCAAATATATTCTCCATGGAATTTTTCCATCTTTTATCATCCACTGGATCAGATTGTAACGACCCGGACCCGAATAACCACCCAAACAATGCTAAATGAGTCGGGTGCTACTACCTTAGGCGCACCTCCCTGAACGCCAAGGGCTGTCGACTAGCAATGAATGTCTTATAGGTATAGTGGAGAGGCTATAACCTCATAGAGAATAATAATAATGGTACTCGTCTAAGTACATTAATACAAATGCAGTGGAATAAAAGACTCAACAGACTCGAACCAGACCCATAAAGTGGAAGCACAATAAATTTTGATAAATAGTGGAAGCATTAAATAAAAACCACAATCGTAGAAAGTAAACACACCAACATGCTGTTCACTTGTAACTACTACTAACAGCAAAACATGTATCCAAAGAAGGTCATATTGAAATATTTAAAAGGGATCCAATGGCTAACCAACATTAAAAATGAAACAAGCATGTTGATATAGGAAAGTAAACAAAATAGAATCACTCCAGCTAGTCAAGACCTCAAGGTCCATACCATCTCCATCTAATGAATCCCAGCTCCTGAAGTTGGCCTCCTTCCTGCATGTAAATCCAAAAAGTCTACACTCATCATGAAGGGCCCATGCAGGGTCTGAGATGAATCTCAGTAGGATACCACCCGACAGTGCATACCGGATATAAGTTTTTAAGCAGTCATGCACTTATAAGGAAAGTAGGAAAAAATGAGGCACAGATAAACACAACATCAATAGGTGCTTAGCCGCCACCATGGAGTGTCACCTACTTTGGCCAATGTCAGAATCTCTGTTATATAACTAGGAACCATGTGCCCCCTGACACAACTTGTCTCAAGAACCAACATCCCGAAGGCACACCCAATAGTAGTAACCTGGAAAAAAATTATTACTATCCTCAATAAGTATTAGAGGGAAAGTGATATATGCCCTCAAATAACATAGTCGGAGGGACAATGATGTCTGACCTCAAGGTAAAGTAGGTGGAGGTACAACGATATATGCCCTCAAATAAGAGCGGGCCTCTTCCCGCAACACAATAGCCTAAATTCTCTCTCCTGAAGGATCCTCACCTTCCATGTAGATTCCTATGACAAGAACCCCATACCAAAAGTACCTAAACTGCAACTAAGAGGGGCCTCTACCCACACGAGTGGTCAAAACCACCTCGTCACGGAGTCTCTATGAGTTCACACTACTCAATGTTTTTGGGTGAGTGGTAATCACCAAAATAGTACCTAATCTACAACACCTATGATACCTTGTGTCCCTATAATAATGTTGCTCAAGTGTGATGGCCTTGCTATCCCAGTAACCCGGGCAAAGCCCAAACTGAAAGTCATCCTGCCTCAAACTGATGGCCATGACACCCAATCTTGTGGTCAAAACCACCTGATGTAACCTGGACCAAGCGCAACCTATGATAAGTATCACTCAAGAATATCCAGACCACTCCCAACACCACCAAATGGTTCCATCATATGCAATTCAATAATTACATACATAGACATAAGATTAAATTTTAAACAGGAAAACAACTCAATAGTTGAAATTGACTCACAATGCGTTGTTCTGTACCAAAACCTAGTTCTTTAAGGCCTCTCGCAATACATAACAATGATCAATAAACTAAACTCAACAGTTTATAACAGCACAATTCAATTAATACCATTTTGGAACCCCTGCCAAAATGTCCCATTTAAGCCATGACCCCTTGCCCAGCCCCGCTCAAGAAAAATAGGTAAATGGAATACCCAAAGGCATCCCAAGGGTCTAATAAAAAGTTTAATAGGAAATACTAGATAAAAAGGGGTCCTGATCAAAATACCCTAAAACACACCGAATGTCGCGCCACCCAAACATTTGCAAAAACACTAAAGAAGGAATGAAACACTTACCTCAGACTCGTATGATGATACTCTAACGACAACAACCTCAAATTAGGTCTAAAACATGGTATATCAACAAAAGAATCAAAACCGCTCAAACCCCAATAACTCACTTCAGAAAAGAAATCAAACAAAATAGCTCAAGAGGAATCATGGACTTACCGAGGGGGTGCCAACAGATCAATCCGTGATCGAAACAGAGTTCAGATGATGATCTGGGATATGATTGATGTCTCGGCCAACATGGTTCACGAAACCTGGTGAAATATTGATGTTCTGCCTCAATACGAGGCTACTGCCTGTTTTAGAGAAAAAAAGAGAAAGTACATGACAAGTACTTCAGGACTACATGTCGTGTTTATCATTTAATTGTTCGTATGGTGGCTGGAATTCTTCCAATAAACATTCCCGAACCTGCCGACATGGGTACACGGCGTGTACCTTAGGGTACATAGCGTGTACTGAGTTTTTCTTCTCTTCCTCGCTGTCTTACCCACACGCCATGTGTATCCCTCATAAACGGCTAGACTACACAGTGTGTCCAAGTAGAACACGGCGTGTACTTTTTTTAAATGATTCTACCCAGCCAATACGCCAACATTCCATGTATGGCCTTCACATGGTATAAGGTACATGGCATGTCTATAATGACATGCCATGTAGTAAGAAAATTCTACATGTTCACTACACGACATCTACTCAGTGAGCACACGACTGACACATTCCTAACAGATACATTCTGTGTACTTAATGTACATGGTGTGTAGTCTAGAAATGTCCAGAAATGGCCCAGTTTATTTAGTTTCCAAAAAAACATGTCAAAATTTCTAACAGGTTTTGGATTTTGACCTATTCTAAAAACATGGGTTCTTACAAACTCCCCACCATTACATAGCTAGTCCCCAAGTTATTAAACGAAACTCGGATATGGCACCGAACATACCACCCCAATCAAAGTAACTCGGACTTCCCCGGTCTCAAAGTTCTAGCTATGTTTCTCAAGGGGTGACCCCCCATAGGAATTGCCTAACTCTGTCTCAACCAGAAAAACTCAAAATAAACAATGGTTCACAAACCTTTTTCCCAACGTTTAGTCCTTTTGTGACACATCATCACTTCTGTCCCTCATTGGTTCTCATGTGTCAATCCCAACACCCAACGTATCCCGCACTGCAACATTGTCTGCCTTCATGAGTTCCTAGTTCCTAGCATCTCATGTAACATGCATCCTCGATGCCACGATGCCCAAGGCATCTCATGTAACATGCATCCTCGATGCTCTGATGCCCATGACACCTCAAGTAACCCACATCCTTGATGCCCTAAATGCTATGAATTTCATATATATATATATATATATATATATATATATCACGCACCCTATATGGTTCCAATCCCACTGACTAGCATCTAGTCAGTCCACATAGATCATGTGCACCTCGAGAACTCATAACAGACATGCCTCAGTTGGTCATTCCTAAAACAAAATGATAAATCACGACCAAACCCACAGTGTATCTTTAACAGTCATCGGCTCACTAGCCTGCTCAGCCTCAGGAAGCTCCACAATGTGCACCTGACCTAATGTACGAGTGCCTGATGTCAGAACTCCCTATGATGATGCTCCTTTCATGGTCCACTAACACCTCAGCTAGGTCCAGTTTTCTTCGTCACGTCCTCCGCGTGCTACTGAACCTTAGATACCCTCTCCTTGTGCAGAACCTGAACTAACTCAAGATGCCACCATCTATCCTGGTCCCGGTCTGTCAGCTGTCTGGGAAGGCTATTTGCAGAACCTCTCAAGATTCCCAACCTGTCCACATGTCTAAAAATCTTTCGAAGTCCAATCACACTCAGTCCGAACATGTCCTAGCTGTCCACACTGAATGAAATCCACTGTAGAACTGCAACGTGGTGCTCTACCTAATTCCTTGGCCTAACTGCCCTGCTAGAACTCATCTCTTACTCACTGCCTGTTGTCTGAACTATCGCATGAAGCCCTCACCTGGTCAACATGTGGCATATCCCTCTAGTTACCCTCTACTATAAGCTCCTGGTTCGTCGCCTCTTATAATGAACCCAGCCTAAAGATATTCATGTGAATCTGAATGGATTATCGAAAACCATCATCATAGAACCTCACACTTTCCACGTCATCACTCATCATACCAGGTGAAAAGTGAAACAACTTTGTGAAAGTAGTTGCGTAGTCCATGAATAACATGTCTCCCTGCTGAAGTCCCAATAACTCTCGACCTCTCTCGGCCCTCAGTGTCTCCGGGAAAAGCTGCTCAATGAAACTATCCTCAAATTCCTTCCATGCATGTCCCTCATACCTACAAGCCTGAACCAACACATCCCACCAACACTTCTCCAGTCCTCGAAGAATGTTTGTTGCCAGCTTGACCATCCACCCCAGAGGCATATCGAGCTGCTTGAAAACCATCTGCATGCTATCTATCTAGTTCTCAGCCTCCTGCGGACCACCCTCACCGTGAAAAAGCAGCAGGTGCTGCGACTGGAACTCCCACATCAGATATGCCATAGATGGCTCTTTACCAGGAACACCTCTGTTGATCCCTTGAAAAACACGTACCCGGCTTTCTCGAAGCTGCTCTTCGAGCCTAGGTCCGAACGCTGTCAAACTCGACTACTACATTGCCTGCACTGGATCCTGAACCTGATAATGTTGCTGAGCATGTACCTGCAGATCATGCTCTGCCTGTACCGAATCCTGAACCCGATCCTGTAACCGTGACACTGTATCCTCACTCGCCTGATGCTCCATCGAGTCGTACAAAAAAGAACATGTTGAATACTATAAATGGTTATATAGCCCACACATATATATAATAATATATATTCAACACAGATAAAGAATGTAGTAAAAGGCAGTCCATAACTAGTACCCTTACTCTCACCCACCGCAACCCATGCCCATGGCATCACGACCTCATGGACTTCTTACCTTCCCTTAATAGAGCCATGTATCAAAAGTACCTTAGTCCATACCCATCCCGACAACCAATGTTTCCTCAAACCAATGACCGAGACCCCCAATCCTGGTGATCAAAATCACCTCAACCAATATTACATGTCTGCTCATACAAGAGTCAGATCCAAATATCTTGTCATATGAAATTTTACAAATACACAAAGCATGGCATACACATTACAACAAACAAGAAATTCAATCAAGAATTTCACCTTTTCACATTTCAAGAATACAAAGCATGGAAATTGATATCATTCACATAGAATTATCACTTCACAAAGCATACGTGCAGTTATGAAATTGAAATACCCTTAATTGTGCCTATCAATGCCAAGAAAACCACAGATTTCCATACCCGTACAAGGGCCAATTCTCCTTTACCGTATGAGGTCAAGGATCACATATTACAATCCATAACACCACACACCAAGTGAGCCACCGAGGTGGAAATCATATAAACTGTAATCTGAGAAAAAAACAACAACAACTCCCACATGTGGTAACATGTTCAATCCATCGTACCTGGGTCTGCAGGCACCCACGAACAAGCTTGAAGCTCAGTTCCAGAAACAACCTATCTCCATTATACCATATCCTAAATAGGAAAAGCAGCAGAAATAAAAAGTGAAGTATTATTCTCATTAGTATCTAGTAAGACACTACTACTAAATCCCTATCAATAACTCCTCGGATGCCTCTTTTTAATGACCTGGACTCAAACAGCCACCTGAATAGTACTAAACGGGTCGGGTGAGACTACCTTAGGAGAAACTCCCTGAACACTAAAGGCTGTTGACAAGAAGGGAGGGCCTCATAGGTATAGTTGGGAGGCTATACCCTCTCAGAGGATAATAATAATAATGGTACTCATCTGTGTAAAATAATAAGAATGTAGCCAAATAAAAGACTCAGCAAACTCTAACCAGACCTGCAAAGCAGAACCATAGTCAATATAGATAAAAAGGAGAAGCAATAAATATAAACAACAACATGAGAAAGTAAACACAACATCATGATTATCACTTGTAACCAATACTTACAGAAAAACATATATCCAAGGCATGACATATTGATATAAGTAAAAAGGGTGCCAATGGTTAACCAACTGTAACGACGAAACAAGAATGCTGATACAGGAAAGTAAACGAAATAGAATAACTCCATCTAGGATAGACCTCAAGGTCCATACCATCTCCATGCAACATCTAATGCAGCCCCACTTCAAAAGCTGCCCTCTTTCCTGCACATAAATCCATAAATTCTAGACACATCCCAAAGGGCCCGTTGAGGGTGTGAGAGGAATCTCAGTAGGCTACCACCCGATGGTGGGTACCTAATATAAGTGTTTAATAAGTCATGCACTTATAAGGAAATAATTAAACAGAACTATGCACTAATAAAAAAACTCAACTCGTGCTCAGCAGCCACCATAGAGTGTCACCTGCATCAACAAACACCAGAATCATTGTCATATAACCTAGCACCATGTGCCCTCTGACACCACATGTCTCAAGTACCGACATCCCAAAGGAACTCCCAACAATAGTAACATGGAGGAACAATTATTCCTTCCCCCAATAAGTACAAGAGAGACAAAAATATATGTCCTCAAATAACATAACCGGAGAGACAACGATGTCTTCCCTCAAGGAAAAGTATCCAAAGGGACAGTGATATATTCCCTCAAATAACGGCGACCCTCTACCCCCAACCAGATATCCTAAATTGTATCCCCTAAAATCTCATCACCATCCACATGGCTTCCTACTGTAAGCACCCCTAAACCAATCATACATAAATAGAAACTAACAGGGCCCTCTGCCCACACTAGTGGTCATAACCACCTCATAATGGAGTCTCTATGTGCTCACAAAACTCAATGTTTCCAAGTGATATGTAATCACCAAAATAGTTCCCAAGTCACAACACCTCTAACACCTCATTTCCCTAAAACCATGCCACTCATGTATGATGGCCTTGCTATCCTAGTAACCCGAGCCATGCCCAACCTGAAAGTCGTCTTGCCTCAAACCGACGACCATGATGTCCAATCCCATGGTCAGAACCACCCAATGTAACCCGGGCCATGACAAACCAATGATTATCATCAATCGAGAATATTCAGGCCATTCCTAACACCACCAAACGGTTCCATAATATGCAATTTAGCAATTACATATATAATCAAATGATTCACTTTAAAATAGGAAAACAACTCAACAGTTGAAATGTGCTAACTATGTGTTGTCCCAGACAAATATTGAGTTTTCTAAGCCCTCTCGAAATACATAACAACGTTCAATAAACTTAACTCAACAGTTTATAATAGCACAATTCAATTAATACCATTTTGGCGCCCACTGCCAAAATGCCCCATTTCAGCAATGACCCCTCGCCTGGCCCTGCTCAAGAAAACCAGGTAAAGGGAATACCCAAAGGCATCCCACGGGTCTAATAAATAGTTTAATTTAAAATATGAGATAAAAAGGTATCCTTCTCAAAATACCATAAAATGATCCAAAGGACGCGCCACCCAAACGTCTGCAAAAATACAAAAAAAGGTATCCGCCACCTACCTGAGACTCGTATGATGATACTTCTCTGACAACAAAATCAAATTAGGTCTAAAACATGGTAGATCTACAAAAGAATCAAAAACTCTCAAACCCAAATAACTTAATCTAGAACATAAATCAAACCAAATGGCTCAAGAAGAATCAAGGGCTAACCGAGCGATTCCAACAGATCATTCGGTGATGGAAACAGAGTTCGTACGACGATCCGAGAGAGGATTGAAGTCACTGTCGGCTTGGTTCATGAAACCCGGTGAAATACTGAGGTTCTTCCTTAATACGAGGCTAATGTCCATTTTAGTGAAAAAAAGAACATGACGTGTACTTCATGACTACACGCTGTGTATATCATTGAACTGTTATTATGGCGACTGGAATTCTATCGACATGCTTTCCCAAACCTTCCACCATGAGTACACGACATGTACCTAGGGGTACACGACGTGTACTGAGTTTTTCTTTTCTTCCTCACCAACTTACCCATATTCCATGTATATCACAAATTAATTGCTAGACTACATAGCGTGTCCAAGGGGAACACGGTGTGTACTTTTTAGTAAACTATTATACCTAAAAAATATGCCCACATGCCATGTATGGACTCCACACGGTCTAATGTACATGGCGTGTCGATAAATACACGCCGTGTAGTAATAAATTTCTACATGGTCACCACACGGAATGTGCTCGGCGAGCACACAACCAACACATGACTAACAGATTCATAGCGTGTAATTAATGTACATGACCTGTAGAATGGAATTTTTTAGAAACTGCCCAGTTTCTCCATTTTCCTCAGAAACAGGTCAAAAATTCAAATACGGTCGGGATTTTGAACCATTCTAAGAACTCGTGTTCTTATATAGATGATCTATTAAATGATTGGGGATTTTGCCTCATTAAATTCGCAACTACTATCATTTTCCCATATTTTTGATCTTGTAGATCATGTGGATAAATGACACCACTATTAATATCATGAGTTAATAGTTCCATTAGAGAACAAAATTGTTCTGTTACGATTCATAGAAACTAATGATATTGATTTGGTTGGTTTTCTTCTTCTCGATGCCTTCCCATTATATATTTTCAATTTCCTCAACGAAAAAGTATTTTGAATAAACTTTGTTAATATGTATCAATAATATAATCTCTAAATGTTATAAAATTTCAACATAACAATAATGTAAAATATTCCAAGGGAATTCCATTAAAACTATTAGATTCAATAAATTAGATTAATCCATCCATTTATACCAACTGTAATGTTTTGGACATAAACATTGCATATTATAGTGTTTTTTAACTAGATATAACATTCAAGTATAATTTTAATATAATGTTTTAGAAAATTAGGAAAAAAATCATATAAAGTAAACCCATACATTATAATAGGTCACATATACTTAGTATAAATTTATTTTCAACAAAGAAAATATCGTAAAATAAAACAGATTTTCATCCAAAAACATCACAATTCTCATCGTTTCTTCATCGTTGTCCATAAAAATAATTTAATCCAATGAAAAAGATTTAAAAACATATCATGAGAACAAAAATCCAAGTAAGGGACATAAAAATATAGAAAACCATTATTCTAGGGAAAAAAATGAAAACCAATTTAATTTTGAATAAGAGAAATAAACAAAACATTTTCACAGGAATGACACACATATGATTGTCTCAAATTAAACAATTAAAACCAAATTTAAAAATTATATCTCCTTTACTTAACATAGATAATCATAAACATTAAAAACATTAAATTGGAATAACCATATGAACAACATCCAATATTATTATTACCCGATGAAATGTGGGGCCATAGTGGAGAACACACTTCATTTAAGCGTCATCAAGAACACCAGTTAGGTATAAATTTTCTCATCCACTCATAAAAGTTATTACATGCTCACTTGGGAGTTATAATGGGGTACAAACCTCAGTATAAGATTTACATGGCTCAACTATAAGCTATAATGGGGATCAACACTTTGTATCGGCTATATCATGCTCCCCCATTTCATATAATTCTAATGCACCATATCATTAAATAAACACTTTGATGAAAAAAGCTTTTGAGAAACTCTATTAATACCATATAAAAACACATCCAGATAAAAATACCCATTTCTTTCGAGAACTGATTTTCAATACCAAAACAACTTTTTCATTGAAAACTCATTTTCAATTCTAAAAACACAAAATGGTAATTTTTTTTCATTTAATAAAAAATTAAACTTTTCAATGACATATGAAAATAAAATATTGTCCTTGGTGGTGTAAATTCATTATCGTCATGTACGTTAACAATTATACATCTATTTTTTCATTTATCAAAAAAATCCATATAAAAGACATAGAAGATTCCTTTTTTAAAAAACCTTGAAGGAAATTACAAATAGACATAAAAATCCTATATATAAATTTTATATCCATGTAAATAAATATATAAAATAATATCAACAATATTTATGGAGAAAATATTTGATAATTAATATTTTAAACATTTAATGTGTCCCATGACACTTTTATAATTTAAATCATACTATCCATGAAATAATAATTTACCATAATATTAAATATCGTGATTATGGTTCAAATATAATAATGAAATCTCATATTATTAATATATATTCCTTTTAAAATAATAATGATGCATAACTTCATGGACTGCATCAATGAAAGAAGATTGAAATCCCTTAAAAATATCATATCATGGATGCATAAATTAATCAAATGAATCGAATAGTGTACCATCTATAATCCCGCATAAAAAAATTTTAAAAACAAAATAATATATCAAAAATTCTTTTCACCCATATGATTATCAAGTCATAATCAAGAAGTTTATGTTTAACTCAATGAATGGAAATTCGGTTATGAAATTCCCTTACCTCATGTTTGAATTCTTTCAAACTTGTTTAAACAAAGTTTATAATGTCTTAAATAAGGTTATAAAATCATTAATGATATATATTCATTTTTATTTTACCATATATAATTATATTATAACATGTTATTACCTATAAATTAAAAATATTTCATTAGTTTAATGGTTTCCTGATCGATTCATTTGTGAGAAATTATAGATATTAATGTAAAATGAGATTAAAACACCATTAGTGAAAAAATAGTATTAATGTAATTATATATATATAAATGGTTCCATTTATAATTTTTATTTCATACATGAGGATGACTCATTAGATTAAAGAATAATGATAAATGTTTTGTTTATTATTAGGTGTTTTTTAGAACACCATAAACTAGTTTCAATTTATATACCATTATTAGTATAAATTGTTTTGTACAACTATATTAAGCACTTGTACATGGTGAGTTTGAGGAGGAGAGGAACATGAATAAATTTTATGGGATAAGATTAATTGTGGGTAAAAATGGGGGTTTTATTTATATTTTCCCAAAGGTGTGTTTAAGTGATTAAATAATGAATATTTTATATTTCAATCCTACCATTTTGAGGTTTCCTTAATATAATCAAAATTGGATAGGAATTAATATTTTAGAGGTTTTATAGGGTCTATAAACACCTAAAACAATCTTAAATGTTATAATTTTTATGTATTTTAGTTTTTTACCCGTTTTAATATTAACATGTTTCATTTTTTACTTATACCCTGGTAAATAATTATGTAACCATGGTAACTGGTTTTATAAATAAAAAACACTGAACATAAAAAATACTTGGAACTTATGACACCAAATATAGAATATTTTTTACCTAATTGAATTCATATAGTGGATATAATTATTTTAAAAATAATTTCGTGGAGAAAATGAAAATGTTGGTTTTTAATGTGAAAAATTCAAATAGTTGAAGTTTTATTTATATATAATTTCAATGTGAAAATGATTACAATTAACTAAATTAGTTTCATTGATACATAACTGCACTAATTTTAAATTAAAATCAATTTTAAATATAATTAACTATATAAAAAATTAAATGACTGTGCAGTTTTCAAATAAAATTATGTACTTTTCACAGTTGACCAACAAATGAATCCTACGAGGAAAATATAAAAAACAATTAAATTTTAATACTTTTATATCAAATAAGAGGTTTAATGTTCCAAATATATCTTATAAAAGTGTAGAAACTTATATTTAAAAAAGAAGTTCTCCATTAAAAGGTGGCAAAACAAACTTTTTAAAAAAATATTGTTTTATGAATAAATTTCTATTTATTTATATATCATGTCTATAAAACATTTAAGATGAATTTTCAACTTTATTTTGAATATATTATATATATGTATTAAATAAATATAATTCAACAACGATGATTTTATTATTTCATTTTAAAAAACATATTTGTGGACATTTAAATTGTTTTTATGAAAAACATTTCCTTTTATTTTAAAAATGGATTTACAATCGTTTATAATTAATTGGTCACCAAATAATAAACTATATATGCATCTATAAACAATTTTTTATTGAACAGTTAATAATTTTCAATCCCAGGACTCCAACGACTAGTTTAATGGTGGCATTTAAAATATAATATTTATTTGTTCACTTAAGTATGATATGGTGCATCGTGTACACTATCAAACATTTTATTTAATTTAAAACAAAATAGAATGTTACACGTTACCACCAACACTATGTGGAACATCTGATACACTTGTTGCAATATATTGGGTTAACTCAATTGAGAAGATTTTTTTTTGTGATCCATTATTCTTATAAGTGGAATGTGACTCCTTCAATGAATTATTTAAATAGATAATTCGATAAATATATAATGCTTATAAATAAAACTAAGAAAAAGTATTAAATTGATAAGATGAAGTGGGATGAATTTAAGAATATATTTTATAATAAGTATTTCCATAGAACTCATTAAACAAATATATAGAAATAATTCCATGAGAAGAAGAAAAATAAATGGGAAAATATGATGAATTATGAAAAAAAATTACAAGAATTTTATAACACTCTGTAGGATTTTCAATTGACAAATATATCAAAATAGATCAATTCATTTTGCATTTAAAAAACACTTTCAAAATGATCTTGAAATTTGAGGCATTGGGTGTTTTTTGTTGTGGTTTGATGTACACTCAATGTAAAGAAGGAGTTCAGAGAATGGTCCCTATGTTATGAAGATGAAAATTGAAGAATGGAGATTTAATATGGCGGGTTAAATGAAAATAGAGTAAGCAGGATCCAACTACACACATGAAAAAAATTTGGGAAGAAGAATCCTTAGAATTGTGTCAATGATATAACAAAATTCTTTATGTGTGGGAGAGAAGTAAATTAAGATCATTAATGTTTAGGAGACATTAATAATCAATCCAACAAGATAGAGGAAGTACAATAAACTACTAAAGAATCACAAACAGTTCAATTCGTTAACGGTATGGAGTAAGGGTACTGTGAAATATGGTGCAGCAAACCGCTACTCCTCAAGGGAATAATTATCAACATCCACCAAAGCCAAAAATGCAAGGGAAATCTTTTTTCCATCACTAATGATGAAGTGGAACAAGAAAACAAAGTCATAAAAAGTACACATCCTATTCAATTGATAATGGAAGAAGGTTTATTTTATTATGGTTCTATGTATTTCTATATTTCTTACAAGTTTTCTTTAACAATTGAATCAATTCCCCGATACCTTTAGGAAGAGATAAATGTAAAAAACCTAGTTGTGAAATAATTAACACACAATTGTCTTCCTCTTATCTTGTTGGAATATGTAGGATGATTCTTCTATAAAATATCAAAATAATTCTCTTAGTAGAATCAGACACTATACTGAGCATGGATAGAGTCCAATTATATAGAGAACACATTAACTATTTAGAAATTGAAATCTCATTTCATATTATGAATCTTCCGATTCTCCCCTGCAAATTCAAGTAATATCATGTACCAAATTTAGAAAATCCCAAAATTGTGTGGGTTTTGATACCCTTTTAATAATAACACCTTTTTCAAATGGTTGATTCATGGGAAGGTATCAACCATGATGAAATTCACATTATTATGAGATAAATTGAAATATTTCCTAATGAGTTACTGAGAATTCCCCCAGATTGCAATATATATTTCTCAACAGATCTCATACATAGAGATACTAATAACTAAAAATCCCCCGTACATTATTCCCCCGATCAAACTAGTGGTGTTAAGGAAGAAACGACAAGAAAATTTTGTAAATGTGTTCATTTACCTTGGAGAATCCCCTTAGGTTTAGCCAATGCAATTTTTAATGAAGAAGGATAGATCTATTTTGATGTGTATCAATTAACATGATATTTATAATATGACTGCAATGAAAAAGTATCAACTTAGAAGTATTGATAAATTTTTTGATAAACTATAAATATCTCAATAATTGGAAACGATTGAGCTATGTTCTGCATATCATCAACTAAAGGTGGAAAAAGAATATATTCAGAAGAGTTAATTCTGTACAAGGTATGGGAACAATGATTTAATTGTGATTCCCTTATGACTTACTAATTCTCCAAAAATAATCATCAATTTTATAAATAGAGACTCGAGAGACAACATCATATAATTTAGGGTAGTGTTTATTCATTATATTATTTGTTACTATAAGATCGTGGAGGAATATAAAGAGCATCAAAGGATTGTCCTGGAAACACTAAGGAAGGATAAAAGGTTTTCCATTTTCATCTAGTTTGACTTAGGTATAAAAAAAAGTTTTATTATTGGTGAACATGAATGCTAGTGAAGGAATTTATAGGGAACATTCAAAAAAAAGTTAAATGTGAATTGTTCTGGACCCACTAGTGTCAAAAAATATTATAGTTTTCCATCAATAGATAGGTTCTATAGAAGTTTTGTGAGGAATGTCTCACCATTTTATAACCCGCTGACTATGTTTACATAGAGAGGTGTGAATTATATCTTGTTGTATGAATGTCAGGAAATAATTAAGGAGCTCATGAAAAGGTTAATCACCACACCTATACGAAAACAACCAACTATTGGAGAAGGATATGTCATATACAATGGTGCTTCAAATAAAGGAATAGGTTTTTCACTCATTCAAATTGATAATGTGATAGCATATGCCTCATGAATGTTGATGACCCATGAGAGGAACTACCCGACACATGATCTGGAGTAAGCAGTTGTGATCTTCTCTCTAAATATTTTGAAACACATTCTCTATTTTGAAATGCGTGACATATATAATAATCAAAAGAGTCTATATTATAAATTCACAAATAAGTATCTCCAAACTCATAAAAAAATATTGGTTAAGATAATTGAGGACTACAATTTCTCTATTCACTACCATCAGAGAAAGGTGAAAATTGTATATCATGTAATTATTATAGGAGAACATTTCGCTGCCTCTTTTTTTTAGATTGATAAAGACTATGTCATCATTGAAAGGTAATGGATTGGTCCAGATATCATAATAGTGCGGAATAAATCTTACCATTCCTAACTATTTCCCCAATATTTTACCCAATATGAGATGTTGGAGGTAAAAAGGATGATCGAGTGCAATGAAAAATGGTTAAATACAAAAAGGAAGGTGATCTAATTGAGTTCTAAATAAATTATGATGGTGTGATTTAATTTTGAACAAGGCATTGTTTTCCCACATCAATTGAGTTAAATAATGATCCACTGTATAATGCACATAACTCATCATTCTTCATCCACCATTGATGTACGAAGATGTTTCATGATCTACGATAAAATTTGGGGTATGAAAACATGAAGAAGTATATTTCAGAGTAAATGTCATGTTTTTTGGTATGTCATCATGTTAAATTAGAGTTATGGATTTCCAATGGGATGATACAACCATTGCCTATACCCATGTGGAAATGTGGGAATGGTGTGATTTACTATGTCATTGATCTCCCAAAAAATATAAAAGTAAATAAATAGATATTCATTTTTATGGATTTAATCACCAAGACATGCCACATTATCTCTATTGGGTATGATTGATCACTTAAAAAACGTTCAATGATATATTTGAAGGTTGTGGTGAGGCTGTATGGGGTACCACTTTTTATAATATTTGATCATGATCCATCGTTCACAACTAAATTCTACCAAAGTATTAAACATGATTGAAATTCTAAATTGTATTTCAAAACGAATTATCTCCCCCAAACTAATAGGCAATCTGAAATTACTATTTTGATGCTCTAAGACTTGTTAATATTCTTCACAATGGAATTCATAGGTGGATGAGATCAACATCTCTAATTGGTTGATCTCTCATATAAAATAGCTTCTACATAAGAAATCAAATGGATCCATATAAATCTCATTATGGGAATAAATTTATAACTCTTAATTATTTGTATAAATTTTGTGAATGGAAGCTATATGAACGTAACATATGTTATAGATAATAGAGAAGGTTCATTACATCCAACAACATATAAAATATACTTACAGTCAGAAAAATATCTATACTGACAACAACTGAATAGAATTGAGGTTTCATGTTTGAGAAAACATTTTCCATTCAATATCACAGTGGAAGAGAGTAATGTGGTTTGGAATGAAATAGAATCTTAGACCAAGTTACATTAGCCCCTTTTAGATCCTTGATCACATAGGAGTAGTGTCATATCCGTGTGAAGTTCATCCAAATATCGATTGAGTTCATGACCTCTTCGATGTTTGTCTATGAACAGAGTACATACTTGAATCCTCACATTCACTGAATATAGAGGTGATACTAGTATAGAATGACCTCTCATACGAATAAAAATAGGTGATTATATTGGATTATGGAGACAAATTTATATGCAACAAGACAACTCACCATGTAAAAGTGTTGTGAAGGAACCATAGGTATGATGGTGAGACATGGGAACCATAAGAAATAAAAAAACATAAGTAAAATAACATATGATCAACTAATAATATGAATGAAAATTGTGGTGATGAATTATTTTAATGGTGTTAGAATATAGTGACCAATGGTTTATTAGTAACATTTTTTCGTAAATAAATGGGCGTTGAATTATATTATATAATAATATACACATATAAAATATAAAGAAATCCCAAAATATTATAATTACAAAATACTACTACACTTATAAAGAATGAATATAATTAGAATTACAATAATTAATATTAGACAAAAAATATAAAGTAGAAAGGCTAAAAAGGGAAAATAGGTATTATCCTAGTTTACAAGAATCACCACCCCACTACAAACACTTTGGGACTAATAAAATATTAGAAAAATAAAAATTATTGCAAATGGAAATATATAACATTGATATTAATTGTGTTGAATAATGAATGAAGAAAATAAGTTGATTTCATATAAGGTGACGTGACAATTGGAATACGAATGTGAAGTTCAGAACAGTTACATAACCATTGGGAATAGAATCCTGGTCATTGGAAAAGTAATTTCACTTCAATATAATAAATTATAATTTAAATAACATTTATCATGTTTATTTTAGGAAAATATAAATTTAATAATTCCTGAAAACAAATATCATAATAAAAAACTCAATGAAAATATATGTACATTATTAATAAACTATTTTAAAAGTATTTCATAAAAAATTAACAAAAAATTAAAATGAACTATTTTCGATATATAATTTGATAAAATTAATATATGATTTTAAAAAATAACATCAAAATTAAAAAAGAGTGATTCTTTTTTGTAATTTTCTGAAATACATTAATTTTTTTCTATATAGTAATGATATAGTTTTTCTCATAACTGGTGTAACTCAAAATTACATAATTCAAGATAAAATAATGAAATGATACCGTTAATAATAATTGGTTCATCAATGAAATATATAATTTCAAGAATTATTTATTAAAATACAATAAAGTCAATTTCCAAACCCAAATAGAAATTTCCTAAACATAAACATTAAAATGATTCTTTTAAATAACAATTGTTCTTTATTTATATTTTACTTTTATTTAAACATCTGAATTATAATTATAATGATTATTATAAGAATTAAACCAATTATATAATATTTATATATAATTTATAATGTTAAAAAATAACTATTAAATGTTTTAACATTGATATATTATATAATTAGATATTTTTTATGAAACTTCCATTCTCCTAAACTAGAAATAATCCATCTTGTTCTCCTTGGAAAACCACCCTTTCCACACATTAAAAAAAATTTGTCTTCTAAAACAATCACAATTAATCCAATAAGAATCTATTGGGTGGTTTTGGAGTACTATGAATCCAGTCATCATCAATTTCTATTGTTGTACAAGAGTAGTTATATCTAGGATTAAGTATGATTTGGTAGCTACGTTGTGATGACCCTACATTGTTTCTTTTAGATGCCCTAGTCTGTGATGATGGTCATCATGGTCCTTACCCTGTCTTGGGGGGGACTCCCTTATTCCCACATCATCAATCACCCCCTCTTTTAATTCCATTTTCTTAACCAGATCATATCCCACCCTTCCCTACAATTGACCTTTACTATATTGTGGATTATCTATTAATAGTTTACCGCAAACATCTGATCTTGATTGTGGAGTTCAAAAAGGCCTCATTCATGTTATATATAGCATGGGTTACATGTTTTAATCATAGTCTCCCTTCAGTGGATGTTCTTTTATCATTTTGTCTCCAACGCTTGGGGTTTGTCCAAAGTGGTGATTGTCATGCTCCGAGATTAGCATCATATTATTATTTGTGTCTCCACAATGGAAGATTTTGTTTTTCCTTGTTCTTCTATTCCTCTCATCTATGTGGGATATCATTTCATTCCCTTCTTCTGGACATATGATCATCCCATGAATCATGAATCTTTGTTTATGGTAATATGTGTTATTCTCACCGAACTCCCCTTCCCTTTCATGATTAATTATATTCTATGATTATAAGGGAATTGGATTGGTCATTTTTAGTGCAATGATTAGAGAAATAATTTGGTGAGTCACCAAGTTTCACCGTGATTATGTGTGGAGATATATGTTTCCAAACCTCTAGTTGAATGGCATGAGATCTCTGTTGGAGAGGAGTTTATATATTAGGGGGGTGGCCTTTGAACCATGTTCCAACTTATACTCATCATGAAGTCATCTAGGTCATTTAGTGACATCATTTAACTGACAGTGTAGGGGTGGAAATGAGGTGGAGGATGTAGACCCCCTATTAATCGGAATGTTTTGATGAGGTCTAAGTATCCAAGAGTTCTAGATGTTTTAAAGATTTCATCATGACCAAGGTGTTCTGAGGTTGGTACTAGCTATGTTTAGACTATGACTAGGAGGCTTTGGTTTATCCTGAATCATGGAATTATAAACAATGGATTCTATTAACTGGAATACTTTCATTCCACATGGAAGGTAAAAATGAAGACACCATACATATTAATCAAATATTCCAAAGACAATAGTGACTAGATTGTCAGGAAAGGCAAGGTCCAATGGATTAGAATTAAATTATAGGGAAGATGTTGGGTATAAATGAGTGGAATCATTTTCTAATATGATGGGAAAGGGGAATCCTTCTGAGAACTGAAATTACCATATGACCGACACTAGGGTGAAAGAGTGTTCGCTGTTGGAACCCTCCTTAGTTTGGGTGGGAGGGAATTTTGGAGTAGTGAAGGAGGTCGTATTACAGATGGATCTATACACCATGGAGGGTCAGCCAAGGCTATCAGGTGAAGAAACTCAATTTTTTGAAGATCCATTGGTGAGATCAGTTGATCCATATTAGGTTAAGGATTCTATGAACATGGATAAATCATGTGATATTCTTTTTTATTCTGAGGGAGATTTGGTGGAAGAGGTTTTGATCATTCATCCTTCTAATGAGGATGTAGAAATGATGAATAGGTGACCAATCCATGTGGAAACTAACTAGGGATTGGGATATTATACTAATAAGAAACTTTTAATTATGGCTAGAGTCCTCAACGATAAGAAGATAACAACTAAGGTGTTCTTACTATTTTGGGACAACCTATATTCTCAATTCTAAGAGAAAATTATAGAAAAAATGGATAAAAAGGTGTCATATATTTCTTAGGTATTATATTTAGAGGTCACATCTAGTTGTTTTAATATGGTCATTAATAATGCTGGTATTTTCTATTATTAGTGAAGTTTTTTTTGAACACGATGTTTCTCTATTTTTTCCAAAGAAGTGGTTTCTAATAAAAAATTTATTTTGAGGGATGTATTTTCTCATCTACTTCTCTCACTTTTTGTTTTTTCTTTCTTTTGTATTACTTTTTTTCCCCATCCCTTTAAAAACCAATTATTAGAATAATTAGTTAGGTAGTAATATAACATTATATTATTTATTTTATCCAAATACATGTATAATGATACTATATATATAATTTTTAAAACTTATCATTTCCCTTCTCCGGACAATATCCCATCAATGGTCGGTTAGAAAATAATAAAGACATTTCTTAGTGAACACATATAACCATAGTCAGGGATTAATATCATAATATATATATAATATAATGAAATTTAATTATACTAATTGTATGTTTATGTTATTATTTATACTAATGTATAGATTACATTAACAAAAATAGGGAAATCAAAGAGAAATAAGAATGTAGCAAGTTAAACATCATATGAATAAAATTCAATTTCATCAATAGAAATTATGAAATATAGTAAAATGATTAAAATTGGTAAAATATTTTATAAATAGATATAAATTGTTTTGGATCAAAATTTTAATAATCCTATGTTAATTGTTCATGAGCTGAAAAAGTGATGAGCTAAAGCGGGAACTAAGGTAAGGGGATTCTCATATATTACTCCCTTTCATTGGAGTTTCAATATATAACATCAATATCCATGTGGATATTACATAAAAAAATTTAAAAATACTTTCATTGTTTAACCCCTATTTTTTGGGGGCTATATATGATTTCACATTAATTCTTAATAAAAATAAAATCATTTTCCAAAAATAAAATTTCATTCCAAAATAAATCGTTGAATCCTCTTGTGTTATTTCTTATCCATCAAAAACTGATATCTCATCTGAAATTTCTATCTCCCTTTTTATTTTGAAGAAACTATAAACTATTAATGAATTTATTCTTTATGAAATAATTATTGAACACATTATTTTCTATATGTTAATTAATGACTGTGTTTTTATACATTCTTTATGCATGCATGAATATATAAATGTTATGATGTGATGGGTGGGCCTAGAATTATATATCCCTATATTGAATTAGGTACTGTGATGTTTCTAATTATATAATTAGAAATAATCTTGATTATTATGGTATATTTTTTCATAGTGATGATTTTATTATTGTGATAATTTGTTATGGGTGAACATGATGCTATATTTTTTTCCCAACTATGTGTGTTAATCGACCATTAAGACTAGTTGTTTCATTTTTATGAATTTCCACATTCCATGCATTTACCCAATGTATCCCTAATGATTTTTATGATATTATTATGCTTATTTTAGGAAGATGAATATTATTCTCACTCATGTTATATTGATTTATGTCCCTTATTCGTCCTCTTATAGGGATTTTAGAACACCCGTTTCGCATATGTAAATCCTCAAGTGATTACGTGTACTATGTAGAACATATGGGTCACTATGAAGATAGAGAAGAAATAATTAAATAATGATTATGTTTTGTTATTTAAAATTTATTTATAATACTAATTTTCCCGCGAATCTAAATTGTTTGACCATTGAGATATATCACTATTACATTTTTTATCATTAAAATGATTTAATAGTCATGTTATACAAATGGGTGTCACAATAAGAATATGATAATGGAATCTTAATAATTTTTTCATGTAATATATATATATATATATTATTTTCTTTATCCTTGAAATTATGATAGGTTTCAATCTTTTGATTCATTCAAAACACATATCCACACCAGCTATATTTATCTATATGGTAACAGAGTACCTAAAATCACTAATTTCATTAGTAGTCACTGGTCAAAATATATTTCAATATAAATGATACAATAGTCCACTATCAATTTATGATCTTCCTATAAAACATTATATGTTAATTTGAGAAAATAAAAAAATACCTAATTATCAAATGATTTGTAACTGAATGGTCCCAATCATTTACATTTATATAGTATTTGTATCTTTAACTTATTTATATGTAAAAGGAGATAATGATTTATATTAGTATGATTAGATTAAATAATGGAATTATAATTTTAATTATTATTAATATGATTATTGATATCACTAATATAAAATAAATTTCATCTGTTATTGGTTCCATAAAACAAATCATTCATATATATGGAAAAGATTTATTATTAATATTAAATTAAAAAACATCTCATATAAACAAGTGGGAAAAATAAAAATCCTATTTACAGTGGGGAAATATTAATAGTTCTCTAATTTTACTATTAATCAACTTGATAATATTAGATGTATCAATGAAAATTCTAATTGATCTTATTTTAATCCATAATTGGAATGAATATCGATTTCACCCTTATTCAATATAATTATATATATTAGCATATAATTATAAGAGAAAAAGGGTGATGCACACTCGGTATCCAATACCCATGAGTAAAAGGTTGTAGAATTAATCTATATAACATTTGAATATAGATTCTTAGAATACATCTTCTTGATAACTATTATCAACACTATATTAAAATCTCCAAATTCATCATAAATCATACATATAAGTATTCATTATATGATTATTATGTAGTTTCCCACAATATACAATAAAAATATATATGTGGTGAGTGTTATGTTTTATATCATTTTTTAATGAATATTAACATATTTTCTCACACAAAAACAATGATGCTAAAACATATGCTTTTAGTGAGCCAACAACCAAATTTATTCATTTATTAATTTAGGTATCATGTAACTAATCTAAAACTATTTAATTTAGGAATCATCCCAATCCTATAAATTATTAATATTTTATTTCTTAGTGGGTAACTTATTAAACAATACATCAATACAGATAAACCCAATTATATTCCTAAGGGTTCATTTATAATGGGTTCTTAGGTATGTGTATCCTATTGAAAATTATAAGAGTATTCTAAAAGAATAAAATACAAGGGATCTGATGTTTAGAATGAATTTCCCAAAGATATTCTAATGACCACTATTAGTTTCTTAGCTTACACATGATAGTCCATTGACATCCCACATTAACATGACCCACTTAGTTAGATTATCAATGACTTGAAAAGTGATATATTATATATAATACCAAAATATGTATTTTAAGATGATTAATATTATTTATTATAAGAATTTGACACCCAAAAATTTATTTTAATCATAAAATAAGCTCGATGTATTTCTTACCACACCACACCAAGCCTTAAGTGAAATGAGATGTGATATAAAATTGGTATTATTTAAATTTGACTATTACATCCCAACTGTTATATTTAAAAATATTAATATGAGTAACTAGATTCAGAAATAAATTTATGTTTATATTAATCAATATATTTTTTTTGATTAATTGTTATAGAAAAACAAGTCAATTTTTATTAATATCATTTTATACATGGAAAATAACGTTTCCTCAAAATTATTTTTGTTGCATATTTTGTTTTGGAATTACAATTATCGTATAAAACATTTATAATATTTATTTTACAATGAGAAGATTGTTTTTGAAAATAAAATGTTAAAAATATCTTACATTTATATATTGATCATTTTTCAAAAAAATTGATTTTTTGAAGAACAATGATGATTTTTAAAAAAAAATGTATATTCATTTAACGAATTTAAAATGTTTCATTTTTTTAAAAAAAATATAAATATAAATATGTTCTTTAAATTTTTGTAACCAAATATGTTCATTGGAATTTATTATTTGTTTTAATTTGGCATAATAACATTTTGTACTATAGAAAACATAATTTCGAGAAAACAACTTTTCATTACATTTTGTCTGTTTAATTTTAAATTAAATCCTACCACTTAATTGAAATGAATATTGAATAATGGATTCTATATTTTCAAGGAGTACGATCAAATTTGAAATGTATGAGGCATTATCTTTTAGTCATTATGAATTGTATCCTTGGGAAATATTTTCCACTATGGTAAGAGAAAAGCTGGAAAACAAAGCTTAAAATGGAAAGGATATAAAATTTCAATAAAATATTCCTTCATCCTAATTTTTAGATATATTTTATGCCTTTAAATCCAATACACAAATATAAGGATACATTGTGAAATCATTCTTTTATTTTGACCATTATTGTTTCTTAATGAAAATAATTAACAATGGATGACACTCTCATGACTATAATATCTCTAAATTTTTAAATAATGATATAAATTCCACAATTTAATTTATAAGTTGTTATTTTAAATATTAATTATTTTTTTTATAATATTTTGTTTTTAATTTTTAGTGATTGAATAGTCTCATTAAATTCATAAACAATACCAACACAATATTTATTCAATTAACAGAAATCATAAATAAATGATATTAAAAATATTAAAAATAATAAAAAATTGTGAATTACTTTTTTCATTTATTTTTTAAATAAATTGAAAATATTATATGTATTTTAAAGGTTTTAATTAAAATTTCATTGCTGTCATGAAATCTTTAAAGTCAAATTATATATATATTTCCAAGAATTCCATTAATACTATTTTTTGTTAAATATATTTTATATATTTTTTGTAAATAAAATAATATTTAAAAAGAAAGTTAGGATGGGAAAATGTGTTAAATATCATTATATGTCTATATATAATCCAATTTTCACCTATCATTAAAATAATGACACATTAATTTTTTAAAAGAGAATACCACCCTTATAGTTTCAATTTGTTAACCAAGTGGTTATACCAAAACATAGGGCTTTAAATAAAATATAATCCCATAAAAAATAATTATATTATTATAGTTGTACCATATTATGTTATAATGCATTAGAAATATCCAAAACAAATTTATTAGTACTTTTTAATATAAAATATTTTATTAAATTATTATAAGTAAATAATAATACGATATTCAGAAACATGAATGGAATATGGTTGAATATATTAACCATGATTAGTTTGTTATTAACATTAATTTTTATGGAAGCATTATGGACCATTATTGAGTAAACAACATAGATATTGATGTATTTGTCAAAAGTAGTAGTGGGGGTTAAAAAAGGATAAGTGTGAAAGAATCACCCATGTTTGTAAATATGATGTTCAATGAGATGATTTAAAATAATCCTTTCTATATATTCTAAATATTTAAATTTGGATCTAATTTAACCCAAAAAATGTTTATATTAATTTTGTGTGGTATGTAATTCCTTGAGTTCCTCTCACCTCACTTTTAAAAGTGCACCTCTCTTCCTCTATTCCTTACACATATTAAACCTTTTCTCTTGAAAAATTCACAAAACATTCTCTTAAAAAATATTCGATAAATTATTTGGAGTATTTTGTCTCCTAGAAAAACTATTCCAGGTGTTCTAAATAAAAGATATAATGGAGACCCATTGATGAAATTCTAATCGTCTTACCTGACCTCCATAAATTTATTTCCTTTTGTACATATAATAAATCCATGTTATTAATCATAAAATAATACATTTATAATCATATATATATAAACAATTAATTATGGTTTTGGAATCAGAAATATACACCTGATATTCTGTCAAATGCGAAGAAAAATTATTGCTAATGTGTACATTTGGACTACCAACTCCACATTTCAAATTAATTAATTTTACTTCACCATATAACATGGACAATTATTATTATTAGTTTAATGTCTATAAATTAAATTTATTATATAATTATTATTTTATTTATAAAACTGTATCTACCTTCTTACTTTATAATCATTGGTTGTCAATAATGTCATTCATGTGTATGTGTGAACTACCCCATCCACAAAGCAATGCGATTAAATTTTCAATTAAAATATAAATTTATTATAGTATGGATGTATTTAATGAATACATATGTTAAATATGATATTATAATTATTCTATTAAGGTGATTTATTATTTATTATTCTCATGTTCCATCTCTTGAAAAGTGAAAAAAAAAATCTTGTGTACAAACAACCTATCGTCTGTAGGAAATGTTTTATTGATTTTTATCCCTACAATTTATTGATGATTACAAATAAATACTTAATGAATATATTTTATATTTATATCATTAGTAAAATTATAGATTTTATGCGATGATGATAAATGTACATGTACCAGGTCTTTGGAACCGATACATGCATTTGGAATGAAAGAGATATAATATGTAATAATGATTTTATTAACAAATTGTTAATTAAATATGGATACATTGTTATATATAAAGCATATATGTATATAATTATATGATTATGGTTGTGGTATACATTAATAATAATTATATATTTATGACACATTTTCAAGAAGACAATAGTTGATTTAAGGGTTTATTTCACAATTTTCACATTATTTAGAATTTTCATGGTTATGTCTACATTAGTGTAATTGTATGTTTTTTCTATCCAAAAATCAACATAGATTATTCTCCTTTTATTATTTATATAAAATACATTTTTTACTTTTTTTTAACACACTAAAATCTATTCTGGAGACCAAATGAATGATTTTATGAAAAATTAATTCGTTTTAATATTCAGTAAGGAATCATTTTCTTCAATGAAAGTGTTTTAATTAAAATGTATTTAAGAGTGTTTTACAATTATCCTATAAAATATTTAATTAATTTTCAACAATGTTGGACTTTTAAAAAATATTTCAATAAAATAAGTATTTCAACTTCCATATTATGTTATTTTGAATATTTACCAAAAAAGTGAATGGAATATCTAATTTAATATGCACATCATGAATAGAATATCCTATTATCATAACCTCTATGTTATTTGAATATTCCATTAAAATTATCCATGGATATTTTTATAGAAAATAACATCCGTAATATTTTGTAAATATTAAAAATATTTTATTACAAAATGAATATTTTATTTTCATTATTAAATGTTTCAACAATATGTTAATAATATTTTACATCGATGATAACATTATATTATTTTATTTATTATTTACAAAGGATATGATTTAATAATACAATCTTTATGAATTCCCAAGATGGTATACTATTACGATAAAGAGATATTTATGAAACTCATTTATTTTCCATGGATTATGACATGATGAATTTATTAAATTTTAATAAAATACATTTTCATTGCATAGGTCATGAATTAATCAAATATTAATATATTGTGATATTAAGTAAAAAAATGTATTGTTTTTATTTTTTGATGGGTGAGACAAAAAATTTATATCTCTACAATTCATTGGGTGATGTATTATATTTCATAATATAATTGTGGTAAGATATTCTATGTGAATGATATAAATCACAGACGAGTTTATGTTATTGATCTATTATGTGATATAGGTGGTGCGAAATGATCCAATATGAGAAATATGTATTGTTTCTTGGACAGTTGTGATATGGGGAACATGTAATGATGTTGTATCCATTATTATTTGATGGGGTTTTAGATACTCTATACATATGAAATTTTTTGTCTTCTTGTAATGGTAAAAAATTTATTATCAAATGTATCAATGTATATGATGTGAATTTATGGTTCATAGTTGACATATGATGATTCCACACTCTTATGATTCATCTATTTTGAATTGGTAATATTTTATCTCATTAAACATATATATGATTCGTGCCCCATTGGGTATGAACTTTTTAAGTTATGATCATGATGTCATACCCTTATTATTGTCTTATGAATACATATGACTATTGAGTGATGTATCCCATATAAACCCTTATAATGAATTCGATCTCACCCTTTCTTACATTTCCATTTATCATGTTCTACAAAAGTTATTTATTTATGGTCTGTCATGGAGGGTATAATGTGAGAATACATTTATGAGAGATGATGATGAATGTACCTAAAAATATGTCTATGTATCTAGTCTATAAATATGCTAAAAAAATTTGTTTTTAGAATATACGGTAATGTTATGTATATAATATTGATCTAAAATGTTGTTATATTAATATAATAACACACAGGACCACTATAGATAGTATCAGTGTAGGTTTTAGTTTTTATTTAGATATTAGGAATTTATATTTTTTGAAAACCATAGTAATAATCCTAGAAATACAATTGGAATTATGTTCTGGATTAGATAGGGATTATGTGTTTTTCCCTGGTAATTCATTCATGCCCTATTATTGAATGATAAGGTAGTTTTGGAATATATTAATGTAGAGATAAAGACTAAAAAAAGTTTTATATGGGTATATCTCAACCACCTTTCTATTATATGTTGAATTTTAACTTACTACACACTTATTTTTACACTTGTATTGGATCTTATTTCATAAACTCACAGTTTAGTTATGAAACATTATAAATTATTTTATTATATTATCACAAAGGACATATAAGGTTACTGTTGTGGAATAATATATTGAAAACAAGGTATCATGATTTAGACATTGTGTGATTAATTTTTCATGATTATATGATCCGTATAAATGACAATTTTTCCTCACACTAATGTTATTTGTTTTATTCAATGGATGGATCAAGGGGATTCAGTAAAATACTAAATTCGATGTACAATGGAATGATAATATCTATAAGAAGACAACTGAAATTTTATCCATATTGAAATTAATTTTCATAATGGGTAATTATCTATCCCATTAATTTTTTATCAAAATATAATTGGGTTTCACTAGGAACACACATAATAATTGAAAAATGGAGTTACATGATGTCCATGTGGGAAGAATACTAAATTTCATTCATGTCACATATGTCCTAATAACCACATTGGATAATGTATAATAGGAAATAGAATTTGTTTTGTGTATAAATAATATGAAAAAATAATCACTACTAGAAAATGGACAAATCCCCACAGTTTTCCTCAAAACCGTGGGGATAGGTACCCCCTATACCCACGGTTTTGGAATACCATGGGTATAGGTCAATTTTCATGACATGTACCCACGGTTTTCAAAAACCGTGGGCATAGGGGGGTGTATCCCCATGGTTTTCCAAAACCGTGGGGATAGGTCTTGAAAATTGACCTATACCCACGGTTTTCAAGAACCGTGGGTATAGGGGTACCTATCCCAACGGTTTTTAGGAGAACCGTGGGGATAGGTATAGGATAAAAAACCTATACCCACGGTTTTGAAAAACAGTGGGTATAGGTTTCCCATGTGCGTGCGGGAATTTTTTTTTTCCGCGGGAATGATTTTTTTTTTGTGGGAGTCCTATACCTACGGTTCTTCCCTCTATACCCACGGTTTATATAACTATATTTAAGTAAATATATATATATATATATACACAGAATTGATAGTAGGGTAGTGGTAGACGCGGTACTTTGCAGCGAAGAGGTCGTGGGATCGAAACCCACCTGCAGCTTTATTTTAGGATCTATACCCACGGTTTTGAAACCGTGGGTAAAAGCCATTGACACCGTGGCAATTGGGAATGTTTTGTTGACACGGTGGAATAACACCTATACCCACGGTTTTGGAAATCCGTGGGTATAGGCTGGGGACCTATACCGACGGCGTTCCAGCCCACGGTTTTGGGGGCTATACCCACGGTTTGGAACCGTGGGTATATGCCTTTTTTCCAGTAGTGAATGTAATTAATGATGAAAATTAAATAGTTTGAGGGAGGGATATAATATCCATCATAAAAAACATTTGTATTTAAATATCATATGTTTGGGAAAATGAGATTTATCACAGTAAATTTCAAAATCCATGTTTTAACTCCTAAAACCATGAAATGACTTATGTTATGTTTGATCATCAAAGTGGTATAATTAAATTTTTTTTGGAATTTAGATTCACGTAATATGATATTCTCGGTACAAGAATCATGAAACATAAATGGATTTAAAAGGATTATCTATTATATAATAATTTCCCACAATATGATGAATAATACTGGTGTCCTTGAAAACTGATTTTTGTGTAAGGTTATATTTTTTAAGATCACATGATTGATGGAATTATATCCCTTTATATGTTCTTTATAGTGACATAATAATGTTTATATATGAAAAAGAGATAATTCATGTTGATAAATTAATTTTTTTAGTATTTAAGACCTTGGAATTGATTGGATATTTGATAAAAAAACTGATTTATGTGACCCATGAAGAAGTTTATTGAATTATCAATTTTATGTAATAAATTCAATAGACTATTATTTTATTAAAAAATATTTATAGTGCTAATTTATATAAGAATATATGTATTTATTTTTGTTTTATGGTGATTATCTTTATTAGTATGATTTAATATAATATAAGATAGATATATTCACATTTCAGATATACTCATTGTAATCTTCATTAAAATAATTTTGATCATCCATTGGAGAGATGTGTGTTTTCAATAAAAGTGTGGTTAAATGTTGATCATTTGATGAAAAAGATAAAATATTTATGGAGAATTTTATAAAGTGGAGTTGAGGGTTGGGGTTCTATAATGTAACACTATAAAAAATTAGTTTAAAATAACAACATGATTGATTGTATTTTTAACATGTAACAGTAAGAATTACGTGAATTGTGATGTGTTATAAAAATTTTGTTATATAAATGTTACCATTAAAACATTGGGGATGAATTGGATGGGATTCATATGAGTAAATGAATTATAAAATACTTGAATTTTAGTCTTCATTAATATAAATTTTTTGAATAATTTATTGGAAATAGAAATTCAATTTTTAGAGAATTCATTTAATTGTTTATATTTTTTTCTAAAAAATTGATTTCATTTCAATTTCTTATATAGAAAGTATAAATATCATCTAACACCTTTATAATTTTTTTAAATAAATATTTTATTAATTTTTAAATAGTAATTATAAAATTTTATTTCATTGATTTTTTTGATAATTTTATGAAAATATTATTATTTATAGAATAATGAAAGTACTTATTTTTATTAAAAAAACATTACATTTAAAGGATTTTATTGTACAAATTTTGTTAAAAATTTGATTACAAAAATAGTTAACTTATATTACTAGTAATACAATTATCTCAATTTAATGTATTTTTATGTAATATTAAATTTTAAAACCATTTTATACTTCACGGAAAAAATTTATAGAAAACTACTTTTTATCCTATTTTTGGTTTAATTTTATGTTAAATTATTACACTTCTGTGAAATTAATATTTAAAATTGGATATTATATAAGGAATCTAAAGGATTAATTTTTGATAAATATTCCCATTTTATTATAGTTGATTATTAATAGTATTTATCATAAATATTTTCCACTATGGTAAAGGTAAAGTCGCAAAAACATTGTTCAAAAATTCAGATAAGGATTTTAATTTTTGATAAAACATTCATTTTTCCTATTAGACGGACGATGTTCCGAAATTACCTGTTATATATTCAATACTTGTACACCGATTTCTCTTTTTTTATTTAAATATGACTCTTATATTTTATTTATGAAATGAATAAATACAGAATTTCACACTCTTGAATGAAATATATGGAATATGTCTACAAAATGATAAAAATATGATATGTTTTATTTAAATTGAAAACATTAAAAATTAATATATATTTTCATTATATAAAATTATTTTATGTTTTTAGTGATCTAATAATTAAAATTTATTCTTATAAAACATCAGTAGACGATCTATTCAATTAATAGGAAAACAAAATAAATTATATTAAAAATAATACATATAATACAATTTTTTGGAATTGTTATGGTCAATGAATTTTCAATTAAAATAAAAGATATTTTATATTTCATAAAGCATTGTAATATAATTCCATTTCAATCATTATGTTTTCAATGTCAAATTAGGGGTATATTACTTAAAATAAAATTAATGGCATTTCTTGATAAATATTTTTATTTAATTATTTCAAAATCACAAAATTATAAATATTATAATTAGGAATGTAAATTTTTAAAAAATTGATCCCCTGATAATTTATGATATAGGTTGCACCTTATATTGATAATTATCAACATTCATTGTTGAAAAATTCATTTCCATGGTTAGGGTAAAACTGAGTAATCTAATCGGTTAGACTAACTTATAAGGTTTAAAATTAACTATAAACCTGTGAAATTTCATATTATGATTATATTTTGAAAATATATTTGTTAATTTAAAGAACATGAAATTTAGGAATACTTTTAAAAGAGTTAGGCCTATATTATATTATGTTATTTCATGTATTTCCAAAAAAATGCCTTCATTAATATATTTTAATAAGAAATTCTTTAATAAATGAGTTAAAATTCATAAAAAACATTCTATTGAACTATTTAATGAGATATGTTTTATAATACCATATATGGTTCATTTGTCGGTTACTTGTCTCTTTATTGTAACATTCTTAATCTGGAAATAGTAAATAACATTCATATTTTGGTATTTATCAAAATGAAAAATTAGGGGTTAAAATAAATAGATATGGTTGAATAGATCACCTGAAAAGGCTAAAATTTTATTTTATGAAGTATTTTAAATAGTACATCAAATTTATTAAAATTATATCAATTTAGATTCACATTAACCTGGAAAATAATTTATATCAATTTATTTACTAATGTAATTCCAAGAGTCCCCTCTCTTCACTTATAAAAGTTAACCTTTCTCATTTTTTCCCCACACCAATTGATATATATACGTATATATATTAAAAATTACAAAAAACATTCACCAAAAAAACCACTATATATTATTTAGGGTTGATTTTTTCCTTACGATACAATTCAAAGCGTCCTTAAGAAATGATCTAAAAGAGGCCCACGAAAGAAGTGAAAATTATCATACATAATCTCATAATATTTAATTATTTTTACACATATTATTAATCTATATTATTAGTCATTAAAAATTTATTTTTTGTTATAAATATTATTAATTTTAATTTAGGTTATGTAACCATCTATATCTACCCTCTATTCTATAATATCGGATGGGGAATTTCCTCAAGCGAATGTGTGGACTACCACCTCCTTGCAGCTTTGCAATTAATTATCCATCCACATAACTCATGAATGTCCATTATGATGGGTTTAATTTTCATAAGTTATACATATGAAATTATTATGAATCTAAAATTATAATATCATGTATATCTTCTTTAAATTCTAATTCATTGTTAAATAATAACCTCTCTCATGCGTATATTTAGACCACCACCTCCACTAGAAAATTTGATTTTTTTGGATTATATTTTACAAAAAAAATATAATAAGGATATATTTTATAAAAAAATGATATATAAGATATAATAATGTTTTGAAAAAAAAAATTATTAACTATTTACCTTTTTTTATTTCATCTGTTAAAAATGAAAAAATCATTCATGTGTATGTGTGGCCAATTGACTCAATGAATGGTTTAATTTATTATTATATAACCCCATTTTTGGTTGAATTTTAATATATTTATTTAAATAATATATATGATATTTATATAATGATTTAAATTATATAAATTTTGGAACAATGATAATTTTAAAAGGAATGAGATTATCTATTTGAAACATACATGATAAACAAAACATTTATCTCTTAGAATAAAAGTGTTACTAACTTTTTTTTATTAAATTTGTGATAAGTTGTTATATATAAGTAATATGTAATAGTATATATCTAAATAAGTTTATGTTATAAATTAATAATTAATAAATATAATTATAAATTATATTCATATGTCCCTAATGAAACAATTTACTTGTGTTATGGGATTATTTCACCATCTCATAATTATTAATGATTTTTTATTGTTATGTGTCACACCCCAACGATGAATTTTCTTTTATTTTATTATTATCTTGGTGTTATTTATTTTATTTTGGGTAATAGTTAATTTCTTTGTGATAATTTTTTAGTTTTGAGGGTTTCAAGTGACAGCTTGGCATATGCACAATTTGAGCGTAAATAATTTGGTTGGTTAAGGATAAATGCCTTTTAAGATTATCTTCTTCTTCAATGTATTTAATTTATTGGATTGAGTGTAGGTTGGGCCAAAATTTATATGGACTTGTAGATACCATGCTGATTAGGGATGTGTTTTGAGACATGGAGTACAACATAACAAAGGATAGTAGAAAACAAATGGAAAGCATTTAAGGGTTTCTACAATTTTTGAAAGTTCTTTGTAGAGTGGATGAAACAATGTTTTTTAAAACATGTGGTCATACTATGTGACTATACTAAGTCTCTAGTATGGTGTTCCTAGATGGTGCATATCTTGAAAACCATGCCTCCAAACTATGTGACTTTCCCTGATCATTGAAAATGTGATTTTCCAATTTTAACCCTCTTAATGAATAATCTCGCCTTGGTATTTCCCTCCCCTATTTGTCTTAGGTGAGCCATGGGGACCTCAAAGGTTGTCCACTTTGTCTCTCCATTATTTTTTAGTGACATAAATGATCTATAGTTAATTTATTTTTGATTTGCGATAGAAAAACACATATACACTAACCCCTCTTCTAGTTTCTTGGATCTTCATGTCTAGGTTCTGTTTTTACCAAACCCTTGGATGAGGGTTGGATAATTTGGGAACTTTTTCCCAAGGTTAAGGTTTGATGGTTTTCTGTTAGTATTGAATATTCCCTCCTTTGAATAATCATTCCATCGGCAAATCCATGATGTTGTTGTTTTAACATATTTCCATTCTGGTACATTCATTTTGAGGCATTTGTGTATATAAAGAATTTATGAAAGTGTTTCTCATGGTTTTGATTTGTTAGTTAAAGATATTTTAGGGGTTTTATATAGGAATTTTATTGTAATTTGGGTTTTAAAATGGTGTTTATTCTTATTTCTATCTATATATGTAAAAGGTGTTTGATGGAATACCACTTGACCTTTTGAAATAATATTTTTTTATTTTTTATTGTATTTATTCTTAGTAGTGTTTTGGTAACTTGGTTTGTTGTGAATTGAGGCTTTTGTGTAGTTTTGGGTGCCTTCTATGGTTATGTATACATGTTTAGACCCTTTTGATAAGTCTAAATGGTTCTTTTGATTATCAAATTGATTTTTTGGTTACTGATAGATTTAAAATAAAATTCCATTAAATAAGGTAATATACATATGTTCATGGGTTTCAAATATAGATAGAATCACAAATTATAGTGGATATACATGAAATTTTCCCACTGAACCCAACATTTAATGTTCTTTTTCTCCATTTCATATCTTCCTTCCCACCCTATTTCGTCAAATAATTCTTCAAAAAACAGATTTTTTGTGAATTGGTTCTTTTATTTTAAAATGTTTCTAAATATGTTTTTAAAATTTTAATATTAATGCATGGGAAATTTGGCCCCTTGAAGCATGTCTGTTAATACCGTGAGTCTAAAACATCAGTTGGAACATTCTCAGAATGTTTTATGTGTTCACCTTAGTTTGTATAAATGGATTGGAAGTGGTTTTGAAAATGTAAATTTTATTGAACTATCATTTCTTTCTGATGTTTTATAAAATGGTTTGTAAATCATATTATGTGAGGGACAAGTTAGAACTAGTGTTTAGCTCGATGGGGATATAATCCTCTATGGTGGCCCCTCTAAAGAATGGGAAACATCAATGGTGGTGTTTGTGGTTGTGATAGACATGCACAATGGTTATGCATTATCAGTTTGAGTCATAAATGTTAAACTATCTCCATTCACTTCACACTATTATCTTGTGGTTCATATGCTTTATATAGAGGGTAGAGTGATAGTTTCTAATCAACTCTAATTAGACAAGATGGTTCCCTTTGTATTTCCTAAGTGTCCAGGTGGGACATGCCACATCATTGGCTTGTTTATAGGGTCTATTTCTTTATTGACTATAGTGATTCCCTATATTCCAATAGTTGAGTCCGAAAAGATTACATACTAGGATGGATTCTAGATATTTTTTGGAATTCAAATGATTAATATAAATATGTTATATTTCTCACCTTTACTACCTACTCTGATATATTTTCCATCTCTATTCGGTATATTTTTTTATAATATACAATTTTTTATAACCTTTTTGAATTGTTATTTCGTTTTTTGGTGGTAAATTATTTTTCTAAAAAAGGAACCATATTTGAAAATAGAAAATTGGGATGGGTTTGTTTTAAATGGAAAGGATGTCTTGGGTTCTTTAAAAGATATTAACTTATTATATATATAATTTTCACACTAATGTATATGGATTGATTTGAGACTGGAAATGAATTGATTTTTTGGTACTTACCTATTTATGTATTTATTCTCACAACCTAATTATGAGACTCTGCATTAGTATACCCAACTTGTTTTTAATATTCTGTTTTTTGGTATTGTTTCTAATAGAGTAGGATGGTTTAATAGATGGTGTTGACCAAGCGGTCTCCTAGTGATTGATTTCGGTTTCAGATTGGTTCAAGGATCTTTTAGTTTTCAGTTCTATTCTTGTGGTGTTGTGTCTAGATAATTTGTATGCTTATTTATGTTTAATTATTATATTTAATTCTATATACACTCTTTAATTTATTTATTTATAATTTTTATTATGATAAATTATTACCTCCTATGATTATTTGATGCTCGAAAATATTCACCATCTCAAGAGGATTGGTATCACCACTCTAGCCTTGTTTTGTACTTTCTAGGTGTTGGGTTAAATGGTAGGGTGGCCAGGCTCATGAAATTATATATCCATTGGAAGAATTATTTGATATTTCTCTCATAAAATCATTTTTTTACTATGGTTATTTCTATAAAATAAAATTTTACCATTAATTTTAAACACATTAAATTACTCGGGATACCAAACTAATTTTATTAACGAAAATAAAAAATGTTTTATTATTTGGTTGGGATTCACTTTCTTTCATGACCATTATTTCTTTCAAATACATTTATGAAAGTTATTATATTATCCTACAATGTTTTAGACTCATTTCTAACCATGTATGTCCTTTTATAAAAAAAATTCAATGTAAAATATTATTGTTTTCAGAATGATGTACATTTGGATTTATTCAAAAAAATATTAAATGAATATTTATTTCAGTTTTCATCACCTGAATAGTATTTTATACCATCTTGAACACCAAAGGACATGAATATTTCATTAAATGTTTCCATGTTTATTTCTAATGATTATTTTTCCCACAATTTTTTTATTAAAAAAATATATATTTGATTTAAAAATCAATTGGTTTTTTCCTGAAGAAATATTCTGTTTATATTAAAAATATAACTTCCATTTATAATTACTTCTTTTCTGATAATTTTTATTTAAAAGGGATATTATATAATTATAAAAACTATATTTCATCAAAAAAAATTCTGATTATGAAGAACGGTTGTTTTTTAAAGCCATGTAATTTCAATTGGTTATGATGCACTAAATTTATGATATATTTAGGAAATTTATTTTATTTATAATGGTTAGGAAATCACTATATGATGAATGTTTTGAGATATTTTTAATGGAAATTTACAATATTCAATTCAATAATGGTTTTCCTAGAATTATACAATGGATGAAATTTGGTAATCCATGATACACTATAAGAATTTTGTGATGATTCCTTATTCATTACGATAATAGAAATATGTGTTGAGGCCTGATCTATATGGATTTAATTCTCAAAATAGTTAACGAGGATATAATAAATGTTTTCACATCTTATGATGGTGTAAAGTTTTTTATGAAATGTTCTTATTACTATGATATGTAAACATGGTTTATTGAATTATGATGATCTCTAAATCTTATTATACATGTCATTTGAACTGTTAATGTTACTTTCGTGGCACATTTTTTATAATTTATGATAGATTTTTTATAAACATTCTATTTTATGATAATGATCTCATACCTTAATAGTGATCTTATAAATACATATGATAATTGATTGATATATCCCATTATTATTGTTACTGAGCATCAAGGATAATAATTTCATCTATTTCCTTACCCCTGATTATAAAGTTATGTGTAATGTAGGGTTAGTCAATTAGGGAATAATGTGAGAAGAAATATTTGGGAGATGTTTAAGAATGTACATATATAATATGTTTATATATCTAGTATCCAATGAAACTAAAACATTGTTGTTCTATAATGGAATGTTATTTTATGTATTGAGTATTCATCTAAAATGATTTAATATTTATTCATGTAAATCAAGGGTTTTAGTCGTTTAATATACATATCTTTCATATTAGTCTCATTCAATAACATGAAAATGTTATATTATCATGGTTTATTCCCTTGTTTATGAACAATTATAACTATTTAGATTTTTTAATCCTAATTGTATCCACTAAATTAATGGGTTCACATATAATTAATGTAGGACACACTACACAATTCATATATTTTTAATCTCTCAAAAAATAGAAGAAATATATAATTAAATCTGAAAATATATATCATGAATAATCTATGTGAAATTATAATATAATGATATACAATTCTATGAGACTATTAAATTATAAATTACTACTCCTAGAGTGATAGTAAACCAACCCCTATTTTCTTCAACAATATATAATCCTCTAAGCCTATAGGTAGTCAGATCTTATATCCCTCTTCCTGGGGAGAATTTCTTAATGTGAAAATTTAATTTTGGAGATTATTTTAACCCAATTTTTATAAATTATATTCCACCACTATAATCAATATTATAACTCCAAAAATATAATGCAAATATTTATGAAAAAAATAAAATTTCATAATTTTCACCATAAAATTGAAGAAATTATTTATATATTAGAGGTATTTTATCACATAAATAAAGTCATAAAAATTATTTATATTCTATAAAAATTTTATAAACATGAATAAAGTAAAGAAATAAAAAATTGTGTAGTAATTTTAATTAATATGAGAGAAAATGACCATTTTCATATTTAAATTAGGCTTTAAAAAATATATTGTTCCATACGGGTAGTTTTCACTTATAACTAACATATAACTTATAATCACATTTAAATGAATGAAAATTGTTATTTTATTCCAAAAATTATATGATAAAATATGACGAATTTATTAATAATGTTTTTTTTCAAATAAATATAATATATACTTATTTCACTAAATATAGGACCAATAATTATCTAGCCTTCTAGTGTAACCAACCATCCCCTAGGGTGACTGACTAAGATCAATTATAGGAAAAAATGGAGGAATATTATATCCAAACATAGAGATAAATTTAATATTTGAGGAGTGTCGGTTTCCAAATTGTTTAATCCATGGTTCTTGAAAAAACCCCAAAAATTAAGCATGAGGTGGTTCTAAAAGATTACAATGACCAAACATAGAGCATCAAGGTTAACAAAATATTTCACTCCTGAATAATTTATGGAGTTGTTATATAGTTGATAATAAACAATTTATAGCTAAATTTACCTCATTCTTATATAATCCAAAAAATTATCTTTATATGAACATGACATGATCAATATGCTCAAATTAATTATTTATAATCTCTGAGACACTACAGCCTGTCTTGACTTCATATTAACAATCAATGAGTCTTTAGGTTGAGGAAAATGATGCATTGTTCATATTCATCTAGTAACGTAATATTTTTTATCTGATAATATTTCCAATATTCATCAAATTAATTACATTCATATCATAATTTAATTATACTAATGGGTTAATTATATTTTAAACAATTTTATTACATAAATGAATGCGAAATTACTATAGATCATATAAAATTATTTTCATTTAATAGTGAAATGAATTCAAAATATATTGATTTAAAAGATTATAGTATATATAATTTTTATTTTATGATAATTTTATTATCATATAAATAAATAATAAACACAAACATAAGTTTATGTACCACAAAAACAATCAAAATGATTACAAAAATATGAGAACCCTAGAAAAAATCATACCTGAAAATATAATGCAGTAAAATCCATAATCTTGATAGATGGTGTGTGGTTTATTGATTCTTATGTGAGTAACAATGGTGGATTCTACACTCTAATGAAAATCCCAAGACTATAGAATGAAACTTCCTTTCTAATGGACTCCAAAAAATAGCAGGGTTTGTTAAAAAAAATTCGATCAATGATTGATGTTTTAGGATGAAATGTGATCTAGAATTATTTGAATGAAACAGAAAATCATTGTTATAGTAACAACCAAAAATTATAAAATTTTATAATTTTATTATATAGTGTATTTGACATGCAACACTAAGCTTAAACAACCCAAAAAATATATTCCATAACATTTAATTTCATTGAATACATGCAGAACATGAACCTCCAAGTCTAAATGATCATTAATGTAGTTTAATATTTTAACCTATACATTAAAATTTATGTTATAAATATGTGTTAATGATTTCTGAAAAATTTTGTTATCTATTGATTATATATAAAATAATAATTATTTATAAGAAAATTAAATGTAATCTAAAAAGATGGGTTTTTATAAAAGATGGTTTAGTCACACATTTCACACGTAATTTATTTTTTTAACACTTTTTGAAATATTTTTTTTGATATAATGAACATCCTATTTTGAAATATAGAAATCAAAATTATAATATGTTGATTATTTGGTAGTTTTCTAAAATGATTCTTTTTTGTCATTAAGAGTGAAAAATACTATTTTTATAGATAAATAAAAATTCCTTTAAATAATTTACTATGTTCATTTACATTAAAATATAATTTTGAATGTAAAATTTGATCAATTATAAAAAATATAACTAATTTATGTAATTTGATTCAATTTAATATTTATTTTTTATGTTTAATACATTCATTCATTACAATATTTTATTCTTGAAGATCGAGTTTTTTCGCTCCATCGAATTTTTTTGAAACATCATATTTCCACAAGAATGAATTTATTTAGGAAATATTGATTCCAATTTATTAATTTGTGAAACTTATATTTAGTAATAATATGAAAATAATTTTTTTCCATAATGAATAATGAAAACAGTACAAGTAAATTACCACAATTATTGTAAAAAGGGGTTTACTGGGGGTTAAACTAAAATGAAAAGAGTTAAAATGGACCTAAACAAGTCATAATAATTATTAATGGATATATTTACACAATATCCTATATAATTAATTATAATGAAAATTGATTTACTCTTTTTTACGTTTAAAAACATGGGTACTCCTTTTTCTTTTTAGAAATTACAAGTATGCAACTCATGACAATTATAAAAGTCCACAACCTCCCCATTCTTATTCACAAATTAAAACCCTTTTGGATTATTTATTCACATCACAAATAAATTAAAAAATTCTATACCCTTATCCTATATTCCTTGGTTTATTCATAACACCATTCTAGTAATACTTTAGTTATAATATTTATGATGTTTTTTGAGAAGAGGTAAAATTCTTAATTATGTGTTTTCCTAATATTTCTTTTTCCACTTCCATAAAATATTCATAAAATTATATTATTTAATAGAAAAAATATATGATATATAATGAATTTTTTATGTTAATATAACTATTAAATTCTATATTTTATTCCCAATAATGGAAAATGATAATGTAAATTGTGCATACGAAGAACTATATCCCCATGAACCACTATGACACATTTTCCATGAATCAATTTCATTCATGGGTATTATGATGGATATAATGTTTATATATATATATATTATATTTATAATATTTTAAACATATGTAATTATTATATCATATATAATTTTTTCCCATTAAATTTATTAGGGGATACAATAACATTGCTCGTGTGTGTGGAAGAATACTACCTCACAAATCGATGTGATTATTGTTTCACAAATTGTTTTCATTTAAGTTAATAAGTATAAATTAAATGAATATATGTGATTTAATGAAATAATTATTTTATAAATTAAATATTTATCTTTCATAATAGATCATATAAGATTTTATTTCTTCTATTTCCCCATACTGTAAGATGATAACGTCGTTCATGTATGTGTGGACTACCTACTTCATGAAGGTATGTGAGTTTCTTTTCATAACCACACTATATGGATGCTATATATAAGTATAATTACATATATAATATGGTATTTATTATATTATTACCATTCTAGAACGAAGTTATATTTATTAACTCTATTTTATAATGATCATTAAATAATGGAAACATCACAGATGTGTACGTATGGTCTATCATCTCCATAGTTAAAAAACAAATCTTTTATTAATAAAATAAATCATGTTTGGTAAGAAAATTATGAATTATTTATATATATGATAATTATATCTTTTCATTTATTCATAAGGTGTTTGAATAATAACCTCTTATAGTAATAGTCATCCTTCCAAAGTAATTTTTGATACATAAGTCAAATATGGTTGGAACAATTGATATAAAAAAATTTGGTCATGTAATTTTATATAACATGGTATTAAGTGAAATAAAATAATTAATAATAATTAAATTTTTTATTAATAAATTTAATAAGTAACATAATTTTATTGTTTATGATTATAGATAACATATGTGACTAGTCGATATCAATGCAAAGGACTTCTTCTCAAGATCTCTCCATTGTGGAAATTTTCAATGAAATTATCCTAATTTGTTTTATATATTATGTATTATTTATATTTTAGTAATAATATCATGATTACATAACAATTCAAGGTAGTTTATGTTTCGATTTGACATATTTCATTTAAAGTTATTTTGACTTAAAAAGTACCAAGAGGAAAATAATTTCATAACACAATTTAATTTATTTTCTATAATATTTCATCATTATATTTTAAAATACAAGATTATTCTGTTAAATATTGTTGAATATATTATATTTAATATAAATTTTTTTATGTGTCGTTATATTTAATACAAATATTTTATTCACTAATTATTCCACCTTTCAATGATATGATATGTGTTATGTTTTGTTTCAAAATATCATTCTATTAAAGATTGTTTATCAATGATATTTAGTTAAAGGAAATAAATTTTTAGTTTCTAATGAAACTATTTAATTTTATTCACCAATAGTTATTCATGATATTTTTAATTAATATTACTATTTATTCCACACATTAGTATTTAAATTATTTGAGAAAATATTTTTATGAAAATTTTACTTCATTACTATCTTCGATCATATTTCATTTTTCTTCTAAAACTGTGTTTCCTATAAATGATTTTAATTTTTTAACAATTTTATATAATTGATTAATTATTTCTCAATTTTAATTTTTTACTAATTTTTTTGAAAATTATCTTCATGTATTTTTCAAAACAAGGACAATTTTTTTCAATTTTTTTTAATGGAATCGTTATTTTAACATCCTTGTAATATACACTTTTTTTCATCAGGAAGACCCATTTTTTGTTACAAAATTCATTATTTTCTTAGTAGTTTATTATAAAATAGTTTATATTTTTTTTAAATTTAATGTTATTTCCAAAATAATTGTTTTTCCACTATAATTACTTTAATGAAAATTTTATGTTTTTTTAATTGATCAAAAAATGTCAATCATATATCATACCTATGATCCACATGGGATATGTTTTATTAATTTCATATTAATTATTTATTTTAATGGTTTATAATAATTTTTAAAAAGGAAACTATTGACATTAACATCCTTGGTTCATTTTTTTGTAGTAATTGACTTTCCCTTGAAAACTGAACATTCATATGTCGATTAGAAATTTAATTTCCCGTACATATAAAAATTATTTATCATGGATATGTTTATTCATCAAACCATTTATGATTTATAAATTTTTTGTTCGATATTTAAATTATTTTTTATATAGGTAAATATTAATAAAATTATATTATATGTAGATATTTAATGATATGACATATTGGTTATGAATTAAGTTCCCTATTCTCAATATGAGGAATGATTTTGAAATTCAATGATGTATGGGGATATAAATTTTAAATCCCCTCAATACATCAATAATCTCTTGATAAAAATTAGTAAGCTGGTAATAAATGGGTTTCTACTTGGGGTTTTAAACCATCTAGTGACATGATTTCAAGTTAGAGGTATTATGTGCCTCAGAACATAGAATATGATAATAAATTATTCCCTTCAAAACTATTCAATTATTATGATCCATTATATTTTAAAAATAATATTTTCTATGGAACACCCCTGGAAATGTGAGACTAAAAAAGGCTAAATTTTACTACCCATGTCAACAAGGTGTAACTTTATATTCAGGAGCCTACCTAATTTAAACTCCACAGTTATTCATTCTTAATATGGAGTAGTAATCAGGATGGGTGACCTTATGGTAATTTACATAGGGTTTGTGTGAGTGAGTGAAAAAAAAAACACTGAAAGAACATGTGTTGGTCTATGTGGATAGTCATTAGTCTGATAAGCGACCCTAGTGAGTAATAGCCTATGGTGTTCTAGGAAGGAAACCAAGGTATTACAGGAGACCCATGGGTTCATATGACACGGTTCATGGCCCTATTAGGCGGGTCATGAAAAATGGTATCAGAGACAATACCCAGCCAGAAGTGCTTAGGCACTGCCGGGGTTTTAGGTTTGGGGTCCATAACGAGGGCGTTGTGCTTTAAATAGGTGGATAATGTAACACACCTAGAAAAGTGATACTTGAAAGGCTAAATGTTACTACTCATGTCAACACAATTCACATTTCTTTTCAGGAGCCTACCTGATTAGAACTCCATAGCTAAGCATGCTTGGCCTGGAGTAGTAAATTGGGCAGGTGACCTTCTGTGATGTTTCCCAAGGTGTGTGTGAGTGAGGACAAAACACACTGAAAGAACATGTGTTGGCATATGGGGATAGTCATTAGTCTGATCAAGTACCCAAGTGAGTAATGGACTATGGTGTGTTGGGAAGGCAACGAAGGTATTATAGGAGACCCATGGGGTTAGATGACAAGGTTCATGGCCTAGGGAGGCGGCTCATGACATTTTATGGATGCATTAGTTATTAGTTTATTGATTAAATGAAAAGTATTTTATTTTATTTACCTTTCTATATTAAATATTCATTATCCATTTATGACAATCATGTTATTTATTAAAAGTGATATTTTTTCAGTTATTTATCTTAACAAATTTATTATTCCCATAATATAATTTTAATATAAATTTTTTCAATAATGTATAATGCCTCGATTTTATATATGGAATCATGATAACTTCTATTGTACTTAAAACTTATTAAGAATTTTAACTCAAAATTATTTTGATTTCTTTATCTAGAATTTACGATGATTTCTATGAATTATATTTAATTATATTCTGTAGAGAATAATTTTATTCTTGAAAAACATGAGGATTCAATTTATGTTTTCAAATAAAATATGAAAATAATTTATGTATCTGGTATAACAATAATTTTAAATTATTCAATCTTTCGATATGTGATTACTTATATCTTATCTTAATGTAATAAAGTAAGATATCTTCTCTAGAGTACCTGATTATTTTTCTCTAAAGATGATATCAAAGGGTTTTTAGTAGAAAATATGGGAACTATATTGAGGATATCCTAGATTAGGAATTATAACCCTACAATAGTATTTGATTTTTTGTATCCAATAACATTTCAATTTTTCTGTATAGTAATTATTATATGGTTATTATAAAGAACACAATCCTATCAAGGTACTATAAGTGGATTTGGTACTCACATTTCACTAACTAAGGGTAAAACACTAAAATTTTTGAATTGAGCTTAATATAATCATCACTATATTCATTCTAATGGCCATTATTGCACACATGGTTTGACACTCCCTTGATACATGATTTGGATATATTTCATTTTCATTATACACCATAATGTATAATTCAACGGATGATGATAATTATGTATCTATGGTAAACCTAACATATCTTGTATTGAAAAATTTTTTTTATTATTTTAGGTATCCTAGAAAAGATCATATGGTTTTTCAATAATGATTATTGATTCTCACAGTTTTATTTTTTTGTTTTAGTCAATAACTTGAATGTGAAGGAATCATGTTATCAATAATGATGATGGAAAATTGGGTGAATATGATAAACTAAATTATATGGTGATTGGGGTGAAATGTTTAATTATTATTCAAAATATTTTATCCTTGATTATCACAAAAAAATATACCTTAACCATCTCTTGTACTCATAAACAATGAGGATAGAGTTTTTTAATAGGTTGAGTGGTTGAGACCATGGATAAAATAAGTATCAATTTACATCCTAGAAAAAATAAAGAATGCGGCACCTTGGAATGTATCTCAAAGGAATATTAAAATTAATAATGTTCTAAAAATAATGGGAAAAAATTAATTTCAATGGAAAAATAGAGAGTACAATGTAAAAAGATAGATCTCATCCCCTGGTTCAATTTATAGTTCATTACCTTAAATTTTTCAGACATAGGAATTATCCATGTCAATTAAACTATCTAATGGTTGACCCCTAAAATAATGAGAAACCTATGCTGGATTAAAATGGACAATGAATTTGTTTATTTTTAATTAATAATTAAATTGTAGATAAATTTTTTTCAATGGTATTTGGCTATAATAATCATGAAACATATGATGAATATGTTAAATTTTTTAATAATATATGTATTCAATAACATTAGTGATATGGATACTATCTTGGTTTTATGAATTTAATATTTATCAAAGTTCAAAGTATTATATAAAAGTTATGGAACTTTTTGTGTTAATAGTGTAACATGATTAAGGATATTTATGGGTAACATTTATGGGAAATAACTTATTGTATTAGTATATGAAATAGATATTTAAGGAATAATGTCTTTACATCGTTGAGCAAATATTACATGTATGGGATCAATTATTGTTTAATTGATCTTTGATGTTGTAGTAATTATGTGTCATCACAATAGAGGAACATTATAATAATTATATCAATATAGTTTAAGAAAATGAAATACCATTGCACCTTGAAATTCTATAGATCTGAACTAATAAAAGAAAGACTATATTGGTATTGAACCTACCACTATCAACTGTGGTTTCAAAAAAATATTTTATTATTTTTGATTAAATTATTTGAAAAAAATAAAATATTAATAACAGAGTGGGGTTACTATTGAGGTATATAGATTAATATAATATATTAGACAACATGGGCGAACTATATTGGATATAGAAAATATTAAGAGACATACGTAATTTATTTCCTTTATTTATAGATATTGTGAACCACTATAATCCAAATTTAGTGAATAAAGAATTGATTTTTTATATTCTTTTATTAGAGTAATATGAGAATTATAAATTTTTAGAAGAACAGCAAAGAATAAAATTAATCTTATGAAACGTATATATATAAGTAATGTATATTTTCTTATATTACTAGAATGTAAAATAATTTCTCAGAAATATGAAGTGAATCACTAAAAAATATATATCAAATTACCTTAATACCTAATGAATCAAACAAACTTTTAAGTCATCATGGATTTTGGTTTTTGAGCTCATTATCATTTTACTGATCATTCACTTTCTTGGGACCAATGACCTCTCTCATTCTCTATAATTTCAATATATTTTCAACCATTAAGAAATATTCACAATAAAATAATGTTATCCTACACAAAAAATATAAATGTGTTATTTTATATGGAAAATTTAATTCCTTTATCTCTTATTATGAGGATGTTTTATTACCAATTTTTATTTTATTTTTCAGATTTCAATAATAGAATTTTCTAATTTCAAACCATCTATTTATGAGTTCAAGATGAATTTATGAGGATGAAATTTAATTAATGCCTTGATAATTTAAAAACATGAAATTATAGATGAATAAGTTGTTAATAATTATCAAATACCACATGAAACAGAAAACATAAACAATCAATGTTGTATATTCCTTTAAATTCAACCACATTGATAGTATGTGGAATATGAAACATTGAGTCTAAATAAAAAATAATATAGATTACCATTATAACATACTAATAAAACAAATGGTTTTGAATAGTCGTTACAAAATTATTTAATTTATGTATGTATATTTTTTATATACAATATTATAATCATTTAAAAAAAATAGATATGTTTTCTGAAAATAGGGGTTTATCACTAACTAGTTAGTCTCCCTTTTTTATGATGTAATTCAATTTATATTTAAATAATTTTAAATATAAAATAAATAATTAAATTTTATTTAAAGAAATTAATATCAATAATATTATCTTTTATCAAACTTCGGAAATTTTGATTAATTAACAAATTAATTTTGATATTAAAACATTTCAAAAATAAGAAAATTCCCATCTTCAAACCCCACCTTTTTACGAGTTTGTGGGTTTTCTTATAAATTTAGTTTTACCACTTTTGTGACTTTAATTTGGTAAAATAGATTAAATATTTTTAATCATAATAATTAATATTTTATAATAAGTTTCAAATATTTTATTGCCATAATTAATTGTGAATGCAATATAAATTAATTACTATTGTAACATATATAATGGGTTTATATAGGGGTTAAAATTAAAATATAAGGGTAAACCTAACATAAAACATGTCTAAAACATACTGGATGACCATATTGGGAACATAAAATGATTATTTCAGAATAATACATCATTTTTGAAACTATATTATTATAAAAAACAACGGTAGAGCTTTTTTCACTCATTATATGTGTGATACTATCCTCATTATAATATACAATCCCTTTCATATCTTTGTCTTACTATAAAGCTATTATGGGTTCAAAACTTATATTCTAATCGAATAAACAATCATCAATCCTCTAATCATAATATCTTTTAGAAAATATTTTTTTTAATACATTATATATAATCCTAATGAGGTGTTCAAAGAATATGTAAAATTTATAACTATGTGATTTTTTTATTTATTCTTATAAAAATATAGAAAATTATTAATTTATGATTATATAATAACTATAGTATATCATATATAAAAAGATACATGATTATGTTTTGTGAATAACCTACACCAATCTAGTATTACCTCAAATAGGTGTATATAACATCACCTATGTATATTTTAGAGTATTTCCTCATGAACCGATGTGAAATAGTTTTACACAATCCCTCTCACAGTTGATTATGATGGAAAATATAAGGAATATATATGAAATTTAGAACAAAATTATACCCTAGGATAAATTATATCATATATTAAATTTTTCCAATATTCATTTTGTTAGGGATATGATAACATTGCTTGTGTGTATGTCGGACTACCACATCACGAAGTGATGGAACTCATTTTTGAATAATTATTTCCATGGAAGTTCATAAATATTTATTAAATGAATATCTTTGATATATATGAAATAATTATTATATTCTTGAAATATTTATCATTATTAGTGGAAAACAAATAATTTATTTATTTACTATTCACTAACTTAATTATTATAATTTTGTTCATGTATTATTATCCTTATTTGAAGTATAATTATTACTTATATACTTTCAATAATGAAAGTTGAAAAATGGAAATGTTACTCATGCGTATGTACATCAAACTGTCTCCATTAACATAATGTACATAATTTATGAAAACGAAATTTTATTAATAGTCTTAAAATTATAATTGATATATAAATATGATAATTGTGTCATGATTATTAATATGTAGATGTTGAAATAATTTTCTCTTATATCAATAGTCATCCTACAATTGTCGTTTTTGACACACAAATAAAATATCGTTAAAACACCCAATATAGATTAAAGTTATTAATTAATTGTATATAACATGGTAATAATAGAAATAAATTGAATATTAAATTGAAATGGTTATGAATAAAATAATTAATTGGAAAATGTTTTTTTATTTACGAAGTTAAATAATGTATGTGATGAGTCAAGCCCAAGTTAAGAGACTTCATTTCAATTAAAATTTATTTAGTAATTTTTTAAAGAGATTAACTTAATTAATTTTATGTGGTTTATATTATTACCATTTTACATGTAACCTAAGGATTATGTAATAATTATTGGAATTTTTTGTTTCAATTAGAATTATTCCTTCCAAAGTGATTTTGATACAAAATTTACCTTGTGGTAATGACTTTCATAAAACAATTTTTATCAGAGGGTTATATTACTTTATCTTTATCATTTTCATTATAAGATTATGTGTGTAAATAATTTTGACTAGAATATATTTTATTTACAATTATTTTATTTGGATTTACATTTCATACACATAAATGATTCATTTATTAATCCTCAATTCTAAATTGTGATATTTGGAAATGTTTATTTTAAAATATCATTCTAATTTAGATTTTTTTTAATATATTTATGTTGAATGAAATAATTTGATAATTTTTTAATTAACCATTTTATGTTTCTTGTACTCCAGTTATTTGATAATTTATAATATAATAATTATATTTTACAACTCATTATTATTTAAAATTATTTTTTAAGTTATTTTTATGAAATTATGACCTCATTTATCTATTCGGTCGTATATTTTTTTTCATTTGAAACCATGTTTTCTAATAAATAATTAAAAAAAATGTATTTTCAATTTAATAATTATTTACTAATCATATTTTTCCATATTTAGATGTTAAAATTTTCATTGATTGGAATCATTTTTTTTATTTCAATGATGGTTTGGTTTTATAGAAAATTTGAAAGGAAACATAGTTTTAGTGTATTCAAAATAAACATAATCTCAAACCATCATGTCCACATAACGATTTAAGAAATTATTTTTAAAAGAAATTGATATTTTAAAATAATAATTTTCATTCAAATTGTTTTTTGAAATTTTATTTTTAATATTATTTTCTATGAATAATCGTTATTTTCATTTAGAATTGTTTTAATGATATTTTTATCTTATTTCAATTCATGTATGAAAGAAACCATTATTTTACAATTGTTTCACTGGAGTTATTTTTTTAATACCACATTAATTATTTAACTAGATTATTTATGATCATTTTTACTGAAGAATGTGTTGATAATAAATACGTTGATTAATTTTAGAATCCATTACATTTTACTTGAAATATTAAATTTCATTTTATAATTAGACATAAATTTTCCACACACAAAAACTATATTATTTATCACTAATATATGCAATTCATCGTATGTATAACAAATATATATATATAATTGAATGTTACCTTTTTAATTGTGGAAATATTGTTAAATTTATATTCTAAATGAAATTTTAATGATATGAAACATTGTTCATGAATATAATAAATTAATAAATATATGATGAATAATTTTTACATAGAGTGATGAGTGGGGCCCAAAATTATTTAGCAGATTTATGTATCAATAGTATCATTTTCTGAATAAATAAGATATAATTAAATGGGATTTTACCTATGGTTTTAATCCATATTTTTTGAGGTCTTAATGTTGTACGAATCATGTGCTTGAGATTATGAAAAAAAATAATTAGGCATTTCCAGCATCCGGAATTTAATAATTATTATCTTTGAGATTTTCACAATGATATAATCAACAAATGGATTTCATTCCTAGTTTATGGTTTAAATGGAATTTATATTCAATTATTTATCTTTCCATTAATATTATGGTCTGTAACATCACAAGCAAGTATAGAATTATATATTTTCATATATATATTTATATTTATGAATTAGATAGTGTTTTAGAGGCTTAAAATGAAAATAATTCCAATCTCAAGCATATAATACAATAATATTTTTTAAAAATATTGTTTTACTTCCTTTTAAAGGCAAACAATTTCAAAATATAACTATTGAAATTTTTATAAGCTCTATTTTTCAAAATAAACTTATTATTTATAATTGGGACCTTGAAATTGAATTTCGATAAATTTTTTGTATTTTTCTGATAATGATCATTTTTTTTGAATAGTGAAAAATGTTGTATTTTAATTCAAAACCACATTTTAATATAAATTATTTATATGGTTATATTATATTTTAAATTTGTTTTAAAGTTCAAATATAATATATTTTTACCATTTAATCCAATGTTGGACACTAGGATTAATTTCACTTTTAAATTGGACATAAACAAGCGTCAATCTATTGATATATATTGTTTCTTAAAAACACGCTTTTTTATTTCATAATGGGAATTAATTATGAAATTAATTAATAAAACTCATATGTTATGATTTTTTAAAAATAGACATCATTTTTGAATTCGGAATATCAAATATAGCTTTGCGTGAATTTTTGGTAATTTTCTGAAAAACAACAATTTTTGATGAATAGTGAAACCACTAAGTGGTAGTTAAAAAATGATTTTTTGTTTTAATGAAACTTCACCGCTTTTATGTATTGAATTTAAAAAATCTGACATACATGGATTTCATTAATATGAAAAATGTGGTTCAATGGGATTAAAATAATTTTTGTGAATAGTAACGTTTGAGGTTTATTAACTATGATTAGAGGTAATTAGGGTAATTTTAGGTAAAAATAATGTTATAATAATATGAAATTGCCTTGAAACATGTCGTAATCTTATTTAATGAGTCATTTCCGACCAAGACAATCCATGGGTCAATTTGTGGGACCCCATTGAGCCACTTGGGTAAGATAATGACATTAATACCTTTTATTTAAAGTAAAAAATAAAAATGTCACAAACATGTTTTGTTTTACTAAAACAATATTTACAATGGGTAATAAAAATTTTCTTTTAGAATATAAATATTCATTAAGAATCTAAAATTATTTCCTACAACATGGTAATTTTAATATAATTTTTAGACTTCACATAAATAAAATTATTTATGACACAAAGACGATGCAGTGTTTACGTCGTTTATGAATAAATTAAATAAATAAAAAGATAAAGTTTAAAAAAATATCAAAAACTTGTCCAATACCTATTGGATGATTTTATTTCAAACATGGGCCACCTTATCCATGACTATAATTAATTTTTGAGCTTTAGATACCGAATTTCATTTTATAATAAAATAATAGTTTCAAGATTTCCAAAAGAGCCCATCCTCTCCCTTATAAAAAGACCCCACTTCCTACCCATATCTAACACTTCTCAAGCCCTTTGTCTTGTCCAAACTCTACTCAAATACCTACCAATATCCCTCTCTTCATCCTAGAAGCCTTACGTTAGGCATAAAGATCTTCAAGAAACCCTTTTGGTTCAATCCAAGGGGAGTTACCCGATTTAAATGTAATGTCTTCTCTTATGTTCTTTAGTTTTATTTTGCTTATCCAACCCCCTAAACACTTTTTATTCCATTAGTTTTTAGAAAAACAAGTATCTTAGAAATACTAGTATTTTTTATTAGAATTATTTTATTTACACTTACAATCACCTCCATCTAATGGTTAAAGAACATACTGTTTCTGTGAGTGGCGAATTACTGCCTCACGAAACGATGATTATTGAATCTTCTTTTTACACCTCTCATAGTGGCCATTATGATGTCACTATATTTATATATTATATATAATATTTTTATGTTTTCCATATGCTTCTGTATTTTTTATTTATGGCATACCTTTATGGTTTCCATTATGGGTAAACACGATAATTTTATTTTAGGAAGTGCGGACTACCACCCCCTCAAAATGATTTGATTCGTTAATGCCAGATGTGGGACGTATAAAGAATGGAGTTAATGGTATTACATATGATATCATACTCTAATTATAATATACCTTTATATCATTATTATTTCATTCCATTAAATACAAAATAGAAATGAAAGTAGCGTTCATGCGTACGTATGGCTTATCGTCTCCATGAACGGTGCATTTCATCTCTTACCTCTAAATGTTATGTAATATTATAAATGAATGTATATACTAGATATATATTGTATATATGATATATACATCATGAATATAATTCTGGATATGATGGATATTTTACCACATGAACAACTTGAAATTATAACAAGTTTATTTTTGACTCAAGTAACAAAGATCGATAAAACGACCGTCATTAACTTAAATAATTACATAATGTTAATAACATGGTAATAAGTGATATATAATGAATAATGAACTTGAAAAATTATCTTAATCATGTAGAAATTAACTCTAGTTTATTATTCAATAGATTAAAGAAGGATTAAGTCAATTCAGATACGAGGTAAGGCACTTCATCTCAATCTCCTTTCATTGAGGAATATTTTGTTTTATACACAACATTCTTTTTTATGGTGTATGAACCCCTTTGACTTTTAATTTTATTCAAAAGGAATCTTTTTATATGAAACATTTTACTAAATGACAAAAGGGGATGTTTTTGTCTTACAAATAAGGCGTCAACGACTTGTCTGCCACTGTGACCATTATTTGAGTTTCGGATTCCTCTATAAGCGATAACTTTTTGAAAATGAAAAATAAATACCATGTTTAAATTTTCTTTTTTATTGGTATTTAAAATGGTTTTGATAATTTTTTGATAATATCAATGTGTTTTTAATATCTTGTGATTAAAATGTGGAAATTTTAAGTTCCCATTATGCATGTTTTATGTGATACGATTATGTTACGGTTCTTGGGAATTGTTTATGAATATGGGTGGTTCCGTGATAAACTAAGGGCAGGTGAGCCAGAGATAGCTCTCCAATGCATTGGGTAACGTCCATGAGTTCAACACTATGATTTCTCTAAAGAGATTTTGGTAATATACTCTGATGGGTATTCCAAACGTAACAATGATGGTTACTCCCTACGTAATAATGTTATGAATGCCACAACTTACATTTATGTCTTATGATTTCAATGTGTTATTCATAAATAATATGATTTCACGAGGTATGTTAAATTGATTATGTTTTATGCGTAAAGTATGATTTAATTGATTCTTATGTATACATGGAATAAGGTTTTCATTCCATATATTTATATCCCATACTGTGATTTTTATAGTCATCCCATTTTTTGAAATTTTTTTCACAGGTCAAGAGAAAGGTACATGATGTGATGATAGTGTCGAGGAAGTGTCAAGAAAGAATCAACGTTTTATTTTAAATATGTTTCCATTGATGGGATAAGTGAATATCGTCTTTTACGTAACCACCTTGTTTAAATGTGGAAAGTAATTCATGATTTATGATCTAATTCTATAAAACTCTAAACCTGAAAAGATCTTCAATGTGTATTCTCAAAATAACTCAAGATTTTTCCATGTTTAAGGATGGGGCCTTATAGTTGGTATCATAGGTCGGTTTAGATAACATTAGGAGTTATAATTATATTAAATAATTATCCAAAAATAATATTTTCGTCAAATTGAAATGATATAGAATTTTAAGATTACCATGTTTCCTCATCTAAGACATGTTTGTTCATAATGGTTTTCCTTAGAGGAAATTGGGAAGCAGTTCTAGGAAGGCATACATAAGGAAATGACCTTCAAAATCCACATCCTGAGATGGTTGGAATTGAAACTGAATAGTTTGTTGCAGTAATGGCACAGTTGACTCAAGCGATAAATGGTGGTGGTGTCCATGAAAAAGATCATCCAGATCAACTGTAGAGGAATATGTCATTGGTGGAACATTTCATGAGGAAACATTCCCCATCATTCAGAGGATCATCTGACCATGTTCTAGCTGAAGGGTGGATTAAAGCACTGGAGAAAATTTTTGATGGCAGGGGGTGTTTAGACAATCAAAAGGTTAGTCTTATTGTCTACCGTTTGGAGGGTGAAGCAGATCAGTGGTGGTCAATGGTTAAAAATATCAGGGATGCTGATGAGATTAATGCTCTTAACTGGGATGAATTCAAAGGTATGTTTCTTGAGAAATATTTTCCTAAGGTTGTTTGACTTAGTATGGAAAAACAATTCTTAGAATTGAGGCAAGAGGACGAATCAGTGGCTGCTTATGAAGAAAGGTTCACTCCATTGGCAAGGTATGCTCCAAATTTTATCCGAGACCTTGATAGTAAAATAAATCGTTTTTACTCTGGATTAATGCCAAAAAATCAAAGGGTGTTGTCTTATCGTGAGTTCAAAAGTTATGAAAATCTTGATTGATGTGCTGAGAAGGAGGAAATGGATTTTTTCGATGATGAAGTGTTCTATGACAACCAACAGAAGAAGAGACTGAGGTGGCAGGAGAAAGGGAAGAATCCTTCAAAAATTTCTGATGGTAAGAAAACTATGTTTTTATTTTGTGATAAATGTGGTAAAAAGCATGCTGGGGAATGACTTTTGAATTATGGAAGGTGATGCTAATGTGGTAAGATGTGACATAAGGCTCATGATTGCTCAAGAAAAGATCAGGTTGATGGTAAGACCAAATTTGATTTACAGTTAGTGAAATGATTCAAATGAAAAGTGATGGCCCATTATGTAAACGAGTGTTCGATAAAGAGCTCGAATGATGGGAAGCAGTCAGACTAAAAGCTGAAGGGTGTTGTGAAATCCTTTGAAACTACTTCAGCAAATGTTGGGCCATCAAATGAAGTGGTATCAGGTACTTTGTTTGTTTTTTCAGATTACACCAATGTTTTGTTTGATTTAGTGTCTACACATTCTTTCATCTCTGAAAAAGTTTCTAGTAAAATTGGTAATTCCATCTCAAGAAATGAATTTTGAACTTCTGGTAAAAACACACAGGGGAAATATTGAGGAAATGAGAATTTATAAGAATCTTCATATCCTTATTCATGGAAATAACCTACTTGAAAACCTTATTGTTTTACCTCTAGTAGAGTTTGATATAATCCTGGGTATGGATTGGCTCTCTATTTACCATGATACGATTGATTGTTGAGCTAATGAAGATTATTTTCAGAAAGACATTCATTTTGTGTACAAGAATGAACCTTTACAGTTGATAATATATCAAGATGCTGGGAAACTTGTAAATGATGGAAATGAATGTTACCTTGCACATATTGTTGAAAACAAATAAACCATTCATATTATTGATGTGCTAGTTGTAAATGAGTATCCTGATGTTTTTCCTGATGAGTTTCCTGGAATAATACCAGATCGGGAATTTGAATTTACTATTGATGTTTTTCCTGATGAGAAGACAATTTCAAAACCTCCTTATCGAGTGGATCAAATTGAACTTTTACAGTTGAAGGAAAAATTTCAAGATTTATTAGAGAAATTTTTCATTCGACCAAGCACATCACCATGGGGTGATTTTGTCTTATTTGTTAAAAATAATGCTGGTTCAATGAGACTTTACATTGTGTATAGAGCCTTGAATAACATCACTGTTAAGAACCAATATCATTTGCCTCATATCGATGATTTGTTTGATCAGCTCTAGGGAGCTCAGTATTTTTCAATGATTGACCTGAGATCGGGGTACCATCAGTTGAAGGTAAATGAAGCACATATTCCGAAGACTGTGTTTCATACAAGATATAGCAATTATAAATTTGTAGTAATTCCTCTTCAGTTGACCAATGCACCTGCTATATTCATGAACATTAGCAATAGAATTTTCCATGAGATCATGGATATGTTTGTGGTTGTTTTCATTGATGATATTTTGGTGTTTTCTTAATGTATATTTGTGTATTAAAGTCATTTAAGTGTTATGTTTCAAATGTTTATAGAAATGAAATTTTATGGGATATTCATAAAATGTGAGTTTTGGTTGCAACAAATTTCTTTCCTTGGTCACATTGTTTCTAAAGATTGAATAACTGTTGATCATGGAAAAAAAGGTTGTAGAAGAATGGACAAGACCCACAAATGTAACCGAGATTCGTAGTTTTATTGGTTTGACAGGCTATTACCGAAATATTGCTAAAAAAATTCATGGTTATCTAGTCCAAAGACTAAGTTAACTCAAAAAGGTGTTACGTTCATCTGGAAAAAATAATGTGATGATTATTTTCAGGAATTGAAAAGAAGATGGGTGAATGCTCCAGTTTTGACACTACCTTCAAGGAATGGTGAGTTTGTTATCTAAAATGATGCTTCATTGAAAGGACATGGTTGCATCATAAAGCAGAATGATCATGTAATTGCCTATTCTTCACATCAGTTGAAAACTCATGAGATAAATTACCCTACACATGATTTGGAATTAGTTCCTGTGGTTTTTGCTTTAAAATTTTGGAGGCATCATTTGTATGGTGTAAATTTTGAATTATATATTGATCACAATATTCTAAAGTATATAATCACTCAAAATGAATTGAACATGAGACCGAGGAGATGGCTAGATTTAATCAAGGATTATGATTCTAAAATTTATTACAATCCTGGAAATGAAAATAAATTGGCTGATTATTTGAGTCCAAAAAGTGATGCATTATTAACAATGTTGCATTTGGAAGGTGATCCTTTGGTTATGTATTTGATGAATTTTGGCTTGGAAGTTGTTGGTGTAGGAAATTATTCTGTTTTGTTTCAGGTTTCAGTGGAATCTTCTCTATCATACATAATTAAGAAAGCACAGAAGCAAGACACTAAGTTTCCAAAAAAAAGTTGAGCGGGTTCAGAAGGGTATGTTACCCGAATTCAAAATTGATAATGATTGTGTTTTGTGATTTGGGTAGAGGTTGTGTGTTCCTAGTGATTCATAGTTGAAGAGAGAGTTGTTATGTGAATCTCATAGTTCTATATTTTCAGTTCATCCAGGAAGTACTATGATGTATAGAGATATTCAGAAGTATTACTGGTGGGATGGTGCCATGACCCACCTTCACCAAAAATAGGGAAGGGTCATCAGGTTTCCAATCCCATCCTTCTTTAAGTTGAAGGAGAGATAATGACCCCTGAAACCCGCCATCTATAGGTCCCGGAGTGACGACTAGCACCAAGGGTATGGAAATTACACACAAGTTGACGGCAATACCCTTTTTGTTTTATAGGATCGGGATATAAGATGATGAAACCTAACAACACCAAAAGTAAAAGAAAAGTAAAGCCAAAAGTAAACCATTCCCACATGCATGTTCCAAATGTAAAAGCCATAGCTTACAAAAGTGACTACAATGGTAAGTACCCATGAAAGAAAATAGAAACTGTGAATGCCCCAAAGATCCGAGCTAGTACGGTCCCGCGCGATCCTCGAAGTCCTCCTGGAAACCTAAAAGCTGTTTTATATACGTAGGGTGAGCATACAAGTACACTCAGTAGGGAAAACCAAAGACTCTCGTGCATAATTGGGGGAATGTAGTAATGTCCTGTGAGAATAAGACAACCATTATTATGAAGGAGTTCACCCATCCCACTCACCGGCTACACTCACCAAGTAACGCAATCCATGCAATATATATAATAAGAGCACATCAATGTTTGGGTACCCCGTGCCACTTTCCCACTAGTTATTGAGACATCCTATGCATCGAACCAATCCCGCCATTCTCACCACAATCCCACTGCCACACCCGGCCGCACACACCTGGGCCACAACCGCACAATGTCCCACTGCTAAATCTCACCCACAAACACCTGGGCCACAACCGCACGTAGTCCCACTGCTAAATCCCACCCGAAAACACCTGGTCCACAACTCTCACACATACCACGCATGCAAACACCTAGTCCAGAACAACCACCACCACGCCCGATGACACCTGGGATAGAAGATCCACTGCCACGCCCGAAGACACCTGGGCCTCATCCCGAAGATACTTGGGAAACTACCTGCCCACACACACGTGGTCCATAACCATCACATTACCCTGCCCGAAGATTCTTGGGATAATAATGGACCTTAGGCCATCACAACTTGCCTAAAGGTACTTGGGATATCCCGGAACGGGAGCGTAAAAGTATCTAATAACCATCCACTAAGAATAGTGTTGGGAAAAACACCCTCCCCCATGAAATGGGGGTGTTCGGAACTATGTTCTCAACATGGGTGGGGTGAGAATAAGAAACACAAAACTACAAGCATATATATATGTAACAAGCTCTCACCCATAGTTAGGTTTTTCTTCAGACAGCCTACAGATCACGACAGCACTCAAGTCCGAGTCACGACACTTGCCAACAAAACTCATTTGTCCCACTCTAGTTTTCATGTTTAGTAATAATGTTTAAATAAGTTCATGCACCTACTTGGGAAACTAACACCATAAGCATAGCCAAGGAATGAATCCATCCAAACGTCAATTTAAACATTCACACCCGGTTCTCTTGTAATGTTACAACAACAAGGGGATAAGTGAGATCCCTCAAAGTACTATAACCAAAGAAACCCTCGAGACACTACCTCGTGTCCCCCAAAATGGTTTCTCATCAATAGAGGATCCCACCCCAATTCGTGATATAAACAAGGTAACTATCCAATCATAAAACTCACATCCACAGAATCCATATCAATAGGGGATCCCATCCCCTCCCACATCTCCAGCAATCGGCCCATAAAATAAAACAACCAAACCACTACCACCAACAAAAATTAGGACCATGCCGGTATTTTCAGATTTATAAGATTTAACACACTCCATGATTTCATTTTCGTGTGATTTAACTAGGGGTTATCAAAGAAGGGTTGATCATGGTGCTTACAATTCATTTAGCCAGGTTTACGTGATTAACCAATTTCCCTTTTTATAGCAGGAGTTCACAACCAAAAACAAGTCATTTCAAACATCCCCAGGGGTTCATTAGTGCACAGAGAAAGACCACGAACGGCCATGATTTTCAGTAGGCGTAAGCTCGCACAATTCAGAAAGAAGATCATTACATAAAACAGCATCAACGATCACAACCCCCTTCTTTCTTCATATAATCAGTTCATTATCTTTATTTAGGTCTGGTTTAACCAATTCTACAGAATCAAATGTACACCCACCCCACATGATACACAAAAGAGAGAGACAAAGAAATTAACTACTTATTGATCAATGATCGACGCTAAGTCCAGGGGAGGAACTTCACGGATAGCGATGCAGTTTGCCTAAACAACAATCGCCTCATCTATGAATTCTTAGGCCAAGCGTGGAACTTCATGCATAGCGATGTGGCTCGTCTGAACAAAAAGCTGCTCGTCTGGATGAAGGGTACTCTTAGCACAGGGTGTTCGAGAAAAGAAGAAACCACGACTAAACCTTAGTTTATAAGAGCCGCAGACGGTAGAAATAATAATGCCAAACCACGTAAGGAGCGGGGGTCGTGGGTTGACCACACGGCCCCACACGTTATAAAAGGGTTCGGGTGGTCTAAACTGACGCACAAACTAGGTTAATTTATTAAATATTTAATTATAACAATTATGGGTACTACCGGGCTTTAAAACAAGATCAAAGGGGGTCAAAGAAGGGTTTAAAACACAATTTGTGCATGTCAGTGGAAAAAAACACCGACATAGCTGGGTGACGTCGATCGGTCTCACCGATCGGTCACGCAGATCGGTATCACCGATCGGTAGCACCGATAGGTCTCACCGATCGGTCGCGCCGATCGGTCACGCCGATCGGTCGCACCGATCGGTCACGCCGATCGGTCTCCCCGATCGTTCGCGCCGGTCGGTCTCACCGATCGGTCTCCCCGATCAGTCGCGTCGGTCGGTCTCACCAATCGGTCGCGCCGAGACGCTACCCCTTTAGCTTCCGGATTTTTTTTGGAAAAGGAAAGGACCAAGAGATTCTGGGTCATCACATCAGATACCTCTCAAAATATTCTTTCCCTCGAGAATTTAAACAACCCAGAAGGAAAGAGCGGGTTCGAACAACCACCATGAAAGATACCTCTCAAGGGTGAACCTCATTGTTAACTAAGAACACTTTCTTGTCACGAACCAAGCAACATATCATGTCAAACTACCCAGGTGTGGGGGTTGGGGAGTCTCCTTCCCCATGTCATGATATTATCCTCTTTGGGTGGCACTGACTCGCCCGCATGGGTTTAATCGCATCCACATTAATCCGTCTTGATTAGGGGTTGGGTTCTATCCTCCCTCATAGCCAGGAATTTTCACACACATAGCATTTCATAGCCAACAATATAAAATGTCTACCACAATAGTTATAACAAACAGAACAAAAATCAAAACAAATCTGGGTACTGGGAACGCATTTTTGCTTCCCTCTCCGACGTACTCTCCTCAAGCCTACCATGCCTCCACAACATACAAACCAATGGAATGGTTCACCCACGAATCACATTTTCTTTGTGATCCTCGATCATCACTGGTCTCTCCACAAAATTCACGTCGTCCTCGATGTCCATCTCTCCCCAGCTGAGGATGTGTGAATCGTCATGAGGATACGGATGGAGCTGGGAAATGTGGAAGACATCATGTATCATCAGTAGAGGTGGTGGTAACACTAGCTGATAGGCCACATCGCCGACCCGCCTTAACACTTTGAAGGGCCCGATCAACCTAGGAGAAAGCTTACTCCCCCTGCTGAACCTCTGTTGTCCGCGCCGAGGGGAGACCCTTAAGAACACATGGTCTCCAACCTCAAATTCCATGGGCCTCCTCCTGGTATCACCATACGACTTCTGCCGGTCCTGGGCTGCCTTCATCCTTTCTCGTATGAGCTGAACCTTCTCTGTCGTGCTCTGTACCACCTCCGGGCCAAGGATGCCTACCTCTCCAACTTCGGCCCAACACACAGGTGAACGACATGGCCTCCCATACAAGGCTGCAAACGGGGCCATACCGATGGTAGAGTGATACCTATTATTGTAGGTGAACTCTACTAGGGGAAAGTGTCGCACCCATGAACCTCCTGTGTCCAGAACACATGCCCGCACCATATCCTCCATGTTCTGGATGGTGTGATCTTTTTTTCCATCTGTCTGGGGATGGAAAGCAGGGCTAAGGAATAACTGTGTGCCAAAAGCATGCTGCAATCTTTTCCAGACCCGCGAGGTAAACCGTGCATCCCTATCTGAGACTATAGACCTAGGATCTCCATGAAACCACACCACCTCATCCACAAACATGCATGCCAAGGCATCCACAGTACTCGACAACCTGATTGCCAGAAAGTGGGCCGATTTCGACAACTAGTCCACTACCACCCAGATGGAATCATATCCCCCTTTGACCTTGGGAAGTCTCATGAAAAAATCCATAGAGATGTCGTTGTACTTCCACTCGGGGACATCTAGAGACTGTAGTAGGCCGCATGGAACATGGTGTTCAGCCTTCACTTCTTGAAAAACTAAGCACTTGGCCACAAACTCTGCCACTGCTCGATTCACACCATGCCACCGAAACTGTCCCTGGTAAATCTTGGAATCTCCTGGGTGTACCGCCATGGGTGAGTTGTGGAACTCACTGAGAACATTTCCATGCATCACTCCTGGAACAAACAACCTTCCCTGGAAAAGCATCTGATTATGACCATCCTCTTTCCATCCTTTCGGAGCATTTCCCTGGTCAACTCGATCACACATCACTTCGCACTCTGGGTCTTCCCACTGAGACTCCTCCACTTGCTGCAACAGAGACGACTTCACTTCCATCTGATATATGCAACCCTACCACCATCCATCCTCGCATCCAGGTGTAAGGCAGCCAACTCCTCTATTGCCTTCCAGTCATCCGCCGACTCTCGGACCACATCCTTCTGCGTCCTCCTACTCAAGGCATAGGCCAATACATTTCCCTTGACCTCAGTATAAGAGATATCAAAGTTGTAATCCTGGATTAATTCCACCCATCTCTGTTATCGCATGTTTAGGTCCTACCGGGAGAATATATACCTCAAGATTTTGCGATCTGTGAAGACCACAAAGCATTCTCCGATGAGGTAGTGCCGCCATAACTTTAGCGCAAAAACGACCGCTGCAAACTCCAGGTCGTTGGTGGAGTAATTATGCTCATGAGGGCATAGCTTCCTAGAACCATAAGAGATCACCCCTTGTTGCTGCATCAACACACAACCCATGCCCTGTCCTAAAGCATCGCAAAACACCTCATACGCCGCCCCTTCTTCTGGAAATCTCAACACTGGGGCACTGACCAAATTCTGTTTCAGATAGCTATAGGTTGACTCGCACTGCTCACTCAACATGAAATCCTAGTCTTTCTTGGTCAGAGCTATCAAAGGGGCTGCAACTCGGGAGAAGTTAGGTATGAACCTCTGATAGTAACCCACCATCCTGAGGAAACTACAGACTTCTACAACATTCTTGGGTGCTTCCCAAGAAACAACTGCCCCAACCTTTGATGGGTCCACCACTACCCCCTACTCGGACACCACGTGCTCGAGGAGGTGCACTTCTCGTGTCCAGAACATGCATTTCGACAACTTCCCATATAGCTGATGATGTCAGAGGACCTCCAGAACCATCCTCAGGTGCTCTGTATGGTCATACTCTGATCATGAGTAGACCAGGATGTCGTCGATGAACACAACTATGAACTGATCTAGGTACTCCCTGAATATGGAGTTCATAAGCCCCATGAACACAGTCGGGGCGTTCGTAACACCGAAGGGAATGACTACGAACTCGAAGTGTCCATATCTACACCTGAACGCCATCTTCGGGATGTCACCCTCCTTCACTCTCAGCTGGTGGTACGCAGACCGCAGGTCGATCTTTGAGAACCATCCTTCCCCTTTCAACTAGTCGAAAATATCATCTATCCTCAGAAAAGGGTAGAGATTATTGATCGTCACCTGATTCATCCTCATGTAGTCTATGCACAACCTGAGACCACCACCTTCCTTCTTTTCGAACAGTACTGGATCACCCCACGGTGGCGCACTCGGCCGAACATAACCTCTATTCATTAGATCGTCAATCTGGATCTGCAACTCCCATAGCTCTGAAGGTTCCATCTGGTAAGGAGCCATCGAGATCAGACGAGGGTCGGGCTGCAGGTATATCCCGAACTCGATATCCCTTCAAGGGTGTAGAGTTGTTACCTCCTCAGGGAAGACGTCCATAAATTCACAGACAACCTCTGGCACCTCCAACATCTCATCATCTACTGATTCCACTCATAGCTCGGTCAACAAGGAGAGGGGGGGTTCCTCTCGCCTGCTTCCCTTCTAACTGCTCCGCTCGCCGGTGAAGGTAACACGTCGGCCGCCCAAGACCGAGAACACAACCCTTCTTTGGAAACAGTCGACGATGGAACACACAGAAAATAACCATTCGATGCCTATGTTGACATCGTATGGCTGTATCTGTAGCAGAAGAAGATCCATAACCGAGTGATGTGGCCCTATCATCAGTCTGCATCCCTGACAGACAAACAACAAGTCAGCCTGACCTCCGACTATTGTGCTCAACACCAGAGGAACAGGATGTCTCTTGGCATATATTCCCAAGGAACGGGCAAGACTGGGTGCAACAAAGAAGTGTGATGCTCCGGTATCGAACAAGGCATAAGCAAGAGAGCTAAACAAACTGATCGTACCTCGAACATCCTCCGGCCCTAATGGAACTGCTGCCTCTACGGCGTGTAGCTATCCATGCCTGGAACCTCTCCCCCTCGGCTATTGGCCACCTCCCTGACCACGACCTGGTCGAGGTCCCTAAGGAGCGCCCTGTGGTCGGCCCCCTCCTCCTACGTCTCTCCTAGGAGGAGTGGGAGTTCACTGTCCCTGCTGCTGCTGTTGGAAAGTCCTGGCTCGAAGCTGCTGCTAGGGCAGGTGATGGGGTTGTCTGCCACCGCTGTACTATACCTAGTCTGGTCACTGACTTCGGAGATGTCCATGGCTCCCACATATGAAGCATCACGGTCCTGGGCCCGAAGGAAAAGGGCGAGGACCAGGGGATTGAAACTGAAACTGCTGCGGCCTGCTCCCTGCAGGTCGGAACCTGGAGGGTCCTGAGGCTGGAGGCCTGGTGCTGATGGCCTTCCCCTTCAATGGTCCCAGCTGGATCCCCTCTCATGACACACATGCTAGAGCATGCATCCTCTCCACCACTTCGGCCTTCTTCTGGACCTCTATGTACGTCGGCATTGTAAAGGGGGTAATATCATACTGGAGGGAGGGTCAGAGCGCCTCCTCTAGACGTCTTGCCCGAGACTCCCTGTTGGGAAAGAGGTCCGGAGAAAAATGTAGGAGTTCATTGCACTTGATTCCTAGCTCCCTCACTGACATACTCCCCTGTTAGAGGGAGAGTAGCTCCTGCCTCTTTTCCGCCTTCATCGTCGAGGAGAGGAATTCCGCCCAGAACGCCTTCTCGAAATTATCTTATGGCACCTCAACCTATCTACTCTACCCCAGGTAAAGTGTCCATCATTAACGCGCTCCTCCCCACATGTGGCTAACGGACAGAGGTACCCAGTACTCGGTCCGGGCCCGAATCAGGCCAAAGGCTATCACTAGATCCTGTAGACAGCTTTCCGTCTTCATGTCAGAGGTGCTTCCCTCGTAATTCTAGAGGGTGTGTCGCTAGAAGTCCTGAAGAGTCTTCTGCCACTGGTCGTCCTCTTCCTCTCTTTCAGCTCTCTGTTGATCGACCAATGTAGCATCTGGGGCCTCGATCGTCTATACCACACGTGGTCTCCATCCAGGTTCCATTGCTGAATGGTAAACAAGGAATTCCTAAGCCCATGTAGTGCAGAATATTGTTCTTAAATTTTTTTAAACTTTTAATTTATTCTTAATTCCCAATAAATCCCAGAAAAATGAGAACACAAGTCATTATGATGCATGTACCTTTCCTAGGGTCTCTACCCTACAATCAGTGTGGCCTCACATGGTCGTTAGATAGGTCCAGAGTCCTTGCATCGGATCACGGGGGGGGGGGGGCTAAAATCATGTGTCCTAGCTGGTCTTCCCTGGCCTAATTCACGCACCAAGGTCACCCAACACTGTTGCCTTACCATCCCATGCAATCCTCACTGTGCCTAACTCCAGACTTCATCCTATCTCTCAACCTCCTCTGATACCATTCTGTCACAACCCGCCTTCACCAAAAGGAGGGAAGGGTCAGGAGGATGCCAAGCCCTTCCTTCTTTAAGTTGAATGAGAGATAATTACCCCTGAAACCCGCCTTCTAAAGGTCCCTTAGTGGAGACTAGCACCAAAGGTATGGAAATTACAGACAAGTGGAAGGCATTACCCTTTTTGTTTTATAGGATCAGGATATAAGATGATGAAACCAAACAACACCAAATTTTAAAGAAAGGTAAATCCAAAAGTAGACCATTCCCACATGAATGTTCCAAAAGTAAAATCCAGAGGGTACAAAAGTAAATACAAGGCTAAGTACCAATGAAAGAAAACAAGAACACCAACTTCCCCAAAGATCTGAGCTAGTACGGTCCTGCGCGATCCCCGAAGTCCTCCTGGAAACCTGAAATCAGTTTTATATACATTGGGTGAGCATACAAGTACACTCAGTAGGGAAAACCAAAGACACTCGTGCATAAGTGGGGGAACGTACTAAAGTCCCGTGAGAAGAAGACAACCATTACTATGAAAGAGTTCACTCATCCAACTCACCGGATACACTCACCAAGTAAGGAAATACAAGTAATATATATAATAAGAGCACATCAATGTTTGGGTACCCCGCGCCACTTTCCCACTGGTTATTGAGACATCCTACACATAGAAAAAATCCTGCCATTCTCACTGCAGTCCCACTTCCACACCTGGGCCACAACCGCACACATTACCACTGCCGAATCCCGCCCGCAAACACATGGGCCACAACCGAACGCAGTGCCACTGCCGAATCCTGCCCACAAAAACCTCGGCCACAACTATCACATGTACCACACCTGAAATAACCTAGGCTAGAACAACCACCACCACACTCGAACACACCTGGGCTAGAAGATCCACTGCTACGCCCGAAGACACCTGGGCCTCATCCCGAAGATACTTGGGAAACTACCTTCCCGCACGCACATGGGCCATAACCCCCACACTACCCCACCTGAAGATTCTTGGGCTAATAATGGACCTCAGGCCATCACAGCCTGCCCGAAGGTAATTTGGCTATCTGGGAAGGGAGAAAAAAAGGATATAATAACCAGCCACTAAGAATAGTGTTGGGAAAAACACCCTCCCACATGAAATGGGGGTGTTCGGAACTAAGTGATCAACATGGTTGGGGAGCGAGTAAGAAAGACAAAGCTTCAAGAATATACATGGGTAACAAGCTCTCACCCAAAGTTAGGTTTTTCTTCAGACATCATACAGATCATGACAACACTCAAGTCCGAGTCACGACTCTCGCCAACAAAACTCATTTTTCCCATTCTTGTTTTCATGATCAGTAATAATGTTTAAATATGTTCATCCACCTACTTGGGAAACTAACACCATAAGCATAACCAAGGAATGAATCCAGCCAAATGTCAATTTAAACATTCACACCCTGTTCTATTGTAATGTTACAACAACAAGGGGATAAGTGAGATCCCTAGAAGTACTAGAACCAAATAAATCCTCGAGACACTACCCCGTGTCCCCCCAAATGGTTTCTCATCAACAGAGGATCCCACCCCAATTCGTGATATAAACAAGGTAACCTCCTGGTCTTAAAACTCACAACCACCGAATCCATATCAACAGGGGATCACATCCCCTCCCACATCTCCAGCAATTGGCCCATAAAAGAAAACAACCAACCCACTACCACCAACACAATGCAGGGCCATGCCGGTATTTTCAGATTTATAAGATTTAACACACTCCATGATTTCAATTTCGTATGCTTTAACCGGGGGTTATCACATAAGGGTTGATCCAAGTGCTTACAATTCATTTAGCCAGGTGTACGTGATTAACCAATTGCCCTTTTTAATGCAGTAGTTCACAACCACAAACAAGTCATTTCAAACAATCCTGGGGTCATTAGTGCACAGAGAAAGACCACCAACGACCATGATTTTCCATAGGCGTAAGCCCGCACAATTCAGAAAGATGATCATAACATAAAAACGCATCAATGATCACAACCCACCCTTCTTTCTTCATATAATCATTTCATTATCTTTATTTAGGTCTGGTTTAACCAATTCTACAGAATCAAAAGTACGCCCACCCCACATGATACATAAATGCGAGATACGAAGAAATTTCCTACTTGTTGATCGAAGATCGATGCTAAGGCCGGGGGCGGAACTTCACGGATAGCGACTCGGTTTGCCTGAATGAAAATCGCATCATCTATCAATGCTTAGGCCGGGCGTGGAACATCACACATAGAGATGCGGCTCGTCTGAACGAAAAGCTGCTCATCTGGACGAAGGGTACTCTTAGCACAGGGTGATCGAAAAAAGAAGAAACCACGGCTAACCCTTAGTTTATAAGATCCGCGGAGCGTTGAGATGAGAACGCCAAACCTTGTAAGGAGCAGGGGTCGTGGGTTGACCATGCGGCCCCACACGTTATAAAAGGGGTCGGGTGGTTTAAACCGACGCACAAACCAGGTTAATTTATTAAATATTTAATTATAGCAATTATGGGCCCTACCAGGATTTAAAACAAGCTTAAAGGGGGTCAATGAAGGGTTTAAAACTCAATTTGCGCATGTTATTGGAAAAACCACGACACAACCAGGTGACGCCAATCGGTCTCACCGATCGGTCACACCGACCGATCTCACTGATCGGTCTCCCAGATCGGTCGCGCCGGTCGGTCTCACCGATCGGTCGCACTGAGATGATACTCCTTTAGGATCTGGATTTTTTTGGCAAAGGAAAGGACCAAGAGAGTCTGGGTCACTGCAGATGGAATGAAAAGAGATATTGCTGATTTTACTATGAAGTGTTTGACTTTTCAATAGGTTAAAGTAGCGCAATAGCTACCAAATGGAATGATTCACCTTTTACCAGTGCCAGACTGGAAATGGGAGAATATATCCATTGAATTCTTGTGGTATTGCTGAAGACACCTCGAGGTAATAATGAAATCTGGGTCATTGTTGATCGCTTGACTAAATCTGACCAATTCCTTACTATATGAGAAACTTTTTCCCTAGATCACCTATCTCGTTTGTATCATTAAGAGATAGTCGGGGTACATGGTGTTCCCCTCCCCATTGTATCTGATCGTGATCTCAGGTTTACTTCTATCTTTTAGAAACGCATTCAGAAGTCGTTGAGTACTGAATTAAATTTTAGTACAGCTTTTCATCCCCAATCAGATGTGAAGTCAGAATGAACAATTCATACTTTGGATGATATGCAATGTGCTTGTTCGATGCATTATCAAGGATGCTAGGACCAACATATTTCATTGGTTGAGTTTTCATATAATAACAGTTTTCATTCCAGTATACAGATGGCACCATTTGAGGCATTATATGGGAAGCGGTGTTGAACTCCAGCTTTATGGGTTGAAGTAGGTGAAAGGAAGTTGATGGGAACCGAATTGGTAGAAGAGTTGGCAGAGATAGTTCAGCTGATACAGAAACACATGAGAACAGCTCAGAGCAGGAAGAAAATTTATGCAGACAGTAGGAGGAAGGACCTCTCTTTTGAGGTACGTGATCATGTCTTCTTCAAAGATTCACCATGGAATAGTGTGATGCGATTTGGTAAGAAAGGAAAGCTGATTCCAAGGTTCATTGGACCCTATGAAATTTTGGATAAAGTTGGATTAGTTGCGTACTGAGTGGCTTTACCCATGAGTTTATCATAGGTACATAATGTTTTTCATGTTTCAATGTTAAGGAAGTACATGTTAGATCCATCTCATGTTTTCAGTCCATAGGTAGTTTAGACGGAAGAAAATCTATCTTATGAGGAACAACCGGTCCAGATTCTTGACCATATGAAGCATGTATTGCGGAATAATGTGATTCATCAAGTAATGGTTTTGTGGAAAAACCAAATGATTGAAGAGGCAATATAGGAATCTGAAAATGCAATGAGGGATAAATACCCCAATTTATTCGATAAGTAAATAAATTGTGGGGACGCAATTTTCTAAAGGGGGAAAGGCGTAACATACCAAGTAAGTAAAAAATTATGGATTTTCATATCTATGTTTATTTATTAATTAGATTGTTTTTTAGAGGCTTAAAATGAGAAAAAAAAATCCAATCTCAAGCATAGAATACACTAATTTTTTTTAAAAGATTGTTTTACTACCTTCTGATGGATAACCATTTCTAAATCTAACTATTGACAATTTTATAAGCTCTATTTGTCAAAATAATCTTATTCATTAGAATTGGGACCTTGAAAATTACTTTGCATAATTTTTTGTATTTTTCTGTTAATGTTAATATTTTCGAATAGTGAAACATGTTGTATTTTAATTCAAAACCTCATATTAATATAATATATTTATATGGATAGATTATCATTTTAATTGGTTATAAAGTTGAATTAGAATATATTTTTACCATTTAATCCAATTGTGGAAATTGGAATTAATTTCACTAAGAAATTGGACAAAAACAAGTGTCAATGTTTTAATATATATAGTTTTTAAAAACACACTATTTGATTTCACAACGGGAATTAATTATAAAATTAATTAATGCAACATATATGTTTTTTATTTTGATAAATAAAAAAAAATTAATTCAAAATATCAAATATACCTTAGAGTGAATTTTTGGTATTTATCTGAAAAACATCAATTTTTGATGAATAGTTAAACCACTAAGAAGTAGTTAAAAAACTGATATTTCATTTAAATGAATATTTACCACTTATATGTATTGAATTTCGATAATCTGACATACATGGATGTCATTATTATATAAAATTTGATTCAATGGGATGAAAATAAGATTTGGTGAATAGTAACTTTTGAGTTCAATTAACCGTGATTAGAGTTAATTAGGGTAATTTAAGGTAAAAATAATGTTATAATAACATAAAATTACCTTGACACATGTCCTACTCTTATTGTATGAGTCATGGACGACCAAGAAAATCAGTGGGTCAGTTTTTGGGACCCCTTGGAGCCACATTTGTATGATAATAACATTAAAACCTTTTATTTAAAGTAAAATTAAAAATGTCACAGACATGTTTTGTTTTACTAAAAAAAATTTACACGGGGTTATACAAGTTATCTTTTCAACTATAAATATTCATTAGAATTCTAAAAATATTTCCTACAACATGGTAATTTTATTATTATTTTTAGTCATCATATAAATATAATTATTTATGAAACAATGATGGTGTAGTGTTTACGTCATTAATGAATAAATTAAATAAAGTAGAAGATAAAGTTTAAAAAAATATCCTAAACTTTTTCAATACCAATTGGATTATTTTATTTAGAACATGAGCCACCTTATACTCGATTTTAATAATTTTTGGAGCTATCAAAACGGAATTTCATTTTATAATAAAATAATAGTTTCAAGATTTCCAAAAGAGCCCCTCCTCTCCCTTATAAAAGTCCCCACTTCCTACCCATCTCTCACACTTCTAAATCCCTTTGGCTCTACCAACCTCTAGTCAAATAAGCTCCAAATATCCCTATCTTCATCCTATAATCCTTACCTTAGTCATAAAGCTCTTAAAGAAACTGTTTTGGTTTAAACCAAGGGGAGTTGCCCAATTCAAAGGTAATGTCTTCTCTTATTTTCTTTTGTTTTATTTTGCTTCTCCAACCCCATAAAATCTTTTTATTCCTTTATTTTGTAACAAAACCAGTATCTTCAATATACTAGGATTTTAATATGAGAAATATTTTATTTAAACTTACACACACCTCGGTCTAATGGTTAAATAACATACTGTTTCTGTGAGTGGTGAAGTAATGCCTCATGAATTGATGATTGTTCAATATTCTTTTAACACCTATCATGGAGGAAATTAAGATGTGACTCTATTTATATATTATATATATAATATGTTTATTTTTTCCTTATGCTTCTGTATTTTTCATTTATGGCATGCCTTTATGGTTTCCAATATGGGTAAATGCGATAATTTCATTTCAAGAATTGTGGACTACCGCTCCCTCAAAGTGATTTTATTCGTTAATTCCATATGTGGGATGTATAAAGGATGGAGTTAATGGTATTAAATTTTATAACATATTGGAATTATAATATACCTTTATATCATTATTATTTCATTCCATTAAATACAAAATAGAAATGAAAATAGTGATCATGCGTACGTATGGCTTACCGTCTCCATGAACAGTGCATTTCCTCTCTTACCTCTTAATGTTATGTAATATTATAAATGGATGTATATACTAGATATATATGATTTATAACATATCTACATCATGAATATAATTCTAGATATAATGGATATTTTACGCCATGAACAACTTGTAATTATAAGATATATATTTTTGACACAAGTACCAATGATCGACAAAACGACCGTTATTAACATAAATAATTACATAATGTTTATAAAATAGAAATAAGTGATGTAAAAGGAAAATGAACATGAAAACGATTCTTATGCAATTATAAATTAACTCTTGTTTATTATTCAAGAGATTAAAGAATGATCGAGTCAGGTCGGACACGAGGTAAGGGACATCGTCTCAATCTCCTTTCATTGAGGCATATTTTTTTATACACAACATTCTTTTATATGGTGTATAAACCCCATTGAATTTTAATTTTATTCAAAAGGAATATTTTTATGTGAATCTTTTTACTAAATGAAAAAGGGAATGTTTTTGTCTTATGTTTGCGGTGAAAAGGACTTCTCCACTGCCGTGATTATTATTTGAGATTCGGCTTCCTCTACAAGACATAACTTTTTTTAAATGAAAAATAAATACCACGTTTTACTTTTCTTTTATTTGGGTATTGAAAATGGTTTTGATAATTTTTTTATTATATCAAATTGCTTTTGATATATTGTGATTGAAATGTTGAAATGATATGTTTACTTTATAACTATTTTCTGTTATAGGATTATGTTATGGTTCTTGGGAAATTGTTTATGAAGACGGGTGGATACATGATAAACTAAGGTTGGTTGAGCCCAAGATATATCTCCAATGCAATGGGTAATGTGAAGGAGTTAAAATCTATGTTTTCTCTTAAGAGATTTAGGGAATATATTGTGATGGGTATTCCAAACGTCACCATGAGGGTTACTCATTACGGAAGAATGTTATGAATGCAACAAGTTACCTTTATGTCTTATGATTTCTATGGGTTATTCACAAATCATATGATTTCATGAGGTATGTTAAAGTGATTATATTTTATGAGTAAAGTATGATTTCATTGATTCTTTTGTATACATGGACTAAGGTTTTCTTTCCGTATTTTTATATTCCTTACTGAGCTTTTTATGCTGATCCCATGTTTTTGAAATGTTTTTCACAGGTCAAGGGAAAGGTACATGATGTGATGATAGTGTAGAGAAAGTTTCAAGAAATAATCCATTTTATATTTTAAATATGTTTCCTTTGATGGGAAAAGTGAATATTGTATTTGATGTAACCACCTTGTTTAAATGTGGAATGTAATGCATGATTTATGATCTAATTCTCTAAAACTCTAAACCTGAAAAGATCCTCAATGATTATTCATGAAATAACTCAAGATTAAGTAATGTTTAAGTCTGGGACCTTATATGTTCTACTAGGTTTTAATAGTTCGGTTATTATTAGGATGGAATGTGTATTTAGTTATTTATATTTCCATACTTTTTATTCAAGTCAAATTACTTAAATGGTATTTGTGTTCAGTTAATTTTTCCATGATTATCCTTCTTTATTGAAGATATATTCTATTGTACGTAACCCTTACAAAGTATTTGATCTCACCTGAATTTTGTTTCCTTTTCTAGAATCCATAAAGGAAACTAAAAGTGTGGTGATATGATATTATATAGGGAATAATTTTGGTCTCAAAATAATTATGTTGTAATGTATGTTTTCCAATTTTAAATGGGAATTATGTATGCATCTATTTTACCCAGAATACTAAACAATTAATCCATTTGGGTTTTGATTCCTTTTATCATATACAAGTGTAAAAATGTATGGAACCAGCTCCAGTTTACCATAGTATGGGTCCCATTAGTTATCATTCCTCCCACTCTTTAGTGGGGGACATCTTATATATTGTTACGAGACTATATATGTAGTGTAAAAAACTGATGATATGTAATGTATTAAATTCAATACATCCTAATATTAAATCCATATAACCCACAAGAGGAAAATATTCATAGATTTTAATTCCATAAAATTGGATTAATATCATATGGAAATCGCATGGGAGGATCAAATGAATATATGCATCACATGAAAAAAATATTATAATGAATATCATATATTTTTATCTGTATCATTCAATATGTTACAAATATATAGATGCCCGAATATATTTTACAATATCAATATATCATATTTTACAACCTACATCTCATAAATATAATCACATTTTGTTTAGTTAAAAATATAATATAATTTAAGAATTTCTATTATATATCTATCATGTACTTATTCATCACATCTTAATGATTACTCTACTCTTTTTATCCATATACACTACAAGACCCCCTTACATCCATTAGGAAAATTATTTATTCTACTCCATAATATCTTGGGAAATAAACACTCTCACTGTCATCACATATGTTTAATTTGTTATAGTTAAATAACTCATATATTTCTTAATGGAATAGTTCATTCAAGACCTCAATGATATCATCTAACCATTATTGAAACTCATTATACACTAACTAGAATGTTTATAATTGAAAAATATTCATATATTCTTTTATATTATTCATCGATTTGAAATTTTATTGTGAAATGTAAAGTAATTCTATATCTAAAAAACATAATTTTAAAATTTGTTGTAAAAAATCATTTCCCCTTCAGAAAACTACTGATATGAGTGAAAATGGGTTGATAAATGTTACATAAACATCTTCATATGAATCTAAAGATTGTAATTTATACTAATGTTTAGTAATTTATAAATTTTATTTGTCTATAATTATATATTACTCCATCGCATGAATCTTACTTCTAAACCAATATACTCATCTTTCAAAATTATTAAATTGTCATACATTTTGAAACCAATATTATATGTAATCTATCGAAGGGATGTGTATTTAAATCATAACCCCAAGGAGATAAAAATTTAGTATCATATATTTCTACCATGATATAAATTATCATCTCAAAGATCATTTAATTTATAGTATAATTACTAAATCTTTTAATTATATTTGATACCTAATAAACTATAATAAAAATTTCATATATAGAGTCACTTTTTATTATAGTGATATATTCATACTCAAGTAACTAATCTGTATCAATTTCCATTTTTAACATTAGTATTTCCTTTATTTATATTATTTAGTTTTTCTAAAATAAAATTTATAACATTTATCGAAAATATAATTAAATGTTATTTTGTTGAATGTGAATACATAATAGTATTTCTATCATTCCTATAAATCCCAAAATTATTCTTAGAATCTAATTTAAAATTTTATAATTATTTTACTAGTGTAAAACCTCATGTGAAAAAATTCTAAAACATCATAACATTAGAAATGAATTTGTGTTCCTATTTATATTTTCCAAATATTACAAATTTTTTTCATCAAATTTTCTAACATCCATAATATTAATCAATTAAATACTATCAACGGTCAATATAAAAAACATATATAAAACCATTAGTTCGACAAAAACTCCTTCAAAAGACAAATTTTAATTTTTATTCAATTAAAATGGGGGTGAAAACTCCAATACAAACTATCTTATAAATCCAATACATCAGTAACATTAAAACATATTTATTATTCGAGTAAAAATCACTTCTATGAAACTAATTTTTATATACCTAGGCATTGAAAGTTCATAAAGAGTGTAAAGGGGGTAAGGTGGTTTTGTATTTTTTCATAACAATCTACTTTTTCCTATTATGATTTCTTATGAAATCATTTTATTTAACTTATTAGAGTGATAAATATTACTTCTTAACTAAAAAACCCTACTAATATAAAAAATAAAAATAAAATTGTAGTGTAACATTAACTTATCAAAAGAATCATCTTATTCTTGATATAACCAAAACACTCTTGAGGCCATATAACTCACTATAAAAAACAAGATGGGTACAAATAAAAATGTATAATCCTCTTTTTTTGATAAATTATTATCAAAACAATTTAAATTGATAAGTTTCTTTTCAAAATTTACTGATTTTGTGAAATTGCTGATACAGGTGTTCACAAATATGCCTCAATGATTTTCTTCAAATAAAATTATGGTTCCCCACACATCATATCTTTTAAAAATTGATGTAACTATATTCTTCATCATTATCTCATACAACTATGATGATTTCTCACAAATCATTATCTTAGTTATCTTATTCTTAATCTTCTCATTCTTAGACTATTGCATGTTTCTTTATTTATCACCCCCTTCAATCAATGAAAAATTCACAATGCAAAATACTTGAACTCACACCATAATAATAAATTTAATCAATCCTTTATTAAATGATAAAATATATTTCTTTATTAAAACACACAAAAACTATCCATTACTACCCTATTTTTCTTAAATTTAGCACATATTTCATATTAATTTATTTCTATAGGATAAACTCAATATCCATGATCCATTTTTCATAGATATTAGCTATAAAATCTCATCGTTTCGATTTGAATTTAAAATTAAAATTCAAACTAAAGTCATTATCTAATAGATTTTAACTTCTTTTAGGGATCCCTTACTTTTTTCCTATATGAATGGGGTTATGTATAAGGAATTGGATATCAAACATGGTGAATCTAAATCTATCTATACATAGTTAATAAACTCAATAATGGCTTATATCAAGGAAATATACTTATATAAGATAAGTATCAACCAATAATATCTAATCCCACTTGAGTTAACTCATTATATAGAATATGATGAATTTCATAATTATTATGGATATAATTTTAATACTCATAGGCATATTATAGAAATCATTACATAAAAAATATTATCATCATTTCTCAATTGGTATATTTTCCCCCTTATTCTCACCATTTGAGTGAAAAACAATTGGTATTTATCTCGATTTTATTTTAAAAAAATTATTAATATAAAAAAGAAATCATAGAAAAATTCACATGTGATCGATCTATGGATTTTTTAAAAATATTTTAATTAGTTGAAATAAAAATGGATATGAAACATATGGCCATAGAAAAACACCACTAAAAATGTATAAAATAACTGAAAATAAATACATTGTATCTTATCACTTCCATTTATATGGGAGTAGGGTTCAACCATTTTAATAATTGATAAACATCCAGATGGATAGCTTCATAGTGGAAATCGATAAACCAATTATATAACTACTGAAATACAAATAAGGGGATAATGGAACTATTTAGGGATGAGTTGTAATTTAATGACAAAAAAATTGATTTTTTGTGGAATTGGTTAGTTCATTTCTAAAAAAATTATTTTATTCATTTTCATTACTGAATTAGGAAAATAATGAACATTCGAAAAATATTTTCAATGAAAACATTAAATTCCATTAAAATATCATTATTCTTTGTTCATATAACTCTTTCAAAATTTATATTTATATCAATAGAATATGTTTATCAATCAATATAAAATTTTTATGTATCCTCAATTTCAATTTAATATAAATTAAAATATAATATCATTAAAACTATATATGAGTACAAGAAGTATGTACAGTTTTTTTAATAAGTTTTCAATCAAATACTTATTAACCTTAAACTCTATTTGTTCATAGTTAACCAATTTTATATATTAAACTATTGAAAAATACTATATCAAAACATTGTTATATTATTCTATTATTAAATCATTAATAAAAAACCAACTATCTGTATATATTTTATGTCTAAATTATTTCCTAATATATTGATCAATGTTTTCTTAATAAATTGTGAAAAATGATAAACAATTTTACACAATGATTTTTTAGTAGTATTGATAAATATATAAAATTTATGTAATATGTTATAATATATAATTTTTTTAAATAATTTATTAAAAATACAGAAAATATTATTGATCAATTTATAATATTTTTTAGTATTTATAAAATAATATAATGGATTAAAATGAATTTCAAACATGACTTATGTTATTGTAATAACTACCCATATGGTATGAAAACAATTTATTTTATGGATTAATCAATACTATCTGTGCATAAAATTTATGGTATACTATTTAAAAAATTATCTTCCCTTTTTTAGTATCATATTAGTTTATTTTTGGATGTTATAAGACTTGATTCCCTTATAAATATTTTTTATAAGTTTATAGTTTTAAAAGTGAATGTATAACACCTTGTATTATGAAAACCCCATAATTAAAATATTTATAAAAATGGATTTCCATCAAAAAACCATTATGCTGCTTCAAGAATTAGAGTTTTATAGAATTAAAGACCCCCATTACATAACATGGTGGAAATATTCCAACAATGTAAATTTTTTTTCTTCAAAAAAATACTGCATCAATTTTATATAATTATTATGATGAAGACACAATAGATTAATTTAACATGATTCAATATTATTGAAATATCAAATGTTATAAAATTTTAAAAAAAATCCATAAATCATTTAAAAATATTTCAAATGTATGGAATAGGAAAATGGTTTTATAATGAATATAAAAGTTATGGAATCCCATTGGTCTAGTTAAAAATAGAAAAATACAAGAAAAAATTAATCTATTCTGCAATAAATTTCAAGCCCTTAAATAAAATATATCCCCATGAGAAAAAAAACATTTCCCATGAAAAAAATATAAGCCCCATTAAAATGAATAGGAAAACCATATAGGAATCCTGAAAAAAATGCGAACTCATGAAATAAAAGCACAAAAAAACTCTTCACATTTAAAATTTTATAAAAATTATTTACCTTATGAAATAAGAATATTTCAAAAAAAAATTATAAAAAAATATGTTGCATGGAGCATCATGGTCATTACCAATGTTTACACATGTCTAAATTGTTTCCGAATAATTGGTGCTCAATTAATTCCATGGTGGTAAAATATCATGAAATCACAATTAATAGTTAAAAAAAGAATGCTAAATAATTATTTAATGCATTGGAGATCAATAATAGGCCAAAAAATAATCAATACTTATATTTATGTCACCCATCATAACATAAAAATCCTCATTTATAGTAAAAATGCTTATTAATTTACTAGTTTCTTCTTTTTCGTTGTAAGACCCATAAAAACGATTTCACACCATAAGAAAATAACATTCTATTTTCATATAAAAATTAAAATAAATATAAATTTATTTTAAAAAATAATAAATTTGAAAAGTTCCCAAAATATTATGAGTAATATAATTTTTAAAAAATCATGAAAAAATTAAAATGAATCTTATAATGAATAATTTCTATGATAGAGTGAAATTTTGGTAATGTTTTAAATATTAATAATAAATAATTTGGTGATTTAAATAAAGAATATGAAATGCTCCGTATAAAAAAATATAATAATTTTTATTTCTAATAAATTTGAAAATAAAGACAATATTTTTATAAAAACCATTAATAAACCAGTATTCATAAAAATAAATTCTAGAACCATTTTTATCCCCACGATATAGAGGAAATAGAGTGGAATGAAAAGCATTAAGACATGATTTTAATAAAACAAACATTAACATATGTCTCATAATGATTCATAAGTTTTTTAAAATATTGAATTGAAAAATTATGTTACTTATTTTTATGATTATGAAATTTTTCATATAAATTTTATTATAATTATTCTATTTAATTCATTTATTTTAATGTTTTATTTAGGTAGAGAATGGGTAATGTTTTTATTAGACGATGGAAGGTTATTTGGTAATTTTTTTAATAGCCTTTATATGTTGATCATTAAAATAAGTTGATGGTCTTAGAATACTATTAATGTTTTAATTATTATATTAATATAAAAAATTTACTTTAAAAACAAACTATGTAAGGTTTTCATGGAAAATGAGACATATAATTTCATAGAGGTGGTAGTCTAGATGTTGACATGGAAGATGTTCCTATATTTCTACATGATATAAAATAAGTAAAATAGATAATATTTACATTTAACGAATCATAATTATGGTATGAATTACATCTTTAATCATTAGTAATATCTTCATGACATGCCACGTGAGGCATTTATGAATATCATTTGACATCGCTTCATGGGGGTAGTATACCACACATAAGAATAGAAGGCATTATTTTTATAATGGATGGATGGGGGAAGGTAATTAACATCTCTTATATCATGAATCATATATTTTTATAAATATTAGATATATAATATTTATACATTATATTAAGTATCCATATTATTAGGTGATAAAAAATGGAAGACAACACTTTTTTGAGGTGGAATTCCATACTTGCACATGAGTAATGTTTCAATACCCATTGGATGAAAAAGAGGAATATTTTTTTTAAAATTAGATAAATTAAAATTAAATATAGTAGAGATACTTGTAAAATTATATTAGATTTATATAGTTCATTTATAAGGAGGAATATAATTTAATTGTCTTGAATGATTCTGGATAGTACTTCTACTTCATCTTGGATAACATCTCTACTCAAAATTTATGTGTTCTAGGATGGGTTTCGGAGGAAATGAGTAACTATATAAAATTTTAAGGTTTTTGGGATTATATTTTGGTAGATAATATTTATTAAAAAGTTCTATCATTGAGTATGGATGACAGGGGTGGAGTTTGACTTTTATTTTTTATGGTAGTCACTATTTTTAAATACAATTGTTTTTAAATATAATTTATGAATTTATAAATGAAAAAGGGACTGAGACTATAAATTACTGAATATAAGGTGTGGGAGATCATGATCCACTAATAAATTTATATTCATGTGTGTTTTTATGTTATCTTGAATTTTTCCCCTTTATTGTAACCATAAAAACCAATACATAACCATTTTATTCTTAAAAAATGTTATCAAATTTTACCTAGGTCATTATATTATATGAAAACCATATATGTTAGCTTAGTATTTATTAAAATTTTGATTAAGAATATAGAATCCATTTATAAAATTTAATTGGAAATGTTTTCAGAAATTATATTAAACATTAGTGCATAAAACACAAAAAAAGAGTTTCTATAAAACACATATTTTATGTGTAAAAATAAAATTACCCAAAAACATTTCATATAATTATTCCTCACTAAATTAATTGTATTAAAAAAAATAAGGGAAATATATATTCTATTTCCATGATTGAATGAAAAAATGTAATATTTCAAAAAACCTATTAATATAATATATCTAAAAATATTTTTTAATTATAATACAATATAAATTATAAAAAAAATCATGTATAAGTTACCTTATTAAACTAATTATTATAAATCTGTTTTCCGTTTAAATACATAATTCTCCAATTGAAATGTTTTATAAATTATTAATTGAATACTTCATGAAGGTGATATAACAAATGTTTCTATATTTATAAAAACATTAATTCTCACCCTTAACTAAATAATCAACTGTATCTTAAAAATATCTAATATTCACCTAATGATAATTTTGATATTTGGATTCCAAAAATTATGTATATTACATAAAAAATTAAAAACTAAAAATAATTAAATTAGTTTAATTAAAAGATAAATAATTTAAGTTAATAAAAGTGTAACTTTTTCAATTGTACAATTATATGAAAATATGTTTAATAATATGATGACTATATATATATATAATGAATACATAAATATAATAATGTCAGTTTATTTTTTGGAATATATGGATTTTCACATTAAATGACCTCTATGGAATTTCATCTTCACAATTTTATTATTTTCTTATACAATTGGAGTTATTTTTCCTTCAACAACTCACTAATTTTTATGATTCTTCCTAAATGTAATGAATATTACAAAAAACCATTATCCAATGAAACACATTTCATTTAAAGAATGTAAATCTAAGATATAATAATTTAATTTTATGTTCTTAATAATAACGATTCATTCATAATTGTACCACTTGAGTAATAAAAAATGTGAGATAATTGTTATAAAAATCTATATCAACAAAACATGAAGCGCATCATGAATCTGAGATAAAATAATAGAAGAATAATTCTCTACAATAAATTTATCCCACAATTTCCAGAATCTCATATTTTCAAATAAAATATATTATTAACATTAACTTTTAATACCAAAAAACAATACACCTTTTATATTCGGTATGTTAAAAAACGGAGTCACTTACCTCAAACCATAGATATTTACTCCAGTAATATGCATAGCCCTTTTTATTTATCTAAGATATCCTCAAGTGGTATAATGTACTTATTACTATTTCAAACATGTATTTTACATGTGTAAGTCCCAAAATCATCTTTTACATACTCTGTCACTATATTATGGTGTTCTACATCATATTCTATATAATACCTTAAATCATTCCATTTGTATTCAGGAATAAAAAATGTTATTAATGAAAATTTAACAAATGGAAGACACTGACCCATAATTACTTTTAAAATCCAATTAAAATTATATAATAATGTTCTAAAATGAAAATATGATTTTATATGAATGTCTATTACAATTTGGATCAATGGATATGATAAAATTTAATTCACTACCCACATATTCTAAATACCCTTAAAAAGATTAATGAAAATTTAAGATCATGATCATATAAAATAAATATAATGAAGGGATTTTATCATTCAATATCATTGTGATAAAGTATATAATACTGATCGAAGGTCATAGTATATTTAATATTAAAAAATTCCTGAATTTAGTCAATCAATCAAAAGAAAACCAAATCACATTATTACCATGGGGTAAATTTGGTAACCTCATTGTGAAATACATGTATTTATTCTGCCATTAAAATTATAGAACTAGAATATGATTATGAAAGTATTTAGCAGTTTAAATAAACCAAAAATATTTGAAAATTGAAAAAATTCACAGTTATATCTACAATACATTATCTTATTCAGACCCAATAGTAATAATACCAATGGTCTCAGTACATTTTCATATAATCTCCATGATTAAAAATTATAGATCGATGTGATTAATTAATTAATTTATTCATCAACTAATAATCACTTCACAACGAAAACTAATTTATGATTCATATATAACCAACATTCGGAAAATTAAATTCTTGTAACATACCCTTCAGGACCGCTTACAATTTTAGACAATCCACGATCTTATCTATTTAGAATTTTATATATTTATGGAAATATGATTGCCCTGATACCTGAACCAAAATAGGGGAAGATATATCATTTAAAATTTATATTCTAATATTAAATAAATTTTTAAATAAAGGATCATCTCCCAAACATATAATCATTAATGATACATTATCTTTTTGACTCATGACATCAGCTACATTGTTTTCATTAGATGAATGATTGTGTATTTTGTAATAATAATACCTCAGATGTTATGAATACATTATCTAACCCATGTTATAATATTTTTTACAAAATATATACATTAATATTTTGTCGTCAGTATGTATTTAACAATTTAAATTTTTAAAACAATCCTCTAGATTTGTGAAGAAACACTTATATTACATGATTAGGATCATGTATTGGATTATTCTTCTTATTGAATTTTAATTTACATTAAACATATTATATTACATTATCAATATACATCAATAATAATCCAAGGACCTCAAATAAAAATCTTGTTAATAAAAATAGAACTTTTCAATATGGAGGAGAAAATAATAAATAATATTCCAATATTATTTTCAATTATTGAAAACATTTATCATATTCATTTTTCAGTATGAATTTAAATAATTATTGACTTAACCTATTTAGTAGACAATATAACCAATAAATGTTTCTAATAATCCATCATTCAAAATCTAATGATCCAAGACAACATCAAATGTTGGTCTTATTTGTAGGTTTGGAAATCACTTCCATAAGTTTATTATTTTTTGTATAAATAAATTATATAATTAGAATTTTTTTCTGATGGAATATAATCTACTCTAACCAACATTAAAATATTCTAAATCTTATATAAAAACATCTATTAAAAAATGAAGAATAAACCTTATATATTTCTCATGTTCTTCATAAATTTTATAATAAACTATAAATAAATAAATGAAAATGACCAAAAAATTATCTATATACTGATGAATACTTTTTATAAAAGGATCCAACAATACATATAGTGAATATATAAATCCTATATTCACAGACACGAAATCATAATATCTATATCTAGTATTAATAAAAAAATCCATAATATCATCCTCTATCACTTTCAACCTATGTTACCCAGTCCTTATATCAATATTCGAAAAATATGATGTTCCTTGGATCTATTATATAAGTTATCATTATGATAAAATGAATAATTTATCATTATAATAATCTTATTGAATAATTTATAATTAATTAATATTCTCATTTTACAAATCAACATTTAATTAAAATACTGGAACACCGTAAGATGAACTGTTATAATAAATGAAAATAGTACAATAAAACTCTTTTAACAATTTATTAATTCTAATTTTTATACATGATCAATTCGATAATAGGGTTCAAACATTGTATTAGCAACATGAACTATGATAATTGTAAATCAAACTTCTAGATGAAGAATAAAACCATGAAAATAATTAGAAAATACATCATAATTTTCATTTACTACTAGCATGTCATTAATATGAAATGTTTTTTTATTTTAGACAATTTTTCAATAAATAATTTTACTCCAACAGTTAATTTTTTTTTCATATTTGTAATATGTTATTAATGATGTGAATGTATTCTAATATGAAAACATAATCTAAATCTAAAAAATATATTTTTTTGATCTGCATTATATCATGTCATGATAACCTAATAGACAACCCATATGCATAATTACATCAATATATAAAATGGTTAAACCATCATGGTTTTTTATTAGATATTCTCTAGATGTAAAAATAAATACATCTATAAATTAAAATTTCTTAAATATTAACACTATAATTTTATACCAAATTGCATAAATTTATTTTTTGAGATAATATTTTAAGTATACATGATTTTTTTAAAAATATAAAAATATACACGAACCCCAATTAAAATAGTAAATTTTTAAAATCTAAATAAACAAGAAATATAACTTTCACTACATTATTTGAATGTCCCAAATATGACTTAGAAGTAGGAAAATATTCACACAACTCTAGTATTTTGTTCTTATTTATTCCCACTACGGGAAACTAACTTCTACCAATCATTATCAAAATGATTCAACTCATTGGGAATAAAACATGTCATTGTTTGATGTATAACTATTTTTCAATTACTGAACTATTAAAATCTCATTTCCTTCAAAATATAATCCAAACAACATAGATTACCATATAAATAACACTATCCAAATCTAGTACTGAAATTATTTGACCACATTTGAAGCATGTGGTGCGATTACTTTAATATTTTTTATTTGAATGATTTCATATTATTTACCATATAGATCCCTTCTTAAATATTTTTTCAAGAAGTACAGAAGAGTTGGAAATCTCAATCTCAATTTTCTTAGCATGATGAAAAACATTATCATTTCTTCTAAATTATCATTATTTTAAATATCACTGTAAATTTATTTTAGACCTAATAGAAAACAATGTTAAATATTCTGGTCCAAAATGAAATTCAGTTGAAACATGTGTTGTTTGCTAACATTTTCCTCAGATGTGATAATTTATTCTTCATCCTATCAAATCAACTCTAGAAATTACCTTTCAAATTTCTATTTAATAACATTAGGAAAACAATTCTCAATCTACATATCATTAATGGTAATCCACTATATGTCATTAACATAATCCATTACATTAATATGAATTATCATAGAGGTCAATTAATTGACTTCACGTTAAAATTTATAAATAAAAATGGTTTCCATATATGGATTTTTAAATCCCATAATGTCAAATGACTTTTCTAATTCAATAAATTCACTCGATCATTCTCATGTTTGATGATTCAGAAAAATCTAAATTGTTCTTTTTCAGGAAATGATCTGCTGTAAAAAACATCATACATAGATAATTGATTCACACTATTCCATTGCTGAAGTTGTTAATAGTTTTCATCAACAATGTTATCTCTACCAAAAATTACTATATTTTAATCCTTCCCTATTACCGATTCATGATATTTTTATCCCCTTGATTGTATCATAAATTTATGTCCATATTTATATAATAAAAAACAATTATAAAATAACAAGGATTTGATAAATAATCATGGAAATCATCAAAATCTAACTCTTGATAATATAAATATAACATATTATCACATTAATGAGTTTTTTAACATCACTATATAAAAATGGGATTTTATACCTAATATAAATTTTATATCATTAATAACTCGTAACTACATGTTATAGAAAAAGGGTTTCATTTTCATAAAAATTCAGGATATTTTAGTTTTATATATTTAGACTATCAGAAAAACCAATACCTAAAAATAATCATTTCCATATAGTGACCATTTTTGAAAAAAGGCTTCATGTTTAAACACATATTTTTATGAAGATACATTATATTCATTTATTCTATTTCAAAACAACATAATTATTAAATTTTCTATTATATCTACTTATCTGTACATACTGCTAAAATTGAAAATGTAGCATTAAAAAAAGATCTATTAGGGTTATAATAATAAATTAATCCCACAAGATTATTGAAAAACCTAAAAACTCATTAAATTTATTAACTTTTCCAAAAATAGGAACATTGATTATATAAATAAAATATATATACCTGATAAAATAAAATTTTTATACTAAATAATTGTATCCCATTAGTATGCCTTTCTAAACAATGATAGAAACATGAGAACACATAAAACATTTCAATTAAAAAAAGGCATTATGTCTTTGAATGTTTATAATCATTCTATACATCTTGAAATAAAAAAAATCAATAAAACCATTATCATGGTTATAATAAATATATCATAGAATAATTTTAATAACCCATGTTCACTATTTTTTTATACTTTTTATAATAACTAATTTTCTATTAACTATATTTGAGTAACTTACAATGTTATCTACCACATTTTTTACTTTAACATACTAAAAAATTACCTATTTCATTAGATTAAAACACTGGGGTCATCCATAATCATGAATTGTATAATAAATTCACCTAATAATATATAATTATAAATTACTTTCCCTTGATTAAAAATTTACATGATTGTACATTTTTTTGGGGGGAAACATTGAAATACTTATTTGAACCCATCAACACAGAACGTTCCATTTTCAAAAAATAATATGTGGAAATATATTTTATTTGAAAAAAATTAAAAATGAAATATTCATAGAATAGATATAATTTTATATTTCTTTAATACCCATTAAAATATTTATATGACGCTTGAAAATGAATAATCATTATAATGGATGGAAAATTTGTCCATATGAAAAATGTTAAATATAATAATTCATTATACATTGTAAATATAGTTAAATTATTCATATAGAAAACATAATGGGGGTACCATTTAAGAAATCAAGAATGAAATTAAGAAAAAATTTTAAAATTAACATTAATAGAATTTAATTTATAAAAGAAACATTCTAATGATCAATGAATTAAAGGAAGAAGATATGAAGTAAATAATTGAAAAAAGTCAAATAAACCCTAACCTTAATCCCCCTATATGTATGTATATTATTTATCTAAAAATTTATGAAAGTATTGTATTTATTTACTATCAAAATTCAAAAATTTCATATTATTTTCTATATCATTAATCCTTTTATTTAATTAATTACATTATTTAATTTAGTTTATAAATCAATAATTCCTATGTTAGAAATTTTGAGGTTGTTTTTTCTTTAATTCTCAAAACAGACTTTATAGGATTATTGGGTGAATGGGTCATGGTTTTATAATCATATTCATTTATAATTAATATATGTACACATTATGTAAAATTTTAAAACCAATCATCAAAGGAAATCATGAAAAATTAAATTCATCCAATCCTTGAGGTGTTACATCACACGTACCCAAAAGTTGAATTTCTATTTTTCTATTAGGAGGATAATAGACAAAGTATATAATATTTTACTTATATAAAATAATTAATATGTCACACTTGTCATATTAATTTATTTCTCCCATCCTTATAAGTAATTATGTTTTGTGGTAATGTAAAAAGAATCATACAAGTTCATAGGGGTGGTAGTCTACACAAATGCATGAATGAAGTTATAATTGGAAACTGTTTTGTGGGTAAGAACATAGGTAATATATAATAAATCTGTGATCCTAAATATTCTACAAATATCATTTAAGTTCATTTTACTTATCATTGTAACTATATTTTGGTGTTGGTGTTGAAATGTTAAACACGTCACTTCATTGAGGTGGTATTCTGAATGTGCACATGGGTGATGATTTATTTCCAATTGGATTGAAATGAATAATGAAATATTTATTCAATAAACACAATAAAAATTAAATATTAAAAATATATATTTTTTATTATATTATAATTTTTAAAATAATCTTATAAGATGTATAATGAGAAATCATCTATTAATAAATTTGTTAGGACATACACCTCATTCATGGATATCCTTCTTATATTACACCTTACACATTTTAAGATGGGTCTCTTGTTAATACCATTGCTTATTGGATATTAGGAGGAGTGTTTGTAATAGTCCACTTCAATAATTTTCATGTTAGTGTTCTCAATGTGTGTAGATAATGGATGAGAGGTTTTCTCCTATTCTATGTTAAGGGAGATACACACTTCTAAATACATAAAACATTTACCAATTTTATTTATCAATAAAAATACAACATATACCCAAATGTTTTTTTTGTACGTTGATTTTGATCAAAATAAACCAAAATAATTACATTTATGAATATTGTTTTCTTTTATCCTAAGGCCTTATACTATTATTTTATACCCTTTAACTCATTTTATCCTTCATCGAGATGATATATTTTGATATAGGTAAATAATTTATAAAAACTTATTATTTGAGAAACTATTCAAAAAATTTAAAATGATAAATGAAAATGTGAAATACATTTTACCTTTTTTATTTTCTAATGGCAGTATAAATTACATTTTATATATGTATGTAAAAATGGGGTTTCACTAAAATAATTATAATAATTTATTTCCATGTTATTAATTGTATTATAATTAATAATATTATATATATATATATGATATTTTTACAATGAAATAACTGAATTTAATCTTCTAAAGACACTAAAAATAAAATGAAACCTTTTTTAAAATATTATAAAATATAAATTATTTTCTGAGAAGACAAGTATGGGATCAAATTTTCAAAATAATTTTTGTAAATGATTATTATAATCCATAAAATTAAATTTGATCAATATTTCTATTAAATTTAAATTAAATATCATATCAGGATTTGAAAACAAATTATTTTATTTGATAAAATAATATTTTAACTTTTAAGGCAAAAATAAAACACTACAGAATAATTAAAAAAATATGACATTATTTAAATTTAATAATTTAAATAAAATGGAAATTGTTTTACAAGATTAAAATGATAAAATGTTGGTTTTTTATCTTTTAAATATAATCATTTAAACATGATGAACTAATTTTTTAATTATATTTTTTGTTATAGAATTATATAAAATTATTTACAAAAATATGGTTAATATATATAAAAAAATGACTAAATATAAATCATAATTATTTCTGACGGTTTCGTCAGGGCACACACATCCGTCCACTCAGTGTACAATAGGCACGAATTTTGTTGCCCCACATTCCTTCTTTCCAAAGGGGGCGTCATCCATTACTTATTCAGGGGCATCTACTTCTTGAACTAAATGGGATGATGGGATGATGGTACCTCCTTCCATGGATTCCTTCTCAGAACTCATCTCCTTGTCCATGTCACCCTCATAGATTTAATACGTTGTTCATGAGTCTCATTACCAGTGCCATGTTTTCATGGATGCCGGTTAATTACACTGCTTCTCTCAGGACATTCCAAGGGGTCTGGTCAGGGCAGCAACCTTATGTCGGAGGAGTAGTCAGGTCGAGGCATCATTAACGTGGCTAAACGTTGGGGAATTGGGGTGTCTGCCTTTTGTCCCTTATTATAGGGCTTCACGAGGGCGCAGAAGCCCGGGGAATCCCACATTGAAGGCAGGGAGTCATATTCCATAGGCATGTATCTGAGATTTTCCTCATCTTCCCATGTTTAACACAAGGTATGCCGCAAGTTTAACGTCCAGTGTAGACGGATTGGGATTATCAGAACACTAGCTGGAGTGGATCAGATTGAGGAACCCCTCTTGATGGGAACACCGATATCGGTGCTAGCCCATATGTGGCTTTTTGAATGATGTGGGGTGGAATGGGGTGGCATGATCTCAACGAGATGTGGTGGCCCGGGTTTGTATCAGGATGGATGATGGAAAACTACGTGAATTAGAGGGGGTAGTGAAATGGAGTCGTCATGTAGATGACAGTGGTGTTGGGATTGAGTCACGAAGTGACTTCCTACGTATCCCCATGACAGGGAATCAAAGTCCACATAGTTTGGAATGAATGTGTGGGGATTACACTTTAGGCTTCCCAAGGTGGTGGGAGAACTGACGTGAATGTGGTCGTAATGACCAGGTGGTGGGATTGAACCTCGTGAGGCTTCCTACATACCATTCCTTACCATGGATCAATGTCCACGTAGTTCGGGTTGGACGCCGGAGAACCGACCTGAAGAAGGAACTTGGTCCAATGGGTGGTGGGATTAAACCTCGGGGAGGCTTCCTACATACCATGTCTTAACATGGATCAATGTCCACATAGTTTGGGACGTTGTACAGTTTAGCGTCATGAGGGACAGGGGTGAACTGGCGTGAATGAGGTCGGAATGACTGGGTGGTGGGCTTGAACCTCAGGGAGGCTTCCTGCGTACCATACCTTGACATGGATCAAAGACCACATAGTTCAAAAAAATGGTTTGTTGAACTGATGTGAAGGGGTGTCGAAACAACTAGATGGTAGGGTCACATCGGCTTACCTCTATATTGGGATGCAGTTTAATGTCATGCAGTATGGGGGTGTGTTAGAGAACCAACGTGAATGAGGACCTTGGCCCAGGTGGATGGTGGGCATGATCCTCGTGAGGTTCCCTACGTACCATTCCATGACATGGATCAAAGGCCACATAAATCAGGTGAAAATGGAGGCACGACGCACTGACACGGAGATGATCAGGGCTGGTGATTGTTGGGCTTGAACCTTAGGGATGCTTCCTACGTACCATGCCTTGACATGGATCAAAGACCACGTAGTTCAAGTGAAAATGGGGTGTCGGCGAACGGACGTGAAGAAGGATCTTGGTCCGATGGGTGACGGGGCTTGAACCTCAGGGAGGCTTCCTACGTACCATGCCTTGACATGGATCAATATCTTCATAGTTTGGGTAAGGTTTCCGTAGGTGAACCTAAGTGAAGGTGAACCTGTGAGTCCACTGGTAGTGGGCTTGAACCTCGTGAGGCTTCCAAAGTACCGTGCCTTGAAATGGATCAATGTCCTCATAGTTTGGGTGTGCATTTTAACGTCATGCTAGACGAGCACATACCGTTTGATGTCATGTGGGACGAGGGAATTTTCATGGTCGATGCTTACTCTAAGCCCACGTGAGTCGTTCATGGTGTGAGAAACAAGATGCACTAGAGACCTTAAGATCACATCGTGAATGGTGCATCTGTGAGAAGCGAAAAGGGGCTTATGCGTTAGGCAGCCCATGGTGCTGGGACTTACTCCAGGATAGAGGCCCAAAATGCGGCAACGCACAGAGGGAGAGGGATTTGGGACTGAAGAAAGGATGTTCCTCGTTCCCTATCACGCCCCCCGCTGACCCTGAAGGCGAGGAAGTACGGAGGTGCGTGGGTGCTACCTTCTGAAAGAGGGGCTAGGGGACCTACACCAAGTTGGATGTCATTCCCTGCGGACAAATTCCACTCCCAGAATGAGGATATCATCCCCTATGGGGACCAGGGGGCATAAATAATGTCTGAGCCGGGGTACCATCCGCGCAAGGCATGAGGTCGAGTCACAGTTTAATTTCATGTGTTGAGGACGAGGTGCTTGGAAGTTTAACGTCCTACAGCTCGGACAAGGTGGGTTTACTCAACACCCCTAGGGCTTACAAGACTGTTCCCTTCTAATCCTTATGGGAGGGAAGGCATCGGTAGGGCCGTGTAGAAGGGGGGTCACAGAGCGAACCATCGAGGGGTCCACGTTAGCTTTTCTCTACGAAGAAGCAATATCCATTAGCATGCCTATGTGATGTAGAATTAGGAAAGGAAACGCTACAAGGTAGTTTCATCCAGGGGACTTTGAAATCACATCGTGCAAACCTGGAGGGTCACACTGGAAGAGGAATTGCCAAGCAGAGGGGCACGCATGCAGGGGCCATGTAGAGCTCAGTTGCTTTGCCTAGTGGAGGGAGCTTGCGAAGGGGTCTGCTTCGCAAAGTGGAGTACCATGGCCTTATCATGGAGCATAGGTGTGAGTGGGAGTTGGTTCGCGAAGTGGAAGGGTGTTCGTAGAGCATAGCCTCGCGAAGCAGAGGTTCCTTGCGAATCAAGGTGTCGTGAAGTAGTGTGCTTCATGAAGTACAGTGACCCTGCCTTGGTATGTGGATCACCTGTACAGGACGGGTGTTTCACGAAGAATAAATTCTCTGCGGCTACTAGGGTCCCCTTGTGGATCCCCATCCTTTTAGAATTCCCTTAGTCTTCGTGAAGGGCATCCCTCTTGGAAGAGGGGCTCAAAACAAGATAAGACAGAGGCATCTCACGAAGCAAAAATAACTCACGGAGCTCATTATTCTCAGAGTGAAGGGTGCTTCATGATTTAGAAGATGGGAAACCGGAAGGTCGTATTATCCATCCGGAGATCTCTGGGGGAGATCGGTATTTATATGCAAGTGGACCCACGATGCAGAGCTCACGCGGCATGAAGGGGGTTTTGGTTTCTTTGCGGTGGGTTGCGAATGTCAACCAGATTCATGGAGAGGTACCACCTCTTCTACTCTGCGGAGGGTTCACGAATATCAGGGCGTTTGTAGAGCATTACCACCTTTGGTGCTTCGCGGTGGGCTCGCGAACGTTAGGGAGTTCACAGAGCGTTACCACCTCTAGTGATTTGCGGCGTCTGCGTTTCTCGAGGGGGATTCGCGTCGGGGTTTCTCAAGGAAAGGTGCGGGGCATCTTTTTCTTCATTATTTTCATCCAATATTTTGGCACCTATGAATGCCCCCCCTCATACTTGGAGCTGCGGAGGGATGAAGGGTCGAAGTCTGAGGGAAATCGCCAAAATTTTCAGCATTTCACGGTGAAGACTCGCGAAGAGGGCACAAGGGGTAGACGGGGGTAGCACGGTCTGGACGCGCCGTGAAGCTCCGCGTGGGCTGAATGCACCACGACGATCCATGGTTTCCTGCCTATAAATAGGTGGGTTGACCACTATTTTGTCCTTTCCCTTCTCTACGACTTTCTCCTTTTATGCTCTCGATTCACGAAGCTCCGCGTACTCCGCATCTGCTCACTGCGAATCGAGCTTCGTGGCGAACCGCGAGTCTCTGACTCCGCGACTGTGCCAAGAGAACATCTGATTGCAAGCCGAGGCTAAGCTCCACATCTTGGATTTGTGCCCGAGCTCCGTGAATGGGCACCGCGAATGAGCTTTCTAGTCAGACCCGAAATTTTTCCATGTTCTAAAACCTGATGGACAATCAAGAAGCTGCGTTGAGGGTGCTTGCGAACGCCAACTGGAGGGATGAGATGGCCAACTGTTTGGGCCTGGGGGAGCTAGTCTGAATCCACTGGGATCATAATTATTTGATGTAACTCTTGTCATAGAGACAAAAGAACTATCCTCTATGCAAGAAGCTACGCTTCTATGGCTTCGGGCTGAGGGATGGCGTCTTTATCCCTGAGGCGAGTAGGGACAATCCAGCTTGCGGATTCAGGAGCATGTCGTGCCAGTGCCAATGGTTCAGGGCGACCGATGGTCATGCGTGGGAGGATGTCACACTTTTCATTGGCGACTGTATGTACAACCATCTGAACACCATCGATGGGAATCCATTGCAACCGAAGTTGTCCCCTCTCATGTATCGCACCATATTGAAGGCAGCTTTGGGGGATTCGAAGAAGGGGTGGTCCGATGAGTGGGACCTACGCCAGGGCAGAAACTTCACTAACGGTTGGACATGGGCCTACTGGGTAGGGGATTCATGTGAGGAGTTTGAGGCCTATATGAGGAGAGTGGGCTTGTATAAGGCAGCATGGGCCTCCAAATTTTTCATTTATCAACCGAAATAACTGATACCGGAGCTGTTGAGCAGATGGTCATCTAGGACCAACACTTTTCACCTGCACCATGGGGAGGATGGAATCAGTCTATGGGATTTCCATCAGATCTCGGGGGGTCCTGATCTTGGGGTCCATGTACGAAGATTGCCTCCCCGTCATGAGTGTGTGGGAGGGTCCGGAACAGATGTCATGGCTGGCATTGGCATTGATGGGGCTAGTCCCCGGAGAGGACAAAGAGGTGGTGAGAGATGTCCTCCTTAAGAAAGTGGTTCAATCATTTCTGCAACCTCCCATTGGAACACGAGTTTCCCCCGAGGCCTCGAACTTGTCCGAAGGGGGATCAACGGGGCAAGGAGCACTCGTATTGGCGACTCTTGGAGGAAATCCAATGGAAGAATTGGTGTTTCAGTGTCAATACTGAACAGCAGCCAATAGTTAGGCCAAAGGCATTTATCGAGACCCTTATCTATGGTTGGATCCTACCAGTGAGGGATACCAACATCAGGGTATGGCCCAGCTCGTTCATCATGGAATCCATGCTGGCCACAGGACTGCGGGTCAATCTAGGGATTCCAATGCTCACCAGATTGTACAAGATACTATGACACGTTAGCATGGGCAAGAAGCTGTCGAGGATTTGCGGGCCCTTCCACCTTCTATATGGGTGGACCATGGTTCACTTCAGGGGCATTTATGAATACCCAAAACTTATCTCGCCACTGGGGTCGGACTTCCGCCCCTCTATTCTGAATGCGGCCGGGAGCGTCCCAGTCAAATTAACTATATCGATGGGGATGAACCGTGTGTGGAAGGTGGACGAGTTTAACTTCCACCTATTTCCATTGCTCACGGGAGTACTCACCGTTGATGGTCAGGGAATAGAAGAGCACTGGGATTATCTCCTGTCCTTTCTAGGAAATGTATTGGTGGCACAGGTGGACCATGAGCGGCTCTGTGAGTCGTACACCCCATAATGGTTCGTGAGGCAGTTCTGGTACCTGCAGCGGCTGACCTCATAGGTCTAATGGGAGGTGAACCATGAAGAGAACCTATGTGTGATGAGGAAACTATGGCTCATGTTCACACGGGAAGATGAGAAAATGCAAAATTCATTGCCTCCATCCACTGCAACCTTCAGACTGGTGAAGGAGTATACAATCAGCTGGGAGGCAGCTTATCCGGGGGAAATGCTGATGTAGCCAACCGTTCAGGCTGGTGAAGGTGTGACTCCCCTATCCCAAGGATAGGGTCGGAGGGTAGAAAGGGCCTCTCATGGTGGTGGGGCAGCCGTGGCAGTGAGTCATGCACCAGCTGAGGATGAGGAAGTAGCAACAGATCCAGTGGTCCTGGAAGAACATAGCCATCCGGAGGGGCGGCCACCGAGAGGATTTCATAGGATATCCATTCAGGCTCTCGGGAAGCGGTTGCACCATATCGACATTCCATAGAATGATGTTTTCCTGGAGGCCTAGGACATTTGGGACATCAACCGACAACACCTTAGTCTTCCTGAGATGTGGGAACACCTGAACCGTCTCAGGATGGTTTTACCGGGTATAGTCCCTGTCTGGGTCGGATTCATGGTGTCTCTGGTGGAGGAAGTGCAGTATCTGGATGAGTTGGAGGAATACATATATCCCAGTGGTGCCCCACGTCCGATGACAGATCAGGTGAGGATACTGTTGGATCAGACGGTTCCCCCAGAGCTGTCGGCCGCGAAACTAAGTGAACGCTTCCCCCTGCCGGAAGAATCAGACGAATCCTGTGGGGAAGACGAGGCCGGAAGATGGAGCCCGTTGGAGGAAGGCGAAGTCGGTGATCAAGACTCGGATCTTGATGATTTCGCAGAGGCTCTCGTGGTAACATTCCATGTTTCCTTCCTCAGGGTCCGCTCTCAGGACATTATGGACTTCTTAAGAACATCTGAATAGTGTAGGAGGAACTTGTACACAGACCACGTTCTCACCACTCAGTGGGTGATGACGTAGGACTGTCGGAACCCGTGCTTGTGGCTACGTCCAATTCAACGTCTGGTGGGGCTAGATCACCCGAGGTGGCTCCTCCAGACTCTCTAGACCTTCTGATAATATACGGAGGACCACGGCTCAGGGTTCCGTCAGCTTCGACTTAGGAGCAGCACCAGGATTTTGATCTCTGTAAGTCTTCTCCACTAAATTCATTTCCTGACCTATGTAGATCATCTCAGCTGACGTCCATTCCCTTCCCCATCGCGTACAGTTCTATGACTGGCATGTGCCGATGCGGCGAGGGTGGTCGGGATTTCTGGTGGCATCCCTCCTAGTGGAATGCCGGTGATAGTGGAGATAGTTATGCCATCTAACTGAGCTGCAGCACTCCCTATCATTGGTAGGACCACCAGGAGGGTCATGAATGAGGTTATTGAGGTGGAGTCTGACGATGCGGATCGGCCGGTCGACCCAATCCCCGCAATGCCTACTCTAGCGCCAGCTGTCGCGCCAGATTCAACGCCAGATGCAAATCCTGCTGAATATTTCTTTGGGAATATCCTGCATACAAGCCTGCCAATCGCGTGGACTGGGGTGGAACAACCTCAAATGAAGAGGACATCAAAATAGTCTGCCAAATATCATTGAATCTGATCACATGCTTCATCAACGACACCCCCAAGCGTTGTCGCTGAATGAGATGGTCAAACACCGCTCACAACTGCGTGAACAGTGCGCTGGGGGAGTGGATGACCAACGCCCTCATATGATCATCTAAGATATCATGGAAGAGAAGATCCGAGAGTATGATCGCGGGCTCAGCATAGAATGGAAGAGGAGGAAGGAGACGAACATCAAGAAGCTCCAGGTGGCCGAAAATGTAGTGCAACACCTAAAGATCCTAGTGGATGAGTACTCAGCCTCTCTCAATGCACAATTTGAGTTGATCTCGCGATTGAAGGCCCATCTGGAAGAGGAAGAAGAGTGTATGAGGTAGGATTCCGAAGTGATGGCTTCCATTCACGCTGACATAGAGAGGGCCCGAGCTGCGGCTGATGAACTGCACCCCATTGCTGCTGAGGAGGATCGGGAGTTGAGTCGGCAGCATCAATTCCTAGACGCCACAAGTAAAATGGTGGCGGAGCTTCAATGCTCTTTTTATGGGGTCAATCCGTCCATGGGGAGAGTGGACCCCTGGGTACTGTAATGATTACAAACCCTTAAATGTACTTTCGTGATTTATTTTTTTTATGAATTTTGTAGCATGTATGAGTTTCGTTGTTTGCACTGGTTCATTTTGAATCCTTACAATGTTTTTGGGACATCCAACAACAATTCCCTAAGCTCACGTGGGTCAGTCCCGATGTAAGAAACAAGAGATAGTCACCTCATATTCCCATCCAAACATAGTATTGTAAACCGTGCTTTGGGAATCTGAGGTTTGGATAACCGGCCCGGATAAATGGGAAATAGGAGAGACCTGGATGGAGAAGGAAGTTCTCAGAATAGCTGAATTACCGTTTTTTAGTGCGCTCTTGTGAACGAACGGTGCAATGCCAGGGGCACTGAAATCAGTTCGAACAGGTAGGAATGGGAAGTGTGAATCAGGATACCCAAGATTCAGAACATTGTGAGGGTGGTGTGACAATAAAGGAAAACCATTACTCGTGGAGGAAAAACATTATCCCTACTGTGTTAGCCTGAAATGGGGACAACTAATGAGGGTCGACTGTTGACCATGTTCGCAACATCGGTCCTAACTCAAATATCATCGATCAGTCTTCCGGGACATTGGCCGAGGATTTCTGGAGGACCATAGGTTGATCATCTATACTGTTAGGGGGTCCCTCTAAACATGATGAGTCTTCTGGAACGTTGGCCCAGGACAGTAGGCAGACCATTGGTTAGGCATCCATACTGTTAGGGGGTCCCTCCAGACGTGAAAGAGGATGCAGGTCCAAATAAAGGGGCATGCAATGTGTGGGATGTGGAGAGATGGTTTTTTCAAATAGAATCCAATTGTACTAAAATTATACCATCGTGGTGGGAGTTCACTAGATGGGCGCTTCAGTTTGATAATGGACCATTCTTTTCAGACATGGACTCTCCGGCGAGGGGGTCTATCACTTCCCAATGCCATCTTGGGGCATCCTGAACTTGTTCAGGGCATAGTTATAGTTTGATATTTCCCTGTGAGGGGTCATGCGATGGTCCGGAAATGGGGAGGAACATGACTTGTGATTCTAGTGGGAGGACCCTAGGCAAAATACAAATGTGTCTCTACGTATCCAATGATTATGGGAATCAAGCCACACGTTGTTCTGGAAGCACATTTTAACATCATATGGGACGAAGAGAATCCTGGTTGCGCTGGTACACATCCTACCAAAACTACTAATCCCACATGAGTCATACTCGATGTGGGAAACAAGAAGTAATGGAGAACTTTTCCATCCCAGGAAGGGGCATGCAAGGGTGAAGGGATGTTTGGTGAATACCGTCCCAATGACGCTAACACATCCATGTGGCACACCTAGATGCGTGAAGAGGTAGATTCGAGTATTTTGGAATTCCACATGAACATGATGAAGTGGAAATGTGTGAATAATGACGCTCAATATTTGGATCATAATGATGGAGGCGTGACAATGGAGGATGACTGTTGACCGTGGCGGAAACGTAGCATCCATATTGCATTAGCCTGGAATGGGGACAGACAAATGATGGTCGACTGTTGACCATGTTCGAAACATAGGACCATGCCGAAAAGGTCGTCATAAATCCATAGGGACATTGGCCCGAAATGATTGGAGAGCCCTTAGGCCCAGCATCCATGGAGATCCCTTAATCCTAGCATCCATGTCGTCCGAGGATCCTTTTGGATGTGGAAGAAGATGATGATCCAAATAGAGAGCTCACGAAGCTTGGTCATGGGATGAGGGGAATGTCCCCATGATAATCCCACACTCCATGAACATTGTCAAAATGTATCTAAATATGAAAATTAAACATATTAGATAGAGGGATTCAAGTCCCTTCCCATAGGTAGATCTTAGTTTAGGGTCGTAGAATTCAGACCATGGATAGGAGGAAGCACAGGAGGCATGTGGTGGGTAATTATGAAAAACCCAACATGAATGGGAACTGGGTATGTGTACAGTGTGGTGAACAACCCTTCGTGAATGAGGACATAATCCCATACCACACCGCACAACCTCCTTGAGAGAGGTTTTAGGTCAAGGGACCGAAAACGAGAGTTGAGCTAGGCCTGATCAAAGTTCAAAGGTGTTCCTACGTACCCCATGGGGATAGGGATCAAGCTTCATGATGTTCATGAAAGGGTCTTAGTTTATGGTCTTAGAACATGGAATATGTAGGGGTAAGGAGAGGAGGGGACACATGGTAAGGTGTTTACAAAACACAATGATGGGGACATAACCTACATAGCATGTGTTCTCTGGGGAAGTGCTCGAGTCTAGGGACCGAACACAGGAGTTAGGCTAGTCCATTGGGGAAGTGCCCAGGTGCTCTTACGTATCTCATAAGGATGATAATCAAGTCATACCTAGTTTTAGAAGGTGGAACGATAGGGTACCAGTGGAAGGGAAAAAGAGGAGTGTCGGCGTGTCCCTCGCACCAAAAGAAGCGGAATTTGATAAATATTGTTTTGTCCTTTAAGGTGAGTGGATTTTTTATGAAGTGACAGGCCTAGGGTAACAAGCCCTGGTGTTGCCACAAGAATAAATCCGTAGTAGGAATTGACAAATGGCATGGCGTATTACCAATACCCGACCTGAATTCCTCTATGGTGAGGTCATCACAATGGAGTGACGTTTTTCGTCGTGCGGCCAGGTAGATAATGTCACAGTTTAGGGTCATGTGATAGTACCAAGCATGTATTTTAACGTCATGAAGCACATACATAGTAGAGATGATTCTAGGTGGGGAGTGTGTATGGTTCCATGAATCCTAAATAACGTGGATGGGGACATGATCCCTCATCACACCGTACACAATTCCAAGATTGGAACATCGGGCCAAGGGGCCCAAAATGGGTAAAAAGGAAAGAGGCATGAGGAACTATCCCCCAGATGAGATGGACAAGGAGACAAGATGTCCGAGTGACCCATCACAACTCATGGGGACGAGGATCGAGCCGCATATATCACTTAATGAGGATCTCAGTTTATGGTCATAGAGCTTGGACTGTGGGAGCCCCGAAGGACGCCGTATTGCATCTTTGTCCCCCTGACGTGCAAAGGTGCACTGAGGGATGTCGCCAAGAGTGTCGAGATTCCACCTGCACACGATAAAGTAGAACATAGCGTGAATCATTCAAAAAATATTCGAGGCCTGAATGGGATGGCGTGATGATGGAGGATTACTACTAACCATAGTTCTCAACACAACATCCTGCCGCTTTATCCTGATATGGAAAAATACAAATGAGCATTGACCACTGACCATGTTCACAATGATGTATTTGTATCAATTTTTTGTCTGAAACCCTCGGGGGCGTTGGCCCGTAAAGGAAGGAGAGCCTTTAGGCATGGTATCCAGGCCGTTTTGGGGGTCCCTCTGGGTGTGAAAGATGATGAATGCCCAAATGAAGGGGATCACAAATCTTGACAAGTTTAAGGAACATGACCAAGTTGAAGCTGAAACTCTTAGTCCTATACCATATTACTCTTAACACATAGGTGAACCACTGCAAGGGGTCGAAGGACTCAACTTGATGGTAGCCAAGAGAAGGCAGATTCCTGGGTGAAGGGAGGGATGGTGCCAAAAACCCTGTACCACACCTATATATCCCCCTAGTAGAGAGGGATAGGCCAAGGGGCCTTGGTGATCGGGAGATCTCTAAGAGGTGGGGCTGGACCCGAAGCCTAAACATTTTGGTGGTCCTACGTATCCCATAAATATGGGAATCAAACCACACATAGTTCTAGAAAGGTGACTTTTAATGTCATCTAGGATAGGAAATAAGAGGGATAATTCTTAGAACAGGGTCACGTGGTGCGGCTATTGCAAACCCAACGTGAATGAGGATATAATACTGCCCCACACCACATGGTCCTATAGTCAAGGCCCCGAAAGTAGGACATAAGAGACAAATTAGCTGAACTCAAACTGGACCCATAGACAGGAGGTCTGGGCGTTCCTATGTATCCCATGAGGAAGGGAATCAAGCCAGACATAGTTCTTAGAAGATCTTAGTTTATGGTCTTAGAGCTCGGACCATGGGTGGATGGAAACTTTCCAAGTATGCACAGACCTCGACCCGATCTCTAAGCCGACGTGAGTTAAACTCAGTGTGGGAAACAAGGGAGGAAGATCCATATCACAATACCCAGAACGTCCATCGAGGGGAAGTCAGTGAAGATCCCCGAAGGACACCTTTAATTCATCTTTGTTCCCCTAATGCGCCTATGCGTACTGAGGAATAGTTTCAAGAGTTTCAAAGCTCTAATTGGACATGATGGGGAAGGAGAAGGATGTGAATCGTGTAACCCACATTTTGGGCATAATGGGGTTGGCATGGCGATGCAGGGTTACTGCTGAACATGGAGGAAAAGAAGTATCTATATCTCATTATCCTAAAATGGTGACAACAAACGAGCATCAACTGTTGATCATATTTGCAACGCGGGATTTTTACCGATTTGTTGCCCGAAACCCTCAGGGGATTTGGCCCGTAATGGTAGGAGAACCATAGGGCATTGTTTCCAGGCCATTTATGGGAGTCCCTTTGGGTGTGAAAGGTGATGGAAGCCCTGATGAATAATAACAAAATGCCTGAAAAGCGAGAGCGGACGTGTCCGAGTAGAGTCCGACATTCCTGGTAAACAAACCGGAGTACCCTTTGGAACATTGGTGAACCGCCGAAAACGGGCGAAAAAGTGGCTCAGAAGGGAGAGGTAAACGGCCTAGTCATTACAATCCAGGAATGAATGAGGACATAGCCTGGAAACATGCTATATAATCCCATCTCCATGGAAAGGTAGGCCAAGGGGCAAATGTGGGATGAAGATTTTCGGATGATGGGGCTGGACCCAAAGCCAAGACATTCGGGTGGTCCCACGTATCCGGTAAAGATGGGAATCAAGCGATACATAGTTCTCGATGATACCCAGGGAAAGGATACCCTAACGAGGACGTGTATGGCATGTCGAGTAACCCGACGTGAATAAGGACATAATCCCATTCTATGCCACACAGTCCTGTAAGAGGGAACCTGGGCCAAGGGCCTGAAAAGGCCAAGGGGCCTGATGCTAGGCCATTGGTTACGAAGGCCTGGCCCACTTGCAATTTAACGTCTTTTAATGAGGATGAAGGTCAGGTAAGAGGATTCCCTAAACAGGGGAGGTGTACGGCACGACAGGTAACAATAAGTGAATGAGGTTGTAATCCCACACCACATCGTACACTCTAGGTATGAACCTGGGCTAAGGGGCCCGTGAAGGCCAAGGGTCCTGAGGCTAGGACTCGGTCAGGAAGTCCTGCAGAGCATGAATTTTATCGTCTTGTAGAAAGGAAAAGGGGTTGGGGTGCGGAAAGGCCAATGGGCCTGAGGCAAGGCCTCAGCCAGGAAGGCCTGACCAGCTTGCAGTTTATCATATTGTAGTATGGACAAGGGGTCGGGGCCTGGAAAGGCTAAGGGGCCTGAGGCTAGTCCTCGGTCAGGAAGGCCTGAGAATATTGCAGTTTATCATCTTGTAGTAAGGATGAGTGGAGGGAAAAGTTTCTCATCCAGGGATGTGTGCGGCATGGCAAGTAACCCGACGTGAATGATGACATAATCCCACACCACACCGCACAATTCCATTATAGAGAATCTGGGCTAGGGGCCCGACGGTTGGCACTTCCTTGAAATATTTCAACACTTCTGGATGGGGCAGAATGAATCACTACACTCGATGTTTGGGACATCTTGGGGTAGACTCAAAGATCCAGTGTGGCTGTTGACTGTGTTCGAACCATAGATTCCCTATGGTGACCTGAGATGGAAGCAACAAATGAGCATCGATCGCTGACCACATTTGAAATGTGGGGCTTGTACCAGCTTGTTGCTCGACATCCTCGAGGGCGTTGACCTGAAGTGGTAAGAGAGACCTTAGGCCAAGAATCTGAACCATTAAGGGGCCCTTCCGGATGGGGAAAGTGATGGAATCCCTGTCAAGGAGTGGGTGGAGAATAGTTTTACCCATCTACGAAAGAGGAAAACATATCCAACGAGGTGGACGTATAGCCGATTCGAGGCTAAAATTACATGAATTTGGTAAAAAACATGCTCCCTGCCATATGTCCTGACTCAAGGGGAAGAAATATGGATTTTGGGCTGGGCCAACATACGAAATGTCCGGGCGTTCCAACGTATCCCATGAGGATGGGAATCAAGTAATAAGTAGTTCTTGAAGTCCATGTAGTTTAACGTCATGTGGTGAAGATGTGGGAGGATAGAAGAACAGGAGTGGGCACATGGTGTGACCATTATAATCCTTGTATGAGTGGGGATAAGGAATCCTACTCCTTCTCATGCGAGGAACCTCTAAGGAAACTATACCCATGGGATAGTCAAAGAGAATAGCTCAGGGTTAGGCTCATGACAAGACATCTGAGCATTCCTACATATCCCATTAGGATGGGAATCAAGCCATACTTATTTATAAAAGTTCAGTTTAATGTCATGAAGGATGAGATGCAGTTTAACTTTATGTGGGATGAGGAAGTGTCGCATCTAGGGATATGCATGGTCCGGGGAGTTACCCGATGTGAATGAGGACATAATCCCACACCACACCACACAATCCCATCATAGAGAATCTAGGCCAGGGGCCCGACGGTTGGCCGTAGGTCAGGAAGGCCTGACCAGCTTTCAGTGTATCATCATGCAGTGACGACGAAGGAGATCTTAGTTTAAGGTCATAGATCTCGGACCATTTTTCAGTTTATTGTCATGCAGGATGGTTGTGCAGTTTAAAGTCATGCGGAACTGTAATGTATATTTTAGGGTCATGTGGGATCATACAGTTTAAGGTCATGCAGGACCATGGGGCTCAGGAAAAGTATTTCTTGAGGAAGTTGGCATTGGTTGGAGGAGTTATGCGCTCATCATCCATTTTCACCAAGCTGTATGATCCATTGGGGTAAGACATATGAAGAATGTAAGGTCCTTCCCATTTGGGCTCCATCTTGGGTGGTTTCCTGCCAAGGATCATTGGCACTCGGAGGGCCAACACCAGGTCGGATAGAAGAAAAGAGCAAAGGTGAACCTTCTTGTTGAAGGCTCTGGATATCTTATTCGGATGTATTTCTAGATGGTGCAGGGTGCAATTCCGGTTCTTGTCAAGTTCTTCCAATTCAGCTAGATGGATTTCGACCACCTTATTTGGCACCTACTGGCCATAGATTGTAGTGTGTAATGATGGCAGCTAGATCTCGATGGGCAGGACAGCCTCAGCCCCATACACTAGGGAGTATAGAGTCACCAGAGTGGAATTGTGAGTCGTCGTCTGACACACACAGAGGGCGTTGGGTAGCTTGTCTGACCAAATTTTCTTATTCTGACCAACCATTTTCTGCCGGTGGTTAGAGAGAGTTTTGATGAACGCCTCGATCTGACCATTTTTATGCGCATGATAGCGAGACGTATGGTTCGAACGGTTAATGTATTTGGCGTACAATTTCATCAGCTCGACTTCTTGGATGTTGGTGTCGTTATCGGTGAGAATAGTGTGAGGAACCCCAAACCGGTGGATGATATTGGAGCTCACAAAGTCAATTATGGAATGGGCCTTGACCTCTTTGAGTAGAACTTCCTCCGTCCACTTGGAGAAGAAATATGTAGCAGTCAGGATGAACCTACACTGACGAAATGTCACCGGTGGATATGGTCTGATGACATCGAGTCCCCACACCACAAATGGCCAAGAGTACTTGGTGGAGTGGAGAGTCTCTCGAGGCGGATACAGGAAGTGATCATGGACTAGGAACACATGGAATCTCTTGGAATACTCAATACAATCATGGATCATAGAGGGCCAGAAGTACCCCACCCTCCGGATCTGATGGGACACCTTGGGCCTAACCTGGTGGGCACCTCAGGAACCAGCATGAACCTCTTGCATGACCTGAGAAATATCAACTCCCTGAATGTAATGGAGAATAACACCATCGAAACCCCACTTATAGAGGATCTGCTCAATACTGGGACCACTCTGGAGGGTAAACTGCAATGTGCGGCGTCGAATTTGCTTGCGCTTGGCCCGATCATCCGCAAGGCAACCATTTTGGAGATACTCGACAAAAGGTGACCTCCAGTCTGGAGTGCCCTCAACCACTGCATCTAAAGAACATGGAGCTCCTGATGTGGAGGTTTTGGCGGTAAGATGGCTTACCCACAAGCCATCTTTATCCTCTAGGGTGACGGGGGTGATGACTCTCCGGTGTGCCACATGTATGATAAAGTCGTCCTGCTCTGTTTCTACGAGTGACACAGCTAGGCCGGCCAAAGCGTCTGCTTGACCGTTCTATGACTGAGTGACATGGGAAACCTCTGGTCGAGAAGGGAACTAGGCCAGTAGATGGAGGGTCCACTCCAATAATGGTACGAGCTCCGGCTCCCGGACAACATAGTCGCCATTGACATGCTTGATATCTAGTTCAGAATCCCCTTTCACATGCAGATGGGGCACGTCAATCTCAAGGGCCAGCTTGAGGCCGGTGATGAGATCCTGATACTCTACCTCATTGTTGGTGCATCCTTCTGACAACAAGAATGAGTACAACAGAACGGATTGTACTGGGGTGATGAAGACAATGCCCAAACCCACTCTGTTGAGCTTAGGATCATTGAGCCTCCTACCAGTGGAGCTCTAGGAGGCACCGTCGAAGTGAATTTTTCAGAATGAGATGATATGATCCACTGAGAGGATTGCATCATTAGGAAAATCTAGGTCCATGGATTGATTTGCGGAGGAGGGTTGGGAAGTTGAAAATTCTGCCAATGCATGTCCTTTGATAGAATTCTGAGGGACAAACCTAATGTCGAACTACTGGAGGATCACCACCCACTATTCCAGTCATCTAGTCAACATGGGGCGGTTCAGAATGTACATTAGTGGTTCTACCCATGAAATCAACTTTACCTCATGGTGTTGCAGGTAATCCTGAAATATTTGTACGACGAACGCCAGTGCAACGCTGCTCTTTTCGAAGGGGGATTATCTGGTCTCCGTATTGAGGAACATGCGACTGAGGTAGTAGAGGCTGTTCTCTATCCACTCGTTGTTCTTCTAGGAGAGATGTGCGCCGAGGGACCATTCCAGGGCAGACGCGTAAAGGACTAGCAACTTTTTGGAGATGGGTGGCATCAAGACCAAAGGTTGGAGCAGATACTTCTTGATTTCCTCGAAGGCGGTCTGACACTATTCATCCCATTCATTCGCAGAGCCTTTCTTCATAAGCCAGGAAAGGTCTTACACCTTCCAGCTAGATTCGCAATGAATCGGCGTATGAAAGCTAAGTGGCCTTGGAGACCTCGAAGCTCTCGAATATTGCTCAGGGGAGGCATATGGATAATGGCTTTGATCTTCTCTGGGTCGATCTCGATGCCTTGGTATCTGACAACAGATCCAAGAAACATCCCGGAAGTGACCCTGAAGGCACACCTCAACGGGTTCATCTTCATCTGTTGGGAACAGAAGAAGATGAAGACTTTCTAAATGTCCTTGAGATGGTCTTAGTGCTGGCTAGATTTGACCACCAGATCACCCATGTAGAATTCCACCTATATCCTGAGAATCATCTTGAATATGGGATGCATGGCCCTTTGATAGGTGGCACCCGCATTTTTCAGGCCGAAGGGCATAACCTGGTAACAAAAGTTACCTTGGGGAGCTCTAAAGGAAGTAGACTACACATCTGCGGGGGCCATCAGGATCTGGTTGTACCCGGAATACCCATCCATGAAACAGAGGGCCTGGAACCCGGCCGTGGCAACAATCAACAACTATGTCACTGGGAGGGGAAAATCATCCTTCGGGCAGTGGCAGTTGAGATCGCGGATGTCGATACATACACTGATATGCTCGTTATTCTTTTTGACTGGCACAATGTTGGCTATCCACCTGGGGTATTGGACTTCTTTATCAATGTTCTATTTGATGGGCTTATCAACTTCGGCCTCAACCATGGAATAGTGAGAAGGGTGCATCTTTCTAGTAGGTTGCTTGAACCCGCGATGGTTTGTCAGGAGACCAAAGCGGTGGATGAATACCTGGGGATCTAGTCCTAGCATCACATTGTAACACCAAGAAAACACGTAACAGTGCTATTTGAGAATGTCAACGTACTGTTGCTGCTCCTCGAGGGGTATGGCGGCACTGATCAATGTGGGACTCGGAACTGCCTCGCTACCAAGGTTCACATATACCAGTTCATCGACCATGGTAGAAACACCTTTTTCAAAGGTAGGGGAGAATCCTTCAGGTCCTCTTCTCCACCTACGGAGGGATCTTCCTTGGGGGGAGTCGTTTCCGGGCCACCAGTCTATAATGGGAGGTCGATACTAGCTTGGGCGGCGGTGGTCAGCACATCAGGAGATTCATGTTCCATTGAGAACATAGCGAGGAAGGAAGTTTACCTAATACTATCTGGACTTCGGTCCAAGGGACACGCTTAATGAAATCAAAGTAGTAGTGAGGAGTCGGCCTATGCCGGTTGATTCCAGCCTGGTGGAAGAGACACAAATGACCTACCTTCATTTCCATGGGCCCGACATCCTGATACCGTATAGGGGTAAGAGGTTCCAAGATCACTTGAGCCTGGTTGGTGTAGGTGTATGAGGTGATTTTCTTCCGTCGCTTGGACCTAGGAATATGCCTTCCTCTTGTACCCAAAACAACAAAAAACTTCTCCATGTCGGGAGTTGTGGCATCCAACCGATATATTGGGATGATGTATGCGTCGTCTAGACCAACCCAGGGATCACTTTTGACCAGGGTGGGTTCATCCTCGCTTGCTAGGATTTTATTATCCTTGATCCTGTAATATTCATCGTCCAGATAGTGGGCTTCACAAGAGGAAAAAGGTTATACATCTCCTTGTAGCATGCCGACTCGACCATTGAGGGAGTATTTGAGTCATTGGTGATACGACTAAGGGACCGCTTCATACATATGGAGCCACGTCATGCCCATAAATGTGTTGTACGTGGTGTCCTAGGAGACGGCCATGAACTCGGTGTTGGAAATTAGGCCACTAAACTAGGTCTTCATGTGGATCTTCTTGACCGGGGATTGCTCAGTCCAGTCATATCCCTGGATTCTGAGGTCAGAGGGAGTTAAATCATCCTCATACAATCCCATCTTTCACGGTGTCCATGTCTGGATAAGGTTAATCCCAGACCCCGTGTCAACAATGCAGCAACGGACTTCCACGCCATTGAACTGACCAGTGATGTACATTGGGTGAATGTGCCCATGTATGGGAGGGTCTTTATCTTCTCCGGAGAATGAGATGACTTCCTAACATTCAGCATTCTCAATCACCTATGTGTGGAAGGATTCTGCAGCTTCTACCTCTATCTCAAACTAAAGGGGGCTTCTTAGGGCCTCGGTAAGTGCCTCAGACATTTCAGATGACACACGAAGAGCCTCAAGGATATAAAGCCTTGCTGGAATGCTGGAAAGGTGGTTTAGAACATCATACTTTAGTGCCAAATGCGAACCTCTACTTAGAGGAGGTCGCTCTGTAATTGGAGGCACGTCGTGCCCTACCGGCTGGACCGGTGGCTGGTTAGTACTAGGTACTTCCTACTTCCTTCTAGTTGATGCCTGAAGAGTAGCTTCCTGATGAGGACCGGACAACTGATATTGGCATGTAGTAGGGAAATACTGGTTGTGTTATGGACGAGGCGGCTCTTCCTGATCTAGTAGCACAAACAATGGTGGAGGTAGATCTGAGGTCAACAGATGAGGTTGTTTGTGTTGAGCTCTGCGCTGGGCATACTGTCTATTTTCAGTAGCGTTCACGACCTGGCTGAATGTGCCCACTACCGTGCCTTGATGACCTATATGGCCATGGCTCCACGGACGTTGACATATCAAGGTGACAATGGGAAGGCTCTCCTTTCGTTCCCCCTCGTCGGGAGTCATATAGGGATTTACCAGCTCCATGGTGTTAACCAATTAGTACCCCTGACTGTCGCTTGATGAATCATCCACCACTGGGTGGATTATGGGAGGAATCCCCATCTCAGTGGGCATGATGTCACCGAGAGTGCGGGGTGATGACAGAAATGGTGGATTGCATTGCTTCTTCTTGTGTCACCGTTGCTTTCCCTTTTGGGAAGAGGCCGGCTGAGATAAAGACGCAGAGGTAATGTCACATATTCTGAAGGCTCCGGCTGATTCAGGTGTGCCCGGATGATACCATGGGCACATGGGATAGTTTTAAGGGCCATACAGTCGTCCTATTTCTGGGTCCCTTGGCTGGGAACCTAATTCCAGTCGCCTTCATCGTCGCTACCACTCTCTGACCTAACAAAGACACCTGCCACCTGTGTCGGGGCCAGGCCCAACCTGACTATGTTGTTGTCGACCTGGTCTTGGATCTAGTCTTTAAACACATATCACTACTTGAGGTTATTCCCCATGATCTGATTATAGGGGTAGTAGTTGGGGCTATCGGTGAAATTCGCCTCTGATGGCCTTCTGCACTCGGGTAAACGCACAATCCCCTACTCTAGGGCGCTACGGAAGTAACCGGGGACCTGATTCACATTGAACGAGTAAGTCTAGTTCTTTCTTTCTAGATAAGGGGCTCTAGGAGCCTAGCCCTAATGAGGGATCGGAGGGGCCTGAGAAGGAGTAAGAGCCTGATTTTCCTGCCTATGTAGTGGTGGTGCATTGCGTGGGGGAACCTGTCGGTTATGAGGCAGTTGCTGATGGGAAGGAGCATGCACCTGAGGTGGAGGGCCTCTGCGGGGTTGCAGAGCCAGTTCCACTGGCAGTAATTCTAGCTTCCTGGGGGATTCTATTTGGGCCATCGTGGCAGGCTCATCTCTGGAATCCCTCCTTGTTGGGATCATAGGGGGCAGCAGACGCACCTGACTAGCCAGTTTTAGTGCTTCCTCGAGGCGTTGAGCGTTATCTGAGATGTCCCGGAACCCTCCGGGGATGTTCTGGGTGATCCGGGAAGGAACCAGTTCAGTTTTAACATTCCCTACACACATTTTTTGTAATTTATCATGAGTAAGTGGCATGTCTAGGGATTATGTAATCCCCTTCTACCATTATACGAAGTCCGTGACTCGCTCATCAGACCATTGTTTCCACTTGAAGAGGTTCGTGATGCTGGTCTTTCGCGTGGTGGAGATGAACTGGTATAGGAACTGGCGGTGAAGATCTTCCCTGCCGGTCACCGATCCGATAGGGATCTGGCTATTCTGGACAAACGTAGGGCTCTCCAATGTCTACAAAAAACATCGGAGTTTGGCGGATTCCTGTTGTGCTGGGGTCCCCAACATGGGGCCACACCTGGAGGAAAAGTGGGCTAGGTGTTGCGGTGGGTCCCCCGTCCAATTAAAGTGCGATAATGTGGGATTATCAAAACTTGGAGGTGCAGGCATATCATCCACCCATGTAGGATACGGTTTTCCATCTGGTGGGGATGCCACCTGCCGTGTTTCCAACGCCTCGAGGCGGGCGATGAGTGCCGTTGTAGGATCATCCGGGTGGGGGTCCCTATCTTGATGTGGATCCCTAACCACGAGTGCATTTTCGGGCTCTTCGACACATTAATCTTCTTCAATGAATCATGGACGGACTGGAAGGACAAACCTTGAGGTGATTGGGGGAACCCGGGCGAGATTCCTCGGATTACCTCGCTGTTCAGGAGGGTTTGGCGAGATGTATCGCGCTCTCTTTCCGTAAGTTATGGCTTCTGTTCTGTCTATAGAAGTAGTATGATCAGGGTTGCATGGAGGCATCTCTCCGGGGGGAAGATGTTCCTACCCCTGCTGCCCCAGCTTAGGATCACCATAGTCTGTTTGCCTCTCTATAGCGCGCTCAGCTAAGAGTTCGTCGACCAGCCTCTTCTGCTCAGCAGGTAGCTGGCACAACATAGCCTTTTCGGGGTCTTTGTCAGTATTCTATACTGAGGTGGATGGGACATATTTCTTGACAGTTTCGACATTTTCTTTACACTTACTGACATTCCGAATGAGTACCAATGACTCGGTGGCATAGGGAGGCCTAGAAGGTTCCTCTAATTATGGGTAATCATCCCAGATGGGTCCAGCAGCGATGGTACACCCTCTGGGGGTAAGTCTCCATCGAGAAACTCCATCTCATACTCCATGTCCACTATGTCAGCCATTTTGACCGCAACCCTTCTTGAGGGCATGTACTCAATGTCTCATAACGAATCGGGTTGCCGCCAGTTAGGGCTGAAGAGGAGGGTAGCATACTGTCCCCATCCATGGACTTGCACGTGGGGGTAGCTTCCTTGATTATTTTTCGGAGTACCCTGATACTCTGAATGCATTTTTGTCGAAGGGTGGTCTGGAGACCTGGTGTCTTAGGGAGCTTGGCCACAGGGAGTACGACCAAATTGACCATACAGCTTTAATCGCCGATTTACTGAAAGTTCACTTGGCTCCTAGGGTACAACACCTGATGATAGTTATGATGGAAGTGTGTTTCCCATAGGGGTTTATGGAAGCACTAGACTTCCTCCGAGGTGAGGGATTCCGGCACACAAAAGTTCGACGCTGCCTCGGGCCAGAACTTCTCCGGGAAGTGATCTGCTGCGACAATGTTCCAGAAGCTCATGGGCTTGGATTCAGGGTCTGGCCCTATATTTCCCCACTAGTCAACCAGAGGTGGATGATGAACTGGTAGTGGTACTGAGGTGGACCGTTGAGATAGAAAACTGGGCGGTGGAGAATAAGGAAAACTAGCCGACTGGCCGCCGAATTCCAGGCCATCCTCCGAAGAGTACGGTGACCTGACCACAATGTCACGATATGACGAGATAATAGCCACAACCTCTGGTGCTGGTATTGCGGTTACCAACAATGGTTTGCACTATTTCTCAACCACCATTAGTCCCCAAAATAGCTCTCTGTGATCTTTGGTCGAGGTAGAGGGCACTTTTGGTGACAACAGTGGTGATTGCATTATCAGAAACTACGAGATTCCCACAATTTCCTCCTCCTAGATGTACCTGCGAAGAGAGGCAGGAATCCGGTGGACTTCGCATTCTGGAAGGATGAGGCTGACATGCCCTGTTCCTTCCCCGGTCCTTGACATTGAGGACTGAGGAGAGGGTTCCACTACTTAGTCACATTCTGCTTCAGGTTTCGAGAAGCGGGCCGGTTTGATCTCCGCCCTGACCTAACCAGGATTCTTCTTGGGGCGGCGATGACCCGAACTCCTAGACTTAGATGGCTGTTTGGGAAAAGGATGATTCCCCACATATAATCTTGGGGCCACACTGGCGCCAGGCCGGAGAGGATATCCCCTTGAGACAACCAGGGTGCGAGGGGAACCAGGTAAAATGTCGAAGGGAACATGGGGAGTACCTCCATGAACAACACCTAAGCGGGGGAAACCTCCATTGGAACTTGTGGGAGCATGGGGAGGACCTCCATGCTTAGTGTGGGTGGAGCGATGATGACCTCCACTCCTTTGTTTTCCAGGGCGAGGAGAACCTTTACCCATTGTGGAGAGAACATAGGGAGGATCCCCATGATGGAGAGGGACCGGATGGGAAATGCCTTCATATCAACGGTCGGGTGCAGGAGGAGGGACACCATACTCGGTGTGGTGGGCGCGGGAGAGGCTTTCGTGCCGAGTGTCACTGCTGCAGGGCAGGTCTTCATTCGGGTTGGGGGCAGCACGGGGCACACCTTCATGATGCATTTTGGAGCGGTGAAGACCCCCACTCATTGGAGTATTGGTATGGGGAGGACCTCCATACGGGGTGAAATCACCACGGGTTGGTTCGTGGTGATCACCACTCAGGCCTGCGACCTTGAGAGTCAACCAAGCCTTCTCGTGTGGCGGTTGGGTCCTCAATCCCGGTTGGGAAAAAGAGTTCCCCTACTCAGTGTGTGCAGGGACATTGTGATATTCTTAGGCAGTGGCTCGGGCCACAGTAGGTGTCGACATTGACGCCCCTTGGTGGGCGTCCTCAGCTCGGGTCCAACACTGGCATCGGGTTAGGCAAGCTGGCGCAGGTGGTGCCAGGGAATAGCCTACCTACTCCTCTGGAAAGGCCGGACAGCGGTGCTCATGTGGACAGGTGGGCTCCCTTGCTTGGATTCCTTGTATCGGGACTATGACCAGACTGAGTCGAACATCTCCCACCTAATCAGCGTAAGGCAGGGATTCGTCAAGGAATTTTCGGGACAAGCTCCTAAAACAGTTGAATGTTGGGGTGTGGAGTAGGGGTTCCCTATGTGGCCCTTGAGGGTGGCGGTGCTGGCGGGGTCTGGACGCCTCCAGGTCTAGGTGGGCCATATACCATGTTGGTATTGTGCCCTCCTCCTCGTAAGGATGTACAATTTCGTTAACCGCCCTTCGTTGGATGACATCTAATGGGAAGAGGGGGCATGGGATCCCCACGTTCGTTGATGCTGACGTCGTTGTGGCAGTAGCGGAGCCACATGGAGCGGCTGGGCTGGTATTTCCCCTGCCCCTGTGTAGGTGGGTGGGCAGCGATTATTTCCCTATAGTAGCAACCTGATTCCTGAGAAGCAGGGAGATTGACTTATCAGCACTGCGAGGAAAATAAATAGACAACCGGTGCCCCAGGGCCATTCTGTCTTCCATGGATGGTAAGAGGAATCCACACCGACAACGTTGTAGAACGGAATGCCCCATGTTCTACTGCCTCAAATTCTGGTGAGTTCCACGCCAGACATGCTATTTTCTTTGTAGGACCCGGCGCCGGATATCTGGATCTTGTGACACGTCAATCTAATGATGTATCGAATTCTATTAATCTTCACATTGAGGAGAAGAGATTCACGCCGGGTTCACCATTTCTATTTCTGACGCTTTCGACGGGGAACACGCATCCATCCGCTCGGGGCGCGACAGGCGCAGCTTTGGTTTCCCCGCCTTCACGCTTTCCAAAGGTGGGAGACATCCATTCCATATTCAGGGACATCTGCTCCTTGATCGAAATGGGATGATGGGATGTCGATTCCTCCTTCTATGGATTCCTCCTTAGAACACATCACCTAGTCCGGGTCTCCCTCATAGATTTAAAACATTGTTTGTGAATCTCGTTCCTGGTGCCATGTTTTCATGGATGCCGGTTATTTACACTACTTCTGTCAGGACATTCCAAGGGGTTCGGTCAGGGAAGAAACCTTCGGTCTTGGTAGTAGTCATGTCAAGGCATCATTAACGTGTCTGAACACTGTGGAATTGGCATGTCTTCCTTTTGTCCCTTATTATAGGGCTTCTCTAGGGCACGGAAGCTCAAGGCATACCACATAGAATGCAGGGAATCATATTCCATAGGCATGAATCGGAGGTTTTCCTCATCTTCCACTGTTTAACATAGGGTATGCTGCAAGTTTAACGTCCAGTGGAGATGGATCGGGCTGATCAGAACACTCGCTGGAGTGGATCAGATTGAGGAACCAATCTTGAGGGAACACAAATATCAGAGCCAGCCTGTTCGTCGCTTCCCGAATACTGTGGGGTGGAATGGGGTGTCATGTTCTCACAGGGATGTGGCGTCCCAGGTAAGGATCAGTATGGATGGTGGAAAACTACAGGAAGTAGAGGGGGGGGGGATGAAATGGATCCACTGTGGAGATGACGTTGGTTTTGGGCATGAGTCTCGAAGAGACTTCCTATGTATCCACGTGGCAGGGAATCAAAGTCTGCGTAGTTCGGAATGAATGTGTGGGGCTTACACTCTAGGCCGCCCAAGGTGATGGGAGAACTGACGTCAATGAGGTCGTAATGACCAGGTGGTGGGCTTGAACCTTGTGAGGCTTCCTATGTACCACGCCTTAGCATGGATCAAATTCCACATATTTCAGGTTGGACGCCGGAGAACTGACGTGAAAAGTAACATGGTCCTATGGGTGGTGGGATTGAACCTCATGGAAGCTTCCTACATACCATGCCTTGACATGGATCAAAGTCCTCGTAGTTTGGGATGGTGTATAGTTTCATGTCATGCGAGACGGGGGTGAACCGACCTTAATGAGTTCAGAATGACCGGGTGGTGGGCTTGGACCTCTGGGAGGCATCCTATGTACCATGCCTTGACGTGGATAAATCACCACATAGTTCAAAAAAGGGGTTGTTGAACTGACACAAAGGGGTATCAGAACAACTATATGGTAGGGTCACAATGGCTTACCGCTGGATTGGGATGCAGTTTAACGTCATGCGGGATGGGGGGTGCATTGGAGAACCGATGTAAATGAGGACCTTGGCCCAAGTGGATGGTGGGCTTGAACCTCGTGAAGTTTCCTACTTACCATGCCATGACCTAGATCAAAGACCACATAGTTCAGGTGAAAATGGGGGCTTGGCACACTAACTCGAAGATGGTCGGGGCCAGTGATTGTTGGGCTTGAACCTCCGGGTGGCTTCCTACATACCATGCCTTGACATGGATCAAACGCCAGGTAGTATTGGTGAAAATGGGGTGTCGGCGAACTGACGTGAAGAAGGACCTCAGACCGACGGGTGATGGGGCATGAACCATAGGGAGGCTTCCTACGTACCATGCCTTGACATGGATCAAATACCTTGTAGTTCGGGTAGGGTTCCCGCCGGCAAACTGATGTGAAGGTGAACCCGTGGGTCCACTGGTAGTGGCCTAGAACCTCGTGAGGCTTCCTACGTACCATAACATGACAAGGATTAAAGTCCATGTAGTTTGGTTGTGTAGTTTTACATCATGTTGGATGAGGGCACACGGTTTAATGTCATTCAGGATAAGGGAATTGTAATGGTCGATGGTTACTCTATGCCCTCGTCAGTCGTGCTCGATGTGAGAAACAAGATGGAGAAGAGACCTGATGATCACGTCGTGATGTGTGCGTCTCTGAGAATCGAAAAGGGGCTTATGCGTTAGCGGCCCATGGTGCTAGGACTTACTCCGGAATGGTGGCCCAAAATACGGCAAATAACAGAGGGAGAGGGATTTGGGACTGAAGAAAGGAGGTGCATTATTCCCTATCACTCCCCCCAATAACCCTAATGGTGAGGAAGTACAGAGGTGCATGGGTGTCACCTTCTACAAGAGGGGCTAGGGGGCTTACACCAAGGTGACTGCAATTCCCCACAGACAAACTCCGCTCCTAGAAGAAGGATATCATCCCCTATGGGGACCATGGGGCATAAAGAATGTCTGAGCCGGGGGGACCCTGCGTGCGAGGCACGGGGTCGGGTCACAATTTAACGTCATGTGTTGAGAACGAGGTGCTTGGAAGTTTAATGTCCGGCAGCTCGGATGAGGTGGGTTTACTCTGCACCCCTAGGGATTACATGACTGGTACCCTCTACTCCATGTGGGAGGGAAGGCATCAGCAAGGCCCTGTAAAAGGGGGGTCGTAGAGAGAACCATCGAAGGGTCCACGTTAACATGGATATGAGAAAAAGAAATAGCCATTAGTGTGTCTATGCAAAGAAGCATTAGGAGAAGAAACCATATGGGTAGTGTCGTCCAAGGGACTTTGAAATAACATCTTGAAAACCTGGAGGGTCGCACGAGAAGAGTAATTATCAAGAAGAGGGGCCCGCAGGCAGGGGCCTTACAGAATTTGGTTGCTTTGCGTAGTGGAGGGCGCTTGCGAAGGGGTGCGCTTCGCAAAGTGGAGTGCCTTGGACTTAGCATGGGGCATAGGTGCGAGTGGGAGGTGCTTCGCAAAGTGGAAAGGTGTTCATGGAGCACATCCTCGTGAAGCAGAGGTGCCTCGCGATGCAAGGTGTCGTGAAGTAGTCTACTTCGCAAAGTACAGGGACCCTGCCTTGGCATGTGGATCACTTGTACAGGATGGGTGTTTCACGAATCATAAACGCTCCGTGACTACCTGAGTCCCCTTGGGGATTCCCTTCCTTCATGAATTCCCTTAGGCTTCGTGAAGGGAATCCCTCTCGGAAGAGGGTCTCAAAACGAGACATGACAGAGCCCTCTTGCGGAGCAAAAATTCCTCACAGAGCTTATGATTCCTAGAGCGAAGAGTGATTTTCGATTTGTAAGTTGAGAAGTCGAAAGGTCGGATTGTCCATTCGGAGATCTCAGGGGGAGCTTAGTATTTATAGGCATGGGGTTCCGCGAATCCGACCTCACACAGCGCGAAGGGGGCTTCGGTTGCTTCACGGCGGGTCGCTAACGTCAACCAGATTCGTGGAGAGGTACTTCCTCTTCTCCTCCGCAGTGGGTTTGCGAACGTCAGGGCATTCGCGGAGCGTTACCGCCTCTGGTGCCTTGAGGCGGGCTCACGAACCTCAGAGCGTTCACAGATCATTACCGCCTATGGTGCTTCGTGGCGGTCGCGTTTCTCGGGGGGCTTCACGTTGGGGATTCTCGAGGTAGGGCGCGAGGCCTCTTTTTCATCGTTCTTTTCGTCCAATTTTTTTGCACCTACAATAATATAGATATTATTATATTCATACCTGGTTTTCAAAGTATAATAATATTAGTGCAATGAAGATAGATAATGGTAGAGGGATAGATTGTGGTTGTGATGATTTGGGTAGGTTGAGGGAGAGGGATACAGTAAGATATAGGTTTGTGAAAATAATTCATTTTTGAGTATAGTTGGAAAAAAATAAAATTTATCCCTAATTATTTTACCGATGTCATACCCAATGGAATATACCACCTATTCTCCCCTAAATAATTCATAGGAATGACAACAATGATAGAGGTCCTCAATGTGTTACTGCAATATTCCTATTTTAACAAGATATTTACGGTCTAGAAGTCTGTGGATAAACTTATTTTATTTCAATAAATGTATATAATTACAATAACACTAATAGTAAATTATATTATCCCATTTCCTTATAGACAGATACATTATATTATCATATACAAGGGAGTGTCAATCAATTTCATGATTAATATGTTGAGTATTTATTTATTCTGATTGATAAATATATCAAATAATTTATTTAAAATATATTTAAACAATATATATTTTTAACCACATATCAGTTCTCTAAATTAATAAAACATCAAAAATTATTGAATTTGTCTTACAAAAATATCACATTACCGAACTACTATAACAATGGATGAATTTTAACCTCTTCAAAAAATCAACATTACAACAGATTTGGGTGTTGATATTTTTGTAGTGATCTTCCATTGTAAAATACAAATAAGTAATGGATTGTTTCATAAAGAATTAAACACTAGGAAAAATTTAATTCCATGTGGAACAATAAAAATTTCATGGAAATTATGTCATTCCAAAAATCATATATTACATGGAATGAAGTTCAAAATTATATAATGAACTTGTTTCCACAGTACATTTTTCTATATTGTTTTGGTGAAACATAAAAGTATTTCATTTTTTACCTCTATATATGACTCAAAATTCACAAAAATCGTTACTCTTATGTAATCATATTACAAAGTGATTGTGTTCCTTCATTAACTGGTACATCAATTACCACAAATAGTGATAAATAAAAAAATAACAGATTTCTACTTGTGATGTGGTTCAATACCACATGAAATAATATAATCTATAAAATTTTGATTTCTATGTTTCAACGAAAACATATTTAATGTAATCTAGAGAAATCCTATCTTCATAGTTTATATTCATCATGATTTTTTTACCCTTTTAATTCTTTTTACCATACATCCCATACAAAAGAAATTGAAATTTAATAATTAATATATTTAAAAAATATACTTTGTTTTATTTTTTAACAAACAAATATTAATATTATTTAACTAAATAAAATAACATTCATCTAAAATACACTAGTATTTTTGTATAATATTCAAATATTAACTGATCACTCACTCTATGTCTTCACAAGACATGATATATAGAAATAGGAAAAGTAAATTTTATTTTCTATCCATAATATTATTCAATGAGCCTCACGATTCATAAAACCTCTTAATAATTTAATAAAAAACGATTTAATCCAAATTTTACACATTAAGTAACTTATAAAAAACATTTGAATCATATCCTCCAAATTTTAAAAACATGCATGCTTCTGTATCAAATCATACAACTATCATCTAGGTAATGAATTAAATGATTAGAATATATCAGTTTTTATTAAGAATGTAATATTAAATTCCTATTATGATAAACTCTTTAATATTATCCCATATTCTAAATAATCTAGATAAAAATTTCCAAAAATTTCAAAACAATGAAATTAATATCATACCCAACATAACATGAGGAAATATAATTTTATTCCACATAAAAATTACTAATAAAAATTATTAAAAAAAATGAGTGGAATGAAAAATATATCACTATGGTGAGTTCTATTTTTTGTACAATTCATGCAGATGGTAACAAATAATACAAAATGTTCTACCAGTTCATTGAAAGTTTATATTTATCTTCTTATTACATTAGGGCACAAAAACCATGAATTTATATTGAAAAAAACTATAACTTCATTATCCCTTATTCATAGGTATACTTGTTAATGTCATATTTTATCTCATTTTACTTGTAACAAATTTATATATATTATATTTGATAAGATTAGCAGCACAGTAGATGCGATACTTTATTGAAATATGGGCTTTCACTTCTACACCAAATTTATCATGTTGTGTAAATATCCATAACAACTAGGTACATGATTGAGTATCTGTGATTTATTTAACACCAATAATGATCAATGAGATAGAGTATTATATCATTGTTAGTGAATAAAAGAACAAATCACCTTGAAATAATTCTTGACTAGGTGCATTATTATTATAATATAATAATTTTTTCTCAATCCATACATGTATATCCCAATAATAATTTTTTATAATCCTTCATTATAAAATATTCCTATATATGTCAACAATTGAAAATATTATAATATTATATTTACTTTATTTTAGTGTATTCAATGGAAATAAATTAATATTATATTGATTATAATGTTAAAAAATGTATATTATTTTAAATATTATATTAAATTTCATTAAGATGATTTTATATACTCTTCCATATCAACCAATTTTCAATATTTATATATTGAATCCTTCATTCGGGTTGGAGTTAGTGTTCATATAACAACTTAATCATTTTCTAAAATCTATATAATTACCACCTTGTTATATTTGGATTATGAAATTAATTTTCCATGCCTTTGATGTATTAATACAAATGTACAAAAAAATGTAGGACATTAGTCAATAGCATTAGAAACCAATACCTTTTGATTTTCAAAAAAGATTGATTTTTTCTTTGTTCTGTTCTATAAAAAAAATATTATGAATATATACAAGTAACAATATCCCTAGAACATTTTCCACATTATCATATATATTTTAATTAATTCCCCTATATTGAAGACTTTTTTTAATTATATATCAAGTATGGAATAATAATCACTTGGTTATATCTTCATCCCATAATTTCTTTAATTAACCCAAAAAATTTGTTCCATATTAATAGACATTAAATAATATATCATATTGATAAAAACATCTTTATTAGTAAAAAAAATGGGGAATACTGATTTGATATCAATATAGAATACACTGAGAATCCATTATAATTACATAACATGAAATAATAGTGTAACGCCCCGACCCCAGTTACCTAGAGTCGGTGCATTATTACATAACATTGGCATGATCACAAGAAAGATCAAATCTCGAATGACCGATGGGTTTAGTAGCCTTGGAAACACTAGATATATTCATAATGTTTTAAATTACTTCATAAAGTGAAAAACTACTACAAAAAAATATTTTCTTTATAGTCCACACTATTATCCACTCATAATATCCCTACAGGTCATTCATAATTTACTTCTTCACATCCTGGGAAAAATAAAACATAGAAAAGGGGTGAGCACAAATGCCCAGTAAGGATAACAATATAGTAGAAACATTCATAAATAAGAATAAACATTTAAGGAAATGTATAACTAAAACAAAAGCCTTTTAAACATGAACTTCAACATAGTATGGACAAAATAAAATGAAATAATTACATTTAATTATTCACATGGATATTCTACTAATCGAATAATCACATGAAATATCAATAACCACTTTCATAATGATGGAATGCATAATGACAGACTATCATAACCACATAGCCAAGGCCTCATGCTAGGTCTACAAATATGATTTTGCCAAGGCCTTGTACCAAGACACTATTTTGTCTCATGAGACCTACCGATTCATCGAGGAGCTATAGAGGGCTCCACCCGTCACATATTATGTCCAATGCATTCCCATATGAAAATGTTTAAACATTACATAAACATTCGTATTAAAACTAGCATACGAAATGTCAATAATTTCACCCTAAACCATGAATGGTATAAAAATAGCACATCCAAAGTCAAACATATCACAAAACCTTCAATATAATATATAAGTTTTGTATCATAATAAATCAACTTCAAATAATCATAAAATCCATCAAAGGATGTTGACATAGATGAAATCAAAACTCTTTTTAGAGAAATATCTCTTTTTATTTTGAAATCATTTAAGAGTCATACATTTATAAAATAAGTAATTTTCATTGAAAATATTCTTATAAGCTTGTAAGGGGAACTTTAATGATTTTATAATGGCGGAAAATAGCCGCATCCACCGTATAAGTAAAAAAAACATTCTTAGCTTAATTCTGTCGAAAAGGTTAAAAATCACCTTGTTTGGAAAACGATGGAAAGATTCCTTTATAAACCACTTATAAAAAGTCAAAAATGGGTATAAATGATTTTAACCCATATTCTTGTAAATAGTTAAAATACATTGAAATACATTTTTATGAAACATGGAAGTGGATGATAAAGATATCCCAATATATTATTAAGTATAAACAACCTCAGAAAATGAAGAGATTGCGAAATAAACACTTACCATGTAATTTTACTTGGTTGGGGTAGGTTAACCTCCTGTATAATGGTGAAATAATTGTTATTATATTATACAAGAATCATATACATTAATATGATATCATATATGATCTTTTAACATTTATTTGTTAATAATATCTTAGTATTATCGTTGTTTCGGGTGTTAACTTACTCGTTTTATTTTATATGTTTTGTTACATAAGTCATGTTTGTCATGGATAGGTTGTATCTTAATAATATCCAGAATGATATCAAGTCCTTATATACTATTATTAATCATCAAATGAGAATTATACTTGAATGGATACGATGGAGAATGAATCTTATCGCGTTCGTGGAGACGGTAGTCCGTACGTACGCACGAGCGACAATATCATTCTTTTGATATTAAAATATTATATAATTTGATGGTATATCATATATATAGAATCATTATAATGTAACATTTATTATTTACATGAATCACACATCATTATTATACCCACCCAAAATAATAATTTATTGAATAACAATTACACCACGATGTGGAGACGGTAAGTCGTACGTACGCATGTATGGTGACATGTTATTCAAAGGATGTATAGAACACTGAATATGATTGTAACATATTTATAATAACATCACAGTATATATAAGATACTAGAGTTATTAATTTATAATGGTAATAACAAAGAAATAAGAAGTGGAAGAAGAAAGGAATTTGAAAAAGGGTGGTGAAAACATTACCTCTTCTTCGGGTTCTTCCTTTTGATTTGATCAAAAGGGCTCTTAGGTTGGCTTTCGGACTAAAGGAAGGCCTCTAGGATGAAGTGAGGGAATTTGAGGGAGTATTTGGGCAGAGGTTGGCTGAACCAAAAGGATTTTAAGGTGTGAGTTAATGAGAAGGGAGAGTGCCCTTTTATAAGAGGGGTGAGGGGCACCTTTGGAAAAGCTAGAAATATTATTTTATAATAAATTCATATTCGGTTTCTAATGGCTCCAAAGTAGATTATTTAAATGTTAAGGTGGGGATAGATCGATAACCACCCAAAAAATATAATTTAGACAGGTTTGGGTCTTTATTCTAACCTTATCTTTAAGTATTAACTCTTAGTTAATTAGTTTCACTTTTACAATGTCTCTTTGTATATTTTTATTATATGGTTATTAAACATACTATATACATTCAAAAGACCCCCAAGTGGTCCATTAATGATACAACTATCATGATATAAGTCTCTTGTCCGAACCATAGATTTTTATGAATTTAATATCAATTAATAATATAATATTTGTTTTAAAAACACTTTTAGGTCAATTTTGACACTATTCAATAGTTGATTTTTGTAAAAATCATAACAGAATGATTAGTTCCAAAAACATAAATTAAATAAATCCTAATATGTCATATTATCCTAGGAAATTAGTGTAATTCAGTAAAAGCCTCAAATTGTATTTATTTGGGTATTCATAATATCAATTATTTTTATTTTTCACTATTTTGGTAATTACTACATCATCATTGTGTCATAAATAAAATATATTATCTAATGTCTAAAAATTATAAATAAAATACCATTATTTAGGAAATCGTTTTAGATTTCTAATAAATATTTATAGTTGAAACGCCAACATATATAACCATATGTAAAAATTGTTTTTCAAAAAGATATATGCTTGTGTCATTTTTGTATTCATTTTAAATTAATGAAAATAAAATGTCCCTGTCACTTACAAGTGGCACCATGGGGTCCCAAAGACGTCCCAAAGATTCCCATGGTCTAAAATCTATCAACCAATAAGGTTAGGAAACGTTTTAGGGTAATTTTATATTATTATATTATTATTTTTTAACCCTTATTTACCATATTTACCCTTTAACCATGGTAAATAAAATATTTACCGAAGTAATTATTCAAAATGTCTAAAAATAAAAGTTATCTATTTACACAATTTGAACATCCTGATTCCAAATATGTAATCCATTTTTCCAAATTGAAAACACAGAAGTTGCAGAAATTAATTTAAAATTAATTCCCGCTGTCAAAACAAAAAGCGTGTTTTTAAGATATAATTACTATCAAAAGATTGATACAGGTTTATGTTCAGTTTAATTGTGAAATTATGTACAATGACCAACATTGTATTAAATGGTAAAAATATATTCTAAATATATTTTAAAACCACTCAAATTCATAATTTATCACTATTAATTATTTTGATTAAAAAATTTGTTTTTAATTTAAATTTAGTAATTTTCACTATTCATAAAAATATTAAAGTTTTCCAAAAAGTACCAAAATATCACCGTAAGCTAAATTAGATACTCCAAATCCAAAAATGAAGTCCATTTTGAGAGATAAAATTTCAAAAAGTAGGTATTACTATTCATAACGGCTAGTTTGATCGGTTGTGATGTTTGTTAGAACTTGATGTCGCGTATAACACACGTTGTTGCATTATTTAAAGGGAAGTGTACCATAGAAGCTTGGGGTGTTACATTCTCCCCTCCTTAAAATAATTTCTTCCTCGAAATTTCAAGAATACTACCGCATGAAAAGTCTCGGGTGGTTCTTCATCATAAGTTCATCGTGATCCCATGTTGCCTCTTCCATCTTATGGTTTCTCCACAAAACTTTTACCAGACGCATCATCCGGTTTCTCAGTATTTGTTCTCTCGTATCAAGAATCCTGACGAGCTCTTTGTAATAAGATAGATCGGGTTCCAGTTCTAATTCCTCATAGGTGAGTACATGCGTTGGGTCAGGCATGTATTTCCTCAATAGAGATACGTGGAAGACATCGTGAACATTGGAGAGACTTGGCGGCATTGCCAATCAGTAAGCTACAACCCCAATTCGTTCTAGAATTTCAAAAGGTCCGATGTACCTTAGACTCAATTTACCTTTCTTACCAAAACGTATGACTCCCTTCCATGGAGATACCTTCCGGAAAACATGATCTCCGACTTGAAATTCCAAATCATTCCTTCGATTATTGACATAGATCCTCTGCCTACATTGAGATTCTTTGATATGGTTTTGGATTACCTTCACCTTTTCCACCGTTTCCTGTACCATTTCTAGGCCTACAAGTTTTTTTTCACCAACGTCATCCCAACAGGTTGGTGTGCGACATCTCTTTTCGTATAATGCTTCATATGGTGCCATATGAATACTCGAATGGAAGCTATTATTATAGGAAAATTCTACCAGAGGTAAATATTGATCCCACATACCCTAAAAGTAAAGTGAGCAGGATCTCAACATGTCTTCTAAGGATTGAATAGTTCGTTCTGATTGTCCATCCGTTTGAGGGTCGTAGGACGTGCTCAGATGATGTTCCGTATCCAGGGATTTCTGAAGACTTTTATATAATCTTGAAGTAAACCAGGGATCACGATCAGAAACAATCGATAGGGGTAATCCATGAAGTCCCACAACTTCATCAATATATAGTCTTTCTAGACATTCCAGTGGTAGATCTTATCTTACAGCAAGAAAATGTGCTGACTTGGTAAGATGATCAATAATAACCCATATTGCATCGTTCCTTCTAGGATACTTTGGTAGCCCTGTGACAATGTCCATCGTAATACTGTCCCATTTCCACTCTGGTATGGGAAGAGGTTGCATGACTCATCCAGGCCGTTGCCTTCCATCTTTCACTTGTTGACAAACCATACATCTTGACACAAAATCAACAATCTCCCTCTTCATGTTGTCCCACAAAAAATGTTTCTTCAAATCTCTATACATTTTTGTGCTCCCTGGGTGTATAGAGAAACTGTAACTATGAGCATCATCCAGCAATTCCCTTTTTAGATAAGGTATATCGGGAACACAAAGTCTTTTCCCAAATTTCAAAATTCCATCTTCATACACAAAGTCTCTCAATCTCCCATCATTCACAGCTTTAATCTTCTTTTGAAATTCTTCATCATCGGTCTAAGAACACTTAATTCTTTCAAGTAAAGAAGGTTTGGAAACTATTTGAAAAAGAATTGATGTTTGACCTTCCCTGGTTATTCCCATGTCCATCTTCACTAGATCCATGAAAATTGGATCCCATTCAATTATCATATTGTTCAGAACTCCATGATCTTTTCTACTCAAAGCATCTGACACCTTGTTTGCTTTCCCCGGGTGGTAGTGTATCGTACAATCATAATACTTGAGTAATTCAAGCCATCTCCTTTTCCTCATGTTGAGTTCTTTTTGTGAGAAAATATACTTCAAACTATTGTGATCAGTATAAATCTCACATTTTTTACAATAGAGGTAGTGCCTCCATATGTTCAAAGAAAAGATCACAGATGCTAACTCAAGCTCAGGTGCAGGATTGTTTTGCTCATGAATTTTCAACTGTCGTGATGCATAGGAAATAACCCTATCATTCTGCATAAGGACACAACCATGTCCTTTCTTCGATGCAACACTATAAATAACAAACCCATCATTCCCCGATGGTAGAGTCAATATAGGAGCATTGACTAATCTTCTCTTTAGTTCTTCGAAAAATTCTTCACACTCTTTTGTCCAAAAAAATTTAACCCCTTTACATGTGATCTTTGTTAATGGGTTTTCCAATTAGGAAAAATTCTAGACGAAACGTCGATAATAACCTGCCAAACCAATAAAACTGCGTACCTCAGTTATAATCGTAGGTGCTGGCCATTCTTGGATTGATTTGGTCTTAGATGGATCAATATAGATTATTTATTTAGAGACAATATGGCCAAGAAAAGAAATATCCTGAAGCTAGAATTCACACTTTCTAAACTTCCCATATAATTCATGTCTTCTCAGAGTCTTCAGGATAATGCGCAAGTGACTTTCATGATCTTTGTAGCTTTTAGAGTATACCATGATATCATCAATAAATACCACCACAAATTCATCGAGATATTCCTTGAAAACTCTATTCATCAGATCCATGAATACAGAGGGTGCATTAGTCAATCCAAAAGGCATTACAGTAAACTCGTAATGCCCATACCTTGTTCGAAATGTTGTCTTCGGAATGTCTTCCTTATTTATACAGAACTGATGGTATCCAGTTCGAATGTCAATCTTTGAAAAGTATTGAGCTCCATGCAGTTGGTCAAATAAATCATCAATGCGAGGTAGGGGATACCTGTTATTTATTGTTATAGCATTGATCTCCCTATAGTCGATACATACCCTCATAGATCCATCTTTCTTTTTAACAAAACGAACAGCGGCTCCCCATGGAGAAACACTAGGGAGAATAAATCCCTTATTACTCAATTACTCTAGTTGGTGCTTTATTTAGACTAATTCTACAGTGGAAATTCTATAAGGGGTCTTAGATATAGGCCTTGATCCAGGAATTAAATCAATGGGAAACTCAACATCTTGATCTGGAGGATGTCTAGGTAAATATTCCAGAAACACATCTACATATTCTTTCAAAACAGGTACATCCTCTATTTGAACATTCCTTTCCTCACCCACAGTCATTTCATTCTCTTCCTCCCCAATAATTGAATTTAGTTGAGCTACTGTGGGTGGATCTAGATAAGAATTAGGTGGTGACGATTCTGCTCTAATGATAAGGTGTTCCTTATCATCATCATCAAAAATTGTAAACTCCTTCTTCTTATAATAAATCTTCGCATCATAGTCCGAAAGCTAATCCATACCGAGGATTATATGAAACTCAATCATAGGTATGACGATGAGATCAGCAGATAAAGAACATTTATGTGCTCTAATGGGGGCTGATTCACAAAATGTTGTTGCAATGATACTTCCCTTAGGAGTTTTAACTGACAAATGCCTTGTTAAATCAAATTAGAAATATCTAATTTTCTTAGAAAACTATGATGATATAAAACAATGCGATGATCAAGAATCAAATAATGCATTTACTAAACTTGAGGAATCCATTAAATTACCTGCCACCACGTCTTTCGGAGCTTCTACCTCAGCAGTAGTGATAGCATAATCTTGGCCTTGATCCCTTCGCCTTTTCTGAGGTAAGTCCCCCTGACGCTTAGGACATTAATTTTAATAATGTCTGATCTCCCTATAATTGTAGCATTGAACAGTGGTAGCTTCCTTCTTACCATTGCATTCACAAGCTTGGTGGCCTTTTTCACCACACTTGTAACAGACACCCATTCCTTTCAAGCAAGTACCAGGGTGTTTCTTCCCACATTTACCACAGGATTGATATTCAACATTTCCCTTCTTCCCCTTATTTCCATTCCCAGATTGATCAGCAGATCTCTTCTACTCTCGCTTTTCTTTAAAGTCATAAGACATAGAGATTTCCTTTTCTGTCTTGATAGCACATGAGACAATGTCTTCATACGACGAGAAGGATTGTGAGACTAATGGTCGACAGCGAAATGCTTTTAACCCATCAAGGAAACGATCAATATTACTTCTTGGGTTACGTATATAATCTCCAGCATACCTTGCTAACCTTGTAATGCTAGCCTCATACTTTGCGACATTCTCATCCTCCTTTTGTCTCAGACTCATAAATTGCCTTTCCCTATCTGCTCAATGGTCACGAGGAAAGTATATTTCTAAAAACAGATCTTTGAACTCCCTCCATTCCATATTTTATACTTAATCATCTTCCTTTGAGTTTTGAATCAATGACCACCATTGATCAGCATCTCCAGTGAGGTGGTACACTGCCATGATAACTTTTTTCCTTTCACTACTCCCCAAAGCCTGAAATATTTTCTCTAGGGAATTTATCCATTGCTCAGCTACTAAGGGATTTGTACTCCCGTTGAACGTTGGTGGTTGTTGCCTCATGAATCGATCTAACATTGATCCTCCACGGTGCGGATCAGGGAATTCCATACGGGTAAGGTTATTATTCACAACCTGAGTGAGTTGTCCCAGTATGGTGATTAGTTGATCGACAGCAGTTTCATCACTTGCTCCACAAATATTATCTTGAGCAGGAGGGAAATCCATACATGGAGTGAATGCATTGATACAATTTCCATTTCTTCCACTAGGCGCCTTTTCTAAACAATGGAATAAACTAGATCAGTTTATGAATCAAAATACATAATCCCCTTCTTATAAAACACTTAACATAAATTGAAATATTTACAGATATAATCCATAATCATAGAAATGTTTTATTTGAGGAAGTATATACTCATAAACCCTTCATAATGATTTGTAAAGAAAATGAGAGTTATCCTATGCATATCCCCCAGGAGTGTCGTATCTAAGAGTGCAGCAAGGCCCATTGTCGTGCACCAGTTCCCGTTCGAGTCTAGCTCAAAGTGGTGTTTTCGGGTTTTACCCCAAGGTACATCTGTGCTAGAGCCAACTCTACCTGCTCATATCCATATAGGGATGTATTCCTCAGAAAACTCACAAATTCACTACAATACCAAAATTCTAAGAATTTATTCTATAATAATCCTCAAAGTCCATCTTAGGTCTATGTGCTCTAATCAGAGTTTATCTAAATCTACCTTCCAAGGTTTGTACTAATCATCCTCTAATACCAACTGTAACGTCCCGACCCCGGTTACCTAGAGTCGGTGCATTATTACATAACATTGTCATGATCACAATAAAGATCAAATCTCGAATGACCGATGGGTTTAGTAGCCTTGGAAACACTAGATATATTCATAAAGTTTTACATTACATCATAAAGTGAAAAACTAATACAACAGTATATTGTCTCCATAGTCCACACTATTATCCACTCATAATATCCCTACAGGTCATTCATAATTTACTTCTTCACATCCTGGGAAAAATAAAACATAGAAAATAGGTGAGCTCAAATGCCCAGTAAGGATAACAATATAGCGGAAACTTTCATAAATAAGAATAAACATTTAAGGCAATGCATAACTAAAACAAAAGCCTTTTAAACTTGAACTTCAACATAGTATGGAAAAAAAAAATCAAATAATGCCATTTAATTATTCACATGGATATTCGACTAAACAAATAATCACATGCAATATCAATAACCAATTTCATAATGATGGAATGCATAATTCCAGACTATCATAACCACATAGCCAAGGCCTCGTTCCAAGACTACAAATAAGATTTTTCCAAGGCCTTGTTCCAAGACACTAGTTTGTCTCATGGGACCTACCGATGCATCGAGGAGCTATAGCGGGCTCCACCCATCACATATTAAGTCCAATGCTTTCCCATATGAAAATGTTTAAACATAACATAAACATTGGTATTAAAACTATCATACAAAATGTCAATACTTTCACCATAAACCATGAATGGTATAAAAATAGCACATCCACAGTAAAAAATATCACAAAACCTTCAATACAATATAGAAGTTTTGTATCATAATAAATCAACTTCTAATAAGCGTAAAATCCATCAAAGGATGTTGACATAGATGAAATTAAAACTCTTTTTAGAGAAATATCTCTTTATATTTTGAAATAATTTAAGAGTCATACATTTATAAAATAAAAAATTTTATTTGAAAATATTATTATAAGGTTGTAAGGGAAACTTCAATGAGTTTATTATGGCAGAAAATAGCCACATCCACTATATAAGTTAAAAAACATTCTTACCTTAATTCTATCAAAAAGGTTAAAAATCACCTTGTTTGGAAAACGACGGAAAGATTCCTTTATAAACCACTTATAAAAAGTCAAACATGTGTATAAATTATTTTAACCCATATTATTGTAAATAGTGAAAATGCTTTGAAATAAATTTTTAAGAAACATGGATGTGGATTATAAAGAGATCCCAATATATTATTATGTATAAACAACCTCAGATAATGAAGAGATTGCGAAATAAACATTTACATCGTACTTTTACTTGGATGGTGTATGTTAACCTCTTTTATAATGGTGAAATAATTGTTATTATATTATAAAAGAATCATATACATTAATATGATATCATATATGATCTTTTAACAATTATTTGTTAATAATATCTTAGTATTATCGTTGTTTCGGGTGTTAACTTACTCGTTTTCTTTTATATGTTTTGTTACGTAAGTCATGTTTTTATTGGATAGGTTGTATATTAATCAGATCCAAAATGATATCAAGAACTTAGATACTATTATTAATCATCAAATGAGAATTATACTTGAATGGTTACGATGGAGAATGAATCTTATCGCGTTCGTGGAGACGGTAGTCCGTACGTACGCACGAGCGACAATATCATTCTTTTGATATTAAAATAATATATAATTGGATGGTATATCATATATAGAGAATAATTATCATGTTACATTTATTATTTACATGAATCACACATCATTATAATAACCATCCAAATAATAATTTATTGAATAACAATTACACCACGACGTGGAGACAGTAAGTCGTACGTACGCACGTATGGTGACATGTTATTCAAAGGATGGATAGAATACTGAATATGATTGTACCATATTAATAATAAAATCATAGTATATATAAGATACTGGAGTTATTATTTTAGAATGGTAATAACAAAGAAAGAAGAAGTGGAAGAAGAAATGAACTTTAAAAAGGGTGGTGAAAACATTACCTCTTCTTCGGGTTCTTCCTTTTGATTTGATCAAAAGGGATCGTAGGTTGGCTTTTTTGACTAAAGGAAGGCCTCTAGGATGAAGTGAGGGAAGTTTAGAGAGTATTTGGGCAGAGTTTGGCCGAACCAAAAGGCTTTGAAGGTGTGATTTAATGAGAAGGGAGAGTTCCCTTTTATAAGAGGGGTTAGGGGCACCTTTGGAAAAGCTATAAATATTATTTTAAAATAAATTAATATTCAGTTAATAATGGCTCCAAAGTGGATTATTTAAATTTTAAGGTGGGGATAGGTCGAAAACCACCAATACATTAGAATTTAGGCAGGTTTGGGTCTTTATACTAACCATATCTTTAAGTATTAACTCTTAGTTAATTACTTTCACTTTTACAATATCTCTTTGTATTTTTATATTATATGGTTAATAAAGTTACTATATACATCCAAACGACCCCCAAGTGGTCCATTAATGGTACAAATATCATGATATATGTCCCTTGGCTGATCCTTAGATTTTTAGGAATTTAATATCAATTAATAATATAATATTTGTTTTAAAAACACTTTTACGTCAATTTTGACACTATTCAATAGTTGATTTTTGTAAAAATCATAACAAAATTATTAGTTCACAAAAAGTAAATTAAATCAATCCTAACATGTCTTTATATCCTATTAAATTAGTTTAATTCAGTAAAAGCCTCAAATTGTTTTTATTTGGGTATTTATAATATCAATTATTTTAATTTTTCACTATTATGGTAATTACTGCATCATCATTGTGTCATAAATAAATTAACTTATATAATGTCTAAAAATTATAAATAAAATACCATTATGTAGGAAATATTTTTATATTTCTAATTAATATTTATAGTCGAAAATCCAACATATATAACCCTATGAAAAAATTGTTTTTCAAAAAGATATATGCTTGTGTCATTTTTGTATTCATTTTAACTTAATTAAAATAAAGTGTCTCTATCACTTACAAGTGACACCATGGGGTCCCAAACTCGACCCAAAGATGCCCATGGTCGAAAATGTATCAACCCATAAGGTTAGGATACGTTTTAGGGTAATTGTTTATTATTATATTATTATTTTTTAACCCTTATTTAACGGATTTACCCTTTAACCATGGTAAATAAAATATTTACCGAAGTAATTATTCAAAATGTCTAAAAATAAAAGTTACCTATTTACACAATTTGAACATCTTGATTCGAAATATGTAGTCCATTTTTCCAATTTCAAAACACATAAGTGGCAGAAATTAATTTAAAATTAATTCCTGCTGTCAAAACAAAAAGCGTGTTTTTAAGATATAATAACTATCAAAAGATTGATACACATTTTTGTTCGGTTTAATTGTGAAATTATGTCCAACGACCAAAATTGTATTAAATGGTAAAAATCTATTCTAAATATACTTTAAAACCACTCAAATTCATAATTTATCACTATTAATTATTTTGATTATAAAAGTTGTTTTTAATTAAAATTTAGTAATTTTTACTATTCATCAAAATATTAATTTTATCCAAAAAGTACCAAAATTTAACCTTAGGATAAATTCTCTACTCCGAATCCAAAAATGAAGTCCATTTTGAGAGATAAATTTTCAAAAAGTAGGTATTACTATTCATAACTGCTAGTTTGATCGGTTGTGGTGTGTGTTAGAACTCGATGTTGCGTACAACACACACTATTGCATTATTCAAAGTGAAGCGTACCATAGAAGCTTGGGGTGTTACAAATAGTATAAATTATTACATTTGGACAGGATGAAATGACTTATCAATATCACTTAATTTAAACTTGGAATACCCTTTGGAAAATTGATTTTCTATGTTTGAAGCCACTTTTTTTCCAGAGTGATATTTTTTTGAAAAAATAAATGGGTTCTTATAACATATTTGTTAGTCGACATCAAAAAAATTCTAAAGACTACCACTTTTCTATTTTTCAAATCACATATTCATCAAATTCACCCAAAAATCATCCATAAAAGAATTAACAAAACATTTGGGAACTATTATTTATATGAGTGATGATTAAATGAAATAATTTAAAATACTTTTTTATACTATATCATTTAGATAAATAATAATGTTTATTTATTTATTTTATCTTATATTAATATATTCCTCACATATATGAAAAATTTTATATCACCTATATTTTTTATTTCTTCTATTGATTCATCGACAAGACCTTTTTATCCCGCATTACTACGCAAATAGAAAACCTCATTTCTCTAAAAGTTTCTCAATATTTTGTTGAAAAGAAAAAAAATTCAAGAATAGTTACATATTATATTTTAAAAAATTATATCATTTAATTTTGGAAAACATTCCCTCAACATCATTTTATATAAGTGAAAAAGAAAAATATATTAATAACTATGAAATTAAAACATCATGTAATTATATTCATTATTAAGAGCATATAACCTTTATAAAAATATTCAAAAATACATTAATATTTCATTTTTCACATTCCACGCCAATTATAGAGTATTTTCATTACTTAGATAGAGTAAGGATCTATTAGTGATAAAGGTCAATTCTATAATGTTTTACTTACGAAATTTATTAAATATATTTTTCACAAATGAAATTGATTTATTCATTTTATTAAGAATATAGTTTCACCCAAAAAAATTGTTTTTTGGGGGTCCTAATCATAAAAAAATGGTACAATTACCACTACATTATTTATATTATTATACAATAATTTTTAGGATAAATATAAAAAAAATAATTTCTAAAATTGATAGATTTAGTGTATTAGAAGAATTATGATCATATGAAATGAATACGTATAAAACAATAAGATTTATTTAAATGATTATTCAAAGTTAATTTAAAGGTTAAAATCATATACATATCATATTGAACCAAATAGTGAAACCCATCAAATATAATGGGAACTATTGTCATCGAATGGGAAGTAATAATATGTAAAAATACGAAATAAAAATCTCTATGAGTATAAGGGTGAGAATATAGTTGGAATTATATTATAATAGTGGAGTCATAATAATAAGAATCACACGATGAATTAATACAATGTTGAATATTAATAATAACGATTATTTAAATCTTATGTAATTAACTATATCCAATACATCATAACATTAAGGAAAAATATTATAATGCCTTGTTTATGTATACTATTTTTTAAAAATCTCATTGTATCATGTATAGAATAATTTTATCATATAATTGCACAATTTACCCAACTAATAGGAGTCGAATAGTACAACTCATCCCATAATCATATGCCCATTATAATTTCTTCCACATAGAAATAGAATATATATATATATATATATATTAAAAAATTAAAACAAACCCATGAGAGTATAATGTGTTTAAAAATGATGTTGGATGGAATGTGTTTATGAATAAACATGGAGGGATCTAAAAGAATTCGGGAAAATCATCTTTAGAAATTCAAGAGTTCTATTTAGAAATAAATTGTAGTAGTTAATGAAAAACCTAAGTTAAAAAAGATAAATCAAGGAGATGCTTCAAGAATAAAGTCTTCAACAATAATCATGTAATCATATATTTGAATCCATCTGAATAATGATGTAAATGTAAAAAAGGTTATTACGTGACAAATACATAGAGAGTGGGGAAAAATAATGAATGAAAAGTATTCCACAAATTAAAACGTTTTATTTAAAATCACTATGGACCACATTGATCTTTTCTAATTACTTATACATGTTGAAAACATTTTCTATAATTTTATGATCAATAAGATTATTAATTCTCTCCACTATACCTTACATGATTATAATGCATAGTTTTTTTACCCACTAAAACTTAATTTTTTTTGTAATATATTAACATTTCATCACAAAAAAATCTGGAATTTATATGGATGACCACTAAAGGTTGATCCAAATAGCTTTTGTGATAATGTTCCCAAGTAATATAGTCATTAACAGTTTTAGGATTAGATACTACAATCTGAGATCACATACCATACAATAGGTTGGGATGTTAAAATATATATGATTGACTACTTCCATTATAATTTATCTATGATTTTCTTATCTTTATTAATTATTAAATTTTGGTTCACAGAACAAGAACAGTATCACTTTATCTATTCAATATTGTGCCTTTATGTTCATTTCCATTTATCATTAATATTCCTCTTCACAATAATATAATTAATATCATTTCTAATAGATTTATTTGAATCATTCCATGGTATTATTAGTATATGCACTCATATTGGTTGGTTCATCTAGAAAATAGTAGAATCCTCACTTACATAATAATTTTTTAATTCCCTTCACATTCCCCTTTAGAAACCCAAACGCCACCACATTATTTAATGCAACAACTCTCATTATCCGAGAAACTACATTTCACGAGGTAGTGAAACTTAATTTCTAAATATTAGATATTAAGGATATATTCCTTTAGTATATATATGTATATATATATAAGAAGAATATTCTATCTTTTTCTGTAAATATTATTTATATTGAATATATATCGATGAAAAAATTCACTATCTTATTTTGTAAATATTTTAATATGCTGAAGATAACTTCTTTATTCTCCCATGTAAATTATTTTAATATGTTAAAATCATTTTATTTTTAATTAACACCTCCATCTAGAGGTGAAATCTTAATAAGATTTAGAAATTATCATTTATTTTATACAATATCTATAATTGTTCACAACAAATATAAAAAAATCATACGTTTTATAGTATCTTTTATTAAAAATTAAAATTTTAATGTAACATCAAATGAAAGAAACCATCCTTAAATATTAAATATTATTGGGTTTTGTTCTTTAATTTAGAGTATTAAAATTTTGATGATCTTTTTAGTATAGTGTTTCTTAAAATTAGGAAAAAATCATACAAATTTAACCGTTACATTACAAGTGGATAATTTTACTAAGAATCAAATTTTTTCACCAATAAAGGCCATTAAAATCATCATTTATTTTTATGAAAAATATTCATAGATTTCTCATTGATGTCAACACTATACATAAATGTTCTTAAATTCTATGTACTTTTTTAAACATTTGATTTACATGAATATTGGTGATAGAAAAAAAAGAAGACTATATTTTCAGTAAAACATGAAACATTATATAATTCTACCTTTGACATAAAATATTTTGATAATATGAAATAAAACATGTTCAAATGGAAAAACACACATATTTAACACGTAAAATAATTAAAACCCATAATAAGAAATTAAATTTCCTTTATGTGACCTAGAGAATAAAATACATAAAACCCTTTCAAAACCCATTGAAAACCCATTTTATAAGAATAAAAATATAGAGGAAATCCAATTAAGATATTATAGGATTACCGAGTATTATCTAAGTTACAACATGTAACGATATAATGGGTTTACCTATTGTTATCTGGGCCACCCCATTTTATGCTATAATGGGATTATGCGACACTATCTAATTAACCCCATGTTATGTTGTAACAAACCGAAATGGTTATTTCTAAGCCACCCCATGTATAATATTTTTTAGGCTACCCAATTTCGTAAAATACTCAATATCCATATCGTTAATAAAATATTATAAAAATAAAACACTTAGAAATACACTTTCAATCCCATATAAATATTTTTGTATAATAACATACATTTCATACTAAAACATTGTATACGAATAATCAAAAAATGAATGGAATTGTTGTTTTAATTTTATAAAATATGTATTCTTGAAAAGGAATTATGAAATTATATAATTTTCATGGAATCAGAAATTTTTTTGTTTCCATGTATGTTATGAATTGAACACTGTATTTTCATTTATAAAAAAATAGATATAAAACAAGTAAAAATATTCATTTTGAAAAATGATCAATTAAAATAAAAATAGATTTAAAATTTATTTTATAATACAATTATATCTATAAATATTATGTTGTAAAATAATATAACTAATATTGAAATGTTAAAAAATATTTGATTATTAAATCATTAACCATTAAAAATGTCTGATAGGACTTTGAGCATTCAAATTATAAGGAACATGAAAGAATAATATTTAAAAAATATTAAATAACATTATAATAAATAAATTAATGATATTATATTTTAAAGGGGTGTATATATATCTTATGAAATAAAGTGGGTTTATAATATCAAAATACTCTTCAATGAAATGAGATTGAGATAGAGTCCCTTACCTTCAGTCTAAATCAGCACAATAAATATTTATATTACATAATAATAAATATAGGTTATTTATTTACTATCGTGATTACAATTGTTATGTTTATTATTCAGTTTATATCATTTATTACAATGTTATAAAAATTACACAATTATTTATGTTCTTACCGGATGTTTTGATGATATTCGGTGCATGGGTCCAAAATGGCATTGGTATGAGGTTTATTATCACTAGGGGAAATTATTAGGTCATATCCAAAATAATATTACTTAAATTTTATTAAATTTTATAAAATAATTATTATTTCAAATAAAACAATTAAATATGGATATAAAAAATGGATAATGTTAAAAACTATGAGATACAAAGACATAGGTACACAAGGGATACATTAACATATTTCAAAGAGCATTATGGAATGAATTTTAATAAAATATTAATTTTTTTAGTGAATAATAATTACATTAATATGATATTATTTATGTAAATATACTTATATATATTATCCATGTGATATGATGTTGAAAAATGTATTACATTGCTTCGTGGAGGTGATACTTGAAAAATACGCACAAACTATGTTATCATTTTTCTGTACATGGAATGGTAAGAATAGAACTTATATATTATCTTTTCATATAGATTAATATTTCTTAAATATAATATAGAATCTTTAATTTTATAATTAAAAATGGTATTGAGAGAGGATGGTGGGTAATGAATTATATCGGTTCGTAAGAAGGTAGTTTGTCTGACACACGAATGATAATTATTTTCAAATTTGATAGAAGTTAAGAAGGATTTGGTTGATCATATTTACCTAATAATTTATAATTTTATTTCAGATAGTAGATAAACTATTTCAATATGTATTTAGAATATTTTATGGATGTTAAAGAAGAAATAAAACAGAAAGACTTGATAAAAATAGCAACCTCTTCCTCAAACCAGCTCCTTCTCATAACACATTAAGATCACTATTTATGGTTTTATGAAAAACATAAGATATATATAATTTAGACAGAGATTATAGGAAGGTCTTGTTTTATATATTTTATCAACCAAGTAGTTTTCCATTTTTGATCAATAAAGATGAAGACGTTCACTTTTATAAGAGAGGGGAGGAGCACTCATTGAAGTATTAAAATTATTAATTTAATATAAATTACTTTTATTATCCTAATAGATCCTAAATTATCTATTTATAAGGTATGATGATTATTTTTATAAATTACATTATATATTTGAAATATTATATATGTTTTTTATATTTTTTAACATTTATAATTTAGGTTTGACCCTCATTTATCCACTTTAACTCTTACCATGATAACAAGAGTCTTTGCTCTTTATGGGATAATATATTTACTTTAAATTTTAAAGTGAACCATAAATTTATCATTGATGATATTTTGAACATTATACCATTAATTTTCATAATTGATAGATATTAATTAATTTAAATTATTTTAATAAAATATTGTTTAGTATAAAATATCATTAATCTCAATTTTCACACAATTAAAAACCTGACATTTCAAAAATAGTCAATAATAAATATAGTTTAAAAAATTTCATCTAAAACATAAATAATATTTAAATGTATTATTTAAAATTCATGTATGATTTTAATTCGTTTATGCTATATTTATTTTAATATGTTTTATATAAATTTTTTGATATTTTCATTAAATTATAAATTTTTGTATCATCATTGGGAAACCCTAAAAATGTCATTATTTTTATCCCAAAAATTAAAAATGAATAACTATGAATAATATAAACATTTTATTTTTAAAATTTATATTTTTAGTAGAAGATATATATATTCAAAAACACAATATGAAAAATTATATAGTTATTAAAAACATTACTATGAAATCATTGACTTTTCTTTAAAACAACAACTATAAAGGGCTTAAAATCATAAAAGTGGCCCCAAAAGGTAATTTAATGAACCAAAATATAATTCTGGTCAAAACATATATCATACAATACCATTAGCTCAATTTTTATGGAAATGTATCATATTTATAATGTTATTTTTATCATAAATTAATTGATTTACCTTTAACCAGGCTAATAAAAAATTTCTATAGATACTATTCATATTAAGGAAAAATAAAAGGGACATATTTTCTATTTTTAGAACATATGATTTAAAATATAAAATCAATATATAAAATTTATAATATATAATTTTCATATATTAATTTTACAAAATTCTATTGATTGAATGATAAAACAATTTTTCAAAGTCCAAATGTTGAAAAGATTGAAATGTTTCTATATTCAAATTCAATGTGAAATTGATTCTAGTTTCTTAATCCACATTAAATGATATAAAATTGATCAAATGATTCATTAAATTCAATAAAATATAAATATTATTAGTATTAATTATTTAGAATAAAAAACTATTTTAAATTAAAATTCATTAATTTTCACTATTCATTGATACAGAAAACTTGTGATAAAAATAATAAAAAATAACCAAATTAAATTTTTATATTACAAATTCAATGAAAGAGGTTTTTATATTAAATAGTATTTATAATGTTTTTATGAACTATATTTATTATAAGCCATCCATGAAAAGTTTGAAAATTATTCTTTTTAGAAAAAACTACCTTTTACGAGTAACATTTGATTTGATCTTATATTTTGTATATAAAACACTCAATATTACTAGTAATAATATTATTTAATATTTTATAAATATTTTTCATTAATATAATAAAAAATTCATAATTTTAATATTTTATAAAAATAAATTATTACATTTAAATACTTTTTTTTCTAAAAAATATTACCATTTATTCTAAAAACATTATTATTTACATTTATAATTAATTATTCACTCATCAAATGATTATATATGCATGTGTATACCATATTTTCATAATTAATTTGATAATGTTAATTCCCACCATTCTAATGTCTAAGTTTTATTGTAACATTTAAAAAATAATATTTAGTCTTTTTAAGCTTGATACGATGTATCAATTTTGCTACCGAACATTGAGTTTCTCTATTAAAGTATTGTATACATTCATCAACCTTTAATAAAATGTGACCATAAAATATAAATCAGGTTTTGGTAAACATGGTTAAACTATTGAAAATAACAACATTTAAATCTCATACTAGAAAAAGAGTCAACAAAAATATTACATTAAAAGAAATAAATGGAAGCCCAATGGTCATATTTTATAACCCATGCTAGGGTTCCATGAAAGAAAAAGTGGACATGGAAGTGAAAAGAGACAATCATGATCAGATGTAAAGTGATAGATAACATGTTCATTATAATGTTCACTATCAAAAAAATTGAAAATAGGTTATGAGTTAAATGATTATTAATTTCTTATTAATAATAGTAAATATACAATGCTTTTCAAAATCCTTGTTATAGAGTTGATGAATTATTTTACTACATAGACTATGAAAATAGGGAAACATAGTTACGTAAAAAATATAGTTTCATCCTTTTATTAATTTCCTCAAAAAATCATCTTTTTCTCTAAACGATAATAATTCATGATTAATTTCTCACACATGAAGCACTATAATTAACTTATAAAGATCAAATAATACCCAAAATATTAACTATCTATTTATCATGTCATTAGAGATTAACCAAATATAAAATGATTGGGATAATTTAATATAATTACCCGAAAATAAAAAACCATTATATGATGAGATTATACTTCCATATCCGAAATTTAGTTCTGAGACCAAATATTTAACATAGATCACTAAAAAAATAACTACCCTTAAAATTTTTGGTAAATATTATAGACCAATATTGAAACCCAAAAACAGAAGTTTTTTATAACGTAGTTCTCTAATATATATTTATCTTCAAATAAAAACAATCATTATTAATGTATCAAACCATGAAAATGTAATTTCCAAATTTAGAGAATCTCTAAGATATAATAACTATTTTCATAAATAACCTATATCATCATAACTCAAAAATAATATCATCGATTCTTCCAAAATGTTATTTTTCTTTTATTGATCAAATAAAAACCCATAGTATTATATTTACCCCAATATTATTGGATTCTAAAAAAAGAAATCATCATTTAAATAATATTATTCACTTAACCACAAAATCATTTTTCATTCCCTATGTTATATATTTGATAAAAATGTGTTACCAAATTTCACATATTCATCATCCATCAAATCATTAAACTAAAAATAAGAAGTCATTCTATCTTGGAAATCATATATTCCAGCCCTAGATGATTCACCATTATCATTATTTGGTTGTTAGTTCAAAACTCATGGCCTTTCAAAATGTGATAGTTATCTTTTAGTCTGTGGGTTGTTCTTTTTCTTAAACAATATAATTCATATAAAATTAATAAAATTTGATAACATCCCCAAAAAATCTGATAACTTGTTTCAAAATCAAACATTATCTCACACATTTCATCTTGCATATGAAAAATATAATAACCCATAATTAAAGAAAAATTAATTTCTCTCAAAATACTATTAGTCACCTTAAATGTTTATAATTTAATGCTTCAAAAAGGGTGTTTTAAGAAATTTAACATATGATTTACCAAAAAATTATAAACGCATGATGATATCCATAAATATTAATGAGACATCCTAATCTACAAGGATTTTTAAACCAGCCTTTTATACAAACTATAAGGATCAAGATGAGGTGGCCATAAAAACATATGTTTTTTCACATCATTTTAATTAATATTTTTTAATTTAATTACTTATCTTAATACATTTTAATAAATAATGCAACTTTTGTATTTTTATTATTAATTTTAATAATTTATCAGTTTTTTTTTAATCATGGGCTTTATGTTTTAAATTAGTAATTTTATGTTTTACTTTAATTAATAGTCTAAATGTTTTTAATTTAGTATTGGTGTTTTGTCTTCTTAATTGATAATTTAACATTAATTAATTAATTAAGTCTGCTTTTGCACATAATTATTTTCTTTTAATCTAAAATTGAATGTTTTAAAAAATTAGATAATATAATCTAATTAATAGATGACTTTTAATAATTCATTAATTAAAACAAAATATATTGACTCCCTTCAATTATTAATTCTTTAATTTAAATTTCATTAATTAACATAATGGTTTAATAATATAATAATTGTCTGTCTAATTTAATTGAATTGAATTTTGAAAGTAAATAATATAAATAATTTTACTTTGTTATTTAAAAGTTTAATTTTATTTTAATCTTTTAATAAGTTAGCTTATTTTTAATTTTATTTTTAGTATAGTAATAATTTATGTTAGGAAAATTGAATTCATTAATAATTTAACTTATGTTTAATTGGTTTTATTGTTTTATTACAGTTTATGTTGTATTTAAATTTTAAAATATTTTAATAATTTTTATTTTCAATTAATTATTTAGTTCATATTTTAATATATGTTGTAATTCAATTTATTTTTCTTTTTTTATTATACAGCTTAACGGTGGCACCGTAAAAACATAATACGGTTTCACTGGTTTGAGATTTGGTTTCACAAGTTTGTGTCATGGTCTCACTGTGACACTCATTTCACGGATGCACAGTTTCTTTGTCTTGGTGCCTCCATGTATCGGTCACTTCACGGTCTCACTGCTTTACCCTTACACCCTGACCACTTTCACTGTCTCACCGTGAAGCTTCTCACGGACGAACCGTCTCCATTCAACTGTCTCATTGTGACCCCCATTCCCTTCCACTATATCTTCTTGCAATGGTGCCACCACACACTGGCTTCTACTAACTATTTTTCCACTGTAAACATTCATCACTTATTCTTGATTCCACCATAATCAATCTCACCTTCATCTTAGACCATCTTGCGCTGTGTTCCATTCTCGGCCAAGAAAGCAGTCCAGCCTCTCCTTGTATCTCGCAACACTACCATCTCTGTCCGAGATCCACAAATTTAACCAATTCGAAATCCAGACTCTAATCAAAGAAATTATTCAATCGCAACCAGAGATAGACTACATTTCCAAACAAGAACAAATTAACAAAACATTTTCAAAACTAGAATCAAAACCATTATTATTTTCTCCAGATTTTAAAATTAAGAGAGTTCACAGTTGAGTTGAATAACATTGAGGTTGGCTCGAAGGAGGCGGAACCAAGGTTCAAGGGGAATAATCACTACACCGCAGTGAGAACCCGAAGCCATCTACTACTGGGGAGTGAGTCTGTGCTACACTAGGATGCTACACCACTTTGTTGAAACAGGGAGGTCCACTGGAGTGGGAGTCAACTGATGTGGAAGGCAGACCACAGGAGATCCACGTATTGGCTTGGAATATAAAGAGGAGTCGATCACCACTGGAGTGAACAAACATAAAATTTATATATTCTAGTGTTTTGGATATATAATTCAAATTCATATACTTCGGGGTACCATTTCAGTTTATTTTTTTATAGAATAAGAAAAATATCTTAGAAATTAAAACAGACATAATAAGTGGACACGTATACTCAATATAAATTTTATTCCACAAAAAATGAAATTATAATAAAACATGGTTTACCTTTATTACAAATACTCACAGTCTTCTAATTTATCCCATATGTATTTATAATATTCTTTTAAACATGTGAAAAATATTTTCAAAACCAAGGAAAAGAAAAAATGTTCAATCATAGATATAAAAATAATGGAAATTGTTAGTTTAGTAAAAACATGAGAACTTATATAACATTTATCGTTAAAATTAATGTTTATGGAGAATGTTAAAGTAATATTTTTCAAATGAAAAAAAAATATATCTCAAATAAAATTATTAACCCCAATTTAAATAAATTAGATCTCTTTTAGGATAATTAGAAAATAATATACATTAAACCATTTCAAAACACCTTAAAATATATATCAATTGAAATAGCCATGTGGAAGAATTCAAGCTAAGTTATTAAGGTGTTATTTAATGATATATGGGCCAAAACATGTGATGATGTAATGTGGATTCATGATGCTATCTACCCCCCCCCCCATGTTATATAGTAACGGGCTTCCTCGATGTTATATATGCCAACCCAACCTATGCTATAACAAGAATCCCCATAACTATCTCAGAACCCAATATATAAGTTATATCATGCTTAGTTATTCCCTATAATAATGATGTACCACATTATTAATAATACAATTTCAACAAAAAATAAGAAAACCATTTGAATCCTATATGAAAAACCATTTCATATAAGAATATCCTTTTATCAAAAACCTATTTTAATACCAGAAATCTCTAAAATAATGGGAATGTTTTTTCATTGAAGAAAATATTTAATCTTTTAAAGGATGTTATAAATTAAGTAATAGTAATTGTGTAGTAAAAGTAATTTTCATCATATACATTAATAATAGAACATTACATTTTTCATTTGCCAAAACATTCCACATAAAACATGTAAAAATATTCCTCCAAAAATTCATTCAATGAAATTGTAAATTCAAATAAAATTTTCTTTATTATCCATTTTTATCTATACATGGTGAATATAAAATAATATAATGAATGTTGAAATCATAAACAAAAAATTTTATAATTAAATATTTAAACATTTATTATCTCACTACCACATAGAACATGTAAATCATAACCCCCATAAATAATAAGATTTATGAAAAAATTATATAACATTTAATAAATAAATAAATGAAATTATCTTTTATAGGGATATGTATATACACCATATGAAATATTGTTGGTGTATAAAATCATAATACACCTAAATTAACGAGGAGTGAGACGATGTCCCTTAACTTGAGTATGACTCATCACACAATATATTTATATTCCAAAATATTAATCATATGATAATTATTTATTTTAAAGAGTACATTTTTAACTTTTATCATTTTTTTAGATAAATTATTACCTTGTTAAAAAAATAAATAATTATTTATGTTTACATCATATGTTTTGATGAAATTCTATACATGAGTCTAAAAGGATGTTGGCATGAGGTCTAAAGTCAAAAGTGGTTAACAATTAATAGTATTCAGATTAATAAATGATGTTCTGAATAAAATAAGATAGAGAAAATGAGGTGAGCGATCATAGGAAGTAGTTTTTCTAGATATTGGATGTACTAAACGACTTTTTTATTTTGTGTAATAGAAAAGAAAATGTTACCTTTTATAAGTGAATGGAGAGGTACTCCTAGAATTTCTCTAAATATTAAACTAATATAAATTATTTTTTTATTCAAAATTGATTCAAACAGATTTAATTATAATCTATGACGATTATTGGTAAAAATAACATCTTAAATACAAAATTGTATTTGTTTTTACTATTTTCTAATACTTTTTAAACTATATTATTTATTTATCCTCTTTTTCTATTAATATGATGACATGTGTTCTTACTTTTTATGTTTTAATATGGATACTATAAAATGAAACCGTAAATCAATATTTTTTTGACATTTCAAACCATATCCCAATAATTTCGATTAATTATATATTTTTTCTTAATTTTATATCATTTAAAAAAATATTATTAATTTTTAAATTATAATAATGTCAATTTTCACTCTATTAATTTAATGATATTTTAAAAATATAAAAAGTAAAAGATAAATTAAATCTAATTATTCTAAATAATAAATAAAAAGTAAAATTAATCAATTAAATTTATGTATTATATTAATTATATTAGAGATATTATTTTAATATTATTTATTTTATATTTTATATAATTAAATAATTATTTATTCTTTATTGTGTAAATTTTTAAGGAAACCATTTCTCTAAAAATTTTTTAAAAAAATACCACGATGATGATTCAGATTTTTGATTTCAATTTTTTATTAATATTCAATGATATATTTTATTTATAAATATATTAAAATTGTTATAGTTATGGAAAACATAACTATGACATATTCGACCTTTTAAAAAAATAAACTATTACGAAGGGACTAAAATCATTAAAGTGGCTCCCAGAGGTCATAAAATTAGTCTATATATGATTTTCATCAAAATAAACTCATTCAATAAATTTATAAATGTTACTAGGGTAATTTTATAATATTTATAATATTAATTTTACCCTTAATTATATGATTTTTTCATAACTGTGGGGAAAAAATTAATAAACATACTATTCATATTGTCAAGAAATAAAAGGGACATGTTTAATAAATTTTTATATAATGATAATAATTATTGATGCCATTTATCAAATTTTAAAACATAATATTTTTATCATTTAATTTATAAATAATATCATTTAGAGAATCAGAAAACATGTTTTTAAATTGAAAACGTTCAGAAGATTGAATTCTTTTCCTATGAAAATTAAATGTAAAATTGATTCAAATGACCAAAATTAGATTAATTTATATAAAATTTAACTAATTATATATTAAATCCAATCAAATATATCAATCAAACTATAAATTATTTAGATGATAATTCCATTTTCAAATAAAATTCATTATTTTTTACGATTCATCAAAAAATAAAACTTATCTGAAAAATAAAAAAACCTTACCAATATAAATTTTGATATTACATGTTAAAAAATAATCTATTTTTTCAAATATAATTTATAAAATTTTCTGTAATATGATTTAAAATATGTGTTTCATCAGAATGTGAAAAACTGAAAACTTAGACAAATAAGTCATTTATGTGTAAAATAAGATTTGTTCTTATATCATGTCTATAAAAAATAAAATGAATATAAAAAACTATATTGAACATATAATATATAACATTACTTAATAAAATTGAAAAAATGTGAATGGGATTTTTTATAAACATAATTATTCATATTTTAATAATTTTCAAAAAACAATAACTTTTAATTTTGAAAAAGGATTATTTTCATTTATAAATAATTGAAAAGAAAATTAATATTATATACATGTGAAAACCATATATTAATAATTAAATTGATCATGTTCATTCCCACCCTTCTAATAACTAGATATTATCTTCAATTTTAAATTATAATATTCAGTTCTTCATTTATGCTTGATGTGGCGTATTATGTATATTTTCAGAAATAGTGTTTCCTTATCAAAATAATGGGATATTACATTCTCCCCAAACACCATTTAATAAATTCAGTTTTCAAAACCTGATCTCAAGATTAGTAAATAGTGATAGACTATTCATAATAACTTTATTAAAATCCCACATTGGAACATGTGTTAATAAAACATCCTCTTTAAAATAACGAAATAGATGTTCAAAGGATATATGAGATAACACATACCAGAATTACATGTTGGAAAACATGGAAATTTTTTATAAAACTAAATATCACGTTCTGAAAGAATGTTATATAAAACAAATACATTATAATGATAACCATCACAAAACCATAAAACTGCGATGAGTTAAAAGGGTATTTCATTCATAGTAAGAAAATTAAATGAAATTTTTTTTTATGATCCTTTTCATAGTGTTCAAGAATTTTTAACTAGGATCACTAAGAACCTATGGAAAAATACTTACTTGAAATCTATGTTTTCATCCTTAAGTCAATTTCCAGCCCAAACCTATATTATTCTATAAACGATTAGTATTCGAGATTATTTTTTCACACTTGAAGCACTAGACTAACTGGAAACAAAATCCACAAAATATTTAATATATATTTATATTTTATATAGACATTATCCAAAAACATTTTTTATGATATGATAATATAATTGCTCATAAATAATGAACTATTATATGGTGAAAACCCACTTCAATATTCAAAATTCAGCTGTAATTTCCAACATTCAACATAGATCATTAAAAATTTATGATCCCTTAAAAATTCTCTAAATTATTTTTGATTTAGATTAATAATAAAATAAAAGTAATAAATATATCACATAGTCTTCCAATATAAATTATGTTCTAAATAGATCAAACAACTCTTAATGATTTATAAAAAAATGTAATTTACTTTTTGAAATAATCTCCATAAATTGATAATCATTTCCATAAATAAACATAATCATTATAAGTACAAAATAAAATTAAATATTCATAAAAAATATAATTTATCCTTTATTCTTCAAAAAATTACCATATTATTATATTTACCCAAATGATACTGTATTATGATAATAATTATCTTCCTTTGAAAAAAAATTATTCTAATGGTCAAAAAAAATTTTCATATCCTAAAATTTTATATTTTGTAACACATATACTCCCAAAATCAAATTATTCTACATCCATCATATTTTTAAATAAAAAATAAAAATTAATACTAATTGGGACATTACAGAGGCCAATGGCTGGAAATACTCCCTTATAACCCTTCGCTTGTGGGTTAAAAAGTTTTGACCTTGTAGGACGGGATTAGTTGTCACACGACATAAGGGTGGTCCTTTTTATAAAAATATATAGTTCCAATAACATTAAAAAATATATTAAGATCATCAAAACATAATCATAAAAAGTTAAAAACTCAACAGTTATCACATAACATTCAGTTTTCACCCGAAAAAATAACCAAAATTATCATAAAAAATGTATCTAAAAATAACATAGTCACCTTATAATTTCATAACATAAAGCCTCAAAAACGTTTCTATGAAAGTAACCATATAATCAACATAAAAATTACAAACACATGATTATATACATACCTATAAAGAAGAAATCCTAATATAAAAATTTGGTTCAACAATCCTTTGAAACAATCTATAAGGACTCGAACAAAAATATTACATATTCTTGTGTTTTTTAGTTATAATTCAAATTCATAAAAATTATGAGAAACATTTTGGTTTAATGTTTTAAATAATTATAAAAATGTTTTGAAAATTAATCCCATAAATTACAAGTAGAAACTTATACATGGTATCAATATTTTAGACCAATCAATGTTCTTTAAAATAAGAAATGGATTGTCTATATGAAAAATATTCATAGTTCTCCCTTAGATCTTATAGATTTCCAAAATATTCCTTAAACAATTTTGAAAACATTTTTAAAATATGGAATTAACACAAAAGATCAGTAATGTATATATTAAAATAGTTGAAACAATTAGATAAGTAAAAACATTAAAATTCATAAAACATCTAACATTTTCTTCAATATTATTTGAGTATATGAAATAAAATTTTTATAATGAAAGATCAAGAAACATTTTCTCATATAAAATCATTAATACACATATCATGGAATAAAAAATACATTAAGTGACTTAAATAATCATATAGGTAAAACCCTTTCAAAACACTATTAAAAATATTAGAAGATAATTAACATGTTGACAACATAAAATTATTGTATAAATGGATTTACCAAAACTATCTAGGGAATACAATGTAAAATTATAGTGGGATTACCTAGTGCAATCTGGGCCTCCCTATGTTAAGTAGTAACATGCATCCCTAAAGCAATCTGGGATACTAAATCTTAAGATATAATGGTATTATCTAGTGCTATCTAGAAAAACCCACATATATGGTATATCTGTACCATTTTATTCCTCTCATTGTCAAGTACCATATCATTTACAAAACACTTTCCTAATAAAACCCTTTGAAAGACTCTTTTAATCCCATATAAAAAAATATCATATAAAAATAACATTTATATAAAAAACATTTTTAAAATATATATGAAACTAAATAAGGGAATATGGGTTTTCATTTATGAAATTATATAATCTTGTGAAGGAAGATAGAAATTAAATAATATTTACGAGAATGAAAATTCACTTTCTTCGTTAAAGTTTGAATAAAATAATGCTTTTTTCATTTTCCAAAATGTCCAATATAAATAACGTTGAATTGTTTCCTTAAAGATACATTGAATGAAATTTAAAATTGAAATAAAATTACATTTTTAATCCTTTTATATCTATATAAATAAATATGTAAAATAATATTAAGAATATTGATGTGGAAAAAAAATTTCACAATTAAATCATTATACATTCAAGGATACTCATACATCTCTGATAATTTAAATTATAATTCCAATGAATTAATAGAAATTATGAAAACATTTATTAATGTTATTATAAATAAGTTAATGATATGATATATTAAATGGGGATGAATATTCTAACACCCCGAGAGTTTATGAGAAATATTATTTTTAAGTTCATTGATGTCTTGTGTTGCATGATCCACCATGATTATCTTGAGATATACGCAACACTGTATTATCTTTTTGTATATACAACACAATTTTTGGCTCCTGTTTCACGCAAGTTCAACCCTCCCCAATAGTTTGCGTTTTATGCAATACTAAGTTTCACAAAACAACGATATGTTATTTAAATATTATATAAACTAAATGATATGAATAGTAATACCATATTTTTAAAATTTTATAAATTTTATCATTCAAAATGGACTTCATTTTTGGATTCGGAATATCTAAATTATCTTAGGAAGAATGTTTTGTATTTTTCTGAAAATATTCAATTTTTTATGAATAGTGAAAAACATTGAGTTATAGTTTTATACCAAATTTCTATTTATATAATTATTTATTTTATTTAAATTTATTTTATGTAAAAATATATACATAATACACATATATGTTCAAATATAATTCATTATAGTCATTTTATAATAATTTTATACATATTAAAATTTTATTAAACTTTTTACCGTCTTTTACCCACCTCCTAGGAGAACTTGCAAATTTACATAAAACATAATTTTACCGCTTCTGTGAGTTGAATATTGAATATCCGAGAAACACGATTAATATTAAGGAGTAAAATTTGGTTCAATAAGATATAAATAATTTTTGATGAATAGTAACTTTTTATTTTTATTTCCCACGGTTAAAAGAAAATAGGGTAATTAAGAGTAAAAATGATATTATTAATATCCTAAAAAATGTCTTAATTCTATTGGATAATTATAATTCAACCAAAAGAAACCGTAGGAATAAAATATTACCCTTTAGGTCCACTTGCATTAGATTAGGACATTTAGTATTATTTTATTTAAAGAAGAGTTAAAACAGTTAAAAACAAAGTTTAATAACAAAAACAATTTTTATATAGGGTTATACAAAAGATAAATTCGACTATAAATATTCATTAGAAAGATAAAAATAATTCCTACATAATCTTATTTTATTTATTTTTTTAGACATTAAATAATCTAATTTATTTATGATACAATGATGATGTAGTAATTACCTTATTAATGAAATATTAACAAAATTGATATTATTAATTACCAAATAAATGTAATTTGAGACTTTTTATGAATTAAAATAATTTTCTAGGTTAATATTACATATTAGGGTTGGTTAGATATTTTTTTCAATGTAATAATTTTATTATGAATTTAGAAAAAACAAAATACAAAATAGTGTCAAAATTGATATAAAAGGGTTTTTTAAACAAATATTATATTATTTATTGATATTTATTCTTAAAAATCTAATGTTCGGCCAGACGACTTATATAATTTTAAGTTTATTATTAATGAACCACTTGGTTTCTCTTGGGTGTATATAGTATTTTTATTAACCATATAATATAAAAATACAAATAGACATGGTAAATGATAAACTATTTAACTAAGAATAAAATATAAATGATAAAGTTAATATAGTGACCCAAACCTCTCTAAAAACTATTAGTTGAGTGGATTTCGACCCATTCCTGCCTTAGAATAGATATTAATCAATTTTGAGCCATTATAATACGAATATTAATTTACTAAAAAATAATATTTTATGTTTTTTCTAAGGTGCCCCTCACCTCTGTTTTAAAAGGGAACTCACCATTCCCTCTTATTCACACCTCCAAAGCCATTTGGATCATCCAAACCCTAAACAAATACCCTTACATCTTTCCTCCCTTCCTCCTAGAGTCCTGAATTTAGTCATGAAGCCATCCAATGATGCCCTTTTGATCAAATCAAAAGTAAGAACCCGAAAAAGAGGTAAATTTCTCACCACCTATTCCTAGTTCCTTTCTTCTTCCACATCCTCCTTCTTTGTTGTTTAAATTATTAAATAATAACTATAGTATATTTTATATAAAATTATGTTATTATAAAAATTTTACAACCAAATTAGTTATTTTATCTATCCCATGAATGAAATATTTACTACATGTGTGTACGTACGGCTTACCATCTCCATGTCGTGGTGTAGTTTTTTATTCAATCATTTCATCATTTGGATGAGTATAAAAATGAGTATAAATGATATAAATAATAAATATAACATTATTATGATTCTATATATATGATATACCATCCAAATATAAATGTTTTTAATATCAAAATAATGATATTTTTTATCTTGCGTACGTACGGACTACCATCTCCACGAACGCGATGCGATTCATTTTCCACGATTAACTATTCAAGTATGATTATAATGTATATATAATAAATAATCATGAAAGATATTACATAATAATGATACTGGATTTATGTACATATATTTTTCATTTACTTAATTCCATTCATTTCTATAATGAAATGAAAATAGCATTCATGTGTACGTACGACCTACCGTCTCCATGAACGGTGTATTTCATTCCATTTATCGATCTGTCATATATATGTATATGCTGAATATATATTATATATAAATATTGTTTTACCTTATGGAATTAAATAAATTAGGATATACGTAATAATATTAAGAACCACAAGTCGAACCACATACGATAAATGAAACGATTTTACCCAAAATGATGCTTTAACATGGAATTTACAAAAGAACGGGTAATATAAGATCATAAATATTATTATGGTTTTATTACAAGTTAATAATATGTTTACATCCACTATAAAAGAGTCTAAGACACACACAGAAGAAATTGGACATAAGGTAAGGGATAATTTTTCAAATCTAATTTTTATCCGAAATTCCTTTTACTAAGTATTTACTGGGGTTATATTTTTCATCAATGTCCATAAAAATGTTTTTAATAAAGTGTTTAATATTATTCCATGTATGTTTAATGTCAAGTTTAACCCTCCTTGACTTTTATATTGTTTTATGGAAACAATATTTTTTTGTTCACCATACGAGGAACTTTTGGACTTTTCCAGCAAAAGTATGAGGAGAATGTTTTTTGAACATATACATCATGATGGGATTTCTATGGTTTCGTATCACCTAATTTTTATGAATCTTACTCTATAAGATTTCAGGTTTATTTTCAAAAAAATAAATTTATTTTAATAGTGAATGAATTTTTTTGAAAAGAAAATGATATTGAAGAAGAAAGGTTATTTTCCATAAGAATTCATTTTAAGTGTTTTATCAAAATCATTTTCCATATAAGATAATATAGGGTTCTGTTTTTATCACTATAATTAAATTGATTTGATTGTGTTATGATGGGATTATTTTTATGAATTACTTTATCGTATATGGATTATAATGGCATGATGTTAAAGAATTCAACTTTTATTACATGGGTTATGCTATGATGTAAGATTTATGAATTTGAGGAACACATAAGAATGGTTTCATTATGAGATGGATGGGACCTATATCTCCCTCTAATGCATTGGGTAAATATTTATATCTCATGATATAAACATGCCTAGAACAGAAATTAAAATCAAGTTCAGTAATACATAGTTAGAACGACAAGTAAACACGGTTCAGTAATTGACATTGTCCACTATGATGGTCTTGGAAGCAATGCCTTGGCTACTACAGAAATCATAACATGTGCTTAATGATTTTCCACAATTCCATGTTTTTATCCCGTGTTATTTATCTTGATTAATGTTCCTTTATGATATATTCCTTATGCACTACCAAGATTTTTGTTATTACTCGTGATTTTTATTTTTTATGTTCATGTTCTTACGTTCAAATGTTTTGGGATTGTTTTATGTTATCCATTTTTACCCATACTGAGCATTTTAGGTCACCCTTTTTTTGTTTTCATTTCCCTAGGATATAAAGAATGGTATTAGGTAAGAAAACCAAATAATAAGATCTTTATGAGAGATGTTAAAGATCATTCACCATGATTAGAAGATTATGTTATGAGTTTCCAAAGACACTAAACTAATACGGTGTTTGGGCATCTGTTTTTTTCATGTATTAAGTATTCTAGAAAAATAATTTAATGTATGTGTAGGTCAAGCTTTAGGTCTCTGTAGTTGGTATCAGAGTGAAGGTTTAGTTAACCTTTGGATACTAGGATGTGTTAACATTAGTAAAATCCCTAGAGGTATTTCTAAGGTATGCCTAGGGATTTCTCTATGGTTAAGTATAAGTATAGGTTATAGTTCTAGAATTATGGTAACTATCATAGAATTAAACATAATATGTTATATATTAAAGGTACTACCCATTTATTATTTTGTTTTCATAGCATGATTTTTTCCTCTCACACTATTCTTTTTGGGTTTTAGATGACGGCTGGAACCCGATAGAACCGTGTTGATCAATGTAATGGACAATGTAATGATTGTCCTGAAAAAACCAATGTTATGGGAGATGGAGTGAAAAATCTTATTGCTATACTAACACAAGATATAAATCATTCTAGACTTACCAATGAGCAGAGAAGGGAATAATATTCTATTGAGTCTTTCATGAGGAAACATCTACCTTCTTTCAGTGGGTATTCTGATCCACTTGTTGCTGAAAAAATGGATCAGTACCATTGAGAATATATTTTCCATACTTTGATGTTCGGAAAATTAATAATTCATTCTGACTATTTATCGTTTAGAAGGTGATACAGACTAGTGGTGGACTCTAATTAAGAATATGAGGCCCCAAAATGAAATTGAATCCATGGAATGGGATGAGTTCATAAACATTTTTTTTAAAAAGTACTTCCCTCGTATTCTTAGAACAAAGATGAAAAATGAGATCCATGAGATTAATAAAAATGATGATTAATATGTCGGTATATACTAGGTGAATTTTAAAAGGATTTCAAGGTTTGAATCGAGATTGGTCTTCCAACCTAAGAGTAAACTTGTTTGATTATTCAGTGGCATAAAACCATGTATTCAAAGGGCATTAACTGTAAGAGACATCAGTAGCTATGAATAAATTGTGAGTTGTTATATCAAGGATGAATTGGATGTTGGTGTTATATATGTATCTCATGGTTTTGACAAGAAAACAAAGATGGAGTTCAAGGAAAAATCTAAAAAATATGGAGAAAAGAAGACACATGTTTCATTATGCTCATATTGTGGAAAGTGGCATGGTGGAGATTATCTTAAAGGGACTTGAAATTGTTTTATGTGTGGAAATGAATGTCATCAAGAAGCTGATTGCGGAGGTAATGGGAATAAGTTAGATAATGGTGTGAATTGAGAAAAGACTACAGAGAACGCACCACAAATAATTAAATGATACAAGTACAGGGTAATGAGGCATTATGCTAAACAATGCCCTAATCCAAGGGTTAATGTTGATCGACATCAACAACCTCTTAAAGAAAAGGACAAAGGGAAGTCACATGTGATCACTATTGGCGATGTGGAGTATGAAAACAATGCGGTGGAATGATTAAGTGTATGTAATGGGATTCCAAATTAATGTTGTGGAATCTCATTTATAGTATCATGGAATATTTGAATGTCTATGTATTGGTTTATTGTGGTTTTTAATAATTATATAGTACCGGTAACCATGAAAAGTGATTGAAATATTTTGATAATGCAGATGATATGCGCATAATGAAGGGATAAAGATATAATGAAATGTTTTCTAGTATTAATGAGCTCGTATAAGGATAAAGTGATATCATGGTTTAAGTATATAGAAATTGTGGGATTTTCGTTTGTGGAAAGAGTTGACTTTTGATAGATTTCATGTTTTTATAATGATTCAATGGAAATTCATTTTTCAAGAGATTAAATGATTAATGTATTTGGAATGAAAGAAACATGATATATCTTATGATATATGGGGGATAAATGATGGTATTCACATGCTTGGTTAATGACATTTCTAGTAATCGTTGTCTTTATACTGTGTTCTTGGATAGAAGTATTTTGAATAAGTCTAATGATATGAAATGGATTATGTTTACCATAAGATAATATTGTTTAAGGAGAGAACCTTTTTTCAATATTATTTCTGGAATGTTATAATAGTGTAGTTTTAGAAAAAGGACGACCTGCAGGACATGAAACAACCTGTCGCGACAGACAAGGTTCTGGGAATCAAACCCACAACTGAAGTGAGATAGGCCTTTATCACCTACCAATGGCCTATAGGAAGTCCCTGGTTAGTAGAAAAAAGGTTTATTTTGTTATGAAATATGATAGATAATGAATAAGTCAATTTTTGGAACCATATATGATTAATCTCACCATAAGATGGACCTATGTATTTAAGTTTTTCTTAACATATGTTTGAGACAAATTGAATGACCTATCATTCTATCGCATGATCTGCTAACACTTCATGAATTAAAAATTCAACATTATTTCATTATGAGATGAAGTGGAAATCGTTCAAATAATGACCAACCTTGATATTATACCATCATCAATTAAGTATTTTTTCTAATTCCAATTTTATTCATCTTTAGGGAAATGATATTGAAAACTAAAAATGTTGTCCAAGATGGTACCTTAGATCATCACAAATCTCCGCAGTTGTGATTGATGGCTTTTTCATAGGCATGTTCACCACCACTCTCCATCAGAACATGATGGTTAGATTTCACTTCCACAAGCATATTTTCACCTATGTTCTTCTATGTGAAAACCCAGTGATGGGTTTATTTTGGTAACTGTTAGGTTTCATTTTTAATATTAAGTTTTGTTATTCCTTTTTATGATGTGTGTTTCTATAAATGAAACTTTCAAATAGTAAACCATTTATAACCCCGATGAATTTCAAGGGCAAAATTCATTTTAAGGGGGTAGAATGTAACACCACGAGATTTTATGAGAAATATTATTTTTAATTTCCTTGATATCTTGTGTTGCATGCTACACCATGATTATCTTGCACAATACGTAACACTGTATTATCTTTTAGTATATGAAAAACTATTCTTGGCTCGTGTTTCATGCAAGAGCAACCTTCCTCGATAGCTTGTGTTTTACACAATACCGAGTTTCAGTAATCAATGATATGTTATTAAAATAATATATAAACTAGCCGTTATGAATAGTAATACCCACTTTTTGAAATTATATAAATTTTATCATTCAAAATGGAATTCATTTTTTAATTCGGAATATCGAAACTAGCTTAAGGTAAATTTTTCTATTTTTAAGAAAACATTCAATTTTAGATGAATAGTGAAAAACACTAAGTTTCAGTTTAAAACCGAATTTTTATTTAAATAATTATTTATTTTATTTAACTTTATATTAGGTAAAAATAGATACATAATACCTATATATGTTCAATGTAATTCATTGGAGTCATTTTATAATAATTTTAGATATATAAAAAATTTATTGAACTTTTTACCGTCTTTTACCCACCTCCTTGGAGAATTTGAAAATTACATAAAACATAATTTTAATTCTTCTATGAGTTGAATTTCAAAAATCCGAGAGAGACTGTTAATGTCAAGGAGTAAAATGTGGTTCAAAAAGATAATATTTTTTTGTTGAATAGTAACTTTTTACTTTTATTTACAGCGGTTAAAAGTAAATAAGGTAATTAAGGGTAAAAATGATATTATTATTACCCTAACACATTTCGAAATTATATTGGATAAGCATAATTCGATGAAAAAAATACTTAGGAATAAAATATTACCCTATAGGTCCACTTGAATTAGATTAGGAAATTTATTATTATTTTATTCAAAGAGAAGTTAATATAGTTAAAATCAAAGTTTAATAACTAATTTTTTTAATATAGGGTTATACATAAGATCAATTTGACTATAAATATTAATTAGAAATCTGAAAATATTTCCTAAATAATTATTATTTATTTATATATTTTAGACATTAAATAATTTAATTTATTTAATACATAATGATGATGCAGTAATTAACATATTAATGATATATTAACATTATTGATATTATAAATACCCAAATAAATGTATTATGAGACTTTTTATGAATTCCACTAATTTTATAGTTTAATAAAACATATTAGAGTTGGTTAGATAATTGTTTTTATGTAATAATTCTATTATGAATTTAGCAAAAACAAAATACCAAATAGTGTGAAAATTTACATAAAAGAGTTTTTAAAACAAATATTCTATTATTAATTAATATTCTATTTATAAAATTGTAATGTTCATCCAAATGACATATATAATGATAGGTGTATCATTAATGAACCACTTGGGTTCTTTTGGATGTATATAGTAAGTTTATTACCCATATAATATAAAAATACAAAGAGACATGGTAAATGTTAAACTATATAACTATGAATTTAATATAATTGATATGGTTAATATAGTGACTCAAACCTGTCTAAAACCTATTGGTTTAGTTGATATTGACACTTTCCTACTTTTTCATAAAAATAAATAAATTTTTAACCATTATAAACTGAATATGAATTTATTATAAAATAATATTTTATGTTTTTCCTAAGGTTCCCCTCACCTCTCTTATAAAAGGGCACTCCCCCTTCTCTCTAATTCGCACCTCCAAAGCCATTGGGCTCGAACAATCCCTACCCAAATACACTCTGAACTGTACTACCTTTATCTTAGAGGCCTTCCATTAGTTATAAAGTCATCATAAGGATCATATTTTATCAAATCAAAGAAGAACACGAAGAAGAGGTAAATATCTCACCACCTATTTCAAGTTCATTTCTTCTTCCACTACCTCCTTCATTGTTGTTTCTATTTTAAAAAATAACTCTAGTATATTCTATATAATGTGATGTTATTATTAATATTGTACAACCATATTAGTTATTTTATCCATCCTATGAATGAAGAATTCAACACACCTGCGTACGTACGACTTATCGTCTCCACGTCATGGTGTAGTTTTTTTCAAACATTTCATCATTTGGATGGGTAAAAACGAGTAAAAATGATATAAATAATAAATATAACATTATCATGATTTAGTATATATGATATACCATCCAATTATATGCGATTTTAATATCAAAAGAATGATATTTCCGCTCGTGCATATGTACGAATTACCGTCTCCATTAACGCAATGATATTCATTTTCCCTGATTAACCATTCAAGTATGATTATAATATATATATAATAAATAATCATTAAATATATTACATAATAAGTATACTGTATTTATGTACATATATGTTTCATTTACTTAATTCTATTTAATTCAATAAAGAAATGAATACAGTTTTCATGCATACGTACGGCCTACCGTCTCCATAAACGGTGTATTTAATTTTGTTTGTCGATCTATCATATATATATATATATGCTGAATATATATTATATATAAATCATGTTTTAAATTATTTAATTATGTAAATCAGGATATATGTAACAATATCAAGAACAACAATCTGAAACACGTATGATAAATTAAACGATTTTACCCAAAACACTGCTTTAACATGGAATTTACAAAAGAACGAGTAATATAAGGTCATAAGTGAATCATATATGATATAATAAATATTATTATGAATATTTTACCAGTTCATAATATGTTTAAACCCACTATACATGAGTCTTGTACATAGACGGATGAAATTGGACATAAGGTGAGGGATAATTTTACAAATTTCATTTTTATCCGAGATTGCTTATATGTAAGTATTTAGTAGGGTTATATTTTTCATCCATGTCCATAAAAATGATTTTAATAAAGTATTTAATATTATTCCATTTACTTTTAATGTCATGTTTACCCCTATTTTACTTTTAACTTCTTTTATTGAAGGAATCCTTCTTTTTTTACCATACGATTAACTTTTTGACTTTTCTGGAAAAAGTACGAGGAAATTGTATTTTTTTAACTTATATGGCATTAATGGTTTTTTGAAGTTTCATAATGCCTAATTTTCATGAATATTCCTTAATAAAATATCATTATTATTTTCAAGAAACTCTATTTATTTTAAAAGTGAATTGTATTTTTTGAAAGGAAAATGATTTTGAAGAAGAAAGGATATTTTCCTCAGAAATTGATTTCAAGTGTTTTATCAATATTTCTTTCCATCTAACATAATATCATTTTATATTTATATCCCTATTATTTCATTGATTTGATTATGTTATGATGGAGTTATTTTTATGATTTCCTTTAACATATAAGGATAATGAAGGAATGTTATTTAATAATCCCATTGTTATTACATGGGTTATGCTATGATGTATGATTTATGATTTTGTGGTACACATAAGAATGGTTACATTATGATATGGGTGGGACCTATATATCCCTCAAATGCATTGGGTAAATATTTATATCTCATTATATTAACGTGGATGTAATGACAAGTAAAATCTGGTTCAGTAATACATGGATGGAATGGCAAGTAAACCCGGTTCAGTAATGGACATTGTCCACTATGATGGTCTTAGCAGCAATGTCGTGGATACTATGGAAATCATAACATGTGCTTAATGGTTTTCCACAATTCCATGTTTTTCCCATGTTATTTATCATGATTAATGTTCCTTTATGATCTATGCCTTATGCACTACCATGATTTATGTCGTTACTCATGATTTTGATGTTTTATATTCATGTTCTTACATTCAAATGTTTAGGGATTGTTCTATGTTCTCCATGTTTACCCTCACTGAGCATTTGAGCTCACCATTTTTATTTTTTCTTTCCATAGGATATAAATAAAGGTTTTAGGTAAGAAAACTAGAGGGGAAGATCTTTATGGGAGATGTTAAAGAACTTTCACTATGATTAGAAGATTATGTTCTGAGTTTCCAAATACACTAAACTAATACGGTCTATGGGTATCTGTTTTTGATATGAATCAAGTATTCTGAATAATTATTGCAATGTATATGTACTTCACGAATTGGCCCTCTAAAAATATACACCTCATAAAATATTGTGGCTGTAGAACATCAAAATACGCCTCAATGAAAGGAGATTGTGATGAGGTCCCAAACGTTGAGTCTGACGCATCATGTAAAATATTTATATCCCTGAATAATAAATATACATTAAATATTTACTTTTTTGTTAAACTTTTTCATGATCATTATTCTAATTAACTCAGTTATGGACATGTTATAATAATAACTTAATTATTTTTGTTCATGCCTGGCATTTTGAGGATACATGGTACATTAGTCCAAAATAACATTAGTATGATTTCTATAGTAAAAAAATTTCATTATTAAATCATCACAATAATAATTTCAATGAAATAATAATAACTTATATTTAAATATATAATTATTTTAAATCAATCCATTAAATATGTATTCTAAAAATGAACTACGTTACAATCAGGTGGATGGTATGTTGTACATACGCATGAGTAACATTTCCATTTTTTCAATGGTCATTATTCGAAAAAGGTTAATAACATTTTAAAATTATAGTATTATAATAAGAGAATATATTTAATATTATTTATCAAAATATACTTATATATATTAACAGAGTTATATGGTGTTGAAAAATGAATCCCACTACTTTGTCGAGGTGATAGTTCACAGTTATGTACAAACGATGTTAACATTTTTTGATATATTAAAAGGTATGAATTTTAATTATATATTACCATTTAATAATGAAAATTATGTTAATAATAAATTACATAAACATTAATGACATAATTATAACCAGTCAGGAGTTATGGTGATGGAAAAAAAATTATGTTGGTCAATGTTATGGTTACTCTCCATACTCATAAATGAAAATTATTATCCTAATTTGATGTAAGTGGAGACATATTAAAGTAATTATATGAACATAATAACACAGTAGTATAATTTATATATGGTATATATTATTTCATCATGTTTTAATAATATTTAAAGGAAGATAATGAAGAAATATTATATAAATACTTCATAAATAATGATACCTCTTCTGAGGATGACCTCATTTTCATAACCCCATAGGACCCCTAAAGATTATGTTATACATAAACTAAGATGTAACACCCCAAGCTTCCACGGTATGCTCCTCTTTGAATAATAGAGCAGTGTGTGTTGTACGCAACCTCGAGTTCTAACACACCACGACCAATAAAAGTAGCAGTTATGTATAATAATACCCACTTTTTGAAATTATATAAATTTTATATTTCAAAATGGACTTTATTTTTGGATTCGGAATATCAAAAATAGCCTATGTTAAATTTTTGATATTTTTCTATGAACATCCAATTTTTGATGAATAATGAAAAATACTAATTTTTTTTTAATAAATATAATTTATAGTGATAAATTATATAATTGAGTGGCTCTAAAGTGTAATTAGAATATATTTTTACCATTTTATACAATGGTTGTTAGTATAATTAATTTCATTTTGAAATTGTACATAAAAAATTGTCAATCTTTTGATTGATATTCTTTCTTAAAAACACGTTATTTGTTGTGACAACGAGAATTAATTATTAAATTAATTAATTCAACTTATATGTTTTGAGTTTTGTAAAATAGACACCATTTTTGAATTAGTAATATCATATATAGCTTAGGGTTAATTTTTGGTGTTGTTTTGAAAAACTTCGATTTTTTGATGAATAGTGAATCCACTAAGGGGTAGGTAAAAAACTAATTTTTCTTTTAAATGAAATTTTACCACCTATGGGATTTTAATTTCCAAAATCCGACATACATCACTATCACTATGAAGTAAAATGTGGTTGAATGGGATTAAAATAATTTTTGGTGAATAGTAACTTTTAAGTTCTATTAATCCCGATTAAAGGTAATTAGTGTAACTTAAGGTAAATATAATGTTATAATAATATTAAATTACCTTTACATTTGTCCTACCATTATTGGGTGAGTCATGGAAGACCAAGACAATCCATGGGTCAACTTGGGGACCCCATGGAGCCATTTGGGTAAGAAAATGGCATTAATAACTTCTTAATTAAAGTAAAAATAAAATCGACACCAACATGTGTTGGTTTACTAAAAAAATTATTACTTGGTGTTGTTTAACTTAACTTTTCGACTATAAATATTAATTGTAAAGATAAAAAGATTTCCTACATCATGGTAATTTTTTTATAATTTTTTGGAATTAAATAAATAAATTTATTTATCACACCATGATGAAGCAGTGATTAGCTCATTAATGAAATTTTTAAATAAAATGAAAAGATAATGTAAAATCTAAGACTTACACTTGTAAAAAAACCTATTGTAATGTTATATTTAGAAACCTTATAACCTTATCCTCTAAATATATAATTTTTGGACGTTTGAAATCCTAATATAACTTCATAATAATGTAACATTTCATTACTTTCCAAGAGTGCCCCTCTTCTCCTCTGATAAAAGGCCCCCACCACTAGCACCTTATTCACACCTTCAAATCAATTTTTATCGGACAACTTCTGCCCAAATACTCTCTAAACTTACCTATATTACTCCTAGAAGCCTCACATTGGGCATAATTCTTCCCAAGTAAGCCTTTGGCTCAAATCAAAAAGAGTTACCCGATTTTAAGGTAATGTCTTCTCTTATGTTATTTTGTTTTATTTTTCTTCTCCAACCCCTTAAACAATTTTTATTCCTTTATTTTGTAACAAAACCAGTATATTCTATATAATAGGATGTTTTTATGAGAATTATTTTATTTACACTTACACACACCTTCATCAAATGGCTAATGAACATACTGTTTCTGTGGTTGGCGAATTTCTGCCTCACTAAACGATGATTGTTCAATATTTTTTTAACACCTCTCATGGTGGAAATTATGATGACAATATTTTTATATATGATATATATTATGTTTATTTATTCCTTATGCTTATGTATTTTCATTTATGGCATATCTATATAACGTCCATTATGGGTAAACACGATAATTTCATTTTAGGAAGTGCGGACTACCGCCACCTCAAAGTGTTTTGAATCGTTAATGCCATATGTGGGACGTATAAAGGATGGAGTTAATGATATTATATATGATATTATACAGGAATTATAATATACCTTTATATCATTATGATTTCATTCCATTTAATACGAAATAGAAATGAAAGTAGCGTTCATGCGTATGTATGGCTTACCGTCTCCATGAACGGTGCATTTCATTTCTTACCTGTAAATGTTATGTAATATTATAAATGCATGTATCTACTAGATATATGAGATATATATGATATATACATCATGAATATGATGATGGAGATATTGGATATTTTACCACATGAACAACTTGTAATTATAGGAAGTTTATTGTTGACTCTAGTACCAAAGATCGACAAAACGACCGTTATTAACCTAAATGACTACATAATTTTCGTAACATTGTAATAAGTGATATAAAAGGGATAATTAACTTGAAAAGGGTTCTTAATCCATTAGATATTAACTTAGTTTATTATTCATGAGATTAAATAATGGACTATTTAAGTCAGACACGAGGTAAGGGAACTTCATTACCCAATTTTTGTTCATTGGGTTTATCTCCTACATTCAAATTATGTCATGATATTATTATGTACTATCTTGTATTTTTATATTCTTTATGTGTACTTATAGTGAATACACATAATAGATATATTTTATTTAAAAAATTATCTTTGTAAGGACTTCGTCTCAATCTCCTTTCATCGAGGCATATTTTGTTTTATACACAACTTTCTTTTATACGGTTTATAAACCCCGTTGACTTTTACGTTTATTCAAAAGGAATATTTTTATATGAAGCATTTTACTAAAAAAAAAAAGGAATGTTTTTCTTGTCATACATATGCGGAAACAATAACTTCTCCATCGTCCTGACTATTATTTGAGTTTTGGCTTCCACTACAAGCCATAAATTTTTTTAAATGAAAAAAATACAAATGTTTGATTTTCCATAATTTTGGTATTGAAAATGGTTTTGATAATTTTTTATTATATCAATTTTTGGTATTGATATCTTGTGATTGAATTGTGGAAATGTTATGTTTCCTTTATGTATGTTTTATGTGATATGATTATGTTATGGATTGTGATATATTTAAACCTGTTCATATGAGGAATGCATTGGACTTAATAAGTGACGAGTGGAGCCCGCTATAGCTTCTCGATGCATCGGCAGATCTCATTAGACAAACTAGTGTCATGGCACGAGGCCTTGACAAAATCTTATTTTTAGTTTTGGCATGAGGACTTGGCTACGTGGTTATGATAGTATGACATTATGCTTTCCATCATTCTGAATGTGGTTATTGATATTGCATGTGATTATTCAACTAGTGGAATATCCATGTGAATAAGTAAATGGAACTATTTAATTTTATTTTTTCCATATTATGCTGAAGTTCATGTTTAAAAGGATATTGTTTTAGTTATACATTTCCTTAAATGTTAATGTTTATTTATGAAATCTTTCGCTATATTTTTATCCTTACTGAGCATCTGATCTCACCCCTTCCAATGTTTTATTTTTTCTAGGATGTGAAGAGTATATTATGAATGACCTACAGGGATAGTCTGAAGAGGATATGAGTGTGGACTATGGAGACCATGTTATTTTAGTTTTTCACTTTATGATGTAATGTAACATTTATTAATGTATCTTGTGATTCCAAGGCTACTAAACTAATCGGTCATTAGAGACTTGATCTTTTCTGATCATGCCAGTGTTACAAAATAATGCACCGACTCTGGGTAACAGGGGTTGGGGAGTTATAGTTGGTATGAGAGGTAGTTTAGTACAAACCTTGAAAGTTAGATTTAGAAAAACTCCGATTAGAGAACATAGCCATAAGATAGACTTTGATGTTTAGTATAAAAGAACTTCTTAAAATTTTGGTATTATAGATATTTTCTGAGTTTTTTGAGCAATACATCCCTGTCTGGATACGAGCAGGTAGGGGCGGCTCTGGTATAGATATACCTAGGGGTAAAACCCGAAAACACCGCTTTGAGCTAGACATGAACGGGAACTAGTGCATGACAACGGGCCTTGCTTCACTCTTGGTTTCGACACTCCCGGTTGATATGCTTAGGATAATTCTCATTTTCTTTAGAAACCACTATGAAGGGTTATGAGTATATACTTCCTCAAAGAAAACATTTTTATGATTATGGATTATATCCACAAATAGTTCAATTTATGTTAAGTGTTTTACAATTATGGAATAATGTATTTTGATTTATAAACTAATCTAGTTTATGCCATTGTTTAGAAATGGAGCCTAGTGGAAGGAATGGAAAATGTATCAACGCACGCACTCCATGTAGGGATTTCCCTCCTAATCAAGATAATTATAATGGAGCTGGTGATACAACTGGTGCGGATTAACTTATCACCATACCGGGACAACTCACTCAGGTTATGAATAATAACCTTACACGTATGGAGCACCCTGATCCGCAACATGGATGATCAATGTTAGACCATTTCATGAGGAAATAACTGCCAATATTTAATGCGGGTATGAATCCATTAGTAGCTGAGAAATGGATAAACTCCTTAGAGAAAATATTCCACGCCTTGGGGAGTAGCGAAAGGGAGAAGGTGGTCATGGCAGTTTACCGCCTCACTAGAGATGTCGATCAATGGTGGTCACTGATTCAAAACACAAAGGAAGATGAAGAAGTATCAAGTATGGAATGGAGAGATTTCAAAGATCTTTTCATAGAATAATACTTTCCACATGACCATCGAGAAGATATGGAAAGACAATTTCTTTGTTTGAGGTAGAAGGAGGATGAAAATGTCGCAAAGTATGAGGCCAACTTTACAAGGTTAGCAAGACATGCTGCAGATTATATACGTAACCCAAGAAGTAAGATTGATCTTTTATTTGATGGGTTAAAACCATTTCTTCGTCGTGATTTAGTATCACAATATTTCTCAACATATGAAGATATAGTCTCGTGTTCTATCAAGACAGAAAATGAATTCTCCAAATCTTATGACAATAAAGTAAAGAAAGAGAAGAAGAGAACGGTGGAATAAGAGACAGGTAAAGGGAAAAAGGGAAAGAAGGATTTTCCATTATGTGATAATTGTGGGAATAACCACCCAAGTAATTTCCTGAAAGGAATGGGAGATTGTTATAAATGTGGAGAAAAAGGTCACCCGGCTCGTGATTACAAGGGAAAGAAAGAGGCTATCAATGTTGAATGCTACAATTGTAGGGAAATGGGGAATTATGCAAATGAATGTCATAAGAGTCAGGGAATATTAACTCATAAAAGTCCAAGGGATCAAGGACAATCATATTCTATTACTACAATTGAAGTGGAATTATTAATGTATTGGTGCTTTTGGATTCAAGGATTTTATTCTGGTTTTAAAAATAATGTCATATATATAAAGATTGTACTGCAGTACTTGTTGTTTTCATTAAGGTATTAATATGATGAAGGTAATCATATTTTTGGTATGTGACAATAATAGAAACTTTACTTTTTTTGGGGAATCTAATGGTACAATTGATTTTTGAATTTAGAGACCTTTTAGAGAAATCCTGGACAAAGGTATTTTGGATAACTATAAAGGTTGGAATGGATTAAGTTGAACTTTGGATAGTATTGTTTAAGGTTAAAACATTTCTGAAGATTATTTTTGTAATACTATAAAAATATAGTTTTAGGAAAAGGACAACCTATAGGTCAGGGGATAACCCGTCACGTCGGACAAAGGTGCAGGAATGGAACACACAACCATAGTGCGACATGCCTTTATTACCGACCACTAGCCTACAGGAAGTCCCTGGTTATTAAAAAATAGTTTTCCTAATCTAAATGGTATGTGTTAATATTTGGAACCTTATACAATTAGGATAAAAATAATATTTTTGAGTTCTATTATCTTTTTGAGTGAATGATGAGTTTGTGGTATAAATTAGTTGAAGGTTGCAACTCTACTTATCAATCATATATATATATAAATACCTACCACTTATTCTATGAATAAATTAACTCTTAAAATTTAGGAAAGGGATATTAAAACAAAAAAATGTGTTATCCTAATACCTAATGTTTTTTTGAACTGATGATATTTTAAATCACCATAGATTGAAGGCTTTGAGGCCCTCAATTTTACACTTTTTTGTGATTTATGACCTCAATCACTCCCTACAAATATTTACATTTCCCTCCAATTATATGTCTTTAATTTTCACCAATGTTCTCCTATTCGAGATCATAATTTGGTGGTGACTATTTCATTTCACTTTCCTTCTTATTCAGGCTAAATTTTACTAACCTTATTTCCGATGTGGGTTTTCCACAAAGGTATTTTCTATTTTCAACATTTTATTTTCAAAGAAAAATTTTAAATTGTGAGGACACAATTTATTGACGGTGGGGAGAATGTAACACCCAACGATTCCATGGTACGCTCCTCTTTGAATAATAGAGCAGCGTGTGTTGTACGCAACCTCGAGTTCTAACACACCGCGACCAATAAAAGTAGTAGTTATGAATAGTAATACCCACCTTTTGAAATTATATAAATTTTATATTTCAAAATGGACTTCATTTTTGGATTCGGAATATCAAAATTATCCTATGTTGAATTTTTGGTATTTTTCTGAGAACTTCCAATTATTGATGAATAGTGAAATATACTTAAAACAACTTTTTTAATAAAAAAAATTTATAGTGATAAATTATACAATTGAGTGGTTATAAAGTGTTATTAGAATATATTTTTACAATTTTATCCATTGGTGGTCATTAGAATTAATTTCACTTTGAAATTGGACAGAAACAATTGTCAATCTTTTGATTGATATTCTTTCTTAAAAACATGCTATTTGTTGTGACAGCGGAATTACTTATTAAATTAATTAATTGAACATATATTTTTTGAATTTTTTAAAATAGACACCATTTTTTAATTAGGAATATCAAATATAGATTAGGGTTAATTTTTGGTGTTGTTCTGAAAACCTTCGATTTTTATGAATAGTGAACCCACTAAGTGGTAGTTAAAAAACTGATTTTTCGTTTAAATGAAATTTTACAACCTCTATGATTTGAGTTTCCAAAATCCTACATACAAAATTATCATTAGTAAGTAAAATGTGGTTAAATGGGACTAAAATAATATTTGGTGAATAGTAACTTTTAAGTTCTATTAATCGCGATTAAAGGTAATTAGTGTAACTTAAGGAAAATATAATGTTATAATAATATGAAATTACCTTTACATTTTCCCTACCCTTATTGGGTGAGTCATGTCCGACCAAGAAAATCCGAGGGTCAACTTGGGGTCCCCATGGAGCCACTTGGGTATGAAAATGACATTAATAACTTTTTATTTGAAGTAAAAATAAAATCGACACAAACATGTGTTGTTTTACTAAAACAACCATTACATGGGGTTATATAAGTTAACTTTTTTAACTATAAAAATTAATTGGAAAGATAAAAAGATTTAATACATCATGGTAATTTTTTTATAATTTTATGGAATTAAATAAATAAATTTATTTATCACAACATGATGATGCATCGATTAGCTCATTAATGAACTTTTTAAATAAAATGAAAAGATAATGTAAATTCTAAGACTTGAACTTGTAAAAAACTTATTTAATGGGTTTATTTGGAACCCTTATCACCTTATCCTCGTAGTATATAATATTGGGACGATGTAAATCCTAAAATTACTTCATAATAATGTAACATTTCATTACCTTACAAGAGTGCCCCTCTTCTCCTCTTATAAAAGGCCACCACCACTATCACCTTATTCACACCATATATGACATTTGGCTCAGCCAACCTCAGCCCAAATACTCTCTAAACGACCCTATATTACTCCTAGAAGCCTCACTTTGGGCAGAATTCTTCCCAAGGAGGCCTTTGGCTCAAATCAAAAAGAGTTACCAGATTTTAAGGTAATGTCTTCTCTTATGTTATTTGGTTTTATTTTTCTTGTGCAACCCCTTAAACTCTTTGTATTCCTTTATTTTGTAATAATAACCAGTATCTTCAATATACTAGGATGTTTTCCTGAGAAGGATTTTCTTTACACTTACACACACCTTCGTCTAATGGTTAAAGGACATACTGTTTCTGTGGATGGCGAATTTCTGCCTCATGAAACGATGGTTGTTCAATCTTCTTTAACACCAGTCATGGTGTCTATTATGATGACACTATTTTTATATATGATATATATTATGTTTATATATTCCTTATTCTTATATATTTTTCATTTATTTAATACCTTTATGACTTGCATTATAGGTAAACACAATAATTTCATTTTATGAAGTGCGGACTACTGCCCCCTCAAAGAGATTGGAATCGTTAATGCCATATGCGGGACGTATAAAAGATGGAGTTAATGATATTATATGTGATATTATAATGTAATTGTAATATACCTTTATATCATTATTATTTCATTCCATTTAATAGGAAATAGAAATGAAAGTAGCATTCATGCATACGTATGACTTACCATCTCCATGAATGATGCATTTCATTTCTTACCTCTAAATGTTATGTAATATTATAAATGCATGTATCTACTGTATATATATGATATATATGATATCTACATCATTAATATGATTCTGGAGATAATTTATATTTTACCACATGATCAACTTGTAATTATAGGATGTTTATTGTTGACTCAAGTACCAAAGATCGACAAAACAACCGTTATTAACATAAATGACTACATAATTTTAGTAACATTGTTAAAAGTGATATAAAAGGGATAATAAACATGAAAAAGATTCTTAATCAAGTAGAGATTTACTATAGTTTATTATTTAGGAGATTAAATAACGGTATAGTAAAGTCAGGCACGAGGTAAGGGAACTTCTTAACCCAATTTTTGTTCTTTGGGTTAGTCTCCTACATTCTAATTATGTCATGATATTATTATGTAATATCTTGTATTAATACTTTATTTATGTGTATTTTTAGTGAATACACATAATATATATATTTTATTTAAAAAATTATCTTTGTAAGGATGTCATCTCAATCTCCTTTCATTGAGTCATATTTTGTTTTATACACAACTTTCTTTTATACGGTATATAAACCCCTTTGAATTTTACTATAAGGACCCAACCTTAAACATTACTTATTATTGAATTAAATGAATAATTAACATAGAGGATCTTTTCAGGTTTAGAGTTTTAGAGAATTATATCATAAATCATGCATTACATTCCACATTTAAACAAAGTGGTTACATAAAATATAGTATTCATTTTTTTCATCGACAAAATCATTTTTAAAACAAAACAAGGATTATTTCATGAAACTTCCTTGACCATATCATCACATCATGTACCTTTCCCTTGACATGTGAAAAACATTTCAAAAACTTGGGATGAGCATAAAAAGTTCATTAAGGGATATAAAAGTATGAAATGAAAACCTTAGTCCATGTATGAAATCATACTTTACTCATAAAACATAATCATTTTAACATATATCATCAAATCGTGAACAAATCATAGAAATCATAAGACATAAATGAAACTTGAGGCATTCATAACATTCTTATGTAGGGAGTAACCCTCTTGGTTATGTTTTCGAATACCCATCATAGTGTATTCCCTAAATCTCTTCGGAGAAACCTTAATGTTTAACTCCTTCGCGTTACCCAGTGCATTGGGAAGCTATATCGGGCTCACCCGCACTTAGTTTATCACGGAACCACCCGTCTTCATAATAATGCCCAATAACCATAACATAATCGTATCACATAAAACATGCATAAAGGAAACATAACATTACCAGATTTCAATCACAAGATATCAATACAACACATTGATATAATAAAAACATTATGAAAACCATTTTCAATACCAAAAGAAAACAAAAGTAAAACATGGTACTTATTTCCCATTAAAATAAGGTTATCGCTTGTAGAGGAAGCCGAAACTGAAATAATGGTCATGGTGGTGGAGAAGTCATTGTAGTTGCATACATACAACAAATAAAAACATTCCCTTTTTTCGTTTAGTAAACGCATCATATAAAAAAGATTCATTATGAATAAACGTAAATGTCAAAGGCGTTTATACATCGTAAAAAACAATGTTGTGTATAAAAAAATATGCCTCAATGAAAGGATATTTAGATGAAGTCCCTTACAAAGACGGTATCCTTAGAATAAGGATAAATAAATTACATAATTATGTGTGACAAACGAATAAACAAAATATAAGTGGATATTAAGTGTAAAACAATCAGAGATCATTCACACATATTCATATAATGACATATTCAAGGATGAAAATTTTATCCCAAAGAATCAAAATTGGGTTAAGAAGTTCCATTGCAAAAATTCAACAGCCTAACGACGTCACTTCAAACTTCAGAAAATGAGTTTATGGGATATAAAAAGGGTATCTCATCACTTGGACATAAATTTTACATCAATAAGCATATATAAGAACATATCCCAACATTAAAATATGTAAATTAAAAGACCCAACAAAATAAGTCTTTTAAAAAGAGGAGGGTGAAATGTTCCCATACCGACTTGGGTATCTTTCGAAACATACACCCTATGAAAGAAGAACAATACAACATTGATGTAAATACTCATAAACGAAATAATATTACACAAAGAGTAGAATAATGGGAAGTACATATACCACTCAAAAGAAATGGTGTCAAATGTAGCATAAATTTTAGAGGAATAAAAGTGAGATGAAAAATCCCTTACGAAAACTCGGCTGCCTAACGACGCAACTTAAAAATTACAGAAATTGATTGATGAGATCAAATAGTTTCTCTCATAATCTTAAAATAAAATGTATATAAATAGTAATATAAAATAACATCCCCCAACATAAAAAATAGGAGCTTAAAAGAAATGACATAAAAGAGTGTACTTAAAAAGAAAGAGAGAGGTTGGATCTCTTACGAAAATTCGGCAGCCTAACGGCACAAATCAAATCATTCAAAATAGATTGATGAGAGAAAATTGGGTTTCTCATAATATGAACATAAAAATTACAGTAAAATTAATACAAAATAACATCCCAATCATAAAAAAGATGAGCTTAAAAGGAATGACATAAAAGAGTGTACATAAAAAGAAAGAGAGGGGTAGGTTCCCTTACATCAAGTCCGACATGACTTGTTCATTTCCTTAACTTCCTGAATAATAAACTTGGTCAATTTATAATTGCTTAAGGAACTCCTTTAAAGATTATTATTCAGTTCATATAAAATATTATAATGTTATAATAATTATTTAATAATGTTAGTTCACATCAGACGTTTTTGCTGATGTTTGGTACATGAGTAAAAATAGAACTTGTTTGAAAATGATTGCCCATGTAGTTATAAGTAAATCATTTAAATAATAGTATTAATGATTAAAATAACATATATATCCAGTAAATATTCATTTTATAATATTCTATAATATTTGGAGATAGAAAATGAAAAGCATCGTTCATGGAGACGGTAGGTCGTACGTACGCATGAACGCTACTTCCATTTTTTGTCATATTAATGGAATTAAAAATAAATGAGAGAAATATATATATTATAATTCCAATATAATATATATGTTATATAGGTCACATTTTTTCATTAATTCCATTCATTATACATTCCAAGTATTGCATGAATGAGTCACATCACTTGAGGGGGCGGTAGTCCACACTTCCCAATATAAAATTATTGCATTTGCACAACATGCAAAGAATAAAGGTATGTTTCAAATATATAATAAAGAATAATATATTAGAACATAAATAACATATATATCATATATAAAATACAGTGGCATCATAATGGTCACCTTTAAATGTGTTAAAAGAATATTGAACAATCATCGTTTCGTGAGGCAAAAAATCGCCAACCACAGAAACAATATATTCTTTAACCATTAGATGAAGGTGTGTGTGGGTTTAGATCTAATCCTTATCATAAAAAAACCTAGTATTTTTAAGATACTGGTTTTTTTACAAAAGAAAGGAATAAAAATATTTTAGGGGGTTGGGGAAGTAAAATAAAACATAAGAACACAAGAGAAAACACTACCTTTAAATCAGGTAACTCTTTTTGATTTGAGCTCAAAGGCATCCTTGGAAAGACTTCTGCCCAGAGTGAGGCATATAGGAGTAATATATGGATTTGGAGAGACAAAATGGGTAGGTTTTGGCCGAGCCAAATGCTTGAGAGGTGTGGGTAAGGTGGTAGATGTGGGAGCCTTTTATAAGAGGAGAGGAGGGGCACTCTTGGAAAGTCTTGAAAAGAAACATTATTAAAAAATGATTTTCTGATTTTAAAGGGCCAAAAATTATATATTTCTAGTATAAGGTGATAATAGTTCGAAATACAGACATCCAATAGGTTATTAACAAGTTTATGTATTATATTTTACATTATCTGTTCATTTTAATTAAATCGTTAAATAATGAGGTAATCACTGCATCATCATGGTGTCATAAATAATTTCATTTATTTAATGTCAAGAAATTATAAAAAGAATATAATGATGTAGGAAATCTTTTTAGCTATCTAAATAATATTTATAGTCAAAAATATGACCTGTATAACCCCATTTAAAAATCTTTTAGGTAAAACAACACATGTTTGTGACACTTTTATTTTAACATCAAATAAAAAGTTTTTAATGTCATTTTCCTACGAAGTGGCTCCATGGGGTCCCCAAGTTGACCGATGGATTTTAATGGTCGACCATGACACATACAATAAGGGTAGGACATCTTTCAAGGTCTTTTCATATTATTAAAACATTATTTTTACATTAAATTACACTAATTACCTCTAATCACGATAAAAAACTTAAAAGTTACTATTCACAAAAAAATTATTTTAATCCCATTGAACCACATTTTAATTCATAATGAAAACCATGTATGTCGGATTTTTGAAATTTAAAACACAGAGTTGGTAAAATTTCATTTAAACGAAAAATATTTTTTTTAACTACCACGTAGTGGTTTCACTATTCATCAAAAATTGAAGTTTTTCAGACAAATACCAAAAATTCACCCTAAGCTATATTTGATATTCCGAATTCAAAAAATATGTCTATTTTACAAAATTCAAAAAATATAATTTACATTAATTAATTTAATAAATAATTCCCGATGTCAAAACAAATAGCGTGTTTTTATGAAACAATATATATCAAAAGATTGACACTAGTTTAAGTCCAATTTCAAAGTAAAATTAATTCCAATGACCACTATTGGATTAAATGGTAAAAATATATTCTAATTTTACTTTAAAACAAATTAAATACATAATCTAATCATATAAATAAATTAGATTTAAAAAGGTTTTGAATTAAAATACAACATTTTTCAATATTCATCAAAAAATGAACTTTATCGAAAAAATACCAAAAATTTACACAAAGTAAATTTTGATGTCCCGATTATAAAGAAGAATTTTATTTTGTCAAATATAACACATAAAATTGTAAAAAAGGTGGATTTAAAAAAGGTTCGCCATCAAAAGGTGGTTAATCAACCTTTTAAAGAATATTATAATGTTTACGATTAAAATTGGATTCATTCGAATTTTCAATCCTCTAAAATTTATTGTAAAAAGTAAAAGTATTTTACCAACATAAATAATAATTTTTTAGTTAGTTATGTTCATTCACGTCATTACATCAGCTAGGTGTTAACTACTGTTTAAAATAAAATTATTTATTATTAGGGTGCAATGTAAGATTTCAAAGGATCTCGTTGTTGCATATAGGGTAAGCCATCAAGCAGAGCGTTCCCTTTGAATTAATATTTACATTTTATTCACAAATTGGGATTAATATAAAAATGTCATAATCTTTATTGACTAGGGGTGTTACATCTTTCCACCCTTTTGGGAATTGCGTCCTCGCAATTTTAAAATTGGGCTTGGAAACATCATTAAATGTCCCACATCGGAACACAAGTCAGTAAAACATTCATTTTAAAAGTAAGAAAGAGAAGTACAGAGGTCACCCAAGTTAACCCATACTAGGATTCCATGTAGCAAAACATGGATATGGAAGAAAAAACAAAGGGTCTTGTTCTGAGGGAGATTGATAGAAAACATGTATAGAAGAAAGTTAACCACAAGAAAATCACAAACTTGTGGTGGGTTAAACGGTATTCGATTCCCCAGTAGGAAACGTTAATAGACAAGATTTTTGTTTTAAGTTACTTTTCATAGAGGAATTTATTTTTTATCTTAATGAAACATACCTACATGTCATGTTGACTTTCAACTATTACTAGATTTTTTACACAAACTCATACTTTCCCCAAATAATTAGTATTTAGGAAGACTTGTTCACATTAAGAGTACTATAATCAACTTCTTGAGAATCACCTAATCCACAAAGAGAACTATATATTTACCATGTCTTTAGACCCTTACCAAAACCAAAATTGTTAGAACAAGATCAGATAATATAGAAAATGATAACCCTTTATAAAAAGAAAATCTATTCATAATCTCCAAAATTTGTCCAACAAAACCCAAAGTTCAACGAGGACCATTCGATAAATAATTTTTCCATAAAATTAGTCAATGTAAACCAAACTAGGATTGAAACCCAAATATTTGATAGATTTAGTCACATAGTCTTCCAAGGTACAAATTAACACATATATCCAAATAACATCAGTTGCTCTAAGAGACTGATATTGAAAAGTAATTAACCTAATCACATATCCTTCATGATAGGTTAATAATTTCCTTATATAACTCAAAATAAACTTACTCTTAATTCATATAATCATATAACTAAAAAGAAATAAGTCATACTAACCAGGTACTTCACGTAGTCCAGTGGTAGGGGATAAATACCAGTCGCACTTTGTGGGTTCGAATCCCATAGCTTTGTCTGACGCGACGGGTTATCACATGGTCTGCGTGTTGTCCTTTTTATAAAACTCCAAAAATAACCCTAACATGTTTTTACCTCAATAATTTCCTTATACCTCTCATTTTCATCCAAATTCATTACGATCTCAACTTCTTAATTCTTGAAGTCTTATTTCACCACCATAAAATAAAATGATTCCCAAAATGAATAACAGCATACCTTGATCATGGCATCCACTCGATTTCATCGTCATCTTGTTCACATAGGTAGAAGTCCCATGCATTACAAGAGTGATTTAGAGATCCTACAAAATCATTTTATTCCTCCATCCAAATACACCTTGTACAACATGGGTCATATTGGTGTTTACAGAAAAACAGTTTTGGAAAATAATCATGTATGACATATAATTCCAAAACATCTGATAAACGTGATTTCTATAAAATAGTCGGACAGAATTTTAGTTCAACTTTCTATTATTGGTCCTTTTAAAATACCATAAGTATGTGCAAAGAGAAAATATTTTAAAAGAAAATATAAATAGGTTGTGCAAGGGTCTCCTTCCTCAGCACCATTTTTAAAATCATAATATGCTTCAAATTCTTCTGATAAGGTAAAATATTTGAAAATATCTGGATAATATTTACCTTTCTTGAAAATATGAGAATATTGTGGAAATAGTATTTTCCTAAATACAACCCATGATCCCCGATGATAATGAGGTATAGTGGAGGTGTTTGATATCTCAAACAACTGCTTTCAAGTGAGTTGTATTCTAGAAAGAGTTTCACAATCATCTGATCATGACATTGCAATAATTATTGCAAGCATGTCATCAGGAAGAGATTGGAATGTCGTTTGAGATCCTCCTCCTTCCATTCGTAACTGAATTTACCTGACCAGAAAAAAAGTTATAAAACAAGGATTTAACTAAAATAATAGATATATAGACAAACCATGTGTCTAACAAAAACTCATAATCCCTAAAGTTGTCTAAACTGACCTCTGATACCAACTATAAGGACCTGACGTTAAACATTACTTATTATTTAATTAAATGAATAATTCACATAGAGGATGTTTTCAGTTTTATAGTTTTAGAGAATTAGATCATAAATCAAGCATTACATTCCACATTTAAACAAAGTGGTTACATAAAAGATAGTATTCATTTTTTTCCATCGACAGAAACATATTTAAATCAAAACATGGATTATTTCATGACACTTCCTTGACTCTTTCATCACATCATGTACCTTTCCCTTGACCTATGAAAAACATTTCAAAAACTTGGGATGAGCATAAAAAGCTCAGTAAGGGATATAAAAGTACGAAATGAAAACATTATTCCATGTATGAAATCATACTTTACTCATAAAACATAATCACTTTATCATATCTCATCAAATCATGAACAAATCATAGAAATCATAAGACATAAATGTAACTTGAGGCATTCATAACATTCTTATGTAGGGAGTAACCCTCTTGGTTACGTTTGGAATACCCATCACAATGTATTCCCTAAATCTCTTCGGAGAAACCTTAACGTTTAACTCCTTCACGTTACCCAATGCATTGGAGAGCTATATCGGGCTCACATGCCCTTATTTTATCACGGAACCACCCGTCTTCATAACAATTTCCAAGAACCATAACATAATCTTATCACATAAAACATGCATAATGTAAACATAACATTTCCACATTTCAATCACAAGATATCAATACAACACATTGATATAATAAAAATATTATGAAAATCATTTTCAATACCAAAATAATATAAAAGTAAAACATGGTATTTATTTTCCATGAAAAACAATCTTATGGATTGTAGAGGAAACCAGAACTGAAATAATGGTCTTGGCGGCAGAGAATTCATTGTCGCCGCATACGTACAACAAATAAAAACATTCCTTTTTGTCGCTTAATAAATGCTTCGTATAAAAAAGATTCCTTTTGAATAAACGTAAAATTCAAAGGGGTTTATACACCATATAACATAAAGTTGTTTATAAAACAAAATATGCCTCAATTAAAGGAGATAGAGACAAAGTCCCTTACAAAGACAATATCCTTGTATTAAGGATAAATCAATTACATAATTATGTGTGACAAAAAATTACACCAAATATAAGTGGATATTAAGTGTAAAACAATCAGAGACCATTCACACATATTCATATAACGATATATTCAAGGAGTACAAGATTATCCCAAGAATCAAAATTGGGATAAGATGTTCCCTTGCAAAAATTTGACAGCCTAACGACGTCACTTCAAACTTTAGAAAATGAGTTTATGAGAGATAAAAAGGGTATCTCATCACTTGGAAATAAAATTTATATCAATGTGGATATAGAAGAAAATATCCCAACATTACAATATGTAAATTAAAAGACCCATCAAAATAAGTCTTTTTAAAAGAGGAGGGTGAAAAGTTCCCTTACCGACTTGGGTATCTTTCAAAACATACACCCCATGAAAGAAGGACAATACAACATTGATGTAAATACTCATAAATGAAATTATATTACACAAAGAGTAGAATAATGGGCAGTACATATACCACTCAATGGAAATGGTGTCAAATGTAGCATAAATCTCATGCGAATAATAGTGAGATGAAAAATCCCTTACGAAAACTCGGCAGCCTAACGGCACCACATAAAACATAGAAAAATGGATTAATGAGATTAAATAGGGTATCTCATCATATTAACAAAAAATTTACAGCAATAGGAATATAAAATAACATCTCTCAAAATAAAAAATTGGAAATTAAAATAAGTGACATAAAGGAGAGTACTTAAAAAGAAAGAGAGAAGTTAGATCTCTTACGAAAATTCGGCAGCCTAACGACGCCAATAAAATCATCCAAAATGTATTGATGAGAGAAAATAGGGTCTCTCATCATATGAAAATAAAAAGTACAGTATGAGTAATATAAAATAGCATCCCAATTATAAGAAATATGAGCTTAAAAGGATTGACATAAAAGAGTGTACTTAAAAATAAAGAGAGGGGTAAGTTCCCTTACCTTAAGTCTGACTTGACTTGTTCGTTTCTTTATATTCCTGAATAATATACTTTGGTCAATTTATAATTGCTTAAGGAACTCCTTTAAAGATTATTATTCAGTTCATATTACATATTATAATGTTATAATAATTTTTTAATAATGATAGTTCATGTCATACGTTTTTGCTGATGTTTGGTACATGATTAAAAAATGAACTTGTTTGAAAATGATTGCCCATGTAGTTATAAGTAAATCATTTACAGAATAGTATTAATGATTAAAATATCATATATATACATTACATATTCTTTTTTTAATATTACATAACATTTGGAGATAGAAAATGAAAAGCGTCGTTCATGGAGACGGTAGGCCATACGTACGCATGAACGCTACTTTCATTTTTTTGTCATATTAATGGAATTAAAAATAAATGAGAGATATATATATATTATAATTCCAGTATAATATATATGTTATATAGGTCACATATGTTCATTAATTTCATTCTTTATGCATTCCATGTTTTGCATTAACGAGTCACATCACTTGAGGGGGCGGTAGTCCACACTTCCTCATATGAAATTATCGCATTTGCACAACATGAAAAGAATAAAGGTATATTTAAAATATAAAATAAAGAAGCATATAGTAAACATAAATATCATAAATATCATATATAAAATACAGTGACATCATAATGTCCACCTTTAAAGGTGTTAAAAGAATATTGAACAATCATCGTTTCGTGAGGCAGAAAATCGCCAATCACATAAACAGTATGTTATTTAACCATTAGTCAAAGGTGTGTGTGGGTGTAGCTCTAATAATTATCATTATAACATCCTAGTATATTTAAGATACTGTTGTTGTTACAAAATAAAGGAATAAAAAGATTTTAGGGGGTTGGAGAAGAAAAATAAAACATAAGAACACAAGAGAAGACACTACCTTTAAATCAGGTAACTCTTTTTGATTTGAGCTCAAAGGCTTCCATTGAAAGACTTCTGCCCAAAGGGAGGCTTCTAGGAGTAAGAGAGGGATGTTGAGAGATAAACTGGGCTGGGGTTGGCCGAGACAAAGGCTTTAGAGGCGTGGGTAAGGTGGTAGAGGTGGGGGCCTTTTATAAGAGGAGTAGAGGGGCACTCTTGGAAAGTCTTGAAAAGTAACATTATTATAAAATGATTTTCGGATTATAAAGGGACCGAAATTATATATTTTGAGGCTAAGGTGATAATAGTTCAAAATACACACATCCAATAGGTTTTTTACAAGTTTATGTGTTATATTTTACATTATCTTTTCATTTTATTTAAATCGTTAAATAATGAGGTAATCACTACATCATCATGCTGTCATAAATAATTTAATTTATATAATGTCTAAAAATTATAATCAAATATCATGATATAGTAAATATTTTTATCTTTCTAACGAATATTTATAGTAAAAAATATGACTTTTATAAATCCATTTACAAATTGTTCTAGTAAAATAAAACATGTTTTTGACATTTTTATTTTTACATTAAAAAAATGTTTGTAATGTCATTTTCTTACCAAAGTGGCTCCATGGGGTCCCCAAGTTGACCCATGGATTTTCATGGTCAGCCATGACACATCCAATAAGTGTTGGACTTGTGTCAAGGTCATTTCATGTTATTAAAATATTATTTTTACCTTAAATTACACTAATTCCCTCTAATCGCGATTAAAAACGTAAAAGTTACTATTCACAAAAAATTATTTTCATCCCATTGAACCACATTTTAATTTCTAATGAAAATGATGTATCTCATATTTTTGAAATTCAAAACATATATGTGGTTAAATTTCATTTAAATGAAAAGTTTTTCAGAAAAATACCAAAAATTCACCCTAAGCTATATTTGATATTCCGAATTCAAAAATTATGTATATTTTACAAAATTAAAAAAATATATGTTACATTAATTAATTTAATAATTAATTTCCGCTGTCATAACAAATAGCGTGTTTTTATGAAACAATATATATCAAAAGATTGACACTAGTTTAAGTCCAATTTAAAAGTTAAATTCATTCAAATGAACACTATTGGATTAAATGGTAAAAATATATATCAATTTCACTTTAAAACCAATTCAAAAGATAATCTAATAATATAAATAATTTATATTAAAAAGAGGTTTTTAATTAAAATACAACATTTTTCACGATTCATTAAAAAATGAAGTTTATCGGAAAAATAACAAAAATTTACACAAAGTAAATTTTGATGTCCGGATTATAAAGAATAATTTTATTTTGTAAAATATAACACATAAAATTGTCAAAAAGTGGATTTAAGAAAAATTATCTGTCAAAAGGCGGTTAATCGACCTTTTAATGATATTAGAATGTTTGCGCTGGATTCATTCGCATTTTTATTCCTCTAAAATTTATTGTCAAATGTAAAAATATTTGACAAACATATATAATCAATTTGTATTTAGTTCTGTTCATTTCCATCATTACAACGGCTAGGTGTTAACTTCCATTTAATATAAAATTATTTTATTATTAGAGTGCAACGTAAGATTTCAAAGGAACTCGTTGTTGAGTATAGGGTAACCCATAGAGCATAGTGTTCCTTTTAAATTAATAATAAATTTTTGTTCACAAATTGGGATAAATATAAAAATGACATCTTCTTTGTTTTCCTGGGGTGTTACATTTACATTTATTCAAAAGGAATCTTTTTATACGAAGCGTTTTACTAAACGAAAAAAGGAATTTTTTTCTTGTCCTATGTATGAGGCGACAAAAACTTCTCCGCTGTCGAGACTATTATTGGAGTTTCGGCTTCCTCTACAAGCCATAACTTTTTTTAAATTAAAAATAAATACCAAGTTTTGATTTTCTTTAATCTTGGTATTGAAAATGGTTTTGATAATGTTTTATTATATCAATGTGTTGTATTGATATCTTGTGATTGAAATGTGGAAATGTTATGTTTTCTTTATGCATGTTTAATGTGATATGAATATGTTCTGGTTTGTGATATATTTAAACCTGTTCATATGAGGAATGAATTGGACTTAATAAGTGACGGGTGGAGCCTGCTATAGCTCCTCGATGCATCGGCAGGTCTCATGAGACAAACTTTTGTCTTGGCACAAGGCCTTGACAAAATTTTAGTTGTAGTCTTGGAATGAGGCCTTGGGTACGTGGTTATGATAGTCTGGCATTATGAATTCCATCATTATGAAGGTGGTTATTGATATTGCAAGTGATTATTCGACTACTAGAATATCCATGTGAATAAGTGACTTGCATTATTTCATTTTTTTCCATATTATGCTGATGTTCAAGTTTAAAAGGCATTTGTTTTAGTTATACATTGACTTAAATGTTAATCTTTATTTATGAAATCTTACGCTATATTGTTGTCCTTACTGAACAACTGAGCTCACCCCTTCCAATGTTTTAATTTTTCCAGGATGTGATGAAGTATATTATGAATGACCTGCAAGGATATTCTGAAGGGGATATGAGTGTGGACTATGGAGACCATGTTATTTTAGTTTTTCACTTTATGATCTAATGTAACATTTATGAATGTATCTAGTGTTTCCATGGATACTAAACTAATTGGCCTTTCGAGACTTGATCTTTTGTGATCATGCCAATGTTACGCAATAATGCACCAACTCTGGGTAACTGGGGTCGGGGCGTTACATAAGAGATATAAAATTTGGTGATAGAATATAAGAATCTATTTTTGTATATATTGTAGTAACCAAATAAATTGTTACATTTGATTAATATAGAATAAGAGGTAACTTTCATAAGAGATGGGATGGGCACTCTTGAACATTTTCAAAATATTAAATTAATATAAATTAATTTTATATTACTAATGGAACAAAGTATATTTATATATAATTTAAGATGATTATAGTTAGATATAACTCTATATTATGAATATTATATATGTTTTGACTTTTTTTATTCCTTAACTTTTCGGTATAACACTTATTGAACCTGTTTAAATCATAGCATGATATTTATGTTTTTACACTTTAAGAGTAATATATTTACTATAAAATTCTATGAGAACCATTAATATATCATTTATGGATTTATAAACTTCATCCCAATAACTTGGCTGAAATTTCTATTTTTATAAATTATTTATCATTTAATAAAATATTACTTATTTTGAAATATCATTAATGTCATTTCTGACAGTATTCAGTACTTGACTTTTTAAAATATCAAAAAAAGATAATTTACAAAAATTTTATAAAACATAACTAACACATCAACATAATCTATTAAATTTGTGGATGATGTTAACTATTTCAAATAATATTTAATTTTATATTTTTATTATCATTTAATTGATATTTCTTTTAATTAAACAATTGTTGCCTCATCATTGTAAAATTATTTAAGGTTATTAATTGTCTCTTAAATATTAAAAACCAAATAATATGATGAATATAAAAATTTTATTCTTAAAATTATTATTTATAGTCAAAGATATCATCACGATGACATAATAATAATAAAAAATTATAATAATTAAAAACATACGTAGGGCATCGTTGAATTTTATTTAAAATAAAATACTATACATGGATTAATGGAATACAAGCGACTCAAAGAAGACTTATATTAAGATAATGGATAAATTTTCTTTAAAATAACTCATACAATAAAATTAGAACTTTTGTAAGAGAAATTTGATAATATTTATAAAATAATTTTTACTCTTAATTAGTTAATTTTCATTTAACCCTGGTTATAAAAAATTATTAAAGTTATAATTTATATTGTCTTAAAAATAAAAGGATCATATTTATCAAATTTGGGACATATACTTAAAAATATATAATACATTTTTCTTATTTTAAAACACATAATTTGAAGAAATTATTTTAAAAAAAAATCTGCTGATATAATGAGAAAACATATTTTAAATGTGAAAAAATTTAATAGATAGAAATTATTTAATATAAAAACTTAAAATGAATATTGTTTAAAATAAAAAAAATATATTAAAAAATATAAAAATTATCTAATTATAATTTTTTTAAAATCAAATATATAATTTAACATTATAAATTAATTACGTAAAAAAATGTGTTTTCAATTAAAAATCAGTATTTTTCCCAATTAATAAAATTAAGAAACTTATCAAAACAAATATGTATAACAAATTAATTTATATTTTCATATTAAAATTTCAATTAATAAGTTAATTTTTTAAAATAAAATTTATAAGATTGTAATTAACTATATTTAAAACAAGTTCTCCATCAAATGGCGACAAAACAACATTTCAAAAAAATATGCCTTTTATGAGTAAAAATGGATTTGTTCATATATAATGTCAAAAGAATAATTAGTACGATTTTTAAAATTAATATATAATATATATTCTAAATATATTTAATTAATTTAACCCAAAATATTATTATTTTTTTATATTATAATCCTATTTTTTCACATTTATATAGTTTTCTAAAAAATATTATTCCTATTATTTTAAAAAGTGGTTTATTTTCATCTATAATAAATTAATGAAAAGATAATTTATTATATATACTTGTTCAAACCATATTCTCCTTATTTAGTTAATATTTTTCATTCCTCCATTTTAAGGGCTAGTTTATTGTGGTTATAATTAAATAATATTATTTAATTATTCGTTTATGCTAGATGCAGTGTATCATGTAATCTATCGAACATAATGTTTCCATCATAAAATATTTGGCTGTTATATCCATTTTATTTTTCATTATGTTAATTATTTTGAATTTCTTCATTAAATCATCATGATTTGATTCAAATTATATGGTCTATTCTCAAAATATAAATCCCATATATTAGTTAGAAATACAAGTCCACGTAACTATTTTTTAATTTAAATTTTCAAAAAAAATCATTATAAAATTACATACTAATTGATAATATAATGTTTTTTATGAATCATCGTGAAAAAAAACATTCAAAATGATTAATACAATGACTACTGGGAATTTTGAACATGTTGAAATTCACTACAACATGATGAGTTTCATGATATACTTTTTATTTTCTTCCTATTTTGATAATCTTTATGTTTTCCACATTAAATATTAATTAGCTTTACATTTCATTCCAATGATATTTACGATGGATAAACCATACACTATAACAAATAATTCGTAAAAATACAAATTTTATCAAAACTCTTTTAATTTTCCATAAACCCCTTAAAAATCACATGATCCTCGAACCATAATTACCAAACATTTTTTCATTTCCTCTAATCATTTTTATGACCAAAACACAAAAAATACCTATTAATGGGAGATAAAATATAAAAGTTCTTCCATTTACATATTATTCCAGAGTCTCTAATGGTTGGATCCATTTCTATTGATGAATTCGACATTTAATGTTGGTGTTATTCTAGAATACATTACCAAGTGAAATGATTTTGTGATTTTTATTTTAACTATTATATTTATCCTCTATTACTAACTCCAAAATAGTCTCCTCATGTGGAAGGGTAATTTCATTGAGAGAGGTTCCCAGTAAAAAATACATATTATAAGGTGTTTTTACACTTTTGTAACATTGCTATATATGCCATTTTTTAGTCAGTAATATCACATTTACTCATGCATAGGTCTGCTCTTAGGCAAGTTGTGCCTGGATATACCCTACTATAATTAATTATCAGTTATATCCATATATAACATATACTACTTTCTAACATTTTGATATAAAAAATTATGATTTCAATTATTATATTTCTAATTTTCGTTTTCCCTTTATGAAACTTATTAATTTCCCTTAGTTTATATCAAAACATCTATAAATTCATTTTCAAAATGCATTTTACACTATATACACTAAATTAGCATATATTCTCGTGATCTACGATTATTCATATTTAGTATTTCCATAGATACCTCTATTTGGATCATCCAGGCTACCTATTTACCCTTATAAAAAATCTATAACATTTTATATCAATTTTATGACTAACTATATATTATATAATACACTTAATCTTCTTTAAAAAATACATCTATTGATTAATATCACTATCATTATCACATGTAACACATCATGCGCTTCATAATGATTATTCATCATAAAAAACATAATGTAGTTTATGTATTACTAATAAAAATAAAAGAATTATCTTTAATCTGAAAATTATATATGGTAAAATAATAATAATAATTATACCGAAATAATTAATTGTTAAAAACCCAAGCGAAATACCGAGGGGTTAATCAATAAACCATTTATATTCCAATGAAAAATTCTGCTTTCATAATTCAATAAAACTCCATTAAATTTAAAAAAATATATCTCTATCCTGTTATTATTGAAATTCAATGATCAATTAAAATAACATTTCATCATATTTAGAGATACCTTTAAACATTCTCCCTATTCATTCTTAAATTCCCAAAGGAGGTTTCTTATTTAAATTTTACCTTTCACTTATGAGATTGGATGGTATCATTTATTTTATCACCTATTATAAAAGGGAACATTATAGGGATTATATATATATTTATACTCATCGATATATAAATTTAAAATGAGAATATCCATCGAAGAATTTGAATTTCTCCCTCTATATAAATATTTTTGTTGCTCTAATTCTTCATAAATGTTTTAAACCATATTTTTAAGACATAAAAACTATTAAATCCCATTCAATTTAGTCAATAAAATACATTCCATTTTAATAAATTAATTTATTCTTAGAAATATATTGAGTGAAATTACATCTTTTCACAAATTGTATCAACAAATCCTCTAACCCTATTGAGCATATTCTGAGAGTATGAATGTAGTGTTTATGTTATAATTTAAAAAGATATATAATCAAATCACTTTAATTATTAAAATAATGGATTATTTAAATTTTTATTAACTAATAAATTGATTTTAAAAAATCAAAGAGAAAACATTTTTCATATTAATTATAAATCGCAATTAGGTTGTGATATACCTCATCAATAATCGATTTATACAATTTCTAAATATATAATTGTTAAATCTACATTCAAATAATGCAATTTTTTCATATGATATATAATTGAATAATGACACTGAATGATCTTTATAAATTTATCATTACCTCCAATTGAGCTACAATACCATTTTTTAGGACTAAATATTGATGTATTTTCTATCACAAGGATATCTTTTGTTAATAGTAAAATTACTTTTAAATATGTTTTTGGAATCCTATATAGAGAGCCAATTGATACCTATTTTTAATAATAAATGGTTAAACATGAAGACTCTTCATGTAACAACATTCTTTTCACAAACTTTCATCCTCCTTTAGTAGTTTGTATCCACTAACAACTTGGAAAGATTTCTTTTATTACACACAAAAATTCCACCTAAAACCAAATATTATAAAAACAAATAATCAAGATAGTATTTACTGGTTCATAAATTATTTCACAAATTTTATCCCATAATTTAGTGTCTATCCTACATATGAATTTTTTTTATAGTATACACCTCTAGTCATGATTTGAATCATGACATAAAATATATCCAAAACCACCTATTTCAAACAAAACCATGATAAAAATATATTTAATCTAATATAATATATTGTTACTCTGTGAGAACAACTACCCCATATATTTTGTATCTCCATTATATTTGAACCAATCTGAACAAGTTATATTTATATATATAACAATTTAGAATGGGAACCTTCATTTTTTTCAATAGTAAATGTGGATAGAGTGTAACCAATGACCCCATTTTCATTTCAGCCTTTAGATTATAGTCTATTTTCATACCTGAATTAATATTAGTGGAATATAAAATAATATACACTTTATTTGTGTTTCTAATAAAATTTAAAAACAAAAAATCTATATATTTAACATTTTCTACACTTCCCAGCTATGATATTTTCTTCCATTATAGAGTGTATTTTCAATTTCAATGTCATTTTTTTGGAATTCCAAATAAGAACTATTAGACTTTCTAATAATTAGATCAATATGATACCATTATTCTACATGATCATTTTATGTTTCTGAAGTACATAGACTCATCTCATTAATCTTATTCATATTCTTTTCATTACAATACATTTTACATTAAACTATATCTTTTAATTTCCTCTATACATCATATTCAACATAAGGATATTATTTTTATAGATTTATATTTTTTTCAATTGAAAATATCAATTTTTAAATGAAAAATGATTTGAATATTTATTTCTGGAAACAAATATTCAAAATAAATTATTTGAGGTGGGGCTAGTGTGATAATAAAATTTATATTATTTGGACATAATTTCTTTTATACAAATGGAGAAAATACCTAAATTTTTCAATAAAATTTATAGAAAGAAATGTACTATGAAGATACAAAAGGAAACCAATAAATTTCTCATGAATCCAAAAGATAATGAAAAATATTTCCAAGACATATATTATAACTCATCAATTTATAATCACTTATTACATGAAATATAATAGAAATTTCCCGAATTTTTTGTTTGTTTTCCATTTCATGGGAATGTCAACGTATATCATTTGATTATACATGGGAGTGTGTTTATAAAAGACAATCCCAAATCATACCATATTTCATAGCATTTAGGGGACCACAATCTTATCATGTATTTCCATAAATGTGGACTATCATTATTTTATTTCACAATATCCAAACAATGGCAGTGAAATAAAAAATTGCATTCATCTCTGAGATTAGTTTTAACCTTATCATTTGATTTTTCCATTTCGTTCTTGGTTGAGTTCAAATCATCATCTTGATTATTGACCCTTTACATTTTTTTAAAAATCAAATAATCCAAATATTTATTGAGTTTCTTCACCAAATGGTTTTATATTTTAAGAAATTATAATTATTACCTAAAATATCACTAAGATATTTTATCATTAAATTAAATTTAGTAGAGGATTCACTTTGAAACACCATCTCTAATATCCTTTGAATCTCATTAACCAATTCAGATGGGTGTGTAGTAAGTTCCTCTTTATTAAAAATTATTTTACAAAATTAACTTGAATCATGATAGTTATGTTTTTCATTATTCTCCAAACTTATATATTTTAGATGATTTCAATCCTAGTATTTTTTATTGAGAATCATTCTTTTCCTTCAATTATAAAATAGTGTCCAACAATATTTTTTAATTCGTTTTTATAATTAAATATAATTTCATTTATTTGTATCCATATTAATCACGGCTTTATATCTTCCATACATATTAATGTTTTTTTCTAACCAATGATTTCTCTCCCATGCAAGGTGCAATAAATACAAATTTTAATCATCGGGACTCCTCATCAACAATTTTCTAATTGTCATGTAGATTATCAAACTCTTCATTAATTCATAATTTATAATTTAATATAAAACATAATCAAAATAAAAATATTTCTTTCTTCCTTTTGTAGGATACTACGTTCCATTATGAAAAATCTCATTTTTCCAAGAAAATTTATTCAATATAAGAATCCACTGGAACTATGATTCTTTTTAAAATTTCTATGGGTTTCATTTTAAACCATGAATGTTAGAAATAATTAAAACATACAGAAAAAAATTGATATCAATTTGGGGAAAAAATAATATTAAATATTAATGTCCATTGATAGAAATTGTTAGGCATAAATGGGTTCAGTTAAGTTATACCATGGGAGGGGGGAATCATGGTACATAAATTATTTTCTAAATGAACACTATTTCAAAATACAGAATCTTCCAAACATGGATATTGAACAATTAATTTCACCTAGACCATATTAATAATACTGTTGTTGAAACCATAACTCTTTATAATCAAATATTTTATTACCAACGTTGTCATATTGTTTTATAGTATATAAATTAGAAACCAAACAACAAAAAATGATTTTAAATTGATTCATTATTATAGAATAATCCAAGAACCATGAAAATAAATAATCCTATTGACTATAATTTCTAATGGGATTAGGCATTCTCACTCTAGTTTAATCGTAATACCCTTATAATGGTTTCGAGTAGATGAATTATCATCACAAGGTCCATTACCAGAAAATTAAATTCCAATGAACCTTAATCTAGATAGAATTAAACGGTTTTTCATATTCAATGGACAATATAACATTATTTATTAATTTCACTGAGTTTTATTTAGGGTAATTTTATCTTCATGACACTCTAGACATGAATATTTAAAAACACCCTTCAAATTAATCATATTTGTTTTCCAATAAGATTTCAAGGAATCACTCATCACTTATATTGTTCCTGTATAAAATCCTTGTTTCATTAATTCTATAATAATTCTAGAATTCCTTCAATTTTTAATTGAATATATGGAATTACCTCACCTTATTAGGTGAAAAAACTACCCTTCTTCTTCACAGTTTTATAAATGATATAGTTTAACATATTATTGTATACCTTCAATAATAAAACTATATATCTTTTATTATTTAATAAAATATATTGATGAATGATCTTATTTATTACCCTATATATATTAAAAATGTTTCTGGTTATATTTTAAAAATCTCTATCATTTTGTGTATGAATATTTTAATACGACCTCAATCACTTATTTATTATAATTTGTTTTATAATTAAATATATGTGGAATGTTCATAATTTATTTCCAGAAACTCATAATGAACTAATCTCTTAAAATTATTCAATTATTTTATATCTTTTGTAATAGTTTCATTAGTTTCTTATATAATATACCTATATTACATGAGTTTCCTTCAGATATCAAATTTGAAATTCGAACATCAAATTGATTTGACTAACAATCTATCTGTTTTCTTTTAATTTAGTATATTTTCAATATTATTTACAATATTGGATGTTATATATATATTTATATATTATATATTTCAGTTATATCTCTAAATAATAATAAATACTACCAATTCATGTTTTGAACCATCAAGTCATCCAAAAAACAATGTTGTCTACAGTAAAAAATTGTGTGATAATATATAAGAAAAACCCATTATAAAGATTTTGAAAAAAATTAATATTAATGTTAAATTACTCTAATTGTATGTATATACACCTCATATAACTAAAAATTGGAATAATAAAAATTATTTCTAAATAGAGTGAAATTTGAGATGCAATTCTTTACGCCAAGTGAGACTTCCCCCATATGTTGTATAACCTCAGTTATAATGTATATGAAATTTTAATACTAATATAAAATAACCATATCAATACCTATAATATCATATATGATATATTTATAACATTTTATTACCCATTTTTCAATTATCATTTACAAATATCATTATTCCTTTTGTAAACTATTTTGTTTTTCGTGTTTGTTTGGATTAGATTGTATCATTCCTTATTTCTTTTATTGTTCCACAATATCGGGAATTTTATTCATTTAAAATATATAATATATATAATATATTTATATATATACATTTAGAATCATTCATAATGGATATATAGAAAAATGAATTACACCTTTCCTGGAGATGAAAGATAGTACATACACATGAATGTCGTCTTCAATATTTGTTGGACAGAAAAATAGGATGGTTTATCATTATTAAACTGAATATAAGTAGTATTTTTATATAAATATATTATAAATTAATTAAATATATCAATATTTCTATCCAATTAATGTGTAAATTTAACACAATTCACATCGCTCTGCAGTGGTGGTAGTCCACACATATGCATGACCCACATTATAGTTTTTGAACAGATTTGAAGGTAAAAATATATATATAGTTTTATAACTAAGGAAGTGTATTTATTTTATAAATATCTTATATATTCATAATTTCCATCATCATAACCATACAATTGAAATGGTTATGAAAGATGAACTAAACCGTTACGTAGTGATGGTGAGCCATACAAATGCAAGATCTATATTTTTAATTTCTATTGAATGAAAAATTGAAAAATGGTTGTAACATAATTATAATTTCATGTAAAAATATTTACAACACTTTTGTTATAATGTTATGATGGATGAAACATATAAATAGATAATTATAAGAACAATTAAACATTAGAGACTAGTTATAATTACTTCTAGTTCTTCGGTAGACAACCTTTAGATATATTCTTAAGGGAATTATTGATGGTATTTTGTAAAGAAATACTCTTTTAGAACATTGATAATTGTGTTTATAAGATATTTTTTTTTGGATTTGGTTGAGCTATGTAGATTAATTACTAGTGAATAATTCAGATAAGGGATTCACTTTTATAAGTTAGGGTTGTGGATTCCATGGAATCTCTTAAACTACTAAATCAACATATTTTAATTATCACCTCAAAATGGAGATAAAAGGATTTAATTGTAAATATATATTGTAATGAGTCTAAATAAACTCATTACATAATTGTTTTGGACGTTTTAATTTTTTTCACCGTTATAAAATATTATTAACCCCTCTTTATCCCTTTTAACAATTACTCCAATCTTATAGTTTACCATAGTTTAATGGTCAGGAATGATACCATATAAAGAAAAAACCCCATAAATTGAAAATAATTTATTATATAAACCAAATATAATTTATTCTTATATTCATAATATTTTTATGAATTCTAAATCATTTAATATAATAATTTTTTATTATAATATATTAATAATCTCAATTTTTAAGTAATTCATTTTACATAACATTAAATACATCAAAACAATATGGAATTCAAATATATAACCTTAAAACATCCATAATATGTCATATAGATCTAAATTTGTTTATTAAACATTAACACATTAAAATTTCATCACATTATATATTTCAAAATCCATTTTTTTAATTTTATATTAATTGATTATAATTTTATAGAAGATTCACAAGAATTAATGATAATTATTTCCTAAAAATAAATTTGAAATAAAATATCAGGATAAGAATAAATATTTTTTATTTCAAACTACTATTTATAATGGAAAATAATATTTATTTATCCAAATCATAAAATATAATAAATAGTATTCAAATAAAAGTGACAATTTTGTACTAATCTGTCTCTTAAATATAATAATGGTAAAAATCATGGATAGACATATAAATTATTAAAATTGAAATTAGTATTTTTAAGGATGAGATGTACTCATTAAATAATATTATGGAAAGTGTTTTGGTATTTTATGTCCTTATAAAAATATGCTTAACCTCAATCACACAATTTGTCTCTATGGTGGTGACATTTTTTACTTTCCGTAGAATTCATAGCGAAAAACAATAAAGTTGGATACTTACAAAATTTTTACATACATGTTCTTACTATAGAATCCATTTTTATGATTCCAATTCTATATGTGCAAATAAATATATTAAAAATAAAACACAAAATGCAATGAAAATAAGCTTTTCAGAAAATGAATTTTTCTGAATATAAATTATTTAATACCAAACTCTCTTATATAATTTATTTTAATGAAAAAATTTAATTATTAATAAAATAATAAAAATAAATTTATTTTGAAATAATTATAAAAAAAATTTATAATTTTTATGTTCTTTATAAAAATATACAGTGTTAAATAAAAAATCATCATGTTTCATTATTCAAAAGAAAATCAATGTTTTATGAGAAATTACAGAATTTGAAAGAAATTTAAGTTTTATATTATATAAAAAAATTATAAATTCAGTATAAGTAAATTACAATTCCCACACACAATATCAAAAATAATACCATTTTTTATGAAAATAAATTTATAATGCATATAATGATTTTAATGAAAAATAATTAAGTTTTCATTTTTAATAAATAATTTACATAAAACCATATATGTATTTTATTATGTTTTAATCTGGATTCATTACCTTGAATTCAATGGATAATTGATAACCACTATATTTAAATAACATTATTTTTTTGGTTCATTATGCTCAATGTTGTGTTCTGTATAAACTATCAAATATAATGATATTTTAAAATATCTCTTTTTAAACTATCCCCCATTAAGAAACTATTTCCAGAATATTTGGTCCAATTATCGAAAATAATGGGTTTTAAATTTGAAGTTCTTTTGTGAAAGCCTCACATTCTAAAAAGGGTTTATAATACACCCATTTCGAATCAAGGAATGGTAAATACAATGGTAATCCAGAAATAGGTTTCAAAATAAGGGGACATTTTTAAGAAGTGAAAATAAGGATGTCGAAGTGAAAAATGACACCAATGTACAAATTGAATGTGATAGAGTACATGGAATAGATAATGTTGAGGAACAAAAAATAATAATTCTATTATCGTTGAAAAGACTGTCGGTCTGTGGGAAGTGATCGAAACAATGTATCATTTTTGTTCTAATATCATTTTCATAGAGTTGATGAATATATTTATCATCTATATGAAGTAAATAAATAAATATTCATTTTTAAAAATTATAATTACACCCTTTAATAAATTTTAACTACAAATATCATCATTTCCTTAAATTTTGAGTACTCATGGTGAATATTTTTGTCTTAAAGGACTAAAATTTTCATTTTATATACTCTAAGATTCATGAATAAATGTGAATTAACTCATTGATTCTATATACTTTACAATACCAAAATAGTTACCACGTGTTATAAAATTAGACATAAAAACCACAATATTAAACATAATCCATTTTATAAATAGTTATGTTTAAGAGTCCACCAAAATATTTCTCACCAAATTCAAAATCCAACAATCCAAATGATTTGATTAAAAATTAATTCCCAGACAATATGAAGTTTCTCATAATTTCACAAACCAAACATGTGAATAGTATTATCACATATTATATTAAAATATACCAACAAAATGACTTCTCTAAATACCATAATGAAAAAAAACTACTTACAAAAATTTTCTATTGCATATTTCATTATATAAAATACAGGATTGTCCAATATAATTCATCAATACAAAAAAACATTGTAAAATCCATCATTAAGTACAATGTCATCAAAAGTATAATCATTTTAAATGTTACCAATGTAGTCCAATTTACATAATTAGATTTGATATTTTTTTATCCCAACTAAACATTTGAAACTCTTCCCCTAGAGTGTTTTATTAGTTATCCTTCCCTTAATTATATATTCCCCAAAAAATTTACATTACCACTAAGTCACATTTATTATCATTATTATTATTCTTTATATCCATTTCAATCCTCAATGAAACCTAATTTAGAATAACCATTATATGTTTTATTATTCTTATAACCAAAAAATCATTAATAAAATACGTCTATATAGTTTTTTACACCAAATTGAAAAGAACAGAAATAATTCATCATCGATTTTAGTAATATAAAATATTTTCCCTTACACACTAGGATTATTCTATTGAATGTTTCCTCGACTCAGAGTACATTCGTTTGAATAATGTTTCATATAATTGAAATTGATATTTTTTGACATTATTGGTTTTTTTCATGATCTTTCATGTATGTTCCTGATAGCCTTCTCTAAATACTTTAAGAAAACTCCCATTAACATTTTAACACCCTAAAGATATGGTAATTAACACTTTATTTATTTTTAGAATATAAAGTTATTATTTTATGTTTGTGGAGGAATAGAGGAGTTTTTTAATTTTTTTTGAGCTTTTATAGTGGTTCATTTTTTGATCATGGTTATTAGAAATCGTGGAACAACTCCCAGGAAGATATGAATGTTAAGTAATGAACACTAGGTTTGTGAATGGTTTAGATCATGGATTTTCCAATCAGTGTGGTCACATAGGATAGACCATTAATGGTTTGATATATGTGTTTAGGATGGTTATAACATGTTTTTTCTATTCATGGGAGCAAACCATGTGATGTGGGTTTGAAGTTAGTTCCTAGAGTATGGTTGGTGCATAATTTTACAAATAGTGGGACATTAGCGAGCACTATTTAAATTTAGATCATATTTTTGATGATCTAATGTAAGTATCCTATTAAACCACAATTCCCCCCTAAAAAAATTGTAACATTAATTCAACATTGTCAATAGTCTGACTGAAGGATTCCACATTCTCTAGTAGTGATTTGAAGGGTAATATAGGTGTTTCAGTGGATGGTATTGTTGTTAAGTGACTATTTATCATTGAATTACATAGATTTATTTATCATCCATTCCTTGTTATCTTGGATTTAATACATTAGGGGATAAATACATGTATTTATGAAAATATTTTTATAATATGGTTGTTATGGTGTATGTGAATAAGAACTAGATTCAAATATTGAATGTCAACATCATATTTTTGATGATTTGAATACTTCTTAGGTTTATCCAACATTTTCAATGTAGGTGGATTCATTATGGACTCAAATTATTAAATCATGAATAATTTAATAAAAATTTGATAAATTTCAAGAAATTAAAAGTAAAACTGAAGTATAATTATTGATGAAGCCCTATTTATAGGTGGATTTGTAAAATGTCTGAAATTGGTTTGTTTGGTTGAAAATTTATTGGGTAAATTATTTTAAAATTTTGATTATAATATTTTTTTTTGTGATTCATGAAACATTTATTATTATTGTTATAAATGAAATAATTTTTTTATTACAATGGCTTGGAATTGATTTTGGAATACACAGTTTTGGGGAATATTGTTTTGGAATGGTTTTTGGGAATTTATGGGGGTGTGTGTTCATATTATATATATGTCCTTGTGTAAATATGACATGGTGTTTCATGAAAATTTTGAAATGGAACATGGTATTGGTTAACTTGTAAAGACATGGAAGATCAATTAGTGACTTCTCATTTGTATAGAACTATCACTATTGAATTCATGACTTAAAGTGTTTATTTGTGGTAATAGAATGGTTATGATAGAGGGATTTCAAAAATGGATTAAAAAATTAGTTTCATTACCTGAAAATGTTTTATTTAGAAAACTATTCTATAATTTTACAAAACATATTTTAATTTTTCTAAATTTTATATATAAATTTTCTTTCATGTTCTATCCTAGTAGAGTGATTGGTTAAGTCATTAGGGGAAATATACTATGTTTTAAACACACACATTTAATCAGAAGTTTTGTGTATTTTTAGATTCTATCTATCTAGTCATATTTAACGAAATGTTATTGTGGTTATTTATTTATTTTTAATGATACCATGGTAATGTATTTTTGAGATAGATCTTTGATTATATTGGGAAATATGGATTTTATTTTTCATGTTTCATCAAATTGTTTTTAATTTGTTTCCTCTGTGAAATAATAGTTGTTGGTTTAGTTAGATTTGAGTGTATAAAATTGACTCATGAATCATTTAGTGATTGTATATTTATGGTTATTTTCTTTTATTTTTTTGATTCAATTTTAAATTCATCCCCAAATTTTATATTAATCGCTTGGAAGTCATTTTAAACCAATTGTATCTTAGTGATGTCACCTATGACCTAGTAGCTCCCCCATCACTTCCCTAGAAAATGGGGTGTGATTTTCTACTCATCATGTCAGGTTGTTCGATTCATAAGTTGGAAAATTATTCTTTTTATGTCCTTTAGTTGGTATGGGGTCATGGAGAATGATTTTTGGAACATTATATATATAGAACAAAAATATGTATCTTATCATTTTAGGATGAACATCAACATACCATTGAATTTTGGAACACAAGTTTTTTTGAGATATTTTTAGGAGTTATGAACTCATAATCATAGTTATATATGATTAGAGCAGCATAAAATTCATTTATAGGAATTAATTTCCACTAGGATTGTATAACTCATTTTATGTAATGATTTACGATTTTGTGAAAAAGTGTGGTTTTATGAAAATTATTGTTAATGGTTTTATTTTCACAAGCATGGAAAAATTATCAAAATTTAGTTGAAAATGATATTATAGAATTTTGGAAAGCCTTATGGTGATATGTGTAATGGGTTTAATTTTAAATTTTTATGCCTTTAGTTGATAGAGAGTGAGATTTAATGGGTATTTCCTCTGGTTGTTTGGAATGTGACTGAGTGAATGTCATAAGAACCTACCAGAGCAGGCTACTAAAAATGTGGTCACACATAATCCAAAAGTGAACCAATGGATGGATTATAATATTGTATAATATTTCAAATATTTGGATAGAGGATACATAAGGGATGATCAAGGGTATGAGTATCATTATGTTATGTTCTAGAAGTATAATCCACCCTTGTGTTAGTGTAATTCAGAAGGAGAATGGGATGAAGGGTGGATGAATAAAATTAATAAAATATATGGATTCATAGGAAAACTGGATGAGACGAAGGTGACATTGGAAATATATATGTTGGAGTATTTTCCATGTCAGTATTAATTTTTATATTTTTAGTGATAATTAAAAAATATAATACCATAGAAGGATATTGATGTCATTTTCAAAAAATAAATCTAACATCAAATATTCCAAATTTACAGAACTCTGGAGTTTTTCAATTTTAAGTGAGAGAACCTTGCATTGATAGAGTATGAGGCTAAATTCTTTAATTTAGTCACCATATAATAGGAATTTTCCTTATGTCAATTTTTGACAGAACAAGTTGTTTAATTAGGTATAATGTCAAAGAAGCTGTCATTGATTTTTAGGATTTTTATGACATATTATAAAAAGAAGGTCACTAGAGAAATGTTTTCAAAAAAATATATCATCTGTAATACAAGTGAATGAATTGTGTTGATATCTTTGGGAAATGGTGGGAACTCTGATGATTTTAATAAGAAGAATATGGAAACCTATTTCAATGTTAGTGTTATGACATGGAATTAGACCTTGTTATCGGTAAATATTCCTTCAAAACCAAAGAGTAATCCATGTTTTTTAGTGTTTTTAATTAGAGAACTTGAAGATGGATTCTATTGTACCCCCTAGAGGACTCCACAATTGCAACTTGAGTAGACATATTAAGCTCTATTATCTCGTATATCGATGGTCGGGGTGCTCCAAAGACATATAATTTTTTGTATAAATCATGTTATTTTATAGAATTAGGTATGTAGAACTAATATTTTTATAAGAAAAAAGTATGCTATAGTGATTCTATGAATACCATTACACCTCAACTGGTATACTCTCAATAAGATAAAAATGTCCAATGATTAGTGGGTGATAAATTGTATAGAGTAGAGAAAATAAATTTCATTAATCATATGGACCCCCAACTATTAGTTGTATGATTTATAAGTATTATAACCTTATCAAATAATTTTTATACTTGTGAAAACCATTACATAATTGCTTCTGTTGATTTTTATCTTCTAGGTTTGTATGATTTAATTATTTCTTTAGTTTTGATGCTTAAAATTCTTCTCCACGAAAGAATATTTTGAGCCATTAAGTGTAAAATAAGTTTTATAACTATAAATGGAGATGAATTGATTTGGAATTTATATTTTCACAATATAGATTTCTTTAAAATTATCCCCTGTATAAATTTATTTACAATTTTTAGAGCTCACGTTGACTATTATAGTGGAATGGTATCATTTAAAATTAATTATGTTTACCAGAATCAATTCATAAGTGATTAAAAAATTAAATAAAGTGGACCATTATTATTTGCAACAATATTTTTCACTATCACTTATCAGTTGGAAGCATTAAACATGGCATCAAAGTATGAGATCAAAAATATCATTATTTTTTCAATAAGTTTCGATGAATTTTTAGATATCATTACTAATAATTTCATTGGGTTTCCACCCAAAATAGATATGGAGTATGTTATTGATATCTTACATGGGATAAATTCTATTTCTCTTATATTTTATATATTGGTATAAAAATAATTAATGTAATTGAATGCTTGGATGGAAGAACTAGAAAGAAATCTGTTCATATTACCCAGTACATCTTTGTGGTCATTAGCATTATTTGAGAAAAAAGTGGATAGAACTCTTCAACATTGTAAGGATTAGTGTAATATTATACAAGATATGACAAAAAATTGATATATTCTTCCACACATTGATTATTTTATTGATTAATGGTTGGGATATCAGTCCTTCTTTATCATTTACATGCTTTATAGATTTCACCAACTATAGGATTCAAATGAGGATATTTTGATGACATATTCCTGAAGTATATATGGAAATTTTTTTTATATGGTTATATCTTTTACCCTATTAAATTCTCTCTTGGAATTTTTGGACTTGGTGACTCTTATATTTCGCCGATATTTTAAATCGTTGTGGTGGTTTTTTTGGTGAACAAACTACTGTATTCTAGGAAAATTCATTCACATGAGGAACAATTGGAGATAGATTGGGGTATCTTTTGAGATCATCATCTGTGTTCCAAAAATCTAAACAGTGATTTATTGGATACAATAGGTACATTTACAAAGATATATTATCTATGAAAATGTTGTTTTAACAAATCCATAAAACACAATGGTTTTCAGATGTTTTAAACCAACAAATAATTTCTTTATGATGTTATGTTTCCTTTTATTACAGTGATATTATTGAATCTGTGATCAAGAATATTCATGAATAGATTCTCAAATGGATGATTTTATGAGGAAAAATATTCCATTCCAATAGAATTCATAATTTTAGATGTATTTTAATGATCATAATGATTTCCATAAAAAATCACTAATCATAAAATTTCCAAAATTAGGAAAAATAAATATGTTGTATTGTGATTATTCATGATCATTGTTCAGGTGTTATCTAATGTAGGGAGATAATGTTATTCTTTTTGCTCAAAAAAGAAAAAATTTCATTAAATGATCTACCCAAAACGCGATTTGAAATTAAAATTTATAGTCCATTCTTAGACTACCTAGTGTCAATACATATTTTGTGATAAATTTATAGTGTTTACAAGATCATAGGATAATGAAACAAATTTTCACACAGTGATATTTGAATCATTAAAAAATAATTTCTATAAAGATTCCTAAAACGTTTGATTTTGACTTGATTTTAAAATCTATATTGTTAATTTAGTTGTTGAATAACTATGAATGAGGTCATATAATAATTCAGTGAATGATGATTCAGATTAGTGGAAACTGATGTCAGTGATAAAGAAAATGATGTTGGACATTAAAGACTATGTTATTGTTTATATTTTATTTCTAGTTTCTTTTGTTTATAATTAGGTTGATATAGTTAAATAATGATATTAATATGATTATTATTGTGTTTCAATGAGGTAAAACATCCAGGGTGGGACGACCATTATTTGGTGGAAGATTGATAGATGTTCAGTGTCATGTCATTGAGACACAATGGTTGGGCATATGGATTATAATGAAAACAATATTCATGATCACCATCATTCTAGATGGATATTTTTGTAATAGAATGAAAAAAATGTGTATGGAATTGATAAATAATAATTTTCGTAGAATAAATTATAATGTGGATCAGTTTATTTCGAGATTCCTTACCTATCATCATGTAATGAAATAACACCAAAAATTTGTGGGAATGTTCCTATATTTACCATCTCCCATGTGGAAATGAGAGAAGATATATATAAACTGTTTAATAGGACTACTAAGGATTTGTTTTTTGAAAATTTGATTTCATATAGGGGAGTGGATCATCTCATGGAGTCATTATATTTCTTCCATATTTGTGAATCCACTATACTAGAATAATTTTCAAAAATATATATCTGATAATTGGTAAAAGGATACGACATAACAATTTTAACATCATGAAATTTAGATAGGAGGGTTGCAGCATGTTTCGTGAAGTTATTGCAAAAAAATATTCAGGATTAGAAGGTTATGAGTTCGGTGTATCATCAACAGATGGATGGATAATGTGGAAGGATTACACAAATAATTAAAGGCAAACATAGGGCTTGTGTAATGGATTTTTCTGTTTTATGGGAGGAGAAAATACAATTAGTGTATATACAATATAACTATAGTTTTCATGACTCTATACATATTCCCCCATTTTAATAATTTTATGGGATTCATTTTCATTATCAACATTGTTTTATGGGAATAGGCGATACATCCCTGGTTAGACCAAACATTGTGTATGAGATAACTCATAAGATTTAGTTGATGAATAAAAGGGATGGTAAGGCTCATATTCATCAAAAATCATATTATGATCTTGTTTAGTAACCATTTTCACATTATTTGAGTGATCATGTGTTCTTTAAAATCTCTCCATGTCTTGGGAACCATTTTTTTGAAATATTTAATCTTGTATCATCAATTAAGTGTTCCTTTTGAGATACATGAACAGGTAGGTGAGCTGATATATTGATTATATTTCAACCAAGGATAATTTTAGATTATAATGTGTTTCTTGTAACTTAATTGAAAAGGTATCATATTGATCGAGATATTGTGATTCTATGGGATAACATTAACCAAGTGATAGATGTTATATTGGTTCGTGTGCTAGTGTGGATTGTGGATAGGTAGAGAAAGTATTTCATTTTAAAATCCATTGTTTTGAGTGGGTTTTAGGTAAGCAAGGCCTATTTTAGGATGACATATAGTAACATGAGAGGGAAATTTTTTTTTCAATGTCACAAAATATTTTAGGTCAATGTAGGATTTAAACATTTTAGTTAACGAAAGGCTAATGGTTGGGAGAATTGATAACCTCCAATTTCAGGTAATAAACACATTATTTCTGAATTTTATGTTAATAGTGTTAACATGTAATGTCATGGGAGGTTTAATGAAAATTTTAATTTATTTTCTGATTTGATTGAGGTGAATGATTTGATAATTTTTTATAAACCCTATAACACTTCCATGAAAACCATTAAACTGATGTAGTGGGCACTGGGAAAGTTTTTGTTTTAGCCAAACCATTCAGCCAACCAGGAGAAACCATGAAAGGATAGGCATATGGATTAATCATGGTTGGTGGATAATTTTTATAATAGTTTGAGTCAACCATGAATGATGGTTGTATAGGAAGTGTCCAGTTAACAGTTTGAAAAAGGTTTTCCTATCCCTACACCCTAAACATTTACAAATAAAAATTAAATTAGTATTTTGGGGTCTAATATGAAACACGTAATAAAATAAAATTTTATACCCTAAAAATCTATACCGTTCTTTCTCTTCTTCCTAAGGATGTGTAGACTATATTTATTTATCAGATATTTATTCTAAGGCGAATATAGGTGCGTAAGAGGCCGGTTTTGGGGAAAATTGATTAGTCCTCATAGTTTTATATAGATATATTCTTTTTAACAATCATAAAATCATGGACTTAATATATTGTTGATAAATCTATGTTGTGTGGTGAAATTAATATTTATATATGTATATTTTGGGTGAAAGAAATAATATATGGTAAAAAATTAAAGATCTAAACAATGTTTTATGAATTTGTATCCATTAATTATTGACACTAATGTTTGTGAGGTAGGTGGCTTCATTATCAACTACTATTATAACATGAATTATTGATAAAAAAATTATTTAATTGATTTAATATAAATGATAAATTGATGTTTGATTATTTATAAAAACCATATTTAATTTTATTATTTTAAAATAATTGAAATAGTTTTTATATGGAAAATGATTTTGGTAAATAAATTTTTAATGATGATTTTAAAATTGTTGCTTGGTTTTTAGGTAAATAAATAATTTTAGAGTTGTTTTTAATGGAAAAAATGTTTTTAATGGATTTTCAGGGATTTTAGAATACATGGATTTGTGGAATATTTTTTAGAGTGGTGTTTAAGCATACTTAGTTTTGTGTTCCCATGTTGCATATAAATAATTTTTGAAATATGAATTAGATATTGGTTCGAAATGTACAATGGAACATGGAATTAGTTACTCTTTGTTGACCAGGTTAGTATAAGAGATTCATCCCATTAGAATGGAAATCTCACTTTTCATGAATGTGTGGATATGTGTGAATAGAATTGTAAAGGAAAATAGATTTGATAAAAAAATTTAATGAAATGATTCGTTTTATTTCATGGGAAATTTTTTATTTAGAAAACCATTTGATGATTTAATATAAAATATTTTATATTTTTTTATATTATTTATAATAATATGATATCGTGTTTTATTCAAGTAGTGTGAGTCATGAAGTTATTTTGGAAAAAATACTGACTGTTATACTCACCCCATTTTTTTGCACATTTTTGCATTTACAGATGTTATCTATCGAGACACATGTAAAGTAAATGTATCATTGTTCCTTAGTGGTGCATCTTGATATCCTAGTATTAGATTTTTTTTAGTTGGATCTTAGTGTATGTTGAAGTCTATTATTTTTATGTATTTAGTGTCATTGTGTTTTATTAGTTCATGTTTCTTGTTTATACACTGAAATTGTTCATATTTTGGTTAATTTTGAGTTTTGAAACAGTGTACTTGGGCATCATATTGTTTTTTGGTTATTATTTCTTTGTTTCGTATGTTTTATTTTCAAAGGTAAAATCGTCCCCTAGTTTCTTATGATGAAATTAGAATTTCATTCCTATATTTTTTCTCTTAGGGATACACCTAATCATAGTATAACCCCCATCAATTAACAATACAATGATGTGGGGTAGAATAATATACCATTAAAGAAAGTAAATGGGTGTTTCATTCCACAATTACCTCTTGTGGGAATCTCCATACTTTCATTTATTCCCTCACATCAAATGTTTTTTAATATTAATTATTTTTTCAATTATTCATTTATTTTCGTAGGGAAATTTATTACTTGGAGAATTGTATCTATGCCTTTATGATACTTGATATCATAACATCCTATGCAGAAATATTTTACTAAACTAATTTTAATTGGAGCCTCGTTTTAAGACAACCAAAATAATGGTCAATCTTACATTGTGGATTATGTAAGTGGTCTATAAAATACCTCTCTACTCTTGTAATATATTCATCATATAAAGAAACCCTTTCCTCATTTATTTATCTTAGATTAAAATATTTCCTCTCAAGGTGGTCTTATTTCTCAATGGGAAATTATTTACATAACAATACCAAAAAAACATTTAGTACTACATATATTCTATTTCATCAACCACATCAGTATTTTGGAAAAACTAAAACCATTAATTGACATCTCATTTAAAAGAAATTTAAAAAATAAGAACATCACATTCATTACATCCCAGAGATAAGAATATCATTTCAAGAGATTTAATCCATTGATCAACAAAAATGGATTTTTAGTTTCACTAAAACATGAATTATTTTTTTCAGGTTATGTGATCTAACATAAGAAAATGAAATTTTGGAACAACAGTTTTTTCAATATAAGGTTTTTTTATAACCTAGGTCAAAAATCCTAATATAGCCATTAACTACCCATGTCCAAAATTAGCTATATTAGATTTCTCAGCAAGGCTATTTCTACAATTTGTATGGTTGGTTACTACCTTTATTCTTTTTGGAACCATCAATAAATAAAGGTATGAACCTTGTAATATTATAATATAGATAATTATTGATCTGAAAAATTATATTCTTATAACCTTAAAAATGATCATACACTATAATATATTATCATATCTCTCTTTTAAGCTATGGTTACTAATGATTTATTTAAAATGGTTTGTACTAGTATTTCTTTCATACCAATTGTAACTTCTCCAAATCCAATATCATAGATATGGTGGATAATATATTACATTATAATAGATACAGGTTATGTAATACAAATGGAACGATCAGTTATCAGTCCTAAAAAAAATACACAGACATGATTTAATTTTTAAAATTGAATATATATTTAACATGGAATAAAAAAATATTATTATATCATTGATATTATTTGGAATATTAATCTACATATATTGGGGAAAAGGAAAATTTTCAAAGGGTGAGCTAAAATTCTTATAAGGGGTTTCAAACATAATCATCTATCATGAGAAAATAATTCATGAAAAAAATGAAATTATAAGAAACTATAAACAAATTACATATTATATATAAATATATATAATAATTTACTAACTAATTATATCAATATAATTATATCGTGGATAGAAATTACTAAATTCTCAGTGAATGAAATTTTTTATATGGGGAAACAAGTTCTTAGACATCATGATATCTATACCATAAAGGTTTTGCGACTCGATAGTTTAAACACATAGTCTTTATACACAAAACCACATTTAATGATATATTTCGGTTTGTTATATCTAAACATAACAATGAATCAAGGGTATATATATTTTCCGGCACCACTTATCACTTCATGTCCAATTCATTTTGAATTTTTTGAATAAAATAATAATATAAATAAACAATATTCCTAATAAAAATATTTTTTTATCGACTACTGAGTACTGATTATTAATAAGTACTTAGTCAATCAAATATATTTCAATTTCAAATATGATATTTAGAAATGGAATATTTTTTTAGTGATATTAATTTCCATGAAAAAATTATTTTGGATATTTAATGTAAATTTAATCCCCAATGATAATAAGAAGGTGAATGTTTCAATAGATTGTTAATGATCATTAGATTAAATTTAAATATGATAGATAAGTATCAAAAATAAATATTTACAGTGAAAACAATTTTTTTAATGAAAAATTCAGTTAAAAATAATATTTCATAAATAAATCAATTAATAATAAAAATACAACAATTCTTAAATGATTTTTTTCATATATATAATGGAAGAAAAATATACCTTATCAAAATAGTGTAATAATAATTGATATTATTGTAAACATTAATATAGAATGAGTAAAATTAAATGATTAAGTATGATCATTAATAAATGGATATACATTTTATATAACTCAAATATGGTTTATATACACCACATACTAATAAAATGGTTCATAATTCCAAATATGTCTCAATCGAGTAGAAGTTGGGTGAAAATATGTTACAAGATATTTGACTTGATTTTGTTGTTGTCTAACTTCCTCTTAATAACTCTATATTTATTATACAAATACACCAAAACCATATGAGTATCAATAATATCACAAATTATCCATCAGGAATATTTCATCCCCAATTAGTTAATAATATGTTATTTTTATCCCTCTTTCAAGTGTTATCAATGTTGGTTTTTAATATGTATTGATTTGTTAGTCTCGATCCATTATTAATTATCTTGGTAACATATTATAAAGAATATAATTCAATGTATAAATATGAAATTTAATTGATATATAGATATTTATAATTATCTATAAAGTAATAATAGAAATGAGAATTACATCATTATTAGGTACGACATTCTTTATGTACACATAAACAATATTTTCATTTTTTGATGAATGGAATGAAATAATGTTAAATTATAATTAAGATATATATAATAATTTTTTCATATATATAATATATATTTATTAAATAATACCATATTATCATCCTTGTAAATTGTAAATGAATAATGATTCACATTACTTTGCTGTGGTGGTAGTCTATACATACACATGAGTTACATTATAGGGTTCCAACTGATTGGGATGTAAGAATTATTATATTATATTATAATTATATAATAATATTAATTTAATTAATATATTATATATTCATTGGATATATATTCAGAACTATAGGTATGGAATGGGGATGAAAAACAAATTACACCGCTATGTAGAGATGTTAAGTCGCATTTATGCACGTGGAATGTTTCCCTTTTTCATAGGACGGAAAAGACATCGAGAATGGTTGTATAACAATCATATAATATATCAAAATATTTATGATACCATATTTACTATTTTAAGATTATCATAACACATTAAGTGGAATTATAAATAGAAATAAACTTGAAATAATTGAAAATATGATTCTTCATTCTCAGTAAAAATCCTATATATATCATCTTAAGGGACTTAGTTTTGTTTTTTTGGAATTAAACAAACTAAATAAAAAAATATACAATGTTTTTATATTATATTTTTATGGCTTTTGTGGAATTATGGCTCTAAATGGTGTGTAGAATTGACAGAATGAGTGTCCTTTAATATGTTCGTGTAGGAGAATTATCCTTATTTCATAAATAATATTATTCAATATAAACTATGTTTCTTTAAAAAATGGTTAAAAATTATAACAATTTCATGTTATGATTATTATGTGTTGATATAATCTCATCCAGTAAATTTGTATATCTTTACTTGTTTTGTCACCCATAACATTAGATTGAACCCCCATTAAACCTTTTGAAAACTACAGAAATATTAATGTTTTATATCTTTCAAAGGTCATGAATATTTCTATATAAGGGAAAACAGTCATTAAATAGGCTATGTTTTATTTTTTATACCACATAATATTAATTTGAATGAACTAGATATTTTATTAATTTGAAATCATTTATAAAAAAATATTTTATAAAAAATAGCGGTAATGTCAATTATGACAATATTGATTTAACATAACATTAAAAAGATCAATAAAAATATGAAATCAGATTATAATTATTTGAAACGCACATAATATGAAATATTGAGATATATAATTCATAATATACATCAAATCAATCAAATTAAATATCATTAAAATTTGAAATATGATTTATTTTATTTTTCAATTAATTGATTAAATACTATGTAACTCTTGAACGAGCATTTAAGTAATTATCTCATCATAAATAATTTAAAACCTCGTACCACAATAAAAATAAATTATTTATATTTAAATTTATTATTTATAATCTAATGGATGTTTTATCTATCTTTGTCATAAATTTTAACAATATTAATAGAAAAAGGAAATATTTCTATTATTATCACTCACTTAAATATTATTAATGTTAAAATCATGGATAAATATTAAAAAATTTCATATATATTAAATTTATATTTTTATCAATGAAAAATACCCACCAAATAAATTTAATTTATCATTTATAAATTTTTATAATAAATTCATATTATTTGAACCTTAATTTCCATACATTCCCATATCGGGGTGACAATTATTTTATATGGATAGTATTTAATGTGGAAAAATTAAAATTGGAATATTAACCTAATTTTTACCTCCGGGATCAAAATATGGAAATTTTTTATAATTAAATTTATATAATGGTATGTAATTAATTTAAAAATAAAATTCAGATTGTAACAAAAAGAATTACTTCTAAAAATTTCTTATTTAGGCATAAAATTGTTTTCATGCCAAATTAAATTACATAATTTTATAAAATGAACATAATTGAATATTAATAACATATGATAACTGATTAAAGTTTTATATATTTTTAAAATAAATATTTCATTTTATGTTCATGATGTGAAAATAATGTCTTGAATAAAAATTAGTAATTATTCAATAGAAAATATATCTTTTCTGAAAAATTCCAAAATTTTACCATAAGTTAATCTTGATATGACGATTCAAAACATAATGTCAATAATATAATTTTTTCCAAATTTTTTTAAAAAATAGTTTCAATTCATATATATAAAATTCAAAATAAACCATTTTTGAAGAATATATATTTATAAAAAATGAAATTTTATTATTGAAAAAAAATAAAATAATGATAAATAATAAATACATTAGATTAAAAATTATAATTTTTAATAATATGGATAACCCAATTCATCCACACTAATTCAATGGCTATGTTATATCCATGATATTTAAATAATAATATTTCATGTTTCGTTTATGGTCTATGTTTCATGTTGTATACACCATCGAATATAGTATAATTATAAAATATTGAGGTGTTATAATCCATGAATTTTTTACCGTTAAATGAACTCTAATAATATCATCAAAATGATAAAAAATATGCAGTCAATCATATCATGAACTTATTCATATTTAATCATGAAATATATTTCATAACACCCCCTTCATAATTACATTAGACAAAATAGAAATGTAATGTAAATTATTCAATTAAATTAACCTTAATTAATTAATTTATTCATAACAATATTCCATGAATCTCCATGAATCCAAACATTGTATATTTTTAAAAATCATCAAAATATTCTTCCAATATATTGTATTGTAGAATAAATGAACCAAAATCCATTGGGTTTTATAAAATACAGGCATATCCCTACAATAAGAAAAGATAAATAAATTTAAAAAACAATTATAATTGATATGTGAATAATAATTGTAAAATAAAGATAAATAATGAATAGACACAAACCTAGTCAGAAAAATTATGTGTTCTTTTTTGAATAAGTTTATGGGATAAAATTTGAATAATTAATCGAAGATAATGGAATTTAGATGTAAATTTGAAGAAATCAACAATATATATATTAAGTGACACTAATATGTTAGTATTGACTAATATTAACAACTTTTAGATATATAAGATGATACATATACAAAAGTGAGGTGATTTAGAGAAGAATCCACTAACTAACTTCATAATTAAAGATAAATATATAAATGGTTATGGTTTTACAGAATGAATATATAAATCACCTCGAAAGGTGAATAATAAATAAGAATTTAAGAATTATAAATGTAAACACATGTAAACCGTTTATATGATTATTATATAAATATAAATAATCCATGATATTAAGATTATGGTTGATTCCCAGTACCTGATGCCCATTTTTTTTGACCCATGTATTACTGTTAAATAATCATGACTTGTTAATTAATGAATTAATTTGTAATTATATTATTTTTTATATTATAATTTATTTAAAATTTGTGGATTTTATTTATTCTCCACCACTACAATAAAAAACTAATTTAGGATTAATTTATTTCAATTATACTATTTTATTATGATTTAGTAGTTTTTGATGTTCGTTATCTTTCCTTTATAAAAATTATTTGTTGACTAAAATAATAATTAAAAGTAAATATAAAATAAATATAAATAAGATACACAAACCACCCTTTTTAATAATGAATATTACTACATTTATTAGGTTATTGAATATGGGTAAATAAAAAATTAATGAAATTTTATCAACGTATGAGATATAAATAAAACTTACATGTCAAAAATACATTATAGAAATAATAATATATATATATGTATTTTATACTATACATACATAAATGTAAGGACAAATTAATAATTATCATTGTCTCTATAGGTTTTTAAACATTCCATTAAAGTGATTTTAACATACAGGGAGAGAGATAATATGCATATTATAACCAGATTAAAATAATTTTTTTAACATAATAAAATTTATTTCATATTTTTATATCCAACTATTAAATTAGGGAGGTAGTATTATAGTATGTAATGTAAACTTATTAATAAATGAAGAAAAATGTAAAGGAAAAAGTGAGAAACTTTATATCAATCTTTGAAATTTCACCATTCATAAGGACATAATGTATTTGAGGTCATGAGTTGGATGAGAAAAAAACCAATCTGCAGATCAGATAAATCTTATAAGAATATAGTTTCATCGTTTTTTGGCAGTAAGACGTTTTTTATATGTGAATTTTAATTGGAAGTGATAGAGGGTATTTGTACGTTAAGGGGAAGAGTATTTTAGTTTAAAATAATGAATAAAAAATTATTCTAAGTTAAATAAGTGAAATAGTGGTAATATTTTATAATATTAATAATATTTGATTAGAAATATTTTGTTTTAAATAATTAATACTATTAAACACTACATTAATTCTGTTATATAAACGAAAAGTGAAAAATGATGATTTTTTTTGTAATGGGGAGATATTTACTAACTGGAGAATTTATTTTTTGGTTATTAGTAATGTATTTAATATTTTATAAGAAATATTGTATCTTACTAAACATAGTCTCTTTTAATAATAACATGTTTTTTTATATGTTCATTTTTAAATAAATATTTTATTATAAAGAATATATTATTTGGAATCCTATATTACTACTATTCTACAAAAACATATTATGCATAATAAAAATATTTAAAAATAACTTAAGGAACACATAGAAATGGTTATTTATATGTTATTATCATTTATATGAATAATTTTATAAATTATGAAATTTTAAGGTTTAATAGTTAAAAAAGTATAGTTTTTATAAAATACGAAAAAATATATTTTTTAAAATATATACACGTCAAATTTCTCTAATCATCCAAATTTAAATATTTTTCCATATATTTATAATTTTTATATTTGTTGATTTTATTCAAAGTTAATATTTTTTACAGGTAATTTTACAATTCTAGTGGCCATGTTACAAATATAATTGATTGATTACTATTTTAATATCTATGTCACTAATCCAGGGTCTTAATATTATAACAATGTTTATATTTATTTTTTAAATCATATAAATATCATTAATTAAATTCACTCATCATTTACTCATATATCTATAGTGTTTAATTATATCCTTTTAAAAATTCCATGTATATTCTAAAAGGTTTCTTCTTCTTTATAATGTATTTAATTGTTGTTTCATTTTTAGAAAATAATGACCTAATAGAATCTCAAATGATATCTATGTGGTTTATTTTATCATTTCTACTTCATTTTTTTAATATTATAGTGTATATTTTTTTTCTATATATTGTTTTTTATATTGATCGGATGATATAGTGTTTGGTTTTTAAGCTCGTAATTGGTTTTTAATTATGACTTATTTCAAAATATGAAACATGGATCAATAAGGGTGAAATATTTTATATAGAAATCTATCAATAATTACATTCATCCTCCATTCAGAGATTTAATACTCAATATTTATAATAAAATTTTTAATTGAGAATAAATGAGGTTATATTTTTTATTTCACCCTTAGGTCCCCATTTCTCCTTTTATAACTTCTGAATTAATCTATTTACTTTCATAATTTTATTTATCATAGTGTATATATATAGTTTATTCAAAAAACTATGATATCCATATTCTTATCCTCAAAATAGAATTCATGGTCAAGATTTACAATTTAATATAAGTGATGCTATAGGTATGATCTTCCTCTTAAAAGATAGAAGGATGATGTTTTTTACATGAAATATGGTTTTAGAAAGCTCTAGTTGATTGAATACAGTTATTATACGATCTATTAACATTAAGGGGTTAATACACCAAATGAATAATTTTTTCATTTCTTAAATAATCATTTCATTATTTCAATGTGAAATTCAAAAAACAATTTCTATAACATTAACATTATGTTCTTATAATAATTTTCATAATATCTATTTAACTGACATCAATAAACATTAATCGATTCTGGAATTTAATAAACCATTAATTTAATTAATTGAATGAGTTTAGGTCTAAGAGACTACTATTCAAACAATTCACCTAAAAACATTATATTGTATCTTGTATTCCCACATAGTGTTTCATATCATTATATTTGAATACCATTGTAAAGTCCCATGTTTTTTAACTGGCTCAAAATTCGATTATTATAAATTTTTTTTACTTTATTGTTTACTTGTTATAACCAAGATTTAGAAAGAAGTTTCATGAGATGGGATCTTTTAAATTGTTGATAACGGTTTTGTAAAAAGGCTCGAGTATTTTCCCAAATGGTGCGATGGGTTTTGGGAGTATCTGACCAGCAAGTGACATTTTCATGGGCTTTGTACGGTTAGTCAAACTATGTGGGTAAGATGTTAATGATAAAAAATGTCTCTTGTAGGAGGTGCATGGTCTATGCATAGTGTGTCAGACTGTGTGAGTCAAACCATGTGTTCAACCCAGTTTTGAGTTTTTGGTCTAATTTAATTTATTTTAATTCAAGGGTGAATGGAATTTTATTAAATGAGTTGTTGTGGGTTTCATTTAATTAAATTAAATTTGAGATAATTTCATTAAATAATGTTTATATGGAGAGGATATTTAATTAAATTGATATGAATGTAGTTACTTTTTATAATGAAAATGAATTGGATTCATTATTTAATTAATCTAAGACGAGGGGAATTTAATTAAATTACATGTAAACGAGGTGTTGGGGGTTATCAAAGAAAGTTAATATTAAATGGTAATATCAAATGATGTGTAAATTAGGTGTTTTGGTTTTATTTTATTAAATTCATTGAAAAGAGTTATTTAATTAATTAATGATAAATACTGTATTTAATTCAGTAACTTCTGGGTTATGATGAATTTAATTAGTCATTGAGAAATGGAGGATATAATTTTATTAAATTTTGGATGAGTGGATTTAATTAAATAATGCTTATTAGTTGGAGTTTTTAATTTAATTAAATTTTGTTCAATGAATTTAATTATATAACATTAATTAGAGAAATTATTTTATTAAATTCACTTCTAATGAATTGAATTAAATATTGATTAAATAGTTGTTTGGGGTTTTAATTAAATAATATTTATATATTTAATTTAAAAATAATGAGTTAAAAAATTACATTATTAATTCTTTTTGGAAATGAATTTAACTAAATTGTGTGTTAAATGTGGATTTGGTGTATTAACTAATTAATTACAATGTTACGATGTATTTAACTATTTGATGAAAAATGAGGGTTTTGTCTAATTAAAATTTCTTGAGATAATTTAATTAAATAACCATGCATTAGATAATTTATTTAACTAAATACATTAGTGAATAATTTAATTAAATGATGTTTTAAATTTGGTGTTGGGTTTTAAAAAAATTAAATTCAACGTTAAGATGAATTTAATTATTTTATGATAAAATGGGGTTTTATTTAAATAAATTATGTTGAGAGAATTTATTTAAACAAAAATTTGTTTGGTAATTTATTTAATAAAATTCATCAAAGAATAATGTAAATAAATGATGTGTAATTAGGGAGTTGGTGTATATCAATGTAGTGTGATATTAATGGGTTATAATAACAAGATGATGGTTGTTATTATTATTATTATTATTATTATAATTCATATAATAAACTAAATAATTAAATTAATTTACAGAGAAACAAGAGGGAGAGGGCATAACACAGGTGAGGCATGAACCCTCCCCCACTCAGCTCTCCCATGGGTGGTGCACTACCCATTTCACCCTACACCCTTTCTGTATATTTGTTTCCCCTAGTCTCCTCACAGAAGTTGTTCTTCTCCTCGAGTTGGTGTATTTAATATCTCATGACCTATTGGTCCATATTCTAATGACCACCAATAATGGAGAATTGACTCGGCTTGGTTTATTTCACTGTCGTTACATACGCATGTGATGATGAATTCCAAGTACACAACCGCATTAACGTGTAAGTATGTATTTGTGAGCGGGTCTCAGTTTGAGTTAGGAAGCATTGGATCTGCCAAATTCATTACGGTATCGTTGAAAACATTTCCTACTTAATAAAATAAAGATTTGTTGATATTTTTTTTATAATTTAGAGATAAATGATGTATTAAATTGTTTATTAGTGGAATAAGATGATTAATTTTGAATTTATTTTATTTTTTGAGGTTGTAAAATAGAAAATTAATCATGAGATTAATTATGAGTAATTATTTCTTTTCATACGATATAATTAATTATGAATTAATAATGTTATTTGAGATGATAATTAAAAAGGGATAAATTATTAGATAATAATGTGGATAAGATGAGATAATCAATTATGAATTAATTATGTCCATTGATATAATAATTTTTGGCGGATTAATTATGAGATATTAAATTGGTTAATATAATATTATTATTTCTGAATTAAAAATGTATATTGAGATAATAATTATTGGGGAATTAAATATTAGAAATAAAATGTATTAAGTTGACAAAATAAAATTTTAATTAATTATGTGTTATGAGATTTTAATATAGATAATTAATTAGGAGATTAATTATGAGATTTTTATTTTGGTATAAGAAAATAAAATTAATTAGTGAATAAATGACATGATATAGAGATGGCTTCCTGGAGATAATTAATTTATTAATTAATTAGGTGGTATTGACATGGTTACCTTGTGAATAGTTAATTATTGAATTAACCAGAGTAATTGTTGTGATAATTTAATTTCTGAGTTAACTTAATGACATATTGTGTTTAACTAATTGATGAATTAGTAATGATATTGATAATGTTAATTAATTGTTGAATTAATAATATCTTGAATCGGTGAATGATAACATTGACATTTATTGGTGTGTGAGTGTAGATTGGTAACATTGACATTCATGGGAGCGTGAGTATAGAATGGTATCATGGAAATTCTTGTTGTGTATATATGGAATAGTAACATTGTTATTCTTGGGTGTGTACGTATGGAATGGTAACATAGACATTCATGGGTGCATGAGTATAGAATGGTAACTTGGACATTTAGGGTGTATGAGTATGGAATGACTATATAGAAATTTAACGGTGCACGAGTATGGAATGGAAACATGGACATTCGTGGGTGAATGATCATAGAAAGATAACTTATAAATTCATTTGTGTGTGAGATATGGAATGATAATGTCATTCCAATGGGTGAAATATAAGAATGATAACGTGATTATTTCTTTTGTTTGGTTAAACAAATAATAATACATAATGTTATAAACATTTCATTAGACATTACTTATATACATATTGTTCTTATTGACTCTTATTATTGATACGAGATGAAGAAAGTATTGTCGCCTTGTTTCCCTTTAGAACCTGGATAAGTTTTTAGTTATTTATTCAATTCTTTTATTTCTTGGATATACATGTATACATTTTAATTTAATTCCATTTTCTAGATTGATCTAGAAACAGATGGTCATGGCCTACTAGGATTTATTTCTCACACCTTATTCAGATAGCCACTTCATTGGGGTACCTGAGAATACTCTGCCTCTTGAAGGACCTTGTAAATTTATTGTTTATATTTACATGTAGCTATGTGTTAGGAGGAAAGGACCGATCTCGATCTTAGGATACTTGTGGATATCACCCATGTGGATTTGGATCATTTTATTTTTTTCTGTATCAAGATATAAAGCATGTTGATTTGTTTATGTATTTAAGATATGTACCACCATGACATGCATACATTATATAAACTATTGTTCTCCATTTTCATTATTGAGATGATATTACAATTGACTTACAATTCTTTATTTATTTATTTATTCTTCTTCTACTATTGTTGTCTATTTATATATTGTTATACTGTTGTGAAAACTTTGATATAAGGGTATAGTATCCCCACTAAATATCCTAATATCCACGCTGCTAGTAAGTAACCTCTGGAATATGGGGAGGTACAGTTGAGGCCATGCGGTGACCTGTCCAACTACTGGTTCTATGGTAAGAAGTACCTGGATGTTACAGATATTTATCAAAGGCTTTAGTATTTATTTCTTTTTACTTTATCCTTATATTATGGGATGTTATTCAGGATACATGGATTGTCTCAGTTATTGATTAACAGTTGTGCCTTGGACTGATCACCCCACATATAGGAAAAGACCACGTAGACATGGTTGGGAATCAGTGTTGAAACGGTTTTCTTTTGTAGTTGATATGATTTCACCTTGGAAGATTGGTCTACATTCCACTAATTATTGATTTTTAGAATTTTGAAAATTTTCCTTGGTATAATATGGAAAGGATGTTGCATTATATACATTATAATAGGAAATTGGAGATTCACTTTAAACGTATATGACATTTCATATAGATGCATTAGTAGGATGTCTGCTAATTTAAATTTTATTCCTTGGGTTTAATTCTATGTTTTGATCTAATTTAGCATTGATTTTTTATATCATGTTTTAGTTATATATTTAAAAATATTAAGTGTTTATATACTATTTTTCCTCTATGATTAACATGATTTTCTATGATTTCATGCTTCTATGTTATACTATAACAATGTTTTATGGGTTCTGAAAACATACAAGAAATTTATTGATATTGAAATGGATACATTTGTGAAAACATTGTTTGGTGGCCTTTAGAATAGGATCCTATTTAAGTTTTATTGTTTACAGATTTCTAATAACACGAGAAAGTGTAAACTGTATATTTGAATAATTGAAAAAGGGATTCTAATGATAAAATGGTAAATGGACAATGATTGTGATGAATGGAAGCCAAAGGACAACATCAAGATGTGTGGGTGCCTTATCGATTTGATGATGTACACCAATGATTTTTTATATTTTATAGCCACAATGGTAATATAAATGGATATAAATGTAAAACTTTTTATTTCTTATTGAATGAACAGTTGTCAGTTTCTTTTTGAAGAACCTAGATTATTATAAATTGGACATTAGGGCGTCGCCTTTATGTTAAGAAAGAATTTTTATTTTATTTTTCTGATTTAAAATGAAATGAAAAAAATGTTAAATTTTTAAAGAGGGATTTTGGTTTGTTTCCACTATGAGCATTTTATGTTTGTATAGTTAAAGTGTCATTTTCCCCAATATTCATTTATGTTGGGTTGTAAAGAAGGAAACCATTGTTTTTTAGGGGCGGTCATTGTATCATGACTCTTGATTTGGGATTAAGCAATAAAGAATGCTTGGATTAGTAAGTTATACAAGCCTCACGCATTGTCATCCATTAAATACATTGACATATAACATCCTAAGTAGAGATATTGGATCATTAAGGTAAGATAATCCCACATCTTGTGAATAATTTTTGGGACTCGGGTATTTTTTTCCTGCTAGTCGATTTAAAAGTTCAACACTCATGTGAGATGTTTAGATGGTTAACATGGTTCTTAAAATTTCACAAATGAGTTTATGGTTTTTCTGAAATTTTTCTCTTAAGAGAAGCAAGTATATTCATTTAATGAAATGGATACTCTTATGGTGGGTAGTGTCACATCAGTTTTTTTAAACATGTTGATGATTTCTTGGTTGCACGTCCAGATATGGTTAGCGGTGTGCCTGAATTTTTGGAAAAAATTTTGTGTTTGGAAGAGTTTATGTGGAATGATTTGGATGAACATGAATGTATTGGGTGTTATATGCTTTGGGTTTTTGTTCATGAACCATTCGTACATGAAGAAGATCTATTATTAATGGGCTAACCAGTGATAGTTCATTTGACCTCCAGGGTGCCCTCGATTTTATCTCACAATTCTCTTCTCACTAAGATGATCATTTCCCCTATTGTGACCTCATCCTAGAGGCACTATGATAGTGTCTTTATTATGTTGTGATAATGTTTTAAAAGTCACTAGGATTGATATGTAGTTGTTATCTGAGTGGTATGTTGGATTCAGAGATCCTTGTGTTATTCCTTGGTTCATGATGGGGGACGACACTTTTAAAGTATCCTTACGATGGATTTTCATTTAATGGTCATCAAAATATGGGTAGGGACTATTGTATACATTTGATTGGTGATGAAATAATTTTAAAGGAACTTTGCATGTTTAACGAAATGTATGGTTTTCATGAGTCGACAATGTATTTCATGGAATGAGTCTTTGTATGGGGTTCAAAAAATATTAAAGGTCTGATGGGAATTTGGGAATGGAATGTGATCGTTCAAACAAGACTTGTTGACTATGGTTTGTTGTCTTGTGTTATAGTATCTCTCGATGGCTTATTTGGGATGAGAAGCTTTAAGGTCGGTAGATTGTAAAGTCCAATGTTTTTTAACCGTGTAAAAATATTATTTTTTTGAACATTTTCATTCATTGCACAGATTATTTTTAAAATAAATCATTAGAAAACAAGTTTCATGAGTTGAGACATTTTAATGGGTTGATAATAGGTTTGGGTAAGGGCTTAAGGATTTTCTCGGAAGGTAGGGTGGATTTTGGGAAAATCAGACTATAATGTGATGTTCGCATGGGGCTACACGGTTAGTAAAATTGTGTGGGAAAGATGTCCATGATAAAACATGTGTCTAGTAGCGAGTGAAATGTATGCACACAGTATATAAAACAGTGCGAGCCAAATCATGTGGTCTACCTACTTTTGAGATTATGGATTAATTTAATTTAAATAAATTCATGGTTGAAATAAATTTAATTAATTGTGCTATTTGGGGTTTCATTTAATTTAATTAAATTTGAGTTTATTTAGTAAAATTACTTTCAGATGGAAAATTTATTTAAATAAATTGATATGAATATAATGTTTTTTTAAATGATTATGATTTTCATTTTTTATTTAATTAAATTGTTATGAGGGTAATTTTATTAAATTACATGGAAATGAAGTTTTGGGTGTTATAAAATAAGGGTAATATTAAATAGTAATATTAAATGATGTGTAAATAAGAAGTTGAGGATTCATAAAATTAAATTCCATGCATAGAATAATTTAATTAATTAATTGTGAAATAGTGGTTTTATTTAATTAAATTCAAGGTTAAGAATAATTTAATTATTTAGTGTGAAAAGGAGGTTGTTATTTAATTAAATTAAGGATGATAGAATTTATTTAAATAATTTTTATGAGATGTAGTTTTTAGTTAAAATATTTTGTGTCCGAATAATTTAATTAAATAACATTAATTAAAGAAAAATGTATTTATATTCAGTTGGAAGGAATTTAATTAAATGTAGATTAATGTTGTGTGAGGGTTTTTTTTTGATAAATAATTTTGAGATATTTTAATTAAATAATAATGTGTTGGAAAAATTATTTTTTAAAATGAGTTTAATAGGAATTAATTAGAAGATGTTTCAAATGTGGAGTTGGAGATTAATCTAATTATATTCAATGTTAAGATGAAATAATCTATTTTATGAAAAATAATGGTTTTATTTAATTAAATTGTGTTAAGATAATTTTATTAAATAATGATGTGTTATAGAATTTATTTAATTAAATTCGAAGGAAAAGAAATTAATTAAATAATCATTTAAATGTGGAGTTGGTGTTTTACCAAATTAAATTCACGGTTCAGATGCATTTACTTATTTGATGAAAAATCGGGGTTTTATTTAATTAATTTATATTGAGAGAATTTAATTAAATAATGATGATTTAGAGAAATTATTAAATTAATTCTGTTAGTGAGGAATTTATTTAAATGATGTGTAAAAGGGCAATTGTGGTTTATCAAATATGTGTGTGAAGAATGCATAATAATAGTAATATGATGGTTATTTTTATTATTGTTTATATTATTCTATTTCTTATAATAATATAAGGAATTAAATTTATTTATATATAAAAAAGAGGGAGAGGGAGAAATAGAGGTGTGGTGCAACCACTCTCCCTGTAGTCTCTCCCATGGGTGGCAACCCACCCATTTCTTATAACTCCTTCGGCCCACGTCAATTTCTCCTGGTCTCTTCATGGATGTTGTCTCTCCCATCAAGGGGGCGCGGTGATGTCGCATTACTCTTTGGTATGTATTCTGATGACTATTGCCAATGGAAAAGCCACTTAGGTTGATTTTGTACTCCTTCTTCATATTCGGGTGGTGCAATAAATTCCATGTACACATGCACATTAATGTTGTAGTGTGTATGCACAATTGGTTCATGGTTTGAGTTGGGAAGTTATGAATTGTCCAAATTTGTTTAGGTAGGGTTCTAAACTCATCATAATTTATAAAATGAATTTTTATTTATTTACTTATTTTGAAAATGTTGAATAAAATGTTGGATTAAATTTTATATAGGGGGGATGGGAAGATTAATTAGGAATTAATTTTATTCCTGGAAGTTGTAAAATAGATAATCAAGAAAGAAATTTATAATGAGTAATTGATTTGGGTATTTTGAGATTACTAATTATGAATTAATTATGTTCTTTGAGATGGTAATTAATAGAGGGATTAATTATGATATATTAATTTGTTTAAGATGAGATAATTAATTATGAATTCATTTTTTGTTTTGAGATACTAATTTTCAGGGGGATTAATTATGCGATATTAAATTTTATAAGATGGGAAATTAATTATGAAATAATTATATGATTTCATTTAATAAATATCTTGGGATTAATTATGAGATATTAAAATTTTTAATATGATATAATTAATTATGAATTATCTATGTGTTTTGAGATTGTAATATAGTTAATTAATATGGGGATTAATTATGAGATTTTAATTTGGTGCTATGTTGAGAAAATAAATTTTTGAATCAATTATGTGATATAGAGATGGTTTTCTAGAGATAATTAATTTATGAATTTATAATCTGGTATTGACAATGTTTCCTTTTTACTAGTTAATTTTCGTATAAATTAGAATAATTTTTGTGATAAGATAATTATTGAATTAACTAAATGACATGTTGTATTTAACTAATTGTTGAACTAGTAGTGATATTAATAATGATAATTTATTTTTGAATTAAATATTTCATCTAGTAGTGAATGGTAACATGGAATATCAAGAGTTCATGATTATGTAATAGAAACATGGACCTTCATGGGATGAAGAGTATATAATGGTAATATGGACATTTATGATGCATGAGTATAGAGTGGTAACATGGACATTCATGGGTGCATGTGAATGAAATGATTACATGGACATTCTGGGGTGTGTGAGTATGGAATTGTAACATGGACATTCCAGGTGCGTGAGTATATAAAGGTAACATGAAGATTCATGGGTGTGTGTGTATCAAAGGGTAACATGGATAGTTGTGGACGCATAATCCTAGAATGATATCTTGGACATTTAAGTATCTGTGAGATATGGAATGATAAAGTCATTCTAATGGGTTCAATAAAACAATTTTAACATGCTAATTTATTATTTGTGGTAAAAAAATATTAATTAATGTGGTAATGATTTCATTATATCATTATTTATTTATTTTTTCCCGTTCAGACACTTATTATGGCTATGAGCCGAAGCAGGTATCGCTGTCAGGTGTCCCTTTGGAACCTGGATGCGTTGTTGGTTATTTATTCAATTTTGTAATTTCTTCAATATACATGACTGATGTTTACTTTTATGCAATTTATAGATTGATAAAGACACCGCTGGCCTCGGGCTACTGAGATTTATATCTCAAACCCTATTTGGGCCGCAAGCTCATTGGGGAACCCAAGTAGGCGGTCCTTGTTTACAAGGTCTTGGACATTGTTTGTTGTTTTTTCTTGTACATGGGAGTTAGGATCAAAGGATCAAGCAGGATATAGGGATGCCTGTATAGATCACAATGGGTCATTGGGTCTTTTCAATTTTTCTGTACTGTGATGTAAAGAATGGTGATTTTTTATTTCTTTCAAATATGTACCACCTTGACAAAGATATACTGTATAAACTGGCAATGGAAATTTACATTTTTGAGTTAATATTTCTATTGACATCCATTTAATTATTTATTTCCTTATAATTCTTCCACTATTTTCCCCTATTATTAAATTATTATACTTCTGTGTAGGATCTCTTAAGAAGGTATAATATCCCCACTGACTAACCTTACAACCTCACCCCTAGTCAGTATACTTTGGCATATGGGGAGGCATTCTTGATGTCATGTGGTGACCGTTCCAACTTCCAGTTTGAGGGTACCCTAATATGGGATGTTACAAAGTGGTATTAGAGGATTCTGGTTTTCATTCTATTTTTCTTTTTTCCTTCTGTTTAGAGATGTAGACATGAGACTATAAATGTGTCAGCACATGGATGGCATCCATTCCTCAAACTGACCACCCTAGGCACGATAAATGAACACGTGGCTAGGGGTTGGAAATGAAACTGATATTATTAGCTGTTATAAATGATATTATTTCACCTTCGCTGACTAGTGAACTTTATGATGCTTATTGATTTTTATAATTTTGGAAATTTTCCTTTCCCTTATATGGAAATGAATTTTCATTATAATCATCATCTTAGGCACTTAGATTTTCCCATTACAGGTATATGACATGCCATATTTTTTCGTAAATTTTATGCCTCTTGATTTTGATTGTGTTCCTTGGGTGTAATGCAATGTTTTTTTCTGCATTAGCATCACTTTATAGATATCTTGTTTGAGTGATAGATTTATCATGTTTGTGAGTTTCTATAAAACATTTCATATATCATTAACACGATTTACGTTATTTGATTATTCCCGATTATACCATAATTATGTGATACTGGTTGTGATAATGTGATAAAACAATTATTAATAAATGGATGCTTTGGCGAAAAAATTGATATTTTGTGTTTACGACGGGAGCCAGTTTTTATTGTATGGTGTACTAGTGCCTTATAACTGGAAATAGGTAACCACTCTATTTGAATGATTCATAATGGGATGAAAAAGTTAAAATGATAAATACAAATTGATTGTGATGAATTGGATCAAATACCATCGATAATGTATGTGGATTCCTTATCTTTTAGAAGAATTCAAACCATGTGTTTGAACCTTGTATGACCATAGTGTTTGTAGAAATGGTTATAAATGTAAAATTGTTGAGTTTATATTGAATAAACCAGTGTTGATTTATTTTGTAAAAACCGAGATTAGAATAAATGGGACCCTAGGTGGTCGCATCTATGTTAATATGGAATTTTGATTCTATATTTCATGTTTAAAATAAAATGAATCGAAATGTTAAATCATTAAAGATGTATATTTCTTTGTTTTTCCTCTGATCTATTGATGTTGGAACTATGTAAGTGTCATTGTCCATAGTATGATTATTTCTGTTTTTTATTGAATGACACCCTTGTTTTGATGGTGGTCATTGTATCATGACTATTTGTTTGGGATTAAGAATTGATGAATGCTTGAATCTATTAGTTAAATAAGACTACAACATGGTTATATGTTAAAGACATTCTCTGATAAACTCTTATTTGGAGTGATTGGTGCATTAAGGTAAGATCATTCCACTACTCCAGACGACTTCTTGGAAATCAGGTGTTTTTACACACTAGTCAGCATAAAATTTCGCCTTTCATATGAGATTTTTACATAGTGATCATGATTCATGCAACATCACATGTACGTTTAAGTTATTTCTGAAATTGCGTGCTTGGGTGTAGCTAGTGTTTTCTTTCCATGACATGGACACTCCTTGGGTGGGTAGTATTACATTGGTTATGGTAAAAGTGTCGGTGCTTTCCTGGTCTCTTTACATGATATTCTTGGTGGTGTCCAGAAATTTTTGGAATCACCAGTTTTTTTTGGAAGAGTGTCAATGGAATAATTTTAATTAAATTGAAAGGCTTGGGTGAAATAATTATCATGTTTTGGTTGATGACACATTAGTATGTGAAGCCGATCTTTTCGTACATATTAGACTTGTGATATGTTGGTTGACCCTCTTAGTGACCTGGGCTTACATATAGTGAGCTCTTTTTATTGATATGAGCATGTCCCCTACCTTGAACTCATCTTGGAGGAATTGAGAAAGAATCAGACTTACATTGTTCTAATGTTTTTATGTCGTTGGGCATGATAAGTCGTTGTTATTCAGGTGGATGGTGGGATGTGTAGATCATTGGGTTATGCCTTTTTTCATGCTGGGGTCCAACTGATTTAATGTAGCCTTATGATAAATAAACATGGAAATGTCACTGAATTTTGGATATTTTTGTTCATATACATGTGATTGGTGTTAAAATAATTTTAAGGAACATCACCTGTTTAACGACATGTATGGGTTTCATAGGTCAGCAACGTCTTTCAAAAAAAGATTCAAGGATTGGGGTACTAATATTGCTAAAGGTGTATTGGGAAATTAGGAAGACAATATTATCATTAAAATAAGACTTCATGACCTTTGTGGGTTGGACTATATTGTAGTAGCCCTTAATTGATTTTTGAGGATGGGATGTTTTTACGATGGGTAGATTGAAAAGGCCAGTGATTTTAAACTAGGTTAAAATATATTTTTTTGAACATTTTCATTTATAGCATGGTTCGGGTTTTATAACCATGATTCAAAAAGAAGTTTTGTGAGTCTGGATATTTTAATGTGTTAATAATGGGCTTGGGTAAAGGATCGATGAGTTTTTTGAAGGAAAGATGCATTTTGGGAGAACTGGACCCAGTAGTGACATTGAATGGGATTTTAATGGTCAGTAAAACTGTGTATAGATGTCGTACATGATAAAATAGGTGTCTAATAGAATACGCACTGTCTGCGAACAGTCTATCAGACCGTGCAAGTCAAACCATATGGTCTGCCCAGTTTTGAGTATCATGTTAAATTTAATTTAATTAAATTATTTATTGAACAAAATTTTATTAAATGAGTAGTTGGGGTTTAAATTTAATTAAATTAAAGCTGAATGAATTTAATTAGGTGACATTGATATAAGGAATTTATTTAATTAAATTGAGATGAAAATAGTTAATTTTTATAAATGATGTTGATTTAGAGTCTTTTTTTAATTACATTGAGATGAGTGGATTTAATTAAATTAAATCTAAACAAGTTATTGGGGTTATCAAAGAAAGTAAGTATTAATTTTTATTATTAAATGATTTGTAAATGAGGACTTGAGGTTTTATTTTATAAAAGTCAACGAAAAGAAGAATTTAATTAATTAATACAAATTAATGTTTTATTTAATTAAATTTGTGGTTAATAGGAATTTAGTTAGTTGTAGACAAATGGGATTATTATTTAATTAAATTTATATTGATATAATTTAATTAAATAATGTTTACGAGTGAATTTTTTTAATTTAATTAATATTTATTCAGAGAATTTAATTAAATAACATGAATTGGAGAAATTATTTAATTTTTTTAGTTTGAATGAATTTAATTAAATGATGATTAATGAATTTTCAGTGTTTTTAGAATTTAATTGTCTTGGGAAAACTTAATTAAGTAATATTTATTTGGAAAATTTATTTTATTAAATTCAGTTTCAAATGAATTTATTTAAAAAATGAGTCTAACATAGATTTCAGGTTTTAAAAAATTAAATATAAGGTTATGTTGAATATAATTATTTCATGAAAAATCAGGGTTCTTTTTAACGAAATTTCTTGGATTGAATTTAATTAAATAATGAAATTATTGATAATTTATTTAATTAAATTATTTGGAGATGAATTTAACAAAATAAAGTTTTAATAGTGGTGTAGGGGTTTTATATAATCAAATTCGTAGTTATGATGAATTTAATTATTTTATGAAAAATCTGGGTTTTATTTAATTAAATTCCGTTAGATAATTTAATTAAATAATGAGGTTTTGGATAATATATTTAATTTAATTCATTGGAGAACACTTAATTAATTTATGTGTAATCGGGGAGCTAGGTTTTATCAATGGTGTGTGAAATTATTGAGAAATAATAATAAGATGATGGTTATTATTATTGTTATTAAAATAATACCTATAATAAAATAAGGAATTTAATTAATTTATATAGAAAACAAGGGGGAGAGGGAACGACGCATGTGATGCATGACCCCTTCCCCCATCGACTCTACCATGGGTGGCAGACCACCCATTTCTCTTGCATCCCTCTCAACGCGTCGGTTTCTCCTAGTCTCTTCACAAAAGTTGTCCATATAATTGACATGGTGCAGATGATGTCTCCAGACCTGTTGGTCCATATTCTGATTACCACTGCCGAAGGTGAAGTGACTCGACATGATTTAGTTCAATGTCTTTATATTCAGGTGTGGGGGTAAATTCCATGACTGTGCTTGCGTTAATTTGTAAGTGTGTATGTGTGAGCAGGTCGTAGTCTGTGTTTGGAACGTATGGCTTAGCCAAATTTGAGGAGGTACGGTTCTAAACATTTATTAATTAATAAATTACATTTTTTTGATTTATTAGTTTTGAAATGTTGACAAAAATGATGGATTACATTGTTTGCTGTGTGGAATGAGATTATTAATTAAGAAATAATTTTGTCCTTTGAGGTTATAAAATGGACAACAAATTGGGAAATTAATTATGAGGAATTTATTTTATTATGTTGAAATAATTAATTATGAAATATTAATGTCTATTGAGAAGATAATTTATCAAGGTATTAATTATGATTAATTAATTTGGTTAATTCGAGATAAATAAATATGAATAACTTTTGTGCTTCGAGATGATAATTAATCGTGGAATTAATTATGAGTACTAATTTAGTTGAGTTAAAAAATTAATTATGAATTTATTATTTTATCTGAGATTATAATTAATCAGGGGATTAAATTAGAGATATAATATTGGATAAGATGTGATAATTAATTATTAATTAATAATATTCATTGAGATAATAATTATCATGGTTATAATAATGGGATATTAAATTGATTAAGAAGAGATATTTAGTTATGAATTAATTATGTGATCTAATGTAATAATTATCAGGGGATTAGTTATAAGATATTAAATTTGTTATGTTAAGATAACTATTTATGAATTAATTATGCGTTATGATATTTTAATATAGATAATTAATCTAGTGATTAATTATGTGATTTTTATTTGGGGATATGTCACGTTAACTAATTTTTCAATTAATTATGAGATATAGAGATAGTTTATTAGAAATAATTAAAATATGAATTAATTTTGTAGAATTGAAATGGTTACTATGTGACAAGTTAATTATTGAATTAACTAGAATATCTTTTTTGATTAGTTAATTGTTTAGTTGACTAAATGACTTCCTGTGTTTAACTAGTTTTTGAATTAGTAATGAGATTGATAATGATAATTTATTAATGAATTATTTATATGAGGAATTACTGAATGGTAACATGGAAATTCATGGGGGAATGAGTATTGAACGGTAACATAGACATTCATGGGTCCGTCAGTATGGAATGGTAACATGGACATTTGTGGTGCATGTGTATGGATGGTAACGTGCACATTAATTGGTTCGTGAGTATGTAATGGTAACATGGAAATTCATTGGTAGGTGAGTATGGAATTGTAACATGGACATTCATGGTGTGTGAGTATGGAATGTTAATGTGTAAAGTCATGGGTGTGTGAGTATGGAATGTTAGCATGGACATTCATTGGTGTATGGTCAAGGATTGATAACATCGAAATTAATGAGTGTGTGAGATATGGAATGATATCATCATTCAAATGGTTGAAATTTAACAATTCTAACACGCTCATTTCATTCATGTTGTTAAAACATGATATTAAATAATTTGATAAACAATTATTTATAAATTATTTATATTTATATTTTACCTATTGGGATGCTTATTCGTTCTATGAGATGAAGAAGGTATCTCCATCATGTGACCCTTTAGATCCTAGATGAGTTTTTATTTATTTTTTCAATTATATTATGGCTTCGATATACATTCACATGGTCTAATTTTATTTCATTGTCTAGATTGAGCTAGATACTAGTTGTCATGGCCTACTAAGATTTATATTTCACACCCTATTTGGGTCTCCATTACACAGGGGCACCCTAGTATACTCTACTTTTTTATAGGACCATGGACATTACTTGATGTTTGAATATACTTGGGAGTTTGGATAAATGGATCGAGCAGGAGCTCAGGATGCTTATGGAGACCACCTTTAGGGATTTTGGTTTTTTCATTTTTTCTATATTGAGTTGTATTGCATGTTAATATTTTACTTCTTTTAGATATATACCACCATGACAATAATATATTGTATAAACTGGCATCAATCATTTTATTTATTGAGTTATAATATTACAATTTACTTCCACCGCATTTGTTATTCCTTTATACTGCTTCCGCTGTTTTCATCTATTTATAAATTTTTATACTACTGTGAAAACAATAATATGAGTGTATAATATCCCTATTGACTATCTTTACACCCTCACAACTAGTCATAAACATATCGGGTATGGGGATGAATTCTCGTGGTTATGGAGAAACAAGTTCTATTATATCTTTGAGGCTAAGTCGGGATAGGGTGTTACAAACATAGTGTCAAAAGATTATTTTATGAATACTCAATTATTGGAATAATTTTTCACTCAAGCTACATTATATTAAATAAAAAATGTTCTCATTAAGTTTACTAATAATATGATTGTTTCTTTATATTGATAATTTTTGTCATTGGTGATAGGTTGTTCAAAAGGACAACTCAAAACTATAGGAATAATGAAGGATAATTCAGTACACAGTGTCAATAAATGGATATTAATATGATATAAATGAATATGGTAACCCATATAACCTCTTCCTGTACTTTATATATAACTATGATTTTTTTTTGATAATTGTTCCAATATAGTAATGATGTTTGTAGTCTTAGCCTATTTTTCTAAAACATCTAATATAGCGTCGTTTCTATAAGATGAATTTAAAATACATAATATAACATACATGGTGATGTTATACCATTTGAATAATTTTATGTGAAATATTTGAACCATACCCTTAGATAAAATAAAATCTATCTTTGCATGCATGTACACCAAGAACATTGAGTTTTACTATATTATTTCCTTTTTGATTATCCTAATAGAAACTGTCATGAAGAACCGTGTACATTTTGGTTCTACAAGGAGGAAGAGAAAGATGTTATATTTAATTCATCTATTATATCAATATTTTTATATAGTGAAGAAAAACATATATAGAATAGTTACAAATAAAATGAATCCATAATTTTCTATTTTGGATTCCTAATTTTTTGCTTCCTTTGTTTCTCTCAATTTAATTTGAATCTTACGATCATCCCATTATACGATGTTGATATCCTTTTAAATCGTTATTAGAATTTTTTGGATATGATTCCTTCTCCACCTTTATGACTAAAAAAACCATTCATTTCATGTTTAATAGTAGATTTTAGTTTTAAATCCTCATCATAGAATCCATTATAAGTTATTTTCAATTAACTAACTTATTCAACATTTATGGATGATTTTGTATTTAGAAATTATAGTCCATCATCAAATTCAACTCTATATGTTGATTCATTTATAAATAATTTTATATGAATATATAATTTAATCATTTTTTATTAGAATATATGTCAAAAAATTCATTGTAGAGTTAGTTCCTCCAATTAATTATTTTAAAGATCACGATTGTGAACTCTAAGTCGCGTGTTCGGTAGTACTATTCAAATTTCATCAATTTTTTTAAATTATAGGTTATAATTTTAAAAAAATTCATGATTATGATAACTAATACCTTCATTGAAGAATATCAGATAATGATAATCCCTTCTCTGCATTTTGGATGTCTGATTACATGTGTATTGATTTTCCTTTCTAATGCTCCTTAATGAACTATTAGCATTCATCTAACCAATTGTACTTCAAAATGTTCTATATTAACATAGTTCGTGGGATATAAAATCATGATAAATTTATCCCAAATCATTATTAGAACCTTGATAATTCCAAAATCATAGGATTTCAATGGAATATATTGGTATTTCCCATTATTTAATTTCCATTTTCTGATGAAGTATTCTTAGATATTCCTACGCTTATTAGAATATTCTAAAAATTGTGACATGTCCCAACTAAAGATCACATTTTATTGACAAAATAAATATATGATCATTCCTCATAGACATCAACACTGTTATAATATATTCAAAATTTTATTTCATTTTCTCAGATTACGTGAAAATATCATCAATAAATTTCACTATATATTTATCATGGTAGAATATAATGTCTATATTAATTATTTAAACTAATATAGATGATGAGTTTTTATTTAAAAATGGAAACACTATGAACTCATGGTGTCAATATCTTGTATAGAGGGATATATTTTCAATATCTTATCCCTTTACATCCACAAAAAAATATCTACAATGAATACCCACTTTAAAGTAGTTTTGATCTTCACTGTGTTGATAAAAAATTCATCAATCTAGATATGATGATACATTTTCATTTTCTTGATAATGTTGAGACCATGTATTCAATGAAATTCCACATTGAAAAATAATTATTCATTACAATTGTCATGAACCAGCCCGAGTCAACCCTAAATCGGTCACCCATGCCTACCCGTGACAAATTCTGAGAGGCATTCCTGATCCTCCCGGGAAGGGGGAAAGCACCGAGGGAATCAATAGAATAAAAAAGGGAATTATTTCTCCTAAATATATTCAATCAACAAAACAATATAAGGAGACAGACAATCCAAAATACATTTTTATAACAACTAGACATTGTTATTATTTATACAAGAAATCGACAGTTAAACTAAACCAACTACTCAACTGAAAAAACATGACAACCTAATAACTCCATGCGAAGCCAATGGTCACTCTCCAAAACAATGATCACACATATTCCATGGTTATCTAACACAAGCTGAAACCTGCAAAAGGGCTAAAAATAGAAGAGGGCAATAGGCATGGGTATTAAAACACATTAGGTTGTCCAATATTCTATTCCCAATGCACTTATATTAAAGTAAAATAAACATCAATTTCATGTTTTTAATAAATGATATAAAAGTATATTTTTCAAATTAGGTTACATTCTATAATAATTATCATTAAAAAACATTCATGTTTTATAAACAAGAATGATAGTTATAATTTTTTAAAGAGGTGAAACATGAAAATGATAATAGTTTTTAAGAGGAATGATTTAAATAATATAAATATTTAAATAAATCACAAATTATTTTGAATCTTCAAACCAAACATATCATATTATGAAGGTGAGTAAAAAATATCCAATGAGAACAAGTCACAGAAACACCCAAAGGCAATAGTAAGTTGTGAGCCCCACGTACCTTGTATCTCGGTTATGGTAGCCATAATAAATATATATTCTCATGCACACGAGATGCTATTTGGGATAATACCCATAACCTAATTTTCCACCATGAAAATCATCATCATAGTGTAGTTAGTACTGTCATCGTCAAACTTGCTACGTGAAACAGGGACCAAACCTAATGGGATCACTTGCATACTAGTACACGTCCACCAACCTAGATATACGGGTTCTCCCTTTTTGTGCTCAAAAAAGTTACACATATATAAAATAACATTTTTTATGATGATTAAATTTAAAAATAATAAACACAACATACAGTCCACACAATTTTATCCCATTTTGTTCAAGGATTAATAAACCACAAAAATTTTCATAAAATAAATTCAAGAAGTAGAATGAGGACATGAATATAAAATCCATTAAAAATGCTCATGTAAGGACAAAAAACCATCGATACCTTATCAATCCTTATTTGGAATCCCAAAAAAAATTAATATATCAATTTCATGAACCACAAAATGAACCCATAATATAGAAAATGAAATACACATCGAATCCATTTTAACAAGAAAACAATGCCTAACTGGCCTTTACGCATTTCTCAAAACTAAAATTTGACATAGGTATGAATTTAAATTTTGTTAAGGAGGTGTATAAACACTATTTAAATTAGTAAAACACATTCATAAATCCCATAAAACAATGAGGATACATATTCAAAACACAACCATTTTCATATGGATTTTAAACAGACAATTTTCCTTCAACTCAGGCCAAAGCAAGTTGTAAACCAAAACCCATTTGTTTGTAAAACAATGTACACATTGGAAATATATATAAGGACCCAGAAATACCATTTATCATTTTTAAAATGATTTTATAAATCCAAAAAAAATTTAAATCACACATAACACATAACATCCCACTAGGGAATTTCCTGGGCACATGACATGAACTTTAAAAATAAAATTTATTGTAAGCACTTGACAAGGAATAAAAAAACAATTTCATGCCATATTTTATTAAAGCTATTGTAAAATGTTAAAAATAACATAAACAAAGTACTAAACCTCACAAAGTAGGTATAAATGATATTGAAACACTTGAACAAATAGTTGGTCTGCACTTTTATTATAAAACTACACTACCTTTCAGAAAACAACGCTTAAAACCCCATTTTTCACACCATGAAAATCATCCAAAGAATGAAAAATTGTAAGAAACATATATTTCAGGATTTAACAATAAGAAAATGATGAAACATAAGTGATAATGTCATGTTCATGTGATATACTACCTCAAATCCTTAGCATAATTGAAACTCACACCCGATATAACCATCTAAGGGTTTATAAACCCTAACCATATGACGACTATCCCGAAATAAAAAAAATACCCCACAAAAATCATTAGATAAAATAATATAAGGTATATAAGTAATATATTAGAATATAAAATGAAGAAATAATTAATGGTAGAAGAAGAGGGAGGTAAAATTAGAATAAATCTCACCATATAAACCAGAAAACTCATGGTCTTCCCTTATATCTCCACCCGTAGAGGAAATTGAATGACTTAAAACTCATTAGAGAATCTCCTAGGGTCTGGTAGATCCTAGAGAAGAATAGTTTTGGCAGAAATAAAACTAATTTAATTATTTATTAATGATACAAAATAACTTTAGATAATATGGATGATTTGAGAACCATTGGGAATATTTTCCCCAATTCGCGACTAAGTTAAGCTCCAAAAAGATAAAATGGAAAATTTGGGTTATATTAGGGTTCTTGGATTAATTTAAGAGTGAGAATCCCAAAATATTATAAAAATTAAAAAGATAGAAAAGAAACCCATTATTTGTTTTTAAATATGAAAATGGGCTATAGGGCTGGCCCAATACCTAAATAAATATCCCTAATTAAACATGATTATGAATTTATTAGGGGTATAATAGGATATGGTAGTAAGAATATGTCATTTTAGGACATGTGGAAAGTGTAATTAGGGGAAAAGGTTGAAAAATTAAGGATTTATTAAATAAACAAATTTGGTTTTTAAATCTCGTAATGGGATCACGGTTGGGACAAATCATGAAGTAACCACCATTTTCTCCAAAACTCACAAAAATGATATAGGGAAATTTTTTTAGGATGATTAGAAATATATGGAAGACAAAAAATAAAAAAAAAATCACCCAAAACCTATGAAAATGATCTGTATTTGCAATGAACCGGAAAAAAATCATGACCTGAGAAAAACGGGCTTGACAATTCCCCCCACAATTAAAACTTTCCACCCCGAAAAGTCCAAAACACATTACCGCTAAAAGAAAAACACCTAAGGATTTCTTATCACTGTGATACAAACATTAGACACATAAAAATATCATTTACCATTAATGGATCTTAATTCTCTTCCCCAAACAAAACTCCAACTCACAACCACTTCTTGTACATCAACGAAAAGATCAAGCCACAACCTCTGTAACCAATCCTAGAACCAGATTGTTGGGCCTTCTCTCAATGAACCCAACGATCACCCAATCCAATGTTCACACATGAAATACAATGACATGGGTGGAGGATTATATTTGTTCCACACTATTAAATCACAACAACCATCTAGTAAATCCTTAAAGGAATGATCTTTAGGACCCATAATGGGTCTCCCCACCATTAAAGACCAACTAGAAATGAACAGAAAATAATTAAAAATGAACTGTAATTGGGGCTCACCCACACTGGCCCACCAAAACACTCCCACAAAAAACATACCGACCAATTTTAATAGGATTACAACATGAAAATATTACCACCTACTCCAAAACAGTGGAAAAAGGAACTGGGCCAACACTTTCTACACAGATCTAGACCTCCACAACTACGGGAGGGGAGGGAAGCTTACCCAATCATTAGTCTACTGAATCCAACAAAACGTAACTACCCAACACACTCCAACTACTAATAGGTAAAACCATGACCACATCCTATTTACATAGGTGGTCCACAGATGAAAATTTATCAGATATCCACATCCATGTAGGCATTACCATAGACACTATGTTAGGGGGAAGCCCATCATTCTCGTTACGACAAGAGGAAATTAATAGTTATGAGGAACCAGAATATAGTAGAAATTATTGTACCAAAATGGTGGAGGCATGAGCCTAGTCGAGCACTCCACTACTCTGGTGATTTCCTAAGTTCATGAAAAGCTTCACTCTGAGACCTTTGGTTGGAGCCCTAATTCACGAAGCATCTGTTGCACCGCAGTCTCGTGCTAGGGATCACAACACCCCTAAAAGACTCACTTTACCAACCACAAAAATTCATCTAAATAAGAAACCATAGATACATAACAACATTATCTCTTACTACGAACATGGAGCAGAATGGACAAGGAATACAGAGAAACACATCAACATCTCGGAAAAAACTACTATATCTAAAAGAATTATCATGACCTTGAATCAAATTAAATAAATTCCAAGAATCTATCTATTCCAAGGAATCATTCGAGGCATATTCCGATGTGTTGGACATAATATTTGAAATTGATAATTAGGTAGACCAATAGGAAATATTTCCAACAGAGAACTATCCATGGCCACCTCACAACTTCCAAAACATCTTTAGAAACCCACTGAACATTACTCAAAAAACGAGACACCAAAAAGATCTCATCTCAAAACACAACAATACTACGACTTCTATATTACAAGGAAGCATTCAGAATAAAAATCCCTTCTATTAAATAGAAATAAAAATTTCCCACAAAACCATTAGTTTATAAACAAATTCCAGAATGTTTTAGCTCAAAACACTTTAACAAAACAGTCTAACATGGTGGATTTACACAATAACTAATGGTGTTTCATCAAGTCTCACTCACATGCACATTTCAATGCCACCCCAGGAACCCAACCACCATTATATATAGGTAATACTTACAAATATCAATAAACCCATTCATGTGAGAACCCATGAAAATAGTAAAAGGGAAAACAAAATCAAATCATTTCAAAACTCAGATACCATCCATAAGAACACTAACCACCAATTCAAAACACTTTTCATATTTCAGAAAACAAAACACACATCATCAAGAACCATTTTATTAAAATCGTACTCTTTTTCATTTTTAAAACATTTAAAACAACCAATATACTCCAAACAAAACCTTATTATTTTCTATAATTCAACAACATATCTTTTCATAATCCAATGTCCCTTGATACCACTACCATTTCTAGCAAAACACAAACCACTCAAAACCAATTTACAAAACCTATTCATAAAATTCAATCACTTTTCGACATCGCAAAACACCCCCATTGAAAACAATGATTCAGAATAAACTTAAAATGATTAAAACATTGAAATATTTTTATTCCAATCAACCATAAGTTTTGATTATGGATAACCCAATCCCATTAAATCATTTCTACATCATATTAAGAACATTTGTCACACAAAAACACAAACATCCAAAACCATTATTATATTTATTTTTTTAAAACCCATTTTTCCACTTTTCAACATTCAATCCTTCATTAAAACCCATTTCCAATATTCTCACAGAAGGATTTACAAAACAAAAATTCAGAATTAAATAAAGTTCTAAGAGACCCACAAAAGAGATCTACTATCAGTGGGTGACTTGACCATATGGTTGGCAGCCACATGTCAAACACAACACCAACACAGAGGGACATATTAGGACCATTCCCCAGATCCACATGGCTTTCTAGGAGCTATTAGCTCACAAAGGCCATGAGTAATACTCCCCTTGTAATATGACAACACCAAAAAATCAACAAGAAAAAAGGATACGAGTCAAACTATACTTCCCATGGAATCCTGGGGATGAGAACAAGTAAGAGTTCTCAGAGAACATCCCAAAAATATTCCTCAAGTAACAAAAATTGTAATCCATCTACCATGAAATCCACTAAATAAAAAGTAAACTCTAAAAATAAAGTTCTCTTAAGAGTCGACCACCTATGATACCATTTTCTCATGAACCAGCCTGAGTCGACCCTGATCATGTCACCCAGGCCAGCCCATGTCAAGTCCTAAGAGGCATTATCGATCATCCCAGGATTGAAACAAGCAATGAGGGAATAAATAGTGTTCATGAGGGAATTATTTCACCAATGTTCGAATAATCAAACAAATAGCGGAAAGAAACAGACAGGACAAAGTAAATTTACATAAAAATTAGAACTGAACATTATTTGTACTATATACTAATTGTAAAAATAAACTAATAACTCAACCAAAAAAACCAGACAACCATCTAAGTCCATGGGAACTCACTGGTCACTCTCCATCCCAATGATTAGACATCGCCCATTGTGATCAAACTCAAGATGAAACCATTTGAAGGGATAAAAAAAAGAAGACTTTAGATATGAGTATTAAAACTCAGAAGTCTATCCCGATATTCTATTCAAAATTCACATAAAATAAAATAAAATGAACACAATTTTAATGTTTGAAAAACAATATATAAAATTATCTGTTTCCAATGTGGTTCCATGCTATAATATCAATCATTCAAACACATGCATGCTTTATAAACAAGAATGCTAGTAATAATTTTTCATTGAGGTGATACTTCAAAATTAAAACATTTCTCAAGAGGGATGATTTAAATAATGTAAAATTTTAAATAAATAACTCGTTTTGTTGAATTTAGCAACCAAACAGAACATATTCCGATGGTGAGTAAAAAATATCTAATGAGTACACGTCACAAGAAGAACGCTATGCAATAGTTAGTTGTGAGCCCTAGTCACCTCGTATCTTGAAAAAGGTAACCATAATAACCATATGTTCTTGTGCACACAAGCCACTAATAGGGAATATACGCATAACCTAGAGGTCCTCCAATAACAACATAATCATAGTTTAGTTATTGTGTTCATTGTCAAACGTTCTATGTGAAAGAAGGGGAAAACCCACAGGATCACTACCATACTAGTTCATGTCCGCCCACTTAGATACCTAGGTTTTAACTTTTTGTGCTCAAATAAGTTACGCATAAATAAAATACCATTTTATCATGAAGATTCCATTTAAAAATAATACACACATCAAACTGTCCACATGCATGTATCACATTTCGTTCAAGGAATAATAAACCACGTTAAATTTCATAAAACTATTTGAAGAAGTATAACGAGGAGTTGCACATAAAATCCTTTCAAAATTGATCTTTTAAGAAAATAAACCCTATAAATTCCATATAAAACAAGATTTGGAAGGCCCAAAACCGAATTAATAAAAACTTAACTGATCCATAATATGGCCCCAAAATATATACCATGAAAAACAAATTGAAACAATTTTTACTTGAAAAAAATGCAACAATGTCCTTTAATCCTTTCTCAGAACTAGAATTTGACAATGTTATGCATTTCAGAATTACTATGGAGGATTATACAAACCATTTAAAGAATAAAATCAATTTCCTAAATCCCATAAAACACATAGGGTACATATTAAAAACACAATAATTTTCATAAGGATATGAAACATGCCATTTTCTGGCAACTCGGGCGAAAACATGTTGTAAACAAAAACCCATTTTTATAAAACCAAATAAACATTGTAATGAAATATAAGGATCAAAAAATAAAATTTGTCATCCATCCAATTCATTTATAACTCCAAAAAAAATTATTTTTAAATCTCACATAACACCTTAAATCTAACCGGGAAATATACCGAAGAAATGACATGCACTTCTAAACAAAATAAATTATTTTAAGCACATGACAAAGAATAAACCACCAATTGCATTCCATATTTTATTAAAGATACTAGAAGATGTTAAAAATAACATAAAACAATCTCAAAACCTCACAAACCCAGTGAAAAAGATAATGGATTATTTAAACAGTCACTTGGTGTGCGCTTTTATGACAAGACAACAATACATTTTACGAAACAAAGCTTATAAAATTGTCTTCCACCCGAAGAAAATTCTCTAATGGATGAAAAACAGTAATAAACATATATATAATGTCAAAAAAAAAATAAAATGATGAAACATAAAGGATAAAGGAATGTTCAAGGGATATCCAACGTCAAATCCTTGGCGTAATGGAAACGCACACCCAATATCACCATCTGAGGGTTTATAAACCCTAATCCTTTGGAGACCAGACCCAAATCAACAAAACCCCCACAAAATATCTTGGTACAATAGAACCCTAGGTCTATAATTATAATAGGAGAATATAAAACCATGAAATAATGAATTGAGGAAGAAGTGGGAGGAGAAATGAGTAGGAATCTCACATTGGAAACCAGAAAACTCTTCATTTTCCATTAGATCCGCTCCCATTTAGGAAACAGAATGACTTGAAACTCTATGGAGAGGCTTTAAATATACGTAATAACTAGGGAAAGAAAATTTTTGGAAAATGAAGAATGAATAGAAGGATTTATAAATGAGAAAAAAATACCATTGGAAAATCTAGATGATTTGACAACCATTGAGATGATTTGCCGTAATCCAGGACTAAGATGAGTTCCAAAGGGATAAAATGGAACTGCGGGGGGTGCTATTATAGTTCTTGGATTTTATTGGGAAGTTTAATGACCCAATATTATAAAAAAGGAATATGATATAAAACAATCAAATTATTTTTTTAAAACTAGAAATGGATCTTTGGGCTCACCCAATACCTAAATAAATAACCAAAATTCACCTTGCTTGTGAATTTATAAGGGGTTCAAAAGGATATAGTAGTTTTAATATGTCAGTGGAGGCCAATTGGGAAGTTGAATGTGTGAAAAAATTTTAAATATGAAGGATTATATAAATGAATCAAATTTGGTATTTAATTATTTAAATGGGCTTACGGTTTCCCCAAATATTGAAGTGACCACTATTTTCTCCAAAACACCCAAGCGAGCTATAGGGTACCAATGGTGGGGTGATTAGAAATATTTGGTAGTTAAAAATTAAAAATTAATCTCACCCAAAACACATGGAAATAACTTGTATTTCCAATAAACCGTATCAATACGAAGACATGAAATGAAAAAAACGAGTGTGGCAATTCTCCCCCCCATTAAACCATTCCACCCTAGGAATGCCATAACACTTTACAACTAACCAAACAACACCAAAGAATTATTTATCAATATGATAAAACCTCACAATATAATGGAATATCATTTACCATCATTGTAACATAATTCTATTCCCCAAAAAAACAGTAACTCACAAACTCTTCCTGTGAATCAACTGGATGATAAAGCCACCACCTCTACAACCAATCTAAGAACCAGATTGTTGGAATTATCCCAATGAACCCAATGATCACCCTAACCAAAGTTAACTCACAAAAAAATTACATTGGGGGTAGGCTGGAATGGGATCCCCACAATTAAATTAGAACTAAATTGCAAAATATTTTTAAGTGAATGCTCTTTGAGACCCATAGTGGGTCTCCTCAGCATCAAAGACCCACAAGAAATGAACAAATGAGAATTAAACATGAACTAGACTTGGGGTTCACCCTCATAGGCCCACCAAAACTCTCCTAGAACAACCTAAAAACAAAATTTAATATAGTTACAACATGAACATCTAAACTACTCAATCCTGAATGGATGGGATAAGAACAGGGCCAAAACGTTCTACACTAATCTAGACCTCCCCAACTCGATGTGGGAAAGGAAGGGGAACCAATCATTAGGAAACTGAAAAATAACAAACAAATTAACTACCCAACATGCTCCACCTATGAATAGTTAAATCCAATACCGCACCCAATTTACAAAGTTGGTCCACACAGGGACATTGATCAGAATCCCACATTCATGAAGGTATAACCATAGACACTGTAGAAGAGGTAAGACATCCACACTCATTGTGACAAGAAGAAATTCATATTGATGAGGAACAAAAGTATATTTGAAACTACCTTACTAGAATGGTGGAGGAAAGAGCCTAGCCAAGCACTCGACACCTTTGTTTATTTCCTGACTGTGTGAAAAGATACACTCTATGGTCTATGGCTAGGTCCCTGATTCTTGAAGTATCTATTGCACCGCAGTTAGGTGATAAGGTCACATCACCCCACCCCAAACTCACTTTCTCAACAAAATATATTCATCTAAAGAGGAACTCATAGATACATATCACCATTATCTCTCATTCTGAACAAGGAGAAGAATGGACAAGGAATACAGAAATACACATCAATATCCCGGAAAAAAACTCCTATTTCCAAAATAATTACCATGACTAAGAATCACTTTAAATAAATCCCAAGAATCACTATATTCTATAAAAAACATGAAGCATCATCTGAATATGTGGATTGAATATTTTAAATGAATCATTTCGTGTATCAGTAGGAAATATTTCCAATGGAGAACTGTCCATGGCCTCATAACAACATCCGACAAATCATTAGAATCCCACTGAATATTACTCCAAAACTGATCCACCAACAAGATATAATAAAAATAAACAACAAGAGTATGACTTCTAGATCACAAGGAAGAATACTAGATAATCATCTCTTCTTATACATAGAAACAAACTAGCCTCATAACCAATAATTTATAAACAAATTCCACAATTTTTCAGCTAAAACCACATTAAAAACAATCAAACTTAGTGGATTTCACATTCAACGAAGCTGTTTCATCATGGCTCACTCAGATGCACATTTTCATTCCACCCTAGGCATACAACTGCATTTATATATAGGACATCCTTGTAGATATCAATTAAACCATGCATGTGAGCACCCATGAAAACACCAAAGGCTAAAACAAAAAAAAGATCATTCCATAAATCATGTACCTTCCAAAGGAATAATGACCACAAATTCAAAATTCTTTTCAGATTTCCCAAAACAAACAACACATCATCAAGAACAATTATATTAAAACCATACTATTTTTCATTTTTTAAATTTAAAAACAACGAAGCTTCTCCAAAAAACCCCTTCCAATTATCTAAAATTCAGAAAGGTATATTTTCATAATACAATGACCTTTGAAACTAATACCCAATATAGGAAAAAATGAACAACTAAAAACCAATTTCCAAAACCAATTAACTAGATTCAAACACTTTTCAACATTGCAATACATTCCATTTAAAACAAAGATTCAAAATCACCTAAAAATTGTCCACACATTAAAAAAAATTATTCTATCAAACAACACATATTGAATAGGGATAATCCAATCCCGTTATATCATTTGTAATTCCTCCTAATTTTTTTGAAAAAAAGAACCATCCAAAACCCTTCTTATATTTAATTATTACAAACTCCTTTTTACACAATTCAAAAACAAATCCTTCCATTAAAATTGATTTCCAAAATTCTCACACAAGGATTTTAAAAACAAAAAATCATAATTTTTTAATGGTGTGAGAGACCCGCGAAAGGGAACTAATGTTGGGGGGTGATATGACCATATGGTTGAAGGCCATATTTCAAACACAACACCATCATATAGGGAATTATTAGTACCATTCCCTGGTTCCACATGGCTTGCTAGGCCTTGCGAGCTCACTAAGGCCATTAGTCATTCTCCCATTTCCATATCACAACACAAAAAAATCAACAAGAACAATGGACGCTAAAAAATAAGACATCTTGTGGAAACTAGGGGATCTGAACGTGCAAGATTCTGTGATGCTCTTCCTACACTTATACCTAAAGTACAAAAAATACTACTCAGTTTTCCTTGGAATCATCCAAATAACAAGTGTGCTCTAAAAATAAATTTATTCTTAGAGCCAACCTCTTATGATACTATTTTGTAATGAACCAGCCCGAGTGGACCCTGAACCGATCATCTAGGACAAGACACAACAAGTCCTGAGAGGCCTTCCCAATCCACCCGAGATAACGACAGGAACCGAGAGAATTAATAGTTTACACAAGGGAATGATATAGAATTAAAATTATTATTCAATAAAACATATGAAATTAATGTAAATGCCAACATACAATTACATAATCAATTGAATTGAACATTATTTGTACATGAAACCAAAATTAAAAATAAACCAACAACTCAAACTAAATAACCAGAAAACCAACTAATTCCATTTGACCTCGTTGGTCACTATCCATAAAAATGATCACACATATCCCAAGGAGATCAAAATCAATCTGAAACCATCACATGGGTTAAAAATAGAAGAAGACTATCTGCGTGGGTAATAAAACATAGTAAGATAGAATGATATTCAATTCCCCATGAAATTCCTTTAAAATAAAATAATAATCAATTTTATTTTTTAAATACATGATATAAATGTATTTTTTTCATATGAGGTTTCATGCTAAAAAATGCAGACAAAAACTTGCATGTTTTTTAAACAATAATGCAAGTAATAATATTTTAATGAGGTTCATGTTCAAAATGAAAATTGTTTTCAAGAGAGCTAATTCAAAAATGTACAATTTTACATAAATAAAAAAATCTGTTGAATTCACCAACCAAGCAGACTGTATGATGATGGTGATTACAAAATATCCAACGAGGACAAGTCACGAGAACACCCCTAGGCACTAGTTAGTTGTGCTCCCAATGAAACGTAGATCTCAATGAAGGTAACCATACTAAATTTTCATTCTTGTGCATATTAGCCACTAGTAGGGATAATATCCAAAAACTAATGGTCCTCCAACAACATTATCATCATAGTTTTTTTAGTTGTATCTTCTTCAAACTTTGTATGTGAAATAGGGGCCAAACCCCACGAGATCACTAGCATACGAGTACACATCCGCCTAGCTAGATACCCCAGTTGTTTCTTTTTGTGTTCATACAAGTTACACATCTATAAAATTCCATTTTCTAATGATGATTACATTTATAAATAATACACACATAAAAAATCATCACAAATTTCTTACATTTTTTTACAGATCAAAAAACCAAATAAATTTTCAGAAAACAATTTCAAGAAGTATAATGTGGCCTTACACCTAAAATCATTTTAAAATGATCATTTAAGGGAAAACCCCCATAATTACCATATCAAAAATGATTCGGTATCCCTGAAACAAATTAATAAATAAATTTCAATAACCATAAAATGGACCCATAATATAGAACATGAAATAAACATGGAAATACTTTTTATAAGATAAAAAATGCTAATCAAGCCTTTAAGCCTTTATCAAAACTAAGATTTGACAAAGGAATTCATTTAAATTTTATTAAGAAGGTGTATACACACCATTTTATGTAGAATAAAAAATTCATTTGTCCCTTGAAACACTCAGGAAACATATTCAATACACAACCATTGTGATAAGGAAGTGAAACATTCTATTTTTCTCCATGTCAGGCCCATACATGTTGTACACCAAAATCCAATTGTTTGTATAACAAAATACACATTGGAAAGAACTATATGGAACAAAAAATACCGTTTTTCATTATTCCAATTCTTTTATAAATCAAAAAAAAATAATTTTTAAATCACACATAACACCTAAAATCCAACCGAGCAATCTACCAAACACATGACATGAACATTTAAACAAAACAATTTATTGTAAGCACCTGACAAAGAATAAAACAAAAATTGCACGGAAAATTTAATAAAAGATAATGGAACATGTTAAAAATACCAAAAAGGATCTAAACCTCACAAAACAGGAGTGAGTGTTAACAGATCCTTTAAATAATGACTTAGTTTACACTTTTATGACAAAACAAAACTACCATTCACAAAACAAAGCTTAAAAAATAGTTTTTTCACACCACAACAATTACCCAAAGGCTGATATAAGTAATAAACATATATATCATGTATGAAAAATAATGAAATGATGAATCATAAAGGATAAAGTCATTTGAAAGGGATATCCTACCTCAAATCCTTCCAGTAATAGAAATGCAAATCTGATATCACCATCGGAGGGATTATAAAACCTAAACCTATGAAGACCATCCCAAAATGAACAAACAAACCCATAAAAATTTTGTTATAACATAACCCTAGGAATATAATGACTACAGGAGAAATAAAACCAGTAAATAATGAATGTTGGAAGAAAAGGTAAGAGAAATGTGAAGGAATCTCACCTTAGAAACCTGAAATCTTTTCGTCTTCCATTATATATGCACCCTTAGGGGAAATGGAATGAATTTAAACTCATTTTAGAGAATCCTATGGTCAGGAAGAAAGATGGGAAGAATAGGTTTCATAAAAATAGAACTAATTGAATGATTTATTAATGATACAAAATACCATTGTCAAATTTGGATGATTTGAGAACAATAGTGACAATTTGACGTAATCCGTGACTAAGATGATATCCAATGAGATAAAATGTAACATTTGGTTTCAACAAGGGTTATTTTATTTTAGTGGGATTTGTAGTCACCTAATAATATAAAAAATAAATAAAATATAAAAGGATCAAATTATTTTTCTTAAACTAGAAATCGGCCCTCCGGTAGGCCCAATACATGAATAAATAACCCAAATTCACCTTGCTTATGAATTTATAAGGAGTAAAAAATGATATGGAAGTTTTAATATGTTAGTGTAGTCCATATGGGAAATTAAATTATCGAAATTTTTTAAAAATTAAGGATTTATAGAAGAAAAAAACCTGGTTTTTATGTTTGGAAATGTGATCACTATTGGCCCAAATCATGAAGTGACAACCAATTTCTCTGAAAATCCCAAACAAGATATGGGGAACCAATGGTAGGATGATTAGAAATATATGGTAGTTCAAAACTCAAAAATAATCTCCCCCAAAACACAATAAAAGTATTTGTATTTCCAATGATCCAGATCAAAACCAAGACTTGTATTGAATAAAACTGTGTATGACAACAATAATCATTGGTGCATATTTGTTGATAAAACAGGGAATATAATCCCTCTTTCAAAATTATCTTTTACAATCTTGTTTAACCTCATCAAAAATTTATTTTCATTGGATTAATATTATAGTGTCTTTAGATATATATATTTTACACATATTATTTGGTATATTTATAAATATATATCGTGATCAAGAGGAAGGAAAATAGGTCATCACAAAATACATTTGTATATTCCAAAAAATAGGCATATATTTTGGGTTGAATGTTTCCATTTTTTAAACCATTTATCAATAATATAAATATTAATTAGTTATAAACAACTATACCTATTATTGATTTTCTAATAGATACATTTATTATTCTTTGATGTTAATTGTGAGAATGGGGGAGGAGATATACCATGTAATGTATACCGCTATGGGGTGAATAGTTTTTAGAAAAACAAATATGTATTTTATATTACCAATTGTGGTTTATGTATATCTATGGTGAAGATATTATTATGATTGATATACGGAGTAAGAAAAAATGACCAAATAATGAATACATAGTCCACCCAATCTTATATCACAAGGTTAGTCCTTTTTGAGTCGTGGTTGAAATCCCATGACACCCATTACTATTTTATTATCGATAGTAAAAAGGTGATAGGGAAGGGTGGTATCCATATATTACTAGTAATATTGATGAAAAAATTGTTTCAAAAAGTTAATAGTTCTACAGATTCTAAACAATAAGTGTCACAGATATTGGATCATTTTATTTCTATTGTTCTTATCTACAATCCAAAGAAAAAACATCTATTAATGGAACGTTAATTTGCTCATGGTTATTTATATTATCATATAATAATTGTTCTCACATTTTATTGAATGTTTACCCATATATTTATAGTGTTCATATGAATTTAAGAATCATAGTATGAAATAATGGAATTTTAATATATCTAATAAAAATGAAAACTAGATCCATTTACATTTTTACAAATATGTGACCCATATATTAGCGTGACAATATATATTATTTCTCAAGGATATTGTTTTCTCAAAATCATTTCAAGAACTATATTTTTTGGGTCATTGTTCTTATATGAACATATTTTTTTCATCACGTTACCAAAAATAACATTGTGAGACTATTTGATTAATAACTAGTGGAATAATGAACTTTCATGTACATTTCATGATAGAATACACCAATAACTAAAACCCTAATTGTAGAATCAACACAAACCTATCAGAAGTAATTTAGAAAAAGTAACATTTGAAAAATTTATAGGATACCATACCTTATAAACATTATTTTGAAATCATATCAAATATGACATGAGTCTTCTGAAAAAGTTTAAATATCTTCTTCTATATACACTATTGGTGGAAATAAAAAAATCTTTGTTACATGAATATTTTATTATACATCATTCCATTGTATCAATACAAAACTCCAACGAGTAACTAAAACTTCCCCAAGCATGTTTTCAATAAATAAAACATGAACCCACACTCATACTTCATGTATAAATTTGTAAATGAAATTGGTGATAGAAATACATAAATGTAATCATAATCAAACCCCACACTTAATAATAGTTTTTTAGTGAACACAAACTTTTTGAGTAAGATCAATACTACATTAACCATTTATGAAATAAGATAAACACATAATTTCACTACATAAATACACATCCTGAATGGAATATATAAAACTATTAATGAACCAAAATCACCAAGGTTCATTCAATCTTCCTAAAATATAAAAGGTCACTTAAATCCTCCTTCTGATTATTTAAAAGATACAAATTATGAAAAAATATTTTCTCTAAATATTAATAATTAATTCATAACGAATCAATTTTTATTATTATCTATAAAAATATAATACATCGTCTTCCACATATAATAAGAACTAAAATTTTATTCTCCAATTGTGTTAGTTAAATTTAATGAATAAATTTAAAAAATCACTGATGAAAATAAAAATACATTTTTTATTAAGTTAAATATCAATAAAACACCCAAAAAATTGATGGGATAATTTCTTTATAGAATGTAAATTATGTCTTTAATTTTATACGTGATTGAAAAATATTATAATGAAGTATCATCAAGATCTACATCCTCCTTTATAAATTGGCACTATATGTCAATATATTTAGATCTCCTATGATGATGTAGATTCATTGGTATATTTATTACACTATGCCTGTCACAATGAATATTTAAGGGGTATAATTTATTAACAATCATTTTATGAGGCTGTTAAATAATTAATATTGTTGGTAGTGTGTATTATGATAAAATAATATATTTATATTCCTTTTTGATTAATTGGAAAAAAACTATCTTAAAAAATTGTAGAATAATGAATCTTATTATAAAAAATAATGAACCTCCATAAGTGGAATTACAATATTATATATCCTAAACCATGTATTCTTCAGTAAGATACCCCAATGTAAAATCAAGATTACCTCTGATATATCAAAAAATAAATTTCACTATAGTAGGATATGAATCCGTTGTATTTCATTGGAATCCTAAAACACATGTAACTGAAGTCATAATGTCCTATCTATATGTCCTAAAATATCATAATATATCAATAAACATCTAGAAATATGTTTAATAAACTCTCAATAAATACTATTTAATATATAACATGGTCTTAAGTTCAATATGAGGAAATACAAATCTTTAGCCTTCTGTTTTGTTCTCTTAAAAAACTCATATACAGACATATATTATTAATTACGAATAGAACATTATTAATTTATCACTTTTAATGTTATTATTAATATTATCTACTTAATTATTAACATATATAAGAGTTTCACCATATGGGTTGTAATATTCTCTTAGCGATATATATTTAAAATTATTAATACTATATCATCTATATCAACAATAATTAATAGAGAATTTGTATAATATCTATAGACATATTGATTCAAATCATATTTTTTATTCCAAAAATGAATTAAAATTTTCTAAAATTTACCATTAATTATGTTTCTACAATTTTTTCCAAGTAATACAATTCATTAGTAATATTTGACACATGGAATCCATCAATAACAATGATATAACCTTACATTGGTTTATTGTATGTCTATTTGTCAACTGTTTGATTTGAAATTATTTAATTTACACTCATTTAAAATGTTTTATTATTTGATTGAGAATGAACCTATCGAAAGGATAAAATTATTTCCGGACTTGTGAAAATAACAATTGTCTCGTCAAAATAAATATACAAAATTTATTAATATAATTTCAAAACATATTGTCTTTTTCTCTACAAAACATATCCTTTATAAAATATTTTATAAAAAATCTCCATTATGATCATACATTTGTATTTGAGTTATAAAAAATTATCATGTGACATTCATCTCTATTTATTTATTCTTTTCTTCTATAATTTCTATCTAACAACCATGCTGGAAAACATCATCATCATTGTTTTTCGTTATCATTTAATAGAATGGTCCTATGATTATAATACCTCAAAATATTCTAGGTTTAGAAAACCATTATACTATCTTAATAAATATTATCTATCATAGATTTCTTCGTACACCTCATGAACATAGTTCACACGGACTTGAGGGATTCCTCATCAATTGATATTTCAAGATCATTTTAATTTCTTGGAATATTTGTGTACATATCAAAATATTTGACATACCACCTAATGAATTTCCCAATTGATTATATAAAATAATTTCCAATGGGATTTGTTTTTCTTGAATAATTATGATGTTATATTATTTATTCATATATTCTATAAATTATCATTATCTGATTCATATCATTTATATGACTAACACCTTTCACAAGTTGTTTATATACAAAATATAACATTATTGACTCTAATATAAATTTTCATAGAAATTACATTTTATCATTACATAAAATGGGATGAGAGAAATTAAATATTATTATCTATGACTTCATTAAAAAAAGTAACACATAAGAAATACAAATTAATATAATAAGAGTATGAATCGATTATTCTTATAAAGAACCAATTTTTCTATATTATATAAGAAATTATATCAATGCTCTAGTATCTGATAGAACGGTTCTCCAAATGTATATCTTGATCTGGTTATTTTTTTATCTCATTCTATTTATTGGGGTTTTTGAAAGACAGCCATGTTTTGATGATAATTTCATTTATTCATAAGATATACCTTCAAATCAATAATCTTGTATTCATAAAAACTTTTACACATGTACATTTTTATGACACATCCATTTTTATTTTCATCACTCCAATATAATTATTTGTATCTTTCTAGAGGTTATGGTTTACTCCAAATAACATATAGAATCCATGTGAGTGATATAATCCATAAATATCATGGACTAACATCAAACATTGGTTTTATTTATGTTAATTATAAAATATATATATTAATGTAACAACTAAAGTGAGGTTTTTATTTATATCCACCAGATTATGGATCTTTATTTTTATTTTTCCATTGTATAATATATGGGAAAAAATTAGACATTAAATATGTATATTTTTTAGATAAAAAAATAAGGTTTTTTTGATTAACCATGTCATTTTCCATAAATTTCCAAGCATCTAATTTTAAAATTCATTTTCTCCTTAATTCTAATAAAAAATATCATAATAAATAGATATTTGAAATTTCGGACAACTTTTTTCATTTGAAATTCTTCAATTATACTCCATCCCTCATCATTATTTTGAAAAACGTATCCCTAAAAATTATCACCCCATTCTTGTTGTAAAAATTCTTTGAACCACTAAAGAGATCATGATTTATCTCATTAATTAATTTATCATCTCTGGATTTATCCTAACCAATATATTAGATCCTAACTCCATTAATATTTATTGATATTTCATCACTATAAGTAATAAATACTACATCAGATCATTGGATATATTCGATGACATTTATTAAATTCTTGATTGGTGAGAAAACACTCTTGAGTATCTATGAAATTATTAGTGGTATTAATAGGTTGATTTCATATCAAACAAAATTCCTCCAAAAAATTAAATTCATTAATAAAATATTCAATATATTTTCATTATTTTTGTTTATGGGATTTAGAAACATCATTCCCTCTAAATTCATAAACTATTTTTTTTAATAATCGTAACCATTTTACTACAAATCATAATATTGGTTCCAATACACTCCATATCACTAGAATCTTACATCAAAGTAAAATATCATAATTTAATAAATCAATTTCTTGAATCTTTGTATGTTGAATGTCTTTGGATTTTTTATTAAATATATTATTTTAGAATTATCATGATTAATATTTTCATTTTAGACTATATCATTAATTATATGCCAATTCTGGATTATATTCATATCTCACACATCATTTGTTTTAGAAATTTTTAGAACATAAACTATATTTTTAAACATGAGTGCCTTTACAACTGATGAAATAGTCATCTTCCCTATATATTCACTATTACAAAACATTATTTCATATTATATAGTTTCAAAATTAGTTGTTAATTGGCTTCTATGAAAATAAAAAAATGAATTGGAGGAGTGTCAAAATTAGTTGTTAGTAAAACAATATTATTTTTTTTCTATTTATATAATTAAGATCATATATACTTTCTTTGATATTTCATCTAAAATATTTGTAGAATTTTATAATACTTCTCAAGGAATACTCAGGAAATTTTTAACATCCACAAACAAATCTTAAAAATTATTTACTTACTCATTTTTTAATCTGATTCACTTTAGTAATCTAACAAATATTATAATATGATTCATGGATTATATTGAGATTATCAATCTTTTGTGTAAACCCATTTTTCCTCACATATATTTATTCAAATTTTGATTCATCATGATAATTTAAAAATGACTAACTCTTATCAATCAATGATATATTCTATCTCTTAGAAATCATATTTTATTTTAATAATACTATGATTTCCATACATATATGGAACTATATTATAGTTTCATTATGACTAAATTTTTTCTCTCCACTACTCTATTATTAATCATCTCATCGAAAGACATTGGGATTACTTAATTATGTCAAAAAAGATTTTTTCCATTTATCAACTATATAATATTGAACTATTTATATTTCATAATAATAATTTATGAAATCTATCTTTGTGATAAAATTTTTCTTATGTGTTTCTTACATTTTCTTCATTGCACAACTTTTATGAATAATGATATTAAACTTTTAACCTAAAGAAAATAATATTGGGTATAATTTAAATCATTATGATAATTTTTAGATTACATTTTGTATATATTATTAATATGGATTTAAAAGATTTATAAATTATAATTTCTTTTTTCTCAAAAAATGTAGACCATTTATAATCTTAAAAGAAATTAAAATCTTATTCTGATTATAACTAATCCACTCACCCAACTCATGATAATAATGTAATGAAATCTACAAATATATATATATTGGAGGATTCCCATAACTGTATTCACTACAGTGTCATGATTAATAATCATTCAATGGAATTAAATCAGTATTGATATGTGGATAGACTAAATTATTCAATTATACACATTGTGAACATCCCCCATCATTATATACTCATATTGATCTAAAAATATGTATAAACATTGCAACTTATGTAATACCATATAACCATAAAAATTATAAAATTCAGAAGGAATTTGATTTTTTAGGTCGAGAGTGGGGTCCACATTGTGGGATGTGATTCCCAGTATGACAATAGGAATATTATTATCTCTATAAGATATTTATGAATAAGGTATAAGTATAAAAGGATTGAAAATAATCTTGGTATATAATTAGAGATATATATATATATAGGAATTTTGTGTGTTTATTTTCAATAGAAGCTTCCCACTGACCATCATTTTGGTAACAAAAATCTCACTAGAGAGCTTGCTTATATGCCAACTCACTACCTAGGGACACTGATGGTCTAATATTTTATTTATTAGATAGTGATTCTCACCAATGATAATGTGGATAATTTTTTAAAATAGGTTCGTGTTGGTAATTTAGTGAACCACCCCATTGGTATTACAAAAATTAGGGGGTCGTGGATATTTCGACTGTGAAAACACTCTCTCATATGTCCTTTAATTTCCCCTAAAGGGGGATATTTATGGTACATTTATCCTTGATATTATCGATGTTGATATTTTATTTATATTTTTTATTGTTTCACCTATAAATTTATTGGGGATTTATTTTATGGTTTTTGGGATGATTCCATCAAATCATGGTTTAATCATCAATTTTTATGTGTATTTTTCCTCATTAATGTTGAGGGATACCTGTAATGATGTCTATAAATTATCTCAAAACATTTTGAATTAGGTATATAACCATATCATTTATAAAATATCAATGGTTATAATTAACTTAAATTAATTATTAAATCGATTCCTCGCTTTATTTATTTTTCTCAGTATGATACTATGATTTAATCATTGAACTCCCATGTTTTTTTGGTTGTGGTTTTTTATGGAGATTCTTGTTGAGATATTGAAATTTTTAATTTTAAATTAAATATTTATAAAAATATATTTTCATTTAATTCAAGCGTATAATTCATTATAATTGATTTTTAAAAAATGGATCTTCTTTCCTGATCTAAGTTAGCTGGGTGTGATGAGAGGTATCAAAGAACTGCATTAAAGATATCAGGCTTGGATTTAAATTGGAATTTACTTTTTTAAAAGAAATGCAGTCATTACTAAATTCCATATGGAAAGTGTACATGTTTATATATGATGTGTGATGTTTTTGGTCTCTAATCCATTAGGGAGGGATCTTTATTTGAAATAAATATTTTTATAAAATGAAATCGGATTAATGGTGGTTAATTAATCATGATGTAGTCTTATCTATAGTGATTACAGAACTACCCATTATTAGCGGCTTAAGGTATAAATGTTTTCCTGTGAAATTTGAAAAACTAGATGGGGTGTGATTAAATAACATTGAATACTTGGAATGTCGCTGACTGAGAGATAGTTACTTTAGTCACATCCCCAATGCGGGGATACATGATGAAAATAGATGTTTATTAATGTGTATCAAAATACAACCTATGGGAGAACCATACAAATATGATAGGCCTTGAAAGAAAAAACTTATAGAGGACACATTAAGAGATGTTGTACTCCAAAGTGATGATATAATCCCATCGATTTAAAATTTACTAGTGAAACCTCAGTAGGGTTTTAATGTGAGTATTATTTGCGTTCCTTGGTGGGATCCATGTTATATTTGACTCTAGGTGTGGGTACTGTAGAAGATATAAGTCGTAATTTCTAGGATTGGCTGCTAAAGTAGTTAAATGAAAATGTAGTAAAATTCGAGAAGAATAAAATTATAAAGGTTAAAGAAATTTAATTAATTAAAGTAAAATTGGGGAAATAGTAAATATTAAGAAATGGAAATAGTAAAATTAGGGATGAATATGAAGCCACAAGGAAGGTCCATGCCTCATATACATGATAGTTTGTCTAACATAATCTCGGGATGAAGGATGATACCATGTGAATGTTTTAGGAGATCATTTATTGTTTTCATATAACTAGAATATGAGGGTGGATGGGAACTAGAGTGACTAATGAAATAGTAATTTGGGGCTAGGATATGAGTAATACATTTTTTTTGGGTAATAAAATCATTTTTCTTATGTACAGTGATGGTTGATTCCCGCAGGTGAATGTGATAGATTAGATTCAGAAGAAGGGGATTAGACCCCCACAAAACTGGGAAATCCACAGACTAGTCTATTGATATAATTGCAGTTGATTAAAACACAATCATATATTTGGATACTATTTAATTTACTTACTAAGAGTCTTAAATTCATATTTTAGAAAGACAGATTCATACTCTTTATTTTTATCTCACATGTACCAAGGTGAGCTAGATCATAGGTCATTATATCTTGTATAATGTGATGTGGTTGACCTTGGGTTTTTATCCCATATATAAATAAGAGAGTAAGACCCCCCCTGATTGATTACATTAGTTCAAATTATTTCATTCCAGGATTAGAGACACTCTATCACTAGCAAATGCATGTATAATCATCTTCATCTCTTACTACAGAACTGAGGGGGCTAAATTGATTTTTTATTTATATTAAAAAGTTATTTTTTTAGATGATATTGTTACGTTCACATACATTTGATTTATTGTTTATGTATGGTAATACATAGGTGTTTCCCAAATATTGGATAAAGAGGTTCGGGTATGGCTAATGTGATAAGAGAGGTAGAAGAATAAGTGAAGTGGATATGATTGAGAAAGATTTATTTTGTTTTTAATATATAAATTTAATTCAAATATGAATTTTATGATTATTAACAAATCTCAAATGGATTATGAGTCATGGAATGAGTTCATAATACATGTAGGATGAAGAAAAGATGAGTTATTTAGTGCCCAAATTTATTGTATTTCACCATAGAGGTTGTTTAATGAATATTACCTCACTGTAACAAATCCTTATACTGTAAAATTGGTATTCGTGCCCAGGATATTATGAAATTTAATATAGGTTGGAATATTATAAACATTTCCTCTTGTCATAGTGTACATATAAATATAATGTAAGATATTAAATCATATTTATCCTTGCTGGAAAAGGAGGACCACAAAAAATAGGTCATAAGTCAATTTTCAGTGGATTTAGAAAATGAAGGACTCCCAAACTATGGATTATGTCCAATTCTGATGTCATGTGAAAACAAGATGTAATTCACCACAATGATTATCCTATACCATATAGCTGATTATACTAGTTTTTTGGCATGTGATATTTCCTGACATCTAATCGCATCATGATTCACAGAGTTCTTATTATTGTTATACCATTGTGATGGAATGTTTTTATATTGAAAAATACTAATTTAATAATAAATTTAAATTTTATATAATTTAAAATATTTAATTTCATGAAATGTTTAAATGATAAATTTTACTTTTTTGAATTATTATTTTATAGTAAGAGGTGATTTGGAGTGATTAATATGATGTATAAGAATAATTGGACAAACAAAATGTAATTCTGTGATCATACATAAACTATTTAACTACCTTTTATGAATCACTCAACTCAATAGGGTCGAAAATGTTTCTATGATCAAAGACTACAACACTTATAAAGGAACAAAATCTCAATTCATTAGTCATAGGGCATAACCAAAATCATCATTCCAAAAAATGAATCATCGTCAATTCAATAGTGTGGTTCGTTATTTAAAAAATATTTCCTAAAGCAGATGTCTAGTTTTCACCATATTTTATAGTGAGATAATCAAGATGTTGGATATAAATTATTTTTTTATTTATAATTTGATATTAGGCTAGTTACCTATAAAAAATGGTACACAGGTTTTATATATGAATATGGGTTCCAAAAACCACCTTACATCATACATATGAAAGGAATCCTTAGGAAAATAATCTAAATGATTTAATATGAAGTGATGTGATTCCATTTTGGAGTCACAATGTTGTACTCTCATCACCATGTAGGTTGTAGTGCTCCATTCTCTTATTCGGAGAGCTGATATTAAGAAGGAGATCCACCTTATCATTGACCCCCTCTTCATAGAATGATAATAACTAGGAAATAATGTTTATGTAGGTACATATATTTCAATAGATCTAAAAAAGTATTATACAATAGTATAGTAAATTTGGTTTTGAAAACATTCCTTTTAATTATATGATACTATGATTCATATTTAAATGTTTTTCCTTTGTGCTAGTGAATGTAACGATTTGTTTTCTACAATAATTGTATGGTATTTGGAGTGTGTGGAATGTGTTATTCTGATTGGGAAATAATATTTAATTACATTACCGCCATATTGAGAATTAAATATTATTTTCATACCCATAAACAATACACAAGTACTAAGTGATATATATATGATTTTTATATTAGTGTTTGGTTCTATTTTCATTAATATAGAATCTTGAAGTGTAATTCCTATCACATATGAACTCAACAATAGTGTTACTCTAATTAAAACATTCATTTATAAATAGGAACCCGAAATTTTGGATAGTTAGCTTAAATTGATAACATCCTTCTATTTAATTTTGAATTACTTATATTAACTATTCCACAATTTAATTAAGTTGTTTTATTAAATCTATTCTCAAAATCCTCCATTATCTTTAGTATTTTTTATTATAAATCCTCACTCTAAATCATTAGAGAGGCTTTTAGAGATGACATATGGTATTCCCTTGACCTATTTTAAATTTTAAAACCTAATAAATTTTTCATTTGATGATAATGTGGTAATAATATCTCATTATATCAGTAGACAGGTATTGTTTAACACATACATTTCTAATAATAAATTTTTTTATTTTTACAATATTTGATTATTTACCGCTTTATCTATTGAATATAAGTGGTGTTACAATGTAATATTTTATAGTGTATTCATCATGAAACATTCTTTTTCGCGTGAACTACAACTATTAGATCCCTAACCCAAATTGATTATTTTCTATTGACATCAATACACATAAATAAATTCTTTTAAGGATGACACACAACCCATTTCAGAACCACTAAACTCTTCATTTTATTAATTTCATAGAACTAAAAATGCATCTATAATTAACTAAAATAAGGGTGTATTTAACTATACATTAAATGACAAATCCTCTTGTTATATTGATATCAAACCGAGGTATATTTAAACACATTCAAAAGCACCTACATTGAACTAAAATCCTATCTAACTCTTTTTTTTAAAATATTATTGACATTTAGAGACAAGAACCACATATGAATTTAAATTAATTTCACTTTCTGTTCAATATTGACACATGAAAATGTAAATAATGAACCAATAAATCCTAGAGGATTCCAATTCAAATTAGATGAAATTTCAAAATATTGGTTATATTATATAAATTCCCCAATTAGAAGATGAGAATACATAGAAAACATTTCTTATTAAAAAAATATAATCATCTCAAAATAATATAATATGGAATGAAATAAGAATATTAAGATAATATAAAGGGGAAACAGTTCATGAATACTAAGAATGATTAAAAATCCTCGATTCAAGTTGTCTATAAGGACCCCGCATTATTACATTACTTAATCACGAGTATTAGTGAATAACATTCTTTGATTAACAATATGGATCTTTCCAAATTTATAGTTTAATAGATTTGTGATATAATACATACATAACATTCCATGTTTATAAAGAGGAGATACCACAAAACGATATCCATTTCTTCCAAAATATAAAACATTTTCAATAAAACATGTTTTCTTTTAAAATATTCATAACATTTAACATGTATTACTTCTTTGTCGTAAAATTTTTTATAAACTGTGGAAATAATTTAATATCATGGGATGATCACAAAAATCTATGATATGGATATAAAAATAAGGAAAAAACATTATCCCATGAAAACATGTAACATAAGGAATCATTTTCAAAAAGTCATACATCTCACACATATAAATTTATTTACTTTGTGAAACATGATATTTACAAAAAAACATATAGAACATAAATATAACCAAAAAGGTATCTTTAGGGATTACAAACATAATCTTGTAACCTTATCGTATACCTTATAATTTGTAACCCTCACTACTGCCTTACAATTTGTGTTACTATAACATTTGCACTTGGAGCAACGATATGGCCGACCAGAAAATTACAAATTCCCAATTCATTGGTGGGACATATAGGTCTAACCCATCATCCTAAATAATTCCCATGAACCATAATATAATCATACAACATGAATAATTACATAAGTTTTTTTTTTAATTTTTCAAAACAATATTTAAAAAGAGGATTCAAAAATAAAAGACCATTACTGTAATCATATACATCAAGTGATACTTAATAGAGTGAATGTAATAGGAATATAAAATTTAATTACACACAATTTGAAATAATATAAAAACCAATCACCGAAACAATTTTTATACAACATAAATAATTATGTAGAAGATTAACCCATAAAATGGAAATCTGGTTATGTATTCCCTTACCTAGGGTTTGGATTAATTTATACTCTTTTATTCCTCATGTATAATGGTTAAAAGGGTGTTATTAATATCTTACGGAAACAGATTCATTTTTATAACAAATTATTTGATCATTTCAAAACATAATATCAACATTAAATTTTTATTATTTCATTCCTTCCATTGTTTTGTGTGCATTATTTACATGACTTCAATGGATAGTTTATAGTTTAATTTCATGTCGTATGGAAATGAAATTACAAATGTGGAATGGAATTGTATTCATATGATACCATAATATATAATGATAAAATAAATCATTTTTTATTATATATGATGTCGGATCATTAGATAAAACATTAATTATATTTGTTTAGATCATTTATGGTAGTTCCTCAATAATCATGAACTTTTTTTATTATATAATCTAATTTCATTTATAAAATATCATTCAAGAACATAAAATAGTTAACAAAATACAATATACATTCTTTTTATACCATTAAAACCGTTTTATAATCTACTTTATAGGATTTAATGGATATTTCAAACATATCATCCGTGATTTTAGTAAATCGGCACATTGTGGAATGTAGTGTCTCAGATTTTCAATACTTTATTCTTTAAAATAAGTGGGGATTATTTCAAGACCAGTCTTCGAGATGGCGTGCAGTTTCGAGGCCCGGTGATCCCGGAACAAATGTTTAAATTTAATCAAATAATTAAATTACGCGGGCATACGATTTTCCTTAAAAATTATAATAACTCCCAAACAGGAGCTCGGATCAGAAATCTGAGGGCACTGTTGCGTTTAGAATAGCGATTTTACCTTATGCGAGGCCAAACATCAGCCATCGCATGTCTGGGGTGGAATCTGGTTTTTAGATGTAACAGTAATAAAATATTTAACAAAAAATATTTTATTCTGTAGTGAAATCTTTTTAAATCTGTCGCAATAGATATCCTTTATCCTTTTTAATAAAGTCTTGCGCAAGGGTACAGGTTTACAAACATCATAACCCGGAAACCCATGGAGACTCTAGAGACTCTGGAGTAAACCTCCCAACGCAGTGAAGAAGTTCTTGACAATTTTCACCGGCGACGACGACGCAATGACTATATCTTCTCCAATGAACACTGCATATCTAGGTAGGATGTTTGTTTTGATTTTCCGTTCCTCTTTCTTGGTTCCTACGATGAACACAGACTAATCTATGAACCGATTAGCCTACGGATCCATCATTTTGCGGGGGGGGGGGGGTGATTTGGGGTTTCATCAGGAAATCAAATACTCAAGATTTATAACCTATTGATTGTTATGGTTTTGATCTAATGGTGACGAACCCGGATCCTCATGAACAACAATCGAGGTTCTCCCCTCTTGTTCGATTCTTTGTATTTTTCTCCCACATGTTCTTCGTTGTGTTCTATGCGTTCTTGGAGGAAATCGATCATTGCGCATTCGTTTGTTGGCGCAACAATCTGAGATTGTAGATCCAACCCCGGAGCGATGTCACGGAGGGGCGACGACGGTTTCCGTGGATGATTCGGAGCGGATCGAGAGATATTAGTTTTCGTGAGTTTTTCTTCAGATGGATCATTCGATGTTTATGATCATATTTAAGGGCCAAAAAACACTCATTGTGGTGTTCTTATGATGAAACGGACCATCCCGTGGAGTATTGGGATGAACAGACAAGAAACCATGGATCCGGAAGATCAGAAACGACACGATGAGGAAGACAACGTTTCTGGAAAAATCCTGACTACACGGTGTAGTATAGGCTACACAGCGTGTGTTCTTCGGCGGACCACCAGGCATGTAATCTGGGAGTACACGGACACAGGTAGGGTACACGGCCAAGGACATGCCATGTATACCCTTCCTCTTCCAGACCCGGCCAGATACACGGGATACCACGTGTACTGGTACATGGGTAGGTGATATGGACAAGGACACCGTGTACGGACATCCGACCAGAGTACACACGTGTTTCCCAGTTAGTAGGACATGGCGTGTGTTACGACTTACACACCGTGTATAAGCTTTCCTTTAGAACTTCAATGTCTACCACGAGTCATTTACACGGACAGTACCCTGAGTCAAGGAACGCGGTGTGTAAGCCTACTACATGCCGTGTAGTCTAGTTTTACACAGCCTGGACAGATGACATGGGCCATTACACAGGCAGTACCCAGGGTCAAGGAACATGGCGTGTTCCCATACCACATGTCGTGTAACCAATATTACATGGCTTGCGCCAGTTTCAATCTATGACTTGGGCTAGTTTCCTTAGGATTCGTCCCCTTGGTCTTTCTCCTAAAGGTTCCCGGTATCATTTCCTATAGACATGAGTATGTTCCCTTCTACAGGACTTCATGAATATAGTGGTTGGAATCCCCACTATGAGACTTGGAATCATATCCTCTATTCATTCCTATAACCCTAAGTAGAGTTCTTGGTATCAATGTGACCAACTTTACCCGAGCACCGATCCTCTCCTTAGCGGATTAGTTCAGACTGAGTTGTTGGTATCACCCGAGGACTATTGGTTGTGATCCTCATCTGAGCATCATGTTCCCAAGTACTTATTGAGTGTGTTATCCTGGAACGAGTGCTTCGTGTATCTCTCTCTTCGGACCTAGGAGTGTTTCCTGCTTGTTGCGTGCTAAGTGGAATCTTCGAGATGGATCTTAGTTGTGGTTTCGCAATGGTCGTTTGTGTATGAGTATATATGGATATTCTTGTCATATGTTCTGTAGACATATAATGTGTAGAGATGAATGTTTCTTTCATTTGTGGTACTTTCCCTTTTTATTTTCCATTGTGGTTTTGGGGTGTCCTACTGGGTTTTGTTATACTCACCCTTGCATGGGCTTTTCCCACACGTGTCGTGTCTTCTGCAGCCGAGTGAGCTTCTGACAGGATTCTTGGCGGATCAGGACCGGACGGTGTTCAGTGAGATCAGACAGGACGAGGTGTGTTCCTACGACTATGGATTTCAGTCCCAACACCATTCTCTACAGTTTGGACCTTGTTACAGACTCTCTTTTGGGGGGCTCATACTTTTGGACCAAGGTTTTACAGTTTTTGTACTTTACTTTCCGGTCGTACTCTGTTGGTTGATTTTTTTAGTGTAAACATGCATATCCATTTTTTGTACTTTTTACTTTTCAGTTTTGTGGGATTGGAAATGTTTGTGTGTGAGTGTGTGTATAGGTCTATAGTTAATGCCTCTTATATTAGTAACATGCCTACTTGGTGCTAGTCACCAACCCCTGGCCTATTGGAGGCGAGCTTGGGGAATTGCAGACCGAGGCCCACTGGGACGGTTGTGACAGAGTGGTATCAAAGGTGGTCGGTTCTACCGTAGGACCGAGAGTCTGTGACTCGGTTTTGGGAAACAGTGTTCAATGTTTTGAGTTCGGCTTTCAGGCCAGGGACCCCAGTGTTGGTGCGGGCGGCCGACGTATCCATACACCAGGACTCTGATAACCTTCGTTTCATCTCGGCAAATTAAAACACTGGTTGCAAGGGAAAATAAGGGTATATGAATCATGTAGTAATGGGTTTTGGTTTCTATGTCCTTATTGAGTCAGCTCTCCAGATATACTCAATGACTTGTATAAATCTTGTTTCTTTACAGAATTCCTCCGCGACATGCACCCGCAAGGATCCATTTGCTCAATCATGAGGATGACCCCCTCAGTGATGAGGCTTCGATACAGGGACTAGATCCCCCAGTTTTACCATTGGGTGGGCTGCCAGTTATCCTGCCACCTTTGGAGTAGTGTTTAGTGCCTACTATACCAGTGGAGGAGGAGCACAGGCTGAGCGCACTCCACGAGTTTCAGAGACGGAGACCCCTCAGGTTTTAAGGCGAGCCTGACCCTCAGGCAGCAGATGACTGGCTTGAGGCGGTGGCTAGAGTCGTTCATTTGGTCAGTACACCAGCAAACAAGATGGTTATCCTAACATTGAGCCTCCTACATGGCTCGACAGGGCGATGGTGGAGTTTGGTTATTCAGACTCAGGACAAGGCAACTCTTTCATGGTCGGTGTTTGAGAAACTCTTCAGAGAGGAGTTTTAATCGGTTTCCCTGAAAGAAGTACATATACAAGAGCTTCATCAGCTCCAACAGGGTACCATGACTGTGGATGACTATTCATCACGGTTTAACGACCTCTCGTGGTACTCGATGGATATGGTCAGAGATCAGTACTTCAGATCTCGGACTTTTGAGAGGGTCTTGTGTAGATATATCTGAGCTAGAATCATCCATATGAGAATTCGTACTTATGATGGGGTGCTCGAGCGGGCTTTGGTGGTCGAGATCTTCTTGGCAGAGCAGGGACAGCCGGAAGTTATCATTAATGGGTGAGCTGGAGTAGAGACCTCGGTAGCAGGGAGCCGACGCCAAGGACAGATGCATGGGAGACGTTTTCAATGGAGATCCCAGGATAGGGGATCTTCCGTACAGGGTTCGCAGGGTGCATCCATCTAGCCTCGAGATAGGCGATGCTACTCATTTAATGGTGGGGTACATCTCGCTCGAGATTGTCCGACCCGCCGTACTACTGACATGGGAGCTGTGGATGGACCACCAAGGCAGATGCAACATGTTGAGTAGATAGATCTGCGGGGCGGAGGATGTGGTAGAGGATCTGGGAGAGCAGCTAGATGTGGTCGGTGTTTTGATACTTTAACACCACCTCCCCCATGAGGTCAACCCTAGGCTTAAGGAGCAAGTGGACAGAAGCAGGGATAGCTGCATGCAGCAGTGGCGTATGACCAAGGTACTCCCAGAATGATTAGAGTTACAATCTATTTCTTTTCTAATTTTGTTGTCGTATAGATAGACACAGGTGCTAGTAATTCTATTCTGTCTTCTTATCTTGTTCAAGACCTTGAGATTCCAGTTGAGCCATTGACTCGACCCTTACGCTTAGAAACAACGACTGTAGAAGATTCATAGGTCACACACATTTGCATATAGTGTGAACTAACCCTTGGAGGTGAGAGTTTCGATTGGAACCTCTTGGTGGTAGCATCGAGGCCTTATTATGTCATTCTTGGTATGGATTGCCTACCCATAGTTCATGCCCAGATAGACTGTTTTAGGCGAAGGCTGTGGTGTGTCTGCAGGGATGGAATGAGGTTCTGTTTTTTCAGTGAAAGAGAGACCCAGGCAGCGCAGGATTGAATCATGCATAGGAAGTCATGACCGAATTCACATCAGCTGGCTAGCATATCCCATGGTACATAAGATATTACCAGTTTCCAGTTTCCCGCTGTAGTGGATATGTATGAGGACGTCTTTCCGGAGGAGGTCCTCGGTCTACCTCCCTGACGGGGGATAGATTCCTGCATTGAATTGCATCCCGGGACGACACTAATATTAACATCAGCATATCAGATGGCTCCTAAAGAGCTTCGTGAGTTGAGGGTGCAGCTAGAAGACTTGCAGAAGAAGTATTTGTGAGACCTAGTGTTTCACCCTGGGTGGCCCCATTACTGTTTTCCATGAAGGAAGATGGGAGCTTGAGGCTATGTGTGGATTGCCGATGCTTCAACCGGGTGACTATGAAGAATTTGTATCCACCAACGAAGTTAGACGACCACTACAACCAGTTAATAGGGTCACGATGGTTCTCGAAGGTTGATCTACGATCAGACTATCATCAATTACGAGTATGGAATGAGTATGTACCGAAGACGACTTTCAGATGTCTATACGGTAACTATGAGTGCTTGGTGATGCCCTTCAGCGTGACGAACGCCCCGGAAGTGTTTATGGGACTCATTAAGTGAATCTTCCATCCCTATCTGGATCGGTTCATAGTGGTCTTCATTGATGATATCCTTATGTACTCTACATCCGTGGAGGATCATGCGAGACACCTGAGGATGGTTCTGGACACACTCTGAGAGCACCAGTTGTATGGGAAACTCTCAAAGTGTCAGTTTTGGATACATGAGCTCCACTTTATAGGACACGTTATCTTAACAGAAGGTGTGGCAGTAGACCCAGCCAAGGTGGAAGCAGTGCTAGCATAGAAGCCACCCTGGAGCGTGACGGTGGTGCGGAGTTTCCTTAGGTTGGAAGGTTACTAACTGATATTCATTGTTGATTTCTCCAGGATTTCAGCACCCATGACAGTTTTAACCCGTAAGGGGAAGCCTTTCGTGTGGACCTAGAGATGCAAGCATGCTTTCCAGTTTTTGAGACATAGTCTGACGAGCACCCCGATCTTGAGTTTATGGGAGGAGGGTGTCGAGTACGTAGTGTTCTACGAAACATCAAGAACCGGGCTTGGATGTGTCATGATTTAGAGGAAAGCAGTGATTTCCTATGGCACATGTCGATTGAGGCCACACGAGCAAAACTACGCGACCCATGATCTTGAGAAGGCAGCGGTGGTCTTCATGTTGATGATATGGTCGCACTACCAGATGGGCGAGCGGTTTACCGTCTAATCTTATAACAAAAGTCTCAGATATATATTTTCTCAAAAGGATCTGAATTTGAGACAAAGAAGATGGCTTGATTTTTTCCAGGATTACAACTTTGAGATGGTTTACACACCTGGTAAGGGGAACGTTGTGGTAGATGCTCTCATCATAAAATCCATTTCGCAGTTGCTGGTTGAGGTAACAAGGCAGTTGGCCTCCTTACAGTTATCCTTCATTGATAATGATGAGGGAGCTTACCTTTAGTCGATGGTTTTTACCCCTCCACTCTTTCAGAGAGTCAGGGAAGCACAACTCGAGGACGCTAGCTGTGAGACTCTACGTGCTCAGATATCCGCGGGTGATGCTGTCGAAGGATATTCAACAAGTGGGGAGCACATTGTTCTTTTCAGAGGACGCCCAATAGTACCAGTGACGTTGTAGTAGGAGGTTCAAAGGGATTTCAATATATCTCCTTTGGCGGTGCATCCAGGCATAGAAAAGATGTACCAGGACCTCCGACGTCAGTTCTAGTGGCCAGGAATAAAGAAGAATGTGGTAGAGTTTGTTTCTCGGTGCCTTACTTTTCAGCAAGTAAAGGCTGAACACCAGGAGCCAGTAGGTTTGAATCAGCCCCTTGAGGTGCCAGAGTGAATGTGGGACATGATATCCATGGACTTCATGATGGGTTTACCACATACATCCAGGGTACACGATGCCATATGGGTGATCGTTGATTGACTACACAAGTCATCCCACTTCCTAGCCATACAAGAGAAGAGTTCGGTAGAGAGCGTGGGATGCCTCTACATGTAGGAGATAGTTCAAATTCATGGATTTCCATCCATGATCATCTCATATTGTGATTCTCGTTTCACATCCCGATTGTGGAAAGGATTGCATGAAGATTTTGGGACTCAGTTATGCTTGAGCACAGCATTTCATCCTCATACTGATGGTCAGATAGAGCGGACGATCAAGGTTTGAGAAGATATGCTTCGAGCCTACATACTTGACTTCGGTCGTAGCTAGGAGATCACCTACCACTGGCAGAGTTTTCTTACAACAACAGTTATCATTCCACTATTCGTATGGCACCATTAGAGGCTTTGTACGGGCGACCTTGCAGGTCAACACATTGCTGGACTGACCCAGGATAGTCTACACTCATGGGCCCAAAGATAGTGTGAGCTACTACAGAGAAGGTGTAGGTCATCCGAGAGCAGATGAAGAATTCACAGAGTTGGTAGAAGTCTTATGCCAACCGGAGATAGAGGCCCTTGGAGTTCGAGGAAGGAGACGATGTGTTCCTTCGGGTCTCACTTCGACGGGGACTACGTAGATTTGGCCGGGGCGACAAGCTATCTCTTACGTTCATCAGACCTTTCCATATTATGATTACAGTGGGATAGGTTGCGTACCGCTTGTCTCTACCTCCTTAGATGGACCAGTTATACAACGTCTTCCATGTGTTGCAGCTACGGAGGTACGTGCATGATCCATCGAACATCATCGACTGGGGTGGGCTGGACATCAATGATGGAGTGACCATTGCTAAGAACCTAGTGGATATCATTGATCGATAGGAGAATATCCTTCATGGGAGAGATATCCCCTTGGTGTGTGTCTGGTGGCAGCACGAGAATCTCTAAGAGAGCAGGTGGGAGTGGGATGCTCACATTCGTGTGCAGTACACACATATTTTTGAGTAGCCTTTGTTTTTGGATTTTCAGGGACACAAAATCCCTAATATGGGTGTGATGTAATGTCTCAGATTTTTTATACTTTAGTGGTAAAAATATGTGGTAATTATTTCAAGACCATTCATCGAGATGACGTGCAGTTCCGATGCCCGGTGATCCCGGAACAAATGTTTGAATTTAATTAAGTAATTAAATTACGTGTGCATGCGGTTTTCCTGAAAAAGTTGAATAACTCCTAAATGGGAGATCATGTCAAAAATCTAAGGGCACTGTTGCATTCAAAACATCTATTTTACCATAGGCGAGGCCTAACATTGGTCGTCGCAGGTCGGTGGTGAAATATGTTTTATGGAAGTAAGATTAATAAAATATTTGACAAAAATATTTTATTCTGCAGTGAAATCTTATTAAATATGTTGCAACAGATATCCTTAAACCTTTTTAATAAATTCTTACAGAGGGTCCAGGTTTACATACCTCATAACCCGGAAACCCTTGGCGACTCTAGAGGATCTGGAGAAAACCTCCCTACGGGGCGACGACGTTCTTGAAAAGTTTCACCGGGGACGACGAGACGACGACCATATCTTCGCCAACGAACATCGGGGATCCAGGTAGGATATTTTTATTGATTTTCCATTACCCTTTCTTGGTTTCTACGATGAAATCGGACTAATATAATAAACGATTATCCCAAAGATCGATCATTTTGCTGGTAGGTGTGATTTGGGGTTTCATTGAGAAATCAAATACTCGAGATTTATAACCTTTTGATAGTTCTGGTATTGATCTAATGACGATGAACCCGGATCTTCCGGAACAACGATCGAGGTTCATCCCTCTTGTTCGATTCTTTGTATTTTTCTCTCACGCGTTCTTCATTGGGTTCTATGCATTCTTGGAGGAAATCGAACATTGGGCATTCATTTTTTGGTGCAACGATTTGAGATTGTAGCTCCATCCCCGAAGTGATTTCATGGAGGGGTGATGACTGTCTCAGCGGATGATTCTGAGTGGATCAAGAGATATGAGTTTTCGGTAACTTTTCTTCGGATGGATCGGTTGGGGTTTATGATCTCATTTAAGGACAAGAAATACCTGTTGTGGTGTTCATATAAGGAAACAAACCAACCACTGGAGTATCAGGATGAACGGATGAGAAACCATGGATCCGAAGGATCAGCCGCAACGCATGGAGGAAGACAGCATTTCTGGAAAAATCCCGACCACACTGCGTGTAGTATGGGATACACGATGTGTGTTCATCGGCGGAACACCTGGCGTGTACTCCGGGAGTACATGTATAATAGTTGGGTACACGTCCAAGGACACGCCGTGTATACCCTTCCCCAGCCAGATACACGGGATACCCCATGTACTGGTATATGGGCAGGCGACATGGACACGAACATCATTTAGGGGCATCCGGCGAGAGTACCTGGCTGTTTCCTAGTTAGAAGGACACGACATGTTCTTTGACTTACATGCGGTGTATAAGCATTCCATTATGACTTCAACGTCTGACATGGGACGTTTACACGGGAAGTACCTGGAGTCAAGGAACATGGCTTGTAAGCCTACTACACGCCATGTAGTCTATTTTTACACCGCCTGGATGGATGACATGGTCCATTACACAGGCAGTACCCGGGGTCAAGGAACATAGAGTGTACCCATACCACACACCATGTAACCATTATTACATGGATTGAGCTAGTTGCCTTCTGTGACATGGGCTAGTTTCCTTAGGGTTCGTCCCCTTGGTCATTCTCCTGAAGGTTCCTGGTATCATTTCCTATATACATGAGTATGATCCCTTCAGCAGGACTTCCTGAATGGAGTTATTGGAATCCCCTTTGTGAGACTTGGATCAAGATCCTATATTCATTCATGGAACCCTATGTAGAGTTCTTAGTATCAACATGACCAACATTACCAAAGCGTCGATCCTCTGCTTAGTGGATTAGATTATACTGAGTTGTTGGTATCACCCCATGACTATTGGTTGTGATCCTCATCTGAGCATCATGTTCCCAAGTACTTGTGGAGTATGTTATCCCAAAACGAGTGCTTCGTGTCTCTCTCATCAGACCTAGGAGTGTGTCCTACTTGTTGCATGCTTAGTGGAATATTTGAGCTGGATCTTAGTGGTGGTTTCGGAATGGTCATTTGTGAATGAGTATATCTCTATATTCTTGTAATATGTTCTGTAGACATATGATTTGTAGAGATGACTCTATCATTCCTTTGTGGGACTTTTTCTTGTTGTTTTACTTTGTGGTTTCGGGGTGTCCTACTGGGTATTATTATTCTCACCCCTACAAGGGATTTGCCTGTATGTGTCATGTCTTGTGCAGATGAGAGAGCTTTTGATAGGATTCTAGGTGGACCAGGACCGGACGGTGCTCAGTGAGATTAGACAGGACAAGGTGTGTTCCTCCGGCTTCAAATTACAGTCCCAGAACCTTTCTATATAAGATGGACCTTGTTACAGACTCTCTTTTGGTGGGCATGTACTTTTGGCCCAGGGTTTTACAGTTTTTTTAATTTACTTTCCACTCGTACTCTGTGGGTTGAGTTTTTTTAGTGTGTCCATGAATTTCCATTTTTAGTAATTTTTACTTTTCAATTTTGTGGGATTAGAAGTGTGTGTTTGTGTGTACAGGTTTATAGAAAATGTTGCACATGTTAGTAAAATTCCTACTCAGTGCTAGTCACCAGCCCCTGGCCTATTGGAGGCGGGCTTGGGGGGTTGCGGGTTAGGCCCCATTGGGATGGGTCGTGACATGGAAAGTGTGTTCATTTTTAGAACATGAGGGAAAGGAGATAATGGAAGATGATGAATATTTTACATGAGAATGGTAACATACAGAATATATTTGATTCTATAGTTTCATTAATCATGGATTAGTGGAGGGAGAGATAGTATAAGAAAAGAGAGTAATTTTATAGGAAACACGTGAAAAAGGAATATGATTATTACCTTGTGATCTCTTCTCCTTAAGTTCCTCTTTATGGCCATTTGATTTCGTGTTTTTTTGGGATATGATACTCTAGTATGTGGGGAAGATCATTGAGGAGGGTATTTGGTAGGTATTAGACAATTATTAATTCTTGAGAGGTGATTGAGAAAGATGGGAATGAGGGTGGTATTTATATAGGAGGAGTGGAGGGATTTACATTATTTTAATCATTATTGTAATATATTCCTTTCAATACATTGAATATTTATGATTCATGTGACAAAAAAAAGTACAAATTGAATGTGATTTTGAAAAAAGTGGGCTTACGAAATCCTTTAATCACTTACAATGCAGTAAAACATGTGCATAGAATTTATAGTAATTTATCGTTTTTTACTATTCATAAAAAATTCAATAATTTCAGTAAAATCCAAAAAAATTCAACCTAACCATTTTTCAACAACTATAATTAATAAATGAAGTCCATTTTTTCAAAATAATTTTCTAAAGATTATAAATTTATGTTTTAAAAAAATATAATTCATCAAAAAGAACAATTTTAAATATAATTAATTCTTACCATGACAAATTAATCATGTTGTCATTATCTTTAAGAATTATGAAAATAAAATAATAATAAAATTTACTATTCATTATGGTCATTATTCAATTTTTAATACTATTCTTAAGGGTATACTACTATTAAAAAATATGTTGGTTTCATTAGACAACAAATAGCATAGAAATCACAATTGGAGATGATCATTTTTCGAAATTCAAAACACAGAACCAAAAAAATTATCTTTAAAGGCTATTTAAAAATATCTAATTAAAAAAATTCACGGAGTTCAATTTATTTTTTAATCCTAGTGGAGTGAAATTATACTCACCTTCTAGAAATTACTCTCTCAAAATTTTATGTACTTATTAAACAAGTGAGGGTACCTTTCCTTCATAGAATTTTTATATTCCCATATTTTCCTTCAACCATGTTGTTTCCCCATAAAACCTATACCTGGTGGATTACATTATTCATCGATACTTGTTCACGTTGATCTAGAATATGTATTTTTTTCTCTTCATAAGAATGGTTCTCTTCAAGCATAACTTATTCAGGGCTCAAAACTTGATTTGAATCTGGCACATACTTTATCAACATCGAAACAGGAAAAATGTTGTGTACTCGAGAAATCATGGAGGTAAATATACTCGGTAGGTTAATGGTGCAAATTTCTCTAGGATTTCATAAGTTCCAATAAACTATGGACATATATTTCTTTTTTACAAAAATGAATAAAACTTTTCCATGGTTAGATTCTATGAAAATCATGATAACCTAATTCAAAGTAAATATCTGTCCTCTCATTTTCTGAATAACTCTTCTATATGCTCTATGCTATCCTCATGTTTTGATGGAGCATCATCTCTTTCTCAGCCTCTTCCTCTACTAATTATACATCCATCAAAATCCATTCCATGAATTCATCTAGAAAACATTGTGTTCGAAACCACTTCCCATACATTGACTTGAATGGTTCCATTTGTATAATTGAATGAAAACAATAATTATAGGAAAACTCTAAAAAAAGGGATGTTGACCCCAACTTCCATGGTAGTCCATTGAACAAGTTCGAAGCATACCCTCCGATGTCTGAATCATTCGTTCTGACTGCCCATCTGATTGAGGATAAAATGATGAACACAAATTTAATTTTGTTCCCAACGACTTTTGAAGGCCCTTCCAATAGTTAGAAGTGAACAAGGGATCCCGGTTAGATACAATAGAAAGAGGAACTCCATATAACCTGAAAATTTCTTTAATGTATTGTTGAGAAAGATGATCCAAAGAAATTATATCTGTAATAGATAAAAAATGTGCATATTTTGTTATGCGATCAATAAAAACCCAAATCAAATTACTACCTCGAGACATATTAGGTAGTAAAACCACAAATTCCATGGAAACATTCTCCCATATCCACTCTTGCACTAGAATAGGATGAAGCATCTTGTTAGGTAATTGATAATATGCTCAAACCTATTGACATGTCCAAAATTTCATATTAAAATCCGCAATATCTCTTTTCACTCAAACCAACAAATAATACACCTGAAGGTCTCTATACATATTTGTATAGCCAGGATAAACTAAAAATAGAGAACTATATTCTTCAAAAAACAAATATTTGTTTAGCTGGGTATTACAAGGCACACACAACCTTTTACCAAATCGTAAAATAAAATCATTATCAAGGTTATATACTAGAAACATATCAATTTTAACCAATTATAACTTTTTCTGTATCCCATATTCTTCCTTTGGCTCTTTCTTAATTCTATGTGATATTAATGACTATACTGAAACATGAAACAAAATAAGGATATTTATTTCACTAAAAAATACAATCCAAAATTCATAAAATCATTAATCAAGGGATCATGTTCCAAACATAACATGGTTAATGATGCCTGATGTTTCCATCTCAAGGTATCCACCACTTTTTTTCTTTTCATAGATGGTAATTGATCATGAAGTCATAATCATTTATCAGTTCAAACCATCTTCCTTTCTGCATTTTAATTACATTTGTGTTTATATATATTATACTTTTATATTATGTATATATTTGAAATTTGGATTCAAATAAATGATGCGTTTAAATTTTCAAATACAAAATCATAGATTCCTATTCCAAATCATGTGTTGGATAATAAAACTCGTTATATTTTAGTTGTCCTAAAGCATGAGCAATTTCCTGATCATTCTGTATCAGGATACAACCATGTCCTTTCAATGAAGAATCAATATAAATGACATAATCACCATTTTGGGAAGGAAAGGACAAGAATAGAAAACTCACCAATCCCTTTTTGAATTCTCAAAAACAAATATCATATTATTCTGCTCAAATAAATTTATAACCTTTTCTCATTAACATAGTTTTTAGGCTAGATATATATGAAGCGTTTATAATATAACATCATAAATTACCTAATAATCCAATAAAACAAAAAATAACTGTAACATTTTCAGGTCTTTTATATTCATTATCAATTTTTGTTTGGACAGTATCAACTATTATAACATCATTATATACAATCTGCCCAAGAAAATAAATTTGTTACATCCCAAAATCACACTTGCTGAATTTTCTATACAGTTTTTCCAATTAATGATTGAAACACTACCTTTAGATGTTTTTTATTCCCTTATTTAATCTTACAAAAATCCAGAATCTCATATATAAACTCAACTAACATATCCAAGAACTCATGAAATATTATATTCATAAGATCCATGAATACAACATGTTCATTAGTAAAACAAAATGTCCTAAAAACGTACTCATAATTCCTATATCTAGTATGAAATGTTGTTTTGGGGTGTAATCCTACTTCATCCTTAGATAATGGTATCTATATCTCAAGTCAATATTGGAAAAAATATTGAGATCCCTATAGCTAATTAAACAAGTCATCGATACGAGGTTAAGGTTACTTCATTTTAACAATGATGTTATTCAAAGCTCGATAACCGATGAAATGTATCATCGAACCATATTTTATTAACAAACAAAATAGGATAACCCCATAGTGATGTGCTAGGGTGAATGATGCCTTTATCAAGAAAATCTGACAACTAATTTTTCTATTCAAGAAGTTCAATTTGAGCCCATGGATATGGGGGTTTCGAAATTTTCATTGCATTATGAACTAAGACAATTTTGAATTCGACTTCCCCATCTGGTATGACACTTGAAAACTCATTAGGAGAAATATTATGGTATTAATTTATGACTGTAATATCATTAATCTGAACAATTCCCATGTTTTCAACAAAATCATCAAGATAACATTCATTTCCTTCTTTTGAAAATTTCTTAGCTTCTGGATATGTTATCAATTTTTGGGTTCTTTCTTATATACAAACTAAAAAAATTTCTATTAAACTGCTTCTTCAGCTCTATTGTAAATCTTAGACTGAGAAAAGTAAATATAATCCATTCATATAATGATATCAAACACAACTATAACAAAATAAACAAGGTTTATAGGCAATGTATATCCAAATACCCTAATAGAATGATTCATATAACTCATGTTTTCTATAATATTTTCATGTTGTGTTTTAATCATAAGTTAAGTTGTCATTTTATGAGTTTATATTTCTAATTTACCAAAAAAATTATTTATAAATAAAGGAATTTTTTTACCCCATATCAATCAAAACATTCAAAAAATGAGTAAATAAACAAGGTACATGATACAACTTCATTATACAGTCTGACATCTACTCAGGTAGTCCTAATGGATCTCACTACACATTTCATCTTATATTCTAGATTCCTTGCATCTTTCAGATCCTTCATTTCACATATAGTTCATAATGACCAATCTCATTAAATTTAAAACACTTTACTATTGGAGTATTAGTATTATTCTTAGGATCATTTTCATTACAATCTCGGTCCATATATCCAATCTTACCACATCAAAAAAACCTCCTAGTTTTGGTAAGGCATTCCCCATGGTGTTCCTTACCACATATTTCACAAAATGGAAGTTGATATATCTTACAATCAGATTTCATTGGTCAATTATTACTCATATCATGCCATCTAGATCTCTTCTGATCATTGTTTTCAAAGTGCATGTGATCTTTAGAAAACTCTAATTCTACCCTCTTAACAAATCTAAAAAGATTCTCATTACATTTTAATTACTAATAAGACAATGACCTTTGATACCTTGGATTTATACTTGAGTAAAAGCATTTTATTTTATTATCAAGATCCAGAATATGATTCGAACCATACAATGCAAGTCGAGTGATGGTTGAATCATACACAACCAATAAATCTTCATCCTTTTACTTCAGTTCAAGGAATTTCATCACCTACCTTTGTCTCAACACCTTGGAAAATATTTTTCATGTAAGACACTTTTAAATTCATCCCACTATAAGGCATGAATCTCTTCTCTATTCCAGACATTTTCGGCCATTGACCACCACTGGCCAGAATCAACATGTAACCAATATATAGAAATTCATGCCTTTTCATTATCTGAACAAACCCTAACATAGAATATATTCTTAAGGAATTTAATCCATCCTTCATCCCCTAATAGTACAAAAGATATATTGAATGCTAGAGTTTGTTTTATCATAAAATCATCCATCGTCTTCATGCTAATTTTTGGAAGCTCTATTTTTCTCCTGAACAGATTCCACTACCATATATTTCTTGTGTATACTGGTTCACTACTGTCACAAAATTCTCGGTTCCATCCACATAGGCTTATTTATTTCTTCTCCGGAAAACCATTCTGAACATAAATATTATAGTTGAAGAAAAATTTTAAATATTAAATTATAAATCATTTCAAATTATGGATAGAGTAAAACTGATTTATGGAATTCTATTAACATCATTCTAACCATTAATGTTATCTAAACTATCCTTTAATACCAACTATAAGGACTAGGTCTTAATAAATTATATAATCATGAGTTTTAGTCAAGAACTCACATATTTCACATTTAGGATCTTTTTGAAGCTTACATTATTAGAGAGTTTGGATATAATACATAAAAAATACTCTACATTTATATAGAGTAGATACCATAAAAACATTATCTATTTCTTCCAAATTTTAAAATTATTAAATAAATTATGTTATCTATGAAAAATATTAACACCATTAAACATGGATTTTTTATTTTCCATACCCATCCTTATAACCCATGGAAGTCATTTAAAAACATGATATGATCACAAAAAGTTAATTTAGGGATATAAAAAAAGGAATGAAAACATTATCCCATGAATAGTTGTAACATATAAAATCATTTTTGAAAAGGAATACTTGTCACCCATATAAACATACTTGGTAATAAATGAGATTTCTAGAAAACATATAGAACATAAATATAACCATAATGTTTTCTTGTGGAATTACTTCCATAATATTGTAACCTTCTCAACAACCTTATAATTTGTAACCCTTACAACTATATTACAATATGTGTAACAATCGTAGTTACAAATAGAGTTACCATAAGTTAGACCTCAAAATTACACATACCCAATGAATTGGAAGGGAGTATAGGTCACAAAATTTATCATAAACATTTATAAAGAACTAAAACATATTAATACATCATTAATAATTTTCTAAAAACACTAATTTTGAATTTTGTATAACAGAATTTTAAAACCGTATTTAAAAAAACCAGTTAAAATTATCATATAATTTAGGTGAGACGTACCAGAATGGATGTTATCTGTATATAAACTAATAATAATCATAATTAAACAAAATATAAATAAAACCCATCACCCATAAAATTTTAATAGCACATACATAATAAAGTATAATGTTTACCCAAAGAATGGAAGTCAGCTTATGAATTCAATTTCCTCGGGTTTTTATTACTTCAAATTAGTTTAATCATACTTTATAATGGTTAAAATGAATTTATTAATATCTTAAATAAAGCTATTCATGTTTATAATACATTATATGATCATTTCATAAAATCCTTTCACCATTTACTTATTTGTAATTTGTCCCTTCCATTATTTTAGGTGCATTTTTACTTGATTTCATTGGCCAGTTTGTTTGGGCTTTTCTAAACGTATGGAAATAAAATTAAAGAAGTGGAATAAAATTTTATTAATATGTTTACATAAAATATAATTACACCATAAATTATTTTCATATCATATATGTCATTTTATCATTTGATAAAACATTAATGATGTTTTCTTAGATCATTTTCTGCGGTTCTTCGGTAATCATGAATATGTTTCATTATATAGCATAATGTCATGCATAAGAATGTTCATTACAGAATATTAAATTGGTGAAAACATAAACTTTACATTATATTTCAACAATTAAATTTTTTTATGATTATCATGGAATTATTAAATATATATTTCAAACACAAAGTCCACGATTTTGGTAAATTAGTACAACACGGACATTGTTTTTATTTTTAGAACAAGAGGGAGATGAGAGGGAAGAAGATGATGAATATAATACATGAAAATTCTAACATACCAAATATATAAGATTATAGAGACTTCATTCCTAATGTATAATATAAGGCGAAGAGGGTATAATAATAGAACTGAATTGAAATAAAAACACATGAAAAAGAGGATTCTAATCTATTGATCTGTTCTGCCTGAGATCCCCCTTAAGGCCTTTGTATTTTCCCTTTTGGTGATACTAGAAGCTCTAAAACATTGGGAAGATCCTTTAGGGGTGTATTTTTCATATCTTAGACAATGATAAAGTCTTTAATGGAGTGTGGGAAAGAGTAAAATGCATGTGGTGTTTATTTTAGAGCAGAGGAGGGATTTTACATTAGTTTAATGATTGTTATAACAATTTATTTCAAGACTATGAATACTCATGATTCATGTGACCCAAAATAGTAAAAGTTTCATTTTATTTCTAATTAAGTGGGCTTACATAATAATTGCATCACCTATAATGCAGAAAAATAATTATTTATCATTTATTGTAATTCATCGTATTTTACTTTTCATCAAAAATTCATGAATTTCAGAAAAATCCATATAAATCATCTTAATCAATTTTCAATTTGTAGAAATAAAAAATGAATCCATTTTTTGAATTTAATTTTATGAATATTATTAATTTTATTTTTAAATAAAATCCTAATTTAATAAAAAATAACAATTTTAAATATATAAGTCATTTTTTAACAATATGAAAAATTTATCACGTAGTCATTATATTAAATCCTTGTGAAAATAAAATATTATTAAAATTTACTATTCATTAGGGGAATAGTTCTTTTAATAAGGGTATGTTACTATTCACCAAAAAAACTAGGTTGTTCCTTCAGAGTCCAAATAACTTGCTGATCATAATTATATATGACTATTTTTTTATGTTTAAAACATATAATGGGAAAAAATATTTTTAAAGTGTAGTTATAATTATCAACCTAAAAAATTTCAAGAATCTCAACTTATTTCTAAAACAATTGGGTATTACGTTGTTGGCACCATAAAGTAAAGGATCCATTTTCAATAAGATATTGTAATTATTATTTAGTTAGAATGGATCGAAACATGATTGAGGATTTTATAGATAGTTAACTAGTTGAAATGTCTTTGATATCTACAAGGACACTAATTGATAAAATATGACCAAACATGAAACAATTTAGGAAAAGGTCCAAAAAATCCATCAGAGGACTTTATGAGGTAAATGGATTTCGATTCATTAAAATGTTGGATAAAATGTTTTTAGAGGTATGTGACCTAATCTGAAAAAGTTATCCTTCCAAAGGGAAATCAAGAACTTCTTCCCAAATCATTCTGGTATTTATTCCACTAAAACGCACAATTCATACCAATCCCTTCAACTAGGATAACATTTTAATATTTTTGAGGGAATATTTCTTATTATCCGAATAACCAACCCATTATGGAAGAACCCTATTATCCATTCAACTCTGTATGGAAGTGTAAAAAAACTATATGAAACAAGGTTATTATAACCAACCAAAACTATCTTATAACCACCAAAAGATATGTAGTCACCCCATACCCCCACCAAAATATCCTCAATTACCTTAATTTCCTTTAAAACTTCCCCATAAAAAACATAATATCATCCTCATGGAAATGAATAAAAAATAGATGAATATAACCTATAATTTTAAAAATCAACCCAAATAGACACTAGATACCTAAAAACTCATTTATGTAAACACTCTAACTCAATCAGTGGAATCCAATGTTTATGGTTAGAGAAATTATATTATCAACCCGTAGTAATGCCTATATATATCAAAAAATTTAGTAACATCTCCCTCAAGAGTGTAATGCAACATAGAATCCAAATTACCCCACTATTAGAGTCATTTGCTCATGAATAATCCACAATTCCTTTAATAAAAAATTATGTAAATGAACAATATCCTTATCCTGATAGAAACAGAAACAATGGGAATACCGTAAATTTTAAAAATACAAATTACCCATATAATTATTTTTTATTTCCTCAATTTTTCTCCCTTCCACGAAAATATAAAGATACTAAACATGATATAAAAATGCTGGAAGAATTAAAAAATATATAGATAAAAATAACCTTGATTGATTCTATGATGAAAATTCATCAATATTAAATGTTCATATAGGTGAGGTGTTCATATTGATGATGACCTAGGGGGATAAAAGGGAAATCATAGTGATAAATTTATTAAAATCAATAGATATATCTAATCCCAAAAAAATAAAATATCATAGAACATTTTCAATTCTATTCTTCATATTAGAGGTTTATTCATTATGATATTCATGATTTGGGTTCTCTAATAAATTCTATTCCTCCCTCAATTATTTATTCTTTGTAGTATAGGGAACAAAATCCCATAAGAATATTCATTATTCTATTATGTTAGAGTATGATGTTGTGGGGCTCAAAAATTAATTTATTCCCCAATATTATTATGTCGTTAAAATAGAATATGATATGATAAATGGACATTTCCTAATTATATTGTGAATAATAATACTCTAAAGAAAAAAAATTATTGCAAAAAACTGTAAATTATCGATGGGGATTGTGGTGATATTTTCTGCTTCATTAGCCTAGATTTCATGAATCACCCTACTAAAGTTAATTCATCTCCATTAGTTAATTTAATTGATATAATCCATTCCCCCCAAAACACATATTTTAATTCCCATGATACCCTATTCATGTTATCATAGTTGATATACATCCAATGTTATGTTTCATATGTTGAATTTTGCAATTGATTGAGAAAATATAATGCATTTTTTCTACTTGATGATTTGATGATGACTAAAGACAAAATGGAAGTACATGATATTGTTCAACATGTAAAATACTTCTCCTATGGTAAAGATGTTACCATTTACTTAATATATGAGATCAATGACCTATCACTTCAACATTCACTCTCATTAATAAAAAACCCTAAATGGATCTTAAAACACAACCACATAATTTTAAATATTACAATATTCAAAATATAAACTATATTCTATCATGGATGTTATTTCAATCCCTTCAAAGCATTAAATGATGTTTATTAAATTTTTTACGGGAGTTAAAAAAATTGTTTTGATAAAAATTTATATCATCGTCTATATTATCCTATCAATTTTCATGATTCATATATTATTAAATGATGTGGATAAACCGATCATGTAGAAACACAAGAAACTGATCTCCAAGAACTTTTTTTTATATAACGAGGTGGTAACCAAATTATTTGGTACCTGAATCATTTTCCCCACCATTAATAGAAAATGTTTTTGTCTAGTAAAGGAAGTATCTTAAAAAATTTGACTTAAGATAATAAAAATTGATAATAATGAATTGGTTCTAACTTGTGTAAAAACTTGTTTATGAATATTTTTAATCTCATTGGAGAAACCAACACACTTGGAAGGACCATTTCACTATGAAATTCATTGACCATATTATATAATGTCAAGTGGGTAATTTGTAGTAATCCTTTCTTTATGGATATTATGTATTATTTTAGATCTATATTACTCTCAAGGATCAAAAAAATAAAAACATGAAATTTCCATATAAGCACATTTTAAAGAAAGATGATTTTATTTACTCTATGCAATTGTTCTTTTAGATTCCTGTCATGCATGGTAAGTATTTTTTTGATTACCTATAATATTTCATTGATGATTTCATCGATGATATAACTATATGTGGTTCATCTTATGATGATTCTATGAGTAGGAATGTCTATTTCCGTTATCACAATATTAAAAAGTATCATGTATTAATTTATCAAAAATTCCATTTTATTGAGATATGAGTTATATTTCTAGTACATGTCATTTTTGAAAATATTATTCTAGTAGATAAATAAATATTTGATATAACTAAATTATTAATATTCCCATAAAATGATATGAATGTCTGGTTTTTTTATTTCATTCTAGATTTCATAATCATTTCGTTCATGGATTTAGTAATATTGAACACCCCCAATCCTGACTACATTAAAAAATAAAATGAATTTTTATTCGATAAAAACAATTATAATTGTTTTAAAAAATTTAAATAGAGTCTCACCACACCATTTGTAATCAAACCATCTCATTGGGATTTACCATTTTAGATCTTCTTGTGTGCCACTAACTATGTTGTTGGGGTAGTCTTATAACAATTGGTTTAACGAGCTCCATATTTCATTTCTTATTCCTCATGCACACTCGAACCATACTATGAAAGCTACAACACACCCAAGACATACTTACATACCATTTTTTCTTCCTATAAAAAATCAGGTAACAAATTTAGGTTCAAAAGCCATTGTGTTCACTAACCATGCCACACTCAGATATATCATTAGGAAACCTGATGTTAAACCATGTATCATTCATTGTGTTCTTATTCTGTATGAAATTAATTTAGAATTTAGGGATTAAAATAATGTAGAAATATTAATGTAGACCATATCAGAATTATCATTCCATCTTTAAAGATTGACTGACCACTTGTATGCCAACAAATGAAATTTTTCAGAATGAGAAATTGGATATAGTGTATGATGGAATTCCTTAGTATTCATAAATTTTAATTTTTTTTATATAAAATGATCTTAATGTTTATTTTAATAAAATTAAATATTACCATCTTTACCTAAGTATCATTGGTATATTTAGGATGATCCCTAATTTTGGAGAACATGTAGTTATCAAGTGCTTGTTTTTGAATACCCAATAGTGAGTTTTAGTAATTTTTATGTTGTGTTTCACTCTATCATGTGAGTGACACAAAGTTCCACATTCGACTCTATAAACATCCCTCGATCTTAGCTTATTTGGATTACTATATTTTGTTTTCCCATGATATTTTTTAATGATTTTCATCACTATTAATATATAGGGAATGTGACCAAAATTAGTGAAATTAAATAAGATTTTATTCTTTTACATTAATTTTTTTGGAGTATTGAATTAATTCATCAAATTCCGTAATTATTTAAGTAACATGTATATTCTGATGGCAGGATATTATGTGTCAATATGGGTAGAGGCATGAGAGATAATGATTGATAACTAAAATACAATTGTTGAAATTTTGATATTCCAAATTTTCTAAGGTTCATCATTAGGGACCAAGGTTATCATTACTATAATTGAACAATTCATTAAATATTGTGTGAGTTCGGGGACAATTATTGATTTTTTAATGTATAACACCTCCAAAATAATTGTCATGTCAAGGTGTCAAATATAGATTTCACACAAATTATTGAAAAAATAGTTCAACCATATATAAAACCTTATATGTTTGTAATTAATAATGTATCATTGTCCTTCCATACCCCTATACAATTACCATTTTAATTTAACCTTACTAAATTTTTTTCAAAATAGCTTTTACCCCTTTTGAGATAGTGTGTGTGGCCTACTAGTCCATTTGACGATGAATTTTCTATCCTTATATTATATGTTCTTAACAAAAGTTATAGATTCAAAAGATGACTTAATGAGAAAAGACTCATACGATAATTCTATGATCTATAAGAATAGAACCAATTATACCCATGACAGAAAAATCCGTTACTATCTTTCCTACAATGCGAATATTTCTATTATTTTCAGCGTAATGTTAAATCTTATCCTAGGAAATCATTGTTTATACTAGATTCACTAATATATTTGAACCAAATTTTATCCATTTGGTGTTTAGTGTGTCAATAAATAATAAATAGAAAAAAAAATTTGTATTGTTAATGGGTAGAGTTAGAATAAATTTCCTGAATCGTTTCCAGTTTCCCAAGTAGAGTAGTACGACATTCAAGAATCAACGTTCCAGTGACACCCTGCAGGTGTTATCCTTCCTTCACATATTCTCATTTTTATATGGTGATAACACTCTATTCTCCATGTGTGTGTATATGGGGGGGAATTATTTGGTTAGTTAAGATTTTCATCATATATATTATTATTTTTATTTTTTTATAGATACATGGAATTTTTTTTGACTTATTTATTTTAATTTTTTGATTAAATACTAATTTTCAATTCTGATCAAAACAACAAAATTATTTGAATTTCATGATGAATTTCCATGTTTCATGTTGTTTTAACTTTTAATTAATTTTTTACATATTTCATCTGAGTTTGGATATTTAATTAACATTTAGTGGTTATTTTAAGTAAATGTGGTTATTTTTAAAATATATATTTACAATTATAATTCCATCATGATATTTTTACGATCTATAATATTTTTTTGTGTTAATTTTTTCATTTAAATTTTCTTTTTATCATTTTAGTGAACCATGAACTGTGAATATATCATTATTAACTTACGTTATATTTAATTTATGTTAATGTTTATAAAAATGAAAAAAAAATTCTATGTGATCACTACTTATTTGATATGTCTCATTAACTTAATAGATTCACGGATTCATTAGAAACTATTATCTTACTATTTTACTCCCTCAAAATTCAAAAGAAATAACAAAAAACCAAAATAATAAATAATGATTGGATTTATGAAATGTACACCATATATGGATATATTTTAATTATTTTTTTGGATTATATTCTGTGAATGATTATGTGGGTTGGTCTTGAAATTTTATTACTGTGGTTATAGAATATGTTTTAAGGAATGAACCATTTAAAAAGAAATTTTTTACGAATAACCGATTTTTTCTAGATTCATAACATAAGGAACATTATTAAATATTTATCAAACAGACATCGAGTTTTAGTGACGTGGTAAAAATATGAAATAATTTCTAGTACAATAATCATATATTTCATTGAATTTTTTTTCTAATAAAATTTACGACCTATTCTTTTCCATGATTACTAAGATTAACATGGTTTGATTCATCCATTTCACATCGTGAAATATTGAATTGAATTTCATAATAATGTATGATCATAATGATTAAGGTAACATATCCATGAATGAGATTCTAAAACATCAATTTGTTTCAGTTGACAATGTTTAGGTCTAGTCGTGTGATCACTCCACAAATCATTGTTTTACTTCACCCTTAAACATCTAACCTACACAATGTTTTATTAAAAATTATCAATTTAATATTAAATTAAAAATATTATATAATTAAAATATATATGTAAATTACTGTAAAAAATAAATAAAAAAATTTATTATTATTATATTATATGAGTATGAGATTTCGAGGGCCCAACTTAATGTACAAGAATAAGCGGTGAGTGACATGGGATCACAAGAATATTTTTCCACTTTATCAAATAATATGAATAATTTTTTCAACCAATTTGTCTGAATTTTTTATAATCTAAAAATCTATTGTGTCTAACTCTTATTAAGAGGCGTGATCCCTATTTTCACAATAAAGGACCAAACCAAACTTTTATTTAGGAAAAATTGTACTATTTTGATGTTAATGATTTTGTTGGGAATTTTATTGTGGAATAAAAAAATGGACGTCCAATAGATTCCATGTTTTCAGATAAATAGTAAAAAATCAGAAAAAAAAATATACTCTTCAGTTCATTTCGATATTATGATGTTTACTAGTAAAAAAACAATAAAAATTTTGAATCTTGAAATACCTATGTGTAATACCACATTACACTCTTTCTATAAAATGGATCCTTGTGAAAATAATTTTCATTCTTGAAAAATATGTTATGTGAACCCATTTTGGAGTACAAAGGATATCCTATCATCGCATTAGAGGTTCTCGATGTCCCTATCCCCATAAGGGGATATAAGAAGTTGAAGTAGATCCACTAGGTTATCCACCTTCTATTTATGAACAGATAATCATTGGGAAGTCATTGTCAGGGATATAAAATCATGTTAAGGGGCCTATAAAACATATATTATCGATTGGTTTTTTGTAATTTGGTTTTAAAAATAATAATAATTTTCTTGTATCTTACTTTTTTTTAGAATTTCATACATTTTCTAGGTGTAATAAAATTAAATTCTATTTGATTCTAATTGATTGGTATGAGAATTGTAGTTTTTGAAATATGTTGTCGTATTTAAAAAACAATATAATCCATTCTATTAAAAAATTATATAGTTGTCTTTTAAATAACTTTTTTAATTAATATCGGAAATAACACTTAAATTCAATTTCTATTTTATTTTTTGGTTCTACATGCATTAATATATAGGGATTAAGATTAATCATTATCCTAATAAAACCCAACCAATGAGATACTCTATGTTATATAAACATTTTAAAACATTTAACTCTATATGGATTGTGGTGATCATGGAATTATATCCTCTTTATATATCATTTAGAACCCAAATTATATTTGTAATCTACTTAAAACTTTAAATATACTATTTTCATAAAATATATATCAAAATCAACTCCCTTTTTAGACATTTATTAAAAATTACACAACAAACCCATAAAATTTCCTTGAGATATTGTAACACCCGAGACTTTTATGTTATATAAATCATCAAAGGAATATTTTTCTACACAACACTTGCTTGGCTTGCTTTACACGCAATCGCGACCTTTCGCGATAGCTTGCGTCGTACGCAATACCGAGTTTCACTAAACAACGATATGCTATTAAAATATTATTAAAACTAGCCGTTATGAATAGTAATAACCACTTTTTGAAATTTTATAAATTTTATTTTTCAAACTGGACTTCATTTTTGGATTCAGAATATCGAAATTAGCCTAGGGTGAAATTTTGGTATTTTTCTGAAAACTTTCAATTTTTGATGAATAGTGAAACCACTAAGTGGTAGGTTAAAAACTGAATTTTGCATAAAACTTAATTTTACCACTTATGTGAATGGAATTTCGAAAATCCGAGAGACACGGTTAATATCAAGGACTAAAATGTGGTTCAATGAGATGAAAATAATTTTTTGGTGAATAGTAACTGTTTACTTTTTTTTACCACGGTTAAAAGTAAATAGGGTAATTAAGGGTAAAAATGATATTATTATTACCCTAACACATGTCCTAATTCTATTGGACAAGTGTAATTCGATCAAAAACAAACTTAGGAATAAAATATGACCATTTAGGCCCACTTGGATTAGATTAGGACATTTATTATTAATTTATTTAAAGAAGGGTTAAAGTAGTTAAAATCAAAGTTTAATAAGTAAATCATTTTTAATATGGGGTTATACATAAGATAAATTAGATTGTAAATATTAATTAGAAAGTTAAAATTATTTACTACATGATGGTATTTTATTTGTAATTTTTAGACATCAAATAATTTAATTTATTTATGACACAAAGATGATGCAGTAATTATCTTGTTAATGAAATATTGACATAATTGATGTTATAAACACCAAAATAAATGTAATTTGAGACTTTTTATGAATTACACTAATTTTCTAGGTTACTATGATATATTAGTGTTGATTTAATCAACTTGGTTCGAACATATAATTCTGTTATGACTTTCACAAAAATCATATATCAAATAGTGTCAAAATTGACACAAAATAGTTTTTAAATAAAATATTACATTATTAATTGTTATTTTATTCATAAAAATATAAGGTTCGGCCAAATGACTTATATAAGGATATATATATTAATAATAAACAATTTGGGGTTCCTTTGGCATGTTATAGTAAGTGTATTAACCATATAGTGAAAGAAAACAAAAAGACACGGTAAAAGTTAAATTAATTAACTTAGAGTTAAATCTAATTGATAAGGTTAAAATAATACCCTAAACTTGTCTAAATCCTATTGATTGATAGGATTTCGACCCATCCCCACTTTAGCTTCGAAATAAGACCCTTTGGAACCATTATAAACCGATTTTGACTTTAATATAAAATAATATTTTGAGATATTCCTAAGGTGCCCCTCTCCTCCCTTATAAAAGGGCACCTCCTCCCCCTCCTCCTCACACCAATTTGAGCACTCAAGCTCGTCCAACCCCTGCCATTTTCTCCTCTACACTTCCCTAGAATAATCCTAGAGGTCCTGGTCTTCTCCAAAGACCAATCTTAGTTCCTTAAGTGGAGGATTCAAAGAGGCGTTCTAAAGAAGAGGTAATATCCATTACCGATCTTTTCAATTTCTTTCTTCTTCAACTTCTTCTTCTTTAGTTGTTTCATGATAAAGTAATAACATCAGTATTACTTACATACTGATATGTTATTATAAATATGAAACAACCCTAATTCACCTTCTATCCATCCTATGGAAAAAGGAAATCACCGCGCGTGCGTACGTACGGAATACCGTCTCCACGCCGTGGTGTAATCTATTTTCCACCATCACCTTACAAGGATGGGTATAATTGTGTAATGAGTAACTATATATTATTATTATGAAGTAATATTGATACTGAAATAATATATATATACTCCAATACAATTCCACGATCATAGGAACGATATCATCACTCGTGCGTACGTACGGAATACCGTCTCCACGATGTGATGCGACTCGTTCTACATGATCTTCATTTCATAATGATTATATAAATGAATTGAATGAATGAATATGGTATATACTACACTAATACCATTCTGGAAATGAATTATCTATAACCTAAAGATAAGAATAAGAATTTATTCGACAAAACACGCATAAGAACAAAAAGTTATAAAGACCCGAGTAACAAGTAACCATGAAATATTACTAACAAGAAGCTAATAATATGACCATATATGATATCATATCAATATGTATGATTCTGGAATAAGTAAATAACATTATTTAAACCATTATACAGGAGCTTCGGGCACGAACAAAGCAAATCGGACCTAAGGTAAGGGAAATATCACAATCTCATTTTTATCCGAGATTGTTTATTCGTAAGTAATTACTGGGGTGTATTTTATCATCCACATCCATGTTCCCTCAATATGTAATATTATTTCCATCCACTTACAATAGTTTAAATCCAATTTTACCCTTCGGTGAGTTTTTAGTAAATAATATGAAAGGAATCTTTTATCGTTTTTTTCGTACGAGGTACTTTTTGACTTTTCCGACAAAAGTACGAAGAATGTTTTTTTTAACTTATACGGCATGAATGGATTTTTAAAACATTACTTCAAAGAAGCTTCCTTTACAAGTTTTCAAGTTTATTTTTAATCAAATTCTTTTATTTTAAAATTGTATGACATGTTATGAAAGGAAAAATGTTTTTGAAGAAGAAAGGATATTTTCCTCAAGAATGGAGTTCAAGTGTTTTATCAAAATTATTTTCCATCTAAGATAATAAAAGGTTATATTTTTATCCCTATTATTACATTGATTTGATCATGTTGTGATGGAATTATTTTTATGAATTCCATTATCTTATATGAATTGATTTATGATGTCATGATGTTTCAAGAATCCCATTTTTATACTTGTGTTATGCAATGATGTATGTTTTATGATTATGTGGCACACATATGAAAGGATTCATTATAAGATGGGTGGGACCTATATCTCCCTCCAATGCATTGGGTAAAGACTTTATATCTCATGAGATAGACATGGCTGGAACGGAAGGTTATTTCGGTTCAGTGATACAGGACTGAAACGAGGAGTGAACTCGGTTCAGAAATGGACTTTGTCCGCTAAGATAGTCTTGGCAATGAGTCATGACGAACAAGAAATGATTTTCCATGATTATGTGTGCATGCCACAAAGTTTCAAGTTTTATGTTATGATTATGGGGATCTCATTTTCACTTTTATGATTTATTCCATGTTAAGATAGTATGATCTCTTTTGCAGGTTTTGATTTTCAAAAAGATATGATATGATTTTTATTTCCTTTATTTGCCCTTGCTGAGCATTTGAGCTCACCCTTTTATGTTTTCTTTTCCCCAGGTCAGGAAGATGGATATTAAGTAGAATATGCTAAAAGGGACCCTAGATATGATGAAATAAATGGGAGACACTGTAGAAGATTTATGAACCAGTTGTTTATGTTTCCCAGTTTCTAAAGACACTATACCTATACGGTCCTTTGTGGGTTTGTCATATGTTGTAATAAGTGTGTTTCAATTTTGAAGTATTAACAATGTATGTAAAGTGTGGGTCGTTATAGATATGGCCTAGGATCTTCCATAGAATATATTTAGACATTTTAAATCTAATAAATTTTTCATTCCAAGACAAATTAGTCATCTCTATCTCATGATTCTAATTCCAATCATAGACATTCATATTTGATGATTAAATGTAATAGAAAATAAATTGGATAAATTGTTATGTCATTGAACACATGTAATAATATATTATATAGGGACAATCTATGAAGTTAAAACTAGAATAATTAATTGAATTTATATTCACAATTTTTTGTCTATAATGACTAACTCTGACCACAAATTAGAATTTTAGGGTAAATATTTTAATGGGATAAGCTCCATGGTTTTGGATTCAAAATAGGGATTTGAATTAATTCAAATTAAAATCTATTTAATTTTGAAATGAGGATAATGTGAATATTTGTTTTATTTTTCATGTGGAATAATAGCGTGTTAAGTGACTAGTGATAGAATAGAGGGAAAATTTTACGACGAATAATAAGTTGTTATAAAAACATCCACAATGTGATACAATTATACTTGAGTGTCTATTGGGTGTATACGTAGAGAATGAATAGAAATATATCAAAAAATTAATCTTATGGTTGGAAGGATTTATTCTCATTGATAATAGGTTCATTATTATTTAAACATTTATGGAATAAATAATATATTTGTGGAACTTTTTTTAATGATTATTATGATAAACCATGCTTTGCATACCCACACATTTAAACTAGTGGGTAGTATTGTCTTAGTTAATTCTTGATCATGACCGGAAATATCATTTTTTTTATAAGTGTATGTTTTAAATATTATTTTTCTTTCATGTGTCAATGTCTGTTTTGGATGAAAATTATTTCTCAATTGACACAACGAAGAGGGTTGTGAAATATCACTGGATCTTTCACCCTCTCAAGTGGCCAAAAGATGTTGGTAATGATATATAATTAATGATTCCCTTTACCCCCGGATGATATTAAATTGAAGGATGGGTGTTATATTTATAGGTTAGAGATTTTACCCCTAGTAATGTAGTAACAAAAATGTAGAAAAAAAGCAATTTGAATATAATAAATAAATATCATAGTATAGAATATAGTCAAAACTTTACAATATAGTTGAAAACCTAAAATAAATTCTAAATAATAATCCATTAAATAATACTGGAATAATTTAATTAAATGATGAAATGTATCAATATTTAATGTTAGATGTAATAATGACTAAAATAGTAGCATACTCAATAATGATAAAAAATAATGTGGTCCTGAACCCCATGTCAGTCCTACCTCCAAAATGTAGCCTATCCAGGAATATAATAATCAATATAAATGTAGCTTTTCCATTTCCAGTCGTTAATTCATGTAATATTATTATATACTAGATGATGGACTATTTATATTGTTAGTATAACCTATTAGGTCAACACCACTATGTCTAATCAAAACTTTTTTGTTTAAAAGTGAAAACAATAATAAAATAAAAAGTGTATTAATTAATTTACCCATTAATGTAATACCACATCCACCTTCTTCAGAACCATGTGGTAATGTTCTTCATAATATCTCACAATCAAACAGACCAATAACTTGTACTGATGGTAAACCAAAACATTCCATGATTCCATGTTGGAAGGTCTCAGATAATGTCACACAACCATACTAACCATGCCATATAACAATGGTATGAATCAAAAATATCTAGGTCTAACCCACTATAAGAGATGTTTGGTATTTAAATCAATGAAAATCTGAGTATATAATCATTTTAGTAAGTAATTCATGGTGAAACCTTGTATATAATAATTTCATAATGTGTTAGTGCCAAGGACAAAATATAATGATTTTAACAAGTGTGAGGGAATATCTTGATATATAAGAATTTCATCTTTTTTTCTCATGGAATATAATTATATATAATAATAACAATGTGGGAAACACAACACATTTCATATCATAAATTTTATCATAATAGTGCATCAAAAGATCAATGGTTAATTATGGAAATTACAATTTATCTTAAAATTCCACATTTCTCTTTTATTTTTTTTAAACCAAAAATATGTTAGTCACTTTTAAAATAAGCCTGCCCAAGGTGAATCAATATCATGAATCACCCAAATCCCATGTCATGATAATGAAAATTTAATCCATTAGTCAATTCGTATATAATCAAGTGTTCTCTTCCCCAAAAGGTTTCCATAATCCTATTCAATAACCAATTTGAGACAAATGGATTCTATATAGAAATCAAATTCTTTATTTAGTGTATTCAAACAGAATTTATGTTGGAACAATTTAAATATGTCACAATTTTTTAATTAAATTGACTATGTGGTTTTGTTTTAGGGCCTTACCTTTTACTAAAGATCAACTAACACTTCCAAAAAGAATCACCAACAATAATGAATGTGTATTTGATTTTATGTAGAATTCAATATAAAAATAGATAAATATAATAAAATGAAAAATGTCAATATATTAAACCGAAATGGCCAGAGGACAAAGGGAGAGAATGTAAAATCGTATAAAACTCACTCATCTCGGACCAGATGTGTGATTGGGATATTTAGAATCAAGATAGGTGATCCAAAATTGATTAGAAACCATCATTGGGTCAAGAGGACAAGTCTTATAAAATTAATTTAAAAATAATAATATACACTACCCACATAACAACACTACTACAGATAAATACATGTTTTATAATATATTTACACATCATACATTCAATTTTAAAATATATATATTGAAAAATGTATCACCTCTATTTATTTTCACAACAGTTAGAAAATTTCATGACATGTAATGCCTTCATGAAATTTATTCATTTCACTTAATGAACACGACTCATAGTTTGGTACTAGAAATAAATACACATCGTGTATGATCGTTCCATGGTGTGGAATTTCTATGAAACTATCCTTCATCATGTCACCCCTCAGAGGAAGATGAACCACATCTGAACCCGATAAAAGGATGGAAAAAATCATAAACACATTTAAGATATTTTCATCTAGAATCAATTAAAAAACATGATTATATTCCAAAACATTTGGTCTATTAACCAAAAAGGATCTCAATATGTGAACCAGATTTATCCTTAAAATATTAAACAAAAAACATAAAGATGATTATACATAGAAAAAGAAGAAAGAATCTATCAACCTCCCCAACATATAATTTCTCATCCCTGAGCAGCTCTAAAAATCAATATAGATTCTTAGAGAATTAATCAAGCCATTTTGGAAATATATCATACCCTATCTCCATGGTCTCCTTTCGAAGTTTCCCATTTTACCACTCCACTCAAACCAAGGGAATTTCTCAACCCCATAAATACTCCCCCCTATTGTCCATAAATTTTATTGCATTCCCCTAAAAGGATGAATCATCAATAAGATAATATTTTCTTATGTCTATCATTTGAGAAGAGTTAAATTAATATCATGGAAGCAACAACATGTCAAACACTTCATGGGTGATATTGAAAATATTTGAAATAGAAAAAAGATACACCATTAGATCAACCTTATCCACTAACCCAAACATCCATTAAATATGGTTTTGATATTATTGTGTTTCATATTACACAATTTTCCAAACCTAGTTGACACTCGTTGGAAATATTTATGACCCACCTAAATCTCTAAAGGTTATCTCTGATGGTCAGCATTTAATCACTTCTAGCTCGGCAATGTTATTAATCACTACATAATCAAATGAACAAACTTAGATGTCTAATGCACATGACTGGTCCCAAAAACCAATGACTAAGTAATCTTAAACCAACAAAGAGGTAAAAGGCACATCTTTCCATAAAAGGACTCAAATGGTGCCATTTGAAGTTATTCATGGAAGCTATTATTATATAATTAAATTAGGAGTTCCAAATTATAATCCATTGAACCATAGATATCTAAAAAATAGGCATATAACATATCATGCAAAAAGATAATTGTTTACATATATTAACTACTAGTTTGAGGATGGTATGATATACTCATAAGGACTTGTGATATTAGTACCTTCTGAATTTCCGACCAAAATCATGATGTGAAACAAGGATCTCTATCTGGAATGATACACCTTGAAACATCATGCAACTAAATTACCTCATGTATGTATGTAATACTGAAAACATCAACCATGAAGGTCACACTGATAGAAAATAAGTGAGATACCATTTTCATTCATTTCACAATCATCCATTCTACATCATTCATATGGGTTATCTAAGGTAATCCTATCAAAAAATCCATAGTGGAAGCATTCCATTTCAATTAATGAATTAGAAATTGATATATATTACCATATAGTCTATCAATCATTTCTTTTTAATATTTACAAGTGAAAAATCTCACCACAAATCCTTCTACATACTTCTTCATTAAATTTCACCATTATTCTATATGTAGATCACGATGCATTTTTTCAAACCAGGATTTTCCACCCGTATTGAATCATGAATGTATCTCATTATCTCCTCAAACAAGACTACAAAAACCCATAATCAGACAAGGAAAAGAAGAGAATTTATATTTCTAAGAGATCATCATGATGGTACTTCACCTCCATATAAGATGTCCCTTATAACTAATCTATTTGGAAAAAATAATTATTTGGTCTTGTTCCATGTCAAATGAATGGGTATAATAGATGTCGATGTTAGATATTCTACTCCCAAAGACTCATGTACATATAAATGAAAGTCTTAAAAGAGGCTCATCACACTCCAATCCGTAAAATAATTCTCTACTATATATGTCATTATATTCCAGATCAACCAAATGACAAAAACATTTTCCTTTCTGGGTGTATAATCTCAATCGAATTTGAATGAATATAGGTACTCTACCCACCTCGTATATCAGAAGGTTAGGTCATACAATGAAAATATCCACATAAGGATCTTTTAGTCCTTGAATACCAGAAACCCGTCACAGATGATATAATTTAACAATTATCTCAGGTCATGTACCCTTATTGCTAAATCCAAATAATGAGCAGGATAATTCCCCTCATTTGGTCTCAACTATCTTGATACATAACCAACCACACAGTCCTCCTACATCATAATTTCTCGGAGTCTAACTTCAGATGAGTCATAGTAAACACTATAATCCATTAATAAATCAAGTACAATGAAGATTAGTTTTGAGATTATCTAACTCTTCAGCACTTGGAAATATCTCTATTAAGAATCTGACAAAAAAATTATCCCCTTTCATTCTCCTCCCATACCACTTTTCTCTTTGATGGGAGAATTCATGGATGATGTATTGGAAATATCCCACTAACCTAAATAAATCTAAATCTTGAAGAAACTATTGGGTGTCTCACAATAAAACATATTTGAGACCTTTTATGGGTCCACATACACTCCATGCTATAAGATAACATGATTCATGAATTACAATCTATCAATCCAGAAAATGAATTTCGATATCATGGTGTAATGTTGACAGCTACATAATATACTCAAGTTGTTGTGAAGATTTCATCCAGGATCATAGATAGAATGGTTGTCGACTAATAACTAATTAGAAAAAAGTACCATAAACTAATCAAGAAAAGGGTGAATGATCTGATTCATCATGTCCATGAGTACAACAAGTGTGTTTACTAGAACGAAGAAAATAACTGGGGACTTGTATAAGTCATACCCACTTTTGAAAGAATTTTAATGTATTGTTTATGTTATTACCCTAAAATGATGGAATCTATTCCCAAATAAATCTTCGAGAAGATCATATCACCCATTAGTAGTTCGAAGACATTGTCGATGCGCATAAGGGGATACCAGTACTTGACCATTATATGGTGTAATTATTGAAAATCAACAAACAATCACAAAGTCACATCATCCTTCATAGTGAAGAGAATTGGAAAACCCAAATAATATGTACCAGTTCATATAAACCCTGTTGTGTCTAGATCTTATAGAAGAATGTTAAATGTCAGAATCCCTGATGGTTCCATTCTATAAGGTGGGATTGAAACAGGCTATACTCATAGATCATAGTCGATAATAAACGTGATTTATCACTCTTGATGTAAGCCATATAACTCATCAGGAAAATATCATTAAAATGGTATAACACTGGAGGAATAAAAATTCTACTGCCTTCTAACATCCCCTAGGGAATGATAAACTATAGGAGTTGTGATATAATCCAATCTCCACTAAATTGTGTTATCCTGAAAATCTTGAAGATCCCACACAACTTTGTCGGAATAGCTACCTCCCTTTGGGGATAATAAAGGTAACATCCCCCAGTTAATAGTGGATATGATACTTCAATTGAACCTACCAATATATATTAATAATAATTTTTAATATTTTCATGACTGGCATGATTGGTTTCCAAAAGAAATTGTACCCCAAAATCTCTAGAGAACAGACCTTGCGATGTTTGAAATTCTCTAATTGCACTCCCAAATGTGTGTTGATGGAAAAAACACCATCGATGAGTTCCACATCCTAGCCCAAAGTGTTTATAAATAGACTACATAAAATTCAATACAATTTCCCAAAATCAATCAATACCTAATAAAGACTAGATTATAGAATATTTTTAGCTATTAAAGTATAAGTTCCTCCATACATACTAGTTGGACAAGTATATATGATCTAAAATTGATCAACCCCTCTACGATACGCTCTTTCCTAACATCCATGGACTAAAACCTCTTACTGGTACTTCCTCTTACTAGGGATCCATTACCCCTACTATTAGCAATAAATCCTTTTGAAATCCAGCTACCTACCTAATGAAGAGTAGTCGAGTCCTACCTAAACTATAGTGCTTATCTGGATCCCCTATTACTTGTCTATTAATACATTCCCTTATATAACCATTGTAGTTTTTCTATCATTCAAAATTGAATATACTCAAAAGTGGGGTACATAAACTAGGCCTATTTGTGTCCCATACTTCCACATTGATATAACTACAATAAAACATAGTCCTGATATGGATTCCCACAACATTGACTACTCAGATTGCTACTACCATGGTAAAAAATATCAAAGAGACACATCATTCTACTAGAAGAATATTTCATAGTTTTCCCGGAGGAAATAACCTAGAAACAAATCAGGTTGTCTTTAATACTCCCTTACATAATGATTTTATAATTTATCACTGTTATAGAACTTCTCAGATAGAATGCTTTCACAGGTGACCTGATCTATTAGGAAATACTGTTCAAAAAAATTATCTTCATGATGATCTCACCATCTTCCAAATATAATGCAGAGATTAGTGGGTCTATGAAATTTTTTGTGTAGTCCATCACTAATGTACGATACTATCGCATGATCATTAACTCACAATCCTTCTCAGAAATCGACATACCGAGATAAACATTTCACATGAAATTCATTTTGAATTCATTCCAAGATACCTATTCCCTCTATCATTTCTAATCCATAACATCCCACTATTCCTTGGTAGGTCCAAAATGAATATCTATACAATGCATCACCCTCCTATATTTAGTTTTCATGAGAAGCATAAATATCATCTTGATGGACTTGATCCAGAACCTCATTTCCAAGGGGCCTCCCTCCCTAGTGAATGTATGCAGTGTTATAGATTAAATTCATTCATCAACTCAGACATTGTTGGTATAGTGTGAATAGTATCTAGACCCATTCATTACATGATCATCCAGAACATTTCATGGTTTTTAATATACTTTAGATATTTAATATATAAAATGAATACTTAGATCATCTATGATTGGTGTGTACTAATTTCCAAACTCCATATTCTCAATATGAACATATAGAAGATTCATTTTCTCTACAAGATAAACACACTCAATAGAGCACATGATATAACACTATAATCCTCAGTATGTGATAACAATAGATATCCATGAACAACATATATCTCAAAAAATGGATTAAAGTTGTTTTATAATGACATAGAAGTTCATTTATTTAATATCTCAAATCTAAGTAGTTATATCACTTTAAAAATAGTAATGTATATATCACATGCAATATATATGTACCTAAAATCTAAAAAATATACCAATATATTTCTCCGTGTTCCTATCATGATTCATCCATACTCATATCTTTCCATATTGAGGATAGATTTTCAATCTCAAGAACCAATAACATCTTGAAAAAGTAATTTAACACTATTGGACCCTTTTTGAAATAGATGTTGTCATAATCACAAATCATGACAATTTATAGAAATTATTATTTCAAATACTCTATTTATGTTATATTTATAACTAAATCAATTATATCACTTTAAATAATATATTTCCATATGTTAGTATATTATTATGGATATTTATGTTTCAATATATTTACATGTGTATATTTATATACAATTATGAATTTTACATAATTTGGTATTGTTCTGTATAAGACAGACACTTCGTAAGACTTTCAGTGTTCATAACACCTATAGATAAAAGGATTAAATGATTGTTGACTCACCGATAAGAACATAGAGTCAATGAAATCACTAATCAGTGGAGTCGCTGATAGAGGATGTCACCGATCAAAGAAGACACTAATGCACGACTCACCGATAGAAAAAATGACACACTGACGTAGAGGACACCGATGATCGGTCACACAGATAGTTTAAGAAACTAACCATTGTTAGAAATACCAATGAGAACCACATAGATGAATGAGTCACAGATGGGATACTTACAGATGGAAGAGTCACTGTTGGGAGATACACTGATAGTTCAAAATGAGTCACTGATGACAACTCATCGAGGCCCAGACCGACCAATAGATGACATGACTCACTGATTCCTAGAGACATTGTTACCATTGAAGAGGAATCAACAATAAAGATTCATTTATGTTGATAGACTGATACTGAAAAAATGATGATGACATACTGATTCCAATGACACACTGGTCCTTATGACCCACCGGTAGTCATAATTTTTTTAATTTATTAATACAAAAATATATGTCATTGTCATATTTAGTCAAATTAATGTTTCTATATTTATATAATTTTTCATGTTTGAAATTTATTAGAGAGTAGGAGGTACATGCACATGGGGAGATATTCGTGTCTACATGACCTCGATGTATAAAATAATTACAAGCTGAAGCATTTGCGGACACAAAAAATAGCTAGAAAAGAAGAACTACAATCTCCTACCACTCCCGAGCTCATGTCTAAATCCCATGAACTATAAGGAAGAACATATAGGGAGATCAAAAAAACAAGGAAAACATGATGATCATCTTATAAACAAAAGAGCTAGACATTTCAGACTGCTAGAAGCCATGCCACAGAGACTCGGATACTAAGTTTAGTATCCAAATTCATGAAGAAGACCTAGATTCCATTTCCATTACATCAATCGAGTACATATCTTCCCTATGTAAAATAGAAATATTTCTAAACATTATTCTACAAGTCTAGCTCTATTGTGTTCTTTTGTTTTCAATTTTGAGGAATGTGTGTATTTTTTAATTACACACAGAGAATCATGTCCATAATGGGAAGATAATAAATATCCTCAAACTCACTCTCTATTAATAGTTTTCTATCCTAGATAAAATAGTCGAAGAGGTCAATTTTAACTTGTTTGTTGTTTTTTCTATCATAACTATGCTGAGGTCAAGTGAGACATGAACATCCTTCTGTACTGTTGAGAACCCCAATCAAGGGTGTTTATTAAACTGTTTATTAAATTAAACTTCTTAGTGGTAGTTGATCACCAAGTGGAGAGGAAAAAGTATAAGATTGATACTGAACCTCTTGTTTTTATCCACTATTCATTTTCATTTAAGTTTTACTCTATCTTTATTATTTATTCACAAAACAAAATTGAACTTCGATAGTTAGTTTAGCAAGTTTTTATAATTCTTTTGAGCCTGTATAGTAGTTTCAAATGATATATTTATATTTTGATTAGTAAAGCAGATAAATAATCAATCTTTTGAGAAATTAATTGAAAAGGTAGGAATCTTAAAAATTTAGTAAAAACTTACTTGTATTATATTTTATATCAGGGGAAATTTTTTTAGAACCAATTTTAATATAAATTTTTATAGATACTCAATTCAAACCCCTCTTGAGTAATATACTCCAACCAACATTTGGTATCATAGGAGAGTTTTATTTTCACTATTTTAAACCCTTTTTTAAAAATATTCAACTATAAGTGTAGTTGAATTTAAAAGATATTCAAATTTCAATTATACCTATATTTTTATCTATCTGAAGACTTTAAAAAATTTATATTATGGACAATAGACTAGAAGGATCTTCTACTAATAAACCCTCTTTTTTCAATGGAATGAATAATGCTCAGTGGAAGCTTAAAATTAAAATACATCTAGAAAGTACGAGATTTGAACTCTGTACTTCTATTGAAAGTAAATATTTCAACCCTAAAATTACTATAAATACATTGGATGAACCTATAGAGGATGTCTATACAAATAAATATAATGATATGAAGGTTATATAGTATGAACTAGGATATGAAGAGTTTACTCGCATTTCTACTTGTAAAACTGAAGATGAGATTTTTGACACTTTTTTTGTTTCTCTTAAGGGAACATCTATTGTAAATGATATGATACTAAATAATTATACTGTTATATATAAAAATTTTAGAATAAAGCCTAATGAATCTACTTCTGTTATGTATCACAGGTTCAATTAAATTATGAATACCATGATTTCATTAGGAAGAGATGTCACATGAACAAAAAATCATGAGGATTATATAATGCCTACTAGAGAGATAGCGAGGGACATATTTATCTATAAGAGAATCATGCGACATTGATAATATGAATGGGAATGAGTTGATTGGAAAATTAATAATGTATAAGGAGTAAAACAAATTATATCAACAATAGGATGAAACAAAAAAGAAACATTATAGAATTCAATACTACCAATTATATGTGTAAAGACAATGATAATGTTCATGATACTGTTGAGAGTTCATGTATTAAAGAATCGGCTTCAGGCAGTGATGAAAAAATTGCCCAACTGGCCAAAAGAAATATAAAATTTTATAGAATTAAAATGTTTTTTAGAAAAAAACATTAAAGAAATGTTTAATAAAATGGAAATTGGAAAAAGGTTTGCATAAAAAATGACAAATCCGACGTGATTGTTTTCTTTGAATGTAAAAGGAGAGGACATGTCAAAGATGACCGTCCGAAGTTGAAATTAAAAAATGTATTAGAAATAGAATAATAAATATAAGAAAGATATGAAAGCCACATTGAGTGCATATGAGGACAACACTAATGAATCATCTTTTTCTCAGGATGAGAAAGAAGACATGGAAAATATGTATTTTATAAAAAATACATCCATGATTTTCTTTAGAGTCTTCAGTACACAATTAGTATTATTACGAAAATGAATGTGAGTCTAAATATATGAAAAGTGATTAATTTTTTAACTAATCTAATATTTTGGAAGAGACATGAAATGAATTTAAATATAAATATAATTATATAATTAAACAACATTCTCTTACTATAACAATCAAATAAAAAATTACTACTGAAAAAGAAAAGAATGTTCAAGTGCTAAGGAATATAATGAGCTAAAAAAATAATGGGAAATTAAAGAAAGATTTATAAATTTTTTCCATTAATAAAAACACACTTATTGAAATGATTCATAAACAGATAGATCCTAAGTACACTTCTGGAATAAGATATCATCCTTTGAAAAGAATTCATCCAAAACAAATTTTATACCATAATATGGAAAATCTTCTTCTTTATTAAAAAATCATAATTTTACGACAACTTCTAGTTCTATAGAATATTTTACTACATTGTGTATTCTAGAAAGAACCATGTTTATTTTTTAAATACTTTAAAATCTACATATAGAAAACCCCTATGACATGTTTGGGTTCTTAAATCTTTTATTACTAATGATTATGGACCCAAACAAATATGGTTACCAAAATCATTTCATGGAAAAACAGTTTTAAAGGAAAACTATCTAAATAGTTCCTGTATAAATATTTAGAACTTGGACACTGTCTACTCATGAAACATTATAGGAGACTACTCAATATTCAAGGGTCTCTTTATGATTGATGGAGGACATGCCAAATTTTGTGACAATGGTTATGGAAAAATCATGAGCTTCAGCCAAATTGGTAACCCTAACTCTATTACATTTTCAAAATTAATCTATGTAGATGGACTAAAGAATAACATGATTAGTATATCCCAACTATGTGACTATGGATTTGATGTTCTATTCATAAATGATTCATACAGTTTTTATTCCAAGAATCACTAAGTATTTACTGCTCTTAGAAATGATAATGTATATCCTATAAATATAGACATAATAGTAACTCAAAATGTTTCATGTCTAAGTGCCTTTCCGAAAGAGTATTGGATCTGGAATAGAATACATGGAATTTTTAATTTAAACTACCTTAAGAAATTTCCTGTAAATGGTTTCGTTAAAGACCTTCCCAAACTAGAGTTTCTAGATAAAAAGTGTACAATCTTTGTCAAAAATTAAAGAGAAATAAAATATCGTTTGAACCAAAGAAATATGTAACAACTTCTCAACCTCTCGAGTTGGTTCACATAGGCTTTTTGGGACCATATTGAGTTTCATGTGTCATTGGGAAGCACTACATTTATGTTCTTGTAGTTGATTTTTCAGGGTATACATGACACTTTTTCTTAGCTCACAGAAGTGCATCTAGCATTCATTTTACCATGAATGCTAGGAATGTTGAAAATATTTTTGGGATTAAAATTAAATCTATAAGAAGTGACTGTGGCCGTGAATTTAAAATCCATAACATTGAATCTGTTTTCTCACAAAATGGCTATAGGAAAAACATCAATTCCCCTAGGAAACCACAATAGAATTGTTTAGTAGAGATAAATAATCGAACCTTCTAAGAGATAGGACGCAATACTCTAAATGAATAGGTCTTACCAAATTATTTTTGTGCTGATGCCATTAATACAGCTTGTTAGACAATAAATAGAGTTTTAATCAGACCCATCCTTAAGAAACCACCTTATGAGTTGTGGAATAATAATAAACCTAAGGTAAATTATATTAAGGTGTATGGATGTTAATTTTTTATTCTAACAACAGTGGTAATTTTGATAAATTTTCCTCCAAAAGTGATAATGGAATATTCCTTGGATATTGTATATCATGAAAATCCTATAATGCCATAAATAAGAGGACTAAAATAGTTGAAGAATCTGTGCATTTAATGTTTGATGAAATAGATCTACATGACACATGAACTCACCAGGGAATCTAGAAAAGGATATGTCTAATATTGGCATTAATGAAAACCCCTAAAATTATCCGGTTATGGAATCTATAATAACTTCATGTTCTAGAAATTATCCAAAATCTATCCATAATGATCCAGATCAAAATTATAAACATGAAATAACTATCCCTACTTTTATCAGACAAACAATGTCCCTTAAAAACATTACTTAGATGTTATAGATAGAGATTTAGATAGGGGAACACAAACTAGATCTCCATTTATAAATCAGGTTGAATATAAAGAATTTATTACATAAATGGTACCTAAAAATTTCAATAATGAATTTTGGGTGATGTATATTCATAAAGAGAATTACTAGTTTGAGAAAAAAATGTATCGAATATTTTTGATAGACCAAAAGACACCATGACTATTAGAACTAAATATGTGTTTAAGAATAAATTATGTGTTTCTACAAATATAGTTAGAAACAAAGATAGTATCATCGCACAATGTTGTAATCAAGAAGAATTAATTGATTATAAGGGATCATATTCCCCTGTTGCAAGGCTTGAAGCCATTATAATATTACTTTCCTATGAAACACAATTATATTTCAATATTTATCTAATTGATCTCAAAATTACATTCTTAAATGGTTATATAATTGATGTTGTTTTTTAGAAAATCCCATGTATTACAAATCCACATTTTCCAAATCAAGTTTTCAAGTTATCTATAGCTAGTTATGGTTTGAAAAAAGCTCCCATAGCATGGTATGAAAACATAAACAATTTTACAATTTTAAACGATTCTAAAACGGATTTTTTGATCCAAAATTGTTTATAAAATGAACTTTGAAAGAAGTCTTAACAGACCAGATATATATAGATGATATTATTTTTAGATCTTCTAATAATTATGTAGCTAATGTTTTTTAAAAAAGTATGAAACGTGAATTTTAAATGGGTATAATGGGTGAAATTAAATATTTTCATGGATTTTAAATATTTCAAAATAATTTATGTATTATTATAAATCAAAGTTAGTATACAAAATATCTTCTGAAAAGATATGGATATGATAGCATTAAGAGTAGTGAAGCAACTAAGAATTCTTCATGTAAGTTAGATCATGATGACAGTAGGAAATATGTTGATCAAACTACTTATAGAGGAATTATTTGGAGTTTACTGAACTTAACTGCATGTTGGCCAGATATTATGTTTAATTTTTTATTTGTGAAAAAATTCTTCAAATCCCAAAAGATTAACATTTACAAGTTGTTAAAAGAGATTTCAAATACCTCAAATATACAACAGATTTAGGATTTGTCTACCCACTGGGACAAAATTTTGATTTGGATAGTTACTCTGATGCTGAATTTAGAGGATGTATGTTATATTGAAAGAGATCCTCCATGAACATATCCATTTTTGGTAAATAATCTAATATCATAGTGTAGTTAAAAGAAAAAAATGGTTGCATTATCCACTGCTGAAGAAGAGTACATTGCTACGGGTAGTTGTTGGGCACAAATTTTGTGGATGAATCACTCTTTATTAGTCTATGTTTTTCAATTCACACATATAACCAAAATTTGTGAAAATACAAGTTCAATTTACATTTCTAAAATTCTAATTTCTCATTCTAGAAGAAAATGTATTAATCTAATACATCACTATTTGAGAGATTATAATAAAAAGGTGATATAACTATTGAGTCTATTGGGACTAAGACACAACACACAGAAATATTCACCGAACCCTTAATCTTTGAGAGAATATGCTATATTAGTGATGAACTAGGAATAATAAAACTGTTGAAACCATCTAATCTTATCCCCATAGAAAAATATGATTGTATATCAAACCAATCTGTCAAACCAATTTTTCAAACTGATATGGTGAAACTGGTATGTAAAACTGATCAGGTTAAACTAACTGTGAAACTAATCTATCAAACCAATTAGTGAAACTGATTAGTTGAATCCATTTACTTGAAACTGATCATATGAAGCTTTTTGAAAAATTTATCAAGTTAAACTAATTCCTATAATGTTCTTTTATTAAAATTGTATGTCTTAGATAAAATGACACAATTTCATTTTATTTTTACCATTTTATGTTTTTACAAATGTACAATCCATAAATGATCAAATAAATTCAATCCAAACATCAACCTTCCACCTCCCTGACTCTAACCATGAGCTTTCGAACATTCGACTCCCTTCAAACCAAATCCTTCTGAATGGAAATAAACAAGAACATGATGGAAGGACTGAGTGAATCACCAGCGGCTAAGTGTCAAAAAGGTGAATCTAGTGGTGTTTTTGGATCTAGGAATCCAGGTTTGGGAATCAATATAGTGACTTCTGAGAAGGTAGTGTCAGTCTATTGGTTTTTTTGATCATGTCACATTTGCTGAGAGTGTTGGAATCTCATGGATAGATCAGTTGGATCAAAAATAATGAGAGATCATTCTTCCCATTGTTGGTAAAAACATTCTACCTTAAAATGATGGTATCTTTGTAATGTTCTTAGTAAACATGAATGAGGTCTTTAGTGAATGGAAAAGAGATTTCATTTTTCTTATAAAGATTGTGGTGGGTGTTTAGAAATGCCAAATTATGAAATTTATGTTGATTATCAGGCTAATAACCCTCTAACCATAGATTAATTTTTATATTACAATTATTAAATGGAGTTAACTATGAGTAAAGAGTTGATGAGTACTACTGCAATAGAATCTGATGGAGAATCATGTTTAGTTTTCATGTTTATTCAATATCAAATCATCCCATGGAAAAGATATTTTGCAGGAGTGAAGTATCAAGATTACTTTCGGATTTATCTATTGATTACTAGGGTTAATGTGAACATATTTATGTACCACATGTTAAACATATATGATATTATCAAACCATCAAATTAGGAAACATGTTTATACTACCCAATGATGATTTCTTCCATGCTGAAGAAGTTGGGATGTGTAGAGGACGAAGATTAAGTGATCACAGCTTGTAGTGGATTCTTCCTACATAAGGAAATTGGAAAGAGGATGAATATTTCTTTGGAACTCATAGAAGAGTTTATGTATAGTTGATGAGTTGAAAAAAATATAAGTATTATAATCATATGACCATCCTACCAGACCAAGGGATCAATATGATATAGGTCTTCAATCGGTGGAAGATGCTGCCTTTTGAGATGTGGAAATTGTTGAGGTTGAGTTTCCATAAAAGAGGGGTATATTATATATGAATGGAGTGTCCCATATATATATATGATATCCCGAAATATATTTCTTATGGACCTTCCAGTCCAACATTGGAACCACCCTCTTGGGAACCATTATTTGGAGATGATTAAGAGAAAGAGAAATAGGTCTCTAGAGTGGAATGATATGCAAACAAAAAATATTGTGATGATTATGAGGATGAGGAGGATGAGGAGGAAGATAACTGTGAGCATGTTAGTGACTCATTAAAATCTATACAAAATGGTTCATGTTCTGGTAATGAATCAGTTCATAAAGATGATTTTAAGGATGTTGTACATGATGCTGCTGGTCCTAATGGATGGGAAGATAATGATCATGATGATGAAGAGGTTTGAAAATAGGACAGACATGACAACCATGATGTTGAAGATCAAGGCATCATTAAGGAGGTTAATGACATTATGGATGGATTCCATGAGGAAGAGATTGAGGATCAGATTACACCTATGCCTCAAATTGAGGAAGAGCATGGAGTAGCTGTAGTAGATGGAGTCTTAGTATAACCTCATGTTCAGTTGGTACCATTGGCATGAAATTATGTTTCGAATAGAGGAAAATAATAAGAATTAGATAAAGCTGAGATATTACCTGAACCTCAGGGTAAAATAGTAAGGATCAACATAGTGGAGCCTAGAGATTAGACATGTTCAGGTGATTGGAATAAAATTCTAGGGATCATTCTATTTGGGTTGGACAATGAATCAGATGAAGAGATTCTTCCACATCCTCCTCCTGCTCGATAAGATGAAGCAAATCCGGTTGGTCCTGCTTCACTAGTGTTATCTACTGATGATCCAATTTCACTTGTAGTGGCTGGTGACTATGTCACTAAGGATGATTTGGAGAAATTCATGACTGATATATGTGAGTCTGTGAGATCTCCTGTTGGTGTAAGAAATGATGCTTATACATCCATGAGTATTTCAGAATACAATTATTCTAATATTTCAAGGATAGTCATTCAAGAGATTCAGCCTTTCCTAATTACTATAGCCGAGAAAAACATTAAACATTATACAATGTTGAGAGAAAAAGTAAAAATTAGGAGTAATGAGTTGGAATATTTGAATACTGATTTCAAGACCACACATGTTGGTGTCATGGAGGTTCATAGAAATCTAGTCACTCATCTATTGAGTGTAGATCTGAAGAAATTAAAGGGTGAACTTGGCCCGATGATTTCTAGTGCATCTAGTTCTAAAAGTACCAGGGCTGCAATAACCAATTTGGAGTCCCTTAGGACTATGTTAAGAGAAGAGATAAAGAGTATTCGGAGTGATTATGGTAAAGATACTCTTTATAAGGTGCACAAGAATATTGATCTTTTTTATAATATTGTTAGACGGTGTTCCAAGGAAGACTCAGCTACATAGAAAGAGATTCGAGAAAAGGTGGATAAATATTTATCAAAAATCTATACCATGTATAATATGATCGACAACTTGATGTATTTGGATGTAAATCTCATGATTCCTTCAGTGACAGAAGCCTTCATGAGGAATGTGGTACAGGTGAAAGAGTTTACTCCTATCATGGATAAATTTATGTATTAGAAGGATTATTTTTAAAAGGAAATGTAGTATGGAGGTGAAATAATCAATCATTTTATTGAGGTTATGAAGCCATACCTACATGTGTTAGTTGAGGCAATATTGGTCCCAACTACTACTTCAATTGGAACTATTTATTTTCCTCCTACTAAAATTCTATTCTGTCATTCCTTTTCTTAGATACTGCCAGTGATCAAGGACAAACCTGAAAGTCATGTTCTGTTAGAGAGAAGACCCAGCATTGTAGAAAATTTTTCTACATGAGTTGCCTTACCTGGTGTTGTCATTCGACCAACACTTTCTAAAAATAAAACAATACCTCATGCACCATCAGATGACTCTTATTGAAAAATTTAAAGCACCTCAAAATCCAAAAATACTGTAGTGTATTGTTTATTTAATAGGGATTTGTACTTTTCTTTTGATGATTGCAATATTTTTTCTGTAACGAATATCTGTTTTTCGTTCACAGTGTATAAAACTTTATATATGTTATTTATTTTTATTATTTATCCTTTTTCTCCATTTTTCTAATCCCAAAATGGCGATAATTCTATGGATGTGATGGCATAAAATATTAATTTAAGGTGGGGTAATTCTTAGCATAGGAAAAAATGGCATGTACTCAGTAGATTACCTCTGGCATAAGAAAAAAACATTATACTCAACTGAATAAATTTGTATATATCATCCCTAATAAAAATCTCTCTAGCATCTCAAATACAAATGGGAAAAATGAAAATTCTCAAATATAAATTATCCTTATACATATATTTCATTTGGAATAATAATTAAGGGGGAGGATAAAAGGAATGCCTTAGTTATATTGAGAATCCACATTCACTGCTGGTATGATAAGTGAAGTAATTTTTATTCCTTAGAATTTTTATAGCTCATTAATGATAAGATTTGTTGGATCTTTGTGAAATAGTTGTTTGTTTAATCACAAATCATTCCAATTTATAAAATCTATTAATTCACATACTCTGTTTTAAGTTACATTTATAACTGAATAGATTATATCACATTGTATTATACATTTCATTAAGTTAATATATTATTATGGATATTTACATTTAAATATATTTAATGGTGTATATTTACATTAAATTATAAATTTTACATATTTTGGTATTATTCTGTATAAGACAGAACTTCGTCAATATTTCAGAGTCCCTGAAACAAATATTTTAATGGAGTCACCGATGGATGACTCACTGATGATGACTCACTGATCAAAGAACTCACTGATCAAAGGGGTCCCCAATCAAGGATGTCAATGATTGATGAAAAAATCGATGCATGACTCAACGATAGAACAAATGACACCCCGATGGAAAAGTCACAGATGATCGGTCACACTGATAGTTCGAGAAACTCATTGTTGGAAGACTTAGAAATGAGATACACACAGCTGAATGAGTCACTGATGGGAAAATTACCGATGGATGAGTCACCGATGATTGATACACTGATAGTTCAAAATGAGCCACCAATGATGACTCACTGATGCACAGACAAAATGATATCACAAACGACTCACTGATGCTTATTGTCACCGATACTAATGAATAGGACTCATCATTATAGAGATTCACCAATGTTGATAGACTGATGATGACATAGCGATGATGACAGACCAATTCCAATCACTCACTGATACTTATGACTCACCTATAATCATAAAAAATGGATTTAATTTATTATATCTAATATTCATATTTATAAAAATTAATGTTTCTGACATTATTTAATGTTTACTGTATGACATTCAGTAGATAATACGATGTACTTGCACGTGTTAAGAAATTCATGTCTACTAGACCACGAAGTACAAAAAAAATACAAGATATATCATTCATGGACACGAAAAAGTAGCAAGGAAAGAAGAGAAATATTCTATTTCAAATCTCGAGCTGACATAAAAATACCATGAACTCTAATAAAGATCATACAAGGATATCAAGAAGACAAGAAAAATCAGATGTGCTATACAGAACTACTTTAAATAAAAGATTTGAACTTTTCACACTCCTGGAAGCCATACCGCATAGATTAGTTATTATGTATTGGATCCAAAATCTAGAAGATGACTTCAATTCCATTTCAATTACATCTATAGAGTCTAGATCTTCATTTCATAACACACAGAGATTGATAAACCGTATTCTACATCTCTATATGTGTTTTATTCTTTTGTTTACAATTTTGAGTAGTTTCTATATATGTCTATTACACAAACATGGACTCTTGTCCCTAATTTGAGGATACATTATATCCTCAAAATCACACCATATTTATCTATTTTTATCCCACATAACACAATGGTAGTGGTCGAGTGTGACCTATTTGTTGTTTTACCCACGAATAACTCTGGTAGAGGTCATGTGTGACCTAGATATCCATTTTTGTTGTTGTGAACCGTGATCCAGGGTGTAGATCCAAAATTTTATTAAATTAAACTGCTTGGTTGATGGTGATAACCATGTAAAGAGGACTAATTATTAGCATGAGACTGATCCTCTTTTTTATGTCCACTATGCCTTTTCCTTTAAGTTTGACTCTTTTTTATTACTTTTTCACAAAAATAAATTGAAATTTGGTAGTTATTTTTGTATGTGTTTATAATTGTTTTGAACCAGTAGATTAGTTTCAAATTTTATATTAATATTTTGATCAGTATAACTGAGAAGTAATTAATCTTTTGAGAAATTAATTGATCATTAATCAATCTTATAAATACACAACCAACAGAATTGTATTTTTTTAATTGGGGGAAATTTTCATAGAACCAATTTTTAACAAAATTTTTTATAGATACACAATTCCCCCCTCTTGAGTAGTCTACTCCAACCACACACAGAACATGTAAATCACTGAGGGTGAAAAAACATCAACTATAATCCCAAAACTATTTGAAAAAATCCTTGCATGGGAACTCATATTTTTTCAATATATGGGTTAGATACTCCCAAGCACAAGATCCTTACGTAGTCATGAAAAATAATTTTCTCATATATACCTTAAAAAACAGTAAATAATCCTAAATGAAACCTCCTCTGATACCACATTGAAAAATCCATCGTTCCTGCCTCCCTCACGGGGTTGAAACAGTTTCGTTATGAAAATTCAAGAATTCATCTCCTTATGATAGAGTCTGACAACTAGCATCTGGGGTGATATATGTATAGGTGGGATTCTATACCATCTAGTTACATATTTAAAATATTGTAGAAATATAAAATATAAATATAATAAATAAATATCAATGCATGAAAAATAATGAAAATGAGACAATAAAACATAAAACCAACAATAAATTAACATTTATAATCAAATAAATAATAAATTAATAATGTAATTTCACTTATAAATGTAAATAAAATTCATTATATATGTAATACAAAAATACAATACGAGAAAACTCAATAAAGACTCAATCATCCATAGTAGTGAACCCCACATATGTCTCGTCTCTAGACTACATCCCACCTAGTAAAAAAACAATCAACAATAAGGTTTGTATCCCATGTCCAATAATTTATTCATGTGATCACCTTGAGTACTAGTTGGAAGCCTAAGTAGGGTGTGAGTGTAAATCAGTAGGTCGACAGCACCATGTCTAAATATAACTGTTATTATAATAAGGTCATGAAATAATGAAATAAAAAAGATGTATTAATTAATACAATAATTAAAATTATTCGACATAAGCCTACTATATGACCATGAAATAATGATTCTGAAAATGTCTCAAAACTAAGAGAAAACCCATATAATCATGATGAAACATAACCTACCTTGATACCATGTGGATTATTTCTAAGAGTGTCTCATAACCATGTGATCCTTAACCATGTACACATGGTGTGAATCACGCAAATTTTATTCAAAACTAATATATAGGCATTTCAGCATGAACAATAGGGCCAAGACCAGAATATAGTCTTTTTTTTCATTTATGTCGTGGATAATACATTTATATTACTATTTTGACATGTTGTAACGACCCAAATCTAGAGCCCCTCAACTGGTGCCTCGTGCCTGGTTTTCCCCTGACCTCAAGCGCATTTCCCAAAACGCCATAGGATGCCAACTAGCTGCGAGGGCCTTGGTAAGTTATTGGGGAAACTATGACCTCATTTGTTAAGGTATACAAGGTAACGGAAATAACAGCCAATAGGGGAAGTAGTAAACAACATACAACAACTGAAACTAAACAGTGAAAGTAATGTATTATTTAATAATGATTCAACATGGTACATGTATCTAAGGAAAACAGAGTACACAACAATGTGCTGAAATACAACTGAGAATAAAGAACTAAAAGTAAATAACAACTCCAGTAGCATCGCAAGCATAAACTCGGTCCTATGCTCTCCAGCTCCAACCATAAATCATGTACCTTTAGTAGAAGGGCCACAATCCCTATCCACAACTGCAACCATATAACCTGTTTATGTCAAAAATTAGGACCCAAAGAGGGTGTGAGACTAATACTAGTAGGCAATCGCCAAAAGATCTGTTCCCTCCTCTCAGTGAGCAATATAGAAAATGTAATGTAAATAAATGAAGTAGAGAAAAAATAATACTCTAAAGTAAAAATTATTACCAATATCCATTCACATTTATTTATTAATTTAATTCACTCATTAAATTATCAACCATGGAATCTAGAAAATAACTATATATTCTCATGGTATAACAAGTAACACAACATGTATCTCAGCAGACTACCTAATCTAAAAGAAATAAAAAACAGAAGCTTGTTCTTTGTCTTGGTGGACTCATCACGACCAAGCAAACAATATTAACACTGAAACTATGGGTGGATCATACTGGCAGACCCCTGTAGTCAAGTAATCATACAAAGGCACATACATTTTGGGAAGATCTCACCATCAATTCCCATGAGGTCTTGCAACAATAGCTATAGACTCTCTAAGGAAGAACATACATCTAATTCCCACTATAGTCTCTATAAGTAACTAAGACACTCTATGGAAGCACAAAGTGCCATTCGCATAGGTTCTACAAATGATTCTAATTTATAACAGACTCTCTAGGGAATCCCCTAATCATCAATTCCCTCTTTAGTATGCCGCACCAGGTTCACACAGCCCTGAGAAGTCTAGTCATCTGTAATCGACTATCAGTAGCCCTAAGTTAAACAACTATGTGGATAATAGCTTCAATGCATCAAAATCATACAAACAGCAGGCAATACATGCAATCAATTATACCAAGGTAGGCAAACAATGCCACAAGGTATGCCTCAAAGGCATCCTAAGAAAAACGGCAATAAACAGCAAAAATAGGGGAACACTCATGGGGAGATCCTCAAACATGCTAAAAATAAATTATCAATTATCTAATAACCTCAATCACAAATGAAATCTATGGTAGATAACAATACAGAATCAAAACCCTAACCCGAGATACCTGATACATGGGTATCCGACACTTTTGCACCAAAAACTCAAAGACATTCAACATAGGGAAACGAACCACCTACCTTGATCCTAGGAGATTGATAAGCTTAAACATTAGCCTTTGAATCATCCTATAATGGAGAAGATCTGAAAAAACGTCTAAAAAATTCATCCTCAGATAACTCTCATAAGAGAAGGGATCATGAAACGTGCCACAAGAAGAACCAAGAACTCACCGCTACGATTCTATTGCAAGTAAGGGAATTCGATTCGCATAGTAGGTGACAGATCAGTGGCTCGGAGAAGATCTGTGGCCCTTCCCTCACTCTTAGTCAAGAATCTGGAGAAGAAGACGTATTCGGGGTTATGTCATGACCCCAGTCCATTTAATGAAATAAAAAGAAAAGTACACGACGTGTACTTCAAGAGTACACAGCGTGTCTTCTCTCTTTCTGTACACCGCATTAATTAGCCTCCACATCACTAATACACACCATGTGTGTGGCCCGGACATGGCTAGCATAAGGCAATGCATGTGATAAAAGTACACAGCGTGTACTTAGAAAATTTCTGGATTTTCCACTTTTTCTCAAAAATGACTAGAAAAGGAAAAACATACCTGAAACGAAGATCCTGGTTCTTACAAACTTCCCCACTTAAAGAAATTCATCCCCAAATTTCTCTAACATGGTGGTGAAGAAGAAACCACGAACAAATCTAGCCACTGTGATCACATATTGTCCTCCCTCTCCCATGTCTCATCCTGTACATGGTCATGCTGCCATAACACCCGTACCAGAGGAACAGACCGACCACGGAGTATCATTGAACTACGATCAACAATCCTGATAGGATGCTCCATGAATGATGCATACTGCTTTAGCTCAACCTCCTTGGGTTAAAAAACATGAGATGGGTCTGAGAAATAGTGGTGAAGCTGAGAAACATGGAAGACGTCGTGCATAGCCTAGTACCTCTGAGAAAACTGCAACCTATAAGCAACCAACCTGACTCTCTCTAGAACCTCAAATTGCAACAAACCATTATTTTATGATAAGTATTATTTTTAATTTATTTTATGTCATGTTTTTCATTGTACAACAATATTATCTTGTTCTATACGCAACACCATATTAGCTTGCAGTATATGCAACACTATTCTTAGATTGTGTTACACACAATTTCAAGTTCGTTTGATAATAGTCATTCTACGCAACATTGAGTGTATATATATATATATATTCAATGTATAAATGAAATATGGTTGGATTCTGTTATTTTAAAAAACAAAGGAGTCTTGGACAACACACAACCCAAACTTGGCTTTCATTACAAGCAATCACGACCTTCCTCGATAGCGTGTGTAGTACGCAATACCGGGTTTCAAAAAACAACAATATATTGTTATAATATTATGGACTAGCCATTATGAATAATATTAACTAAATTTTGAATTTTATAACATTATTATTCATCTTACATATTTTATAGAACGTGGTATGAGAACAAAATAATTTTTTCGGGTAAAATAATTATTTTTCAAAAAATGCAGTTTTGTCCCCTTTTGATGGCACACCCACTTTAAATATATTTTTTGACATGTTTATAAGAAAAATTTGACAAAATAAAATTCTTACTTGATTCAAGATACAAAAATTTACATTGGATATAGTTTTGATTTTTTTCTGATAACTTTCATATTTTAATGAATAGTAAAAACACGCTATATGTTAATTAAAAACAACTTTTTTCATCGTAATAATTTATATGGATAAATTATAATATTGAATGGTTTTAAAGTATAAATATAATATATTTTTATCATTTAATATAATTTAGTTCATTAGCGTTGATTTTACATTGAATTTGTTGGTTAAATCAATTCAATCTTTTGCAATGTTTTAAACAAAAACATGTTTTCTTTCGACAACGAGATTAATTTTAATTTAATTTATGCATCTTTTGTGTATTAAATATGGAAAAATTTATTCCATATTTGGAATCAGTGGGTCCAAATTATGTTAATATTCTTTTTTTTATTTTTGGACATTATGAATAGTAACAACGGTAAATTTTATTTACCATAGTTAAATGTAAATCGAGTAATTAAGGGTAAATATAAGATTATAAAATTACCCTAACACCTGAAAAAATCCTATTGGATGACTAAAAGTAGACTCATATCACATAAGGGTCGGATTAGATTCATTTAATAGACTTTTTTCCATAAAAATAATTTAATTATTATTAAAACCAAAGAAAGTGACAACATGTCACTCTCTTAAATCTTATAAGTATATTAATTTTAATTTAGTGATAAACATCATGAAACTTCAAACATAAATATTATCCTGAAATCTAACAAAATTATCTACATCATATGAATTTATTTATAAATTTTTTGGGATTAAATAATTATCATTAATTATTACACAATAGTGATGCAGAAATTGTTTATCTAGTGAAAAATAAAGAATCCAGTTTTTATTAAACTAATAGTGACCATAAAAGGAAGAAACCCTGACCAAAACTTATTGGTAATGTAAATTTAAACCCTAATAACCTAATGGTCGAATAGTTGACAATTTTTAGCCTTATAATAGCGATTCTGACACTTATATTATTTTATTTTAAATGATGCAAAAGTTGTCACCGTCATAATTTAATAAATATAACAATTTAAATATTGTGATTTTAAGATTAATAATTCAAGTAAAAGTATTATTGTGAAAGGTAATAGATTTATCTTAATCATAGGATATTATTTTTAATTTTTATGAAAAAATAAGTATATTAAATAATTATACAAAAATGTTGTAGAAATTATTTTATAAAGAGATAAACCAAATAAATGGTTTTAAAAATAATAAAATAAATATTATATGAACTATTTAATGTTATCAAATAATTTTATAGATACATATGACATTTTATGAATCTATTAAATCTTTTAGTTCGAACATATATTCTGTATATATTTTATTTAAATTCAAATAAATGAATAGTGTCAAAATTGACACTATTGTTATTTTATAAAAATAACATATTATAAAATTGTTTAAAAATCACAAAAATATTTAAAAATTATAAATTTAAATTTATATGGTCTAAAATATTATAAATTATCCAATTATGTACAATTCACAACAAATAAGTAATTATTTATAATAATTTAAAATTTATAATGTTATTACCACAAATTAAATTAAATTAAGTAAATAAGGATAATTCAAGATGATAATGTTTAAAATAAATTAATAACATGTCAAAAATTTATTGGTTAATGATATTACAACCATATATCATCTAATATTCGTATTTGAGTCATTTTTAAATTATTTAAGTGGTGTTGGTATTTAATATAAATTAATATTGTCATATATTTCCAAAGGTGCCCCTCTCCTCCCTTATAAAAGGGCACCTCCTCCCTCTCATCCTCACACCAATTTGAGCCTTGAAGCTCGGCCAACCTCTGCCCATTTCACTTCCCCACTTCCCTATAAACCTTATAGAGGTACTGGTCTTCTCAAAAGACCAACGGTAGTGCCCTAAGAAGAAGTTTAAAGGAGGTGCGTTGAAGAAGAGGTAATCTCTTCTAACGATCATTTCAAGCTTATTTCTTCTTCAACTTCTTCTTAATTAGTTGTTTCATTATAGAGTAATAACATAAGTATCACTAATATAATGATATGTTATTATAAACATGAAACAACCCCATTTCACCTTCTATCCATCCTACGGAAAACAAAATCACCGCGCGTGCGTACGTACGGAATACTGTCTCCACGCCGTGGTGTAATCTGTTTTTCCAACACCACCTTACTTGGATTAGTATAATGGTGTAAATAATAACTATACATAGTTATTATAACATCATACTGATTCTTATATATTGTATCATCCACTCCAATTCAATTCAATAATTATGGGAATGATATCATCGCTCGTGCGTACGTACGGACTACCGTCTCCACGACACGATGAGATTCATTCTCAATGATTAACCATTGATGAATGATTATAAATTGTATATAATAATTAATCACGAAATATATGACAGAATAATGATAATTGATTTATGTATATATATTTATGTATGTCATTCAATTAATTCCATTCAATTAAATGAGGAAACGAAAACAACGTTCATGCGTACGTACGGCCTACCGTCTCCATGGACGGTGTATTTATTTCCATTTATCAATATATTATATATATCTATATTCTGAATATATATTATATATAAATCATGTTTTATATTCTCTAATTATGTATTCATGATATAAGTAATCATATGAATAATTAAAAGTCAAAACACGGACGACATATGAAACGATTTTACCCAAAACGCTATTTAACATGGAATTTACAAAAGAACGGGTAATATAAAGTCATAAGTAAACCATATATGATATCGTAACAACGAATATGATTATTTAATAAGTCAATGACATGATTTAAATCATTATACAGGAGGTTCAGATACATACAAAGCATATCAGACATAAGGTAAGGGATAACTTTTCCAATCTCGTTCTTATCCGAGATTGTTTATCCTTAAGTAATTACCGGGGTTATTGTTCTCATCCATGTCCATGTTTCCTAAAAATGGGTTCATGTATGTTAAATTTCCTTTTTACCCATTTTGACTTTTACTACATGGTATGTGTGGAATCTTTCTTTTACGAGGTATTTTTTGACTTTTCCAATAAAAGTATGAGAAGAATGTTTTTTAACTTATACGGCACGAACAGATTTTTACAGTTTTATAAAGCCTTAATTTCATGAAGCTTCCTCCAAAATATTTCATGACTATTTTAATAAAATCATTTTCTTTTAAAATTTCATGACATTTTGTGAAAAGACAATGATTTTGAAGAAGAAAAGATATTTTCCTCAAGAATGCATTTCAAGTATTTTATCAAAACCATTTTTCATCTAAGATGACATTATTTCATATGTGTATGTTTCAAGTATCATGTCTCTATGATTTATATGGTTTCACTTTTCTTATTATGAAATGATAACCATTTATTTTATATGGATTATGTGATTATGGGATGATGTTTATGAAACCCATTTTATTTATTGGGTTATTATGAATGATGTATGTTTATTTTGTGACACAAGTAATAATGATTTCATTATGAGATGGGTGGGACCTATATCTCCTCCAATGAATTGGGTAAAGATTTTATATCTCATGATATAAACATGACTGGAACGGTAAGTTAATCTGGTTGAGTATTATAGGACTAGAACGAGGAGTGAACTCGATTCAGAAAGGGGACTTTGTCCACTAATATGGTCTAGGCAGCAATGCCTTGGATAATATGGAAATCATAACTTGTGCTGATTGGTTTCCACAATTATATGTTTTATTCCCATTATATTTTATCATGGTTGATTTTACATCATGATATATTCCTTATGTACTTCCACGATTTATGTCATTGCTCAAGATTTTGATGTTTCAATTTCATGTTCAAGTTTTTGCTTTCAAATGATTATGGATTGTTTTCTGTTCTCTATGTTTTCCCTTACAGAGCATTTGAGCTCACCCTTTTTATGTTTTATTTTCCCCAGGAAATAAAGAAGATTTTTTGTAAGGAAACAAAAAGGGGAAGATCATTATCGGAGTTGTTGAAGATCTTTCAACATGATTTGAAGTTTATATTCTAAGTTTCCAAAGACATTAACTATGATGATGCTCGTGTGTCTGTTTTTGTTATGTATTAATTATACTACAAATTTATGTATTTTCCATGTACGTCAAGCTTCGGGTCTCTACATTTGGTATCAGAGGAAAGGTTTAGTCAAGCTTTGGAAACTAGGATGCGAAAACTTTAGTGAGATCCCTAGAGATATTTATAAGGTATGACTAGGGATGTCCCTAAGGTTAAGTATATGTATAGGTTATAGCCCTAGAATTATGGTAACAATATTAGATTAAACTTATTGTGTTAGATATTGAAGTTACTCCACCTTTATTATGATTTTTTCCTCTTACACTATTCTCTTTGGGTTTTAGAAAATGGCTAGAAACAAGATGATTCATGATAAAGGAGGATATGATGGACAATGGAATGATATTATTCATGAGAAAACAAATGAAATAGTATTTGGAAGTCCAAAAATCATTATTATACCGAATCAGAAATCTCATAATATGATCAATAATCTCAAATTTTGTAAGTTTCCTGACTCGGCTAATAAGAGAAAGATGGAGTTTCATGATTTTCACAGAGGAATGACAGTTCAATTTCCCCTATGTAAATCATATGGGAAGAGGCATCAAGGATAATTTTTCAAAGGAATTGGAAGATTCTTTGGGTGTGGAAAAGAAGGACACAAATCCAGTAAGTGAAAAGGAAAAGGTTCAGTTAACACCATGTATGAGGATAATGGTATTTCTACGACATCAACAGTGGTTAAATGTTTTAAATGTGTAATGTACGCGCATTATGAAAACCAATTCCCTAAGGGAAAGTCTCATGAAGAGAATCAGTATGGTCGTATGGGTAGTATTTATGTTGATGATGATGAAGAGACTACAATTGATATGTGAGATGACTGAATTGTTGAAATTTGGTCAATAGTTTAGGAAGGTAGTGGAATGATTACATTTTTATCAAGTGTAATGTTGTATAAGTAATCTCATGGTACTATAGAATAAAGGGACATCTAAGGACTGTTACACTGTTGTCTTTCCTTATGTTTTGAAAGTGTATGATGAATGGTACCAGTAACCATGAATGGTTATTCAGATATTATTGGAAAGTAGATGATATGCGCATAATGATGGGATAAAGAGAAAATTAAATGTTTGATAGTATTCATGAACTAATGGCTGATATAAGGACTAAGTGATATTATGGTTTTATTTTATAGATTTTTTTGGGATTTTGGTATGTGGAAAGTGTTACCTTTTGACAGTATTCATGTTTTCACTAAGGTTATATGGTAATTTATGTTTCAAGAGAATACATGACTAAGGTATTCATGTGTTTGGAATACAACCAACAAGATATATATTATGATATATGTGGGATAAATTCTTGTATTCACATTCTTTGTAGATAACCTTTCTAGTAATTTTTTTCTTTATACTATGAGCTTGGACCGAAGTATTTTAGATAATCTTAAAGATTGGAATTGATTATGTTGTACATAAGTTTGTATTGTTTAAGGATACAACTTTTTTCGATATTATTGATTGGATTTTATAGTAATGAAGTTTTAGAAAAAGGAAAACCTGCAGGGTGGGCGACAGCCCGTCGCGTCAGACAAGGCTGTGGGAATCGAACCCACAACTGAAGTGTGACTTGCCTTTATCGCATACCACTGGCCTACAAGATGTCCCTGGTTATTAGAAACTAGTTTTATTTTATTAAGTGGTATGATATATGAAGTATAAGTTCATTTTTGGAATTTTATAAGATTAACATTGCCATAGATGGACTTATGTATATTTGATAACTTTTGCTAACCTTTTGTTTGAAACAGATGGAATGACCCATCATTCTATTACATGATCTATTAACACTTCATGGATAACAAATTTAACTTACTTTCTTCAAGATATGAAGTGGAAATTGTTCAAAGTACGAACAAAAGTGAGATTGTACCAAAATCAAGAATGTATTTCTTTTAATTCAAAATTTTCAACTTTAGGGAAATGATATTGAAAACCAAAAACGTTTTCCTAGTGCTCTTATATCTGATGAATAAGATGGTACCTTAGATCATCACAAGTCTATGGCTTTGTGATTGTTGGCTTTTTCATAGCCATGTTCTCTACCACTCTCCATCAGAACTTGATGGTTAGATTTCTCTTCCATATCCATATTTTCACATATGTTCTCCTATGTGGAAACCTAGCTATTAGTTTATTCGGGAAACCGTTACGTTTCATACTTTATTTTTTAAAGTTACGTTTTTTTATTTCATTTTACGATGTGGGTTTCAATTAAAGAAACTTTCAAGTAGAGAACCATGTATAACCCCGACGAATATCGAGGGCGAAATTCATTTTAAGAGGGGTAGAATGTAACAATCCAATATCTTATGATAAGTATTATTTTTAATATATTTTATGTCATGTGTTTTATTCTACAACAATATTATCTTGTGTTATATGAAACATCGTATTAGCTTGCATTATACGCAACACTATTCTTAGATTGTGTTACAAACAATTTCAAGTTCGTTTGATAATAGTCATTCTACGAAACATTGACTGTATATATATATATATATTCAATTTATAAATGAAATATGGTTGGATTCTGTTATATGAAAAACAAAGGAGTCTTGCACAACAAGCAACCGTAACTTGTCTTTCATTACATGCAATCACGACCTTCCTCGATAGCGTGTGTAGTACACAATACCGGGTTTCACAAAACAATGATATATTGTCATAATATTATGGACTAGCCGTTATGAATAGTATTAACTAAAATTTTAATTTTATAACATTATTATTCATTTTACATATTTTCTAGAACATGGTATGATAATAAAATAAATTTTTCTGGTAAAATAAGTATTTTTCAAAAAATGCAGTTTTGTTGCCTTTTGATGGCTCACCCACATTAAATCTAGTTTTTGACATTTTTATACGTTAGATTTGACAAAATAAAATTCTTACCTGGATTCATCATATAAAAATTTACATTGGATAAATTTTTGATATTTTTATGATAACTTTCATATTTTAATGAGTAGTAAAAACATGCTATATTTTAATTAAAAACACCTTTTTTCATCGTAATAATTTATATGGTTAAATTATAATATAGAATTGTTTTAAAGTATAAATAGAATATATTTTTACCATTTAAAATAATGTATGTCATTATCATTGATTTCACCTTGAATTCGTAGGTTAAATCAATTCAATCGTTTGCAATGTTTTAAACAAAAACCCGTTTTCTTTCGACAACGGGATTAATTTTAATTTAATTTATGCAACTTTTGTGTATTGAATTTGGAAAAATGGATTCCATATTTGGAATCAGTGGGTCCAAATTATGTTAATAATCTAATTTTTATTTTTTGGCATTATGAATAGTAACTACGGTAAATTTTATTTACCACAGTTAAAGGAAAATCAGGTAATTAAGGGTAAATATAAGATTATAAAATTACCCTAACACCTGAAAAAATCCTATTGGATGACTAAAATTAGACCCATATCACATAAGGGTGATATTGGATTTATTTAATGGACTTTTTTCCATGAAAATAATTTAATTATTATTAAAACCAAAGAAAATGACAACATGTCACTCTCTTAAATCTTATAATTATATTAATTTTAATTTAGTGATAAATTTCATGAAACTTCAAACATGAATAGTCTCCAGAAAGAAAATAAAATTATCTACATCATATGAATCTGTTTATAATTTTTATGGATTAAATAATTATCATTAATTGTGACACAATAGTGATGTGGAAATTGTTTATCTAGTGAAAAATCAATAATAAAGTTTTTATTAAAATAATAGTGACCAGAAAAGGCACAAACACTGACCAAAACATATTGGTCATGTAAGTTAAACCATAATCATCTAATGGTCCAATATTGGACCATTTGGAGCCTTATAAAAGCGATTATGACACTGATATTATTTTATTTTAAATGATTCCAAAGTTGTCATATTCATAATTTAATAAATATATCAATTTAAATATTGTGATTTTAAGATGAAAAATTCGAGTAAAAGTATTATTGTGATATTTAAGAGATTTATCTTCATCATAAGATTTAATTTTTAATTTCTATGAAACAAATAAGTATATTAAATAAGTATACAAAAATGTTGTAGTAATTATTTTATTAAGAGATAAACCAAATAAATGGTTTTAAAAATAATAAAATAAATATTATATGAACTATTTAATGTGCTAAACTATTTTTCTAGATACATATGACCTTTTATGAATCTATTAAAGATTTTATTTTGAACATATCTTATGTATATATTTCATTTAAATTCAAATAAATGAATAGTGTCAAAATTGACAATATTGTTATTTTATAAAAATAACATATTATAAAATTGTTTAATAATCACAAAAATTTATAAAAATTATAAATTTAACATTATGTGGTCTAAATTGTTATAAATTATACAATTATGGACAATTCACAACAAATAAGTAATTATTTATAATAATTTAAAATTTATAATGTTATTACCACAAATAAAATTAAATTAATTAAATAATGATAAATCAAGTTGATAATGTTTAAAATAAATTCATAACATGTCAAAATTTTATTGGTTGATGATATTACAACCCTATCGCATCTAATATTCGGATTTGAGTCATTGTGAAAGTTTTTATGTTTCGTTGGGATTTAATATATATTAATATTTTCTTATATTTCCAAATGTGCCCCTCTCCTCCCTTATAAAAGGGCACATCCTCCCTCTAATCCTCACACCAATTTGAGCCTTGAATCTCGGACAAAATCTGACCATTTCACATACCCACTTCTCTATAAAACTTATAGAGGTACTGGTCTTCTCAAAATACCAACACTAGTGCCCTAACAAGAAGTTTAAAAGATGTGCATCGAAGGAGAGGTAATCTCTTCTACCGATTATTTCAAGCTTATTTCTTCTTCAACGTCTTCTTAATTAGTTGTCTCATTATAAATTAATAACATCAGTATCACTAATATACTGATATGTTATTATAAATATGAAACAACCCCATTTCACCTTCTATCCATCCTATGGAAAATGAAATCACTGCGCGTGCGTACGTACGGAATATCGTCTCCACATCGTGGTGTAATCTATTTTTCCAACACCACATTACATGGATGGGTATAATGGTGTAAAGAATAACTATAAATAGTTATTATAACATCATATTGATTCTGATATATTGTATCATCCACTCCAATTCAATTCAATAATTTTGGGAACGATATCATCGCTCGTGCGTACGTATGGACTACCGTCTCCATGACACGATGAGATTCATTATCAATGATTAACCATTAATGAATGATTATAAAGTATATATAAAAATTAGTCATGAAATATATAACATAATAATGATACTGGATTTTTGTATATATATATGTATGTCATCCAATTAATTCCATTCAATTCAATAAGGAAACGAAAACAACGTTCATGCATACGTACGACCTACCATCTCCATGAACGGTGTATTTATTTCCATTTATTGATCTATTATATATATGTATATTCTGAATATATATTATATATAAATCATGTTTTATATTCTGGAATTATGTAATCATATGAATAATTACAAGTCAAAACACGGATGACATATGAAACGATTTTACCCAAAACGCTCTTTAACATGGAATTATAAAAGAACGGGTAATATAAAGTCATAAGTGAACCATATATGATATCATAAAAATGAATATGATTCTTTAATAAGAAAATGAAATTATTTAAATCATTATACAGGAGGTTCAGATACATATTAAGCATATCATATATAATGTAATGGATAAATTTTCAAATCTTTTTCTTATCCGAGATTGTTTATCCGTAAGTAATTACTGGGTTTATTGTTCTCATCCATGTCCATGTTTCCTAAAAATGGGTTAATGTATGTTTAATTTCCTTCTTACCCATTTTTGACTTTTACTACATGGTATGTATGGAATCTTTCCTTTACGGGGTAATTTTTGACTTTTCCGACAAAAGTACGAGAAGAATGTTTTTTTAACTTATACGGCACGAACGGATTTTTACGGTTTTATAAAGACTTTATTTCATGAAGCTTACTCCAAAATAATTCATGACTATTTTCAAAAAAAATCATTTTCTTTTAAAATTTCATGACATTTTGTGAAAAGAGAATGATTTTGAAGAAGAAAGGATATTTTCCTCAAGAATTCATTTCAAGTGTTTTATGAAAACCATTTTTCATCTAAGATGACATTATTTCATATGTGTATGTTTCAAGTATCATGTGTCTATGATTTATATGGTTTCACTTTTCTTATTATGAAATGATAACCATTTCTTTTATATGGATTATGTGATGATGGGATGATGTTTATGAAACCCATTTAATTTATTGGGTTATTATGAATGATGTATGTTTATTTTGTGGCACAAGTAAGAATGATTTCATTATGAGATGGGTGGGACCTATATCTCCCTCCAATGAATTGGGTAAAGATTTTATATCCATGAGATAGACATGGCTGGAACGGTAAGTTAATCCAATTCAGTATTACAGGACTGGAAGGAGGAGTGAATTCGATTCAGAAAGGGGATTGTGTCCACTAAGATGGTCTTGGAAGCAATGAATTGGCTAATATGGAAATCATAACATGTGCTGAATGGTTGCCACAATTACATGTTTTATTCCCATTATATTTTATCATGGTTGATGTTCCATCATGATATATGCCTTACGTACTTCCATGATTTATATCTTTTCTCAATATTTTGATGTTTAAATTTCATGTTCGTGTTTTTGCTTTCAAATATTTATGGATTGTTTTATGTTCTCTGTGTTTTCCCTTACTGAGCATTTGATCTCACCCTTTTTATGTTTTATTTTCCCAAGGAAATAAAGAAAGGTTTTAGGTAAGGAAACAAAAAGGGGAATATCGTTATGGGAGTTGTTGGAGATCATTCAACATGATTATAAGTTTATATTCCATGTTTCCAAAGACACTAAACTATTACGATCCTTGTGTGTCTGTTTTGTTATGTATTAAGTATTCTGCAAAAGTAATGTATTTTCCATGTACGTCAAGCTTCGGGTCTCTACACAAATGGCCCGACATATCTCGGTGAAAGATCACCCTGTCTCATAATCCTCTTGTGTCCCAACCTTAGGGTAACACGTAAGAAACTCTGATCCCCGAACTTTAACTCCAAATGTTGTATCCGCTGATCAACATAAGATTTCTGTCGAGACTGTACAATAGCCATACTTTTTCGAATCAACTCCCCCTGCTCTGTGGTCTCCTGAACAAGACGAGGTCCTAGCATAGATGCCTCTTCTTCCTCCAGCCAACACAAGGGTGATAGGCACAACCTACCGTACAAGGCCTTATAAGGCGCCATCTGAATGGATGATTTAAATCTATTATTATAGTCAAACTCCACTACAGGTATATGTCTCTCCCAAGAACTTCCAAAATCAAGGACACTTGCTAATAGCATGTCCTCTAGCACCTGAATCGTGCATTCTGACTGGCCATCTGTCTGGGGATGGTAAGATGTACTCAGAAGTACCCGTGTACCGAAATCCCTCTATATCCCTTTCCAGAAATGCAACGTGAAGCAGACGTACCCATCTGAAATGATAGTACTCAAAACCCAATGCAAGCGTACAATCTCACGGATATACAGTCGTCCAAGCTCATCAACAGTGAAGGTCTCCTCAATCATCAAGAAGTGAGCAACCTTCGTGAGCCTGTCAATGACAACACATACAACGTCATTCCCTTGAGGCAATCTTGGTAACCCTGTCATGAAGTCCATCACGACATAATTCCACTTCCACTCGGTAATTGCTAGATGTTGTAAAAGACCTCTCGGTCGCTGGTGCTCTACATTCACATGTTAAGAGTTAGAACACCTCATGAAAAAACCAGAAACATCACTCTTCATACATGGCCACCAATACTGGTAGTGTAGATCACAATACATCTTGGTGACGACAAGATGAACTTCCCAGAATGTGGAATGAATGTCTTGCATCAGCTCCTCGTATATATTTGTTGGCACCCATACGTGTCCTTGGAAACGCGAGATGATATCCTCGCCTATGGTCCATCTTAGAAGAGGGTCCTCTTCTGACACGGTTTCCCATAGGACTAAGCCTTCATAATTTGATAAATTCCTCATTCGAACTCAGTCGAGAAGCATAGACATAACAACAACAAAGGATAGGAACGTCTGCCCCTATCTGTCATGCACCTCTAAATGCATCTCCGAAAATAGAGACATATTCTAGATATCATTGCTAGCCTCCTGAGTTGTATGTATCTGAGTCCTCCTTCTCAATTCATTAGCCACCACATTTACATTCCAAGGTGTACAAGCAAGCTTGAAATCGAATGAATTCAGGTACTCAAACCACCTCCGCTATCTCAGATTCAAGTCACGCTACATGAAGATGTACTTGAGGCCCCTGGGGTCTGTATACAACACAATATAATCTCCCAGAAAATAATGTCTCCAACAATGTAAATCATGAACTGCCGCCAAATCCAGGCCGTGCATAGGATAGTTCCTCTCATGTGGCCTCAACTACTGAGATCTATACGTAACAACACAATCCTCCTACATATGCACTGCTACGAGCTCGATTAAAGATGCATCACAGAAAACATTATAACTCTTGCATGTCTCCTACAAAACTAGAATCGGTGCTAAATTCAATATCTCGTTCACCTCTCGAAAGAGTGAATCGCAGGAATCTAACCAAACATACTTAACCCATTTATTGGTAAAGACATTCAATGGTGTTTCAAGGTGTTATAAGTATTGTATAAACCACTTGTAGTAACCAGCCAGCCCTATGAAACTCCGTACATCATAGACATTCTTTGACTGCTCCCAAGTGACTACTGCTTTTAACATCTCTGGGTCTTCTGATACTATTGTCTATGAGATTACATGAAATATGAAGTGAACCTCACCCATCCAAATGTGGAACTTTGAGGGCTTAACATATAACTGATGCTCCCTCAGTGTACTAAAAATGATCTCAAAATGGGTATCATGGTTGTGTCGAGTGTGAGAGTATACCAAGATGTCGTCCACCAAAACCACCATGAAGGAATCCAAGTAAGGATGGAAAAATATGTTCATTATAACCATGAAAACTATTGGTTCCTTCGTGAGACCGAACTGCTTAAAAAAAATACTCATACAGATCATACCTTCTCCGAAAGGCTGTAAGATGTATACCAGATGGTATGACACGCAACTGATGGTAGCTGGATCTCAAAGTGATCTTCAAGAACACTCTGGCTCTTTGAAGCTGATCAAAGAGATCATCTATCCACGGTAATGGTTATCGGTTCTTGGTCGTCAACTGGTTCAGCTTCTGATAATCCACACAAATCCTAAGGGTTCCATCTACCTTCTTCACAAACAGGACCAGTGAACCCCAAGGAGATGTACTGGGTCGGATGAAACCCCTTGTCTACAACTCCTCCAACTACTTCATGAGCTCCTGCAACTCAGGTGTAGCTATCCTATAAGGAGGAATGGACACTAGTTCTGCTTCTTCCATAAGCTCAATAGGGAAGTCTACCTCTCACTCCAGAGGAAAACTTGAAATGTCTTCTAGAAAGACATCTAAAAAGAATTCAACCACTGGAGGATAATTTACCTTAGAAGTCCCTTCATCATCCAGATATATGCTATAAATATGGGCCATAACACTACTCAACCCATGATGCTCTAGTCCAGCTCTACTTGCCTAGACATCCCATTCACCCTTGTGGAGAAAAGATCCTCCTTCTGGTGATGTGAAACTCACCCTACGATGAAAAAAATCGACAAAGGCATGGAATGGAACAAACTAGTCCATCCTGAGAATGAAATCATAGCCTTTCAACTCCAAATCTTAGAGACTCCATTAAAAACGACATCCACCAACCACAAGGGGGTAGTCTAAGCACTGTCGTACGCTAGCAGTTCTAATTCCCAAGGGAGTGTCTAGCATCATCATATCCTCAGAAGTATAAATAGTAAGTCGAAGGCTTTCCACAGTATGCACAGAAATAAATCTATGAGAAGATCCTATATCAAAAAGTGCGGAGGATAAAACGGAGGATACTAAAATTGTACCTCGAACTGTAGAAGGTCCAGAATCCTTCTCATGATGAATCTGCTCTATAGCAAATGTCTGGCCTATACCGCGGCCCTATGTAGTAGCATGACATCCCTACACTGCTCCTCCCTAATCCTGAACACTGGATCCACGGACTCTACCTTGGCCTGAACGACCTAAAGAACTCATTACCCCAGTCTTCTGTGGAATAGGTAATCATTCTCTTGTATGCGGAGTTGAAACTGATCCTCCTTCACTAGCAACTGGCAGAAGAACCTTGCAAAAGCATTGAAGATGACCCATCTTGCCGCAATAACGGCACTCCACTGGGTCCCTCTGGCACTGAAGATTATTATTCCCACTCATTCCACACTGATAACACACAACTTAGTTGCTGGAGGGAAGATATCGTCTACCAGAAGGAATACCTCACTTCCTCGAGTCACCTCGTGTAGACTCTCGGTGGTGCTTCCTGCTGTATGTCTGGAGAGAATCAGCCCTGGATACTGAATCGCCCTAGTCCACATCTACAGCCCCCCTCAGGTTTCTCTCTGTAATAAGTTCTTGGTTGACTATCAGAGTGATATAAGGAAACTGAAATACGTTCACCTGTGACCTGATGTCTTGTCTGAGTGCTTCCTCAGACTTCCTTGCCAAAAAATAGCTCGTCATTCCCCACAATGGGAGTGAAAAGATATAAATCTGTAAAGAGGGAGGAATACTCCATAACTGTGAGAGTACCCTACTACAGGTTCATGAACTCTATGGCTCTATCAGCCCTCAGCGTCTTTGGTTATAAGTAGTCATAGAACGTATACTGAAACTCATCCCAAGCCATAGCTTGTTGGCGCCCTGTCTGCGAAACCACATCCCTCCATCTCTTGGTGGAATCTCGCAGCATATAAGTCGAGGGCATCAATATCCTCTCCGGAGGTGTCTCCAGATGATCTAAGATGGATAGAATGGATTTTATCCCTGACTCTGTAGCCTATGGTCCTCCATCCCTGGTGAACGTGGGAGGCTGCTGGTGCTCAAAAACCCACGTCATATTTTCCATAGACGGGGAAGGATGCTGAGCTCCTAGGAAGGTCTGCATAAATCTCATGAAACCCTCTCGGAACTGAGCGTCAGCACCCGTTTCTAGAATCACTATAGGTTCCATGTCCGGAATGATAGGCGGAACTACTAGTAGTCCCTAATCTGCCATATCAGGCATACGGTCCCTGCCTCGTTCCTGACGTGCAATGGGAGGACGTCTTGGTTCCATCACTCTGAAAGGTCAAAATCACATCTTCATTAACGATGAACACATATAAAACTTAAAATAGAAAAATGGAATAGGAGATAAAAACCTTAAAATTTGGGAAAACATGACTACACTGTGTGTTTCTTAAAAGTTTACCCTGGGCGTGTACCTTGGCCATACATGGATTTGTAAACCACCCAGCTACACGGTGTGTTCTTAAACTACATGGCATGTACTAACCCTTTTCCTCCCTACCCATTCACTCCTACATGGCTGGGAACACGGACTATTCCAGTAGGAAACTACATGGCGTGCTTGTCCACTACACGTCGTGTCATTAAGATCTCTCCCATTTTTATGTCATTAGTCACACAGACTGGAACACGGACCACTACTACATAGCGTGTCAAATGAGACACGGTGTGTACTTGACATGCCTTGCTTGGCCCGTGTTGTTAATGACACGGCCTGACATACAATCGACAACACATGGCATGTTCCATACGGACACAGCATGTATGCGGAAGGATAACTACATCCCATGGTATTGGCTACACGGCCGGATACATGGTCAACTGTACACGGCGTGTTCCCAAGGGACACGACATGCACTTTAAGGAAAACCTTGGCCCGTGCTGTTCGTGACATGTCCATATACCTTTTCCAGACAACACGGCGTGCTAACCTAGTACACGACATGTTCCTACAAGAAACATTACAAACCCATGACTCTTCCCAACATAGTCAGGGACACGACTAAAAAATACATGGTGTGTTTGCATAAAGTACACGCCGTGTGTTCTGGGTTTTTCCATACAGTAGCCTCAAAACTACACCGGAGCCTAGAAAACACATAAAAACAAGCGTTAAGGTTCCAAATTCCGATCTGTGGGTTCCCATACTCCCTGCAAATCAAATCTTGTCATTATAAAAATGGATATAAAAAGTAAAAAGCATAACAACTCATGATCCACCAAATTATGATCCTCGAGGGCCCATAACACCTCTAAGACCAAAGATTGGTGTCCATGATAAAGAAGCTATAAACAAATGATACCTTATCAACATAACAGGTATTCTATCACAGCAAATATCACAACAACATGCATCTTCTATCACAAATTCTATCACAACAGCATGCAAATTCTAATGCAATCTAGATGGCATGAAAAAATACACGACATGTGATTTTCTAACAAGTGCTTATATAATGAAATAGATGTCATACCCTCATCTCATCAGGTTACAAAACAAATAGAACCACAATCATACAAACTGTAATAGCAGAAAACATGTGCACCACCCAACAGTGAAATCAATTAAATTGTAACATTTGTAAAAACTCGAAAATTTCAGTATTCGAGGTAATCTGGATTTTTCCATGTACATAGGTTCTAGAATGCCCGGACACTATTATATACCATTTACATATTCTGTACTATCCATATCTAATGTTTCTAAACATTAAGTTAATAGAATAGGAAAAAACTCTTCTGATACCACTTTGTAACGATCCGAATCCAGAGTCCCTCAACTGGTTCCCTGTGCCCGGTTCGCCACCTAACCTCAAGTGCATTTCCCCAAACGCCAGAGGCTACCAACTAGAAGCAAGGGCCATGTAAATTTATTTTCAAAACTATGCCCTCATTTGGTAAGGTGTACAAGGTACAGGAAATAACGGTCAATAGTGGAAGCAGTAAACCGCATACAACAACTGAAACTAAACAACAGAAGCTATGTATAATATAATAATGATGCAGCATGGTATATGTATCTATGGAATATAGAAAACACAACAAAATGATGAAATACAACAGGGAACAAATCAATAAAGTAAACAAAAAATCTAGCAGCATCACAAGCCTTTGCTCGATCCTATGCTCTCCAGCTCCAACCAGCAATCATGTAATTGAAGTAGAAGGGTCACAATCCCTATCCACAACTGCAACCATATAACCTGTTTGGGTTGAAAAGTAGGACCAAAACAGGGTGGGAGACTAATACCAGTAGGCAATCACCACATAATCTGTTCCCTACTGTCAGTGAGCAATATAGAAAAAGAAATGGAAATAAATTCACCAGAGAAAGAGGAGTACTCTAAAGTAAAAAATCATACCAATCTGCATTCACATTTATTTATTAATTTAATTCACTCATTAAATTATCAACCAAGGAATCTAGCAAACAGCTCTATATTCTCAAGGCATAGCAAGTAACACAACATGTATCTCAGCAGACAACCTAAACTATAAGCAGTACAAAACACATGATTTTTCTTTGGCTTGGTGGACTCGTCACAACCAACCAAACAATATTCACAGTAACTCTCTGGGTGGCTCACACTAGCAGACCCCTGTAGTCAAGAAATCATACAATGGCACAGACACTCTGGGAAGCTCTCACTGTCAATTCCCATGCGGTCTTGCAAAGATAGCTATAGACTCTCTAAGGAAGCACTTACATCTGATTCCCCCTATAGTCTCGATAGGAAACTAAGGACACTATATGGAAGCAAAAATTCCCATTCTCATAGTCATGTGAATGATTCTAATTTATTACAGAATCTCTAGGGAATCCCTTAATTGTTAATTCCCTCTTTAGTCTACTACACCAGGTTTACACAACCCTGAGCAATCTAGTCGTGCGCAATCGACTATCAGCAGCCCTAAGTAAGTTCAACAACTACTTGTATAATAGCTACAATGCATCAAAATCATATAAAAAGAAGGCAATACATGCAATCAATTATACCACGAAAGTCAAACAATGAAAAAAGGTATGCCTCACAGGCATCCTAAGCCAAATAGCGATAAACAGCCAAAACAGGGGGAACCCCCATAGGGTGATCCTCAAACATGCTAACAAGCAATTATCAAACATCTAATAACCTCAAGTATACATGAAATATAATGCAGATAATAATACATGATCAAAACCTGAACCTGAGATACCTAATACATGGGTATCTAGCACTTTTTCACCAAAACCTCAAAGACAATCAACATAGGGAAACAAACCACCTACCTCGATCCTATGAGATCGATATGCTTGAACCTCAGCCTGTAAATCATCCTAGAACAGAGAAGTTAGGCAAAAACATCTAAAACATTCAACCTCAAATAACTCTCACAAGCGAATGAATCTAGAAATGTGGCCCAAGAAGAACCATGAACCCACCGTTGTGATTCTATTGCAACCGACAGTGTTTGATTCAGAGAGTAGGTGACAGATCAGTGGCTCAGAGAAGATATATGGTCGTACCCTCACTCTCAGTCGAAGAAGCTGGAGAAGAAGATGTATTTGGGGTTAAGTCGTAACCCTAGTCTGTTGAATGAGATAAAAAGAAAAGTACATGGTGTGTACTTCTTGAGTACACGGCGTGTACTCACCCTTTCCATGCACCGCATTAAGCAGCCTCGACATCACCTCTACACACCGTGTGTGTGGCCCGGAAACAACCATAACACGACGTCGCACAGGATAAATGTACATGGTGGCTACTCATAAAGTACACGGTGTGTACTTAGAAAATTTCATGATTTTTCAGTTTTTCTCAAAAACGACTAGAAAAGGAAAAAAATACATGAAACAATGATCCGGGTTTTTACACATGTGGTATGGATGAGCTCGATATATATGTTATCTTAATATGTTAGGTAATAGGTAGGTATATAATCATTTCATCATGTGTTACTAGGAATATTCCACTATATTTGAATTAAAACTTGGAAACCACAAAGCATGGCATTGAAATATGTTTATCAGAATAGCACATCATAAGGTTTATTACTTAAGTATGAAAATTACCATTTATCTTTCAATATCACATTTATATTATCATTTGGTCTTAAACTAATAACATGTTAGTCACTTATAGAATAATTACTAGACAATATGATTCTATATTAATAAATCACCAAAATACGATATCATATTATGAAAAAATTAATTCATTAGTCAATTCTTTTGTAATCAATGTTTCATGAACACAAATATTAGCCACAAGTGATGTCAATAACAATTAAGATCAATATTCATACCAAGTAACAATCCAATTCCTCATTTAATATATTCAGTCACACATTCTATTGGAAAAATTGAAATACAACACATATTTTTATGTTAAATCGTACAAATGGTTTTTATTAGACCCACTTCATATAATTGATGATCAACCAATGATTTTATAAAGAATCGCCAATAATATCCCTGGAAAAAATGATCCCAAGAAGGATAACATATCATAACTGATCAAGATAAAAACCAACTATGACCTTGGTCAATATATTACACCACAACGACTGAATAACTAATGGAGATAATGAGAAAACCAGGAAAAACCAACCTACATGGATTATATGAATGATCAAGACATCCTTAATCAGTGGAGGTTATATCAAAATATAAAAGAAACATCCATAGGGTCGGATGGAGAATGGTGTGTTATAGAATGAAAAAATATATCTACACCTCCCACTTTAAAATTATGCTCCCGATAAATACGAATTCATTAATACATGTACCCATAATGTATTCCTGTTAAATTGTGATACGCTAAAAAAGGAATATCCTTAGGTGATTTTTAACTTTTTCAAACAATTATATAATGTATAATGCTTCCATATGGTTTATTTATTTCATATCATGAACTGGACTCATGAATTGTTCCCAAAAATAGTTATTTTTCATGTAACATCATTACATGGTGTGTAATTCTTCTATAAAAAGCCTTCTGCATGTTTCCCATGGTATGATCTTGAACCACCTCTGTAGTCAATCAGTGCATGGAAAACCATCATAATTCAATTTAAAATATTTATATATATAATCTATTAAATGAAAACCATATATATATTGAGCTTATGTAATTTCCCTCAAAAGGGATATCTATCTCAAAATGGGACTCAGCCACTATGGGTCAAACACAATACTCAAAAATGTATATAAATAGAAAATAAACATGGTATAATTATTGATTCCCCATGAAATCATAAACAAATTTAATCACCAATTCAGCTACCTCTTAGTGATTCTCCACTATTATAAGCGTATTCCATTTAGGTGGAATCAGAGGGATTTTTCAAATAATGGATATTTTATATTTGATATTTTAGGAAGTAGCTTTTATCATTTCTATATACTTTTCACTGAATTTATGGGGTTTTTGAGTTGTAATCATAATTCATCAATCATTATGTGGATTCCTCTATTTAATGGGGAAAAATCAATTATGAAAATATACAATATATTAACACCTATTATATTTTTGTTTTTGTGTATTTTAAATTACAAATGATTTGTTTTTCGAAGAGTTGAAGGTGTTTATATGAGAGTAAATAATACTAAGATATTTAAAAATTATTTTCATGCATATTAATAATTTATGTCCGTTATTCCAAAAATTTATTTTTTTTAATTTTAAAGGACTCAAAATCGGAACATATATCTAGTACAATGATTAGAATATTTTTTAGAGAAGGAAAAAATTGAATCTTAAAAAAATATGTAGGAAACTTGATTATAAAAATCAACAGATGTTGGATGATAAAAATAATGAATGTTTATTTACAATAGTGAATGATATTTTTAGAACAATTAGGGTATGTAGTGATATGATGGAAATAGACGGTAAAATTGAAATGATATTTTGTATCTTAGAATATATGTTTGACTTTAATGTTATTTAATAAGATTAAAAATATGAATATTATTTTTCTCTTTATTAAACTTGATGAAAATATGTTTATTATTCAAAATATTATTATGATATGGATAAGAAAACTTAATAATTATTTGTCTTTAATATTTTGAAATTTTAGGGTAGGAATTTTATCAAATAAATTTAATCTTTTACTGAAATTTTTATGGTGTGATTTACATGGATATTTTACAACAAATTAATTTAATTTAAATGAATACGGAGTCAATGATCAAGAATAAAAATCCACGATGAATTTTTATAATAATGGATCCAAAATGATTACAAAAATATGTTTTTATTTTAATGTAAAGAGAAGCAATTTATTAAAATTCATGTAGGTAAATTTATTATATGCATGTCAAAGAATTCATAATTGTTACAAATATGATATAATGGTCCAAATATAGATAAGGATAAAATATTTATCATTTAAAATGTTAATGAATAAAATTTATTTATTAAAATATGTAGTTATGTAATGAATAATGAAAAAATAGATATGGAACTCTTTTGGAGAATAGAATTCAAGAATTTTTCTTCAATGACCTCCAGTCTAGAAAAGAGATACAAATATAATGAAAGAAAGTAAATTTCATAGAATAATGTAATTATTTCATATAAAATAGTAATTAATGTTTCATAAAGATAATGATGAGTTGAATTTAAAAGTATCTCTATAATATAATTCTATAATAAAAATAAGCTAATTAATTAATGATAAAATTAAGGAGTTTAATATTTCACAATAAGAATTGGTGAATTTGGATACCACTAAACAAATTTATAAAAAAATTTAATAACTCTATCCAGAACATGGGAAATATCATCTCAATATAATTCTCCTGGAAATCAATAGATATATTTTAAAAATTAATAAAAATAAAAATATTAATTTATGACGTGTCATATGAAAATAATCAAATCAATAATAACATGTTTATATCAAAATAATGTTGTTTTATAGATTCTATTTACTCTATGAGAAACTACAATATTGAAAAAATATTAAAAATTGTTATGGAAATATTTATGAAATTAGATAGGATGTGTAAAATAATGAGGAACTATTTAAAAGAAAATAGTTTATGAAAACCCATTGATGAACGGTGGTAAGAAGGGTGAAATACATGTTTACAATTTTTTATAGCTTCATGGTTTTAAAGTAATAAAATTTCACTTATAGAGAATTTTGTTACTGTGTTTTTTTTACCAAAGAATAAATGAGTTAGTTTAATTAAAAAAACAAGAAGTGTGTATGTAGTTCGGAACAAAAAAAAATTATGGGGGAGTCACCCTATTCAAAGGATAACATTTTATAGGCAACCTGATATTTCATGATTTAAATAATAAAAAATAGATTTCAAAAACTGGAAGTTGATTTTGAATGATGGGAGAACACAAGTGTAAATGAAAATGGATATATTTTTATTCCAGCAGAACACATGTGCACAATATTTAGAATTCTAAAGAATCACTAGAGGATTCATAAAGGAAACTTTAATGCTATGGTTTGTTACTTTTCCATGAAAGCATTATATAGCGAATTTCATTTATTTTGGATTGTGGATGGTATTAAAAAATCACATGATATTTAATTATATTATGTAATATTAAAAAATATATTGAATGGTATGTGATCTATGTAATGGTAGGGTAAATCAAAATCAAAGTCATTGGATCAATATAGTTTGGTAATAAATTGATCGAAATCCATGAGAACATTGTATTTTGAGATATTGAAACATAAGATTCATAGTAGGTATCAATTTTTTGTTGAAGGAAATGAATTGGTTATTCAAAAAAATTGTATTATGTGAAGATATTGAAATATTAATATGTCATGATAGGAGTAGGGTGAACAACATGTAATTTATTGTTAATTAGTGATGTTGGAAATTCATATTATTTGAGCAAGAAAGGAGAAAAATGATTGTGGCATTGATGTCCTGGTTATCTTAGAAAAAATATAATCTATATAATTATTTAGGGACAAGATTTTGTTGACTTTATTATGTTTAAATATAATGGAATTGTATGTTTTCCACTTCTCAAAAGGAAATAATTATAATTAACCCACAATTTTAGGTTGAAAACTATCAACCAATTCGTTGGGTAAAATTAAACCTGAAACATTCATGACCATGAGGTAAAAGAACCAAATATATATATATTATTTATTTCATTGATGAATTTACTCACATTACATGTATATATTCTTTAATTATAATTTAAAATATCTATAAACATTAATTATTCAAAGAAGTTATCATAAAGTGATTGGTTCATCCATGACGAAGATTCAAATAGGTAATAGTTTTGAGTTCATGAATGAAATATTTGAATACTATATTGAAAAACATGTAATCCATCATGATATCAGGTAACCTTACATAGCTAAATAAACAGTTTCATTGAATTTAAAAAAAACGTGTCTTGTAGAGGTATCTCAAACTACATTATTAGATTAGGTCACATCTGATTATTTTTAGTGAAAATCTATTACAGTAAAGGTTTATATTGAACATTATGTTTATAGAAAAAAGTTTCATATATCATCATATGAGATGTATTATAAGAAATATATAATTTGGAATTGTCTAAGAGTATTTATTATCCATTGAACTCTCATTATGAATGGTGAAAAACAAGGGAAATTTGGATGAAGACTTGTTGATGACATCTTTCATGGGTTTATCCTAAATGGAAGAGGATATCATTTTTATAACTAATACACATTTAAGATTATAGAATCTATTGATTTGAAAATTATGGTACTCCCAAATCATTTTCATACACCTAGTGAAAAAATTACTCTGGGTGAAGATGTAGAATAAATATTCGTTAAACAATAATTCCAGGATTCCAAAATTGATGAATTATTTTGATAAAAACATGTTGAAGAAGTTTCTTAAGAGAATTAATGAAATTAAGGAAACTATTTTTCAAATTATACTATTTTGAGAAGATAAGATCCGTAAAAAATATCATCATAAATCATAGACAACCGATTCAAAAAATATGAAAATTGAGGATAGCCCCTCATATACCCTTGTCCTCTCACATTGAACCTATATATTTGCAATAATACATGAAACATTATGATTAGATTATGGGTTTTAAATAATTCTTACAAAGGAATTAAATGATTGAGAATTGGGTATTATAACCTAAACCAAAAGTGAATAACATTATTAGTACAATCATTATGTATCGATAAAAGATAAATGAAAATGGTAAAGATGAGGAAACTAAAGAATGATTTTTTGTGTAATTGATATTCACAGGTCGAAGGAATTATCCATGATAAATAGTTTTCATATCTCATAGGTATTATGCAAACAAAAATTTTTCATTCAATATGAACACATCAAAAATTCATAGTATTTCATAAAAATATTACATCAATCATCAGCCCTCAGATTTAGAGGAGGAGTTTTATATTAGAAATCCATCAAACAAACTTCTTGTTAAAAATGTTATTAGTGATTTAATGTTAATAATGGATTTGTATGTAATAATTCTATCCATGTGATCTGGGTATTATAAGCAGGACACTTGTTTAACGAAGATAAAATTTAGAAAATAAATAGTTTACAATAATCATTAAATTAATGTTGATAAAAACTATTTCCCATTTGTTTTTATTTATGTTGATGGTATTATATTTTTTTGTAAATTATAGACGAGTTTATGATGTTTTTCCTATAAAAATGATGATTATTATTGAATATTATATTATTAGTGAGATGATATACATTCATGGAATAAAATATTATCAATAAAAGGATTATATTTTTTTATGTCATGATAATTAAGAAAATTAAATATTCCATAATATTGTAATTGGGTTTTTAAAAACATTACTACTAAAATTTCATTAAAAAATGATAACATCGAATGAAAAGTATAAATAAGTTGATCCAATGGAAATCTACATGATGATGGTATTTTAAATAACTTGATAACATTAATAATAAAAATAGTGTATCTTGATAAAAATTGTATTAGATATAAAAGTGTACCAAAAGTGCCTCATTAAATGTATAAAAATAGAATAATACGGTATATAATTTACATCAATATATTTAATGAAATATGATTAAAGGGAGTCTTGACGAGTTTCATTTTTCATATGAAAGTTGGAAATGATGTGTTTATGATTGGATATTTATAACTTTTTGATAATTATATCCTATAGAATAGGGTATTAGTAGGAATTCAAAGAATAATAACTGAGCCACACTGAGAACTGATAAGGCTTAATATTGGGCTTCCAACACATCTTCTGTAGGTGGGGGATGTTTTAAGACATAATAGTTGAAGTGGAGATTAGTTAGTGTTGAAATATGATAATTATTGATCTATTAATCCATAAAATAATCTTGTATAGAATTCAATATCCATGAATGTTGAGGTTAAATAACACTAGATCAAAATATTTATGGGGTATAATGTGTTAAAATTTGAATTTGTTTATATGAAGAATTAGAATGTCGATGTGTTCTAAAATGCAAATTTAAAATAATCATTTTATAATATGAGGTTATTGTCGGTTGTCAAAACTCATTATTTATTGGGAAAAGGTATGGGGTTCCCTCCCCTATTTCATATTTCATTGATTAATGTTATCATAGGTGGGTAAAATTAAAACATATATCTTTATATTAGGGTTTTCTTAATATTTTTATGAATAAGGGAGTATATAAACTATAGAGAGTATACATTGATTTGAGTTATCTTTTATTTTGATTGAAATAATTACATAGTGGGAGTTATTAAAAGGCGTAATCTATGATTTCAACATGTGTGAACTTTTTGAAAAGATTATTTTATTTTGTGGTAAAATATTTTTTTGGATTGAAATATTCTGGATGTTTTGATGAAGAATAGTTTAAGTATTTTGAGGTTTTTGTTATCAATGTTTAATATATATCTTTATCTTTTAGACAATATGATAAACTTCATTTAACATTATTTTTTTTTTCTACACCATGTTTTCCCAAATAATATTTGAATTAATTAATGTTGACCCATTTCTATGTTTTCACAATTTCATAGTTATTCATGTTAATTTTTTTGGAATGAAATTGAAGGAGGGGGATTTTGGAGCCAATGATGTGCTGTAGAGATTTTTTTGATAAGTGAGGTTGGAGGATCAGTTAAGAGGATATGATTGAGTGTATTATATATTTTTTTCACTATACATAATTAAAATTTAATGTAAATTTATATATTTAATATGTTATTTAAATTTTATTATAAGTCATTGTAAATGATCAGTATGTGAGTATATTAAAGGAACATAAAAATGGGTTCTGTTAAACAAATCATTATATTTCATGAAATATGCAGTTGAAGGAAAAATTTATGTACCATTGATGTTGTATATGCCAAAACAAAGGTATTCACCCTCAATACATGTTTGTAGACTCTATAATAATGGAGGCGTAATTATGATTAATTGACCAACCTTCTTGTGTAACACAATTCAGGACTATACAATGATATATAAAAGGAAAACTTTTCCTTTCTTTTTTATTATTCATAGTGATTTGGAATGGTATATTGTATATAATGATGATTTAGGACATGTTCAAAAGCCATTGAAAGGGAGAACCTTACCTGTGTGTGTGGGGGGGGGGGGGGGGGTAAAAGCCATGTACATATGGTGGGATTTCATTTATTGATGTTTTTTGTTACAATTGAATGTTATTTCGCCTCAAGTGATGTAGTTGTAGTGAGATGTTGTTATTTAATGGTATTGTTGCATCATGACCCAGAATGTAATGATGGTTTGGTATGAATGCATCATTTTCAGAATTGGGGAATTTTTATGAAATTCATCATTTTAGTAATGAATAGATAAGAATGTTTAGGGATAAATTTTTTTAATGAAAAATTATTTTTTTGTTTGTCTAATTAAAATTATAATATTTCCAAATAGGAAATAGATAATTTAAAATGACTGAAAATGTAATAATTTTAAATGGATTAATTGGTTTCTAATGAAAGGAATGAATGGTGAAAATTTATTACCCTATGTGTACCATGAACAAGATGATGGGTGGTTTAGGGATGTGATAATGCCTCAGTTTTTACCGATTTGAAGGGTTTGGGGTGTGATCTGTGATGGATTTATGTGAATACCTATTATCAAATGTGTAAATGCTCTTTATGATTCCTAATACATGTTTTTATAACTATAAACATTTGACCCCATGATGATTCAAGTAGATAGTATGTAAGTAGAAAATGTCTATGAATGATCCCCCAATAGTTGAACCCTAGGATTTGGTAGTAAAAAGAAAAATATTTGGAGAGAAATTACATGAGGACATTACTCGGTTGATGATAGGAAGGATACCCGTTGTTGGATGTGAAGAGATTTTCAGGTTTTATAGGGGAGTTCTAGTTGAAGCACCATCTTTCATTCACTAGAGAGGGTGGAACTATGGTAGTTAAGCTCTCGATTGACTTTATCCATTTGATCCTTGACCACATAGAGACTCTTATTGATATGAGATTCTAATTACATGTTTATATGGAATGTGTTTAGGAAAATAGTTAGTTGGACATATAGATTAGGGGTAGATAAATAGATCATATGGTGTGTAAGGACTTCTAGTATTTATTCAAGGGGAACTTTTACCTTGAGATGATCAGGAATAAGAGGGTAGTACTATTTATAAAGCTGGCCAAGGGGAGCATAACTACGATAGAATTTGTATGAATATTTATTAGTTTTTATCTCTTTTCACCAGTGTTGGTAGGGGATCCTAATACTATAGAAAAATGTTTTTTGGATGCGATTAAAGGCTCTATTAACACCCAGGTTAAATTATTTTGGGTAAAAATATTTCATTAGTGATGAGTCAGACTCTCATATATAAGGGGTACCTAAAGAAGGCTTCCAAATGAGACATTTGTGGTTTTGTTATGACCATTTGGTAGGTCCTTATGGGAGTAGGATGTTTCACTATGAAAATTATAACAAAAGATGTGTAATGTAGAGTGGCCAGGGGTAAGGGTAAGTTATATAGGACATTACCCACTTGATATTACACTGTTACGGTAGTGTAACACCCCATGATTTTTAAAAATAAATTTAAATGCATGCATGTTTGTTTTTAGTAGATATTTATTACTAGCTTTTAAACATTATTTTAGTTATTCTATGTATTTAATTTCAAAAAATGATCATCTAATGTTGTCTTCAGTAAGTCATTTGGAGTCTAATGAAACCAACTATAATTTTGATGATTATTAGAATACCCTAATTAATAGTAATATTAATAGTAATATGACCCTAATAGATAATAAATTGTGTTAATATTTTTAAGGTTGTATGATAATGACATCTTGGTTAATTTTACAATGTGATATAAAAGTTGTTATATAATTAAAATTGTTAATTTCTGAATTAAGTATGATATTATTTAAAAATTATATTAATAATTTTTAGAGATTTATTTTCAAAAAATGGAATTCAATTATGAATTCTACAAGTCAAAAACTGGTAAGGGTAAATTAATGGTAATTTTCTGAAATTCAGGAATTTTTTATTAATAGTTAAATACGATAAAATACGAAAAATGTTAAAGATGTGATGTACTAAATCATAGGTGATGGAAGTATACTATATGAAAACGTGGTTGGAACTCACATTCCATTATTACATCTTGGGTCACATGAATTATTACTATTCACATACTTGAGCAACAATATTAAAATAATGATTAAAATAATGTTAAATACTTCCTCTCCTCCCCTATAAGTACCACCCTCATTTATATCTTCCTCTAACACCTATAAAGCCTTGTTCCTTACCTATGTTCTACCAAATACTCCTCCAATTTCTCTTTCTCTCGTACTAGAGCTTCTGGTCTCACCAAAAGGCCAAAACTGAAGTCCTTAAGAAGGATTTCAAGGAGAAGAGATCAAGAGGTAATCATCATCTTTTGTTTTCTTTCCTTTCCTTCATTTTATGTTATAATTTTTAATATTATAGGGATTATGTTGGGATATTTCATTCCATATTACTCTAACATACCATATTATGTATGAGTGATGAGATACCCCCTTTCTCTCATCAATATAGTTTATGAAATTTTATGCGACACAGTTGGGCTGCAGAAATTTTGTGAGAGATTTCTCAATTTTACTTTTCTTTTGAGTTCCATTATTATTTTTTCTCACCAACTATTATACAAGTGGAATGAAATCTCCTGAATAATTTATATTATACTTTTTCTTATGTTCATTTATAATTACTCAACATTATTCTTCGCCTCTCCCACTTATTCAAGGATTTATAACACCTTCTGTGATGTGTCGATTTTCCAACATCGTGGAAAAAGTGATTTCAATTTTCATTAATTCATTAAATACAAGTCATGAAACCATTTTTTGGTTGAACCTAGTTATAATATATGTTTTATTTTACATTCAAGGTTATATAATTCTTTTTTATACATGGTTTTAAATTATAAATAAAAATGATATGGTTATTATCAAAGAACCACTAAAATGAACTAAACAAACATCATTAATGTTTTAATTTATGAATCAACCTCTTGTAATAATTCAAAATGATAAATGGTATAATTTATCGATATGAAAATATATAAATACAACCCCATTCCTATTATATTGTTTCACTTCTAATCGATATAAACAATCATCATGAACAAATCATGGAAATCATATAAAGAACTCACTGAAATACAACGCAAGGAAAAAAATACTAACAATTACAGGGTGAAATGATGTAATGAAATGATAATATTAGGTATTATAAATATTTATATGTTCTTTTAAGATATTAAAAATAACTCCATTCACTATTATACAGGAGTTTTAAACATGTTTCAAGTAAGTTAGACCCATGGTAAGTGAATTCATTATCTGATTTCCAATCTTCGGGTTAACCCTTCTTCTTCGTTATTTATGTGGTATTACAAGAGTTTTTTTATGGTTATTGTTTATATTCTATTTAATTTTTTGTATTTAAAGTTTCTATACATATTCCACCAAATCTATTATGTCTCACGTGAATTATATGATAATTTTAATGGGATTTTCTTTTAAAATACTCTTTTTAAAACATTGTTTTACAACATTCAAAAGCAATGTTTTTATGAAATTATAAATATTGGATGATTATGTTCTGGATCATGGGAATTTTTTATGATGATTGGTGGGACCTTTATTTCCCTCCAATGCATTGGGTTTGTGTATGCTGGAGGTCATCCGTATGGTTACTCCAATTGTAACTGTGATGGTTACTCAAATTGTAAGGTAGTCGTGAGTGTTACAAATTCTATAGTAGTCGAGAGGGTTATAATATTATGTAATTAATGCCCCAAAATAATTTTATTGATATATTTCTTTTATTATGTGTCGTGTGAAACTTTTTTAAATATCATGATTCAAAAATTATGTATATATGATTGATGAGTGTGACTTTTGAAAATGTTTTCATACATTACACGTATTCAGGGAGAATGTTCTCTTACCTTCTTTTAAATTCATTACTATGATTTTTGTGCTCATACAATGATTTTTAATATTCTTATTACAGTTAATGAGGATATGTATTGCAAATAAGGTATCCAATTTAAATTTTGTAATAATAGTAAAAGAAATCATGTTTTGATATGTATGGTTTAATATTTTGAAAAAAATTGAAATTGTTTTTATGGTATCCACTCTGAAACAATGTGTAATGTTATAAATGTATTATGTTAGAATTATCTAAATCTCGAAACATGAAAATATACTCAAGTATGATTTAATACCACATGGTTCACATTAAAATTTCATTATTACTCTTTGCGGTCACATGAATTAATACTATTCATAGTCTTGAGCAATAATATTATAATAACGATTAAAATAATATTAAGTACCTCCTCTCTTCCACTATAAATACCACCCACATTTCCCACTTCCTCCAACACCACTCTTGCCTTGATCCTTAACTATTTTTTCCAATACTAAATCCAAGGATCTTCCCTGCATCGTAGAGCTGCTGGTATCCCCAAAAGCCCAAAAACAAAGGCCATAAGAAGGATCTCAAGGAGAAGAGATCAAGAGGTAAACATCCTCTTTTTTTCTTTCATTTCATTCATTTTATGTTATTCTATTTCATTTTCAATGTCTTATGTTAGGATATGTCATTAAATATTCCCCATAGTTCCAATATTATGTAAGAATAATGATATACCCCCTTTCTATCATCAATACATTTTATGATATTTTTAGTGACACTGTTAGGATGCCGAATTTTTGTGAGATATTTCTCATTTTTTCATTAATTTTGAGTTCTTTTCTTCTTTTTCCTCACCTCGTTCTATACAAGAAAAATAAAATTTTGATAATCCTGTATATTTTTTATTTTCTAGTGTTCAAGGAAAATTCACTAACAATTTTCTTCTCTTATCCCTCTTATTCAAGGAATCAAAACATCCTCTGTGATGTGTGGATTTATCGACATCCTAGATGATGTGATTTAAATTTTTATTACTTCCCTCATGACTAGTCATAAAATCAATTTTTGGGTAGAACCATCATATAATATATGTATTATTTCTCAATCATGGTTCTGGAATTACTTTTTATACATGGTTTTTAATTATAAAACAAAATGTGGTTGTTATTATCAAAGAACCACTAAAATGATCTAAACAAACATTATTAATGGTTTAACATATAAATCATCCTCATGTAAGAATTAAAAATGATAAATGTATAATTTATGGTAATTGAAATATTTAAATACTACTCTATTCCAATTTTGTATTTTTACTTCCTATCGACATGAACAACCATCATGAACCAATCATGGAAATCATGTAATGAACTCACCCAAAAACAGCGCAACGAACAAAATACTAAAAACTGAAAGCTGAAATGACATAATTAAATGATCATATAAGGTATTATAAGTGTGTAAATGTATCTTTATGGTATTAATAACATTATTTTAACAATTATACATGAGGATTAAATAATATTGATGAAATTATAGCCTGAGGTAAGGGAATTATTAATCTGATTTCCACTCGCTAGGTTGACCTTATACTTCATTATTTATGCCGTATTAAAACAAATTATATGATGTGTTTTGTTTATATTATGTAGAATTTTGTTTATTTACAATGTATATACATATTATACCCTCTCAATTAAGTCCCACTTGAATTTTATGATAATTATAATGGGATTTTCCTTTACAATTTTATTTTTAAAACATAGTTTTACAACATTCAAAAGCATGGTTTTATGAAATTACTCAAATTGTATGACTATGTTACTATTATTGTTATTTGGTTAAAATTAAAGGTAATATATATGTTTCCCTATAAATAATTGGGTATGTGTAATTTGGAGGTCCCCATATTGTTACTCCAAGTGTAACTGTGATGGTTAAACAAATTATAACATACCCGTGAGGGTTAAAAATTATAAGGTAGTTGAGAGGGTTCAAGAAAATGTATAAAATGCACCATGATACCTTTATTGTTATATTTATGTTTTTATTTATTGTGTAATACCTTTATATACTTCATGGTTCACAATGTAATTATATATTAGTGACGAATATGTCTTTTGAAATTGTTTTTATACATTACAAGTATTCATGGACTATTGTGCTGTTTCCTTATTTTACATCCCTTTGTGAGACTTTTGTGGTCATCAAAAGTTTTTTAAAATTATTTTCCTAGTACATGAGGATTTGTATGACAAAGAAAGAATCTATGTTAAATTGTTGAGGAATTTTCACATAAATCATGTTTTAAGATTTAATGTTTTATATTTTGACAAAAATTAAAATTGTTTTTGTTGTATCCACACTATAACAATGTGTAATATTATGTTGTATTATGTCCCAACTATCTAAATACCTAAACATGAAATTATCCTCAATGTGAAATGAAGCGATTTTTTGAATAAAATCAGTATTATGTAAATGAAATATGGTCGAGCCTTTATAGTTGGTATCAGAAGATGGTTTAGATATCTTTAGGGGTATGATATTTATATTGGAATACCATAAATGATTTTACTCTACGATAAATTTTAAATGTTATATCATTTAATGATTACCATGTTTCTTCATTTAAGATATGTTTTTTTAGAATGGTTTTCCATTGATGAAATATGGAATCTGACGAGGAGAGGCACCGACAGAACGACATCCTTTTGAATCTGCAGCCCTGAATGGTAGAGATTGGAACTGAGCAGTTTGAGATATAAATGGCTCTGCTAATGCAAGCAATAAATGGTGGTGGCTTCCATTCATGAGAACAACCAGAGCGACCACAAACGAACATGAAAATAGTAGAAACTTTCATGAGACAACACCCTCTTTCTTTAAATGGATATTCTGACCTAGTATCAGGTGAAGGATGGATTAATGCACATGGAAAGACATTCGGTGTTATGGGATATTCAGACAATCAAAATTTAAGTCATTACATTTATCATTTTTAAGGTGATGTTGATCAGTAGTGATCAATGGTAAAAAAATATTTTGGATAGAGAATATATTGATGCCTTATAGTGGGATGAATTTAAAAAAACATTCCTTCAAAATTATTTTCCTAAGGTGGTGCGACTAAGGATGGAGAATAAATTCCTTGAATTAAAGAAAAAGGAGGATTTTTTATTTGTTTTTTATGAAGCGAACATGACCTGACAAGCGCGGTATTATCCAAATGTTATTATATATCTTTATAGAAAAATCAATGAATTTTACACAAGAATGATGGCAAGGTATCAAAGGGCATTGGCATCTCATGAATTCAAATGTCATGAGAAACTTATCTGATGCGATGAGAAGGAAGATATGGATTTATCTGATTATCATGAGATTTTTGGAAACAATGAGAACAAGAGTTGCAGAAGTAAACCAATGGGTAATAACTAACAAAAGAAATCCCCTGGTTAGAAAATCATGTTTCTAGTTTATGAAAAGTGTGGCAAAAATATCCTTGGGGGATGTCTTAAAAAAATTGGGAAGTGAGTAAAATGTGGTATGTTCGGACATTTTTCCCATTATTGTAATGAAAATGATCCTAATACTAATCATGAAAAAAAATTATTATGTGTATTAAATTTGGTGAGATGGGTAGTAACACACCGAGATTTTATGAGAAATATTCCTTTTAATTTCTTTCATGTCTTCTGTTGTATGCTACACCAAGATTATATTGCGCTATAAGGAGTGCTATATTAGCTTTTAATATACACAAACACTATTCTTGGCTTGTGTTGCACACAAGAGCAACATTCCCCAACAGTGTGTGTTGTACGCAATACTGAGTGTCCCTAAACAACAATATATTGTTATAATATTATTATGAACTATCCGTTATGAATATTATTAACCATATTTTTAATTTTATTCCATTATAATTCACATTAAACATATTCTAGAACATGATATGAGAAAAAAATTAATTATTCATATAGAAGAATTATTTTTCATAAAATGCAGTTTTGTCGCCTTTTGATTGCACACCCATTTTAAATCTAATTTTAGACAAGTTTATAAGTTCAATTTTAATATATAAACATTTTTTTTGAATCAGGATATTAAAAATTACTTTGGATTAATTTTTTACATTATTCTGATAACTTTCATATTTTGGATGAATATTAAAAATATGATAAAATTTAGTTAAAAGCATATTTTTCGATTAAGAAAATTTATATTGATAAATTATAATATTGAATGGTTTTAAAGTACAAATAGAATATATAATTTCCATTTAATATTTTTTATGTCATTATAATTAATTTTTCAATGGTTTCATCGGTAAAAACATTTCAATCTTTTGCAATGTTTTATCTTTTAGAACCCGTTTTTCTCAATTGCGGGATTAATTTTAAATTAAATACTACAACTTCGGTTTTCTGAATTTGGAAAATTTTATCCCTTATTTTGAATCAGTAGGTCTAAATTATTTTAATATTCTACTTTTTATTTATAGACATTATGAATAGTAACTCTGGTAAATTTTATTTACTACAGTTAATGGTAAATCAGGTAATTAAGGTTAAAAAATATTATAAAATTAACCCAACACTTTTATTAATATAATTGGATGATTATATTTCATCATAAAATATAATTGTGTCTAAATTGTATCTTTTTTAACCTATATGGATGTGATTAAGACCATTAATTTATATTATTTAAAGATAGTGAAATATGTCCCACTCAAACATTAATAATTAATGTATTTTTAATAAAAGGTTATACAGAATATAAATTCACTTATAAATACTCATTTGAAAGATAAAATGTTTTTCTTCATTGTGGTAATTTATTTTTGTTTTTTACGAAATATATAATTACATTAATAGCTTATACATTTAAGATGCAGAAATTATTTATTTAGTGAAAAATCAATAATACAGTTTTTATTAAAATAATAATACCCATCAAAAGGACCGTAATCTTGACCAAACATTCTTAGTAGAGTTTATCTATACCATAAGAATCCAAGGGTAGAATTGTGGACCGTTTTGAGCTGAATAAAACAAATTATGACATTTATATTATTTTATTTTAAATGTTTTCAATGTTTTTACTTTCATTCATTAATAAAGATATAATTTTAAAAGTGGGATTTTTAAGACGATAAATTCGACTCAATGTATTATTATGAAATATATTAGATTTATCTTAATCATATTATTTTATATATAATTTTTATGCAACAAATTAGTATATTAAATAGTCACACAAAAATGATGTAGTAATTCTTTTATTAAGAGAAATATCAAATAAATGGTTTTAAAAATATAAAAATAAATATTATATGAACCAATATGTGTGCTCCACAAAATTTCTAGAAGAATATGACATGTTATGAATCTATTAAATATTTTGGTTCAAACATATCTTCTGTGTGGATTTTATTTCAAGATAAATAAATGAATAGTGTCAACATTGCTACTATTGATATTTTACAAGAATAACATCTTATTAAATTGTTTAAATATCACATAAATATTTAAAAATTATAAATTGAAAATTATATTCCCTAAAAGTTCATAAAGTATCTAATTATGGACAATACACAACACATAAGTATGTATTTATAACAATTTCAAATATAGAAAATTATTACTGCAAATAAGATTAAATAGATTAAATAAGGATAAATCAAATTGATAAGGTTTAAAATAATATCCCAAAATGTAAAAATTTTATTTTATGATGATATTACATCCTTATCTCATGTAATCGTCTAATTTTAGTTATTTGGGATGTTTTTAAGTGGGGTTTGAGTTTATTGTAAATTAATATTTTTCAGGTTTCCAAAAGTACCCCTCTCCTCTCTTATAAAAGGGCATATCCACCCTTTTATCTTCACTCCATTTTAATCCATAAAGCTTGGAAAACCCCATCCAATTTCTTTTCTAAAGCTATGTAGTTATATTATATACGTTCTGGTCTTCTCAAAAGGCCAACTCTAGTCCCCTAAGAGAAAGGATAAAAGAGGCACGTCAAAGAAGAGGTAATATCTTCTACCGATTATTTCAAATTTCTTTCATCTTATACATTAGTTGTTTCATTATAAAGTAATAAAATAATTATCACTAAAATACTTATATGTTATTATAAAAATGAATCAACCCTATTTCACCTTATATCCATCCTGCGAAAAACGAAATCACCACGTGTGTGTACGTACGACATATCGTCTCCACGTTGTGGTGTAATATGTTTTTCATCACCAACCTACATGGATGGGTTTAATAATTAAAGAAATAACTATATATGATTACTGTAAAATTATTTTTATTATAAAATATTATACACCATACACTTCAATACAATTTTGGGAATGATATCTTCTCTCGTGTGTACATATGGCTTACCCTCTCAAAAACGCGATTAAATTCATTCTCCATGTTAAACATTAAAGAATGATTGTAATGTATATATAATAATAATGAGAGATATTACATAATAATTATATTATATTTATTTTTATATATGTGTATGTGTGTCATTTACTTCCATTCAATTTAATAAGGAAATTAAAAGAGCATTCATGCATACGTATAGCCTACCGTCTCCAAGAACGATTAAATTCATTCCATTTATCGATCGATTATATATATTAATATGTTAAATTTATAAGATATATAAAAAATTTTTTACATTATGGATGTAATAAATCTTGATCTAAGTAATCATATGAAAAATTACAACTCAAAACATAAATGATAAATGAAACGATTTTACCCAAAACGCTGCTTTAACATGGAATTTACAAATGAATGGGGAATATAAAATCATAAGGAATCATATATGATATCAAAAATATTATTATGGTTCTGTAACAAGATAATAATATGTTTAAACCCAGTATATAGGAGTCTCGGACACATACCGAAGAAATTGGACATTAGGTAAGGGATTATTTCATCTCACATTATTTCTGGGAAACATAGGCCTTAACCAAAATCTATTTATATTGTACGGTGTTTATCCATCCATGAATGTTTTATGATTTTTATAATAAAGGATATGATATTTACATATTTGTGTAATTTTCTTTATTTTTTGACATATGATTCCACCGATCATAAATGGTAAGGGATAATTATTCCAATCTCGTTCTTATCCGAGATTGTTTATTCGTATGTATTTACTAGGGTTATGTTTATCGTCCATGTCCATGTTTTCTCAAAATGTTTTCACAAAATGTTACTATTCTTCTATGTATGTTAAAAGTCATTTTTACCCTTTATGACTTTTACCATAAGGCATGGTAGGAAAATTTCTTTTTTTACCATATGAGGTACTTTTAGACTTTTCCAGAAAATGTACGAGGATAATGTTTTTTATACAGTTTGAATGTTTTTTATGGTTTCCTAACTCCTTATTTCCATGAAGCTTCATCTAAAAGATTTCATGGTTATTTTCAACAAAATTATTTTCATTTAAAATTGAATGAAATTTTGAGAATAGAAAATGATTTTGAAAAAGAAGGGATATTTTCCTCAAAATTAACTTCAAGTGTTTTATCAAAAAATAATTTCCATCTAAGATGACATTCTTTAATATGGTTATATTTCAAGTATAATGTCTTTATTATTTATATGTTTTGATTTATTTATGGTGAAATGATATCCATTTATTTTATATGGATTATGTCAGGAAGGGGCGATGTTTATGAAAACCATTTTATTTGTTGGGTTATGATGAATGATGTATGTTTATTTTGTGACACACTTAATAATGATTTTTTATGAGATTGGTGGGACCTATATCTCCCTCCAATGCATTGGGTAAAGATTTATATCTAATGATATTGGCATGGATTGAAGAGAAAGTAAATCTGGTTCAATTATACATGTTTGGAAGGACAAGTAAACCTGGTTCCGTAATGGACTTTGTCCACTTTGATGATCTCGGGAGCAATGCCCTGTCTACTATGGAAATCATATAATGTGATTAATGGTTTTCCACAATTACACGTTTTATTCCCATGATATTTTATCATGATTAATTCTCATTTCTGATCTATGTCTTATGTATTGCCATTATTTATGTAAATACTCTTGTCTTATGTTCATGTTTTTACGTTCAAAAGTTTATGGATTATTTTATGTTCTCCAAGTTTACCATTACTAAGAATTTGAGCTCACCCTTTTTATGTTTTCTTTTACCCAAGATTTAAATAATGGTTTTAGTTATGAAAACAAAAGGGTATGATCTTTATGGGGGGATGTTGAATATCTTTCACAATGATTAAAAGATTATGTTCCGAGTTTCCATAGACAGTAAACTAATACGGTCTTTGGGCGTCTGTTTTTGTTGTGTATTTAGTATTCTTCAAAAGTAATTTAATGTCTACATACGTAAATCTTTGGGTCTCTACAAGGGTCAAATTGAAAATTCCTTCCCAAAGTGAGACACAAATGATGCAAAGAATCCAGACTATAAGAAACAAAGGTATAGTGAGGTCTTTTGAGACTATGTTAGCAGATATTGAGCCATCAAATGAAGTTTTTTTTTCAGATTTTTCTATATTTTTTTTTGGATATGGTGTCTACACATTCCTTCATCTATGAGATTTTTTTTGGTAAATTGGAAATATCTCCTCAACAAATGAGACGAGAAATTGTTGTTAAAAAACAGCGGTGAATATTATAGAAAAGTGGAATTATAATAATATTTAAATTGTGGTCTGTGGAAATACTCTTCCTGTAAACCATGTTATTTTACCCTTAGTCAAGTTTGATGTTATTCAGGTAATTTATTGTCTTTCTATTTATCATGCTGTGATTAAATATAAAGCTAATGAATTTTTATTTAAGAAAGAGTTTCAGTTTGTATACAAGAATGAACCTATAAAATTGATAACATATCAGGAATAGGAAAAACTATTGAAATATGGAAATGAATGTTATCTACCTCATATTTTTTAAAACAAGGGAACTGTTCATATTGATGATGTTCCAGTAGTAAATAAATACCTTAATTTTTTTCTAGATGTGTTACCCAGTGTCATCAATTATCGAGAAATCGAGTTCAAAATAGACTTAGTTCTAGATTCTAAGACAATTTCAAAACCCCCATGTCATATAGCTCAAATAGAAATTCTTGAATAGAAAAATCAGTATAAAGATTTTCTTGATAATGACTTCATTATTCCTAGAACATCACAATGGGGAGATCCTATTTTGTTCGTTATAAGGAATGATACTTCCATGAGACTTTACATTGATTATAGAGCATCGAGTAACATAACTGTTAAAAAAATATCATTTTACTATCATATATGACTTGTCTGATTAGCTACTGTGTGCTCAGTGCTTTTCCTAGATTGGCATGAGATCCGGATACCATCAATAGGAGTTGAAGGAGGATGAAATCCAGAAAACAGCATGCTGTTCTATATATTGGCATTATGAATTTTTTTTTGTCGTTTTAGTTAACTAATGCACCTGATTTATTCATAAATCTGATGAATAGAATATTTCATGAGTTCTTGGAAAATTTTTTGGTTGTGTTTATTAATGATATTCAAGTATTTTCTAAAAATAAATAGGAGCATGAAAAACATATAAGGGTTGTTTTACAAATGATGAAGGAAAAGAAAATTTATGGATAATTCAGAAAGTGTGATTTTTGGATGTAATAGATTTCATTTCTTGGGAACATTTTAAATAAGGATGGAATAATAGTTGATCCTTCCAAAACAAAAGTGGTTGATGAAGGGCCAAGACCTAAAAATGTTATATATATTCGTAGTTTTCTTAGATTAACAGCTTATTAGCAACATTATGTTAAGAACATTGCACGGTAATCTCGTCTGATAACTACGTTAACATGAAATGGGGTTAAATTTATTTGGATAGAAGAAAGCGATTTTTGTTTTCAGGACCTGATGAAGAGATTGGTGAATGCTCCAGTTTTGTCCTTGCCTTCTTGAAAAGGTGAGTTTGTCATCTACAAGGATCCTTCTTTGAATGAATTTATTGTGTATTGATACAGGATGATTAGTAAATTTCTTATGATTCAATAAAACATAAACCTCACGAGTTAAATTATCCCAAACATTATTTGGAATTGGAAGTTGTGGTTTTTGCTATGAAAATTTGGAGGCATCATTTATACGGAACCAAATTTCAAATAAATACTAAGCATAAATGTCTGAAGTATATATTCACATAGAAGAAATTAAACATGAGGCAGAGAAGTTGGATTGAAATTATTAAGGACTATTATTTAATGATAAAATAGAATCATAGAAAAGAAAACAATGTGGTGGATGCCTTAAGTCGAAAACATCATACATCATCAACAATGCTGTGTTTGGAAAATGATCCCTTGGTTAATGATTTGATGAATTTTGGCATAGAAGTTGTTGGTGTAGAGAATGAATTTATTTTTTCTTAGGTTTAAGTGCAGTCATCATTATCAAGAAATATTATGCAGGTGCATATGGAAGACCATGAGCTATAAAAATGTAGAATTTGTAAAAATTGGCAAGTAGCTAGAATTTAACCTTGATATTGATTGTCTTTTAAGATTTGGAAAAAGGTTGTGTGTGCCTTTTGATTGTATGTTGGATAAATATTTTGTTGGATAAAAATCATTGTTTTCTATTTTCGGTTCATCCTGGAAGTACTAATATGTTTAGAGACCTTTAGGAGTATTATTGGTGGGATGAAATAAAAGCGATATTGCGGATTTTACTATGAAATGCTTGACATGTAAACAAGTTAAAGAAGAGTGGCAGTTAATGAAGGGGATGCCTCATCCTTTTATAGTGCCAGAGTGAAAATGGGTAGAATGTATTCATGGTATTTGTGGAGGGACTACAAATACATCTCGAGGTAACCATGTGATTTTGGTTATTATTGATCGGCTGAAAAAATATGCACATTTTCGTTCTGTTCAAGATAAAATGACTTTGGATTATCTTTCTCTATTGTACCGCAAAGAGATTTTCAGGATACATGGAGTTTCTCTTTCCATTTTATCTAAACAGGGTCACATGATCACTTCTATAATTTGGAAGGGATTTCTGAAGTCGTTGGGCACTAAATTAAATTTTAGTACAACTTTACATGTTTAATAACATGGCCATCTAAATGAAAGATTCAAACATTAGAGGATATTCTTCGAGTTTGTTCAATGGAATACCAAGGAATATGGGATCAACATATTTCTTCATTAGAGTTTTTTAACAACAGTTTTCATTCTAGTATACATATGAAACCTCTTGAGATATTGCATGGAAATTGGTGTCAGACTCTAGTTCTTTGGGATGAATTCAGTGAATGAAAATTGATGGGGCCAAAATTAGTAGAATAAGTGGCTTACAAAGTGAATATGATCTAGTAGAACCTGAGGACATCTTAGACCATGCAGAAAAGTTATGCATATAACATAAGGAACGACTTCTCTTCCAAGGTATGTGACCATGCTTCCCTAAAAATATCATCGTGGAAAAGTATGATGTGTTTCAGTAAAAAATGGAAGAAATTTCCATAGTTTATAGGTCCTTTTGAAATCTCAGAAAATGTTGTAACAATTTCATACTGAGTAGCTTTTCCTCCGAGTTTGTCCCAGGTATACACTATTGTTCATATTCCAAGATTGAGATAGTACGTGCAAGATCCATCACATGTATTGTGCCTAGTTGTAGTTTAGCTGGAAGAGAAGCTTTATAATGAAGATAATCTAGTTCAGATCATTAATCAAAGGGAAAATTTATTTTGGAATAATTAAATCCACTAGGTAATGGTTTTGTGGTGAAACCACATGGTAGAAGAAGCAACATGGGATTCTTAAAATGATATGAGGTAAATGTACCATTACTTGTTTAATAAGTAAATAGAATTGCAAGAACACAATTTCTAGAAGGAGTGGATAATGTAACACCCCATGATTTTCTATAAATAAATTGAAATGCATGAAATTTTGTTTTATGTAGATATTTATAACCATCCTTTAAACATAATTTTACTGCTTCAATGATTTGAATTTCAAAATGGATCATCTAAAATTGTGTTTAGTGTGTTATTTGGAGTCTAACGTAACCAACATGATTTCTAGTGAATAGTAACATACCTTTAGGAATAATAATTTGACCCTCTATTAATAATTTTTTTTAATCTTTAATATAATTACATCTTGGTAAATTTTTCAATGTGATATAAATGTAGTTATTGAATTAAAATTGTTAATATTTGAATTATGCATTATTTAATATAAAAAATAAATTAATAATATTTAGAAAATTATTTTTTAAAAAAAGGAGTTCATTTTCAAATTCTACACATCGAAAAATTATAAGGGTAAAAATATGGAAATTTTCAAAAATTCTAGAAATTTTGATGAATAGTAAAATATGAAAAAATAGAATAAATGATAAATATTTGATTTACTACGTCAAAGGTGATTCAATGTTTCTCTAAGACAACTTGGTTAGAACTCAGATGCCATTATTACTATCATGGTCACCTGAATTAATACTATTCATAGTCTTGGGAAAAAATATTGTAATAATTATTACAATAATGTTAAATACCTCACCTCCTGCACTATAATACCATCCTCATTTTCCTCTCCCTCTCACACCTCTCTAGCCTTGATCATTTCCTATTTTCTTCCCAATAAAAATCCCAAGTCTCTTACCCACCTCTTAGAACATCTGGGCTCACCAAATTTCCAAAAACAAAGTCCATAAAAATGATCTCAAGGAGAAGAGATCAAGAGGTAAACATCCTCTTTTGTTTTCCTTCCATTTAGTCATTTTATGTTATTATTTTAAACATAATTTGGCTTATATTGGGATATTTACTTATATATTCCACATACTACCCATATTATGTACGAGTGATGACATACCCCAATTCTCTCATCAAACTATTTTATGGAATTTTATGTGACGATGTTTGGATGCCGAATTTTCGTGAGAGATTTCTAATTTTTTTATTTTCTGTTCCTTTCTTCTTTATTCCTCTCCTCTACTTATCCAAGATCCATGAAATCCCCATAATAATGTATATTCTATATTTTCTCATGTTCATGGATAATTACTCATCAATATTCTTCTCCTCTACAACTTATTCAAGGAATCAAAACATTATCTATGATTTGTCGATTTACTGACATCGTGGACAATGTGGATTAAATTTTCCTTACATTCATAAATAATGGTCAGAAAACCATTTTTATGGTTGAAATAGGATATAATATATGTATTGGGTCTCATTCATATCTCTATAATTCTTCTTGATACATGGTTGTAAATTTTAAAACAAAATGGGGACATTATTATCAAAGAACCAATAAAATGATCTAAACATACATCATTAATTTGTTAAATTTGAATCATCTTCAAGATATAATTCAAAATTATAAATGTTATAATTTTAGGTTATGTAAATATCTAAATACTACTCTATTCCAATTCTAGAGTTTCACATCCAATCAAAATGAACAACAATCATGAGCAAATCATGGAAATCATATAAAGAACTCACCCAAAAACAGAGCAAGGAACAGAATAATAACAATTACATGGTGGAATTATGCAATGAAATGATAATATAAGGTATTATAAATATAGGTATATATCTTTAAGATATTAATAAACTTATTTTAACCGTTATATAAGAGATTTACACATGTTTTAAGTAAGAAAAGCCCGTTGTAAGAGAATTCATAACCTGATTTCCTTTCTCGGGTTAACTTTCTACATCGTTATTTATGTGGTTTTAAAATTGTTTTTGTGATTTGTTTTGTTTGTATTATGTTTAATCCTGTGTATTTATAGTTTATATACATATTACATCCCCTATATTATGTCTCACGAGAATTATAAGATAATTCAAAGGTGTTTTCCCTTAAAAATCCTCTTTTAAAAACTCTGTTTTACAACTTTCAAAAGCATTGGGTTTATGAAATTATTCATATTATATGATTCTATTCTGGATCTTGGATATTATTTATACATAATGGTGGTACCTAGATTTCTCTTCAATTCATTTGGTATGTGTAAGTTGGTGGTCGGCCGTATGCTTACTCCATGTGGAACTATGATGGTTACACAAACTGTAAGGTATCCGTGAGGGTTAAAAATTATAAGGCAGACAAGAGAGTTATAAGATTATGTATGTAATTCCACAAGAAAAATTTATTTTAATATTTATTTTCTTATTTGTTCAGTAAAAATTTTGGAAATTTCATGTTTCACAAAGTAAGTTTATATGAGTGACAAGTATGTCTTTTGAAAAGGATTTTATACATTACAAGTATCCATGGACTAATGTTCCCTTACATTCTTTTACATCCCTTACAGAGATTTTTGTGATCATCCAATGTTTTTTAATATGATTTTCACATGTCATAAGGATATGTATGAAAAAAATAATCCAATTTAAATGTTTGAATAATTGTCAAAGAAATCATGTTTTAATCTTAAATGTGTTATATTTTGATTAAATGGAAATTGTTAGTATCATATCCACTATGTAACAATGTGTAATGTTTTAAATGAATTATTTCCAAATTCTCAAAATCTCTAAACATGAAATGATCCTCAATGTAAAAGGAAGTGTTTTCTAGACTAAAATCAAGATTATATAAATGAAATATGGTCGGGTCTATACAGGTAGGATGTCTAAAATTCATAGATATTGTCCTTGAATGTATGTATAGTGCCATGATTGTGGAAGAATGATGAACATATAATGGTTTTATAGGAACCCATGATAGATGTGTTATGAAACAAGAGCTAGGAAGAACCAAATTACGAGAAGGTCGTCCACTCCCACCAATCAAACATATTGTTATTGTTCTAATATACATGGTGTTTGAGGCATTACATGTGTTATATTTTGGAAAGAGAACCCATATAAGTATAGAGGTGTAGCATAGGGGACTCAAACTACAATAATGGGAATATAGAAATGATAGTTTCAAGTGATTCATCCTACACTTGTGGATAAAAAATCTAGACAATTAAAATTTTGAGGTACTATTCTTACAGATTCTATGATATATATTTCCATAATTGATAATGGTGACTCAGATTATTTTCAATCTAGGGAACCTATGACCTGGTTGAGTATAAAAATGATTTTTTTATTGGAGTTGTGATAAAAAATACACCATTGTTTGTATATTCAAAAGACATCTACTTATGAATGGGATGTTCTATTTTCATCAGGGAGTTCCATTTTCAATGGTACCTTTACAACATTTTCATGGATGTTTTGGACTTATTATTTGGTAAGGAATAGTTGGTAGAATTAAAATCACATTAATAATGTTACCTTAGGAATGTGACTTTTACATCTCTTGAGGGTAAAAATTATGTTCATCGTTTAGAGTGGGATATCATGTCGGGTAATGCATGGAATGTTCCTCAAAAATTTTGGAAGATCACCACCTTGTTTTCAATTATTTTTCGAGATAATGTGGTTGTGAAGCATGGTCTTTATCCACCAACTGTATTCTAGTTAAAGGAAATTTTTCTTGGTCACTTATCAGGAATTCAATCTATGAGATATGGGTAGTTTTTAATTGATCTAATTCATGGAGGTTAGGCCATTATAATTTCTCAATTCCAAATTAAACCAATAGAGTTTCAAGATATTAAGAAACAACTAGAATAGTTAATGGATAAGGGGTTATCTATTCGAGTATGTCAACATAGGGTTATCTATTTTTGTTTTCATAAAAGGCTAATTGGACTAGGTGCTTATGTGTTGACTGAAAGGAGATTAATTGAATTATAGTGATGAACGAATGTCCTATTACACATTTCAATAACATCTCAAATTTCACTAGAATTTTTTATGTTATATGGATTATATTTTACAGAAGGTGCAGAGATGATGTGAAATTATGAGGCATAGTGTTCCGAATATAAATGTTTGAAGTATGTTAGATATATTAAATAACTTACATAAATTGTTATCCAGAAAACATCGAATATAAAGATTAGAGGCTTGGATCATAATTATAAGGGACCTATTTAGTTTATAATGTGGATTTTACCCTAGGAGTGAGAGAACACTTTGTCAGCCGAGATAGTTTACAAAAAAGAATTATATTCATAATTAATTGAAATAAATTAAATAATTTATTTATTTGGTTTATTTTTGTTGTAGTGACATATTTGTTTCCTTTATGTATATGGATATGTCAATTATCTCATGATTTTTTTCTCAAACCCAATATATTTAGAGAAATTATTGGGGATCTTTTCTTGGTGGATTACAATAGATCGATATTGGATCATGGTTAATTGTGCTGAAGGATTTGGAGGATATCATCAATGATGACATAAAAAATATTCATCATAAAAATTTTATCAAACCCCAAGGAAGGATGTTTTGGTTTGTGGTTTCCATACCATTCATAAATCCTTGGTGAATTTTAATCAATTCCCTGAACAATATTGATTCACATATGGTTATTAGATTTCATTTTGGTGTTATTTTTATTCATTCATCTTGACTAGGACTCTTTGTTCAAATTTATATATGATATCTAATTGAGGTCAAATGAACAATGGTGAGTTTCATTCCATACATGTACAGTTTTTTGATTCATTCCCTCGTTATGTGCATGATTGTAACTTTTATTTTCATTATCATGAGGTTCTAAGTATTCCATGTGAGTGATCATTTCATGATGGCTCTTCAGCACAATGGATCGATACCAAAACTATGTTTTTTGATCAACGAGTCGATTGAGTTTTTTATAACCGTTGGGGATAGCTAGTATAAGAATAAAACAAATTTTGGATACGTCTCATCTTGGTTTTTAAGAATGGTGATGGGTTTTCTCTATGGATCATTCTCCAAGTGGATTAAAAACCAATAGTCCCATGATAAAATTACAAGAGTCCAAGAAAAAACATGATCTATAGATTTTGTAATGGTAATAGGATCCATAAAGGTTCAAGATAGTGTAAAAAAATATTTTAAATTCATGAGAAACACAACATGTACATCAAGATGACATGACTTGTGGGTCCCCCCATGTTTTGGGGCTCATGTTTCGACCAATGTTAATTATCACACAATTTTCAAAAACAATTACACAACTTCTAACCCCATCCGTGTGACTTATTATTTGACTTAGAATGTAAATAATCATGGGTGAATGTACATTGCTAGATGGAAAGTAGTGTACTAGTGCAGAAATATAGATAGGTGTACACGGGATGATACATAGAGATAGACTCTATACATGGACAAGAAAAGGTGAAATGGTTAGTATACCATGTGTTTCTAATCTCCATGTACTATTTCTACACACTCTGTATATGGATTCAATTCATCGTGTGAGGATCTTCCACACTAGTCGGCATGGTGGAAGCAAGACATGGAGTGTATCCCTTGTATACATTGTGTACCTCCTTCAAGAGTTCTTGTGGCTCTTTGTTTACTAATTTTGGGCCAGTATAGTTTTAATATGTTCACTTGATCGCTTTTCCATCAGATTAATGTGAATAATTATTTCCATTTCACTAGATTGTGATATACTCTTGAGGATGAGTCTTATATAGAATTTTTTCCCCTTCATGAGACTGGAGTGTGATACTCTATCATTATTTGTTCTATAGTTGGTGTTTGTTGGATTAGCAAGACCCCTCTATGCATTTAGTTGATCCTACATCTAGAAAGATGGATGGGTAGGTATTATAGTATCATAGACAAATGATCCACTACAAAGCAGGTTGATCCAAATTCAGTTTGTGGTGTCCCCTAGTGATTCGGGGAATGACCACAAATCTATGTATAAGAGACTTCTTAGACCAATGAGCTTTTATTGTGTAGGGTCCAATGATCTAGAAAACTTTTCTTATTTTACTAGATGACATCATGGATTATGGATTTGATTATCCTAGAATCAGATTTTCTTCGAGATTAATGCTATTGTTTATAGTTGGTTACGAACTACTTGTGGAGTGGTGTCCTTCCAGAGTAAATAATGATTTTTCTATTATAAATTGAGTGTTATATATTTTTTTTATCTGAATGTACTTTGTGATTCATTCTTATTATGTACAGGTTGTCATAATATTTATTTTTATGCTCACCCCATCATGTGAGTTACCAACATGGATCGTACCTTATGAAGATGAAAATCATTTTCAGGTTGTCCTCTGAGGATTGGGACCAGTTAGATCATATATGGTGCTTGGAAGTCTGATATTTCTAATGATTAGTTTTTATTTTACTATGGAATCTCCCTTGGAGATTGCTTTGATTTGACATATTTGGTGGGCTTTAATTTGGACCCCTTTTCTATTTTCAATACATTTATAGTCAAACTATGTTGTGGGTCATATATATATGAATGAATTTTTTATTTTTATTTTTAATTTTTTTTACGTTTTGTGGGATAAGAGATGTGTTTTTGAGTGTGAAGGTACTTTAGGATAATGCCTCCCATTTGTGGGATATGCATACTCAAAACTGGTTACAATCCTCTATCTTATTGGAGGCAGGCTTGGGGTAGTGAAGAGTCAAACGTTTTAGGGTTGGGTCATGAGAGACTTGTATGAAATTGTAGGTTTGTTCTACCTTTGAACAATTGTTATTGATTTGGTTTGGAGGAATAGTTTTTTGTGTTTTGTGTTCATCTTTCTATCCATGGATTCAAGGTTTTTTGTTACAACCGACATGTCCATGCAACATATCTCTAATAACCTACCTTTCCACTCGGTACATGTAAACACTGGCTGTAAAGACAATGTTTTGTAGTTGGGTCATATTGGAATGGTTGTGTTTTCTATTTACATCATGATTAATCTCTCCAAATATACTCTTTTGTCCATGGAATATCTTTTTTTACTTTAGTATGCCTCCATACAAATATCCATCAAGGATTCCACTACATGATCACGAGGATGGTCCACCTAGTTTTAACGATTTGGTTCAAATTAATTTACTAGAGATAGAACCTATGGGTTTTATACTAGATATAACACCAACTATTGAATTCAATCTAGATATATATGTACCATAAGATGATGCATGATGGTTGAGTACATTTAATGAGTTTCAAAGGCAGTGACCTCCTAGGATTCAGGTTGATCCATACCCATAGATGGATGAGGACTGGCTAGACATAATCACTTATGTATTCTAGCTTGTGAGGATGTAGACAGATTAGATGGAATTCCTCAGGGTGAGTATTATTTAGGGTTATACGGGGTGGTAGTGGATCATAGTGATCCAATCATATGAGCAGACAACACTCTCGTGGCCAAACATTGATCACCTCTCAAATGAGGAGTTCTATCCAGTCATGTTATGATTGATATGAAAATATTAGATTCTTCATCTATAGTAGGGTAGTACCACAATGGAAGAATACTCAATGAGGTTTATTTTTAACGGATGTCAGTACATGGATGTGGTTTGATACCATTCCATCAGAGCTGATACATTTGAGAAGGGATTTCACTAAGACATCTGGGTTTTAGTATTTTGGAAGAGAATCCAATAGAAGTTTGTTCCAAAAGGGGGATCCTAGTCGTAGAGACCTCCATATTAGGTATATGACATCAATCACAAGTTTATATCTATTTTAGTCACATTGTGAGGCAATCCCATGTCTCGGGGATGACATTGTAGGACTCTCAGATAATATATAATCATTTGATGGAGAGGAGTTGATTCTCCTATGATGGTTGGGGGCATCTGGTATGATAGTTTCTAAAACCCTGCACAACTAATTTTGATATTGTTGAGGGAACACAGAGGTAAAGAAATTGGAAGGATCTAGGTGGTTTGTGGGGTAGTATAAAAGGTAGGGGGACCAATAGGATAGTTTGAGGTTCATCCTTTTACAACAACCTCAACCAGGTGGTTCACTCTTGGATCAGAGAGTTGGTTGATGTATACAAGGCCTACTATAGACTTTGGAGACCTATTACCACATGGATACAGAGTTGATATTAGGTTTGATCTATATCTCTTCTACATTAACTGAAGTATTGATGTACACATGTTCTAGCCAAGCCTTTAATTCAACTTCTCTAGTTCGATTCTTAGTGATTCCAGTGGATTAATTTTCCAAACTCTAATAGTATGAGACTCTAAAAGGTAGTGAATCTATTATTGCAAAATTTTTCCAATATTGAGGTATGATGATTTGAGGTAAGGTTTTTCTTTTGGATATCTTCATTTCCACAATTATTCCATATGATGTCATCCTAGTAATGGACTAACTATCGAACTTTCATGCTGGGATTGACTGTTTTATGTAAAAAATATTATTGTGTTCAAAATGAAAGAATGAAAATTCCCATTTTGGGTAAAATCGATATCTATTTAGAGTAGGATGATCCCAAGAATAGGAAAGTCCATCCCATTACTCACTAGTTGGATATCACGACTCTTGAAGAAGTGGAATTATTGGGATATTAATTTTCCCAAAGTGGAGGTAGAGTATGGGGTTGTATTTCCTGAAGAAGTACCACGCTTACCTCCCCACCAATAGATAGGCTTGTGAAAAAAATACATCCTAGTAGTAAACCAATATCTACGTCAACATATCATATAGCTCTCATATAACTTCAAGTGTTGATGATGCAGTGGATGAGTTGAAGGAGAAGGGATTTTCAAGAACCAGTATTTCACTCTGAGAAGCTTTAGTTTTATTTTCAATGATGGTAGAAAATATCTCGAGGCTATGTGGGTATTATCAACATTTTATTCAGATGAACATGGAGAAAAAATATCAACAATTGATGATCAATGACCTATTTGATCAATTGATAGTCGTGTGATGTTTCCTGAAGATGTACATTAGACTGAACTATTTCCAGCATTGAGTATGGGATGGGGATATATCGATATCAGTCATTAGACATTACTATGATCAATATGATTAATTGGTTATTTTATGAAATATTATTAACAGCATAGATGTGTTCATTGGACTCATGAACCAGATATTCTGGCCCTTCATAGAATAATTCAGGGTAGTAATCATTAAAGGCATCCTAATGTATTCATCGTCTGAGGTGGAGTACAGGAGAAACTAGAGGATGATCCTAGACAAACTATAGTAGCACTATATTTATAAGAATATCTAAAAGTTTCATTTTTTTGTTTTAGGAGTAGTGGTGGACCCAATAAAGATTGAGTTAGTATTTGCATTGGATCCAACCAAGAGTATTTTTAGGATAGCTGTTTTCTTGGGTTTCCAGGGTACTATAAAATGTTTGTACACAATATATACAAAGTTACAAAACCATTGGAATGATTACCTTGTAAGGGGTTTCCATTAGTGCAGATAGAAATGTGCCAGTAGTTCATTTTGTAGTTGAGATAGAGTATGAAGAGCTCTCCCGTATTGAGACAATAGAGGAGTTTTTCGAGTATCTAGTGTCTTTCAATGCATCTATGACTATAATTTGTTGTTTTACAATATAGATGTATAAAGTTTTTATATATGGTTTAAAATATTTGATTACACATGAACATATCTATCAAATCCATGAACTTGAATCTGTAGTGGTAGTATTTTATTTGAATATGTTGTGACCCTACCTGATTGGTGAGTAGTTTATCATTTATTCTGACTAAAGAGTGTCAAGTATATCTTCTCCCAAAATGATTTAAAATTAAATATATATGATGGACATATTTACTCTATGAATATGACTTTTATAGTTTATTTACTCATAGGAAGGGGAACATGGTTGTAGACACTCTTAAGAGAGATCATGTTCTCAATTTTTGGCCAGTGCCTGAGAGTCATTAGAATCATTACAGTTATCCATCATAGACACGGATAGTTATTCATATATTCAGTTGATGGTTAGTAACCCCACAACATTTATTGGGTTTCTAGGATGCTCATATTGGATATCCTGACTGTGCGATCTTATATACATAGATATCCACTAGAAAAGCTCATGATATATATTATCAAGGTAGTTAGCATGTTATCCTTTTCAGAGGATGGATGATGGTACCTTTGACATTTAAGGAGGAGGTGTTTATGGAGTTTTATAAATCTCATTTTTTGGTACATACAGGTGTTGAAATAATGTACTAGGACCCTCAATATCTATTTTGGTGGCCATGTATAATGAAGGGAGTGACAGAGTTTGTATGTCAATTCCTCACTTTTCAGCATATAGAGGATGAGGACCACATTCAGACTAGTTTAGCTTAGCCGATGCAGGTGTATAGTGAATTTGTGATGTGATATCCAATGAATTTTGGAAGGTCATTCTATGCACATCCATGGGTCATGATTCCATTAGGTAATCCTAGACTGACCCACCATGTATCTCCACATTCTATCCATTTGATAGTAGTGTTTTGTATTTAGAATGATATGATTGTACATTAATTAAATAGCCCAACTCCATTGGGTTCCCTCAACGATCATCACTGAATGTAATGCTCCTATAGTATTTCGTTATGAAGGGGATTAGAGGATAATTTTGGGACTCAAATACATTTTCCAAATTATTTTAATCCTAAATGAATACAACACATAAAGAACTATTCTAAGAATGGAATACTCATTATGGTATTGCGTGTTGTACTTTTCTTAAAGTTACAAGGATTGCATATCCTTGATTGTTTTTATAGACTAAATAATATATAATTACACCATTGGAATGGCACCATTAGAAGATCGGAATGGGTGATGCTAAAGGTCACCACATTTTTGGAATCATTCTAGAAATATTGAATGATTTGGCATAGATTAGGTGGGATCTGTTACAGATAATGGTGTAGATCATCTAAAAGATTATGAGGAATGAACAGATCTATCATAAGACATATACATTCTATTGATGGAGAACTCTGGAGTTTAATAAATGAGGCTATATTTTTTTTGAGATTATCAACATTATGAATATTGAGGATGTTTCTTCAAGGAAGAAATTCATCGTTAAGATTCATTGATTTCTTTCAGATACTGTATATAGTTTGGTGAGGTGGTGTGCACCATAGCTCTACTATGTAGCTGATCTAGTTATATGGAATCATCCAAAAGTAATTGTTTAGGAGAAACGTGCATGACCCAATATAATTTATTGACTGGGGAAGATCGACATTAAGGATGGAGAAACCATTTTCGAGTATCCATTAGAGATCGACGATAAGTAAGAGAGGGTCCTTTCCGATAAAATGTTTCCCCATTTTCATTTCAAGTTGCAGTTCATGAATCGTTGGGAGTTTACATGGTAGTGGAAGATTCATATTCAAGATCAGTACCCATATCTATTTCTGTTTCCCTTGTTTTATAATTAATAGATGTAAATCCTTATGCTGGTGAAAATGTGGCATCACCCATTTTATTTATATTATTTTTGGATATTATATGTGTTATTTTTTAGTCAAGGAACTATAAAAACATAAAATTTCAAGATTGGTGTTCATGAAATAAATGTTTAAAATATATTAAATATATTAAATAGAAAATGTATGTATTTTCCCTAAAATTTGGAATAACTCATGAATTGAGGCCCAAATCTAAAATGTAAGGGCACCGTGATGTTCCGAATATCGGTTTTACCCTAGGCATGACATAACCATTTTTTATTCTGTGCAGTTTATGGAAGATTAACCATGGGAGTTATGAAATGAAAGAAATAAAATAATTCATTTATTTTATATATTATTGATGCACTCCTTTAAGTATATGTCCATGTCATATATCTCAGGGATATCCCCATAAACCCTAGAGATTTAAAAAATCCATTGGAGAGATTTTCATGTTGGACAATGAAAGATGGACATTAGATCAGAGATTATTGCACTAAAAGGGTTGGAAGGTCTCCTCAATGATTAAAAGGCAACCAATATTCATCAATGATCAACCCTTACACTAGGAACGATGGGATTCTTTGTGATTTTCATCCCATTATTCAATATCAGTTTAACGTGAATCCGATAAATGTACATAATTGTTTCACGCCTCTCGAATAGATTTAATTTTGATGGAATTTTTTATTTTTTCATCTTCATTATACATATTCATTCATATTTTTATATAATAATGAATTATAGACAAATGGAACTTGTTTGAGTTTCATTCCACACATGTATGACTTATGTATCTCTTTCCTCGTTCTTCAAATATTCATTGTGTACATTTTTCATTGACCTATGGTTTGACAAATATGTAGAATTCGATCATTATGCCAACATTCATCCGTGAAATAGATCAATACTATGGGTGCATCTGGTTATCATTTTTTCAGAAAAGTTGGGTATGGTAGTGGATAATCGAGAGTGGAACAAATATATTTTTGGATCCAATTCATCCTGGTTCTAACGAAATATGATTTTTTTGCTCAACCAATCATTAATACTGAAGATTTAGATTATGTAATCCTAAAATTATGGCACTAGAGGCCCAAATTAAACTTTATCTAAATGTTTTGGAAATAGAAGAGGATTTGGAAAGGCATGGGATTTCACAGAACCGGATCTAGAAATTGTGATAAACATAGAATATACATTGGAAATACAAGATTTGTTGGTCCCCTTCATTGGGATGAAATTGTTTTTTTCTAGAGTTATTAATCACATTGAATGTGACCGTGATCATATGGAATGTCACAACATCCATGTTATTTAGAATGTATTTCCAAGTGTAAACAAACATTGGTGAATGAACATAGACATATTTTTTTCCATGTACTTGTAAATGGGCATGGATTAGTGAACACAAACATGTACTTATGCATGACCTCGACACCCAAACATGACTAGGAAGAATGGTTATGATACCATACATCTTTACAAACCATTTAATCTTTCAACATATTGTGTATATAGAGACTATATTCTATGTGATTCACTTATACATGATAATTCATGGGGATAGATGGACATGGTGTGTACCCTTTGTACATTCGGTGTACCCATAGTACATGCTATGTACCATATAAAATGAACTTTTGGGCCCTTGTTTTCTTATTTTGGATAGTTATATGTTGGGTACTTTACCTTGGTTCCTTTTCATTGAGGGTATAGTGTAGAATCACATTCATATCAGTGTATTTTGACCCCATATAGAGGTCGAGTCATTGGGAGAGTTGTGAAGTACATTCATGTGGGTGGAGTGTGATCCTCTAACATCATTTTTTTTCTTTTTTGAGTTTTTTAAATCGTTATGACCTCACCAAGTAGGTCGTTGACCTTCCATCTAACAGGCCATATTGACAAGGTTTATGGTATATTTGAATCATGATCCCCTACATAGTAGGATGATCCAGATTGGGTTCGTGGTGTCCCACAATGGTTTTGGTTGTGACCTCCTCTCTATGTATAATAGCCTCCTTAGACCAGTGAGCATTATTTTGGAGGGGCCCAATGATATATAACTCTTTATCGAGTGGCTATGATGATAACACAACTCATTGAGTGGATTCTCCTAGAATGAGAATTGGTTCAAGATGAATCATGTCCTGACAGTTGGTTATGACCTCCTAGTGGCGTAGTGCCTTTCTTATGTTTATCAGGGTGTTGTTATTACATATTGATCTTTATATCATTTACATATGTAACATTACATGTTGTATCACATTTACTATTTTTGGTTTATGCTACTGAGTATTGTTTTATTCAAACCTACATGGGATTTTACCAAACATGTTGTGTCTTATTGAAAAATAACAATTTTACATTGTCATGGGAGGTCCTAGAGTGGGTGTAGCAGTGCTTGATATTGATAGAATAATGTGATTAACATGGAGCTTGAATTCCATTTATTCATCACACTTATAATAGTTTATACATATAAATTTTTTGGACTTGTATGTGCCCCCTTATACAAAATTCATTAATTTTAGTATCTTAAATTGTACTTGGATATTAGATATATTCATGTACTATTCTAGTTGTTTTAAATTTAATCATGATGTGGGGTTTGAGATCTGTCCATGTGTGAAGGTACATTACAGTAATGCATCCCATTTGTGGGATATTATTACCCAATGTTGGACACCATCCCATGGTCCATTAGAAGTAGTCGTGTGATATTCTCGAGTCGGACCTCAGTGGGTTGTGTCGTGACAATATCAATGATATTTTTTTCCAATTGCAGGGACCATGTGTTTTCTATAAGTTTTATTTGATATTATTATATCATAAGCTTATAGTTTGACCAAATTTTATTTATGTGACTACATTATAAAGCAGGTATGACATTTATGAATTATTCATTACATTTTTTGGGATGATGAATGATCATGTAGTGTTTTTATCCTCGATAAAAGAAATCATACACCCATTCCTATATCATTTTGTTTTTGTTTTTTGGATGATATCTTGGCTCCCTCCAATAATCATCATGACCACTAACAATATCATTAAATCATCCAAATTACACTAAGAGGCCATCATATATATGGAAATCTATCCAACATCCTATTATAGATTTATTTGGATCATTTATAGGGTAATATCATCTTAGAATACTTTTTTTCAGTAGACCTTGAGAAGGTGTAGGTAGTTGTCTCTTGAGGGAGTCCAAGAATTTAAATGATATCTAAATTCATTCAGGGATATCGAGAATTCATCAAAGGTTCATCTAGGACTCATCCCACTTAGAGGAACCAATTTTAGGCTTGAAAAATAAGGAAATAATTTTTGAATAGTATATATCATGTGAAAATTATTTAAAGGAGTTTAAAAATAATATGAAAACCAGTACAATTTTTTTCCTACTCAAGCCATGGCAAGAGTTTACAAAATTTTGTGACAAATATGGGACCAGTAATGGATAATTTTTGATGAATTCAGTCAATTTGTAGAATATGGCTTACAAAATTTGAGGCCACATGAATTAAGATACCTTATGTCGAACCTCGAGTTAGCTTCACCAATTTGTGCTTTGATGTGAAAAATAAATTATATTTTGAGATAAAACTATAAAGTGTATAATAATCACAAAATATTGAGGTATATTTATTCTCCATGAGATATCAATACTTGAATGCAGATATAGGATGAGTATATTAATTCACTTTATTTTGATCTATCTTATACAAAATGAAAAAATAGTGTTACTAATTCCTCAAGAAGAGAAATATTATACTCATGTTGGTTAGATGTCTATTTATAAGTGGAAAATTATGATTTTAATGAATGAAATGGATGTGGTGGTTCAAGAGTGATAAGAGAAGATGACAGTAGTATTTTTTTAGTGGATTCCAAACATTTGATTTAGATTAGGGAAATACAGTATGAGGAGCTAGAGTGTTTGGAATAGAGGGAAAGCCTTTATGGTGGGGAGTCACATTTATATTGGATTATAGCTGAGGATGATATCATATTTTTCTAGATCCATGTGGTTGTGCCTTTTTGATTGTGGGAGGAATGGAGGAATGACTTTCATGCCTTGAAGTTGGTGGTGCGCTAGGTTTGAAAAAAAATGTATCATGTCCTATATCGACTGTATTGGTGGTAGAGTATGAAAAAGGAAATTTAAAGGTTCATGAAATTTTTCTACCTCTATCAACCAGTGATGGAGGAGATTCAATGACCTGGTGGTTTACTATGGTCACTGCTCATTCGGGAATGGAATTGGTATGATGTTACCATGAATGTTTTTGTGTTTCTCTTAGGTATAAATCGGAATAATTATGTTATTTCAATGAGGGAATATAGATTAAATAATCTTTCCCATTTATTCCCAATAAGAGAGAATTTATCAATGGATCTGTTAGGGGACATGTACATTTAGGATATAGTCTATCTATATGGGGTGTTAGAGAGTACAGTTTCAAACAATGTCTTATGATTCACATCCAACTTCTAGAAGCGATTATAGAAGAATATTAGTATGTATTTATTAGGGTGTATGGATTTCCACCCACATATCAATGAGATGTCATAATGTAATATATAGTTATTGAGGATATGATACGGGCACATTTCATAAATTTTGGTGGGACTTCTCATAAGAACCTTGTGAAAATTGAGTTTCATATAACAACATTTATCATGAGTGAATTCTGATGGTACCTTATGGGACACTTTATAGTTATCCATGTAGATCACTTATAATCTAGATTTTTCAGATGAGTTAGAGTTTTTTGGACTGAGTCTCGTGTAGTAATATATATATAGCCCATGTTAATTCATAAATTAATGGATAAATCCAAGGGATGGAAGAAATCTTATGTTGATCGACATTGATGACCCCTTGAATTTAAAGGGGTTGGTCACACATTCTTTTAGGTTTCACCTAGGTTGGGTTTCCATATGATTCAGATATAGGTAATGTTTACACCAAGGATAATTTGACCATTTTAGGTTGTGGATATAATTTTTCTAGTGGCCTCCAGATCAGATCTCCCATATAGGTATAGTTCTATTAATGAATTTTTTTCATGTGCCATAGATTTAGTGATATCACTATGAACCATCCCATGTAGTCAACATTAAGGATAATTAGCTTTTGGCAGATGCTTCCATAGATTAGAAGTAAATTTATTTTCTAAATTGATGTGATAAAGTGTTACATGGAAATACCATGCTAATAGATCATGTATTATGGAAACATGGTCGTGGTCTTCAGAAAACATGGCATGGAGAATGAGATATTTTTGATGGGTGGGTCAATATTCAATATCAATATCAACAAGATTCATTGTATTACAGCTCAAGGATGATCTTTTATAAGGTGTGAATATTGTAGGATCCCAAACCATTTGGATATGTCTCATACTGTGTTTGAGGTAATCTTTTACCCTTGTTTTTATAATATTTGGGTGGGTTTTTTTTCTGGATAATTCAGGAGAGAAATTGATTAATATTGATGTGAAATGTGCATTTCATTGCTGGCACATGAGTTTCCCCAATAGTGCACAAACCACAAAAAATAATGAATTTAAAAAACAGAGGGGGATTAAATGGTTGTTGCATGGTTTTTCAAACCTTGCACCCTCTTCACAACTAGACACCCCTCTCTATCTGATCTTTTGATCGTCATTTTCAAGGATGATTTTATAATATTTTTATAGGATTAGGTCAATGTATTGATAGATATTAATTTTTTTCATATTGATATTTTTTGTGGTTCTAGATATCTTACATAAATGTTGAATAAATTATCCCAATTCAAATTGAGGAATTGTGTCTTGGTCAATGTCAATAAATGATCTTCAGTTTGGTGGCCTAAATTTTAATTCCAATAGTCATGAATTTTAATTTCATTTATGTGTAGAATAATTGATTTCATGATTGTTTATTGAAATAATGAATTGTATTAATTAATTGGGAAATTAATTAATGGAAACCATCAATTGATTAATATAATTTCTATGTGATAATAAAATTGGTTGATCATTAGAAAATGAATTAGGTAATCATGGATATGAAATTGATGAATAATATGATATGATTTCATTGATAATTGAAACTAAGAGATTTTTGGATTAACCATAAGTTTTAAAGGATTATGTAATTAAATTTTGATAAATTTTTTAAAGGTGAATCATTCATATTATTCAATCTTATTAATGTGATGAACAAGGACAAATTAATAATTCAAATTAGAGAATTTGATGATAATGTTTAATGAGAAGGTTAATCATGAAAGACCATGATGTATGTGAAATTGCGATATATTTGATATTAAGATATATGTGATATTGTGATAATTTTGATATACATGTTTAAGAAATGGGTTGATTCTTAAAAATCCCATAAGTGATTGGCTGATATACATGTGAGGGACATGGAATGATGCTTCCAAAGTGTGGATGTGATAACAATGCGGTTTGGAAAAGGGACTATGCATTAAAAGCCCATAGAGTGATAGACACAGTGTTCTAAAGAAATTTTTTTTCAATAGACTTTGTCTCAATGTACACATAATAATATATTGAAATTAAATGATAAATGATAACTTGTGAGTTATGTGATATGTGATATCCCATTCGGATTATTCAGACACTAACATGGGTCGAAGCAGGTATTGAGAGTATAGGTTTAATATTAAAAATATTATTTGTCTAATGTGGTAATTTAATGAATAATGAAATTTGAGAAATTTTTACTTTATATTAATTCATCCCTTGTAAATTTTATGAGGAATTATAGATTTGATATTTTTTAGATACCATTTTTTTTGGCCAGCCGAGTTTTACACACACCCAACTCGAGCTACATGGTCTGTACCAAAATAGACTTCATGTTTTTAGGATATGATAGGGGAAATATCCCTATGCTAGATGGTTGATTTTGTATGTAGGATGGATGAGGGAATTGTATGTTATGTGGTTCCCATTTTTATGTTTCCATTGGGTATTTATTTTTGGGTTTTCCATATTGAAACATTACACATAGATGACATTTCATATCTAAATTATTGGTTTGGATATTGTATTTATTTTTTTAAAAATTTCATATTGGTATTATTTTGGTTGTGGTTATTATCATTTGGTTATTGTATATTTATTTCCATTATTGTGATATTTTGATAAATATGGTATAATCTCCCAATGTTAAATATTATATAGTAACTACTAGTTAGTAGACCCTAGTGTATGGGGAGGGTTGATTGAGGTCACCTATCTAACTATCTTTGGGTACCAGTGCCTGGAACCTAGTTCCGGACTTTACATATTGTTAGAGAAATTAAATTTTCGATTTAGGTAAGATATATAAGATTTTATAAGGGTTTTCCAGTATGAGTGGTTCATGTACAAAACCATTCACGATCCAATGTTTTTTATTTAACAAAATAGATTTTCCCAAACTAGGAGTTGTGTTTTATATGTGTAACTACTTTGGGATACAAACCAATTTATAATGTCCATGAATATTTTAATTCATTGAAAACAATTTTTTTTATTAAAATTAAATTTTAGAGGGTTTAATAACACCATTGTGTCCCCAAATAAAGAAGGAGTTTCTAGAACCCTCTATTTTAATTAACTCCATTGATTCATCTATATTTTCATCAATTATGACTTTAAAGTATTCACACTATTGGAAGATGTCTCCAGGTACATAAAATATTTTCCCACCCCTTAACATATTATTGTATTCATCTCCCTGTATTCATCAACAACATGGAATGATTTTATATTTTTAGTATTTCAATTGTTTAAATTTGTAGTATTATATTATACGTAATCCATTAATCTTATATGGATTTATTTTCTCTCACTCGAATTGAACAATGTAAATTTTCTTGGAATCATTAATTTTTGTTTTTTTGTAAAATCTCTTTCATGAAGTATCAGGTAGTAATTGAGATTTTTAAAACATAATTTATATAATATTATATATATTTTATGTTATGTTTTAGAGAATAATAATTTTTTCAACATCTATTTTTTTGAAAGATAACGATATTTCAAGGGACTCATTGAAATATACATAGTGAAAACCATCTAATAAACTCTATATGTTCGTGAATATACCTATTAAGTCTTTTACAAATAAATTTATAATCAAATTTGGGATTTTATTTATAATTTAATTTTAATGGATTTTTTTATAAAATATAATTTTAGATAAATGATGTTTTTGATGTGTGTTAAATGATTTTTTAATTCATTTATTTTATACATTAGAAAGTATATACTCAGTGAAATTAATATTTATTTAAATGAAATTTGATTTAATGTTTTGAATATTGGATGATATCATAATGTGTTTTTCATGTCATAGTTTTATTTTTAATTTAATAACATACTTTCTAAAAATAATAAAGTAATTTTCGGAATAAAATATAGCATTGGTATAATTTCTCATCAATGTATTTATTTATAAAAAAATAGATTTTTTTGATATGGTTTGATTATTATTTTCTTTAAATATGAAAGGTTTATAACAATGAAGGGATTTTATATTTTAATTGGGGAATATAATAACTCAAAAAATGTTATTTTTATTTAAAGGGCCTAAGGAAATCCATAAAAATATCATGGGTGTTTCCATTAATGAAGTATAAGAGAATCACATATATTCATGTTTATATTTAATTCGACAAGAGAACTAATGGATGATTAAATAAGTACAATATATTCTTTTCTATAATTAAATTTGGGGATTTCTTTAACCAAATTACCCTCATAACAATTATAATGAATTTCCACATATTAATCAGGAATTTTTATATAAATTATTATATCATAAATTATAGGACAATGTATAAGGTAACGTATGGAGGGAGAATTAGAAATTATAACTGAATCCATTTCCATAGTAACCACATCAATGTAGGGGAGTTTATAAATTTGAACCCTAAATAAAATTCCCAAATACTCTCAATTTAGTGAAATATTTTTATATTGAAGGAACTGAATGATAGAGTAACTAAAAAATTCTAATCAATGATTGAATTGAATCCTCTCACAATACCATGTACACATGAACCACTATTATTGAACCTGAAACCATATTCAAGTGTGTATCAACATAGACAAGACCATTTAGAAAATCTATCCCCATGGAGTGGATGGATACCGAATATGGATCATGTTTTTTATAGGGGGTAGTGAATACATAATTCTGGGGCATTATACATATTTTTTACAATAAGGGTATAATAATTACGAAAGAAAATGTGGTGGCGTACTTCATAAGATGTTTTTATACTTAAGACCTCACATCCAAAATGATCTAACAACCTACTACAAAGTACACACTATAAACCATCATACATCACATGTTATTGTGATAACATAGACCCATGAATCTTAAAAAAAAATAGGTGCAAAGAATTAAATTTCAATACCCAGATTGTCAATAAGGTGATTTTAGATATATTATTCCCAATCCAATATGAGAAATATGTTAACAACAGATTTCACATTTCTGAACATGCATCATTTTCATTTCAAAGCATACAAGACACGTTATTGTTGAACATAATAACCAATAGAAATAGATTAATTTAAAAAGAACTATACCTTGTAAACTATTTTCTATTAATTTTGTTTTCACCAATTTTATTTCTATCCCATTCATCTATAATATATATAATATAGGTAATATTATAGAATATAGCCACTCTAAATTAGCATAAACTAGTTTGAGTGAATATATAGTGAAAGGGTTCCACAAAAATATGAATTTTGTTGAAGTGATTGTAGTTATCATTGTGAAAAAAACATTTTTTACTTTTTGTTGTTTTCAAAATGTTTGAATGGAATAACCATAATCTACAAACCCTACAAAATGAGGCATATGTCGTGACTATTTATCAATTAAGAATTTTAAATATCCACCTCCCAGGATCCAAAATGAGTTATTATAAATAATACATATGGTCTATCAGATGGATTCCAACACATGATATATTTTACAATTGATTAGAAATAACCCATAACAATCATATCTATGATTATAATGGATAAAACGAGAACAAAAGGAATATTACTCTAAAAAAATAATCTGATTTTTTTATATATAGTGTATGGTCTCCTAAAAAACTATAACATTAATTTTACACTCTCACAAAATACTAGAAATACATTCTAATATATCCTGATAGTATATAAAATACTTAATATTAACTAAAATTAAATTTTATTAAAACATTTTTGAATCTATGAAAACTTCTTTTATCACCTTAATAATTAATTTCAATGTTATTGAAGATATCTAACTATTAAAAAAGTTTTTATTTCAACTAAATCAATGAAAACTAATTCCATAGTTGTTGATATTATCATTGCTTCTACTCAAGTGACTATAAAATTGTGAATTTAGTCTCTTAAATAAGATTATTATTGGGAAACCTAGTCAACGATGTAGAAAATACAGAGGTGTTTGTTAGGATAGATATTGTTTTCACTTTCTTTTATCCCTTATTGTAGGATGAGACACTTATTATATGGTTTTACACAATATATTGTGATTTGAGAGTAATTTGGAGGTTATATTATTATGAATGCAATGATACAATAAAAAATATTCAAATTTAGTATGTCTGAGACTATCTCCCTAGTATCAAAGATCATTCCCCAAATTTGTTAAATTCTATTTTGATTTCAATATTGAAGAGTCTCGATTTGGTTTATTTGTTAGAATTCATTATCAATGAGTAATAAATTTTTTTTACTTTTTTATCTATTTATAATATTTACTTTTGATATAGGGTATAATGTTTCCTCAATAGTAGCTGAATTTTCCATTATTTACATTCAATATATGGTTTTTTATTCATAAATTATTTGATATAATATTTAATCTATATATTTCATTGCATGATTCAATACCTATTTTTTTGTCTTATATTTAATACAACGAATTATTAAAATCTATTTTAAAAAATTAAATTTTTTAATTTTAATTTTGGGAGAATGTTTTAATTAGATTATCAATAAATTGAATAAAATACGTTAATTATTAAAATAAATGATTTTAAATAATGTTATAACGAATCTTGGGATTTCAATTAATGTATTATAATTTTTTTATTATGTGTACGATGATGATAAATGATAATATTATTTTTTCCATTAAATAAGAATATGTATACTATCATAAATTTTATTTGAAAATAAAAATGGTGAAGTGAAATATATATGGATTTAAATTTTCTATTTTATGGAATCCTATGGGGAATGCCTTGATCACCCCATATAAAAATAATTTTTTTATCCTGTGTATATATCCTATTATTGGTATCTAGGGAAACTCTTTAAGTCAACTAGATCGCATTTTAGTCCAATTTTATTGATGTTTTTTTGATGATGGGGTGCCCTCAAGTCATATAGATATTCTCGATAGTCAGTTTAGAACATATTGATTTATTATGTTATGTTAATATATTTCACATAATTGAATATATATTAATATTTGGTATTATTTTTTATATTACATGTTACATAAAATGCTTTATTTTTTATTTCAAAAAGCCATTAATATGCTTATACCGATTATGTGATGTGTGGATATAATTCTATAATTTTTTTTAACTTATTTTAAAATGGAATATAAGTTAGGAACATGGCATATTATATTTGATATGGTTGAATATAGATTATTTATTTGTATTTGTGTGTGAGATTGTCACTGTGTTCTGAATTTTATACCCTCATTACCTGTCAATAGCCTTTGGAAATCAGAAATTTTATTTTCTGCTTGTGGTAAACTAACATCGGTGAAATAGTAAGTTGACCAAATAATGTTTGTTATACATCTTAAATTAATACCCATAGGATCAGTTAATTCATTACCTTAACCCTTCATATTGAATCTAGATGGATGTATTCTAAATCATATCCAAATAAAATTAATACCACTGATTGTTTCACTTAGACATTTTGTGTTCTAAAAAATCACATTCATCCAATTGGATAACGCATTAATTAATTTACTTGAGTACATACCCAAATCCACATTAATTTTTCTACATATCTAATAATTTTTTTCATGTTCCTTTAATTCATCTTCCGTAATTTTTAGAAGCACTTACATAATAGAGTTTTATATATTCAAGACATTGTCATTATAAATCATTCATTAGATAAAGTCCCCCAAACATGTAACAAAATTTTCAATAATATTTTTTCTATGAGGTATATTCTAGAAGATGATCCACTTCCAATGTGGAATATAATACTATGATTGAAAAAAATATACAATTCCATGTTTAATTATTATAATTATAGTTACATCCAATTAATCAAAATAAATAATATTTTTCCATATATGCAAATTACTTGTGTGTTTTTAGTCTTCACAACCATGCATTGAAATGTGATTAAAATTATTATAGACTCAAAATTTATATTATATACCCTTATTATTCCCACTCAAAATAAAATACACTAGGGTTGCTGGAGAGTGTGAGCAGATAAATTTTAAATGATCATTACCAAATATGTTGTTTTTCTATTAAACTTAACAACATTACCTCCCTCATAAAGTATAATGCAAGGAAAAAAAATTTACGTTGTATAAACACACTCAGAAATAAACAACACTCCAAACATATGCTTTTAGATTTATATATAAAATTATATAGTTTTACACATAAAAAACAACTACAAAATTATAAAATTATTTAATTTTTTCTTTTTATTACATATTGCGGATTATATAATAAAATAATAAAATTAAATTAAATTAAAATTTTCTTCAAATAACCAATATAAAAAGATAAAAATCACTTTAAGAACTACAATTTCATATTCAATAATGGATTCATAAGAAACTAGTGAGATAAAATTCTTTTTAAGGTGTAAGATATTACCAATGAGATGTAAATGATTTATTTACAAATCATAAACTTGTGAAATACATGATCATGAATAAATTACATGACTAAAATAATAATATCACAAACTTCTTCTCTACCAGATATATCAATACAATGTTTTTAATAATTTTATAATACATATATCAAACTAAATTTATAAAACTAGATATAAATGGGTGTTCTATATAATGTTATTTATTACTCATAACATGAAATTATTCATGAAAACATAGTTTGAGATACTTGACATCATAGATGGACCTTAATACTAGGAAACAAAAGAATGTGGTAGAAACATCAGGAATGTCTCCATGAACATAGTTGAAGGATCATAACTAAGACAAAATAAATTTATATCAAGGATCGCTACTAATAAATAATAACCATATTTTATGGTTCAACCCATTGATATCATTAACATGGGTCAATGGATATCCCTGAAAACCCATAAATATAGGAAAAATACACATTCTATGAGATAACAAACATAGGTCGAGGCACACATCCATGATGTCATAAAAATAATTGAAAAAAGTAAATAAAATAATTCCCCTACATAATGATATCCATATATATAAATTATTCCCCAATACTCCAATGGGATATATAAATATGATCTCTAAACTTCAGTATAATTATATATCCATACATATGTGTCTATATAAATATTTATGTATTCATAAATCCATAAAAATAAAATAAATATTTACTCATGTGAAAATATTAAAATCAAAATCAATAATGTAGCTATCAAGGAAAGTAATCAACAATCATGTTAATATGGTATATCGTTTTCAAACCATATAATTAAGGTTGCATGATAATGACAATAATTTTCTCATTCAATAAAATATATGTATATCTATATGAACACCCTTCAATCAATGTAATGAAAAAAATGTATTAAAAATTTAAAACCATAGGTAGAATGTGTATATTTTCAAATGGTTAAATATAATTAATTAGAAAGAATGTTAGGGATCATTCCCCTCATAAGGATACTATTTCTATAATACTGTTACTACTTTTGATGTTGGATAATAAATACATGTGATATATGAAAAAATTGATACATGTGATAGTGTTTCATTGGATTCAAAATATTATATTTAACTTTTTAATGTTGTAAATTTTAAATGGATATTGATAAAAATGTAAAAAATATTCAATGATAATAAATTGAAGGTGTTAAAAAAATAAGTACTTAGTTTCTATGACATGTAAAATAAATGAAATACCTTTTTATTGATGAGAATTTATGCCATATAAAGTTTATTAAAAATATTTTTTAAAAATGAATAATTATTATATAATACTATATTAATAAACATTAACTTCCTTATAATTGAATTATGATTACAATAGAGATTAAAAATTTAGAGGATTCAAGAAATGGATTCTCATAAATCTTGATATAATTTTAACAAAACATAAAAATGATCGACATTGAAAAACTAAATTAAAAATGGGAAATTTTCTTTTAAATTAAATATATATTAAAAATAAAAATTATTAATAATGAAACTTAAGATGAAATATTCTAACATAGAAAAAATTAGTAAATGAACAAAAAAATATAAATTTTTCCTTAACATATATCATATTGTATTTTATAAGAGATGAAAAGGGAGGTAATTATAAATACATGCATATTCCCCAAAATATGATATAAATAGAAGTATAATTGATATTAATAGTTCATATTTTAAATAATAAAATGATATGATATGAAGATAATGTTAAATTTAACATAACCACGACAATGAAAATAAGCAACATAGTATCCAAAAAAAGTTTATCCTAAACAATAAAACTGTTAGGGGGGAAAGGATTACATAATTAAATCAAATAATTAATGGTAAATATAAATATTTATATAAAATCCTAAGGACATGATACATATATGAATGAAAAATATATTAAAAGAATAGGGATTTGGAAAGAAACTTTTACCTTTAGTCTAATCTCTACCCTCTTGAAGAATTTTTTTATATTTATTAATAAATTTATTATAAAAATATTCATGTTTCTTTCATTATTATTATTTTCTTTAAAATTTATTTTTTGCTATTTTATTATTATAATATTTCTTGTCTCTAGTTTTTGGGGTTTGTTTAGTTCATGGTACCATTTATTCTTTAAAGAATCAATAATGGTAAAAAAAATCAAATGGTTCTAATAAAATTCAAGGGTCAAGGTATATTTTTCATTTGAACAATAATGTAATTTAGTTCAATAGGTATGCTTTTATAATTCAGTTATTCTCCCACTGAATGTTTTTTTGAGGTACACAATATCGACGATTGTTGAATTTTAATATCATTTTTATCAGGTAAATGTTATCATTACCGAAGCATAAAAATGTGATTATTTAATAACCATCATCATATAAAATCATGAAAGTAATTTCATATAATATCTATTAAAGTACAATTTAAAAATTGGACTTCATCATTCAATTGTTTTATAAAACTCCACCCTGACTAAATGTTTTATTTTAATAATGTTTAAAAATTAAAATAATAAATACATTTTTTATTTTTATAAAGAAAATATATTATGATTAATATATTATTTTGAAAAATAATTAAGGATTAATTATTTATGAGTGGAATTTAAATAAGAAGACATGTATTTAAAAAATACGATTTAAATATAGTAAGAAAATCACAAATGGGCTAGTAATTTTCCTTAATCGCAGTACATTATAAATAATTTCTATATAATTACAATAAAGTTTTATGTTTATAATTATTAAAGAAAATTTAGAATATTATTTTTAGTGTGGAGGTAATTTATTAGTGGGTTCTTTAGGATGATTCCCAATCATATTTTTAGTGGAAGGATAGAATATTTTTTGTTGCAAGGGATGAATCCTCTACTTCATCCCTCGTTGTTCTTGTAGGGAATACTAGAGTTATAATGTGTTAATGTTTATAATTAATTTAAAAATTGTTTTTTACATTAATTAATTAAATACTAATATAATAACATAAGTCCCTCAACTATGGATTCTTCCATTCCCCACGCATTATACCTTCCCTCTCCGTCAATATCTTTCCCTCCACCCATGTCAATATTTACATTTTCAATCCAAGGTTCATGGTTACTATGTATGTAATGATAGTTAAGCTATGATATGGTTTTCCCATGAATCATCTTTAATTTGGTTCTTCAAACTGTTTCCATTGAAATGTGTGTAATCTCACTCCCTCACACATTTTCTATTAAATAATCCTTTTACATCAATAATTTTTTTTCTGAACCATGTATTTTGGGTTGTTTTCTTTAGTGAAATTAATATATTGACCTCATTTTTC